>CM022301.1:541802723-544273133 GCA_011799875.1 Thinopyrum elongatum
ACGCGCGTCGCCTCACCCCGTCCGGCCCGACGCCTGGCGCCCGCGCCCGACTGCCGCCGCGTTGCCCCGGCGCCCCTCCGCCGCGCCCTGGCTGGCCTCCTCACCGCCGGCCATCACGCCGCCCCACCTCACCTCCTCCTCGTCTCTCCTCCGCCGCGGACAGACCCGACTCGGCAGCCCGATGTGAGCGCCGCCTCCCCCTTGCCCCTGGCCATCGCCCCAGTCGCCGCCTTTTTCCCCTCGGTCGTCACGGCCGTCGCCGCGCGCACGCGCGCTCGGGGCGCGCCCACGTTCCCGCCCCCGCGCTCGCCTCACCACTGCAGGCCCCCGCACCGGACATCGCCCCTGCGCCACTCCCTCGCCGCCCTGCCGCAGCGTGCCCGCGTGCCCTGCTGCTGCTCCAACCGCGCCGCGCTTCGGCCCTGGCCTCGCCCTCCTCTGCCGGCGCCGTGCCCGCTGTTGCCTGTTGCCCACCCCTCCCGCGCGCGCGTGTTGTGCGAGCCCCGGACGTGTCCGGCGCCCGAACGGGCACCGACGGACATGTCCGGCTTGGGCCACTGTCAAACGGGGCCCACGGCCCAGAACGTTTTTAATAATAAAAATGAATTAATAAAATAATTAATTAATTAGTGAATTAATTAGTTTAATTAATCCTGATTAGGTTAATCTAATTAATTAATTAGTTTAATTAAGTATTAATTAATTAGTTAACCCTAATTAACCCTAACAGTCCCGTGACGTCATGCTGACATCATGCTGACGTCAGCAAGACACTGTTTCGGATAATGTTAATTTAAATAATTAATTAAATTCCAGAAATTAATAAAAACTTTAGAAAATCATATTAAATAATCCGTAACTCCGATGAAAATACTTTGTACATGAAAGTTACTCAGAACGACGAGACGAATCCGAATACGCGGTCCGTTCGTCCGCCACATGTCCCTAACTATCCGAACATGGAACCGTTCCCCTCCGGTCATCTGTGTGACAAATGTCTGGAACCGGGAAAACATTCCCGGATGGATTTCTCCTTCCTCGGTGACGTGCAACCACACGTTAGAACACACCCGGCACTGCATGTTGTCATGCCGTACTTTGCGTTGCTCATGATTTGCTGTGTATTTATACTATTTCCTCCCCCTCTTCTCTCTCGTTAGACCCCGACACCGACGTCGTCCCCGAGACCGACGCAGCTCCGGAGCCTGAAGACACCGTTGACAACCTTGCCCTTGCCGCCGAGCAACCAGGCAAGCCCCCCCTTTTTGATCATCCCGATATCGCCCATTCTATTTCTCATGCTTGCATTAGAATTGCTGCTGCTGCTGCTGCTTTACCTATTCTGATGCATAGCCTGTTCATTGTAACCTGCTGTTGATAATTACCTGCATATCCTAAACTGTTTAGTCTAGGCTGGGTAGAGACCTATCAGTGACCCCACTTATCCCGACTGCCGCGCTGGATCGTCAGAAGACCCGATCAACGGGAATTGAAGACCAGGCCCCGACACCGCACATCACCCCCCCCTTAGTTGTAACGACACTGCAGCGTTACTATCGAGTGCCGAGGGTGAAACCTCATGTAGCACTTCTGATGTTAACTCTGTAGAGTAGCTATTCGGTCGTGGTCATCGAGGGTGATTCCTCCTTCACCGCTTCCGATAACGACGTTGTCGTGCAACACATCAAGTGTGAACCCAATGAGGGTGATTCCTCCGAGTTCACCTTGACGGATACATCGAGTAGGAATCCAACGAGGGTGATACCTCGGATTCCCCTGATGTTATGGACACACGGATACTTGGACTTTACACTGTTCCTTGGATAGGCGGGTCGGCCCTGAGGGGTACCCGCGTGCGCCTGAGAGGCGAGTGTTGTGAAGACGGGTGCCTGTGTGGTGCCCGAGTGGTGAATACGAGGCGCGGTCGGGCATTCTTAACCCTTGCCGCAAGTCCTCGAGACGGGGCGACGGGGTCACATCTTTCGTGAGTCTCTGCTCGTTACCGCAAGCCCCTAGTCCTAACGATTTGGATATTTGATCCGAGCAGGCCTCTGGCCTGATAGCACTAACCATCACGTGGGCATAGTATGGGCGTTCTGCATCGTAGCATCAGCCGACAGTTCTGTCAGACGTCCAGTTCAGCATTGTGGCACGGTCGGATCGTACCGACCCTCCGAGGCGGTGCTGGTATCCACCCTGCACACAACGACCCGGAGTGCACAGGGCGATGGCCCAAGACCCCTGAGTGCTTAGGATGTAGACCGGCGGGGACCTCTCTGCTGAGCTTTAGGTAGGGCTGCGGTGTGTCGTTTGGCCGAGGCCGGGCATGACCCAGGAAAGTGTGTCCGGCCGGAGTTAATCGAGCGTGTTGGGTAAGTTGGTGCACCCCTGCAGGGAAGAATACTTCTATCGATAGCCTGTCCTACGGTAACGGACACTCGGAGTTGTATCCTGATTGATACAATTTTAGAACTGGATACTTGGATACTATGGCTCTGGGATTGCTTCTCGCAGGGAGTCGAGAAGGGATCTCCGGACGAGGTTGATGACTTTATGGCTCTGGGATTGCTTTCTCGCAGGGAGTCGAGAAAGGATCTCTGGGTGAGGATGAGACTTAATGATACTACTACATTATATTGTACTGTTCTACTCTCTTCTACTGCTGCAAGACCTATGAAGATGCTAGTCTTCGATAGGACTAGGCCTTCTCTCTATTCTTGCATTTCTGCAGCCCAGTCCACATATACAGCCTCCCCTTGAAAATGTTGCATATGTAGTGTAGATCCTTGCTTGCTGAGTACTTCTGAGTACTCACGGTTGCTTTGTTTTCCTTTTCTCCCCATATCAGTTTGACGTGACCAAGATGACGGAGCCCCCTGAGACAGATGCCCCGACGATCGCTACTACTACTACTACCCAGAGGATGGATACTACTACGAGTTGACTGACGACCAGGAGTAGGATCGGAGGGTCCCAGGCAGGAGGCCTTCGCCTTTCGATCGTAGTGTTTTATTTTGCCCCGCCTTTCTAAAGGCCTTTCTTTTTCTGTTTCATATCTGTACTCAGATATCTGATGCTTCCGCTGACGCTTGTTCGCAAGCTTATGTATTCGAGCCCTCGAGGCCCCTGGCTTGTAATATAAAGCTTGTATGACTTTATTTATGTTTTAGAGTTGTGTTGTGATATCTTCCCGTGAGTCCTTAGGCTTGATCGTGTGCATTTGCGTGTATGGTTAGTGCACGATCGGGCCGGGGGCGTCACAGTGATCGACTCAGTTATGTCCTCCAGATTCACTTCGATTCCTCCAATAACAAGGCCGAGTACGAAGCACTCCTCTACGGGTTGCGTATGGCCATCTCGCTTGGCGTCCGTTGCCTGATGGTCTACGGTGACTCGGATTTGGAGGTCAATCAAGTGATGAAGGAGTGGGACATCAGAAACCCTGCTATGACAGGATACTGCAATGCAGTGAGGAAGCTAGAGAAAAAGTTCGAGGGTTTGGAGCTCCACCACATTCCCCGAATAAAAAATCAAGCAGCCGACGATCTGGCAAAAATCGGTTCCACTCGGAAGCCTGTCCACAGCAATGTGTTTCTTGAGCACCTCCATTCCCCGTCAGTGCAGGAGGATCCTTTCACTGAAGAGCCTCCCCAAGCGATAAGTCCTACTGATCCGATTGAAATTGAGATCCCTGCAGTCATTGACTTGGTTATGGAGATTCTGGTAATTACCCCGACTGGACGGTGCCATATTGCGTATTTGCTCAAGCAAGAACTCCCACAGGATGAAGTCGAGGCACGTCAGATTGTCCGTAGATCCAAAGCTTTCACAGTGATAAATGGACAGCTTTACAGAGAGAGTGTCACTGGCATAGCCCAATGATGTATTTCTCCAGAGGAAGGTCGACTGATCTTAGAAGAGATCCACTCGGGGACCTGTGGCACCACGCGTCTTCTCGGACAATTGTGGCCAAAGCATACTAAGCAGGATTTTACTGGCCGCGTGCCAATGAAGCTGCTAAGGAGATCGTTCAGCGCTGCGAAGGATGCCAGTTGTACGCGAACATGTCCCATAAACCCACGTCCGCCTTGAAGACCATTCCACTCGTCTGGCCGTTCGCCGTATGGGGTTTGGACATGGTTGGACCACTCAGGACAGGCAGGAGTGGCTTCACTCATCTGCTCATGGCAGTCGACAAATTTACCAAGTGGATCGAGGCCAAGCCAATCAAGAAGCTAGATTCACGTACAACCATCAAGTTCATGAGGGAGTTGATATTCCGATATGGAGTTCCTCGTAGCATTATCACAGACAACGGCTCGAACTTCGATTCAGAAGAATTCAGAGAGTTCTGTGCTTCCCAGGGCACTCGGGTGGATTACGCATCCGTTGCGCACCCGCAGTCGAATGTCAAGCTGAGAGGGCGAATGGTCTTATCCTTCAGGGGTTGAAGCCACGACTCATGCGTGACCTCGAGCATGCAGCTGGAGCCTGGGTGACTGAACTGCCGTCTGTCCTGTGGGGTTTAAGGACGACTCCTAACTGGTCCACTGGTTGCACCCCTTTCTTCATGGTGTATGGAGCCGAAGCCGTGCTGCCGAGTGATCTCTTCCACAATTCACCCCGAGTGGAACTCTACTCAGAAGCTGAGGCGAAACAGGCACGGCAGGATGCCGTCGATCTTTTGGACGAAGAATGAGAGATGGCCCTGATACGGTCGACTGTTTATCAGCAAGATCTTCGTCGATTCCATGCCAGGAACGTCAGAGGTCGAGCGTTTCAAGAAGGAGATCTCGTGCTCCGAGTGGATCAGCAACGACCACACAAACTCGCCCCCGCGTGGGAAGGTCCCTTCATCGTCACCAAGGTGTTACATAACGGGGCCTACCACCTCTACAACCTCGTGGAGAAGATTGACGAGCCGCGCGCCTGGAACGCAGATCTTCTTCGTCGATTCTATACTTAACATTCGGATTGTCAAGATGTAATAAGAGTACTTTTAGATTGTTTATCAAAGACATGACTCCTGCAGTCCCATGATGATTTCCCTCGCATAAGCGTATGTTCAAAACCCCAAGTGGGTGGCTTAGCCGCGAGCCAGTCCTCGCCTAAGTTAAAAATCTACTCCGAGTGAGAGCATCCCTCCCACTCGGGGGCTTAGCCGCGAGCCAGTCCTCGCCTAAGTTAAAAATCTACTCCGAGTGGGAGCATCCCTCCCACTCGGGGGCTTAGCCGCGAGCCAGTCCTCGCCTAAGTTAAAAATGTACTCCGAGTGAGAGCATCCCTCCCACTCAGGGGCTTAGCCGTGAGCCAGTCCTCGCCTAAGTTAAAAAACTAGTCCTCGCCTAAGTTAAAAAACTACTCCGAGTGAGAGCATCCGTCCCACTCGGGGGCCTAGCCGCGAGCCAGTCCTCGCCTAAGTTAAAAAATTACTCCGAGTGAGAGCATCCCTCTCACTCGGGGGCTTAGCCGCGAGCCAGTCCTCGCCTAAGTTAAAAAAACTACTCCGAGTGAGAGCATCCCTCCCACTCGAGGGCTTAGCCGCGAGCCGGCCCTCGCCTAAGCTAAAAATCTACTCCGAGTGAGAGCATCACTCTCACTCGGGGGCTTAGCCGCGAGCCAGTCCTCGCCTAAGTTTAAAAATCCGTTCACTCGGAATATGTAGTAAACTGGAAAACAACGGTTCAGATAAATTCGCAACCTCAAGTTCGGAAACGCAGGCAAAAGTACTCGGGCAGAAAGCCCGAACGAGTTTAACGGTTACAAAATCACTCGGCATACCGAGGCAAATTAGTTTGAATCATAAAGTTTCACTTCACGCGCCGGTGGGACTCGCTGGCTCGACGAAGATGTCCAAGTCAATGCCATCAGCTATCCGAGTAGCTGCCTCGATGAAAGTCTCCATGAAAGCTTCAAATTGGAGCTTCTTTGTGTTTGCCACCTGGAGAGCCTTCAGTTTTTCCTCCTTGTCATCTTTGCAGTGGACTCGAACGAGGGAGAGTGCCACATCGGCCCCGCAGCGAGCGGCAAACTTCTTCCATGCTTGCACTCGACCAGGAACCTTGCTCAGTTGAGTCATCATTGACTCGAGATCATTCTGGAGTGTATCCTCAGGCCACAGTTCTTTATCTATATTCGCCAGTGCGGCCTTCAGACGAGCGATATACCCCTGGACATCTTCAAGATGAGCTTCGAGTCACAACATGTTCAGAGCCACCGCGTCCTTCACAAGTGACTTGGTGGGATCTAGATCCGTCTCGATCCGATCAGTCTCTTCCTCGAAGTTATGACAGAATTCTGCGCAAGGAAGGAAGAAAAGGTTAGTTATGCCCTTGCATTCGAAGAGTCAGAGAAATTCACTCGGACAACGAGAGGTACCTTCAAGCATGCCATACATCTTTTTCGCGTAACCCCCCAGATATTTCTCCAACGCGTCCCTCTTCTGGGTGAGTTGGTCTACTTTGTTGGTCAGAGCTGTTTTCTCCGACTCAAAGGCACTCGCTTGGTCTTCCATCTTCTTGGGCCACTCGGCCTGTTCCTTCTTAAGCTCTTCGACAACGGTTTTCAGAGATACATTTTCTTCTTCTAGCTTTCCAACTGAAGCCAACTTCACCTCATCGGCTTCAGTCTTCTCCTTAGCCACCTTCTGAGCTCCTGCGAGTTCTTCATCCTTCTTCTCCAAGGCCTGCTTCATGGTGTCTAAAGAAACAACATTCCTGAGTCGCGCTTGAAGTTGACGGTTTTCATTACGCACATCTGTTCGAGTGAAACTACTCGGCTCAAAGGACGGAAGGAAAGAACAACAACGCACTCAGTCGACAGGATTTACCTCCCATGGTCTTCGCCTCCGTCTGAGCATGCTCCAAGTTCCTTTTGGTCACTTCCAAGTCCAATTGGAGTTGGGTCTTCTCCTTGTCCAGGGCAGCATACTGAGTCCCGAGCTCGCAAGTTTTCTGAAATCAACGAAGAAATGATTCAGTCGACGATGATAAAGAGTTTCAGATATTCCTCTACTTCCGAGTGGAGAAGAGCAAATCCAGTTGCTACAAACAAAAGCATTCTAAGACCCCTGCCGAATCAAACATTCGACGGTGGTCTCGGGGACTACACCCAGTGGGTGCACTGAGCGTGCCCCCACTAGATCAATTTCCCACTCGGCACGGCCTGACCGGTCCGAGTGGAGAACTACAAACAAAAAGCATTCTCAGACCCCCGCCGAATCAGACATTCGACGGCGGTCTCGGGGACTACACCCAGTGGGTGCACTCAGCGTGCCCCCACTGGATCAATTTCCCACTCGGCATGGCCTGACCGGTTCGAGTGGAGAGCTACAGGAAAAAGCATTCTCAGACCCCCGCCGAATCAGACATTCGACGGCGGTCTCGGGGACTACACCCAGTGGGTGCACTCAGCGTGCCCCCACTGGATCAATTCCCACTCGGCACGGCCTGACCGGCTCGAGTGGGGAGCTACAGATTGAGAAAACTACGAGCAAAGCAACTCTGACGTCATGAGTCAATGGAAACACCCACTGGGTGTACAGAGTCAAGATAAAAGAAAAACCCAATCGGAAATCAACTTACAATCGCACTTACTCGGACATTTGCCTGAAGAGCCGCACTGGCGTCATAAGCCATTTTGCTGGCCTCGTACACTCCCTTCAGCCGCTGCATCATCAAGTCAGCTTGAATCATAGCTTCCTTGCTGGCTCCAGTCTGGTCCTCTGGGACATGATGCAGAGTGAACACGCTCGACGCAGGAGTCGGCGACGCAGCTGGAGGGATCAGCACTTGAGGTTGTCCAGTCGGACCCGAAGCAGGAGCAGTCGACACTAAAGGCGAAGCACTCGACAGAGGAGCAGCAAAGGTAGCATCAGCTCGAGACGAACCACCTCGCCCTTGAAGAGCAACTTCAGGCGGCGCACGAGACGTTTGGCCCGACGGCACTCTCCTAGTGAAGCTTCGGGAGGCGGTCGAGGTTCTACCTTCTCCTCCAGTGCCCTTCTGAGGCTCGTCTTCGTCGTCATCTGTGAGGAGGATGACGTCCGTTGGTGCTGCAGTCACTCGACCGTGAAAACACAGTCGACCATTAGGTCAGTCGGTGAGACAAAGTGGAATATGAGTTGATCATACCTGGCCGAGAGGTGGCCGCGTCTGCGGTGTCCATGTCCGCATGTTCTTCGTCGATCTGCATGGGAGACGTCGCAGAAGTAGCAGCTCTGGCATTCAAATTTCACTCGGTCAGTAAAGCAATGGAGGTCTACAACAATAAAGAAAGGAAAGATGCAAAGAACACTCATGTTGAAGCAACGGGCATGACAACCTTAATCCTGGGTAAGGCCTTCCGAGGCTTCGGTGGAACAGTCTTCGCCTGCTTTGCAGTCTTCTCAATCGGGTCAGGGGTTGCCGTCCGAGTGCACTTGGGGTTCCTGACACTCGACTCCGGGGCCTTGCTCTGGCTAGAGATCGGGTCTTGGTTCGCCTTGGTACGACGCTCGGCATGAGGGGGCAACTCAACTTCATCGCTGTCATCAGAGTCATCGCTGCCATCTTCACTATCGTCAGCGTACTCGAAATCAGCACTCCCGCCCTCGCTCTCCGCTCCTTCAATGAGCTACTCCCCATTCGGCACAGGCGAATACATCTTCGTGAACACCTGTAGAGCACAAGTATCAAAGTCAGTCGATACTCAATTCAGTCGCATGTTGAAAACAGAAGGCAATACACTCGACAAGTTATGTCTCACCTCTCCTGGAAGATGCTCGGCGTCGAAAGGCTGAATCCGTGATGCTCCTGAGCCACTGTGCCACAGTCTCCTCCTTGACTTCCTCCGGATGGGTTCGAGCAGTGTCGTCAGCACCTGAATACAGCCACATAGGGTGGTCGCGTGCTTGCAGAGGCTGGATGCGTTGAGGAACACCTCCAACAGATCCAAGCCTGTCACTCCGCCCCTGATCAACTCAACTACAGCTTCTATCAAGATCCCCACCTCAGCTTTCTCCTCCTCATCCACGGTCAGCGAGCGAGCTCCGCTGAGCCTCGCCAACGAGAAAGGGGGAAGGCCAGTCGTTGCACCAGGGGTCGGAATGTCAGTGCAATAAAACCAGGTCGACTGCCAACCCCTAACTGACTCGGGAAAGGTCATGGAAGGGAAGGCACTTCTACCTCTCATCTGGACACCCAAACCCCCACACATCTGAATCACGTGGGTTTTTTCGTCACTTGGGTTGGCTTTCTTGACCGACTGGGACCAGCAAGTGAAAATATGTTTGAATAACCCCCAATGAGGAGGGCAGCCCAAGAAGTTTTCACACATCGAGACAAAGGCAACAAGGTACGATATGGTATTCGGAGGAAAGTGATGGATTTGCGCTCCGAAGAAATTCAAGAAACCACGAAAGAATGGATGAGGAGGCAGGGAAAAACCTCTCTCCACGTGGGTGAGGAGGAGGACCCGTTCTCCGTCGCGCGGCGCAAGCTCGATCTCCCCCTCCGGCAGCCTCCAAGATCCAGGGGCCAGCAAGCCGTCGGTGGTGAGCCCCTCGAGGTCCTCTATCGTGACCGTCGAGGGCAGCCGATCGCCCTGGATCCAACCTGGCGGCAGAGTGGGCCGGGAGCTCGACGCCTTCTTCCCCTTGGCCACCTTCTTGGCACGCTCCAGCGCCTTCGTCTTGTCCTTCACCATCTCCGCAGTGGTCGTCGGAACCGAGCGGGGCGGTGCGGTGCTAGGGCAGAAGAAGCAGAGAGGCAGGATGTAGAGGGGAAAAGAGGAGAGCACTGTTGCAACCCTCGGCCGCATCGTCCTTTATATCCGCGCGTCCGAGTCACTGACTGGTGGGCCGGCAGGATACCAGCGCATCCCGCAACCGGCGCCTGCTCGATACATGGCGATAAAGGAGGAGCGAAAATCGAGGAGTCCCTCCCCACTTGCCCCGCTTACCTCATTGCAGCCAGCCCGCGCACTTCTCCAAATTTTCAAATCCCGCGAAATCCGGGTCCAGCAAATCAATCGATTGCGTCAAAGATATCCATATTCATTCGGGCCGAATCCAACGCTCAACGTCCTGCTACTTGTTCACTCGGACACTCAAGAAGCCAGAATCGATCAAGGCGATTGACGAAGGATTTAGTAGCTCACGTACCTTCAGACTCCTAAAGAGATGTCTCCGAGACATTAAGTCGGGTCGAAATCAGCTCCAATCCCTCCTCACTCTATCCTCGATCCATTCGGGGGCTAATGACGATGACATGTATCTAGGGTAGGGTCCTAGGCCTGACCGACATGCCCTACCCAAGGGCACTACTCAAAGAATCCAAGACCTACAAAGTTAGAAAGGAGGTACCGACTGGAATGACCACGGCGCACAAGTCACTCGACAGAAGATCCACTCGGTTACTCCACCTCAACTCGACCATCGTTGTTCACTCGGAGATTCTAGTTTCACTCGAAGGCAGAAGATTTAGAGTCACTCCGGGATGACAATGGTCAGGTCACCAGTCCGTCGCTGTAAAGACCATTAAATATAGGCGTTACCAGTAACGCTCGCACCTTTTACCGTCTCATTAAACCCTTGTGTAACGGGGGTTGATGAGGGGTCAGCGGACTCTATATAAGCCATCCCTCCACTCCTTCACAAGGGTTCGCACCCCCTGTAACTCAACACTCCATACAACAAAGCTCCAGCAGCACCGAGATGTAGGGTTATTACCTCCTCCGAGAGGGGCCTGAACTCGTAAATCCGAGTGTACAACTTCGCCGTAGCTAGGCTCTGCCCTCTCCTACGTACCCCTAATCTCTACTGACAGATCTGTTCCCACGACACCGACCGGGGGCGCTGGGAAAAAAAATGGCGCCAAAACATCCCGCGCCTGATTCCCACCCTGTGGGCCCGCCGAGTCAGCGACTAGTTCGTCGTCCTCATCACCTCGCCTCAGCTCCCGCGCGAATCAATGCCAAGGCTGCCGTCGGTCAGCCTTCCATTGATCATGGGCGGCGCAGTGATGGCGAGCCGCCACGCGTCCCGCCCTTTTCCGCCACGCGTCCACACTGCTGTTGCCCCCTCGCCGCTATAAAAGCTGACCTTCGTCGCCGCTCGCCGCATACTCGCCACAACCATCTCTCTCTCGCCTGCCTCCAGCGCCGACCACCTCTCTCCTTCCCTGTCCTCAAGCACTCGCCAATGGAGAAGAGGCTCCCGACGAAGGAGTGGCGGCCAACGGCTTCAGCCGCCGCTGGCTGCACGACTGGGAGGCGCGCCTGCTGCAGGAGGCCAACTACCCGACGCCGCCCGACATCCGCGTGCCTGTCGCATGTCGACTGAACGCAGGTGGCGTCCCTGTGCCTCCGGTGCCCTCTGGCGCGGAATGCGGTGCCGAGATCGCGGCCATCCGGGCGAACATGCCGGAGCCGGCGCGCCAACAGCCGAAGTACGCGGTGGACAACCACGCGCTCTGGTCCGCGTACTATGAGACAAATGAAATATATGCAGCCGAAGGACGGGCCGCTGAGCGACGGCGATGACGACGGCGGCGGCAACGACTACACCGCCTTCTAGAAACTCCTCGGCATGAACTAGGAGTAGTTTTTTTTATATTTTTATCTATGCAAATATTCGTCAAATATCAATGAAATCGCCAACATTTTGTCCAAATTTACTGAATTTCGTCGAATTTGGGCTTTAAAAAAAATCCGCCCATGCCGATGGGGTCGCGGCTGGGAATCAGTCCTTCCCCACGCCCAAATTATTGCCGGCAGGCCCCCAAGCGAAGCTATTTTTCGCCTAAAAGCGCCTTTGGGAGCCGAACGACTGGAGATGCCCTTACTAGTCTGCACTAGCCAACATTTTAAAACCTGAAGAGTATACTGTGCAGTTATTGGTGGTTTGCATGTAATCAAAAAATTATACTCCCTCAGTCCAGAAGTATAAAATGTTCTTACCTTTTTTAATCCGATGTATATAGGCATGTTTTCGTGTGTTCGTTCATTCATTTTGGTCTGCATATATTTCATTTGTCTCATAATATAAGAACGTTTTGACACTACGCTCCCTCCATTCCATAATATAGGAGGGAGTATTATGGGAAGCAGGGAGTAGTTTATATTGAAATATCCCAAACATATTATATTTATGAACGGATGGGGTACTATTTAACTACGAGAAGATTTTATTTTAAAACATAATACAGACGCAGAAGCTCATACATACGCACATATACTCATCACTATGAACACACGCACGCACACCATACCCTTATGAGCACATCCGAGAGACTGAGCCGGCACATTGACAAACACTATTTTAGACACACTGTTATAAGATGAAAAATCCTTGTTATAGTACACAATGCATTTTCCGCTAAATAAATTGACCAATTTGACTCTTCTAGATTAATTAGACAAGACAAAGCTTTTGTCTCGGCACTAGAGAAAATATTTGAAGTTGGTAGAAATCCAGCCTTGTTATTTTCCAAATGTTGATATAATCAAGCATCAAAAGGAGCATCTTATATATAATACAAAAAGCATGTGAGCCCCCCCAAATAATCAGACTGCTTGAGAGGGCGCGAGACTTGACTTTTTTTTCAAGAGTCGTTTTGAGGCGTTTAATTGGTTGAAGCCTTGACTTCGAACAAGTATGAATAATTTGTATCTTTTCTATCCTATCCACGAATGAGTAAAGTTAGTACAAAGTTGAGTCACTTATTTTGGGACGGAGGAAGTATTTGATACTATATTGGTAAGATGCCATAGGGGCGCTAGAGACTTTTTTCATCATGGTGGACGCCATGGTAGTTCTAAAAAAATCCACTTAACTATGATATATTAACAACGAAACACTTTCGCCTTGTCTTGTTGAAGGCCTTGCTTTCATATGTGATGTCCTTCACTGATTGGACCATACATCCATGATTAGAAAATATTGTTCTAGCCGTCACAAGCTGAAATTGGTGATGTCGTGGGGAGTGAAATCTCATTCTTCAAGGCGTTACGAAGGAAGAACATCGACTTAAGTCTTAGATGTTTATCTCATGTCTTTTTCACGCTTGTTGATTATTTGGTCTTATTATCGCCTTGCATCAACTTTAATAAAAGTCATGGTGGTGTGCGTTCGCAGATGCACGGACGGTAAATTATGTCATTTCTTGAGATTTTTTTTAGAAACTTGTACCGATCAAACCATAATACGTACTAGCACGAAATGTTTATCAAAACCTGCTACATGGAGTATATGTTGGCGTGTTCTTTCAAAACGGCACGTGCCTCTTCGTATCACAAGATAACATACATACTGAATAATGTATTTTTAGATGAAAAATACGAATGCTTAACAAATCGCAGCCGCCACATAATCAATCTTAAGAACAAACTACTACACAACACGTAGATGATGCAGGGGGACACCTACTCGCACCCACTAATCAGCGTTGGATTACACGTCGCATTCTACTAGCCTTGGCACAAGTGGACCGAAGCTCACCCGCAAAAAAAAAAAAGAAAAAAAAAAGAGTGGACCGAAGCAGTACAGTACACAACGCGGTTACGCGTTCTCCCACAAATAAATAAAGAAGACAAAGAGTACAACGCGGACTGACGTCTCGGATTCCCGAGGCCCCACCCCACTCCCTCCCACCCACTCAAATCAATAAACTAATAAACCCAGGGACAAACCGGTAATAAACCCAGCATTTACACCAAAGTCCCCGCTTAAAAGGTAAATTACGCGGCCCGACGGCGGGGTCTTCGACTGGCGCACGACTTTATCCCCCCTCCTCCCTTTCCTCTCCCCTTCGTCCCCTCCGCCTCCCCCCCACCCCACCCAACCAATTTGCTGACGCCCACACTGACGAGCGAGGCGCCGGCGGAAGAATCATGGCCTGAGCCGAGCCGGGGATCCTCGCCGCGGAATGGTTTGCGCGCCTCCTCCTCCTACTCCTCCTCTCTCGTTTGAGCCTCCTGGATCAGTTCGGTACTCTACCGCGATTCGATTCGTTCCCCTCGCTTCTAGTCCCCGCGTCCCCGCGATCGCAGATCCTGGGTCGTTGCGTGCTTAGGGTTGTTTCTGATGCGGATCTCGAGTTTGTGGTAGAGTGGCGGGCTGGATTATGGGGTCGGTAGGCGACTAGGAGTGGCTTAGCTGGTCCGAAATCGAATCTGACGGCTGGAAGACCCTGGGTTTCACCGAAACCGGCCACCCTTTTCTTAAATTTTTGGTGTGAATGATGCCTGGCTCGATTTCGTGGTAGGCATGCCTGCTCTGCTTGTACTAAATGCTGGTGTATGGTAGAAGAAAGCTTCCGAGTGTCGTCCTGCTTTTCTTGGTTGTTAAGCATGGTTTGCACTAGTACAAACAAACTGGTTTGCCTTTCCTTGTTAGTACATCTCTTACTTTCTGTGTTAGTGCAAATCTAGTGGATACGCTCGTGTAGAAAGTTTCCAGGAAGTATCCTGGGTGCCTTTCTTGATTGTCAAGTGTAGCTTACACTACTAGGAAATGGTTTGCTTGTTTATGTTAGATCTGTTACTTCATGTGTTGGTGCTAATTTAGTCGAGATGCTCGTGTGGAGGTGCTAATCCAGTGGAGATGCTCGTGTGGAAAGGTTCCAGGAAGTATCGTGTGTGCCTTTCTTGATTGTGAAGTCTGGGTTACACTACTAGGAAATGGTTTGCTTCTCTTTTGTTTGATCTGTTACTTCCTGCCTTGGTGCAAATTAAGTGGAGATGCTCATGGGGAAACTTTGTTTCAGGGCGCTGTAAAGGATAGCTTCGCTGTGCTGCTCAAGGAAGGCATCTTCTTGTCTGTGTAGTTATTAGTTGTTTGTGCTATAAAGTGTTTCGGCCTGTGGATCAGGACTGCAAGATAGTACTACAGTAGGGGTAAGGGGGAGGAAAGCATTTGGAGAGTCACAAGATGGAAGAAGGTCAGGAAGGCAGGTACTGGTGCCATAGCTGCGCCGAGGTGATCGTTCCTGTGGAGCCGGAGAAGAAGTGCCCGGACTGTGATGGCGGGTTCGTGGAAGAGATGGGGTCCGAGGGCTTTGAGCCATCGACGAACGTGAGGTCTGAGCGGAACCTCTCGCTCTGGGCCCCGCTGCTGCTTGGGATGATGGGGGGTTCGTCTCGGCGATCAAGGCCCCAGAGGGATATGATGGATTCTTCTTCTGATGAGGACTCACGCCAAGCAAGGATCAGGAGTGCCCTGAGGGATACTGATGATGAGGATGAAGAGGATGATGAGGATGATTCTGACCGTGAGCTTGAAGACATGATTAGGAGGCGAAGGAGGAGGGGCTCGTCGCTTGTCAGGCTGCTCCAGACCCTCCGTGATGACTTAAGGGGCTTGGATGGCATTGGCAGGGACAGGGACAGGGACAGCGAGAGAGACCGGGAGAGGGAGAGGGAAAGAAGGGACAGGGAGAGAAGGGAGAGGGAGAGGGCTAGAAGAGAGAGGGAGAGAGCAAGGGAGAGAGACCGAGGGGGAGAAAGGACAGAGAGCTTAATACTGATCAACTCCAACAATGAGGCCATTATTCTCCAAGGAACTTTTGGACCTAGTGACAACCAAGAGAACTCAAGCAACACAAGTACTGGCGTTTCACTTGGAGACTACTTTCTTGGTCCTGGCCTAGATATGCTCTTGCAGCGTTTGGCAGACAGTGACCTGAATCGTTCTGGGACTCCGCCTGCCAAGAAGGAATCTGTGGCAGCATTGCCAACTGTGAACATCCAGGAATTATTGGGCTGTACAGTCTGTCTTGAGGAGTTTGAAATGGGGACGGAGGCGAAGGAGATGCCTTGTCAACACAAATTTCACTCCAATTGCATCCTTCCATGGCTGGAGCTCCACAGTTCTTGCCCAATTTGTCGATTTCAGTTGCCTACCGAGGAGTCAAAGAACCCATGTGAATCAGGCAGTGGTGGTGGGACAGTGAGTGCTGATGGAGATCATGCTGAGTCAAGTAACAGTGATATAGAAGGTGCTAACCATGATGGAGGCAGTCTGCTTGATGAAAGTTCAATAAATGATAGAGACGTGACGTCTGCGTTGAACGCGATCTTCGGAGATGGATCCTCATCATCCTCATCTGATGAAAATGGTCCACGTGCTTCCGAGAGCTGAAGGTAATTATGCTACTTCGATTTCTACTGATGGGAACGACGGTAAGAATGCTCCTGTTGATTACTTGACATCTTGCTGAGTGGTTTGAGTTATCTCTATTGTAGCCAGCATCGCCCTGGCTCCCGTGCTTCCAACATGTAGACGGAGTCCTGAAAGAAGACTCTCGTGAGGCCGGCGTCTTTATGCTGTGGTTTCCTGTAAATATTTCAATTCGACCCTGCAAGACATAGCTGTTTATCTTCGCTTCTTATGATACCTACCTGGCTTGTAACCGTTTAATGCCCGCCGACGTGTTTACAGTATGCGTGCGTGTGTGAAATAAAAGTACTATAGTATGTTGTTTATGTGAAGGGATGATTAACCAAGTGACAGTTGGACCAAAGGAAACCTGCTCCTGCTGAATGGTTTATGTCTGGAGCATCTGTTTGGCAAAGGCAAAACACTCTTATCAATGTGAGAGAAAGTCTTCTGAAAGAGATTTGGAAGAGGCTTTCTACAATGAGAAATGACTTTGCTTGCAGCCTTGGGCCTGTGTTCCAACTGAATTCAAGATTCAAGATGTTGGTCCAGTGTGGGTTTTCTTGCAACCTGTTGTGCTTACACAAAATGATGCAGGTGTTGCTTCATCTGGTCATAATTCTCAAATCCTCACACCAGATGGATACTTGTGGTCAAATTGTGGTATTTCCCTTCGAAGTTGTTCCTACTGAATTCAGGATGTTGATCCAAAGTTGTGCTGTGCCTACTGAATTCAGGATGCTGATCCAAAGTTGTGCTGTGGCAAGTGGCAACTGTGCTTAGTTGCAGGTGTTGCTTCATCTGATTCTAAATCCCACTCACATGTGTTCAGTTTGCTGTTATTTCTTGTTATTCACAGGAGGTTGTGAAACATGAGAATGATCTGTTGTCACAGTTTGTTGATTGTGGGATCATAAGCTGACAGCTGGACTAGCTTGTTTGTTTGGTATATTTGTGTTTTGCAGCTTCAGATTGGAAAAGGTGTAGCTGTTCCGGCAAGAGTGGAATAGTTCCTTGTATTTCGGAAATTGCCTTTGGTGACCGAGCTCACTGGAGGCCTCCAGATTCAAAATTCAAATTTCATCGAAATTCATATTTTTACATTTCAAAAAATTCTGAAAAAAGTACAGATATACATGAAGGCATAACACATGTGTGTAAATTTTCGTTGAAATAAGGGCTGTGCAAAAAAGACAAATATGGGGCTGTTTAACATATGATACTATTCATTCTCCCAGGCCATGAATTTATCTTTTTTGTACAGGTCGCATTTCAACGTATTTCATCATGAAATTTTATACATATGTGGGTTACATCCTCACATACACGCACATTTTTTTCAGAATTTTTTGAAACATAAAAGTTTGAATTTGATTTTTTCAAAAATAAAGGAGCCTTTTTAGAGATTTCAATACGAACTACGTATGGATTTATATAGACGTGTTTTAAAGTGTAGATTTTTTGCTCCGTATGTAGTCTATATTGGACTATCTAAAAATTCTTATATTTAGAAACGGAGGGAGTAAGGGCATTTTCAACACCGACCCTCAAACCTCTCGCATCCGCCCGGACTACGGAAGCCATCCAACGCCGACCTGTATCGGTCCCTGGGGTGGTTCGGACGCGGTTTCTCATGCAAACCGGAGACAAAAGTGGGGGAGGTTTGCGGAAGTCCGGACCGATCCCAAGCCAGCTTCTGACCGTCCTGACCCACCAAAAAACTCTTCCCACTCTCGCGCGCGCATCCCGCCCGCGCCAGCTGCCCGCATTTGTGACGCTGTAGAGCACGCCGCTTCGCATTGAAAGCGGCTCAAGGCGGACGCGACCTCTCACTGCCTTCGCCATTGTAGCGGTGCACCGGCCGAGGGTGCTGCCCGCTGCACGCCTGGCTGAACACGCCTCCTCACCGCATTCGTACGTCTCCATTAAACCTGCGTGGAAGCCGGGAAAGCTACTCCAGTCACACGTCCATTCATGAGCATGCCGACATTAAACGCAACGCCGGCCAAGCTCCTCCCATCCGCCCTCTATTTAAACGAGGCCAGACGCCGGGCAAGAATCGCACCCCTCCATCGCTCCCCCCATATCCTCCTTCACCAATCTTCTGATGGCTTCCGAAGAGCAGTTCTCCGGCATACAAGCCGGCTGGGTGGCCCGCCGATCCCGCCGGATACGAGCGAGGCAACTCTCTGCCCTACCTCCCGCGCCTGACCCAACGGAGCAAGTTGTCGCCCCAAGCCGGCGCGTGGTTCAGCAACTCGCTCCAGGCCCGCTCGATGAGGAGTGGCGAGTTGCTCCACGCCGGCACGGGCATCATTGCTACTGTCGACGACCCCCCGGGTGACCGCGCCACCCGTGTCTGCAACTGCGCCATGCAGGCAACAGAAGCTGGGTGTGTGGAGAGGGACGAGTCGGTGGCCAGCGCCTCCGCGTCCGCCGCCATCATCGAGAAGAAGTAGAACACGGGAGACCGCCACCGCTTGGGTCCCATGAAGGCTACCTCCGAGGCGACGCCGGCATACATAGCCAGTGTCTTGCCCGGTTCTTCTCTTGTGAGGACCTCTTTGATCCCACATGGGCTTCACGGAATCGGAGGCGCCGCCTTCCCCTCCCGCTAAAGCATCAGCCGGGGGTTCCACTCCGATGAACGGTGGGGAAGCGAGCCTTCCTTTGCGCTGAAGCATATATCTCTGGGGCTCCCACAGTCCGGTGATCGGGCTGCCAGACATGAGGAAGACAATGGGATCCGCGGGCGGCTATTTAGATTAGGTATTATTATACCTTCAGAGCTGGATGAGGGAGTCATGGACTAAGGGGTCCTCGGGGCAATGACCCATTGTGCATGGGCCGGACTGGTGGAGCCGTATGATGACATGAGATCTATGAAGCCGTGGTGTGCCCTCCAAGTCAAGAAGGCGGAGGATCTCTTTAATTCCTTATTGTAATCTATCTTCGGTAACCCTAACCCTACCGGTGTCTATATAAACCGAGGGTTTTTAGTCTTTAGGGCTAGAGCTACATTCATCACCTCATAGCCTTAGGGTTTAGCTCATGCTGATCTCGAGGTAGATCTACTCTGTAAACCACGTCATACATTCAATATAATCAGGCAGGACGTAGGGTTTTACCTCTTCGAGAGGGTCTGAACCTGGGTAAACATTGTGTTCGTCGTCCCTTGTTACCCATCGATCCTAGATCCACAGCTCGGGACCCCCTACCCCGAGGTCTGCCGGTTTTGACACCGACATTGGTGCTTTCATTGAGAGTTCCGCTGTGGGGTCGCCCAAAGGATTGATGGCTCTCCTGATCATAGGAGAAGGCATCGGATCCGGGGACTTCTTCGTCCCCGGTCAACTCTTCGCGTTCGACAGCATTGTCCTGCACGCCGACCCGACTGGTCGTCTGGATCAGATCGACAACTTCGCCCCCGAACACCGAATTCGATTCGGCAACCTGGAATACGTGGCGGACTCATGGGGCGATCTGGTCTTCGCCGGATTCACTACCCCTTTCCGCACCCACGCAGGCCTCATCGTGCCCGCCCCGGAGTCTCCCTCCAATCCGATCTATGGATCGGCCCCAACAGCTTCGAGCCAGGAGAGCTCCGCTTCGAGCGGCGACCAGACTCCACCTTCACCCGAACCCATCATGTCCATGAAAGATTTGTCCTCGACCTTCGGGGTAGGATCAGGAAGCGGAAGCAAGGAATCAATCTCGGCCGAACCGTTCCTCCACAAGGCTCACCCAGCCGTGAACTCCCACGGCGAAGTGGCGGCCAATGGCCAGAAATTACTCCCGGCCCGAAGCAACTCGATCTCAAGCCCCGGCGTGGAATCCACATGCAGGGATCAAAATCAGTCTTTGACTTCCGATGACTATCCGGACCCCTTCGAGGATCCGGTCCCGCACCCCGAGCTCAGCTCGGCCTGTAGAAATTGTTGGGAAACGTAGCATGCAATTTCAAAAAATTTCCTACGCTCACGCAAGATCTATCTAGGAGATGCATAGCAACGAGAGGGGGAGAGTGTGTCTACGTACCCTCGTAGACCGAAAGCGGAAGCGTTTGACAACGCGGTTGATGTAGTCGAACTTCTTCTCGTTCTGACCGATCAAGCACCGAACGTACGGCACCTCCGAGTTCTGCATACGTTCAGCTCGATGACGTCCCTCGAACTCTTGATCTAGCAAAGTGTCGAGGAAGTAGCTGAGTTCCGTCAGCACAACGGCGTGGAGACGGTGATGGTGAAGTGATCCGCGCAGGGCTTCGCCTAAGCACTATGAAGATATGACCGAGGGTGTAATCTGTGGAGGGGGGCGCCGCACACGGCTAACAAATATTGGTGAATCTTGATGTGTCTTGGGTGCTAGCCCTGCCCCTCTATTTATATGTTGAGCCCTGGGGTCGAAACTTGGAGTAAAAGCCTCCTCAAAGTTGGTTTTGCACGAAAGGCAAGAGTCCTTCTCGGACTCCAAGGCTAGACGCCAGGGTTCCAGGCGTCTACCCCCTAGACGCCAGGGTTCCTAGCGTCTGGCCCCTGGACTCCGCAAAACTTCCTTTTGCACTTTCCAAAACCCTCGTGGGCTTTACCCCTTGGCCCAAATAGAGTGTTCTCGTGCCCAAACATTTCGGGAAACATCCGAAACCCCTTCCGGTGAATTCCGGAACCTTTCCGGAGACCAAACACTATTATCCCATATATCAATCTTTACCTCCGGACTATTCCGGAGCTCCTCGTCATGTCCGTGATCTCATCCGAAACACCGAACAACATTCGGTCACCAACATACATAACTCATATAATACTATATCGTCAACGAACGTTAAGCGTGCGGACCCTACGGGTTCGAGAACTATGTAGACGTGACCGAGACACCTCTCCGGTCAATAACCAATAGCGGAACCTGGATGCCCATATTGGCTCCTACATATTCTACGAAGATCTTTATCGGTCGAACCATTATGACAACATACGTTATTCCCTTTGTCCATCGGTATGTTACTTTCCCGAGATTCGATCGTCGGTATCTTCATACCTAGTTCAATCTCATTACCGGCAAGTCTCTTTACTCATTCCGTAATACATCATCCTGCAACTAACTCATTAGTCACTTTGCTTGCAAGGCTTCTTATGATGTGTATTACCGAGAGGGCCCAGAGATACCTCTCCGATACTCGGAGTGACAAATCCTAATCTCGATCTATGCCAACCCAACAAACACCTTCGGAGATACCTATAGAGCATCTTTATAATCACCCAGTTACGTTGTGACGTTTGATAGCACACAAGGCATTCCTCCGGTATCCGGGAGTTGCATAATCTCATAGTCGTAGGAATATGTATTTGACATGAAGAAAGCAATAGCAATAAAACTGAACGATCATTATGCTAAGCTAACGGATGGGTCTTGTCCATCACATCATTCTCCTAATGATGTGATCCCGTTATCAAATGACAACACATGTCCATGGTTAGGAAACCTTAACCATCTTTGATCAATGAGCTAGTCAAGTAGAGGCTCACTAGGGACACGATGTTTTGTCTATGTATTCACACATGTATTTAGGTTTCCGATCAATACAATTCTAGCATGAATAATAAACATTTATCATGAATAAGGAAATACAGTATAAAATAACAACTTTATTATTGCCTCTAGGGCATATTTCCTTCAGTCTCCCACTTGCACTAGAGTCAATAATCTAGATTACAATTTAATGATTCTAAAACCCATGGAGTCTTGGTGCTGATCATGTTTTGCTCGTGGAAGAGGCTTAGTCAACGGGTCTGCTACATTTAGATCCGTATGTATTTTGCAAATCTCTATGTCTCCCTCCTTGACTTGATCACGGATGGAGTTGAAGCGTCTCTTGATGTGTTTGGTTCTTTTGTGAAATCTGGATTCCTTCGCTAAGGCAATTGCTCCAGTATTGTCACAAAAGATTTTCATTGGACCCGATGCACTAGGTATTACACCGAGATCAGATATGAACTCCTCCATCTAGACTCCTTCATTTGCTGCTTCCGAAGCAGCTATGTACTCCGCTTCACACGTAGATCCCGCCACGACGCTCTGCTTGGAACTGCACCAACTGACAGCTCCACCATTCAATATAAATATGTATCCGGTTTGTGACTTAGAGTCATCCGGATCAGTGTCAAAACTAGCATCGACGTAAACATTTACGACGAGCTCTTTGTCACCTCCATAAACAAGAAACATATCCTTAGTCCTTTTTAGGTACTTCAGGATGTTCTTGACCGCTGTCCAGTGATCCACTCCTGGATTACTTTGGTACCTCCCTGCCAGACTTATGGCAAGGCACACATCAGGTCTGGTACACAGCATAGCATACATGATAGAACCTATGGCTGAAGCATAGGGAATGACTTTCATTTTCTCTCTATCTTCTGCAGTGGTCGGGCATTGAGTCTTACTCAACTTCACACCTTGCAACACAGGCAAGAACCCTTTCTTTGACTGATCCATTTTGAACTTCTTCAAAACTTTGTCAAGGTATGTGCTTTGTGAAAGTCCTATTAAGCGTCTCGATCTATCCCTATAGATCTTGATGCCCAATATATAAGCATCTTCACCGAGGTCTTTCATTGAAAAACGCTTATTCAAGTATCCTTTTATGCTATCCAGAAATTCTACATCATTTCTAATCAACAATATGTCATCCACATATAATATTAGAAATGCTATAGAGCTCCCACTCACTTTCTTGTAAATACAGGCTTCTTCGAAAGTCTGTATAAAACCATATGCTTTGATCACCTCATCAAAGCGTATATTCCAACTCCGAGATGCTTGCACTAGTCCATAGATGGATCGCTGGAGCTTGCACACTTTGTTAGCACCTTTAGGATCGACAAAACCTTCTGGTTGCATCATATACAACTCTTCTTTAAGAAATCCATTAAGGAATGCAGTTTTGACGTCCATTTGCCAGATTTCATAATCATAAAATGCGGCAATTGCTAACATGATTCGGACGGACTTAAGCATCGCTATGGGTGAGAAAGTCTCATCGTAGTCAACTCCTTGAACTTGTCGAAAACCTTTTGCGACAAGTCGAGCTTCGTAGATAGTAACATTACCATCGGCGTCAGTCTTCTTCTTAAAGATCCATTTATTCTCTATGGCTCGCCGATCATCGGGCAAGTCCACCAAAGTCCACACTTTGTTCTCATACATGGATCCTATCTCAGATTTCATGGCCTCAAGCCATCTGTCAGAATCTTGGCTCATTATAGCTTCTTCATGGTTCGTAGGTTCGCCTTGGTCTAGTAACATGACTTCCAGTACAGGATTCCCGTACCACTCTAGTACGGATCGTGTTTTGGTTGACTTATGAAGTTCTATAGTAACTTGATCTGAAGTTTCATGATCATGATCATCATCATTAGCTTCCTCTCTAGTTGGTGTAGGCATCACGGGAACGGTTTTCTGTGATGAGCTACTTTCCAATTCGAGAGAAGGTACAATTACCTCATCAAGTTCTACTTTCCTCCCACTCACTTCTTTCAAGAGAAACTCCTTCTCTAGAAAGGTTTCATTCTTGGCAACAAAGATCTTGCCTTCGGATCTGTGGTAGAAGGTGTACCCAATTGTTTCCTTAGGGTATCCTATGAAGACGCACTTCTCTGATTTGGGTTCAAGCTTATCAGGCTGAAGCCTTTTGACATAAGTGTTGCAACCCCAAACTTTAAGAAACGACAGCTTAGGTTTCTTGCCAAACCACAGTTCATACGGTGTCGTCTCAACAGATTTAGACGGTGCCCTATTTAACGTGAATGCAGCTGTCTCTAATGCATAACCCCAAAACGATAGTGGTAAATCGGTAAGAGACATCATAGATCGCACCATATCTAATAAAGTACGGTTACGACGTTCGGACACACCATTACGCTGTGGTGTTCCAGGTGGCGTGAGTTGTGAAACTATTCCACATTGTTTTAAATGAAGGCCAAACTCGTAACTCAAATATTCACCTCCACGATCAGATCGTAGAAACTTTATTTTCTTGTTACGATGATTCTCCACCTCACTCTGAAATTCTTTGAACTTTTCAAATGTTTCAGACTTATGTTTCATGAAGTAGATATACCCATATCTGCTCAAATCATCTGTGAAGGTCAGAAAATAACGATACCGCCGCGTGCTTCAACACTCATTGGACCGCATACATCGGTATGTATTATTTCTAATAAGTCATTAGCTCGCTCCATTGTTCCGGAGAACGGAGTTTTAGTCATCTTGCCCATGAGGTATGGTTCGCAAGTATCAAATGATTCATAATCAAGTGATTCCAAAAGCCCATCTGCATGGAGTTTCTTCATGCGCTTTACACCAATATGACCTAAACGGCAGTGCCACAAATATGTTGCACTATCATTATCAACTTTGCATCTTTTGGCATCAATATTATGAATATGTGTATCACCACAATGGAGATTCAACAAGAATAGACCACTCTTCAAGGGTGCATGACCATAAAAGATATTACTCATATAAATAGAACAACCATTATTCTCTTATTTAAATGAATAACCGTCTCGCACTAAACAAGATCCAGATATAATGTTCATGCTCAACGCTGGCACCAAATAACAATTATTCAGGTCTAAAACTAATCCCGAAGGTAGATGTAGAGGTAGCGTGCCGACGGCGATCACATCGACCTTGGAACCATTCCCGACGCGCATCGTCACCTCGTCCTTAGCCAATCTTCGTTTAATCCGTAGCTCCTGTTTCGAGTTACAAATATGAGCAACCGAACCAGTATCAAATACCCAGGTGCTACTACGAGCATTAGTAAGGTACACATCAATAACATGTATATCAAATATACCTTTGTTCACTTTGCCATCCTTCTTATCCGCCAAATACTAGGGGCAGTTCCGCTTCCAGTGACCAATCCCTTTGCAGTAGAAGCACTCAGTTTCAGGCTTGGGTCCAGCTTTGGGCTTCTTCCCGGGAGTGGCAACTTGCTTGCCATTCTTCTTGAAGTTCCCCTTCTTTCCCTTGCCCTTTTTCTTGAAACTAGTGGTCTTGTTAACCATCAACACTTGATGCTCCTTCTTGATTTCTACCTCCGCAGCTTTGAGCATTGCGAAGAGCTCGGGAATTGTCTTCTCCATCCCTTGCATATTATAGTTCATCACGAAGCCTTTGTAGTTTGGTGGCAGTGATTGAAGAACTCTGTCAATAACACTATCATCTGGAAGATTAACTCCCAGCTGAGTCAAGTGATTATGATACCGAGACATTTTGAGTATGTGTTCACTGACAGAACTGTTCTCCTCCATCTTGCAGCTATAGAACTTGTTGGAGACTTCATATCTCTCAACTCGGGCATTTTGCTTGAAATATTAACTTCAACTCTTGGAACATCTCATATGCTCCATGACGTTCAAAACGTCTTTGAAGTCCCGATTCTAAGCCGTAAAGCATGGCACACTGAACTATCGAGTAGTCATCAGATCGAGCTTGCCAGACGTTCAAAACATCAACATCTGCTCCTGCAGCAGGTCTTTCACCTAGTGGTGCATCAAGGACATAATTCTTCTGTGCAGAAATGAGGATAATCCTCAAGTTACGGACCCAGTCCGTGTAGTTGCTACCATCATCTTTCAACTTAGCTTTCTCTAGGAACGCATTAAAATTCAAGGGAACGGTAGCACGGGCCATTGATCTACAGCATAGATATGCAAATACTATCAGGACTAAGTTCATGATAAATTAAGTTCAATTAATCAAATTACTTAAGAACTCCCACTTAGATAGACATCCCTCAAGTCATCTAAATGATACGTGGTCCAAATCAACTAAACCATGTCCGATCATCACGTGAGATGGAGTAGTCATCAATGGTGAACATCTCTATGTTGATCATATCTACTATATGATTCACGTTTGACCTTTCGGTCTCCAGTGTTCCGAGGCCATGTCTGTACATGCCAGGCTCGTCAAGTTTAACCTAAGTATTCCGCATGTGCAAAACTGTCTTGCACCCGTTGTATTTGAACGTAGAGTCTATCACACCCGATCATCACGTGGTGTCTCAACACGACGAACTGTCGCAACGGTGCATACTCAGGGATTACACTTATACCTTGAAATTTAGATAAGTGATCATCTTATAATGCTACCGCCGTACTAAGCAAAATAAGATGCATAAAAGATAAACATCACATGCAATCAAAATATGTGACATGATATGGCCATCATCATCTTGTGCTTTTGATCTCCATCTCCAAAGCATCGTCATGACCTCCATCGTCACCGACTCGACACCTTGATCTCCATCATTGCGTCGTGGTCGTCTCGCCAACTATTGCTTCTACAACTATCGCTAACACATAGTGATAAAGTAAAGCAATTACATGGCGTTTGCATTTCATACAATAAAGGGACAACCATAAGGCTCCTGCCGGTTGCCGATAACTTTTACAAAACATGATCATCTCATACAATAACGTATATCACATCATGTCTTGACCATATCACATCACAACATGTCCTGCAAAAACAAGTTAGACGTCCTCTACTTTGTTGTTGCAAGTTTTACGTGGCTGCTACGGGCTTCTAGCAAGAACCGTTCTTACCTACGCATCAAAACCACAACGGTGATTTATCAAGTTTGCTGTTTTAACCTTCAACAAGGACCATCCGTAGTCAAATTCGATTCAACTAAAGTAGGAGAAACAGACACCCGCCAGCCACCTTTATGCAAAACTAGTTGCATGTCTGTCGGTGGAACCGGTCTCATGAACGTGGTCATGTAAGGTTGGTCCGGGCCGCTTCATCCAATAATACCGCTGAATCAAAATAAGAGTATAAGACATTGGTGGTAAGTAGTATGACGATCACCGTCCACAACTCTTTGTGTTCTACTCATGCATATCATCTACGCATAGTCCTGGCTCTGATACCACTGTTGGGAAACGTAGCATGCAATTTTAAAAAATTTCTGACGGTCACGCAAGATCTATCTAGGAGATGCATAGCAATGAGAGGGGGAGAGTGTGTCTACGTACCCTCGTAGACCGAAAGCGGAAGCGTTTGACAACGCGGTTGATGTGGTCAAACTTCTTCTCGTTCCGACCGATCAAGCACCGAACGTACGGCACCTCCGAGTTCTGCACATGTTCAGCTCGATGACGTCCCTCGAACTCTTGATCCAGCAACGTGTCGAGGAAGTAGATGAGTTCCGTCAGCACAACGGCGTGGTGACGGTGATGATGAAGAGATCCGCGCAGGGCTTCGCCTAAGCACTACGAAGATATGACCGAGGGTGTAATCTGTGGAGGGGGGCGCCGCACACGGCTAACAAATATTGGTGAATCTTGATGTGTCTTGGGTGCTAGCCCTGCCCCTCTATTTATATGTTGAGCCCTGGGGTCGAAACTTGGAGTAAAAGCCTCCTTAAAGTCGGTTTTGCCCGAAAGGCAAGAGTCCTTCTCGGACTCCAGGGCTAGACGCCAGGGTTCCCGGCGTCTACCCCCCAGACGCCAGGGTTCCTGGTGTCTGGCCCCTGGACTCCGCAAAACTTCCTTTTGCACTTTCCAAAACCCTCGTGGGCTTTACCCCTTGGCCCAAATAGAGTGTTCTCGTGCCCAAACATTTCGGGAAACATCCGAAACCCCTTCCGGTGAATTCCGGAACCTTTCCGGAGACCAAACACTATTATCCCATATATGAATCTTTACCTTCAGACTACTCCGGAGCTCCTCGTCATGTCCATGATCTCATCCGGAACACCGAACACCATTCGGTCACCAACATACATAACTCATATAATACTATATCGTCAACGAACGTTAAGCGTGCGGACCCTACGGGTTCGAGAACTATGTAGACATGACCGAGACAGCTCTCCGGTCAATAACCAATAGCAAAACCTGGATGCCCATATTGGCTCCTACATATTCTATGAAGATCTTTATCGGTCGAACCGTTATGACAACATACGTTATTCCCTTTGTCCATCGGTATGTTACTTGCCCGAGATTCGATCATCGGTATCTTCATACCTAGTTCAATCTCGTTACCGGAAAGTCTCTTTACTCGTTCCGTAATACATCATCCTGCAACTAACTCATTAGTCACTTTGCTTGCAAGGCTTCTTATGATGTGTATTACCGAGAGGGCCCAGAGATACCTCTCCGATACTCTCAGTGACAAATCCTAATCTTGATCTATGCCAACCCAACAAACACCTTCGGAGATACCTGTAGAGCATCTTTATAATCACCCAGTTACGTTGTGACGTTTGATAGCACACAAAGCATTCCTCCAGTATCCGGGAGTTGCATAATCTCATAGTCGTAGGAATATGTATTTGACATGAAGAAAGCAATAGCAATAAAACTGAACGATCATTATGCTAAGCTAACGGATGGGTCTTGTCCATCACATCATTCTCCTAATGATGTGATCCCGTTATCAAATGACAACACATGTCCATGGTTAGGAAACCTTAACCATCTTTGATCAACGAGCTAGTCAAGTAGAGGCTCACTAGGGACACGGTGTTTTGTCTATGTATTCACACATGTATTTAGGTTTCCGATCAATACAATTCTAGCATGAATAATAAACATTTATCATGAATAAGGAAATATAAAATAACAACTTTATTTTTGCCTCTAGGGCATATTTCCTTCAGAAATCAAGGACTGGCTAGGGCATTGACTGCCCCCGTTTCAACGGAATCTGGCCTAGAGCTCTCGAGTTCGGCGACCCTCGCTATGATAAACGAGGCGTTGGAGCAAAGTCAGAAAATGACTATCCAGGAGGATCTCTCCCCCGCTCACGATCGTCAACCCGTCGAGGCGTACTATAGGGAATTTTGCGTCCCACCCACCACCCACTTGGTAGCCACTATCGATGATTTAACCGATATGCTAGAGTATAATTCGGAGAATACCGAATACATGGACGAGGGGGACGGAGCCACGGCCAGTACCGATGTTGCCCCCCCCAGTTACCGGCCGCTGGTCGGCCACTTCCACGTACGACATTTACATGGTGGACACCCCCAAGGACGGCGACGGCACCCCCAATCAGGACAGAGGCAAGCCCAGAGATGAGCCGCCCAAACGCCGAAAATAGCGCCGTCGATCAAAGCCACGTCGAAGCCATGCAAGCAACGTGGAATCTGCGGAGAACGGCACCGTAAATAATACGGATGACCTCGTCGGAGATGCGGCCTTCGAACATCATCAGGATGACCTCGCAGGGCAGGAGGACCCGCTCAATTCAGAAAACCTCAACGACTCCGAGGATAGCAACTACCTCCCACTCTCTGAAGAGGAGGCCAGTCTTGGGGAGGATGATTTCATCGTCCCCGAAGACCCTCTGGAGCAAGAACGGTTCAAGTGGAGGCTTTTAGCCACCGCTCGTAGCCTAAAGAAGCAAAAACGCAAAATCAAGGTCGAACAGGACACCCTCAACGACCGATGGACTAAAGTCCTAGCTGCCGAAGAGGGGTACGGCCGCGATTAGCCAAACAGGAGTTATCCCAAGCGAAGACTCCTGCCACAGTTCAACGACGAGGCCGTAGAGCCCACACACCCAATATACACAAACGCCGAACAACCGGACAGCCCCCCTAGAGGGCGGGACAGGAAAGCTGATGAGGCCGAACATCCAGCCGCCCCACCTCGCCGTCACGGCAAGGATCAAGTGCGGCCCACTTATGAGTACGACCTCCACCATGACCTAGACACTCGTGGAGGCCGTACCAGGTCCATCTATGGATCCAGAGAGGACCTGCCCGCGTACCGGGAAGGATACTACGATCGGTTAAACCGAAATGATAGAGTCCGGGAGCAGCAGCAGATTAGGAGGGCCGAAGACCTCTGACGCGATGTAGCCTGAGTTCGGGGCGCCGCACACCCCCTGTGCTTCACAGAGAGGGTAATGCAACATCAGTTCCCGGAAGGCTTCAAGCCTGTGAACATCGAATCATACGACGGAACCACAGATCCAGCCGTATGGATAGAGGATTTCCTCCTCCACATCCACATGGCGCGAGGAGATGACCTCCATGCCATTAAATATTTGCCGCTAAAGCTTAAAGGCCCAGCTCGACACTGGTTGAACAGCCTTCCTGAAGACTCTATAGGTTGCTGGGAAGAGCTTGAGGACGCTTTTCGAGCAAACTTTCAGGGCACCTATGTGCGGCCTCCGGATGCTGACGACCTAAATCGCATCACGCAACAACCCGGAGAATCTGCCCGACAGTTTTGGAACCGATTCCTGACCAAGAAAAATCAGATCGTTGACTATCCGGATGCCGAAGCCTTGGCTGCCTTTAAGCATAGTGTCAAGGACGAATGGCTTATACGGCAGCTCGGCCAGGACAAACCAAGAACTATGGCAGCCCTTACTTCCCTCATGACCCGCTTTCGCACGGGCGAAGACAGTTGGCTTGCTCGCAAGAACACCAACCCAGACACACCCGCTAACTTCGAGGTTCGGGACGGAAATGGAAAGCCCCGACGCAGCAAGAATAAACATCGCCACAATGACGGCAAGGGTGAGGATACGATAGTAAATGCCGGATTCTGAAACCAGAAGTTCGGAACCCGAAAGAAAGCCCTTAAAGGCAACAGTGATGGCCCATCTAGACTGGACACAATTCTGGACAGGCCTTGCCAGATCCACGGCACATTAGAGAAGCATGTCAACCACTCCAACCGAAATTGTTGGGTGATCAAACAGGCCGGCAAACTCACAGCCGAAGACTCGGGCAAAAGCCCATGAAGCGAGGACGATGACGAGCCCCGCAGGCCGAATAGTGGAGGCCAAAAACCCTTCCCTTCCGAGGTCAAGACGGTAAACATGATTTACGCAACCCACATACCGAAGAAGGAGAGGAAGCGAGCGCTACGGGACGTATACTCCGTCGAGCTAGTAGCGCCGAAGTTCAATCCATGTTCAGCTTGCCCGATCACGTTCGATCGCAGGGATCATCCCACCAGCATACGCCATGGAGGGTCTGCAGCCCTAGTGCTAGACCCCATCATCGATGGATTCCACCTCACTAGAGTCCTAATGGACGGAGGGAGCAGCCTCAACCTGATATACGAGGACACAGTGAGGAAAATGGGGATTGATTCATCAAGGATTAAACCCAGTAACACCACCTTCAAGGGGGTCATTCCGGGAGTGGAGGCCCGCTGCACGGGCACCGTGACGCTTGAAGTAGTGTTCGGATCTCCGGATAACTTTTGAAGCGAGGACTTGATCTTCGATATCGCACCTTTTCGCAGTGGCTATCACGCCCTCCTCGGCCGAACAACGTTTGCCAAATTCAATGCCGTTCCGCATTACGCGTACCTCAAGTTGAAGATGCCTGGTCCTTCGGGCGTCATAACTATCAACGGCAACACAGAACGCTCACTTCGAACCAAAGAGCACACTGTGGCCCTAGTGGCCAAAGACCACACCGGCCCATATAGGCCTGGATACCGACCCGCCGTAAGGGCCGGTGACAATAGTAAACGGGTTCGAACCCGTTCCCCGTCATGGGAACCCGCATGCGTTCGCCGCAAATAGGGATACGCGCCCCACGACACGCCCACATTCTTCACGCTCCACGTGTCTCATCAACACAACTTCGCACTCAAAATACCATGGGCAACCGTGAGGCATACATTAACCCGAAGTACATATTCGGTTAAACCAAACTTCAGAATTACCTCGTATTCGGACGACCCGGGGACCAATTCCGGATATCCCCAAGCTTAAAGCTCCATCAGCAGGGTCCTCGCCCATCAAGGTCTCATCGAAGGTCCCAGGCCCCACCTATCAGAGGCAAAGGCACAGACGTGCAACAGGGCACAGTGAAGGCTTCAACTCACGTATCAAGGCCCTGCGTCAACCTTTACTCTGTAAATTTTCTTTTTCTTTCTCTCTTACAATTACTGCCTTCGCAGTTCGAATTGTACGGTTAGATGTCCCGAGCTTACGAGAAATAATAAAAATACCTTTTACGGTGTTCGGACATCCGCATCTTGCAATATTTTCTGTATCTTTCTGGATTCCCCACTCGCTCTTCGAACAGCCCGACATGAAAATATATTAACTAGTCAAGAGTTCGATTTATGTATCAGCTCAATATCTTCAAGTCCGGCACCGCTTTCCGCTAGGTGTTCGGCGTCTCGGATATTGCACTATATGCATCTGTTTTGAACTATGTGTTGGGTCAATAGTTGGGTTGCCCGGCTCCTGTGCTTGCCTCTTATGTTCCGCATGTTCAGCTAAGAGGGCAAAGGGAGAACCCCTACGATTGTACTTCTGGTTTGCCCAGTCAAGTACCTCAGGAGGAAAAAGCCAAAAACTGACCATCATAGTAAGCGCGAACGGGTCCGCGATCCGATGACGAGGTTTGACTCTAAAAATTGTTGGCAATTTCGCCGTGCCACACGAAGGGTTTGTCTTAACACAAACCATGTGATCGGAAAGGGCAGGGTTTGATCCCTAAGTACATCACAATACACCGGGGGCTAGTCCCTAGTCCCCACCGTCAAGCTCCTAAGGCTAAGTGAAAGCAGTAAAACCGAATAGTCTGATTGCCTGGTTTCGCTCCCGCACTACCGCCTCTGGGCACCAAGACGTTGGCTAAGGGTAACAGTGCGGAGACAAAACACCCCTCGTGATATTCACCTGGGGGCTGAAGCCGACGACTGGTAGCTTTCAGAATAAACATACAGCCACACAGGAGTCAAAATTTAACCATTACAATATCAAATAAGTCCGTCGAGCGCATAATGAAGCATAAGTCCCACTTGATACAAACTTAATACAACTACTCAAACATTACATCTTTCGAACACTGGCCCTCTATCGCCCGCGCTCTGGTTATCACCTGCGTGAAGTACTGCTCGGGGCGGCGATGCTCCTTCCCCTTGGGCGGAGGACTAGTGGCCATCTCCATTGGATTCATCCTCGGCCAATGAACCAGAGTCTTCGCAAACGCGAGCCTCGCCCCCTCAAGGCACGCTGACCGCTTTACGGCGTCAATCCGGAGCGGCGCCTCCCGCAGCTTCTACACAAGGCCGAAGTAGGTGACCGGAATGGGCTCGGCCGGCCACAGGCTGACACAGAGGTCCTTCAAGGCCAGCTCGGACATCCGATGCATCTCCATCAGCTGCTTCATTTGATCGCTGAGGAGGGGTGGACGCTCGGAGTCCGGAAACTGTGACCAGAAGAGCCACTGCGTGGAGTCCTCCTCGAGGTTGGCATAGTGCCTCGCCGCGGCCGCCGCATTCTTCGGAAGTTCGGCGAAGACGCCTGTGGAGCGCCAGACCCTCGTCAGCAGGGCGAATTTGTTGCCTCCGAACACACTATGCAGTAAATATTTCTTACCATTGGCAATTTGCGTGGCTTGCCGGAGCTCCTCCCGGACACCTCGAGCGTCACTCCTCGCCTCCTGAAGCTCCTTCTCCGCCTTGGATAGCCGGGAGGATTGCTCCTCCTGCCCCTTCTCAAGGGCCTCCAGCTTCTTGGCGGCATCCTGGAGCTCCACTTGGACTTCGGTCACCCGAGCCTCATGTTGCTCGGCAGCAAGCTTAGCCTTCTCAAGCTCGGTCACCACATTCTCAGCGGCCGTCTTCTTCTTGGCCGCCTCGGCCTCGGCTTTCTTCAGGGCCTCCTTCAAGCCCTCGACCTCGGCGGCAGCACCTACACGGTCATCAAGATAAGGGATTAGCATACAGTCTGGATCGTCAATATCCGGCGTCAAGCAAGTACACATCTTCTCACACAGCTTACCTTGCGCCTCGTCAAGCCATTTGTTGACAAGGTCAAGCTCTTGATCGAAAAGCTTGAGCTTCCGATCCATCTCCTCTAACGCCGCGGCATTAGCAGCCGCGGCCAAGGAAGATGCCCGCGTCAGCAAAAAATATGTCGACATTATTATTCGGCTTACTGATACGTCTGTTTTGCATCATGTTTTCCTACTGTTATTTATGATGTTTTAAAGCATAATAATGCTTTTTGAGTAATTCTAATGCCTTTTATATCATAATATGCAAGGTTCACACAAAGAGGGAGAATTCCGGCAGCTGGAAATCTGGACCTGAAAAAGCTACGTTAGGCTACCTATTCTGCACAACTCCAAATGAGCTGAAACTTCACGAGGAATTTTTATGGAATAAATAAGAATTATTGGAGCAAATAACTACCAGAGGGGGCCCACCAGGTGGGCACAACCCACCTGGGCGTGCCAGGGAGCCCAGGCGTGCCCTGGTGGGTTGTGCCCTCCTCGGCCCACCTCCGGTGCCCCTCTTCTGGTATATAAGTCATTTTGACCTAGAAAAAATAAGGGAAGGACTTTTGGGACGAAGCGCCACCGTCTCGAGGCGGAACTTGGGCAGGAGCACTTTTGCCCTCCGGCGGAGCGATTCCGCCGGGGGAACTTCCCTCCCGGAGGGGGAAATCACCGTCATCATCATCACCAACAACTCTCCCATCTTGGGGAGGGCAATCTCCATCAACATCTCCAACAACACCATCTCCTCTCAAACCCTAGTTCATCTCTTGTGTTCAATCTTTGTACCGGAACTATAGATTGGTACTTGTGGGTGACTAGTAGTGTTGATTACATCTTGTAGTTGATTACTATATGGTTTATTTGGTGGAAGATTATATGTTCAGATCCATTATGCTATTTAATACCCCTTTGATCTTGAGCATGATTATCATTAGTGAGTAGTTACTTTTGTTCTTGAGGTCACGTGAGAAATCTTGTTGCAAGTAATCATGTGAACTTGATATGTGTTCGATATTTTGATGATATGTATGTTGTGATTCCCTTAGTGGTGTCATGTGAACGTCGACTACATGATACTTCACCATATTTGGGCCTAAGGGAATGCATTGTGGAGTAGTTATTAGATGATGGGTTGCGAGTGTGACAGAAGCTTAAACCCTAGTTTATGCGCTATTCCGTAAGGGACTGATTTGGATCCAAAAGTTTAATGCTATGGTTAGATTTATTCTGAATACTTTTCTCATAGTTGCGGATGCTTGCGAGGGGGTTAATCATAAGTAGGAGGTTTGTTCAAGTAAGAACAACACCTAAGCATCGGTCTACCCACATATCAAATTATCAAAGTAGCAAACACAAATCAAACCAACATGATGAAAGTGACTAGATGAAATTCCCATGTACCGTCAAGAACGCTTTGCTTATCATAAGAGATCGTTTTGGCCTGTCCTTTGCCTCAAAAGGATTGGGCTACCTTGCTGCACTTTTATTAGCATTACCGTTACTTGCTCGTTATAAATTATCTTGCTACCAAACTACTCGTTACTTATAATTTCAGTGCTTGCAGACATTACCTTGCTGAAAACCGCTTGTCATTTCCTTCTGCTCCTCGTTGGGTTCGACACTTTTACTTATCAAAAGGACTACGATTGATCCCCTATACTTGTGGGTCAGCACTTACCGAATTTGATCCTCTGCAGGTCTCTCTGAGGTCCTGGCAGAGTCTCGGGGGCCGCTATGTATACGGCCTACCTAAACTAACAATTACAACTGCATTATGAGGAAAGAGCATTACTTGACTTACCTCAATGCCTGTTAGAAGGCCTTGTACAGCGTCGTTCAGTCCGGATTGGACGGAACGAACACTCTGCATAACCGCACTCATTAGAGTGCGGTGCCCATCAACGATGACGGAGCTGCTCACCAGCTCCTCCAGAACGTCTGGCCAGCCAGCTGCCGCCCGTGTGGAGGTGTTCGGCGCTGCCGTTGGCTCCCCGGCCCCTCCCCTGCTGGGAGGAGCCTGCGCCATCGAAGGCCTTGGGGGCTCGGGAGCGGTCGACGGTTGGGGTCCGGATGGTCCGGACTCCTTTCCCTCGCCAGCCAGGAGGGACACTCCCTCCTGGTCTTTGGTGACCAAGGTGTTAACCTCGGTCATTATGGCGTTCACCTCCCCCTCTGTGTTCGGAGCAGGAGGAGTCCTTTGGGACCGCACCTCCTCAACCTCTTCGGGGATCGGAGGAGGCGCGGAGTGCGCCATAGACCCACTGTCCGCCAGTTTGGCGGGCGGAGACGTCCCCTCCGAAGTCTGCTCAGTGGGGCGTTCATGTGGGGGACTGCAACTCGGAGGGGTTAACCTTCAACTAAAGCAAATTACTGAAAACGAGATAGCTAAAAATGCCAACGCCTTACCTGCTCGCCGAGGGCTTGACCCGGGGATCCTTCTCCGGAACCTTCTCGGACACTTCGGACTCCTTGTCGGAGTCCGAACTATCGGACAGGACCAGCTTGGGCCGGCATCGTCTCTTCGGGGCCGGAGAAGGTTGGACCTCCTCGACGTCCTCGGACGCCGCCCTCTTCTTGGAATGCGAGGAGGCACTCTCCTCCTTGTCCTCATCCTCGCCCCCATCCTGCACAGATGAGGCCGCAGCATCTCCAGACCTATTACCCGGACGAACCCTGCGGCGGAGGCCGTCCCTGGCCTCCTGCACTTCTTTCTTCTTGACCTTCTTGGCGGGCGCCTTATAAGGCACCATGACCAGCAGCTTTTCCAGGTGCTCTGATCGGGGCCCTTCTGGCAGAAGCGCTGGGCCACGGATCTTCTTGGCCTTGGCAAGCCAGCCCTGCAAAATCCACATTCCAGGGTTAAACCGAATCAAACGTGGTGTGAATATTCGAACACTCCTCGAAGAAAAAAATGCCGCTCACCTCCCTTGGGGGGTTCGCGGCGTCGAGGCCGACGTCCTTCCCCTCGACCGGCCACTCCTTCTGGGGCTGGAATAGTTGGCCCCATATCTTGTCAGGAGTCATGCCGTAGAGGTGTCGCACGGTGGCCGGATCCTCGGGCTCGTACTCCCACATGGGCTTGGCCCTCGCCTGGCAAGGGAGGAGCCGGCGGTGGAGCATGATCTTGACCACGTCGACCAGCTTCGCGCCGGTCTCTATTATGTTGTCAACGCGCTTCTGCAGCGCTTTCGTGTTGGCAACACACCCCCAGTCCGGGCTCTTGGTGGTCCAGGAGGCCAATCTGGTAGGGGGTCCAAACCTGAATGCGGGGTCCGCTCCCCATGCGGCCTCCATCGGCTCGGTGATATAAAACCACTCCTTCTGCCACATCCGGACGGTGTCGACAAAGTGGCCGTCCGGCCACTGGACCCGTGTCAGCTTACTAATCATGGCCCCTCCGCAGTCCGCATGCTCGCCACCGACCACCTTGGGCTTAACATTGAACACCTTCAGCCATAAACCGAAGTGCGGCTGGACTCGGAGGAGCGCTTCACAGACGACGATGAAGGTCGAAATATGGAGGAGGGAGTTGGGGGCTAGATCGTGAAAATCCAGCCGTAGAAGAACATCAGTCCCCGCACAAGGGATGTAGGGGAAATCCGAGCCCCCTAAGGAAATGGAGGAGAAAAACTACCCTTTCGCCCGGCTCGGGCGTAGGGATGATCTGGTCCTCTTCGTGGGCCCGATGGGCGACATTGGCCGGCAAGTAGCCGGCCTCCTTCAGCTTCAGAATGTCCTTGTTGGTGACGGAGGAGGCCTTTCACTTCCCATTGGCGCCAGATTCGGCCATGGTCGAAGGAGGTGAAGTGGGATTCGCTGTGGAAGCAGAGAGAAAGGGTGCTGGAGCTCTGAAGGTCTGCGTGAGCGGAAGGTGAAAGAGGACGTGGGATGCAGACTGTATCGGCCCCTCTTTATAGACTGTTGCCAGGCCGGGGATTCCTTTTTCCATGCCGCTGGCCTCTCCACTTCCCGATATCTCCGCAACATTATGAGCGGGGAGGGGAATCGAAATCATTAACGATATCCCCCGAAAAGCGGGACACGATCTCCACCTTGAGGGGACGTGTCAAACGTGGCGTCAGCCTCGAGTCGCGCTTCGAGAAATAGTACCTGCTTGGCGTTATGGCCGGAAGCGACTTTTCGTTGAAAGAGAAAAAGTTGTCAGATAAAGGCACTATTTGCGCTTGAGCGATGTTTTCATTATTACCTTCGGTGTTAAGTAAAACTACCGTTTCAGATTCCGGACATCGCTTGGTTCCGAACAGGGGAGAGACATACTGAGGAACTCGCCCTGCAAGCCGAATGCTGGTCGGATGGATGGATACCGGATACAAGTCTTGCGTTGGAGGCAAGTTCGGGGGCTACTGAGGGAGTCATGAACTAAGGGGTCCTCGGGGCGACGGCCCATTGTGCATGGGCTGGACTGGTGGAGCCGTATGATGACAGGAGATCTATGAAGCCGTGGTGTGCCCTCCAAGTCAAGAAGGCGGATGATCTCTTTAATTCCTTATTGTAATCTATCTTCGGTAACCCTAATCCTACCGGTGTCTATATAAACCGAGGGTTTTTAGTCTTTAGGGCTAGAGCTACACTCATCACCTCATAGCCTTAGGGTTTAGCTCATGCTGATCTCGAGGTAGATCTACTCTGTAAACCACGTTATACATTCAATACAATCAGGCAGGACGTAGGGTTTTACCTCTTCGAGAGGGCCTGAACCTGGGTAAACACTGTGTTCGTCGTCCCTTGTTACCCATCGATCCTAGATCCACAGCTCGGGACCCCCTACCCCGAGGTCTGCCGGTTTTGACACCGACACCGGACTAGCACCGCTTATAGTTGACGTAAATGTACTGAAATCCATCATGTTTATATGAAATCCATCATGTTTATATGAAATCCGGCTGTGTTTGCAAGAATTTTGTCCGGTTGGTTTGAGTTGTTGTAAAAATGTATGCGACGATGGTTGAATGGTGTCCTCCCACATCCGTGTCCGCGGACTGGCCCCTCCTGTCCATGAACGGTTGCGGGAGGATATTTGCGGGTTACCGTTGAAGATGCCCTAATACAATACATCATCCGTCATGGCTTTTGTTTCTTGTATCAATGTCCGCTTTTGTTTCTTGTATCAATGTCTAGCGTAATTCAGTGGTAAAAACATCTCGCCAACGAGAAGGCACGCCTTTCGTCGCTTGTATCCAGATACTTTTTTTAACCTGAAACACCTTGCATTCCATTATCTAGTGGTCACGACAATATCGTCGGCCACAGCCACACTTACATCGCGGCAATATCGCTTGTACCCAGATTTTTAGACACCAGGTTAAATTGTAGTAGCTCTGATATATGAATCGAATGCAGCGGTCGATGTTTGTCACAAAACGTGTGGAGTTGAAGTCCGGCGAGTTGTGTCTAGATTTTACTTGGCGCAGATTATTCATCCATCTGGTGCGCTGAAATATCCATCCTCTCGACTGAAACGGTGTAGTATCATCAAGCCAGAAGCCCTGACCGCAACTTGTGGCACAGTTTATTCATCCATCTGGCGGCAATGACTTCCATGGATGCATGGATGGATGCTTTCTGCGCTGAAATATCCACCATGTAGGCTGAAAGGGTGTAGTATCATCAAGCCAGGCAGAACCGCAACTTGTGGTGCAAAGACAGGCCACTTTCTGATGGGAAACCACGGTACGACAGGAGGTGCACCACTTGTGGTGCAATGTCCGTCCAGTCGCGCCCCCTAGTCCTGGTCCTGCCAAAAGACCTCTCGAGTCAAGCCATGACCTAGGGGACAGAGTCGTTTTCCCTTTCCGTTCTGTGGGGCAGATTTCCGTTAGGGATACGGACGAACCGTGTGTGCAAATAAAACCACTACAGTATGTGTAGTGAAGTGAGTGAGAGTGATGCAAAGCAAGCTAGGTAGGTCGAGCGTTGAGGGATCGGTGTGAACGGGTCTGGATGTTTCCTCCCTTGCGTCAGCTGCATGCGTGATGGGCTCCAACTGTCAGAGCACACCAGAAATACCCATGTTAAGGTCATCTCCGACCCAACGCGAAACACCAAAGCGCCCGCAAATGTTAGGACCAAACCATTTGAGCACCTTTAGGGCATCTTCAACGAAGGCCCGTAAATTTTCTTCCGTAACCGTCCACGGACACGCTGTCCGTATACATTTGGACAACAATTCGAACTAAACAGACGAAATTCGTTCAAACGAGGCCAGATTTTGTATAACACATGACGGGTTTCATTATATTTCGGACATACTTCAACTAAAAGCAGTGCTCGTCCGGCTCTGGAGGTATAATTAATATATAATCTAAATGATCGCCGGTGCCCGTTCCCCCTGTCCGGCCATGAGCCCCGAGAACTGAAACTTCGCCTTCTCCAGTTCCGCCTCCAGATCCGCCTCCATAACCTTCTCCTCCAGAGCCCCGGGAAGTGAAGTTGTCCGCCTCCACATCGCCGCCAAGTGGCTAATTGACCGACGATGTTTAGCCCACCAAACTTGGCTTCAACGAGAGGGGAGGAGCTGTGGCCTTCTTGGGACCCGAGTGGCGGTGACCTACTGTGCACTACTCTTTCTCGCTGCCGGCGACGCTCACGGACATGTCGGCTTCGTGGTCATCGCGGCGGGGGCCGACCTTAGCGAAGCCGGCGATGTCCTCCTCCTCGTTGTCGGTCTTGCCCCACACATCGTCCGCTGCCTCGTCGAACTCCTTGTAGGCGGCCTCCAGTTCCGCCTGATAATGGCGGTAATGCCAGCGGGCGAGGCGGATCTCGCAGGTGGAGTGGTAGGACTCAACCAGCGTCGCCTGCTTCGCCAGGTCCGCTTCCGGTGTGATCGCCTTGCCGCCAGCGAGCTGCTCCTCCGCCTGCTGGTGCTCCAGGAGGACTGATACGTCTCCAACATATCTATAATTTATGAAGTATTCATGTCATGTTTACAACAATTTTATATGGTTTTGGTATGATTTGCATGGAACTAACCCGGACTGACGCTGTTTTCAGCAGAACTACCGTGGTGTTGTTTTTTATGCAGAAATAAAAGTTCTTCAAATGCAACAAAACTTTTTAACGATTTTTTTGGAACAAAAGAGGCACTAGAAGCTTCGTGGGAGGACCAGAAGGTGAAGGAGGTGAGACCAACCCATCTGGGCACGCCTGGGCCCTTGCCCGTGTGCAGGTGGGTTGTGGTCACCTCGAGGCCCATCTTCGCGTGAAACCAATGCCAAAAAATCCTATAAATACAGAAACCCCCAGAAATAACCCCAGATCAGAAGTTCCGCCGCCGCAAGCCTCTGTAGCCACGAAAAACCAATCCAGACCCCGTTCCGGCACCCTGCCGGAGGGGAAAATCATCACCGATGGCCATCTTCATCATCCCGGCGGCCATTATGATGAGGAGGGAGTAGTCCACCCTCAGAGCTGAGGGTAAGGATGGCAATTTTACCCATGGGTACGGGTACCCGCGGATACCGTACTCGCATGGGCAGGGTATGGGCACAATTTTATACCCACGGGTAATACCCATACCCTACCCGTTAAGTCATGGGTAGGGCACGGGTATAGCCTTTTACCCATGGATATACCCATACCCTACCCGTTTATACTGACATGTGAACCCTACCCGTGATTCACAAGTGTACCTATGTGAAAGTTGTGTCGTGAGCTTATGAACCTATGTTAAATTTTCACCAATTGTCAATTTGAATTGAGATAATTGTCATGTACTCATCTATCTATTATTGAGTTGAGATCAATGATTTTTTTGTCAAATGTCCTATAAATAAATGTAAAATTGCGAATAACTTGTGTACTGTTTGATCTACCCGTTGGGTACCCAATGGGTATGGGTACCCGTCGGGTATGGATACGGGTAAAGTTTCATACCCATGGGTACAGGTATGGGTAGAGTTTTGTAATCATTAACTAAATGGGTATGGGTATGGTATTGCTCTACCCGCTCCATACCCTACCCATTGCCATCCTTAGCTGAGGGTTTGTACCAGTAGCTATGTGTTTAATTTCTCTCTCTCTCTCTCTCTCTCTCTCTCTCTCTCGTGTTCTTGAGTTGGCACGATCTTGCTGTATCGCGAGCTTTGTTAATATAGTTGGATCATATGGTGTTTTCCCCTCTTTATCTTGTTGTGATGAATTGAGTTTTCCCTTTGAGATTTCACTTTTATCGGATTGAATACTTTGTTGGATTTGAGAGCACTTGATCTATGTCTTGGCACTCAACTCACGGATTCCCGAGGTGACATTGGGGGTAATCTATGCATAAGGGTTGATGCACGTTTTCGTTCTTGTTTCTTCGGTAGAAATCTTAGGGCACTCTTTAAGGTTCTTTGTGTTGGATTGAGTATTATGAATCTGAAATTGTTTGATGCATATCGTATAATCAACTCACGGATACTCGTGGTGACATTGGAGTATCTAGGTGACATTACAGTTGGTTGATGTGTATCATATGGTGTTATTTTAGTACGAACTCTTACATAGATCGATCGGAAAGGATAACTTGGTGTTATTTTAGTACGAACTCTTGGATAGATCGATCGGAAATGATAACTTTGAGGTGATCTCGTACCCTAGAAACAATTTCTTCTTATGTTCTCCGCTAGATAAGAACTTTGGAGTGATTCTTCATTGCATGTTGAGGGATGGTTATATGATCCAATTATATTAGCATTGTTGAGAGATTGCACTAGCGAAAGTACGGACCCTAGGCCTCATTTTCAAGCAGTGCAATATCGTTTGTGCTCCGTTTTATCAATTGCTACCTTGCTGTTTTTTATTGTTCCTATTACAAAAGTCAATATCTACTATCATTACTACGCTTGTATCACCATCTCTTCGCCGAACTAGTGCACATATACAAATTACCATTGTATTTGGTGTGTTGGGGACACAAGAGACTTTTTGTTATTTGGTTGCAGGGTTGTTTGAGAGAGACCATCTTCATCCTACGCCTCCCACAGATTGATAAACCTTAGGTCATCCACTTGAGGAAAAATTGCTACTGTCCTACAAAACTCTGCGTTTGGAGGCCCAACACGAGTCTACAAGAACAAGTTGTGTAGTAGACATCAAGCTCTTTTCTGGCGCCGTTGCCGGGGAGGTGAGTGCTTGAAGATATATGTTTAGATCTTGCAATTGAATCTTTTAGTTTCTTGTTTTATCACTAGTTTGGTTTATAAAAGAAAACTACAAAAAATAGAATTGAGGTGTCCTCATATTATTCGTCTTTATCATGTCTTTCTTGAAAATGATGGAAAGTAAAATTGTGCTCAATTGATAGAAGAAAAATTCAATAGAATGTTTTACATAAAATCTTTGAATGATGAGCATGATTGCAATGTTGCTAGTATGAATTCTTTGAATATCCATGATGTTAATGATATGCAAAGCCATAAGCTTGAGGATGCTATGTTTGATGCATATGATATTTTTAGTCCCCCAAGTTTTGATGAGAATATTTACTATGATGATTGTGTGCTTCCTATTTATGATGATTATATCGATGAAAGTGGGTTTCGAAGGGTGTCAACTCTAGGAAATGATGATCCCGCTATTTTGTAGGGTGTTGAATCTTATTATAATGATAAAAGTGGATTTGGAGAGGTCATGACTTTATTTAGTGATGAATCCACTATTTTGGAAGAGGTTTCAATTAACTATGATAACAAAGTTGCTATCTATGATGATTATGGTGATGACATGTATGCTATATTGAATAATGATAACCATGAAACTTGTCATCATGATTTTAATTTCCAATCACATGATAATTATTTTGTTGAGTTTGCTCCCACCACTATTCATGAGAATAAACTTGCTTATGTGGAGAGTAAGAAATTTTCTATGGTTGTGGATCATGAAAAGAATGATTTATGTGATAGTTATATTGTTGAATTCATTCATGATGCTACTGAAAATTGTTATGAGAGAGGAATATATGCTTCTACATATTTCAGTAATATCAAGTTTCCTCTCTTTATGTTGAAAGTTTTGAAGTTGCACTTGTTTTGCCTTCCTATGCTAGTTGATTCTTGTTCCCATAACTTGTTTGCTCATAAAATCCCTATGCATAGGAAGTGGGTTAGGCTTAAATGTTCTTTTCATGTGATTCATGATGCTCCTGTTATGTTTCAATTCTTATCTTTTATGCGAGCATCATTGAAATCATCATGCCTAGCAAAAAAGGCATTAAAGAAAAGCACTTGTTGGGAGACAACCCAATATTTACCCTTACTGTTTTAGTGTGTTCACATGATTAGGCTACTGTAGTAAAAATGTTTTTTATAGATTTTTTTTCAATAAAGTACCAAGTAAAGCCTTTGGGATAATGTGGATGATAGTTGACTTGATTCTATGCAAAAACAGAATTTTTTGCGCCCAGTAACAGAATTGTTAAAAATCTCCGAAGCGTCGAAAAACTCTGAATTTTTTACAGATGATTGATATACAAATTTTATACGTTGTCCTAAATTTTGAATTTTTTTTAGAGTTGCAAAAGTATGACCATAATTCAGATCTTTACATACTGTTCTGTTTTTGACAGATTCTGTTTTCAATGCGTAGTTTGCTTGTTTTATAGTTTCGATGGCTTATATTGCTTAATATAAGTTGTAGAAATTGTAGATTACAGTAGGAATTATGTGGAAACAATTATTAATCTTATCTTGACAGTACCAAAGTGAATGATTTGTCTTTATCATACTAACCCATCTCACGAAGTTCCGTTAAGTTTTGTGTGATTGAAGTTTTAAGTTTTGGGTGAGATATCGATATGAGGAGAATAAGGAGTGACAAGACCCTAACATTGGGGATGCCGAAGGCACCCCAAGGTAATATTCAAGGAAGATCCAAGGAACTAAGCTTGGGGATGCCCCTGAAGGCATCCCCTCTTTCGTCTCCAACATTATCGGTAACCTTACTTGGGGCTATATTTTTATTCGTCACATGATATGTGTTTTGCTTGGAGCATCCTTTTATTTTATTAGGATTTGCTTGCTGTTATTTATAGTAATGTTTTGCATCTTTTACTTCAATAAAAATGTCAAGTCTAGCCTTTGCCATGCTTATTTTGCAAGTCTATATGTGGCTGTTTGAAAAACAGAAAGTTGCATGTTAGTGTGTGAATTCTTGAGAAAAGTAAGAATGTGATAAAATTTTGAAAGTTTTTGGACGATAAGCTATGATAAATTTTCTACAGTGTAGTAAATTTTCAAAAATTTTGAAGTTAGGGAAGTGTGTGTAAAATTGCACTCTTTACAGACTGTCCTGTTTAGACAGATTGCTCTTATGTTTGCATTGTTTGCATATGTTTGCTTTTTTAATGATTCTATTTGAAGATAGGAGTATTAAATATTTAGAGGCATTTAGTATGCAATGTTAAATAATAATTTTAGTGATTTGTTACAGTAGAGAATGATAAGGTGTTGCATTGATTCATACTAACTTTTCTCACAAGTTCTTGTTGAGTTTTGTGTGGATGAAGTTTCTAAGATTTAGGGAGACCGTGATATAAAAGAAATTAAGGAGAGAAAAAAGCTCAAGCTTGGGATAAAATTTCAAGAGGTCTCAAGCATCTAAGCTTGGGGATGCCCCGGTAGGCATCCCACTTTTCTTCATCAACAATTATCGTTTAGCCTCGGTTGTGCCTAAGTTTTTGCTTCTTCACATGATGTGTGCTATTCTTAGAATGTAATTTTATTTTGTTTTGCTTGCTGTTTTAATAAAATACTTAGATCTGAAATTTTTAAATGGGGGAGAGTACCCACATAGCTATCTATTTACTTAACTACTCACTTGATCTTCACTTATATCTTTTTGCAGTAGTTTGTCGAACACTCTCATGCTTCACTTATATTATTTTGAGAGTTGATAATAGTGATGAAAATTTGCACAAGCTATGAAATTGGTCCCAAAGTGATGGATATTCAAGAAGGATATAATAAAAACTTTCATGTAGATCATTGGATATGATAAGTTTGATTCCTTGCAATAGTTTTGCGATATGGAGATAATAATATGTGAGTCATGTTGGTGAGTAATTGTGCTTTAGTAGGACCAGGTAAAAAAAATTGTGCTTTAGTAGGAATATCGGTGTTAACATTTGTGATTCCCTATGCAAGCACGAAAGTCAATAGTTATGCAATGAAGTTATATCCTACTTGTGGTGCATTATTCGGTGTTAGTTATGTTTAATGCTCGTTTATGATCATTTTTGTTTCTTGGTTGGTCGCTTCTCAATCTATTTGCTAGCCTTCATTTGTACTAAGCGGGAATACTGCTTGTGCATCCAAACTCCTTAAACCAAGTTGTGCCAAATGAGTCCACCATACCTACCTATATGCGGTATTTCCGTGCCGTTCCAAGTAAATTTGCATGTGCCAACTCTAATTTTCAAAATAAATACATCATGAAGCGGCAGGGGTGGCCAATATTTTCGATGCTAGATGCGTTATTCTCAAGATGAGTGTTTATTCACTTGTCATTGCACGAGAGTGTGGCAAAGGTAATAGGGATGCCCAGTCCCAAAATGCAAAAAAATTTATTTATGTTGTTTAATAATAAATTCCTTGAAAAGTGTTGGTATGGAAGGCACCCGTGGATACGGCTAGCCATGGATTGTGAAAGAATGGTGGAAAAAGGAATAAACTTTATTTTCTATTTGGGAACCGCCTATGATGTATCTAGCATGGAAAGTGTTGGGAATTATCGGTCGTTTTCGTTGACAGGAAAAGCATGCCTCTCAAAACAATTTTATCTCTCAATTTAAGCTTTGAGCTCTCGCACCTCTACAAATCTCTGCTTCCCTCTGCGAAGGGCCTATTTATTTACTTTATGCAATTTTTATTTTTATTTGAGTCTCCATCTTATCTTATAAAGCACCAACTAGGGAGCACTATTGTCATACTTATGCATTGGATGCAGCTAATATTTGAGTGTGTTTCATGAATGGATCAATGATTAAGCATAATGGGCTAGGGATAGCTTTCTTTAGCGTTGATATTTTGAAAGACATGGTTGCTTGTTAGTATGCTTGAGTATTGATGTCTTCATGTCAAATTATAGACTATTGCTTTAAGTCATTCAAGTCCAAATGTCCATGCTACAAAATAAACAGTATATGATGAATATGATAGGTAGCATTCCACAACAAAAATTCCGCTTTCAATTGCTACTTTATCATGATGATTTTTATGAGAAAGAGTTGCTGTTATGATGCTAGGAAAAGTGATTGAAATTATCATTGATCAAACTTATGCACTATGCTAGCATTCACACTTCATAAATTATTTCTTTTATCATTCACCTACTCGAGGACGAGTAGGAATTAAGCTTGGGGATGCTGATACGTCTCCAACATATCTATAATTCATGAAGTATTCATGCCATGTTTACAACAATTATATATGGTTTCGGTATGATTCGCATGGAACTAACCCGGACTGACGCTGTTTTCAGCAGAACTACCGTGGTGTTGTTTTTTGTGCATAAATAAAAGTTCTCCAAATGCAATGAAACTTTTTGACGATTTTTTTGGAACAAAAGAGGCACTAGAAGCTTCGTGGGAGGACGAGAAGGTGAAGGAGGTGAGCACAACCCACCTGGGCGCGCCTGGGCCCTTGCCCTTGTGCAGGTGGGTTGTGGTCACCTCGAGGCCCATCTTCGCGTGAAACCAACGCCAAAAAATCCTATAAATACAGAAACCCCCAGAAATAACCTCAGATCAGAAGTTCCGCCGCCGCAAGCCTCTGTAGCCACGAAAAATCAATCTAGACCCCATTTTGGCACCCTGCTGGAGGGGGAAATCATCACCGGTGGCCATCTTCATCATCCTGGTGGCCACCATGATGAGTAGGGAGTAGTCCACCCTCGGGGCTGAGGGTTTGTACCGGTAGCTACTCCCTCCTTCCATATATATTGGGCCTAATGCATTTTTCGAGATTGCCTTTGACTATTGATAAGATTAATAATATATGAGATGTATAATGTGAAAATTATATCATTAGAAGCTCCTTTCACGTACGAATTTGATGGTGTGCTTTGTGTAACTTGCATGTCATATATTATTGCTCTAACCTGTGGTCAAAGTTACCTCGAAACACGCATTAGGCCCTATATACATGGAAGGAGGGAGTATGTGTTTAATCTCTCTCTCTCGTGTTCTTGAGTTGGCACGATCTTGATGTATCGCGAGCTTTGTTAATATAGTTGGTTCATATGGTGTTTTCCTCTCTTTATCTTGTTGTGATGGATTGAGTTTTCCCTTTGAGATTTCACTTTTATCGGATTGGATACTTTGTTGGATTTGAGAGCACTTGATCTATGTCTTGGCACTGAACTCATGGATTCCCGAGGTGACATTGGGGTAATCTATACATAGGGGTTGGTGCACGTTTTTGTCCTTGTTTCTCCGGTAGAAATCTTGGGGCACTCTTTGAGGTTCTTTGTGTTGGATAGAGTATTATGAATCTGAAATTGTTTGATGCATATCGTATAATCAACTCACGGACACTCGTGGTGACATTGGAGTATCTAGGTGACATTAGAGTTGGTTGACGTGTATCATATGGTGTCATTTTAGTACGAACTCTTAGATAGATCAATCGGAAATGATAACTTGGTGTTATTTTAGTACGAACTCTTGGATAGATCGATCAGAAAGGATAACTTTGAGGTGGTTTCGTACCCTACACACAATTTCTTCTTATGTTCTCCATTAGATAAAAACTTTGGAGTGATTCTTCATTGCACGTTGAGTGATGGTTATATGATCCAATTATATTAGCATTGTTGAGAGATTGCACTAGCGAAAGTACAGACCCTAGGCCTCATTTTCAAGCATTGCAATACCGTTTGTGCTCCATTTTATCAATTGCCAGCTTGCTTTTTTTATTGTTCCTATTACAAAAATCAATATCTACTATCATTACTATGCTTGTGTCACCATCTCTTCGCCGAACTAGTGCACCTATACAAATTACCATTGTATTTGGTGTGTTGGGGACACAAGAGACTTTTTGTTATTTGGTTGCAGGGTTGTTTGAGAGAGACCATCTTCATCCTACGCCTCCCACGGATTGATAAACCTTATGTCATCCACTTGAGGGAAAATTGCTACTGTCCTACAAAACTCTGCGCTTGGAGGTCCAACACGAGTCTACAAGAACAAGTTGTGTACTAGATATCAAGGACCTAGTGGTTGTAGGTGGCGTCTGCCTCTGCCTCCCGAAACTGCTCCTCCTGCTCCTCCCGCACCATGTCCATGTAATGGGCACGAGCCTCGCCGATGGTCATGGTGCAATGCATCAGCGAGGGTAGCGCCGGCTTATCGTCGGTCGCGTCCTCCATTGGGACGTCGTCGTCCTCCGGCTGCCTGCTGGCCAGCCAGCCGACAGTAATGCCTGCCATCTCCTTCTCCTAGTCTGCCGTCAGCCCATCCCAGAGAGCTTTGGAGCGCGAGGAAGCCTGGTGGGAGTGGTGCGGGGAGGAGAAAGGGATCGGAGGCGTATGCCTGCGGCTATGTCTGGGGCAGCAGTATATATGGCAATGGTGGGCGACAGAGGGACGGACGGGTCGCCGGAGTAGCCGCCTCGACAACCGTGTGTCATTAATGTGGGCGGCAGACGGACGGACGTGCGGCCGTCGTGTCGTTTGGACGCGGAGCAGTCGTGATACGTCTCCAACGTATCTATAATTTATGAAGTATTCATGCTGTCATACTATCATTCCTGGATGTTTTACAATCATTTTATAGCAACTTTATATCATTTTTTGGGACTAACCTATTGACATAGTGCCTAGTGCCAGTTGCTGTTTTTTGCTTGTTTTTTACATTGCAGGAAATCAATATCAAACGGAGTCCAAACGCAGCGAAAATTTTTGGAGATTTTTTTTGGACCAGAAGACCCAGTATTGGCTAAAAACATACCAAAGGGGAGGCCCGAGGTGGGCACAACCCACCTGGGCGCGAGGAGTCCAGGCGCGCCTAGGGGGGTTGTGCCCCCCTCGGTGACCTCCTTCACCGCCTCTTCGCCCTATAAATTGCCAAATATTCCAAAAACCCTCGGGAGAACCCTAGATCAGAAGTTCCGCCGCCGCAAGCCTCTGTAGCCACGAAAAACCAATCTAGACCCTGTTCCAGCACTCCGCCGGAGGGGGAAATCATCACCGGTGACCATCTTCATCATCCCGGCAGCCACCATGATGAGGAGGGAGTAGTCCACCCTCGGGGCTGAGGGTTTGTACCAGTAGCTATGTGTTTAATCTCTCTCTCTCTCTCATGTTCTTGAGATGGTACGATCTTGATGTATCACAGGCTTTGTTAATATAGTTGGATCATATGGTGTTTTCCCCTCTCTATCTTGTTGTGATGAATTGAGTTTTCCCTTTGAGATTTCGTTCTTATCAGATTGAATATTTTTATGGATTTGAGAGCACTTGATATATGTCTTGCATATGAATACCCGTGGTGACAATGGGGTATTATATTGATTCACTTGATATATGTTTTGGCACTCAACTCGTGGATTCCCGAGGTGACATTGGGGTAATCTATGCATAGGGTTGATGCACGTTCTCATCTTTTGTTTCTCCGGTAGAAATCTTGGGGCACTCTTTGAGGTTCTTTGTGTTGGATTGAGTATTATGAATCTGAATTTGCTTTGGTGTTATTTTAGTATGAACTCTTGATAGATCGATCGGAAAGAATAGCTACAAATAATTTCTTCTTATGTTCTCCGCTAGATAGGAACTTTGGGGTGATTCTTCATCACACGTTGAGGGATGGTTATACGATCCAATTAGATTAGCATTGTTGAGAGATTGCACTAGCAAAAGTACGGACCCTAGGCCTCATTTTCAAGCATTGCAATACCGTTTGTGCTCCATTTTACCAATTGCTACCTTGCTGTTTTTTTATTTTCAGATTACAAAAATATATTTCTACCATCCATATTACACTTTTATCGCCATCTCTTCGCCGAACTAGTGCACCTATACAATTTGCCATTGTATTGGGTGTGTTGGGGACACAAGAGACTTTTTATTATTTGGTTGCAGGGTTGTTTGAGAGAGACCATCTTCATCCTACGCCTCCCATGGATTGATAAACCTTAGGTCATCCACTTGAGGGAAATTTGCTACTGTCCTACAAAACTCTACGCTTGGAGGCCCAACACGATTCTACAAGAACAAGTTGTGTAGTAGACATCAAACTCTTTTCTGACGCCGTTGCCGGGGAGGTGAGTGCTTGAAGGTATATCTTTAGATCTTGCAATTGAATCTTTTAGTTTCTTGTTTTATCACTAGTTTGGTTTATAAAAAGAAAAGTACAAAAAAAATGGAATTGAGGTGGTCTCATGTTGTTCATCTTTATAATGTCTTTCTTGAAAATGATGGAAAGGAAAATTGTGCTCAATTGATAGAAGAAGAATTCAATAAAATGTTTCGCATGAATGATGAGCATGATTGCAATGTTGTTAGTATGCATTCTACAAATATCCAAAATGCTAATGATGATTGCACTAGTCATGAAAAAAAATGTTTCTTATAAGCATGTCAATTTTTGTGGAGTGGAAAGACTTTGTGAAGACATACCTTATAGGGATGATAGATTTTGCAAGAAGCATAAACATGATAGAACCAATTTTTTGCTCAAGGTGATAGATAAATTTGCTACAAAATTATGCTCTCTTTATCCTATTACTTGTGAACTTTGCAATAAAGTTGGTCACCTTAATTTCCAATGCATGCTTTTTCATGATCGAATCGTGTCCAAATATTGCAATAACTTGATCACCCTTGAACTTTATAATGAACTTTGTTTATTTTTGGGGTGTGAAGAATTGTCACATAAAAATGGTTGGTTTGAAGCATTCATATTCACAGACCACGCTGAAACTAATTTGAAAGAAATCCATATGTTTTGCATGGTAAATTGCAATGTAAATGCTTATATTGCCAACTATAGAAAGACGGGAAAACCAATAGAATATAAAAGGAGTACTAATGAAAGGGCAAAGATATCTACTTTCCCTCCTATTGTCTCTCATGATGAAATAGGTGACGAGAACGAGCTCCCTATTCAACTAATCTCATCAATAAGAAGCTCGGAAAAATTAATTAAACCCACACATGATGTGGCGAAGAAGAAGAAAAGAAGAAAGAGTAGAGGTAAAAAGGTATCTCTCCCAAATAATGTTGCTCCTATTATAGTTGCGCCTCATGAAAATGAATCAAAAATAATTGTGGAAGATGATGCACTTGATGATGATATTGCTTCTTTGTCTTATGACACAATGTCCGAAAGAACTATTGATGATGATTTTGTTATGCCTATTGCTTGTTGTGATGATTATGATTGGGAAGATAATGATACTTCTTATAATCTTGAAAATCTTTTTGGCACCAACTTGGGAAATTATGATGATAATAATTGTTATTCTATTAGTGCTATTCATACTATTAATGATGAGAATGATTATGCATATGATATGCCAAGCCACAAGCTTGGGGATGCTATGTTTGATGAGAATGACATGTTTGAGAATTTATTTTCTGCAATTAATGTTTGTCCCAAGCTTGGGGATGATATGCTCAATGAAGATGATCTTTTTAGTCCCCCTACTTTGAATGATCAAATTTGCTATGATGATTGCATGCCTCCTATCTATGATGAGAACAAAGTTGCTACTTATGATGATTATTGTGATGATACTTATGTTATAAAAAGTAGTGACAATTATTGTCATAATTTTGAATATCCTTTTACTGAACATTACTCTTTTAATGCGGAAGCAATTTTTAGTATTCGAGTTTCATATGATACTCCCACTATTGTGAATGAGAATAAAATTGCTTATATGGAGAGTAATAAATTTTCTATGCTTTTGGATCATGAAAAGAATGCTTTATGTGATGGTTATATTGATGAATCTATTCATGATGCTACTGAAAACTATTATGAGAGAGGAACTTATGATTCATGATGCTCTTGTTATGTTTCAATTCTTATCTTTTATGCGAGCATCATTGAAATCACCATGCCTAGCTAAAAGGCATTAAAGAAAAGCGCTTGTTGGGAGACAACCCAACACTTTTACCTAATGTTTTTGTGTGTTCACATGATTAGGCTACTGTAGTGATCTTGTTTTATAGCTTTTGTTTCAATAAAGTACCAAGTAAAGACTTTGGGATAGTGTGGATGATAGTTAACTTGATTCTGTGCAAAAACAGAAACTTTTGCGTCCAGTGCAGAAATTCCTGTCTTTTACTGGAATGTGGAAATATTCTGAATTTTTTACAGTTGATGGGTATACAAATTTTCTATGTTTTCTAATTTTTCAGAATTTCTGGAGTTACAGAAGTGTGACCTTAATTCAGATCTTTACGTACTGTTCTGTTTTTGACAGATTCTGTTTTCAATGCATAATTTGCTTGTTTTCTAGTTTCTATGGCTTATATTGCTTAATATAAATTGTGAAAATTATAGAGTACAGTAGGCATTGTGTGAGAACAATTATGAATCTTGTCTTTGACAGTACCAAAGTGAATGATTTGCCTTTATCATACTAACCCATCTCACGAAGTTCCGTTAAGTTTTGTGTGATTGAAGTTTTCAAGTTTTGGGTGAGATATCGATATGAGGAGAATAAGGAGTGACAAGAACCTAAGTTTGGGGATGCCCAAGGCACCTCCAAGGCAATATTCAAGGAAGATCCAAGCAACTAAGCTTGGGGATGCCCCGGAAGGCATCCCCTTTTTCGTCTTCAACATTATCGGTAACCTCACTTGGAGCTATATTTTCATTCGTCACATGATATGATTTTTACTTGGAGAGTCATTTTCTTTTATTAGGATTTGCTTGATGTTATTTAGAATAATGTTTTTCATCTCTTACTTCAATAAAAGTGGCAAGGATAGCCTTCACCATGCTTCTTTTGCAAATATATGAGTTGCTGTTTCAAAACAGAAAGTTTATCGCTGTTGCAATAATTCTCCAGAAAAGTCAGAATGTTATAAAATGTTTAAAATTTTTGCAAAATAATCTCTGATAAATTTTATACAGGGTGGTAAATTTTCAGAATTTTTTGATTTAGGGAAGTATGAGTACAATTGCACTCTTTACAGACTTTATTGTTTAGACAGATTGCTGTTATGTTCGCATTGTTTGCATATGTTTGCTTATTTAATGATTCTATTTGAGGATAGGAGTATTAAATATGCAGAGGCATTCAGTATACAATGTTGAATAATAATTTTAGTGATTTGCTACAGTAGAAAATGGTAAGGTTTTTGCATTGATTTATACTAACTTATCTCACGAGTTCTTGTTGAGTTTTGAATGGATGAAGTTTTTAAGATTTAGGGAAACCGTGATATAAAAAGAATTAAGGAGATACAAAAGCTCAATCTTGGGGATGCCCAAGGCATCCCAAGTTAATAATCCAATAAGTCTCAAGCATCTAAGCTTGGGGATGCCCCGGTAGGCATCCCACCTTTCTTCATGAACAACTATCGATTAGTATCGGTTGAGGCTAAGTTTTTGCTTCTTCACATGAGTTGTGCTTTTCTTAGAATGTCATTTTTTTTGTTTTGCTTGCTGTTTTAATAAAATAATTAGATCTGAATATTTTAAATAAGAGAGAGTCCTCAAACAGCCACCCATTTACTTAACTACTCGCTTGATCTTCACTTATATCTTTTTGGAGTAGTTTGTCATCTACTCTTGTGCTTCACTTATATCCTCTGAGTAAATTGTTGAATGAATTGAATATCATGAAGGTGAAATTATATGTTCATATCATGCCTAGTGGTAGCTTCACATTGGGTTTAGAAAGTGAAATCTTTTGAAGCTTGACAATCACAATATTGGTCATACAAGCAATTCATGAATGATTAGTATAAGGAAGAGAACTTTCACATACAAATATATTATCTTGGACATCTTCTATGATTGTGAATACCCATTAATTATTTTCAAACTTGAGCGAATTAGTTGAAGTTGGACAAGGAAGACAACGTAATGAGTTATGTTTGGGTATATTTGCATAGAAGTTATATTGTCATGGATTCTCCAACATGTGGTGTTTGCCTAGGATCTTTTGCTAGCCAAAAATTCGTACTAAGTAGAGATACTACTTGTGCATCCAAAAACCCTTAAACCCAATCTCTTGCCATGAGTGTCCACCATACCTACCTATGGATTGAATAAGATCCTTCAAGTAAGTTGTCATCGGTGCATAAAGCAATAAAAATTGCTCCTAAATATGTTTGATATTTTATTGTAAGGGAAAATTGAGTGTTGTACGAACTTGTGATGGCAAAGTAATAAAAGTGACGGACTGCATAATAAAGGTTGCTATCATAAGGGGCAATATAACATGACGTTCCTTTGCATTAAGAGCTTGAGCATCCAAATAAAAAGCGCATGACAACCTCTGCTTCCCTCTGCGAAGGGCCTATCTTTTAGTTTCCGTATTTACATTTATGCAAAGAGTCAATAGTATGAAATCTCATTTCAACCTCAACTATTCTCTAGTTGGCAAGCATCATGTGGTGGGGAAAGATCTAGGCACATATGACCAGTCAAATATGTAACACCCCTATGTAATAGCCACCATGATCAGCTGTTAATAATGCCAAGTCATATCATATGCAGTGATTAAACATAGTGGTTAACCAAAGTAAATCAACTCCATTTTTAAAAATCAACTTAAATTCATAAGTGAAATATAAGGTTGATCAAACACTGCTGGAAAAAAGTTCATTTAATGGTAAATAATCCAGAAACCTTTCTAAAATCAACATCAAAATGTTTGGAGTTGGATAAATGACTCAAACAAGTTGGAACAGACCCAAAAACAGGATATTTGATATATTTAAAATCATATTAAATTCAAACAAACTTCAAATCAGTCCAAACCACTTTTTGGTGAGAGATAATATTGCATTGCAATATTTGGGTCAACTCTCACATTTTACAAAAGTGCTAAAGTGTGCTAGCTATTTTGGAACAGAAAAGAATAAAGAAAAAGGTAAAACAAAAACAGAAAGAAAATACAACGAGGCACTGTGCACTGGGCCTAAGTGCACAGTGCCCCGACAGTCGGCCCATCTGGCCCAGTCTCTCTCTCTCCTTCGCGCTGTCGCCTTCTCCCTGGCCGAGCGCGCGCTCGCCGCTCCGGCGCCGACACCCCGACGCCGCAGGCCAGGCGAGAGGATAAGGAGGAGCTCCCTCTGCCTCCTCTCCGTCCCTATCCACTTCCCCCTCGCTCGCTTGCCCTCTCCCTCCTTCCTCCTCCTCCAGATCCACCGAAACCGAGCGCCTCCGTCGCCGTGGCCTTGCCGTAGACGCGGCCACCGTCGTCCCCGAGCTCAGCCAACACGCCTGCGAGCTCCGCCGTCCTCGACTCCTTCGACTCCGACCGCGAGTGGAGGCGGGGAGGCCCTGATGAAGCCGGAGTACTCCGCCCCCTTTCTTCTCTGACGCCGGCGAGCCCCGACGATTCGCCGACGTTCTGCACTCCTAAGCTTCCAACGGCTTTACGTAGCCTCTCGGTGAGCAGCCCCTCATCCTTCCCCCGCGCTCCCCTAGCCTTCTGCGCCTCCGTAGCCGCCGCGCCATGGCCGCCCGAACCGAGCTCCGCCGTTGAGCTCGAGGCCGTTGCAGCAGTGGCCGTCACGACCCACCGGGCTCGCCGTCGCGTTCGTGGCGTCAAGTAGATGCCGAAGGAGTAGAGCGCAGCCCGTTTTGACCTCTGCATCACCACGCGCGAGTCCGTTGGGTTTCGGCTTCCGCCAAACCTCAACGCCGGCGTGATTCCGGCCATCCCCTGGTCCGGCAAGTGCCACCACTCGACGCGCGAGTTCACTGGCTTTCGAACGCACCCAACCGCAGCTCAAACCGAGCCCTGTGGGCGATTTCCGAGCACTCCGGCGATCTTCCGCCGCGGAATCGGTCGCCGGCGCAACTCCGGCGCCGGCCGCCGACGTGGCCGCCACGTGGGTCGCCCTGGGTCACTGACCCATGGGCCCCAGGGGCCCGACCGTCCAGCTGACCGGTCAGCCCTGCTGACTGGACCGGCCCAGTTGCTGACACGTGGGCCCCACCTCCCTGTTAATCTAATTAAAACGTTTTAGAAATAAAAATAAACTAATTACCCTAATGAGTCTATGACATGTGGGACCAGAAGCCTAATTAGCTAATTAGATTAGTTTAACTCACTGTTTAGGTAAACAGAGGCTGACATGTGGGTCCCACTGGACCCACATGTCATATTTGACTTAGTCAGCCGACTGTTGACTTGCTGACGTCAGCAGCGCGTCATGCTGACGTCATAATTCATTTTCTGATAAATAAAATAATTCCAGAAATTCAAATAATCTTTAAAAATTAATAACTTTTAAACCGTAGCTCGGATCGAAAAAGTTAAAACATGAAAGTTGCTCAGAACGACGAGACGAGTCTGATCGTGCCGTCTGTTTCTCCATCGGAACCTCCTACGTAGAAGAACTCGTAACTCCGGACCCGAATCCGACAGATGAATAGTGCACACACGTCGGATATTAAATCCCAGAATAATTCTAAAAATAACTAAAATGACTTAGATGCATATTTAGGCAACCCTACACTGCATCATAGCATCACACGCACCGTGTTGCATTTGTTTGCATTATGTTTACCTGTTTCTTCCCCCTCTTCTCTCTCGGTAGCCCCCGACATTGACGTAGCTCCCGAGGCAGACGCCGCACAGGAGTACGACTACGTCCCCGACGATACTACTGAAGACCTTGCCCTTGCCCCCGAGCAAACAGGCAAGCACCCCCATTTTGAGCATGCCTATATCGCCTATTCTCTTCTCTCTTATGCTTGCATTAGAACTGCTACTGCTACTGTTTTCCTATATCTGCTGCATAGCCTGATTATTGTACCCTGCTTTGTTACCTTACCGGTTATCCTAGACTGCTTAGTATAAGGTGGGTAGAGACACGACCGAGACCCCCACTTGATCCCGACTGCCCTGCTGGACATCAGAAGACCCGATCATCGGGATTGAAGACTAGACCATGGCACCGCACATCACTTCCCCTTAGTTGCCGACACTGCTGGGTTACCATCGAGTGCCGAGGGTGATACCTCGTCAGCACTTCTGATGTTAACCTTGTAGGTTAGTTACTCGGTCGTGGTAAGCGAGGGTGATTCCTTCTACACCACCCCCGATAATGACGTCGTCGCGTAACTCCTCAAGGTGGACCTCGAGGGTGATTCCTCCTTCGTTCACCTTGATGATAACATCGAGCGGGAATTCCATCGAGGGTGATTCCTCAGGGTTCCCTTCGGTGTCAGACACACAGTTACCTTGGATATTATGACTTGCACTAAACTATGATACTAAAGACGGGTCGGCCCTGAGGGGTACCCGCGCGAGCTTATTGCGAAGTGATGTCGAGTCGGGTTGACCTGGATGGTGCCCGCGAGATAACTACGAGGCGTGGCCGGGCATTCTTAGCCCTTGCCGCAAGTCCTCGAGACGGGGCGACGGGGTCACATCGATCGTGAGTCTCTGCTCGTTTCCGCGCGCTCCTAATCCACTACGGTTTTGGATATTTGATCCGAGGGGCCTCTGGCCCGATAGCACTAACCATCACGTGGGCATAGTATGGGCGTTCTGCGTCGTACACATCAGCCGAAGCTTGTTTGACGTCAGTAAGGAGCGGCGCACGCCGAGTTGGACTGGTAACGCAACCGCGCTTGTATAAGGGGTTGCTAGGTCTGCTCTCGGTGGCCCCGTAACGTGCAGGAGTTCCCGGGGCGATGGCCCAAGACCCCTGGGGGCATAGGTTTAGTCCGGCGTGCTGACCTCTCTTATAAGCCTAGGTCGGGTTGCGGCGTGTTGCTTAGCCGAGGCCGGGCATGACCCAGAAAAGTGTGTCCGGCCAGAGTTAAGTGAGCGTCGTGGGTAAGTTGGTGCACCCCTGCAGGGAAGAAACTTCTATCGATAGCCTGTCCTACGGTAACGGACACTCGGAGTTGTATCCCGATCGGTACAACTAGAACATGTGATGAGAATTGGATAGTACGGCTCTGGGATTGCTTTCTCGCAGGGAGTCGAGAAAGGATCTCAGGTCGAGGTTGATGATATTACTACTACTACTTTACATTATGTTCATCTGCTCTCTCCTGATGCTGCAAGACTGTCGAAGATTGTTGAAGATGCTAGTCTTCGATAGGACTAGGCTTTCCCCCTCTACTCTGGCATTTCTGCAGCCCAGTCCACATATACAGCCATTCCTTTGACAATGATGCATATGTAGTGTAGATCCTTGCTTGCTGAGTACTTCGGATGAGTACTCACGTTTGCTTTATTTTCTTTTCCCCCATTTTCCATTTGATGCCACCAGACGACGGAGCCCCTGAGCCAGAAGCCCCAGCCGACGACCAGTACTACTACCCGCCTGGCGAGTACTACTACTACGAGGAGCCGTTCGACGACCAGGAGTAGGATCGGAGGGTCCAGGGCAGGAGGCCTACGCCTTTCGATCGTAGTTTTTATTTTTACCCCGCCTCTGTGAAGGCTTATCTCTCTCTCTGTAATATATCTGTACTCAGATATCTAATGCTTCCGCTGACGCTTGTATGCCATCGAGCTTGTATTCGAGCCCTCGAGGCCCTGGCTTGTAATATTAAGCTTGTATGACTTTATTTTATGTTTTAGAGTTGTGTTGTGATATCTTCAAGTGAGTCCTTAGGCTTGATCGTGCGCATTTGCGTGTATGATTAGTGCACGATTAAGCCGGGGGCGTCACAGGTTGGTATCAGAGCCGACTGCCTCTAGGAGTTCCCCCTTTCCAACTCTTTGGCCGAAGTTGAGTCTAGTGGTCAAAAACTGTTTTACTAACTTGGCTGTGTGGCTTACGGGCCCACGTCGCCAACTGGGTGGTATTAGGATCTTTTATTCCCCGTCTTTACTCTGGGATTCTATCCTCTCTTCTATTCGGGTTTTGCAAAATTACTAAACACCGACATTTAGGTTCTCGTTAATTCTATCCACCCGGAGAGCTGGATTCAGTGCGATTTCCCTGTCTTTGATCTGATTAGTCTGATAATCATTTTCCTTTCCATTGTTTTGTTTAACCTTTCCTTCCGAGATTGGTTATATTTCTCATTGTCTTATGACAACCCTGAACCTTTCTGTTTCAGATGGATCGGCTATTTCCACCGCGGCCTACGACCCAGCTTGTGCTTCGCACTTGGGCTCGTGATGCCCCTGGATTTCCAGCTGTTCTGATCGCCCTCCTGAGTAGACTGGGTTACCGCTGGTATCCCGAGTACATGGTCTATGAGGTTTATCGCGAATTCAACCAGGAACAGTACTATGCTGAAGTTCGGATTTATGATCAGCAGAACAACTCGGACACCGAGCTACACCTTTTTCATGGATTAGGCGTGACGATTGAGATGGCAGTACATGATGCCGCCTACTCTGCTGTCGCACGTCTCCGAGGAGAGCACAGTGCTAACTTGGATGATACTGTGTTTCGGTACATTCCGTATGCACCTGTTGGAGATGCTACTGGATTTTACACAGCTATCTGTGCCCCGTACGAGTCTCGACGCTACGACCCGCAGGTTCTGATTCAGTGCACTCATGCTTTGGATCGCACTGTTCGTGCACTTGCTGTTGAGTTGTTTGCCACTCGAGCACGCTACTACGAGGCTATGACACAGTTGCTACCAGCTGTTCGTGCAGGGATGCATCCGGAGTACATTCTTTACCCGAGCAGGACTGAGATGCCATCAGGGATCGTCTGGCCTGCTGTGGGAGGTCACACGCCTGCACGTGGACCTCTTCTTTCTTCTCGAGACCGGGTTCTGCATCAGAGTGCCCATGGAGCGCAGGATCCTTCTGCGACGAACGTCCATCGTCCGCACTTGCAGTTACCCCGTTTCAGTGGTTTTCTCCGACGTTGATGTAGCCTTTGCTATGTCCCGTTGTGTACTTCCTTACCGCGTGCCTGCGCGCCGCCTAGCATGTCTAGCTTTTCAATTTGCGCCGTTATGCTGCCCGAATGTAACCGACTATGTATGGATCTGTACGTCTTAATGACTACTTCTAGCATCTATTGCACTCTTTCAATAATGTCAAGTTACCTCATGTTTATTGTTAAACACTTGCATAAGCTATCGCTGAAATACCCCTGTTGGAATAGCAGGATGGCTGACAACAACCCGCCACCGCCGCCACCACCTGATTACATGGCAGCGATGATGCAACAGTTTGAACTCAACCGCCAGTTTATGACGGGAATTATGCAGCAGTTCCCTCGTCCTGATGCTAATCAGCAGCCTTTCTCCATCACTTTGCCAGAATTTATGCGGCTCAGCCCATCCTTCTTCCGCAACACAATCAACCCATTGGATGCCGATGACTGGCTGCGTGATATCTCTCATGAGATGGAGTCTGCTAGTGTCGCCGAAATTAACTATGTCACTTTTGCGACATATCTTCTTAAGGGTCCCGCAGCCCAATGGTGGGCCACTCACCGACAGACTCTGCCGCCTGGTACTGTCGTCACTTGGGCAGAGTTCAAGATTGCATTCCGTGCCCGCTACATTCCTCAAGCTGTCATAGCTAGGAAGAAGGCTGAGTTCCGTAGCCTTGTCCAAGGAAACAAGACTGTGGAAGTCTATCAGCGCGAGTTTCTAGACTTATCTCGTTACGCTGAAGAGGACATTCCTACTGATGAACGCAGACAGGAGAAGTTTCGTGAAGGACTGCACCATGACATTCAGTTAGCCCTTCTTGTTCAAGATTATCCTGATTTCGCCACCTTGGTGAATAAGGCCATCATGGTTGAAACTGGACTTAAGAAGCACAAGGAAGCGTCCAGACGCACCCGTGAGTCGGGCTCCTCTTCGGGCTCGTCTTCCCAGAAGCGACGCATCTGGTTCCCCAAAGGCATGTTCCGTTCAGCAGCTCCTGCGAACAGACCTTCTTATGCTGCACCACGTCTGCCACCTCCACCACCGAGACAGCCTCTGCCAACTCCAGCACCTCGAGCTCCAGCACCTCGTCCTGACAGCGGACTATGCTTCAAGTGTGGCAAGCCAGGTCACCGTGCTAGAGACTGTTCTCAGAATCAGAATCAACTAGCTCTCCCTTCTGCTGGACGTGGAATTGGCCGTGGTATTCCTCAGCAGCGCAACAATAATGCCAGACCTTCTTATGGTCGTGGGCAGTACTACCACGTCAACATGTCTGAAGCTCCAGATCAACCAGATACTGTGATGGGTACACTTCTCGTTAATTCAGTACCAGCATCTGTTTTATTTGATTCAGGAGCATCGCATTCCTTCATGTCAGAACATTTTGCACGCATGCATGACATTAAATGCGAATACATGAACACGCCCTTATTGGTACACACCCCCGCGGTTGCAGTTAGCTATAATGTTCCCGTTGAAATCGAAGAGTTGGAGTTCAGTGCGTCTCCCATTATTCTGAAATCGTCCAAGATTGACCTTATTCTGGGAATGGATTGGTTGAAGGCCCATTATGCCTCAATCAATTGTGCCACCAAAGTTGTTCACCTCTTGCACCCCTCGAATGAGATGGTGAATTACCATGCTCATATCACTCAGAATGCCGAGGCTCAAATTTATGCCTTGAACGCGTTGAATGCTTCTCCGCTTGATGGGATTGAGAATATCCCAGTTGTCTGTGACTTCCTGGATGTTTTTCCAGAAGAACTTCCAGGAATACCCCCTGCTAGAGCTGTCGAGTTCGTCATCGACTTGAAGCCTGGCACCACTCCTATTGCGAAGCGTCCTTACAAGATGCCTCCGCACCACCTCATCGAGCTTAAGGAGGAAATTGATAAATCCTTAAGGAAGGGTTTCATTCGCCCCAGTTCCTCTGCATGGGGAGCACCGTCTCTTTTCGTCAAGAAGAAAGATGGGACGAATAGGTTGGTCCAAGATTATCGTCCTATCAACCAGGCTACCATTCAGAATAAATATCCACTTCCCCGGATCAACGATTTATATGATCAACTCGCTGGATCTTCGGTGTTTTCTAAACTCGACTTGAGGTTGGGTTATCACCAGATCCGTGTTCGCGAAGAGGATATTCCGAAGACTGCATTCGTTACTCGTTATGGCTCTTACGAGTACACAGTCATGTCGTTTGGTTTAACAAACGCTCCAGCTACATTCTCCCGCCTAATGAATTACATATTCATGGATTACCTCGACAAATTCGTCGTGGTATATCTGGATGATATTCTGGTTTATTCGAAGAACAAAGAAGAACATGCTGAGCACCTTCGACTAGTTCTGGAGAGACTTCGAGAGCATCAATTATATGCCAAGTTCTCTAAATGCGAATTCTGGCTTCCTGAAGTGACCTACCTTGGACATGTGATTTCCAAGGACGGTATTGCCGTTAACCCGGAGCGTGTTCAGGCTATCCTTGACTGGACTCCTCCGAAGAATGCCAAGCAGGTCCGAAGCTTTCTCGGTCTAGCCAGCTATTGTCGCCGATTCGTCGAGAACTTCTCCAAGATCGCCAAGCCCCTGACTAATCTGCTCCACAAAGGTGTTAAGTTTGAGTGGACAGACAAGTGTCAGGAAAGTTTCCAAACCCTCAAGGACAAGCTCACTTCTGCTCCAGTGCTTGCTCCTCCTGATTCTCGCAAGGACTTTGTCATATATTGCGACGCCTCTCGTCAGGGATTAGGCTGCGTCCTAATGCAAGAGCGGAGAGTAATTGCATATGCTTCACGTCAATTGCGTCCACATGAAGAGAATTATCCAGTGCATGATCTTGAACTTGCAGCAGTGATGTATGCATTGAAGTTATGGCGACACTACCTTCTGGGTAATCGGTGTGAAATTTATACCGATCACCAAAGTCTGAAATACTTATTCACTCAACCGGATCTTAATCTCCGACAACAACGATGGTTAGAAGCTATTGCGGATTATGACTGTGGTATTTCTTATACCCCGGGCAAAGCTAATGTGATGGCCGATGCCCTGAGTCGCAAGTCATATTGCAACAACCTCATGGTTAGGCAAGCTCAACCTCGTCTTCACGCAGAACTGACTCAGCTGAATCTGCGAATTGTTCCCCAGGGTTCTCTTAATAACCTTGTGGTACAGCCAGACCTTCTGAAGGCTGTTAAAGAAGCGCAAGCCAAAGATGCTGAAATTGACTTGATGAAGAAGGAGCTTCACCTTGCTAAGTATCGGGATTTCTCAGTTGCTGAAGATGGTACATTATATTTCAGAGACCGCATCGTAGTACCTCGCTTCGAGCTGATGACTGACAAAGTCATGAAGGAGGCCCATGATACACCGCTGTCTATCCATCCGGGTAGTACCAAGATGTATCGAGATCTTCGTCAAAGGTACTGGTGGTCTAGAATGAAGCAGGATATTGCTCGTTATGTTGCCGAGTGTGACGTTTGTCGTCGCGTGAAGGCAGAACATCAGAAACCTGCTGGAATTCTGCAACCGCTCCCTATTCCTCTATGGAAGTGGGATAAAGTGCAAATGGACTTCATCACTGGTCTTCCCAAGTCTCAGAAGGGTCACGATGCCATTCTTGTCGTCGTCGACCAACTCTCCAAGGTTGCTCATTTCCTACCTGTTAAGGAGACTATCACCGCTAGCCAGCTAGCAGAACTGTACATTGCCAGAATTGTTTCACTCCATGGTATTCCCAAGGAAATCAGTTCAGACCGTGGCAGTATTTTCACTGGCCATTTCTGGGAAAGTTTCCAGAAAGCAATGGGAACTCATATTACCTGGAGTTCAGCTTATCATCCCCAATCTCAAGGCCAAGTTGAGCGCGTTAATCAAGTGCTTGAAGACATGCTTCGAGCTTGTGTTATATCCTTCGGTAAGAAATGGGAGGAATCTCTCCCGTATGCCGAGTTCTCTTATAACAACAGTTATCAAGCCAGCTTAAAAATGGCCCCATTTGAGGTTCTTTATGGTCGTAAATGTCGAACCCCTCTGAATTGGTCAGAAACTGGGGAACGACCTCTTGTTGGACCGGACATCATTCAGCATGCCGAAGAACAAGTCCGAATTGTCCGGGAGAATCTCAAAGCAGTCAAGACCGTCAGAAGAGTAATTATGATCGCAAGCGATGGGGTGTGATCTATCAACCTGGTGATCAAGCCTATCTTCGTGTCACTCCAATGAAGGGCACCCGTCGTTTCGGAATCAAGGGCAAGCTAGCTCCTCGCTACATTGGTCCTTTCCGTATCGTGGCTAGACGGGGACAGGTGGCATATAAATTGGAGTTGCCACCGCAATTCTCCCATATTCATGATGTCTTCCACGTGTCGCAACTCCGTAAGTGCTTCAAGGAATCCCCGCGTCGTGCAGTGGATCATGAGATGCTCGAGCTACAAGATGATCTTTCCTATAAGGAGCATCCGATCCGCATCCTCGACGAAGCTGAGCGTCGTACTCGTCAGAAGACGACCAAGTTCCTAAAAGTGCAATGGTCGAATCATACTGAAGATGAAGCCACTTGGGAACGTGAGGATCATCTTCGGGAAGAATATCCCGGACTCTTTCCTTCTACCTCCTAAATTCTCGGGACGAGAATTTCTTTTAGAGGAGGAGAACTTGTAACACCCCTATGTAATAGCCACCATGATCAGCTGTTAATAATGCCAAGTCATATCATATGCAGTGATTAAACATAGTGGTTAACCAAAGTAAATCAACTCCATTTTTAAAAATCAACTTAAATTCATAAGTGAAATATAAGGTTGATCAAACACTGCTGGAAAAAAGTTCATTTAATGGTAAATAATCCAGAAACCTTTCTAAAATCAACATCAAAATGTTTGGAGTTGGATAAATGACTCAAACAAGTTGGAACAGACCCAAAAACAGGATATTTGATATATTTAAAATCATATTAAATTCAAACAAACTTCAAATCAGTCCAAACCACTTTTTGGTGAGAGATAATATTGCATTGCAATATTTGGGTCAACTCTCACATTTTACAAAAGTGCTAAAGTGTGCTAGCTATTTTGGAACAGAAAAGAATAAAGAAAAAGGTAAAACAAAAACAAAAAAAAAATACAACGAGGCACTGTGCACTGGGCCTAAGTGCACAGTGCCCCGACAGCCGGCCCATCTGGCCCAGTCTCTCTCTCTCCTTCGCGCTGTCGCCTTCTCCCTGGCCGAGCGCGCGCTCGCCGCTCCGGCGCCGACACCCCGACGCCGCAGGCCAGGCGAGAGGATAAGGAGGAGCTCCCTCTGCCTCCTCTCCGTCCCTATCCACTTCCCCCTCGCTCGCTTGCCCTCTCCCTCCTTCCTCCTCCTCCAGATCCACCGAAACCGAGCGCCTCCGTCGCCGTGGCCTTGCCGTAGACGCGGCCACCGTCGTCCCCGAGCTCAGCCAACACGCCTGCGAGCTCCGCCGTCCTCGACTCCTTCGACTCCGACCGCGAGTGGAGGCGGGGAGGCCCTGATGAAGCCGGAGTACTCCGCCCCCTTTCTTCTCTGACGCTGGCGAGCCCCAACGATTCGCCGACGTTCTGCACTCCTAAGCTTCCAACGGCTTTACGTAGCCTCTCGGTGAGCAGCCCCTCATCCTTCCCCCGCGCTCCCCTAGCCTTCTGCGCCTCCGTAGCCGCCGCGCCATGGCCTCCCGAACCGAGCTCCGCCGTTGAGCTCGAGGCCGTTGCAGCAGTGGCCGTCACGACCCACCGGGCTCGCCGTCGCGTTCGTGGCGTCAAGTAGATGCCGAAGGAGTAGAGCGCAGCCCGTTTTGACCTCTGCATCACCACGCGCGAGTCCGCCGGGTTTCGGCTTCCGCCAAACCTCAACGCCGGCGTGATTCCGGCCATCCCCTGGTCCGGCAAGTGCCACCACTCGACGCGCGAGTTCACTGGCTTTCGAACGCACCCAACCGCAGCTCGAACCGAGCCCTGTGGGCGATTTCCGAGCACTCCGGCGATCTTCCGCCGCGGAATCGGTCGCCGGCGCAACTCCGGCGCCGGCCGCCGACGTGGCCGCCACGTGGGTCGCCCTGGGTCACTGACCCGTGGGCCCCAGGGGCCCGACCGTCCAGCTGACCGGTCAGCCCTGCTGACTGGACCGGCCCAGTTGCTGACACGTGGGCCCCACCTCCCTGTTAATCTAATTAAAACGTTTTAGAAATAAAAATAAACTAATTACCCTAATGAGTCTATGACATGTGGGACCAGAAGCCTAATTAGCTAATTAGATTAGTTTAACTCACTGTTTAGGTAAACAGAGGCTGACATGTGGGTCCCACTGGACCCACATGTCATATTTGACTTAGTCAGCCGACTGTTGACTTGCTGATGTCAGCAGCGCGTCATGCTGACGTCATAATTCATTTTCTGATAAATAAAATAATTCTAGAAATTCAAATAATCTTTAAAAATTAATAACTTTTAAACCGTAGCTCGGATCGAAAAAGTTAAAACATGAAAGTTGCTCAGAACGACGAGACGAGTCTGATCGTGCCGTCTGTTTCTCCATCGGAACCTCCTACGTAGAAGAACTCGTAACTCCGGACCCGAATCCGACAGATGAATAGTGCACACACGTCGGATATTAAATCCCAGAATAATTCTAAAAATAACTAAAATGACTTAGATGCATATTTAGGCAACCCTACACTGCATCATAGCATCACACGCACCGTGTTGCATTTGTTTGCATTATGTTTACCTGTTTCTTCCCCCTCTTCTCTCTCGGTAGCCCCCGACGTTGACGTAGCTCCCGAGGCAGACGCCGCACAGGAGTATGACTACGTCCCCGACGATACTACTGAAGACCTTGCCCTTGCCCCCGAGCAAACAGGCAAGCACCCCCATTTTGAGCATGCCTATATCGCCTATTCTCTTCTCTCTTATGCTTGCATTAGAACTGCTACTGCTACTGTTTTCCTATATCTGCTGCATAGCCTGATTATTGTACCCTGCTTTGTTACCTTACCGGTTATCCTAGACTGCTTAGTATAAGGTGGGTAGAGACACGACCGAGACCCCCACTTGATCCCGACTGCCCTGCTGGACATCAGAAGACCCGATCATCGGGATTGAAGACTAGACCATGGCACCGCACATCACTTCCCCTTAGTTGCCGACACTGCTGGGTTACCATCGAGTGCCGAGGGTGATACCTCGTCAGCACTTCTGATGTTAACCTTGTAGGTTAGTTACTCGGTCGTGGTAAGCGAGGGTGATTCCTTCTACACCACCCCCGATAACGACGTCGTCGCGCAACTCCTCAAGGTGGACCTCGAGGGTGATTCCTCCTTCGTTCACCTTGATGATAACATCGAGCGGGAATTCCATCGAGGGTGATTCCTCAGGGTTCCCTTCGGTGTCAGACACACAGTTACCTTGGATATTATGACTTGCACTAAACTATGATACTAAAGACGGGTCGGCCCTGAGGGGTACCCGCGCGAGCTTATTGCGAAGTGATGTGGAGTCGGGTTGACCTGGATGGTGCCCGCGAGATAACTACAGGCGTGGCCGGGCATTCTTAGCCCTTGCCGCAAGTCCTCGAGACGGGGCGACGGGGTCACATCGATCGTGAGTCTCTGCTCGTTTCCGCGCGCTCCTAATCCACTACGGTTTTGGATATTTGATCCGAGGGGCCTCTGGCCCGATAGCACTAACCATCACGTGGGCATAGTATGGGCGTTCTGCGTCGTACACATCAGCCGAAGCTTGTTTGACGTCAGTAAGGAGCGGCGCACGCCGAGTTGGACTAGTAACGCAAGCGCGCTTGTATAAGGGGTTGCTAGGTCTGCTCTCGGTGGCCCCGTAACGTGCAGGAGTTCCCGGGGCGATGGCCCAAGACCCCTGGGGGCATAGGTTTAGTCCGGCGTGCTGACCTCTCTTATAAGCCTAGGTCGGGTTGCGGCGTGTTGCTTAGCCGAGGCCGGGCATGACCCAGAAAAGTTTGTCCGGCCAGAGTTAAGTGAGCGTGGTGGGTAAGTTGGTGCACCCCTGCAGGGAAGAAACTTCTATCGATAGCCTGTCCTACGGTAACGGACACTCGGAGTTGTATCCCGATCGGTACAACTAGAACATGTGATGAGAATTGGATAGTACGGCTCTGGGATTGCTTTCTCGCAGGGAGTCGAGAAAGGATCTCAGGTCGAGGTTGATGATATTACTACTACTACTTTACATTATGTTCATCTGCTCTCTCCTGATGCTGCAAGACTGTCGAAGATTGTTGAAGATGCTAGTCTTCGATAGGACTAGGCTTTTCCCCTCTACTCTGGCATTTCTGCAGCCCAGTCCACATATACAGCCATTCCTTTGACAATGATGCATATGTAGTGTAGATCCTTGCTTGCTGAGTACTTCGGATGAGTACTCACGTTTGCTTTATTTTCTTTTTCCCCCATTTTCCATTTGATGCCACCAGACGACGGAGCCCCTGAGCCAGAAGCCCCAGCCGACGACCAGTACTACTATCCGCCTGGCGAGTACTACTACTACGAGGAGCCGTTCGACGACCAGGAGTAGGATCGGAGGGTCCAGGGCAGGAGGCCTACGCCTTTCGATCGTAGTTTTTATTTTTACCCCGCCTCTGTGAAGGCTTATATCTCTCTCTGTAATATATCTGTACTCAGATATCTAATGCTTCCGCTGACGCTTGTATGCCATCGAGCTTGTATTCGAGCCCTCGAGGCCCTGGCTTGTAATATTAAGCTTGTATGACTTTATTTTATGTTTTAGAGTTGTGTTGTGATATCTTCAAGTGAGTCCTTAGGCTTGATCGTGCGCATTTGCGTGTATGATTAGTGCACGATTAAGCCGGGGTCGTCACAAAATATATTTGATCATGATTTATTATTGTTGACAATTATCTCTATGATAAATGAGTTGGGAGGCGAAATATTAAGCCCCTATCTTTCTCTATGTTCGATGGATGCCATTTGTTCTAATAATATGCTTTGAGTACTAGCAATCATAGAAGACTATATGATTATTGAGTATGTGGAGCTCTTACTTAGATTTTGTTCAATAAGTTGAATTGCAATTGTTTGGTGACTGAGAACATAGGTTGTTGAGTGTCAAGAGAATTCATTATTTGAACCTTAACATGTGAATTAGTTGCTACTTTAACATGAGAAGTTTTACGAGAAAGAATTGCTGTTATGATGCTAGAAAAAGTGATTGAAATTATCATTGATCAAACTTATGCACTTTGCTAGCATTCACACTTCATAAATTATTTCTTTTATCATTTACCTACTCGAGGATGAGTAGGAATTAAGCTTGGGGATGCTGATACGTTTCCAATGTATCTATAATTTATGAAGTAGTCATGCTATTATACTATCATTCTTGGACGTTTTACAATAATTTATAGCAACTTTATATCATTTTTTGGGACTAACCTATTGACATAGTGCCCAGTGCCAGTTGCTGTTTTTTGCTTGTTTTTTACATCGCAGGAAATCAATATCAAAAGGAGTGCAAACGCAGCGAAATTTTTTGGAGAAGTTTTTTGGTCCAGAAGACCCAGGATGGGCTAAAAACGTACCAGAGGGGAGGCCCGAGGTGGGCACAACCCACCTGGGCGCGCCCAGGAGCCCAGGCGTGCCCAGGGGGGTTATGCCCCCCCTCGGTGACCTCCCGCACCGCCTCTTCGCCCTATAAATTGCCAAATATTCCAAAAACCCTCGGGAGAACCCTAGATCAGAAGTTCCGCCGCCGCAAGCCTCTGTAGCCACAAAAAACCAATCTAGACCCCGTTCCGGCACTCCGCCGGAGGGGAAAATCATCACCGGTGGCCATCTTCATCATCCCGGCGGCCACCATGATGAGGAGGGAGTAGTCCATCCTCGGGGCTGAGGGTTTGTACCAGTAGCTATGTGTTTAATCTCTCTCTCTCTCTCTCTCTCTCTCTCTCGTGTTCTTGAGATGGCACGATCTTGATGTATCGCGGGCTTTGTTAATATAGTTGGATCATATGGTGTTTTCCCCTCTCTATCTTGTTGTGATGAATTGATTTTTCCCTTTGAGATTTCGTTCTTGTCGGATTGAATATTTTTATGGATTTGAGAGCACTTGATATATGTCTTGCATATGAATACCCGTGGTGACAATGGGGTATTATATTGATTCACTTGATATATGTTTTGGCACTCAACTCGCGGATTCCCGAGGTGACATTGGGGTAATCTATGCATAGGGGTTGATGCACGTTCTTGTCTTTTGTTTCTCCTGTAGAAATCTTGGGGCACTCTTTGAGATTCTTTGTGTTGGATTGAGTATTATGAATCTGAATTTGCTTTGATGTTATTTTAGTTCGAACTCTTGATAGATCGATCGGAAAGAATAGCTACAAACAATTTCTTCTTATGTTCTTTGCTAGATAGGAACTTTGGAGTGATTCTTCATCGCATGTTGAGGGATGGTTATATGATCCAATTAGATTAGCATTGTTGAGAGATTGCACTAGCGAAAGTACGGACCCTAGGCCTCATTTTCAAGCATTGCAATATCGTTTGTGCTCCGTTTTACCAATTGCTACCTTGCTGTTTTTTTATTTTCAGATTACAAAAATATATTTCTACCATCCATATTACACTTTTATCACCATCTCTTCGCCGAACTAGTGCACCTATACAATTTGCCATTGTATTGGGTGTGTTGGGGACACAAGAGACTTTTTATTATTTGGTTGCAGGGTTGTTTGAGAGAGACCATCTTCATCCTATGCCTCCCATAGATTGATAAACCTTAGGTCATCCACTTGAGGGAAATTTGCTACTGTCCTACAAAACTCTGCGCTTGGAGGCCCAACACGAGTCTACAAGAACAAGTTTTGTGCTAGACATCAAGTCGCATGCGCCGGGAAGCGGCGCGGGCGGCGCTCTCTCTGCTGGTGCACCGCTTCAATGCCAGCGCCAGTGAGAGGTCGCGCCGACTCAAGCCGGGCATGCATGGGGCACTGACGCTTTGGAGCGGCGCTGACCGTTTCGGGCGGGAAGTGCGAGCGGGCGAGAGAGAGGGTTTTGTTGGGCCAGGATGGTCAGATGCGGGTTTGGGAGCGGTCCGGACGCCCGCAAAGCCCCCCGCACATTTGTCTCCAGTTTGCGGGATAAAGTATGTCCGAACCGCCCTGCGGACCGATACAGACCCACGTTGGATGGTACAACACGACTGGACTGTGTGGTCCAGAAGTATGTAGATGTTTTGAGGGTCGGCGTTGGAGATGCCCTTAGGCCACCAAAGAGGTTCACTAAAATGGCCCCAACGTTCAAAATTCCACAGGCCGGGCCAAAATCGGGTGAGGTTTGCTGCTTTGGGGAGTACGTACGCCCATCATGTCAGACTCCGACACCGGACCTATCCCAGAAACCCTCTTCGGCCGTTCGACTCTATAACCCTCAACGCATTCACATGAGATGTGATTGACAGCCCGTCTACCCGCATTTACATGCGGCCTGACCAACAGTCTGCCTACCCGGATTCACACCGACGTGGTGACCAAGGAACCTACTCCGCCTACCTGATTTTCACGCCTTTGCCACTCCGCATGCCCCGACTATCTAAAGCCGGAAGACCACAACCCAAAAACAATACCTCGAGCCCCTTGTCCCATCGCCTGAGCCATCTTCCGCCATCCGACAACCCTAGTTCGCATCCACGTCTGTTGTGCGCTGCACAATTGGTGGATCCGCGGCTTTGTGGTTCAAATAGTTGTCACCGGGGCGCCATGTTGAAATCGTGACTGAGGTCCGCGCCACGGACGCCCGGCCCCACGCCCGCATTGAGGCGGGCCAACCTCCGAGCTCTCTGGAGCCGAGATCGGAAGAGGAGGACAACTGATGGCCGTGGCGGAAGTCGCATAGGAGGAAGAGGTGCCCGAGGCGAAGCATGAGGCAATGGCCGTCCACGTCGCGTCCGTGTCCGGGTTCAGGCTGCTGCATGCGGAGCAACAGTAAAACTTGGCACTCGTGGAGGAGCACTGGTTGGTGGAGGCTCAGCTGGAGGGGGAGCATGCTTCCGACGTGGTCGTCACGGCCATCGTTGAGGCAGACCCGGGCAACATGGACGTGAACTGAGTGGTTCTTGCATCAACATAGCGCTCGCACGCCGAGAGTGGATTTTTGGAACCCGGGTGTATTGGAGGACCTTATTTTAAATACTTTGAAAATTACATTTAAGTTTTCAAAAAATTCTGAAAAAAATTCTACGTGATCATATGGATGTATATTACACATGTGTAAAGTTTGGTGATGAAATAAGTAAATATGCGACCTATACAGAAATGACAAAATGGTGATTTCCAAATAGTGAAAAATGCATGCACTGTTCATCTTTTCAAAATGACGATTTTGTCATTTTTGTGTAACTCACATGGTTACTTATTTCAGCATCAAAATTTACACATGTGTAATATACATTTATATAAACATGTTGAATTGTTTTCAGAATTTTTTGAAACTTCAAAATAGCAGTTTGGCACAGTTCAAAAAAATAGGGCTCCAATACACCCGTGTTCCAAAACAACTTTTTGTCGCACACCCCCTATGAGCGATGGTAGCTCTGTGTCAATGAAGCGTAGCGTGCCTAGCTCTTTGAGGAACCGGAGTCCGAGGAGGACAAGGTGCCGAAGCAGCACGACAACGATGCCAACGAGGCACAAGTCATTGGCTCTGGCTCGTTCACACCGGCCCCCAAGAATGATGAGGCCGGACCGTCCAGCGGAGTGGGAGGGGGTCGTTGACCTCACCTTCGACGGCGACGAAGAGTAGATTAATTTTTTCTTGATGTTTTTAGGGTTTTTGCCTTGCAAAAAGTCCATGTACTTTTGGAGGACGCGGTTGGATGATGTTGGATTTGGTGATCCTTGGAGATGGCCTAATTAACCTGCGGCGAGTCCCTTGTGTTCCCGTTAGCAGTGATCGTGGAGAACCACCGGATATTTGATGGAATTGAAATTATTTTATTCATTAAAGTCCACTTGCTCTAGCCCAAGCCGTGCCTTGATTTCGTCATTAGGGCGTGTACAATAAGATAATTTTATCTTAAGTTTTGCATGTAATTTAGAGATAAAAAAAAGTTTACAATGGGTCATCTCTTAGTCTTATCTTCAATAACTAGCAATTCCTAAAAACGTGGTGAGGCATATTGTGCTAAAAGATCATCTCTTGTATTCTCTTAAATAAGAGAAGACAAGCCTTTTCTTATGAGTTCTTTCTCCTCCATCTCATCATTTATCCTACGTGACACTCCTAAGATAGCACCATTGTACATGCCCTTATGCACCCTGAAAATCTACACTTGAACATGATATGTGTCGCCATCTTTGGCTCCGCATAATTGACACAACCCATAAAACCCCCTTAGTTGTAGCCGGTCCTTCGCTCACTTCCGATTTTGGATGACTACCCACGCGAAGAATTTATATTTAGGAGGAACCCAAAATTTCTAACACCCCTGGCTTCAGAAGGGTACTCGCCTGCCTGATTTTCATGACATGTACGTAGAAACTTTTAGCTCAGATATTCGAATTGAACACATGATGGATGATTCTCACTTAAGTATGATGATAATATAAAACGCTTCAAGTGTTCCGGTGACTTGTGCGTGGATTTGGCCGCAATGAGAGAGTTTCTGTACTGAAATATCAAATATCCATCCCGGACTGAAACGGTGGTCTCTCTCTCTCTCTCTGAGAAAAAGAAAAGAAACGGTGTGTAGTGTCATAGAGGCAGCCACCCAGAATGGCAACTTGAGGTGCAAAAACATGCCACTTTCTTCCTGATGGGAAACCATGATAGGATGCAATGCCTTGTCCTGGCAATACCTCTCGAGTCAAGCCAGACCTGGGGCCGGGGCACGCAGACGCAGAGTCAAGTCGTTGCCCCTTTTCCGTTCCGTAGGCCAGGTTTCCGTTACGATATGCGTAGTGCAGTGGGTGAGAGTGATCCAAGCAAAAGCTAGGTTGAGCGAGCCGTAGAGGTAGAGGGATGGGTGTAACGGGTATGGATGTTTTCTCCCTTTCCGCGTCAGCTGCATGCATGGGCTCCAACTTCACTGCAGCACGCTAGGGCAACTCCAACATGGATCATCGAATTGCCTCGGTGCCTAAAATGTCCGCGGACGTGTCCGAGCAGCATATACCGATTGCAAAGTTGAGAAGGTTTGCGAGCGTCCGGACCTATTCTGGACGTCCGACAACCTGGACCTAGCCAAAACTGAGGTGGAGCCCGCACATTTGGACCATGCCGCATTGTTCTTGCACGAGTCCTATCCTCTTCACTCGGACCGCCACCGCCCTCCACCTTAGTTTCCATTTTTTCGCCGTCCACCACTACAATGGAGTCACAGGACCCCATGAAAATGTTTGCCGTGCCTGGGGAGCTGGGGCCAGAGGATCCAAAGGTGATGACAAGGCCAAATCTACGTCACGCACATAGCGATGCCGCAGACAGAGGAGCAGGAAGGCAGTAGCCGTGATGGTTGGTTAGCCGCCACCTCGTCCGACAAAGAAGGTGGCCAGGTGGGGGAGGGCAAGGGCCGTGCAGTCACCGCCCTGGTCGGAGCAGCTGTGGGGTCTGTACCAGTACGCGGCCGCGCAGCTCGATGCACAACAGAATTCTCCGCCCTCCTCCATGTCTGTCGCCGCGCGTGTCCTATACGGTCGACCTCAACGCAAAGTAGCACCTCACCAAGTCGCCGCCACCGCAACTTGTCTGGTCATGGACACCGAGCGTGGATCTAATGCCTGTCGGGTCCAGTCTCTGTTCTGTGCACGAGGTTGGATGACCGACTCCTCTGTCCGTGTCTATGGAAGAGTCAGTGAGCATTCGATGTGTCTGATTTGTTGATCAGTGTTGGAGTTGCCCTTACGTTATGTGACAGTACGATATACAGGAATAGTAAACGGGGACGTGTGATCATCCCACTTTTCCGGGAAGTTTCCCGCCTGGCTGCTTTCCAGTAATGTAACTGTAGTCTGTAGCCAGTGGATAGCGAATCGTCTGGCCGGCACCGCACGCGCTTTTGCCGCGCCTTGGATTCGAAGCTGCATACATCAGACATCAGGACTTTATTGGCAGTATATCATCATCGGTGCGCCGTGCGTTTGTCTACGCGACCGCGCTTGACTTGACGCCGGCCGGTCAACTCCGGAAATTTGCTCGACCCTCGCTCCTCTCTCACATTCGATTGGCTGAACAATTAGGGAGGTGTTTCCAAGGAGAAAGTTCCAACGTACACTTCTATGAGTCCTGCCAATCAAATGGAGTAGCACACTGTACACACGAATTTTCAAAAATAAACATACAATATGCCTGTTTCCGAATTTGAAGTCATGCTCTATGTATAATTTGTAGACTAGTACTCTCTCTGTAAAGAAATACAAAAGCGTTTAGATAACTAGTTACGGAGGGAGTACTGCTTTGCAGGCTACGTACCCACTAGCAGGATCTATGTTTGGTACCCACTGCAGTGTGTTGAACGGCAGGATTGTGTGATTACCGGTTGGAAAATGGCACCCAATTTTGTTGGTGTACTACTAATAGAACAGTGGCGTTTGCTATCCACTGGCCAAGGTTATTTTCTATATGTACATATTCTACATGTTTGTAAGATTTTACTCAAAACAGATTAACATATTAACATGTTATCTTCATAAAAGAAGATACTTTTGTGGATGTATCTAGCAAATAGTGCATCCACTGCTTGCCATTTTCAAAATGACATATTTGTACTTTTATGTATCCATATATAAAAAGATGCATTACATGAAAAATTGTAGGTACACACACAGCATCTGTTTGTAGATGTTATTTTTTCCCTGATTGTGGTTTCTATTAATGGAAATAGGAGAGGGTGCTCTTTTTTTAAAAAATCAGATATTTCCCAAACTTTAAATTACTTGGTCACATTTGCATTTTAGATTTTCAAAAATTCAGGCCCATAGGAGCCTGAGCTCACACTTGCATTTTTTATGCATGAGTTGCATTATTTATTTTTCTAGTATCCTTTTGCGTGTGTTGTAATCAAGGTTTTCACTTTCAGTTTCAGAGAAATTTCAGCACCAATCGAAATCACCGAAATTCAGTGATTTCGCCCAAAAGGTTGAAATATTCACTTGAATTCAACTAAATATTTGAATCTTTTGAAATTATTTTTGGAAAATATTTGTATTCATGTGTACTACTGAAATTTCCGAAATATTTTGGCCGAAAGGTAAATATTCCAGTTACTGATGAAATTACTGAAATTTAGTGAACTTCATCAAAATCTCACTGAAAGTGAAAACCATGGTTGTAATTAGATGATGAATATATTAATAGATGCTACTTACATGTGTCGACCACTCGACCTTTCTGAATGTGGTCTATAGCACAAAGAATCATTCTTTACAAGATAGGGCCGTTCACATGAAAGAAAGAAAAAAAATCCCTTCTTCATGGTCGGGCGCATTTCTCCATATCCTCCAGGATCACCAGTGGACGCTAAGCAAGAGTGGGGAGGCTACGAGCTCGGCGTTGAACAGAAAGAAGTAAGCAGGGGGGTGTTGCCACCGATGCAGAGACAATATGTTATCCTCCTTTAAAAAAACCATTCCACAAATTTGAGTTTAATTTACTTTTATTACATCTACATAGTGAATTACATTAGCTTTGTTTTAGACATCGACAAGGAGGCACATATATTGATTTTGTTAATCTTGAACCTCCGTAACTTCAATCTCAAGTAGAAGTTGTGTCGGTGCACTCGTGTATCTATGTTGTACTTGGAGTTCCTCAATGAGAACCAAGAGGAAGCTTTCAGGATGACACACCATGCATCTACATTGTAATCCTTGTTTCTGAGAAAACAATTAGTGGGAAACTTCCACGACGACAGACCATACTGTGCGTTTGGCCGGTACCACTCACACGCACAGCTAGACGAAGACTAGCTAGTGAAAAACTAATCATCACGCACCAAAGTCTGAAAGTCATATGCACAAGATCAGTACAAGTAGTAGATTAAAACAACGTCGACAAGACCAAAAAGTAGGCGTATCATATTCCTAACGATCACTTGCCGCGAACTTCCACCTCTCGCTTGCGTGACTCCCTCTCCAAGTGTGATCCGGTCTCCCTTATATATAAGTTTGATCGTTCATGGATATCACCACAAGCATTCGCAAAACTTCAGTAATAATTACCCAGCCATCTCCACGTGTCGTCCGTCGATCTGCATAATACTGTAAGTCTGTAAGTGCCAGCCGCGACCGCAAGCATGTGCCAAGGCGCGAGAGTGTGCCACAACAATGGCCTGGTCGCGTCGGTGTCATCTCTCCTGATCTCGTTAGTCATCAAGCCCCTGGCCAAGAACGCCATCCTCACGGGCAGGAGCATCCTCGCCCTCCTCGCTGGCGACGGCACCGGCAACGCCAGCGCCGCGGCCGCTCCACGTGGGCAGCATTGCGAGCAGTGCGCCGCGAGGGACGGCTCGCGCCTGTCCAGCTCCGACGCGGCGGCCGTCATGGCGACCCTGGGCCTGGTTCCACGCCGACGAGGCAGTGACGAGGACGACGACGACGGGATGGTTGTGTGTGGTGGATGCGAGGCGATGGGGGTGGTGGAGGAGGTGGCGTGGGGGAGCAAGGAGGCCGGGGAGGCGGAGCTGCGGGAGGCGTTCGGCGTGTTCGACCGGGACGGGGACGGGCTGGTGAGCGCGGCGGAGCTGTGGGGCGTGCTGCGGAGGCTCGGCATGACCGAGGGCGCCAGGTACGAGGACTGCGCCAGGATGGTCGCCGCCGCGGCCGCCCGCCACGGCGGCGTGGACGGCGGGCTCGGGTTCCCCGAGTTCAAAGCGATGATGGAGCACGCGGTTTAAGCACGTACGAAGTAATTGGCTAAACAGTGGTGCACTGCGAAGTTAGACTGTTCAAGTCGCGTGGCTCATGTCCATATTTTTCATTGTTTCGTTTCGTTGGTGTGTAGCTTCGGGTTGTTCCTTTAATCGGTTTGAAATCGAGTGTATGTTTTATCAGTGTTGTTGAATAATAAGATCGATGTGTACAAGGTTCAAGTTAATTAATTAATTACTTGACCGGAAATGCAACTATGCAAGGCTCAAAATGTGTGCCTTGACCAAGTAACACAAGGTCCTTCTGGCTTCTGAGTGGGCAGTGACATCGATCGATGCTCATTTTGCTTGAGATGCTGCTCTAGCAGACTAGCACCGTGCATCGAGTGGTCTTCCTTGGCAGACAAGGTACACAACACACGTAGTACGTTCCGATGCCTTGGCGTGCAACCTTCCAGCATGTACGTACTGGCCAAAACAAAATGACAAATTACATTTTGCCAAAGTGAGGGATGTGACCGATGCGCGCCTGACCAAGACGGAAGCTCGCACGAAACATGGGCTGGGGCAATAATAAATCTTAGCTCTGAATCATGGCCAGCTGCTGGTTTGCCGGCGGGCAGGCAGCGGCCACCGACGTATCGTCCATTTGTTATTTACATGCATGCCTGCAAACGTGGTCGGTCCTGTCGGCAGCCTGCGGTACATACATCAGCACCGAAATGTATCTGCCGACCACCGATGTTTAGTTGTTTACTAGGTTGTCGGTTTGTTCTTATGTACGAAGCCCCGGCAGGGGCATTGCTTAGTCTATGAAATAGTACGTATCAACGTGTGGTGCTGTCGGAAGATAGACTTCAGGTTCACCATCTCACAACAAGCGTCGACGTCCTTGTCTGATTGCCTCTGGCGGACATGTGCGCCTCTTAGGATTATTTCATCCTCTTTGTACGTCTTCTTTTCTTTTTTGTAATGGACTCAAATCTATTATAGAAGTTCGTAAAAATTACAAAGCAACATCCAAATCATAAAAATGATACATCAAGGTCCCTGAATCACCAAACAACCATCGCCATCATCATAACGAGCCGGACTCAAATCTATTATAAAAGTTCATAAAAATTACAAAGCAACATCCAAATCATAAAAAGGATACATCAAGGTCCCTGGATCATCGAACAACCACTGCCATCATCATAACGAGCTGCCGGCGCGCCAATGTCACTGCTGCCATATTGGAGCCGACCTGACCTTGTCGATGACACCTGACTAGTCTTTTTCATGCACGTGCCCCTAATGACCAGTGTCCCAGAGCCACGGTAGTCGTCATTGAACCCTTGAGTCTATCTAAAGAACTAACACCAAATCTTGCCGCTCCGAATAGCTAGTAGAAATCTTGGAGCTCCGTCTAATTCACCCCAACGGACGGACTTGAGAAGGATCAGAGCCCGAAGACTGACTCGAAGAAGAAGCGTCACCATCTGTCCGAGCGCTGCCTCTAAGATGATAACCCTAACTACTAGCTAGAACCGAGCCACCCGGATTTCCTTCCCCACCACCAGTAGCCCAAGCGACAGGCATAGGGGAGGGGAATCCATGGGCTCGCCGACAAAGATCGAGGCCAGGAAGGCTTTACCCTAGGTTTTTTTTTTGAAAATGTTACTATTTTTGAACAAATCCCAAAACTATATGTCCAAACTCGTAAATTACACTTCTATTACCCCGTCGGCCTCCCATAGGCCGAAGAGTGACTCTTCGGCCTCGCTTGGCCCGAAGAGGCCCATTTCAGACTCTGTTAGGCCGAAGACCACTCTTCGGTCTCCCTTACACCGAAGAGCCACTCTTCATTCACATGGAGGCAGAAGAGTGTCCTTCATTCACCATCAACCCTACCCTATAGACCATAGCTCCTCCCTGGCAAACCTTCGCGTCATCGGGACCGCATCGACGAGTAGGATCCATTCAGATGAAGAATAACTTGAACTGTGCATTGTGAAGGACAAATTTTGCCTGTCAATCTACACTGATCACCACAAGCCTACATGACCCTCGGTGACAGATTTTTTAATTAACCGCACACATGTACACATCTGGATGCCCCCAACATTCTAGACATCCTATTCTTGTCACTAACCCCGCATACCATGACCCTTGACATGCGCGTACGCGAACCGGATGTCGCCAACTTCGGCAATAATAACAATATGATGAGGGGTATTGTCTAGGATGTTGGGGGCATCTAGATGAGTATATGTGTGCGATTAATTGAAAAATCTCTCACCGAGGGCCATGCAGGCTGTGGTTATCAGTGTAGATTGACAGTCAAAATTCGCCCTTCAGAATGCACGGTTCAAGTTATTCTTCATCTGAATGGATTCTACTCGTCGATGCGGTCCCGGTGACGCGATGGTTTGCCCAGGAGGAGCTGTGGTGTATAGGGTGGGGTTTGATGTCGCTTGAACTACGTCGATATTTTCCCAAAGAGGAAGGGATGATGCAGCATAGCTACGGTAGGTATTTTCCTCAGTTATGAAACCAAGGTATCAATCCAGTAAGAGAACCAAGCAACACTATGTAAACGGTACCTGCACACAAAAAACAAATACTTGCAACCCGATGCTTATGAGGGGGGGTTGTCAATCCCTCTACGGGTAACGGCGCCAGAAATTGTCAAGTTGACGGGATAAAATTTGTGTAGATTGGATAAATAGATCTCGATAAAACGTGAAATAAAATAAGTAATAAAAAGTGTAGCAAGGTATTTTTGGATTTTTGAAATAATAGATCTAAAAATAAAAGCAAATAAAAATAGATCTCAAAGCAACTATGATAAAGAATAGATCCGGGGGCCGTAGATTTCACTAGTGACTTCTCTCAAGAAAATAGCACACGATGGGTAAACAAATTACTGTTGGGCAATTGATAGAAGATCGAATAATTATGACGATATCCAAGGCAATGATCAATATATAGGCATCACGTCCAAGATTAGTAGACCGACTCCTGCCTGCATCTACTACTATTACTCCACACATCGACCGCTATCCAGCTTGCATCTAGTGTATTAAGTTCATGAAAAAACGGAGTAATGCAATAAGAACGATGACATGATGTAGACGAGATCTATTCATGTAGGAATAGCCCCTATCTTGTTATCCTTAATAGCAACGATACATGCGTGTCTGGCTGCCCCTTCTGTCACTGGGAAAGAACACCGCACGATCGAACACATCACAAAGCACCTCTTCCCATGGCAAGAAAAATTGATCTAGTTGGCCTAACTAAACCAAAGATTCGAAGAAGAAATAGGAGGCTATAAATAATTATGCATATAAGAAATCAAAAGAAGACTCAAATAATATTCATGGATATGGATCTGATCATAAACTCAAAGTTCATTGGATCCCAACGAACACACCGCAAAAAAAAGAGTTACATCAAATAGATCTCCAAGAGACCATTGTATTGAAAATCAAAAGAGAGAGAGAGGAAACCATCTAGCTACTGCCTACGGACCCATAGGTCTATGATGAACTACTCACGCATCATCGGAGAGGCACCAATGAGGATGATGAACCCCTCCGTGATGGTGTCTAGATTGGATCTCGTGGTTCTAGAACTTGCGGTGGCTGGAATTGTTTTTCGCCGACTCCCCTAGGGTTTCTGGAATATTCGAGGATTTATAGGCGAAGAGGCGGTGCGGGAGGTCACCGAGGGGGGCACAACCCCCCTGGGCGCGCCTGGGCCTCCTGGCGCGCGCTGGTGGGTTGTGCCCACCTCGGGCCTCCCCTCTGGTACATCTTTGGCCCACTGGGTGTCTTCTGGTCCATAAAAATTCTCCAAAAAGTTTCACTGCATTTGGACTCCGTTTGGTACTGATATTCTGCGAAGTAAAAAAGAAGCAAAAAACAGCAACTGGCACTGGGCACTATGTCAATAGGTTAGTCCCAAAAAATGATATAAAGTTGCTATAAAATGATTGTAAAACATCCAAGAATGATAATATAACAGCATGAAACAAGCAAAAATTATAGATACGTTGGAGACGTATCAGGGTTGATGGTCAAAAAGGACACTCTTCGGCCTCCAGGTGAACGAAGAGTGGCTCTTCGGTCTAAGGGAGACCGAAGTGCGGTCTTCAGCCTAACAGTGTCCAAGATGGGTCTCTTCGGGCTAAGCGAAGCCGAAGAGTCACTCTTCGGCCTATGGGAGGCCGACGGGGTAATAGAAGTGCAATTTATGAATTTGGACATCTAGTGTTGAGATTTGTTAAAAACAGTAACATTTAAAAAAATCGCTTTGCGAGAGGGGAAAGAAAGACATGGAACTATAATTTGTTTTATTTTTAATTTCTTTGTGTGTCTTCTTTTGTGGCTATATCATGCAAGACACTCTTTAATTGTAATTATTTTGTGCCTATATCATGCAAGCCACTCCTGTAATTGTAAATTGGTATCTTTAATTTTTTGTTGGCTCAGTCAATATTGTGTCATCATATTCTTCCACTAAAGTGTGTCTATTGGCGTTCTATACGAGCTAGAGCATCGAAACCTTGTGTTAGTTCCATTTTTTTTAACTAAGAGTGGTTTTGGAAGCACCCAAAGCCTCCATTACTCCTATAAAGGATACCAGAGTACCCGCCTCCTGAGGGTATCCTCACTCACGAGTGCCCTCCGCACCGTCTGATCTGTGTGTGCCTCGCGCAGATGCCTGCTTGTCGCCCTCCCCGCTGTCCAATCGGGTTTTTCCTTGCCTGACCTTCCTGCCGAATTCGAGGGTCCATGACACGCGCCCGCGACCACATTTCTGTGGTTAATTTTCCTTTCCTCCGCATGTGCATTTCCAGCCCGCGACCACATTGAGGATGTGAACATGATTTATCCATCTCACACCTCGAAAAAAGGCCGGAAGCGCACCCTCCGCGAGGTATATGTCATGGAGCCCGTGAGCGGAAGTACAACCCTTGGTCGGAAATTTCAATCACCTTTGATCGATGCGACCATTCGACCAGCGCCCGCCACGGCGGAACTGCCGCACTCGTTCTGGTCCCAATTGTTGGTGGTGGTTTCCACCTCACCAAGGTCCTGACAGACGGTGGCAGCAGCTTGAACCTCATCTATGCCGAAACATTAAAGAAGATGTAGTCCAATGAGTCACGCATTGAGCTGACCAGGACCAAGTTCAAATGTATCATCCCGGGCATGGAGGCCTGCTACATCAGAAGGGTCACCCTATACATGGTGTTCGGTACCCTGGATAACTATCGTTTGGAGTCTTTATACTTCAACATAGAATCCTCCAGAAGCGGCTACCACGCCCTCCTAGGTCAGACAACGTTCGCTCGATTCAGTGTTGTACCACATTATGCTTACCTGGACAAACATAAAGGGCCGACCCTCTCAATAAAGAGTACTTTGTGCACTTGGTGATTGGCTCGATTCAGTGTTGTCTCCACCTGCGAATCGATTTCATACGCCGCTATGGTTGCGGCCCCCTACACAACCCATCTATGGATCCACCCCGCCCATCACCTCCCTTCCGCCCCTACCTAACAATCACCTTGGCTCAGGTTTCGGTTCAGGCGTGCCTCGCTTCCACAAGCTTGACTTCCCTCCGTATGATGGTTCAATCAATCCTCTTGGTTGGCTCCATAGGTGCGAGTAGTTTTTCCATGGACAGCGCACGACCGAAGCTAACAAGGTCTGGACTGCAGCGTACCACCTCACCAATGACGCTCAGTTCTGGTACTTATAGCTCGAGCATGATTTCGGCTTGCCGACATGGGAGCAGTTCAAGGAAGCTTGCCATGTTCGGTTTGGGCCGTCACTCTACGCCAATCCTTTGGGCGAGTTAGCACGTCTGCCATTCACTTCCTCGGTTGCTGACTATACTAGCAGGTTTCTAGTGCTCATGTGCCGCAAACAATGAGTCATTAACACCGTCCCAAAAATGGTTTTGTACACAGCAAGGCTGCCTGATGGTCTTCGTGTTGACGTTGAGCTTCAACGGCCATCTGACCTCCACACCACCATATCCTTTGCTAAGGCCTATGAGCAGCGACATTTCCCTCCAACAACGTCACCGCACCTGCCTTCCGGTCCTACAGGGCTCTTGTGCCCCTCCGATCTTCCTGCGGTCAACGCAGCTACAAATACCTTCCCCGCGAGCCCACTAGCACATGTTCAATCGTCAACCACTCCTGAGCCAACCCCGCCACAGTAGGTTCAGAGCCTCACTCCAGCTAAGTTAGCAGAACATCATCGCCAAGGCCTTTGCTTCAACTGCGATGAGATTTACGTTTGGGGTCACTGGTGCGGCTCTTCTTCACCAAGGCTGATGACTATGACCAAGATAGTTCCACATCGACAAAAATCCATTTTACTACCATGAATAAAGCTGGTGGTTCACATTGCTCCCTCATCTATTTTTCTGCTCCTTTCACCCCCTAAACAAACACACACCGGACGAAAGAACCCCTTGGGTGGTTTGTCTCCACTTGCTGCTGACATGGCACTGGTCAACGGTGGTTTTGACCTGTGGGTGGGCCTTCCTTGTCAGCCGCTACTGGGATTGATGGGTGGGGCCTAGAGAAGGCGGGGCCTGCCTGTCAGGTCTGTCTCCTTCCTCCGTCGCTCGCCCGTGGGACAGAGAGGAGCTCGACGCTCGTCCCGGCAGTACAAGCCAACCCCAGTGGAGCTACAACCACCGGAGTGAACCCCGCGATGCGGCGCGTCCTTTCCATCCGGTTCATGAAGTCTAGGAATGATAGGGGCCATGGCGGCATCGGGCAGGGTGGTTGGTGGCGTCGGCTGATGATGGGCATGGCCTTTAGGTTGCGGGGAGAAGAAGGCAAAGTGCAGGAGGGATCCCTAGTGGACAGGGGAGTTCTTTGGTGGGTACAGTTGCGGGGGGAGCGGTAATTGGCTCGAATTTGAGCAATGGAAGCCGGCGGCAATGTGATCATGACATAGGAATTTGAGCATGGGAGTTTGAGTGCTTCTGGCTGGGGCTCCTAGGAGGGGAAGGGAGTGCTGTGGGTGCTAGAGGAGCTCGAGCAAGCAGCTATTTATCGCCGACCGAAGCGAGTGGATGAGGATGGCCGCCGCGAACGAAATCCCTAACCCTAGCTTCCATGAGTGGTGGCAGAGGTGCGGGAGCTCTCTCTCACCCGCGCCTGACAAGGGAGGCCCACCTGCAGGTCAAAACAATGGTTGACTAATGCCACATCAACCACAAATTGAGACAAACCACCCAGGTTTTTTTGTTCGGTATGGGTTTATTGAGGGTGTTAAAAGAGCAGAAAAATAGATGAGGGGGTAATGTGAACCATGAACTTTATTCAGGTAGTAAAATAAACTTTTTTCTTCCACATCTGGTAGCACCCATGGTCCCCTGGGAGGCACGTGACAACCTACAGCTTGTGGACAAGCTATTTTTCAAGGAAGGGAGAGATGTTATATGTACCAGCCCATCAAACATGGAGTATTATCCCTTAATTAGAGTCCTAGTTGATTAAGCATCTTTGTTAGGAAAGGGTCCAGTCAGTTTAGAGATTGTATTAGAGTTTGAATAGATTTCCATCTTGTTGGCCAAGTCTTGTTTATTATATGAAGGGGCCAACCTCTATCAATAAAGCAGAGAAGAATATTGTCGTTACTTTTATCTAGTTTTCAGTCATTAGGATTAGGTCAGTAATAGTTATTCCCAACATAAAAAAACCCATGTATATGTAGCTACACAGCCCAAGCCAGTGAAAACCATTGACTTGTAGCAAATCGCATTGGTGAAGAGGCCAGAAAAGGCCAAGTAAGTTTTAGAACTACGCAAACAACTTTCAAAATAACCAATGAAGAAAGATAAAGAGGTATATACAAGTCTGAATCAACAGCTTCTTGGTTTTGCTTCATCTTATCTCTACTGAACCTGATAACACGATGCAGTGATGCTGCAGCTTCCCACATGAGTAGTATCATATGTACATTTGATCAATTCAAAAGTAATTTGAGATAGTTGTCGAAGATAATTTCAGTTAACAAGTGCAGATCTCCCAGCTACTTTGCTAAATGCTGACTATCCTACCTTTTAAAAATGAGAATTTTGTTCATGATCTCAGCAAAATAAATAAATACAGTAACAAAGCAAATCATTTTTGTGGTCACTGGTCACTAATAATGCCAAAAGAAGTTACGAGGAACTGTAGCAAAGAGCAGTGTTTCTGATATATCATACTATCTTCATGATGTTTTCAATTGATAGTGCATAGAAAAATGGAGTAAGAAAGTAGGAATATGTTCTCAATTTTATCTTAAGTCCAACCACTCACACCACTCATACAAAAAATATTTCAGGACTTCAAATCTTCCAACAAGTTTCATCTTGCTAACAGATGAGTACCATTTTAGGCATTTTGGTTTGCATTTGATGAGTACCATCAGACTGAAAGTAATGTACATGCTACTTATTTTGCAGTGTGCACCGTGCATGCTATGAATGCAAATCCAAATTAGGTTTTTTTGGTGAGGAATGAATATTATTTTCATGTGCACTAAAGTATCTGATTGTTCATCCTCGTGGTGAATTAATTGCATAACCTGGGTGTCGGGGGGATGGACCCCGCGCAGGCAGCGGAACCCGGATCCCTTCAAAAAACATCAGGGCTGGCAACGCCCCTCAATCCGGCTCGCCCCTGGCCGGCTTCCCAGGGCAACCTGGCCAGGTGCGGCAACCCGGCCAAGCCGGCTGGCGCATACCGGCCGGTTCCCACGAAAGTCCGACCTTCATCGACAAGCAAGCATGGCTACAGTGCGCCCCCTTTACACCGGCCCTGGCGGGCGCGGCTGTCGTGCCGACCAAGCCATCGCCTGGTGTGGGCGACGTCTCGGGGCGCAACCCTATAGCGGAACGGCGCGGCCGTACCATGATGACCCACACGGCGTGACTACAGTACCCAGCAGCCGGCCGTACCCACGCCTGGCGGGCCCGATACGGCCCGCACCCGACGGACCCGGCGAGACCCGCGCCCGACGGACCCGGCAGACCCGGCGCCCCGGCGGCCTCCACTTCCGGCTCCTAGACACTGACAACCCGGCCCTGCGCCTATGTAACTTTACCCTTGTAACCCGGGGGGGGGGGGGCAGCCTATAAGACCCCTCGGTGCTCCTCCATGCAGAGGGTCGATCGATCATCAGTAGAACACTCACACACACACGGAGAAGGAGCAGCCTATGCACTGGCCTGCCTTCCTTTCTCCCCAAAACAGCTCTAGGAGCAAGCATGTACCATCTTCATATAAACCACACTCGGCAGGACTAGGGGTATTATCTCTCCGGAGAGCCCCGAACCTGGTTACGTCTTGCGTCTCACGCTCGCTCGTACCAACCTAGCCTATGGAGCCCACCGGTGGCCTCTTACCTGTACCTCTCTTTAGCCATCCCATGGCATCTGCCGTGAGCCCACCACGACAGTTGGTGCCCACCGTGGGGCAGCTTAAGGTGCCGGCCGGAGACATGTTCCACACGGGGCCCTTCGCCAACTCCGGCGAGCTCTGCGCGCGCGATCCGATCCCTGCGCCCAGCGCGGCGCCGGCCGGCCTCGCCGGCTCGCTCATCGCCCCCTTCGGCACGCTGCGCATCTCTGACGCCCCCTCCACCGACGAGTACCCCAGCGAGGTGCCCGACATCACTGACTCACCCGTTCCCGTTGGCTGCGACCCCTTTGACGGCGAGGCAGATCTCTGTGTCCGAGTAGAGGTGCTCGTCACCGACTCCGGCTCCACTTCGTCGAGCACTGCGAAGAAGGCCGCTACTGTCAGGGCCACAGCGGAGCGTGCCAACCCGGCCGACCCACTGCGTGCCATGATGCAGAATCTCAGTGTCCCCATCGCCACCGACATCAACGCCACCAACGCCGCCCAGGCCCAGCTCGAGGAGGAGCGCAAGCGTCTACGGGATGAGGCTGCGACGCTTGCTGCTACGCAGGGCCGGTTGGAGTCCATCCTGCGGGAGCGCGACGCCGTGTACGGCTTCACGCCAGCCGCTGCTGAGCCCAGCCAGGTTGCCGAGGTGTGGACCGATGGCACCGCCAATGGCCGTGCTCTGGGTGCGATCCCGCCCGTCTACGACACCCCCGTCAAGAACATGCGCGCCGCGTAGGCGCCCGCCGTTGGCATGGAGCAGCTGCAGGGTGAGGAGCTACAGGAGCACCTGCAGTGCATGACGGAGCTGCTCGGCGCTGCGAACAAGCAGCAGGACCGCCTTGACCGTCCCGCGGGATCCGTCTCGCGCCGCACCAAAGACCCCGAGCAGCCGAACACATCATATTCGCCGCCCCAAGTTAGGCTCATTCCGGCCGAACCCGAACCCGGGGCAACCGCGCCCTGACAGCTGGAGACGACCTGGGCAACGAGCCAGCTCCAGGAGACCGGCGCCGGCAAGAGCCTCCCCCGCAGTCAGTCCGAGCGCCCGTCCGGCTTCGGCCGACCCAGCTCCCCACGGTCTAGTCACAAGCCGGTAGGGCCCGCGCGCCATCGACGACACCGACGCCCATCACCGCATCGAGCAGCTCGCCCTCTCCTTCTAGCTGGAGGAGGACAACACGGCCGGTTCGGCTTGCTTCGGCCCGCGCATCCGGGACGAGCCCTTCGCTAAAGGGTTCACGCCCCCCGCGACACCCCCAAGTACAATGGGACCGTCAAGCCGGAGGACTGGCTCATCGACTACACCATCGCCATCGGCATCGCGGGCGGCAATCAGCGCCTGGCCGTGCGCCACGCCCTGCTCATGCTCCAGGGCTCGACCCGGACATGGCTAAACAGCCTGCCGGCTGGCAGCGTCAACTCATGGGTTGACTTCGAGCAAGCCTTCATGTGCAACTTCACCGGCACCTACAAGCGTCCCGGCCGTCCCAGTCAGCTCGCCATGTGCGTGCAGGGACCAGGCGAAACCTGCCGTGAATACCTTGCACGCTGGACCGAGCTCCGAAATAGCTGCGAGGGCGTCCACGAGGTTCAAGCCATTCAATACTTTGTGAGTAGCTGCCAGGATGGCACCCTCCTCAAGCACAAGCTCCTGCACTCCGAGCCGACCACCATGGCAGCGCTCATGGTCATGGCGGACAAGTACGCCACGACCGACTCCGCCATGAAGATCCAAGTGGTGCTGGATGAAGCCGGCAAAGCGTTACCAGCATCTCCCTCTAAGCCGGTTGGTGAGAGCAGCCGCCAGCAGAACAACCAGCAGAACAACAAGCGCAAGGCCGAGCAGCAGGCTCCGCGCTACGACAACCGCCTCATCGCGGCCGCCGATCAGGCGCCCACGGCCGAGCTGGCCGGCAAGCACCGGCAAACCGGCAAAACCGCATGGCAACCCACCATGAGCTTTGAGGAGATGCTCGACGCTCCCTGCAAGCACCACAGCGGCGCAAGGCCGTCTAAGCACACGCTTCGACAGCGCGCCATCACCAAGCGCATCATGAGGGGCGACATCCCACCGCCTCTAGCTCTGGCTCTGGGTGCGGGGCTGATGACCCACAAGTATAGGGGATCAATCATAGTCCTTTCGATAAGTAAGAGTGTCAAACCCAACGAGGAGCAGAAGGAAATGACAAGCGGTTTTCAGCAAGGTAATGTCTGCAAGCACTGAAATTATAAGTAACGAGTAGTTTGGTAGCAAGATAATTTGTAACGAGCAAGTAATAGCAATGGTAATAAAAGTGCAGCAAGGTAGCCCAATCCTTTTGAGGCAAAGGACAGGCCAAAACTGTCTCTTATGATAAGCAAAGCGTTCTTGAGGGTACACGTGAATTTCATCTAGTCACTTTCATCATGTTGGTTTGATTTGTGTTCGCTACTTTGATAATTTGATATGTGGGTGGACCGGTGCTTAGGTTCTATTCTTACTTGAACAAACCTCCTACCTATGATTAACCCCCTCGCAAGCATCCGCAACTACGAGAAAAGTATTAAGAATAAATCTAACCATAGCATTAAACTTTTGGATCCTAATTAGTCCCTTATGGAATAGCGCATAAACTAGGGTTTAAGCTTCTGTCACTCTCGCAACCCATCATCTAATAACTACTCCACAATGCATTCCCTTAGGCCCAAATATGGTGAAGTGTCATGTAGTCGACGTTCACATGACACCACTAAGGGAATCACAACATACATATCATCAAAATATCGAACACATATCAAGTTCACATGATTACTTGCAACAAGATTTCTCCCGTGACCTCAAGAACAAAAGTAACTACTCACTAATGATAATCATGCTCAAGATCAGAGGGGTATTAAATAGTATAATGGATCTGAACATATAATCTTCCACCAAATAAACCATATAGTAATCAACTACAAGATGTAATCAACACTACTAGTCACGCGCAAGTACCAATCTATAGTTCCGGTACAAAGATTGAACACAAGAGATGAACTAGGGTTTGAGAGGAGATGGTGTTGTTGAAGATGTTGATGGAGATTGCCCTCCCCAAGATGGGAGAGTTGTTGGTGATAATGATGACGATGATTTCCCCCTCCGGGAGGGAAGTTCCCCCGGCGGAATTGCTCCACCGAAGGGCAAAAGTGCTCCTGCCCAAGTTCCGCCTCGAGACGGCGGCGCTTCGTCCCGAAAAGTCACCCCTTTATTTTTTCTAGGTCAAAATGACTTATATACCAGAAGAGGGGCACCAGAGGTGGGCCGAGGAGGGCACAACCCACCAGGGCGCGCCTGGGCTCCCTGGCGCGCCCAGGTGGGTTGTGCCCACCTGGTGGGGCCCCTCTGGTAGTTATTTGCTCCAATAATTCTTATTTATTCCATAAAAATTCCTCGTGAAATTTTAGCTCATTTGGAGTTGTGCAGAATAGGTAGCCTGACATAGCTTTTTCAGGTCCAGATTTCCAGCAGCCGGAATTCTCCCTCTTTGTGTGAACCTTGCATATTATGAGAGAAAAGGCATTAGAATTACTCCAAAAAGCATTATTATGCATAAAAACATCATAAATAACAGTAGGAAAACATGATGCAAAATGGACGTATCAACTCCCCCAAGCTTAGACCTCGCTTGTCCTCAAGCGAAAACCAAAATCGAAAGACATGTCCACATGCTTAGAGAGAAAGGTGTCGATAAAAACAAAATACAGACATAGAAGCATCATGTATATTATTATAATAGCAACCAACTTTAATATAAAACTTTATCATATAACTTCTCATGAACAAGTCACTACTAGAATCAGAGAATTTGCCGTCTGTCGGTTCTTTGCCGTCAGCTTGCAAACGGCAAAGAAGGTCTTTGCCGTCAGCTTCTAAAAAACGGACGGCAAAGACTTGGCTGACTGCAAAAAGCCTGGTTGCCATCAGCCATTTCTTTGCCGTCCGCGGATGACAAAGAATCTTTGCCGTCTGCTAGCTGACGGCAAAGAGGTGGGTGGGGTCCAGTGGAGGCCTAAACCCTAACGGCCCACCAGACCCACCTCATTGCCATCCGCTAGCGGACGGCAAAGAAAAAGCTACCTAACGGCGCTAGCGGACCACCCCACCTCCCACTCTCTCACTCACCGCGCCCCCGACCCCAACCCCCACCACCCTCACCGCCACCCCGCCGCCCCGCGACCGCGCCGCGCCGCCGTCCCGCGGCCTCGCAGCCCTCACCGTCGCCCCGCGGGCCTCGCCGCCCTCGCCGCCGCCCCGCGGCCTCGCTGCCTCGCCACCCCACCCACGCCCTCGCGGCCTCGCCGCCCCACTCTGGTGAGCTCCGGTGAGCCTCTCCCCTCTTTTTTTTCTACTGTTAGTTAGGTTAGTTGGGTTAGTAATTAGGTTAGTTACTAGTGTGTTAGTTAGGTTAGTTCTAGGTTAGTTCTAGAAAAAAATTATTACGAGAAGAAAAGAAGAAGAATAAGAAGAAGAAGAGGAGAAGAAGAAAAGGGGGAGGAGAAGAAAAGAAGAAGAAGAAGAAGAAGAAGAAGAAGAAGAAGAGGAGGAGGAGGAGGAGGAGAAGAAGAAGAAGTAGAAGAAGATGAAGATGAAAAAGAAGGAAGAAGAAGATGAAAAAAGAAGTAGAAAATGTAGGAAAAGAAAGAAAAGAAGGTCGAGGGTCGAGGGGTCGAGGATCGAGGTGTCAAGGGTCGAGGATCGAGGATCACCGAGGGGTCAAAGTTTTTTTCATAGTTTGAATTGTCGATGCTTTATGTGATGTGATGTCCTAAATTTTCTTGACTCGATCGATAAAATTTGTAGGGTTTGTGCTATTTCATCTCCTTGGAGTCATCATTGGTCGAAGTTTTTTGTCTGTGATCCCGTCGTTGTTTGAGTACTTCCTCTACAGCCGAGGGTGAGCTACGAATCCACCTTCACCTCCTACGCTCTTTTAATCATGTCAGTAGATTTCATTTTCATGTTAAGTCGCGTAACCAGTATGCGTCTCCCGTCCGAAAGGGTTGCATCAATAAATATGCATTCAGTTGCATATTTATCACGTAACTCATTCGGATTGTCCAGCGATTTCCACGAACAGCCCGAGTATGTGTAGATTGGGTACGTTCTCCATGCTCTACCCCATTCCGAGACAAAATTTTGTCAGCGCCTCCCTGTTGTTCTCCGGATGCACATTCTCTCGGCTTTTTGCCGAGACGTGTATCAGGAGAACAGCGGGGAGGTGCTGTGGAAATTTTGTCTCGGAATGGGGTAGAGCATGGAGAACGTACTCAATCTACACATACTCAGGTGGGATTAGGACCTATCTTTACCTATTAGAGTGTAGGTTGCATGGACGTAATAAAATTGACAAACTAGATTAACTGATGAATATACATGGTGAATTATATATATTTCTTGTCTGTCCAGTAGCTAAGAAAGATGAGTGATCGTGCGTGGATGTACACCAGTCGCACTAGTCAGAAAGAGATTACCAATGAATGGTTAACAAAAACCAAGGGGTTTGTGAAATCCGCATTTGCAAATGGCCAGAGGAAAAACTGGTGCCCCTGTGTCCGGTGCAAGAATTGGGAAAAGAGGACAGAGGATGAAATGGCCAAACACCTGCAGAAGAGTGGTTTTACGCCCGGTTATACGGTGTGGATATTTCATGGTGAGTCTACCCAACGTGCCAGAGCTGAGGTGGTTCGTCGTTGCACCGACGAGCATGGTACCGGGATGGAAGACATGGTGCAAAACTTTGATGATGCTCGGGATTCAAACAATGAGATGGAGGAATCTGTAAAGGCCTTCAATGAAATGTTGGAGTCTTCAAAACGTCCTCTCCACGAGCACACTGAGTTTTGTCAGCTGGATGCCATCTCACAAATAATGGCTCTGAAGGCTCAATTCAACTTGGGCAGAGAATGCTATGACGCGATGATGATAGTGTTTGGACGCTTTCTACCCAAAGGCCATGTACTACCTGCAAACCTGTACCAGTCAGACAAAATCCTCCGTGCTCTTAAGACGCCCTATGATAAGATACATGCCTGTGAGAAAGGATGTGCCTTATTTAGGCTTGAGTATGCGTACTTGAACTATTGTCCCATTTGCAAGTATTCCAGGTATGTTGTGGTAGACAACGGTATGGGTGAGAAGACGCAGACTAAAATCCCCGTTAATGTTCTTCAGTATATGCCAATCGTACCAAGACTTCAACGTCTTTTCATGGTCGAAGAGACGGCCAGACAGATGACATGGCACAAAACGGGCAAAAGAACCGAACTAGATGCAGATGGGAATCTGATGATGGTACACACATCGGATGGTGAAGTGTGGAAGCGCTTCGATGCATTACATGCGCCAAAAGCGGCAGATCCAAGGCATCCTCGAGTCGCCATCAGCACGGATGGGTTCAGTGTGTTTGGTCTGACGGTAGCCCAATACAATTGTTGGCCCGTTTTTGTCATTCCACTCAATCTCCCCCCCCGGACAGATTATGCAAAGAAAGAACATTTTCCTAACGTTGATAATTCCAGGGCCCAACTATCCGGGGAAGAATATGAATGTGTACATGCAGCCGCTTAAGGACGAATTGCAAGAAGCTTAGGATAATGGGTTCAAGACATACGACGCCTTTAGCAAATAGAACTTCATAATGCGTGTCTGGTACATGTACTCGACGCATGACTTGCCGGCATATGCGCTATTCGTTGGCTGGTGTGTGCATGGAAGGTTCCCGTGACCCACATGCAAGGCAGCTCTTGAGTTTCATTGGTTGCAGGCGGGTCGCAAGTTTTCTTGCTTCGACTTGCATAGACAGTTCCTGGATCCTCGTCATAAGTTCAGGAAAGACAAGAAGAACTTCATGAAAGGTAGAGTTGTCAAAAACTCTGCACCACCTCCGTTGACAGGCCAAGAGACCCTAGATCAGTTAAACGCTCTCGAGCCAGATCCACAGCGTCCAGGGTATTTCAAGGGGTATAGTTCGAAACACGCCTGGACTCACAAGACATGCTTGTGGGATCTGCCTTACTTCAAAGACCTCCTTTGCCCACACAACATCGACGTGATGCACACTGAAAAGAATATCGCCGAGGCACGTTTTGGTAAATTGTTCGGCATAGAGGGGAAGTCAAAGGATAATACTAAGGCTAGAGTCGATGAAGAGGCGCTATGTGATAGACCGTTACAAAACATGAAAGAACCGAAAGGAAAGCAGAACTGGATGAAGCCAAAGGCATGGTTCAATCTTGGAAGGCCAGCTATGAGGGAAATTATCTTGTGGGTGAAAATGCAGTTGATGTTCCCCGATGGGTATGCAGCGAATCTAAAGAGGGGAGCGAGTCTTGAAAAATTGAAAATATTTGGTCTCAAGAGTCATGATTGGCACGTATGGATTGAGCGGGTAATGCCGGTGATGTTGCATGGCTTTATCCCTGAGGATGAATGGCTAGTACTGGCCGAGCTGAGCTATTTCTTTCATGTTCTTTGTGCGAAATAACTATCGCCTACCGTGCTAGAAGAAATGGAAGAGTTGGCGCCGGAGTTGATCTGCAAGTTAGAGAAGATCTTTCTGCCAGGCTTCTTTAATCCAATGCAACACTTGATTTTGCATCTCCCGACCGAGGCAAGATTAGGGGGGCCCGTGCAAAATCGTTGGTGCTACGCAACTGAGAGGATGCAGAAGACGCTCCGAGCAAAATGTAAAAATGAACATAGAATTGAAGCATCGATGGCTGAGGCATTCATTACCGAGGAGGCGGCAAACTTCATGACAGCACACTACGAAGCCAAAAATCGTCATTTGCATAATCCGAAGCCTCGGTACAATGCTGGCGACCCTAAAAAAGGTGGATCCAACATCATCCTATTCAAAGGGAATCTCACACCAGCCGGTGCTTCTAAACCAATATCGTTGGATGTCAAAGAATGGCGGACCATTTCGTTATATATCTTCAACAACCTAACAGAAGTGCGGCCGTACATCGAGTAAGTTATCGTGGTACATTGTTTCACAACTTCTAATTCCTTTGAAAATCTCTTATTCCCGAATATTTGATACAGTCGATACATCGCCAAATTCTCGAATGGAGCAGAGATCGAAAAGGAATCCATCAAAGAGTATGAGCTTGTGGCAAAGCAAGGAGGCGGCTTTCCCGGTTTCATCTCTTGGTTCAAACAAACAGTAATTTCCATTAGACCATTCTCATTTTCTTCGTCTAATTTGCGGCTAATGAAAGAATCCTTTCGCATTAAACTTGTAGGCTAATTCAGAGTCTATGGACGCCGAATTGAGACAAGTCGCTAATGGTTTTGACTTTAAGGTCCGTTCATTTGACAAATACAACATCAACGGGTATCGCTTTCGTACCTACGGCAAAGAGCTATCTATGGCTAACCGAAAGTCTACAAATTGTTGTGTCTCTGCTATCGGCGATGGAGGTATCGAGTATTATGGGAGAGTTGAAGCAATTTATGAACTTATATTCTATGGTGAAAACCCACCGAACATCGTAGTCTTCAAATGTTATTGGTTCCAGCCGAAGGAGACTAGAAGGACTCATGAACATATAGGGCTAGTCAAAATCAAACAAAGCACCCATTTAGATGTTCCTGATGTCTATATTACGGCTCAACAGGCGACCCAAGTTTTCTATCTACCGTGGGCCTGCCAAACTGATCCAAATCTGAATGGTTGGGATGTCGTTTATGAAGTGCCGCCATGTGTTAGACCACCTCCCCCCAATGAAGAGGATTATGAACCTCACATTAACCGAGACACATATGAAGGTGAATTCTTCCAAGAAACACGTCTTTCCAAAAAATGCTTCAAGAAACGCTCTACTTCACCCCAGAACATTGAAGTAGACAACGACAGTGAAGCCGACTTCACCCCTGAGCCGGAACAAGAAGAGCCTAAACAAGAAGAGGTTACTGCTGCAGATGATTTGTCAATGCTTGACCGATTACATAAAGGTGGCCTTCCACATGTTGATGCTGCTAAACCCGATGAGCACTTCATTCATGATAGTGATGATGATGATGCATTTATTGACCCCGAAGCATTTATTGAACCCAACGATCAAGATTATTATTAGGTATTCAAATTTTTTATGTTATACTTGATTTATATAGTTACTTGTATGAATGCATGATTTATATAGTTACTTGTGTAATTTTCTTACTTTGCATTATTGTTTGTTATACATAGTGCCATGGTCTTGATATCCATCCCCGTCGGCCCTCGCCCGGTTTATGATTCAGATGTGGTATATTCTCTTTTATAACTATTTGTTGCATTTCGCATTTATGACAATTATGGCCATCAAGTTGACATAGAAATATTTTTATCTAGGAGGTATGTGAACCGGAAATTGCAACTGACCCTCTTGTCGAGAAGTTAAATTTAGTTAAAAAAATGTGTATTTGAAAGAAAAAATGAAAAGAATTGAAGAAGAGAAGATGAAATTGGAGTTGTATGTTGCCGATGTCGTCGATGATCACAAGATGAAGATGGATGCAATGCGCTTGAAGATGGATGCAATGCGCTTGAAGATTAAGAAGATTAGAAAATATGCCATGGATAATGAGGCTTGGTATCATTATGTCGTTGGATCAATTGTTACCTTAGTTGCGATCTTGATCGCATTTGTTGTGATGAGGGTAAGTTACCTCCAAAATGACATAATTAGCTTATTTAGTTCATTTATGACATAAGTAGCTTATTCATTTCAAAAATGCCATAATAACCTTGGTTCTCTCATAGATGTCATATACTTAGCTTATTTTCCTCCAAAATGGCATAATTACCTAAGTTAGATAAAAAATGAGCTATACTTACGTAAGTTGGCTCAAAAATGGCATCATCACCTAGGTTAGCACAAAAATGACCTATACTTACCTTATTTTCCTCCAAATTGACATAATAAGCTTAGTTAGCTAAAAAATGTCATAATTACCTAAGTTAGCTCTAAAATGACACAAATAAGGAATAAGAAGAAGAAAAAGAAGGAAGAGGAGAAAAAGAAAGAATAGAAGAAGAAAGAGAAGAAAAAGAAAGAATAAAAGAAGAAGAATGAGAATGAGGAGGAAAAGGATAAAAAGATAGAAGAGAAGAAGAAAGATGAGAAAAGAAGAAGAAAATATCTTCTTCTTCTTCTTCTTCTTCTTCTAAGTCTTCTCTTCTTCTTCTTCTTCTTCTTCTTCTTCTAGTCATCTTCTTCTTCTTCTTCTAGTCATCTTCTTCTTCTTATTCTAACTTTCTTACTCCCATTTTTGCAAGTTTGATTCACTTCATGGAAGCAGCATTGATGGACTGCTAGTGTTTAGTTCTTGTTTTCATTTGTATTGATGCACAATGTGAAACTATATGTATGTATATATGGATGAACTCCGTGAAACTATGTATGTATTGGATCTTTTAATACCCTATGTGTTCTGTTGCATTGATGGACTGCTAGATGTTTGATACATGGGCTATGTTTGAGGTTGGAACTATATATATCATATATATCTTTTGAAAATGCAGGGATATAACAGAAAACAGAAAAACAGAAACAATACAGGCACTTTGCCGTCTGTGGCAGACGGCAAAGGCCCCTTTGCTGTCTGCCACAGACGGCAAAGTGGCCACATGGCAGCAACCTGTGCAATCTGGGAGCTGACCCATTTGGTTACTTTGCCGTCCGTGGCGGATAGCAAAGGCAGTGGGAGTTTGCCGTCGGTGGCAGACGGCAAAGACTTGGGGGGCATGACGTATGGCTGACGTAGGATGGCAGACGGCAAAGGCCGCTGTTAGGCTCCTAACATGGCTAACGCCAGTTATTTGCCGTCCATGTTCTTTGCCATCAGCCACAGACGGCAAAGGGCCTTTGCCATCTGCTTTGACAAAGCAGACGGCAAAGAACCTGTTTACCGTCACTCTCTTTGCCGGACAGCTTTGTCGTCGGTGGCAGACGACAAAGGGGTTTGCCGTCCGGCTTTGGTGCCTTTGCCGTCTGCCATGGCAGACGGCAAAGAACCTGATTCCTGTAGTGAGTAACAATTCATCACAACATCAAAGTATAAAGCATAAACTCTATTGAAAACCAACAAACTATGTTCTTAGTTAACTTTGCAACTACAGTTCATCATCTTTTCAGGAAGGGTCACGTATCGAAGCCTTTTTGGCAAGTCCACATACTCAACCATCATATAGTCTTCTATGATTGCTAACACTCACCGCATACATAGAAAGATAGGGGCTTAAAGTTTTGCCTCCCAACATACTCACCTCGAGGGTGATGTCAACAATAATAACTCATGCTACTCATATCCAACTGGATATATGTGCCTAGATCTTTCCTCACCACATGATGCTTGCCAAAAGAGAAAATAAAAAGGAATAGAGAGAAGAACTTTGACTCTTGCATAAAACTAAATACATAAAAGTAAAATATAGGCCCTTCGCAGAGGGAAGCAGAGGTTGCCATGCGCTTATTTATTTGTATGCTCAATCTCTTAGTGCAAAAGAACGTCATGTTATATTGCCCCTTGTGATAGCAACCTTTATTATGCAGTCTGTCGCTTTTATTCTTTGCCATCACAAGTTTGTACAACGCTCAATTTTCTCTTACACTAAATGATCCAACACTTTTAGAAGCAATTTTTATTGCCCTATTTGCATCGATGACAACTTACTTGAAGGATCTTACTCAATCCATAGGTAGGTATGGTGGACTCTCAAAATATGATGTGGGTTTAAAGGTTTTTGGATGCACAAGTAGTATCTCTACTTGGTGCGGAATTTTTGGCTAGCAAAGATGGGGGGCAAGCACCACATGTTAAAGGATCTATGACAATATAAATTCTATGTGAATATGAACAAACATAAATCATTCAATTGTCTTCCTTGTCCAACGTCAACAATTTTGGCATATAATATTTGGATGGGGGCTCACAATCACAAAAGATGTCCAGGATAGTGTATTTGCATGTGAATCTTCACTTCCCTTATTAATTCTTTGATGAATTGCATCATTGACCAATGCTATGTTTGTCAATCTCCAATAAAATTTTCTACTTATACTCTTCCTTATGTGATGTCATTACTTACCATAAGATTAGCATATGATCTTTTTCATCTATTTCCTTTCTTTTTATTGAGCATGAAAGTAAAGAAAACAAAACTCAAACTAAACTTTATTATATATATCTTGCACACGAGTACAAAGATAGATCACTAAGCAAACACTCGAAAAGAAAGGATTGAACTAAACTTTTATTCATCTAAAGCAAAAGATAATTATGGATCGAACTACGATAAGTAAAGGCAAAAGATAGTGGAGGTGATACCATACTGGGGCACCTCTCCCAAGCTTGGCACAAGCCAAGGGGAGTGCCCATACCCGATTACTCATTTTTCCTTTGTTGATGAAGAAGGAGGTGGTGGTGATGAAGTAGTGGCAATCTTATCCTCGGGTTTCCATGGCAAGGGCTCACCATCATAAGAGGAGGAGTGAGTCTCACGGGTCCTGCAACTGGCAGCCAAACTCATACCTTTAAACCTCGTCTTATATTTAAAGGCTTGGTTTTGGAGATCATAGATCTGGCTTTGGAGGAAGTTGTTTTGCTCGTTGAAGGTGAAGATGATGTCCTTCATGGACTTGCCATCCACCTTAAGATCACGGGTGTAGTCCGTGATCATGAGGTGATTGGCATTGAGTCCACGTTCTACCATCCCCTTGCACCGGAAGACTTCCTGCTCCATAGTTTCAAGCCTAGTCTCCACGGATCCCGTCCCCTTGGGGCCTTGAACATCGCGGATGTGCAGCACCCCTCATGCATTTGGATGGCCTGAGGGTGTTGCATCACCTCCCGCAAATATGGGTTGATGACGTTCTCGAAGAACTTGTCCTTGGAGGAGCTTGAAGCGGCCATGGTGGATTGGATCTGTCAGAAAACAGCAAGGAAAAGAAAACAGAAGATTTCTCTGCGATACGATGGTCAATAGGTTCGGGGGTATATAAAGATTTTTTTATCTTGGGAAACAAGAAAACAGAAGAAAAACGGAGTCCGGAAGGGACCCGAGGTGGGCACAACCCACCTGGGCGCGCCTGGCAAGCCAGGCGCGCCCTGGTGTCTTGTGCCCACCAGGGGTGCCTTCCTGGTTGTTTCTTATTTTCCTAATTTTTGTTATATTCCAAAACTGACAAAAAATATTTTTACGGATTTTTCGGAGTCCGTTTACTTACCGTATCACGTACCTCCTCTTTTTCAGTTATTCTGGAGTGTTCTGGAAGGTTTCCTTTATGTGTTCTTCGGGTGTCATAGTTTGGATAATATTGCTTTCAACGTTAATGGGCGTACCTGAGATATAATGTTTTATTCTTTGCCCATTAACAACCTTCGGGTTAGTACCTTCGTCATTATTTATCTTGATGGCTCCGGATCGATAAACCTCCTCGATAACATAAGGCCCTTCCCATTTGGAGAGGAGTTTTCCTGCAAAGAATCTGAAACAAGAGTTGTACAAAAGAACATATTCTCCAACTTTGAACTCACGCTTTTGGATTCTTTTGTCATGCCATCTTTTAACTTTTTCTTTAGATAACTTGGCATTTTCATAGGCTTGGGTTCTCCATTCATCTAGTGAGCTAATATCAAATAACCTCTTTTCACCGGCAAGTTTGAAATCATAGTTGAGTTCTTTAATTGCCCAATATGCTTTATGTTCTAACTCAAGAGGTAAATGACAAGCTTTTCCATAAACCATTTTATAAGGAGACATACCCATAGGATTTTTATATGCTGTTCTATAAGCCCAAAGTGCATCATCTAACTTCTTAGACCAATTCTTTCGGGACCTATTGACAGTTTTTTGTAATATTAATTTTATTTCTCTATTGCTAAGTTCAACTTGACCACTAGACTGAGGATGATAAGGTGATGCAATTCTATGGTTAACATCATATTTAGCAAGCATTTTACGGAAATCACCATGAATAAAATGTGAACCACCATCAGTCATTAAATATCTAGGGACTCCAAACCTTGGGAAAATGACTTCCTTAAGCATTTTAATAGAGGTGTTGTGATCAGCACTACTAGTTGGAATAGCTTCTACCCACTTAGTAACATAATCAACAGCAACCAAAATATGTGTATACCCATTAGAAGAAAGAAAAGGTCCCATGTAATCAAATCCCCAAACAAGAAATGGTTCAACATCAAGAGAATAATTCATAGGCATTTCCTGACGCTTACCAATATTACCAATTCTTTGACATTCATCACAAGATAAATCAAACTTAGGGGCATCCTTGAAGAGAGTAGGCCAATAAAAACCAGATTGCAATACCTTGTGAGCAGTTCTATCTCCCGCATGATGTCCTCCATAAGCTTCGGAGTGACATTTCCGTAGGATTTGTCCCTGTTTATGCTCAGGTACACAACATCTAATAATACCATCTACTCCTTCTTTATAAAGATGTGGGTCATCCCGAAAGTAATGTCTTAAATCATAGAAGAATTTTTTCTTTTGTTGGTATGTGAAGCTAGGTGGTATATATTTACCAACAATATAATTGGCGTAGTCAGCATACCAAGGAGTGTTATGAGAAACATTTATTGCAGCTAATTGTTCATCAGGAAAACTATCATTAATAGGTTGTGGGTCATCAAGAATATTTTCTAACCTAGATAAGTTATCAGCCATGGGGTTCTCAGCTCCCTTTATATCAGTGATATGTAAATCAAATTCTTGTAGCAAAAGAACCCACCTAATGAGTCTAGGTTTAGCATCCTTCTTTTCCATAAGATATTTTATAGCAGCATGATCGGTATGAACGGTGACTTTAGAATCAACAATGTAAGATCTAAATTTATCACAAGCAAACACAACTGCTAAAAATTCTTTTTCAGTAGTAGCATAATTTCATTGAGCACTGTCCAGAGTTTTACTAGCATAATGAATAACATTTAATTTCTTATCGACTCTTTGTCCTAGAACAGCACCAACAGCATAATCACTAGCATCACACATAATTTCAAAAGGCAAGTTCCAATCAGGTGGTTGAACAATAGGTGCAGAAATCAAGGCTTTCTTAAGTGTTTCAAAGGCTTCTACACAATCATCATAAAAAACAAATGGAACATCCTTTTGTAAAAGATTTGTAAGAGGCCTAGAAATTTTAAAGAAGTCTTTAATAAACCTCCTATAGAAACCAAGATGACCGAGGAAACTACGAATACCTTTGATATCTTTAGGGCATGGCATTTTCTCAATTGCATAAACTTTAGCTTTATCGACCTCAATACCTCGTTCAGAAATTTTATGTCCCAAGACAATACCTTTATTAACCATAAAGTGGCACTTCTCCGAATTCAAGAGGAGATTAGTTTGCTCACATCTCTGCAAAACTCGATCAAGGTTGCTCAAGCAATCATCAAAAGAAGTTCCGTAAACGGAAAAATCATCCATGAAAACCTCAACAATCTTTTCACAAAAGTCAGAGAATATAGCAGTCATACATCTTTGAATGGTAGCAGGTGCATTGCATAAACCAAAAGGCATATGTCTATAAGCATAAGTTCCAAAAGGGCAAGTAAAGGTGGTTTTCTCTTGATCAGGTTGTGAGACGGGTATTTGAGAAAAAATGGAATATCCATCAAGAAAGCAAAAATGTGTGTGCTTTCATAGTCTTTCTGACATTTGATCAATAAAAGGCAGAGGGTAATGATCTTTTCTAGTAGCTTTATTTAGTTTTCTAAAATCAATTACCATTCTGTAGCCAGTGACAATTCTTTGTGGAATAAGTTCATTCTTATCATTAGGAACAATGATAATACCTCCTTTTTTAGGGACACAATGAACGGGACTTACCCATCTACTATCAGCTATGGGATAGATTATACCTGCTTCTAGAAGCTTCAGTATCTCTGTTCTTACCACTTCTTTCATTTTAGGATTTAAACATTGTTGGTGATCAACAATGGGTTTAGCATCAGGCTCCATATTAATTTTATGCTGACAGAGAGTGGGACTAATGCCCTTTAAATCATCAAGAGTATATCCAATGGCAGCTCGGTGCTTCTTCAGAACCTTCAATAATCTTTCTTCTTCATGTTCTGAAAGGTTAGCACTAATAATAATAGGATAAATCTTTTTCTCATCAAGATAAGCATATTTCAAAGTGTCTGGCAATTGTTTTAATTCAAACACAGGATCACCTTTAGGTGGAGGAGGTCCTCCTAGAGTTTCAATAGGCAAATTGTATTTAAGCAGAGGACGTTGTTCAAAGAATATCTTATCTATTTCATTTCTTTCATGCAGATGCATATCATTTTCGTGGTCTAGCAAATATTGTTCTAGTGGATGGGTAGGAGGCACAACAATAGAAGCAAGACTAATAATTTCATCCTTACTAGACAACTCTTTATTATGATGTCTTCTACTAAACTTTGAAAAATTAAACTCATGAGACTCATCACCAAAACTAACACCGTCGATTTGTTTCTCTCAATCTATTTTAGCATTGACGGTGTTCAAGAAAGGTCTACCAAAGATAATGGGACAAAAGTCATCTTGTGGGGAACCGAGAACAAGAAAATCAGTAGGGTATTTTATTTTCCCACACAAGACTTCAACATCTCTAACGATCCCAAGTGGTGTGATGGTGTCCCTATTAGCAAGTTTAATAGTAACATTTATGTCTTTTATTTTAGCGGGTGCTATATCATTTATACTATCTTGATATAAGGTAAAAGGAATGGCACTCACGCTAGCACCTATGCCGCATAAACCATGATAACAGTGACCTCCTATTTTAACTGAGACAACAGGCATGCCAACAATGGGTGTATGTTTATCTTTTTCATCGGGTTTGGCATTTCTAGCAGCTTCATCACAAAAGTAAATAACATGCCCATCTATATTTTCAACCAAGAGATCTTTAACCATAGCAATACTAGGTTCTACTTTGATTTGTTCAGCAGGTTTGGAAGTTCTAATATAACTTTTGTTGACCACAGTTGAGACTTTAGCACGTTCCTTCATCCTAACAGGGAAAGGTGGTTTTTCAATATAAGTAGTAGGCACAACTGGATCAACATTGTAAATAATTGTTTCATCCTTAGCTATTACTGGTTCTTTAATTTCTTCTTTGATAGGTGGGTGATATTTAAACATCTTCTCCTTAGGGAGGTCAACATGAGTATTAAATGATTCACAAAAGGAGGCAACTATCTCAGAGTCAAGTCCATATTTAGTGCTAAACTTTTGAAAAGCATCGGTATTCATAAAAGATTTAACACAATCATACTTGAGCTTAATACCTGACTCTTTACCTTCGTCGAGTTCCCAATCTTCAGAGTTGCATTTAATTCTTTCTAAAAGATCCCACCGGAAGTCAATAGTCTTCTTCATAAAGGATCCAGTACAAGAAGTATCAAGCATGGATCGATCATCATGAGAAAGCCGAGCATAAAAATTCTGAATAATAATTTTTCTTGAGAGCTCATGATTGGGGCATGAATATAACATTGACTTAAGCCTCCCCCAAGCTAGAGCAATACTTTCTCCTTCACGAGGCCAAAAATTATATATATAATTCTGATCAAGATGAACTAGATGCATAGGATAATTTTTTTGGTGAAATTCCAATTTCAATCGATTCCAATTCCAAGAACCAATATCATCGCATAGACTATACCATGCCAATGCTTTTCCCTTCAAAGATAAAGGGAAAACCTTCTTCTTAGCTTCATCTCCAGGTAAACCTGCAAGCTTAAATAATCCACAAATTTCATCCACATATATCCAGTGCATATCAGGATGTTCGGTTCCATCTCCTGCATAAGGATTAGCTAGCAGTAGTTCTATCATACCCGAAGGAATTTCATAACCAATATTTTCAGTAGGTGCAGTAGGTTGAGGGGTAACTAATTGTGGTTCCAGTCGAGGTGAAGATACCCCGAACAAACCCCTCAAAGGATTGTTCTCCATAGTAACAAGTGACAATAAATTTCAGCACATAGTAATAATTTTTCCTTACCGATTTCCACTTACCAAGAGCGCTTCACTCCCCGGCAACGGTGCTAGAAAAGAGCCTTGATGACCCACAAGTATAGGGGATCAATCGTAGTCCTTTCGATAAGTAAGAATGTCGAACCCAATGAGGAGCAGAAGGAAATGACAAGCGGTTTTCAGCAAGGTAATATCTGCAAGCACTGAAATTATAAGTAACGAGTAGTTTGGTAGCAAGATAATTTGTAACGAGCAAGTAACGGTAATGGCAATAAAAGTGCAGCAAGGTATCCCAATCCTTTTGAGGCAAAGGAAAGGCCAAAACGGTCTCTTATGATAAGCAAAGAGTTCTTAAGGGTACACGGGAATTTCATCTAGTCACTTTCATCATGTTGGTTTGATTTGTGTTCGCTACTTTGATAATTTGATATGTGGGTGGACCGGTGCTTAGGTGCTGTTCTTACTTGAACAAACTCCTACTTATGATTAACCCCCTCGCAAGTATCCGCAACTATGAGAAAAGTATTAAGAATAAATTCTAACCATAGCATTAAACTTTTGGATCCAATCGGTCCCTCTTTGTGTGAACCTTGCATATAATGAGAAAAAAGGCATTAGAATTACTCCAAAAAGCATTATTATGCATAAAAACATCATAAATAACAGTAGGAAAACATGATGCAAAATGGACGTATCAGGGGCAGCCGCCTCCTCCTCCTCCCCCGCCTCCGGCAAACGGCGCCATGCGTGATGAAGTCTTCCCCGACCAAAACATGAGCTACGTCGTCTTCACCAGCTTCGGTGACGACAAGCGTAGCGAGAGCCTGCTCCGGCAGGAGGTGAACACCATCATCCCGGGCAAGCCTGAGTACATGCACTGGTCGGAGCGCCCGGTCAGCTGGACCCGGGAGGACCACCCGGCCGTCGTGCCCAACCCGGGCGGTTATGCCCTCGTCCTCGACCCCACCATAGTCACCGCAAGGCGCACCTGCAAGTTCTCACGAGTCCTCATCGATGGCGGTAGTAGCATCAACATCTTCTACCGCGACACCATGACCAAGCTTGGCATCGAGGCCAAGCACCTGGAGCCATCCCGGACGGTGTTCCACGGCATCGTGCCGGGTCTCTCCTACTCTCCCATCGACCGGATCCGGCTTGACGTCCTGATCGGCGCGAGTGATCATTTCCGACGCGAGCCTATCTGGTTCGAGGTGGTGGACTTGTCCAGCGCGTACCACGCGCTACTGGGCCGGCCCGCGCTGGCAAAGTTCATGGCGGTTCCCCACTATGCCTACGTGGAGATGAAGATGCCGGGTCCTAAAGGCCTCATCATTGTTGCCGGCGACTACAGAAAGTCCCTGGAATGCGCCCAAGCTGGCGCCAAGTTGGCCGAATCACTAGTCATGGCCGAGGAGCGGCGCCAGCTTGACCGGATTGTCGCACTGGCCGGTGAGCAGCCGGCCGTGCCGGCTTCGGCCAAGGAGTCGGCTGGCGAGGCCTTGTTCCAGCCATCCAAGGACACCAAGAAGATCCCGCTCAACCCGGAAGACCCCAGCTACAACAAGTACATTGTTGTGGGCACCCGCCTCAGCAGCAAATAGGAAGGCGAGCTCGTCGACTTCCTCCGTGAGAATCGGGATATCTTTGCGTGGTCCCCAAAGGACATGCCGGGTGTTCCGAGGAAGTACGCCGAGCACAAACTACACGTCCGCAAGGACGCCAAGCCTGTCCGTCAAGCCCTATGTCGCTTTTCAGAAGAGAAGAGAAGAACCATTGGTGAAGAAGTCGCCCGGCTGCTTGCAGCCGGCTTCATCATGGAAGTATTTCACCCCGAGTGGCTGGCCAACCCTGTCCTCTGAAGAAGAACAACACCTGGCGCATGTGCATAGACTACACCAGCCTCAACAAGGCCTGCCCCAAGGATCCTTTTGCTCTCCCGCGGATAGATCAAGTGATCGACTCCACGATCGACTGGGAGCTCCTGTCCTTCATGGCTGCTTACTCCGGCTATCATCAGATCAAGCTGGACCCGAACGACGCCCTGAAAACGTCCTTCATCACGCCCTTCGGGGCATACTACTACATCACCATGTCGTTTGGCTTGAAGAATGCCGGCGCCACCTTCCAGCGCTGCATGCAGAAATGCTTGCTGATGCAACTCGGCCGCACCATCCACATCTACGTTGACGACATCGTGGTGAAGACCAAGCAACACCTCATGCTCCTTGATGACCTAAGAGAAAGCTTCGCCAATCTACGCGAGTACCAGATCAAGCTCAACCCAGAGAAGTGCGTGTTCGGCATGCCGGCCGGAATGCTGCTTGGCTTCCTCGTCTTGGAGCGGGGCATTGAGGCAAACCCGAAGAAGATCAAGGCCATCGAAAGCATGTGTAAGCCAACCCGGCTGCGCAATGGCCATAAGTTCACCAGCTGCTTGGCCTTGGTCAGCCGGTTTCTCAGCCGGCTGGGCGAGAGGGCCTTGCCCCTATATTAGCGGATGAAGAAGACATCGCCGTTCGAATGGAATGACCAGGCGGATGAAGCGTTCCGGGATATAAAGCGCATGCTCTCCACCGCAGCCGTCCTGGTCGCGCCGGCCGACAAGGAGCCGTTGTTGCTATACATTTCCGCCACCTCACGGTCGGTAAGCACGGTGTTGGTGGTCGAGCGACCAGAGAAGGGCAAGATCTAGTCCGTCCAGTGCCCGGTCTACTACCTGAGCGAGGTGCTTTCCGCCTCCAAGCAGAATTACGCGCACTACCAGAAGATGTGCTACGGTGTGTACCTCACCGCCAAGAAGCTGAAGCAATACTTTCAAGTGCATGTTATCACCGTGGTCAGCATGGCCCCCATCGGCGAGATCATGGGCTGCCGGGATGCCTCCGGCCGGGTCGCCAAGTGGGCCATCGAGCTGGCCGGCCACACCATCCTCTACGAGCCCCACACTACGATCAAGTCCCAGGCACTAGCCAACTTCCTCGTCGACTGGACGGAGACCCAGTACCTACCGCCGCCGCTGGATTCGACGCACTGGCGCATGCACTTTGACGGCTCCAAAGTGCGATCCGGCTTGGGAGCCGGCATCATGCTGTCTTCCCCGAAGGGCGACCGACTGCGCACGCGCTCCAGATCCACTTCGCCACCTCCAACAACGTTGCCGAGTATGAAGCCCTTGTGCACAGCCTACGGCTTGCCAAGGAACTTGGCATTCGGCGCATTAGCTGCTATGATGACTCGGATCTGGTCGTGCAGCAGTGTTCCGGCGAATGGGACGCCCGGGATGCCAACATGGCCAGCTACCGTTTCCTGGTCCAGCAGCTTTCCAGCAACTTCGACGGCTGCGAGTTCCTCCACGTCTCGTGCGCAGAAAACGAAGCCGCCGACACGCTAGCCAAGATTGGCTCCTCTCGGCAAGGCATCTCGTCCGGCGTCTCCCTCGAGCACTTGCGCAAGCCGTCCGTCAAGCCGTCTCCGGATTCTGAGTCCATCTTCATCCCGGACGACCCTGCAGCGCCCCTCCCCAACCCGGCCCTGGGGGCCGCTCATCCCGGCCCGGAGGCTGCTCATCCCGGCCCGGGGGCTGCTGTCCCCAACCCAGTCCCGGGGGCTGCTCATCCCGGCCAGGGGGCTGCCATCTCCAACCCGGCGACCATCGACTTTGGCCCGGGGACTGCTGAATCCGGCCCGGAGGCGGTTGCGCTCAACCCGGCTGCCACCGTCCTTGACCCGGGGGCCGCCGGCTCTGGCTCGGGGGCTGCCGCCCCGGAACCTGCCTTGGTAGCCGTGTTCACCGTGGTGACGGCCCCGTCATGGGCCCAACTGATCCTGGCCTTCCTGGAGAGTGGAGCGCTCCCCATGGACAAGACCGAGGCCCGGCAAGTGCAGCGCCGGGCGTCCGCCTACATGATCATCAACAACGAGCTCATCAAGCGCAGCAAGAGGGGTGTATTCCAACGCTGTGTCGAGCAAGATAAAGGCATAGAGATCCTCCTCGACATACATCAGGGCGAGTGCGGGCACCACGCCGCCTCTAGGTCCTTGGTGGCCAAGGCTTTGCGCCATGATTTCTACTGGCTCATGGCCCTCAAAGACGCCGAGTCGCTCGTCCTCAAGTGCGAGGGCTACCAACACTTCAGCAAGCGCAGTCACCAGCTGGTTTCAGCCCTCCAGACCATCCCGATCACCTGGCCTTTCGCTGTCTGGGGACAGGACATGGTGCGGCCATTCAAGACCGCTCGCGGCAGCATGACGCACTTGCTGGTGGCGATCGACAAGTTCACCAAGTGGATCGAGGCGCAACCGATCAAGAAACTGGATGGGCCGACGGTCGTCCGGTTCTTCAAGGACATCGCGGTTTGCTACAGCATCCCGCACAACATCATCACCGATAACGGCACCAACATCGCCAAGGGCGTGCTGGCGCAGTACTGTTTTGTCTCCGGCATCCGGCTTGACCTCGACTCCGTCGCTCATCCTCAGTCCAACGGCCAGGTCGAGCGCGCCAACGGTCTGATCCTCTCCGTTATCAAGCCGCGACTCGTCGAGCCCCTCATCTGCTCGCCCAGCAACTGGCTCGACGAGCTGCCGACCGTCTTCTGGAGTCTCTGAATGACCCCAAACCGGTCGACCAGGTTCACCCCGTTCTTCCTCGCCTACGGAGCAGAAGCCATCATCCCGACCGACATCGAGTTCGACTCACCATGAGTCACAATGCACACAGAAGCTTAAGCCAAAGAAGCCCGAGAAGACGGCGTCGACCTACTCGAAGAAGCACGCCTATTGGCTCATAGCCGATCGGCCGTCTATCAGCAAGGCCTGAGGCATTACCACAGCAAGAAAATCAAACCCCTCGCATTCTGCGAGGGAGACCTCGTCCTCTGACTCATCCAGCAGCAAGCCGGCTAGCACAAGTTGGCCTCCCCATGGGAGGGCCCTTTCATCGTCAGCAAAGTCTTGTGTGACTGCAACGCCTACTACCTCATTGACGCGCGCAAGCCGAATAAACGCAAGAGAGACACCGCCGGTGAAGAAACAAGCCGGCCTTGGAATGCAGAGCTCCTCCGCCCATTTTACAGTTAGTTGCATGCACGTATGTATCGCTGCCTTTTGATGTTCAATGAAAAACAGCAGGACCCTCGAACGACACGCGGGGGCTACCTTTTCCAACCAATTATTGTGCCTCGCACACCCTTGTAATTTTTGCCCCCCACCGCCGGGTCAGTTTATCCGGCTCGGGGGCTAGTCGGCTTGGCCGCGCCCCGCCATCCCCCTTAGTACATTTCGGCGTGTCTAAGTTGCCGAGGCCTTCCCCTTCACCCTAAGCCACAGTCCGGCTTCGGCTGTCGGCCGGCAAGAACCAAGGGCCAGAGCGTTGGCACGTAGAAAAAACGCTAAGTTGGACTTGCCGGATCGGTCAATCCGGCCTCACCGCACTAAGTTGCCGCACGACCGGCTGCGCGCCAGCCGGCCCAGTGGGTGTTTCGCTCGCGCTCAATGTTCGAAAGTCCTAAGTACTGCGCACTCCTTCCTAGGGCCGAACTCCTTGTCACAGACCAGAATCCAGCTGTCTGACTCACGCGGATGGGGGGGGGGGGGGGGTGGGGACCCAAAGAAGGAGCAAGCAAGAAAAACGCTCAAGGACAAAGAAAAAAAGCGCAAACAAATTTCGATACATTCACCATACACCCCAGTGGGTGGGTGGGTGGCCTTGTCACTTAACAAAATTCGATAAAAAGCAAAAGCAGGACGGCTTCAAGCAGCATCAGCATCGGCTTGCACGACAGCTAGCTCCTCCGCGGTGGCCTCTGGGTTCATCGAGGCACCGGTGTCATCCAATCCGGTCCCGTCATCCGCATAGGGACCCGACTCCTCGGAGCTGCCCGCCGGGTCGTCAAGCGCCAGGCCGAAGTTGTCGGGCGGCATCTCCATGCCGTTTTCAGTCCGTTCCTCCTGGAACTCGTCGTGCGAGGCGAATGAGGAGAGGTAGCTAGCCCGCGCGGCAATTTGGCCCGCTTCCGCTGCCAGCTGAGGCTCGGCGCCGGCTCGCTGGGCCGCTAGCCGGTCCAGGTTCAGGCCTGGATACCAAGACATGATGAACTGCAGTGCTAGTTCTGCACCGGCGTGGGTTGCGGAGACACGCCACGCATGGAGTCGCGCCAGTCCGGCTTCCAGCCAGCGCGCCAGCTGCGAGAAGCTGCTGGGCTCAACAGCACCCGGCCAGAGGGCAGCCGCCATCCTCAACCCGGCTTCAGACAGCCGCGCCGGCTGCTTGTCCAAGGCCCTCAGGCGGGCCTCGACGGCGTGCATGATTTCTGAGAAGCTCGAGGCGACGTTCGGATCAAGTTCGGCACCTGCGTCCACCTGGGTCGACCGGTGGGCAAGCACAGCCTCCTCCGCCATCTCCTGGTTCTCCGGGAAGTATTCTGACAAAATAATAAGGGAAAACAGTCAGCCTTGCGAGAACTCGGCCGACTCGCAACCCGGCGAAATCAATAAAAGAACCACTTGCTGACGAGGAGCTCGTCCAGATGCTGCGCCTCGCACAACATACCGTGCCGCTCCAAGTCCTCGGCACGGCCGTGGGCTTCGAGCGCCTTCTCAAGCTCGGCCACCTTGTCGACCGCCGCCTTCAGCTCGTCGCCCCTCGCGGTGGCCGCCTTGTCGCGCTCGTCCCTAAGCCGGACGAGCTCCGCCTGGTGGGCCTCTGCCGTCTTGGCGACCTCCGCCTTCATCTGCTCCACCTCGGCTTGAAGCTGGTCGTTGTCGGCGACTGCCTGATCGCGTTGCTGGCCGGCTTCAACCAGCCGGGTTCGCAGCTTCGGCACCTCAGCCGCGGCAGCTGCGCGGCAGAAACTTCAAGTCAGAATGATGGAAGAAAAGAAACACACTTTAAGAGTCGACCCAACTATTTCATAGTTGGCCCGAATCTCGGGGGCTACACCCAGTGGGTGCGCAAGCGCGCCCCCACTAAGAGCATGCCGAACATACCTTTGGCAAGGCTGAGCGCCTCCTCTTTAGCGGCAAGCTGCGCCGTGACCTGGCGATGCTTCTTCAAAAGCCGGTTATGGATGCCAACTGGGAGGCCGTCCAGGTGCTGCAGGAAAGCAAGGATCAGTACAAACCGCACAGACATTTTTTGAGATTCGACCCAACTACTTCATAGTTGGCCCGAATCTCGTGGGCTACACCCAGTGGGTGCACTAGCGCACCCCCACTGACCAGCCGGAAGGGCAAGAAAGAAAACTTACGATCACGAAGCGCTCCAGCTCCCGCGCCCACTCCAGCTCGCTCTGGGTGAAGGCCTGAACCCGGTCCGCGCACCCACGAAGGTGCTGGTGCACGGCGACCATCGTCGCCACCTCCTGCGTGCGCGGCCCGAAGACGGCTCCGCTTGACCTTGCCTGGGCTTGCTGTGACCCGGCGACGGGGCTGCTTCCCGGCGCCTGCTCCGAGTTCACGACATCCCTCGGTGGCGGAACCACCAAGGCGCGCTCGTTCCCTGCCGGCTCCTCCGCAGCCAGCGTCGGCTCCGGCGCTCTGACCGGCGTCGCCTGCGGTGCTCCACCTGGGGCGATGTTCGCAGTGCGCCCCTCCTCCGCCCGCTCGACCGTGTCGTCCTGGGGTGGTGTGTCCACGGCTATCTCCTCCACCTCCGGTTCATCAACGGCCGGCACTACAAGAAATATGTCAACTTGTGACCTTCTGTCAGTGACCCTGGAAGAATTGGTCATAAATCTACGACCATTTGAGACCAATTGGTCAAAAGCTGTTCGGGGGCTCCAAATCCTAAACTATAACGACCATTTTGGTCAGAAAGGTCGCAATTTCCTTACACGAAATGGTCGTAAAGCAAACAACACTGGTCCGCTACCTTATTTCTAGCTGATAACGACCAATATAGATGGTCATAGCCTTGTAAATTGTGGTGCATTGCTATGACTAGGCGCCACCTCATCAGTTTTGCCTATGTGTCATGTCTATGTGTCAATTTTTGCCCTAGGTTGTGAAGAGGCCTATATTTCTGTCATTCCCAAAATTCCCCAAAAAATTGGGCATTCTTTACTATCCAAATCATTGCTTCATGACAATATTCAGCTCCATTTGCCTAGTAAATCTTCCTCGGCAAATTTTCAAAGTTTTTGTTCAGCTAGAACCGTTGTGAAGGAAGTACTAGCTAGGCATATCCTAATGAGCTGAATTTTTGCCACATCTTCTATATTTTGAAATCATAGCTCTCCACAAAATTTGAGCCCCATCTAAAAGTCCATGTGAGCTCACCATCCAATCTTTGTTTCTGGTAATATTTTCAGTTTGTGAAGCAACTATATCTAATGTTCATTTATAATTGCTGAAAATTTACCACGACATGACCCTGCCCATAGAACCTCCCTCCACCAAATTTTAGCTCATTTATTCTAGCCAATTTTCCTCAACATTTTTCCCAATTTTCTATTCAGTGGAGAGCACTGTGAAGGAAGTACCATTTTTATTTATCCAAATGGTATGAAAATTTTAAAGTGCCTTCATATGCCCAAATTATCATCCTCCTCCAAATTTCAGATCAATCCATTAATTCATTTGAGTCCAGCTTCAACATTCATATTTCTGTCCAGTGTGGTACGTTGCAAAGTAAGTGACACCTAGGCTACTCCATTTGAGCTGCAAATTTTCCAAGACAGTGTCCTTAGTAGATGATCATCCTCGGCCAAAACTCAAGCCCATTGGCCATGTGTATTTTCCCCACCACTAATCAAACACTTGGCTGCTAATTCATGTTTGAGCTCAGTTCAGTCTCCTCGTGAGATTCTTCTATTGCCTTCTTCTTCCTGACACCTACCGGGGTAGTGCCCAACCCACTAGACATGCCTAGGCCACCCAGAACGTGTGGCAATGTCACGGTCATGCGGTGACCACGCGGCGGGCATGCGAGTTTACGCGCTCTGGAGTTGGGGCCCTCGGCCACCGTCTAAACCTCGACGTATCGCCACCAAACTATGCATTTATGATTAAATAGATACTTATGTACCTATAAATGATTTTTAGAAAAAATAAAGAGCAAACTATAAGGCAGGTGCAGTTCAAATTTGACCCGCTTCCTACTGAATCGGCGGAAATTTATCTTTTTCACGAGAGGTGGATCAAAGCTTTTGACACCCAACCATTTTGTTAATTGTGCATTAAATATGTCCTAGTATTTTAGAAAAATGATTTGGTACAATTTTGCAACAAATATATGGTAGATCATTCACAAAAAAACTCATTTTAGGCACCCGAAAAATGGAAAATTAAATTTCCGTCCAAAGAAAATGAAAACTTCCTTAGGAAACATTGTTTGCCATTGCAACATGCACCCTTGTGCACAGTATTAGATCATTTGAACAAACTATGCCATGAATGTGGCCATAAGATTGATCATTTGACTTGAAAGCCATGAATATTCACACATGATAGCTCATTTCCGAGAACACTTTTTTTAAAGAATTGTTGTATTACAAGTTTATTATTTTTCCTGGTATCTTGGTGACATATAATGACACAATGCGAAGGTTTTCAATTTTTCAATTTTTTTCTGAATTTTTCATGCCCGTTTCAAAATGCTGTCAAAACTGTGGGCATGACCGTTCGTAGCTAGTGGTTGAATCTTGGAATTTTTTTAATTTTTCTCTGATTAAATAGATACTTATGTACCTAGAAATGATTTTTGGAAAAAATAAATAGCAAACTATGAGGCAGCTACAGTTCAAATTTGGCCTGCTTCCTACTGAATCGGCGAAAATTTGTCTTTTTCCCGAGAGGTGGATCAAAACTTTTGACACCCAACTATTTGGTTAATTGTGCATTAAATATGACCTAATATTTTCTAAAAATGGTTTGGTCCAGATTTGCAACAAATATATGGTAGGTCCTTCACAAAAAAACTCATTTTGGGCACTCGAAAAATGGAAAATGAAATTTCGGTCCAAAGAAAATGAAAACTTCCTCAGGCAACATTGTTTGCCATTCCAAGATGCACCCTTGTGCATAATATTAGATCATTTGAACAAACTATGTCATGAATGTGGCCATAAGATTGATCGTTTGACTTGAAAGCCATGAATCTTCACACATGATAGCTCATTTTTGAGAATACTTTTTAAAGAATTGTTGTATTACAAGTTTATTATTTTTCCTGGTAACTTGGTCACATATAATGACACAATGCGAAGTTTTCCAATTTTTTAATTTTTTTTGAATATTTCATGCCCATTTTAAAATGCGGTCAAAACGACGGGCATGACCGTTCCTAGCTAGTGGTTGAATCTTGAAAAACTTTTGGTGTTTCTTTGAATAAGTAGATACTTATGTACATAGAAATGATTTTTGGAAAAAATAAAGAGCAAACTATGAGGCAGCCGTAGTTCAAATTTGACTCGCTTCGTGCTGAATCGGCGGAAATTTGTCTTTTTCATGAGAGGTGGCTCAAAACTTTTGACACCCAACCATTTGGTCAATTGTACATTAAATATGGCCTAATATTTTATAAAATTTATTCGGTCTAATTTTGCAACAAATATATGGTAGGTCCTTCACAAAAAAACTCATTTTGGGCACTCGAAAAAATGGAAAATTGATTTTTCGTCCAAAGAAAATGAAAACTCCCTTAGGCAACATTGTTTGCCATTCCAAGATGCACCCTTGTGCACAATATGAGATCATTTAAACAAACTATGCCATGAATGTGATCATAAAATTTATCATTTGGCTTGAAAGCCATGAATGTTCACACATGATAGCTCATTTCTGAGAACACTTTTTTAAAAGAATTGCCATATTACAAGTTTATTATTTCTGTTGGTAACTTGGTCACATATAATGACACAATGCGAAGGTTTTCTAATTTTTTGATTTTTTTTGAATTTTTCATGCCCATTTCAAAATGCGGTCAAAACGACGGGCATGACCATTCCTAGCTAGTGGTTGAATCTTGGAAAAAATTTGGTGTATCTCTGAATAAATAGATACTTATGTACATAGAAATGATTTTTGGAAAAAAATAAAGAGCAAACTATGAGGCAGCTGCAGTTCAAATTTGACCCGCTTCCTACTGAATCGGCGAAAATTTATCTTTTTCACGAGAGGTGGCTCAAAACTTTTGACACCCAACCATTTGGTAAATTGTACATTAAATATGGCCTAATATTTTTATAAAATTGACTCGGTCCAATTTTGCAACAAATATATGGTAGGTCCTTCACAAAAAAACTCATTTTGGGCACTCGTAAAATAAAAAAATGGTTTTTTCGTCCAAAGAAAATGAAAACTTTCTTAAGCAACATTGTTTGCCATTCCAAGATGCACCCTTGTGCACAATTTGCGATCATTTTAACAAAATATGAAGCAGCTGTAGTTCAAATTAGACCCGCTTAATGTTTGAATGGACGAAAATTTGTCTTTTTGATGAGAGGTGGCTTGAACCCTTTTGACACACAACCATTTGGTTAATTGCACATAAAATATGGTATAATATTTTTGAAAAATGGAGTGATGCCATTTTGCAACAAATATTTAGTAGGTTCTTCACAAAAATCATTTTGTGAACTCCAAAAATAGAAAATATTATTTTTTCGCAAAAAAAGTCATTTCTCAAGACACTTTTTCAAGATATCTTTCTTATTTCATTATTTATCCCCTAAACTAGGCCACATTTGGTGACAATGAGAAGGTTTTCATTTTTTGAATTTCTCAGGTTATAAGATAGCTGATACAAGTATGATTTAGCATCTTATTTTTAGTAGATTATGACCAGTTTAGGTGGTCATAACGTCGTATGTGTGTACTGCGTTCTGATTGGTCCATAGGCATGTCACACGGATCATCATCGAACGCCGTCGGATGCTCCAAATCCAACGGCAGCCCTCAGCCCCGCACTCCCCTTCTCCCTCCCTCTGATCTCAATGCGCCGCTGCCCCCATCCCCAGTCCCTCCCTCTGGATCTCGATGCGCCGCCGCCCCAAACCCCATTCCCTCCCTCTGGATCTCGGGTGCGGTGGGGACCGAGGATCCCGAGCCCCCGCACCCCAGCACCAAACCCTAGCCCCGCGCGCCTCCATGCCCCCTCCCAGATCGCCGCCGTCACCTCCCTCCCACTCCACCGACGACCCCCTCTGCCACCAGCTGGCGCACGACCTCCGGCCCCTGCTGCTCTCCCTGCCGGCGCACGACCGATGGCCGAAGAGCCTCCCTCGCCCCAGCTCCCTTCCCCGCCTTGACGGACCGACGCACCGCCATGACCGCGACCGGCCCAAGCTCGCGCCACCGGCCCCGTCCGCGCCCGTGACCTCATCCTTGGAGCCCTGCTCTTCTATGGGACGAGGTCCTTGCTGTCGGCCTCCAGCTCCTGGCTAGGGTTCGCCGGATCTGGCTGTCTCTCTTTCCCCACTCTCTCACTATCAGTATTTCACTATCTGAATCTCTCTCTCTTGGCACGGCGCAGGACGCGGTGAAGATCCGGTGGCTTGAGAAGCAGCATGAGGCGGAGCGCCGGAAGATCGAGGAGCTCAAGAACAAGAACGCCAACGGCCAGCCCGGCCTCCTCCAGTTCGGCTACAGCACCTCCGAGGTACCATCTTCGCACCGTCCATCGTGGGTTTGGCTCGCGACCAAATCTTCGTCTGTTTACCAGTGGATTCCCTTACTAGCATGCATGTGGAGTTCGATTTAGATGCTGTTGGACTAATAGAGACATTTGGGTGCGCTTTGGCATGAGTAGGTCTTGCTCGATTTGGTAGCCCTGTGGTATGCTGTTACTTTTGTTGTTGGAGAATTATCTATTGTGGTTGCCATGGCATAGTTAGCTTTACTTTTGATGCCTCATAGTTCTGTTCAGCTGGTGTTTTGTTGGATTTGATGAGAAGTTGACAATCCTGGCGGGTGTAGGAGCTGCATGCCATTGGATTTTGGCACTTGAATGATTCACTTAGGAATACCCAGAACTAGCAGTATTGATTCTTTTTTAGAATTCTATGTATGTATTTTAATTTAAGTCACTGGGTGGATTTATTTCATTGGATCTTGACATGGATTCTTCATAGGATTATAGAGGTTTTTGCAAGTACCATGTAAATGTATACCATGGATCTGTATTTTACAAGCTAACACTAAGAATTGTGATTTTCAGATTCTTGAGACTGCATTCAAGAAGGAGACTGTCGGCCTAGTTACGAGGGAGCAGTATGTTGAGAAGGTAATTGACAGACCGTTTATTCCTGGGCCAAGTAAATTTTGGTTACTTAATTAATTAAATCTTGTGGTCCGATATGCTTGTTCACGATCCAAGTCAACTCCTAGATTTCCAATTGCCTTCACTGCCTACTCATTTAATTAATTAAAACTGCGTGCGTACGTGTAAGTTTGCCTGTGATAACTCTATCAGACCATCCGTGATCCGGCCTCGATGATGGCATGGCCGGACTTGCCCACTCTCAACGGCACCTTCCCATGAATCCATGATCAACCTTGACAGCGCCGGCCGGCTGTTACATGCATGATGACAACATTAGCGTAGCTCAGCTCAGTCTAGCGTCGTGTGGTTTTCTTCTCAATTATTACTTGTGTTTTCCTTTTGTTAATCAATCAGTGGGGGGGGGGGGTGATGTGACGAGTAACTTTGGTCTACTATCTACTTAGGTAGGTTTATCATTATTAAGAGTAGTAACTGGTATAGTGGTATAGTTCAAGAAGATGTCGATCGGTTTCGTTTCAAAATGTCGATGAATATGTGTGTGTGTAAGGTTACTTTTCCATTTCCTCCAAGCTAGTGTACTTATTTGTCTGCAAACTACTACTACTTCACTTTGGTCCCAAACATGCAAAGGTACACAGGTTTGGGTGTCGCTACTCACAAGCAAGTACTCCTGCAAAAGGATCAGCTCATCTGTTTGCTTTCTGGCATGTACCGGACCACCCCTGATCTGGGTTTTGGACCATGCATGGCATGGCATTGATGCTTCGCTGATTCTCATGTCTGTAAATCAGATAACATGTGGTACATCCAATCGGCGCTGAGATGACTGTTTGTGTATGGGAAACATGGTACTAGAGTAGATTATTGCTGTAAATTATGGGATATTTTCAGTTATTTTTGAAAAAAGAAAGTTTGGAAACATATCAAGATTAACTGCTTCCGTGACCCAGGCATTTGATAATTTTCGGATTTGAACTAGCACTATGGTTGAAATGGCCATGCCTAGCTGGGTAGCATCTCTCCTCCTCTTGTGGTGGTATGAAAGACTGAAACAATCGAGCAGCCAGAGATTTGTAGCTTCGTACAGTCTGTTACCGGAGATACTTGCATTGATTCACCTGCACGCTCTGCTACTAAGTTATAACTTCAAACTAACCAATAATAATCTCTGATAATATCTAGTACTTGTATCTACGTATATATGGCTAGCACAACACACACCGTATCGTTCTATCTATATGAGAACGGAGCAGTTGCTATTGAAAGCTTCTCTGGCCACCTGATTCTACGGATGGACTAATTTATAGCAGTGAGGTCATTGATTTTTTTTCTATGGCATGGTACGATTATGATTGGAATGGTAGCCACTTAACATGTTAGAATGTACTGATTGTTTGGGCTGATTCTTGGTCTGTATCAGGGGTACAAGTTTATTACTTTCTATCTATGTTTATTACATTCTATCTAGGTTTTCCTGTTGTTGTTTCGCGTCGTGTTCTGATTCGCTTGGTTGCTATTGTTTTTGTGGCGATGCAGACTCGCGGTGAAGAAGAGAAAGCCGAGAAGGACTCAAACAATCCCAAGCGCCCCTGAGTGCCTTCTTAGTCTTCAAGTGAGCCCTGGATTTGATTCGCTGTTGTGGTTCGATTCGCATTGTTTCTATGGCGTGGTGATGTGTCTTGACATGGGCCCGTTTTGGTTATGTTTTCGCAGGGACAGCTTCAGGAAGAACTCCAACATCAAGCAGGTCTCCACGGTAAGCATCTCGGTTCCCTTTGCTCCCTCCCCTGTCTCCTTGTTCTCGTTCAAACTGGTGTTGTGATACTTTTCCTTGGGAATCATGTGTCCTTATTTGTGTTCAAATCGCAGGTTGGCAAGGCCAATGGTGAGAAGTGGAAGTATCATGAGTGATGCTGTAAGTTACCCGCTCCCCCGTACCCTCTTTGTTACCGCTCTATTCGGTGTTGGTCTCTTCCGCTTGATCTCAGTGTTTGCTCGGTGATGCGATGGAATTTTGGCTGACCGTGTGTTGGTTTACATGTTTCTGTCTCGCTGCACCATGTCATTTGGGTATTGTTCGACCCAGATGGTCAATGATATTTAGAATTCAGTCGCTATGCAATTGTTGATCTACTGCCTATTCTCAATTTAGTTGTTTAAATTTATGGTCTGTAGTGTTCAAATGCTTGTAGCCTAGTTAGAATTTATACAGTCTCTGCTCATCGATTCAAACTACTGCTCAAATTTTAGTTTCCAAATTCACCATGCCATTTCGCACGATTTGTTCAACTATTATACTGTTAATTGTTATCCAGGAATCTATTGCCTTGCACCACACTAACATTTATGCTGTTTTTTCCTCTGTTTGAATGAAATAGTAGGAGAAGTCTCCCTACGTTGCCAAGGCTGAGATGCTCAAGGCCGAGTACACCAAGAGGATCGATGCCTACAACTACCCATAGGTATAACATTCACGCCAAACACCTCCATCAGAATCGTAGCCCCGCGAGATTAACACAACATTGTGGTACTGATCCACGCTCTTTCGAGCCTATCCCCGTTTCAGGCAGGCGAGGCGTCCAGCAAATCTGACAAGTCCAAGTCTGAGGTGAGCGACAAGGATGATGGCAACGAGGTGAGACCATCCTGATCCACCCGCCCACTTCTTCCCCGTGATTCCCTTACTGCTCAACATGTTGATCTGCTCTAAACATATGAAAACTTGCTGTGTGCAGGGTGACTAGTGATGCGGCACACCAAGCAACAGTGGGGGAAGGGGGTCTCTGGAATGTCGCCGTTGCCGCTTATTGCTGAAGTCACCAATTTATGATGGATGGTTGCTATTAGTTTAGCTCCTTGGTAGTCCCTCTTTCAAGCGGCAGCAGCTGGTAGAAATGGTAGCTACTGTGTCCCATGTAGTTCATGTTCTCAGACTGCCCTTTGTTGCTTCATTTTGATGTTAATTTAGTCTCCGTTGAATGTACCTACTGTGTGCCCGTGGCTGTTTCAAAAGTCCTTTCATGGTGAAAGAAATAAAATGCTCTCGATACTTGTTCGAATTTCCTCTCTGTTTCATTGTCGCTGGAATAACCTTGTGTCATGCGAGCAAGTTTCTGAAAGTTTGTTATGGAGGCCCAAAATAGAAATGGACTATGAAATGGCTGAGGCCCAAAAACAAAATGGACTATGAAATGGCTGAGGCCCAAAAACAAAATGGACTATAGAAGGCCACGTCCTAGAAAATAAAAAGGCTGAATTCTTGGGCTTGGCCCATGTAGCTGACATAAATTGACAAGAAAATAATAATAAATGGGCTCGGCCCATGTAAAACACCGAACTGGACCGGGCTGATTCTTATCAACGACCTTTTCATTTGGTCGTAATTTTGCCATGTCAGCTTGCCACGCCGGATCCGACGTGGCCTGGGCAGATAGCTAGCGACCAAAACAGAAGGTCGTAGGATCAACGACCTTTTGTTTTGGTCGTTGCCTTCAACGACCTTATCACAAAGAAGGTCGTTAATTTCCATTAAAGACGGTCAGCTTTTGACCATCTGTTTTTGGTCACAAAAAGGTCGCAAATGAAAAACAATGACCATTCAGCGACCAATAGTGATGGTCGCAAGTTGACAAATTTCTTGTAGTGCGGCTCTGGGTCGTGCCCCTCCTCTGCCGACGACTCGACGATCATCTCCACCGGCTCCATGCCCTCTGGCATCTCCGGCCAAGGCAGATCCGCGGTGGCCTCCCCCTCGCCTCCGTGGCCCTGGCCCATGCTTGGGCCGAACTCGCCTCTAGCTCCTCCAGGGCCTTGTTCTGGTCCCGCCAGGCGCAAAGCTCTGCGTCCTCCGGGTCCAGACCAAGGTCCTCCTCGGGCGAACCCTCGGGCAGGTCAATGACGTTGCTCCGGGTCCTCCGGAACGAGAAGCCACCCCCGGATGCGGCATCTGTCGCCGCCAACGCCAGGTCAAGAGGCTTCCTGGGCCACAACAAAAAAACATGAGAAAGGTACAACCAAGCAGCATGCAAAAATCGTCAAAGAGAACTTACTCTATCACCGTCGGGACGGCCTGCCTCGTCGGCAGTGCCGGGATGACTCGGCGTGCTCTCTTGGTGCCCGTCTTGCCGCGCGTGGCCGGTCCCTCCGCCGTGCGCTTCGCGGCCGGCTTCGGCGTCACCTCGTCCTTCCTGTGCGGCCAGCTTGTCATTGCCGGCGCGTGGGACGACTCGGCGTCGGCCGTCTTCTTCAGCCGCCTTGGGGGGTCAATGCTGCCATCCCCTCCCCTCGGTGGTGCTGCACCATCAGCGTGCGTCAAGATCTCCACGTCGTCATACGACCAGTCTCGCAAGATGTCTGGATGCGGAGACTTACCCACAAAGCGCCCCTGGCCGGCTTTAGCGTGAGTCGGCTCCGGGTTCTTGCCGAAGGACTCCGCCCCCTCCGAGCGTCCCATCATGCGTTTGCCGGATAGCGTTCAGCAACACCTCCCTCATCGTATCAGGACGGAGAAAGAGCTGAGACATTGCAAAGAAGGGGGACCAAGGACTCATGCTGGCGCCGGGTACTCTACATTGTAGGGCGCCTTGCCGAAGCGCCAGTCAGGGGCCATCCCGGCCTTGGAGATGGCGTTGACCTGGTCGGCGACCTGCTCCGGCAGCAGCCTCCCAGACGACATCCTGGTGGGATCCCGGCGGTCACCCATCTGGCCGATGATGTACGCCCGGTGTTGCAGCGGCAGCACCCGGGGCGTGATTAAGGCGGCAATGAGATCCGTCCCGGTGAGCCCCTCCCGTGCCGCCATCTCTGCAACCCGGTCGCTCAGGTTCCGGACCTCCTGCATGGCCTTGGGGCAGTAGGACCAGTTCTTCTTGGCCAGTGGCGCCGCGTCGACAAACGGCGGCAAGTTAATGCGGCCCGCGCTAAGATTGCGGAGGTAGAAGAACGAGTTCTGCCACTTCTTAGCAGAATCCTCGAGCGGCATCTTGGGGCACACCCCATGCGGCCGAGTCGAGACGACGGCGGCCCCGCAGGCGGACATCAGCCCGGCCGTTGGCCCCTGCTGCTTCAGGAAGAAGAAGCGAACCCAGAGGTCGATGCTGGGCTTGACGCCCAGGTAGCCCTCGCACAGCGTGACAAAGCTGGAGAGCTGCAGCACGACATTTGCCGAACCCGCGCTTGAAGTGAGAGAGGTAGACCACGCACTTGGCTCCCTCCGGTCGCGGCACCGCCTCATCGCCTGGCGCATGCGGCCACCTTCATCACCGGCGGCAGCCGCTTAGTGTCGCGCAGATACTGGATGTCGTCCTCCGAGGCCTCGGACCTCTCCCATGACCCCTTCGGCCGCGCCATTGGCAGAGGTGGCTGAGGGCAGGAAGTACGGCAGTGGGCGTGAAGGCTGGGCGGTAGCTAAGTGCTGCAGAGCGGTGGTGGCGCGCTGCTTTGTGGCGGCGGAGCGCTGTGGTGAGAGGCGAACTTGGGAGTTGGAGGAGGAGAAGGAGAGCAAGGCGAGGGGCACGTGCGTGAGTGTTTCCGCTGCCCCCTCCCTCTGTTTTTATAACCCCGAAAGAGACGTGGGGAAGTGGGATCGGCTGCGCCCGCTTTTCCACTTCCCCGCATTATGTGGGCACGTTTCCCCCACGAATTTATTACCCCAATAAGTGCAACCGTCCGTGGTGGCCGCAATCAATCTCCGCGCGTGGGCCGAGGGCGCGACATGGCGGGGCCCAACCCGCAGTTACGTCTCGTCGCGCGCGTGGCCTGGCAGGGCCTTGTCAACCCCTTTTCACCACATCCCTCCTACGTCGGGCCGCAACAGGCGCGTCCCTTCCCCTTCAAGACTCGGCGGACGCCTCGGTTTCCCGCTCGCATCGGGGTGCCGCGATCCGGCTTCCGGAAGCCGGCACACAGTGGCTATTGCCAGACCCGGCGGCCCCAAGCTTCATCAACCCAGCCGCCTTCTCAAGGGGGTGAAACTGCGAAGGCCCCCCTACCTGAAGCCGGCGAGCCTTCACAGCTTCGGGGACTACTGTTGGGGGGATGGACCCCGGGCAGGCAGTGGATCCCGGATCCTTTCAAAAAACATCAGGGCTGGCAACACCCCTCAATCCGGCTCGCCCCTGGCCGGCTTCCCAGCGCAACCCGGCCAGGTGCGGCAACCCGGCCAAGCCGGCTGGCGCATACCGGCTGGTTCCCACGCAAGTCCGACCTTCATCGACAAGCAAGCATGGCTACAGTGCGCCCCCCTTTACGCCGGCCCCGGCGGGCGCATCTGTCGTGCCGACCAAGCCACCGCCTGGGGCTAGCGGCGTCTCGGGGGCGCAACCCTATAGCGGTACGGCGCGACCGTACCATGATGACCCACATGATGTGACTACAGTACCCAGCAGCCGGCCGTACCCGCGCCTGGCGGGCCCCGTACGGCCCGCACCCAACGGACCCGGCGAGACCCGCGCCCGACGGACTCGGTGCCCCAGCGGCCCCCACTACCGGCTCCTAGACATTGACAACCCGACCCCGCGCCTATGTAACTTTACCCTTGTAACCATGGGGGGCAGCCTATAAGACCCCCCGGTGCTCCTCCATGCAGAGGGTCGATCGATCATCAGTAGAACACTCACACACACATGGAGTAGGAGCAGCCTATGCACTGGCCTGCCTTCGTTCCTCCCCAAAACAACTCTAGGAGCAAGCTTGTACCATCTTCATATAAACCACACTCAGCAGGATTAGGGGTATTATCTCTTCAGAGAGCCCCGAACCTGGGTACATCTTGCGTCTCACGCTCGCTCGTACCAACCTCGCCTTTGGAGCCCACCGGTGGCTTCTTGCCTGTCCCTCTCTTTAGCCATCCCATGGCATCTACCGTGAGCGCACCACGACACTGGGCCTACAACATCAGAAACTCGTGTAATTCTATTGATAACATCAGGAAATGGTATATATATTTCATCTGTTATTTGTCTCATTCCTTACTTGCTAGGTCACAGGGTCAGTTGCTTGACCATTTTCTGACCACGACATTAGACTTGGTGTGTTTTATCTTTCCAACTATATGTGTTGGAACTAAGTCTGTTGGAATTGCAACAGGTGCACCTTCAAAGATCATCTCCAAAAGCATGATCACACCGAAGAGAGTGCAGACTACACAAAAAAGAACCTGCAGTAGCCCAGGCTCTTGGGTCAAAAGTACTCATAGCGCCAATGTTCACCTAGTTTCAATGGATATACCGTTGACCATCGGCATCGACGATGCCTCTAGCTTATGCTGGCAAGCCAGTAGCGAGATTCTGAGCACTTGAAAGCCCTGCCTAATCACCGTTGTTGCGGAAGGATGTACCTCGGAACCACTGAATCTCACTGCCAAGGTGAATTCCAAAGATATGGTGCTTGGCCTAAACCACCTGAACTGAGTCAGTAGAGATCATAGAGTGAAGGGCCCACTTTCAAGTTCTGCACGTCTGGTTTCGAATGCGCCGAGGGCTTGTAGTAACACAACAGGTTCTTGTACATTCTCGCTGCAAATATGATTAACATGAGAGATAAAATAACTCTGAATCTGAAGAGCAATGGAAGTCAAATCGGCAACTAGCTGCGGCCTATAGCTTGTTCACCACCATCAGACATATGAAGCCAAAATCATCACTGGCCGATAGCTGTCTGACAGAGCAAAATGCAGACCTTTGGTCAACTCTCTATTGCTTCATCCAGTTCTAGGATGGTGACCCGTTGAAGAGTCTAGTCAGAGCGAGCCGGGACATTTTCACCCCACGCCCATCATTTGATCATCAATGAAATTACGCAACATCAACATTACTATAGTAACCATCTTAGCACTGATGATGATGGCTCACACCTAGAGGTAGACACTGTTGGGGAACGTTGCATGGAAAACAAAAAAAATTCTATGCACACGCAAGATCTATCCATGGAGATGCATAGCGGCGAGATGGGAGAGTATGTCTACGTACCCTCGTAGACCGTTAAGCAGAAGCGTTTATCAACGCGGTTGATGTAGTCGTACACCTTCACGATCCGCCCGATCAAGTACCGAACGCACGGCACCTCCGCGTTCAGCACACATTCAGCTCGATGACTTCCTCGCCTTCTTGATCCAGCAAGTCAGACGAGGTAGTAGATGAGTTCCGGCAGCATGACGACATGGTGACGGTGGTGGTGCAACTATCTCCACAGGGCTTCGCCGAGCACTACGAAAATTATGACCGAGGACGAACTAGAGGGAGAGGGGCGCCGCACACGGCTTGGGGATCATGGTGTGTGTTGCCCCTCTCCCTCCTCTCATATATATAGGTGGAGGGGGAGAGGAGGCAGCCCTAGGGCGTGCCCAAAGTGGCCGGCGGCTACCTTAGGCGCCTGCCTAGCCGCGTCCCCCCTTCCATATATGGACATGGGGGGAAGGAAAGGGGGCTGGCTGCCTTAGTGCGCCTCCCCTTCCTTCCCTCCCTTCCTTGGCGTGTGGCTAGGGGTGGAGGGGCGCGCTAGCCCCCTTGTGGGCTGGTTTGCTTCCCCCCTTTGGCCCATAAGCCCCACCACTTACCGGTGGCCTCCCGGAACCCCTTCCAGCACTCCGATAAATACCTGGTACTTTCCGAAACCTCTTCGGTGACCGAATAGCATCGTCCTATATGTCAATCTTTACCTCCGGACCATTCTGGAGCTCCTTGTCATGTCCATAATCTCATCTGGGACTCCGAACAACATTAGGTCACCAACTCACATAACTCATATAATACTATATCGTCAACGAACGTTAAGCGTGCGGACCCTATGGGTTCGAGAATGATGTAGACATGACCGAGACACTTCTCTGGTCAATAACCAATAGCAGGACCTGGATGCCCATATTGGTTCCTACATATTCTATGAAGATCTTTATCGGTCGAACCTTTATGACAACATACGTAATTCCCTTTGTTTGTCGGTATGTTACTTGCCCGAGATTCGATCGTCGGTACCTCCATACCTAGTTCAATCTCGTTACTGGCAAGTCTCTTTACTCGTTCCGTAATACATCATCTTGAAACTAACTCCTTAGTCACTTTGCTTGCAAGCTTCTTATGATGTGTATTACCGAGAGGGCCCAGAGATACCTCTACGTCATACGGAGTGACAAATCCCAATCTAGATTCATGCCAACTCAACAGACACCTTCAGAAATACCTATAGAGCATCTTTATGATCACCCAGTTACGTTGTGATGTTTGATAGCACACAAGGTATTCCTCTGGTATCTGGGAGTTGCATGATCTCATGGTCGAAGGAATATGTATTTGACATTAAGAAAGCAGTAGCAATAAACTGAACGATCATATGCTAAGCTAACGGATGGGTCTTCTCCATCACATCATTCTCCTAATGATGTGATCCTGTTATCAAGTGACAACTCATGTCCATGGTTAGGAAACCATAACCATCTTTGATTAACGAGCTAGTCTAGTAGAGGCTCACTAGGGACACAATATTTGTTTATGTATCCACACATGTATTTAAGTTTCCGGTCAATACAATTCTAGCATGAATAATAAACCTTTATCATGAATAAGGAAATATAATAATAACAAATTTATTATTGCCTCTAGGGCATATTTCCATCAGACGCCGAGGAAATAAGATGCTGTCGGATCATATCAATATGAGCCTCCTGATCTTATGCACAATCCTGCATGGTACAGGACCACCTTTGCTATTCCGAGCCTCGTTGTGTGCATGCCGTGGGAACCGACACATAATAGAAATAGCAGTGGATGTTTCTTCTTTTTTACTAGAGTTGTTTTGACAGTAACTATATGCTTTGGATTGTGAGGTAATGAATGGTTTCAAATCGCTATATCTTGCGGATACTTTAAGCGCCTAAATCATTGGTTTGTCGATATATTACTGCTAGGCATGCAAATGTGCCAGATTAAGTAAGCAAAAAGGCAACTTTTTTTCCTTTTTTTGCAACTGGGCGCCCTCCTCTGGCGACACGGGGGGAACCCTAGCCGCCGATGCTAGAACCTCCCTTCGCCGCCCTCCCCCGCATCTCTGCCTGCTGGAGGGCAGGCCGACGAAGCCACGTCGGGCCCTAGGAAGATGGCAACGGGGCGGATCTATCCTCTCGCACGCTCCCCCGCCCACCCGCCTCGCATACCACGACCCTCCCCATCCGTGGTGGCTGGCTCCCGCTGGTCTGGCAGGGCTTCGGCGTGCCCTAGCCGCGCGGCTCCGGTTCGTCTTTACCACCACCATCCATCCCCGCATGCGGATCTGGGATTCTTTGGCCGTCATGGGCGCCCCCCCCCCACCACAGCGGCTGACCGCAATCCTGACGGTCCGACGAGGGGGAGGGGTGGTGTTCCTTGGCAGTGACAATGGGCGCCCATCCCATGGCCCTCCCCTCCCCCCAGCGATGCGGCCTTGCCTGCCGCCGGTGCTTCGGTTGGGCACGGGCCTGTGGCCGGTTGCGGGGGTGCATGCTACTTGTGAACTGTGTTGGGATTTCCCCGAAGAGGAGAGGATGATGCAGTACAGTAGAGAGAAGTATTTCCCCCAGTTAATAACCAAGGTTATCAATCTAGTAGGAGAACTACACAACACCTCGTTAGCAGCGCCTGCACACAAAATAACAAATCCTTGCAACCTAACGCGAACAAGGGGTTGTCAATCCCTTGGCAGTTACGTGCAAGATAAAAATGTGTAGTAATTGATAGATAGATTGAACAAAAATATAAAATAAAATAAATAAAGTAAAATTGTTGCAAGCTATTTTTAGGATTTTTAGTATATGATAATAGTAGACCCGGGGGCCATAGTTTTCACTAGAGGCTTCTCTCTTGAAAATAGCATATGGTGGGTAAATAAATTACTGTTGAGCAATTGATAGAAAAGCAAATAATCATGACGATATCCAAGGCAATGATCATGTATATAGGCATCACATTCGAGACAAGTAGACCGAAACGATTCTGCATTTACTACTATTACTCCACACTTCGACCGCTATCCAGCATGCATCTAGAATATTAAGTTCATAAAGAACGGAGTAATGCCTTAAGCAAGATGACATGATGTAGACAAAGTAAACTCACGCATGAATAAACCCCATCTTTTTATCCTTAATGGCAATGATACAAATACGTGTCATGTCCCCTTCTGTCACTAGGATTGAGTACCGCAAGATCAAACCATCACAAAGCACCTCTCCCATTACAAGAAAAATCAATCTAGTTGGCCAAACCAAATCAATAGATCGGAGAGAAATACGAAGCTATAATAATCATGCATAAAAGAGTTCAGAGAAAACTCAAATAATATTCATGGATAATCCGATCATAAACTCACAATTCATCGGATCCCAACAAACACACCGCAAAAAGTGATTACATCGGATAGAACTCCAAGAACATCAAGGAGAACATTGTATTGAAGATCAAATAGAGAGAAGAAGCCATCTAGATACTAACTATGGACATGTAGGTCTGAGGTGAACTACTCACGCATCATCTGAAGTGCGCCAAGGATGATGTAGAGCCCCTCGATGATCGAATCCCCCTCCGCCAGAGTGCCGAAAAAGGCCTCCTGATGGGATCTCTCGAGAACAGGAACTTGCGGCGGCGGAAAGAGTATTTTGTGGACTCCTATGTTGGTTTCCTACTTTTCGAGAATTTATAGAGGCGGAGGTAGGTCAAACGGATCTACATGGGCCCCACAAGCCACCAGGGCATGATCTGGTGCCTCGTGGGCCACGGCTCCATCTTCTTGTCCCCTCCCGAAGGTTCAGGGTCTCTTATTGCCCGAAAAAATCTCCAAGAAGTTTGGTGGCATTTGGACTTCATTTGGTACCGACATTCTAAAAACCAAAAATAGGCAAAAAAAATAGCAACTCACACTGGGCACTAAGTTAATAGGTTAGTCCCAAAAAATGATATATAGTTGCTTGTAAATGTATATAAAACATCCAAGATGGATATTATAATAGCATGGAACAATAAAAAATTATAGATAAGTTGGAGATGTATCAGTGCACGCGGCCTGCTCGCGCAGGTGTCCCCCCTCCTCTGATGGCTCTTCCTCCCCCATGATTCAAGGTAACGGCTCTCGCGCGACGGTGGTGAGGTTCCAGTGGTAGTGGCAGGCACGGGGCGCCAGGCGACGGGTTCTTTGCTGCGTTGCTCCGGCCCCGGCAGCCTCGACCCCACGCTCTCCGAATTTCAGGGCTTGCCGGCGTTTCCTCGGGGTGGCTTTTTCGGCCTTGGTGCTAGTAGTTGTGTCTCTTCCAGCTAGCCTGGTTCGCCGATGTTCCGACGGCCACGACCACGGCAGCTCGGATCTGCGTCCCTCCAGTCCTAGCTTGCCGGCGTTGCCGGCCACCGTTGCCTCCCCCTTGCGGTGGTTTTTTGCTTCACCGCCGGGCTTACCCTGTACACCCCAAAGCATTCCCCTTTGGACCGATCCTTTGTTCGTGGGTTCGGAGGCAGTGCCACCCTCCGGCGACAGGTGCAGCCCCACCAATCCAACCAATGCTGGCTTCCTTATCCTCGACTCCATTATTGGCGGCTATGGGATTGCTCAACCTCAGGCCAGGGAGAAACCCCTGCTCGGCTTGCCTGTGCTAGCAGTGGTGGCGCCTGCAGGTGTTGTTTTCCTTCTTGGAGGCGCTGCCACAGCCTTCAGTTGTGCCTCTCTTCGAGCTTAGGAGAAACCCTAGGTCAGGCTCCTCCGGATCGAATGGCAACGGCGTCTCGGCGTTGTCTTCCTTCTTGAAGGCGCTATCTTGCTCACTCGCGGTGTCCACGGTGTTGGTCTCGGCGATGTGTTTTGCCGCTCTTGATTTTGGCTTGGTTGGTTTTTAACTGTGTTGTCTCTTCTGTTCAGGCTGAGCACCCCTTGTTTCTCTGCTTCGGGTACCATGTTCACGCCTGTTTGTGTTCGTGTCATGTCTTGTACCACTCATGTTACTTCTTCTATTCCTTCTATCCATGAAATGATACGCAAGCTTTGCGTATTCGCGAAAAAAGGAAACTTACCTCAAAATCGTATGCTGAAGAATCTGTGTTGCTCCCAAGCAAGGCGTTCTGCAAAAAATGCAGCAGTTCTAAGCTTTTCCGACTAGTGATTTGATTTGCACCACAGACTGAAAGGAATTTTGCTTGAGAACATGGAATAAGTAATTGCAATCTTTGAGTATCGATCATATATATTCGGAGACCTGACGTCATGAGCACATCACCTTTACCTCATGATCTGATATGCCAATTGTGACAAGCCTAAGTGTGAAGATAACATATGTTTGCACGTCCGGTTTCGAATGCTACTTTTGTTGATATTGTAGATAGGTTTACTTTATTGTGAATGCCGAGGCCTTAGAGTAACAAAGCAGATTATTGTACATTTCCTTACACCCTTTTATTTTACTTTTCCTAAAAGTTAGATTGATCTTTTTGTTGAGTGATGGCAGCCTTGTTGTTGTTACAAAATGCATGACAGAATCTGCAATAGCAGATGGCTCCTGCTGCTAGATGGTGATGTTTGATACGTCTCCAACGTATCTATAATTTATGAAGTATTCATGCCATGTTTACAACAATTTTATATGGTTTGGGTGCAATTTTATATGATTTGAATGGAACTAGCCCGGACTGACGCTGTTTTCAGCAGAACTACCGTGGTGTTGTTTTTTGTGAAGAAATAAAAGTTCTTCAAATGCAACAAAACTTTTTGACAATTTTTTTGGAACAAAAGAGGTACTAGAAGCTTCGTGGGAGCACCAGAAGGTGAAGGAGGTGGCCACTACCCACCAGGGCGTGCCAGGGGCCTTGCCCCACTACTAGGGAAAACCCTAGCAGTAGCGCGTGTATTAGGTATATCAGTAGCGCGGGCTCCCGCGCTACTGATACGGCGCTACAGCTAACCTCTAGCAATAGCGCTTGTTGGCCCACGCTACTGCTATGCATGCGTAGCAGTAGCGTGTGTCGCAGCAGCGCGCTATTGCTAATAGCTGCAGCGCTTTATATTAAGCCGCGCTACTGGTAAGGGCGCGCTGCTGCTAACTTTACTCCACTCGCTACTGCGAATTTTATTAGTTTTTTATTTTTTCTGCATATTTGTTTTGTATTTGAACATGATTTATACAATAATCTTTAGCACATACAAATGTCATCATCATACACATACAAATGTAATCATAGCATATATATACAAATAGTCTCATCAAATCATGTCATCATCATAATCGTCATCCAACACAAAGTGGTCTCTCATCATCATCTCGGAAATAGCGATACAAGTCTCGAATACTTGCAACTACATCGTCATCCATCTAAACAATGATATACGCGAGAAGAGCTATCACTATGAGTGAGAGCGAAACTATGCAGTACATGAGGCGGCGGTTATGAGTCCTCTCTCGCGCTAGCGTGAACCTCAAGTAACTAGCTTCTGCTTCTTGTCTACTTTTGAAGCCTTTATGGCTGGCGCCTGAGACCCCCTCCACTTGTGCCTGACACTCAGGCCACTCGTCGTACACACCCGAAACCTTCCCTTTCTACACGACATAGCACTGCTTCTTCGCCATCAAGAATCTAGGTAACTGTTAGCGATGCATCTTCATCAAGAGAATGTACAATCATATATGCAACAAAATATACTTGAGCAACACAAAAAAGAAAGGGCTAGCAACTAGATGCAACATATAGTAAACATACAAATAATGAACACAGTTTCATCGTACGCAAACTAATTAACTAGAGGTACGTAGGTCATCGTTCCCAAACTAACAAAGTAGCGTTACGCAAGTTCGGCAGGGACCATGGACATCACAAAGTTTCATCGCTACAGAAACTATACAAGTTCAACCGACACATATCATCATCATCGGCATCGTAAATCACTAGAAGTTCCATCCTTCCATATCATCGAGGATGGACCCTAGCTTCTTGAACGGCGTGAGGTCCTAACATTGCATGCCTATGTGAGTTCGGACGTCAGCTTGCGATATAGGGCCGTGGTGGAACATCCCCTTCTCATCGACAACTTCTTCATGATGATCATCGCAATGTCCCTCTGGTTGCGAAAGAAGTCATCTCTAAGTTTATAATCCGCTTCTCGATGAGATTCTACCCACTCGCAGATATGATCATCGTTTCTACTTGTCATGCGAATCTTTTGGTGATCCCTTCTAAACTCCATCATGAGATGGAGGAGGTAGAATCCATTGTTCTTGCTTGGTTTTGGGACATGGATGCAGCAGAAGTTAGTTTTATGCGAGAAACCCGTCTTCTTGTGCCTTTGTTTCCTGATCTGCAGGTGGCCATCCCTCAAGCTGAAGCCTTGGAGAGCATCATCTAGAATATTCATTATGTGGGTGTTGTCCTTCTTCTCGTAGTTTCTGGTAGGGTCGAAATACACGGTGTGGGAGAGTCGCGGGTAAACAATGATAAGGACGGCGCGCCCGTTGCTGCGGGGAAAAAACACCTCAAATTATTCTCCATATGAGCAAAAAGGAATGATTGAAATGTACGAAAGGGTTGTCCATCACTGACTTACTTTGGATGATAAGGCAGGAGGACAATTCCTGGTCCTTATTCTGTACCATGAAGTTTTTGAGGTACTCCCTAGCAATTTTACGCTCAAAGATGCCGAGACTCAAGAAGGACTCGTGCATGTAGTATGGATCCGCCACACAGATTTGCGAGACTTCTTCTCTCTTCATGACAGAGCTCATATGTAGCACAAAAAGGCGGATGATTGTACAATCGAGCCGCCTTGTCAGAAACATCTCGAAGATATGGTCAAACCGCAGGAAGAACACCCCCACGGGCCGTGTGTCGACGTAGCACTTCCCCTCAGGCACACGAGCCGCGTATGTCGGATATCTTGGATCCTTCGAGACTAGTAGGCTTTTCTCAGTCGACAACACATGGTCGTGCAGTCTCCTAAGATCCCCTGATATTGCCTCCAGCGGTTTCGGCGATAGCATCGGCTCGCCCGTGACATGGAACATGGCAACACCTTTGAAAGGTACAAGCTCTTCAAAATCCGCCATCGGGCTGCTATGTGCTCTGGCTTGTTTGTAGGCAGCAGAGCCTCTCTTCCCCGGTCTCTTCCTCTCCTTTTTCTAGGGCTGACCTTCCAGACCCTTCCTTAACCCCTGCCCCAGTGTTGTCGGGCTAAGCACTGTACGACCCCCGGCTAGTTGAGCCTGTGTTGAGGCGGCATCTTCAGGCGTGTCTTGTGAGGATTGCATGAAGAGAGACTTCTTGCAATCCCTGCTAGGACGTTCCTGCCCGGGCAGATCATCCATATCCTCATCAGCATGCTGATAGCCCGAGTCGTCATATGGCTGACTCATCATATCTAAGTCACCATAATAGGCGCCTATATTGAGGAACCGAAGAGGGTCCTCCTCCATCTCATCATCCATTCTTTGTTCTACGGGGGCGATTACATCAGCCACTATTGGACCCCCTTCATCACGTCGTCCGCCGCTCTCACCCGGCACTACAGGCGCTGGTAATTGCGTAGGCGGGGTGGTGGTGTCCATACCTGCTTGTTGATGTGTGGTTATTGGTGTGCTCTCGGCTGGCTCCAGACGAAGAAGATTCTTCGGCCATAGCAGCACCCAACCCTTGCAGCTTCCAATCCGCGGCGGGGTCTCATTATCCTCTCCCCCTAGCCGTACTAGAGGAGGCAAATCCTCGTGCCCCAATTTCACACTCGACAAGGTAACCCTGAAGTGCCCACGGGGCATCGGCTAGCCGTGGAATGTGAGTTCCAAGGGCTTCGTTATCACTCCCTTTCCCACATCCACCTTCTGGCCTTTGATCAAGTAGAGTATGGTGCACGGGGTTTCGTCGGCCTGCAAACACATGTCTGCGGCGTAAAACATCCGAAAGGCAACGAAAATGGAATATTCTAGATATATGTCGGTGCGACATGTAATTTTCGTGAGGGCGTCGAGCTCAGCCAAAGACGAAGGCCCGCCAGTGCGCCAGAGACTGAGGACGGGCTGCTATGAGCGGGTGCGGGTGCGGGAGCAGGCCCGGTTGCATGAGCAGGTGATGGTGCGGTGGTGTTGTTCACCGAGTTGCTCCCGACGAAACTGGGCATTGGGAAATCATCTACCGTCTTGTCTGGATTTTCCTTCGTCCAGTTGATGATAGCCGGGATCAAGTTAGTAGCGAAATCATTTCTGCAGGCATGTACAGCTGCATCGACTGCCTGCTGTAGCAACTCATTTTTCTCCTCGGCTGCTTTTTTCGCGTCCTCAGCTGCTTTTTTCTTGAACGCAAGCTTCACATTCTTCTCGATGTCCTCCTGACTAAACTTCTTTTTCTGCTTCTTCGCCTCCGGGCCCTCCTTGTAAAAGACCTTCCACATGGCGCCATTTCCGGCGCCGTGCACACGTCCATATTACGGCCACTGGTCCAAAGGGAGTCCCTTAAGTTCGTTCAAGGCCCGGTTGAGAGGGGTGTCCCCCTTGGGCCTCATCGGCGAAGTAGGGCTTTCGGCTGCAAGCTGGTGTTGCTTCTCCTACAGAAGGAACGTGAACCATTTACGAATGTGTAGTTGACTTGATCAGAAGCTAAATGTAAGGTGGTAAAAGAATAATTACCAGTATTCTAATCAATTTCCTCATGATCTGGTCCGTGTAAAAAACCTTCTTTTCCTTGTCCCACTTGTAGCGGACCCTGATGAAGTCACGCTCCAAGGGGTTGGTGAACTTCGCGAAAAGGTCTGGGACACCCGCGGCTTCACGTTCCGCGTCCTCCTTATCCCATATGGGCCTTTTTCCAAGGTAGCCACGGCTTCCGAGGCGATGCTTCCCCGTCTTCCTTTGCTGAAGGCTCTTGAATTTCGCAGCCTTAGCCTTGGCTGCCTCGGTAGCGCAAGTGTCCTTGAACTTTTTGAACTCCTCTTCTGTAAGTGTTGGATTTTCCTCCAGAATCTTGGACAGGGGGTTCCTCAGCCTCAATTGCTCGTTTCACCCTCCCTTTCCAGGAGGCCAAATCATTGCTGAACATGCCCATGGCATGATTGTTAATCTTTTTTGTCTTCGGATCATCCCACGGTTGTTCTATGCTATCATCCTGGTCGGGGAACTTGAATCTCTTGTGCAACTTCGTCAGGAGCAACTGCCTCAAATGTTCTTTACTCCTTAAGTCATCGTCGTTGATGCTCGCGCATTCCCATAGGATGCATCCTACTTGGTTCCCATAGCACTTGCGAGGTTCTTCCGGCTCTAATGGCTCAAACTTGCCAGGGGCCATTTTTGTGATCACCGGTCGTTCGATGCCGAGTTTGTTAGGTTTTCGTATCCTCTGCTTCTTCTGCTTCTTCTTTTCGGTAGCGGCATCGGCGCCAGTTCCTTCCCCGTCGGTATCTTCCCCGTCGATACCTTCCCCGCCGGTCTTGGCACCACCATCGGTGCCGGCGCCGTCGGTGCCGATGTCGGCGTCAGTACCATCATCGAGGCCGACCTACAAACCTTGACTCTGCTTAGCAGACAAAAAGTCAAGGTACTATTGTTCACCCTCATAATCCATCTCGTCTGCATCTTGGTCAGAAGGCCCGGTTTCTTCATTGTTCGACATGTTTCCTATGATTAAGTCTCCTCGTTTAATTCTAAAACTATAATAAAATGAGAAATGACATAAAAAAAGATCTATGTTTGCCAGAATGCCGTTTCCCAGCAAATCCCGACACTCGATATGTCTACTTTCTAGCACAAGTCATGCCAAAATTCATGGGAAATTTCGGCATGACCTTTGCTAAAAAGTGGACATATCGAGCACCTGAAATTCACCGGAACAGAAATGAATCAACATTCCGGCGAAACATAGGCCACTCAGATCATTTACCCTGAACATAATCATCATTTTCCAAATATGACATGTCCAAAACATCACATGTCCAAATATGACATGTCCAAATTCCAAATATGACATGTCCACATATCACATGTCCACTTCAAATTTGCATATAAAAGGAAGAAAAATATAGAACTTGAAGAAAAATGCAAGAAGTCGGGGGGTCGGGGGGTTCAAATTGCACCTAGGGTTCATAATATAGCCAAATTAACCTACTAGTTTGATACCTAGCTAAATTCATAACTAAATAGATAACCTAATTAACCTACTGCCCTAACTAAAACCTAAGTAAATTAACCGAAGAACCCTAGCTAGCAGAGAGAGGAGGAGCGGTGGGGGCTTACAGAGGGTGCAGGGGCGAGGAGGCAGGCCCGACGACGGCCGAGGTTGGGAGGGGAGGAAGCAGAGGAGGGAGACGTGGTGCGCCGGGGCCAGGGTCGGGGGCGAGGGCGAGGTCGCCAGGGTCGGGGGGTCGGGGGCGAGCGCCGGGGTCGGGGGCAAGGGCAGGACTCCAGCGAGGTCGAGGGCGAGGGCAGGGCTCCGGCGCTTGAGGCAGGGGCGGGGCGAGGGCACGGGCTCCGGCAGCGATGAGGGGGGAGAAGAGAGAGTGGGGATTTGGGGGAAGAAGCAGAGGCGGGAAGCCCGCTGGGGGGTTAAGTCAACATAGCAGTAGCGCGTTTCGACAAGAAGCGCTACTACTATAACCAGTACCTATAGCGCATTTTTCTGAAGGGCGCTACTGCTATGTTGACTAGCTATAGCTCTTTTTTAGAAAAGCGCTACTGCTATAACCAGTACCTATAGCAGTTTTCCTGTTTGTTTCTTCTATTTTCTTTGCCTTTATTTTCTCTTCCTTTTCTTTTCTTTTCCTTTTTTCTGAGAGTAGGAACGAAGGGAAGGTGATGCAATGAATATAACTAAGGCGATATATATTTCATCAGTTGATGGTTAAGTATGTATACAAAATAGGAACATATATATTACATCATTTGACCCATGCATAACGGTTAAGTGTGTACACAAAATAGGAACATATATATTACATCATTTGACCGATAATGGTTTCTCAGCGTCAACGTTTTCGTTTTTGAGTGAGCTTCTTTCCCTTCTTGTTCGTTGAAGAATAATTGAGCCCCTTATTGTGACTTTTCCTTTTCCATGGAGTACGATCTTTCTTAGGTAATGTAGTATTGATTCTTCTTTTGACGTATACTTCATCGTCATCGTCATCTTCCCTCATTGGGTTGCCGTACTGGTCGTAGTCTTCCTCGTTGGCGACTCCATCCATTCCAATGATGTTCCTTTTGCCTCTCCTCATGACAACACAGCTGGGATTGCACGGGTCGGTTATGAAGAAGCATTGTGTCACGTGCTTAGCGTGTACCCATGGCTCGTTTTTTGCGATAGTGTTCACGGTAGCGCTCTTGGCGTCGGGTATAGTCATGGTAGTGAAATACCAGTTTTCTCTTTTGACATTCTTAGCCCATCTGGCACGGAACATCGTCGTGTTGTGCAGTCCAGAGTAGTCAAGCTCCCAGATCTCCTCGACCCTTCCGTAAAATCTCTCAATTGCGTCGTTGTCGCTGCCGGTCATGCATTCCATCATCACCCCTGAGTTCTGATCATCACTGTCCATATCTTTACCCTCCGTGTAGAACGTGTATCCGTTGATATCGTATGCCTGATAGGTGACGAGGTTGGGCGAGGGGTCATGTGCTAAGGCGTATATGAGCAATCCGTCCTTAGAGCCCTCTTCCGGGGGATTAGCAATAATATGCTCTTTGAACCAATGCAGGAAAGTGGGGTTGTGCTCTCTAGTAACTTCGGCGTCCGTCCTGCATACCCCCCGGTCACGATACTTCTTTGCGATAGTTTCTTTGTGCAGTGTCACGAAAGGATCTACCTGCTGTATGTGTTGTAGCACTACCAAGTTTCCTCTGTCAAAGTCGTTGCGTCTATCTGAGTAGGCCACATGCAGTTCCCTGCGACCGTTGGAGTGACCTTCTCCTTCGAGCCTCCCAACGTGCTTTTTAACGGGCAAACCAACACCAGGCGGCCGGTCTGCGCCATATAGAAATTTCTCGCAGAAAGAGGTGCACTCTTGTGTAAGATAGACCTGGACGATGCTTCCATCCGGACGGGACATGTTATGAAGGAGTCCTTTGATGATCGCATTCATCCTCTCGAACGGCATCATGTTGTGCAGGAATGACGGCCCCAGGCCTATTATGTCGTCCATAATATGAACACACAGATGCACCATGACGTCAAAGAACACGGGCGGGAAGTACATCTCAAGCTCATTTAGTATCACAATGATCTTTTCCTGTAGCCTTCGGAGCTACTTCACACTGATCGACTTTCGAGAGATGATGTCGAAAAAGTTGCAGAGACCAATAAGCGTGTCACGGATGTGCTTGTCCATTATCCCTCTAAGGGCAACGGGTAGTATCTACGTCATCATCACATGACAGTCATGGGACTTCATCCCGCTAAACCTTTTCTTCTTCGTGTCTAGATATCTGCTTATCTTGCCACGGTAACCGGAACTAACTTTGATTCCGGTAAGGCACTTGAATTGATCGATCTCAGCCGGACTTAAGGTGAAGCAAGAAGGGGGGCAATAATCCTCTTCCTTTACTTTTTTGCCCTTCTTCTCCTGCGCCTCTGTCTTCGTCTCTGTCTCCTCTGACTTTTTACGGGGCGGCATGTGCAGATCTGCCCTGATCTCCAAATCTTGCAAGTCATTTCTTTCCTTCGGCCCATCCTTGGTCTTATCCGGCATGTTCATCAGTGTTGCAAGCAAGCTCTCAAGGACATTCTTATAGATATGCTTTTGATCAAGGCAATGAGGTGTGTCGAGTTTGTGCCAGTACTCCAAGTCCCAGAAAACAGACCTCGTCTTCCATACCTTCAGCAGCAGCTCCAGTGCCTTTTTCATCGTCTTTCCCGGCGCGGGGCACTGTTCCCAGTTTTTCAACAACTCATCAATTTCGGCGCCGCTCTGCTTACTTGGAGGTCCTTGATGCTCAGCCTCACCATTGAATAGATCTCCACGGTTTCTCCACGGGTCGTCCTTCTCGAGCCATCTTCGATGCCCCATGTACACGATTTTCCCAGACCCGCCATCTTTCCTTGACGTTAGCTGCTGAGACGTCATATCATCCATGCACCGCGTGCATCCGCAATATCCATGGCACACCTGGCCTACGACATATCCATAACCGAGATAGTCGTGCACCGTCGTGATCAACACGGCTCTCATATAGAAATACTCACCTTTGCTGGCATCCCATGTCAGCGCCGGTGTTTTCCATAACGTGTCTAACTCCTCTTGAAGTAGCCCAAGATACAGATTAATATTATTTCTCGGTTGTTTTGGCCCTTGAATCAGCATGCTCATGTGTATGTACTTCGACTTCATGCACAACCAGGGGGGAGGTTGTACATCCATACAAACACGGGCCATGTGCTATGGTTGGTGTTTTGGTTGCCAAACGGATTCATGCCATCGGTACAGGTGCCAAGCACGACGTTCCTTGCATCACATGCGAAATACCGATATTCGCCGTTGAACGCCCTCCACTGGCTTCCATCCATGACGTGTCTCAGCTTCGGATCATCTCCATCGTCGGGCTTCTTCCTCTCCACGTGCCAGCGCATGAGCTTTGCTTCCTTGGGATCTACGAAATACCGCTGGAGACGGGGAGTGATCGGTAAGTACCTTACAACTTTCTGGGGAGATTTCTTCCCGGCCTTCTTGTATCGAGAAGCATTGCACACCGGACAGCTAGTTTTTTCCGGGTGCTCCTTCCGATAAATTATGCAATCATTTTTGCATGCATGGTATCTAACGTGCGGCAGATCAAGAGGGCACACGATCTTCTTGGCCTCATCCACACTAGTAGGACATAGATTCCCCGCGGGAAGAACATCCTTTAGGTACTTGAGAAGCTCATCGAGGCTAGTGTCGGTCCATTTGTTTTTAGCCTTCGTCTTCAGGAGTTCAAGCGTGAAACTCAAGCAGGTCACCTCGGGATTGCAACCATGATACAATGGAGTTTTGAGTCTATCACCAGTTGCTACAGCTTGGCCTTCTCTCTAGAAGCAGCTATGTCAGTACTCATCTCCTTGCGAAGCAGTGCTTGAACATGAGGGTCCTGCACGATTGAACTTAGTACCGACGAATTCTGCGGCGTGGAGTCCACGTTTTCTCTGCCGCCATGTCCGGCCCCTTCTCCGCCACCATGTCCGGCCCCTTCTCCGCCGCCATTATCGATCATCTCTTCGTCTTGCCCCGTGTTGTCATTGGCTGCCCCGTCGGCGTCCTCAACATCATCATCCTCATCTTCAATTATCCACCGAGTATAGCCATCCATGAAACCAGTCATGAGCAGGTGCGCCATCACACGACCATCATCATAGGGGTCGAGCCAAACTCATCCTTTGCATCTTCGACACGGACATAAAACCTCTGTCAAGTTATTTTCTATCATGTCCTGCACCGCCGACCGCAACCACCTATCTACCATCGTTCCACTAACCATCATGAACGCCTGCACGGTAATAGTAAACAAATTGATTATAAAAATGCATTCATGCATCAAAGTCATACAAAAATTCGGCATGACCTTCCCTAAAAATAGGACATATAGAGTTTGCCCGAAATTTGCCGAAACAGAAATAAATCGACATTTCGGCAAAACATAGGCAACTCACAAGCACAATTCGGCGTCAACTCATGCCACACACACAATTTCCATCATATCGCCCGATTATGTCATATCGCACACACATACACATATTTCCATTCTTGCAAAAGCATAAATTTTTAATCACCTATCTCGAGATCGAGCACGGTGATGATGATGTCGATAGGTGTCGCCACACACACCTATGGAATGATCAAAAGTGGATAAAGCTCTTCTTGACAAGGCTAGATCTAGTTAGGGAGGTACATAGGTCACTTCACTAAATGCTAGATCTACCTAGCTAGCTAGTTTGGGAGGAGACAAGTTCAACTAGTGGAGGGGGAAGGAAAAAGAGAAAGGAGATACATTAATGGAGGTGGTGTAGTTAGCTAGGAGTAATAAAGAGAGAGAAAGATAGGTAGAAGAAGGAGAGTAATGGGGGGGGGGAGAAGTAGTGAGGAAGAAGCAAAGTGAGGGAGAGAGGAGGTGGGAGCTAGGGGAAAGTGAGGAAGAGAGGATGGGGGAGGGGAAGGGGGGGAGGAAAAAGGTGGTATGGCTGCGGCTTAGCAGTAGCGCTGGGTGTAAAAAGCGCTACTGCTAATAAGATAGCAGCAGCGCGCTTCTGGCAAAGGCGCTACTGCTAAGCGGGGGCCGCCATGTGGCCAGGTTCAAAATTAGCAGTAGCGACCTGCGAAAAAAGCGCGCTACTACTATTACTTTAGCAATAGAGCGGTTAACGTTGGCGCGCTACTGCTAAACCTAGGGTGGCGGGAACGGTCGGTCAATTTTAGTAGCAGCGTGGTTCTACCGAGCCGCGCTACTGCTAAGTTGGTAGCAGTAGCGCCTGTTTGGGGCACGCGCTATTGCTAATTAGCAGTAGCGCCCCTTCCTGACCCGTGTTGCTGCTAAGATTCTGTGTATAAGGTTTTCCCTAGTAGTGCTCGTGTGCTGGTGGGTAGTGGGCCCCTCGAAGCCCATCTGGATGTGAGACCGATGCAAATAAATCCTATAAATATAGAAACCCCCAGAAATAACCCTAGATCAGAAGTTCCGCCTCCGCAAGCCTCTGTAGCCACGAAAAACCAATCTAGACCCTGTTCCGGCACCCTGTCAGAGGGTGAAATCATCATCGGTGGCCATCTTCATCATCCCGATGGCCACCATGATGAGGAGGGAGTAGTCCACCCAAGGGGCTAAGGGTTTGTACCAGTAGCTATGTGTTTAATCTCTCTCTCTCTCGTGTTCTTGATTTGGCATGATCTTGATGTATCTCGAGCTTTGTTAATATAGTTGGATCATATGGTTTTTCCCCTCTCTATCTTGTTCTGATGAATTGAGTTTTCCCTTTGATATTTTGTTCTTATCGGATTGAATACTTTTATGGATTTGAGAGCACTTGATGTATGTCTTGCCATGAATAACCGTGGTGACAATGGGGTATCATATTGATTCACTTGATATATGTTTTGGCACTCAACACGTGGATTCCCGAGGTGACATTGGGGTAATCTATGCATAGGGGTTGATGCATGTTCTCGTCTTTGTTTCTCCGGTAGAAATCTTGGGGCACTCTTTGAGGTTCTTTGTGTTGGATTGAGTTTTATGAATCTGAAATTGTTTGATGCATATCGTATAATCAACTCACGGATACTCATGGTGACATTGGAGTATCTAGGTGACATTAGAGTTGGTTGATGTGTATCATATGGTGTTATTTTAGTACGAACTCTTAGATAGATCGATTGAAAAGGATAAATTGGTGTTATTTTAGTACGAACACTTGGATACATCGATCGGAAAGGATAACTTTGAGGTGGTTTTGTACCCTACAAACAATTTCTTCTTATATTCTCCGCTAGATAAGCACTTTGGAGTGATTCTTCGTCACACGTTGAGGGATGGTTATATGATCCAATTATATTAGCATTGTTGAGAGATTGCACTAGCGAAAGTATGTATCCTAGGCCTTGTTTCTAAGCATTGCAATACCGTTTCTGCTCACTTTTGTTACTTGCGACCTTGCTGTTTTTTTATTGTTCCTATTACAAAAATCAATATCTACTATCATTACTACACTTGTATCACCATCTCTTCACTGAACTAGTGCACCTATACAATTTACCATTGTATTTAGTGTGTTGGGGACACAAGAGACTTTTTGTTATTTGGTTGCAGGGTTGTTTGAGAGAGACCATCTTCATCATATGCCTCCCATGGATTGATAAACCTTAGGTCATCCACTTGAGGGAAAATTGCTACTGTCCTACAAAACTCTGCGCTTGGAGGCCCAACACCAGTCTAAAAGAATAAAGTTGCGTAGTACACACCAAGCTTGGGGATGCTATGTTTGATGAATATGGTATTTTTAGTCCCCCAAGTTTTGATGAGAATATTTATTATGATGATTGCATGCCACCTATTTATGGTGATTACAATGATGAAAGTGGATTTGGAAGAGTGTCAACTTTATGTAATATTGATCCCACTATTTTGGAGGGTGTTGAATCTTATTGTAATAATTATGAAAGTGGATTTGGAGATGTCATGACTTTATTTAGTAATGATTCCACTATTTTGGAAGAGGTTTCATTTGACTATGGAAACAAAGTTGCTATCTATGATGATTATGGTGATGACATGTATGCTATAAAGAATAATGATAACCATGAAACTTGTCATCCTGATTTTAACTTTCTATTGAATTATGCCAATCAAGAATCTCATGATAGTTATTTTGTTGAGTTTGCTCCCACTACTATGAATGAGAAGAAATTTGCTTATGGGGAGAGTAATAAAAAAATTATGCATGTGGATCATGAAAAGAATGCTTTATGTGATAGTTATATTGTTGAATTCATTCATGATGCTACTGAAAACTATTATGAGAGGGGAATATATGATTTTACATATTGCAATAATATCAAGTTTCCTCTCTATGTGTTGAAAATCTTGAAGTTTTGCCTGTTTTGCCTTCCTATGCTAGTTGATTCTTGTTCCCATAAGTTGTTTGCTCAAAAAATCCCTATGCATAGGAAGTGGGTTAGACTTAAATGTGCTAGTCATATGCTTCATGATGCTCTCTTTGTGTTTCAATTCTTATCTTTTATGTGAGCATCATTGAAATCATCAAGCCTAGCTAAAAAGGCATTAAAGAAAAGCGCTTGTTGGGAGACAACCCAACACTTATACCTACTATTTTTGTGTGTTCACATGATCAGGCTACTGTAGTAATCATGTTTAATAGATTTTGTTTCAATAAAGTGCCAAGTAAAGCCTTTGGAATAGTGTGGATGATAGTTGACTTGATTCTGTGCAAAAGCAGAAACTTTTGCGCCCAGTAACAGAATTGTTAAAAATCAGTGGAGCGTCGAAAAATTCTGGATTTTTTACAGTTGATGGGTGATACGTCCATTTTGCATCATGTTTTCCTACTATTATGTATAATGTTTTTATGCATAATAATATTTTTGGAGTAATTCTAATGCCTTTTCTTTCATAATATGCAAGGTTTACACAAAGAGGGGGAATGCCGGCAGCTGGAATTCTGGACCTAAAAAAGCTATGTCGGAGTTACCTATTCTGCACATCTCCAAATGACCTGAAAATTTACGGAGAATTATTTTGGAATATATAAAAAATACTGGAGCAAATAACTACCGGAGGGGGCCCACCTGGTGAGCACAAGACATCAAGGCGCGCCTGGGCCCTGGTGGGTTGTGCCTAGCACAGCCCACCTCCGGTGCCCATCTTCTGGTACATAGGTCATGTTGACCTAGAAAAAATCAAGGGTGGACTTTCGGGATGAAGCGCCGCCGTCTCGAGGCAGAACTTAGGCAGGAGCACTTTTACCCTCCGGCGGAGCGATTCCGCCGGGGGAACTTCCCTCCAGGAGGGGGAAATCATTGCCATCGTCATCACCAACAACCCTCTCATCTTTGGGAGGGCAATCTCCATCAACATCTTCAACAGCACCATCTCCTCTCAAACCCTAGTACATCTCTTGTGTTCAATCTTTGTACCGGAACCTCAGATTGGTACCTGTGGGTGACTAGTAGTGTTGATTACATCTTGTAGTTGATTACTATATGGTTTATTTGGTGGTAGATTATATGTTTAGATCCATTATGCTATTTAATACCCCTCTGATCTTGAGCATGAATATCATTTGTGAGTATTTACTTTTGTTCTTGAGGTCAGAGGAGAAGCCATGTTGCAAGTAATCATGTGAACTTGATATGTGTTCGATATTTTGATGATATGTATGTTGTGATTCCCTTAGTGGTGTCAAGTGAATGTCGACTACATGGCACTTCACCATATTTGGGCCTAAGGGAATGCATTGTGGAGTAGTTATTAGATGATGGGTTGCTAGAGTGATAGAAGCTTAAACCCTAGTTTATGCGCTACTTCGTAAGGGACCGATTTGGATCCAAAAGTTTAATGCTATGGTTAGATTTTACCTTAATACTTTTCTCATAGTTGCGGATGCTTGCGAGGGGGTTAATCATAAGTAGGAGGTTTGTTCAAGTAAGAACAACAGCTAAGCACCGGTCCACCCACATATCAAATTATCAAAGTAGTGAACACGAATCAAACCAACATGATGAAAGTGATATGGTGAGATTCCCGTGTACCCTCAAGAACACTTTGCTTATCATAAGAGACCATTTTGGCCTTTCCTTTGCCACAAAAGGATTGGGCTACCTTGCTGCACTTTATTTACCGTTACCATTACTTGGTTGTTACAAATTATCTAGCAATCAAACAACTTGTTACCGACTATTTCAGTGCTTGCAGAAAATACATTGCTGAAAACCACTTGTCATTTCCTTCTGCTCCTCATTGGGTTCGACACTCTTACTTATCGAAAGGACTACGATTGATCCCCTACACTTGTGGGTCATCAAGACTCTTTTCTGGCACCGTTTCCAGGGAGTGAAGCACTCTTGGTAAGTGGAAATTCATAAGGAAAAATTATTACTACGTGCTGAAATTTATTGTCACTTGTTACTATGGAGAACCATCCTTTGAGGGGTTTGTTCGGGGTATCTTCACCTCGACCAGAAACACAATTAGTTGAACCTCAACCTACTGCACCTACTGAAAATATTGGTTATGAAATTCCTTCTGGTATGATAGAACAACTGCTAGCTAATCCTTATGCAGGAGATGGAACTGAACATCCTGTGCACTTGATATATGTGGATGAAATTTGTGGATTATTTAAGCTTGCAGATTTGCCCAGAGATGAAGCTAAGAAGAGGGTTTTCCCTTTATCTTTGAATGGAAAATCATTGTCATGGTATAGGCTATGCGATGATATTGGATCTTGGAACTGGAATTGATTGAAATTGGAATTTCACCAAAAAATTTATCCTATGCATCTAGTTCATCGTGATCGGAATTATATATATAATTTTTGTTCTCGTGAATGATAAAGTATCGATCTAGCTTTGGGGAGGCTTAAGTCAATGTTATATTCATGCCCCAATCATGAGCTCTCTAGAGAAATTATTATTCAGAATTTTTATGCTCGGCTTTCTCATGACGATCGATCCATGTTTGATACTTCTTGTACTGGTTATTTTATGAAGAAGACTATTGAATTCAGGTGGGATCTTTTAGAAAGAATTAAATGCAACTTTGAAGATTGGGAACTCGACGAAGGTAAAGAGTCAGGTATTAAGCTTGAATTTGATTGTGTTAAATCTTTTATGAATACCGTTGCTTTTCACAAGTTTAGCACTATGGAACTTGACTCTGAGATAGTGGCCTCCTTTTGTGAATCTTTTGCAACTCATGTTGATCTACCTAAGGATAAGTGGTTTAAATATCATCCCCCTATTAAAGAATAAATTAAAGAACTGGTCATAGTTAAAGATGAAACTATTATTTACAATGTTGATCCAGTTGTGCCTACTTCTTACATTGAAAAACCACCTTTCCCTGTTAGGATAAAGGAACATGCTAAGGTTTCAACTGTGGTTCACAAAAGCAATATTAGAGCACCTAAACCTGCTGAACTAATTAAAGTAGAACCTAGTGTTGCTATGGTTAAAGATCTCCGGGTAGAAAATATTGATGGGCTTGTTATTTACTTCTGTGATGATGCTGCTAGAATTGCCATACCCGATGAAAAACATAAACATAGAACTGTTGTTGGCAAGCCTGTTGTCTAAGTTAAAATAGGAGATCATTGTTATCATGGTTTATATGACTTAGGTGGTAGCGTGAGTGCTATTCCTTTTACCTTATACCAAGAAATTATGAATGACATAGCACCCGCTGAAATAGAGGACATAGATGTTACTATTAAACTTAATAATAGAGACACCATCACACCACTTGGGATTGTTAGAGATGATGAAGTCTTGAGTGGGAAAATAAAATACACTACTGATTTTCTAATTCTTGGTTCCCCACAAGATGAATTTTGTCCCATTATCTTTGGTAGACCCTTCTTGAAAACCGTGAATGCCAAAATAGATTGTGAAAAACAAATTGTCGGTGTTAGCTTTGGTAATGAGTCTCATGAGTTTAATTTCTCCAAGTTTAGTAGACAACCACATAAGAAAGAATTACCTAGTAAGGATGAAATAATTGGTCTTGCTTCTATTGCCGTGCCCCCTACGGATCCACTAGAACAATATTTGTTAGACCATGAAAATGATATGCATATGCATGAAAGAAATGAAATAGATAAAATTTTCTTTGAACAACGACCTCTGCTCAAACATAATTTTCCTATTGAAACCCTAGGAGGTCCTCCTCTACCTAAAGGTGATCCTATGTTTGAATTAAAGCAATTTCCTGATACTTTGAAATATGCTTATCTTGATGAGAAAAAGATATATCCTGTTATTTTTAGTGCTAACCTTTCAGAACATGAAGAAGAAAGATTATTGAAAATTCTGAAGAAGCACCGTGCTGCCATTGGATATACTCTTGATGATCTTAAGGGCATTAGTCCCACTCTCTGTCAGCACAAGATTAATATGGAACTTGAGCTAAACCCGTTGTTGAGCATCAACGATGTTTGAATCCTAAGATTGAAGAAGTGGTAAGAACTGAAATATTAAAGCTTCTGGAAGCAGGTATAATCTATCCCATAGCTGATAGTAGATGGGTGAGTCCCGTTCATTGTGTCCCTAAGAAAGGAGGTATTACTGTTGTTCCTAATGATAAAAATGAACTTATTCCACAAAGAATTGTTACTGGCTATAGAATGGTAATTGATTTTAGAAAATTAAATAAAGCAACTAGAAAAGATCACTACACTTTGCCTTTTATTTATCAAATGTTGGAAAGATTATCTAAGCACACACAACTTTGTTTTCTAGATGGATATTCTGGTTTTTCTCAAATACCTGTTTCACAACCTAATCAAGAGAAAACCACCTTTGCTTGCCCTTTTGGAACTTATGCTTATAGACGTATGCCTTTTGGTTTATGCAATGCACCTGCTACCTTTTAAAGATGTATGACTGCTATATTCTCTAGTTTTTGTGAAAAGATTGTTGAGGTTTTCATGGATGATTTTTCTGTTTATGGAACTTCTTCTGATGATTGCTTGAGCAACCTTGATCGAGTTTTGCAGAGATGTGAGCAAACTAACCTTGTCTTGAATTGGGAGAAGTGTCACTTTATGGTTAATGAAGGTATTGTCTTGGTGCATAAATTTTTTGAACGAGGTATTGAGGTGGATAAAGCTAAAGTTGATGCAATTGAGAAAATGCCATGTTCTAAAGATATTAAAGGTATTCATAGTTTCCTTGGTCATGCTGATTTCTATAGGAGGTTTATTAAAGACTTCTCTAAAATTTCTAGGCCTCTTACAAATCTTTTACAAAAGGACGTTCCATTTGTTTTTATGATGATTGTGTAGAAGCCTTTGAAACACTTAAGAAAGCCTTAACTACTGCACCTATTGTTCAACCGCCTGATTAGAACTTGCCTTTTAAAATTATGTGTGATGCTAGTGATTATGCTGTTGGTGCTGTTCTAGGACAAAGAGTTGATAAGAAATTAAATGTTATCCATTATGCTAGCAAAACTCTAGACAGTGCCCAAACAAATTATGCTACTACTGAAAATAATTTTTAGCAGTTGTGTTTGCTTGTGACAAATTCAGATCTTACATTGTTGATTCCAAAGTAATTGTTCACACTGATCATGCTGCTATTAAATATGTTATGAAAAAAAAGATGCTAAACCTAGACTCATTAGGTGGGTTCTTTTGCTACAAGAATTTGATTTACATATTACTGATAGAAAAGAAGCTGAGAACCCCGTAGCTGATAACCTGTCTAGGTTAGAGAATATTCTTGATGACCCACTAGCTATTGATGATAGCTTTCCTGATGAACAACTAGCTACAATAAATGTTTCTCATAATACTCCTTGGTATGCTGTCTATGCTAATTATATTGTTGCTAAATACATACCACCTAGTTTCATGTACCAACAAAAGAAAAAAAATTCTATGATTTAAGACATTACTTTTGGGATGACCCACATCTTTATAAAGAAGGAGTAGATGGTATTATTAGACGTTGTGTACCTGAGCATGAACAGGAACAAATCCTACGAAAATGTCACTCCGAAGCTTATGGAGGGCATCATGCGGGAGATAGAACTGCTCATAAGGTATTGCAATCTGGTTTTTATTGGCCTACTCTCTTCAAGGATGCCCGTAAGTTTGTTTTATCTTGTGATGAATGTCAAAGAATTGGTAATATTGGTAAGCATCAAGAAATGCCTATGAATTATTCACTTGCTGTTCAGCCATTTGATGTTTGGGGTTTTGATTATATGGGACCTTTTCCTTCTTCTAATAGGTATACACATATTTTGGTTGTTGTCGATTATGTTACTAAGTGGGTAGAAGCTATTCCAACTAGTAGTGCTGATCATAACACTTCCATTAAAATGCTTAAAGAAGTCATTTTCCTAGGGTTAGGAGTCCCTAGATATTTAATGACTGATGGTGGTTCACACTTTATTCATGATGCTTTTCGTAAAATGCTTGCTAAATATGATGTTAATCATAGAATTGCATCACCCTATCATCCTCAATCTAGTGGTCAAGTTGAACTTAGCAATAGTGAAATAAAACTAATAATACAAAAAACTGTTAATAGGTCCCGAAAGAATTGGTCTAACAAATTGGATGATGCACTTTGGGCCTACAAAACAGCATATAAAAATCCTATGGGTATGTCTCCTTATAAAATTGTTTATGGAAAAGCTTGTCATTTGCCTCTAGAGTTAGAACATAAAGCTTATTGGGCAATTAAAGAACTCAACTATGATTTCAAACTTGCCGGTGAAAAGAGGTTATTTGATATTAGCTCATTAGATGAATGGAGAACCCAAGCTTATGAAAATGCCAAATTATTTAAAGAAAAAGTTAAAAGATGGCATGACAAAAGAATCCAAAAGCGGGAATTCAAAGTTGGAGAATATATTCTTTTGTACAACTCTCATTTTAGATTCTTTGTAGGAAAACTTCTCTCTAAATGGGAAGGACCATATATTATCGAGGAGGTTTATCGCTCTGTAGCTATCAAGATTAATAATACCGAAGGTACTAACCCGAAGGTGGTCAATGGGCAAAGAATTAAACACTATATCTCAGGTATGCCTATTAATGTTGAAAGAAATATTATTCAAACCATGACACCGGAGGAACACATAAAAGAAACCTTCTGGAACACTCCAGAATCCTGAAAAAAGGAGGTACGTGATACGGTAAGTAAACGGACTCCGAAAAATCTGCAAAAATATTTTTTGTCAGTTTTGGAATATTTTAAAAATTAGGAAAATAAGAAACAACAAGGAAGGCAACCAAGGAGGGCAGAAGACACCAGGGCGCGCCTGACTTGCCTGGCGCGCCCAGGTGGGTTGTGCCCACCTCGGGAACCTTCCCAACTCCATTTTCCTCTTGTTTGCTTGTTTCCCAAGATAAAAAATCTTTATATACCCCCCGAATGTATTGTCCACTGTATCACGGAGAAATCTTCTGTTCTTCTTTTTTGCTATTTTCTGATAGATCTAGATCGCCATGGCCGCTTCGAGCTCCTCCAAGGACAAGTTCTTCGAGAACGTCATCAACCCGTATTTGTGGTAGGTGATGCAGCACCCTCAAGCCATTGAGATGTGTGAGGGGGTGCTCCACATCCAGGACCTCCAAGGGCCCAAGATGACGGGAACCGTGGAGGCTAGGCTCGAAGCCATGGAGCAAGAGGTCTTCAAATGCAAGTGGATGGTGTAACGTGGGCTCAGTGCCAATCACCTTATGATTATGGAGTTCACCCGTGATCACAAGGTGGATGGCCAGTCCATGAAGGACATCGTCTTCACCCTCAACGAGCAAATCATTTTTCTGCAAAGCCAAATCTATGACCTCCAAAACCAAGTCTTTCAATATAAGGCGAGATTTAAAGGTATGAGTTTAGCTGCCAGTTGCAGGACTCGTGAGACTCGCACTTCTTCTTATGATGGTGAGCCGCTGCCATGGAAGCCGGAGGATAAGCTCGCTACTACCACATCATCTTCCCCACCAAAGGAGACTTGAGTTCATGGTATGGGCACTCCCCTTGGCTTGTGCCAAGCTTGGGGGAGGTGCCCCAGTATTGTATCACCACCACTATCTTTGCCTTTATCTATTTTAGTTCGATCTTTAGTTATCCTATGATTTAGTTGAATAAAAGTTTTGTTCGATCTATTTTCGTGTGCTTGCTTAGTGATCTACCTATCTATGTAATCGTGTGCGAGATATATAATAAAGAGTAGTTTGAGTTTTGTTTCTTTACTCTTATGTTTCAATAAAAAGAAAGGAAAAAATGAAAAAGATCATATGCTAATCTTATGGTAAGTAATGACATCACATAAGGAAAAGTATAAGTGGTAAAATTTACTGGAGATTGACAAACATAGCATTGGTCAATGATGCAATTCATGAAAGAATTAATAAGGGAAGAGAAGATTCACATGCAAATACACAATCATGGACATCTTTTATGATTGTGAGCCCCCATTAAATATTATATGTCAAAATTGTTGACATTGGACAAGGAAGACAACGTAATGATCTATGTTTGTTCATATTCACATAGAAGTTATATTGTCATAGATCCTTCAACATGTGGTGTTTGCTCAATATCTTTGCTAGCCAAAAAACTCCGCACTAAGTAGAGATACTACTTGTGCATCCAAAAACCCTTAAACCCAAAATGTTATCTTGAGAGTCCACCATACCTACCTATGGATTGAGTAAGTTCTTTTAAGTAAGTTGTCATCGGTGCAATAAGGCAATAAAAATTGGTTTTAAATGTGTTGGATCATTTAGTGTAAGAGAAAATTGAGCGTTGTACGAACTTGTGATGGCAAAGTAATAAAAGCGAGGGACTGCATAATAAAGGTTGCTATCATAAGGGGCAATATAACCTGACGTTCTTTTGCATTAAGGGATTTGGCATACAAACAAAAAGCGCATGGCAACCTTTGCTTCCCTCTGCGAAGGGCCTATCTTTTACTTTTATGTATTTACTTTTATGCAAGAGTCAAAGTATTCTTCCCTATTCCTTTTATTTTTCTCTTTTTGCAAGCATCATGTGGTGAGGAAAGATCTAGGCACATATATCCAGTAGGTTATGAGTGAGCATGAGTTATTATTGTTGACATCACCCCTGAGGTGACTATGTTGGGAGGCGAAATTATAAGCCCCTATCTTTCTATGTGTCCTATTGAAACTTTTTGTTCATGGGTATGCTATGAGTGTTAGCAATCATAGAAGGTTAAATGATGGTTGAGTATGTGGACTTGCCTAAAGGCTCCGATACGTGACCCTTCCTGAAAATATGATGAATTGTAGTTGCAAAGTTGACTGAGAACATAGTTTGTTGGTTTCCAATAAGGTTTATGCTTTATACTTCAATGTTGTGATGAATTGTAACTTGTTCATTGCTACTTCTTGAGCTTGCGTTGGTTTTTCCCTTGAAGAGGAAAGGGTGATGCAGCAAAGTAGAGATAAGTATTTCCCTCAATTAGAGAACCAAGGTATCAATCCAGTAGGAGACAACGCACAAATCACCTAGCACCTGCACAAACAATCAAACAACTTGCACCCAACGCGATAAAGGGGTTGTCAATCCATTCACGGTTACTTGCAAAAGTGAGATCTGATAGAGATAGGTAAAACTAAACAAAAGATAAAGTAGATATTTTTGGTTTTTTTTGGTTTATAGATCTGAAAATAAAAGATTGCAAAATAGTAGATCGGAAACTAATATGATGGAAAATAGTAGAACGGAAACTTATATGATGGAAAATAGACTCGAGGGCCATAGGTTTCACTAGAGGCTTCTCTCAAGATAGCAAATAATACGGTGGGTGAACAAATTACTGTCGAGCAATTGATAGAAAAGCGCAAAGTTATGACGATATCCAAGGCAATGATTATGAAATATAGGCATCACGTCCGTGTCAAGTAGACCGAAACGATTCTGCATCTACTACTATTACTCCACACATCGACTGACTTGCCTGCATCTAGAGTACTAAGTTCATGAAGAACAGAGTAATGCTTTAAGTAAGATGACATGATGTAGAGGAATAAACTCAAGCAATATGATGTAAACCCCATCTTTTTATCCTAGATGGCAACAATACAATACGTGCCTTGCTGCCCCTATTGTCACTGGGAAAGGACACCGCAAGATTGAACTGAAAGCTAAGCACTTCTCCCATTGCAAGAAAAACCAATCTAGTTGGCCAAACCAAACCGATAATTCGAAGAGAACTACAAAGATATCAAATCATGCATATAAGAATTCAGAGAAGATTCAAATAATATTCATAGATAAGCTGATCATAAATCCACAATTCATCGGATCTCGACAAACACACCGCAAAAGAATATTACATCGGATAGATCTCCAAGAACAACAAGGAGAACATGGTATTGAGAATCAAAGAGAGAGAAGAAGCCATTTAGCTACTAGCTATGGACCCGTAGGTCCGAGGTAAACTACTCATGCTTCATCGGAAGGGCAATATAATTGATGTAGAAGCCCTCTATGATCAAATACCCCTCCGGCAGGGTGCCGAAAAAGGTCCCTAGATGGGATCTCACGGGTACAGAAGGTTGCGGCGGTGGAAAAGTCTTTTCGTGGATGCTTCTGAGGGTTTTGGAATATATGTGAATATATAGGACGAAGAAGTAGGTCGGTGGAGTCACGTGGGGCCCACAAGGCAGGGGGCGCGCCCTACCCCCTGGGCGTGCCCTCCCCCCTTGTCGCCGCCTCGTGGCTCTTCTGACTTGAACTCCAAGTCTCCGGGGTGTATTCTGGTCCAAGAAAAATCATCGCGAAAGTTTTATTCCGTTTGGACTCCGTTTGGTATTCCTTTTCTGCGAAACTCAAAAACAAGGAAAAAATAGAAACTGGCACTGGGCTCTAGGTTAATAGGTTAGTCCTAAAAATAATATAAAATAGTATAATAATGCATATAAAACATCCAAAACATATAATATAATAGCATGGAACAATAAAAAATTATAGATACGTTGGAGATGTATCATTCATGAGAAGTTAGATGATAAAAGTTGTGTGATAAAGTTTTATGTTAAAGTTCTTTGCTGTTATAATAATAAGCATGATGATTCTATGTCCGTATTTTGTTTTTATCGACACCTCTCTCTCTAAGCATGTGGGCTTGTTTTTCGATTTCGGTTTTTCGCTTGAGGACAGGCAAGGTCTAAGCTTGGGGGAGTTGATACGTCCATTTTGCATCATGTTTTTCTACTATTATTTATAATGTTTTTATACATAATAATGCTTTTTGGAGTAATTCTAATGCCTTTTCTCTCATAATATGCATGGTTTACACAAAGAGGGGAATGCCGGCAGCTAGAATTCTGGACCTGAAAAAGCTACGTCAGAGCAACTGTTTCATACTTTTAGTGTTCTCAAAACTTTTCAACTTTCACGCAATACATGAGCATGAGCCATGGAGATAGCACTATAGGTGGAATAGAATATGGTGGTTGTGGAGAAGTCAAAAAAGAAGGAGATAGTCTCACATCAACTAGGCGTATTAACGGGCTATGGAGATGCCCATCAATAGATATCAATGTGAGTGAGTAGGGATTGCCAAGCAACGGATGAACTAGAGCTATAAGTGTATGAAAGCTCAAAATAAAACTAAGTGGGTGTGCATCCAACTTGCTTGCTCATGAAGACCTAGGGAAATTTGAGGAAGCCCATCGTTGGAATATACAAGCCAAGTTCTATAATGAAAATTTCCCACTAGTATATGAAAGTGACAAAATAGGAGACTCTCTATCTTGAAGATCATGGTGCTACTTTGAAGGACAAGTGTGGAAAAAGGATAGTAGCATTGCCCCTTCTCTCTTTTTATCTCTCTCTCTTTTTTTGGCTTGTTCTTTTGGCCTCTTTTTTTATATTTCCTCACATGGGACAATGATCTAATAATGAAGATCATCACACCTTTATTTACTTACAACTCAAGAATTACAACTCGATACTTAGAACTAAATATGACTCTATATGAATGCCTCCGGCGGTGTACCGGGATGTGCAATGACTCAAGAGTGACATGTATGAAAGAATTATGAAAGGTGGCTTTGCCACAAATACGATGTCAACTACATGATCATGCAAAGCAATATGACAATGATGGAACGTGTCATAATAAACGGAACGGTGGAAAGTTGCATGGCAATATATCTCGGAATGGCTATGGAAATGCCATAATAGGTAGGTATGGTGGCTGTTTTGAGGAAGGTATACGGTGGGTGTATGGTACCAGCAAAAGTTGTGCGGTACTAGAGAGGCTAGCAATGGTGGAAGGGTGAGAGTGCGTATAATCCATGGACTCAACATTAGTCATAAAGAACTCACATACTTATTGCAAAAATCTATTAGTTATTGAAACAAAGTACTACGCGCATGCTCCTAGGGGGATAGATTGGTAGGAAAAGTCCATCGCTCGTCCCCGACCGCCACTCATAAGGAAGACAATCAAAAAATTCCTCATGCTCCAACTTCGTTACATAACGGTTCACCATACGTGCATGCTATGGGAATCACAAACCTTAACACAAGTATTTCTACAATCCACAATTACTCACTAGCATGACTCTAATATCACCATCTTTATATCTCAAAACAATCATAAGGAATCAAACTTCTCATAGTATTCAATGCACTTTATATGAAAGTTTTTATTATATCCCTCTTGGATGTCTATCATATTAGGACTTAATTTATAACCAAAGCAAATTACCATGATGTTTAGAGACTCTCAAAATAATATAAGTGAAGCATGAGAGTTCAATAATTTCTTTAAAATAAAGCCACCGCCGTGCTCTAAAAAGATATAAGTGAAGCACTAGAGCAAAATTGCCTAGCTCAAAAGATATAAGTGAAGCACATAGAGTATTCTAATAAATCACGATTCGTGCGTGTCCCTCTCAAAATATGTGTACAGCAAGGATGATTGTGGCAAACTAAAAACAAAAGACTCATATCATACAAGACGCTCCAAGCAAAACACATATCATGTGGTGAATAAAAATATAGCCTCTAGTAAACTTACCGATAGACGAAGACGAAAGAGGGGATGCCTTCCGGGGCATCCCCAAGCTTAGGCTCTTGGTTGTCCTTCAATATTACCTTGGGGTGTCTTGGGCATCCCCAAGCTTAGGCTCTTGCCACTCCTTATTCCATAGTCCATCAAATCCTTACCCAAAACTTGAAAACTTCACAACACAAAACTCAATAGAAAATCTCATAAGCTCCGTTAGTATAAGAAAATAAATCACCACTTTTGGTACTGTTGTGAACTCATTATTTATTTATATTGGTGTAATATCTACTTTATTCCAACTTCTCCATGGTTCATACCCCCCGATACTACCCACAGATTCATCAAAATAAGCAAACAACACAAAGAAAACAGAATCTGTCAAAAACAGAACAGTCTGCGAAGATCCGACTAGTTCTAATAGTTCTGTAACTCTAAAAATTCTGAAACTTTAAGACAACAGAGGCAATTCGTATATCAATCTCGTATAAAAAATTCAGGGTTTTTCAACTCTCCAGTGAATTATTAAAATTATGTGACTGGACGCAAAAGTTTCTGTTTTTCAGCAAGATCAAATCAACTATCACCGTAAGCCATCCCAAAGGTTTTACTTGGCACAAACACTAATTAAAACACAAAACCACATCTAACCAGAGGCTAGATGAATTATTTTTTGAAAAACAGCAAGGAAAAATATTGGGTTGTCTCCCAACAAGCGCTTTTCTTTAAAGCCTTTTAGCTAGGCATTGATAATTTTAATGATGCTCACATGAAAGAGAAGAATTGAAGCACAAAGAGAGCATCATAAAGTACGTGAAAAACACATCTAAGTCTAACATACTTCCTATGCATAGGCATCTTATAGGCAAACAAATTATCAAGACAAGCAAATCCTAGCATATGCAAGGAAGAAGAAAGAAACAATAGCAATCTCAACATAAAGAGAGGTAATTTAATAACATGAAAATTTCTACCACAATATTTTCCTCTCTCATAGTAATTACATGTGGGATCATACTCAAATTCAACAATATATCTATCACATAACATATTCTCTAGATGATCCACATGCATGCAAAGTTGACACTCTTCCAAGATAGTGGGATTAACATTAACTAAAGTCATGACCTCTCCAAACCCACTTTTATCAAAAATTTCATAAGATTGATCATACTCCAAGGTAGTGGGATCATTATTACCTTGAGTTGGCACTCTTCCAAACCCACTTTCAATATTATTGCAAACATATTCATCATGAGGCTTAAATAAATTTTCAAGATCATAAGAAAAATCACCCCAATCATGATCATTGCAACATGTAGTGGACCTAGCAAAACTAGCATCCCCAAGCTTAGGGTTTTGCATATCATTAGCACAACTGACATTAATAGAATTTATAGTAGAACCATTGCAATCATGCTTTTCATCCAAGGAGATATTGTGAATCACTTCATAGATTTTTCTTTTAACACTTCATCACAATTTTCAGATTCATGAATTTCAAGCAAAACTTCATAAAGATAATCTAGTGCACTCAAATCACTATAAATTGGTTCATCATAATTGGATCTCTTAAAAAGATTAGCAAGTGGATGAGGGTCCATAAACTTTTAGCAAGCGAAGATGCAAGCAAAAAGAAGGCACATGGTAACACAAGCAAATAAAAGATCGAAAGGAAGAAGGGCGAATAAAAAGGCAATTTTTTCAAAAATCATTTTAGAAATGGGGGAGAGGAAAATGAGAGGCAAATGGCGAATAATGTAATGCAAGAGATGAGAGTTTTATGATGGGTACTTTGTATGTCTTGACTTGGCGTAGATCTCCCCGGCAACGGCGCCAGAAATTCTTCTTGCTACTTCTTGAGCTTGCGTTGGTTTTTCCCTTGAAGAGGAAAGGGTGATGCAGCAAAGTAGAGATAAGTATTTCCCAAAGTTAGAGAACCAAGGTATCAATCCAGTAGGAGACAACGCACAAATCACTTAGCACCTGCACAAACAATCAAACAACTTGCACCCAACGCGATAAAGGGGTTGTCAATCCCTTCACGGTTACTTGCAAAAGTGAGATCTGATAGAGATAGGTGAAACTAAATAAAAGATAAAGTAAATATTTTTGGGTTTTTTTGGTTTATAGATCTGAAAATAAAAGATTGCAAAATAGTAGATCGGAAAGTAATATGATGGAAAATAGTAGATCAGAAACTTATATGATGGAAAATAGACCCAGGGGCCATAGGTTTCACTAGAGGCTTCTCTCAAGATAGCAAATAATACGGTGGGTGAACAAATTATTGTCGAGCAATTGATAGAAAAGCGCAAAGTTATGATGATATCCAAGGCAATGATTATGAAATATAGACATCACGTCTGTGTCAAGTAGACCGAAACGATTCTGCATCTACTACTATTACTCCACACATTGACCGACTCCTGCCTGCATCTAGAGTATTAAGTTCATGAAGAATAGAGTAATGCATTAAGTAAGATGACATGATGTAGAGGAATAAACTCAAGCAATATGATGTAAACCCCATCTTTTTATCCTCGATGGCAACAATACAATACATGCCTTGCTGCCCCTACTGTCACTGGGAAAGGACACCGCAAGATTGAAACCAAAGCTAAGCACTTCTCCCATTGCAAGAAAAACCAATCTAGTTGGCCAAACCAAACCGATAATTCAAAGAGAATTACAATGACATCAAATCATGCATATTAGAATTCAGAGAAGATTCAAATAATATTCATAGATAAGCTGATCATAAATCCACAATTCATTGGATCTCGACAAACACACCGCAAAAGAATATTACATCGAATAGATCTCGAAGAACAACAAGGAGAACATGGTATTGAGAATCAAAGAGAGAGAAGAAGCCATATAGCTACTAGCTATGGACCCGTAGGTCTGAGGTAAACTACTCACGCTTCATCGGAAGGGCGATAGAGTTGATGTAGAAGCCCTCCGTGATCGAATCCCCCTCCGGCAGGGTGTCGGAAAAGGTCCCTAGATGGGATCTCATGGGTACAGAAGGTTTCGGCGGTGGAAAAGTCTTTTCGTGGATGCTTCTGAGGGTTTTGGAATATATGTGAATATATAGGATGAAGAAGTAGGTCGGTGGAGTCATGTGGGGCCCACAAGGCAGGGGGGCGCGCCCTACCCCCCTGGGCGCGCCCTCCCCCCTTGTCGCCACCTCGTGGCTCTTCTGACTTGACCTCCAAGTCTCCGGGGTGTCTTCTGGTCCAAGAAAAATGATCGCGAAAGTTTTATTCCGTTTGGTATTCCTTTTCCGAGAAACTCAAAAACAAGAAAAAAACAGAAACTGGCAATGGGCTCTAGGTTAATAGGATAGTCCCAAAAATAATATAAAATAGCATAATAATGCATATAAAACATCCAAAACAGATAATATAATAGCATGGAACAATAAAAAATTATAGATACATTGGAGACGTATCATTCATGAGAAGTTATATTATAAAAGTTGTGTGATAAAGTTTTATGTTAAAGTTCTTTGCTGTTATAATAATAAGCATGATGCTTCTATGTCCGTATTTTGTTTTTATCGACACCTCTCTCTCTAAGCATGTGGGCATGTTTTTCGATTTTGGTTTTTCGCTTGAGGACAAGCGAGGTCTAAGCTTGGGGGAGTTGATACGTCCATTTTGCATCATGTTTTCCTACTATTATTTATAATGTTTTTATGCATAATAATGCTTTTTGGAGTAATTCTAATGCCTTTTCTCTCATAATATGCAAGGTTTACACAAAGAGGGGGAATGCCGGCAGCTAAAATTCTGGACCTGAAAAAGCTACGTCAGAGTTCCCTATTCGGCACATCTCCAAATGAGCTGAAAATTTATGAAGAATTATTTTGGAATATATAAAAAAATACTGGGGCAAATAACTACCGGAGGGGGCCTACTTGGTGAGCACAAGACACCAGGGCGCGCCTGGGCCCCCAGGTGCGCCCTGGTGGGTTGTGCACAGCACGGCCCACCTCCGGTGCCCATCTTCTGGTATATAGGTCATTTTGACCTAGAAAAAATAAAGGGGGGACTTTTGGGACGAAGCGCCGCCGTCTGGAGGCGGAACTTAGGCAGGAGCACTTTTGCCCTCCAGCGGAGCGATTCCGCCAGGGGAACTTCCCTCCCGGAGGGGGAAATCATCGCCATCATCATCACCAACAACCCTCTCATATTTTGGAGGGAAATCCCCATCAACATCTTCAACAACACCATCTCCTCTCAAACCCTAGTTCATCTCTTGTGTTCAATCTTTGTACCGAAGCCTCAGATTGGTACCTGTGGGTGACTACTAGTGTTGATTACATCTTGTAGTTGATTACTATATGGTTTATTTGGTGGAAGATTATATGTTCAGATCCATTATGCTATTTAATACCCCTCTGATCTTGATCATGATTATCATTTGTGAGTAGTTACTTTTGTGTTTGAGGTCACGGAAGAAGTCATGTTGCAAGTAATCATGTGAACTTGATATGCATTCAATATTTTGATGATATGTATGTTGTGATTCCCTTAGTGGTGTCATGTGAACGTCGACTACATGGCACATCACCATATTTGGGCCTAAGGGAGTGCATTGTGGAGTAGTTATTAGATGATGGGTTGCTAGAGTGACAGAAGCTTAAACCCTAGTTTATGCGCTACTTCGTAAGGGACTGATTTGGATCCAAAAGTTTAATGCTATGGTTAGATTTTATCTTAATACTTTTCTCGTAGTTGTGGATGCTTGCAAGGGGGTTAATCATAAGTAGGAGGTTTGTTCAAGTAAGAACAACACCTAAGCACCGGTCCACCCACACATCAAATTATCAAAGTTGTGAACCCGAATCAAACCAACATGATGAAAGTGATATGATGAAATTCCCGTGTACCCTCAAGAACGCTTTGCTTATCATAAGAGACCATTTTGGCATGTACTTTTCCACAAAAGGATTGGGCTACCTTGCTGCACTTTATTTACCGTTACCGTTACTTGCTTGTTACAAATTATCTTGCTATCAAACTACTTGTTATCGACTATTTCAGTGCTTGCAGAAAATACCTTGCTGAGAACCACTTGTCATTTCCTTCTGCTCCTTGTTGTGTTCGACACTCTTAGTTATCGAAAGGACTATGATTGATCCCCTATACTTGTGGGTCATCAATGGGTATACAAATTTTCTATGTTGTTCTAATTGTTCAGAATTTTTGGAGTTACAGAAGTATGACCATTATTCAGATCTTTACAGATTGTTCTGTTTTTTACAGATTCTGTTTGCAATGCATAGTCTGCTTGTTTTATGGTTTCTATGGCTCATATTGCTTAATATAAATTGTGGAAATTGTAGAAATTGTAGAGTAGATTAGGCATTATGTGGAAACAATTATGAATCTTATCTTGACAGTACCAAAATGAATGATTGATCTTCATCATACTAACCCATCTCACGAAGTTCCGTTAAGTTTTGTGTGATTGAAGTTTTCAAGTTTTGGGTGAGATATCGATATGAGGAGTATAAGGAGTGACAAGAACCTAAGATTGGGGATGCCCAAGGCACCCCAAGGTAATATTCAATTAAGATCCAAGCAACTAAGCTTGGGGATGCCCTGGAAGGCATCCCCTCTTTTGTCTCCAACATTATCGGCAACCTTACTTGGGGCTATATTTTTATTCGTCACATGATATGTGTTTTGCTTGGAGCATCATTTTCTTTTATTCGGATTTTCTTGCTGTTATTTAGAATAATGTTTTGTATCTTTTACTTCAATAAAAATGTCAATTATAGCCTTTGATATGCTTATTTTGCAAGTCTATATGTGGCTGTTTGAAAATAGAAAGTTGCATGCTAGTGCGTGAATTATTGAGATAAGTTAGAATGTCATAAAATGTTGAATATTCTTGCAAAATAAGCCATGATAAATTTTCTACAGTGTGGTAAATTTTCAAATTTTTTGGAGTTAGGGAAGTTTGAGTATAATTGCACTCTTTGCAGACTGTCCTGTTTAGACAGATTGCTGTTATGTTTGCTTGTTTAATGATTCTATTTGAGGATAGGAGTATTAAATATGCAGAGGCATTTAGTATGCAATGTTAAATAATAATTTTAGTGATCCGCTACAGTAGAGAATGAATAGGTTATGCATTGATTTATACTAACTTATCTCATGAGTTCTTGTTGTGTTTTGTGTGGATGAAGTTTTTTGAGATTTAGGGAAACCGTGATATAAAAGGAGTTAAGGAGACACAAAAGCTCAAGCTTGGGGATGCCCAAGGCATCCCAAGATAATATTTGAAGAAGTCTCAAGCATCTAAGCTTGGGGATGCCCCGGTAGGCATCCCACCTTTATTCATCAACAATTATCGGTTAGTATCGTTTGAACCTAAGTTTTTGCTTCGTCGAATGAGATGTGCTATTCTTGGAATACCATTTTATTTTGTTTTGCTTGATGTTTAAAAAAAATACTTAGATCTGAAAGTTTTTTAAATGGGAGAGAGTCCTCACATAGCTACATATTTACTTAACTACTCACTTGATCTTCACTTATATCTTTTTGGAGTAGTTTGTCGAACGCTCTCATGCTTCACTTATATTATTTTGAGAGTTTATAATAGTGATGAAAATTTGCACAAGCTATGAAATTAGTCCTAATATGATGAATATCCAAGAAGGATATACTAAAAACTTTCATATAGATCATTGGATATGATATGTTTGATTCCTTGCAATAGTTTTGCGATATGGAGATAATAATATGTGAGTCATGTTCGTGAGTAATTGTGCTTTAGTAGGAATATTGGTGTTAAGGTTTGTGATTCCCTATGCAAGCACTAAAGTCAATAGTTATGCAATGAAGTTATATCCTACTTGTGGTGCATTATTTGGTGTTTGTTATGTTTAATGCTCGTTTATGATCGTTTTTATTTCTTGGTTGGTCGCTTCTCAATCTATTTGCTAGCCTTCATTTGTACTAAGCGGGAATATTGTTTGCGCATCCAAACTCCTTAAACCAAGTTGTGCCAAATGAGTCCACCATACCTACCTATATGCTGTATTTCCATGCCGTTCCAAGTAAATTTGTATGTGCCAACTCTAATTTTCAAAATGTATTTCCCTTTTGTGTGCCCGTACCGCTCGTGAAGCGGCAGTGGTGTGATGACCCACAAGTATAGGGGATCAATCGTAGTCCTTTCGATAAGTAAGAGCGTCGAACCCAATGAGGAGCAGAAGGAAATGACAAGTGGTTCTCGGCAAGGTATTTTCTGCAAGCACTGAAATAGTCGGTAACAAGTAGTTTGATAGCAAGATAATTTGTAACGAGAAAGTAATGGTAACGGTAAATAATGTGCAGCAAGGTAGCCCAATCCTTTTGTGGCAAAGGACAGGCCAAAACGGTCTCTTATGATAAGCAAAGTGTTCTTGAGGGTACACGGGAATTTCATCATATCACTTTCATCATGTTGGTTTGATTCGTGTTCGCTACTTTGATAATTTGATATGTGTGTGACCGGTGCTTAGGTGCTGTTCTTACTTGAACAAACCTCCTACTTATGATTAACCCCCTCGCAAGCATCCGCAACTATGAGAAAAGTATTAATATAAAATCTAACCATAGCATTAAACTTTTGGATCCAAATCAGTCCCTTACGAAGTAGCACATAAACTAGAGTTTATGCTTCTGTCACTCTAGCAGCCCTATCATCTAATAACTACTCCACAATGCATGCCCTTAGGCCCAAATATGGTGAAGTGCCATGTAGTCGATGTTCACATGACACCACTAAGGGAATCACAACATACATATCATCAAAATATCGAACACATATCAAGTTCACATGATTACTTGCAACATGACTTCTCCTGTGACCTCAAGAACAAAAGTAACTACTCACAAATGATAATCATGCTCAAGATCAGAGGGGTATTAAATATCATAATGTATGTGAACATATAATCTTCCACCAAATAAACCATATAGTAATCAACTACAATATGTAATCAACACTACTAGTCACCCACAAGTACAAGTCTAAAGTTCTGGTACAAAGATTGAACACAAGAGATGAACTAGGGTTTGAGAGGAGATGGTGCTGTTGAAGATGTTGATGGAGATAGCCCTCCCAAAGATGGGAGAGTTGTTGGTGATGATGATGACGATGATTTCCCCCTCCGGGAGGGAAGTTCCCCCGACGAAATCGCTCTGCCGGAGGGCAAAAGTGCTCCTGCCCAAGTTTCGCCTCGAGACGGCGGCTCTTCATCCCGAAAGTCCTCTCCTTATTTTTTTCTAGGTCAAAATGACTTATATACGAGAAGAGGGGCACCGGAGGTGGGCCAAGGGGGGCACAACCCACCAGGGCGCGCCTGGGCTCCCTGGCACGCCCAGGTGGGTTCTGCCCACCTGGTGGGCCCCCTCTGGTAGTTATTTGCTCCAATATTCTTCATATATTCCAAAACAATTCTCCGTAAATTTTCAGCTCATTTGGAGATGTGCAGAATAGGTAACTCTGACATAGTTTTTCCAGGTCCGGAATTCCAGCTGCCGGCATTCTCCCTCTTTGTGTAAACCTTGCATAATATGAGAGAAAAGGCATTAGAAATACTCCAAAAAGCATTATTATGCATAAAAACATTATAAATAACAGTAGGAAAACATGATGCAAAATGGACGTATCAACTACCCCAAGCTTAGACCTCGCTTGTCCTCAAGCGAAAACCGAAATCGAAAAACATGCCCACATGCTTAGAGAGAGTGGCGTCGTTAAAAACAAAATACGGACATAGAATCATCATGCATATTATTATAACAGAAAAGTACTTTAACATAAATCTTTATCACATAACTTTTATCATATAACTTTTGTCATATAGCTCCTCATGAACAAGTAACAATTCATCACAACATTGAAGTATAAGGCATAAACCTTATTGAAAACCAACAAACTATGTTCTCAATCAACTTTGCAACTACAATTAATCATATTTTCAGGAAGGGTCACGTATCGGAGCCTTTAGGCAAGTCCACATACTCAACCATCAATTAATCTTCTATGATTGCTAACACTCACAGCGTACCCATGAACAAAAAGTTTCAACCGGACACATAGAAAGATAGGGGCTTATAGTCTCGCCTCCCAACGTATTCTCCTCAAGGGTGATGTCAAAAATAATAACTCATGCCTACTCATATCGAACTGGATATATGTGCCTAGATCTTTCCTCACCACATGATGCATGCAAAAAGAGAAAATAAAAAGGAATAGGGAAGAAAACTTTGACTCTTCATAAAAGTAAATGCATAAAAGTAAAAGATAGGCCCTTCGCAGAGGGAAGGAGAGGTTGTCATGCGCTTATTTGTTTGTATGCTAAATCCCTTAATGCAAAAGAACATCACGTTATATTACCCCTTATGATAGCAACCTTTATTATGCAATCCCTCGCTTTTATTACTTTGCCATCACAAGTTCGTACAACCCTCAATTTTCTCTTACACTAAATGATCCAACACATTTAGAAGCAATTTTTATTGCCTTATTGCACCGATGACAACTTACTTGAAGGATCTTACTCAATCCATAGGTAGGTATGGTGTACTCTCAAAATAAGATTTGGGTTAAGGGTTTTTGGATGCACAAGTAGTATCTCTACTTAGTGCGGAATTTTTGGCTAGATAAGATATTGAGCAAGCACCACATGTTAAAGGATCTATGACAATATAACTTCTATGTGAATATGAACAAACATAAATCATTATGTTGTCTTCCTTGTCCAACGTCAACTATTTTGACACAAAATATTTAATGGGGGCTCACAATCATAAAAGATGTCCAAGATAGTGTACTTGCATGTGAATCTTCTCTTCCCTTATTTATTCTTTCATGAGTTGCATCCTTGACCAATGCTATGTTTGTCAATCTCCAACAAATTTTACCACTTATACTTTTCCTTATGTGATGTCATTACTTACCATAAGATTAGCATATGATCTTTTTCATTTATTTTCCTTTCCTTTATTGAAACATAAAAGTAAAGAAAAGAAAACTCAAACTACTCTTTATTATATTTCTCGCACATGATTACATCGATAGATAGATCATCAAGCAAACACTCGAAAAGAAAGGATCGAACTAAACTTTTATTCAACTATATCATAGGAAAACTAAAGATCAAACTAAAATAGATGAAAGCAAAGATAGTGGTGGTGATACAATACCCGGACACCTCCCCCAAGTTTGGCACAAGCCAAGGGGAGTGTCCATACCATGAACTCAAGTCTCCTTTGGTGATGAAGAAGGCGCTGGTGGTGATGAGGTATGAGTGTTCTTCTTCCTCAGCTTACGCTTGAGGATGGAATTTTCCTCCCTCAAGTCATCGATCTCCTGCTCAAGCCTTAGTACCTGTTTGCATAATTCCTGCTTATTTTCCTGCAAGAGACGAAAAGGGATAAATTGGATCTTAGGTTTCTTTGCTTTGTTAAGGAGACTTGACTTCTTGAATTCCACATGCATGTCCCCAGGTTGAGGCAATGGAACTTCATCTTCATCTGAGCTTGTCTCTTCTTTACCTTTCAGATCATAGTCTTCTTCTTCCTCCGTGGTCCAACCATAATGTTCCACATCTCCGTAGACCTTGGGGTTTGCAATATAATCAGCGACATAGCTCTCTCCCTCCGAATCTTGAGACGACATATTTTCAGATCTGCTAGAAAACAGCAAAAAAGAAGAACAAAAGATTTCTCCGCGATATGGTGTTCAATACGTTCGGAGGGTATATAAAGATTTTTTATCTTGGGAAACAAGAAAACGGGAGGAAAACGGAGTCGGGAAGGTTCCCGAGGTGGGCACAACCCACCTGGGCGCGACAGGGGGTCCAGGCGCGCCCTAGTGTCTTGTGGCCTCCTCGGGTGCCTTCCTGGTTGTTTCTTATTTTCCTAATTTTTAAAATATTCCAAAACTGACAGAAAGTATTTTTGCGGATTTTTCGGAGTCCGTTTACTTACCGTATCACGTGCCTCCTCTTTTTTAATTATTCTGGAGTGTTCTGGAAGGTCTCTTTTATGTGTTCCTCAGGTGTCATAGTTTAAATAATATTGCTTTCAACATTAATAGGCGTACCTGAGATATAGTGTTTAATTCTTTCCCCATTGACCACCTTCGGGTTAGTACCTTCGGCATTATTTATTTTTATAGCTCCAGAGCGGTAAACCTCCTCGATGATTATATGGTCCTTCCCATTTAGAGAGAAGTTTTCCTGCAAAGAATCTGAAACGAGAGTTGTATAAAAGAACATATTCTCCAACATTGAATTCCCACTTTTGGATTATTTTGTCATGCCATCTTTTAACTTTTTCTTTAAATAACTTGGCATTTTCATAAGCTTGGGTTCTCCATTCATCTACTGAGCTAATATCAAATAACCTCTTTTCACCGGCAAGTTTGAAATCATAGTTGATTTCTTTAATTGCCCAATATGCTTTGTGTTCTAACTCTAGAGGCAAATGACAAGCTTTTCCATAAACCATTTTATAGGGAGACATACCCATAGGATTTTTATATGCTGTTCGGTAGGCCCAAAGTGCATCATCCAATTTCTTAGACCAATTCTTTCGAGGCCTATTAACAGTTTTCTGTAATATTAATTTTATTTCTCTATTGCTAAGTTCAACTTGACCACTAGATTGAGGATGATAGGGTGATGCAATTCTATGATTAACATCATATTTAGCAAGCATTTTATGGAAAGCACCATGAATAAAGTGTGAACCACCATCAGTCATTAAATATCTAGGGACTCCAAACCTCAGGAAAATAACTTCTTTAAGCATTTTAATGGAAGTGTTATGATCAACACTACTAGTTGGAATAGCTTCTACCCACTTAGTAACATAATCAACACCAACCAAAATATGTGTATACCCATTAGAGGAAGGAAAAGGTCCCATATAATCAAAACCCCAAACATCAAACGGTTCAACAGCAAGTGAATAATTCATAGGCATTTCTTGATGCTTACCAATATTACCAATTCATTGACATTCATCATAAGATAAAACAAACTTACGGGCATCCTTGAAGAGAGTAGGCCAACAAAAACCAGATTGCAATACCTTGTGAGCAATTCTTTCTCCCGCATGATGCCCTCCATAAGCTTCGGAGTGACATTTCCGTAGGATTTGTTCCTGTTCATGCTGAGGTACACAACGTCTAATAATACCATCTACTCCTTCTTTATAAAGATGTGGGTCATCCCAAAAGTAATGTCTTAAATCATAGAAGAACTTTTTCTTTTGTTGGTATGTGAAACTAGGTGGTATGTATTTAGCAACAATATAATTAGCATAGTCAGCATACCAAGGGGTATTATGAGAAACATTTATTGCAGCTAGTTGTTCATCAGGAAAGCTATCATCAATAGGTAGTGGGTCATCAAGGATATTCTCTAACCTAGATAAGTTAGTAGCTACGAGGTTCTCAGCTCCTTTTCTATCTGTGATATGTAAATCAAATTCTTGTAGCAAGAGAACCCACCTAATGAGTCTAGGTTTAGCATCTTTCTTTTCCATAAGATATTTAATAGCAGCATGATCGGTGTGAACAATTACTTTAGAATAAAAAATGTAAGATCTGAATTTATCACAAGCAAACACAACCGCTAAAAAATCTTTTTCAGTAGTAGCATAATTTCTTTGGGCACTGTCTAGAGTTTTGCTAGCATAATGGATAACATTTAACTTTTTATCAACCCTATGTCCTAGAACAGCACCAACAACATAATCATTAGCATCGCACATAATTTCAAAAGGCAAGTTCCAATCAGGTGGTTGAACAATAGGTGCGGAAGTTAAGGGTTTCTTAAGTGTTTCAAAGGCTTCTACACAAGCATCATCAAAAACAAATGGAACATCCTTTTGTAAAAGATTTGTAAGAGGCCTAGAAATTTTAGAGAAGTCTTTAATAAACCTCCTATAGAAACCAGCATGACCGAGAAAACTACGAATACCTTTAATATCTTTAGGACATAGCATTTTCTCAATTGCATCAACTTTAGCTTTATCCACCTCAATACCTCGTTCAAAAATTTTATGTCCCAAGACAATACCTTCATTAACCATAAAGTGGCACTTCTCCCAATTCAAGACAAGATTAGTTGGCTCACATCTCTGCAAAACTCGAACAAGGTTGCTCAAGCAATCATCAGAAGAAGTTCCATAAACAGAAAAATCATCCATGAAAACCTCAACAGTCTTTTCACAAAAATCAGAGAATATAGCAGTCATACATCTTTAAAAGGTAGTAGGTGCATTGCATAAACCAAAAGGCATACGTCTATAAGCATAAGTTCTGAAAGGGCAAGTAAAGCTGGTTTTCTCTTGATTAGGTTGTGAAACAGGTATTTGAGAAAAACCAGAATATCCATCTAGGAAGCAAAAGTGTGTGTGCTTTGATAATCTTTCTAGCATTTGATCGATAAAAGGCAAGGTGTAGTGATCTTTTCTAGTTGCTTTATTTAATTTTCTAAAATCAATAACCATTCTATAGCCAGTAACAATTCTTTGTGGAATGAGTTCATTTTTATCATTGGGAACAACGGTAATACCTCCCTTCTTAGGGACACAATGAACGGGACTCACCCATCTACTTTCAGCTAGGGAATAGATTATACCTGCTTCCAGAAGCTTTAATATTTTAGTTCTTACCACTTCTTTCATCTTAGGATTCAAACGTCGTTGATGATCAACAACAGGTTTAGCATTAGGTGCCATATTGATCTTGTGCTGACAGAGAGTGGGACTAATGCCCTTAAGATCATCAAGAGTATATCCAATAGCAGCACGGTGCTTCTTCAGAATTTTCAACAATCTTTCTTCTTCATGTTCTGGAAGGTTAGCACTAATAATAACATGATATATCTTTTTCTTATCGAGATAAGCATATTTCAAAGTGTCAGGCAGTTGTTTTAATTCAAACACAGGATCACCTTTAGGTGGAGGAGGACCTCCTAGAGTTTCAATAGGCAAATTATGTTCGAGCAGAGGTCGTTGTTCAAAGAAAATTTTATCTATCTCATTTCTTTCATGCATATGCATATCATTTTCATGGTCTAGCAAATATTGTTCTAGTGGATCAGTAGGAGGCACAACAATAGAAGCAAGACCAATTATTTCATCCTTACTAGGTAATTCTTTCTTGTGAGGTTGTCTATTAAACTTGGAAAAATTAAACTCAAGAGACTCATCACCAAAGCTAACACTGAAAGTTTGTTGATGACAATCTATAGTAGCATTGACTGTGTTCAATAAAGGTCTACCAAAGATGATGGGACAGAAGTTGTCTTGTGGGGAACTAAGAACTAGAAAATTAGTGTGGTATTTTATTTTCCCACACAGGACTTCAACATCTCTAACAATCCCAAGTGGTGTGATGGTGTCACTATTAGCAAGTTTAATAGTAACATCTATGTCTCCTATTTTAGCGGGTGTTATGTCATTCATAATTTCTTGGTATATGCTAAAAGGAATAGCACTCACGCTAGCACCAAAATCACATAAACCATGATAACAATGATCTCCTATTTTAACTGAGACAACAGGCATGCCAACAACAGGTCCATGTTTATCTTTTTCATTCGGTTTGGCAATTCTAGCAGCTTCATCACAGAAGTAAATAACATGCCCATCAATATTTTCTACCAAGAGATCTTTAGCCATAGCAACACTAGGTTCTACTTTAATTTGTTCAGCAGGTTTAGGTGCTCTAATATTACTTTTGCGAACCACAGTTGAAACCTTAGCATGTTCCTTTATCCTAACAGAGAAAGGAGGTTTTTCAATATAAGTAGTAGGCACAACTGGATCAACATTATAAATAATAGTTTCATCTTTAGCTATGTCGGGTTCTTTAATTTCTTCTTTGATAGGGGGATGATATTTAAACCACTTCTCCTTAGGGAGATCAACATGAGTAGCAAATGATTCACAAAAGGAGGCTACTATCTCAGAGTCAAGTCCATATTTAGTGCTAAACTTGTGAAAAGCATCAGTATTCATAAAAGATTTAACACAATCAAATCCAAGCTTAATACCTGACTCTTTACCTTCGTCGAGTTCCCAATCTTCAGAGTTGCGTTTAATTCTTTCTAAAAGATCCCACCAGAATTCAATAGTCTTCTTCATAAAAGAACCAGTACAAGAGGTATCGAGCATGGATCGATCATCATGAGAAAGCCGAGCATAAAAATTCTGAATAATAATTTCTCTTGAAAGCTCATGATTCGGGCATGAATATAACATTGACTTAAGCCTCCCCCAAGCTAGAGCGATACTTTCTCCTTCACGAGGCCAAAAACTATATATATAATTCCGATCACGATGAACTAGATGCATAGGATAATTTTTTTGGTGAAATTCCAATTTCAATCAATTCCAGTTCCAAGATCCAATATCATCGCATAGCCTATACCATGGCAATGCTTTTCAATTCAAAGATAAAGGGAAAACGTTCTTCTTAGCTTCATCTCCGGGCAAACCTGCAAGCTTAAATAATCCATAAATTTCGTCCACATATATCAAGTGCATATCAGGATGTTCAGTTCCATCTCCTGCATAAGGATTAGCTAGCAGTTGTTCTATCATACCCAAAGGAATTTCATAACCAATATTTTCAGTAGGTGCAGTAGGTTGAGGGGTAGCTAATTGTGGTTCCGGTCGAGGTGAAGATACCCCAAACAAACCCCTCAAAGGATGATTCTCCATAGTAACAAGTGACAATAAATTTCAGCATGTAGTAATAATTTTCCCTTACAAATGTCCACTTACCAAGAGCGCTTCACTCCCCGGCAATGGCAAGTGGTTCTCAGCAAGGTATTTTCTGCAAGCACTGAAATAGTCGGTCACAAGTAGTTTGATAGCAAGATAATTTGTAACGAGCAAGTAACGGTAATGGTAAATAATGTGCAGCAAGGTAACCCAATCCTTTTGTGGCAAAGGACAGGCCAAAACGGTCTCTTGTGATAAGCAAAGTGTTCTTGAGGGTACACGGGAATTTCATCATATCACTTTCATCATGTTGGTTTGATTCGTGTTCGCTACTTTGATAATTTGATATGTGGGTGGACCGGTGCTTAGGTGATGTTCTTACTTGAACAAACCTCCTACTTATGATTAACCCCCTCGCAAGCATCCGCAACTATGAGAAAAGTATTAAGATAAAATCTAACCATAGCATTAAACTTTTGGATCCAAATCAGTCCCTTACGAAGTAGCGCATAAACTAGGGTTTAAGCTTCTGTCACTCTAGCAACCCTATCATCTAATAACTACTCCACAATGCATTCCCTTAGGCCCAAATATGGTGAAGTGCCATGTAGTCGACGTTCACATGACACCACTAAGGGAATCACAACATACATATCATCAAAATATCGAACACATATCAAGTTCACATGATTACTTGCAACATGACTTCTCCCGTGACCTCAAGAACAAAAGTAACTACTCACAAATGATAACCATGCTCAAGATCAGAGGGGTATTAAAATAGCATAATGGATCTAAACATATAATCTTCCACCAAATAAACCATATAGTAATCAACTACAAGATGTAATCAACACTACTAGTCACCCACAAGTACCAATCTAAAGTTTCGGTACAAAGATTGAACACAAGAGATGAACTAGTGTTTGAGAGGAGATGGTGCTATTGAAGATGTTGATGGAGATAGCCCTCCCAAAGATGGGAGAGTTGTTGGTGATGATGATGATGATGATTTCCCCCTCCGGGAGGGAAGTTCCCCCGGCAGAATCACTCCGCAGGAGGGCAAAAGTGCTCCTACCCAAGTTCCGCCTCGAGACAGTGGCGCTTCACCCCGAAAGTCCTCTCCTTATTTTTTCTAGGTCAAAATGACTTATATACCAGAAGAGGGGCACCGGAGGTAGGCCGAGGAGGGCACAACCCAACAGGGCGCGCCTGGGCTCCCTGGCGCGCCTTGGTGGGTTGTGCTCACCTGGTGGCCCCCCTCTGGTGTCAGTGCAACAAACCCTGGTGTATGTTGCCCGGACTGTACATAGGCTCAAGAGCAAAGTTGCAGCATCTAAGACAAGGCCAAGCAGAAGAGATAGCTCTTTGGGAAATCAAAGGGCGGATCAAGAAGACCAATACAAGCCAAATGAGCAACATCTCACTAAGGAAAAACCTCCCTTGTCGGGCAGGCGAGCCAGGTAAGGTCGAGGTCACCCAGAAGACAAGTCTCAAGACTCCCCCGGCAAGCTTGCCGGGGATGCCGAGGGAGGACCACCCTGCCAAGGCGCCACCGCTCCACCTGACAGCAACGCAAGTCACCTATCGGTGCGGTGTCGAGCCCCCAAGTGATTAAGTGGCTGTTATTTGGCAAGCGGCAGCCATTTTTGAGGAAGATCACCCCCAAATGACACCCGTCCAGAGGCGTGTCACGCAGGCAGGCGAGAAGGTGTATGAATAGCACGGCAAGGCTTGCCGGGCTACCCCGCGATGTGACACTAAGTGGTGCATTTAATGCACCCTGTCCCGTCTGCAGAGTTAGGTATGATAGCACTGTGGCTATCTAATCACTGGATAATGACTATTTTGCCATTGTGGTAACCCCTTGACCTATAAAAGGAGTTCTGTGGCAACCTTAGAAAGGATCCGGACCCTTGTACACTCATACGCGCGTAGCTGCTCTTGTCCCGAGGCAACCTTGCCAGGCTTGAGCGCTGCGTCTCCACCACGGTCCTTTCATCAATCCACCAAAGCAGGAGTAGGGTTTTACGCCTCGCGGCGGCCCGAACCTGGGTAAAAACTACACGTGTTATCACTGCCATGCTGCTCTACGGTCTCCACTCTTTGGGCAACGTGCCCCTCCCCCTTGTCGAACCACAAGGGGCCGATGGCCCCATAGGTTGCCGTGTTGAAGCACGACATCTTTGGCGCGCCAGGTAGGGGGGAGCGCTTGTGCGAACCCGAGGGTGTAAGAAGCGCGTCATCTTCATCATCGTCTTCTTCATCGACGGCTTCATCATCCATGGCACCTAAGAAAAAGTCCGGTGCTACAGCTCACCCGTCCACCTAGAAGGCCCCCTCTTATGCATCCACTGATGTCGTGGGGGCTACGGGGGCACATGGGGACGTGGACGCCACGGGGGACGTGGCCGGCGTAGGCGGCGCCATCACCGTTCCCCCTGCGGCCGAAGCGGGAGCGGGGGGCGCCGGGGGAGGACAGTGTCAATAGCATCCTAGCGGCCATGCTCCACAAGATGCGGGTGGGGAGAATATCCCATCTCCGCCTCTCCACCTCGCTGAAGGACGCAGCCGCAGCGATGGCGCTCGCTCTGGTGTGAATCGCAACCTTCTAGCTGCCCCCGCTGCGGGTGCGGCTGCAAGGCACGCCCCATCCCCAAGGGAAGCTGGCCAAGGTGATGCGCTGAATGGGGTCGTCAATCCCCAAGCACACCCACCTCGTCGCCACGCCACCTTGGCGACAGGTTCGCAGCGACGAGAGTACGATGACGCCACTACCGGCATTGTCAAAAGGCAGGCGACGTCGCGATCTGCTACGTCGTCTATGCCGAGCACCGCTTCGAAAGCCATGGTGTGGGCACAACTCCTGTTGAGATTTCCGCCAGCGGCCGATCAAATGGATGAGTGGAGAGCCACCATTTAGAGCCTGATTGGTTTCGCTGAGGCGGGAGGATCACAGTGAGCAGGCCCGTCACGGCCTCCACAGGCAGCAACAATGGCCCGAGCCGCTGGCCGTACCAAAGGGGTCACTCCTACGGTTCAGTCCCCTCCACGACAGCCAGCTTAGGGGCCGCGGCCAGAGCCACGCAATCAAGAACCCAACGAGGTATCAATGGCTTCGTCTGATCCTCGAGCCCGTCGAGATCAGTGGCGGGTCCTGGAAGACAGGCGAGGGGAAGATGCGCGCGTCACCATAGAACGGCGCCGCGACACCCGCCGCCAGTCTGATAGGCGCAATGGTCCCGACATCAACGAGCTCGCACCCGGTGGAGATGGATACCTGCCTTCGAGGTTGGGTGTCCTACCTTCACTTGTGAGCTGCAGCAAGTCCGTTGGCCGTCTGCCCATATGTTCAAGCCAGAGATACCAGAGAAGTACGATGGAAGACTGAACTCGGCAGAGTTCTTGAGCATCTACACCATCGTTGTTCAAGCCACTAGAGGAAGAGATGAGAAGGTATTCGCCAACTACTTCCCTTTGGCACTCAAGCCAGATGTGAGGTCATGGCTGATGCACTTACCAGAGAACTCCATCTCGACCTGGGCTGACCTGTGCAATTAGTTTGTTGGCGCCTTCACAGGCGGCCATCAAGAACCAGGGCGGCCCAGCGACTTGCAGCTCCTCCCACAGAAGGAAGGAGAGAGTTTGCGGAAGTATATGCAGAGATTTAGCCGGGTGCACAAGAACATTCCGGACATCCACCCGGTAGCTGTGATAGCTGCGTTCTAGTCCAACGTACGCAACCACCGGATACGTTCCAAGATGAACGTCCGGTTGCCCAAGACTGTGAATGAGTTGTACACTTTGGCGGATTAGTGTGCCTGAACAAAGGAAGGGAGGTGACTCCCCGGAGATGAAGACGGCATCGACGTTGACTCGGAGGACGACGATGACGCTGCCAATCAGAAGAAGAACAACAAACGCAACAAGAAGCGCAAGGAGAAGATAGGTCTGGCTGTCGAAGGGTCTGCGTTCCTAGTACCGGCAAGAGGGCCAAGACCGAAGCTCCCGGCAAGGAAGTTGCCATGTGCAATGACTGCCGAGAAGCTGCGGTGGCCGAGAAGGCTGGGAAGGCTGACGGGCCGTGCTGCAAGATCCATCAGACCAAGGGCCATGATCTCCAAGAGTGTCATCAAGTCGAGCAACTCGTCAAGAAGCAGAAGGCTGAGTACGAGAAGCATGACAAAGAGAGAAACCAAGATGACGTTGGCGGGAAGGGCCGAGGTGGCAGAGGAAGTCGCCCCGGCAAGGTCCCTCAGCATCAAGGGAAGCCTACCAGAGGCCATGGGAAGAAGGAATGCGATGACGAGAGCGATGAAGGGGATGAAGAGGAAACCAACGAGCAGGAGTTCCAGAAGGCCACTGACGCCCTGTGCATTGACGGAGGTGCATCCTTGCACTCCTCTCACCGCCAGCTTAAACAGTGGGCGCGTGAGGTCAATGCTGTGGAGCCAGTGGCAGATTCTTGGAAACCACTCAAATGGTCCCGCGCGCCCATCATCTTTGATGAAGAGGATCACCCTGACCGCACCATCGCGGTAGGGTGCTTGCCGTTGTTGGTTTCACCAACGATCCGCAACCTCAAGGTCACAAAGATGTTGGTTGACGGTGGGGCCGGGTTGAATCTGATTTCTCCCAAGGTCATCAGCAAGCTGCAGATAACAGAAGAAGAGCTGAAGGTTACTGGCACCTTTCAAGGGATCAACCCCGGCAGGAGTCGTCCGAAGGGGAAGATCACGCTGCCAGTGACGTTTGGAGGAGAATTGAACTACCGGACTGAGAAGATTGTGTTTGATGTGGTTGAGCTTCCGTTGCTGTACAATGGGATACTTGGACGACCTGCTCTGGCAAAGTTCATGGCGGCATCGCACTATGCCTACAACACTGAAGATGCCAGGACCAATGGGCTCATGAGACTCATTACCAAAACTAACACCGACGATTTATTTCTCACAATCAATTTTAGCATTGACGGTGTTCAAGAAGGTTCTACCAAAGATAATGGGACAAAAGTCATCTTGTGGGGAACCAAGAACAAGAAAATCAGTAGGGTATTTTATTTTCCCACACAAGACTTCAACATCTCTAACAATCCCAAGTGGTGTGATGGTGTCCCTATTAGCAAGTTTAATAATAACATCTATGTCTTCTATTTCAGCGGGTGCTATATCATCCATAATTTCTTGATATAAGGTAAAAGGAATGGCACTCACGCTAGCACCTATGTCACATAAACCATGATAACAGTGATCTCCTATTTTAACTGAGACAATAGGCATGCCAACAACGGGTCTATGTTTATCTTTTTCATCGGGTTTGGCAATTCTGGCAGCTTCATCACAGAAGTAAATAACATGCCCGTCTATATTTTCAACCAAGAGATCTTTTGTAACACCCCTATGTAATTGCCACGGTGATCAGCTGATGATGATGCCAAGTCATGACCATTTGCAGTGCAAAGTCACTTGGATTAAGGAAACACTTCAAATTCAATTCTGAAAAATCAGCTCAAATTCATATGTGAAATATGAAGTTGATCAAACACTGTTGAAAAAATGTTCATTAATTAGCAAATAATCCAGGAACATTTATAAAACCATCATCAATTAAATTGGAGTTAAATAAGTGACTCAACCAACCTGAAACAGCACCAAAATAGAATTATTTAATCTAAATAAATTCAATTTAAATTCAAATAAAACCCAACCTTGCCCAAACCAATTTTTGGTAAAGGTTAGCTTGGCACTGTAATATTTGGACCAAGGTTCATATTTTACAAAAATGCATAAGTGGCCTAACGATTGCTGGATAGAAAAGAAATAAAAGAATAATAATAAAAAAAAATCAAAACAGAAACAGAAAAAAAGAGTAGAGAAATGAAAGGAGGGAGGCCACTGTGGACTCGGCCCAGCGCCACAGGCGAGGCCCAGCCCACCAAAATCGTCTCCCTCCTCCCCGTGTCAGCGCGCGAGCCCCTGAGCCGGCAATGGCCAGCTGTTGGCCATCCCCCGGCACCGCTGCCACTGCGAGGGGGGTAAGAATGACCCAGGGCACTCCCCCAGGCGAACCCTAGCTCCACTCCTTCCCATTCCCCTCCTCTCTCTCGATCCCGCTCATCCTGAGCCCAGTCGTCGCCGTCGCCGCGTCGATCCCGCGGCCTCCGGCCACCACACGCCTCGCCGTCACGCCGTAGAGGATCGCCGTCGTCCGCTGCATTTGTAGACGCCACTAGTTGGAGCCGGGAGCCACTGCTCCGAGCCCGGCGACGTCTTCTTTTTCCTCGGGCCGCCGGCGAACTTCTCCGATTCCGGCGTCGCTGCTGCTCCTAAGCAATCAACGGCTTTTCATAGCCACCCGGTGAGCTCCACTCCGTCTTTCCCCTTTTCTCCCCGCACCTCTCCATCGCCGTAGTGGCCGCACTCGAGATGCCTGAGCTCCGCGCCGCCGACGAGCTCGCCACCGTAGCCACACGCGCCGCCAAGCTCAACCGAGCACGGCATCATGCTCAGCACGCTCGCAGGAGCCCGATGAACCCTCTAGCTCGCTTTGCCGTGCACCGTAGTGCCATTTCCGTTCGGTCCCGAACTCCGGCGCTGCCCGCGAGCTCGCCGTCGACGACTCCGGTCGATTCCGGCGACGAGACCACTCCCACTCGACGGGCAAGTCCCGTGGCTTTCGAACACACTTAACCACGGCTCGAACCGAGCCCTGTTGATACTTTCCTGCTATCCTAAACTGTTTAGTATAGGATGGGTAGAGCCTTATCAGAGACCCACTTGTCCCGACTGCCCTGCTGGACTCTCAGAAGACCCGAGCAATGGGATCGAAGATCAGACCCTGGCACCGCACGTCACTTCCCCCTTAAATTGCTCGACACTACTGGGTTACTATCGAGTGCCGAGGGTGATACCTCGTCAGCACTTCTGATGATAACCTTGTAGGTTAGTTAATCGGTCGTGGTAAGCGAGGGTGATTCCTCCTACACCACCCCCGATACCGACGCCGTCGTGCAACACCTCAAGTGTGGACCTCGAGGGTGATTCCTCCTTCGTTCACCTTGACGATAACATTAGAGGGAATTCCATCGAGGGTGATTCCTCAGGGTACCCCCTTGGTGTCAGACACACGGAGACTTTGGTTACTATGACTGAACATTGAACCATGATACTAAAGACGGGTCGGCCCTGAGGGGTACCCGCGCGAGCATGAATGCGAAGTGATGTGGAGTCGGGTTGACCCGAGAGGTGCCCGCGAGATAACTACGAGGCATGGCCGGGCATACCTAGCCCTTGCCGCAAGTCCTCGAGACGGGGCGACGGGGTCACATCGATCGTGAGTCTCTGCTTGTTTCCGCATGCTCCTAATCCACTAAACGGTTTGGATATTTGATCCGAGGGGCCTCTGGCCTGATTGCACTAACCATCACATGGGCATAGTATGGGCGTTCTGCGTCGTATACATCAGTCGAAGCTCTATTGACGTCAGTGAGGAGCGGCCCGTTTTGGATTGGACTGGGAACACAACTGCGCTTGTATAAGGGGTTGCTAGGTCTGCTTCCGAAATGTCCTCGCAACGTGCAGGGTTCCCAGGGTGAAGTCCCAAGACCCCTGGGGGCATAGGTTAGTCTGGCGTGCTGACCTCTCTTTAGAGCCTAGGTCGGGTTGCGGCGTGTTGCTTAGCCGAGGCCGGGCATGACCCAGTAAAGTGTGTCCGGCCGGAGTTAAGCGAGCGTGGTGGGTAAGTTGGTGCACCCCTGCAGGGAAGAACTAATCTAGTGATAGCCTGTCCTACGGTAACGGACACTCGGAGTTGTATCCCGATCGGTACAACTAGAACTAATGACTTGAGATGAACTAGATAGTACGGCTCTGGGATTGCTTTCTCGCAGGGAGTCGAGGAAGAATCTCTGGCCGAGGTTGATGAGACTACTACTTTACTTTATGTTAATCTGCACTCTGCTAATGCTGCAAGACTGCTGAAGATGTTGAAGATGCTATTCTTCGATAGGACTAGGCTTTCCCCCTCTATTCTGGCATTTCTGCAGCCCAGTCCACATATACAGCCCCCTTTGAAAATGTTGCATATGTAGCGTAGATCCTTGCTTGCTGAGTACTTCGGATGAGTACTCACGTTTGCTTTATTTTCTTTTTCTCCTCATATCCAAATGACGTCGCCAGATGACGGAGTCCTTGAGTTGGCTGCCCCCGTCGATGACTACGGCTACTACTACTACCCTCCCGACGACCAGGAGTAGGATTCGGAGGGTCCTAGGCAGGAGGCCTACGCCTTTCGATCGTAGAGTTTTATTTTGCCCCACCTTTGTGAAGGCTTATCTCTCTTTCTGTAATATATCTGTACCCAGATATATAATGCTTCCGCTGACACTTGTATGCCATCGAGCTATGTATTCGAGCCCTCGAGGCCCTGGCTTGTAATATAAAGCTTGTATGAATTTATTTATGTTTTAGAGTTGTGTTGTGATATCTTCAAGTGAGTCCTTAGGCTTGATCATGTGCATTTGCGTGTATGATTAGTGCACGATTAAGCCGGGGTCGTCACAGGTTGGTATCAGAGCCGACTGTCTCTAGGAATCCCCCTATCCAATTCCTTGGCCGAAGTTGAGTCTAGTGGTCGAAAACTGTTTTACTAACATGGCTGTGTGGCTTACGAGCCCACGTTGCCAACTGGGTGGTATTAGGATCTTTTATTCCTTGATCTTTACTCTGGGACTCTAGCCTCTCTTCTATTCGGGTTTAATAAAATTACTAACACCGACACTTAGGATCTTGTTAATTCCATCCATCCGGAGAGCTGGATATCAGTGCGATTTCCCTGTCATTGATCTGATTAGTCTGATAATTATTTTCCTTTCCATTGTTTTGTTTAACCTTTCTCTTCGAGATCTGTTATACTTCTCATCGTCAAATGAGCTAGTGAATTATCATGCTCATATCACTCAGAACGTCGAGGCCCAAATTTATGCCTTGAATGCGTTGAACGCTTCTCCGCTTGAGGGGATCGAGAACATCCCAGTTGTTTGTGACTTCCCGGATGTTTTTCCAGAAGAACTTCTAGGAATACCCCCTGCTAGAGCTGTCGAATTCGTCATTGACTTGAAGCCTGGCACCACTCCTATTGTGAAGCGTCCTTACAAGATGCCACCGCACCACCTTATTGAGCTTAAGGAAGAAATCGATAAATCTCTTAGGAAGGGCTTCATCCGTCCCAGTTCCTCTGCCTGGGGAGCACCATCTCTTTTTGTCAAGAAGAAAGATGGTACAAATAGGTTGGTCCATGATTACCGTCCTATCAACCAGGCAACCATTCAGAATAAATATCCGCTTCCCCGGATCAATGACTTATATGATCAACTTGCTGGATCATCGGTGTTCTCTAAACTCGACTTGAGGTTGGGTTATCACCAGATCCGTGTCTGCGAAGAGGATATTCCAAAGACTGCATTCGTTACTCGTTATGGTTCCTATGAATACACCGTCATGTCATTTGGCCTGACGAATGCTCCAGCTACGTTCTCCCGCCTGATGAATTATATATTCATGGATTACCTCGACAAGTTCGTCGTGGTTTATCTGGATGATATCCTAGTATATTCGAAGAATAAGGAAGAACATGCCGAACATCTTCGCCTTGTTCTGGAGAGGCTTCGAGAACATCAGTTGTACGCCAAGTACTCCAAATGTGAATTCTGGCTTTCTGAAGTAACCTACCTTGGACATGTGATTTCTAAGGATGGTATTACCGTTAACCCGGAGCGTGTTCAGGCTATCCTTGACTGGACTCCTCCGAAGAATGCCAAGCAAGTCTGAAGCTTTCTCGGTCTAGCCAGTTATTGTCGCCGATTCGTTGAGGACTTCTCCAAGATCGCCAAGCTCCTGACTAATCTGCTCCACAAAGGCGTTAAGTTTGAGTGGACAGAAAAGTGTCAGGAAAGTTTCCAGACCCTCAAGGACAAGCTTACTTCTGCTCCAGTGCTTGCTCCTCCTGATTCTCGCAAGGACTTTGTCATATACTGCAACGCCTCTCGTCAGGGATTAGGCTGTGTCCTAATGCAAGAACGAAGAGTAATTGCGTATGCTTCACGTCAATTGCGTCCACATGAAGAAAATTGTCTAGTGCATGATCTTGAACTTGCTATAGTGATCTATGCATTAAAGTTATGGCGACATTACCTTCTTGGTAATCGGTGTGAGATTTATACCAATCATCAGAGTCTGAAATACTTGTTCACTCAACCGGATCTTAACCTCCGTCAGCAACGATGGTTGGAAACAATTACGGACTATGACTGTGCTATTTCTTATACCCCGAGCAAGGCTAATGTAATGGCCGATGCCCTGAGCCGCAAGTCATATTGCAACAACCTCATGGTTAGGCGAGCTCAACCTCGTCTGTATGCAGAACTGATTCAGCTGAATCTGCGAATTGTTCCCCAGGGTTCTCTTAATAACCTTGTGGTCCAGCCAGACCTTCAGAAGGCTGTTAAGGAAGCGCAAGCCAAAGATGCTGAAATTGACGTGATGAAGAAAGAGCTTCGCCTTGATAAGTACCGGGATTTCTCAGTTGCTGAAGATGGAACATTATATTTCAGAGACCGCATCATAGTACCTCGCTTCGAGCTTATGACTGACAAGGTCATGAAGGAGGCTCATGATACACCGTTGTCTATCCATCCGGGTAGCACCAAGATGTATCGCGATCTTCGGCAGAGGTACTGGTGGTCTAGAATGAAGCAGGACATTGCTCGTTATGTTGCTGAATGTGACGTATGTCGTCGCGTGAAAGCAGAACATCAAAAGCCTGCTGGAATTCTTCAACCACTCCCTATTCCTTTGTGGAAGTGGGATAAAGTGCAAATGGATTTCATTACTGGTCTTCCCAAGTCTCACAAAGGTCACGATGCTATTCTTGTTGTCATCGATCAGCTTTCCAAGGTTGCTCATTTTCTGCCTGTCAAGGAGACTATCACTGCTAGTCAATTAGCAGAGCTGTATATCTCCAGAATCGTTTCACTCCACGGTATTCCGAAGGAGATCAGTTCGGACTGTGGCGGTCTTTTCACATCCAAGTTCTGGGAAAGTTTTCAAGAAGCTATGGGAACTCACATTACATGGAGTTCAGCTTATCATCCCCAATCCCAAGGCCAAGTCGAGCGAGTAAATCAAGTGCTTGAAGATATGCTTCGCGCTTGTGTTATATCATTCGGTAAGAAGTGGGAAGAATCTCTCCCGTTTGCCGAATTCTCTTATAATAACAGTTATCAAGCCAGCTTGAAAATGGCCCCCTTCGAAGTGCTTTATGGACGTAAGTGTCGAACCCCTTTGAACTGGTCAGAAACTGGGGAATGACCACTCGTTGGACCGGACATTATTCAATATGCAGAAGAACAAGTCAGAATTGTCCGAGAAAATCTCAAAGCAGCTCAGGACCACCAGAAGAGCAACTATGATCGCAAGCGTTTGGGCTTGACCTATCAACCAGGTGATCAAGCTTATCTTCGTGTCACTCCTATGAAGGGCACCCATCGATTCGGAATCAAGGGCAAGCTACCTCCTCGCTATATTGGTCCTTTTCGCATAGTTGCCAGACGTGGACAGGTGGCTTATAAATTGGAGTTGCCGCCACAATTCTCTCATATTCATGATGTCTTCCACGTGTCGCAACTTCGCAAATGCTTCAAGGAATCTCCGCACCGTGCAGTGGATCACGAGATGCTTGAATTGCAAGATGACTTATCTTATAAGGAGCATCCGATCCGCATCCTTGATGAAGCTGAACGTCGAACTCGTCAGAAGACGACCAAGTTCCTGAAAGTGCAGTGGTCGAATCACACTGAAGATGAAGCCACTTGGGAACGTGAGGATAATCTCCGAGCAGAATATCCCGAACTCTTTCCTTCTACCTCCTAAATTCTCGGGACGAGAATTTCTTTTAGAGGAGGAGAATTTGTAACACCCCTATGTAATTGACACGGTGATCAGCTGATGATGATGCCAAGTCATGACCATTTGCAGTGCCAAGTCACTTGGATTAAGGAAACACTTTAAATTCAATTCTGAAAAATCAGCTCAAATTCATAAGTGAAATATGAAGTTGATCAAACACTGTTGGAAAAATGTTCATTAATTAGCAAATAATCCAGGAACATTTATAAAACCATCATCAATTAAATTGGAGTTAAATAAGTGACTCAACCAACCTGAAACAGCACCAAAACAGAATTATTTAATCTAAATAAATTCAATTTAAATTCAAATAAAACCCAACCTTGCCCAAACCAATTTTTGGTAAAGGTTAGCTTGGCACTGTAATATTTGGACCAAGGTTCATATTTTACAAAAATGCATAAGTGGCCTAACGATTGCTGGATAGAAAAGAAATAAAATAATAATAATAAGAAGAAAATCAAAACAGAAACAGAAAAAAGAGTAGAGAAATGAAAGGAGGGAGGCCACTGTGGACTCGGCCCAGCGCCACAGGCGAGGCCCAGCCCACCAGGATCGTCTCCCTCCTCCCCGTGTCAGCACGCGCGTGCCCCTGAGCCGGCGATGGCCAACTGTTGGCCATTCCCCGGCGCCGGCACCGCCACGAGGGGGATAAGAACGACCCAGGGCACTCCCCCAGGCGAACCCTAGCTCCACTCCTTCCCGTTCCCCTCCTCTCTCTCAATCCCGCTCATCCCGAGCGCAGTCGTCGCAGTCGCCGCTTCGATCCCGCGGCCTCCGGCCACCACACGCCTCGCCGTCATGTCGTAGACGATCGCCGTCGTCCACTGTGTCTGTAGACGCCACTAGTTGGAGCCGGGAGCCACTGGTCCGAGCCCGGCGACGTCTTCTTCTTCCTCGGGCCGCCGGCGCACTTCTCCGATTCCGGCGTCGCTGCTGCTCCTAAACCGTCAACGACTTTTCATAGCCACCCGGTGAGCTCCACTCCGTCTTTCCCCTTTTCTCCCCGCACCTCTCCGTCGCTGTAGTAGCCGCACTCGAGATGCCCGAGCTCCGCGCCGCCGACGAGCTCGCCACCGTAGCCACACACGCCGCCAAGCTCAACCGAGCACGGCATCATGCTCAGCACGCTCACAGGAGCCCGACGAACCCTCTAGCTTGCTTTGCAGTGCACCGTAGTGCCATTTCCGTTCAGTCCCGAACTCCGGCGCCGCCCGCGAGCTCTCCGCCGATGACTCCGGTCGATTCCGGCGACGAGACCACTCCCACTCGACGGGCGAGTCCCCTGGCTTTCGAACACACTTAACCACGGCTCGAACCGAGCCCTGTGGGCGAATCCCGACGCATTCCGGCGATCTTCCGCCGCGGATTTGGTCGCCGGCGTAGTTCCGACGCCGGCCGCCGACGTGGCTCGGTGGCCCCCACCTCTGGGCCACTGACTGTGGGGCCCCGCGGGCCGCTTTGACCCCGCTGACCCGGGTCAACGCCGATGTGGCCATACTGTGTCATTGACACGCAGGCCCCACCGCCCTGTTAATTAACTAAAATGTTTAATTATATAAAAACTAATTAGTTAGACTAATCTCTCGCTGACATGTGGGGCCCACCCCTTAATTAACCCTGTTAATTAGATTAATTCATTGTTAGTCTAACAGAGGCTGACATGTGGGTCCCACTGGACCCACATGTCAGGTTTGACCTGGTCAGACGACCGGTTGACCTGCTGATGTCAGCATTACCTCATGCTAATGTCATAATGCAATTCTGTTAATAAAAATAATTCTAGAAAATCTTTTAAACTTCGAAAATTAATAACTTTTAAACCGTAGCTCAGATCGAAAAACTTAAAACATGAAAGTTGCTCAGAACGACGAGACGAGTCTGCTCGTGCCGTCTATTTCTTCGTCGGAACCTCCTACGTAGGAGAACTCGCAACTCCAAGCCCGATTCCGGTAGATGAATAGTGCCTAACCACCGGTAAATAAAAACCCACCTTAACCCTAAAATAACTAAAATGATGTAGGCATGCTTCAGGCAACCCCGCACTGCGTCATAGTCGTAGCATGCCCCGTGTTGCATTTGATTGCATTGTATTTACTTGTTTCCTTCCCCCTCTTCTCTCTCGGTAGACCCCGACGTCGACGTAGCTCCTGAGGCAGACGCCGCTCCGGAGTACGACTATGTCCCCGACGACCCTGCCCTTGCCGTCGAGCAGACAGGCAAGCACCCCCATTTTGAGCATTCCAATATCGTCCACTCTCTTCTCTCTTATGCTTGCATTAGAAGTTACTGCTGCTACTGTTGTCCTATATCTGTTGCATAGCCTGTTTACTTGTAACCTGTTGTTGATACTTTCCTGCTATCCTAAACTGTTTAGTATAGGATGGGTAGAGCCTTATCAGAGACCCACTTGTCCCGACTGCCCCACTGGACTCTCAGAAGACCCGAGCAATGGGATCGAAGATCAGACCCTGGCACCGCACGTCACTTCCCCCTTAAATTGCTCAACACTACTGGGTTACGATCGAGTGCCGAGGGTGATACCTCGTCAGCACTTCTGATGATAACCTTGTAGGTTAGTTAATTGGTCGTGGTAAGCGAGGGTGATTCCTCCTACACCACCCCCGATACCGACGCCGTCGTGCAACACCTCAAGTGTGGACCTCGAGGGTGATTCCTCCTTCGTTCACCTTGATGATAACATCAGAGGGAATTCCATCGAGGGTGATTCCTCAGGGTTCCCCCTTGGTGTCAGACACACGGAGACTTTGGTTACTATGACTGAACATTGAACCATGATACTAAAGACGGGTCGGCCCTGAGGGGTACCCGCGCGAGCATGAATGCGAAGTGATGTGGAGTCGGGTTGACCCGAGAGGTGCCCGCGAGATAACTACGAGGCATGGCCGGGCATTCCTAGCCCTTGCCCCAAGTCCTCGAGACGGGGCGACGGGGTCACATCGATCGTGAGTCTCTGCTCGTTTCCGCGCGCTCCTAATCCACTAAACGGTTTGGATATTTGATCCGAGGGGCCTCTGGCCTGATAGCACTAACCATCACGTGGGCATAGTATGGGCGTTCTGCGTCGTATACATCAGCCGAAGCTCTATTGACGTCAGCGAGGAGCGGCCCGTTTTAGATTGGACTGGGAACGCAACTGCGCTTGTATAAGGGGTTGCTAGGTCTGCTTCCGAAACGTCCTTGCAATGTGCAGGGTTCCCAGGGCAAAGGCCCAAGACCCCTGGGGGCATAGGTTAGTCCGGCGTGCTGACCTCTCTTTAGAGCCTAGGTCGGGTTGCGGTGTGTTGCTTAGCCGAGGCCGGGCATGACCCAGTAAAGTGTGTCCGGCCGGAGTTAAGCGAGCGTGGTGGGTAAGTTGGTGCACCCCTGCAGGGAAGAACTAATCTATCGATAGCCTGTCCTACGGTAACAGACACTCGGGGTTGTATCCCGATCGGTACAACTAGAACAGATGACTTGAGATGAACTGGATAGTACGGCTCTAGGATTGCTTTCTCACAGGGAGTCGAGGAAGAATCTCTAGCCCAGGTTGATGACACTACTACTTTACTTTATGTTAATCTGCACTCTTCTAATGCTGCAAGACTGCTGAAGATGTTGAAGATGCTAGTCTTCGATAGGACTAGGCTTTCACCCTCTATTCTGGCATTTCTGCAGCCCAGTCCACATATACAGCCCCCTTTGAAAATGTTGCATATGTAGTGTAGATCCTTGCTTGCTGAGTACTTCTCCTCATATCCAAATGACGCCGCCAGATGACGGAGCCCCTGAGTTAGCAGCCCCCGTCGATGACTACGGCTACTACTACTACCCTTCCGGCGGGTACTACTACGAGGAGCCGACGGACGACCAGGAGTAGGATTCGGAGGGTCCTAGGCAAGAGTCCTACGCCTTTTGATCGTAGAGTTTTTTTGCCCCTCCTCTATGAAGGCTTATCTCTCTTTCTGTAATATATCTGTACCCAGATATCTGATGCTTCCGCTGACACTTGTATGCCATCGAGCTATGTATTCGAGCCCTCGAGGCCCTGGCTTGTAATATAAAGCTTGTATGAATTTATTTATGTTTTAGAGTTGTGTTGTGATATCTTCAAGTGAGTCCTTAGGCTTGATCGTGTGCATTTGCGTGTATGATTAGTGCACGATTAAGCCGGGGTCATCACATCTTTAACCATAGCAACACTAGGTTCTACTTTGATTTGTTCAGCAGGTTTGGAAGTTCTAATATAATTTTTGTTGACCACAGTTGAGACTTTAGCATGTTCTTTTATCCTAACAGGGAAAGGTGGTTTTTCAATATAAGTAGTAGGCACAACTGGATCAACATTGTAAATAATAGTTTCATTTTTAGCTACTACTGGTTCTTTAATTTCTTCTTTGATAGGTGGGTGATATTTAAACCACTTCTCCTTAGGGAGGTCAACGTGAGTAGCAAATGATTCACAAAAGGAGGCTACTATCTCAGAGTCAAGTCCATATTTAGTGCTAAACTTGTGAAAAGCATCAGTATTCATAAATGATTTAACACAATCAAATCCAAGCTTAATACCTGACTCTTTACCTTCGTCGAGTTCCCAATCTTCAGAGTTGCGTTTAATTCTTTCTAAAAGATCCCTCTTGAATTCAATAGTCTTCTTCATAAAAGAACCAGTACAAGTGGTATCGAGCATGGATCGATCATCATGAGAAAGCCGAGCATAAAAATTCTGAATAATAATTTCTCTTGAAAGCTCATGATTGGGGCATGAATATAACATTGACTTAAGCCTCCCGCAAGCTAGAGCGATACTTTCTACTTCATGAGGCCAAAAATTATATATGTAATTCCGATCATGATGAACTAGATGCATAGGATAATTTGTTTTGGTGAAATGCCAATTTCAATCGATTCCAATTCCAAGATCCAATATCATCGCATAGCCTATACCATGCCAATGCTTTTCCCTTCAAAGATAAAGGGAAAACCATCTTCTTAGCTTCATCTCCGGGTAAACCTGCAAGCTTAAATAATCCACAAATTTCATCCACATATATCAAGTGCATATCAGGATGTTCGGTTGCATCTCCTGCATAAGGATTAGCTAGCAGTTGTTCTATCATACCCGAAGGAATTTCATAACCAATATTTTCAGTAGGTGCAGTAGGTTGAGGGGTAACTAATTGTGGTTCCGGTCGAGGTGCAGGTACCCGGAACAAACCCCTCAAAGGATTGTTCTTCACAGTAGCAAGTGACAATAAATTTCAGCACGTAGTAATAATTTTTCCTTACCGATTTCCACTTACCAAGAGCGCTTCACTCCCCGGCAATGGCGGCAGAAAAGAGCCTTGATGACCCACAAGTATAGGGGATCAATCATAGTCCTTTCGATAAGTAAGATTGTCGAACCCAACGAGGAGCAGAAGGAAATGACAAGTGGTTTTTAGCAAGGTAATGTCTGCAAGCACTGAAATTATAAGTAACGAGTAGTTTGGTAGCAAGATAATTTGTAAAGAGCAAGTAACAGTAATGGTAACAAAAGTGTAGCAAGGTAGCCCAATCCTTTTGAGGCAAAGGACAGGCCAAAAATGATCTCTTATGATAAGCAAAGCGTTCTTGAGGGTACACGGGAATTTCATCTAGTCACTTTCATCATGTTGGTTTGATTTGTGTTCGCTACTTTGATAATTTGATATGTGGATGGACCGGTGCTTAGGTGTTGTTCCTACTTGAACAAACCTCCTACTTCTGATTAACCCCCTCGCAAGCATCCGCAACTACGAGAAAAGTATTAAGAATAAATCTAACCATAGCATTAAACTTTTGGATCTGAATCAGTCCCGTACGGAATAGCGCATAAACTAGGGTTTAAGCTTCTGTCACTCTCACAACCCATCATATAATAACTACTCCACAATGCATTACCTTAGGCCCTAATAAGGTGAAGTGCCATGTAGTCGACGTTCACATGACACCACTAAGGGAATCACAACATACATACCATCAGAATATCGAACACGTATCAAGTTCACATGATTACTTGCAACAAGATTTCTCCCGTGACCTCAAGAACAAAAGTAACTACTCACTAATGATAATCATGCTAAAGATCAGAGGGGTATTAAATAGCATAATGGATCTGAACATATAATCTTCCACCAAATAAACCATATAGTAATCAACTACAAGATGTAATCAACACTACTAGTCACCCACAAGTACCAATCTATAGTTCTGGTACAAAGATTGAACACAAGAGATGAACTAGGGTTTGAAAGGAGATGGTGTTGTTGAAGATGTTGATGGAGATTGCCCTCCCCAAGATGGGAGAGTTGTTGGTGATGATGATGACGATGATTTCGACGATGATTTCCCCCTCCGGGAGGGAAGTTCCCCCAGCGGAATCGCTCTGCCGGAGGGCAAAAGTGCTCCTGCCCAAGTTCCGCCTCGAGACGGCGGCGCTTCATCCCGAAAGTCCTCTCCTTATTTTCTCTATGTCAAAATGACTTATATACCAGAATAAAGGCACCGGAGGTGGGCCGAGGAGGGCACAACCCACAAGGGCGCTCCCGGGCTCCCTGGCACGCCCAGGTGGGTTGGGCCCACCTGGTGGGCCCCCTCTTGTACTTATTTGCTCCAATAATTCTTATATATTCCAAAAAAAATCGTCGTGAAGTTTCAGCTCATTTGGAGTTGTGCAGAATAGGTAGCCTGACGTAGCTTTTTCAGGTCCAGATTTCCAGCTGCCGGAATTCTCCCTCTTTGTGTGAACCTTGCATATTATGAGAGAAAAGGCATTAGAATTACTCCAAAAAGCAATATTATGCATAAAAACATCATAAATAACAGTAGGAAAACATGATGCAAAATGGACGTATCAACTCCCCCAAGCTTATACCTCGCTTGTCCTCAAGCGAATACCGAAATCGAAAAACATGTCCACATGCTTAGAGAGAGAGGTGTCGAAAAAAACAAAATACGGACATAAAAGCATCATGTATATTATTATAACAACAACAAACTTTAGCATGGAACTTTATCATAGAACTTTTCTCATATAACTTCTCATGAACAAGTAACAATTCATCACAACATCGAAGTAAAAAGCATAAACACTATTGAAAACCAACAAACTATGTTTTCAGTCAACTTTGCAACTACAATTCATCATCTTTTCAGGAAGGGTCACGTATCAGAGCCTTTTGGCAAGTCCACATACTCAACCATCATATAGTCTTCTATGATTTCTAACACTCACCGCATACACATGAGCAAAACATTTCGACCGGACACATAGAAAGATAGGGGCTTATAGATTCACCTCCCAACATACTCACCTCAAAGTATAAAGCATAAACTCTATTGAAAACCAACAAACTATGTTCTTAGTTAACTTTGCAACTACAATTCATCATCTTTTCAGGAAGGGTCACGTATCGAAGCCTTTTTGGCAAGTCCACATACTCAACCATCATATAGTCTTCTATAATTGCTAACACTCACCGCATACATAGAAAGATAGGGGCTTAAAGTTTCGCCTCCCAACATACTCACCTCAAGGGTGATGTCAACAATAATAACTCATGCTACTCATATCCAACTGGATATATGTGCCTAGATCTTTCCTCACCACATGATGCTTGCCAAAAGAGGAAATAAAAAGGAATAGAGAGAAGAACTTTGACTCTTGCATAATAGTAAAAGATAGGCCCTTCACAGAGGGAAGCAGAGGTTGCCATGCGCTTATTTGTTTTTATGCTCAATCTCTTAGTGCAATAGAATGTCACGTTATATTGCCCCTTGTGATAGCAACCTTTATTATGCAGTCTGTCGCTTTTATTCTTTGCCATCACAAGTTCGTACAACGCTCAATTTTCTCTTACACTAAATGATCCAACACTTTTAGAAGCAATTTTTATTGCCCTTTTTGCACCGATGACAACTTACTTGAAGGATCTTACTCAATCCATAGGAAGGTATGGTGGACTCTCAAAATAAGATTTGGGTTTAAGGTTTTTGGATGCAGAAGTAGTATCTCTACTTAGTGTGGAATTTTTGGCTAGCAAAGATAGGGGCAAGCACCACATGTTAAAGGATCTATGACAATATAACTTCTATGTGAATATGAACAAACATAAATAATTACGTTGTCTTCCTTGTCCAACATTAACAATTTTGGCATATAATATTTTGATGGGGGCTCACAATCACAAAAGATGTCCAAGATAGTATATTTGCATGTGAATCTTCTCTTCCCTTATTAATTCTTTCATGAATTGCATCATTGACCAATGCTATGTTTGTCAATCCCCAATAAAATTTTCTACTCATACTCTTCCTTATGTGATGTCATTACTTACCATAAAATTAGCATATGATCTTTTTCATTTATTTCCTTTCTTTTTATTGAACATGAAAGTAAAGAAAACAAAACTCAAACTAAACTTTCTTATATATATATCTTGCACACGATTACAAAGATAGATCACTAAGCAAACACTCAAAAAGAAAGGATCGAACGAAACTTTTATTCATCTAAAGCAAAAGATAACTATGGATCGAACTAGGATAAATAAAGGCAAAATATAGTGGAGGTGATACGATACCGGGGCACCTCCCCCAAGCTTGGCACAAGCCAAGGGGAGTGCCCATATCCGATACTCAATTTTCCTTTGGTGATGAAGAAGGAGGTGGTGGTGAATAGGTTCGGGGGATATATAAAGATTTTTTATCTTGGGAAACAAGCAAGCTAAAGAAAAACAGAGTCCGGAAGGTACCCGAGGTGGGCACAACCCACCTGGGCGCGCCCTGATGTCTTGTGCCCACCAGGGTTGCCTTCCTGGTTGTTTCTTATTTTCCTAATGTTTGTTATATTCCAAAACAGACAGAAATATTTTTGCGGATTTTTTGGAGTCCGTTTACTTACCGTATCACGTACCTCCATTATTTTCATGATTCTGGAGTGTTCCGGAAGGTTTCCTTTATGTGTTCTTTCGGTGTCATGGTTTGGATAATATTGCTTTCAACATTAATGGGCGTACCTGAGATATATTGTTTTATTCGTTGCCCATTAACAACCTTCGGGTTAGTGCCTTCGGCATTATTTATCTTGATGGCTCCGGATCGATAAACCTCCTCGATAACATAGGGTCCTTCCCATTTGGAAAGGAGTTTTCCTTCAAAGAATCTGAAACGAGAGTTGTACGAAAGAACATATTCTCCAACTTTGAACTCACGCTTTTGGATTCTTTTGTCATGCCATCTTTTAACTTTTTCGTTAAATAACTTGGCATTTTCATAGGCTTGGGTTCTCCATTCATCTAGTGAGCTAATATCAAATAACCTCTTTTCACCGGCAAGTTTGAAGTCATAGTTGAGTTCTTTAATTGCCCAATAAGCTTTATGTTCTAACTCAAGAGGCAAATGACAAGCTTTTCCATAAACCATTTATACGGAGACATACCCATAGGATTTTTATATGCTGTTCTATAAGCCCAAAGCGCATCATCTAACTTCTTAGACCAATTCTTTCGGGACCTATTGACAGTTTTTTGTAATATTAATTTTTTTTCTCTGTTGCTAAGTTCAACTTGAGCACTAGACTGAGGATGATAAGGTGATGCAATTATATGGTTAACATCATATTTAGCAAGCATTTTACGGAAAGCACCATGAACAAAATGTGAACCACCATCAGTCATTAAATATCTAGGGACTCCAAACCTGGGGAAAATGACTTCCTTAAGCACTTTAATAGAGGTGTTGTGATCAGCACTACTAGTTGGAATAGCTTCTACCCACTTAGTAACATAATCAACAGCAACCAAAATATGTGTATACCCATTAGAGGAAGGAAAAGGTCCCATGTAATCAAATCCCCAAACATCAAATGGTTCAACAGCAAGAGAATAATTCATAGGCATTTCCTGATGCTTACCAATATTACCAATTCTTTGACATTCATCACAAGATAAAACAAACTTACGGGCATCCTTTAAGAGAGTAGGCCAATAGAAACCAAATTGCAATACCTTGTGAGCAGTTCTATCTCCCGCATGATGTCCTCCATAAGCTTCGGAGTGACATTTTCGTAGGATTTGTCCCTGTTCATGCTCAGGTACACAACGTCTAATAATACCATCTACTCCTTCTTTATAAAGATGTGGGTCATCCCAAAAGTAATGTCTTAAATCATAGAAGAATTTTTTCTTTTGTTGGTGTGTGAAGCTAGGTGGTATATATTTAGCAACAATATAATTGGCATAGTCAGCATACCATGGAGTGTTATGAGAAACATTTATTGCAGCTAATTGTTCATCAGGAAAACTATCATGAATTGGTTGTGGGTCATCAAGAATATTTTCTAACCTAGACAAGTTATCAGCCACGGGGTTCTCAGCTCCCTTTCTATCAGTGATATGTAAATCAAATTCTTGTAACAAAAGAACCCACCTAATGAGTCTAGGTTTAGCATCCTTCTTTTCCATAAGATATTTTATAGCAGCATGATCGGTGTGAACAGTCACTTTAGAATCAACAATGTAGGATCTAAATTTATCACAGGCAAACACAACTGCTAAAAATTCTATTTTAGTAGTAGCATAATTTCGTTGAGCACTGTCTAGAGTTTTACTAGCACTGTCTAGAGTTTTACTAGCATAATGAATAACATTTAATTTCTTATCAACTCTTTGTCCTAGAACAGCACAAACAGCATAATCACTAGCGTCACACATAATTTCAAAAGGCAAGTTCCAATCAGGTGATTGAACAATAGGTGCAGAAATCAAGGCTATCTTAAGGGTTTCAAAGGCTTCTACACAATCATCATCAAAAACAAATGGAACATCCTTTTGTAAAAGATTTGTAAGAGGCCTAGAAATTTTAGAGAAGTCTTTAATAAACCTCCTATTGAAACCAGCATGACCGAGGAAACTACAAATACCTTTGATATCTTTAGGGCATGGCATTTTCTCAATTGCATCAACTTTAGCTTTATCCACCTCAATACCTCATTCAGAAATTTTATGTCCCAAGACAATACCTTTATTAACCATAAAGTGGCACTTCTCCCAATTCAAGATAAGATTAGTTTGCTCGCATCTCTACAAAACTCGATCAAGGTTGCTCAAGCAATCATCAAAAGAAGCTCCGTAAACGGAGAAATCATCCATGAAAATCTCAACAATCTTTTCACAAAAATCAGAGAATATAGCAGTCATACATCTTTGAAAAGTAGCAGGTGCATTGCATACACCAAAAGGCATATGTCTATAAGCATAAGTTCCAAAAGGGCAAGTAAAGGTGGTTTTCTCTTGATCAGATTGTGAGACAGGTATTTGAGAAAAACCGGAATATCCATCAAGAAAGCAAAAATGTGTGTGCTTTGATAGTCTTTCTAACATTGGATCAATAAAAGGCAGAGGGCAATGATCTTTTCTAGTAGCTTTATTTAGTTTTCTAAAATCAATTACCATTCTATAGCCAGTAACAATTCTTTGTGGAATAAGTTCATTCTTATCATTAGGAACAACGATAATACCTCCTTTTTTAGGGACACAATGAACGTGACTTACCCATCTACTATCAGCTATGGGATAGATTATACCTGCTTCTAGAAGCTTCAGTATTTCTACTCTTACCACTTCTTTCATTTTAGGATTTAAACGTCGTTGGTGATCAACAACGGGTTTAGCATCAGGCTCCATATTAATTTTATGCTGACAGAGAGTGGGACTAATGCCCTTTAAATTGTGACGCCCCCGGCTCAATCATGCACTAATCATACACGCAAATGCACACGATCAAGCCTAAGGACTCACGGGAAGATATCACAACACAACTCTAAAACATAAATAAAGTCGTACAAGCTTTATATTACAAGCAGGGGCCTCGAGGGCTCGAATACATAAGCTTCCGTACAAGCGTCAGCGGAAGCATCAGATATCTGAGTACAAATATGAAACAGAAATAGATAAGCCTTTAGAAATGCGAGGCAAAACAAAAGCTACGATCGAAAGGCGCAGGCCTCCTGCCTGGGACCCTCCGATCCTACTCCTGGTCATCAGCCAACTCGTAGTAGTATCCACCCTCGGGGTAGTAGTAGCGATCGTCAGCGGGGGCAGCTGTATCCGGGGCTCCGTCATCTGGTTGCATCAAAAGAATATGGGGGAAATAGAAAGCAAAGCAACCGTGAGTACTCATTCGAAGTACTCAGCAAGCAAGGATCTACACTACATATGCAACATTATCAAAGGAAGGCTGTGTATGTGGACTGGGCTGCAGAAATGCCAGAATAGAGGGGAAAAGCCTAGTCCTATCGAAGACTAGCATCTTCAACGGTCTTGCAGCATTAGAAGACTGTAGAGTAGTACAGTATAGAGTAGTAGTATCATCAACCTCACCCAGAGATCCTTTCTCGACTCCCTGCGAGAAAGCAATCCCAGAGCCATACAGTCATCAACCTCGTCCTGAGATCCCTCCTCGACTCCCTGCGAGAAGCAATCCCAGAGCCATAGTATCCAATTCTAGTTGTATCGATCGGGATACAACTCCGAGTGTCTGTTACCGAGGATCCGGCTATGCATAGATTAGTTCATCCCTCCAGGGGTGCACCAACTTACCCACCACGCTCGCTTAACTCCGGCCGGACACACATTCAGGGTCATGCCCGGCCTCGGCCAAACGACACACCGCAACCCTACCTAGAGCTTAGTAGAGAGGTCCCCGCCGGTCTACAACCTAAGCGCCCAGGGGTCTTGGGCCATCGCCCTGTGCACTCCGGGTCATTGTGTGCAGGGTGGATACCAGCACCGCCTCGGATGGTCGGTACGATCCGACCGTGCCACAATGCTAAACTGGACTTCTGACAGAACTTTCGGCTGATGCCACGATGCGGATTGCCCATAACTTTTCCCGCGTGATGGTTACTGCTATCGGGCCAGAGGCCCACTCAGATCAAATATCCAAATCGTAGTGTGTTGGTAGTGCGGTAACGAGCAGAGACTCAAGATCGATGTGACCCCATTGTCCCATCTCGAGGACTTGCGGCAAGGGCCAATAATGCCCGGCCATGCCTCGTATTCATTATTCGGGCACCGTCCAGGTCAACCCGTCTCGCAAAAGACTGTCGAGAACTCAGGTCCACCTCTACTGGGTGGTACCGCCTGTCCCTCTAGTCCTGCAGTAAAAGAAACTCCCTCGGGTCGCCCTCGGGGCCGACCCGTTTCCAACAAGGTTCAGGGGTAAAGTCATAGTAACCGTGTGTCCATAACATCAGGGGAATCAGAGGTATCACCCTCGACGGATGCCCACTCGATGTAACCGTCAACGTGAACTTAGGAGGAATCACCCTCGAGGTTCACACTTGATGTGTTGCACGACAGCGTCGTTATCGGAAGTGGTGAAGGAGGAATCACCCTCGATGACCATGACTGAATAGCTACTCTACATAGTTAACATCAGAAGTGCTACACGAGGTATCACCCTCGGCACTCAATAGTAACGCTGCAGTGTCGTTACAACTAAGGGGGTGATGTGCGGTGCCGGGGCCTGGTCTTCGATCCCGTTGATCGGGTCTTCTGATAATCCAGCGGGGCAATCGGGACAAGTGGGGTCACTGATAGGTCTCTACCCAGCCTATACTAAGCAGTTTAGGATAAGCAGGTAAGGTATCAATAGCAGGTTACAATAAACAGGCTATGCATCAGAATAGGATAAACAATAGCAGCAGCAAGTCTAATGCAAGCATGAGAAAATAGAATGGGCGATATCGGGATGATCAAAGGGGGGGGGGGGGCTTGCCTGGTTGCTCAGTCGAGAAGGAGGGGTCGTCAACACCGTAGTCGATCGGGGCAGCAGTGGCGTCGGTCTCGTAGTCTACCAGAGAGAAGAGGGGGGAAGAAACAGTAAATACGGAGCAAACAAAGCATCACAAAACATAATCATGACGATACGCGGTGCTAGGGGTGACCTATCGCAGTGCTCGGTGATACAGACGAAGAGGAATAACATCCGGGAATGTTTTCCCGAAGTTTGGCATTTTTTCAGACAGAGGAAACGGAGGGGGACGGTTGCATGTTCGCTATGCTAGGGACGCGTGGCGGACGAACGGACCGCGTATTCGGATTTGTCTCATCGTTCTGAGCAACTTTCATGTACAAAGTTTTTCGATCTGAGCTACGGATTATTTTAAATGATTTTCTAAAGTTTTATTGATTTTCTGGAATTTCTGGATTTAATCTAATTTCAAAAATAAACATGAAAAGGCCAGGTGCACCCGGTCCAGTGCACCCAGCAGTTAACCAGGGGCTGACAGTGGGTCCCGTTGACTGCTGAGTCAGCAGTCAATGGTTGACTAGTCAGCAGGTGAACAGTGCACATGGGCCCACACGTCAGTTTAGTTAAATATCTAACATTTTTCATTTGGGTTAATTAATTAGCGTGGGGCCTAGCTATAAGTGGGGCTTAGGGGTTTGGGTTGGTGGCTAATTAATCGGCTAATCACCTGGGCCCACCTGTCAGTGGCCCAGGGCGGTTTAAACCGCGGCGGTGCGCCGGCGGTGGCGCTCCGGCGAGGCAGAACGCCGCGGCGAGGGTCGGATCTCGCCCACAGGCGACCAAATCGCGCGCCGCGACCACCGATGGAACGAGGAGGCTTGCGCGCGTCGAACGGTGGCAGCGGCGTGGGCTGCAGCGGTCGGGAGTGGCGTCGGCGATGGACAAGGGCAGCGGCCGGAGTACGGTTGCGTCGGCGGGCGGCTAGAGAACGCTAGAGGGGGAAATGGACGGGCGCCAACGACGCAGTGGCTCACCGCGGGAATGTAGGGAATAGGCAACGGGCTCGGGGAGGTCCGGTGACGGAGATCGGCGACGGCGAGGCGGCGGTGGCCGACGGAGAAAATCGGCGCGGGCGACGGCCGTGGTGCTCCCAGGCTCGATTCGAAGGGCGGAGGGAACGTGGTCGGGGACGCTGCTCCTCCTGGTCAAGTCGAGGCGGTGCGGGGTAGCCGGTGGCCGTGAGCTTCACGATTCAACGGCCACGGCAGCGCTCGGGTTCGGGGGGGGGGAAGAAGAAGGGGACGAGGCAGGGAGAGAGAGTGGAGAGGGAGGCGCCAGGGGGGTCGCGGGGCTGCCCTTATCCTCCACACGCGACGCAGACGCGCTGTCGAGCAGGGAGAGGGGGGCCCGGCTCGGGCAAGTGCGCGTGTGCGGTGGACGCAACAGCGAGCGCGGTGAACAGGGGAGGTAGGGGACGAGCGAGGGGAGTGGGATGGGCCGCGCGGGTAACTAGAGCCCAGCCACTGCGGGCCTTTTCTCCTTTTCTTTTTATTTTCTGTTTTCTCTGTTTTTCTTTTTAGTTCCTGTTTTGCAAATTGTTTAGCCCCAATTAGACTTTTGTAAAATAGGTTAACTAGCCACATATTTATAGTGTAGTTTTATTCACTGTTAGAAATTGGTTTGGAGGCAAATGGATTTCATTTGGATTTTAAATAAATGATTATGGATTAAATATCTCTGTTTTGTTGCTGTTAGAGGCACATAATTAATTTAGTAAAAGTTGGTTATAATTTTAGAATTGTCTCTGGAATATTTACATTATTATGAACATTTTAGTTTCTGGATTTGAACAACTTTTATTTGCAATTCAGTTTGAATTTCCATTTGAATTGGAATTTGAAAAGAGATATGATCCCAATGATGATTAAGCATTGTTAATCTTGATGACATGGCATTATCAAAAAGGGGGATTACTGTGGCTAACCACTGGGGGTCTTACATAAATCATCAAGAGTGTATCCAATGGCAGCTCGGTGCTTCTTCAGAACCTTCAATAATCTTTCTTCTTCATGTTCTGAAAGGTTAGCACTAATAATAACAGGATAAATCTTTTTCTCATCAAAATATGCATATTTCAAAGTGTCTGGTAATTGTTTTAATTCAAACACAGGATCACCTTTAGGTGGAGGAGGACCTCCTAGAGTTTCAATAGGCAAATTGTGTTTAAGCAGAGGACGTTGTTCAAAGAAAATCTTATCTATTTCATTTCTTTCATGCAGATGCGTATCATTTTCATGGTCTAGCAAATACTGTTCTAGTGGATCGGTAGGAGGCACAGCAATAGAAGCAAGACTAATTATTTCATCCTTACTAGACAACTCTTTATTATGATGTTTTCTACTAAACTTGAAAAAATTAAACTCATGAGACTCATTACCAAAACTAACACCGACGATTTGTTTCTCACAATCAATTTTAGCATTGATGGTGTTCAAGAAGGGTCTACCAAAGATAATGGGACAAAAGTCATCTTGTGGGGAACCAAGAACAAGAAAATCAGTAGGGTATTTTATTTTCCCACACAACACTTCAACATCTCTAACAAGCCAAAGTGGTGTGATGGTGTCCCTATTAGCAAGTTTAATAGTAACATCTATGTCTTCTATTTCAGCGGGTGCTATATCATCCATAATTTCTTGATATAAGGTAAAAGGAATGGCACTCACGCTAGCACCTATGTCGCATAAACCATGATAACAGTGATCTCCTATTTTAACTGAGACAACAGGCATGCCAACAACGGGTCTATGTTTATCTTTTTCATCGGGTTTGGCAATTCTGGCAGCTTCATCACAGAAGTAAATAACATGCCCGTCTATATTTTCAACCAAGAGATCTTTAACCATAGCAACACTAGGTTCTACTTTTGATTTGTTCAGCAGGTTTGGAAGTTCTAATATAACTTTTGTTGACCATAGTTGAGACTTTAGCATGTTCTTTTATCCTAACTGGGAAAGGTGGTTTTTCAATATAAGCAGTAGGCACAACTGGATCAACATTGTAAATAATAGTTTCATTTTTAGCTACTACTGGTTCTTTAATTTCTTCTTTGATAGGTGGGTGATATTTAAACCACTTCTCCTTAGGGAGGTCAACATGAGTAGCAAATGATTCACAAAAGGAGGCTACTATCTCAGAGTCAAGTCCATATTTAGTGCTAAACTTTTGAAAAGCATTGGTATTCATAAAAGATTTAACACAATCATACTTGTGCTTAATACCTGACTCTTTACCTTTGTCGAGTTCCCAATCTTCAGAGTTGCATTTAATTCTTTCTAAAAGATCCCACCGGAAATCAATAGTCTTCTTCATAAAGGAACCAGTACAAGAAGTATCAAGCATGGATCGATCATCATGAGAAAGCCGAGCATAAAAATTCTGAATAATAATTTCTCTTGAGAGCTCATGATTGGGGCATGAATATAACATTGACGTAAGCCTCCCCCAAGCTAGAGCGATACTTTCTCCCTCACGAGGCCAAAAATTATATATGTAATTCCGATCACGATGAACTAGATGCATAGGATAAATTTTTTGGTGAAATTCCAATTTCAATCGATTCCAATTCCAAGATCCAATATCACCGCATAGCCTATACCATGCCAATGCTTTTCCCTTCAAAGATAAAGGGAAAACCTTGTTCTTAGCTTCATCTCCGGGTAAACCTGCAAGCTTAAATAATCCACAAATTTCATCGTCATATATCAAGTGCATTCCGGATGTTCGGTTCCATCTCCTACATAAGGATTAGCTAGCAGTTATTCTATCATACCCGAAGGAATTTCATAACCAATATTTTCAGTAGGGGCAGTAGGTTGAGGGGTAACTAATTGTGGTTCCGGTCAAGTTGAAGATACCCCGAACAAACCCCTCAAAGGATTGTTCTCCATAGTAGCAAGTGACAATAAATTTCAGCACGTAGTAATAATTTTTCCTTACCGATTTCCACTTACCAAGAGCGCTTCACTCCCCGGCAATGGCGGCAGAAAAGATCCTTGATGACCCACAAGTATAGGGGATCAATCGTAGTCCTTTCGATAAGTAAGAGTGTCGAACCCAACGAGGAGCAGAAGGAAATGACAAGCGGTTTTCAGCAAGGTAATGTCTGCAAGCACTGAAATTATAAGTAACGAGTAGTTTGGTAGCAAGATAATTTGTAACGAGCAAGTAACGGTAATGGTAAAAAAAATGCAGCAAGGTATCCCAATCCTTTTGAGGCAAAGGACAGGCCAAAAACGATCTCTTATGATAAGCAAAGCGTTCTTGAGGGTACACGGGAATTTCATCTAGTCACTTTCATCATGTTGGTTTGGTTTGTGTTTGCTACTTTGATATTTGATATGTGGGTGGACCGGTGCTTAGGTGTTGTTCTTACCTGAACAAACCTCCTACTTATGATTAACCCCCTCGCAAGCATCCGCAACAATGAGAAAAGTATTAAGAATAAATCTAACCATAGCATTAAACTTTTGCATCCAAATCAGTCCCTTACGGAATAGCGCATAAACTAGGGTTTAAGCTTCTGTCACTCTCGCAACCCGTCATCTAATAACTACTCCATAATGCATTCCCTTAGGCCCTAATAAGGTGAAGTGCCATGTAGTCGACGTTCACATGACACCACTAAGGGAATCACAACATACATACCATCAAAATATCGAACGCATATCAAGTTCACATGATTACTTGCAACAAGATTTCTCCCGTGACCTCAAGAACAAAAGTAACTACTCACTAATGATAATCATGCTCAAGATCAGAGGGGTATTAAATAGCATAATGGATCTAAACATATAATCTTCCACCAAATAAACCATATAGTAATCAACTACAAGATGTAATCAACACTACTAGTCACCCACAAGTACCAATCTATAGTTCCGGTACAAAGATTGAACAAAAGAGATGAACAAGTGTTTGAGAGGAGATGGTGCTATTGAAGATGTTGATGGAGATTGCCCTCCCCAAGATGGGAGAGTTGTTGGTGATGATGATGACGATGATTTCCCGCTTTGTGTGAACCTTGCATATTATGAGAGAAAAGGCATTAGAATTACTCCAAAAAGCATTATTATGCATAAAAACATCATAAATAACAGTAGGAAAACATGATGCAAAATGGACATTTTTGCTCGTTGCCTTCCTACGGGCGAATGTCGATGTGTTTGCTTGGCAACCATCTAACATCCCCGGTGTTCCTTGGGAGGTAATCGAGCACCACCTTGCTTTCTGCCCTCATGCCCGGCCCATCAAGCAGAAGGTGTGGAAGCAAGCCTTGGAGCGGCAGCAATTCATTGCCGACGAGATCAAGAAACTTGAAGCTGCTGGTTTGGTCAGAGGAGTATTGCATCCAACATGGTTGGCAAATCCAGTGGTAGTGCGCAAGGCGAATGGGAAGTGGAGGCTTTGCATAGATTTCACAGATCTGAATAAAGCATGCTCAAAGGACCCATTCCCCTTGCTGTGCATCGATCAGATTGTGGATTCCACCTCCGGGTGTGACCTGCTTTCCTTCTTGGATGCCTACTCCGGGTACCACCAGATTTTCATGTCCAAGGAAGATGAAGAGAAGACCGCGTTCATAACCCCATGTGGCATGTACTGTTTTGTACGGATGCCCTTTGGGTTAAAGAGCGCCGGATCCACTTTTTCAAGAGCAGTGCAAATTGGTTTTGAGTCCCAACTGCATAGGAATATTGAAGCTTACATGGATGACATAGTGGTCAAAACCAAGCACAAATCAACTCTCATTCAGGACTTGGAAGAGGCCTTTGCAAATTTGCGAAAGATCAACTTGAAGCTGAACCTAGAGAAGTGTGTGTTTGGCGGTCCTTCCGGCAAGCTACTTGGCTTCTTCATATCCCACCGAGGGATAGAGGCCAATCCCGACAAGATCAAGGCGATCGAGCAGATTCAAGCACCCAAGACAGTTAAAGATGTGAGGCGTTTGACTGGATGTGTTGCTGTGCTGAGCAGGTTCATTTCCAAGTCTGTCGAGTGCACCTTGCCGTTCTTCAAAATCTTGAAGAAGGCAGGGCCCGTGGAGTGGACCCCGAAGGCGGACGATGTGCTGCAAGATTGGAAGACCTACTTATCCTCTGTTCCCACCCTAGTCGCTCCTAAACCACAAGAGCCGTTGCTGTTGTACCTAGCGGCAACCAATCAAGTGGTTAGTGCAGCACTGGTGGCCCAGCGGGAAGTAGATGAAGGAGCAGCCGCGACTACCGTCCCCTACAGAGAGGAAAGTGAACTCATCTCGGCAAGATCAGGTGCAAGTCAGAACGAAGAGCAGCGGGGCAACGGAGACAATTCCAGAATCATGGCAAGGAAGAAGGTGGTGCAGCTCCCTATTGCAGGGGGCTAGATCAAGGTATTCTGGCGTGCAAAAGTTGATCTTTGGCCTCAAGAAAACTGCGCCACTACTTCCAAGCCCATGAGATCACGGTTGTTACCCGTTTCCCCTTGCAACACATATTGAGGAACCCTGAGGCCACTGGCAGAATAGTGGAATGGGCTCTGGAGTTGTCAAGCTTTGGTTTGAAGTTTAAGAGCACATCAAGTATTCAGAGCAGGGCATTGGTGGAGTTTATTGCAGAATGGACACAAACTCCAGATGAAGAGACGCTGGAGACAGTTATCCCTGGCAAGGAAGCGCCCCAAGAATGGATCATGTACTTTGATGGTGCCTTCTCCCTACAAGGTGCGGGCGCTGGCGTGCTTCTCGTCGCACCCACTGGGGAGCACCTCAAGTATGTGGTTCAAATGCATTTCCCTCGGGAGAAGGCTACCAACAACACTGCAGAATATGAAGGACTCCTTGCCGGGCTCAGGATCGGAACAAAAATGGGAATCAAGAAGTTGATCATTCATGGAGACTCACAACTTGTGGTGAGGCAGGTGAACAAGGATTATCAAAGCCCATTTATGGAGGCATACATGGATAAGTGAGAAAGCTGGAGGAACGCTTTGACGGATTGCAAACAGAGCACGTACCCCGTGCGAAAAATAGCATTGCTGATCATCTGTCAAAGTGCGCTGCGCAAAAGCTTCCTGTGGAACCAGGGACTTTTGTTCTCCACCTGACTCAGCCCTCAGTATCCCCGGCAACAATGGCTAGAAAGAGGAGGAAACTAGACTCCGGCAAGCCTCTCCCGGCAGAGCTTCCTGAAGCACTAGGTAGAGAGCTTGGCGGGAACAACTCCCCTTCACTCGGTGAGCAGCACCCTCCCGCCGAACTACCAGTCTCTGTGGTTGAGGCATGCGCTCCTGTGAATGAGGAGGTGCCGTTGATCCTTGTTGTCAAGCCTTAGGCTCCAACTTGGGCGCGACATATAGTCCATTACCTCCAAACAGGAGAACTTCCCGAAGAGCAAGAAGAAGCTGAAAGAGTAGCCTGGAGGGCCAGTATGTATCAGTTCATCGACAACACGCTATACAGAAGGAGGCCCAACGGTGTGAAATTGAAGTGCATTTGCCGGGAAGAAGGGAAAGGAACTGTTGGCAGAGATACACAAAGGCATGTGCGGCTCCCATATTGGATCAAGGGCCCTGCTTGGAAAAGCTTTCCGGCAGGGTTTTTACTGGCGCATAGCCCTCCAAGATGCAATTGAGCTAGTCACTAGATGTGAAGCCTACCAGTTCCACTCCAAGAATATCCATCAGCCTGCTCAAGCTCTCCAGACGATCCCTTTGTCATGGCCATTTTCGGTCTGGGGGCTCGACATCTTGGGCCCCTTCCCCCGTGCTACCGGGGGCTTTGAATTCTTGTACGTTGCAATCGACAAGTTTACAAAGTGGCCGGAAGTGGAGCCTGTGAGGAAGGTGACCGCACAGTCAGCTATCAAATTCTTGACATGATTGGTGTGCCATTTCGGAGTACCCGCCAGACTCATCACTGACAATGGCACCCAATTCACAAGACGTGCCTTCATGCAATATGTTCATGCCCTTGGAAGCAAGGTCTCGTTTGCCTCTGTTGCTCATCCCAGAAGCAACGGACAAGCTGAGAGGCCGAATGCTGAAGTGTTGCGAGGACTTAAGACAAGAACATTTGATAGGCTTCAGAAATGTGGCAGGCGATGGATCGAAGAGCTACCAGTGGTTCTTTGGTCCCTCTGTACGACACCAAATCGAGCTACCGGCCAGACTCCATTCTCCCTAGTCTATGGGGCAGAAGCAGTGATCCCCACGGAACTCATATACGGGTCACCTCGAGTACTTGCCTACGATGAAGTAGCGCAAGAACAGCACCGGCGTGACGACACTGTGCTACTTGAGGAGAACCGTCTCCGGGCTGCTACGTGTGCTGCACGCTACCAGCAAGCCCTACGTCGCTAGCACAGCTGTAGGGTTCATGCCCGGAGCCTTGAGGAAGGTGACCTTGTCCTTAGGCGCGTTCAGTCTGCCAAGGGTACAAACAAGTTGACGCTGAAGTGGGAAGGCCCTTACCGGGTAGTACGAGTCACCAGACCCGGCGCAGTCCGTCTGGAGACCAGAGATGGCATTCAGTTGCAAAACTCATGGAATATTGAGCATCTCCGTAAGTTCTACCCGTAAGGCGCGGCTGTCGGGCCCTGCCCGGCAGCCACCCTTTTGTACAAGCCTTGCCGATGTTGCATGTAACCCTTTGTACAAAGCCAGGTGCAGATCCTGAGCAACAGATATTAAACGAAGCGCTGGGGGCCCCAAAAACTTGCATGCATGCATAAGCATAACATGAGCATCGCATGATCATGTAGATCAGGGCATATGTACCATTGTTCTCCTCTGCACTAAGCTGCAGGGTTCTTGCCGTGGACCCTGTCCCGAAGAGAAGAAATGAAGACAAGCCTACATATCGGTCCCCGACAAGCCAAACAGATAAGTTCTTCCTTATCCATACTTGTTCTGTAAGGTGAAAACTTGTGCATATGAAAACGTCGTCACCTTCGAAGCATAGGTGCTCCCATCCTGTGTCCCAAACGTTGCTTCGGTCAGGATGGTTGTAGTGGCCTTTGACGGAGAAGGTTCGACGAGGAGCTGGTCCCTTTCCATAGTTTTGTGCCCGGCAGGCCAAGCCCCGCGGCAACAAACAAAAGGCACCGGCAAGATAGCTTACCGGAGAAAACTTGTTTACTTAAACGTATAGAGGCATCCCACCTCTGCATGGACATGATACATGCACAAGTACTCGGCAAGGCTTGTATTTTTTCATTAATATGCGGATAAGCAAGTACAGATCTTAGAGGACACAAACATGGATAAAAAAAGATTACATATTTTAGACTAAAGTTTGGCAAGTGCCTACATATTTTAGACTAAAAAAAGATAAGTGCCCCGTAATCCCTTTCTTGTCCCTCTCCTCCTAGGAACTATGGCGGGAGGTGAAGAGGGCAAAAGGAGTGCCTGAACAGAAGCCCAACCCAACCCCGTCAGGACCTGCCAGGCACAGCCTAACAAGATCGGGAGTGGCGAGGCTGCAAAGGAGGGGGACAGAGAGAGCAGCTCGGCGGTGCCTTGGTCACCACCCCCAGGGCCAGCAAGAAGCCCCAGCATAGGCGCCGGCGGGGAGGGCCGCCGGAGCTTAGCTGGAAGACTGCTGGAGGAGGCGAAGGCACCAAGAGAGCGCCCCCCTCCCCGGCAATCGTTCGGAAGAGGCCGATGATGATGGTACCAGGGAGGAAGGGGAAGTGTGGAAAGATGAGGCAGTGGGCCGGCAATACGAGACGAAGGCGTCGGTGCCATCGTACTCCGACCTGATGGCCTGCCACCCGCCTTCTCCGTCTTCCCTCGTTTTTCCTCATCACCATCGCTCCAGGAGGACGCCGACCCCTCGGCCCATCACCTCCCCCGGAGGAGTGACAGAAGGCGGCAGCGCCGGAGGCGTGCGAGGAGTGCCGCTCCCCACCTTGGCGGGCATGAAGACACCACCATCTTCAGCGTCAATCCCTACCCCGCCGAAAGGAGCAGTGCTGGGATTACCAAGGATCCCAAGCACCGCACCACAGGCGGGCACCGGAAGCCCCAGGGGTCTCGCCGACGAGGTGACAAGCCTCAACGGCTTGCGGCAATGGCAAGTACTCCCCTCCAGGAGGCTGGCTTGTGCGGGGGAAACGAGCACTCCACCGTTTTGGAGAAGCGCAGTGCCTCCCACACTGCGGTCGATTCGACGCCCACATCTGAGACCGTCGCATCTCCTACAACCCTGGACCAGACTCACTCCCCAAGCATCAACACGAGTATTCGGCATCGTCACCCCCAAGCTAGAGCCTGGGGCCTAGCCCCGGTCTCCCTCCCTCGACATAACAAAGAAGAAGGCAAGAACCAAAAGAGGAGAGGTGCGTGGATGGGCGCCTCTGCTCCTCCTCGCATCCCCTTTTTTATAGGCAGGCTGGGGTTGGGGGCTGGTCCTTCACCCCCGAGGGGCTCTTTCCAATCCAACCCGTCCAAGCTACCACCGACGGCCGGATCCGATCGCCACCCTCTCGCACCAATCCAAGAAGACCATGTTTTTGCCATGACACTCTTTCCCGCACCACGCGCCTCTGTTACCTACCCCACTTGATGCATGCAGCATACGTGGCAAAGGATAAGGGTGTGGTGGGATAAGTGAATTGGCAGTTACTCCCCCATGAGTTAAAGTCATTCATGGGCCATTACAAAAATGGCCCCACCATGATTGGCATCACACGGCGCGCGGAAAGACCGGAAACTGACTCAAGCATAAGTTAATGAAGAAGTAAAGAAAATCTCAAGGATGAGCGACCACAAACTCTTCACCTGTGTACTAGATAGGGCCTACCCCGACAACGCTCGGTAGCGCGTTCGGACCAGGCCCGGGGGCTCCTGTCGGTGGAACAAACCCTGGTGTATGTTGCTCGGACTGTACACAGGCTCAAGAGAAAAGTTGCAGCATCTAAGACAAGGCCAAGCAGAAGAGGTAGCTCTTTGAGAAATCAAAGGGCGGATCAAGAAGACCAAGACAAGCCAATGAGTAAGATCTCACTAAGGAAAAATTTCCCTTGTCGGGCAGGCGAGCCTGGTAAGGTCGAGGTCACCCCGAAGACAAGTCTCAAGACTCCCTCGGCAAGCTTGCCGGGGATGCCGAGGGCGGATCACCCCGCCAAGGTGCCACCGCTCCACCTCACAGCAACGCAAGTCACCTATCAGTGCGGTGTCGAGCCCTCAAGTAATTAAGCGGCTATTATTTGGCACGTGGCAGCCATTTCTGAGGAAGATCACCCCCAAATGACACCCGTCCAGAGGCGTGTCATGCAGGCAGGCGAGAAGGTGGATGAATAGCACGGCAAGGCATGCCAGGCTACCCCGCGATGTGACACTAAGCGGTGCATTTAATGCACCCTGTCCTGTCTGCAAAGTTAGGTATGATAGCTCTTTGGCTATCTAATCACTGGATAATGACTGTTTTGCCATTGTGGTAACCCCTTGACCTATAAAAGGAGGGCCGTGGCAACCTTAGAAAGGATTCAGACCCTTGTACACTCATACGCGCGTAGCTGCTCTCGTCCCGAGGCAACCTTACCGGGGTTGAGCGCTGCGTCTCCACCACGGTCCTTTCATCAATCCACCAAAGTAGGAGTAGGGTTTTACACCTTGCGGCGGCCTGAACCTGGGTAAAAACTGCCCGTGTCATCACTGTCGTGCTGCTCTACGGTCTCCGCTCTTTGTGCAATGCGCCATTTCCCCTTGCCGAACCACAAGGGGCCGATGGCCCCATAGGTGGCCGTGTTGAACCACGACATCTGGTAGTTATTTGCTCCAATATTCTTCATATATTCCAAAACAATTCTCCGTCAATTTTTAGCTCATTTGGAGATGTGCAGAATTGGTAACTCTAACGTAGTTTTTCCAGGTCCAGAATTCCAGCTGCCGGCATTCTCCCTCTTTGTGTAAACCTTGCATAATATGAGAGAAAAGGCATTAGAAATACTCCAAAAAGCATTATTATGCATAAAAACATTATAAATAACAGTAGGAATACATGATGCAAAATGGACGTATCAGGGTGGCCAATATTTCCCATGCTAGATGTGTTATTCTCAAGATGAGTGTTTATTCACTTATCATTGCATGAGAGTGTGGCAGGTAATAGGGATGCCCAGTCTCGAAATGAAAAGAAATTTTATTTAGCTTGTCAATAATAAATTCCTTGGAAAGTGTTGGTATGGAAGACACCCGTGGATACGGCTAGCCATGGATTGCGAAAGAATGGTGGAAAAGAAATTAACTTTATTTTATGTTTGGGAACAGCCTATGATGTATCTAGCATGGAAAGTATTGGGAATTCTCGGTCGTTTTCATTGACAGGAAAAGCATGCCTCTCAAAACAATTTTATCTCTCAATTTAAGCTTTGAGCTCTGGCACCTCTACAAATCTCTGCTTCCCTCTGCGAAGGGCCTGTCTATTTACTTTACGCAATTTTTATTTTTATTGAGTATCCATCTTCTCTTATAAAGCACTAACTAGGGAACACTATTGTCATACTTGTGCATTGGGCGTACTTAATATTCGAGTGCGTTTCATGAATGGATCAATGATTGAGCATAATGGGCTAGGGATAGCTTTCTTTAGTGTTGATATTTTTAAAGACATGGTTGCTTGTTGATATGCTTGAGTATTGATGTCCTAATGTCAAAATATAGACTATTGCTTTGAATCATTCAAGTCCAAATGTCCATGCTATAAAAGAAAAGAGTATATGAAGAATATGATAGGTAGCATTCCAGATCAAAAATTCCATTCTCAATTTCTACTCTATCATGACGAGTTTTATGAGAAAGAGTTATTGTTATGATGCTAGGAAAAGTGATTGAAATTATCATGATCAAACTTATTCACTATGCTAGCATTCACACTTCATAATATTTCTTTTATCATTTACCTACTCGAGGACGAGCAGGAATTAAGCTTGGGGATGCTGATACGTCTCCAATGTATCTATAATTTATGAAGTATTCATGCCATGTTTACAACAATTTTATATGGTTTGGGTGCAATTCTATATGATTTGAATGGAACTAACCCAGACTGACACTGTTATCAGCAGAACTATCATGGTGTTGATTTTTGTGCAGAAATAAAAGTTCTCCAAATGCAACGAAACTTTTTGATGATTTTTTTTGGAACAAAAGAGGCACTAGAACCTTCGTGGGAGGACCAGAAGGTGAAGGAGGTGGCCACTAACCACCAGGGCGCGCCCATCTGGACGTGAGACCGACGCGAAAAAATCTTATAAATACAGAAACCCCTAGAAATAACCCAAATCAGAAGTTCCACCACCGCAAGCCTCTGTAGCCACGAAAAACCAATCTAGACCCTGTTCCGGCACCCTGTCGGAGGGGGAAATCATCACCGGTGGCCATCTTCATCATCCCGGTGGCCACCATGATGAGGAGGGAGTAGTCCACCCTCGGGGCTGAGGGTTTGTACCAGTAGCTATGTGTTTCATCTCTCTCTCTCTCTCTCTCGTGTTCTTGATTTGGCACGATCTTGATGTATCGTGAGCTTTGTTAATATAGTTGGATCATATGGTGTTTTCCCCTCTCTATCTTGTTGTGGTGAATTGAGTTTTCCCTTTGAGATTTCGTTCTTATCGGATTGAATACTTTTATCGATTTGAGAGCACTTGATGTATGTCTTGCTATGATTACCTGTGGTGACAATGGGGTATCATATTCATTCACTTGATATATGTTTTGGCACTCAACTCACGGATTCCTGAGGTGACATTGGGGTAATCTATGCATAGGGGTTGATGCACGAGCTCGTCTTTGTTTCTCCGGTAGAAATCTTGGGGCACTCTGAGGTTCTTTGTGTTGGATTGAGTATTATGAATCTAAAATTGTTTGATGCATATCGTATAATCAACTCAGGATACTCGTGGTGACATTGGAGTATCTAGGTGACATTAGAGTTGGTTGATGTGTATCATATGGTGTTATTTTAGTACGAACTCTAGATAGATCGATCGGAAAGGATAACTTGGTGTTATTTTAGTATGAACTCTTGGATAGATCGATCGGAAAGGATAACTTTGAGGTGGTTTCATACCCTACAAACAATTTCTTCTTACGTTCTCCGCTAGATAAGCACTTTGGAGTGATTCTTCATCGCACGTTGAGGGATGGTTATATGATCCAATTATATTAGCATTGTTGAGAGATTGCACTAGCGAGAGTATGCACCCTAGGCCTTGTTTCTAAGCATTGCAATACCGTTTGTGTTCACTTTTGTTACTTGCTACCTTGCTGTTTTTTTATTGTTCCTATTACAAAAATCAATATCTACTATCATTACACTTGTATCACCATCTCTTCGCCGAATTAGTGCACCTATACAATTTACCATTGTATTTGGTGTGTTAGGGACACAAGAGACTTTTTGTTATTTGGTTGCAGGGTTGTTTGAGAGAGGCCATCTTCATCCTACGCGTCGCACGGATTGATAAACCTTAGGTCATCCACTTGAGGGAAAATTGCTATTGTCCTACAAAACTCTGCGCTTGGAGGCCCAACACGAGTCTACAAGAATAAAGTTGCGTAGTAGACAACAATGTTACGTAATGTCATGAGATTACTGGAGGAGGCGATGAATTTCAAACGGTAAATGAACAAGTGCCAGATTAGAGTAACCAGAAAGTTTGGATTATGGTGATGCTTCTTGTCACTTTTTTATATGATGACTAGAGTTGCTCTGATACTATGTGCTTTTGATTATTATGAAGGTAATTAATGAATGGTTCAACTCACCACTAGTACCATTAGTACCTTAGAATATTGTGCTTAAAAATACATGTTACTTCTCAGAAGCAAAACTAAACACTACTATTCTACAAAAATGCAGCAGTCGAGTGCATGTCAAACTAGTGGTTTGATTTGATTTGTAGCGAAGGCTGAAAGGAATGAACAGTGAAGGAATTGGAATAAGTGTTATAGGGTGTGAGTTACAGGAGTGTTGTAGGGTGTGAGTTGCAAAACAGGAAAGTGTGAAGGGTGAAAATGTAAATGGAACTTGTATATACTATGAGGAGGAATGGATCGATGGTGGAGGTTCTTCCAGAAATCTCTCATCTTTTCTTCCCCTTCCCCTGTAGCTTTGCTGGAGAAGTGAGATCAACCAAAAAGGCAGACAACATGGTATCAAAGCAGGAGGTGGAGGCGCTGTTTGACCCTCGCCGGAGTTGAATCGGCTGCTCGTGGTGAACTGGAGCGGGGAGAAGAGGAGGCTTCCGCCAGGAGTGCGGGGCGGCGTAGCGGCTCGGAGTTGAAGCCAGTGGTGGTGCAACCTGGGAGAGAGGCCCCTCTTTGTGGCTCGTGTAGGAGCTGCAGGCTGTGAGAGCTGGGTGCAACAGCAGGAGGCGGAAGTGTGGCTGCTTGAAACCTGAAGCATCGGCAGAGGGGATCCAAAGTGGAAGATCAGGGGTGTGTTGCTTGAATATGAATTTGTTCGTGGGTTGTTTCTACTGTGAGTGGAAAGAAGAGCAGAGAAATAAACCAAGGAGAGGTATGCAAGGATGGCTGATGGTGCTCCAACAGGACTCACGGCAGGGGAGCTTGCAGCGGTGTTGAGAGCCATGGACGAGAAGTACAGATTGTTGTTTGAGACTATTGGGAAGCAAGGAGAGAGCTTGAAGTCAGAGGCAGAGGTCAAGGAAGATATCCATCCATTGCAGATGCCCCTGGTGAAGTTAGAAGGATCTGAAACCTATGCAACTTGGGCAGAGTACGCGGAGATGATTCTTGTGTCAAGAAGGCTAGAGGGCTATATTCGTGGGGCAATTGAAAAACCAGCGGATGAGAACTCTAAGGAAGGTCAAAAGTGGAAGATGATCAACGCATTAGTGAGAGCATGGCTGTTGAGTTCAATTTCACCTAAAATTGCTAAACAAGTGGAAAGGATTAAGGAAGCATCAGAAATTTGGCGGCTGCTGAAAGGTACATATTCTAGAGTCGGCAATGAGATGCTTTCTTGTAGAATTTAGAGGGAGTTGCGGGGCTTGATTCAGGGTGATAAATCAGTTGTGAGTTTGTGTCTGAGTTGAAGAGATTGTGGAGTGACATTGACTATTTTGATCCAGTTGAGATGGAGTGTGGCAAGTTCTACTTGTGAAGTGCGTTGGGATTTCCCCCAAAAGGAGAGGATGATGCTGAAGGAAATATGCCCTAGAGGCAATAATAAAGTTGTTATTTTATATTTCCTTATTCATGATAAATGTTTATTATTCATGCTAGAATTGTATTGATCGGAAACCTAAATACATGTGTGAATACATAAACAAATACCATGTCCCTAGTAAGCCTCTACTACACTCGCTCGTTGATCAAAGATGGTTAAGGTTTCCTAACCATGGACATGAGTTGTCATTTGATAACGGGATCACATCATTAGGAGAATGATGTGATGGACAAGACCCATCCGTTAGCTTAGCATAATGATCGTTCAGTTTTGTTGCTATTGCTTTCTTCATGTCAAATACATATTCCTTCGACTATGAGATTATGCAACTCCCGGATACCGGAGGAATACCTTGTGTGCTATCAAACGTCACAACGTAACTGAGTGATTATAAAGATGCTCTACAGGTACCTCCGAAGGTGTTTGTTGGGTTGGCATAGATCGAGATTAGGATTTGTCACTCCGAGTATCGGAGAGGTATCTCTGGGCCCTCTCGGTAATACACATCATAAGCTTGCAAGCAAACGACTAAGGAGATAGTCACGAGGTGATGTATTATGGAACGAGTAAAGAGACTTGCCGGTAACGAGATTGAACTAGGTATGAAGATATCGACGATCAAATCTCAGGCAAGTAACATACCGATAGACAAAGGGAATTACGTATGTTGTCATAAGGTTCTACCGATAAAGATCTTCGTAGAATATGTAGGAGCCAATATGGGCATCCAGGTTCCGCTATTGGTTAATGACCAGAGAGTTGTCTCGGTCATGTCTACATAGTTCTCGAACCCGTAGGGTCCGCACGCTTAATGTTCGTTGACGATATAGTACTATATGAGTTATGTATGTTGGTGACCGAATGTTGTTCGGAGTCCCGAATGAGATCACGGACATGACGAGGAGCTCCGGAATGGTCCGGAGGTAAAGATTGATATATAGGATGATATGGTTCGGCCAAGGGGTAAAGCCCACGGGACTTTAGGTTGGTGCAAAAGGAGTTTTGCGGAGGCCGGGGGCCAAACGCCGGAGACCCTGGCGTCTGGCCCTAGGCCAGACACCGAGGCCCATGGCGTCTGGGCCAGAACCCAAGGATTACGGCGTCTGGTCCTGGAAGTCCGAGAAGGACTCTTCCTTGCGGGCAAAACCGACTTTGAGGAGGCTTTTACTCCAAGTTTCGACCCCAAGGCTCAACATATAAATAGAGGGGCAGGGCTAGCACCTAAGACACATCAAGAAACACGAAGCCGTGTGCCAGCAACCCCGTCCCTCTAGTTTATCCTCCGTCATAGTTTCCGTTGTGCTTGGCGAAGCCCTGCGGAAATTGTTCTTCACCAACACCGTCACCACACCGTCGTGCTGCCGGAACTCATCTACTACTTCGCCCCTCTTGCTGGATCAAGAAGGCGAGGATGTCATCGAGCTGAACATGTGCTGAACGCGGAGGTGCCGTACATTCGGTACTTGATCGGGACGGATCATGAAGGTGTACGACTACATCAACCGCGTTGCCAAACGCTTTCGCTTTCGGTCTACGAGGGTACGTAGACATACTCTCCCCCTCTCATTGCTATGCATCTCCATGGATAGATCTTGCGTGAGCGTAGGAAATTTTTGAAATTGCATGCTACGTTTCCCAACAGTGGCATCGAGCCAGGTCTATGCGTAGATGATATGCACAAGTAGAACACAAAGAGTTGTGGGCAGTGACCGTCATACTGCTTACCACCAATGTCTTATTTTGATTCGGCGGTATTGTTGGATGAAGCGGCCTGGACCAACCTTACATGGCCACGTTCATGAGACCGGTTCCACCGACAGACATGCAACTAGTTTTGCATAAAGGTGGCTGGCGGGTGTCTATTTCTCCTACTTTAGTTGAATCGAATTTAACTGCGGCCGGTCCTTGTTGAAGGTTAAAACAGCAAACTTGATAAATCACCGTTGTGGTTTTGATGCGTAGGTAAGAACGGTTCTTGCTAGAAGCCCATAGCGGCCACGTAAAACTTGCAACAACAAAGTAGAGGACGTCTAACTTGTTTTTGCAAGGCATGTTGTGATGTGATATGGTCAAGACATGATGTGATATACATTATTGTATGAGATGATCATGTTTTGTAAAAGTTATCGGCAACTGGCAGGAGCCTTATGGTTGTCGCTTTATTGTATGAAATGCAAACGCCATGTAATTGCTTTACTTTATCACTATGCGTTAGCGATAGTTGTAGAAGCAATAGTTGGCGAGACGACCACGACGCAACGATGGAGATCAAGGTGTCGAGCCGGTGACGATGGAGATCATGACGATGCTTTGGAGATGGAGATCAAAAGCACAAGATGATGATGGCCATATCATGTCACATATTTTGATTGCATGTGATGTTTATATTTTATGCATCTTATTTTGCTTAGTACGGCGGTAGCATTATAAGATGATCCCTTATCTAAATTTCAAGGTATAAGTGTTCTCCCTGAGTATGCACCGTTGCGACAGTTCGTCGTGTTGAGACACCACGTGATGATCCGGTGTGATAGACTCTACATTTAAATACAACGGGTGCAAGACAGTTTTGCACATGTGGAATACTCGGGTTAAACTTGATGAGCCTGGCATGTACAGACATGGCCTCGGAACACTGGAGACCGAAAGGTCGAACGTGAATCATATAGTAGATATGATCAACATAGAGATGTTCACCATTGATGACTACTCCATCTCACGTGATAATCGGACATGGTTTAGTTGAGTTGGATCACGTATCATTTAGATGACTTGAGGGATGTCTATCTAAGTGGGAGTTCTTAAGTAAATTGATTAATTGAACTTAATTTATCATGAACTTAGTCCTGATACTATTTGCAAATTATGTTGTAGATCAATAGCTCGCGTTGTTGCTCCCCTATGTTTTTGATATGTTCCTAGAGAAAACTAAGTTGAAAGGTGATAGTAGCAATGATGCAGACTAAGTCTGTGATCTGAGGATTATCCTCATTGCTGCACAGAAGAATTATGTCCTTGATGCACCGCTAGGTGACAGACCTATTGCAGGAGCAGATGCAGACGTTATGAACGTCTGGCAAGCTCGATATGATGACTACTTAATAGTTTAGTGCGCCATGCTTTACGTCTTAGAACCAAGACTACAAAAACATTTTGAACGCCACAGAGCATATGAGATGTTCCAAGAGCTGAAATTGGTATTTCAGACTCATGCCCGTGTCGAGAGGTATGAGACCTCTGACAAGTACTTTGCCTACAAGATGGAGGAGAATAGCTCAGCCAGTGAGCATGTGCTCAGAATGTCTGAGTACTACAATCGCTTGAATCAAGTGGGAGTTAATCTTCCAGATAAGATAGTGATTGACAGAGTTCTCTAGTCACTATAACCAAGCTACTAGAACTTCGTGATGAACTATAATATGCAAGGGATGACGAAAAAGATTCCCGAGCTATTCGCGATGCTGAAATCGGCGAAGGTAGGAATCAAGTAAGAGCATCAAGTGTTGATGGTTAACAAGACCACTAGTTTCAAGAAAAAGGGCAAGGGAAATAAAGGGAACTTCAAGAAGAATGGCAAGCAAGTTGCCGCTCCCATGATGAAGCCCAAAGCTAGACCCAAGCCTGAAACTGAGTGCTTCTACTGCAAAGGAAATGGTCATTGGAAGCGGAACTGCCCCAAATACTTGGCGGATAAGAAGGATGGCAAAGTGAACAAAGGTATATTTGATATACATGTTATTGATGTGTACTTTACTTGTGTTCATGGTAGCCCCAGGGTATTTGATACTGGTTCAGTTGCTAAGATTTGTAACTCGAAACAGGAGTTGCAAAATGAACAGAGACTAGTTAAGGGCAAGGTGACGATGTGTGTAGGAAGTGATTCCAAGGTTGATAAAATCACCATCACAGACTCTCTTTACCTAAAGGATTAATGTTGAGCCTAAATAAATGTTATTTGGTGTTTGCGTTGAGCATGAATATGATTGGATCATGTTTATTGCAATACGGTTATTCATTTAAGTCAAAGAATAATTGTTGTTCTGTTTACATGAATAAAACATTCTATGGTCTTACACTCAATATAAATGGTTTATTGAATCTCGATCGTAGTGATACACATATTCATAATATTGATGCCAAAAGAGGCAAAGTTGATAATGATAGTGCAACATGTTTGTGGTACTGCCGTTTAAGTCATACTGGTGTAAAGCGCATGAAGAAACTCAATACAGATGGACTTTTGGAATCACTTGATTATGAATCATTTGATACTTGTGAACCATGCCTCATGGGCAAGATGACTAAAACTCCGTTCTTTGGAACAATGGAGCGATCTAATGACTTATTGGAAATAATACATACTGATGTATGCGGTCCGATGAGTGTTGAAGCACGCGGCGGGTATCGTTATTTTCTGACCTTCATAGATGATTTGAGCAGATATGGGTATATCTACTTAATGAAACACAAGTCTGAAATATTTGAAAAGTTCAAAGAATTTCAGAGTGAGGTGGAGAATCATCGTAACAAGAAAATAAAATTTCTACGATATGATCGTGAAGGTGAATATTTGAGTTACGAGTTTGGCTTTCATTTAAAACAATGTGGAATAGTTTCACAACTCACGCCACCTGGAACACCATAGTGTAATGGTGTGTCCGAATGTCGTAACCGTACTTTATTAGATATGGTGCGATCTATGATGTCTCTTACCGATTTACCACTATCGTTTTGGGGTTATGCATTACAGACAGCTGCATTCACATTAAATAGGGCACCGTCTAAATCCATTGAGACGACACCGTATGAACTATGGTTTGGCAAGAAACCTAAGCTGTCGTTTCTTAAAGTTTGGGCTTGCGACACTTATGTTAAAAGGCTTCAGTCTGATAAGCTCGAACCCAAATCGGAGAAGTGCGTCTTCATAGGATACCCTAAGGAAACAATTGGGTACACCTTCTACCACAGATCCGAAGGCAAGATCTTTGTTGCCAAGAATGGAACCTTTCTAGAGAAGGAGTTTCTCTCGAAAGAAGTGAGTAGGAGGAAAGTAGAACTTGATGAGGTAATTGTACCTTCTCTCGAATTGGAAAGTAGCTCATCACAGAAAACCGTTCCCGTGATGCCTACACCAACTAGAGAGGAAGCTAATGATGATGATCATGAAACTTTAGATGAAGTTACTACAGAACTTCGTAGGTCAACCAGAACACGATCCGCACCAGAGTGGTACGGGAATCCTGTACTGGAAGTCATGTTACTAGACCAAGGCGAACCTACGAACTATGAAGAAGCTATGATGAGCCCAGATTCCGACAGATGGCTTGAGGCCACGAAATCTGAGATAGGATCCATGTATGAGAACAAAGTGTGGACTTTGGTGGACTTGCCCGATGATCGGTGAGCCATAGAGAATAAATGGATCTTCAAGAAGAAGACTGACGCCGATGGCAATGTTACTATCTACAAAGCTCGACTTGTCGCAAAAGGTTTTCGACAAGTTCAAGGAGTTGACTATGATGAGACTTTCTCACCCGTAGCGATGCTTAAGTCTGTCCGAATCATGTTAGCAACTGCCATATTTTATGATTATGAAATCTGGCAAATGGACGTCAAAATTGAATTCCTTAATGGATATCTTAAAAGAAGAGTTGTATGTGATGCAACCAGAAGGTTTTGTCGATCCTAAAGGTGCTGACAAAGTGTGCAAGCTCCAGCGATCCATCTATGGCCTGGTGCAAGCATCTCGGAGTTGGAATATACGCTTTGATGAGGTGATCAAAGCATATGGTTTTATACAGACTTACGGTGAAGCCTGTATTTGCAAGAAAGTGAGTGGGAGCTCTGTAGCATTTCTGATATTATATGTGGATGACATATTATTGATTGGAAATCATATAGAATTTCTGGATAGCATAAAAGGATACTTGAATAAGAATTTTTCAATGAAAGACCTCGGTGAAGCTATTTACGTATTGAGCATCAAGATCTATAGGGATAGATCGAGACGTTTAATAGGACTTTCACAAAGCACATACATTGACAAAGTTTTGAAGAAGTTCAAAATAGATTAGTCAAAGAAAGGGTTCTTGCCTGTGTTGCAAGGTGTGAAGTTGAGTAAGACTCAAAGCCCGACCACGGCAGAAGATAGAGAGAGAATGAAAGTCATTCCCTATGTCTCAGCCATAGGTTCTATACGATATGCCATGCTGTGTACCACACCTGATGTGTGTCTCGCCACTTATCTAGCAAAGAGGGTACAAGAGTGATCCAGGAGTGGACCACTGGACAGCGGTCAAAATTATCCTTAGGTGCCTTAAAGAGGACTAAGAAAATGTTTCTCGGTTATGGAGGTGATAAAGAGTTCGTCGTAAAGAGTTACGTCGATGCAAGCTTTGACACTAATCTAGATGACTCTAAGTTTCAATCTGGATACGTATTGAAAGTGGGAGCAATTAGCTAGAGTAGCTCCATGCAGAGCATTGTAGACATAGTAATTTGCAAAATACACATGGATCTGAATGTAGCAGACCCGTTGACTAAACTTCTCTCACAAGCAAAACATGATCACACCTTAGTACTCTTTGGGTGTTAATCACATGGCGATGTGAACTAGAATATTGACTCTAGTAAACTCTTTGAGTGTTAATCACATGGCGATGTGAACTAGATTATTGACTCTAGTAAACTCTTTGGGTATTGATCACATGGCGATGTGAACTATGGGTGTTAAATCACATGGTGATGTGAACTAGATTATTGACTCTAGTGCAAGTGGGAGACTGAAGGAAATATGCCCTAGAGGCAATAATAAAGTTGTTATTTTATATTTCCTTATTCATGATAAATATTTATTATTCATGCTAGAATTGTATTGATCGGAAACCTAAATACATGTGTGAATACATAAACAAATACCGTGTCCCTAGTAAGCCTCTACTACACTAGCTCGTTAATCAAAGATGGTTAAGATTTCCTAACCATGGACATGAGTTGTCATTTGATAATGGGATCACATCATTAGGAGAATGATGTGATGGACAAGACCCATCTGTTAGCTTAGCATAATGATCATTCAGTTTTGTTGCTATTGCTTTCTTCATGTCAAATACATATTCCTTCGACTATGAGATTATGCAACTCCCGGATACCGGAGGAATACCTTGTGTGCTATCAAACGTCACAACGTAACTGGGTGATTATAAAGATGCTCTACAGGTACCTCCGAAGGTGTTTGTTGGGTTGGCATAGATCGAGATTAGGATTTGTCACTCCGAGTATCGGAGAGGTATCTCTGGGCCCTCTCGGTAATACACAACATAAGCTTGAAAGCAAACGACTAAGGAGTTAGTCACGAGGTGATGTATTACGGAACGAGTAAAGAGACTTGCCGGTAACGAGATTGAACTAGGTATGAAGATATCGACGATCGAATCTCGGGCAAGTAACATACCGATAGACAAAGGGAATTACGTATGTTGTCATAAGGTTCGATCGATAAAGATCTTTGTAGAATATGTAGGAGCCAATATGGGCATCCAGGTTCCGCTATTGGTTAATGACCAGAGAGGTGTCTCGGTCATGTCTACATAGTTCTCGAACCCGTAGGGTCCGCACGCTTAACTTTCGTTGACGATATAGTACTATATGAGTTATGTATGTTGGTGACCGAATGTTGTTCGGAGTCCCGGATGAGATCACGGACATGACGAGGAGCTCCGGAATGGTCCGGAGGTAAAGATTGATATATGGGATGATATGGTTCGGCCAAGGGGTAAAGCCCACGGGGCTTTAGGTCGGTGCAAAAGTAGTTTTGCGGAGGCCGGGGGCCAAACGCCGGAGACCCTGGCGTTTGGCCCTGGGCCAGACGCCGAGGCCCATGGCGTCTGGGCCAAACGCCAAGGATTATGGCGTCTGGTTCTGGAAGTCCGAGAAGGACTCTTCCTTGCGGGCAAAACCGACTTTGAGGAGGCTTTTACTCCAAGTTTTGACCCCAAGGCTCAACATATAAATATAGGGGCTGGGCTAGCACCTAAGACACATCAAGAAACACCAAGCCGTGTGTCGGCAACCCCGTCCCTCTAGTTTATCCTCCGTCATAGTTTCCGTTGTGCTTGGCGAAGCCCTGCGGAAATTGTTCTTCACCAACACCGTCACCACGCCGTCGTGCTGCCAGAACTCATCTACTACTTCGCCCCTCTTGCTGGATCAAGAAGGCGAGGACGTCATCGAGCTGAACGTGTGCTGAACGCGGAGGTGTCGTACGTTTGGTACTTGATCGGGATGGATCGTGAAGGTGTACGACTACATCAACCGCCTTGTCAAACACTTCCGCTTTCGGTCTACGAGGGTACGTAGACATACTCTCGCCCTCTCGTTGCTATGCATCTCCATGGATAGATCTTGCGTGAGCGTAGGAAATTTTTGAAATTGCATGCTACGTTTCCCAACAGCATTACAGTAAAGATAAGTATTTCCCTCAGTTAAGAACCAAGGTTATCAATCTAGTAGGAGAACCACACAACACCCCGATAGCAGCACATGCACACAAAATAGCAAATCCTTGCAACCCAACGCGAACAAGGGGCTGTCAATCCCTTGGCGGCTACATGCAAGATAAAATTGTGTAGTAATTTATAGATAGATTGAACAAAAATACAAAATAAAATAAATAAAGTAAAATTGCAGCAAGGTATTTTTTAGGATTTTTAGTATATGATAAAAGTAGACCCAGGGGCCATAGTTTTCACTAGAGGCTTCTTTCTTGAAAATAGCAATGATGGGTAAACAAAATACTGTTGAGCAATTGATAGAAAAGCAAATAATCATGACGATATCCAAGGCAATGATCATGTATATAGGCATCACGTCCGAGACAAGTAGACCGAAACAATTTTGCATCTACTACTATTACTCCACACATCAACCGCTATCCAGCATGCATCTAGAGTATTAAGTTCAAAAAGAACGGAGTAACGCCTTAAGCAAGATACATGATGTAGACAAAGTAAACTCACCCACGAATAAACCCCATCTTTTTATCCTTAATGGCAACGATACAAATACGTGTCATGTCCCCTTCTGTCACTGGGATTGAGTACCGCAAGATCGAACCATCACAAAGCACCTCTCCCATTGCAAGAAAAATCAATCTAGTTGGCCAAACCAAATCAATAGATCGGAGAGAAATACAAAGCTATAATAATCATGCATAAAAGAGTTCATAGAAAACTCAAATAATATTCATGATAATCTGATCATAAACTCACAATTCATCGAATCCCAACAAACACGCCACAAAAAGTGATTACATCGAATAGAACTCCAAGAACATCAATGAGAACATTGTATTAAAGATCAAAGAGAGATAGCCATCTAGCTACTAACTATGGACACGTAGGTCTGTGGTAAACTACTCACAAATCATCGGAAGGGCAGCAAGGTTGATGTAGAGCCCCTCCGGCAGAGTGCCAAAAAAGGCCTCCAGATGGGATCTCATGAGAACAGGAACTTGCAGCGGCGGAAAAAGTATTTTGGGTGCCTCTCTGTTGGTTTCCCAATTTTAGCGAATTTATAGAGGCGGGGTTAGGTTAAACGGAGCCACGTGGGCTCCATGAGCCACCAAGGCGCGCCCACCCCCCTATGCCCGCCCTGGTGCCTCGTGGGCCACTGCTCCATCTTCTCATCCCCTCCCGAAGCTTCCAGGGTCTCTTACGTGCAGAAAAAAACCTCCAAAAAGTTTCGTGGCATTTGGACTTCGTTTGGTAATGATATTCTGAAAAACCAAAAACAGACAAAAAACAGCAACTCGCACTGGACACTAAGTTAATAGGTTAGTCACAAAAATGATATATAATTGCTTGTAAATGTATATAAAACATGCAAGATTGATACTATAATAGCATGGAACAATAAAAAATTATAGATACATTGGAGACGTATCAAGCATCCCCAAGCTTAATTCTTGCTCGTCCTCGAGTAGGTAAATGATAAAAAAAGAATTTTGGATGTGGAATGCCACCTATCATATTCATCATATAATATTTTCTTTTGTGGCATGGATATTTGGACTTGAGTGATTCAAAGCAATAGTCTATAGTTTGACATGAAAACATAAATACTCAAGTATACCAACAAGCAACCATGTCTTTCAAAATATCAATGCTAAAGAAAGTTATCCCTAGCCAATTATGCTCATTCATTGATCCATTCATGAAACACACTCAATATTAGCTACACCCAATGCATAAGTATGACAATAGTGCTCTCCAATTGGTGCTTTATAAGAGAAGATGGAGACTCAAATAAAAATAAAAATTGCATAAAAGTAAAATAGATAGGCCCTTCGCAGACGGAAGCAAAGATTTGCAGAGGTGCTAGAGCTCAAAGTTTAAAATCGAGAGATAAAATTATTTTGAGAGGCATGCTTTTCCTGTCAACGAAAACGACCAAGAATTCCCAATATCTTCCATGCTAGACACATTATAGGCAGTTCCCAAACAGAAAATAAAGTTTATTTCCTTTCCACCATTCTTTCACAATCCATGGCTAGCCGTATCCACGGGTGCCTTCCATTCCAACACTTTCCAAGGAATTTGTTATTGTTATTATTTATTTATCTTTCATTTTGGGACTGGGCATCCCTATTACCTTGTCACTTTCTCGTGCAATGACAAGTGAATAAACACACATTGTGAGAATAACCCTCCTAGCATGCAAAATATTGGCCAAACCCCCTGGCGCTTCTTGAGCGGCAAAACGGATTTTTTTTAATGATCAGAGTTGGCACATGCAAATTTACTTGGAATGGCATGTAAATACCGCTTATAGGTAGGTATGGTGGACTCATTTGGCACACCTTTGGGGTTTTAAGGAATTGGATGCATAAGCAGTATTTTCGCTTAGTACAAATGAAGGCTAGCAAATAGATTGAGAAGCGACCAACCAAAAAAATGAAAATGGTCATAAACATGCATTGAACATAACTAACACCCAATAATGCACCATAAGTATGATGTAACTTCGTTGCATAACTATTGACTTTACGTGCATGCATAGGGAATCACAAACCTTAACATCAATATTCTTACTAAAGCATAATTACTCACTAGCATAAATCACATATTATCATCTCCATATCGCAAAACTATTGCAAGGAATCAAACTTATCATATTCAATGATCTACATGAATGTTTTTATTATATCCTTGTTGAATATTCATCACATTGGGACCGAATTCATATCTTGTGCAAATTACCATTACTAATATCAACTATCAAAAAGATATAAGTGAAGCATGATAGTTCATCTATTTCTTCAAAATATAATCACCGCCGTGCTAAAAAAAGATATAAATGAAGTGCTAGAGCAACTGCCTAGCTCAAAAGATATAAGTGAAGCACATAGAGTATTCTAACAAATCACGAAAAATGTGTGTCCCTCTCAAATAGGTGTGTCCAGAAAATATGATTGTGACAAACTAAAAAGAAAACAAAGAAAAGACTCATATAATACACGACGCTCCAAACAAAACTCATATCATGTGACGAATAAAAATATAGCTCCAAGTAAAATTACCGATGGTCGGTAGAAGAAAGAGGGGATACCTTCCGGGCATCCTCAAGCTTAGTTGCTTGGGACTTGAATATTACCTTGGGGTGCCTCGGGAATCCCCAAGCTTAGGCTCTTGCAACTCCTTATTCCTTCATCCATCATGATCTCACCCAAAACTTGAAAACTTCAATCACACAAAACTTAACAAAACCTTCGTGAGATCCATTAGTATAATAAAACAAATCACTACTTTAGGTACTGTTACAAACCCATTCATATTTTATTTTTGCATTATACCTACTGTATTCTAACTTCTCCATGGCTTATACCCCCCGATACAATCCATAGTTCCATCAAATAAAGCAAAACAATGCATCAAAAACAGAACAGTATGTAGCAATATGAATATTGACTATACTTCTGTTACTCCCCAAATTCTGAAAAATAACGACAATGTAGAAAATTTGTATATAAATCATGTGTAAAAAATTCAGAATTTTTCCACGTTCCAACATTTTTTGATAATTCTGCTACTGGACGCAAAAGTTTCTGTTTTTTCACAGAATCAAAGCAACTATCATCTAGATCATCCTAAAGGCTTTACTTGGCACAAACACTAATTTAAACACAAAAACACAACCATAACATTAGCATAATTGTGTGCACACAAGAAAACAGAAAAATAAACAAGGAAATTAAGATAACTATTGGGTTGCCTCCCAACTAGCGTTATTGTTCTATGCCCCTAGCTAGGCATAATGCACAGTTTCAAGTATTATCATCTTTCTTCTTCTTGTCCGAAGAGGTGTTTTCATTAGGAGGATTTTAAAAGGTAATATGAAACACATCATTCATAGAAATTCAAGCATTAGCAAGTTGTTCATCCGCAAATCCCTCTTGATTACCGGCTACAATCCAAGAGTATTGTTTATTAACACTATTGAAAACTTGTTGGATTAAATTCAAAGGAGGAACTTACTTTTTAGTATTCTCATCAAAGATGTGCTCATTGTGAAACAAATACCTAAACAAGTAATCGCTATTATATAGGATCTCATATATTACCGGTTTTTCATGGTACATACCATAAAAATCAAAGATCTCTCTAGCTTCTCGCACTATGTGATCAAATTCATTCATGATGACAAGAGTAGCTATCTTCTTAGCTCTAGGATTTTTTATAACTGACAACTCATAAAATAATATTTTCAAGGTAGGATGGGTACGAATAAATCTTCTTTCAAGTTTAAGAACAAGTCGGAGATAGCTTCGGCATAATTTTTGGTTCTTTTAAGTATAGGAGCATCATCACAATCCAAGGTTCCAATGCAATTAAAGAATTCTTGGATAACACTTTTTCCAATAACATTGTCCCATCAAAAAAGTTTTAGCATCAAGATTGGTAGAAATCTCAATTTTAGGAGTTTTGCCATCCTCACTTTCTGCCATACCAAAATCACCCATGATAGCAGTTTCAAACAGGCACAAACCAGCAGACAAGTAAAAAGGAAACAAAAAATATTTTTGTATTTTTGTAAAAAAAATTAGAAGTGGGGGAGATGAAAACGAGAGGCAAAACGCAAATAATGTAAATGCAAGGAGATGAAAGTTTATGGGTAGGTACTTGATAGATGTTGATGATGTCTCCCCGACAACGGCGCCAGGAATTCTTCCTGCTACTTATGAACTGTGTTGGGATTTCCCCGAAGAGGAGAGGATGATGTAGTACAGTAGAGATAAGTATTTCCCTCAGTTAATAACCAAGGTTATCAATCCAGTAGGAGAACCACGCAACACCTTGTTAGCAGCACCTGCACATAAAATAACAAATCCTTGCAGCCCAAAGCAAATAATCATGACGATATCCAAGGCAATGATCATGTATATAGGCATCACGCCCGAGACAAGTAGACCAAAATGATTCTGCATCTACTACTATTACTCCACACATCGACCGCTATCCAGCATGCATCTAGAGAATTAAGTTCATAAAGAACGGAGTAACGCCTTAACTCTTAAGCAAGATGACATGATGTAGACAAAGTAAACTCATGCATGAATAAACCCCATCTTTTTTATCCTTAATGGCAATGATACCAATACGTGTCATGTCCCCTTCTGTCACTAGGATTGAGCACCGCAAGATCGAACCATCACAAAGCACCTCTCCCATTGCAAGAAATATCAATCAAGTTGGCCAAACCAAATCAATAGATCGGAGAGAAATATGAAGCTACAATAATCATGCATATAAGAGTTCAGAGAAAACTCAAATAATATTCATGGATAATCTGATCATAAACTCACAATTCATCGAATCCCAAAAAACAGACCACAAAAAGTGATTACATCAAATAGAACTCCAAGAACATCAAGGAGAACATTGTATTGAAGATCAAAGAGAGAGAGATAGCCATCTAGCTACCAACTATGGACCCATAGGTCTATGTTAAACTACTCACACATCATCAGAAGGGCAGCAAGGTTGATGTAGAGCCCCTCTGTGATTTATTCCCCCTCGGGCAGAGTGCCGAAAAAGGCCTTCAGATGGGATCTCATGAGAACAGGAACTTGCGGCGGCGGAAAAAGTATTTTGAGTGGCTCTCTGTTGGTTTCCCGATTTTAGAGAATTTAAAGAGACAGAGTTAGGTCAAACGGATCCACGTGGGCAACTGCTCCATCTTCTCGTCCCCTGCCAAAGCTTCCAGGGTCTCTTATGTCCAAAAAAAAATCTCCAAAAGTTTCGTGGCATTTGGACTTCGTTTGGTACTGATATTCTGAAAAACCAAAAATAGGCAAAAACAGCAACTGGCACTGGGCACTAAGTTAATAAGTTAGTCCCAAAAAATGATATATAATTGCTTGGAAATGTATATAAAACATCAAAGATTGATACTATAATAGCATGGGACAATTAAAAATTATGGATACGTTGGAGACGTATCACAAGTGTATTGAGAAATTTAACAAATGGACAGAAAGGAGATGTGTAAGGGACTTCGTAAATGGACTTCATCCTAAGTTTGAAAACAGGAGGGCTGCACTATATGCTAGTGGAAAGCTTCCTACACTCGAGCAGGAAATCTCAGCTATTATCAGTGAGGAAACTAGGTTGAAATTAGAGGCAGCCGGTTCAGTGATACAAGGCATCATGCAGCGGCGATCAACACTCTATGCAGCAGAGGGTGGAAATTATCAAAAGCCAGTATCAAACATAGTGGAAAGGAAATGCTTTTAGTGTGGTGAACCAGGACATTTGAGGTCTTCATGCCCTGAATTAATGGGAGCAGGTAGAGGAAGAGGGCAGGACTGGCAGGGAAGAGGCCATGGTCATGGGTTTGAAGGATGAGGTGGCCGCGGGCGAGGAACACGTCCTACTAGTAGAGCGAACACATCTGTAATCTCTGAAAATACCACTCAAACCACGAGCGTTCACATGACTGCTGAGGATTGGGAGAAGTGATGTCAATTCGAGGAGCTACATTTAGGTGACAAGTCAACCGCTAAAGCACCTGCAAAATCTGCCTCTACTGCCTCTGCAAATTTCGGTGGTAACAACTCTCGCACTATGAAATATAAATCCATCAATGCACCATGGCTATTTGATTCAGGTGCATCTTGACATATGGCTGGCTCCCACAAAAGCTTTATTGATTATACTCCTGAGATACAGAGGCAAAGCGTTAAATTAGGTGATGGCTCCTCCCAAACCATTATGGGATCAGGAACAATTGTGTGCAGCAATGATATATCTTTGTCATCTGTTTTGCATGTTCCCTCATTCCCAATAAATTTACTATCCATCAGTTGCATTACAGAAGAGCTTAATTGTGTTGCCATCTTCTTTCCATCATGGTGCTTGTTTCAGGAACTTGGGACTGGAAGAAGACTTGGGACACGGAGCATGCATGATGGGTTGTATTATCTGGATAATAATATGTCTCCTGCGGTAATAGCTGCTGCTATACCTCTTTCACCACCTGAAGAATTTCTTCTTCACCACCGCAGGCTAGGACATATGTCTTTTGTCACTCTCGGTCAGCTTTATCCTGACCTCTATAAGAAAGTTAGCAAGGGGTGTCTAGTATGTGATGCTTGTCAATATGGCAAACAAACATGTAGCTCTTATACATCATCTGATAATAGATGTGACACACCACTACAAGTTATACATTCTAATGTGTGGGGTCCTAGTGGCATTTCATCTTTAAATGGTTATTGGTCGTTTGTTACCTTTATTGATTGTTGTACTAGAGTCACTTGGGTTTATGTGTTGAGGAACAAGAATGATGTGCTCGAATGCTTTGTTGATTTCCACAATATGATCAGAACACAATATAATGCATGTATGAAAATATTTCGCAATGACAATGGCACGGAGTATGTGAACAAGGAATTTGATGAGTACTTTTCAAGTTTTGGGATTATTCATCAGACAACTTGTCCAGGTACTTCAGAGCAAAATGGTTTGGCAGAGACGAAGAATAGACATCTTCTAGAAATCACTCGTTGCATAATGACATCTATGAATGTTCCTAAGTTTTTGTGGGGTGAGGCCGTAATGACAGCTGCCTACTTGATGAATAGAATGCCATCCAGGGTACTTGGTTATAAAACACCAATAGAGTGTCTTACAGGTGAAACAAAATGTGTAGTTCCTCCTAAGGTCTTTGGATGTGTTTGTTTTGTGAAGGATTATAGACCATCGGTTGGCAAACTACATCCAAAGGCATTAAAGTGTGTATTTGTAGGGTATTCCAATAAACAAAAGGGTTATAGATGTTGGTGTCCATCTGAGAGGAGAATGTTTGTGAGTATGGATGTGGTATTTAGCGAGCAGGAACCATTTTATGGTGAGCCAATAGATTTAACCGATGTGTTCCATGATTTGTTTACTAATGAAACTTCAAGTGTAAATTGTGAGATAGGGGAAGATAAGGAAGAAGATGATGATGAAGCATCAGGAAATATGATAATTGGGGTAATTCCAGCAGAAACAAGACAAGAACAAAGACAGGGGGCAGTATGATACATCGAATGAAGCACTCCGGTGGCCAAGACCAAATGAGGAAAGGGAGATTTAGGTGTATACACGAAGACGATGTGCCATGGAGGAGCAAATGCAAGTGATGGAAACCGAACCAGAGGCTCATGGACAACACCAGGAGCAAGAGCAGGAGGCTGACCAACAAGATGATACGCAAGGTCAAACTAATCACACCAGACCTTCCTCGGATAGTGGTAACATCTCTTCTCAATATCATGACCTTGATGTTCCGATAGCTCACAGAAAGCAGCCATGGTCTAATGCCAGGAAATTGCCCTCTAAATTGGATCCTTATATGGTCTCCAACTATGTCTCTTATGATATTGTTGATCCTTCTTACAAGTCTTTTATCGCAACACTGGATTCTGCAGAACCTTTTCCACGGGATTGGCAGGAGGCAAAACTAAACGCAAAGTGGAGGGCAGCTATGCTGGAGGAGATGGCTCTCTCGACAAGAATAATACATGGGTAATTGCACCACTTCCCAATAACAAGAAGGTAGTAGGTTGCAAATGGGTGTTCACCATAAAACATACACCAGAAGGGAAAGTAGAGAGATATAAGGCAAGACTTGTGGCGAAAGGTTATAGCCAGACGTATGGGGTAGACTATGATGAAACCTTCGCCCCGGTTGCAAAGATGAACACCATCAGAGCTTTAATCTCGGTGGCAGCAAATAACAAGTGGAAGTTGTTCCAACTAGATGTGAAGAATGCATTCCTTCATGGAGATCTACAGGAAGAAGTTTATATGGAGATTCCACCGGGGTTCAATGGGCCTGAGACAGAGGGTAAAGTGTGCAGATTGAAGAAATCACTTTATGGACTTAAACAGTCACCAAGGGCTTGGTATGGAAGATTTTGCAAGGAAGTCTGCTCTCTGGGCTTTAAACAGAGCAATGCCGACCACAGCCTTTTCTTTAAGCATCACCAAAACAAAACTGTCATATTGGTGGTATATGTTGATGACATTGTGATCACAGGTAATGATGATGAGGAGATAAGGAATGTGAAGAAAATGTTGGCGGAGTCATTTGAAGTCAAAGACCTCGGGTTTCTTCACTTCTTCTTGGGAATCGACATAGCTTATGGGGCTGAAGGTATCTATCTCTCTCAAAGAAAATATGTGCTTGATCTTCTCACTGAAACCGGGATGCTTGAAAGTAAACCTGTTGCCACACCAATTGAAATGAACCTTCGTATTACAGCAAATTCAGGAGAACCTATTGATAGGGGGAGATATCAGAGACTTGTAGGGCGTTTAATTTATCTATCCCACACTAGACCAGACATTGCATATGCAGTTAGTCTAGTGAGTAGATATATGCATGATCCTCGATCAAGTCATCTAGATGCAGTAAATAGGATTTTGAGATACCTCAAAGGGTATCCTAGAAAAGGAATTCTTCTTTCATATCATGGTCATCTAGAAGTTGAGGGATACACAGACGCTGATTGGGCTGGGTGCCTGGATGATAGAAGATCCACTTCAGGTTATTGCATCTTTGTGGGAGGAAATTTAGTCAGTTGGAGTAAGAAGCAAAGTATTGTCGCCAGGTCCACAGCAGAAGCAGAATTGCGATCCATGGCTGCGAGGCTATGTGAGTTGTTGTGGCTTCGATTATTTGTTAACTGAACTTCGGTTGTTCAAAGGAGGACCACTTAAACTTCATTGTGATAATAAGGCCGCAATTAACATCATAAACAATCCGGTTCACCACGATAGAACAAAACATATCAAAATTGATAGGCATTTTATTAAGGAGAAACTTGATGAGGGAGTACTTGAAGTAGGCTTTGTTAAAAGTGGGGATCAACTTGCTGATGCATTAACGAAGGGTGTGAGTGTTGTAACATTCTCAAAATTGTGTGACAAGATGGGGCTCTTAGACGTTTTTGCCCCATCTTGAGGGGGGGGGGGTGTTGTAGGGTGTGAGTTACTCTACTGATGCATTTACAGCACTACTGATGCATTTACAACTCTACTATCACATCAGAATAGCCAAACCTTTTCGCTCATGTAAGTAAGCCTATACTCTTCTGATGTGATGTGTAAATCCCTCTTAATGTTGTGTTACGCTCACGAGCTCCACCCAACATTCAGTACAAACTAATCTTCATTTGAGACAGCAAATGACATTGTAAAATTAGCAAACCCCCTCAGGGGTATTCATTGATTAGATAAACTTGTTACATGTATGATTGTTATGACACAAGCCTGATTACAACGAACAGAGAGAATAGGGCAGGAAGCATGGATTTCCTATTTCCAATCATCGCTTCCTTTTCCAATCTATCAGCCTCTTTATTTCAATCTCTAGATATGTGAAGGAATCTGCACTAATGGCATGACAAACTTCTCTCATCAAAGAGATGGTTTCTGAGTAGCCATTCGACGGCATATATGAATCTGTAGCATTGAGACAAACAATATGGTGCAGTTATTGATTTGAAGCAAGCTAATCAAGCACATTTCCTCCTGTGAGCAATTCAGCCATCATTATCATCATCTGTTCTTGTTACTGTAAAAAGAACAGATGATAATAACAACCAAAAGAGCAGAGTTCCAAAAGATTCAGATTCTATATTTCTTTCTTCCTTGAAATAAAACTACCAAAGGAGGTTACAAAAGGTGACTACTACCAAGAGGAAAACTAAGAACTACAGAAGAGGCAAACCGAAAAACAACCTGTACAAGAGGTTACAACAAGCTGCTGCTCCATCTATTTATACGTTCAAACCCTGCTCGGTAAATCTATTTCGAAGAAGTTGGACATCATTCAAACCAGACCTCCAACCTTAAAAGGATAAATGAATATGCTCGCACATTTTGCCGTTACGTTGCTTCCAAATATTCCATGAAGAAAGGATGACCAAGACTGGTCCATAATAATTTTCCAAACTAGCCTGCCGCCAGCTACTCTATTTGCAGCTCAGAAGTACATGTTTTCCTAGCTGCAGGTCGATTGGTGGATAGCCTTCAATGCAGTTCACCGTAATCTGAAACAAAGGCAAACGTATAAGAGCCAAATAATAAACTTCCTGAACGCCGTTAGAACATTGTTAGACAGCCCTACCTTGCCATTTCCAGCCTGGAATTCGCTCTTCAGTCTGGCCAGAGACCTTGACAGCAAATAAGCTCTTAATGCATCGACGTGGTCACTATTGCCTGTTCCATCAAAGCACATACATAAAATCACTTGCAAAATTCCTCCCAAAGAACGGTATGGTATGAACAACGAAAAGAGCGAGTACATGCATGAAAGATTTGCATTTGCGCTCTAGAGCAGAAGCGTAACAGTTTACCTGCGGCATGGGGAAGGAGATCAGGTGTGACCACGGGGATGCACCTTGCAATGTAGATGACAAACGACATGCCGTGTACAACGTGGGAATCCTCACAGATGAAAACCTGCAAACCACATCATAACATCACAACTGGAAGTTCTCTGACTAACTCAAGTTACCCAAAACCACATTACATTCAAATTATTCAGGAAGTCAAATTTATTGCATTACAAGGAAGTTGCAACATAAACTTCAAAATTTACACAGCACACAAGCTGCATGAAAACTGTTTCTGAAAAAAACAGCTTCTTATGCTAACAAAGTGAGCCAAAAAAAAAACTGTTTTTCTTTTCATACTGTGGGCTTTATGAAGATGTGAGAACATCAGCTTAAAGCAGGCTAACTACCGTACTGGAATGTGCCATAGTACAGAAATCTCTCAGAATGAAGCAAAGTTTCATGGATTGCTAGCTGACTAAGGTTGAAGTCAGAAAGCTGAAACTGTATAAGATCTAAACTCACCACATCTGATGGCGCCATTGCCTTTGGGATTGGTGAACTACCAAGCACATCCCTAATGTACTGATCATGCAGATAATAACAGTAGATTTCATGAAGCAATATTCTGATCTCTGAAACAATAAACCTTTATTTAAACTAAACTAGCTTACCTGTGACTGCAAAATTTCTTGAAGTGTGTTGTTATCATCTTCAGATTTGTAATACACATCAACCAGATCCGTAGGTTCCAGCTGAGTAACCTTACGTAACTTCTGGATTTTGTTTACGACCTGGATAGATAAAGTAAAATTATGAGACCACATTGTGTGTTCATCAAAACAGCTCATCATGGTTCCTGCCACAGTGTTATCTTTTAGATCTTCATTATCACATTATTGGAGTTTCAGGTAATCCTTTGATCTATTACTAAACCATCATGACATGGGTCAAGCAAAATTAGTGAATTCAGGCATCAAGAAATGAACCTATGCGACGGCAGACAGCGAACATCCATCGTATGTAAATTTCATTACAGGAAATACTGAAACAACCTATCCCTGTGGTGTGCGTGTATTGTATCCTGCTATCTGAACCATGTGGTTGTTGCTATGGTCGTTGCTTTATAATATAAAGCGGGGGGAAACCCTTTTTTGTCAAACAATCTATATAAAAACAGAGAGCACCAGTTCTACAAAAAGAAAGAATTAGTTCACTACCTCGCGAGCCACTCCAGCTTCAAACAACGATTGATCAGCTGTAAGATCCAATATGACCAAAACATCACCTACAACCAAAAAACAGCATACCAATGTTATCGTCTGAAAGAAGCGCAACTACTACCATGATTTAATATAATGAGTGTCATACCATCTCCTGCAGCATCTATTTCTTTCTCTGACATATTTGCTGGACGCTTGAATTGTCGGACCACCTAAATATACAGATTTTATCAGGTATATTTCGAAGAAATCAAAACACGGTAAAATCTGTAGGTTCTGTGCCAACTGGTGCAAATCTGAAATGTAAATTCATGAAGGATCATGAGACATGAGCTTGTGATATTCAGGAAGAATACCAGTAGAAAAATATGCCAAATATATCTTGTCATTTGAAGAAGTATTAGGGGACTTTTATTTTTAATCTTATGGATATACAAAATAAAGCAACATAATTTCCCTTCTTGACACAAACTAAAACTTTATGATAAAAATCACTGAATCCTAAAATCAACAACCACTAGAATCATGGACTATTACCTTAATATCGTCTACCGTCAAGCAATGACCAAGGAATGAAACCTTTCCACTTCGTTCAAATGCCAAGATTTGGTCCTGAGTCATTTTCTTAACTTCACTTGATACTTTGCCCATGTCTTTTCCCAGTCTTTTGCCTAGTACGCTGAAAAAATACGAAGGGCTAAGCCATGGGTAAAAATGTGCAACGATTCTTGCGCATTTATGAACACATACCTTAAATTGGGTTCTGCCCGCGAAACAGAATACTTCATGGGATCATCACATGTTGTGACAGTCTTAACATTCATCTCCTCCATGACATACTATACATTGAAAAATAGATAAAATATCAACACTTCAGATATAACGAAACTAATTAGGAAGTACTAAAGCACAACTAATTAATCTACTTGCTCAATAGATACGACTATATACAACCACTACACATATGAATATGCAGATTTTTGATAAATATTAAATAATGATCTCAAGCAGACAGATCGACAGTAACAATGAATTATTGACATAAAAGAAGAGAATATTTACAAATAATTATAGAAGGTAGTTGCATAATTTCAGAATGGCAAGATTTACGGGCACATAATAAGTTTGGCCTTTTAAACAAACCTCTTTTAGCTTTCCACTAATGTCTTCCAGAAATTCATTGTCAGGATGAACGACCACCATCTCCCTGAAATTCAACTTAATTAACCCATATTGCAGAGTTGAATGACGGCAATGATACTAATGAACACATCCGTTTTTATAGGTCTGATGAGAAAAAAGAGTTACAGCAAATATATTTATACTATTCTTCAAGCAGGATAAACACAGGGAATGCAAAAGCAAAATGAAAACCGAGCAAATATGTTACAGCACAACTACAACCAAAAAGGTTCGTTCAACTTAATGGTTGTAAAGACAAAAAAACAAAAACAAAAGTCTCCTTGAAGTTATCACTTGCCTTTCTACTGCATTTATATTTAGGGAAATACAAATCATATAATACGATGCCAACAACTTTAACTAAATGCCCCTACATAAAAATAATATTACAGAAAATAAGATCATACAAGCAGGGTACGGACGTACTTAAGTGGCGTTTTGAGAGCTTTGCTACGCCGTTCTCGAATATTGCGAGCAAGATCAATGATGGTCATCATCCTGCTTACACTCTGCTCAACACGGCCATCTCTCTGATCATGTGCGGAAACAAAGCATAACATGGAGTTACATGTAATTTCAATGGAAAAAAAAGTAAATACTATTTTTGATATAAAAAGTTACCTCCCCAGTTGTGGATGGGAAACTACAAAAATGAATGCTCTGCTCTGATTTACTTGAAACCTTTCACAGATTTTGATAAAGAACCTCAGTAAAGAAAGGCGTAAATGGAGCCATCTCCACACAAGTTGTTACAAGTGCCTAAAATGCAGGTTAACATGCCTTAGAGAATTGTAGAGAGAACCACCAAGAAGGTATAGCTAATTTCCTTATCAAAATTAAGAAGAGGACACTAGGAATAAAATCATCACCTAAACTAACCTAGTAACGGAAAGGTGTATGTAAAAATGCTAAGACAGAAAGTCATGATACAATCATACAAGGTGGGAAGAGATGCAAATGCCACCTTAAGATTTTGTGATACAGGAATATATCATATATCACTAGAAGATAACATAAAATCATCAATCCATAGACAATTTGCAACATTACTATCTCCTAGACTAAGTTTGAAACTGTACTTACATGGTAGAGAGTTGAAAGTGAAACTTTACAGTCTTCTTCTCCAGTGCATCCTTTTAGCCTTTTGCGGTTGAAACGCACATATATATTAGTAAGATTGTCAATGTATTTTACCAAATATGGCACAACCTGCAAAGGTAGGCAAGCGAACAAATTACGTAAGTGACCATCACATAGAATGCAGATATGTCCATGAAACTAATATTGAAAAAATAATCTGTTGAGCAGTCAACCGTGTAAAGCCGATAGGCATCCATCTCCTGCCGAACAAAGCTGACCAGACTTTCAGTTGCGGACTTTATCCAGTGATCTAACACATTGGATGATTTTAGAAGTGAAGTTTGATCAATCGGAGAAAATGCTCCGAGGCCCTCAACCTCAAATCTCTTCGCATTTTGGACAAGAAATCTATATGCATTATACCATGGGAGGAAAACATCTTTCACCTGGTCAATTTAAAACATGTGATATTGAGTGAATACGATTTTATCAAGGAAACAGCATAACTGAAGCATTTGGCTATTGATGTGAATTACACGCAGACCATTAGCATTGTTAATTATACTAACTGACAATGTAAATCTATATACAGTACAAGAGGACTGAACAGGACACACCCAAACCCTAGACACTAGGAAGTGACCATAATCAAATTTGATCATAATACCGTTTAACAAGCATAACCACATCGTATAACGGAGCCTGAAGGATTGAAGAAAGACACTTACAACACCAAAAACACCACTCCTTTTGAATCATAGAGACTCTGCGCGTACAACTAGCGAATTTACCAAATACAGCCTCAACGCATCCTGCAAAGAAGAGAAACAACAACTTAATTATGAATTCTAACTTGGAATAATAAGGCAAACACAATTCACAAGCCTTACTAAGTCGAAATGCATGTATATGCAGACCAAACAATATTACAGTGTGTAGACTAAAGCATCAATCATATAATGTAAAAATGAGTAAAAGCCAGCGACTTTCGAAGAAACACCACATACCGCTCCGTATTCATCAATGACTTCTGTTGGAGCAGGGTAATTCTTTTTACTCTTGCTCATTTTCTTACCATCCTCGGCAAGACAAGACCATTGCAAATAAGATTCTTAAAAGCAGGCTTCCCAAACAATGCTGTTGATAACACCATCAAAATATAGAACCTGTAGGATGAAATGGAATCATACAAGTGAGTTCCATATCAACATTAATGAATAGGCTTTTTTTAGACCAATTAATGAATAGGCATGAAGTAGAGTAGTCAGGATTGGACATTTTCAGTGCCGTATACTCAAACACATGCTATACTGTTGAACCGGCATGGGCCTGGCCCATCTCCCTTGGCCCATAAGGGCCCAGCCCATGTAGAAGACCTAGAAGAGGGGGGGCTGGTCGTTGTCTGAGGCAGACCGCAAGCCACAACACAAGCTCCCTGTTTCTAAATGGTATCAGACGCCGGCGACGACGGGTCCTGACGGGAAGGCGGCAGAGTCCGGGTGGAATCAGCGACGAAGGCGAGCTGGCGCCGCGCGGGCTGTCGCCCGACGCGAGGCACGGCAAGGCTGCGAGGAGGTGCGGCTCGTCAGCTGCGCGGCAGAGGAAGAAGGCGAGGTGCGGCTGCTCCTTGTGCGGCTGCGTGGCAGAGGGAGAAGGCAAGGTGCGGCTGCTGCTTGCTGCTGCGGCAGAGGAAGAAGGCGAGGTGCGGCTGCTCACCCTCGATCTGGAGCAAGACGAAAGTGCTGGTGGTGGTCTGCACAGCTGTGTGTCTTTGCTGCTGCTACTGCTGAGGCTGCTGCTTCCTGAAGCTGCTCGTTGCTGCTGCTGATTGAATGGAAGAATGTGGCAGTGTCTTCTGCTGCTGTTGCTGCTGCTACTGAGTGATCCTCCTGAGGTTGGTTCTGTGTTACTGCTGCTGCTGCTGCGTGAAGGGCAACAGTTGGCAAGCGTGCTGGAAGTGTAGCTGCTGTGTGCCGCTGCTTGCCAGGAGAAGGGGACTTTGCTGCTGGGTGCAGCTGGTCGGGGGTTGCATCAATCACCACGTGTTGCTGACCTCCAAGCAGCAGCGAAGATGGCTGATTCAAAAGTCATCGCTGAGGCTCTTGAGAAGCTCACTCTATTCCTCACCTTCACGACGGAGGGCTCGACCTCTGAGGCCATCGTTCCTCGACAGGAAGTGGTTCAGAAGATCGAGTTGTCGCCCACTATCATCAAGTTAGAGGGGGTTACCAACTATCTGAGTTTGTCTCGGAGGGCAATGCTGGTTGTGGAGCAAAAGGAGCTTGATGGGTACTGATGAAGAACAAGGAGACAAAACTAGTGCGGAGGGAAAGAGGTGGAAGGTCATCAACTCTGCGCTTATTGGGTGGTTGTTGAACTTGGTGATGCCCTCCACTGGACGCTCTGCTGAGATATGGAAAACTCTGTCCACCCAGTACTCCGGTAAGGGCAATGTCATGCGCATTGCTCAGATTGATTGGAAGATTAGTCAGTTGCGCCAAGGTGACATGTCAGTGATGGCATATGTGACAGAGCTGCAGGCACTGTGGGCAGACCAGGATTACTGTGATCCTTTGGAACTCTATGATGCGGCTTGCATCGAGTTAGGTCAAAAGTGGATCGCACGTAGACGTGTGCTGAAACTTCTGGTGGGGGGTGGGGGGGGGGGGGGGGCTCAAAGGCTGCTTTGATGCCAGGAAGGCATCCCTGCTGCAACAAACTTTCTTGTCTACTATTGATGAGGCTATTGCAGCCATGACTCAAGAGGAGGTGTGGCTATCTCTTGAGAAGGCAGACGTGAAGGCTGTGCTAACTTCAACGTTTGCTGATACTGAGCACAGGGAGTGGAGAGAGACCAGAGACTGTTTTACCTGCGGGGAGAAAGGTCACCTGAAGTGGAACTGTCCAAATCATGGCAGAGGCAGGGGATATAACAGCGGAGGAAGTGGCAGGACTCCTAGAGGTAGAGGTGGATACACAGGGAATTTAGTAGGGGGTCCGAGGGAACACATGGCAGTGAAGGGGGCAGTGGGACGTCGAAGAGCGGAGAAGTAGATGATGCTGCCTATGGAGACTTTGATCATTGGGCCTCCTCTGATGAAGGTAATCCTAAAAGGGCATCTCTTGCTACTAATGAGAATGCTCCAAAATGGGTTCTAGACTCTAGAGCATCTAAGCATGTTGCGCATAGATCTTGTGTGTTTGAGTCTTGCAATAAGCATCCTCCTACTCGCAAGGGCACTATAAAAACTTCTGATGATACAAAACAGTCTATCGTAGGGGTTGTAATTTGACCATCTCTCTATCCTCAGTTTTACATGTGCCAGCTTTTCCTGTCAATTTGATTTCTTTGAGTGCTCTAATTAATCAAATAGACTGTCGTGTGACTCTTGACAAGTTCGGTTGCTTAATTTAGGATCAACAAACGAGGCAGACGGTTAGGACCGGCACCAGGCCTAGGGGGTTCTGGTATGTGGACCAGAGGGTATAGCTGAACTTGTTGTGTGCTACGACCATGGAGGACAAGGAGAAGCAAGAGATGAACCATCATTGTAGGATGGGGCATATATCTTTCGATAAGATGAGTAGAATATTTCCGGATGTTATGTGTGCAATGGGCAAGGGCAAGTTAACTTGTGATACTTGCGAATATGCTAAACACATAAGAGCCTCATATGTGAGTAAGAGGTTTATGAGCATATCTCCTTTTATGCTTATTCATTCGGATGTATGGACTTGCCCAATGGTGTCAGTGAATGAACTGAAGTGTTTAGTTACCTTTATCGACTGCTATTCTCGTATGACATGGATTTATTTGATGCGTCACAAGGATGAGTTGCTTAGTTGTTTTCAAAATTTCCATGCCTTTGTAAGTATCAGTACTGACAATAACACTGAGTATGTGAACAACACTTTTTGGGGCCTTCTTGTCTAACCAAGGTATTCTTCACCAAACATCATATCTAGACACCCTCCCTAGGAATGGAGTAGCAGAAAGGAAGAATCGACATATTCTTGAGGTTGCTCGGTCATTGATGTATACAATGAATGTGTTCAATACTAGGCATGAAATCTCCGTGTGAGTTGTTGTTTGGAGAAACTAAGTTAGTTGTTCTCCCAAAGTTGTTTTGCAGTACCTGTTTTGTTCAAGATCATCGATCTTCTTTTGGTAAGCTAGATCCATGGACAACGAAGTGTATTTTTCTAGTAAATGTTGGTGTCCCTCTGAGAAACGCAGGTTTGTCATTATGAATGTCACCTTCAGGGAGTCTGGGCCATTCTATGGTGAGCCTAATGTTTGCAGAGCTTGACCACCTACACTCTGAAAAATGGTCAAGAGGGGGAGAAGGTTGTGTCTCATACTCGGGGTGATCTTGTGGGCACTAACACTAATGATGATGTGCAGGCTCCGGTCCAGCCAATAGTGGTTACGATTCAGGTTGGTACTCTCGCTGATGATGATGTGCAGGTTCATGTCCAGCCAACATTGGTATAATTCCAGTTGGTACTCTCACTAATGATGATGTGAAACCTCAGGTCCAGCCAATAGTAGGTACTATTCATATTGGCACTCTCCAGGAGAATCCTCTGTTGTACTCACGACGGTAGCCACAAGTGCAGAGGAGTAACAAGGCAGTGATGCAAGCTCATCTGTCACAGTAAAATTGCCTGTTGTGTTGCAAAAGGGGACATGTGAAGCGACAAAGAAGGGTGAAGTGGCAAGGAAGGATCTACTAACTGTTTTTTAAGACCTAACATTGGCAATGGCAACTTAAATAAGGAGCTACCATCATAAGTAGCCGGAACTACGTGCATTATTTGCTCAATACAACCTAAAATATGATGATGAGAATGTACAAGCATATTTAAGAAATGAGAAACAATATCACTGTTAATAATTCTGTAAGATGCTGAAGGAAGTATAACGAACCATCCACGTGTTTGGTCCAAGCCCTCTGCCATGAAGTCGCCAGGAAAATTATTCTCGAATAGTTCACGGTTCTCAAATGGATAATGAATGTAGGCATATGGCATGGATCCGCTCTCAAACCAGCAGTCAAAAACCTGAAGACACCACAATTGCTGAGTGAGAACAAATTTTAAGATGAAGAGAACAGTACAAATATTCACCTCCATGACGGTTGACAAGTCAGATGTTCACAAACGTAATCTTAACACAGATAAGACCGGAACTATACATTCAGAAGTAGGGCTTACGACATGAGGCAATTTGGTAGGACATTTAGCCATCTGTATAGCACCCTACTTTCTACTGATACCAAATCCTCAAAGGAAACTGAATTACTAGCAAGTAACCATCATATATTGTCATGATAATTTAGGCAACAATAAGACTAATAGGTGCAAAATAGACTGCATAAGTGTCTCTCACAGATATTTAAAGGATATTACTTCACCAATCCTTAAAAGGTAACTCAAAGATTTGGTTGATATAGATTGATTTTTGTTTCAGAACACAATCCAGATATATTACTAAGATCAAAACTGCAGGATTGCACTCATATTACAGACAACGCAGTGATTAATCTGCATTCAGATGACCTCAGATATATTCCGTAGGTCTGCCTTGACACCCATTCCTTTCCCTACAGAACACCATGGATACTTATTCCTAATCCTCTGTTTTCCTACACCTCTTGATTATACATAAGCAATGAGCACAACAAGATTTTCTATTAGAAGCTATAGATTAAAACACGATGGAAAGATATGCAGTTGAAGCTATTGAAAACTGTGCCGGGACATCAACATGAAGTTTACATGAGACACACTGCCGAACAAATGTAAGTCCTAATTGTGGTCTAAAAGCAACTTACATCTTCAACCCGTTTGAGCACCCCATACTCTGGTCCTCTGCTAGACGGAATCGTTATATCATCAACATAATGTCGGTGAAGATCATTAACCTGATCACAGAAATTTTGAAAGAATGAGTACATATAACCCCAAATTTGAGGGTTGGTACCAGGATATGTCTAAAGATAAAAAGTGGCTACTAATATGGTTATGCATTATGTACCAGAAAGGCAAATGAATACCCAAGCAACAAGAAAGAACACAAACATAAAAAGAGTTCCGTACTGTTTTCCAACAAAATGCCACCGAATCACAAGAACATGTATATGCATCAACCGTAAATATCGTAAAAAGTGGAATATATCTTGCACAGAAAGCATATTAACCTTGACACCAGATAATTTTTCAAGTTTTTCAATGGAATCCACAACTACAATATCTTCACCATCTTGGCTGATCCATATCAGAAGTGGAGTACCCCAGAATCTACTTCTGCTAACAGCCCAATCCCTGGCACCTTCTAGCCAGTTATGGAATCTCTTTTCCTGCATGAATTGATTGTCAACAAAGGAATACGTTTAACATACGTTACATCATCATACTTCATCAGCATATTACTGTCTGCCCCTTAGACTATTCAAGAAGTTTCATAAAATTCGATTAGGGAAACAGGAGATGGCAACTAGAATGGAGATAACAAAATAATATGTCCTTCATGGCAAAGCCAAGGTGAGATAACAAAAGTCTTATGGTTAATCTAGTTACCAGTTTCCATTCATTAGATTTGTTAAGTTGTTAGGTATTGAAAGCGCCAAAAACAATTCAATGGGGCGGTACCATTGTGAAGATGCCCGTCATAGCCGCCCGATCATGATATCACGAATCTCAATACAGAATCAGGTGGCTAGAGGTGGCATCTCAATAAGAGTTATCTCCCCTTAAAAGTTCCTTCCTGAGAGCATTAGATCACGGATACAAACCTTAACATAATCTGGAACCCAGTAGGTCTCCTTGTTACACTCCAGCAGCTGATCCCTTATCTTCTCAACCTTAATGAACCTACAAAAAACTCTTTCAGGACTATGTTCCTTAATTAAAAAAAGTAGTGCTATACAAAAACTGTATTAGACATAAAAGGCAGGAATCCGACCAGAAAAAATGAACCCAAAAGGTTCAACAGCAATCTTTGTGTTATGCCTATGTATGGAAGTATAGCATGGTGAAGTCAATTTTGTATAAAAAGAGGAGATATAGTATGGACTAGAGTGTCAATTGTACTTATTAGAACAAGGAATGACCAATGCATTAGTATTAACTTATTAAAGCAAGCAGTACGTAAAAACATCAAGCGTAAGCATATCGACGGAATATATTCACACAGTAATAGCAGAAGATGTTTACCAGCTTGGAACAGCCCGGCAAATGAGAGGAGTCTCTGAGCGCCAACAATATGGATAAGAGTGTTCAATGCTCCCTTTACTAACAAGCCTTCCTTTATCCTGTGAATGTAGTTTATCATTTTCTGAATGCATTCCTCGGGACAATGAAAACTATCCAACTTATGCAGTGGACATCTTAAAACTTATCAAATTATCCACAATATAAATCGAAGATAACAAGGCAGTATGTTGTTAACATTGGCACAACTTAACAATGTTCATGTACCTCGATAGGCAACACGGTAAGGCATCATAATGCACGGACATCTTCTAAGGTTTTTCCTAGCAAATACTAACATACCAAAATCTATACACTGCATTGTTTTATCATACAAGTTATTATCAACTCAAAACTAGTAGGTATCAGTTGTTAAAAAGGCCGAGCAAGCAACTAAATGTAAAAGTGTTCTCCACAGTTAACAGGCCAATGATCACTGAAAAAGAACTTGCCTTAACAGCACTGATGATATCCTTGTCGACACTGATGATATCCTTGTCAGCCTCTTTGATAAGTCGCCCTATGAACTCCGATATCTTGTCAATAAAGCGACCATCATCATCAATTGCGACAACATGTCCACTAGCCTGAAAGTGAAGAGCCATGAGGAAAAGAACAGGAAATGCATAGTCATGCTGGCATGAGCAGACTACATGCAAAAGAATAAATGAACACAATTTCTGATGCACCACAGTGATCAGAGTAAAAACACCAGAGTTAGAAGCCATAACTAGAGTAAAAAAGCTCATAAAATTGAATAGTAGATCGTATTCATCATCAAAATATAGACTGAGAAATAAAATAAGTGAGTCAGAAGACCATTGCATATCAAATGTTTGACAAAGAAAAAACATGTACTAGACTTCAAGACAGATGATGGACAACCACCAAGGCCTTGACAAAAAGGCAGCATATTAGCTACTAAAAATTATTCAAATAGCAAAAGAAGGTATTTCAACCTCAATTATCCCAGCAGCAAGGCAAACACGATGGTCATCTTCACCGAAAGCAGGAGCGCAATGGACCACACCGGTTCCACTATCATCAGTTACATAACTATCCGCAATGACCCTAATGGCAGTCTCCTGAAGCTCCAAGAAATAATCAAACAAAGGAGTGTATCTGCAACCAGAGAAAACTAAGAATAAAAACACACCCAAAAAAAGATAGCATGGTCCAAATATCATTGGCTGTGACATTCTTGCAATTGCTCATATAACTCTCAGCAATAAAGAATAAAGAATAACCATTACTCAAAATATAATATCCACCCATCATACTAAAATGGTGGACTAGCAATCGAACCAAACCTCTCCAAACGGGGAAGATTTTTAAACATCACACATAAACATCCAAAATTCAAGTGACGTGGATCATTTTAACTGTACCAAAATATAACAGTAAAGTCTGATAAAACAAAAACATAGTTATTAATACTTTTCTACAAAAGAAACACATAGTTAACAAAGAGATAAAATAAAGCTAGCTAGGTTTATGGGAAAGTATTCTGAGGGATAATGGGAATGCAGTTTCCATTTGTGGATAACTGAGACCATGCACTAAGAAAGAAATATAAGTTAATGAAAATAAGGGAACTCACTTTAGGCCTACCAAGGATGAACCAGGAATCTTTGCCAATAACTCGTACGATTCAGTATCCAAACTGCCCTGAACAACTTCAGTTGTGCTTCCCTTAGAAGCTGCTTGCTTCTTTCTAGAAGCTTTGGCCTTAAGTGGCAACTGCTCAAGCCTACTTTCAGCAACAATGTATACTGTTCCATTTGACTTGTCCTTAACCTGGAAATACAGTACACATCCTCAAACAGAAGCAAGAAACAGTTCGCAGGTAGAGAAGGGCTTCGGCAATAAGAATTCTCTTGTGACAATGACATGAGGTGGTCTGTAGACATGGTCATATGGGGCAGAATAGAAAGCGGTATGACCAACATGCTATTCTTTTATAATCAAGTAGATCAAGTTATCACAAAAAGAGATGAATTCAAACAAAAATAAATCAACTAAGAAGGGTTAAACACCTTTATTTGAAACAAAACAAAAATGTGCAATTGCCGCTAAAGGAGGGTGCATGCTTCTCCATACTCATACGTGTGGAAGTAGCCAGACATGGCAATCAATTTGTTGATGGACAACTCATATTAGTCCAGGAGATATCAACTAACGAGAGGACAATAGGACTTCTGCATTGTATAGGCAGAATAGTTTCAGAGAAAGAGAACGACGCATAGCAACCAAGAAGCAAGATAAGAACCAAGCTGTTAATCTACCATGTACAAAATAACATCTAAGAAGTCCTTGCCAAATAAAACATAATACTAAGAAGCTGGTTGACTGGCTACAAGCTTGCATTATGTCTTAGTTTGGGTAAATGCACCAATTTCAGAACTTTAGACAACTGTCAGAGTTAGAAGATTCCTTGATATATTCAATGGGTAACCTTCATTTATTTTGAGTATGGCTCCTTGTGAAATCAAGTTCTCGAGTATGAACTACTTGTAACACTAAAAGTATTCAACAATAGCTTATAGCATTAGAAAATGAAAAGATAGCCCAGGAAAAGAGAGAAGCCCTAACCTTGGCATACACAAGATTAGCATTGACACATAATGCTAGATTACTCGGAAGGGTCCAGGGAGTTGTGGTCCACGTGACCAGAGATGCATTGTCCGCATCACCGATGATAGGGAAAGACACCATAACTGCTTGAAAGGATCGAGAAGAGGGGTCTAGAGGGGGATGATTAGACCCTCAACAAGCAAAAGTAGCAGTTTTTAAGTTCTTCAAGTTGAGGTGGAGTTTTAGCACATGTTTAAGCATTCACAATACATTTCAAGCAAGCATGATAGGAGTATGAGCAGCGGAAAGAGTAAAGCATGCAATTTGCAAGAAAGTAAAGGGATGGGATTGGAGTGTGCAAACGCAATGAAGACACGGAGATTTTTGGCGTGGTTCCGATAGGTGGTGCTATTGTACATCCACGTTGATGGAAACTTCAACCCACGAAGGGTAACGGTTGCGCGAGTCCACGGAGGGCTCCACCCACGAAGGGTCCACGAAGAAGCAACCTTGTCTATCCCACCATGGCCATCGCCCACGAAGGACTTGCGTCACTCGGGTAGATCTTCAAGAAGTAGGCGATCTCCTTGCCCTTACAAACTCCTTGGTTCAACTCCACAATCTTGTCGGAGGCTCCCAAGTGACACCTAACCAATCTAGGAGACACCACTCTCCAAAAGGTAATAGATGGTGTGTTGATGAAGAACTCCTTGCTCTTGTGCTTCAAATGATAGTCTCCCCATGTCACACCCTAGCTAGTTCAGGCATTAGAGTGTTGCATCATGTTTAAGTTCTTCCAGAAACTTGAAATGGGGATGATAGAACCCCCAGCACCCCCTGGAAACAGCTAGGGTTTACTAAAATCTTTTTCAATGAACCTGAAATGCCCTTCTAAAATGTCCATCATTTTTGTCTTGGGTTAGAACCTCTGCCAAAATTGGTTCACATTTTTCTAGGTCATCATAAGGTCATTGAATTAAATCATATGTAACCTGTATTTGGGCATTTAAATGCTAGTAAATATTTTAAATGTCCAAATAATCCCAAACTGAAATGTTCCATGTTGGTTATACTCTATACAGTGGGCATGAGCAGTTTGGTGATTTTTGAAAGTGCCTAGGTATTTTTATAAATGCCACAAACTTGCAGAAATTAGAAAACAGATATAAAAAAAGAAGAGGAAATAAACTTACCTGGAAAAGTCACAAGTCGGCCCACCTGGCGGCCCAGCACTGTGCTGGCCCACGCCAGCCAGCTGCTTCGTCCCCGCCAGGCAGGCAGGGAGGTGACGCCGGCGAGTGCGAGCCCGCCACAGCGCCAGCTGCTTGCCGCTCGAGCCGCTGGACGCCTGGACGTCCTCCACGTCGTCGCCTCGACCCCCTCGACACCTCATTCTCCCCCCTGCGCCTCTCTCTCGCTCTCTCCCCACCATGGCCGACGCAGCCGCAGCCGCGCCACCGTGAAACCCGCGTCCACCGTCGTCCCCGAGCCGCGCTGCCGTGTCCACGAGCTCCGTCGTCGTCCTCTCCATCGAGCAGACCGAGCCCCGAGCGCTCGTTCGCTTCGGAAGCACCGCAACAGCCCCGCCCGACCTCGCCGTCGCCAGAGATCCCTTTCGCCGTCACCACCGCAGCAGCTCGTCCCCGACCTCGCCGTCTGCTCCGTCGTGACCGCCGTGAGCTCAGCTACCTCCCCATCCTTTCCGTTCTCGCTCTCGAGCCCTGCATCGACTGCACCGAGCTCGGCCGCACCCGCCGCCGCCTCAGCACGTCGCCGTCGTGGCCACAGCCACGTTGGCTCGATTCCGAGCACGCCATCGTCTTGGCCGCACTCGCAGGAGTCCATAGAACCACTCCACGCACCTCGCCGTGCCCCCTAGCGACAAGCCCGAGCTCGCCCGAACTCCGGCAGCCGCACAGCTCGTCGCCGGCGTCGTTTCCGGCCACCCCAGCTCCACCCACTGCCACCACTCGACGCGGCTCACTCCCCGCATCACGTAGATGTGCTCCGCCGTCGTTTTGGTCGCCGGAGCACGAATCCCGCACTGCGCCGCCGTGTCTGGCCTCGCCGGCGGCTAAACGCCGGCGGGTTTGACCCCGCTGACCCAGTTTGACCCCCCTGGGTCTATGACAGGTGGGACCCGCCTGCTAATTAACTTAGGATTAGGACTAACTAAAAATTAGTTAGACTTATGACACTGACACGCGGGACCCACTGGCCAGGTTTGACCTGGACCGGCCCCGTTGACTGCTGACGTCACCCTGACGCAATGCTGACGCAATAAGTATTTTCTGGATTTATTTTAATCTGGAAATTTCAGAAAACACCAAAAACTTCAAAAATTCATAGTAATTCAACCGTAGCTCCAAATCAAATAAATTATATATGAATTTGGATCAGAAAAATCCAATCTTCCCATCTGTACTGGTTTCATGCATGTCAGAACACTTTAACCTTGCTGATTAGATGAAACAAGATAATGCACTAATATGACCTCTTATTTTGGGTTTGCATTTGAATCCTTGATTCAAATGAACTCAAACCAATCTGTTCTAAGATGCATTAGCCAAAACACACTCATTTTGCCATGTCATAGCATGCATCATATTGTTGCATATTGCCATGTGATGATTGTGTTTCGATGTGTTCTTCGTGGTAGGTTCTGCCTCCGAGGATATCCACGAGTATCCAACTGAAGGGCAGTATTCCACTACCACTCTGTCAGGCAAGCAACCCCATTGATCATTTCGATACCAACCCATCTTCTCGCTTCTGCTCTCGTTTACTGCATTAAGACAACGCGTTTCAAACTGCTGTGTGTTGCGGTAGTTGAACCCATATCCTCTGCATGACCTGTCATTGCCACAGTAACTAGATGAAACCCACTAGCATGTGTGGGAGTTGTTTGAGCCATGTCTGTGTTTCCTACCATGCTATGCCTGCTATGCTTAGAGTTGTGTCAGGTCTGGCTCATCAGGGTGATGAACTAGAGTGAATGGTTGTGTCGGTAATGAGAGTGAAGTGTTGAACATGTTTTGGTAAAGGTATTGATGGAAGGCCATGTAGGAGTACATGGTGGGTTGTTTCATTGAGGCCGTCCTTAAGAACTGAGATCTGTATGCGTGATTTAAGATTCAGCTACTACCACACGTTGGGCCCTGAAATATGACCCCGCTCGACTTACTGACCCCTCTCGTCCTCTGTCCAGGAGTTGCAAGTAGTTACTGGTGTTTGTAGTTGCTGGAGGCCGTGCGCAGCGCTGACCTTAGGGGTGGGCTGTGATGCGGTAGGCACATGGCCGGTGTACCGAGTCGCCCGTTTGGTGTCTCGGGAACCCTGCACACATCGTTTGGGGCCGTTGAGGACACCCCGGCCGGATTTCCTTGCGGATGGAACCCGAATAGGCGATAAACCTGGACTAGAGACTTGTGTGGTTAGTCAGGTCGTGGTCTACACCCACGTCGGCTTTCGCTTGAAGTCTGCCGAGCACATGTCGTGTGCAGACGCTAAGTGGTGGAAACATGTGTGACGAAGTACACCCCTGCAGGGTATAAAACTATTCGAATAGCCGCGTCCGCGGTAAAGGACTACTTGGTCGCTTATGCAGTTCATAGACAAGTTAATGGTTACTACTAAAAGACTCAAGATAAGTGTGAGTACCGCGGATGGCCCTCTCGTAGGATTACGAGGGAGGATCCACGATGGAGTATTGTGATGGTGATTAGTGGACTCGTGTGCGAAAGCTAATTTCTCAAGTGGTGTCTCGTAGGATAGTGTAGCCAAGAGTCAAAGCTGGCTTGCTGCGATAACTCCACCACCCTTCTTGAGAATGTGCATATATATTAGGATCTGTTGTAAGACTTGCTGAGTACCTTTGTACTCATGTTGCTTTAATAACTGTTGCAGACGAGAACACCGCCCCCTCCGATGGGTTCTATGTAGATCTCGATGTTGACGAGTGACTTGCCACCCAGGTGGTGACCTGAGCTTGTGAAGGGCCTATGTAGATAGACAGGCTTCGTCGAGCCTTCTTTCTTTCTAGTGTCTATACTCAGACTAGTTGCTTCCGCATGTGCTTGTATGTTTGTGTGACTTGAGTGTCGGGTCGTGTGACCCCTATCTGTATGAACATGTTATGTATGGCTCCCCAGAGCCTTTTAAATAAAGTACTTTGAGTTGTAGAGTTTTGTTGTGATGCCATGTTGTATTTACACATGTCGAGCATATTGTGTGTATGATTGAAATGCTTGGTATGTGTGGGATCCGACTATCTAGTTGTTTATCCTTGGCAGCCTCTCTTATGGGGAAATGTAGTCTGGTGTCTCCAATGAGCCTTGGTAGTCCGCTACAGCCCGGTTTACCGGAGTCCTGCTAGCCCAGCACTGCTGCTCCGGAACACTTAGACTGGCCGGCATGTGTTTCACTTCGTTCCTGTGTCTGTCCCTTTGGGGAAATGTCATGTGGTGACATCCGGAGTCCTGCCTAGCCTGCTACAGCCCGGTTTCCCGGAGTCCTGCTAGCCCAGTGCTATAGCCCGGATTCACACGCTGCTGACCGACATGCTCGTTGTTGATTCATGTATGCCTGTCCCCGTAAGTTAGCGCCGCTTTGGGTTCACGACTAGCCATGTCGGCCCGGGTTCTCTGTCATATGGATGCTAGCAACACTATCATATACGTGAGCCAAAAGGCGCAAACGGTCCCGGGCCATGGTAAGACGACACCCGTGGGAATACCGTGCGTGAGGCCGCAAAGTGATATGAGGTGTTACAGGCTAGATCGGTGTGACTTAGAATCGGGGTCCTGACAGCGTTGGTATCAGAGCCGGACTGCCTGTAGGTTCGTTGAGCCAAACTGGTCGATGTCGAGTCTAGAAATGCTTTAGTTATATGTAGGGGAATTGATTGTGGGTGGGACGTAAGGCTCTTTTTACTCCTTTACCTTATGCCCTCTGATCTGAGTCATCCTTTTCTCTTTCTACGTGGATTAACGACTAGGCTCTCTTCTCTCTATCAGGTTCACGTGTTACTAATCCTTAGTAACTTATAGGATTGTTGGTTTCAAGCCTCAGTTCAGTTTCTACTACTTCTATTATGTTGTCAGTTGAACCAGAACCTTGATATGATGTTGTTGAGTGGCTTGCAAACTGTTGTGAATGTCTCAAATCTCTTTCTGAGCATTTACAGCCGTTATGCTGTCTGATTTCTCCTAGAAAATTCTAATGCTTTTGCCTTATTTCGTGTTTCCAGATGGCCACTCGCACCCAGAATCAAGTGGTTCGTCTGACTCGGTGCCTCGATGTACCTGGTCACACGGCCATGCTGGTCCGAGTGATGATCGAGACAGGCTATCGATGGTATCCAGAGTATACCGTCGAAGAGCAGTTTCGAGACTTTAATCAAAGCCAATACCTTTGTACAGTCAGGATATACCCTTCCTATCCTGGAGCTACTGAACCCCTCCATTGCTCATATGGACTTGGGGTTACCATCGAGATGTCCGTGCAGGACGCTGCTTATTCGATGATGACTGTCATGCGAGCCAGACTTGCCTTGCTTCGGAACACTGATTTCCGCTATATGCCAGCATCACTCCCTGGGGCACAAGGGTACTATCAGGCCCTTTACACAGACTCTGTCCATGAGGATTCACTACTCCGCACCACCACCGAGTTGCTTGAGGACAAGGACCGTGAGAATCGTGCCTTGCGAATGGAGCTCTTCAACACTCGTTCTGATCACTGGGCCACTCTGACATGGTTTGCACCCGCCATGCAGGCTGGGTATATGGACATGAGGGATTTGTACCCCGTGCGGTCTGGTTTGCCAGATTGTATGGATTGGCGTGATGTAGGAGGCATCACCCCTCCCCGTGGACCCCGTCTGCCACCGTTTGTTGGACCAAGGCCACATCCGAGTCCTTTTGGACCGCAAGCTCCACAGGACCGACTGTTTCCAGATGATCATGTTCAGCTCCCAGGACATGGTGGTAATCTCTATGAAGATTACTACGGAGACGCCTGAGTTGGTAGCAGCTTCACTAGTATTGTAACAGTTGTATTTTCCACAGTCCTGCGTGACTTGTGGGATACGACTTGGTGTGTATCACGTTCCGGAGGTGTAGAAAAATAATGTATAGGAGCTTGGAGTGCCTTCGATGAGATGTAACGTCTTTCACCGTAGTTGTACTTTAGCCTGGGCTTGTACTAAACTATGTACGGTGTGTATGACCGATGGTATATATATGGCAGTTTCTATATTACCATGTCGTCCAAAGGACCATCTCAGCATTTCATGTCGTCCATTGCATTCTGCACTTCCTTGCCAGCATTTTGCCATCCTTGTCTAAGCCGTTGTCTTGTCTCTCCTAGGATGGTTAATACCCGCAACAACCCTGCTGCCCCGGAGCAGGGTGAAGCCAGTGCAACTAGGGATGGGAATCTGCCTCACCCGCCTTCTCTGGCCGAAGTTATGCTGGAGGCAGAAAGAAACAAGCGTGAGACCAACCGCTTGCTAGCCCGCATTGAGGAGAATACTGCACGTCATCAGAGGAACGAATTGGTGTCAATCAATGACTTTATCAAGTTGTACCCACCGACATTCCATCATTCCGTCGAGCCCCTCGATGCGGATGATTGGCTTCGCAGCATCACCAATAAGCTACGTTCTGCCAACGTAGCCGAAGCTGATAAGGTTATCTACGCTGCCTATCACCTCGAAGGCCCTGCTAGCCTTTGGTGGGAAAACTATGAGGCCATGCGCCCGGCTGGCCAGATTACCACTTGGGCTGACTTCAGTGAGGCTTTCCGTGAGCATCACATCCCGGAAGGTCTCATGGATTGTAAGAGGGAGGAGTTCTGCAATTTCACCCAAGGTAGACTGACCGTGGATGCATACAGCCGTGAGTTTGGAAATCTAGCACGATATGCTCCTGAAGAGGTATCCACCGACGCCAAGAAACAGGCAAGGTTCCGCAAGGGACTTAGCCCCGAGCTTCGTCGTGATCTTCGTCTGCACGAGTGCACCTCTTTTCAGAAGTTGGTGAATAAGGCCATCAGTGCTGAGACAGGTCAGACTGACTATGACGCCTCACGCAAGCACTCCCATGACTTTGGTTCGTCATCCGGTTCTGGACATCAGAAGCGCCGGGTGTGGATTCCAAACACAGCCCTGCCACCCAGGTTCACTCCGAGGCCATCCTTTGAGGCGCCTCGCCCCAATCAGCAGTTTGCACCGTCCAAAGCCTATGGTGGCCCTGCTGCTAATGCTGCTCCACGCCCCAATGTTGTGACATGCTTCAAGTGTGGAGAGACGGGTCATTACATACGTGAGTGTCCCCAGAACAACAACCCCAATCAGCCCGGCAAGTCCGTTGGTCGTGACAAGCCAGCGGGAAAGACATATTACGCTAAGCCAGCCACCACTGCACGTGGCCATGTCAACTATGTCTCAGCTGAAGAAACTCATGAGGATCCCAACGTCGTCCTTGGTACGCTCCTTGTTAACTGCCATCCGGCAACTGTTCTTTTTGATACTGGAGCATCTCATTCTTTTATCTCTGAGAGCTATGCTCGATTGCACAACACCACATTTTGTGACATGCCCACCTCCATGGCAATTCAAACCCCTGGTTCTAGATGGCAAACCTCTAGAATAAGCCATGGAAATGAAATTCTTGTCGATAGATTGGTCTTCCTTGCATCACTGATAGCTCTCAAGTCCTCGGACATAAACATCATCTTGGGTATGGACTGGATGTCAGCCCATTATGCTAAGATTGATTGCTCTTCTAGAACTGTTCAACTCACCCATCCATCGGGCAAGACAGTCAATGTTTTGACCCGAGTGTCTAAGCGTCAACTCTACTCCCTAAATGCCAACCCTCTTCCAGACCTTGAAGATATTCCGGTAGTCCGCGACTTCCCGGATGTCTTTCCAGAAGAACTGCCAGGTGTTCCACCTGACAGGGATGTCGAGTTCGTGATAGACCTTGTTCCAGGAACCGTCCCAATCTCTAGAAGACCCTATAAGATGGCACCCCTAGAACTAGCCGAGCTTAAGAAACAACTCGATGAGTCCTTGAAAAAGGGTTTCATCGATCCTAGTTCCTCTCCATGGGCTTGCCCTGTCCTCTTCGTCAAGAAGAAGGATGGAACGGATCGGATGGTTGTAGATTACTGACCTGTCAATTTGGTCACAATCAAGAACAAGTATCCGCTCCCCAGGATCAACGATCTGTATGATCAGCTCGCTGGATCCTCAGTCTTTTCCAAAATGGATTTGCGGTTGGGCTACCATCAAATCAAAATCAAGAACGGGGACATTCCTAAAACGGCCTTTGTTACTCGTTATGGCCAATACGAGTACACCGTCATGTCCTTCGGTTTAACCAATGCTCCAGCCACCTTCTCTCGGTTAATGAACTCGATCTTCATGGAGTATTTGGATAAATTCGTCGTGGTATACCTCGCTGATATACTCATCTACTCCAAGAATGAGGAAGAACATGCCGAGCATCTAAGGCTAGTATTGATGAAACTTCGAGAGCATCGTCTTTATGCCAAATTCTCCAAGTGTGAATTTTGGTTGCCAGAAGTGACCTATCTAGGCCACGTAATCTCTGGTAAGGGTATTGCTGTCAATCCCGAGCGAGTTCAAGCCGTCCTTGATTGGACTCCACCTGAAACAGTCAAGCAAGTTCGGAGTTTTCTTGGCTTAGCGAGCTACTGTCGCCGCTTCGTCGAGAATTTCTCCAGGGTTGCTAAACCTCTAACTGAACTTCTCAAGAAAGATAAAAAGTTCGAGTGGACCCCACAGTGCGAGTTCAGCTTTCAGGAACTGAAAAGACGCCTGACATCTGCTCCCGTACTTGTGCCACCAGATTTTTCTAAGGACTTTGTTATCTATTGCGACGCCTCGCGACAAGGACTAGGTTGCATACTCATGCAAGATCGTCATGTGATTGCCTACGCTTCTCGACAGTTGCGTCCACATGAGGATAATTATCCCACACATGATCTAGAGCTTGCAGCTGTGGTCCATGCACTCAAAACATGGCGACATTACCTTCTCGGTAATCGTTGCGAAATTTACACCGATCACCAAAGTCTGAAGTACATCTTCACCCAACCGGATTTGAATCTCAGGCAAAGACGTTGGGTCGAGTTGATTACGGATTATGACTTAGGAATAAGTTACACCCCGGGCAAAGCCAATGTCATGGCTGATGCGCTAAGTCGTAAATCTTATTGTAACAACTTGATGTTACAACAAAGTCAACCACTTCTCCACGAGGAATTTCGCAAGTTTAACCTTCACATTGCTCCTCGAGGATTCTTATCCACCCTTGTGGCGAAACCTAACCTTACGTATCAAATTATAGCTGCCCAGAAGCGTGATAAGGGCATATCCCGCATCCAGGAGAACATTGCTAGCGGAGCTGCTAAGTGTTTCTCTATGGACGATCGAGGTGTGGTCTTCTTTGAAAACCGTCTAGTGGTTCCCAAGAAACAACAGCTACGGCAATTGATCCTTAAGGAAGCTCATGAATCCCCTCTCACCATTCATCCCAGTAGTACTAAAATGTATCAAGACCTACGCCAGAGGTTTTGGTGGACTAGGATGAAGAGAGAAATCGCTCAATACATTGCTAACTGCGACGTTTGTCGTCGTGTTAAAGCAGAGCATCAACGGCCTGCTGGCACCCTTCAACCTTTGGTTATTCCTGAATGGAAATGGGATAAAATCGGTATGGATTTCATTACCGGGTTTCCCAGGACCAAGAGAGGGAATAATGCTATCTTCATCGTTGTCGATCGTCTTTCCAAAGTAGCCCACTTCCTACCTGTTCGTGAGAGTATAACCGCTAGCCAGCTAGCTGATTTGTACATCTCCCGAATAGTGTCTCTTCATGGTGTTCCATTGGAGATTAACTCAGACCGTGGAAGTCTTTTCACCTCTCAATTTTGGGAAAGTTTCCAAAATGCTATGGGAACTCGTCTCTCCTTTAGCACCGCCTTCCACCCTCAATCAAGTGGTCAAGTAGAACGAGTCAATCAAATTCTGGAAGATATGCTCCGAGCTTCTGTCATCTCTTTCGGTATGGATTGGGAGAAATGTCTTCCATTCGCCGAATTCGCTTATAACAATAGTTATCAAGCTAGCTTGGGCAAAGCCCCTTTCGAAGTTCTCTATGGACGAAAATGCCGAACGCCTCTTAACTGGTCAGAAACCGGGGAAAGACAACTCTTTGGCCCGGATATGATTCAGGAAGCAGAAGAGCAGGTTCGCATTATTCGTGAGAAATTGAAAACAGCCCAATCTCGTCAAAAGAGCCAATATGACCGCAAACATAAGCTCATGACTTATTAAGTTGGCGAGAAGGCTTACCTTCGGGTTACTCGTCTGAAGGGAACCCATCGATTCGGTATCAAGGGTAAATTGGCTCCTCGTTACATTGGACCCTTTCGTATTCTTGCCAAACGAGGAGAGGTTGCCTACCATTTGGAACTACCTCCGCATCTCTCCAGAGTTCATGATGTCTTCCACGTTTCTCAACTCAGGCGTTGCTTCTCGGACCCTATCCGTGAAGTGGACCACGAAACGCTTGATCTCCGAGATAATCTCACATATCGAGAATATCCCGTTCGTATCCTTGACCAAGCCGAACGTACCACTCGACGCCAGAATATCAAGTTTCTCAAGGTTCAATGGTCACACCATACCGAGAAAGAAGCTACTTGGGAAAGGGAGGATCGTCTTCGACTTGAGTACCCCACCTTCTTCTCGGAGGATCCTAAATCTCGGGACGAGATTCTTTTGAGTGGGGGTGAGTTGTCACATCCTAGCTAGTTCAGGCATTAGAGTGTTGCATCATGTTTAAGTTCTTCCAGAAACTTGAAATGGGGATGATAGAACCCCCAGCACCCCCTGGAAACAACTAGGGTTTACTAAAATCTTTTTCAATGAACCTGAAATGCCCTTCTAAAATGTCCATCATTTTTGTCTTGGGTTAGAACCTCTGCCAAAATTGGTTCACATTTTTCTAGGTCATCATAAGGTCATTGAATTAAATCATATGTAACCTGCATTTGGGCATTTAAATGCTAGTAAATATTTTAAATGTCCAAATAATCCCAAACTGAAATGTTCCATGTTGGTTATACTCTATACAGTGGGCATGAGCAGTTTGGTGATTTTTGAAAGTGCCTAGGTATTTTTAGAAATGCCACAAACTTGCAGAAATTACAAAACAGATATAAAAAAAGAAGAGGAAATAAACTTACCTGGCAAAGTCACCAGCCGGCCCACCTGGCGGCCCAGCACTGTGCTGGCCCATGCCAGCCAGCTGCTTCGTCCCCGCCAGGCAGGCAGGGAGGTGACGCCGGCGAGCGCGAGCCCGCCACGGTGCTAGCTGCTTGCCGCTCGAGCCGCTGGACGCCTGGACGTCCTCCACGTCGTCGCCTCGACCCCCTCGACACCTCATTCTCCCCCCTGCGCCTCTCTCTCGCTCTCTCCCCACCATGGCCGACGCAGCCGCAGCCGCGCCACCGTGAAACCCGCGTCCACCGTCGTCCCCGAGCCGCGCTGCCGTGTCCACGAGCTCCGTCGTCGTCCTCTCCATCAAGCAGACCGAGCCCCGAGCGCTCGTTCGCTTCGGAAGCACCGCAACAGCCCCGCCCGACCTCGCCGTCGCCAGAGATCCCTTTCGCCGTCACCACCGCAGCAGCTCGTCCCCGACCTCGCCGTCTGCTCCGTCGTGACCGCCGTGAGCTCAGCTACCTCCCCATCCTTTCCGTTCTCGCTCTCGAGCCCTGCATCGACTGCACCGAGCTCGGCCGCACCCGCCTCCGCCTCAGCACGTCGCCGTCGTGGCCACAGCCACGTTGGCTCGATTCCGAGCACGCCATCGTCTTCGCCGCACTCGCAGGAGTCCACAGAACCACTCCACGCACCTCGCCGTGCCCCCTAGCGACAAGCCCGAGCTCGCCCGAACTCCGGCAGCCGCACAGCTCGTCGCCGGCGTCGTTTCCGGCCACCCCAGCTCCACCCACTGCCACCACTCGACGCGGCTCACTCCCCGCATCACGTAGATGTGCTCCGCCGTCGTTTTGGTCGCCGGAGCACGAATCCCGCACTGCGCCGCCGTGTCTGGCCTCGCCGGCGGCTAAACGCCGGCGGGTTTGACCCCGCTGACCCAGTTTGACCCCCCTGGGTCTATGACAGGTGGGACCCGCCTGCTAATTAACTTAGGATTAGGACTAACTAAAAATTAGTTAGACTTATGACACTGACACGCGGGACCCACTGCCCAGGTTTGACCTGGACCGGCCCCGTTGACTGCTGATGTCACCCTGACGCAATGCTGACGCAATAAGTATTTTCTGGATTTATTTTAATCAGGAAATTTCAGAAAACACCAAAAACTTCAAAAATTCATAGTAATTCAACCGTAGCTCCAAATCAAACAAATTATATATGAATTTGGATCAGAAAAATCCAATCTTCCCATCTGTACTGGTTTCATGCATGTCAGAACACTTTAACCTTGCTGATTAAATGAAACAAGATAATGCACTAATATGACCTCTTATTTTGGGTTTGCATTTGAATCCTTGATTCAAATGAACTCAAACCAACCTGTTCTAAGATGCATTAGCCAAAACACACTCATTTTGCCATGTCATAGCATGCATCATATTGTTGCATATTGCCATGTGATGATTGTGTTTCGATGTGTTCTTCGTGGTAGGTTCTGTCTCCGAGGATATCCACGAGTATCCAACTGAAGGGCAGTATTCCACTACCACTCTGTCAGGCAAGCAACCCCATTGATCATTTCGATACCAACCCATCTTCTCGCTTCTGCTCTCGTTTACTGCATTAAGACAACGCGTTTCAAACTGCTGTGTGTTGCGGTAGTTGAACCCATATCGTCTGCATGACCTGTCATTGCCACAGTAACTAGATGAAACCCACTAGCATGTGTAGGAGTTGTTTGAGCCATGTCTGTGTTTCCTACCATGCTATGCCTGCTATGCTTAGAGTTGTGTCAGGTCTGGCTCATCAGGGTGATGAACTAGAGTGAATGGTTGTGTCGGTAATGAGAGTGAAGTGTTGAACATGTTTTGGTAAAGGTATTGATGGAAGGCCATGTAGGAGTACATGGTGGGTTGTTTCATTGAGGTCGTCCTTAAGAACTGAGATCTGTATGCGTGATTTAAGATTCAGCTACTACCACACGTTGGGCCCTGAAATATGACCCCGCTCGACTTACTGACCCCTCTCGTCCTCTGTCCAGGAGTTGCAAGTAGTTACTGGTGTTTGTAGTTGCTGGAGGCCGTGCGCAGCGCTGACCTTAGGGGTGGGCTGTGATGCGGTAGGCACGTGGCCGGTGTACCGAGTCGCCCGTTTGGTGTCTCGGGAACCCTGCACACATCGTTTGGGGCCGTTGAGGACACCCCGGCCGGATTTCCTTGCGGATGGAACCCGAATAGGCGATAAACCTGGACTAGAGACTTGTGTGGTTAGTCAGATCGTGGTCTACACCCACGTCGGCTTTCGCTTGAAGTCTGCCGAGCACATGTCGTGTGCAGACGCTAAGTGGTGGAAACATGTGTGACGAAGTACACCCCTGCAGGGTATAAAACTATTCGAATAGCCGCGTCCGCGGTAAAGGACTACTTGGTCGCTTATGCAGTTCATAGACAAGTTAATGGTTACTACTAAAAGACTCAAGATAAGTGTGAGTACCGCGGATGGCCCTCTCGTAGGATTACGAGGGAGGATCCACGATGGAGTATTGTGATGGTGATTAGTGGACTCGTGTGCGAAAGCTAATTTCTCAAGTGGTGTCTCGTAGGATAGTGTAGCCAAGAGTCAAAGCTGGCTTGCTGCGATAACTCCACCACCCTTCTTGAGAATGTGCATATATATTAGGATCTGTTGTAAGACTTGCTGAGTACCTTTGTACTCATGTTGCTTTAATAACTGTTGCAGACAAGAACACCGCCCCCTCCGATGGGTTCTATGTAGATCTCGACGTTGACGAGTGACTTGCCACCCAGGTGGTGACCTGAGCTTGTGAAGGGCCTATGTAGATAGACAGGCTTCGTCGAGCCTTCTTTCTTTCTAGTGTCTGTACTCAGACTAGTTGCTTCCGCATGTGCTTGTATGTTTGTGTGACTTGAGTGTCGGGTCGTGTGACCCCTATCTGTATGAACATGTTATGTATGGCTCCCCAGAGCCTTTTAAATAAAGTACTTTGAGTTGTAGAGTTTTGTTGTGATGCCATGTTGTATTTACACATGTCGAGCATATTGTGTGTATGATTGAAATGCTTGGTATGTGTGGGATCCGACTATCTAGTTGTTTATCCTTGGCAGCCTCTCTTATGGGGAAATGTAGTCTGGTGTCTCCACTGAGCCTTGGTAGTCCGCTACAGCCCGGTTTACCGGAGTCCTGCTAGCCCAGCACTGCTGCTCCGGAACACTTAGACTGGCCGGCATGTGTTTCACTTCGTTCCTGTGTCTGTCCCTTTGGGGAAATGTCATGCGGTGACATCCGGAGTCCTGCCTAGCCTGCTACAGCCCGGTTTCCCGGAGTCCTGCTAGCCCAGTGCTACAGCCCGGATTCACACGCTGCTGACCGACATGCTCGTTGTTGATTCATGTATGCCTGTCCCCGTAAGTTAGCGCCGCTTTGGGTTCACGACTAGCCATGTCGGCCCGGGTTCTCTGTCATATGGATGCTAGCAACACTATCATATACGTGAGCCAAAAGGCGCAAACGGTCCCGGGCCATGGTAAGACGACACCCGTGGGAATACCTTGCGTGAGGCCGCAAAGTGATATGAGGTGTTACAGGCTAGATCGGTGTGACTTAGAATCGGGGTCCTGACACCCCAACACTCAACACTCTCTCACAGATTTGGATATGGTGGAAAGATGATTTGAGTGGAAAGCAACTTGGGGAAGGCTAGAGATCAAGATTCTTGTGGTTGGATTGGAATGTCTTGGTCTCAACACATGAGTAGGTGGTTCTCTCTCAGAAAATGAGTAGTGGAAGTGTAGGCACGTTCTGATGGCTCTCTCTTGAATAGAGAAGGGGTGGAGGGGTATATATAGCCTCCACACAAAATCTAACTGTTACACACATTTGACCCAACTCGGTCAGACCGAATAGAAGAACTCGGTGAGACCGATTCAGTTCAAAATGAGAACATTAGGATTCTCGGTGGGACCGATATGATCAACTCGGTGGGACCGATGTGCTAGGGTTAGGGCAAAACCTCATCTCGGTGTGACCGATTACATGAACTCGGCAAGACCGATTTCAGCAATGAGCAAACAGAGAGTTGGTCAGGCAAACTCGGTGGGACCGATCGCTCCTTTCGGTAAGACCGAAACGGTACAAAAGGGAAATAGAGAGTTTGCATTGTGAACTCAGTGGGACCGATCGCTCATTTCGGTGAGACCGAAACGTTACGAAGGGAAATAGAGAGTTTGCAATCCCATCTCGGTGAGACCTAAATCCCTATCGGTGAGACCAAACTGATTAGGGTTTCTGGCAGTGGCTATGTCAAAGGAACTCGGTGGCGCCGGATAGATCAAATCGGTGGGGCCGAGTTTGACTTTAGGTTTAGGACATCTTTGGAATTGAGAAAGTGGTTGAGGGCTTTGGAGCATATCACTAAGCACTTTGAGCAAGTAGACCATTAAGCAACACCTCATCCCCTTTTAATAGTATTGGCTTTTCCTATGGACTCAATGTGATCTTGGATCACTAAAATAGAAATGTAGAGTATTAAGTTTGTGCCAATCTTTGTCCTTAGCATTTAGAAGGGGTTCCACATCCTCTTGTCCATGCCACGCCATTGTTGAACTTTCTGAAATATACTAGATGAAAATATTAGTCCAACAAGAGATATGTTGACATTAATTACCAAAATCACCCAGGGAGCACTTGTGCTTTCAATCTCCCCCTTTTTTGTAATTGATGACAACATACATCAAAGCTTTAGATAAGGATATGAAAGGTAACAAGTAGAGCTTTGGAAGGACATGTAACATGCATAGGCTCCCCCTACATGTATGCAATCATGCAAAGATAGAATATGAGAGCATGTGAATGCATAAGCATGTTAGAGCAAGCAATGAGTTACATGTATCTTGGCTATGTGCATCAGAGCAAATGATGTAGATACAGGGAATGTACCTTCATATTCATGAGTCCTTCTTGCAAACAATATGTACATCAGCAAGAGATCATCATGCACATGAGTGTGATGCATATACTTACCTTGTGATCTTGAGCTGGCTTTGGAAGAGATGACTCTGAGAAAACAGGGTTAGATAACACAGAAACACCACTAAACAAAGCAAGTTTAGAAAACCACAAGAGTACCAAGACTGGATGACATGTAGTGAGTAAGTACTTAGTACTCTATTTGGGTATAGACATGTCCCCAAAGATTAAAGATATGCAATGAATTCCAAAGATTTTCTTCCCTTAGATATGAACTCTTTCTCCCCCTGAATCTGATATTGGATAATGGGAGAAGGTAGGGTAAGAGGAAATCAGAGCAACCGAAATCAAAGCAAAACAAACATACATTAACATGTCTTTCCCCTCTTAAAGACATGTGACTTCTCTCCTCTATTGTTAACAAGCATCCCATGTGATAAGCTTTGATGTGCTCTCTCTCCCCCTTTGACATCAATTTCCAAGAAGGGCTCTTCTGGAGCATGAGTCAAATAGGTTTGGTCCATGAGTCACAGTACAAAGTAGCATGTAGTTCAAGATGCTAGAGGATAAGAATCATCGAGTGGAGCTGGAGAAGAATTGATATTTGTAATGACAAAAAATTTTCTCAGTAGTGAAGTCAGTAACGCCGATTCATTTTCATCGGTGACACTGAGTTGGCAGTGTCATAGATGATGCAAATCGGTCAGACCGGGTTAGTCCTCGTCAGTTGTACCGATGAACTGTCTACAATGTATTATTGCAGTTCGGTCTAGCCGATTGGCATGAATCGTTGAGGCCGAGTTCAATACTTAATAAACAATTTGTCACCTCAGCTCACTTGGCAAATAAGATCTCACAAAGATTTGCAAGGAATTAACTAAAGGATTTGCAATGAATTAGATGCAGAAAATGCAGAGAATAACAAAAAAAGAAATCTAGATGAAGGTTTTTTTAAAAGGGGAACAAGCAAGAAACATATGCAAGAACACTAAGAAACAATGGAGAACTTCATCTAGAATGGGTCGGTGACAAAGTCACCTATGTTAGAGTATATTGACTGAGGAGTCAAGTGATAACACTTGATCGTAGGTCATACTCATCGTTTAAGCTCAAAATGGGTTTACCATTTTTCGTTTAAGCATTTTGATGTATTCACATCTTGTTGAGCTGCTTTAACCCATGACTTGGGGTAAAGCTTCTCTAAGATGGAATAACATACCTTGGGTGGTGGTATTGATCTTGATCATGTAGTCGAACTTGTGTTGGATGCTCAAGGTTGATGTAGTTCATCAAGAGTTGGGAGCACCTCTTATAGTTTGAGTTCATCTTCCTACATGGGTTAGACTTGCAAGGAAGAGCACTTGTGTATCCAAAATGACAATCATGAAACTTGATACCAAATGAAATTTGATATATAGAAATTGTCAAAGGATATGTTGTGTGGATTCAAGCTTCCTTGTCTTCATCCACCATATTGTAGAGACTTGGTGATGTAGAGATTGTTCTAGATGTGAGTGATTTGCAATCTCATAGATTTGAGCTCATCCAAGTACCTACAAGGGTTAGATAGCATGCAAGGGTACATGTATAGATCCAAGACATATGATCATCATCATAAGAGAAATATCAAGGATTAGTCAAAAAGGCTCATGCCTTACATGTATCCACATGGAGTTTCTACTCCAAGTTTGAGGCATCAATGATGTTCAATTCACCTCTCAAACGGCAAAATACTTTCTCATCAAGCAGTTTGGTGAATATATCCGCCAATTGCTTATCGGTACGAACATGCTTAAGATCGATGTCTCCTTTTGCAACATGATCTCGAATGAAATGATGACGAACTTCAATATGCTTAGTTCGAGAATGTTACACGGGATTGTGAGCAATCTTAATTGCACTTTCTTTATCACAAAGCAATGGAACATGTTTCACATATATCCCATAATCTTTAAGAGTTTGGGTCATCCAAAGTAATTGAGCACAACATGAACCAGCGACAATGTATTCCGCTTCGGCGGTGGATAAGGATACTGAGTTTTGTTTCTTGGAGGACCAAGACACAAGAGATCTATCAAGAAATTGACACGTACCCGAAGTGGACTTTCTATCAACCTTGTCACCGGCATAGTCCGAATCGGAGTAGCCAACAAGATCAAAAGAAGACCTCTTAGGATACCAAATGCCAAAGTTTGGTGTATGAACTAAGTATCTCACTATCCTTTTCACAACCTTAAGATGACATTCTTTTGGGGCCGCTTGATATCGTGCACACATGCACACACTGAGCATAATATCGGGACGGGAGGCACATAGATATAACAATGAACCAATCATAGAGCGATAAACCTTTTGGTCAACCGGTTTGCCATCCTTTGTCAAGTCAAGATGTCCACTAGTAGGCATGGGTGTTTTCATACCTTTGCTCTCTTGCATGTTGAACTTCTTGAATAAGTCCTTGGTATACTTTGTTTGGGAAACAAAGGTACCCTCCTTAGTTTGCTTGATTTGCAAACCAAGAAAGAATTTGAGTTCACTCATCATAGACATCTCAAACTTCTCCGACATTAGCCTTCCAAACTTTTCACTAAAATGAGGGTTAGTTGAACCAAATATGATATCATCCACATAAATTTGGCATATAAATAATTCTCCATTAACCCTTTTAGTAAAAAGTGTAGAATCAATCTTTCCAACCTCAAAGCCTTTTTCAATAAGAAACTTAGTCAAGCATTTATACCATGCTCTAGGAGCTTGTTTAACACCATAAAGAGCTTTGTGAAGTTTGTAAACATGATTAGATTTCTTAGGATTAACAAAGCCAGGAGGTTGTTTAACATAGACGTCCTCCTCAATTTCTCCATTTAGAAAGGCACTTTTGATGTCCATTTGATATAATGTAATATCATGATGATTGGCATAAGCAAGTAAGATGCGTATGGAGTCAAGTCTAGCAACGGGGGCATATGTCTCACCATAGTCCATACCTTCGACTTGAGTGTAACCTTGGGCGACGAGACGGGCCTTGTTGCGTACAACTTGTCCATCTTCATCTTGCTTATTCTGAAACACCCATTTGGTTCCAATGACATTGTGCGTTTCATCGGGCTTTTCAACAAGCGTCCATACTTGATTCCTCTCGAAATTGTGTAGCTCTTCATGAATAGCGTTCACCCAATCCGGATCATCAAGAGCTTCTTCAACCTTCATAGGTTCAATGTTAGAAATGAATGAATAATGTTCACAAAAGTTAGCTAAGCGAGACTTAGATCGAGTAATTCTCCCGGTTTGAATATCATCGAAGATTTATTCAACGGGATGATCTCTTGAAACTCTTGCTCTAACTCATGAGAGCTTTTGTTTGGGTTGGGGTGGAACATCCTCTTCATCATCTTGTTCTTCCTCTTGTCCTTCTTCATTGTTGTTGGCGTTGATGTTCTCTTGTGGAGGTGGAGAAGCAGGTCGATGAGGTTCATCTTGATGTACTTCCTCGTTTCCTTCATCTTGACGTGTTCCACTTGTGGATGCCTCCAAGTCAACTTGTGATTCACCTTGGTGTGAAGTTGAGGCTTCCACTTGAACGGACGAGGTACTCTCCTTCACCTCCATTGGGCAAATCTTGCCAATAGACAAGTCTTGAATTGCTTCCGAAGGGTCTTTGTCTCCTACATCAATTGGCAATTGCTCTACTTGCGAGCCGTTAGATTCATCAAACTTCACATCCACTGTCTCTTCAACCTTTCGGGTGAAATTGTTGTAGACACGGTAAGTGTGAGAGTTTGAGCCATAACCGAGTAGGAAACCTTCATGAGATTTAGGAGAAAATTTCGAACAACGATGCTTATCAAGAATGTAGCACTTTGAGCCAAATACTCGAAAGTATCCAACATGGGGTTTGTTACCGGTGAGAAGCTCGTATGCCATCTTGCCGAGTAGCTTGTGAAGATATAGTCGGTTTGTTGCATGACAAGCTGTCTCAACCGCTTCTGCACAAAAGTGTTTTGGCGTCTTGTATTCATCAAGCATCGTTCTCGCCATATCAATGAGTGTCCGGTTCTTCCTCTCAACAACTCCATTTTTTTAGGTGTGTACGTAGCCGAGAACTCATGTGAAATCCCTTCTTCGTCAAGAAAGGTATCCACATTTGCGTTCTTGAACTCCGTTCCGTTATCGCTGCGAACCTTCTTGATCTTCACTTCAAATTGATTTTGGGCCTTCCTAGCGAAGTTCTTGAAGATCTTTTGGACCTGCGATTTATCATCAAGAAAGAACACCCACGTAAATCTGAAAAAATCATCAACAATGACTAAACCAAACGAGTTACCACCGGGACTCTTGTAGGCATTGGGACCAAAAAGATCCATATGAAGTAGCTCAAGCAGTCTTCTCGTGGTCATAGTGTTTTTCACGGGATGACTTCCTCCAACTTGTTTTCCTGCTTGACAAGCACTGCAAAGTCTATCCTTGTCAAATACAACATCTTTAATGCCAAGGATATGATCACCTTTAATAAGCTTATCAAGATTTCACATGCCCACATGACCTAAACTTCTATGCCACAACCAACCTTTAGAAGATTTAGCAATTAAGCAAGTTCTAGGTCGAGCTCTTTTAGTGAAGTCAACAATGTATAGATCATCTCTACATATGCCGGTAAAGACCATATTATGATTATCTCTTCGAAACACTTGGCAGTCTACTTCAGTGAATAGAATATTGAGACCGAAATCGGCTAGTCTAGATACGGAAAGTAGATTGTAGCCAAGAGATTCAACAAGCATAACATTTTGGATGGAGCTGTCATGTGAGATGGCCACCTTACCAAGGCCAACCACCTTACCCTTTGAGTTATCACCAAAAGTGACATACTGTCGAGGGCCGTCGTTTTCAGCGAGCTCACGAAACATATCCTTGTCTCCGGTCATGTGATCGGTACATCCACTATCAAGAATCCATTCCTTTCCTCTGGCCATGTAACCACAAAGGTTTGCCATAAGACCAAAGTGTCTCATAGACTCATCAAGATCATAGTCACCATCATCATCCTCGTCATAATATCCATGTTCAACATCATCATCATATGAATGATCATTACCTAGAGAAGGTAACTCATTAGATTTATGACCATGACAATGTTCATATTTATGAATCCTAATAACTTGAGAGATGATGTCACTAATGATTCCTACATCTCCTTTGGCACTCATGAGGTCATGAAGCTCAAATAGACAATCACCAAACTTAGGATCACTAGAATTCATCTTATTTAAAGCAATGGACTTTTGAAGAATCTCATCTAGATTTTTTAAGGAATAGTTTGGAAAGCGTTTCTCGAGGTATCTCCATATAGTGTAAGCACATTCAAGTGTAGGCAAGCATACAATCAAGTTTCTAGGCAATCCTCTAACGATAAGATTAACAGTTCTAAGATTGCGGATCATGTCATGAGACTCATCGGGGGTAGGATGCAAAGGATCAATAGGAGGCGCACAAGGGGTAGTAATGTACTTGTTCAAGTGATATTCATTGAAAATCTCAAGCATCTCATTTTTCCAAGCATGATAGAACTCTCCATCAAGTATAGGTACTCTACGTCTAATACTCCCAATCGTAGACACGTCCATCTTCTTCCAATGGTGATTAAACCAAAGCAATGGAGACCAAAGCTCTGATACCAATTGAAAGGATCGAGAAGAGGGGTCTAGAGGGGTGGTGATTAGACCCTCAACAAGCAAAAGTAGCAGTTTTTAAGTTCTTCAAGTTGAGGTGGAGTTTTAGCACAAGTTTAAGCATTCACAATACATTTCAAGCAAGCATGACAGGAGTATGAGCAGCGGAAAGAGTAAAGCATGCAATTTGCAAGAAAGTAAAGGGATGGGATTGGAGTGTGCAAATGCAATGAAGATAAGGAGATTTTTGGCGTGGTTCCGATAGGTGGTGCTATCGTACATCCACGCTGATGGAGACTTCAACCCATGAAGGGTAACGGTTACGCGAGTCCACGGAGGGCTCCACCCACGAAGGGTCCATAAAGAAGCAACCTTGTCTATCCCACCATTGCCATCGCCCATGAAGGACTTGCCTCACTCGGGTAGATCTTCACGAAGTAGGCAATCTCCTTGCCCTTACAAACTCCTTGGTTCAACTCCACAATCTTATCGGAGGCTCCCAAGTGACACCTAACCAATCTAGGAGACACCACTCTCCAAAAGGTAATAGATTGTGTGTTGATGATGAACTCCTTGCTCTTGTGCTTCAAATGATAGTCTCCCCAACACTCAACTATCTCTCACAGATTTGGATATGGTGGAAAGATGATTTGAGTGGAAAGCAACTTGGGGAAGTGTCGGTGTACTAAATATTGGGCCTTTAGTACCCCATACTTGTGCACGGGCAGTTGTAGCCATACCTGTGGCAAGGCTTGTCGGGGGAACAGCTAAAGATCAATCCAAGGTTATCAAGAGACATCCACGCCAAGGATCAGAAGATAAGGAGGACTGGAGACCAAGGGCTTGGCTCCCGGCAAGATCTTGCCAGGGTAGCCCACCAAGCCCAGCAAGATTCGCACCCGGCAAGGTTTCGCCACTGTGCCACCGCTCCAGTGCAGCGACCGGCCTGACATTCTGGTCCCATCTCTGGATGCGTGGCAAGGCGCTAGTGGAGGTGAGCTTAAGCGGTGCTGATGGGATGGCCCATTTTCCATCCCCAAGAAAGTAAGGACACCAAAACGGACACCGCACGGTGCATTAAATGCATTTGTCCAAAACCGTCAGTGGTTAGGTATGATAACCATGTAGCTACTTTACACCTCGCATATGAGCAGTTTGCCACTGTGGTGACCCCTTGGATCATATTAAAGGAGGCCCAAGGCAACTGTTACAGAGGAGGAAGACTCTCGGCCCATTCTGCATGCGTAGCTGCTGCACGAACACACTGTTCATCGCAAGAGCTCCAAGAACTGGGACGAATCACTGATAATAAACTAAAGCAGGAGTAGGGTTTTACGCTGATCAGCGGCCCGAACCTGGGTAAAAATCCCCTCGCGTTGATCATCGGTTCTGCTCTTTGTGCATACCTCTCTCAATGCCGAACCGTATGCCGACATCTTTGGCGCGCCAGGTAGGGGGATCGAGGTTGCGCGAACCTGATCTGGTGATCAGCGCGTCAGTTTCTTCACCATCTTTGTCACCATGCCACCCAAGAAGAAGGGTGCGGCAGCGGTTGTTCCGTCTACGTCCATCTTGCCCGCGCCTACTCGGACGGGGGACGACGTGGATGCAGGAGGTGGAGGTTTAGAGCCTCCACGGCGTTCTAGTGATCCGAGCCAGGCGAGCGGTGTCGTTCGCAGCGGCGACGGCAACCCGCATGGCGCCAGATCCAGAGATGGAGCTGTGCTGCCTACGGGCGGCGCAGCAAACTCCAGAGATCGGAGGACGCCTTCTAGGGCTCCCGCGCCGGCGCAAGCGTTGTGGCCTTCCCAGGTCGCACGCGACGAGTAGCACCATGGCGTTGGTGGTTCTGAACGTCCCCATGGAAACACTTCTGCGCACAGATCCCAAGGTGTGCAGGCTCAGCATGCACGCCAAACCGCCGGTGGAAGTGGCGCGCGGTCGCGTGGTCGTGACGATGCTCCTTCTAACACTGTTAGGAGTCAGAGCACCTCACGTACCTCGCACCTGTCACCGCCGCCTACGCCAGCAGAAGCTTTGGCACGTGCGTAGCTGCTCCTCGATTTTCCTCCTGCTCCGGAGAAGATGGAGGAGTGGCGATCTACTATCCAGAGCCTCATCGGCTTCGTAAACAATGATAGGCCGTAGCAAGCGGGCCCCTCACGGCAGTGATCTATCTTTCCGGCACGAGCCGATGGAGAGAAGACTGGAGGCGGTGCAACCACAGTGCACTCCCCTCCATGACAACAGCGGCAGTCGTCGACCCGGCGGACCGACGGCCGTGATGACGACTCCACGGCGTCGTCCGATCCGCGGATGCGCCACGATCAGTGTCAAGTTCTCCAAGAACGAAGGAAAAAGGACGCTCGAACTACCATGGAGCGGCGACGGGAGGCACGTCATCAGTCCGATAAACGCGCAGGGCCTACTGTCGACAAGCCTGCGCCAGGGGACACAGGCGACTTGCCCTATGAGGTAGGTTGTCCAGCGTTTACCCGTGAGCTGTGGCGAGTCCAGTGGCCCAACTCCCGAACGTTCAAACCAGAGGTCCCAGAGAAATATTACGGCAAGACTCACCCCTCGGAGTTCCTGAGCATCTACACCATTGCGGTGCAGGCTGCCGGGGGCCGAGATGACAAGATACTTGCCAACTACTTCCCGTTGGTGCTCAAACCCAACGTCAGGTCGTGGTTGATGCATCTGTCAGAGAATTCCATTTCTTCCTGGTCAGATCTGTGCCATCAGTTTGTTGGCGCCTTTGTTGGAGGCCACCAAGCTCCTGGCCAAGAAAGTGATTTGCATCTCCTCCCTCAAAAGGAGGGTGAGCCCCTATGCAACTTTATCCAGAGGTTTAGCCGGGTGCAGTACAATATTCCAGACGTTCATCCTGCCGCTGTAGTTAGCACGTTTCATCAGAACGTGCGTAATCACAAGATGCGTGAAGAGCTGGCGATGAACAAGGTCAAGAGTATTGCCGAGCTTTATGCTTTGGCCAACAAGTGTGCTCGAGCTGAAGAAGGAAGAAAACTCCCCGGCGAGGGTGTTGGCGCAGGGGGCGAATCTGAAGATGAAGATGCTGCAACCCCGTCGAAGAAAGGCCGGCGGCGGAACAAGAAGCGTAGAGGCGAGGCCGTGCTTGCTGTCGAGGAATCCGGCAACCCTGGCACCGCCAAGAAGGCCAAGGTTGACGACCCCGGCAAGGAAGTTGCCGAGTGCGTTTCCTGTCAGGCCTTGGCGGCTGCCGACAAGCCGGAAGACTCCGGCAAAGAGTATTGCAAGATCCATCGCACCAAGGGCCACGATCTCCAAAACTGCCGGCAAGTTGAGCAACTTGTCGAGAAGCAGAGAGCTGAGTACGAAAGACGAGACAAGGAAAAGGCCCAGGACGGTGCTGAGGGATCCGGCAAGAAGTGTGGTGGTCGAGGAGGCCGCCGCGGCAAGGCTAAGCAACAGAAGGAGAGACCCGCCGAGGCCGCGACAAGGACGAGGGAGGTGATGATGATGAGGAAGACGATGAATCCTATGAGCACGAGTTTCAGAAAGCCACAGAGGCCATGTGTATCGACGGGGGCGCCTCGTTGCATTCTTCTCACCGCCAACTTAAACAATGGGTGCGTGAGGTTAATGCAATGGAGTCGTCGCTTGATGCACGGAAACCTTTAAAGTGGTCCCACACGCCTATCATTTTTGACGCCGAGGATCACCCTGATCGCACAACTGCGGTCGGGTGCTTGCCTTTGTTAGTCTCACCAACAATTTGCAACCTCAAGGTGACAAAAATGCTGGTTGACGGTGGGGCCGGGCTGAACTTAATCTCGCCGGACGTGCTCAAGAAGCTGCAAAATCCTGTTGAAAATCTCGAGGAAACGGGCACGTTCCAAGGGATCAATCCAGGAAGAACCCAGCCAAAAGGCAAGATTACGCTACCGGTAACATTTGGTAGCGAGCTCAATTACAGGACAGAGAAGGTAGTGTTCGATGTCGCCAAGATCCCCATGTCATATAATGGAATCCTTGGCCGCCCAGCGCTGGCCAAGTTCATGGCGGCATCGCACTATGCGTACAATGTATTGAAGATGCCTGGACCGATTGGTGTCATCACTGTCCACTCCGACAAGAAGGATGCACTAATCTGCACCGACCAACTCTATCGGGAGGCAGCCGCAGCACCTGCCGTCAAGGCATCTGCTCCTGCCGCTGGAACTCCCGGAGGGAAGGAGAAGAAGACCGGCAAGATCTCTGGCGCGAACTCCGGCAAGCGCACCTCTTCGAAGTGCTGCGCTCCCGTTGAGGACGCACCAGAGAGTTCCACCGACAAGAACAAGAAGTCCAAGGCTGCTCCACCAGAGACCAAGAAGGTGCCCGTCAAGGAGGACGGAATGGGAGGAACTTTCACTATAAGTTCCACCCTAGATGACAAATAGGAAAGCGCGCTCGTTGCTTTCCTGCGGGCGAATGTCGATGTGTTTGCATGGCAACCATCTGACATCCCTGGTGTTCCCACGAAAGTAATTGAGCACCACCTTGTTGTCTGTCCTCACGCGCGGCCCGTCAAGCAGAGGGTGAGAAAGCAAGCCTTGGAGCAGCAAGAATTTATTGCCGAAGAAATCAGGAAGTTAGAAGCGGCAGGTTTGGTCAGAGGAGTGCTTCACCCAACGTGGTTGGCCAATCCGGTTGTAGTGCGCAAGGCGAATGGGAAATGAAGGCTGTGTATTGATTATACAGACATCAATAAAGCCTGTCAAAAAGATCCTTTTCCCTTGCCGCGCATCGACCAAATTGTGGACTCCACCGCTGGTTGTGACCTACTGTCGTTCCTTGATGCCTACTCGGGGTATCATCAGATTTTCATGGCAAAAGAAGATGAAGAAAAGACCGCATTTATCACCCCATGTGGTACGTATTGTTTTATACGAATGCCTTTCGGGTTGAAAAGTGCTGGTTCTACATTTGCAAGAGCGGTCCAAATCGGTTTTGAGCCTCAGCTACATAGAAATATGGAAGCATACATGGATGACATAGTGGTCAAAACCAAGGATAAAGTGACGCTCATACAAGATCTAGAAGAAACATTTACAATTCTGCGCAAGATCAATTTAAAGCTCAATCCTGAGAAGTGTGTGTTTGGCGTCCCTTCCGGCAAGCTTCTCGGGTTCTTTGTATCTCAGCGAGGGATCGAAGCGAACCCCGACAAGATCAAAGCTATCGAGCAGATTGAAGCGCCAAGACGCGTCAAGGATGTACGTCGCCTTGCCGGCTGCGTTGCTGCCTTAAGCAGGTTTATCTCCAAATCTGCTGAGCGCGCCCTGCCTTTTTTTAAAGTTTTGAAGAAGGCAGGTCCAATGAGATGGACTCCGGAAGCGGAGGCAGCGCTGCAAGATTTGAAGAGGTACCTCTCCTCTCCGCCGACGCTAGTCGCGCCTAAGCCACAAGAGCCGTTGCTGCTGTATCTAGCGGCAACAAATCAAGTGGTTAGTGCTGCGTTAGTAGCACAGAGAGAAGTTGACGAGGGGGCAACGGCAGCGGCAGGACCGTCAAGTGACGCGCCGGGATCTTCCCCGGCAAGATCTGGTGCCGACAAGACAGGATCTGCGCAGTCAGAGGAATCAGCGCAAAAGAGGAAGATGGTGCAGCGTCCAGTTTATTTTGTCAGTTCCCTTTTACAGGGAGCTAGGTCAAGATACTCTGGCGTGCAGAAATTGCTCTTCGGCCTTCTCATGGCCTCGAGGAAGCTGCGCCACTATTTCCAAGCGCATGAGATTATCATCGTCACTCGCTTCCCATTGCAGCGGATTTTGCGAAATCCAGAGGCAACCGGCAGGATTGTGGAGTGGGCATTGGAGTTGTCAAGCTTTCGTCTCAAGTTTGAAAGTACTTCAGCAATTCAGAGCAGAGCCTTGGCGGAGTTCATTGCGGAATGGACTCCAACGCCAAACGAGGAGATTCAAGAAACGACTCTTCCCGGCAGAGAAACAGATCGAGAATGGATTATGTACTTTGACGGCACTTTCACGCTACAAGGCGCCGGTGCTGGCGTGCTGCTTGTCGCACCCACCAGAGAGCACCTCAAGTATGTAATCCAGATGCATTTTCCCCGGGAGGGAGAGCTCGACAAACAACACTCTGGAGTACGAAGGCCTGCTTGCCAGTCTCAGGATCGCGGCAGATCTCGGTATCAAGAAGCTCATCATCAGAGGCGATTCGCAGCTTGTTGTCAGGCAAGTCAACAAAGATTATCAGAGTCCATTGATGCAGGCTTACGTGGATGAAGTGAGAAAAATGGAGAGCGCTTTGACGGTCTGCATACAAAGCACATTCCTCGTGCTGAAAACAGTATTGCTGATGACCTGTCAAAGCGCGCTGCCCTTAAGTTACCTGTGGAATCAGGAACTTTTGTGCTCCATTTGACTCAGCCATCTGTAGCGTCATCAATGGGGCAAGAAAAGAGAAGGAAGTTGAATTCTGGTCAGTACTTTCCGGCAGAGTTCCCGGGAGCCGCCGGCAAGGAAGTTGCCGGGATCAGCGGCAAGCCTGCCGGGGAACAACAGGCTCTAGCAGGGGCTCAGGCCCTTGCCGTCGAGACAAATGTTCCCCCGGCAGAAGAGATGCCTTTAGTCCTAGTTGTTGAGCCCCAGGCTCCAGCTTGGGCACAGCCCATTGTCCATTTTCTTCAGACAGGGGAACTCCCTGAGGAGCAGGAAGAAGCGGAAAAAGTAGCCCGTCAGTCTAGCATGTACCAGTTCGTCGATGGCGTTCTGTACAGAAAGAGACTGAACGGTGTGAAATTGAAGTGTATTCCTCGGGAAGATGGACTGGAGCTGTTGGCAGAGATACATGGAGGCATATGTGGCTCCCACATAGGATCAAGAGCGCTTGTCGGAAAGGCATTCCGGCAAGGTTTCTTTTGGCCCACTGCTCTCCAGGATGCAGCTGCACTAGTAACCAAGTGTGAAGCATGCCAGTTTCATTCAAAGAAATCACATCAGCCAGCTCAAGCTCTTCAGACCATCCCTCTCTCCTGGCCATTTTCGGTCTGGGGGCTCAAAATACTGGGCCCTTTTCCCCGTGCTACCGGGGGCTTTGAGTATTTGTACGTTGCAATCGACAAGTTCACAAAGTGGCCGGAGGTGGAAGCGGTGAGGAAGGTGACAGCACAATCAGCCGTCAAGTTCTTTAAAGGGATAGTTTGCCGTTTCGGTGTGCCCAACAGGATCATCATCGACAACGGCACACAGTTCACAAGTCGCACCTTCATGCAATACGTCCAAGACCTTGGCGGCAAAGTTTGTTTTGCCTCTGTTGCTCACCCGAGAAGCAACGGCCAAGCGGAGAGGGCTAATGCTGAAGTGATGCGCGGTCTCAGGACCAGAACTTTCGACAAGCTGAAAAAGTGCGAAAGGCGCTGGAATTATGAGTTGCCGGCGGTTCTTTGGTCAATCAGAACGACACCAAATCGAGCCACTGGCCAGACACCCTTCGCTCTGGTTTACGGAGCGGAAGCAGTTCTTCCCACGGAACTCATATACGGGTCACCTCGAGTGCTCGCTTATGATGAGCTTGAGCAAGAGCAACTGCAGCAAGATGATGATGTGCCCCTTGAGGAGGATCGTCTTCAGGCTGCTGTGCGAGCTGCACGCTACCAGCAAGCTTTGCGCCGCTATCATAGCCGCAAAGTTCATGCCCGAAGCCTTGAGGAAGGTGACCTTGTTCTTCGGCGAATTCAGTCCGCCAAGAATTCAAACAAGTTGACGCCGAAGTGGGAAGGCCCTTATCGGGTAGTACGAGTCAACAGGCCCGGCGCTGTCCGCCTGGAGACCGAGGATGGTGTTCCAGTGAGCAACTCCTGGAATATCGAACATCTTCACAAGTTTTACCCATAAGGCGCGGTTGTCGGGAGCCCCCGGCAACCTCCTTTTGTACAAGTCTTGCCGGCAAGGCATGTAATCCTTTGTACAAAGCCAGGCGCAGACCCTATGTGCAGTTGAATAAGCTTAAGTGTTGTACATTTCTTGTTGATTTCCATGTTTATATATATGCATGTTTGTCTGAGATATTGTATGACACTTGCTCCCAGTAAGACTAACGAACCGCCAAGGTTCCATATCTTTATTTTCTCTTCTTTCTTTTTCTCAAAGGATAGAAGGTTCCCTCGCGTGCAAGTTTGCCGGGGAGGGAAGGAAGGTATGGATACCAATGGGCGATGTTCAGAATTGATTTCTTGCCGGAAGGAATACAGCGACAGAAAGCTAAGTTCGAAACTTTGAGCAAGTTTTTCAATTTTTACTATCAGACTATTTTCTTTGGATGATTTCGGCCCTTGTTTGGAAAACCTGCACGCGAAGGAACCCTTGTCCGAATTGGTTGCGCCTTTATCTTGTTTCGAGTCCGCTCAACAGTCTAAGTGGCTGCACCAAGAACGCCAAGGTGTCTTGCCGGTTGCTGCACCTCCAGCAGGCTGCTGAAGTCCCGCACCAGCAAGTTTCCAGTAAGCGTAGGGCGTATAATCATACGGAAAGAAATCGGACAAGGGAAATAGCATGCATATACTCAGTCATACCAAGTTATATTACACCGATAGTTGTCGCAGTTCTAACTTAAGACTAAATTGTCTTTGGCATGGAATGGTGGCGGCAAGAAAAAGTGAGATGGCTAGTCCCTGCACTGGCCTTCAACCCTCTTGATGGAATCTACCTTCTCGTGGATGGGCGCGACAAGCTTCTCAAGTGCCTGGAGATCTGCATCCTTCGGCAAGCGGTCGAGCACGTTGGTGAGGTCGATGCCAGGTTTCTTATGCACCACCTTGATGAGCACCTTGTGGAGGACAGCCCGGCAAAGCTTGCGGGATTCGTTGGCCAGTTGGGTCGCTCGGTTGGACTGGAGTAGCTTCAGAGCATCAATGATGCTTTCGAAGAACATGGTCAACCTGGCGCTCGGGGATATCCTTTCTTCAGAGGAGTACCTGAAGTTTTGCAGGCCCTCCCGGCCCATGGTTGACAGTTGTGCAGTGAGCATCTCCGCGGTGTCGACAAGGCAATCAGTCCAAATTTGCACGCCTTTCTCATAGTCAACTTGGGCGGCGGCAGCACTCTTGAGCAAGTTCCTCTCTTCCTGGAGATCTTTGCTCAGGGCCTTCTCGCGGGCCCTGCCATCTTTAAGAGACTTCTCCAGCGTGGTCAGCTTCAGCCTCAGATCGGCAATGGCATCGTTGGCTGAAGAGAGCTGCTTGGTCTTGTCGGATATAGCAACTTGCATCTCCTCCAGGCTGTGGAGAGTTTTCTCCCTGTTGTCTTTGAGTGTCGAGAGCTCCTTGCTATGTTCCTCAAGATCCGCTTCCAGCTTCTTCACTTTGTTGCTCAACTCGTTCTTGGCGGCCTCTGCGGCCTCGGCGGCATCGATGGCTTCCTTGAGCTTGCTGGCGTGATCTACAGTTGCAGCTTCGAGCGCATCTTTGTGCTTCTGCTCCAGCTCCTAGGTCCGCTGCGTGACAAGTTTTTCAATCTCTTTGTCCTTGCCGCGGAGTTTGGCGGCAAGTGCCTGCTCGCGCGCGGCAAGATCTTCTTCATGAGCGTCAAGCCCAATGCAGCGCTGCGTCAAGAGAGCTTCTTCAGCGGCAACCTTTTGTGCAGCTTCCTCTTGCGCCCTCTCCATATCAGACTGCCTCAGGTGGAGCTCCGTCCAGCTTTGGCTCACTTGTTCCCGGCCGACAGTCAACTCCTGAAAGGCCTCGGCGTACCAGATCTGCATTTGCTCAACGCGCTTCTAGAAATCCGCCTCGGCTGCTTTGACAACTGCAGCTCTGGCATCTACCTTCTCCTTTCGAGCACGGTGGAGCATTTGGAGCTTGCGGAAATTATCGCCCATAGCCTGGAGGAGCCGATCTTCTTTAGATTTGCCGCTGCTGGCGCTTGGTTCATCGACAATCTTGAGCCCGGCAGCGGTGATGACCTCTTCATCAAAAGTTTCCCCTTCGGTCGGCACTCCAATGCTTGCCGTCCCCGGTAAGTTGACGAACAGGTTGTCGCCAACCTTGAGATATTTGCTAGATGAGGGAGCCTCAGATGTCAATGGTTGATCCTCGACAATCGTCTCACCGGTGGCTGGGGGCTCTGTGGCCGGTGTAGCACCTGGCGCTCCTGCGGCAGGAATGCCGTCAGTACAGTCATCAGTCTCCTCACCGGCCCTCTCGGCAAGTTTCTTGGCGGCCTCCACGGCAACAGCCTCGTCGACCTCGACGGTGGTGTCTTTGGTGGCCTCGCTAGCGGCGATCTTGTCGGCTTCGGCGGCAGCGTCTCTGGCGGTCTCCTCGATGACCACGTCGATGTCCATATGTTCCATCACAGGGAATTCTGAAGGACGAAGGAGGGGAACAAAATCAAATCAAGATCAAAGTTCAGAAAGATAAAAGGAAAGAATCACAAGTGCTCTGAGGCAAGCAGTCACCTGCGTCGAGCTGATGAGGAGTAGCTTCACCCCTCCCGGCAACATTGGTTGCCGGGGAAAGGTTGCCGGTGCCCATGTTTGCCGGCTCCTCCTCTTCCAAGGTAGGCTCGTCGGTGGGAGCTCTTGCCGGAGATGCGCTTGCGGGCGGCGTGGTTGACGAGGGTGTCCTCCAACGACTCTCCATGTTGCCATTCTTCTCCTGCAAGCCCAAAGGTGTAAGCGGCAAAGGTAGAAACCTCAGCACCCGCCAGCGGAAAACGAGTAGTGAACTCACGCTGGGGGCTTTGCTGGGGGCTGCGTCGAGGGCTAAGCTCCGGGCTGATGGTGATAGTTTCTGGCACGCTCGTAGAGCTTGTCGGGGGCTCGTCGCCCGTGGAGGTCTTCGCCCTCTTCGCCATCCTTTCCGCCAAAGTTTCTGCCTCCCTGCAGAGACAAGACAAAGCAAGGCAATCAAATCAATCGAATTCGGAATTCGGGAGATAAAGACTGTGACAGGATGCTTACTCTTCCTCTTCTCGTTCCGGGCTGAAGCCGGAGATGTCGAAGTCGACCTCCGTTGCAGTGTCCATATGGGGAGGCGGAGGAGGGGTCCTGATTCGCTTGGCTGCGGCAAGTGCAGGGAGTTGGTGTGGCTCTGCCGCCTTAGCTTCCGGTGCTGCTGTGTGAGACGCCCCTGCCGCCCCAGTGGTTGCTGCAGGTGTGTGTCTCATGCGCCGCACGGGTTGCTGTCGAACTCCTTGCCGCGGTGCAGCCTTGCCGGCCGCCCCCTTGCCAGGAGCCTCGCTGCTCGAAGAGGTTTGGCTTGCTGGGACGCCAGAGGCAGCTTTCCGAAGGACGCGCTTTGCTTTCTTTGGAGCTGGGGCCTCCTCCTGCGGCTGCTCTTCGGCTGCGTCCTCGCCTGATGAGCTCTCAGCGGCTGTGCCGCTCTGTTCCCCGGTAGCCTCATCATCCCCGGCAGGTTTCTCCTCCAGTACGACTTCTGCGTCGCTGGTTTCCCATTCTGGGAAGCCGACGTTGCCGGCCTCCGCGGCAAGATTCGCCTCTTCCACTCTAGTGGCAATATACACCACTTCTTCGTCAGTGGTGGCTCGGATGAGGTTTGTCTCTTCCCGGACGGCCCTCTTCGACAAGTTGTCGAAGAACTTTTGTGCCTCCTCCGCAGATGGCTCGACCCAGGTCGCGTCAAGGCTGTGGGCGTTGAACATTGGCATTGCGGCAATGATTGACCCTAGGGCGGAGTTGTTGCACAAGGGAATAATTCTTGCCAGCAATTTATGCTTGTCTTCGCGCTGAAATAGCCGGTGGCGGAGAGCGCCAAGCTGCATAATTGTCAGGTTGTTGTTCAGTCCGGGGCGCAGCCTCATGATATCTGCCGCGTTCCGGAACTCCCAAGCTGGTCTCCCCTTATTCTGCAGAGGGGCGATGCGGCGGCGAAGGAAGTCAAAGCCAATCATTTCTATTGTGAGCCCGGCGGCTTTCAAACGGAGGATCCTGGTCATGGCGATTGTGAGCCTGTCATCTTGAGCATCGAGATTGCTCCAGTCCTCGCCACGGACCGCTTTCTGCTGTCGGGGCGAACAGAAGGGATGGGGATCTGCTTCCTTGATCCAGCACCACTCGGACCGCCATTCTTCCCACTTCTCGCGGTAAACCCCGTCCGGATATATCTCCTTGTTCCATGCCCTTGGGATCCAGGCGATAGAACCGGCAAGGGCTTCCCCTTTCTGGACGCGAGGAATGAAGTAATGGCGGAACAGGACGGTGTTGGGAACTACTCCGGCAAAGTTTTCGCAAAGATGGGCGAAGATAGACATGCATGTTACGGCATTCGGCGTGAAATCCAAGAGATGGAAGCCGTATGTATACATGATGTCGTTGAAGAAATCAGAGAATGGAGGGCAGAGCCCGCAGTAAAAATAAGCGGCAAAGAAGAGATATCTATCAGGCCCGCCTTTGGAAGAACCTGGGGCCACGCGAGTCGCGGGGTGAGCCTTAGTCTCCCACGCCCACATGCACTGGTACCAGTTCTTCAAGGCTTCCGCGTCGAGCGTCGGAGCGAAGACGACGTACTTCTTCCGCATCTTCACCAGCTCTCTCTCCGGGGCATCGGCTTTCGTCTCCTTGCCCTTGCTCTTGTCAGCCTTGGGCGGCATGATGGTTGCGAAGGCGGAAGCCGAGGATGAAGCGGGTGCGGAGGCGATAAGCGGATGAGGAGAAGTTTTGCTCTGGGCTCGGGAGAGAGAAGGTAATGGCGGATTCCAGATTGGGAAGTAGAGGGAGTAAATGGGCAGCGCCTTTGCGGATTCCTTTTTATGGGGAAGGAGCGAAGCTGCCTCTTTTACTGCCCAATGTGAACACGCCTATACGAGCGCGCTGCGGCCGTGGCCGTTCAGCGCACGCTTCCCACGTCGCGCATTCAACGCACGTAGTGGGGAAGCGCAGTAAGCGGAATGATTACGAGCAGTTAATCCCTGCCACACGTGCCCGTGCACTGTTTGGGCCTAGCCCAACAACGCCTCGCACTCGTGTGTGGCCTAGGCCCGGGGGCTCCTGTCGGTGTACTAAATATTGGGCCTTTAGTACCGCATACTTGTGCACGGGCAGTTGTAGCCATACCTGCGGCAAGGCTTGTCGGGGGAACAGCTGAAGATCGATCCAAGGTTATCAAGAGACATCCACGCCAAGGATCAGAAGATAAGGAGGACTGGAGACCAAGGGCTCGGCTCCCAGCAAGATCTTGCCGGGGTAGCCCGCCAAGCCCAGCAAGATTCGCACCCGGCAAGGTTTCGCCACTATGCCACCACTCCAGTGCAGCGACCGGCCTGACATTCTGGTCCCATCTCTGGATGCGTGGCAAGGCGCTAGTGGAGGCGAGCTTAAGCGGTGCTGATGGGATGACCCCTTTTTCCATCCCCAAGAAAGTAAGGACACCAAAACGAACACCTCACGGTGCATTAAATGCATTTATCCAAAACCGTCAGTGGTTAGGTATGATAACCATGTAGCTACTTTACACCTCGCATATGAGCAGTTCGCCACTGTGGTGACCCCTTGGATCATATAAAAGAAGGCCCAAGGCAACTGTTACAGAGGAGGAAGACTCTCGGCCCATTCTGCATGCGTAGCTGCTACACGAACACACTGTTCATCGCAAGCGCTCCAAGAACTGGGACGAATCACTGATAATAAACTAAAGCAGGAGTAGGGTTTTACGCTGATCAGCGGCCCGAACCTGGGTAAAAATCCCCTCGCGTTGATCATCGGTTCTGCTCTTTGTGCATACCTCTCTCCCTGCCGAACCGTAAAGGGGCCCCTCGGATCCCATAGGTGTCGTACGCCGACAGGAAGGCTAGAGATCAAAATTCTTGTGGTTGGATTGGAATGTCTTGGTCTCAACACGTGAGTAGGTGGTTCTCTCTCAGAAAATGAGTAGTGGAAGTGTAGGCACGTTCTGATGGCTCTCTCTTGAATAGAGAAGGGGTGGAGGGGTATATATAGCCTCCACACAAAATCTAACCGTTACACACATTTGACCTAACTCGGTCAGACCGAATAGAAGAACTCGGTGAGACCGATTCAGTTCAAAATGTGAACGTTAGGATTCTCGATGGGACCGATATGATCAACTCGGTGGGACCGATGTGCTAGGGTTAGGGAAACACCTCATCTCGGTGTGACCGATTGCATGAACTCGGTGAGACCGATTTCAGCAATGAGCAAACAGAGAGTTGGTCAGGCAAACTCGATAGGACTGATCGCTCCTTTCGGTAAGACCGAAACGTTACGAAAGGGAAACAGAGAGTTTGCATTGCGAACTCGGTGGGACAGATCGTTCATTTCGGTGAGACCGAAACGTTACGAAGGGAAACAAAGAGTTTGCAATCCCATCTCGGTTAGACCGAAATCCCTATCGGTGAGACCGAACTGATTAGGGTTTCTGGCAGTGGCTATGTCAAAGGAACTTGGTGGCGCCGGATAGATCAAATCGGTGGGGCCGAGTTTGACTTTAGGTTTAGGACATATTTGAAATTGAGAAAGTGGTTGAGGGCTTTGGAGCATATCACTAAGCACTCTGAGCAAGTAGACCATTAAGCAACACCTCATCCCCTTTTAATAGTATTGGCTTTTCCTATGGACTCAATGTGATCTTGGATCACTAAAATAGAAATGTAGAGTCTTGAGTTTGTGCTAATCTTTGTCCATAGCATTTTGAAGGGGTTCCACATCCTCTTGTCCATGCCACGCTATTGTTGAACTTTTTGAAATATACTAGATGAAAATATTAGTCCAACAAGAGATATGTTGACATTAATTACCAAAATCACCTAGGAAGCACTTATGCTTTCACTGCAGGATCTGAAACAGTCTATGACACCATCACAAAGTCAGTTAACAAAAAGCTCAGCAACAGGTTATGAGCTACTACAGAAACAAAGCCAATAACGTACCCTATAGTCCAGCCCGGCCTCGAAGTTTGACAATGCAGTCCTGCAGCCTGTGCTGTAAGGCATCACCTGGAACAAAAGTAAGATTCAACATTTTGACTTTCAGGTATTAAACAAGAAAGGAACACTGGTTGTCTCCTCATAAACAGAACAGGTAGAGATCCCTGATAAACAGAGCAGGTAGAGATCCCTCATAAACAGAACACTGGCATGTCTTATTCTATTTCTCTCGAGGAAACAAGTGTGACGCAACTGCACACACAAACAAGACTTGCTATACACAAGAGAAAAATTCTATGCAGAAGCAACATCAGAATCAGTACATAATTTGGTACATGCTGTGACACCCCTCAGCACTCCCGACCAGTCACCACACAAGAAATGGAACATCCTCTTGAAAGAAGAAACAGATAAGGATAAGAAGGATCCTCTTGACAGAAGCAATAGATAAGGATAAGTCTCCACAACCGACGATATTTAAGGATACAATCCGTGCATGACAGTTAAGATGCAGTGTATGTTTGGTTTAAGCCCGAACTTGAAACAACACGAAACTGCTACGGCCGGAAGGTGCTTCTCGCGCAGAGTCGAGTACCATGCTGCATGCACCTGCTATTCAGGGTGAGAACCACCAATTGATTACAGGCCAAACAATCAACATACCCGGGCATGCACTGAATAACTATAGAAAAGGAATAGTACATGGGACCCATCGAGAATCAGGTGGCAAAGTCACACACTGTCAATTTATAGGCGGAGCTTTTGATTTATATGGGCGTGCGGCGGGTGTGCTACGCGCGCCAATTTTTTGGCACAAGTCCAAACAACTGCCGAATTCCATGGGTAAGCCAATTTATTGGTTTGGTCAGCTTTGCTGGTACCAAACGCACCTGCAATCCCAGCTATGTGCAGCTAAATCATTGATGTGAGATATGAATATATGATGCAACCATAGTACTGCCAATTATCATGGCTCAACAAATAAATCTAAACGGTTGCAGCTCCATGCCGTCACAACAGAATTAACTATGTATAAAGAGCCATTTAGAGCATAATTTCTAGACATTGTCAAATACTTTCGCTGAGACATAACAGATATAGCAATGCAGTACAAATTGAACAGATACAATGCTCTAGTTCTGAACTACACAATGTTGCCATCTCCCTGAAGCCTAATCTTGTCCAAATTCACAATGCAAGCTCAGAATTCGGCACTATAATAAAGAGTCGTTTAGAGCCTAATTTCTAGACTTTGCCAAATCTTTTTGCCGAGACATAAACAGATATAGCAATGTAGTACAAACTGAAATGTAACACTCGAGTTTCATTTTCACTTCACGTCCTAGTTCTGAAATTCTGAATTACACAATGCTGTCAGTCTCCCTGAAGCCTAAAATCTTGTCCAAATTCACAATGCAAGCTCAGAATTCGGCCCTATATTGTAAAATATAAAGTGCAAAGCACAGTCTTAAACATATGAACTAGGCGAGCTCAATTAAGATTGGAAATCTGACCCTGAAGCCCTTGTACACGAGGTCCTTCTGCCAAAGCTGCGCGAAGACCCACCAGACGCTCTCCATGAAGCTGATGTCCATGGTCTTGTAGCCGGCCTCGAAATCAATCCACCTCCCGGATCGCGTGACGACGGCCTCCCACTCGGCGACATACTTGGTGACGATGCCGCGGCAGGCCTCGTTGTACACACCGATGCCCTTGTCGAGCACATCCTGCCGGGTCTTGATCTCGAGGAGCTTGTCGATCTCGTGCTCGACTGGGAGGCCGTGGCAGTCCCAGCCGAAGCGGCGCGCGACGTGGCGGCCCCGCATGGACTGGTGCCGGGTGACCACGTCCTTGATGGTGCCGGCGTCCGGCGAGGATGTGGCCGTAGTGCGGGAGGCCCGTGGCGAAGGGCGGCCCGTCGTAGAAGACGAACTCCTCGCCGCCCTCCGTGCGGCGGAGCTGCTCGTGGAAGGCGTTGAGCTCGGACCAGAGGCGGAGCACGCGCTCCTCCTCCGCCGGGAAGGAGAAGTCCTTCCCCTCGCAGACGTCCTCCTTGGCTGATGGATAACCCTCCCCCCCTCCTCGTCGGCGGTGGGAGCGGCGGCGATGGCTCAGGGTTTTGTTCATAGTTTTAAATATCGCGCTAAGCCTCTTAGCTGCGGACCTCTTATAAGCGCTATAGCGTGCTATAACGGCGCTATAGCGCTATTTAAAATGTTTGTTCATGTGTTTGAATCAAAGTCTCTTAGCGCAAGATCTGTTGTAAACGCTATAGCGGGCTATTTAAAATCATGGTTTTGTCAGGAGCTCAAAAACTCTGAAGAATTCAACACTTGTGTTTGGTTGCCAGGCCCAGCCAGGCCTGCGCCCGATATTTGCTTGGGTCACATTAAAAACTTGGCCCGCACGCCGCACAGAACTTAAATCATTTATGAACCTGCATCCAGAAAAACGTTCAAGTCGATAATTTCTAGAGAGCCAAATTAGGTTGAGCCATAATCGAGCGCATATGATGGATCAGCTTGCACGAGAGGATGCGAGCTAATGTACACCATGTACATGGTTTCTTTATTAACTCCAGTAAGCTTTCTCTCTAATCTTTTTTTCGAGAAAACTTCTGATCGAAGCGAGCCGAAGGCACGCTGCTGTCATCTTTCCTCTCTCGCTGGATCCGGGCACAACTTTTATAGTAGACAGTCGGAAAGTTGTCATGTTAAGGTCTCATAGGACCAGAACAGCAGGACAAGAACCGCCGCCGGTGAAGAGTAGCGTAGATCGGAATGATCCAACCTAAAAACATACGAATGTAGATGAACTATGACCAGATTCGAGCAAATCCATCAAGGAAAGATCCGCGGGAAACACACCTTCACACGTCCACCGGGGATGCTATACACACCAGTGGGACGGGGCTCAGCTGGAAGAATCGTATTCCATCTTCAGAGAGCCGCCGTCGTCTCGTCTTTCAGAACAGGACGCAAATCCTAACAAAACTCGAAGGAACATTTGAAAACAAGCCCTCCCGTCGGCAAGGGTCGGGATCCCCGCGCCGCCATGACCATAAGGCCACCGAAAACAAGATGAACCGACAGCGGTGCCGACAGAAGGCAAAAGAGCAGGTTTTTCCTTAGCGGAGGAGGCAGCTACGTACTAGGTGGAACTGACATAAAATAATGCTTTAGCTTTCTCTCTAATCCATTTTATTTCGTTCCTTCTAATCTACATAACGGTGCTTCGATTTTTTTTATGGGGAACGGTGCTTCGATTTGAAATAAGCTCTATATAAAAAAGATGCACATCGATGTTATAGTTCCATTTTTGTGAGTAGTTCATAGTTTCGGCAACCGTAAATGTTGATAACCCACAAGTATAGGGGATTAATTGTAGCCTTTCTTGATAAATAAAAGTGTCGAACCCAACGAGAAGCTAAAGGTAGAATTTATATTCTCTTCAAGTTCTATCGACCACCGATACAACTCTATGCACACTTAACATTGGCTTTATCTAGAACAAGTATGAAACTATTTTGTAGGTGATAGGATAAGTTTGCAAGGATAAAAATAGAAGTACTTAGCTAGAATAAAACTAAGAATAATTTGCAAGATAATAAAAGTTAGTTGTTTAGTAGAAAGATTTTGTAACACAAGAAAGTTATTTGTCCTAGGCAATTGATAACTACACCGATAATCATTATTGCAATTTTATATGAGGGAGAGGCATGAGCTAACATACTTTCCGTACTTGCATCATATGCACTTATGATTGAAACTCTAGCAAGCATCCGCAACTACCAAAGATCATTAAGGTAAAACCCTACCATAGCATTAAGTATCAAGTCCTCTTTATCCCACACGCAACAACCCCCTTACTCGGGTATAAGCTTCTGTCACTCTCGCCACCCACCATAAGCGAATCATGAACGTATTGCAACACCCTACAGCGGGAATCCCACACGCTTGCGTGACACGGAGGGCACCATAGGACAACACCAAAATAAACACATACAACTCAAACCAATCACGATCATTAATCAACTCATAGGACAAAATGATTCTACTCAAACATCATAGGATGGCAACACATCACTTGATAAAAATATGTAGCATTAAGCACCATGTTTAAGTAGAGATTACAGCGGGGAGAAGAGGTGTTATATCGCTGCATAGAGGGGGAGAGAGTTGGTGTTGACGGTGGCGAAGTTGTTGGTGTAGATCGTCGTCACGATGATTGCCCCGGCGGCGCTCCGGCGCCACCAGGAGAGAGGGGGAGAGAGCCCCCCTCCTTCTTCTTCCTTGGCCTTCCCCCTAGATGGGAGGAGAGTTCCCCCTCTAGTCCATGGCCGCCATGGCGGCGGAGGGGCAGGAGCCCCTCCAAGATTGGCTCTCTCTCTCTTTGTTCTCTTCTGTTTCGCGTTCCTGTTTTCTGGCCGAAAACCGTTTCTTAAATTTCCGGAGATCCGTAACTCCGATTGGGCTGAAATTTTAACATGATTTTTTTTTCTGGATATTATCTTTCTTTCGGCAAAAGAAGGGTTCCAACCGACCTACGAGGTGCTCACCACCCACCAGGGCACTCCTGCCCTCCTAGGCTGCGCCCTGGTGCCTTCTGGCCACCTCGTGCAACATCTTGCGTTGATTCTTCTTCCCAAAAATCACATATATTCCAAAATAAATCTTCATAATTTTTTATCGCGTTTGGACTTCGCTTGATATGGATATTATGCGAAACAAAAAACATGCAACAAACAGGAACTGGCACTGGGCACTGGATCAATATGTTAGTCCCAAAAATAATATAAAATGTTGCCAAAAGTATATGAAAGTTGTAAAATATTGGCATGAAACAATCAAAAATTATAGATACGACGGAGACGTATCAGCATCCCCAAGCTTAATTCCTGCTCGTCCTCAAGTTGGTAAATGATAAAAAAGATAATTTTTGATGTGGAATGCTACCTAGCATAATCTTGATCATGTAACCTAATCATGGCATGGATATTAAGACACGAGTGATTCAAATCAATAGTCTATAATTTGACATAAAGACATCAATACTCAGGCATCCCAACAAACAATCATGTCTTTCAAGATATCAATGCTAAAGAACGCTATCACTACAAAATCATATAGTCTTGTCATGCTCCATCTTCTTAACACAAAGTATTTATCATGCACAACCTCGATAACAAGCCGAGCAATTGGTTCATACTTTTTAAAGCGCTTCAGCCTTTTCAACCCCCACGCAATACATGAGTGCAAGCCATGGACATAGCACTATGGGTGGAATAGAGTATGATGATAAGGGTAAACATAGAGAAGACAAAAAAGTAAGAAAGTCTCACATCGACGCGGCTAATCAACGGGCTATGGAGATGCCCATCAATTGATATCAATGCGAGGAGTAGGGATTGCCATGCAACGGATGCACTAAGAGCTATAAATGTATGAAAGCTCAATACGAAAACTAAGTGGGCGTGCATCCAACTTGCTTGCTCAAGACCTCGGGCAATTAAGGAAGCCCATCATCGAAATATACAAGCCAAGTTCTATAATGAAAAATTCCCACTAGTATATGAAAGTGACAACATAGGAGACTCTCTATATGAAAAACATGGTGCTAGTTTGAAGGACAATTGTGGAAAAGATAGTAACAGTGCCCCTTCTCTCCTTTTCTCTCTCTTTTTTTCTTTTCTTCTTTTTTTCTTTTTTTCTTGGGCTCTTTTTCGCCTCTCTTTTTTTCTTTTAATTTTCTCCGAAGTCTCATCCCGACTTTTGGGGGAATCATAGTCTCCATCATCCTTTCCTCACTTGGGGGAATCACAATGCTCTAATAATGAATAATGATGATCATCACACTTCTATTTATTTACAACTCAAAAGAAATAAAAATTACAACTCGATACATAGAACAATATGACTCTATATGAATGCCTCTGGCGGTGTACCAGGATGTGCAATGATCTAGCGTGGCAAAGATATCAAAAAACGGACAAGCAATGGAAATATCATGCTAGCTATCTTACGATCATGCAAAGCAATATAACAATGAATCCTCAAGTCATAAAAATGGAACGGTGGAAGTTGCATGGCAATATATCTCGGAATGGCTATGGAAATGCCATAATAGGTAGGTGTGGTGGTTGTTTTGAGGAAGATATAGTGAGGCTTATGTGTGATAGAGCATATCATATCACGGGGTTTGGATGCACCGGCGAAGTTTGCACCAACTCTCGAGGTGAGAAAGGGCAATGCACGGTACCGAAGAGGTTAGCAAATTGCGGAAAGGTAAGAGTGTGTATAATCCATGGACTCACATTAGTCATAAAGAACTCACATACTTATTGCAAAAGTTTATTAGTCCTCGAAGCAAAGTACTACTACGCATGCCCCTAGGGGATAGTTTGGTAGGAAAAGACCATCGCTCGTCCTCGACCGCCACTCATAAGGAAGACATCAATAATAAATCATGCTCCAACTTCTTAGCATAACGGGAGACTATACATGCATGCTTCGGGAATCACAAACCTTAACACCAGTATTCTTACTAAGCACAATCGTTCACTAGTACCTCCCATATATTACCATCTCTATATCACAAAACCATGTCAAGGAATCAAACATATCATATTCAGTGATCTACAAGTTTTATGTAGGATTTTATGACTAACCATGTGAATGACCAATTCTTGTTGACTCTCTAAATAGATATAAGTGAAGCAAGAGAGTTTAATTCTTTCTAAAAAAGACTTGCCCACACTCTAATAAATATAAGTGAAGCAAAAGAGCATTCTACAAATAACGGTTTTCCATATGTAGAGAAATAGGCAATCCAAACTTCAAATGATATAAGTGAAGCACATGAAGCATTCTAATGCCATACTCAAAAGATATAAGTGAAGTGCAAAGAGCATTCTATAAATCAACCAAGGACTATCTCATACCAGCATGGTGCATTATTAAAAGAAAAAAATAAAAAGCACACGACACTCCAAGATTTACGCATATCACGTGAATAAAACAAAAACCGAAACATACGATACTTGTTGAAGAAAGATGGGATGCCTTCCGGGGCATCCCCAAGCTTAGACGCTTACATTTTTTTTTACTTGGGGTGCCTTGGGCACCCCCAAGCTTGAACTCTTGCCTCTCCTCCTTCTCCTCATATCGAGACCTCCTCGATCTTCGAACACTTCATCCACACAAAACTTAACAAAACCTCCGTGAGATCTGTTAATATAATAAAGCAAACCACTACTTTAAGTACTGTCAAAAACCCATTCATATTTTATTTTTGCATTATACCTACTATATTATAACTTCTCATGGCTTATACCAATCAATACAATCCATAGTTCCATCAAAACAAGCACAACAACGCATCAAAAACAGAATCTGTCAAAAACAGAACAGTTTGTAGCAATCTGAACATTGACCATACTTCTGTAACTCCAAAAATTCTCAAAAATTAGGAAAAAATAAACAATTTGCCTAGCAGTACTGTGTAAAAATTTCAGAAACTTCTGAAGTTCCAGTAAAAAATGTAAATCACGCACTACAGCCAAAGTTTTTGTTTTTGCACCGCACATACCAAACAAGCAGTCTAAACATCCTAAAGGCAAATCTTGGCACATTATTTTTATAATACAATGGAATTGTACAAGGGGATAATTATTTTTGTTGAAAAGTTTCTCTAATTCAAGATTCACAGAGTTTCCATGGGCATGAACAAAGTTAAAGGTGTAGGAACGAAGTATGTCTACCAGAGGGAGGGTGAATAGGAGTTTTAAATTTTCTTCGGAAAACTTAAATCTCTCAGAACCCAGCAGCGGAATGAATGAAAAGCAAACTACAGTGAACTAGAACAGAGTACCGAAGGAGAACTAAGACATGCATCGATGTAAATCATATGAATGAAAATGCATCGAAGGTAAACATGAGTGACAGAGATAACCGATGATGCTCGATGGCGACAAGGTATTTGTTCGACCAGTTCGTCCTTCTGCACAAGGACTATGTCTAGTTGGAGGGGCTGTGACTTAACACGGAAGATAAACTCTCTTCACCCTATTCTCCTCGACAATCCATTTATCAACCGATGTTGATTACTCATGGTAGATAATTGAAGGCGATCTCCGAACCTTTACAGACTTCTTCTTCGAGAACCACAATCACTCTTGGTCTCTGAAGAAATTGACACCTAACCGTCTAGAGAGTTTGCAACTCTCAAGAGTAATAGGCGGAGCATACTAAACTTAGATTCCAATGATGCTGAACCACTATCTAATTCTTCGACTCTAGGGTTTTTCTCTTGGTGGATTTTAAACTCAAATCGCTCAGAGAGTGGGTTGCTCAACAATCTTCTCAGAATCAAAAGGAGCAGCCACCGGACAAAGCTGGCGCGGGGTGGCTATTTATAGCCGCAGCCTTCCTAGACGGGAAATGACCATTTTGGACACGAGGTCCAACCAATGGCCAACCGACACGTTCACAACGGTCGGATTTTGGAGCAACGGTAACATTACTTGAGGAACAAGTAATGCTAACTCCTCGGTCCGAGCCAAATCTCTCGCGGCGAAGAAGATCACAATCTCTTGCTGGCAAGTATTTGCTCGGAACACAAAGAGATTTCTCTCACAGCTTTCATAGGATTTGGGTTTAGCATCAAAGAATCAAAGCTTCGAACGCTACACCCCTCTTAATAGTACGGTGGTCCTATGACTCAATGAAAGAAGAAGAATAACGAAACAAATGTTACGTCTTCACTTCGTCTTCATTCTTCCTCGAACACTGTCATATTCTTCGAACAGACACCGAACCAATTGCTTGAACTTCAGCAATTTTTAGGGGTCACTCTTGTTAGCTTTATCTTCGGTGATAACCTTCGCTGCCATGCTTGGAGATTATCTTCATCGTTTGCATCAAACTCCTCGATACTTCAGGGACCTGTTACTCTGTGTGCACTAGCAAACATATAAGTCCCATACCGCTTATGTCAACAAACTCCAAAACATAAGGTACCTATCATTGCACCAACAATCTCCCCCTTTTTGGACGGTTGTTGACAAAACAGATAATCATCAAAGTGAAGATAGATAAGTGAAATGTAAATCGAACAAGAGTGAACTTGCGTTACTTGACTCGATGATGAAATATACCCCCCTAGATGTATGCAGGGTCAATTGATATACAATGAAATTCCTTGATATTCATTTAAGTGTGTGGAGGATTTTTCAATCATACGAGGTGATGATTTGCACTGATGATAGGTAATCCAACGAGAATATAGAGCAATCATTCATGAGTTCTGACAATAATTCCACCTGCAAAACAAATACTTCGAGAGAAAATAGTGCAGCAGGCGGGGTTAATAATATTACAACTCATATTAGAAGTTTTACATCAGAGCACATCAATTGGCATAAAAGGTCATTGAAGCAAACAGCGTAAAATTCTCATACCCCAGAGCAAATAAACATGGAGACCAAATCCAACAGAGCAAATCTATCGAAACTCTCGATGTAATTCTCCCCCTTTTTGTCAACTAGTGTAAAAAAGGTGATGAAAAACATGAGTGCGGAAATAGGTGAATCTGATTCACTCTGAGGCATCGCCCGAAGAACTTCCCGAAGACATTTCTGATTCGGAGGTGGCTGGTAAATCTTCAACGTCATCAGCAACAGCAGATCCGTCAATACTGGCGTGGTGCTGAGAAGACGAAGGCATATTGGGATCAGCCTGTGGATTCTTGCGAGAAAGAGTATTTCCTTCAACGGGTTTCTCAGTGGGCGAGGTTGCTTCTGACTCATCGAGCAATTTGCGCAGCTGAATCCGGAGTAAATTGGTTGTTAGTTAACGAGCTGGCGGAGGCGGAGTGATCCGATCTTGAAAATCTTCAGCTGGGAATCCTTGATCAATATACTCATAGAGTTCTTTGAGATGAGAGTTGCTCAGTTGCTTCTTGGAGAATAACTTCCGAAGCAATTTCCAGAGACGCTTCTTGTTTTCAGCTGTGATCATGTGCACAACTTTTGTTCGGTTGTGGATTGCATTAAGTTCGGCTGCCAGGTGCTCTTTCTCTTGGTGATCTTCGGCCATATGCTTCAGCAGAAGCTGTCGAGTGCGCATGCTCACTTCAAGATGTGAAGGAGGTTAAATGTTCGGTTGACGATCACACTAAGGTAGCTTTGGTCCATTGAAAGTGTTATGATAATCAGGAGGACTAGACACTGGAGCTTTCCCCGAAGAAAAATCTTCCATTACTCGCAGAGTATCACGCACAGGAGGAATGAAGCTTTTGTCACTGACTTTTTCTAAGTATTTGGTTTTCATTGTATAGTCAACCACCTTTTGAATCCAAAGTGCAAATAACTTTATAGTTTTCGGGTGCTGAGCTGAATCCATCAGTATGCGCAGGAACATCTCTTCAACATCGAAGATAAAACCTTGTGAGATGGCATGGATGGTGTTGCGAAGAACATCAGATACCACGTTGTCTGTATTCATCCCAGCCAGCGGACAGAGGGTGTATGTGAGAAAATGGTATAAAGTTTGATTGTCGAATGTCAAGTGCTCAGGCAGGGGAGGACCATTGTAGTCACGAATTTTATCTTCAGCCATTGTGCATCGGAAATCTTCATCAGAGATAGCATCAATGTTATGAACTCGAACCTCAATCTTGCCATGTTCGAACCGAGGGAAATGAAAATGAGATACAAAGTCCATTGCAGAGAATTTTATTCTCTTTCCTTCACTAATCCATTCCATGATCCACTTTGTGCTGTCAGATTCATCACCGGAGATATATAGTGTTGCATAAAATTGAAGAATAATTTCCCTATTCCATGGATGCTGATATGCAAAGACATGCATGAGACCAAAGTCTTCGATGTCTTGCAGTACTTGGTTGAAACAGCCGATGTTCTTCATAGCAGCAATATCTGGGAACTCATGAGGGAAAATCTTGAGGCTGTCATAAAGAATCCACGAATAGTATATTGCCTGTTCCTGAGTCCAGAACCGAGGAGATTCAGAAGTACGGGGCTTGCTGTATGGACTCTCTTGAAAGAAAAGCGGATGAGTATTCCGATTAAAAAGAGGCCCTTTGATGCCAACGCCGATGGTAAACAATGGCAGTTGCTCGCGGGGATAAGGGTATTACAGTTCATCTTCAACGCAGATCACTTCATCGCCATAGATTAATGAGTCTGAATGATGAGCAGAGGCTGATTTTGCTGCAGAAGGATCAACTTCTGAGGTTCTTTGTGCAGTATTTAGTGAGATTCGAAGAGGAGAGGGATCTGGCACTTTGGCAGTTGAAACTCTAGTGTGGTCAGGCACTGGCGACTGAGGATGTTGTTCTTTGGGAGCCATTTGAGGGGCAGAGGGAGGAACCGAAGCATTTGGTACGTCATGGGCAGGAGAAGCTTGGCATACAGACTGAGGAATTTTTCCTTCTTCTGAAACATTTTGCTGAGGCGGATTTTCTTCATGAACTGGTGAAGCCACAGGCACTGATTCAGTTGGCCTTGGCGAAGTAGTTGCATCTGCAGCTGGTTCAAGAGTTGGCGAAGGAATTGCTCATTCCGGAGACTTTTCTTTCTGTGTCTCAGCGACTGGTGGAGGAGGAGGAGGAATATTCTTCTTCGCTATCTTCTTTTTCTTCTTTTGCTTCGACGGATCAATGTGCCCTTTGACAAGATCATTGTAGCCAGTGACCTGGGTGTTGGGAAACGTTGCATGGAAAACAAAAAAATTCCTACGCACACGCAATGATCTATCTATGGAGATGCATAGCAACAAGGGGGAGAGTGTGTCTATGTACCCGCGTAGACCGTAAGCGGAAGCGTTTCACAACGCGGTTGATGTCGTCGAACTTTCTTTGCGCTCCAACCGATCTAGTACCGAACGTATGGCACCTCCATGTTCTGCACACGCTCAGCTCGATGATGTCCTCCGCCTTCTTGATCCGGCAAGACGGGCGAAGTAGTGGATGAGTTCCAACAGCACGATAGCGTGGTGACGGTGACGGTGATGTGACCTCCGCAGGGCTTCGCCTAAGCACTACGAAAATATGACCGAGGGAGTAAACGGTGGACGGGGGCACCGCACACGGCTAAGACAATGTTGTGTCCTTGTGTAGCGCCCCCTCCCCACATATATATAGGTGGGAGGGGGAGGAGGCAGCCTAGGGCAGCCAGGGCGCGCCCCAAGGGGCTGGCCGCCGGCCCTAGGGCTCCTGCCCTCCTGCGCCCCCCCGTTTCCTTGTACGAAGAAGGGGGAAGGAAAGAGGGGGGTGAGAAGGAAGGAAGGGGGAGTCCTACTCCACACTTTCCTTGCCCTCCCCTCTTTCCTTCTCCTCCTCATAGGCCGGCCTGCCATGGGGGTGCACCAACCCCTTGTGGGCTGGTGTGTTCCCTCTCTTGGCCCATTAGGCCCATAACTTTGCCGGGGGTGCCCGAAACTCCTTTCTGGTGACCCGATAAGTATCCGGTACCCCCGAAACACTTCCGGTGTCCGAATACTATTGATGTTTGCTTGAACTACGTCGGTATTTCCCCAAAGAGGAAGGGATGATACAGCACAGCAACGGTAGGTATTTCCCTCAGTGATGAGACCAAGGTTATCGAACCAGTAGGAGAACCAAGCAACACTACGTAAACAACACCTGCACACAAAGAAGAAATACTTGCAACCCGACGTGTTAAAGGGGTTGTCAATCCCTTTCGGGTAACGGCGCCAGAAATTGGCAAACAGATGGGAGATAAATTGTAGTAGATTGGATAAATAGATCGCGAATAAAATAAAGTGAAGCAAAATATTTTTGGGTTTCTTAGAAACATAGATCTGAAAATAAAAGTGGCAAATAAATAAAAAGCCAAATAGCAAAATAGATCTGAAAATATATATGAGAAAATAGACCCGGGGGCCGTAGATTTCACTAGTGGCTTCTCTCGAGAAAAATAGCATACAGTGGGTAAACAAATTACTGTTGGGCAATTGATAGAACTTAAAATAGTTATGACGATATCCAGGCAATGATCATTATATAGGCATCATGTCCAAGATTAGTAGACCGACTCCTGCCTGCATCTACTACTATTACTCCACACATCGACCGCTATCCAGCATGCATCTAGTGTATTAAGTTCATGGAGAAACAGAGTAATGCAATAAGAACGATGACATGATGTAGACAAGATCTATTTATGTAGAAATAGACCCCATCTTGTTATCCTTAATAGCAACGATACATACGTGTCGGTTCCCCTTCTGTCACTGGGATCAAGCACCGTAAGATCGAACCCATCACAAAGCACCTCTTCCCATGGCAAAAAAAATCGATCTAGTTGGCCTAACTAAACCAAAGATTCGAAGAAGAAATACAAGGCTATAAGTAATCATGCATATAAGAGATCAAAAGACTCAAATAACTTTCAGGGATAAAAACATAGATCTGATCATAAACTCAAAGTTCATCGGATCCCAACAAACACACCGCAAAAAGAGTTACATCAAATATATCTCCAAGAGACCATTGTATTGAGAATCAAAAGAGAGAGAGGAAGCCATCTAGCTACTGCCTACGGACCCGTAGGTCTACAATGACCTACTCACGCATCATCGGAGAGGAACCAATGAGGATGATGAACCCCTCCGTGATGGTGTCTAGATTGGATCTGTGGTTTCTGGAACTTGCGGCGGCTGGAATTGATTTTCGTCGACTGCCCTAGGGTTTCTGGAATATTGGGGTATTTATAGAGCAAAGAGGCGGTGCGGGAGGTGGCCGAGGTGGGCGCAACCCACCTGGGCGCGCCTGGGCCCCCAGGCACGCCCTGGTGGGTTGTGCTCCCCTCGGAGCCCCCGTCAGGTCCTTTCTTGGCCCAACATGTGTCTTCTGGTCCAGAAAAAATCACCAAAAAGTTTCGCTGCATTTGGACTCCGTTTAGTATTGATTTTTTGCAAAGTAAAAAACAAGCAAAAAATAGCAACTGGCACTGGGCACTATGTCAATAGGTTAGTCCCAAAAAATGATATAAAGTTGCTATAAAATGATTGTAAAACATCCAAGAATGATAATATAACAGCATGGAACAATCAAAAATTGTAGATACGTTGGAGATGTATCAACTATCGTCCTATATATCAATCTTTACCTCTCGACCATTTCGAGACTCCTCGTCATGTCTGTGATCTCATCCGGTACTCCGAACAACATTCGGTCACCAAATCACATAACTCATATAATACTATATCGTCAACGAACGTTAAGCGTGCGGACCCTACGGGTTCTAGAACTATGTAGACATGACCGAGACACCTCTCCGATCAATAACCAATAGCGGAACCTGGATCCCATATTGGTTCCTACATATTCTACGAAGATCTTTATCGGTCGAACCGTTATGACAACATACGTAATTCCCTTTGTCCACCGGTATGTTACTTGCCCGATATTCGATCGTCGGTATCTCTATACCTAGTTCAATCTCATTACTGGCAAGTGTCTTTACTCGTTCCGTAATACATCACCTCGTGACTAACTTCTTAGTCGTTTGCTTGCAAGCTTATGATGTGTATTACCGAGAGGGCCCAGAGATACCTCCCTGATACTCGGAGTGACAAATCCTAATCTTGATCTATGCCAACTCAACAAACACCTTTGGAGATACCTGTAGAGCATCTTTATGACACCCAGTTACGTTGTGACGTTTGATAGCACACAAGGCATTCCTCCGGGATTCGGGAGTTGCATAATCTCATAGTCGAAGGAATATGTATTTGACATGAAGAAAGCAATAGCAATAAAACCAAACGATCGTTATGCTAAGCTAACGGATGGGTCTTGTCCATCACATCATTCTCCTAATGATGTGATCCTGTTATCAAATGATAACTCAAGTCCATGGTTAGGAAACCTTAACCATCCTTGATCAACGAGCTAGTCTAGTAGAGGCTTACTAGGGACACGGTGTTTGTTTATGTATTCACACATGTATTTAAGTTTCCGATCAATACAATTCTAGCATGGATATTAAACCTTTATCATGAATAAGGAAATATAAAATAAACAACTTTATTATTGCCTCTAGGGCATATTTCCTTCAGTCTCCCACTTGCACTAGAGTCAATAATCTAGATTACATTGTAATGAATCTAACACCCATGGAGTCTTGGTGCTGATCATGTTTTGCTCGTGGAAGAGGCTTAGTCAACGGGTCTGCTACATTCAGATCCATATGTATCTTGCAAATTTCTATGTCTCCATCCTTGAATTGTTCACGAATGGAGTTGAAGCATCTCTTGATGTGTTTGGTTCTCTTGTGAAACCTGGATTCATTCGCCAAGGCAATTGCTCCAATGTTGTCACAAAAGATTTTCGTTGGACCCGATGCACTAGGTATTACACCCAGATCGGATATGAACTCCTTCATCCAGACTCCTTCATTTGCTGCTTCCGAAGCAGCTATGTACTCCGCTTCACATGTAGATCCCGCCATGATGCTCTGCTTGGAACTGCACCAACTGACAGCTCCATCATTCAATATAAATACGTATCCGGTTTGTGACTTAGAGTCATCCATTTCAGTGTCAAAGCTAGCATCGACGTAACCATTTACGATGAGCTCTTTGTCACCTCCATAAACGAGAAACGTATCCTTGGTCCTTTTCAGGTACTTCAGGATGTTCTTGACCGCTGTCCAGTGATCCACTCCTGGATTACTTTGGTACCTCCCTGCCAGACTTATGGCAAGGCACACATCAGGTCTGGTACACAATATAGCATACATGATAGAACCTATGGCTGAGGCAGAGGGAATGACTTTCATTTTCTCTCTATCTTCTGCAGTGGTCGGGCATTGAGTCTGACTCAACTTCACACCTTGTAACACAGGCAAGAACCCTTTCTTAGATTGATCCATTTTGAACTTCTTCAAAACTTTATCAAGGTATGTGCTTTGTGAAAGTCCTATTAAGCGTCTCGATCTATCCCTATACATCTTGATGCCCAATATATAAGCAGCTTCACCGAGGTCTTTCATAGAAAAACTCTTATTCAAGTATCCTTTTATGCTATCCAGAAATTCTATATCATTTCCAATCAACAATATGTCATCTACATATAATATCAGAAATGCTACAGAGCTCCCACTCACTTTCTTGCAAATACAGGCTTCACCAAAAGTCTGTATAAAACCATATGCTTCGATCACCTCATCAAAGCGTATATTCCAACTCCGAGATGCTTGCACCAGTCTATAGATGGATCGCTGGAGCTTGCACACTTTGTTAGCACCTTTTGGATCGACAAAACCTTCTGGTTGCATCATATACAACTCTGATTTAAGAAATCCATTAAGGAATGCAGTCTTGACGTCCATTTGCCAGATTTCATAATCATAAAATGCGGCAATTGCTAACATGATTCGGACGGACTTAAGCATCGCTACGGGTGAGAAAGTCTCATCATAGTCAACCCCTTGAACTTGTCGAAAACCTTTTGCGACAAGTCAAGCTTTGTAGACAGTAACATTACAATCAGCGTCAGTCTTCTTCTTGAAGATCCATTTATTCTCTATGGCTTGCCGATCATTGGGCAAGTCCACCAAAGTCCACACTTTGTTCTCATACACGGATCCTATCTTAGATTTCATGGCCTCAAGCCATCTGTCGGAATCTGGGCTCATCATAGCTTCTTCATAGTTCGTAGGTTCGCCTTGGTCTAGTAACATGACTTCCAGGACAGGATTACCGTACCACTCTGGTGCAGATTGTGCTCTGGTTGACCTACGAGGTTCTGTAGTAACTTGATCTGAAGTTTCATGATCATTATCATTAGCTTCCTCTCTAGTTGGTGTAGGCATCACGGGAACTGTTTTCTGTGATGTGCTACTTTCCAATTCGAGAGAAGGTACAATTACCTCATCAAGTTCCACTTTCCTCCCACTCACTTCTTTCGAGAGAAACTCCTTCTCTAGAAAGGACCCATTCTTAGCAATAAAGATTTTGCCTTCGGATCTATGGAAGAAGGTGTACCCAATTGTTTCTTTAGGGTATCCTATGAAGACGCACTTCTCCGATTTAGGTTCGAGCTTATCAGGCTGAAGCCTTTTGACATAAGCGTCGCATCCCCAAACTTTAAGAAATGACATCTTAGATTTCTTGCCAAACCACAGTTCATACGGTGTCATCTCAATGGATTTTGACGGTCCCCTATTTAACGTGAATGCAACTGTCTCTAATGCATAACCCCAAAACGATAGTGGTAAATCGGTAAGAGACATCATAGAACACACCATATCTAATAAAGTATGGTTACGACGTTTGGACACACCATTACGCTGTGGTGTTCCAGGTGGCGTGAGTTGTGAAACTATTCCACATTGTTTTAAATGAAGGCCAAACTCGTAACTCAAATATTCGCCTCCGCGATCAGATCGTAGAAACTTTATTTTCTTGTTACGATGATTCTCCACTTCACTCTGAAATTCTTTGAACTTTTCAAATGTTTCAGACTTGTGTTTCATTAAGTAGATATACCCATATCTACTCAAATCATCTGTGAAGGTCAGAAAATAACGATACCCGCCGCGTGCCTCAACACTCATCGGACCGCATACATCGGTATGCATTATTTCCAATAAGTCATTGGCTCGCTCCATTGTTCCGGAGAACGGAGTTTCAGTCATCTTGCCCATGAGGCATGGTTCGCAAGTATCAAATGATTCATAATCAAGTGATTCCAAAAGTCCATCTGTAAGGAGTTTCTTCATGCGCTTTACACCAATATGACCTAAACGGCAGTGCCACAAATATGTTGCACTATCATTATCAACTTTGCATCTTTTGGCATCAATATTATGAATATGTGTATCACTACAATCGAGATTCAACAAGAATAGACCACTCTTCAAGGGTGCATGACCATAAAAGATATTATTCATATAAATAGAACAACCATTATTCTCTGACTTAAATGAATAACCGTCTCGCAATAAACAAGATCTAGATATAATGTTCATGCTCAACGCGGGCACCAAATAACAATTATTTAGGTCTAAAACTAATCTCGAAGGTAGATGTAGAGGTAGCATGCCGACGGCAATCACATTGACCTTGGAACGATTTCCGACGTGCATCGTCACCTCGTCCTCAGCCAATCTTCATTTATTCCGCAGCTCCTGTTTCGAGTTACAAATATGAGCAACCAAACCAGTATCAAATACCAAGGTGCTGCTACGAGCATTAGTAAGGTACACATCAATAACATGTATATCAAATATACCTTTGTTCACTTTGCCATCCTTCTAATCTGCCAAGTATTTGGGGTAGTTCAGCTTCCAGTGACCAGTCCCTTTGCAGTAGAAGCACTCAGTTTCAGGCTTGGGTCTAGCTTTGGGCTTCTTCCCAGGAGTGGCAACTTGCTTGCCATTCTTCTTGAAGTTCCCTTTCTTTCCCTTGCCATTTTTCTTGAAACTAGTGGTCTTGTTAACCATCAACACTTGATGCTCCTTCTTGATTTCTACCTCCGCGGCCTTAAGCATTGCGAAGAGCTTGGGAATTGTTTTGTTCATCCCTTGCATATTATAGTTCATCACAAAGCCTTTGTAGCTTGGTGGCAGTGATTGAAGAACTCTGTCAATGACACAATCAACCGAAAGATCAACTCCCAGCTGAGTCAAGTGATTATAATACCCAGACATTTTGTGTATGTGTTCACTGACAGAACTGTTCTCCTCCATCTTGAAGCTATAGAACTTGTTGGAGACTTCATAGCTGAAAGGATCGAGAAGAGGTGTCTAGAGGGGGGGTGATTAAACCCTCAACAAGCAAAAGTGGCAATTTTTAAGTTCTTCAAGTTGAGGTGGAGTTTTAGCACAAGATTAAGCATTCACAATACATTTCAAGCAAGCATGGCAAGAGTATGAGCAGCAGAAAGAGTAAAGCATGCTAATTGCAAGAAAGTAAAGGGATGGGATTGGAGTGTGCAAACGCAATGTAGACATGGAGATTTTTGGCGTGGTTCCGATAGGTGGTGCTATCATACATCCACGTTGATGGAGACTTCAACACACGAAGGGTAACGGTTGCGCGAGTCCATGGAGGGCACCACCCACAAAGGGTCCACGAAGAAGCAACCTTGTCTATCCCACCATGGCCATCGCCCACGAAGGACTTGCCTAACTTGGGTAGATCTTCACGAAGTAGGCGATCTCCTTGCCCTTACAAACTTCTTGGTTCAACTCCACAATCTTGTCAGAGGCTCCCAAGCGACACCTAACCAATCTAGGAGACACCACTCTCCAAAAGGTAATAGATGGTGTGTTGATAATGAACTCCTTGCTCTTTTGCTTCAAATGATAGTCTCCCCAACACTCAACTCTCTCTCACAGATTTGGCTATGGTGGAAAGATGATTTGAGTGGAAAGCAACTTGGGGAAGGATAGAGATCAAGATTCTTGTGGTAGGATTGGAATATCTTGGTCTCAACACATGAGTAGGTGGTTCTCTCTCAGAAAATGAGTAGTGGAAGTGTAGGCACGTTCTGATGGCGCTCTCTTGAATGGAGATGGGGGTGGAGGGGTATATATAGCCTCCACACAAAATCCAACCGTCACACACATTTGACCCAACTCGGTCAGACCGAATAGAAGAACTCGGTGAGACCGATTCAGTTCAAAATGTGAACATGAGGAATCTCGGTGGGACCGACTGGAACAACTCGGTGGGACCGATGTGCAAGGGCTAGGGACAAACCTCATCTCGGTGTGACTGATTGCTTGAACTCGGTGAGACCGATTTCAGCAATGAGCAAACAGAGAGTTGGTCAAGCAAACTCGGTGGGACCAATTGCTTACAAAGGGAAACAGAGGGTTTGCAGGGCCATCTCGGTGAGACCGAGATCCGTATCGGTGTGACCGAATTGTCTAGGGTTTCTGGCAGTGGCTATGTCAACTGAACTCAGTGGCGCCGGGTAGATCAAATCGGTGGGGCCGAGTTTGACTTTGGGATTTGGACAAATGTGGAAATGAGAAAGTGGCTGAGGGTTTTTGGAGCAATATCACTAAGCACTTTGAGCAAGTAGACCATTAAGCAACACCTCATCCCCTTTTAATATTATTGGCTTTCCTATGGACTCAATGTGATCTTGGATCACTAAAATGAAAATGAAGAGTCTTTAGCTTTTGCCAATCTTTATCCTTAGCATTTTGAAGGGGTTCCACATCCTCTTGTCCTTGTCATGCCATTGTTGAACTGATCTGAAATACACTAGGTAAAGGTGTTAGTCCAACAAGAGATATGTTGAAATTAATTACCGAAATCACCCAGGGAGCACTTGTGCTTTCAATCTCCCCCTTTTTTGTAATTGATGACAACATACATCAAAGCTTTAGATAAAGGATATGAAGAGTAACAAGTAAAGCTTTGGAAAGACATGTAACATGCATAGGCTCCCCCTACATGTATGCAATCATGTAAGAATGGAATATAAATAACATGTGAATGCATAAGCATGTCAGAGCAAGCAATGAGTTACGTGTATCTTGGCTATATGCATCAGAGCAAATGATGTAGATAAAGAGGAGTGTACCTTCATGTTCATGAATCCTTCTTGCAAACAATATGTTCATCAGCAAGAGATCATCATGCACATGAGTGTGATGCATATACTTACCTTGTGGTTTTGAGCTGGCTTTGGCATAGGTGAACCTGAGAAAATAGGGTTAGATAACACAAGAACACTCTAAACAAAGCAATTTCAGGAAACCACAAGAGTACCAAGACTGGGATGACATGTAATGGGTGAGTACTTAGTACTTCATTTGGATATAGACATGTCCCCAAAGATTAAAGATGTGCAATGAATTCCAGAGATTTTCTTCCCTAGATATGGACTCTTTCTCCCCCTGAATTTGATATTGGATAATGGGAGAAGATAGGGTAAGAGAAAATCAGAGCAGGAAATGGTGCAATCAACCATATATTGACATGTCTTTCCCCTCTTAAAGACATGTAGCTTCTCTCCTCTTTTGTAAACAAGCATCTAGAAGAGCTTAGATGTGATGTGCTCTCTCTCCCATGTGATAAGTGATAAATCTCCAACGTATCTATAATTTATGACTGTTCCATGCTATTATATTATCTGTTTATTATTTTTGGGACTAACCTATTAACCTAGAGCCCAGTGCTAGTTTCTGCTTTTTTCCTTGTTTTTGAGTTTCGCAAAAAAGGAATACCAAACGGAATAAAACTTTCGCGATGATTTTTCTTGGACCAGAAGGAAACCAGGAGACTTGGAGATGAAGTCGGAGGAGCCATGAGGCGGCCACAAGGACGGAGGGCGTGCCCAGGGGGGTAGGGCACGCCCCCACCCTTGTGGGCCCCTCGTGCACCCCCTGACCTAATTCTTTCGCCTATATATACTCATATATCCCCAAACCAACAGAGGCATCCACGAAAAGACTTTTCCACCACCACAACCTTCTGTACCCGTGAGATCCCATTAGGGACCTTTTCCGGCAACCTGCCGGAGGGGGATTCGATCGCGAAGGGCTTCTACATCAACACCATTGCCCTTCCGATGAAGCGTGAGTAGTTTACCACAGACCTACGGGTCCATAGCTAGTAGCTAGATGGCTTCTTCTCTCTCTTTGATTCTCAATACCATGTTCTCCTCGATGTTCTTGGAGATCTATTCGATGTAATACTTTTTTGCGGTGTGTTTGCCGAGATCCGATGAATTGTGGATTTATGATCAGCTTATCTATGAATATTATTTGAATCTTCTCTGAATTCTTATATGCATGATTTGATATCTTTGTAATTCTCTTCAAACTATCGGTTTGGTTTGGCCAACTAGATTGGTTTTTCTTGCAATAGGAGAAGTGCTTAGCTTTGGGTTCAATCTTGCGGTGTCCTTTCCCAGTGACAGTAGGGGCAGCAAGGCACGTATTGTATTGTTGCCATCGAGGATAAAAAGATGGGGTTTTCATCATATTGCTTGAGTTAATTCCTCTACATCATGTCATCTTACTTAATGCATTACTCCGTTCTTTATGAACTGAATACTCTAGATGCATGCTGGATAGCGGTCGATGTGTGGAGTAATCGTAGTAGATGCAGAATCGTTTCAATCTACTTGACACGGACATGATGCCTATATTCATGATCATTGCCTTAGATATCGTCATAACTTTGCGCTTTTCTATCAATTGCTCAGCAGTAATTTGTTCACCCACCGTATTATTTTCTATCTTGAGAGAAGCCTCTAGTGAAACCTATGGCCCTGGGGTCTATTTTCCATCATATTAGTTTCCGATCTACTATTGTGTAATCTATTACTTTCCGATCTATAAAATAAAAATACCAAAAATATTTACTTTATCATTTATCTATCTCTATCAGATCTCACTTTTGCAAATAACCGTGAAGGGATTGACAACCCCTTTATCGCGTTGGGTGCAAGTTGTTTGATTGGTTGTGTAGGTATTCGGTGATTTGTGCGTTGTCTCCTACTGGATTGATACCTTGGTTCTCAAACAGAGGGAAATACTTATCTCTACTTTGCTGCATCACCCTTTCCTCTTCAAGGGAAAAATCAACGCATGCTCAAGAAGTAGCAATAAGCTTTGATGTGTTCTCTCTCCCCCTTTGACATCAATTTCCAAGAAGGGAACTTCTGGAGCATGAGTCAAATAGGTTTGGTCCTTGAGACACACTATAAAGCAGCATGTAGATTAAGATGCTTGTAGAGGATAAGAATCATCGAGTGGAGCTGGAGAAGAAATGAAATATGCAATGGCAAAAAGTTTTCTCAGCAGTGAAATCGGCAACGCCGACCTGTTTCCATTGGTGACACCGAGTTTGGTAGTGTCATGGATGATGCATCTCGGTCAGACCGGGTTAGTCCTCGTCGGTTGTACCGATGAACTATCTACAAGATATTCTTGTAGTTCGGTCTAGCCGATAGGCTTGGATCGGTGTGTCCGAGTTCAAGGCAGAGGAAAAAATTTGTCAACTCAGCTCACTAGGCAAATTAAATCTCACAAGGATTTGCAATGAATTAACTGAAAGATTTGCAAGGAATTTGATACAGAAAGAAAAACAGAAAAGAGATCTAGATGAAGTTTTTTTTTGTTAAGGGGAACATAATAGCAGGAAATATATGCAAGAACACAAAGTAAGTGAACAAAGAAACACTAGAGAACTTCATCTAGAAGGGGTCGGCGACAAAGTCACCTATGTTAGAGTATATTGACTTAGGAGTCAAGTGAGATCACTTGATCATAGGTCATACTCATCGTTTAAGCTCAGAATGGGGTTACCATTTTTCGTTTAAGCATTCTGATGTATTCTCATCTTGTTGAGTTGCTTTGTCCCATGACTTGGAGCAAAGCTTCTCTAAGATGGAATGACATACCTTGGGTGGTGTTGATTTTGATCATGTAGTCAAACTTGTGTTGGATGCTCAAGGTTGATGTAGTCCATCAAGAGTTGGGAGCACCACTTGTGGTTTGAGTTCATCTTCCTACATGGGTTAGTTTTGCAAGGAAAAGCACTTGTCTATCCAAAATGAAAACCATGAGACTTAATACCAAATGAAATTTGATACATAGAAATTGTCAAAGGATATGTTGAGTGAGTTCATGCTTCCTTGTATTCAACATCCATATAGTAGGAACTTGGTGATGTAGAGAATGCTCAAAATGTGAGTGGCTTGCAATCTAATATATTTGTGCTCATCCAAGTACCTACAAGGGTTAGCTAACATGCAAGGGTACAAGTATAGATCCAAGACATATGATCATAAGAGAAATATCAAGGATTAGTAAGTAAAAGGATCATGCCTTGCATGTGTCCAAATGGAGTTTCTACTCCAAGTTTGAGGCATCAATGATGTTCAATTCACCTCTCAAACGGCAAAATACTTTCTCATCAAGCGGTTTGGTGAATATATCCGCCAATTGCTTATCGGTATGAACATGCTTAAGATTGATGTCACCTTTAGCAACATGATCTCTAATGAAATGATGACGAACTTCAATATGCTTAGTTCGAGAATGTTGCACGGGATTATGAGCAATCTTAATAGCACTCTCATTATCACAAACCAATGTAACATGTTTCACATGTATCCCATAATCCTTAAGGGTTTGGGTCATCCAAAGTAATTGAGCACAACATGATCCGGCGGCAATGTATTCCGCTTCGGTGGTGGATAAGGATGCCGAGTTTTGTTTCTTGGAGGACCAAGACACAAGAGATCTACCAAGAAATTGACAAGTACCCGAAGTAGACTTTCTATCAACCTTGTCACCGGCATAGTCCGAATCGGAGTAGCCAACAAGATCAAAAGAAGACCTCTTAGGATACTGTCGGAGTAAATGACCATGGGTAGCCCCTCAGCTCCCTTTGGTATTTCAAGACATCGGGGCAGGCTGCGCCCCTCAAACATCAAGGACAAGGGCCGCCTTCTTGAGGCCGGCTGGTCCAAGTAGCCGGTTGCCGGGAGGCGGCAGAGTCCACAAGACGGCCATGAAGTAGGCCGACTCCTGGCAGGCGGCCTCCTGTGATGCCGAGTCCTAGCAGGCGGCCCCTCGCGCCCTCAAAGTCAACACCAACATAAACATGATGAGACAGGGCATGGCTACAGTGCAGGCCTGCCACCCCCGAATCCAGGGCAGGGTGTGGCCATAGTACTGCGTACCGAGCAGGCATCCTGCGCCCACGCAGGACTGTTGCCATGCCGCTCATCACGTCACCCATGGCAGAGGAAGCCATGCTCCCGCGACGGGCGGCCAGTACGGCCCGCAGGTGGCGGGCCCTACCTGTCCGTGACAAGCCAGAAGGCGGCAAGCCCAGACCAGTCGGCTCAGTGGGAGGCCAGCTCCCAGCAGGCGGCCCTCCTCCTCCCTCGAAGTCTGTGCGCCATTAACCAGATACGACGGGGTATGGCTACAGTGAGTTCCTGCCAGGCGGCGGGACTGTATCCACGCTCTCCCCGACCAAGCATGCATCATCAGTGGCACGGCTACAGTTCTACACAGCCGACAGGACCCGCAAGCGGTGGGCCCAGCTTGTCGGCCGAGGACGAGACCGCCGGGGGGACCCACCAGGCGGTGGGCCCCTGCAGTCGGCGGAGAAGCCGGCGACCAGAGACACTGACAGCCGGGTCCTACGCCCAGCCGGATTACCATTGTGTCCCTCGGGGGGGGGGGGGTAGGCTTATATAAACCCCCCAGGTCACCCCATGCAAGGGGGTTGGCAGTTGGCTCCTTGGCGGAGGCCTCGTCGAGCACTCACAACACACACACACACGCAGAGAGAGTGGAGTAGGGCTAGCCTTGCCCTTCTTCCTCCTCCAGCCAGGAAGCTCAAGGAGCAAGCTTGTAGCCACCTATTGAAATAGTGATCATGCGGAGACCCCGCAGAGCAGGACTAGGGGTGTTATCTCCTAGGAGAGCCCCAAACCTGGGTAAGATTCGCAAGCGTACGCGGTCTCGCTCACTCCCGTTTCTAGAGCCCGGTGACGTACTTTTGTCCCCATCCACGATAAGCCATCCCCTGGCATATGTCGCACGATATCCCCGACATTTGGCGCCCACCGTGGGGCTAGGTGCACCGTCATCCGGAAACACGTTCTGGACGGGAACCCTCTTCCTCCCTGGCGATCGCAGCCAGCCCGGCACGCCCGACGGCATTTGTGCCGACACGCTGCGCGGCGTGGAAGTTGTTTGTGCCGCAAGCAACCTCGCTGATCTCATCAGTGGGATCCGCCTCTTCGACGAGCCCGCACTTGACGCGGGCGCAGCTAGCTCCGAGAGCTGCCTCGTCGATCTCCTCGGCAAGCTTCACATCGCCGACGAGCCGGTCTCCGACCCGGAGTCCGTTGGCTCCACCGACCTGCTCGTCGACATGGTCGTCGACGCCGACGTCGCGCTTCCTGATGCCTTCCCCGGTGATGTGGTGATCTTCGACGATCCACTTCCCGCTGCAGACAGCAGTGCCGGCACCAGCACCGTCACTGAGGTGCTGGTCATCAGCCATGACAGAACCTCCGACCAGGCCGGCCGGGACCCGTTGCAGGCGGCAATGCGGGACCTGTCCGCTCCCGTAGCGCCCGGTGCGAGCGGTGAAACGCTGGAGGCATGCCGTATCGCACTTCTCGACAGCGCCAACAAGTTGGCGGCCATGAGACGCCTCACCGAGGCTTACCACTGCGAGATCAACCGCGCCGTTTGCGGCACACCGGCTGCTGACGAGCCCAGCCGCATGGGCACGGTCCGGCAGCGCGGCGCCGCCATCGCCAGCATGTTGGGGGCCGACCGCCCGGTCTACGCCACGCCCATGGAGAACTTGCGCGCCGCCCAGGCAGCGGCAGATAAGCTGGACCGCCTGGAGGGCGACGAACGTCGCTGCATGACGGAGCGCGTCCAGCAGCTCATCGACGCAGCTGCCGCGCAGCAAGAAGCCGGCCGCCGCGTGGTGGAACCCGGCCTACAGGCTGGGAACCTTCCCCCTCGTCGGGAGCACGGCGCGACCTCACAGATGTCGACAGCCGGCGCCCGCGACCGAGGAGACCCAGAGCCGGTTGCCAGCCGCAGCCGCACCTGCACCCGCATCTCCATTGAGCGCGACCAAGACGGCCTCCCACGAGCAGTGGAGCGGCGGGACGATCGTCAGCCCGCTCCCCCGCGCAGCGAGAGGCGCGCCTCAGCCTGTTGAGCATCCGACGCCCGCAACCGGATCGACCGCTTGGCTCGGTCCCTGGCGTTGGAAGAAGAAGATGCAATCGGCCCGCCTTGTTTCGGCCCCCGCATTCGTGATGAGCCCTTCCCCAAAGGGTTCTCGCTCCCTCGGGACACTCTTAAGTACAACGGCTCTGTGAAGCCGGAAGATTAGCTGGTAGACTACTCCACTGCCGTTAACATAGCGAATGGCAACAAGCATGTCGCCGTGAAGTATGTTCCGCTCATGCTCCAGGGCACGGCCCGGACATGGCTGAACGGCCTCAAGCCCTACAGCGTCAACAGCTGGCTAGACTTCACCGAAGTTTTCATCTGCAACTTCACCAGCACCTACAAGCGGCCGCCCAAGCCTCGCCAGCTCTCCCTGTGCATCCAAGGCCCGATCGAGTCCACCCGCGAATACTTAAAGCGGTGCGCCGAGCTGCGCAACTCCTGCGAAGGAGTTCATGAGGTGCAAGCCATTGAATACTTCACTGCCGGGTGCCGGGAGGGCACCCTACTCAAGCACCGGCTCCTCTGCGACGAGCCGGCCACGCTCGACGAGCTGTTGATCATAGTGGACAAGTATGCCACTGCCGACTCCTCCATGGAGTCGGAACTCCGGGTGGATGCGTCAGGAAAGATGCTCCCTCCGGCTCCTCAGACACCGGCTGGTGATTCCAGTCGGCGCCAACAGTCAAACGACAATAAGCGCAAGGCCCCGCAGCCGGCTACCACCAGTCGGCAGGTGGCGACAGTCGAAGACCAGCAGCCAGAAGAGCAGCCCGGCCCCAAACGCAAGAAGGGCGGCAAGCCTGCCTGGTTGCCCGCCTTCTCGTTTGAGCAAACCCTCGACGCTCCCTGCAAGTTCCATAGCGGCGCGAAGCCATCCAACCACACCACCCGGAAGTGCCACTGGCTCACCCGCATCGCCAGAGGCGAAGGGCTGCCTCCGCCGCCTCCGCCTCCCCAGCAGCCGGTGGTCCGACCAGTCGGCGCGATCCAAGACGAGTTTCCTGAAGAGCATGGAGCTTATGTCGTCTTCACCAGCGTGACTGACGACAGGCACAGCCGGCGTCAACAGCGCTGAGAAGTGAATACTGTCACCTCTGAAGCCCCAGAGTTCATGCACTGGTCGGAGAAGCCGATCAGTTGGAGCCGAGCTGACCACCTGGAGGTGATGCCTTCTCCGGGTTCCTATGCCCTGGTGTTGGATGCCACCTTCGCAATAGAGAGGCGAGCTGCTCGTTTCTCCCGAATTCTGATAGACGGCGGTAGCAGCATCAACATCCTCTACCGCGACACCATGGAGAAGTTGTGCATCAAAGAGAAACAACTCTAGCCCAGCCGGACTGTCTTCCATGGCATTGTACCTGGCCTATCCTGCTCACCAATCGGCAAGATCAAGATAGATGTCCTCTTTGGAGACAAGAGTCACTTCCGCCGAGAGCCAATCTGGTTCGAGGTGGTTGACCTTGAGAGCCCCTACCACGCGTTGCTTGGCCGGCCTGCTCTGTCCAAGTTCATGGCGGTCCCCCACTACGCCTACCTCAAAATGAAGATGCCGGGCACCAAGGGCATTATCACCACAGCCGGCGACTACCAGAAGTCTGCCGAGTGTGCTGCAGCCAGCAGTCGGCTGGCCGAGTCCCTTGTGATTGCTGCCGAGAAGCGGCTCCTTGACCGGGTTGTGGCCATGGCCGGCAAGCAGCCGGACCTATCGCATCCCAAGGAGTCAGAAGCTCAGGGCTCTTTCCAGCCGGCCAAAGAAACCAAGAAGATACCCTTGGACCCAGAGCACCCGGAGAAGTTCGCTGTCATAGGAGCTCACCTTGACAGCAAATAGGAAGGTGAGCGCATCGATTTCCTCCGTGAGAATCGGGACATCTTTGCGTGGTCTCCAAAGGACATGCCGGGTGTTCCGACGGATTTCGCCGAGCACAAGCTACATGTCAGAGCAGATGCAAAACCAGTCAGACAACCCCTCCGCCGCCTGTCGGAGGTGAAGAGAGGAATTGTTGATGAAGAGATAGCCCGGCTTCTAGCAGCCGGCTTCATTATGGAAGTATTCTTCCCAGAGTGGCTAGCCAACCCAGTCCTTGTACTAAAGAAGAATAACAAATGGCGCATGTGTATTGACTACACCAGCCTCAACAAAGCTTGCCCGAAGGATCCGTTCGCCTTGCCTCGGATTGACCAAGTGATAGACTCCACAGTCGGATGCGAGCTGTTGAGTTTCTTGGATGCCTATTCGGGGTACCACCAGATTAAGTTAAGCCCGGGCGACCGCCTGAAGACCGCCTTCATCACACCATTCGGAGCCTTCTGCTACATGACCATGACATTCGGCTTGAGAAATGCCGGTGCCACGTTCTAGCGTTGCATGCAGAAGTGCCTCCTCAAGCAACTCGGCAGAAATGCCCACATCTATGTAGACGATATTGTGGTGAAGACGGAGAAGCGCGGTACCCTCCTGGAAGATCTCAAGGAAACTTTTGATAATCTGTGCTGTTTTCAAATCAAGCTCAACCCAGAGAAGTGTGTCTTTGGAGTGCCAGCCGGCCAGCTCCTCTGTTTCCTTGTCTCAGAACACGGCATAGAGTGCAACCCTGTCAAGATCAAGGCCATCGAGAGGATGGAGAGGCCCACCCAACTGTGAGACATCCAGAAGTTCACCGGCTGCTTGGCATCCATCAGCCGCTTCATCAGTCGGCTGGGCGAGAAGGCTCTTCCCCTGTACCAGCTGATGAAGAAGACCACTCATTTCGAGTGGAACGACAAGGCGGACGAGGTGTTCCTCCAGCTCAAGAAGATGTTGACCACGTCGCCCGTCCTGGCCGCCCCGGCTGCCAAGGAGCCTATGCTTCTCTACATCGCCGCCACCAGCCGGGTGGTCAGTACAGTTATGGTGGTAGAGCGCCAAGAGGACGGCAAGGCGCTGCCGGTCCAGAGGCCCGTCTACTACTTGAGTGAGGTGCTGTCAGCTTCCAAACAGAACTACCCCCACTACCAAAAGTTGTGCTATGGCATGCATTTTGCCGCCAAGAAGCTCAAGCCATACTTTCAAGAGCATCCCATCACGGTCGTCCGCACCGCCCCGCTTGCGAAGATCATAGGCAGCAGAGACGCATCGGGCCGAGTGGCCAAGTGGGCCATCGAGCTGGCCCCCTACACCATCTTCTACCAGCCTCGCGCCGCCATCAAGTCCCAAGCACTGGCCGACTTTCTCGTCGACTGGGCCGAGACCCAGTACCTGCCGCCAGCACCAGACTCCACTCATTGGCGGATGCACTTTGATGGCTCGAAGATGCGCACCGGTTTGGGAGCCGGCGTCGTCCTCACCTCTCCCAAAGGCGACAAGCTTAGATACACGCTGCAAATCCACTTTGCCACCTCCAACAACATGGCCGAGTACGAGGCGCTAGTACACGGACTCCGGCTGGCCAAGGAGATTGGCATCCGCCAGATTCTGTGCTACGGCGATTCGGACTTGGTGGTCCAACAGTCGTCCGGCGACTGGGACGCCAAGGATGCAAATATGGCGAGCTACCGCTTCCTCGTCCAGCAGATCAGCGGATATTTTGATGGGTGCGAATTCCTTCACGTGCCACAAACCGACAACGAGCAAGCAGACGCCCTGGCACGGATCGGCTCCACCAGGCAAGCCATACCAGCCGGCGTGTCCCTTCAGTGCCTCCGCAAGCCGTCCATCAAGCCTTCCCCGGAATCAGAATCCATCTTCGTGCCGGCTGCTCCTGAAGCAGTCGGACCCGGCCCGGGGACTTCGGCAAACGGCACAAGGAATGCAGCAGTCGCACCCGGCCCGGGGACTCTACAACCCGGCCCGGGGGCTGCAGCAGCCGGCCCGGGGACTTCGGCAAGCGGCACGAGGACTGCGGCAGTCGCACCCGGCCTGGGGGCTGCAGCAGCCGGCCCGGGGACTTCGGCAAGCGGCACGAGGACTGCGGCAGTCGCACCCGGCCCGGGGACTTCGCAACCCGGCCTGGGGGCTGTGGCAGATGGCCCGGGGACTTCGGCAAGTGGCACGAGGACTGCAGTAGTCGCACCCGGCCCGGGGACTTCGCAACCCGGCCCGGGGGTTGCGGCAGCCGGCCGGGGACTTCGGCAAGCGGCTCAGAGACTGCGGCAGTCGCACCCGGCCCAGGGACTCTATAGCCCTGCCCGGGGGCTGCAGTGGCCACCCTGGGGACTTCAACAACGCAGCAAGACGCGGCCGACTCCGCCCCACCACCTCCAGACCCAACCGCCCTAGTTTCAGTAACCGTAATGACAGTGGATGAAGTCAAAGCACCATTATGGGCGCAGTCCATCCTCAACTTTCTGGTAGGCGGAGAGCTGCCATTTGATGAGATCTCGGCCCGGCAGGTGCAACGCCGGGCAGGAGCTTACACGATAGTAAACAAAGAGCTTGTCAGGCGCAACGTGACCGACGTTTTCCAACGCTGCGTCGAACCAGAGAAAGGCAAGGCAATCCTCAGAGACATACACCAAGGCTAGTGCGGCCACCACGCGGCCTCCAGATCCCTTGTCGCCAAAGCTTTCCGCCATGGTTTCTTCTGGCCGACTGCTTTGGAGGACGCCAAGGATCTGGTCAAGAAATGCAAGGGGTGCCAAAAATTCAGCTCCAAGCAACATCTGCCGGCTTCTGCACTCAAGACCATCCCCCTTACCTGGCCCTTTGCCGTCTGGGGGCTGGACATGGTGGGCCCATTCAAGACAGCACGCGGTGGCATGACCCATCTGCTGGTCGCCGTGGACAAATTCACCAAGTGGATTGAAGCAAAACCAATCAAGAAACTAAATGGTCCGACTGCTGTGACCTTCATCGCGGATCTCACCGTCCGGTACGGTGTGCCACACAGCATCATCACCGACAATGGCACTAACTTTGCCAAAGGCGCCTTGGCCCATTTCTACTCGACGCAGGGCATCCGACTGGACTTAGCGTCCGTTGCCCATCCGCAGTCAAACGGCCAGGTAGAACGAGCAAACGGCCTCATCTTATCCGGCATCAAACCCCGACTGGTCGAGCTGCTGGAGTGCTCGGCCGGCTGCTGGATCGACGAGCTGCCAGCCGTCCTCTGGAGTGTCCACACCACTCCGAACAGATCAACCGGTTTCACTCCCTTCTTCCTCGTATACGGGGCCGAGGCCGTCATCCCAACTGACATCGAGTTCGACTTGCCTCGTGTCACCATGTACACGGAGGCGGAGGCGAAGGAAGCATGAGAAGACGGCATCGATCTGCAGGAAGAAGGCCGGCTGTTAGCACTCAGCCGGTCCGCCATCTACCAGCAGAGCCTGCGCCGCTACTATAGTCGGAAGGTCAAGCCACGATCCTTCCAAGAGGGAGACCTTGTGCTCCGGCTGATCCAGCGAACAGCCGGCCAGCACAAGCTCTCGGCCCCTTGGGAAGGCCCCTTCATCATCAGCAGAGCCTTGGGCAATGACTCCTATTACCTCATCGACGCGCAGAAGCCCAGGGCGCGCAAAAGCGACGATTCCGGCAAGGAAGCAGAGCGCCCATGGAACGCAAATCTTCTCCGAAGATTTTACAGTTAAATACAGTATGAACCACGCTACCTTTTGTACTAAGGGCAAAGGCACCGGGTCCCTCGAGGAGCACTCGGGGGCTACCTTTCTTATCTGTATGATAAGTTTCATGCCTGTGAGTATGTTATTTCATTCCTACGCCCGGCACCAGGTCCGACCAGTCGGCCCGGGGGCTTGCCGCCTTGTACTATGTTGGCTCTACCTGCAGTTAGACAAGTAGTGTGCCGGCATCTAAGCCCACCCTTGCCATAAGCCGTAGCTCGCAGAGCGACTGTCTGGCAGGCAAGAGTCAAAGGCAAGAAATGGTGCTCACATGAAAAATGGCTAAGGACGAAAGCACCCACATAGGCCAAGTCGGCTCCTCGCCTAGCCGTCCGGTTGCTGAGCAGCCGGCCGGCCGGCTTCTCACTTAAATTGCTACGTTCTAAGCGGCCAAAGTACTTGTCTTCCCAAAATGGCCAAGTACTTGACCCGGCCAGCAGACCGAGAATGGCTGTCTGGCCGACATGGCGGCAGGCAAGGGAAAGCGGCAAAGGAAAAGGCCAAAAGAACAGAAAGCAAGACAAGTCAGAGCTTGGCGAAGCACATCTTGTGCGAGAATTAAATCACATAGCAAGAGGCCCTCGGCCAGCATTCAACAAAGTTTGAATACACCCAGCGGGTGGAACTGCGCGAATTTAACAAAGTTTGTTCTAAAGATTACCAAAGCAGGAAAAGATAAGATAAGTTGGCAGCCTAGGCCAAATGAGCAACAGGCGGGTCCGGCAGGTTGGTGGAGTCGGCGGCGCCAGCTGGTGCAGTGGCCGTCTGGCGAGTCTCGGCTTGGTCTCCTCTAGCAGCAGTCAGTGCACTCGCACACGGCTCGTTGCTCGAGGCCCGATCAAGCTGAGGCTGGACGTCCACTCCGCCCTCCGGTGCGTCGCCTTCACCATCCTCATCTTCCTCGTCCTCGCCTTCATCGCTTGAGGCGATTTCTTTCGCCGAGTCCTCGCCGTCGTCCAGGTTCAGCCCGAACCAGTCCATCGGCACCTCGGCACCCTCCTTGTCCAGCTCAGGGAAGAAGACGCCGGTGTCGGTGTACTCGGCGATCGCCACCGCACGATGGGTGAGCGCAGGCCCCATTGCCGCCAACTCTTCCATGCCCTCCTGCCGGAACGTGGCCAGCTGGGCTAGGTCCAGCCCAGGATACCACGCCTTGACGAACTCCAAGACTCTTCGGGCGCCTGCCCGAGCGGAGGAGCCCCTCCAAGCCTCGAAGCGGCCGATCGCCGCCTCCAACCAGTCGGCGGTCCGACTGGGGGTGCGTGGAGCTTGGCCGCCTGGCCAGAGGGCGGAAACCAGTTGAGACCCGGCGCGCTGAAGGCGGCGGAGCAGACTGTGAATCGGCTGTAAACGCGTCCTGACGGCCAGGAGCTGCTCGTTCATGTTCCGAGGCGCGTCGGGCGAGATCTCCACTCCTTCCCTCCTACGCCGGTCGCGCCGCGCCTCGATGGCCTGGCTGACGGCGACGGCGTGGCCAGGAAAGAAGTCTACGCAAAAGAAAAACAAAGATCAGAAGCCGACTCCCGATGCAGTCGGCAGCTATTCCAAAGAAAGAAGCTTACCGTCGATCATGTCCTCAATCTCGCCGTAGCCAGCGGCGAGGATCGCCTCCTTCTCGGCCCACTTTGAGCGTTCGACCTCAAACTCGTCCTGAAGGGCGCCTTCCGCCTCCTTGAGCTTCTGGAGCTCCGCCTTGTGCTGGTCCGCCTGGTCCGCCAACTTCTTGGCCAGACGGTCGCACTCCAGGGCCGCCTTACAGCGCTCCTCCTCCTTGACGCGCAGCTCGGTCTGGACTTCGCCCAGATGCTGCTGCAGTGTGGCATTGGCTCCTGCAAAAATGAGAAAGAGAGGACAATCAACAAAGATGACCAAAAAAGAAAGTGGTTGCCAGAAGATCCGGCCCGACTGCTCAGCAGTCGGCCTGAATCTCGGGGGCTACACCCAGTGGGTGCGCTGACGCGCCCCCGCGAGGAAGTAGACAGAATGCTTACGCCGGATTTCGGTGAGGTCGGCGGTCCGCTTAGCCAACTCCTGGACCTGGGAGTTGAAGGCGGCTGCGCGGATGTTGTGGTAGTCCTGCAACGAAGACAAAAGAAGAGAAAACAAGTTAGCACTCGGAACCTACCTTAAAGTTCCGAGCCGCCTGCTCAGCATCCGGCCTGGAACTTGGGGGCTACACCCAGTGGGTGCGCTGACGCGCCCCCATGGAAGACTGCAAGAATCAAAAAACAAAGCAAAGAAGCATACCTGAACGGCCGTCCGCGTCGCCAAGAACGCCTTCGTGCACTGCTGGAGGGCGGTGCCTTGGGCTTGGAGCTGGGCCTGAACATCCTGCGTGGCCTTGTTCAGCACGCCCATCCTGCCCCCAGGCGTCCATTCCGGTGGGGGCACTAGTGGCCTCTGTGTCTAGGGCCGACAAGCTCGCGGCCCCAACCTCCTGCGCCTGCGGCGCCGAGGCCGCCTTCCCCGCACGCCGGCGCACCAAAGGGCGGACTACGGGAGTCGCCCCCACCACCAACTCGACACCGATCGGCAACGCCGGTGGCACGTCAGGCCGATTGCCTTGGGCCTCGGCAGTCGGCGCTTGCGGGGGCACCTCTGCCTCCGAGATGATGGCGTCGCCTCCTCCCCTCTCCCCGACCGGCTAGTCATCGCCGGCTCCTCCAGTCGGCACCGGGATCTCTGGCGCTGGCGGCGCCGCGCGCAATGGAATGACAAGTTGCGGGGCCTGGCTGCGCGCGGTTTCTTCCGCCTGTGCCCTGGCCGCCGCGTCCGCCCGAGCCTTGGCGGCCGCGTCCGCCCGCGCTGCCTTGGCCGCCTCCGCCTCCTGCCTCTCCGCCTCCTCCCGCTCCTCGCGCGCCTCCCGTGCGTACCTCTCCGTCGCCTCCCGGAGGTCGGTGAGCGGGTCCACGCGGCGGTTATTGGCGGAGCCTTCCGCCTCCCCGATCACGGAGGCGGCAGCAGGCCGCTCAAGAGTGAGTGGGGCCCTGATTCAAGCAAGACAAGAGAAAACTCAGAAAAAGTTTGCAAGGAAGAAGAAAGGAAAACACAGCCAAGCACTTACGCGGACACCATCGGGGGCTGCTTCGGGGCCCTCTGGAACTGGGCCGCTCTTGCGGCGGCCTCTTGCCGCCTGGTCGCGGCGGTCGCGTTCTTGGACTTCTTCGGCCGGCTGCCGAACAGCAACGAGCCGGCCCGGCGCTTTTTTGGGCCGCCTGGTGCGGTCGGCGCGGCTGAGGAGCTCGCGCCTGCCCTGTCAGTGCCGTGCGGGCGGCGCGGCTCGTTCTCCTCCTCATCGTCGTCCGGCCAGTCCTCAAGGCTGCCTCCTCCCCCGGAGCCGCCTGCTCCACAGCCGCCACCTGTGGCGTCGTCCTCCTCCATGGCGGCCGCCCCCAAGTCGGGGTCTTCCACGTCGCTCCTCGTTCGATCCGGCATATACTCCTGACCTGGATCCAGAGCACCGGTGGCTGAGTCAGCCGGGAGGACCTGCACCATGGCCGACTGATCAAACGGCGAAACAAGAACTCGGACCAGCAAAAGAGAAAAAGAATTACAAAGACTTACCGCAGGCGGCGGATGTGCGCGGTCGTACGGCCGCTTGCCAAACCGCCAGTCCATCTCTGACAGCTTACAGTCGGAGATATAGTTGACTAGCCGGACCACCTCCACGTCCGGCAGCTCCCGCGTGCACATCCGGCACGGGTCTCGGTGCCCACTCATGCAACTGATGATGTGAGGCCGGGCTTGGAGGGGGAGAACTCGGCGCGTCACGAAGGCGGCCAGCAAGTCCGAGCCCTTTAAGCCCTCCGACTCCGTCATCACATGAAGTCGGGCAAGGGCGGCGGAGGAGGCGGCCGATAGAGAGCTCGGCTTGAGCCGCCAGTTGGCGCGCGGCTCGGCCGGCGGGCCGGCTGCGTAAGCCGGCAAGTTGACGTAATCGCTAGTCGGATGGATGTTTCTGACATAGAAATAAGATTTCTGCCATAGCTTGGCGGACTGCAGCAGAGATGGAAGGGAAGCGGTTCCCGGTGCCCGGGCGCCGCACCGCCACGCAGGCTCCGCGCTGAGCCGCCTGGCCCTTGGCGGCGTTGCCGAGTTTGAGGTAGAAGCACTCCCCCCAGAGTTCGAGGGTGGGGAGAGTGCCGAGATATCCTTCGCACATGGCGACGAAGGCGGCCAGCAGCACCACCGTGTTTGGCGTGAGGTGGTGCGGCTGGACTTGGTAGAAATCAAAGAAAGAGCGGAGGAAGTTGCTTGCTGGAAGGCCGAAGCCGCGAAGGAAATGAGACCGGAAGACGACGCGTTCATCGTCCTCCGGCGCTGGCGAGATTTCTGCCTCGGGAGGGACGCGCACCTGCACATTCGCCTCTCGGGGCAGCCGACATGTTTGGCGGAGGAAGGAGAGGTGGTCTTCGTGGATGTTGGAGCCGTCCCAGTCGCCGGCTCGTGAACGCGCCATGCGCGACGGAGCTCGTCGCAGGCGTGGCGCGGTGGCGAGCGGACGAGGCTGCAGCGGAGCAAGGAAGCCGCTGCGAGAGGACGCACAGCAACGGCGAGCTGCGGCAGCGCTTCGGCGGGAGGAAGGAGCGCTGCGGCGGCAGGAAGAAGAAGGAGGGCAAAAGGGGAGGAGGGCGCCCGTATGACTGCCACCCCCTCCTCCCCCTACTTATAGCCTAGGCGGCGAAGCCGAGGGGGCGGGGACATGGGGGGTCGTGGGGATTAACTGCGCCCACTCCCCCATGATTCCCGCGATTATGGCGCCAGTAAAGGCGTGCATTAACTGCCACAGAATACCAACCGTCCGCCTCGGCCGCAGCGGATCCGCACGCGCGCCAAGGCACTGTAGTGGCGGGCCCCGGCCTGCGGCACAGTCCCGTCACGCGCGTGGGCTGACAGGCCGGCTCGGCCTGATGACGCCACGTGGCCAACATGCGCAATTGCCAAGTCTGGCATCTGGCTGGCGTACCACCCGGTCCCTGCCACGACGTTTCAAAACCACCAGGCGGCCTGCCTGGTCATGGCCGACACCAACCAGTCGGCTCTTTGGAAGACGATTCGGAGTATGAAGCTGCTGAGGCTTCTCGCCCCTTCAGCCGCAGTGCCTCAGCAGCTTCGGGGACTACTGTCGGAGTAAATGACCATGGGTAGCCCCTCAGCTCCCTTTGGTATTTCAAGACATCGGGGCAGGCTGTGCCCCTCAAACATCAAGGACAAGGGCCGCCTTCTTGAGGCCGGATGGTCCAAGCAGCCGGTTGCCGGGAGGCGGCGGAGTCCACAAGACGGCCATGAAGTAGGCCGACTACTGGCAGGCGGCCTCCTGTGATGCCGAGTCCTAGCAGGCGGCCCCTCGCACCCTCAAAGTCAACACCAACATAAACATATTGAGACAGGGCATGGCTACAGTGCAGGCCTGCCACCCCCGAATCCAGGGCAGGGCGTGGCCACATACCTGCGTACCGAGCAGGCATCCTGCGCCCACGCAGGACTGTTGCCATGCCGCTCATGACGTCACCCATGGCAGACGAAGCGATGCTCCCGCGACGGGCGGCCAGTACGGCCCGCAGGCGGCGGGCCCTACCTGTCCGTGACAAGCCAGAAGGCGGCAAGCCTAGACCAGTCGGCTCAGTGGGAGGCCGGCTCCCAGCAGGCGGCCCTCCTCCTCCCTCGAAGTCCGTGCGCCATTAACCAGATACGACGGGGTATGGCTACAGTGAGTTCCCGCCAGGCGGCGGGACTGTATCCATGCTCTCCCGACCAAGCATGCATCATCAGTGGCACGGCTACAGTTCTACACAGCCGACAGGACCCGCAAGCGGCGGGCCCAGCTTGTCGGCCAAGGATGAGACCGCCGGGGGGACCCACCAGGCGGCGGGCCCCTGCAGTCGGCGGAGAAGCCGGCGACCAGAGACACTGACGGCCGGGTCCTACGCCCGGCCGGATTACCATTGTGTCCCTGGGGGGTAGGCCTATATAAACCCCCCAGGTCACCCCATGCAAGGGGGTTGGCAGTTGGCTCCTTGGCAGAGGCCTCGTCGAGCACTCACAACACACACACACACACACGCAGAGAGAGTGGAGTAGGGCTAGCCTTGCCCTTCTTCCTCCTCCAGCCAGGAAGCGCAAGGAGCAAGCTTGTAGCCACCTGTCGAAATAGTGATCATGCGGAGACCCCGCAAAGCAGGACTAGGGGTGTTATCTCCTAGGAGAGCCCCGAACCTGGGTAAGATTCGCAAGCGTACGCGGTCTCGCTCACTCCCGTTTCTAGAGCCCGACGACGTACTTTTGTCCCCATCCACGATAAGCCATCCCCTGGCATATGTCGCACGATATCCCCGACAGATACCAAATGCCAAAATTTGGTGTATGAATTAAGTATCTCACTATCCTTTTCACAGCCTTAAGATGACATTCTTTAGGGGCCGCTTGATATCGTGCACACACGCACACACTTAGCATAATATCGGGACGGGAGGCACATAGATATAACAATGAACTAATCATAGAGCGGTAAACCTTTTGGTTAACCAGTTTGCCATCCTTAGTCAAGTCAAGATGTCCACTAGTAGGCATGTGTGTTTTCATACCTTTGCTTTCTTGCATGTTGAACTTCTTGAATATGTCATTGGTATACTTTGTTTGAGAAACAAAGGTACCTTCCTTCGTTTGCATGATTTGCAAACCAAGAAAGAATTTGAGTTCACTCATCATAGACATCTCAAACTTCTCCGACATTAGCCTTCCAAACTTTTCACTAAAATGAGGGTTAGTCGAACCAAATATGATATCATCCACATAAATTTGGCACACAAATAATTCACCATTAACCCTTTTAGTAAAAAGTGTAGAATCAATCTTCCCAATTTCAAAGCCTTTTTTAATAAGAAACTTGGTCAATCATTTATACCATGCTCTAGGAGCTTGTTTAAGACCATAAAGAGCTTTGTGAAGTTTGTAAACATGATCGGGTTTCTTGGGATTAACAAAGCTGGGAGGTTGTTTAACATAGAATTCCTCCTCTCAATTTCACCATTAGAAAAGCACTTTTAATGTCCATTTGGTATAAGGTGATATCATGGTGATTGGCATCAGCAAGTAAGATGCGTATGGACTCAAGTCTAGCAACGGGGGCATAAGTCTCACCATAGTGCATACCTTCGACTTGAGTGTAGCCTTGAGTGACGAGACGGGCCTTGTTGCGTACAACTTGTCCATCCTCATCTTGCTTATTCCGAAACACCCATTTGGTTCCAATGACATTGTGCTTCTCATCAGGCTTTTCAACCAATGTCCATACTTGATTCCTCTCGAAGTTGTGTAGCTCTTCATGCATAGCGTTCACCCAATCCGGATCATCAAGAGCTTCTTCAACCTTCATAGGTTCAATACTAGAAATGAATGAGTAGTGTTCACAAAAGTTAGCCAAACGAGTTTTAGAGCGAGTAATTCTCCCGGTTTGAATATCATCAAAGATTTGTTCGACGGGATGATCTCTTGAGACTCTTGCTCTAACTCGTGAGAGCTTTTGTTTGGGTCGGGGTGGAACATCCTCTTCATTGTCTTGTTCTTCTACTTGTCCTTCTTCATTGTTGTTGGCATTGTTGTTCTCTTGTGGAGGTGGAGAAGGAGGTCGATGAGGTTCATCTTGGCGTGTTCCACCTGTGGATGCCTCCAAGTCAACTTGTGGTTTACCTTGTCGTGAAGTTGAGGCTTCCACTTGAATGGACGAAGTACTCTTGTTCACCACCGTTGGGCGAATCTTGACAATAGACAAGTCTTGAATTGCTTCTGAAGGATCTTTGTCTCCTACATCAATTGGCAATTGCTCTACTTGCGAGCCGTGAGATTCATCAAACTTCACATCTACCATCTCTTCAACCTTTCGGGTGAAATTGTTGTAGACACGGTAAGTGTGAGAGTTTGAGCCATAACCGAGTAGGAAACCTTCATGAGATTTAGGGGCAAATTTCGAACGACGATGCCTATCAAGAATGTAACATTTTGAGCCAAATACTCGAAAGTATCCAACTTGGGGTTTGTTACTGGTGAGAAGCTCGTATGCCGTCTTGCCGAGAAGCTTGTGAAGATATAGTCGATTTGTAGCATGACAAGCTGTCTCAACCGCTTCCGCCCAAAAGTGTCTTGGCGTCTTGTATTCATCAAGCATCGTTCTTGCCATCTCAATAAGTGTCCGGTTCTTCCTCTCAACAACTCCATTTTGTTGAGGTGTGTACGTAGCCGAGAACTCATGTGAAATCCCTGCTTCGTCAAGAAAGGTATCCACATTGGCGTTCTTGAACTCTGTTCCATTGTCGCTCCGAACCTTCTTGATCTTCACTTCAAATTGATTTTGGGCCTTCCTAGCGAAGTTCTTGAAGATCTTTTGGACCTGCGATTTATCATTAAGAAAGAACACCCACGTAAATCTTGAAAAGTCGTCAACAATGACCAGACCGAACGAGTTACCACCGAGACTCTTGTAGGCGTTGGGACCTAAAAGATCCATATGGAGTAGCTCAAGCGGTCTCCTCATGGTCATAATGTTCTTTACGGGATGACTTCCGCCAACCTGTTTTCCTGCTTGACAAGCATTGCAAAGTCTATCCTTGTCAAATATGACATCTTTAACACCAAGGATATGATCACCTTTAATAAGCTTATCAAGATTTCGCATGCCCATGTGACCTAACCTTCTATGCCACAACCAACCTTTAGAAGATTTAGCAATTAAGCAAGTACGAGGTTGAGCTCTTTTAGTGAAATCAACAATGTATAGATCACCTCTACGTATACCGGTAAAGACCATATTATGATTATCTCTACGAAACACTTGGCAATCTACTTCAGTGAATAGAACATTGAATCTGAAATCGGCTAGTCTAGATACGGAAAGTAAATTGTAACCAAGAGATTCAATGAGCATAACATTTTGGATAGAGCTGTCATGTGAGATGGCCACCTTACCAAGGCCAACCACCTTACCCTTTGATTTATCACCAAAAGTGACATACTTTCGGGGACCGTCATTTTCAGCGAGCTCTCGAAACATGTCCTTGTCTCTGATCATGTGATCGGTACATCCACTATCAAGAACCCATTCCTTTCCTCCAGCCACGTAACCGCGAAGGTTAGCCATAAGACCAAAGTGTCTCATTGACTCATCAAGATCAAAGTCACTATCATCATCCTCATCATAATATCCATGTTCAACATCATCATGTGATTGTTCATTACCTAGAGAGAGTGATTCATTAGATTTATGACCATGACAATGTGCATCTTTATGAATTCTAATGACTTGTGAGATGATGCTACTAATGACTCCAACATCTCCTTTGGCACGCATAAGGTCACGAAGCTCAAATGGACAATCATCAAATTTAGGATCACTAGGATGCATTTTATGAAAAGCAATGGACTTTTGAAGAATCTCATCTAGATTTTTCAAGGAATAGCATGGAAAGCGTTCCTCAAAATATCTCCATATAGTATAAGCACATTCAAATGTAGGTAAGCATACAAGCAAATTTCTAGGCAATCCTCTTATGATAAGATTAATAGTTCTAAGATTGCGGGTCATGTCAAGTTACTCATCGGGGGTAGGATGCAAGGGATCAATAGGAGGCGCACAAGGGCTAGTAATATACTTGTTCAAATTATATTCATTGAAAATCTCAAGCATATCATTTTTCCAAGCACCATAGAACTCTCCGTCAAGCATAGGCACTCTACTTCTAATACTCCCAATCATAGACTCATCCATCTTCCTCCAATGGTGATTAAACCAAAGCAATGGAGACCAAAGCTCTGATACCAATTGAAAGGATCGAGAAGAGGTGTCTAGAGGGAGGTGATTAGACCCTCAACAAGCAAAAGTGGTAATTTTTAAGTTCTTCATGTTGATGTGGAGTTTTAGCACAAGATTAAGCATTCACAATACATTTCAAGCAAGCATGGCCAGAGTATGAGTAGCGGAATGAGTAAAGCATGCTAATTGCAAGAAAGTAAAGGGATGGGATTGGAGTGTGCAAACGCAATGTAGACACCAAGATTTTTGGCGTGGTTCCGATAGGCGGTGCTATCGTACATCCACGTTGATGGAGACTTCAACCCATGAAGGGTAACAGTTGCGCGAGTCCACGGAGGGCTCCACCCATGAAGGGTCCATGAAGAAGCAACCTTGTCTATCCCACCATGGCCATCGCCCACGAAGGACTTGCCTCACTTGGGTAGATCTTCATGAAGTAGGCGATCTCGGTGCCCTTACAAACTTCTTGGTTCAACTCCACAATCTTGTCAGAGGCTCCCAAGCGACACCTAACCAATCTAGGAGACACCACTCTCTAAAAGGTAATAGATGGTGTGTTGATGATGAACTCCTTGCTCTTGTGCTTCAAATGATAGTCTCCCCAACACTCAACTCTCTCTCACAGATTTGGCTATGGTGGAAAGATGATTTGAGTGGAAAGTAACTTGGGGAAGGCTAGAGATCAAGATTCTTGTGGTAGGATTGGAATATCTTGGTCTCAACACATGAGTAGGTGGTTCTCTCTCAGAAAATGAGTAGTGGAAGTGTAGGCACGTTCTGATGGCTCTCTCTTGAATGGAGATGGGGGTGGAGGGGTATATATAGCCTCCACACAAAATCCAACCGTTACACACATTTGACCCAACTCGGTCAGACCGAATAGAAGAACTCGGTGAGACTGATTCAGTTCAAAATGTGAACATTAGGAATCTCGGTGGGACCGACTGGAACAACTCGGTGGGACCGATGTGCAAGGGCTAGGGAAAAAACCTCATCTCGGTGTGACCGATCGCTTGAACTCGGTGAGACCGATTTTAGCAACGAGCAAACAGAGAGTTGGTCAAGCAAACTTGGTGGGACCGATTGCTCATTTCGGTGAGACCGAAATGTTACAAAGGGAACCAGAGAGTTTGCAGGGCCATCTCAGGGAGACCGAGATCCGTATCGGTGTGACCGAATTGTCTAGGGTTTCTGGCAGTGGCTATGTCAACTGAACTCAGTGGCGCTGGATAGATAAATCGGTGGGGCCGAGTTTGACTTTGGGATTTGGACAAATGTGGAAATGAGAAAGTGGCTGAGGGTTTTTGGAGCAATATTGATAAATCTCCATCGTATCTACTTTTCCAAACTCTTTTGCCCTTGTTTTGGACTCTAATTTGCATGATTTGAATGGAACTAACCCGGACTGACGCTGTTTTCAGCAGAATTGCCATGGTGTTATTTTTGTGCAGAAATAAAAGTTCTCGAAATGACCTGAAACTTCACGGAGAATATTTTTGGAATAAATAAAAAATATTGGCGAAAGAATCAACCGAGGGGGACCCACCACCTGTCCACAAGGGTGGGGGGCGCGCCCCCTGGCTTGTGGGTCCCACAAAGCTCCACCGACCTCAACTCCAACTCCATATATTCATGTTCAAGGAGAAAAAACAGAGAGAAGGATTCATCGCATTTTACGATACGGAGCCGCTGCCACCTCCTGTTCTTCCTCGGGAGGGCAGATCTGGAGTCCGTTCAGGGCTCCGGAGAGGGGAAATCATCGCCATCATCATCATCAACCATCCTCCATCACCAATTTCATGATGTTCACCACCGTGCGTGAGTAATTCCATCGTAGGCTTGCTAGACGGTGATGGGTTGGATGAGATTTATCATGTAATCAAGTTAGTTTTGTTAGGGTTTGATCCCTAGTATCCACTATGTTCTAAGATTGATGTTGCTATGGCTTTGCTATGCCTAATGCTTGTCACTTGGGCCCGAGTGCCATGATTTCAGATCTGAACCTATTATGTTTTCATGAATATATATGTGTTCTTGATCCTATCTTGCAAGTGATACTCACCTACTACATGTTATGATCCGGCAACCCCGGAGTGACAATAGTCGGGACACTTTCCGGTGATGACCGTAGTTTGAGGAGTTCATGTATTCACTACGTGCTAATGCTTTGGTCTGATTCTCTATTAAAAGGAGGCCTTAATATCCCTTAGTTTCCATTAGGACCCCGCTGCCACGGGAGGGTAGGACAAAAGATGGCATGCAAGTTCTTTTCCATAAGCACGTATGACTATATTCGGAATACATGCCTACATTATATTGACGAATTGGAGCTAATTCTGTGTCACCTTAGGTTATAACTGTTGCATGATGAATGCCATCCAACTTAATTATCCATCATTGATCCATTGCCTACGAGCTTTTCACATATTGATCTTTGCTTCATTACTTTTCCGTTGCCACTGTTACGATTGCTACAAAACTGCTACTGTTACTTTTGCCACCATTACCGTTACTTCCATACTACTTTGCTACTAAATACTTTGCTGCAGATATTAAGTCTTTCAGGTGTGGTTGAATTGACACCTCAGCTGCTAATACTTGAGAATATTCTTTGGCTCCCCTTGTGTCGAATCAATAAATTTGGGTTGAATACTCTACCCTCTAAAACTGTTGTGATCCCCTATACTTGTGGGTTATCAAGACCTTTTTTCTGGCGCCATTGCCAAGGAGCATAGCTCTATTCTCTGAGTCACTTGGGATTTATATCTGTTGATCACTATGAGGAATTTGAAAGATACTAGAACCAAGATTTTTCCCTCTACTACGAGGGGAGGTAAGGAACTGCCATCTAGCTCTGCACTTGATTCACCTTCTGTTTAGAGTAAGCTTGCGACACCTACACCTACTAGTAATTCTGATATGTCGCAAGTAATTGCTGATGCCCCTTCTGCTATGCATGATGCTTATGATGATACTACTGCTTTGCTTGATAATACTGTGCCACTAGGTGAATTTCTTGATGAACAACCTACTAGGGTTAGAGAAAATGAAATTACTGAAACTGATGATATTATTGAAACTAAAGATTATGATTCTCCCCTAGATATGGTTTGCCTGTTGTACCTGAGGGTTATATTATGGATGAAGAAACTGCTAGAGACTTTTTTGCTTGTAATGATAGAGAGGATCTTATGAAACTGTTAGCTAAGCTGAAGGAAAAGTCTTTGAATGCTAGAATGCAATATGATCCTAAGTTTGCTACTTCACCTATCTTTGTTACTGATAAGGATTATGAATTCTCTGTCGATCCTGAGTTAATTACTTTGGTAGAATCTGATCCTTTCTATGGTTATGAATCTGAGACTGTTGTGGCACATCTTACTAAATTGAATGATATAGCCACCCTATTCGCTCATGAGGAAAAAATCCGCTATTACTATATTCTTAAATTGTTTCCTTTCTCGTTAAAGGGTGATGCTAAGTTATGGTTTAATTCTCTTGCTCCTGGTTGTGAGCGCAGCCCCAAAGATATGATTTACTACTTCTCTGAAAAATATTTCCCTGCTCATAAGAAACAAGCTGCTTTAAAGGAAATATTTAACTTTGTGCAAATTGAAGAAGAGAGTCTCCCACAAGCTTGGGGGAGGCTTCTCCAATTACTTAATGCTTTGCCTGATCAACCTCTCAAGAAAAATGAAATACTTGATATCTTTTATAATGGACTAACCGATGCTTCTAGGGACCACCTAGATAGTTGTGCTAGTTGTGTTTTCAGGGAACGAACTGTTGAGCAAGCTGAATTGCTTTTGAATAATATATTGAGTAATGATAATGGTTGGACTCTTCCCGAACCAACTCCTAAGCCAACTTCAAAGAAAAGGGGTATTCTATTCCTCAGTCCTGAAGATATGCAAGAGGCAAAGAAATCTATGAAAGAAAAAGGTATTAAAGCTGAAGATGTTAAGAATTTACCGCCTATTGAAGAAATACATGGTCTTGATAACCTGACACAGGTAGTAGAGGTAAACTCTCTTTATAGATTTGATGAAGGTGATATTCCTCATAATAAGTCTGCTAGTCAATGCTTGGATGAGTTTGATAATTTTATTTTTAAACAAGAAAATTTCAATGCTTATGTTAGTAGACAATTGAAATGTAATGCTCACATGCTTGACCACTTGGGTGATTATATGAGTAGAATTGTTAATGATCTTAAGCTTATTAGTAAACATGCTTCCATTATTAGAACTCAAGCAGAACAAGTACTTAAGGCACATGATGATTTGCTTAATGAGTTGAATAGTAAGAACAATGATAATGCTGTTAGGGTTATGACTAGAGGTGGTAAAATGACCCAGGAACCTTTGTATCCTGAGAGTCATCCTAAGAGAGTTGAGCAAGATTCTTAGAGAATTAATACTGATGTATCTAGTCCTAGTAATAAAAAGAAAAAGAAAACTGATAGGACTTTGCATACTTCTAGTGAACCTGTTATAGACACACTTGAGAATCCAAATGATATTTCTATTTCTGATGCTGAGACACAATCTGGTGATGAACATGAACCTAGTGATAATGTTAATGATGATGTTCATGTCAATGCTCAACCTAGTAATGATAATGATGTAGAGCTTGAACCTGCTGTTGATCTTGATAACCCACAATCAAAGAATCAACATTATGATAAGAGAGACTTCGTTGCTAGGAAACATGGTAAAGAAAGAGAACCATGGGTTCAGAAACCCATGCCCTTTCCTCCTAAGCCATCCAAGAAAAAGGATGATGAGGATTTTGAGCGCTTTGCTGAAATGATTAAACCTATCTTCTTGCGTATGCGTTTAACTGATATGCTTAAAATGCCTCCTTATGCTAAGTATATGAAAGATATTGTTACAAATAAAAGAAAGATACCTGAAGCTAAAATTTCCACCATGCTTTCTAATTACACTTTTAAGGGTGGAATACCAAAGAAACTTGGAGATCCAGGAGTACCAACTACACCATGCTCCATTAAAAGAAACTATGTTAAAACTGCTTTATGTGATCTTGGAGCCAGTGTTAGTGTTATGCCTTTCTCTTTATATCATAGACTTGAATTGAATAAGTTGACACCTACTGAAATCTCTTTGCAAATGGCTGATAAATCAACTGCTATACCCATCGGTATTTGTGAGGATGTGCCTGTTATGGTTGCAAACGTTACTATCTTAACGGACTTTGTTATTCTTGATATTCCCGAGGATGATAGTATGTCGATCATCCTTGGTAGATCCTTTTTGAATACTACAGGGGCTGTTATTGATTGCAATAACGGCAATGTCACTTTTCATGTTAATGGTAATGAGCATACTGTACACTTTCCGAAGAAACAACCTCAAGTTCATAGTATCAATTCTATTGGAAAATTTTCAACTATTACTATCGGAGGTTTTGAATTCCCTCTCCCTACTGTCAAAAAGAAATATAATATTCTTATTGTTGGGGACATGCATATCCCTGTTGAGGTAACTTAGTGTTATTCGAAAATTCTCCGGTTCCATGTTATTCGAAAGAAGTTTGTTAATGAGACTTGATCAACCTTGTTAACGGATTCCTTTTGATGAGCATGAGATGGATGAATTTAGAAGGCACAACCTGCTGTACCCACCTCTTACTTTCTGTTATTTAGATTAAATAAAGCAAAAATAGTATTTTATGTCCGTTTTCTGAATTATCCATGCAATAAAAAATGTCCCAAAAATAAAAGTTCTCCAAATGCCCTAAAAATTTAGTATGATTTTTTATAGAATATTTTAGAATTTCTGGCACTAAGAATGCACCAGGGGGCTGCACCAGTGGACCACAAGGGTGGAGGGCACGCCCCCTTGCCTTGTGGGTCCCACGTAGGCCCCCCTCACTTATTCCAGCACCCATCCACTTTGTCTTCCTCCAGAAAGAATCATCCCGTAGCTCAAACCCGTGTTCTTTCTCATCTTGCTGCCATTTTCGATCTCCTTGTGCAAAGCTCCATTTGCAAAACTATTTTGGGGGATTGTTCTTCGGTATGAGACTCCTCCAATGGTCCAATTAGTTTTTGTTCTAGTGCTTTATTTATTGCGAATTTTTGCTGCTGTGGTGACCTTGTCCTTGAGCTTGCATGTCAAATTTATGTGGTCCAAAGTAGTTTTGATGCATGATATAGCCTCTAGACACTTGTAATAGTAGTTGCTATTAGTTTTGTTGAGTTTGGTTCACTTTTATTTTTAAGTCACTAAAAATTTCAGAAATTTTCAGAGAAAATGATGAGGAGATTGTTAGGAGGCTCTTCAAGTCGGGGTTCTAAAGAAAAGGAAAATTCAGAGAAGAAGAAGCCCAAGTACAACCTTCCTTGCACCGCGGAAGTTCGGCCGTGTGAATGGCCATGTGATGCATTCTTGGAGGCGGCCAGAATTTATGAGGATTTATATTATTTGGCTGGGAATGCAGGCATTGCCGACTTTCTCCACGATAAGTGTGATCAGTACCTCTTACTCACTAATACTTTCATGCAAAATTTTCACTTCCATGCTAGGAGATCACCACCCACGGTAGAATTTTATTTATATGATGAGCATAAGGAGATGATGCTTTATGACTTTTGTGAGGTTTGCAAATTACCTTATGAAGGTAGCGTCGATGAGCCACGTCCTGGAGATGTGGAAGATTTTATTGATGAAGTTACCGTAGGGGAAAGGAGAAAGGTGTCGGAAGCGAGAGTGGCTAGTTTACATTTTCCTGTTTTGCGCTATTACTCATTATTTGCGGGGAGATGTTTAATTGGTTGCGGGGAGAGTGGAGGCTTTAGTGCTCCTGACATTGCTATTTTGCGCCATGCTTTACTTCGTGATAAAACTTTTAGTTTGGGCGCTATGGTTGCTCAACGGTTGAGTTTAAACCATACGAAGGGTCCTATCTTTGGAGGTATCTATGCCTCTCGCCTTGCTAAACGCTTCGAGATACCCATTAGGCACGATGAAAAAGAGGAGAAGCTGCTGCCCACTATATACTTAGATTATGAAAGAATGGTAGCACGTGATTTTATTAAGAAAGACGATGACAAGAGACTCATCTATAACCTCGTATTTAGCGAGAAGACTTGTCAGATTATTACCTTGCCTGCATCTTCTTTGTTCGATATTCATTCAGGCAGGTACTTCATCATGCTCGCGGACATTTACGCATACTGGGAGGGGACGCGATCTCCAGTTCCTGAGCCAGAGCCATCACCTGATCCGTATCAGGAGTCTATTTATCAGTGGGAGCCGTAGGAGCTCGCTAACCAGTGGAACCCCCAGGATACTCCTTAGTACACCGGAGAGGGTCACTTTGATCCATGGGCCTAAACCAACTTAGGCCAAAAGCCTAAGCTTGGGGGAGTACGTATTTCTCATTGACATTACATTCATATTCACACACTCATTCCAGTTGTCGGTGTTCATAGCTTTTCATTGTATTATCCATGTTAGTTTACTTCCTTTTTAATGCTTTCTTCTTGTGTGTTCGAAAAACATTGAGAAGAACAAAAAAAATTAGTCATAGCTTATTTCCCTACCATGCTTAGTTGTAGTATTAAAGAAAACCCAAAAAGATTTCTTGTTCTTCTTTTGCTTGTTGGGAGCTTTCCCGTGTAAATAGTTTTTCTCGTTCCTGTTTTACTTTCTTCAGAAAAACAAAAACCCCCAAAACATTTCAGTGTGTTTCTTTGAAATTCTTTTTCTTTTCTTTGGGGGTCGAGAGGAGAAGACCACGATGAAAATGTTGAGTGGCTCTCATATGCATTATTGTTCATCTAACGAAGATCCCATATTACCTTGTCTTCTCCTTTGAATAAATGTTTGCAGATTCCAGCTTAGTCCAATGCACGTGCACTATTATTATTATTCACATTGTTCGGTCGTGCAAGTGAAAGGCAATAATGACGATATATGATGAAATGATTGGGATGAGGAAAAGCTGGTATGAACTCGACCTATCTTGTTTTTGTAAATATGATTAGTTCATCGTTCCTGATTCAGCCTATTATGAATGAAACATGTTTGCAATGACAATTAGATATTATAGTTACTCATTCCATGCTTAATTATCTAGGAGTTTATAACGGTTTACCTTGCATGCCAACATGCTTTTAAAATGGTTGTGATGTAGTATGATGGGATGGTATCCTCCTCTGAATGATTCGAGTGGCTTGACTTGGCACATGTTCACACATGTAGTTGAAAACAAAATCAACATAGCCTCCATGATATTTATGTTCATGGTGATTTGTATCCTACTCATGCTTGCACTCAATGTTGGTTACTCTCAATGCATGTTTATGACTGTTGTCACTCTCTAGTTGGTCGCTTCCCATTCTTTTGCTAGCCTTCACTTGTACTAAGCGGGAATACTGCTTGTGCATCCACTTCCATAAACCCAAAGTTATTCCATATGAGTCCACCATACCTTCCTATATGCGGTATTTACTTGCCGTTCCAAGTAAATTTGCATGTGCCAAACTCTAAACCTTCAAATGATAATCTGTTTTTTATGCCCGAATCGCTCATGTAGCAACTGAGGGCAGTCAGTATCTTCCATGCTAGGTGGGTTATTCTCACGATGAGTGGACTCCGCTCATCATTCACGAGAAAATGGCTGGTAATCAGGATGCCCAGTCCCATGCTCAAATCAAATCAAAACAAATTAAAACAAAACTCCCCCAGGATTGTTGCTTGTATGGACGGTACCCGTTGTTTCGAACCAGCCGTGGAGTGTGCTTGTTGGTTGAGGGGGAGTAAAAAACTTTACCATTCTGTTTGGGAACCGGCTATAATGTATGTAGCATGGAAGATATCGAGATCTCTTGGTCGTTATGTTGACAATGAAAGCATACCGCTCAAAATTATATTCATCTCTGTTTCAAAAAGCTCGAGCTCTGGCACCTCTGCAAATCCCTGCTTCCCTCTACGAAGGGCCTATCTATTTACTTTTATTGTTGAGTCATCATTCTCTTATAAAAAGCACTAGTTAGAGAGCACCACTGTCATTTGTATGCTTTGCTATTAATTGATATTGAGTATGACTGTGACTGGATCTCTTTTACCATGAATTATAATGTCTAGTCAGTCCTTGATCTTCAGGGGTGCTCTGCATTTATGTTTTACGGTCTCAAAAAGGGCTAGCGAGATACCATCTTGTTATATCATATCACGATTGTTTTGTAAAAGTGTTGTCATCTGAGATTTATTATTATTACTCGCTAGCTGATTGTGCCATTGATATGAGTAAACGTGAGACCTAAAGGTTATTGCGAATGTGGTTAGTTCATAATCTTTGCAAAAAACCTAAATGCTAGCTATACATATTTGCAACAACAAGATCAAACAGAGTTTGTAAAAGTTTTTCTTTATCACTTTCAGTTTGTCAACTGAATTGGTTGAGGACAAGCAATGGGTTAAGCTTGGGGGAGTTGATACGTCTCCATCGTATCTACTTTTCCAAACTCTTTTGCCCTTGTTTTGGACTCTAATTTGCATGATTTGAATGGAACTAACCCGGACTGATGCTGTTTTCAGTAGAATTGCCATGGTGTTATTTTTGTGCAGAAATAAAAGTTCTCGGAATGACCTGAAACTTCACGGAGAATATTTTTGGAATAAATAAAAAAATATTGGTGAAAGAATCAACTGAAGGGGACCCACCACCTGTCCACAAGGGTGGGGGCGCGCCCCCCTGGCTTGTGGGTCCCACGAAGCTCCACCGACCTCAACTCCAACTCCATATATTCACGTTCGGGGAGAAAAAATATCAGAGAGAAGGATTCATTGTGTTTTACGATATGGAGCCGCCGCCACCTCCTGTTCTTCCTCGGGAGGGCAGATCTGGAGTCCGTTCAGGGCTCCGGAGAGGGGAAATCGTCGCCATCATCATCATCCATCCATCCTCCACCAATTTCATGATGCTCACCGCCGTGCGTGAGTAATTCCATTGTAGGCTTGCTGGACGGTGATGTGTTGGATGATATTTATCATGTAATCGAGTTAGTTTTGTTAGGGTTTGATCCCTTGTATCCACTATGTTCTAAGATTGATGTTGCTATGACTTTGCTATGCCTAATGCTTGTCACTAGGGCCCGAGTGCCATGATTTCAGATCTGAACCTATTATGTTTTCATGAATATATATGTGTTCTTGGTCCTATCTTGCAAGTTATAGTCACCTACTACGTGTTATGATCCGGCAACCCCGGAGTGACAATAGTCGGGACACTTCTCGGTGATGATCGTAGTTTGAGGAGTTCATGTATTCACTAAGTGCTAATGCTTTGTTCTGGTTCTCTATTAAAAGGAGGCCTTAATATCCCTTAGTTTCCATTAGGACCCTGCTGCCACGGGAAGGTAGGACAAAAGATGTCATGCAAGTTCTTTTCCATAAGCACGTATGACTATATTCGGAATACATGCCTGCATTATGTTGATGAATTGGAGCTAGTTCTGTGTCACCTTAGGTTATAACTATTGCATGATGAATGCCATCCGACATAATTATCCATCATTGATCCATTGCCTACGAGCTTTTCATATATTGATCTTTGCTTCGTTACTTTTCCGTTGCCACTGTTACGATTGCTACAAAACTACTACTATTACTTTTGCCACCGTTACCGTTACTTCCATACTACTTTGCTACTAAATACTTTGCTGCAGATATTAAGTCTTTCAGGTGTGGTTGAATTGACAACTCAGCTGCTAATACTTGAGAATATTCTTTGGCTCCCCTTGTGTCGAATCAATAAATTTGGGTTGAATACTCTACCCTCGAAAACTGTTGCGATCCCCAATACTTGTGGGTTATCAAATATCACTAAGCACTTTGAGCAAGTAGACCATTAAGCAACACCTCATCCCCTTTTAATAGTATTGGCTTTCCTATGGACTCAGTGTGATCTTGGATCACTAAAATGAAAATGAAGAGTCTTGAGCTTTTGCCAATCTTTGTCCTTAGCATTTTGAAGGGGTTCCACATCCTCTTGTCCTTGCCATGCCGTTGTTGAACTGAGCTGAAATACACTAGGTAAAGGTGTTAGTCCAACAAGAGATATGTTGACATTAATTACCAAAATCACCCAGGGAGCACTTGTGCTTTCAATATCTCTCAACCCGGGCATTTGCTTGAAATATTAACTTCAACTCTTGGAACATCTCATATGCTCCATGACGTTCGAAACGTCTTTGAAGTCCCGGTTCTAAGCCGTAAAGCATGGCACACTAAACTATCGAGTAGTCATCAGATCAAGCTTGCCAGATGTTCAAAACATCAGCTTCTGCTCCTGCAGCAGGCCTTTCACCTAGCGGTGCATCAAGGACATATTTCTTCTATGCAGCAATGAGGATAATCCTCAAGTTACCGACCCAGTCCGTGTAGTTGCTACCATCATCTTTCAACTTAGCTTTCTCTAGGAACGCATTAAAATTCAGGGGAACGGTAGCACGGTCCATTGATCTACAACATAGATATGCAAATACTATCAGGACTAAGTTCATGATAAATTAAGTTCAATTAATCAAATTACTAATGAACCCCCACTTAAATAAACATCCCTCAAGTTATCTAAGTGATACGTGATCCAAATTAACTAACCCATGTCCGATCATCACGTGAGATGGGGTAGTCATCAATGGTGAACATCTCTATGTTGATCATATCTACTATATGATTCACGTTCGACCTTTCGGTCTCCAGTGTTCTGAGACCGTGTCTGTACAAGCTAGGCTCGTCAAGTTTAACCCAAGTATTCTGCTTGTGTAAAACTGGCTTACACCCGTTTATGTGAATGTAGAGTCTATCACACCCGATCATCACGAGGTGCTTCAAAACAACAAACTTTAGCAACGGTGCATACTCGGGGAGAACACTTTTATCTTGAAATTTAGTGAAGGGATCATCTTATAATGCTACCGCCGATCTAAGCAAAATAAGATGCATAAAAGATAAACATCACATGCAATCAAAATATGTGACATGATATGGCCATCATCATCTTGTGCTTTTGATCTCCATCTCCAAAGCATCGTCATGATCTCCATCGTCACCGGCTCGACACCTTGATCTCCATCGTAGCGTCGTGGTCGTCTCGCCAACTATTGCTTCTACAACTATTGCTAACGCATAGCGATAAAGTAAAGCAATTACATGGCGATTGCATTTCATACAATAAAGAGACAACCATAAGGCTCCTGCCGGTTGTCGATAAATTACAAAACATGATCATCTCATACAACAACGTATATCACATCATGTCTTGACCATATCACATCACAACATGCCCAGCAAAAACAAGTTAGATGTCCTCTACTTTGTTGTTGCAAGTTTTACGTGGCTGCTACGGGCTTCTAGCAAGAACCGTTCTTACCTACGGCAAAAACCACAATGGTGAATTATCAAGTTTGTTGTTTTAACCTTCTTCAAGGAATGGTCGCAGTCAAACTCGATTCAACTAAAGTAGGAGAAACAGACACCCGCCAGCCACCTTTATGCAAAACTAGTTGCATGTCAGTCGGTGGAACCGGTTTCATGTATGTGCACATGTAAGGTTGGTCCAGGCCGCTTCATCCCACAATGCCGCCGAATCAAAATAAGAAATTGGTGGTAAGAAGTATGAACATCACCACCCACAACTTCTTTGTGTTCTACTCATGCATATCATCTATGCATAGACCTGGCTCGAATGCCACTGTTGGGAAACGTTTCATGGAAAACAAAAACAAAATCTATGCACACGCAATGATCTATCTATGGAGATGCATAGCAACGAGGGGGAGAGTGTGTCTATGTACCCTCGTAGACCGTAAGCGGAAGCGTTTCATAACGCGGTTGATGTAGTCGAACTTTCTTCGCGCTCCAACCGATCTAGTACCGAACGTACGACACCTCTGCGTTCTGCACACGTTCAGCTCGGTGGCGTCCTCCACCTTCTTGATCTAGCAAGATGGGTGAAGTAGTGGATGAGTTCTGGTAGCACGACGGCGTGGTGACAGTGATGGTGATGTGATCTTCGCAGGGCTTCGCCTAAGCACTACGAAAATATGACCGAGGGAGTAAACGGTGGATGGGGGCACCCTACACGGCTAAGACAATGTTGTGTCCTTGTGTGGCACCCCCCTCCCCACATATATATAGGTGGGAGGGGGGAGGAGGCAGCCTAGGGTAGCCAGGGTGCACCCCAAGGTGCTGGCCGACGGCCCTAGGGCTCCTGCCCTCCTGCGCCCCCCTTTCCTTGTACGAAGAAGGGGGGAGGAAAGAGGGGGGAGAGGGAAGGAAGAGGGAGTCCTACTCCGCACTTTCCTTGCCCTCCCCTCTTTCCTTCTCCTCCTCATAGGCTGGCCTGCTATGGGGGCGCACCAGCCCCTTGTGGGCTGGTGTGTTCCCTCTCTTGGCCCATAAGGCCCATAACTTTGCCGGGGGTGCCCGAAACTCCTATCTGGTGACCCGATAAGTACCCGGTACCCCCCGAAACACTTCCGGTGTCCGAATACTATCGTACTATATATCAATCTTTACCTCTCGACCATTTCGAGACTCCTTGTCATGTCCGTGATCTCATCCGGGACTCCGAACAACATTCGGTCACCAAATCACATAACTCATATAATACAATATCGTCATCGAACGTTAAGCGTGCGGACCCTACGGGTTCGAGAACTATGTAGACATGACCGAGACACCTCTCCGGTGAATAACTAATAGTGGAACCTGGATGCTCATATTGGTTCCTACATATTCTACGAAGATCTTTATCAGTCGAACCGTTATGACAACATACGTAATTCCCTTTGTCCATCGGTATGTTACTTGCCCGAGATTCGATCGTTGGTATCTTTATACCTAGTTCAATCTCGTTACTGGCAAGTCTCTTTACTTGTTCCGTAATACATCACCTTGTGACTAACTCCTTAGTTATTTGCTTGCAAGCTTATGATGTGTATTACCGAGAGGGCCCAGAGATACCTCCCCGATACTCGGAGTGACAAATCCTAATCTTGATCTATGCCAACTCAACAAACACCTTCGGAGATACCTGTAGAGCATCTTTATGATCACCCAGTTACGTTGTGATGTTTGATAGCACACAAGGCATTCCTTCGGTATTCAGGAGTTGCATAATCTCATAGTCAAAAGAATATGTATTTGACATGAAGAAAGCAATAGCAATAAAACTGAACGGTCATTATGCTAAGCTAACGGATGGGTCTTGTCCATCACATCATTCTCCTAATGATGTGATCCCGTTATCAAATGACAACTCATGTCCATGGTTAGGAAATCTTAACCATCCTTGATCAACGAGCTAGTCTAGTAGAGGCTTACTAGGGACACGGTGTTTGTTTATGTATTCACACATGTATTTAAGTTTCCGATCAATAAAATTCTAGCATGAATAATAAACCTTTATCAGGAATAAGAAAATATAAAATAACAACTTTATTATTGCCTCTAGGGCATATTTCCTTCACCTCTGTGATCAAATCCCCCTCCGGCAGGATGCCGGAAAAAGCCCCAAGATGGGATATCATGGGTATAGAAGGTTACGGTGGTGGAAAAGTATTTTGGTGGACGCTTCTGGTCGTTTGGGAATATTTGGGAATTTATAGGACAAAGATTAGGGTTGGAGGACTCCCGTGGGGCCCAAAAGCTAGGGAACGCCCCCCTAGGGCGCGCCCTGAGGGCTTGTTGAGCCCTCGGGACTCTTCTGCCTTCCTCTCCAAGTCCTGCGTGTGTCTTCTGGTCCAAAAAAAATCATCATAAAGTTTTATTCCATTTGGACTCCATTTGATATTCCTTTTCTGTAAAACTCAAAAACAAGGAAAAAACAGAAACTGGCACTGGCACTGGGCTCTAGGTTAATAAGTTATTCCCAAAAATAATATAAAATAGCATATTAATGCATATAAAACATCCAAAACAGATAATATAATAGCACGGAACAATAAAAAATTATAGATACGTTGGAGACGTATCAAGCATCCCCAAGCTTAATTCCTGCTCGTCCTCGAGTAGGTAAATGATAAAAACAGAATTTTTGATGTGGAATGCTACCTAACATATTTATCCATGTAATTTTCTTTATTATGGCATGAAAATTCAGATCCAGACGATTCAAAACAAAAATTTTAATATTGACAAAAAAACAATAATACTTCAAGCATACTAATAAAGCAATCATGTCTTCTCAAAATAACATGGCCAAAGAAAGTTATCCCTACAAAATCATATAGTCTGGCTATGCTCCATCTTCATCACACAAAGTATTAAATCATGCACAACCCCGATGACAAGCCAAGCAATTGTTTCATACTTTTGATGTTCTCTAAGAATTCAAACCACTTAGAACTCTAAGAATTCAACATGCAAGTCCATTTACAGCAGCACCAAGAGTGGCTAATTATTCAAAATATAAACCACTAGAGCAAAAAAACTAATTGGAGCAATGAAGGAGTCACATACCAAGTAGCAATCCCCCAAAACAGTTTCGGAAATGGAGCTTCGAGCAAAGAGATCAAAATCCGCGGGTTTGAGAGCAAGAACACGGGGGAGAGAGCTATGGTGACTTTTTTCTGGAGGTAGGAGATGACATGGGCTAAAGAGATAAGTGAGGGGACCCATGTGGGGCCCACCACCCACCAGGGCGCGCCTGGGGTGGCTGGCGCGCCCTGGTGTCTTCTTGGCACCAGGGGCACCCCCTTTGATGTTATTTGTACCAGAAATTCTTAAATATTCAGAAAAAAATTGTGTTAAAATTTCAGGTCATTCTGAGCACTATTATTTTTGACCACTTTTTTACTGCACGGAAAATTCAGAAAACAGGATAAACATGTCATTTTATTTTATTTAACTAAGAAAAACAGAAGAAAAAAAATGTAGGGACAGAAGGTTGTGCTTACTAAATTCATCGACCACATGCCTCTCGAAAACAATCCATTAATAAGGTTGATCAAGTCTTATTAACAATCACTTTCGATTAACATGAACCCGAAGAACTTTCATGAAACACTAAGTTACCTCAACGGGGATATGCATATCCCCAACAATAAGTATGTCATATTTCTTTTTGGCAGTAGGTAGAGGGAGTTGAAAACTTCCAATAGTAATCGTCGGAGATTTTTCAATAACATTAATACCATTCACTTGGAATTGTTTCTCGGAAAGTGCACCGTATGCTCATTACCATTAATATGAAAAATGACTTTGCTTTTATTGCAATCAGTAACAACCCCTGCAGTATTCAAAAAGGGTCTACCAAGGATACTCGACATGTTGTCGTCCTCGGGCATCTCAAGTATAACAAACTCTGTTAAGATAGTAACATTTGCAACAACAACTGGCACATCTTCACAAATACCGATAGGTATGGCAGTTGATTTGTCATCCATTTGCAATGATATTTCAGTAGGTGTGAGTTTATTCAAATCAAGTCTTTTATATAAATAGAAAGGCATAACACTAACACCAGCTCCTAAATCACATAAAGCAGTTTTGACATAATTTCTTTTAATAGAGCAAGGTATAGTTGGTATTCCCGGATCTCCAAGTTTTTTAGGTACTCCATTCTTAAAAGTATAATTAGCAAGCATGGTGGAGATTTCAGCTTCAAGTATCTTTCTTTTATAAGTGACAATTTCTTTCATGTATTTTGCATAAGGGGCCATCTTTAAAATATCAGTCAAGCGAGTGCGCAAAAAGACTGGCCTAAGCATTTCAGCAAAGCGTTCAAATTCTTCATCATCCTTTTTATTAGATGGTTTAGGTGGAAAGGGCATGGGTTTTTGAACCCATGGTTCTCTTTCTTTACCATGTTTTCTAGAAACAAAGTCTCTTTTATCATATTGTTTATTTTTAGGTTGTGGGTTATCAAGATCAATAGCGGGTTCTATCTCAACATCATTATTTGGTTCTTTATCACTGGCTGGTTGAGTGTCTACATGAACATCATCATTATCATTTCATTATAACTAGATGAATGTTCATTACCTAATTGAGTTTCAACATCAGAAATAGAAACATCATTAGTATCTTCAGGAGGTTTTTCTATTTCAGGTTCACTAGAAGTATGCAAAGTCCTCTCATTGTTCCTTTTCTTTTTCTTTTTAGAAGGACTAGGTGCGTCAGCATTAATTCTTTGAGAGTCTTGTTCAATTCTTTTAGGGTGTCCCTCGGGATAAACTGGTTCCTAGGTCATTTTTCCTCCTCTAGTTGCTACTCTAACAGCATAATCATTCATATTATTGTTCATTTCACTAAGTAGTTCTCTTTGAGATTTAGCAACATGTTCTAACTGAGTTTGAACCATAGAGGCATGTTTTCCTACACCTCTAACATCATTAGTGATTCTAAATAACAAGTCACTCAAGCGAGCAATCATATCAGAATTTTGTTTCAATTGTTTCATAACATTTGCATTGAAGTGATCTTGTTTTCTAATGTAATTATCAAATTCATAAAGGCATTGACTAGGATGTTTATTGTAAGGGATGTCACCTTCATCAAACTTTAATAAAGAATTTACCTCTACCACCTGTGGTGGTGGTGTATCCAGTCCATGTATTTGTTCAATAGGTGGTAAATTCTTAACATCTTCAGCTTTAATACCTTTTTCCTTCATACATTTCTTTGCCTCTTGCATATCTTCAGGACTGAGAAATAAGATACCCTCTTCTTCGGAGTGGGTTTAGGTGGTGGTTCAGAAAGAGTCCAATCATCATAATTCTTCAATATATTATTCAATAATTCCTCAGCTTGTTTAATAGTTCGCTCCCTGAAAACACAACCAGCACAACTATCTAGGAAGTCCCTAGAAGCATCGGTTAGTCCATTATAGAAGATATCAAGTATTTCATTTTTTTTCTGAAGAGGATGACCAAGCAAAGTGTTAAGCAATTGGAGAAGCCTCCCCCAAGCTTGTGGGAGACTCTCTTCTTCAATTTGCACAAAGTTAAATATTTCCTGTAAGGCAGCTTGTTTCTTATGAGCAAGAAAATATTTTTCAGAGAAGTAATAAATCATATCCAGGGGACTACGCACACAACCAGGAGCAAGAGTATTGTACCATATCTTAGCATCACCCTTTAATGAGAATGGAAATAGCTTGAGGATATAATAATAGCGAATTTTCTCATCATGAGCAAATAGGGTGGCTATATCATTTAATTTTGTAAGATGTGCCACAACGGTTTCAGTTTCAGAGCCATGGAAAGGATCAAATTCAACCAAAGTAATTAACTCTGGGTCGACACAGAATTCATAATCCTTATCGGTAACAAAGATAGGTGAAGTAGCAAACTTAGGATCACATTTTGTTCTAGCATTCAAAGATTTTTCTTTCTGTTTGCATAATAATCTCTTAAGATCATCTCTATCCTTGCAAGCAAGAAAGTCTCTAGCTATCTCCTCATCCATAACATAACCCTTAGGTATCTTAGGCAATTCAAATCTAGGAGAGCTATATCTAATAGATGATTCATAATTCTTAGTTTCAAAGACTTCATCAGTTTTAGTAATTTCATCAGTTTCAGCATTCTCACTGTCTTTAGCTCTAGCAATTTGTTCATCAAGAAATTCACCTAGTGGCACATTATCATCAAGCAAGGTACTAGCATCATCATAATTATCATTCATAGTAGAAGTAGCATCATCAAGACCTTGCGACATATCAGGATTAATAGCATGTGGTGGTGTTGCAAGTCTATTCAAAATAGAAGGTGAATCAAGTGCAGAGCTAGATGGCAGTTCCTTGCCTCCCCTTGTCTTAGAGGGAACGATCTTGGTTCTTGGATCTTTCAGATTCTTCATAGTGATAAATAGATAATTATCCCAAGTGACTCAACAAATATTGTTATGCTCCCCGGCAACGGCGCCAGAAAAAGGTCTTGATAGCCCACAAGTATAGGGGATCGCAACAGTTTTCGAGGGTAGAGTATTAAACCCAAATTTATAGATTCGACACAAAGGGAGCCAAAGAATATTTGTAAGTATTAGTAGTTGAGTTGTCAATTCAACCACACCTGAAGATTAAATATCTGCAGCAAAGTGATCAGTAGCACATTAATACGATAGTTTGATAGCAGTGGTAATAGTAATAGTAACGGTAACAGTGATGGCAATGATTTTGTAGCAGTTGTAACAGTAGCAATAGCAATAGTAACTTAGCAAGAACAATATGTGGAAAACTCATAGGCATTGGATCGGTGAATTCGTTGGATGATATTCATCATATATCAGTCATAACCAAGGGTGACACAGTACTAGCTCCAGTTCATAAATATAATGTAGGCATGTATTTCGTAAATAGTCATACGTGCTTATGGAAAAGAACTTGCATGACATCTTTTGAGGAAACTAAGGGATATTAATGCCTCCTTTTAATAGAGAACCGGAACAAAGCATTAACACATAGTGAATACATGAACTCCTCAAACTACGATCATCACCGGAAAGTATCACAATTACTATCACCCTGGGGTTTACGGATCATAACACGTAATAGGTGCATATGACTTGCAAGATCGGATCTAGAACATAGATATAATGGTGAAAAAATAAACGGTTCAGATCTGAAATCATGGCACTCGAGCCCTAGTGACAAGCATTAAGCATGGCAAAGTAATAGCAACATCAATCTCAGAACATAGTGGATACTAGGGATCAAGCCCTAACAAAACTAACTCGATTACATGATGAATCTCATCCAACTCCTCACCGACCAGCGACCCTACGAAGGAATTACTCACTCCCGGTGGGGAGCATCATGGAATTGGTGATGAAGGAGGGTTGGTGATGACAAAGAGCGAAGACCCCCTCTCCGGGGCCCCGAACGGGCTCCAGATCTGGCCTCCCGATGAAGAACAGGAGGTGGCGGCGGCTCCGTATTGTAAAACATGATGAAACTTCCTCCCCTATTTTTTTCTAGAAAAATAGGATTTTATAGCGTCGGAATTAGGGTCAGCGGAGCCCCGAGGGCCTCACCACCCACCAGGGCGCACCAGGGGGTGGCGCGCCCTGGTGTCTTGTGGGCAGCCAGGGCAACCCTGATACCTGGCGCGCCCTGGTGGGTGGTGGGCAGCCAGGGCAACCCTGATACGTCTCTGTCGTATCTATAATTTTTGATTGTTTCATGCCAATATTATACAACTTTCACATATTTTTGGCAACTTTTTATATGATTTATTGGACTAACCTATTGATCCAGTGCCTAGTGCCAGTTCCTGTTTGTTCCATGTTTTTTGTTTCACAGAAAATCCATATCAAACGAAGTCCAAACGCGATAAAAATTTACGGAGAATTATTTTGGAATATTTATGATTTTTGGGAGGTGGAATCAATGCAAACGGGGGCCCACAGTGAAAACAACCCACCAGGGCACGCTAGGCACCCCCTTGCGCGCCCAGGTATCTTGTGCCCTCCTCGAATGTCAATTGGGGCCCTTCTTCTGGCAAAAGAAAGCTAATTTATGTAAAAAAATTATGTAAAAATTTCAGTGCAATCGGAGTTACGGATCTCCGGGAATTTAAGAAACCGTGAAGGGCCAGATCTGAGGAGCGCAAAAAAGAAGAGAACAGAGAGGGAGATCCAATCTAGGAGGGGCTCCCGCCCCTCCGCCACCATGGAGGCCATGGGCCAGAGAGGAAACTCTCCTCCCATCTAGGGCGAGGCCAAGGAAGAAGAAGAAGAAGGAGGGGGCTCTCTCCCCCTCTCTCCCGGTGGTGTCGGAGTGACGCCGGGGCTAGGATCGTGACGGCGATCTACATCAACAATCTTGCTACCGTCAACACCAACTTTCTGCCCCTCTATGCAGCGGTGTAACACCTCTTCTCCCCACTGTAATCTCAACTTAAACATGGTGCTCAACTCCATATATTATTTCCCAATGATATTTGGCTATCCTATGATGTTTGAGTAGATCCGTTTTGTCCTATGGGTTAATCGTGATCTTGGTTGGTATGATTGTATATTTTATTTATGGTGCTGTCCTACGATGCCCTCCGTCTCGCGCAAACATGAGGGGCCCCCGCTGTAGGGTGTTGCAATATGTTCATGATTCGCTTATGGTGGGTTGCGAGAGTGACAGAAGCTTAAACCCGAGTAAGTAGGTTGTTGCGTATGGGATAAAGAGGACTTGATACTTAATGCTATGGTTGGGTTTCACGACCTTAATGATCTTTAGTAGTTGCGGATGCTTGCTAGAGTGATAGAAGCTTAAACCCGAGTAAGTAGGTTGTTGTGACCACCAATCATAAGTGCATATGATCCAAGTAGAGAAAGTATGTTAGCTCATGCCTCTCCCTCATGTAAAATTACAAGAATGATTACCGGTACTTGTTATCGATTGCCAGGGACAAATGACTTTCTTATTGACAAAAGCTATCTACTTTAATTACCTTGCAATTTATTCATAGTTTTATTCTTGCAAAGTAATCATGTTTTATTCTTGCAAAATAGTTTCATACTTGTTTTAGGTAAAGCAAACATTTAGTGTGCGTAGAGTTGTATCGGTGGTCGATAGAACTTGAGGGAATATTTGTTCTGCCTTTAGCTCCTCGTTGGCTTCGACACTCTTATTTATCGAAGAAGGCTACAAATGATCCCCTATACTTGTGGGTTATCAAGCCCCTCTGGTGGCTCTTGGTTCCAGTATTTTTTATTTATTCTGAAATAAATCTCCAAAAAGTTTCATCCAATTCTGAGAACTTTTATTTCTGCACAAAAACAACACCATGGTAGTTTTGCTGAAAACAGCGTCAGTCCAGGTTAGTTTCATTCAAATCATGCAAATTAGAGTCCAAAACAAGAGCAAAAGCGTTAGGAAAAGTAGATATGATGGAGACGTATCAGATATGTATTATGAACACAAACTGTTTCAAAGGCCCTTAGGGCCTCGATTTCAGATGGGGTTAGATGATCATAGAAGGGTTGAAGGAGATCTCCCTCTTCTGCAATCTCCTCCATGGGCATGGTCTGCCCTCCTTCTTGAGCATGATTCCCTGCAAATTTCTCGACCTTGTCCTCCTTGGTTGCCTCCTTTGCTTCCTCTCTCTTTAGTTCCATCTTCAGCATCCAAGCATCGCCTCCCTTGTTGTTGGAGGTGGAAGAAGACATGATGCCTGGCTTAGGAATTCTAACAGAAGATAGCACGAAACAAGAACAGAAGATATTTACGCGATACGGTGGTCAAAACATCTGGGTGTATATATAAAGAGTTTTTATCTTGCAAAATAAGTAACCCAAAAGAAAACAGAATCGGGAGGGCTCAAGAGGGGCCCACCACCCACCAGGGCACGCCTGGGGGGGCAGGCGTGCCCTGGTGCGTTGTGGGCACCTGGGTGGCCTTCCCGGGTGTTTCTTTTTTTTTTCTAGTATTCCAAAACTGACAAAAAATATTTTTATGGAATTTTGGAGTTGGTTTACTTACCGTATCACATACCTCTTCCTTTTCAGGGTTCTGGAGTGTTCTGGAAGGTCTCTTTAATATATTCCTCTGGTGTCATGGTTTGAATAATATAGGTCTCAACATTAATAGGCATACCTGAAATATAATGCTTAATTCTTTGTCCATTGACCACCTTCGGATTAGTGCCTTCGGCATTATTGATCTTAATAGCACCAGAGCGATAAACTTCTTCGATGATATATGGTCCTTCCCATTTAGAGAGAAGTTTTCCTGCAAAAAATCTAAAACGAGAATTGTATAATAAAACATACTCACCTACTTTGAATTCCTGCTTTTGGATTCTTTTGTCATGCTATCTTTTAAATTTTTCTTTAAATAATTTGGCATTTTCATAAGCTTGGGTTCTTGATTGCTTGTATCTGCGTTGGTATTTCCCCGAAGAAGAGAGGATGATGTAGCACAACAACGGTTAGTATTTCCCTCAGTTATAAAACCAAGGTTATCAATCCAGTTGGAGAACCAAGCAACACTATGTAAATGGTACCTGCACACAGAGAACAAATACTTGCAACCCAACGCGTAAGAGGGGTTGTCAATCCCTCCACGGTAAAAAGATAGATTAAATTGTATGAGATTGGATAAATAGATCTAGCAAAAACACAAAATAAAATAAGTAAAGAAAAAGTGCAGCAAGGTATTTTTGGGTTTTTGGAATAATAGATCTAAAAACAATATGATAAAAGATAGACCCAGGGGTCATAGATTTCACTAGTGGCTTCTCTCGAGGAAATAGCATACGGTGGGTAAACAAATTACTGTTGGGCAATTGATAGAAGAGCAAATAATTATGACGATATCCAAGGCAATGATCATGTATATAGTCATCACGTCCAAGATCAGTAGACCGACTCCTGCCTGCATCTACTATTATTACTCCACACATCGACCGCTATCCAGCATGCATCTAGTGTATTAAGTTCATGGAGAAACAGAGTAATCCAATAAGAACGATGACATGATGTAGACAAGATCTATTCATGTAGGAATAGACCCCATCTTTTTATCCTTAATAGCAATGATACATGCGTGTCTCGCTACTTCTTCTATCACTGGGTGAGTACACCGCAAGGTTGAACCCATCACAAAGCACCTCTTCCCATTGCAAGAAAAATCAATCTAGTTGGCTAAACCAAACCAAAGTTTCGGATAAGAAACACGAGGCTATAACAATCATGCATATAAGAGATCAAAGAAAACTCAAATAATATTCATAGATAGGTTTGATCATAAACTCGCACTTCATCGGATCCCAACAAACACACCGCAAAAAGACATTACATCAAATAAATCTCCAAGAACATCGAGAAGAACATTGTATTGAGAATCAAAAAGAGAGAAGAAGCCATCTAGATACTGCCTACGGACCCGTAGGTCTACCGTAAACTACTCACGCATCATCGGAGGAGCACCAATGAGGATGATGAACCCCTCCGTGATTGTGTTCACCTTCGGCAAGGTGCCGGAATAGGGCTCTAGATTGGATCTCGTGGTTCAGGAACTTGCGGCGGCTGGAATTGTGTTTCGATGACCCCCCCCCAGGGTTTTTGGAATATCTGAGTATTTATAGAGCTGAGAGGCGGTGGAGGAGACCTCTGTGGGCCCCACCACCCATCAGGGCGCGCCAGGGGCCTCTAGCGCGCCCAGGTGGATGGTGGGCCCCACGGGCCTCCCGTCGTGCACTTCCTTGGCTCCCAAGTTGTCTTCTGGGCTGAAAAAAATCTACAAAAAGTTTCGCTGCGTTTGGACTCCGTTTGATATGGATATTGTGCGAAGTAAAAAACAAGCAAAGAACAGCAACTGGCACTGGGCACTATGTCAATAGGTTAGTCTAAAAAAATGATATAAAGTTGCTATAAAATGAATATAAAACATCCAAGAATGATAATATAACAGCATGGAACAATCAAAAATTATAGATACATTGGAGATGTATCAGCATCCCCAAGCTTAATTCCTAAATGATAAAAACATTTTTTTATGTGGAATGCTGCCTAACATGTTCATCACATATTCTTTTCTTTTGTAGCATGGACATTTGGACATTTAGATGGTTCAAAGCAATAGTCTATAATTGACACGATGACTTCAATACTCAAGCATATCAACAAGCAACCATGTCTTTCAAAATATCAGCACTAAAGAAAGCTATCCCTAGCCCATGATGCTCAATCATTGATCCATTCATGAAACACACTCGAATATTAGCTACATCCAATGCACAAGTATGATCATAGTGCTCCCTAGTTGGTGCTTTATAAGAGAAGATGGAGACTCAAATAAAAATAAAATTGCATAAAAGTAAATAGATAGGCCCTTCACAGAGGGAGGCAGAGATTTGTAGAGGTGCCAGAGCTCAAAGCTTAAATTGAGAGATAAAAATATTTTGAGAGGCATGCTTTTCCCGTCAACGAAAACGACCGAGTAGTTCCCAATACTTTCCATGATAGATACATCATAGGCGGTTCCCAAACATAAAATAAAGTTTATTCCTTTTTCCATCATTCTTTCACAATCCATGGCTAGCCGTATCCATGGGTGCCTTCCATACCAACACTTTCTATCGGGGGATGGACCCCGCACAGGCAACAGAACCCGGATCTCTTTCAAAAACATCGAGGCAGGCAAAGCCCCTCAATCCGGCTCGCCCCTAGCCGGCTCCCCAGCGTGAGCCGGCCGGGTGCCGAGACCCGGCCAGCCGGCTAGCGCATGCCGGCCGTCCACAAGAAGTTAACCCACGAGACAAGCAAGCATGGCAATAGTGCCCCCTCCTTTACGCCGGCCCCGGCGGGCATGGCAGCGGCGCTCCCACATCCCGGCCCGAGGTGGGCGGTGTCCTGGAGGCACGGCCCTGTAGCAGGATGGCGCTGACCGTTCCATGACGCCTGGCGAGGCGTGCCACAGTACCCAGCAGGCGGTCATACACGCGCCCGGCAGCCCCGGTACGGACCGTACACGGTGGACACGGCGACACCCACGCCCGATGGACCCGGCAGACCCGGCGGCCCCCACTGCCGGCTCCTAGACACTGGCACCAGGGCCCCGTGCCTATGTAATATTACCATTATAACCCCGGGGGGCAGCCTATAAGACCCCCCGATGCCCCTCCATGCAAAGGGTTGGACTCTAGTAGAACTCATATCCACAAACACACATGGAGGGGGAGCGAGCCTATGCACTGGCCTGTCTTCCTTCCTCCTTAGAACAGCTTAAAGAGCAAGCTTGTATCCACTTCATATAAACCACACTCGGCAGGACTAGGGGTGTTATCTCTCCGGAGAGCCCCGAACCTGGGTACGTCTTGCGTCCCACGCTCGATCGTACCAACCTCGCCTCTGGAGCCCACCGGTGCCCTCGTGCATGTTCCTCTCTTTAGCCATCCCATGGCATCTGCCGTGAGCTCACCACGACAGTTGGCGCCCACCATGGGGCAGCTCAAGGCACCGGTAGGAGGTCACATTCCAGACAGGGCCCTTCACCGACTCTGACGGGCGCATCATGCACTCCATGGTCCCCGTGCTCGGCGCGGCGCCGGCTCGTCCGTCGTCCCCTCCGGCGCGCTACGCATCTCCGTCGTGCTCGCCTCCAACGAGTACGCCAGGGAGGTGCTCGACGTCGCTGACTCCCCCGTTCCCGTTGGCTGTGACATCTCCGACGACGTGGCGGATCTCTGCACCCGCGTGGAGGTGCTTGTCACCGAGTCCGGCTCCACTTCGTCCAGCGCCGTGAAGAAGGCCGCCGCGGCCAAGGCCACAGCCGCTCGCGCCAACATGGTCGACCTCCTGCGCGCAACGCTTCAGAACCTCAGCATCCCCATCATCACTGACGTCGACGCCACCTAGGCCCAGTCCTGGCTCGAGGAGGAGCATGTGCACCTGCTGGACGAGGCCACGGCGCTCGCTGCTACACAGCGACGGCTGGAGTGCGTCCAGCGGGAGCGCGACACCGGCTTCACACCGGCCGTGGCCGAGCGCAGCCGGGTCGCCAAGGTGTGGACCCGTGGCAGCGCCATCGGCCGTGCACTGGGTGCGGCCCCACTTTTCTATGAGACCCCTGTCAAGAACTTGCGTGCCGCGGAGGCGGCAGCTATGGGCCTAGAACTTCTGCAAGGCGAAGAGTTGCAGGAGCGCCTGCAGCGCATGCGCAAGCTGCTTGCTGAGGCGAACACGCAGCAGGACCGCCTCGACGCTCCCGCGGCTTCCGGCTCTCATCGCGCCCGGGACCGTGAGCCCCGGGACACCCAAGAAGCATCTTCCCCGTGCCCCGGTGAAGCCCTGTCCGGGAGGACCCGAACCTGGCACGACCGTGCCCTGGCAGCTGGCGACGGCTTGGGCAACGAGCCAGCTCCAAACGGCCGGCGCCGGCAAGACCTCCCCCCATCATTCGGATGCCTCGGCCGGCCGGCTTCGGCCGATTCGGCTCCTCGCGGCCCAGTCACAAGCCGGCTGGGTCCGCGTGACATCGACAACAACAACGCCCACCACCACATCGAACAGCTCGCCCTCTCCCTCGAGCTGGAGGAGGACAACGCGGTTGGTCCGGCTTACTTCGGCCCGCGCATCCGCGATGAGCCCTTGCACAAAGGGTTCAGGCTTCCCCGAGACACCCCCAAGTACAACGGGACCGTCAAGCCGGAGGACTGGCTCATCGACTACACCACCGCCATCGGCATCGCGGGCGGCAACCGGTGCCTGGCCGTGCGCTACGCCCCGCTCATGTTGCAGGGCTCGGTCCGAACGTGGCTGAACAGCCTGCCGACCGGCAGCATCAACTCGTGGCTCAACTTCGAGCAAGCCTTCGTGTGCAACTTCACCGGCACCTACAAGCTACCTGGCCGTCCCAGTCAGCTCGCCATGTGTGTGCAGGGCCTGGGCGAGACCGGCCGTGAGTACCTCACGCGCTGAACCGAGCTCCGGAACAGCTGTGAGGGGGTCCATGAGGTTCAAGCTATCCAGTACTTTGTGAGCGGCTGCCGAGATAGCACCCTGCTGAAGCACAAGCTCCTGCGCTCCGAGCCGACCACCATGGCCGTGCTCATGGTCACGACAGACAAATACGCCACAACCAACTCCGCCATGAAGGTTCAAGTGGTGTTGGACACCGCCGGCAAGGCGTTGCCGGCGCCGACTCCCAAGCCGGCTGGTGAGAGTGGCCGCCGGCAGAACAACCAGCAGAACAACAAGCGCAAGGCCGAGCAGCCGGCTCCCTGCTACGACAACCGTCTTCTCGCTGCCGCCGATCAAGCGCCCGCAGCCGAGCCGGCCGGCAACCGGCGTCAGCGAACCAGCAAGACCGCTTGGCAACCCGCCATGAGCTTCGAGGAGATGCTCGACGCTCCCTGCAAACACCACAGCGGCGTAAGGCCATCAACGCACGCGCTCCGGCGGTGCACCATCACCAAGCGCATCATGAGGGGTGACATCTCACCACCTCCTCCTCCGGCACCGGGCGCGGGGTAGTCGCCTCCGCCACCGCCCCCGCCCCCGGCAGCCGGCGTCATGCGCGATGAAGATTACCCCAACGCGAACGATTGATATGTCGTCTTCACCAGCATGGGTGGCGACAAGCACAGCGAGCGCCTGCTCCGGCAGGAGGTAAACACCGTCATCCCGGCCGTGCCCGAGTACATGCACTGGTCGGAGCGCCAGGTCAGCTCGACCCGGGAGGACCATCCAACCGTCATGCCCACGTCAGCTGGCTACTGTCGGCGTTCTGGGAACCAGGGTACCCAGACTTGCCTGCCTGCGGCCCATGGCGTGGCTCCATCGACGGCCTGGTACGGCCCATCTACAATACCACCAAGACAAGACCCTCGCGAGGGGCCAAGCCTCACGAGGCGGACGACGTCAAGAGCTCCTAAAGGAGCGGCCTCCCCAGGTGGCCTCCCGAGGAGCGGAGATTTCTATGCAGGTACCCAGCCTCATGAGGCTACCATGACGCAAGCCATGACGACCAAGGCAGGCGGGCGCTAGCAGGCGCAGAGGAGGCAGTTTCCTCTTTGGTGCTAAGGAGGCAAGGACATGCGTGGGTTCCCGAGGAATCTGGCAAGGGTTTCCATTCCGGTGCAACGAGACCAAGGCCGCCCGCACGGCAGAACGGAAGTCATCGCCGAGCCCACCGCTGCGTCACAACCAGAAGCTTTGTAGGCAAAGACCACCTTTCGTCAGGATAAGATGTACTACTTGTCCCCTTTCAAATTGGCCACTGTGGGATCCCTTTCCGCCTACGTTTTGGGGGAAGAGGACCGAGGCCACAATAAGTATAGGTTAGCCACCACCGAAGAAGAGGTCGACTCGTTGCCTCGCCCCCGAACCTCACGAGGTTGTTCATCCCTTGTACTAGTTCATCCTCAGCCCCTCCTGAGGTCAATCCACCACAAAGCAGGAGTAGGGTCTTACACCACAAGGTGGTCCGAACCTGGGTAAACTGCCGTGTCCATCTTCTTCCTTGTTCGCGTGAATCGATCTAGGCCGTCGGGCGACGAGCTGGTAGGCTGGATAGGTTGAGTTCTTCGCACACGCCCCAGAGTTTGAACCTCTCTTGGGTCTGCGGAGCCCTAAATCCGACATTTGGCGTGCCAGGTAGGGGGGTGTCGAAGTTCAGCCTCTTCATCAACCGTGCTTCGCGGCTCTCATGGCGGGCCTCCAGGCCTTCACCCCCAACCTGCAGCGGGTGCGGTGGCCGCAGAAGTTCAGGCCGGCGCTGCCCCCGCGGTACGATGGCACGGGGGACCCCGAGGAGTTCCTCCGTTTGTACGCCCAGGCCATCTAGGAGGCGGGCGACGATGACAAGGTCATGGCGAACTGGCTCCCTAAGGCCCTCTTAGGCGCGCCGCGCTCCTGGATGCTCAGCCTGCCGGTGTCTTTGGTGGACTCCTGGGAGGAGCTGCGCGGTCTGTTCATCGCGGGTTTCATGGTGCAAGGGCCTCACGTCGTTGCGTCCATCCTCGGGATCACTAGGTTTCATTTTATGAAAAGCTATGGACTTTTGAAGAATCTCATCTAGATTTTTCAAGGAATAGTTTGGAAAGCGCTCTGTAACACCCCCAGTGGTTAGCTACAGTAATCCCCCTTTTGAGAATGCCATGTCATCATGATCAACAGTGCTTAAGCATCATTTGGATCGTATCTCTTTTCAATTCAAATTCAAATGGAAATTCAAACTAAAAATGAAAATAAAAGTTGTTCCAAATTGGAAACTAAATTGTTCGGGTCGTGGCAGTTAATGCATAGGTGACTATGGTGGTGAAACCAAACTTTTATGAAATGCTTAAATGCACTAAAATGATTTAAATAGTAGCAAACCTAATTATTTAAATGCCTTTATTAATTAATAAAATGTCAAACTAAATTATTTGAGGACTAGACTTTTTGTGATAGTGGACTAAATTGAAATACTAAGTAAGATGCTAAGTATATATTTTACTAAAACTAAAATAAAATGTAACTAAAGACAAAACAGAAAAGAATAAAAGAAATTAAAGAAAAAAACAAACAAACAAAAAGTCAAAAGCCCCCCCCCCCTTCCCCACTGGGCCTCTTAGCCCAGTCGGCTCAGCCGACCAGGCCGGCTCGACCGGTCACCCCATCCCCATAACACCCACTCCCCACCGAAACCCTAGCCACCTACCCAGCTCCGCCCCCCCCCTCACTTCCCCCCCCCCCACTCCTCCTCGTCCCGAACTGGATCGGGATCGGGCGCACGCCGCTCGCCCCGACGCCGCTCGTCGTCTCCGGCACCGCCCCGCCATCGCCGCCTCGACCCCGTCGCTCGCCTCCCCGTCCTCACACCCTCCCCGATCCAGAGCGGGATCGGGGCACAACCTCGACGCCGCCCCGAACCGCCGTCATCCGTCGCCTCTCCACCTCGCCGGCCGTCCCCGACCGACTCCTCGAGCCGCTTCGTCGCGCCTCGCCGAACCCCGATCCCCTCCATCGCATGTGAGGACCTCGGCCTCCTCTTCCCCTGCCCCACACCCTCTTCCCCGCGCGCTCGCGCTCGGCGCACCCCGACCACGCCCGATGCGCGTGTCCGCACACCGCCGCCCTCCCGGCGTGTGCTCACCACGCCCCCAGGCCGCGCCCGCGCATGACCCTGGCCACACCCTGCCTCCCCGCGCCCGCCCTTGCGCATGCCCGCAGCTGCTGCTACTCACCGCGCGCGTCGCCCCGCTCGCCCCGGCTGCGGCCAGCCCTGCTCCCCTGCACGGCGCTGCTCGCCGGCGCCGCCGCTCGCCGGCTGACGCCTACCGCGCCGACCACGCCGTGGCCTCCCCCCGGTACACGCGCGTGCGTGCATAGCCAGGAACCGGGTGGGCCACTGCCATGTGGACCCTGCCCTGTTAAAAAAATGAATGAGATGAAAAATAATAATAATAAATAAATAATAATATAGTTAATTAGTTAATTAATTAAGTAATTAATTAGTGAATTAGTTAACTTAATTAATTTGGATTAATTAAACTAATTAAACTTAGTTAAACTAAACACCTAATTAGGACTAATCAGTTCTGTCTAATTAACCTGTGACATCATGCTGATGTCATGCTGACGTCAGCATACACTCTTTTAGATAATTCTGATTTAATTCATTAAATAATTCAAAATAATTAATAAAACTTCAGAATTTAATATAAAATAAACCGTAGCTCGTATGAAAATACTTTGTACATGAAAGTTGCTCAGAACGACGAGATGAATCCGAATACGCAGTCCGTTCGTCCGCCACACGTCCCTAGCATAGCGAACATGCAACAATCCTCTCCGGTTCGTCTGTCCGAAAATGCCAAACACTGGGGATACTTTCCCGGATGTTTTCCCCCTTCGCTGGTATCACCTATCCCTGCGTTAGATCGCCCCTGGCACCACGTATTGCCTTGTTATATTTTGTGATGCTTTGTTTGCTCCGTATTTACTGTTTCTTCCCCCCTCTTCTTCTCCGGTAGACCCCGAGACCGGCGCTGATGCCACTGAGTACGACTACGTCACGGACGACCCTTCTTCCTGTGCAACAGAGCTTCCAGGCAAGCACCCCCCTTGAGCATACCGATATCACCCATTCTATTTTCTCATGCTTGCATTAGAGTTTGCTACTGTAATTGATTGCTCCTATTCTGATGCATAGCCTGCTTTTGTAACCTGCTTATCATTACCTTACCTGCCTATTCCAAACTGCTTAGTATAGGCTGGTTAGAGACCCAACAGTGACCCCCACTTGTCCCGACAGCCCCGCTGGATTACCAGAAGACCCGATCAACGGGATCGAAGACCAGGCCCCGGCACCGCACATCACCCCCTTGGTTGTACAACACTGCATCGTTACCACCGAGTGTCGAGGGTGATACCTCATATAGCACTCCTGATGTTAACTCTGTAGAGTAGCTATTTGGTCGTTGTCATCGAGGGTGATTCCTCCTTCTCCACTTCCGATACGACCCTGTCGTGCAACACATCAAGTGTGAACCCATCGATGGTGATTCCTCCGAGTTCACCTTGACGGATACATCAAGTAGGAATCCAACAAGGGTGATACCTCGGATTCCCCTGATGTTATGGACACACGGATACTTGGACCTTACACTGTTACTTGGAAAGGCGGGTCGACCCTGAGGGGTACCCGCGTGAGCCTAAGTGGCGAGTGACGTGGAGACGGGTTGCCCTGGAGGGTGCCCGAGATATGAATACGAGGCGCGGCCGGGCATTCTTAGCCCTTGCCGCAAGTCCTCGAGACGAGGCGACGGGGTCACATCGATCATGTGTGTCTGCTCGTTACCGCAGGCCCCTAGTCCGCTAACGATTTGGATATTTGATCCGAGTAGGCCTCTAGCCTGATAGCACTAACCATCACGTGGGAAGAGTTATGGGCACTCTGCATCGTATGCATAAGCCGAAAGCTTTGTCAGACGTCCAGTTCAGCCTCGTGGCTGGGCTGGGCCAGTGCCATCCTGGACTGAGTTGGTGCTCGTCCCGACCCTGCACACACTGACCCAGAGTGCACAGGGCGATGGCACAAGACCCCTGAGCGCTTAGTATATAGACCGACAGGGACCTCTCTGCTGAGCTGTAGGTAGGGTTGCGGTGTATCGTTTGGCCGACGCCGGGCATGACCCAGAAAAGTGTGTCCGGCCGGAGTGAAGCGAGCGTGGTGTGTAAGTTGGTGCACCTCTGCAGGGAAGAACACATCTATCGATAGTCGGTCCTACGACAAAGGACACTCGGAGTTGTATCCCGATCGATACAACTAGAACTGGATACTTGTGATGAGTATGGCTCTGGGATTAATTTCTCGCAGGGAGTCGAGAAAGGATCTCTGGCCGAGGTTGATACTTGGACATTATGGCTCTAGGATTGCTTTCTCGCAGAGAGTCAAGAAAGGATCTCTGGCCGAGGTTGATACTTGGATATTATGGCTCTGGGATTGCTTTCTCACAGGGAGTCGAGAAAGGATCTCTGGGTGAGGTTGAGACTTAATGATACTACTACTCCATACTGTACTACTGTACACTCTTCTAATGCTGCAAGACCGTTGAAGATGCTAGTCTTTGATAGGACTAGGCTTTCCCCTCTATTCTAGCATTTCTGCAGCCCAGTCCACATATACAACCTTCCTTTGATAATGTTGCATATGTAGTGTAGATCCTTGCTTGCTGAGTACTTCGAATGAGTACTCATGGTTGCTTTGCTTTCTTTTTCCCCATATCCTTTTGATGCAACTAGATGACGGAGCCTCGGATATAGCTGCTCCCGCCGACGATCGCTACTACTACCCCGAGGGTGGATACTTCTACGAGTTGGCCGACGACCAGGAGTAGGTTCGGAGGGTCCCAGGCAGGAGGCCTGCTCCTTTCGATCGTAGTGTTTTTCTTTTGCCCCGCCTTTAAGGGCCTACCTGTGTTTTCTTTTATATCTGTACTCAGATATCTGATGCTTCCGCTGATGTTTGTATGCGAGCTTATGTATTCGAGCCCTCGAGGCCCCTGGCTTGTAATATAAAGATTGTATGACTTTATTTATGTTTTAGAGTTGTGTTGTGATATCTTCCCGTGAGTCCTTAGGCTTGGTCATGTGCATTTGCGTGTATGATTAGTGCACGATTGAGCGGGGGGCGTCACAAGTTGGTATCAGAGCCGACTGCCTGTAGGTTCCCCCTTTCCAACTCCTTGGCCGAAGTTGAGTCTAGTGTTCCAAAAACTATTTTACTAACATGGCTGTGTGGCTTACGGGCCCACGTCGCCAATTGGGTGGTATTAGGATCTTTTTATTCCTCGTCTTTACTCTGGGACTCTGATCTCTCGTCTATTCGGGTTAAACATTTTACTAACTCTGACATTAGGTTCTCATACCCACTTCCTCCCAGAGAGGCCCGACATTATCGATGATCGCTTGCTTCGCCAGAAGATTCTACGGATACTCCTCGATGTTTCTTGAGACCCTGTGCCCACTGCCTTGCAGTTCCTGACCACCGATAAATCCTGACGAATAACTACTTACACTTGACATACCTATATTCATTCTAGTTACTCTTTTGTTCCATCCGACATATCGAAATATTATCCGACATTTCGAGAATTCTCTGAACTTACTGCCTTGCAGTTCCTTTCCACCTGAACATACTTATGAATAATTCCTCACATTTTCGGGGATCCGTTCATCCCCAGTTGTTTATATGCTTTCCAAAACACATTGAATTGCTATCTGATCTCCCGAAAATCCTCTGTAGCCTATTGCTCTTGAAATTCTTGCCTGCTTGCCTTATGGTTAATTCCCTATGTCTAGTAATCTCCGTTGACGTCTCTTGTCATTACCATTTTGAGCCCTTGATTCAATCTGCTGCTACGAATGCTCACAATCATCAGTTGAACCCTGAAATTTGACCTTCCTGCTCAGACGTCATTCTGGACATGAGTTGGATCTCGGCCAATCATGTTGCAATTGATTGTCCACCTAGTTCCCTTCAACTTGAACGCCGAATTATTCAGCTGTTTCTATAATCTGATGCCTTTGCATTCTTTCCTTCTTCTGATTGAGTACGGATACTCGCATCAGATCCATTGAGGACCGCTGAATCCTTTGTTGGATTATTATCTGGCAGTGTCCTTCATATTCAAAATCTTGTGCGCTCTTCCCCTGATACATATTGCCTTCGGTAAATTGTATCCTCGGATTCTTGTCAACCATGCTCTGCTATTGAGCTGATGTTATATGCTCTGGAAGTAGTGGTATATGTTCCTAAGGTACCCCTACGGGTTGAACCTATGCTTTCCCTAATCCGTGTGAACTCGAAAGTTATGCGAGTCATACTCTTCTGGTGCTTCACCAGATAAATCTTCCGCACTACTATTTCTTCCAAAATGAGGAGTGAATGATAGGTTATGCATTGAAGAAGTGGGAGTCATCCTTGAACCTTTGTGTTCATGCCCATGGAACCGATGTGGAATTTATCATGAAAGCTTCTCGTAGCAAATAATTATCTCCTTGATATACAAATTCATTTTGTATCTGTGAATTGATCCTTTGAAATCGTGGTTCCGACCATATGTTTCCCTTGATTCCATTTCCCGGACAAGTTAAATACTTGTCTTCTGCAGATCATTTCAGCTGCCCAACCTCTAATTCTGATCTACCTTCAAGTATTGCCCCATGTTATCTCATGATTATCGTGTCATTGCACTACCTCTCGTGAATTCTTATTGGAATGATACTCCATCACATCATTACTAGCCCGATTGGCTATATCATTATCGTGTTGATTTTTAATTATGCTACCTGGTCCTTGTGCCCGGAGCAACTTCTCGACGATGAGCGAAGCTTACGAATACCCCCTGCTAGAGCTGTCGAGTTTGTCATCGACTTGAAACCTGGCACTACCCCTATTGCGAAGCGTCCTTATAAGATGCCTCCGCATCACCTTCTCGAGCTTAAGGAAGAAACCGATAAGTCACTTAAGAAGGGTTTCATCCGCCCCAGTTCATCTGCTTGGGGAGCACCTTCCCTCTTTGTCAAGAAGAAGGATGGTACGAACCGATTGGTTCAGGATTATCGGCCCATTAACCAAGCCACCATCCAGAATAAATACCCACTACCCCAGATCAATGATCTTTATGATCAGCTTGCTGGATCCTCGGTGTTCTCGAAACTTGACTTGAGGTTGGGTTATCATCAGATCCGAGTTCGTGAAGAGGATATTCCGAAGACAGCATTCGTAACTCGCTATGGTTCTTATGAGTACACTATCATGTCTTTCGGCTTGACTAATGCTCCAACTACATTCTCCCGGTTAATGAACTACATATTCATGGATTACCTCGACAAATTCGTCGTGGTTTACTTGGATGATATTCTTATATATTCCAAGAATGAAGAAGAACATGCCGAACATCTTCGGCTGGTACTGGAAAAGCTGCGTGAACATCAACTGTATGCCAAGTACTCCAAATGCGAGTTCTGGTTATCTAAAGTGACATATCTTGGCCATGTGATTTCCAAAGATGGCATTGCCATTAACCCAGAACGAGTTCAGGCTATTCTGGAATGGACTCCACCAAAGAATGTCAAGCAAGTCAGAAGTTTTCTCGGCCTTGCAAGCTATTGTCGTCGCTTTGTCGAGAATTTCTCAAAGATTGCTAAGCCTTTGACTGATCTGCTTCACAAGGGCGTTAAGTTTGAGTGGACAGAAAAATGTCAGGAAAGTTTTCAAACACTCAAAGACAAGCTGACATCTGCCCCAGTACTAGCTCCTCCAGATTCTCGCAAAGATTTTGTGATCTATTGTGACGCATCCCGTGAAGGATTAGGCTGTGTCCTAATGCAAGAGCGTAAAGTGATTGCCTATGGCTCTCGTCAGTTGCGCCCACGTGAAGAGAATTATCCGGTACATGATCTAGAACTAGCTGTTGTCATCTATGCACTGTAGTTGTGGCGACATTACCTTCTCGGTAATCGTTGCGAGATATACACGGATTATAAAAGTCTGAAGTACTTGTTCACTCAGCCATCTCTAAACCTCCGTCAGCAAAGATGGATGGAGACCATTGCGGACTATGATTTGGGTATTTCTTATACCCCTGGCAAGGCTAATGTAATGGCTGATGCATTGAGTCGTAAATCCTACTGCAGTGAACTTGAAGTCCAGCTACAGCAACCACTCCTGTATGAAGAGCTTCGAAAGCTAAATATCAAGATAGTTCCTCAAGGATACCTAAAAACCTTGGTTGTTGAACCAGACCTTGAGAAGGCTGTTAAGAGTGCGCAAGCTAAAGATGCTGAAGTTGATCTGATGAAGAAGGATCTTCACCTAGAAAAGTACAGGGATTTCTCGCTGTCTGAAGATGGAACCTTGTATTTCAGAGACCGCATTGTCATACCTCGCTTCGAGCTTATGACTGAAAAGGTCATGAAGGAGGCACATGACACACCGCTGTCTATTCATCCGGGTAGCACCAAGATGTATCGCGATCTTCGTCAAAGGTACTGCTGGTCTAGAATGAAGCAGGATATTGCTTGATATGTTGCTGGATGTGATGTGTGTCATCGCGTTAAAGCAGAACATCAGAAGCCTACTGGAATTCTGCAACCGTTACCTATTCCTTTATGGAAATGGGATAAAGTGCAAATGGATTTCATTACTGGCCTTCCCAAGTCACAGAAGGGTCACAATGCTATTCTTGTCGTCGTCGACCAACTCTCTAAAGTTGCACATTTTCTGCCTATCAAAGAGACGATCACTGCTAGTCAGTTAGCAGAGTTGTATATCTCCAGAATTGTTTCACTCCACGACATTCCGAAGGAGATCAGTTCAGACCGTGGTGGCCTTTTCACTTCAAAGTTCTGGGAAAGTTTCCAAGAAGCTATGGGAACTCATATTACCTCGAGTTCAGCATATCACCCCCAGTCCCAAGGCCAAGTCGAGCGAGTAAATCAAGTGCTTGAAGACATGCTGCGAGCTTGTGTTATTTCTTTCGGCAAGAAGTGGGAAGAATCTCTCCCGTATGCCGAGTTCTCTTATAACAACAGCTATCAAGCCAGTTTGAAAATGGCCCCCTTCGAAGTACTCTATGGACGTAAGTGTCGAACCCCTCTGAATTGGTGAGAAACTGGGGAACGACCGCTCGTGGGTCCGGATATTATTCAACACGCCGAAGAGCAAGTCCGTATCGTTCGTGAAAACCTCAAGGCAGCTCAGGACCGTCAGAAGAGCAACTATGATCGCAAATGATGGGGTTTGACTTATCAACCTGGTGATCAAGCTTATCTCCGTGTCACTCCTATGAAGGGCACTCACCGCTTTGGGATCAAGGGCAAGTTAGCTCCCCGCTACATTGGTCCTTTCCGCATAATTGCTAGACGTGGTCAAGTGGCATATAAATTGGAGTTGCCGCCGCAATTCTCTCATATCCACGACATCTTCCATGTGTCGCAACTTCACCGTTGCTTCAAGGAGTCTCCGCACCGAGCAGTGGACCACGAGATGCTCGAATTGCAAGATGATCTATCTTATAAGGAGCATCCGATCCGCATTCTCGATGAAGCTGAACGTCGGACCCGTCAGAAGGTTACCAAGTTCCTAAAAGTGCAGTGGTCAAATCATACTGAAGGTGAAGCCACTTGGGAACGCGAGGATAACCTCCGTGCTGAATACCCTGATCTTTTCCCTTCTACCTCTTAATTCTCGGGACGAGAATTCTTGTTAGTGGAGGAGACTTGTAACACCCCCAGTGGTTAGCTACAGTAATCCCCCTTTTGATAATGCCATGTCATCATGATCAACAGTGCTTAAGCATCATTTGGATCGTATCTCTTTTCAATTCAAATTCAAATGGAAATTCAAACTAAAAATGAAAATAAAAGTTGTTCCAAATTGGAAACTTAAATGTTCGGGTCATGGCAGTTAATGCATAGGTGACTATGGTGGTGAAACTAAACTTTTATGAAATGCTTAAATGCACGAAAATGATTTAAATAGTAGCAAACCTAATTATTTAAATGCCTTTATTAATTAATAAAATGTCAAAATAAATTATTTGAGAACTAGACTTTTTGTGACAGTGGACTAAATTGAAATACTAAGTTAGATGCTAAGTATATATTTTACTAAAACTAAAATAAAATGTAACTAAAGACAAAACAGAAAAGAATAAAAGAAATTAAAGAAAAGAAAAACAAACAAAAAAAAGGCAAAAGGCCCCCCCTTCCCCACTGGGCCTCTTGGCCCAGGCGGCTCAGACGACAAAGGCCGGCGAACGGTCCACCCCATCCCATAACCCCCACTCCCCACCGAAACCCTAGCCACCTACCCAGCTCGCCCCCCTCACTTCCCCCCCCCCCCCAACTCCTCCTTGTCCCGAACTGGATCGGGATCAGGCGCATGCCGCTCGCCCCAACGCCACTCATCGTCTCTGGCGCCGCCCCGCCATCGCCGCCTTGACCCCGTCGCTCGCCTCCCCGTCCTCACCCCCTCCCCGATCCAGAGCGGGATCGGGGCACGACCTCGACGCCGCCCCGAACCGCCGTCACCAGTCGCCTCTCCACCTCGCCGGCCGTCCCTGACCGCCTCCTCGAGCCGCTTCGTCGCGCCTCGCCGAACCCCGAACCCCTCCATCGCATGTGCGGACCTCGGCCTCCTCTTCTCCTGCCCCGCACCCTCTTCCCCGCGCGCTCGGCGCGCCCCGACCACGCCCGATGCGCGCGTCCGCGCACCGCCGCCCTCCCGGCGCGCGCTCACCACGCCCCCAGGCCGCACCCGCGCATGACCCTGGCCGCACCCTACCTCCCTTCGGCCGCCCCTGCGCATGCCCGCAGCTACTGCTGCTCGCCGCGCGCGGCGGCCCGCTCGCCCCGGCTGCGGCCGACCCTGCTCCCCTGCACGGCGCTGCTCGCCGGCGCCGCCGCTCGTCGGCTGACGCCTGCCGCGCCGACCACGCCGTGGCCTCCCCCTAGTACACGCGCGTGCGTGCATAGCCAGGAACCGGGTGGGCCACTGCCATGTGGACCCCGCCCTGTTAAAAAAATGAATGAGATGAAAAATAATAAAAATAAATAAATAATAATAAAGTTAATTAGTTAATTACTTAAGTAATTAATTAGTGAATTAATTACCTTAATTAATCTGGTTTAATTAAACTAATTAAACTTAGTTAAACTAAATACCTAATTAGGACTAATCAGTTCTGTCTAATTAACCTATGACATCATGCTGATGTCATGCTGACGTCAGCATACACTATTTTGGATAATTCTGATTTAATTAGTTAAATAATTCAAAATGATTAATAAAACTTCAGAATTTAATATAAAATAAACCGCAGCTCGTATGAAAATACTTTGTACATGAAAGTTGCTCAGAACGACGAGACGAATCCGAATACGCAGTCCGTTCGTCCGCCACACGTCCCTAGCATAGCGAACATGCAACAATCCCCTCCGGTTCGTCTGTCCGAAAATACCAAACACCGGGGATACTTTCCCGGATGTTTTTCCCCTTCGCCGGTATCACCTATCCCTGCGTTAGATCACCCCTGGCACCATGTATTGCCTTGTTATATTTTGTGATGCTTTGTTTGCTCCGTATTTACTGTTTCTTCCCCCCTCTTCTTCTCCGGTAGACCCCGAGACCGGCGCTGATGCCACTGAGTACGACTGTGTCACCGACAACCCTTCTTCCTGTGCAACAGAGCTTCCAGGCGAGCACTCCCCCTTGAGCATACCGATATCGCCCATTCTATTTTCTCATGCTTGCATTACAGTTTGCTACTGTAATTGATTGCTCCTATTCTGATGCATAGCCTGCTTTTGTAAACTGCTTATCGTTACCTTACCTGCCTATTTCCAACTGCTTAGTATAGGCTGGTTAGAGACCCAACAGTGACCCCCACTTGTCCCGACTGCCCCGTTGGATTACCAGAAGACCCGATCAACCGCGCTTCTCGGCTCTCATGGCGGGCCTCCAGGCCTTCACCCCCAACCTGCAGCGGGTACGGTGGCCGCAGAAGTTCAGGCCGGCGCTGCCCCCGCGGTACGACGGCACGGTGGACCCCGAGGAATTCCTCCGTTTGTACGCGCAGGCCATCTAGGAGGCGGGCGACGATGACAAGGTCATTGCGAACTGGCTCCCTATGGCCCTCTTGGCCGTGTCGCGCTCCTGGATGCTCAGCCTGCCGGTGTCTTCGGTGGACTCCTGGGAGGAGTTGCGCGGTCTGTTCATCGTGCGTTTCATGGTGCAAGCGCCTCACGTCGTTGCGTCCATCCTCGGGATCACTAGGTTTCATTTTATGAAAAGCTATGGACTTTTGAAGAATCTCCTCTAGATTTTTCAAGGAATAGTTTGGAAAGCGCTCTGTAACACCCGCAGTGGTTAGCTACAGTAATCCCCCTTTTGATAATGCCATGTCATCATGATCAACAGTGCTTATGCATCATTTGGATCGTATCTCTTTTCAATTCAAATTCAAATGGAAATTCAAACTAAAAATGTAAATAAACGTTGTTCCAAATTGGAAACTAAAATGTTCGGGTCGTGGCAGTTAATGCATAGGTGACTATGGTGGTGAAACCAAACTTTTATGAAATGCTTAAATGCACTAAAATGATTTAAATAGTAGCAAACCTAATTATTTAAATGCCATTATTAATTAATAAAATGTCAAACTAAATTATTTGAGGACTAGACTTTTTGTGATAGTGGACTAAATTGAAATACTAAGATAGATGCTAAGTATATATTTTACTAAAACTTAAAATAAAATGTAACTAAAGACAAAACAGAAAAGAATAAAAGAAATTAAAGAAAAGAAAAACAAAAAAAACGCAAAAGCCCCCCCCTTCCCCACTGGGCCTGTTGGCCCAGTCAGCTCAGCCGACCAGGCCGGCCCGACCGGTCCACCCCATCCCATAACCCCCACTCCCCATCAAAACCCTAGCCACCTACCCAGCTCGCCCCCCCCTCACTTCCCCCCCCCCCCCCCACTCCTCCTCGTCCCGAACTAGATCGGGATTGGGCGCACGCCGCTCGCCCGACGCCGCTCGTCGTCTCCGGCACCGCCCCGGCATCGCCGCCTCGACCCCGTCGCTGGCCTCCCCGTCCTCACCCCCTCCCCGATACAGAGCGGGATCGGGGCACGACCTCGACGCCGCCCCGAACAGCCGTCACCCGTCGCCTCTCCACCTCGCCGGCCGTCCCCGACCACCTCCTTGAGCCGCTTCGTCGCGCCTTGCCGAACCCCGAACCCCTCCATCGCATGTGAGGACCTCGGCCTCCTCTTCCCCTGCCCCGCACCCTCTTCCCCTGCCCCGACCACACCCGATGCGCGTGTCCGCGCACCGCCGCCCTCCCGGCACGCGCTCACCACGCCCCCAGGCCGCGCCCGCGCATGACCTGGCCGCACCCTGCCTCCCCGCGGCCGCCCCTGCGCATGCCCGCAGCTGCTGCTGCTCACTGCGCGCGGCGCCCCGCTCGCCCCGGCTGCGGCCGGCCCTGCTCCCCTGCACGGCGCTGCTCGCCGGCGCCGCCGCTCGCCGGCTAATGCCTGCCGCGCCGACCACGCCGTGGCCTCCCCCTGGTACACGCTCGTGCGTGCATAGCCAGGAACCGGGTGGGCCACTGCCGTGTGGACCCCGCCCTGTTAAAAAAAGAAATGAGATGAAAAATAATAAAAATAAATAAATAATAATAAAGTTAATTAGGTAATTAATTAGTGAATTAATTAACTTAATTAATCTGGTTTAATTAAACTAATTAAACTTAGTTAAACTAAACGTCTAATTAGGACTAATCAGTTCTGTCTAATTAACCTGTGACGTCATGCTGATGTCATGCTGACATCAGCATACACTGTTTCGGATAATAATGATTTAATTAATTAAATAATTCAAAATGATTAATAAAACTTCAAAATTTAATATAAAATAAACCGTAGCTCGTATGAAAATACTTTGTCCATGAAAGTTGCTCAGAACGACGAGACGAATCCGAATACGCAGTCCGTTCGTCCGCCACACGTCCCTAGCATAGAGAACATGCAACAATCCCCTCCGATTCGTCTGTCCGAAAATTCCAAACACCGGGGATACTTTCCCGGATGTTTTCCTCCTTCGCTGGTATCACCTATCCCTGCGTTAGATCACCCCTGGCACCACGTATTGCCTTGTTATATTTTGTGATGCTTTGTTTGCTCCGTATTTACTATTTCTTCCCCCCTCTTCTTCTCCGGTAGACCCCGAGACCGGCGATGATGCCACTGAGTATGACTACGTCACCGACGACCCTTCTTCCTGTGCAATAGAGCTTCCAGGCAAGCACCCCCCTTGAGCATACCGATATCGCCCATTCTATTTTCTCATGATTGCATTAGAGTTTGCTACTGTAATTGATTGCTCCTATTCTGATTCATAGCCTGCTTTTGTAACCTGCTTATCGTTACCTTACCTGCCTATTTCAAACTGCTTAGTATAGGCTGGTTAGAGACCCAACAGTGACCCCCACTTGTCCCGACTGCCCCGCTGGATTACTAGAAGACCCGTTCAACGGGATCGAAGACCAGGCCCCGGCACCGCACATCACCCCCTTGGTTGTACGACACTGCATCGTTACCATCGAGTGCCGAGGGTGATACCTTGTATAATACTCCTGATGTTAACTCTGTAGAGTAGCTATTTGGTCATGGTCATCGAGGGTGATTCCTCCTTCTCCACTTCCGATACGACCCTGTCGTGCAACACATCAAGTGTGAACCCATCGAGGGTGATTCCTTCGAGTTCACCTTGACGGATACATCAAGTAGGAATCCAACGAGGGTGATACCTCGGATTCCCCTGATGTTATGGACACACGGATACTTGGACCTTACACTGTTACTTGGAAAGGCGGGTCAACCCTGAGAGGTACCCGTGTGAGCCTAAGTGGCGAGTGATGTGGAGACGGGTTGCCCTGGAGGGTGCCCGAGATATGAATACGAGGCGCGGCCGGGCATTCTTAGCCCTTGCTGCAAGTCCTCGAGACGGGGCGACGGGGTCACATCAATCGTGAGTCTCTGCTCGTTACCGCAAGCCCCTAGTTCGCTAACGATTTGGATATTTGATCCGAGCAGGCCTCTGGCCTGATAGCACTAACCATCACGTGGGAAGAGTTATGGGCACTCTGCATCGTATGCATCAGCCGAAAGCTTTGTCAGACGTCCAGTTCAGCCTCGTGGCCGGGCCGGGCCAGTGCCATCCAGGACTGAGTTGGTGCTCGTCCCGACCCTGCACACACCGACCCGGAGTGCACAGGGCGATGGGCCAAGACCCCTGAGCGCTTAGGATATAGACTGACGGGGACCTCTCTGCTGAGCTGTAGGTAGGGTTGCGGTGTATCATTTGGCCGAGGCCGGGCATGACCCGGAAAAGTGTGTTCGGCCAGAGTGAAGCGAGCATGGTGGGTAAGTTGGTGCACCCCTGCAGGGAAGAACACATCTATCGATAGTTGGTCCTACGGTAAAGGACACTCGGAGTTGTATCCCGATCGATACAACTAGAACTGGATACTTATGATGAGTATGGCTCTGGGATTACTTTGTCGCAGGGAGTCGAGAAAGGATCTCTAGCCGAGGTTGATACTTGGACATTATGGCTCTGGGATTGCTTTCTCGCAGGGAGTTGAGAAAGGATCTCCGGCCGAGGTTGATACTTGGATATTATGGCTCTGGGATTGCTTTCTCGCAGGGAGTCGAGAAAGGATCTCTGGGTGAGGTTGAGACTTAATGATACTACTACTCCATACTGTACTACTGTACACTCTTCTAATGCTGCAAGACCGTTGAAGATGCTAGTCTTCGATAGGACTAGGCTTTCCCCTCTATTCTGGCATTTCTGCAGCCCAGTCCACATATACAGCCTTCCTTTGATAATGTTGCATATGTAGTGTAGATCCTTGCTTGCTGAGTTCTTCGGATCAGTACTCACGGTTGCTTTGCTTTCTTTTTTCCCCATATACATTTGATGCAACTAGATGACGGAGCCCCGAATACAGCTGCTCCCGCCGACGATCGCTACTACTACCCCGAGGGTGGATACTTCTACGAGTTGGCCGACGACCAGGAGTAGGTTCGGAGGGTCCCAGGAAGGAGGCCTGCGCCTTTCGATCATAGTGTTTTTCTTTTGCCCCGCCTTTAAGGGCCTACCTGTGTTTTCTTTTATATATGTACTCAGATATCTGATGCTTCCGCTGACGCTTGTATGCGAGCTTATGTATTCGAGCCCTCGAGGCCCCTGGCATGTAATATAAAGCTTGTATGACTTTATTTATGTTTTAGAGTTGTGTTGTGATATCTTTCCGTGAGTCCTTAGGCTTGATCGTGCGCATTTGCGTGTATGATTAGTGCACGATTGAGCCGGGGGTGTCACACACTCCTCAAGATATCTCCATATAGTATAAGCACATTCAAATGTAGGCAAGCATACAAGCAAATTTCTAGGCAATCCTCTCATGATAAGATCAATAATTCTAAAATTGTGGGTCATGTCAAGATACTCATCGGGGGTAGGATGCAAGGGATCAATAGGGGGCGCACAAGGGCTAGTAATATACTTGTTCAAATTATATTCATTGAAAATCTCAAGCATCTCATTTTTCCAAGCACTATGGAACTCTCCGTCAAGCATAGGCACTCTATGTCTAATACTCCCAATCGTAGACTCATCCATCTTCCTCCAAAGGTGATTAAACCAAAGCAATGGAGACCAAAGCTCTGATACCACTTGCAGGATCGAAAGTAGGTCTAAAGGGGGGTGATCAGACTACTTGACCAAATAAAAATCTAACATTTTCCCTATTTTAATTGTTGGCAGATTTTAGCAACTAGTACAAGTCAAGCAATCAACCTACACATGCAATTCTAAGAGTGTAGCAGCGGAAAGTAAAACATTGCATATGAAGGTAAAGGGAAGGGTTTGGAGAAGGCAAACGCAATGTAGACACGAGGATTTTTGGCGTGGTTTCGATAGGTGGTGCTATCGTACATCCACGTTGATGGAGACTTCAAGCCACGAAGGGTAACGGCTGCACGAGTCCACGGAGGGCTCCACCCATGAAGGGTCCACGAAGAAGCAACCTTGTCTATCCCACCATGGCCATCGCCCACGAAGGACTTGCCTCACTCGGGTAGATCTTCACGAAGTAGGCGATCTCCTTGCCCTTACAAACTTCTTGGTTCAACTCCACAATCTTGTCGGAGGCTCCCAAGTGACACCTAACCAATCTAGGAGACACCACTCTCCAAAAGGTATTAGATGGTGTGTTGATGATGAACTCCTTGCTCTTGTGCTTCAAATGATAGTCTCCCCAACACTCAACTCTCTCTCACAGATTTGGCTATGGTTGAAAGATGATTTGAGTGGAAAGCAACTTGGGGAAGGCTAGAGATCAAGATTCTTGTGGTAGGATTGGAATATCTTGGTCTCAACACATGAGTAGGTGGTTCTCTCTCACAAAATGAGTAGTGGAAGTGTATGCACGTACTGATGGCTCTCTCTCAAATGGAGAAGGGGGTGGAGGGGTATATATAGCCTCCACACAAAATCCAACTATTACACACATTTGACCCAACTCGGTCAGACCGAATAGAAGAACTCGGTGAGACCGATTTAGTTCAAAATGTGAACGTTAGGAATCTTGGTGGGACCGACTGGAACAACTCGGTGGGACCGATGTGCTAGGGCTTAGGGCAAACATCAACTCGGTGGCACCGATTGCATCAACTTGGTTAGACCGAAGTGAAGCGACAAGGCAACAGAGAGGATGTCAAGCAAACTCGGTGGGACCGATTGCACTTTTCGGTGAGACCGGAATAATTGCAACAGGCAACACAGAGTTTTCAAGGTCATCTCGGTGGGACCGAGATCCGTATCGGTGTGACCGAATTGTCTAGGGTTTCTGGCAGTGGCTATGTCAACTAAACTCGGTGGCGCCGGATGGAACATTTCGGTGGGGCCGAGTTTGACTTTGAGTTTTGGACATATGTGGAAATGAGAAAGTGGCTGAGGGTTTTGGAGCAATATCACTAAGCACTTTGAGCAAGTAGACCATTAAGCAACACCTCATCCCCTTTTAATAGTATTGGCTTTCCTATGGACTCAATGTGATCTTGGATCACTAAAATATAAATGAAGAGTCTAGAGCTTTTGCCAATCTTTGTACATAGCATTTTGAAGGGGTTCCACATCCTCTTGTCCTTACCACGCCATTGTTGAACTCATCTGAAATACACTAGGTGAAAGTATTAGTCCAACAAGAGATATGTTGACATTAATTACCAAAATCACCCCGGGAGCACTTGTGCTTTCAATCTCCCCCTTTTTGGTAATTGATGACAACATACATCAAAGCTTTTAGATAAAAGATATGAAGTGTAAAAAGTAAAGCTTTGGAAAGACATGTAACATGCATAGGCTCCCCCTACATGTATGCAATCATGTAAAGATAGAGATCATCATGCACATGAGTGTGATGCATATACTTACCTTGTGGTCTTGAGTTGGCTTTGCAAGAGGTGAACTTGAGAAAACAGGGTTAGATAACACGAGAACACTCTAATTAAAGCAATTTTCAGGAAACCACAAGAGTACCAAGACTAGGATGACATGTAATGGGTGAGTACTCATTACTTCATTTGGATATAGACATGTCCCCAAAGATTTTCTTCCCTAGATATGGAATCTTTCTCCCCCTGAATCTGATATTGGATAATGGGAGAAGGTAGGGTGAGAGAAAATCAGAGCAGGAAATGGTGCAATCAACCAAAGAAAAAAAATCAGAGCAACAAGAATGTTAGCAATAGCTAAGATCAACCAAATATTGACATGTATTTCCCCTCTTAAAGACATGTGACTTCTCTCCTCTTTGTTTTACTAGCATTTGGTAGAGCCTAGATGTGCTCATATGATAAGCTTTGATGTGCTCTCTCTCCCCCTTTGACATCAATTTCCAAGAAGGGTATTTCTGGAGCATAACTCAAATAGGTGTGGTCCTTGAGACACATTACAAAGCAGCATGTAGTGCGGGTAGAGGATAGGAATCATTGAGTGGAGCTGGAGAAGAAATGGAATATGTAGAATGCAATGGCAAAATGTTTTCTCATCATTGAAATCGGTAACGCCGATCTGTTTCCATCGGTGACATCGAGTTGGCAGTGTCAGGGATGATGCATATCGGTCAGACCGGGTAGTCCATGTCGGTTGTACCGATGAACTGTCTACAAGATATTCTTGTAGTTCGGTCTAGCCAATAAGCTGGGATTGGTGCGTCCGAGTTCAATGTAGAGGAAATTTTTTGTCAACTCAGCTCACTAGACAAGAGAAATCTCACAAGGATTTGCAAGGAATTAACTGAAAGGTTTGCAATGAATTAGATACAGAATAAAAGCAGAAAAGAGATCTAGATGAAGTTTTTTTATAAAGAGAAACACAATAGCAAGAAACATATGCAAGAACATAAATAAGCACTAGAGAACTTCATCTAGAAGGGGTCGGCGACAAAGTCACCTATGTTAGAGTATATTGACTGAGGAGTCAAGTGATAACACTTGATCGTAGGTCATGCTCATCGTTTAAGCTCATAATGGGGTTACCATTTTTTCGTTTAAGCATTTTGATGTATTCACATCTTGTTGAGTTGCTTTGACTCATGACTTGGGTCAAAGCTTCTCTAAGATGGAGTGACATACCCTGGTTTGTGACGTTGATCTTGATCATGTAGTCGAACTTGTGTTGGGTGCTCAAGGTTGATGTAGTCCATCAAGAGTTTGGAGCACCACTTGGAGTTTGGGTTCATCTTCCTACTTGGGTTAGATTTGCAAGGAAGAGCACTTGTGTATCCAAAATGACAATCATGAAACTTGATACCACATAAAATTTGATATATAGAAATTGTCAAAGGATATGTTGAGTGAGTTCAAGCTTCCTTGTATTCAACAACCATATCCTAGGAACTCGGTGATTTAGAGATTGCTTAAGATATGAATCACTTGCAATCTCATGGATTTGGGATCATCCAAGTACCTACAGGGGTTAGATAGTATGCAAGGGTACAAGTATAGATCCAAGACAAATGATCATCATCATAAGAGAAATATCAAGGATTAGTCGTAAAAGGCTCATGCCTTGCATGTATCCAAATGGAGTTTCTACTCCTAGTTTGAGGCATCAATGATATTCAATTCACCTCTCAAATGGCAAAATACTTTCTCATCAAGCGGTTTGGTGAATATATCCGCCAATTGCTTATCGGTACGAACATGCTTAAGATTGATGTCTCCTTTAGCAACATGATCTCAAATGAAATGATGACGAACTTCAATATGCTTAGTTCGAGAGTGTTGCACGGGATTGTGAGCAATCTTAATGGCACTCTCATTATCACAAAGCAATGGAACATGTTTCACATGTATCCCATAATCCTTAAGGGTTTGGGTCATCCAAAGTAATTGAGCACAACATGATCCGGCGGCAATGTATTCCGCTTCGGCGGTGGATAAGGATACCGAGTTTTGTTTCTTGGAGGACCAAGACACAAGGGATCTACCAAGAAATTGGCAAGTACCCGAAGTGGACTTTCGATTAACCTTGTCACCGGCATAGTCCGAGTCGGAGTAGCCAACAAGATCAAAAGAAGACCTCTTAGGATACCAAATGCCAAAATTTGGTGTATGAATTAAGTATCTCACTATCCTTTTCACGGCCTTAAGATGACATTCTTTAGGGGCCGCTTGGTATCGTGCACACATGCACACACTTAGCATAATATCGGGATGGGAGGCACATAGATATAACAATGAACCGATCATAGAGCGGTAAACCTTTTGGTCAACCGGTTTGCCATCCTTAGTCAAGTCAAGATGTCCACTAGTAGGCATGGGTGTTTTCATACCTTTGCTTTCTTGCATGTTGAACTTCTTGAATAGGTCCTTGGTATACTTTGTTTGAGAAACAAAGGTACCTTCCTTAGTTTGCTTGATTTGCAAACCAAGAAAGAATGTAAGTTCACTCATCATAGACATCTCAAACTTCTCCGATATTTGCCTTCCAAACTTTTCACTAAAATGAGGGTTAGTCAAACCAAATATGATATCATCTACATAAATTTGGCACACAAATAATTCACCATTAACCCTTTTAGTAAAAAGTGTAGAATCAATCTTCCCAATTTCAAAGCCTTTTTCAATAAGAAACTTGGTCAAGCATTTAGACCATGCTCTAGGAGCTTGTTTAAGACCATAAAGAGCTTTGTGAAGTTTGTAAACATGATCGGGTTTCTTGGGATTATCAAAGCTGGGAGGTTGTTTAACATAGACTTCCTCCTCAATTTCACCATTTAGAAAAGCAATTTTAATGTCCATTTGGTATAAGGTGATATCATGTAGATTGGCATAAGCAAGTAAGATGCGTATGGACTCAAGTCTAGCAACAGGGGCATATGTCTCACCATAGTCCATACCTTCGACTTGAGTGTAGCCTTGAGCGACGAGACGGGCCTTGTTGCATACAACTTGTCCATCCTCATCTTGCTTATTCCGAAACACCTATTTTGTTCCAATGACATTGTGCTTCTCATCGGGCTTTTCAACCAATGTCCATACTTGATTCCTCTCAAAGTTGTGTAGCTCTTCATGCATAGCGTTCACCCAATCTAGGTCATCAAGAGCTTCTTCAACCTTCATAGGTTCAATACTAGAAATGAATGGGTACTGTTCACAAAAGTTAGCCAAACGAGTTTTAGAGCGAGTAATTCTCCCGGTTTGAATATCATCAAAGATTTGTTCGACGGGATGATCTCTTGAGACTCTTGCTCTAACTCATGAGAGCTTTTGTTTGGGTCGGGGTGGAACATCCACTTCATTGTCTTGTTCTTCTACTTGTCCTTCTTCATTGTTGTTGGCATTGTTGTTCTCTTGTGGAGGTGGAGAAGGAGGTCGATGAGGTTCATCTTGTTGTACTTCCTCGTTTCCTTCATCTTTGCGTGTTCCACTTGTGGATGCCTCCAAGTCAACTTGTGGTTCACCTTGTCGTGAAGTTGAGGCTTCCACTTGAATGGACGAAGTACTCTTCTTCACCTCCGTTGGGCGAATCTTGACAATAGACAAGTCTTGAATTGCTTCTGAAGGATCTTTGTCTCCTACATCAATTGGCAATAGCTCTACTTGCGAGCCGTTAGATTCATCAAACTTCAAACATCTACCGTCTCTTCAACCTTTCGGGTGAAATTGTTGTAGACACGGTAAGTGTGAGAGTTTGGGCCATAACCGAGTAGGAAACCTGCATGAGATTTAGGGGCAAATTTGGAACGACGATGCTTATCAAGAATGTAACATTTTGAGCCAAATACTCGAAAGTATCCAACTTGGGGTTTGTTACCGGTGAGAAGCTCGTATGCCGTCTTGCCGAGAAGCTTGTGAAGATATAGTCGATTTGTAGCATGACAAGCTGTCTCAACCGCTTCCGCCCAAAAGTGTCTTGGCGTCTTGTATTCGTCAAGCACCATTCTTGCCATCTCAATAAGTGTCCGGTTCTTCCTCTCAACAACTCCATTTTGTTGAGGTGTGTACGTAGCCGAGAACTCATGTGAAATCCCTGCTTCGTCAAGAAAGGTATCCACATTGGCGTTCTTGAACTCCGTTCCATTGTCGCTCTGAACCTTCTTGATCTTCACTTCAAATTGATTTTGGGCCTTCCTAGCGAAGTTCTTGAAGATCTTTTGGACCTGCGATTTATCATCAAGAAAGAACACCCACGTAAATCTTGAAAAGTCGTCAACAATGACCAAACCGAACGAGTTACCACCGAGACACTTGTAGGCGTTGGGACCAAAGAGATCCATATGAAGTAGCTCAAGCGGTCTTCTCGTGGTCATGATATTCTTCACTGAATGACTTCCTCTAACTTGTTTTCCTACTTGACAAGCACTGCAAAGTCTATCCTTGTCAAATATGACATCTTTAACACCAAGGATATGATCACCTTTAATAAGCTTATCAAGATTTCGCTTGCCCACATGACCTAACCTTCTATGCCATAACCAACCTTTGGAAGATTTAGCAATTAAGCAAGTACAAGGTTGAGCTCTTTTAGTGAAATCAACAATGTATAGATCACCTCTACGTATAACGGTAAAGACCGTATTACGATTATCTCTATGCTTGGCAATATACTTCAGTGAATAGAACATTAAAACCAAAATTGGCTAGTCTAGATACGAAAAGTAGATTGTAGCCAAGAGATTCAACAAGCATAACATTTTGGATAGAGCTGTCATGTGAGATGGCCACCTTACCAAGGCCAACCACCTTAACCTTTGAGTTATCACCAAAAGTGACATACTTTCGGGGACCGTCATTTTCAGCCAGCTCACGAAACATATCCTTGTCTCCGGTCATGTGATCGGTACATCCACTATCAAGAACCCATTCCTTTCCTCCAGCCATGTAACCACGAAGGTTAGCCATAAGACCAAAGTGTCTCATTAACTCATCAAGATCAAAGTCACTATCATCATCCTCATCATAATATGCATGTTCAACATCATCATGTGATAGATCATCACCTAGAGAGAGTGATTCATTAGATTTATGACCATGACAATGTGCATCTTTATGAATTCTAATGACTTGTGAAATGATGCTACTAATGACTCCAACATCTCCTTTGGCACGCATAAGGTCACGAAGCTCGAATAGACAATCATCAAATTTAGGATCACTAGGTTTCATTTTATGAAAAGCTATGGACTTTTGAAGAATCTCATCTAGATTTTTCAAGGAATCATTTGGAAAGCGCTCCTCAAGATATCTCCATATAGTATAAGCACATTCAAATGTAGGCAAGCATACAAGCAAATTTCTAGGCAATCCTCTCATGATAAGATCAATAGTTCTAAAATTGCGGGTCATGTCAAGATACTCAGCAGGGGTAGGATGCAAGGGATCAATAGGGGGCGCACAAGGGCTAGTAATATACTTTTTTAAATTATATTCATTGAAAATCTCAAGCATCTCATTTTTCCAAGGACTATGGAACTCTCCATCAAACATAGGCACTCTACGTCTAATACTCTCAATCGTAGAGTCATCCATCTTCCTCCAAAGGTGATTAAACCAAAGCAATGGAGACCAAAGCTTTGATACCACTTGTAGGATCAAAAGTAGGTCTAGAGGGGGGTGATTACACTACTTGACCAAATAAAAATCTAACCTTTTCCCAATTTTAATTGTTGGCAGATTTTAGCAACTAGTACAAGTCAAGCAATCAACCTACACATGCAATTCTAAGAGTGTAGCAGTGGAAAGTAAAACATTGCATATGAAGGTAAAGGAAAGGGTTTGGAGAAGGCAAACGCAATGTCGACACGGAGATTTTTGGCATGGTTCTGATAGGTGGTGCTATCGTACATCCACGTTGATGGAGACTTCAACCCACGAAGGGTAATGGCTGCGCGAGTCCACGGAGGGCACCACCCATGAAGGGTCCACGAAGAAGCAACCTTGTCTATCCCACCATGGCCATCGCCCATGAAGGACTTGCCTCAGTCGGGTAGAACTTCACGAAGTAGGCGATCTCCTTGCCCTTACAAACTTCTTGGTTCAACTCCACAATCATGTCGGAGGCTCCCCAGCGACACCTAACCAATCTAGGAGACACCACTCTCCAAAAGGTAATAGATGGTGTGTTGATGATGAACTCCTTGCTCTTGTGCTTCAAATGATAGTCTCCCCAACACTCAACTCTCTCTCACAGATTTGGCTATGGTGGAAAGATGATTTGAGTGGAAAGCAACTTGGGGAATGCTAGAGATCAAGATTCTTGTGGTAGGATTGGAATATCTTGGTCTCAACACATGAGTAGGTGGTTCCCTCTCAGAAAATGAGTAGTGGAAGTGTAGGCGCATTCTGATGGCTCTCTCTCAAATGGAGAAGGGGGTGGAGGGGTATATATAGCCTCTACACAAAATCCAACCATTACACACATTTGACCAACTCGGTCAGACCGAATAGAAGAACTCGGTGAGACCGATTTAGTTCAAAATGTGAATGTTAGGAATCTCGGTGGGACCAACTAGAACAACTCAGTGGGACCGATGTGCTAGGGCTTAGGGCAAACATCAACTCGGTGGCACCGATTCCATCAACTCGGTTAGACCGAAGTGAAGCAACAAGGCAACAGAGAGGATGTCAAGAAAACTCGGTGGGACCGATTGCACTTTTTGGTGAGACCAAAATAATTGCAACAGGCAACAGAGAGTTTGCAAGGCCAGCTCGGTGGGACCGAGATCCGTATCGGTGTGACCGAATTGTTTAGGGTTTCTGGTAGTGTCTATGTCAACTGAACTCGGTGGTGCCAGATGGAACATTTTGTTGGGGCCGAGTTTGACTTTGAGTTTTGGACATATTTGGAAATGAGAAAGTGGCTGAGGGTTTTGGAGCAATATCACTAAGCACTTTGAGCAAGTAGACCATTAAGCAACACCTCATCCCCTTTTAATAGTATTGGCTTCCCTATGGACTCAATGTGATCTTGGATCACTAAAATAGAAATGAAGAGTCTTGAGCTTTTGCCAATCTTTGTCCTTAGCATTTTGAAGGGGTTACACATCCTCTTGTCCTTACCACGCCATTGTTGAACTCATCTGAAATACACTAGGTGAAAGTATTAGTCCAACAAGAGATATGTTGACATTAATTACCAAAATCACCCAGGGAGCACTTGTGCTTTCAGGAAGCTGCAAGAGGCCGGCGTCATTTGGGAGGTGCGGCCCCCGGATTGGCTGGCCAACCCGGTCATCGTCCCCAAGAAGGGCGGAAAGGAGCGCATGTGTGTCGACTTCACGAGCCTCAACGAGGCGTGCCCTCAGGACCCATTCCCTCTTCCGTGCATTGATCAGATCATTGACTCCACCGCCGAGTGCGACTTACTGTGCTTTCTGGACGCCTTCTCAGGCTACCACCAGATCATGATGGCGGTGCAGGACATCGAGAAGACAGCCTTCCTTTCCCCGTGCGGTGTGTACTGCTACACCTGCATGCCCTTCGGGCTATGGAATGCCGGTGCGACCTTCCAGCTATTGATGCACATCGCTCTGGGCCAGCAGCTCAGGAGGAATGCCGAGGCGTATGTCGATGACATAGTGGTCAAGTCGCGGGAAGCAAGGGCCCTTGTCGAAGACCTGGAAGAAACGTTCGCCAACCTGCGCAAGGTAAACCTGCAGCCCAATCCGGAGAAGTGCGTGTTCGGTGTCCCATCCGGCAACTTGCTGGGTTTCCTGGTGTCACATAGAGGGATCGAGGCTAACCCAGAGAAGGTTAAGGCGATAGAAAGGATGAGCCCGCCACAGACCCTCAAGGAGATGCAGAAGCTCGCGGGCTGTGTGACCTCGCTGGGGCGTTTCATCTCCAAGCTTGGTGAGCGAGCCCTCCCGTTCTTCAAGCTGATTAAGAAGAAGGGCCCCTTTGAGTGGACTCCGGAGGCCGAGGCGGCCTTTCAAGACCTCAAGAGGTACCTCACGAGCCCGCCGGTGATGGTGGCGCCTCGCCCTCTTGAGCCCCTGATACGTCTCCATCGTATCTACATTTCCAAACTCTTTTGCCCTTGTTTTCGACTCTAATTTGCATGATTTGAATGGAACTAACCCGGACTGACGCTGTTTTCAGCAGAATTGCCATGGTATTATTTTTGTGCAGAAATAAAAGTTCTCGGAATGACCTGAAACTTCACGGAGATCAGTTTTGGAATAAATATATTGGCGAAAGAATCAACTGAAGGGGGCCCACACCCTGTCCACAAGGGTGGGGGGCGCGCCCACCCCCTCAGGGCGCACCCTCTATCCTTGTGGGCCCCCTGGACCACCACCGACCTCAACTCCAACTCCATATATTCACGTTCAGGGAGAAAAAAATAAGAAAGAAGGATTCATCGCGTTTTACGATACGGAGCCGCCGCCACCTCCGGTTCTTCCTCGGGAGACCAGATCTGGAGTCCGTTCGGGGCTCCGGAGAGGGGAAATCGTCGCCGTCATCATCATCAACCATCCTACATCACCAATTTCATGATGCTCACCGCCGTGCGTGAGTAATCCCATCATAGGCTTGCTGGACGGTGATGGGTTGGATGAGATTTACCATGTAATCGAGTTAGTTTTGTTAGGGTTTGATCCCTAGTATCCACTATGTTCTAAGATTGATGTTGCTATGACTTTGCTATGCTTAATGCTTGTCACTAGGGCCCGAGTGCCATGATTTCAGATCTGAACCCTTTATGTTTCCATGAATATATTTGTGTTCTTGATCCTATCTTGCAAGTTATAGTCACCTACTACGTGTTATGATCCGGCAACCCCGGAGTGACAATAGTCGGGACACTTCCCGGTGATGACCGTAGTTTGAGGAGTTCATGTATTCACTAAGTGCTAATGCTTTGGTCCGATTCTCTATTAAAAGGAGGCATTAATATCCCTTAGTTTCCATTAGGACCCCGCTGCCACGGGAGGGTAGGACAAAAGATGGCATGCAAGTTCTTTTCCATAAGCACGTATGACTATATTCGGAATACATGCCTACATTATATTGATGAATTGGAGCTAGTTCTGTGTCACCCTATGTTATAACTGTTGCATGATGAATGCCATCCGACATAATTATCCATCATTAATCCATTACCTACGAGCTTTTCACATATTGATATTTGCTAAGTTACTTTTCCGTTGCCACTGTTACAATTGCTACAAAACTGCTACTGTTACTTTTGCCACCGTTATCGTTACTTCCATACTACTTTGCTACTAAATACTTTGCTGCAGATATTAAGTCTTTCAGGTGTGGTTGAATTGACAACTCAGCTGCTAATACTTGATAATATTCTTTTGCTCCCCTTGTGTCGAACCAATAAATTTGGGTTGAATACTCTACCCTCAAAATCTATTGCGACCCCCTATACTTGTGGGTTATCAAGACCTTTTTCTGGTGCCGTTGCCAGGGAGCATAGCTCTTGTCGGGGTACGACACCTATGGGATCCCGAGAGACCCCTTTACGATTCGGCGGGGGGAGAGGTATACGCAAAGAGCAGAACCAATGATCGACGCGGGAAGTTTTTACCCAGGTTCGGGCCGCTAATCGGCGTAAAACCCTACTCCTGCTTTGTGTTCTTATTGATGTTCTTGAGCCCAGCCTTCAGGAGCGCTCGCAATGAACAGTACATTCAAAGAGCAGCTACGCATGCAGAATGGGCCAGAAGTTCTCCTCCTCTGTAGCAGTTGCCTTGGGCCCCCTTTTATATGCTCAAAGGGGTCACCACAGTGGCAAAATGTACATACATTGAGGTGTAAAGTAGCTACAGTGTATCATACCTAACCCCTGACGGATTAGGACAAGTGCATTTAATGCACCGTGAGGTGTCTGTTTAGGTGTCCTCACTTTCTTGGGGATGGAAAAAGGGGCCATCCCATCAGCACCGCTTAAGCTCTCCTCCACTGGCGCGTCGCCACGCATCCAGAGAAGGACCCAGAATGTCAGACTTGTTACTGTGCCGAAGCGGTGGCACAATGGCAGAACCTCGCCAGGCGCCGAATCTTGCCGGGCGCCAAGCCTTGCCGGACGCCAAGTCTTGCTGGGCGCCAAGCCTTGCCGGGCGCCAAGCCTTGCCGGACGCCAAGCCTTGCCGGGCTCCAAAGGCCATCCCGGCAAGGATCTTGCCGGGGAACCTGGCCTTCGGATCCCAGCTTTGCTTATCCGTTGATCCTCAGATCTCTGACTTGATGATTTCCTTGATGACTTGAATCGACCTTGAGCTATTCCCGGCAAGCCTTGCCGCGAGGATGGCTACAACTGCTCGTGCACAAGTACGGGGTACTAGTGGCCCAATACTTAGTACACCGACAGGAGCCCCCGGGCCTAGGCCATACACGAGTGCGAGGCGTTGTTGGGCTAGGCCCAAACTGTGCACGGGCACGTGTGGTAGGGGATTAACTGCTCGTAAATATCTCGTTTTACTGTGCCCCCCCACTATGCGCACGGAGCGCGTGACGTGGGAAGCGTGCCAAAAAGGCTGCAACTGCCTCGCGCCTATAGAGGCGCGTTCACATTGGGGAATAAAAGAGGCGGCTCCGCTCCTTCCCCATAAAAAGGAGAAGTCGCAGAGGCACAAACCTATTTACCCCCCTCTTCTTCTCAATCTGGCCATCACCATCGCCTTCCTCCTCTCGAGCTCAGAGTGAAGCCTTTTCCTCTTCCGCCTGCTGCTTTCCCGCTCGCCCCACTCCCAGCTCCCGTCCTCACAGTCGCCATGCCGCCCAAGGCCAGCAAAGGCAAGGGCAAGGAGGCGAAAGCCGACATTCCGGAGAGCAAACTGGCGAAGGTGCGGAAGAGGCTCGTCGTCTTCCCTCCAACGCTCGATGCTGAAGCTCTGAAGGGGCGATATCAATGCATGTGGGCGAAAGGGACACAAGCTCACCCCGCCACACGCGTAATCCCAGGCGCTTGTTCCAAGGGCGGATCGGACAGATACCCTTTCTTCACTGCATATTTCTATTGCGGGCTCTGTCCCCCCTTTTCCGACTTCTTCAATGATATCATGTACACATACGGCTTTCGTCTTCTCGATTTCACGCCGAATGCAGTACTTTGCATGTCTATCTTTGCCCATCTCTGTGAAAACTTTGTTGGCGTGATCCCCAATTCTGCTCTTTTTCACCACTATTTCTACCCTCGCATCCAAAAAGGAGAGGCCCTCTCTGGTTCTATTGCCTGGATTCCAAGGGCTTGGAATAAGGAAATATACCCAGAGGGAGTTTACCGCGAAAAGTGGGACGAGTGGCAGGCTGAATGGTGCTGGATCCAGGAAGCAGATCCCCATCCATTTTGTCATCCCCGGCAACAGAAGGTGGTCCGCGGCAAGGATTGGAGCGACCCCGCAGCGGAGGACGAGAGGCTCACAATCGCCACTACCAGAATCCTTCACCTGAAGGCTGCCGGACTGACGATGGAGATGATCGGCTTCGACTTTCTCCGCCGCCGCATCGCCCCTCTGCAGAACAGGGGAAGGCCAGCTTGGGAATACAAGAACGCGGCAGATGTCATGAGATTGCGCCCCGGGCTGAACAACAATCTGACCGCTATGCAACTTGGCGCTCTCCGCCAAAAATTATTCCAGCGCGAAGACAAGCACCGGCTGCCGGCAAGGATTGTCCCCTTGTGCAACAATTCTGCCTTGGGGTCAATCATTGCCTTCATGCCGATGTTCAATGCCCACGGCCTCGACCCGACCTGGGCCGAGCCATCCGAGGAAGAAGCGCAGAAGATTTTTGACAACTTGACGAAGAAGCCTGTCCGGCAAGAGTCAGATTTCATCCGAGCCACCACTGATCAAGAAGTAGCTTACATTGCTACTAGAGTGGAGGAGGCAAATCTTGCCGCGGAGGCTGGCAGCGTCGGCTTCACAGAGTGGGAAGCCAGCAACGCAGAGGTGGTAGTGAAGGTAAAGCCTGCCGGGGAGGACAAGGTTGCCGGGGAAGAGAGCAGCGCAGCCGCTGAGAGCTTGTCCGGCAAGGACACAGCCGAAGAAGAGATGCGAGAAGAGCCCCCACCCCCGAAGAAGACGAAGCGTGTTCTTCGGAAGGCTGCATCTGGCATCCCGGCAAGCCAGCCTTCTTCGAGTAGCGAAGCCCCCAGCAAGAAAGTGGCCGGCAAGACTGGACCGCGGCAGGGGGCTCGGTAATAGCCTGCGCAGCGCGTGAGACCCACACCAGCGGCCACTGCTGGGGCGGCAGGAGGGTCTCGTACTACCGCACCGGAAGCTGCCCCGGCGCCTGCCACAGCCAAACGGCCTAGGACTCCTCCTCCGCCTCCCCACTCAGACATCGCAACGGAGGTCGACTTCGACATCTCCGGCTTTAGTCCGAAGCGAGAGGAAGAAGAGTGAGTACTTTGCCACAGCTTTTACCTTCCAATCCTGGATCAATCTTACTGACTTGCTTGTATTGTTTCTGCAGTGACACAGAAACCTTGCTGGAGAGGATGACGAAGAGGTCAAGGACTTCTACGGGTGACGAGCCCCCGGCAGGCTCCACGAGCGTGCCAGAAACCGTCATTGTCAGCCCGGAGTCCAGTCCTCAACACAGCCCCCAGCGCAGCCCCCAGCACAGCCCCCAGCGTAAGTTCATTGTTCTTTTTCCGCTGACTGGTGCCGAGGCTTTCATTCTTGCCGTTGATATCTTTGGGTTCGCAGGAGAAGAACGGCAACAAGGAGAAGACATCCCCATCGTGCCTCCTTCATCGACCGCTCCGCCCACAAGCACGTCCGCGGCAAGAGATCCTGCCGACAAGCCCATCCTAATTGAGGAGGAGCCGGCAGGCGCGGACTCCGGCAACCCACGCCCGGCAACCGGAGTTGCCGGGAGAGGCGAAGCCACCTCCCGGTAGCTCGACGCAGGTACTCGATTGCCTCAAAGCGCTTATTACTCCTTTTCTCTTATCTTTCTGTCTTTAGTCACTTCAAACTTCAACCTTGATCTTATTCTTTTTTCCTCCTTCGCCCTTCAGAGTTCCCTGTGATGGAACACATGGACGTCGATGTTGTCATCGAGGAGACCGCCAGGGATGCCACCGCCGAAGCAGACAGGATCGCTGCCAGCGAGGCCACCAAGGATGACATTGTCGAGGCTAGTGGTGGTCTTGACGGGGAGGCCGCCAAGACAGCACAAGAGGAAATGACCGAAGAACCTGCTGAAGGGGGCGACAGGGAGGCTGAGGACCGCACTGACAGCATTCCTGCCGCAGGAGCGCCAGGCGCTGCACCGGCCACAGAGCCCCCTGCCACTGGTGAGGCGGCCACTGAAGACCAGCCATCAACATCTGAAGGCCCCTCATCCAGCAAGTACCTCAAGGTTGGCGAGAACCTGTTCGTCAACTTGCCGGGGACGGCAAGCACTGGGGCACCAGTCGAAGGAGAAGTTTTTTAAGAAATCATTGCAGCTGCCGGGCTCGAAGTTGTTGACACCCCCAGCACTAGCAGCGGCAAATCTGAAGAGGATCAGCTCCTTCAGGCCATGGGCGAGAATTTCCGAAAGCTCCAGGCTCTCCATCGCGCCCGAAAAGAGAAGGCGGACTCCAGAATGGCAGTTGTCGAGGCGGCCGAAGCGGATTTTCAAAGGCGCGTCGCACAAATGCAGATCTGGCATGCCGAGGCCCTCCAAGAGTTGGTTGCCAGCCGGGAACAAGTGAGCCAGCAGTGGAATGAGGTCCTCCTGAAGCAATCCGATATGGAGAAGGCGCATGATGAAGCTGCTCAAAGGATTGCTGCCGAAGATGCCCTCCTGACGGGGCGCCGCATTGCTCTTGATGCTTATGAAGAAGATCTCACCGCTCGTGAGCAGGCACTCGCCGCCAAGCTTCATAGCAAGGATGAGGATATCGAGAATCATGTAGCGCGGCGGACTCAGGAGCTGGAGCAAAAACATAAGGAGGCGCTCGAAGCTCTGACTGCAAGTCATGCCGGCAAGCTCAAGGAGGCCGTCGATGCTGCCGAAGCTGCAGAGGCCGCCAAGAACGAGCTGAGCGACAAAGTGAAGAGGCTGGAAACAGATCTCAAGGAGCACGGCAAGGAGCTCTCGACGCTCAAGGGGGACAGGGGAAAAACCCTCCACTCCTTGGCGGAGATGCAAGTTGCCCTGTCCGACAAGACCAAGCAGCTCTCCTCTGCGGCTGATAATATTGCGGTTCTAGAGCTGAAGCTGACCACGCTGCAGAAGTCTCTCGAGACTGGCAGGGCCCGTGAGAAGGCTCTACTCAAGGATCTCCAAGGAGAGAGGAACCTGCTCAAGAGTGCTGCCGCCGCCCAAGCCGAGTACGAGAAGGGAGTGGAGATCTGGACTGGACGTCTCATTGCCACCGCGGAGAAGCTTACCGCAGAACTGTCAACCATGGGCCTGTCGAACTTCAAGTATTCTTCCGAGGAAAGAATATCTCCAAGTGCCAGGTTGATGATGTTCTTTGAAAGCATCATCAACGCGTTGAGGGCACTCCAGTCTAGCCGGGCGACCCAACTGGCCAACAAGACTCGCCGGCTTTGCCGGGCCGTCCTCCGCAAGGTGCTCATCAAGGTGGTGCACAGCAATCCCCGCATCGACCTCTCCAACGCGCTCGGCCATCTACCAAGGGATGCAAATGTTGAGGCACTTGAAGAGCGCATCGCGACTATCCTTGAGAAGGTGGACTCCATCAAAAGGATTGAAGGCCAGCGCAGGGATTGAGTGCTTCCCTTTTTTCCTTGTCGTCGTTATCTCATGTAAAAGACAATTAAGTCTCAAGTTAGAATTGCGGCAACTCATGGATGTAATACAATTTGCCTATGTTTAGGTTCATGCTTGCTATTTTCCTTGTCTGATTCCTTTATGTATGGAGTTCATCCTACGCTTATTGAAAAACTTGCCGGCGCGCAACCTGCCGCAAGCGCTGGGTGCGGGACTTCAGCAGCCTGCTGGAGGTGCAGCGGCCGGCAAGACTCCTTGGTGTTCTCAGTGCAGCCACTTAAATTGCTGAGCGGGCTCGAAACAAAATAAGGGCGCGACCGATTACAACAAGGGTTCCTTCGCGTGCAGATTTTCCATATAAGAGTCGGAATCATCCAAGGAAAATAACTTTGTAATAAAAGAAAAACTTGCTCTGAGTTTTTAGGACTTAGCTTTCTATCACTGTAGCATTCTATCACTGTCCTTCCTCCGGCAAGCGTCGATTCCGAATGTCGCCAACTGGTATTCATATCTTCCTTCCCCCCCCCTCCGGCAATGTGCACGCGAGGAATCCTTCTGTCTTTTTGAAAAAGAAAGAAGAGAAAATAAAGACATGAAACCTTGGCGGTTCGTTAGAACTTACCGGGATTAGGTGCCATACAACATCTTAGACAAACATGCATATATATAAATATGAACATGGGAATCAATAAGGGAATGTACAACACTTAAATTTATTCATCTGTGCTCAGGGTCTGCGCCTGGCTTTGTACAAAGGATCATATGCCTTGCCGGCAAGACTTGTACAAAAGGGTGGTTGCCGGGAGCCCCCGGCAACCGCGCCTTATGGATAGAACTTGCGAAGATGTTCGATATTCCAGGAATTGCTCAGTGGAACGCCATCTTCGGTCTCCAGGCAGACAGCGCCGGGCCTGGTGACTCGTACTACCCGATAAGGGCCTTCCCACTTTGGCGTCAACTTGTTTCAATTCTTGGCGGACTGAATCCGCCGAAGGACAAGGTCGCCTTCCTCAAGGCTTCGGGCATGAACTTTGCGGCTATGATAGCGGCGCAAAGCTTGCTGGTAGCGTGCAGCTCGCACAGCAGCCTGAAGATGATTCTCCTCAAGGAGCACAGCGTCATCTTGCCGCAGTTGCTCTTGCTCGAGCTCATCATAAGCGAGCACTCGAGGAGATCCGTATATGAGTTCCGTGGGGAGAACTGCTTCCGCTCCGTAGACCAGAGCGAAAGGTGTCTGGCCGGTGGCTCAATTTGGTGTTGTTCTGATTGACCAAAGAACCGCCGGCAACTCATTAATCCAGCGTCTTCCGCACTTTTTCAGCCTGTCAAAAGTTCTGGTCCTGAGACCGCACAGCACTTCAGCATTGGCCCTCTCCGCTTGGCCGTTGCTTCTCGGGTGAGCAACAGAGGCAAAATAAATCTTGCCGCCAAGGTCTTGGACGTACTGCATGAAGGTGCGACTTGTGAACTACGTGCCATTGTCGGTGATGATCCTATTGGGCACACCGAAACGGCAAACAATTCCCTTGAAGAACTTGACGGCCGATTGTGCTGTCACCTTCCTCACCGCTTCCACCTCCGGCCACTTTGTGAACTTGTCGATAGCAATGTACAAGTACTCAAAGCCCCCGGTAGCATGGGGGAAAGGGCCCAGTATGTCGAGCCCCCAGACCGAAAATGGCCAGGAGTGAGGTATTGTCTGAAGAGCTTGAGCTGGCTGATGTAATTTCTTCGAATGAAACTGGCACGCTTCACACTTGGTTACTAGTGCAGTCGCATCCTGGAGAGCGGTAGGCCAAAAGAAACCTTGCTGGAATGCTTTTCTGGCAAGCGCTCTTGACCCTATGTGAGAACCACATAAGCCCCCGTGTATCTCCGCCAACAGCTCTAGTCCGTCCTCCCGAGGAATGCACTTCAATTTCACACCGTTCGGTCTCTTTCTGTACAGGACGTCATCGACGAACTTGTACATAATAGACCGACGGGCTACTCTCTCCGCTTCTTCCTGTTCCTCAGGGAGTTCACCTGTCTGAAGGAAATGGACAATGTGCTGTGCCCATGCTGGAGCCTGAGGCTTGACAGCTAGGACTAAAGGCATCTCCTCTGCCGGGGGAACGTTCGTCTCGACAGCAAGGGCCTGAGGCCCTGCCGGAGCCTGTTGTTCCCCGGCAAGCATGTCGATCCCGGCAACTTCCTTGCCGGCGGCTCCAGGAAGCTCTACCGGGAAGTACTAGCCAGAGTTCAACTTTCTTCTCTTTTCTTGCCGCATCGATGGCGCCACGGATGGTTGAGTCAATTGGAGCACAAAAGTTCCTGGTTCCACAGGCAACTTCAGGGCAGCACGCTTTGACAGGTCGTCAGTAATATTGTTCTCAGCACGAGGAACGTGCTCCATTTGCAGACCGTCAAAATGCTCTTCCAATTTCCTCACTTCATCTACGTAGGCCTGCATCAATGGACTTTGATAACTCTTGTTAACTTCCTGACGACAAGTTGTGAATCGCCTTTGATGACGAGCTTTTTGATACCAAGGTCCGCCGCGATCCTGAGACCAGCAAGCAAACCCTCATATTCTGCAGTGTTGTTGGTCGAGCTCTCCCGGGGAAAGTGCATTTGGACTACGTACTTGAGGTGCTCTCCGGTGGGTGTGACAAGCAGCATGCCAGCACCGGCGCCTTGCAGCGAGAAAGCCCCGTCAAAGTACATAATCCATTGCTGATCGATTTCCTTGCCGGGGAGAGTTGTTTCTTGAACTTCTTCGTCTGGCGTTGGGGTCCATTCTGCAATGAACTCCGCCAAGGCCCTGCTCTGGATCGTCGAAGTGCTTTCAAACTTAAGGCCAAAGCTGGACAACTCCAACGCCCACTCCATGATCCTGCCGGTTGCCTCTGGATTTTGCAAAATCCGTTGCAACGGAAAGCGAGTGACGACGGTGATCTCATGTGCTTGAAAATAATGGCGCAGCTTCCTCGAGGCCATAAGAAGGCCGAAAAGCAATTTCTGCACACCAGAATATCTTGACCTAGCTCCTTGTAAAAGAGAGCTAACAAAATAAACTGGGCGCTGCACCACCTTCTTCTTCTGCACGGGTTCTTCTGTTTGCGCAGATCCTGTCTTGCCGGGATCAACCCTTGCCAGGGAAGATCTTGCCGCGTCATCTGGCAGTCCTGCCGTTGGTGTTGTTTCCTCATCAGTTTCTCTCTGCGCCACTAGCGCAGCGCTAACCACTTGATTTGTTGCCGCCAGATACAGCAGCAATGGCTTTTGTGGCTTAGGCGTGACTAGCGTCGGCGGAGAGGAAAGGTATTTCTTCAAATCTTGCAGAGCAGCCTCCGCCTCCGGAGTCCATTTCATCGGACCCGCCTTCTTCAAAATTTTGAAGAAGGGCAGGGCGCGCTCAGCAGATTTGGAAATAAACCTGCTTAGAGCAGCAACACAGCCGGCAAGACGACGCACATCCTTAACGCGTCTCGGCGCTTCAATTTGCTCAATAGCTTTGATCTTGTCGGGGTTCGCTTTGATTCCCCGGCAAGATACAAAGAATCCGAGTAGCTTGCCGGAAGGAACACCGAACACGCTCTTCTCAGGATTGAGCTTCAAGTTGATCTTGCGCAAGTTTGCAAATGTTTCTTCTAAGTCTTGAATGAGCGTTGCTTTATCTTTGGTTTTGACCACTATATCATCCATATACGCCTCCATATTTCTATGGAGTTGTGGCTCAAAACCAATCTGGATTGCTCTGGCAAATGTTGAACCAGCACTTTTCAACCCGAAAGGCATTCGTATAAAACAATACGTACCACATGGGGTGATAAAGGCGGTCTTCTCTTCATCTTATTTTGCCATAAAAATCTGATGATACCCTGAATAGGCATCAAGGAAGGACAGGAAATCACAACCAGCGGTGGCATCCACAATCTGGTCGATGCGCGGCAAGGGAAAGGGATCTTTTGGACAAGCTTTATTGATATCTGTATAATCGATACAAAGCCTCCATTTCCCATTCGCTTTCCGCACTACGACCGGATTGGCCAACTAGGTTGGATGAAGCACTCTTTTGACCAGTCCTGCTGCCTCCAACTTTTTAATCTCTTCGGCAATGAATTCTTGCCGCTCCAAGGCCTGCTTCCTGACCCTTTGCTTGACAGGACGCGCATGAGGACAGACAGCAAGGTGGTGCTCAATTACCTTCCTAGGAACACCGGGGATGTCAGACGGTTGCCATGCAAACACGTTGACATTCGCCCGCAGGAAAGCAACGAGCGCGCTTTCCTATTTGTCATCTAGGGTGGAACTTATGGTGAAGGTTCCCCCTGTTCCGTCCTCTCTGACAGGCACCTTCTTAGTCTCCGGCGGAGCAGCCTTGGACTTCTTGTTCTTGCCGGTGGAACTCTCTGGTACGTCCTCGACGGAAGCGCAGCACTCCGAGGAGGTGCGCTTGCCGGAGTTCGCGCCAAGGTTCCTGCAGGTCTTCTTCTTCCCCCCGGGAGTTCCAGCGGCAGGAGCAGGTGCCTTGAGGGCAGGTGTTGCAACTGCTTCCCGGTAAAGTTGGTCGGCGCAGATGAGCGCATCCTTCTTATCAGAATGGATAGTGATGACGCCCAACGGCCCAGGCATCTTCAAGACGTTGTACGCATAGTGTGATGCCGCCATAAACTTAGCCAGTGCTGGCCGACCAAGGATCCCATTGTATGACATGGGGATCTTGGCGACATCAAACACCACCTTCTCGGTTCTGAAGTTGAGCTCGCTGCCAAATGTTACCGGCAGTGTAATCTTGCCCTTAGGCTGGGTTCTTCCCGGATTGACCCCTTGAAACGTACCCGTTTCCTCGAGGTCCTCGTCGGGAATCTGGAGCTTTCTGAGAACATCCGGTGAGATTAAGTTTAGGCCGGCCCCGCCGTCAACTAACATTTTCGTCACCTTGAGGTTGCGAATCGTTGGGGAGACCAACAATGGCAAGCACCCGACCGCAGTTGTGCGATCGGGGTGATCCTCGGCGTCGAAAATGATAGGCGTGCTGGACCACTTCAGGGGCCTACATGCATCTGGGGATGGCTCTGCCGCATTGACCTCCCGCACCCACTGTTTGAGTTGGCGGTGGGAGGAATGCAGCGAGGCACCCCCATCAATGCACATGGCCTCCGTAGCCTTCTGAAATTCTTGCTCACTGGATTCATCATCTTCCTCATCATCATCTCCTTCTTTGTCTCGGCCCCGAGCGGGCCGATCCTTTTGCTGCTTGGCCTTGCCGCGGCGACCCCCTCGGCCACCGCGTTTCTTGCCGGACCCCTCAGCACCATCTTGGGCCTTCTCCTTGTCCCGCCTCTCGTATTCGGCCCTCTGCTTCTCGGCAAGCTGCTCAACTTGCCGGCAGTTCTAGAGATCGTGGCCCATGGTGCGATGGATCTTGCAATACTGCTTGCCGGAGTTCTCCGACTTGTCGGCAGCCGCCAAGGCTTGACAGGAAGGGCACCCAGCAAGATCCTTGCCGGGGTCGCCAACCTTGGCCTTCTTGGCGGCGCCGGGTTGTCGGATTCCTCGACAGCAAGCACGGCCTTGCCTCCGCGCTTCCTGTTCCGCCGCCGGCCTTTCCTTGACGGGGCCACGGCGTCTTCATCTTCGGACTCGCCCGCCGCGCCAACAGCCTCACCAGGGAGTTTCCTCCCCTCTTCGGCTCAAGCGCACTTGTCAGCCAGAGCGTAAAGCTCGGCAATACTCCTGACTTTGTTCATTGCCAGCTCTTCCCGCATTCTGCGGTTACGCACGTTCTGGTGAAACGCGCTAATGACAGCGGCAGGATGAACGTCGGGAATATTGTACTGCACTCGGCTGAACCTCTGCATAAACTTGCGCAGGGACTCGCCCTCCTTCTGAGGGATGATGTGCAAATCGCTCTCTTGGCCAGGAGCTTGGTGGCCTCCAACAAAGGCGCCAACAAACTGATGGCACAGATCTGACCAGGAAGAAATGGAATTCTCCGGCAGATGCATTAACCACGACCTGACGTTGGGTTTGAGCACCAACGGGAAGTAGTTGGCAAGTATTTTGTCATCTCGGCCCCCGGCAGCCTGCACCGCAATGGTGTAGATGCTCAGGAACTCCGAGGGATGGGTCTTACCGTCATATTTCTACGGGACCTCCGGCTTGAAGGTTCGGGAATTGGGCCACCGGACTTGCCGCAGCTCACGGGTAAACGCTGGAGTCCCTACCTCATAAGGCAAGTCTCCTACGTCCCCTGGCGCAGGCTCGTCGACAGCCGGCCCCGCGCGCTTATCAGACTGATAGCGCGCTTCCCGTCGTCGCTCGATGGTTGTTCGAGCGTCCTCCTTGCTGAGTTCCTGGAGAACTTGACACTGATCACGGCGCATCCGTGGATCGGACGACGCTGTGGAAACTTCTTCATGGCGGTGGACTTGCTGAGTTGTCGGCCGCCGCTGGTGCCGCGGAGGGGAGTGCACTGTGGTTGCACCACCTCCGGTTTTCTCTACATCGGCTCGCGCCGGATCGATGGGCTTCCGCTGCGAGGGCCCTGCCTCTTGCGGTCCATCCCTGTTGGCGAAGCCGATAAGGCTCTGGACATTAGCTCGCCACTCCTCCATCTTCTCCGGGGCGAGAGGAAAATCGAGGAGCAGCTGCGCACGTGCCAGGGCTTCCGCTGGCGTAGGTGGCGGCGACAAGTGCGAGGTACGTGAGGTGCTCTGACTCCTAACCATGTTAGAAGGAGCACCACCACGGTCACGCGACCGTGCGCCACCTCCGCCGGCAGCTTGGTGTGCATGCTGGCCCCGCGCATCTTGGGATCGATGCGTTGAAACCTTTTCATGGGGACGCCCTGAACCACCAGCGCCATGACGTCGCTCATCATGCACGACCTGGGTAGGTCGCGAGGCTTGCGCCGGCGCGGGGGCTCCAGCAGGCGCCCTCTAATCTCTCGAGTTCGTTGTGCCACCCGTAGGCAACACAGTGCCATCTCTAGATCCAGCGGCGTGCAGGTTACCACTGCCACTGCGAACGATACCGCTCACTTGGCTTGGATCACCAGAACATCGCGGGGGTTCTAGTCCTCTTCCTTCTGCACCCACACCGTCGCCTGTACGCGAAGGTGTAGGCAAAACGGACATGGACGGTTGCGCCGTCGCAGCGCTCTTCTTCTTGGGTGGCATGATGATGAAGATGATGAAGAAACTAAAGCGCCGAGCACTAGATCAGGTTCACGCAACCTTCAATCCCCCTACCTGGCGCGCCAAAGATGTCAGGGTACTACACCTATGGGATCCCGAGAGACCCCTTTACGATTCGGCGGGGGGAGAGTTATACGCAAAGAGCAGAACCAATGATCGACGCGGGAAGTTTTTACCCAGGTTCGGGCTGCTAATCGGCGTAAAACCCTACTCCTGCTTTGTGTTCTTATTGATGTTCTTGAGCCCAGCCTTCAGGAGCGCTCGCAATGAACAGTACGTTCAAAGAGCAGCTACGCATGCAGAATGGGCCAGAAGTTCTCCTCCTCTGTAGCAGTTGCCTTGGGCCTCCTTTTATATGCTCAAAGGGGTCACCACAGTGGCAAAATGTACATACATTGAGGTGTAAAGTAGCTACAGTGTATCATACCTAACCCCTGACGGATTAGGACAAGCGCATTTAATGCACCGTGAGGTGTCCGTTTAGGTGTCCTCACTTTCTTGGGGATGGAAAAAGGGGCCATCCCATCAGCACCGCTTAAGCTCTCCTCCACTGGCGCGTCGCCACGCATCCAGAGAAGGACCCAGAATGTCAGACATGTTACTGTGCCGAAGTGGTGGCACAGTGGCAGAACCTTGCCAGGCGCCGAATCTTGCCGGGCGCCAAGCCTTGCCGGACGCCAAGGCTTGCTGGGCGCCAAGTCTTGCCGGGCGCCAAGCCTTGCCGGGCGCCAAGCCTTGCCGGACGCCAAGCCTTGCCGGGCTCCAAAGGCCATCCCGACAAGGATCTTGCCGGGGAAGCTGGACTTCGGATCCCAGCTTTGCTTATCCGTTGATCCTCAGATCTCTAACTTGATGATTTCCTTGATGACTTCAATCGACCTTGAGCTGTTCCCGGCAAGCCTTGCCGCGAGGATGGCTACAACTGCTCGTGCACAAGTACGGGGTACTAGTGGCCCAATACTTAGTACACCGACAGCTCTATTCTCTGAGTCACTTGGGATTTATATCTGTTGATCACTATGAGGAATTTGAAAGATACTAGAACCAAGATTTTTCCCTCAACTACGAGGGGAGGTAAGGAACTGCCATCTAGCTCTGCACTTGATTCACCTTCTGTTTTGAGTAAGCTTGCGACACCTACACCTGCTAGTAATTCTGATATGTCGCAAGTAATTGATGATGCCACTTATGCTATGCATGATGCTAATGATGATACTACTGCTTTGCTTGATAATACTATGCCACTAGGTGAATTTCTTGATGAACAACTTGCTAGGGTTAGAGAAAATGAAATTGCTGAAACTGATGATATTATTGAAACTGAAGATTATGATTCTCCCCCTAGATATGAATTGCCTGTTGTACCTGAGGGTTATATTATGGATGAAGAAACTGCTAGAGACTTTCTTGCTTGCAATGATAGAGAAGATTTTAAGAAATTGCTAGCTAAGCTGAAAGAAAAATCCTTGAATGCTAGAATGAAATGTGATCCCAATTTTGCTACTTCACCTATCTTTGTTACTGATAAGGATTATGAATTCTCTGTCGATCCTAAGTTAATTACTTTGGTTGAATCTGATCCCTTCTATGGTTATGAATCTGAAACAGTTGTGGCACATCTTACTAAACTGAATGATATAGCCACCCTATTTGCTCATGAGGAAAAAATTCGCTATTACTATATTCTTAAGTTGTTTCCTTTCTCGTTAAAGGGTGATGCTAAGTTATGGTTTAATTCTCTTGCTCGTGGTTGTGTGTGTAGTCCCCAGGATATGATTTATTACTTCTCTCAAAAATATTTCCCTGCTCATAAGAAACAAGTTGCCTTACAGGAAATATTTAACTTTGTGCAATCTGAAGAAGAGAGTCTCCCACAAGCTTGGGGGAGGCTTCTCCAATTACTTAATGCTTTGCCTGATCATCCTCTCAAGAAAAATGAAATACTTGATATCTTTTATAATGGACTAACCGATGCTTCTAGGGACCACCTAGATAGTTGTGCTGGTTGTATTTTCAGGAAATGAACTGTTGAGCAAGCTGAATTGCTATTGAATAATATATTGAGTAATGATAATGATTGGACACTTCCTGAACCAACTCCTAAGCCAACTCCGAAGAAAAAGGTATTCTATTTCTCAGTCCTGAAGATATGCAAGAGGAAAAGAAATCTATGAAAGAAAAAGGTATTAAAGCTGAAGATGTTAAGAATTTATCGCCTATTGAAGAAATACATGGTCTTGATAACCCGACACAGGTAGTAGAGGTAAATTCTCTTATAGATTTGACGAAGGTGATATTCCTCATAATAAGTCTGCTAGTCAATGCTTGGATGAGTTTGATAATTTTATTGTTAAACAAGAAAATTTCAATGCTTATGTTAGTAGACAATTGAAACGTAATGCTCACATGCTTGATTACTTGGGTGATTATATGAGTAGAACTGTTAATGATCTTAAGCTTATTAGTAAACATGCTTCCATGGTTACAACTCAAGTAGAACAAGTACTTAAGGCACAGGATGATTTGCTTAATGAGTTGAATAGTAAGAACAATGATAATGTTGTTAGGGTTATGACTAGAGGTGGTAAAATGACTCAGGAACCTTTGTATCCTGAGGGCCATCCTAAGAGAGTTGAGAAAGATTCTCAGAGAATTAATACTGATGCATCTAATCCTAGTAGTAAAAAGAAAAAGAAAACTGATAGGACTTTGCATACTTCTAGTGAACCTGTCATAGACACACCTGAGAATCCAAATGATATTTCTATTTCTGATGCTGAGACACAATCTGGTGATGAACATGAACCTAGTGATAATGTTAATGATGATGTTCATGTTGATGCTCAACCTAGTAATGATAATGATGTAGAGATTGAACCTGCTGTTGATCTTGATAACCCACAATCAAAGAATCAACGTTATGATAAGAGAGACTTTGTTGCTAGAAAACATGGTAGAGAAAGGGAACCATGGGTTCAGAAACCCATGCCCTTTCCTCCTAAGCCATCCAAGAAAAAGGATGATGAGGATTTTGAGCGCTTTGCTGAAATGATTAGACCTATCTTTTTGCGTATGCGTTTAACTGATATGCTTAAAATGCCTCCTTATGCTAAGTATATGAAAGATATTGATACAAATAAAAGAAAGATACCGGAGGCTGAAATTTCCACCATGCTTGCTAATTACACTTTTAAGGGTGGAATACAAAAGAAACTTCGGGATCCAAGACTACCAACTATACCATGCTCCATTAAAAGAAACTATGTTAAAACTGCTTTATGTGATCTTGGAGCCGGTGTTAGTGTTATGCCTTTCTCTTTATATCGTAGACTTCAATTGAATAAGTTGACACCTACAGAAATCTCTTTGCAAATGGCTGATAAATCAACTGCTATACCCATCGGTATTTGTGAGGATGTGCCTGTTGTGGTTGCAAACGTTACTATCTTAACGGACTTTATTATTCTTGATATTCCCGAGGACGACAGTATGTCGATCATCCTTGGTAGACCCTTTTTGAATACTGCAGGGGCTGTTATTGATTGCAACAAAGGCAATGTCACTTTTCATGTTAATGGTAATGAGCATACGGTACACTTTCCGAAGAAACAACCTCAAGTTCATAGTATCAACTTTATTGGAAAAACTTCAACTATTACTATTGGAGGTTTTGAATTCCCTCTTCCTACTGTCAAAAAGAAATATAATATTCTTATTGTTGGGGACATGCATATCCCCGTTGAGGTAACCTAGTGTTATTTGAAAATTCTCCGGTTTCATGTCATTTGGAAGAAGTTTGTTAATAAGACTTGATCAACCTTGTTAACGGATTCCTTTTGATGGGCATGAGACGGATGAATTTAGAAGGCACAACTTTCTGTACCTACTTTTTACTTTCTGTTATTTAGAATGAATAAAGAAAAATAGTATTTTCTGTCTATTTTCTGAATTATCCATGAAATAAAAAATGACCCGAAAATAAAAGTTCTTCAAATACCCTGAAAATTTAGTATGATTTTTTATAGAATATTTGAGAATTTCTGGCACTGAGAACACACCAGGGGGACCCACCACCTATCCACAAGGACGGAGGGCGCGCCCTACCCCCTGGGCACGCCCCCCAGTCTTGTGGGTCCCACGTGGCCCCCCTCCACTTATTCCAGCACCCAGCCACTTCGTCTTCCTCCAGAAAAAATCATCCCATAGCTCAAACTCGTGTTCTTGCTCATTTTGCTGCCATTTTCAATCTCCTTGTGTAAAGCTCCATTTGCAAAACTGCTTTGGGGGATTGTTCTTCGGTATGTGACTCCTCCAATGGTCCAATTAGTTTTTGTTCTAGTAATTTATTTATTGCAAATTTTTGCTGCTGTGGTGACCCTGTTCTTGAGCTTGCATGTCAAATTTATATGGTCCAAAGTAGTTTTGATGCATGCTATAGCCTCTAGGCACTTGTAGGAGTAGTTGCTATCAGTTTTGTTGAGTTTGGTTCACTTTTATTTTGAGTCACTAAAAATTTCAGAAAATTTTCAAAGGAAGAAAATGATGAGGAGATTGTTGAGAGGCTCTTCGAGCCGAGGTTCGAAGGAAAAAGAAAATCAGGAGAAGGAAAAGCCCAAGTACAATCTTCCTCGTGCCGCGGAGATTAGGCTGTGTGAATGGCCATGTGATGCATTCTTGCAAGCGGCCAAAATTTACGAGGATTTCTATTATTTGGCTGAGAATGCAGGCATCACCGACTTCCTCCACGACCAGTGTGATCAGTATCTCCTACTCACTAATACTTTCGTGCAAAATTTTCATTTTCATGCTAGGAGATCACCACCCACGGTAGAGTTTCACTTATATGATGAGCATAAGGAGATGATGCTTTATGAATTTTGCGAGGTTTGTAAATTACCTTACGAGGGTAGCGTCGAGGAACCACGTCCTAGTGATGTGGAAGATTTTATTAATGAAGTAACCATAGGGGAAAGGAGAAAGGTGTCAGAAGCGAGAGTAGCCAGTTTACATTTTCCTGTTTTGCGCTACTACTCATTATTTGCTGGGAGATGTTTAATTGGTCACGGGGAGAGTGGAGGCCTTAGTGCTCCTGACCTTGCCATTTTACGCCATGCTTTACTTCGCGATAAAACTTTGAGTTTAGGCGCTATGGTTGCGAGACGGTTGAGTATCAACCGTACTAAGGGTCCTATTTTTGGAGGTATCTTCGCCTCTCGACTTGCTAGATGCTTTGAGATACCTATTAGGCATAATGAGAAAGAGGAGAAACTGCTACCCACTATATACTTAGATTATGACAGCATGGTAGCTCATAAGTTTATTCGCTATGATGAGGAAAAGAGACTCATTTATAACTTGTATTTAGCGAGGATGCTTTTCAGACTATTACCTTGCCTGCACCTACTTTGTTCGATATTCATTCAGGCAGGTACTTCGTTTTGCCCGAGGACATTCATGCATACTGGGAGGGGACGCGATCCCCAGCTCCTGAGCCAGAGCCATCACCTGATCCATATCAGGAGTCTATTTATCAGTGGGAGCCACAAGAGCTCGCTAACCAGTGGAACCCCCAGGATCCTCCTCAGTCCACCGGAGAGGGATACTTTGATCCATGGGCCTAGACCAACTTAGGCCAAAAGCCTAAGCTTGGGGGAGTACGTATTTCTCACCAACATTACATTCATGTTCACACACTCATTCTAGTTGTCGGTGTTCATACTTTTTCATTGTATTATCCATGTTAGTTTATTTCTTTTTCTCGCTTTCTTCTTGTGTGTTTGAAAACCTTTGAGAAAAACAAAGAAAATTAGTTGTAGCTTAGTTTACTTTCCATGTTCACTTAGTAGTAGTATTAAAAGAAAACCCAAAAAGATTTCTCGTTCCTCTTTTACTTGTTGGGAGCTTTCCCGTGTAAATAGTTTTTCTCGTTCTTGTTTTACTTTCTTCAGAAAAGCAAAAACTCCAAAAACATTTCAGTGTGTTTCTTTGAAATTCTTTTCTTTTATTTGGGGGTCGAGAGGAGAAGACCATGATGAAAATGTTGAGTGGCTCTCATATGCATTATTGTTGATCTAACAAAGAGCCCATATTACCTGGTCCTCTCCTTTGAATAAATGTTTGCAGATTCCAGCTTAGTCTAATGCACGTGCACTATTATTATTATCCACACCGTTCGGTCATGCAAGTGAAAGGCAATAATGACGATATATGATGAAATGATTGAGATGAGGAAAAGCTCGTATGAACTCGACCTGTCTTGTTTTTGTAAATATGATTAGTTCATCGTTCCTAATTCAGCCTATTATGAATGAAACTGTTGGGGAATGTAGCATGCAATTTTGAAAAAAATTCTACGCTCGCGCAAGATCTATATAGGAGATGCATAGCAACGAGAGGGGGAGAGTGTGTCCACGTACCCTCGTAGACCAAAAGCAGAAGCGTTAGCTTAACGCGGTTGATGTAGTCGAACGTCTTCTCGATTCAACCGATCAAGCACCGAACGTACGGCACCTCCGAGTCCTGCACACGTTCAGCTCGATGACGTCCCTGGAACTCTTGATCCAGCAAAGTGTCGAGGGAGAGTTTCGTCAGCACGACGGCGTGGTGACGGTGATGGTGAAGCGATCCGCGCAGGGCTTCGCCTAAGCACTACGACAATATGACCAGAGGAGTAAACGGTGGAGGGGGGCGCCGCACACGGCTAAGAACAATTGTTGTGTCCTTGGAGGCGCCCCCCGCCCCCGTATATAAAGGAGGGAGAGGGGAGGAGGCCGGCCTAGGGCGCGCCAAGTGGGAGGAGTCCCACTTGGACTCCTAGTCCAATTCGCCCACCCCCCCCCCCTCTTTCCTTTTACCGAAAGGGGAAAGGGGGAAGGATAGGGAGGAGGAGAAGGAAAGGGGGGCGCCGCCCCCTCCCCTTGTCCAATTCAGACTCCCCATGGGGGGGGGCGCAAAGCCACCCCTTGTGGGCTGCCTAGCCTCCCTCCTATGGCCCATATCTTTCCCCCGGGGGTTTCGGTAACCACCCCGGTACTCCGATACGTACCCGATACATTCCGAAACACTTCCGGTGTCTGAATACTATCGTCCAATATATCAATCTTTACCTCTCGGCCATTTCGAGACTCCTCGTCATGTCCATGATCTCATCCGAGACTCCGAACAATCTTCGGTCACCAAAAACACATAACTCATAATACAAATCGTCATCAAACGTTAAGCGTGCGGACCCTACGGGTTCGAGAACTATGTAGACATGACCGAGACACATCTCTGGTCAATAATCAACAGCGTAACCTGGATGCTCATATTGGTTCCTACATATTCTACGAAGATCTTTATCGGTCAAACCGCAATGACAACATACGTCATTCCCTTTGTCATCGGTATGTTACTTGCCCGAGATTCGATCATCAGTATCTCCATACCTAGTTCAATCTTGTTACCGGCAAGTCTCTTTACTCGTTCCATAATGCATCATCCCATAACTAACTCATTAGTCACATTGCTTGCAAGGCTTATCATGATGTGCATTACCAAGAGGGCCCAGAGATACCTCTCCGATACTCGGAGTGACAAATTCTAATCTCGATCTATGCCAACCCAACAAACACCTTCGGAGACACCTATAGAGCATCTTTATAATCACCCAGTTATGTTGTGACGTTTGATAGCACACAAGGTGTTCCTCCGGTATTCGGGAGTTGCATAATCTCATAGTCAAAGGAATATGTATAAGTCATGAAGAAAGCAATAGCAATAAAACTTAACGATCATTATGCTAAGCTAACGGATGGGTCTTGTCCATCACATCATTCTCCTAATGATGTGATCCCGTTCATCAAATGACAACACATGTCTATGGTTAGGAAACTTAACCATCTTTGATCAAAGAGCTAGTCTAGTAGAGGCTTACTAGGGACTCGGTGTTTTGTCTATGTATTCACACGTGTATCAAGTTTCCGGTTAATACAATTCTAGCATGAATAATAAACATTTATCATGATATAAGGAAATATAAATAACAACTTTATTATTGCCTCTAGGGCATATTTCCTTCAGTCTCCCACTTGCACTAGAGTCAATAATCTACATTACATAGTAATGATTCTAACACCCATGGAGTCTTGGTGCTGATCATGTTTTGCTCATTGAAGAGGCTTAGTCAATGGGTCTGCCACATTCAGATCGGTATGTATTTTGCAAAAATCTATGTCTCCCTCCTTGACTTGGTCACGGATGGAGTTGAAGCGTCTCTTGATGTGTTTGGTTCTTTTGTGAAATATGTATTCCTTCGCCAAGGCAATTGCTCCAGTATTGTCACAAAAGATTTTCATTGGACCCGATGCACTAGGTACTACGCCTAGATCGGATATGAACTCCTTCATTTGCTGCTTCCGAAGCAGCTATATACTCCGCTTCACACGTAGATCCCGCCACGACGCTTTGCTTGGAACTGCACCAACTGACAGCTCCACCATTCAATATAAATACGTATCCGGTTTGTGACTTAGGGTCATACGGATCAGTGTCAAAGCTAGCATCAACGTAACCATTTACGACGAGCTCTTTATCACCTCCATAAACGAGAAACATATCCTTAGTCCTTTTTAGGTATTTCAGGATGTTCTTGACCGCTGTCCAGTGATCCACTCCTGGATTACTTTGGTACCTCCCTGCTAGACTTATAGCAAGGCACACATAAGGTCTAGTACACAGCATTGCATACATGATAGAACCTATGGCTGAGGCATAGGGAATGACTTTAATTTTCTCTCTATCTTCTGTAGTGGTCGGGCATTGAGTCTGACTCAATTTCACACCTTGTAACACAGGCAAGAACCCTTTCTTTGACTGATCCATTTTGAACTTCTTCAAAACTTTATCAAGGTATGTGCTTTGTAAAGTCCAATTAAGCATCTTGATCTATCTCTATAGATCTTGATGCCCAATATATAAGCAGCTTCACCGAGGTCTTTCATTGAAAAATTCTTATTCAAGTATCCGTTTATGCTATCCAGAAATTCTATATCATTTCCAATCAACAATATGTCATCCACATATAATATTAGAAATGCTACAGAGCTCCCACTCACTTTCTTGTAAATACAGGCTTCTCCAAAAGTCTGTATAAAACCATATGCTTTGATCACACTATCAAAGCGTATATTCCAATTCCGAGATGCTTGCACCAGTCCATAAATGGATCGCTGGAGCTTGCACACTTTGTTAGCACCTTTAGGATCGACAAAACCTTCTGGTTGAATCATATACAACTCTTCTTTAAGAAATCCATTAAGGAATGCAGTTTTGACGTCCATCTGCCAGATTTCATAATCATAAAATGCGGCAATTGCTAACGTGACTCGGACAGACTTAAGCATCGCTACGGGTGAGAAGGTCTCATCGTAGTCAACTCCTTGAACTTGTCAAAAACCTTTTGCAACAAGTCGAGCTTTGTAGACAGTAACATTACCATCAGCGTTAGTCTTCTTCTTGAAGATCCATTTATTCTTTATGGCTTTCCGATCATCGGGCAAGTCAACCAAAGTCCACACTTTGTTCTCATACATGGATCCCATCTCAGATTTCATGGCCTCAAGCCATTTCGCACAATCTAGGCTCATCATCGCTTCCTCATAGTTCGTAGGTTCGTCATGGTCTAGTAACATGACTTCCAGAACAGGATTACCGTACCACTCTGGTGCGGAACGTACTCTGGTTGACCTACGAGGTTCTGTAGAAACTTGATCTAAAGTTTCATGATCATCATCATTAGCCTCCTCACTAATTGGTGTAGGCATCACGGGAACAGATTTCTTTGATGAGCTACTTTCCAAATTGAGAGGAGGTACAATTACCTCACCAAGTTCTACTTTCCTCTCACTCACTTCTTTCGAGAGAAACTCCTTCTCTAGAAAGGATCCATTCTTAGCAACAAATATCTTGCCTTGGGATCTGTGATAGAAGGTGTACCCAACAGTCTCTTTTCGGTATCCTATGAAGACGCACTTCTCCAATTTGGGTTCGAGCTTATCAGGCTGAAGCTTTTTCACATAAGCATCGCAACCCCAAACTTTAAGAAATGACAGCTTAGGTTTCTTGCCAAACCACAGTTCATACGGTGTCGTCTCAACGGATTTAGATGGTGCCCTATTTAACGTGAATGCAGTTATCTCTAATGCATAACCCCAAAACGATAGTGGTAAATCGGTAAGAGACATCATAGATCGCACCATATCTAATAAAGTACGGTTACGACGTTCGGACACACCATTACGTTGTGGTGTTCCAGGTGCCGTGAGTTGTGAAACTATTCCACACTGTTTTAAATGAAGACCAAACTCGTAACTCAAATATTCACCTCCGCGATCAGATCGTAGAAACTTTATTTTCTTGTTAAGATGATTTCCACTTCACTCTAAAATTCTTTGAACTTTTCAAATGTTTCAGACTTGTGTTTCATTAAGTAGATATACCCATATCTGCTCAAATCGTCTGTGAAGGTTAGAAAATAACGATACCCGCTGCGAGCCTCAACACTCATCGGACCGCATACATCGGTATGTATTATTTCCAATAAGTCAGTGGCTCGCTCCATTGTTCCAGAGAACGGAGTCTTAGTCATCTTGCCCATGAGGCATGGTTCGCAAGCATCAAATGATTCATAATCAAGTGATTCCAAAAGTCCATCCGTATGGAGTTTCTTCATGCGCTTTACACCAATATGACCTAAACGGCACTGCCACAAATATGTTGCACTATCATTATCAACTTTGCATCTTTTGGCATCAATATTATGAATATGTGTATCACCACGATCGAGATTCAACAAAAATAGACCACTCTTCAAGGGTGCATGACCATAAAAGATATTACTCATATAAATAGAACAACCATTATTCTCTGATTTAAATGAATAACCGTCTCGCATTAAACAAGATCCAGATATAATGTTCATGCTTAACGCTGGCATCAAATAACAATTATTCAGGTCTAAAACTAATCCCGAAGGTAGATGTAGAGGTAGCGTGCCGACGGCGATCACATCGACCTTGGAACCATTTCCGACGCGCATCGTCACCTCGTCCTTAGCCAATCTTCGTTTAATCTGTAGCCCCTGTTTTGAGTTGCAAATATGAGCAACAGAACCAGTATCAAATACCCAGGCGCTACTATGAGCATTAGTAAGGTACACATCAATAACATGTATATCAAATATACCTTTGTTCACTTTGCCATCCTTCTTATCTGCCAAATACTTGGGGCAGTTCCGCTTCCAGTAACCAGTCCCTTTGAAGTAGAAGCACTCAGTTTCAGGCTTAGGTCCAGACTTGGGCTTCTTCCCGGGAGTGACAACTTGCTTGCCATTCTTCTTGAAGTTCCCCTTCTTTCCTTTGCCCTTTTTCTTGAAACTACTGGTCTTGGTAACCATCAACACTTGATGCTCCTTCTTGGTTTCTACTTCCGCAGCTTTGAGCATAGCGAAGAGCTCGGGAATTATCTTATCCATCCCTTGCATGTTATAGTTCATCACGAAGCCTTTGTAGCTTGGTGGCAGTGATTGAAGAACTCTGGCAATAACACTATCATCCGGAAGATTAACTCCCAGCTGAGTCAAGTGGTTATGATATCCAGACATTCTGAGTATGTGTTCACTGACAGAACTGTTCTCCTCCATCTTGCAGCTATAGAACTTGTTGGAGACTTCATATCTCTCAACTCGGGCATTTGCTTGAAATATTAACTTCAACTCCTGGAACATCTCATATGGTCCATGACGTTCAAAACGTCTTTGAAGTCCCGATTCTAAGCCGTAAAGCATGGCACACTGAACTATCGAGTAGTCATCAGATCAAGCTTGCCAGATGTTCATAACATCAGCATCTGCTCCTGCAGCAGGCCTTTCACCTAGCGGTGCATCAAGGACATAATTCTTCTATGCAGCAATGAGGATAATCCTCAAGTTACAGACCCAGTCCGTGTAGTTGCTACCATCATCTTTCAACTTAGCTTTCTCTAGGAACGCATTAAAATTCAAAGGAACGGTAGCACGGGCCATTGATCTACAACATAGATATGCAAAAACTATCAGGACTAAGTTCATGATAAATTAAGTTCAATTAATCATATTACTTAAGAACTCCCACTAAGATAGACATCCCTCGAGTCATCTAAATGATCACGTGATCCATATCAACTAAACCATGTCCGATCATCACGTGAGATGGAGTAGTTTTCAATGGTGAACATCTCTATGTTGATCATATCTACTATATGATTCACGTTCGACCTTTCGGTCTCCAGTGTTCCGAGGCCATGTCTGTACATGCTAGGCTCGTCAAGTTTAACCCGAGTATTCCGCACGTGCAAAACTGTCTTGCACCCGTTGTATGTGAACGTAGAGCTTATCACACCCGATCGTCACATGGTGTCTCTGCACGACGAACTGTCGCAACGGTGCATACTCAGGGAGAACACTTATACCTTAAAATTTTAGTGAGGGATCATCTTATAATGCTACCGCCGTACTAAGCAAAATAAGATGCATAAAAAATAAACATCACATGCAATCAAAATATGTGACATGATATGGCCATCATCATCTTGTGCCTTTGATCTCCATCTCCAAAGCACCATCATGATCTCCATCGTCACCGGCATGACACCTTGATCTTCATCGTAGCGTCGTTGTCGTCTCGCCAACTATTGCTTCTACAACTATCGCTAACGCATAGTGATAAAGTAAAGCAATTACATGGCGATTGCATTTCATACAATAAAGCGACAACCATAATGCTCCTGCCAGTTGCCGATAACTTTTACAAAACATGATCATCTCATACAATAACGTATATCACATCATGTCTTGACCATATCACATCACAACATGCCCTGCAAAAACAAGTTAGACGTCCTCTACTTTGTTGTTGCAAGTTTTACGTGGCTGCTACGGGCTTCTAGTAAGAACCGTTCTTACCTACGCATCAAAACCACAACGATGTTTCGTCAAGTTTTCTGTTTTAACCTTCAACAAGGACCGGCCGTAGTCAAATTCGATTCAACTAAAGTTGGAGAAACAGACACCCGCCAGCCACCTTTATGCAACAAGTTGCATATTTGTCGGTGGAACCGGTCTCATGAACGCGGTCATGTAAGGTTGGTCCGGGCCGCTTCATCCAACAATACCGCCGAATCAAAATAAGACGTTGGTGGTAAGCAGTATGACTATCATCGCCCACAACTCTTTGTGTTCTACTCATGCATATCATCTACGTATAGACCTGGCTCGGATGCCACTGTTGGGGAACGTAGCATGCAATTTCAAAAAAATTCTATGCTCACACAAGATCTATCTAGGAGATGCATAGCAACAAGAGGGGGAGAGTGTGTCCACGTACCCTCGTAAACCAAAAGCGGAAGCGTTAGCTTAACGCGGTTGATGTAGTCGAACGTCTTCTCGATTCAACCGATCAAGCATCAAACGTACGGCACCTCCGAGTTCTGCACACGTTCATCTTGATGACGTCCCTCGAACTCTTGATCCAGCAAAGTGTCGAGGGAGAGTTTCATCAGCACGACGGCGTGGGGACGGTGATGGTGAAGCGATCCGCGCAGGGCTTCGCCTAAGCACTACAATAATATGACCGGAGGAGTAAACGGTGGAGGGGGGTGCCGCACATGGCTAAGAACAATTGTTGTGTCCTTGGAGGCGCCCCCCGCCCCCGTATATAAAGGAGGGAGAGGGGAGGAGGCCGGCCTAGGGCGCCAAGTGGGAGGAGTCCCACTTGGACTCCTAGTCCAATTCGCCCCCCCCCCTTTCCTTTTACCGGAAGGGGAAAGGGGGAAGGAGAGGGAGGAGGAGAAGGAAAGGGGGGCGCCGCCCCCTCCCCATGTGGGCTGCCTAGCCTCCCTCCTATGGCCCATATGGCCCATATCTTTCCCCCGGGGGTTCCGGTAACCTCCCCGGTACTCCGATACGTACCCGATACATTCTGAAACACATCCGATGTCCGAATACTATCGTCCAATATATCAATCTTTACCTCTCTACCATTTTGAGACTCCTCGTCATGTCCGTGATCTCATTCGGGACTCTGAACAATCTTCGGTCACCAAAAACACATAACTCATAATACAAATCGTCATCAAACGTTAAGCGTGCGGACCCTACGGGTTCGAGAACTATGTAGACATGACCGAGACACATCTCCTGTCAATAACCGACAGCGGAACCTGGATGCTCATATTGGTTCCTACATATTCTACGAAGATCTTTATCGGTCAAACCGCAATGACAACATACGTCATTCCCTTTGTCATCGGTATGTTACTTGCCCGAGATTCGATCGTCAGTATCTCCATACCTAGTTCAATCTCGTTACCGGCAAGTCTCTTTACTCGTTCTGTAATGCATCATCCCATAACTAACTCATTAGTCACATTGCTTGCAAGGCTTATCATGATGTGCATTACCGAGAGGGCCCAGAGATACCTCTCCGATACTCAGAGTGACAAATTCTAATCTCGATCTATGCCAACCCAACAAACACCTTCGGAGACACCTGTAGAGCATCTTTATAATCACCCAGTTACATTGTGACGTTTGATAGCACACAAGGTGTTCCTCCGGTATTCGGGAGTTGCATAATCTCATAGTCAAAGGAATATGTATAAGTCATGAAGAAAGCAATAGCAATAAAACTTAACGATCATTATGCTAAGCTAACGGATGGGTCTTGTCCATCACATCATTCTCCTAATGATGTGATCCCGTTCATCAAATGACAACACATGTCTATGGTTAGGAAACTTAACCATCTTTGATCAATGAGCTAGTCTAGTAGAGGCTTACTAGGGACTCGGTGTTTTGTCTATGTATTCACACATGTATCAAGTTTCCGGTTAATACAATTCTAGCATGAATAATAAACATTTATCATGATATAAGGAAATATAAATAACAACTTTATTATTGCCTCTAGGGCATATTTCCTTCAGAAACATGTTTGCAATGACAATTAGTGATTATAGTTACTCATGCCATGCTTAATTAGCTAGGAGCTTATAATGGTTTACCTTGCATGCCAACATGTTTTTAAAATGGTTGTGATGTAGTATGATAGGATGGTATCCTCCTTTGAATGATTCGAGTGGCTTGACTTGGCACATGTTCACGCATGTAGTTGAAAACAAAATCAACATAGCCTCCATGATATTTATGTTCATGGTGACTTATATCCTACTCATGCTTGCATTCAATGTTGGTTAATCTCAATGCATGTTTATGACTGTTGTCGCTCTCTAGTTGGTCACTTCCCAGTCTTTTGCTAGCCTTCACTTGTACTAAGCGGGAATACTGCTTGTGCATCCACTTCCATAAACCCAAAGTTATTCCATATGAGTCCACCATACCTTCCTATATGCGGTATTTACCTGTCGTTCCAAGTAAATTTGCATGTGCCAAACTCTAAACCTTCAAATGATAATTTGTTTTTTATGCCCGAATCACTCATGTAGCAACTGGGGGCTGTTAGTATCTTCCATGCTAGGTGGGTTGTTCTCGCTATGAGTGGACTCCGCTCATCATTCACGAGAAAATGGCTGGTAATCGGGGTGCCCAGTCCCATGCTCAAATCAAATCAAAAAAAATTAAAACAAAACTCCCCCAGGATTGTTGCTTGTATGGATGGTACCCGTTGTTTCGGACCAGCCGTGGAGTGTGCTTGTTGGTTGAGGGGGAGTAAAAAACTTTACCATTCTGTTTGGGAACCGCCTATAATGTATGTAGCATGGAAGATATTGAGATCTCTTGGTCATTATGTTGACAATGAAAGCATACCGCTCAAAATATTATTTATCTCTATTTCAAAAACTCGAGCTCTGGCACCTCTGCAAATCCCTGCTTCCCTCTGCGAAGGGCCTATCTATTTACTTTTATGTTGAGTCATCATTCTCTTATAAAAAGCACCAGTTAGAGAGCACCACTGTCATTTGTATGCTTTGCTATTAATTGATATTGAGTATGACTGTGAATGGATCTCTTTTATCATGAATTACAATGTCTAGTCAGTCCTTGATCTTCAGGGGTGCTCTGCATTTATGTTTTGCGGTCTCAGAAAGGGCTAGTGAGATACCATCTTGTTATATCATATCATGATTGTTTTGAAAAAGTGTTGTCATCCGAGATTTATTATTATTGCTCGCTAGTTGATTATGCCATTGATATGAGTAAATGTGAGACCTAAATGTTATTGTGAATATGGTTAGTTCATAATCTTTGCTGAAAACTTGAATGCTGGCTTTACATATTTGCAACAACAAGATCAAACAGAGTTTGTAAAAGTTTTTCTTTATCACTTTCAGTTTGTCAACTGAATTGCTTGAGGACAAGCAATGAGTTAAGCTTGGGGGAGTTGATACATCTCCATCGTATCTACTTTTCCAAACTATTTTGCCCTTGTTTTGGACTCTAATTTGCATTATTTGAATGGAACTAACCCGGACTGACGTTGTTTTCAGCAGAATTGCCATGGTGTTATTTTTGTGCAGAAATAAAAGTTCTCGGAATGACCTGAAACTTCACGGAGATCAGTTTTGGAATAAATAAAAAATATTGGTGAAAGAATCAACTGAAGGGGGCCCACACCCTGTCCACAAGGGTGGGGGCGCGCCCACCCCCCCAGGGCGCGCCCTCTGTCCTTGTGGGCCCCCTGGACCTCCACCGACCTCAACTCCAACTCCATATATTCACGTTCGGGGAGAAAAAAATAAGAGAGAAGGATTCATCGCGTTTTACGATACGGAGCGAGCGCCACCTCCTGTTCTTCCTCGGGAGACCAGATCTGGAGTCCGTTCGGGGCTCCGGAGAGGGGAAATCATCACCGTCGTCATCATCAACCATCCTCCATCACCAATTTCATGATGCTCACCGCCGTGCGTGAGTAATCCCATCATAGGCTTGCTGGACGGTGATGGGTTGGATGAGATTTACCATGTAATCGAGTTAGTTTTGTTAGGGTTTGATCCCTAGTATCCACTATGTTCAAAGATTGATGTTGCTATGACTTTGCTATGCTTAATGCTTGTCACTAGGGCCCGAGTGCCATGATTTCAGATCTGAACCCTTTATGTTTCCATGAATATATTTGTGTTCTTGATCCTATCTTGCAAGTTATAGTCACCTACTACGTGTTATGATCCGGTAACCCCGGAGTGACAATAGTCGGGACACTTCCCGGTGATGACCGTAGTTTGAGGAGTTCATGTATTCACTAAGTGCTAATGCTTTGGTCCGGTTCTCTATTAAAAGGAGGCCTTAATATCCCTTAGTTTCCATTAGGACCCCGCTACCACGGGAGGGTAGGACAAAAGATGTCATGCAAGTTCTTTTCCATAAGCACATATGACTATATTCAGAATACATGCCTACATTATATTAATGAATTGGAGCTAGTTCTGTGTCACCCTATGTTATAACTGTTGCATGATGAATGCCATCCGACATAATTATCCATCATTGATCCATTGCCTATGAGCTTTGCACATATTGATCTTTGCTAAGTTACTTTTCCGTTGCCACTGTTACGATTGCTACAAAACTGCTACTGTTATTTTTGCCACCATTACCGTTACTTCCATACTACTTTACTACTAAATACTTTGCTGCAGATATTAAGACTTTCAGGTGTGGTTGAATTGACAACTCAGCTGCTAATACTTGAGAATATTCTTTGGCTCCCCTTGTATCGAATCAATAAATTTGGGTTGAATACTCTACCCTCAAAAACTGTTGCGATCCCCTATACTTGTGGGTTATCAGCCCCTGGTGCTTTATTTGGCCACCACGCCCCACTCAGCTAGTGCTGCGCTCGTGGTAGTCAGGGAGGAGCGCGCATGTGTGGGTGTGCGGCGTAGCGCCCATCGCGCGGTCGCGCCCTCGCTGCCTCAAGGTGGTGCTCCTGAGGCGTCAACTGCTTCGTCTGCCGGCAAGGCTCCCGAGGCCCCCTCGTCTCAAGCGGAGCGGGACGCCGTCGACACCTCTTCCCTCGTCGAGCACCCCGTGTACTTCATCAGCATGGTGCTGTGTGACGCGCGCGCACGCTACCCCATGCCACAGAAGCTCCTACTCGCGCTCCTTGTTGCTTCCAGGAAACTGCGCCATTATTTCCAAGGCCACCCCATCAAGGTCATCTCCGCGTACCCCCTGGAAAAGGTGCTGCGTAGCCCCAATGCCGTGGGGAGGGTTGCTGAGTGCAACATCGAGTTGCAGGCATTCCAGCTGGAGTTCAGCACCACCAGGGTCATCAAGGGCGTGGCCCTCGCTGACTTTGTGGTGGAATGGACTGACGCCCCTAACCGGGGATGGGTGAAGATCGCTCCCTCGCGCCCGGAGACGAGGCGCCCGATGGCTGGGTCATGTACTGCGATGGCGCGTTCGCACGCCAGGGCGCAGGGGCTGGGGCCGTACTCATCTCGCCGACCCAGGACAAGCTATACTATGTCGTGCAGCTCTGCTTTCAGCATGGTGAGAACGTCTCCAACAACATCGTGGAATACGAGGGCCTGATCGCTAGCCTCAGGGCCGCGATGGCCCTGGGGGTCAAGCATCTCACCATCAAGGGCGATTCTCAGCTCCTCGTCAACTTCTCCAACAAGGAATACAAGCCTAAAGACGAGCACATGGAGGCATACCTAGAAGAGGTACGCAAGATTGAAAAACGATTCTTGGGCTTGGAATTGCAGCACGTCCCGCGTGGCACGAAAAGGAGGCGGACGACATCGCCAGGAGGGCGTCCCGACGCGAGCCCCAGAAGCCTGGTGTCTTCGAGGAGCAGGTCTTCAAGCCATCGGAGCTGCTCACCCCCCCCCCCCCCCCGCTGCATGCCCTGCGCAGCTTCGGGAGGAGCCTCCCCTGGCCCCCTCCGCAGGCGCCCCGGCCTGCGGTCCGACCTCAGGAGCCTGCCTGCTCCTGGCGCTCGAAACGCAGGAGGGGTGCTGGACCTAAGAGCTCAAGGCGTACCTGCTCCGAGGCACCCTGCCGGAGAAGGAGGAAGATGCAGAACACGTGGCCCATCAGGCCACCGCTTACTGCTTGCAGGACGGCGAGCTCTATCGAAGGCGCCCAAACGACGTCTCTCTGCGATGCATCTCCAAGGAGCAAGGGCGCGAGTTGCTGGCTGACATCCATGGCGATTGCGGGCACCATTCTTCATCGGGCACCCTCGTGGGCAAGGCGTTCCGCAGTGGGTTCTACTGGCCCACATCGCTCAACGATGCCACCTAGCTGGTGCGATCATGTGAGGCCTGTCAGTTCCATGCCAAACAGATCCACCAGCCCGCTCAGGGCCTCCAGCCCATCCCGCTCTCATGGCCGTTCGCAGTCTGGGGGCTGGATATCCTGGGCCCTGATGTCTACTATGCAACCTTCTTCTTGTAGACTCGTGTTGGGCCTCCAAGCACAGAGTTTTGTAGGACAGTAGCAAATTTCCCTCAAGTGGATGACCTAAGGTTTATCAATCCATGGGAGGCGTAGGATGAAGATGGTCTCTCTCAAACAACCTTGCAACCAAATAACAAAAAGTCTCTTGTGTCCCCAACACACCCAATGCAATGATAAATTGTATAGGTGCACTAGTTCGGCGAAGAGATGGTGATACAAGTGCAATATGGATGGTAGATATAGGTTTTTGTAATCTGAAAATATAAAAACAGCAAGGTAACTAGTAACAAAAGTGAGCGAAAACGGTATTGCAATGTTTCGAAACAAGGCCTAGGGTTCATATACTTTCACTAGTGCAAGTTCTCTCAACAATGATAACATAATTAGATCATATAACAATCACTCAACGTGCAACAAAGAGTCACTCCAAAGTCACTAATAGCGGAGAATAAACGAAGAGATTATTGTAGGGTACGAAACCACCTCAAAGTTATTCTTTCTGATCGATCTATTGGGCTCTTCCTATAAGTGTCACAAACAGCCCTAGAGTTCATACTAAAATAACACCTTAAGACACACATCAACCAAAACCCTAATGTCACCTAGATACTCCAATGTCACCACAAGTATCCGCGGGTTTGATTATACGATATGCATCACACAATCTCAGATTCATCTATTCAAACCAACACAAAGAACTTCAAAGAGTGCCCCAAAGTTTCTACCGAAGAGTCAAGACGAAAACGTGTGCCAACCCCTATGCATAAGTTCACAATGTCACAGAACCCGCAAGTTGATCACCAAAACATACATCAAGTGGATCACGTGAATATCCCATTGTCACCACAGATAAGCACATGCAAGACATACATCAAGTGTTCTCAAATCCTTAAAGACTCAATCCGATAAGATAACTTCAAAGGGAAAACTCAATTCATTACAAGAAGGTAGAGGGGGAGAAACATCATAACATCCAACTATAATAGCAAAGCTCGCGGTACATCAAGACAGTGCCAAATCAAGAACACGAGAGAGAGAGAGAGAGATCAAACACATAGCTACTGGTACATACACTCAGCCCCAAGGGTGAACTACTCCCTCCTTGTCATGGAGACCGCCGGGATGATGAAGATGGCCACCGGTGATGGTTTCCCCCTCCGGCAGGGTGCCGGAACAGGGTCCCGGTTGGTTTTTGGTCCCTACAGAGGCTTGCGGCGGCGGAACTCCCGATCTAGGTTTATTTCTGGGGGTTTCTGTATTTATAGGAATATTTGGCATCGAGAACAAGTTAGGGGGGTCCACGAGGAGACCACAATACCGGAGGGCGCGCCCTCCACCCTTGTGGAGGCCTCGTGGCTCTTCTGGCCCAACTCTTTTGCTTCGGGGGCTTCTTCTGGTCCATAAAAAATCACCGTAAATTTTCAACTCATTTGGACTCCGTTTGGTATTCCTTTTCTGCGAAACTCAAGAACAAGGAAAAAAACAGAAACTGGCACTGGGCTCTAGGTTAATAGGTTAGTCCCAAAAATAATATAAAATAGCATATAAATGCATATAAAACATCCAAGATAGATAATATAATAGCATGGAACAATCAAAAATTATAGATACGTTGGAGACGTATCAAGCATCCCCAAGCTTAATTCCTGCTCGTCCTCGAGTAGGTAAATGATAAAAACAGAATTTTTGATGTGGAATGCTACCTAACATATTTATCCATGTAATTTTCTTCATTGTGGCAAGAATGTTCAGATCCATAAGATTCAAAACAAAAGTTTAATATTGACATAAAAACGATAATACTTCAAGCATACTAATAAAGCAATCATGTCTGCTCAAAATAACATGGCCAAAGCAGGCTATCCCTACAAAATCATATAGTCTGGCTATGCTCCATCTTCATCACACAAAATATTCAAATCATGCACAACCCCGATGACAAGCCAAGCAATAGTTTCATAAATTTGGTGTTCTCAAACCTTTTCAACTTTCATGCAATACATGAGCGTGAGCCATGGATATAGCATTATAGGTGGAATAGAATATGGTGGTTGTGGAGAAGACAAAAAGAAGGAGATAGTCTCACATCAACTAGGCGTATCAACGGGCTATGGAGATGCCCATCAATAGATATCAATGTGAGTGAGTAGGGATTGCCATGCAACGGATGCACTAGAGCTATAAGTTTATGAAAGCTCAAAAAAGAAACTAAGTGGGTGTGCATTCAACTTGCTTGCTCATGAATACCTAGGGCCATTTGAGGAAGCCCATCGTTGGAATATACAAGCCAAGTTCTATAATGAAAAATTCCCACTAGTATATGAAAGTGACAACATAGGAGACTCTCTATCACGAAGAACATGGTGCTACTTTGAAGCACAAGTGTGGAAAAGGATAGTAACATTGCCCCTTCTCTCTCTTCTCTCATTTTTTTCTCTTTTTTTTTCTTTTCTTTTTTTCTTCTCTTTTTTTTTGGTTTGGCTTCTTTGGCCTCCTTTTTTTATTTCCTCACATGGGACAATGCTCTAATAATGAAGATCATCACACTTTTATTTACTTACAACTCAAAAAAAATACAACTTGATACTAGAACAAAATATGACTCTATATGAATGCCTCCGGCGGTGTACCGGGATGTGCAATGAATCAAGAGTGACATGTATGAAAAAATTATGAACGGTGGCTTTGCCACAAATACGATGTCAACTACATGATCATGCAAAGCAATATGAAAATGATGATGCGTGTCATAGTAAACGGAACGGTGGAAAGTTGCATGGCAATATATCTCGGAATGGCTATTTAAATGCCATAATAGGTAGGTATGGTGGCTGTTTTGAGGAAGGTATATGGTAGGTGTATGGTACCGGCGAAAGTTGTGTGGTACAAGAGAGGCTAGCAATGGTGGAAGGGTGAGAGTGCGTATAATCCATGGACTCAACATTAGTCATAAGGAACTCACATACTTATTGCAAAAATCTATTAGTCATCGAAACAAAGTATTACGTGCATGCTCCTAGGGGGATAGATTGGTAGGAAAGTACCATCGCTCGTCCCCGACCGCCACTTATAAGGAAGACAATCAAAAAATATCTCATGCTCCAACTTCGTTACATAACGGTTCACCATACGTGCATGCTATGGGACTCACAAACCTTAACACAAGTATTTATCAAATTCACAATTACTCACTAGCATGACTCTAATATCATCATCTTTATATCTCAAAACAATCATAAGGAATCAAACTTCTCATAGTGTCACACCCTAGCTAGTTCATGCAGTAGAGTGTTGCATCATGTTTAAACTTTTCCAGAAACTTGAAATGGGGATGACAGAAACCCCCAGCACCACTTAAACCAACTAGGGTTTACTAAAATCCTTTTCAATGAACCTGAAATGCCCTTCTAAAATGTTCATCATCTTTGCCTTGGTCTAGAACCTCTGACAAAAATGGTGCACAATTTTCTAGGACATCATTGGGTCACTGAATTAAATCTTATGTTATTTGCATTTGGACATTTAAATGCTATTAAATATTTTAGATGTCCAAATAATCATAAACTAAAATGTTTACTGTTGGATATTCTCTAAACAGTAGCCATGAGTAGTTTCATGATATTTTAGAATGTCTAGGTATTTTTAATAAAGCCCTGAAGCTACAGAAGAATTAGAAAACAGAAATAAAAGAGAGAGAGAGAGAGTTACCTGGCCTTACCTGGCTGGCCCAGGTCCTGTGCAGCCCAGCTGGCGGCCCAGCCCACCTGGCCGCCTCCTCCTGTCTTCTTCCTCCTTGCCAGGAGGACGGGCGCGTGCCCGACGCGCGCGCACCGCCGTGCAGCCACCTCCTCCCTCCCTGCCTGCCTGGCTCCTCCCCGACGTGGCTGACGACGCCACGTACATCGCCCCGACCCCCTGGATCTCTCTCACTCTCCCTGGACCTCTCCCCCCCTCCTCTGCTCTCTCTCCCGCGCAGCCCGAGCGGAGCTCGTCGCCACCGCTCGCCGTTGCCGCACCCAGAGCCTCCCCCTCGGCCGCTCGACGTGCTCCAGAGCTCCGCCACGATCTCTTCTTCGTCCCCATCCGGCTACACGTCGCCGGGTGCCCTGCCTCGCCGTCACCACCGTCTTCTTCCTCCTCGGGTCGCTGAGATTGCCATCGGCCGTTCGTCGTCGCCAGCGCTTCCCCGAGCCACCCAGCTGCACCAGAAGAACCGCCGTGAGCACATGCGCCTTTCCCCTCTCTCCCCGCAGTCTAACTCGCCCTCTAGCGCTAGCGCTGCCGCGCCCGAGAGCTCGCTGCCGCCGTCCATGGCGCCACCGTGGCCCCAGCTGCTGCCACCCGCGTCCGAGCTCATCAGTGCGTTCGTTGCAGCCCCAGGAGCCGAACGCACCCGCCTGCAGCCCCTGCCGTGCCCCGTACCGTCAAACCCGCACGCCACCAAACTCCGGCCGCCGCCGCGAGCTCTGCTCCGACGAGCTCAGGCCACCCCGCGTCCTCTCGTCACCTCCCCTGGATGCGGGCAAGCAAGGGCTATGCCCTGGTGCCCTCAGCGCGCTAAGCCGACGCCTCTAGCGCAAATCCGGCGCGCCCCGCCGTGTTCTGTGGTCGCCGCCGGCTGAACTCCGGCGAGGTCGACGTGGCCCCATCATTAGCAGCTAATGACATCGCTAATTAACCCTAGAGCCACTTACAAACGGGCCCCACTGCCTAATTAACCCCGTGTTTTATTTCCCGTTTAGTTTAGATTAACCCAGCGGGACCCACGCGTCAGAGTTGACCCTGCTGACGTGGCCGTTGACCGGTCCCACCTCTCTGTGACACGAGCCAGCACTGTGAGACTGACCAGTGGGACCCACTGGTAAGGTTTGACCTGGACCGTCTCCGTTGACCTGCTGATGTCACACCGACATCATGCTGACGCAGTAAATCATTTTCTGGTTTTTATTAATTCAGGAAATTCCAGAAAATGTCCAAAACTTCTAAAATTCATAGAAAATAAACTATAGCTCAGAATGAAATAATTTATATATGAAAAATGACCAGAAAAATCCAAGGAATCTGATTATGGCATTTTCATGCATGTTTGAACAAGTTAACCTCACTAAATAGGACAATTCATGATTATGGAATGAATAGTAATTAGTTTTGGAGTTGGAATTTGCTATAGGTCTGAATTCCGCTTCAATGAATATGACTAACTGTTGCACTAGGTCAATTCAGTACCTCAATATGACATATCATTCATATAAATGTGCATTGCATTGATTGTGGTTCCTCTTGTGTTTGCCGGTAATTGTCCCCTCTCAGTAGACGACGTTCCGACGATGAGATCGATGACACCGATGAAGAGCTATATTATCTTCAGAAGTGCCAGGCAAGCAAAACCCCCTTGTTCATTCCGATACAATCCCACTCTCTCGCTCCTGCTCTCTTGTACTGCATTAGGACAACATTGATTCAACTGTTACATGCTGCGGTAGCTGAACCCCTTTTCCTCTGCATGACCTGTCATGGCCACAGTAAATAGATGAAACCCACTAGCATGAGTAGGAGTTGTTTGAGCCCTGATGTGCCTACTCATTCATGCCTGTTTGTTATGCCTGCTACTGCTTAGAGTTGAGTCGGGTCTGATTCATCGGGAATGAGTTGGAATGGTGATGAACATGTCCTACTGTGTGTGAGCTAAGTGTGTGAACACGATTTGGTAAAGGTAGCGGTGAGAGGCCATGTAGGAGTACATGGTAGGTTGTCTCATTAAAACCGTCCTCAGGAACTGAGTTCTGTGTTTGTGATCCATGAACAGTTACTACCACACGTTGGGCCCTGAAATATGACCCCGCTCGACTTATTAACCGCCCCTGTCCTCTGTCCAGGAGTTGCAACTAGTTTCTGGTGTTTGTAGGTTATGTGTTGGAGGCCGTGCGTAGCGCTGACCCTAGGGGTGGGCTATGTTGCGGTAGATACACCGTGGCCGGTGTACCGAGCGCCCGTTTGGTGTCTCGGGAACCCTGCACACATCGTTTGGGGCTGTGAGTGAAACCCCGGCCGGATCTCCTCGCGGATGGAACCCGAATAGGCGATAAACCTGGACTAAAGACTTGTGTGGTTAGTTAGGTCGTGGTCTACACCCACGTCGGCTTTCGCTTGAAGTCTGCCGAGCACATGTCGTGTGTAGACGCTAAGTGGTGGAAACATGTGTGAAGAAGTACACCCCTGCAGGGTTAATAAGATCTATTCGAATAGCCGTGTCCGCGGTAAAGGACTTCTGGGTTGCCTGTACAGTTCATAGACAAGTGAAAGTGGATACTCTAAAACTCGCAAGATAAGCGTGAGTGCCATGGATGGCGTTCTCGTAGGGAGACGGGAGCGGATCCATAGTGGTGTATTGATATGGTGAATATGTGGACTCATGTGCGCCACCTCAAAAGAGTTACCAGCATTCGTAGTTCAGGATAGCCACTGAGTCAAAGCTGGCTTGCTGCAGTTAAACTCCACCACCCTCTTTGTTGATACCAATGCATTTGTAGATAGTTCTGATGTAAGTCTTGCTGGGTACATTTGTACTCACGTTTGCCTATTTTATGTTTTGCAGAGAGACTCCAGTCTTGCTAGTAGTTCCACGTGGACTTCGACGTTTAGCTTGTTACCTCAGCCACGATCTTGTGCCCTCGGCAGGATCTGGTAGATAGTCAGGCTTCTCAGCCCTTTCATTTATAAATGTCTGTACTCAGACATGTTAAGCTTCCGCATGTGTTTTGACTTGTATGCTCTGAATGTTGGGTCATGAGACCCATGTTTGTAATACTTGGCTCCTCGGAGCCTAATGAATAAATACTCTGAGTCGTAGAGTCTTGTTGTGATGCCATGTTGTATTTGCCCATATCCAGCATATTGTGTGTATGATTGAAATGCTTGGTATGTGTGGGATCCGACAACCTAGTTGTTTATCCTTGGTAGCCTCTCTTATGGGGAAATGTAGTCTTGTGCTTCCATGAGCCATAGTAGTCCGCTACAGCCCGGTTCACCGGAGTCCTGCTAGCCCAGCACTACTGCTCCGGAACACTTAGACTGGCCGGCATGTGTCCTTCCTCGATCCTGTGTCTGTCCCTTCGGGGAAACGTCACGTGGTGTCTTTCGGAGTCCTGTTAGCCTGCTACAGCCCGGATTCCCGGAGTCCTGCTAGCCCAGTTGCTACAGCCCGAATTCACTCGCTGATGACCGACACGTTCGTTGCTGGGTCATGTATGCCTGTCCCCGTAAGTTAGTGCCAGTTTGGATTCACGACTAGTCATGTCGGCCCGGGTTCTCTGTCATATGGATGCTAGCGACACTATCATATACGTGAGCCAAAAGGCGCAAACGGTCTCGGGCCATGGTAAGGCGACACCCGTGGGAATACCGTGCGTGAGGCCGCAAAGTGATATGAGGTGTTACCGGCTAGATCGATGTGACTTGGAATCGGGGTCCTGACAGCGTTGGTATCAGAGCCTGACTGCCTGTAGGATTACCAAGCCAAACTGGTCGAAGTTGAGTCTAGAAATGCTTTAGTTATATAAGGGAATTGATTGTGGAAGGGAACGTAAGGCTCTTTTTACTCCTTTACCTTATGCCTTTCTGATCTGAGTCAACCTCTTCTTTTCTACGAGGATTAAGAACTAGGCTTTCTCATCTATCTATCAGGATCACGTGTTACTAATCCGTAGACTCATAGGATTGTTGGATTTGAGCCTCATTTCAGTTCCTACTACTTCCGTGTGTTGTTAGGTGATCTCAGAACCTTGATATTGTGATGTTAAGTGGTTACGCCACCAATTGCAGGATGTCTCAAATCTTTTGAGCATCTACAGCCGTTATGCTGTCCGAGTCATCCCAGGTTTCTAAATAGTCTGATGCATTTGCAAATCGCTTCTTTCCGTTCCCGATGTTTCTTTGGGCCAGTTTAACCACACCAATCGGTCTGTTGAGGTATTCCATTGCCTTGACATATGTGTTGGAGCTAGTATTATGACCCTAGGCATCCTAGAGAACCACCAAGTAATCTAGTAATGCTTTATATTCCTAGTGTGATGATTCTGGCCGTCATTCTCGAAAGCATCCCGCGATGCTATTTAGTTGGTAGGCATTCTATTCCTGGGTTTCTGAACCCGAGATTCACCCTACTTCATGTTGTTAGTGTTCGCTAGTTCCTTTAGGATATTAGTAACCTTGCGACAGTCCTCGAGGTCCGTGGTATTTCCTTCTTCCAAATACCATGAACCATTAAGGCAGAAGTTCTTGAACCAAAAAGATCACAATCAGAGTACTCTTGATGAGTTCTCCATTCTACATTGTGAATCTGCCAGTCCTACCTTCCTGCATGGATTATCTGGAAGAAATATGTTGAACTTGTTTGACATTCTAGATCTATGCATCCACAACTCAGAAAGTGATATGTTCCTTTGAGTTGTCCTTTTCCAGTTGTATTCCGACCTTCGTCTATCAATTGATAGTCAGGACTAGTTGTGCATTCGTGTTATCGATGCTTATTATTCTTGTGGTCCGTCAAGCCATTCTATTACGGAATGACTAGGAGAAACAAACTCCAGTACCTCATCCATAACTAGGATTTGGTCAAAGCGGTTGTATTCCGCAGATTAAAATGCCAAACCAGCTTTTGTTCTGTTCTACCCCGGAGTATTACCATCTTTATATCAAGAATATCATGGGAATTGCACACCATCCTATGAACTCTTGGTACAGTGATACTTCTCGCCATCATTATTCATTTCTCGGTCTCCGTGTTATTGTAACCGGAATACCGACAAGTGAATCGTGATGTGTGAAAGTAATACTCCTAGCAACTGCGTTGCCTGGTAGTTAAAGGACAATATTCTCATCCTTGTTGTGTTGGTTATTGAATCACCATCCTAGGACTGACCGTGCTACCTAGTCCATTTTTGTTGGTGCACTCTTCGATCGATGAGTTAGGATTGTGTCAATCCATCACTCTCTTGATCACATCGTCTTGCCCTGAAAAGCAAGATTGTTCTCGAGCTTAGTTACATATCGATGGTTCGTGCCTTTCCGAATATCTTCTCGGAAGTGCTACCAGGTTGTCACCTGACCGCTATGTTGAGTTCATGATCAAGTTGGTTTCTTGTAAACCACCCTTTCTCCAGGAATCTGTGTCGGATACCCTGAGCTGGTTGGTTAAGCTAAACAACAACTTGGAGAGTTGGAAGATGAGAGCTTGTCTGACTCAGTTCATTTCTAAGGGATATCCTTGTGTGTGTGTGTTGAAGAAAGATGATACCTTCATTGATTGATCCTTGTGATCAATTGTTGGACCTATTATCTTATCCAAACTTTGATTTGAGTATGGGCTATCATCAAATCAAATCAGAACCAACGATGTTCGTAATGTTGTCTTATCCGTGGTTGTTCCCTTGGGCATACACCATTATATCTTTTGGTCTGACCCATGCTATCATCTTGTTCACATAATCATGTAACCCCATCTTATGGGAATCTTGATAAATTGTTGTTGAGCCCATCGACAACATCCTTATCTTGTTCGTGATTCATGCTGAACATTTAAGTTAGTATTGGAAACTTTTGTAAGCATTTCTTCATGCTAGCTCATGGAGCATATGTTTGGATGAAAGAAGTGACTTCCTCTAATTCATGTGTATTCGATGCAAGTTGCCGCAGTGAATTCGAGAAAGTTTGTTTTGCCTCCTCTAGAATCATCCCAAGTTAGTCATGCATGTGCAAGGTGCTCTATGGTTTGATAGGTTGGCCGCCTCCACTCCATATGTGTTCCTAGCACACAAAGCCACTGATTGATTTGTTCAAAGAAAAGAAGTTCTTAAGTGCTAATCCTTAAGGACCCAAAGGTACATGCATAGAACTTCGCTCTCCGCAATGATGGTTCCCAACCAGAACTCGGTAGTGTTTTGTTGTAAGACTACTACGTGGTCATGCTTGTCTTGGACAACGTGCTCACATGTATGTAGCAGAATCAGCTCATGTTTTGGAGCTTGCCATCGTAGTTCATTTCCCGAGAGTCCGCAACGTCATCTCATCGATTTGTGTTGCAAACTTTCATTTTTCTCTCTAGACTGGATGAGTCTAGAAATATTCCGTTACCAACCAGATCTGAATCTCAGGCAGATATTATGGTTGGAGCTATTCCAAGATCTATGATGTAGGTCCCGACAAGGTTGATGTTCTGGCTGACACACCTAGCCGGGAGATTTATCATTGTAGTATCTTGATTGAGCAATTTTACCATCTTCTCCATGAGGATTTCGTGTGACTTATTCTAGAAGATGCTCCCTAGGAATTCATGTGCTCCCAGTTCCTTCGATTATGCTATAATCATTCAAATAGTGGAATCACTTTCTTCTGATGAGCTTCTCCCCAGTTTCTAGAATCATTCCCAGCATTTGCATTTTGTTCCCAGCCTGCACCTGCCGTGGTGCCATCCTACCATGGGTTCCACCCATTTCCGGTGATAAGCAAAATCATCCATTGCGTTGTCTTCAACAAGGTAGTCCACATCATTCATCCTAGCTCGACTATGTCATTCTCTGGAACTCCTTCAAATGTTCGATTGTGATTGCCTTAGGCTGGTTTAGAGAATTTTATTGATCACTGTATCAAAAGTAATTCTTTTTGCCACTTAAGGAAATAACTCTATGAGTCACCTCCTCTAAGGTGTCTCGTTATGGTATCATGGCAACTCAAATCCTCGCTACGTTGACAACCGTTCACCACCTTGTTAAGCGTGAAATGGTTGTCTATCTAGTGAACCTTCGTCATCTGCTTCACTCCATCCCTTTGGATTTGTGCTTCGTGTCTCAGCTCGAGAGATGTTGCTATGTCTCATTCCGTGAGTTGGTCCTGAGTTGTTCGATCTTCGAGAAGATCGATCCTTCTAGAGTTTTCCCTTTCCTCTCGTTGTCATGTTGGTTGGAGTTCTCGGAGCAAGACATCGAGACAAAGATGGTGATCGAATCAACGTTCTTATGAGATGCAACCTGGATTGTGAAGATTGTGTTAGTTTGCGTTCCCCCTTCATCTTACCCTACGCTTGAATCTCGGGACGAGATTCTTTTGAGTGGGGGAGAGTTGTCACACCCTAGCTAGTTCATGCAGTAGAGTGTTGCATCATGTTTAAACTTTTCCAGAAACTTGAAATGGGGATGACAGAAACCCCCAGCACCACTTAAACCAACTAGGGTTTACTAAAATCCTTTTCAATGAACCTGAAATGCCCTTCTAAAATGTTCATCATCTTTGCCTTGGTCTAGAACCTCTGACAAAAATGGTGCACAATTTTCTAGGACATCATTGGGTCACTGAATTAAATCTTATGTTATTTGCATTTGGACATTTAAATGCTATTAAACATTTTAGATGTCCAAATAATCATAAACTAAAATGTTTACTGTTGGATATTCTCTAAACAGTAGCCATGAGTAGTTTCATGATATTTTAGAATGTCTAGGTATTTTTAATAAAGCCCTGAAGCTACAGAAGAATTAGAAAACAGAAATAAAAGAGAGAGAGAGAGAGTTACCTGGCCTTACCTGGCTGGCCCAGGTCCTGTGCAGCCCAGCTGGCGGCCCAGCCCACCTGGCCGCCTCCTCCTGTCTTCTTCCTCCTTGCCAGGAGGACGGGCGCGTGCCCGACGCGCGCGCACCGCCGTGCAGCCACCTCCTCCCTCCCTGCCTGCCTGGCTCCTCCCCGACGTGGCTGACGACGCCACGTACATCGCCCCGACCCCCTGGATCTCTCTCACTCTCCCTGGACCTCTCCCCCCCTCCTCTGCTCTCTCTCCCGCGCAGCCCGAGCGGAGCTCGTCGCCACCGCTCGCCGTTGCCGCACCCAGAGCCTCCCCCTCGGCCGCTCGACGTGCTCCAGAGCTCCGCCACGATCTCTTCTTCGTCCCCATCCGGCTACACGTCGCCGGGCGCCCTGCCTCGCCGTCACCACCGTCTTCTTCCTCCTCGGGTCGCTGAGATTGCCATCGGCCGTTCGTCGTCGCCAGCGCTTCCCCGAGCCACCCAGCTGCACCAGAAGAACCGCCGTGAGCACATGCGCCTTTCCCCTCTCTCCCCGCAGTCTAACTCGCCCTCTAGCGCTAGCGCTGCCGCGCCCGAGAGCTCGCTGCCGCCGTCCATGGCGCCACCGTGGCCCCAGCTGCTGCCACCCGCGTCCGAGCTCATCAGTGCGTTCGTTGCAGCCCCAGGAGCCGAACGCACCCGCCTGCAGCCCCTGCCGTGCCCCGTACCGTCAAACCCGCACGCCACCAAACTCCGGCCGCCGCCGCGAGCTCTGCTCCGACGAGCTCAGGCCACCCCGCGTCCTCTCGTCACCTCCCCTGGATGCGGGCAAGCAAGGGCTATGCCTGGTGCCCTCAGCGCGCTAAGCCGACGCCTCTAGCGCAAATCCGGCGCGCCCCGCCGTGTTCTGTGGTCGCCGCCGGCTGAACTCCGGCGAGGTCGACGTGGCCCCATCATTAGCAGCTAATGACATCGCTAATTAACCCTAGAGCCACTTACAAACGGGCCCCACTGCCTAATTAACCCCGTGTTTTATTTCCCGTTTAGTTTAGATTAACCCAGCGGGACCCACGCGTCAGAGTTGACCCTGCTGACGTGGCCGTTGACCGGTCCCACCTCTCTGTGACACGAGCCAGCACTGTGAGACTGACCAGTGGGACCCACTGGTCAGGTTTGACCTGGACCGTCTCCGTTGACCTGCTGACGTCACACCGACGTCATGCTGACGCAGTAAATCATTTTCTGGTTTTTATTAATTCAGGAAATTCCAGAAAATGTCCAAAACTTCTAAAATTCATAGAAAATAAACTATAGCTCAGAATGAAATAATTTATATATGAAAAATGACCAGAAAAATCCAAGGAATCTGATTATGGCATTTTCATGCATGTTTGAACAAGTTAACCTCACTGAATAGGACAATTCATGATTATGGAATGAATAGTAATTAGTTTTGGAGTTGGAATTTGCTATAGGTCTGAATTCCGCTTCAATGAATATGACTAACTGTTGCACTAGGTCAATTCAGTACCTCAATATGACATATCATTCATATAAATGTGCATTGCATTGATTGTGGTTCCTCTTGTGTTTGCCGGTAATTGTCCCCTCTCAGTAGACGACGTTCCGACGATGAGATCGATTACACCGATGAAGAGCTATATTATCTTCAGAAGTGCCAGGCAAGCAAAACCCCCTTGTTCATTCCGATACAATCCCACTCTCTCGCTCCTGCTCTCTTGTACTGCATTAGGAAAACATTGATTCAACTGTTACATGCTGCGGTAGCTGAACCCCTTTTCCTCTGCATGACCTGTCATGGCCACAGTAAATAGATGAAACCCACTAGCATGAGTAGGAGTTGTTTGAGCCCTGATGTGCCTACTCATTCATGCCTGTTTGTTATGCCTGCTACTGCTTAGAGTTGAGTCGGGTCTGATTCATCGGGAATGAGTTGGAATGGTGATGAACATGTCCTACTGTGTGTGAGCTAAGTGTGTGAACACGATTTGGTAAAGGTAGCGGTGAGAGGCCATGTAGGAGTACATGGTAGGTTGTCTCATTGAAACCGTCCTCAGGAACTGAGTTCTGTGTTTGTGATCCATGAACAGTTACTACCACACGTTGGGCCCTGAAATATGACCCCGCTCGACTTATTAACCGCCCCTGTCCTCTGTCCAGGAGTTGCAACTAGTTTCTGGTGTTTGTAGGTTATGTGTTGGAGGCCGTGCGTAGCGCTGACCCTAGGGGTGGGCTATGTTGCGGTAGATACACCGTGGCCGGTGTACCGAGCGCCCGTTTGGTGTCTCGGGAACCCTGCACACATCGTTTGGGGCTGTGAGTGAAACCCCGACCGGATCTCCTCGCGGATGGAACCCGAATAGGGGATAAACCTGGACTAAAGACTTGTGTGGTTAGTTAGGTCGTGGTCTACACCCACGTTGGCTTTCGCTTGAAGTCTGCCGAGCACATGTCGTGTGCAGACGCTAAGTGGTGGAAACATGTGTGAAGAAGTACACCCCTGCAGGGTTAATATGATCTATTCGAATAGCCGTGTCCGCGGTAAAGGACTTCTGGGTTGCATGTACAGTTCATAGACAAGTGAAAGTGGATACTCTAAAACTCGCAAGATAAGCGTGAGTGCCATGGATGGCATTCTCGTAGGGAGACGGGAGCGGATCCATAGTGGTGTATTGATATGGTGAATATGTGGACTCGTGTGCGCCACCTCAAAAGAGTTACCAGCATTCGTAGTTCAGGATAGCCACTGAGTCAAAGCTGGCTTGCTGCAGTTAAACTCCACCACCCTCTTTGTTGATACCAATGCATTTGTAGATAGTTCTGATGTAAGTCTTGCTGGGTACATTTGTACTCACGTTTGCCTATTTTATGTTTTGCAGAGAGACTCCAGTCTCGCTAGTAGTTCCACGTGGACTTCGATGTTTAGCTTGTTACCTCAGCTACGATCTTGTGCCCTCGGCAGGATCCGGTAGATAGTCAGGCTTCTCAGCCCTTTCATTTATAAATGTCTGTACTTAGACATGTTAAGCTTCCGCATGTGTTTTGACTTGTATGCTCTGAATGTTGGGTCATGAGACCCATGTTTGTAATACTTGGCTCCTCGGAGCCTAATGAATAAATACTCTGAGTCGTAGAGTCTTGTTGTGATGCCATGTTGTATTTGCCCATATCCAGCATATTGTGTGTATGATTGAAATGCTTGGTATGTGTGGGATCCGACAACCTAGTTGTTTATCCTTGGTAGCCTCTCTTATGGGGAAATGTAGTCTTGTGCTTCCATGAGCCATAGTAGTCCGCTACAGCCCGGTTCACCGGAGTCCTGCTAGCCCAGCACTACTGCTCCGGAACACTTAGACTGGCCGGCATGTGTCCTTCCTCGATCCTGTGTCTGTCCCTTCGGGGAAACGTCACGCGGTGTCTTTCGGAGTCCTGTTAGCCTGCTACAGCCCGGATTCCCGGAGTCCTGCTAGCCCAGTTGCTACAGCCCGAATTCACTCGCTGATGACCGACACGTTCGTTGCTGGGTCATGTATGCCTGTCCCCGTAAGTTAGTGCCACTTTGGATTCACGACTAGTCATGTCGGCCCGGGTTCTCTGTCATATGGATGCTAGCGACACTATCATATACGTGAGCCAAAAGGCGCAAACGGTCACGGGCCATGGTAAGGCGACACCCGTGGGAATACCGTGCGTGAGGCCGCAAAGTGATATGAGGTGTTACCGGCTAGATCGATGTGACTTGGAATCGGGGTCCTGACACATAGTATTCAATGCACTTTATATGAAAGTTTTTATTATATCCCTCTTGGATGCCCATCATATTAGGACTAAATTCATAACCTAAGAAAAATACCATGCTGTTTAAGACTCTCAAAATAATATAAGTGAAGCATGAGAGTTCATCAATTTCTTCAAAATAAAACCACCGCCGTGCTCTAAAAGGATATAAGTGAAGCACTAGAGCAAATGACAAACTACTCCAAAAGATATAAGTGAAGATCAATGAGTAGTCGAATAATTGTGTAACTATCTGAAGACTCTCTAAAATTTAAGAATTTCATATCTTGGAATATTATTAAAACAGCAAGCAAATATAAACAAAATAAAATGACGCTCCAAGCAAAACACATATCATGTCGTGAATAAAAATATAGCTCCAAGTAAGGTTACCGATGAACGAAGACGAAAGAGGGGATGCCATCTGGGGCATCCCCAAGCTTAGTTGCTTGGTTATTCCTTAAATATTACCTTGGGGTGCCTTGGGCATCCCCAATCTTAGGCCCTTGCCACTCCTTATTCTGTAGGTGCGGGAAGACCAGAAGACTAGTGTAGGTCCCAGACGCGGCTGTTCTTTTGCTTGCTTTCTGTAGCTGGTTTGCCACTTCTTGCAATGAATTCGAAGTTCTCGCGTCTTTATTTTAAAGGGATGGGAATTTTTTTAGCAGTGTTTACTTTTTCAACCTTGCTTTCGGAGAGCGGCAGCTGCCCGTCGCTCTTCCCCGCACATCTCGCGAGCGGGGGTTGGGCACGGTGTGTATGTCTGGGTCCGCCCACGAACACACCTCGCCAAAGCCTTGGTGCCCTAGCCTTTGGTGTCTTGATCCTCGTGCGAAGCTCGTGAGCGAGCCAACGGGCATGCGCTTTCCCCATGAGCCCTCATCCCCTGGCCTCGCTGGGCATCGTGACCTGGCATACCAGTGGCGATCGGTCCTCGCAGGGCGCGGCGCCCTATGGAACATCTCCGGAGGCCCTATGGCTCGCTAGAAACCTCGTGGCCACCGGGTGCCTCCTGAGGCCTGAGGATCTTTGGATCCTCAAGAAGGAAACCCCTGGTAGGATCCCTCTGGAACGAAGGGCACGCAGGAGATCCAAGTTTCAGAGAAGCACGCCCTCGCGGCATGGGAGTCTACCGCAAGCACACTAAGCTAAGTTATCCTAATCACGATCAGCAAGAACTAGTCAATTACTAGCGACACGAATGCCGGGATGTGATATAAAAACATTAATATAACAGCGCAAGCGCCATGGTCCATTACATGCCCCGGCAGGGCTTTCTACTTCTTGATGCAGGGAAAAGAAAAAAGGGGCAGCCTCGCGACCACCACGGCTCCCGAGGCCCGGCTCTAGCGACGCCCGCGCTCAGTCGGAGTCCTCTCCTGCTTCACCGAAGCGCGATGGCGAGGTGGCTCGTTGCCCTCCCCGGTCCAAGCTCGGCGGCGTGGCGGCTCGTCGTAGTCGCCGTCACTCGTACTCTCCCCAGAAGGGGAGCCGCCACTACTAGAGGCATCACGACCATCGGCAAGGGCGAGCTCACCCCCGAGGATGCCGGCGGCCCCCTGGCCGTCGCCGTCGGAGGAATGGACGTTGTCATCATCGTCGTTGCCCTCAGGCCAACACCCCCGATGACCGTCGTCCTCCCCGAAGACCCTGACGTAGAGGGTCATAGCGTCGTCATGCCTGAAGTGGAGAGTACATCTCCCCTACAGGCCGCGTGCGCAGGCAAACGGCTGCCACCCACAGTTCAGGAACATGTTACCGGCGGGGGTGACCTCGACCTCCACCCACGAGGCCTTGCTGCAGCAACCGTCAGCCTGCAGCCAGAGGCCGCCAGGTCCCCTGGCCGGCAGCGCGCCCGCGAAGAAGTGTGGGAGCTAGAACCAGACGCCTGTAGGCCTCTCCGCCCACAGCACGAACTCTGAGGACGCGTCGGCTGAATGGGATCGCGGGCGCGGTGGCCGAATGGCTGCCACATGCCTCCCTCCTTGGCTGCGGCTGCCTCGGCCGCGGCAGCCTCTGGTGCAGGAGGGAGCCTTCCCACGACTGCCAGAGGTGGTGCCAGCCTTCAAAGGGGTGCGCCCATGCCCTCGGGGAGCCACCGCCGGCGTCACGGCGTACTTGCGGGGATGGCCGCGGCCCCTCTTGGGCGGTGGCGAGCCTGCTCCCTCCTTGGGGGCCTTTCCCTTCTCGGCGGCCGAGAACCTCCTCACTGGCGCCATGGATGCCCTGGCGAGATGGCGGCACGGCGAAGAAAAAGAAGGAGCGAGCAGCAATAAGATGAAGATGGGCTGGGGGCTCCGCCCCCTTCCCCCCATTTATAGCTGGAGGAAGGCTGATCGTCGGCCTCTCACATTCCAAGCAATGATGGCCCCTCTGCATGCACCAGGCAGTTGTCAAGTCGGGCAGTTGCCGAGGAGTCATGGGGAAGTGGAGACGCCCACGTCCCGTCTAGCACCACGCGTCGGCCTGGCCCGCAGGCGATTGGGGCCCGCGGCGCTTCACCCTTGCCCCTTGGCTTCGCCTCGAGACCAAGACCGAGTGCGCCTTGGGCCCGGGGGCTACTGTCGGCGTTCTGGGAACCAGGGTACCCAGACTTGCCTGCCTGCGGCCCACGGCGTGGCTGCATCGACGGCCTGGTACGGCCCATCTACAAGACCACCAAGACAAGACCCTCGCAAGGGGCCAAGCCTCGCGAGGCGGACGACATCAAGACCTCCTGAAGGAGCGGCCTCCCCAGGCGGCCTCCCGAGGAGCGGAGATTTCTATGCAGGTACCCAGCCTCATGAGGCTACCATGACGACCAAGGCAGGTGGGCGCCAGCAGGCGCAGAGGAGGCAGTTTCCTCTTTGGTGCTAAGGAGGCAAGCACAGGCGTCGGTTCCCGAGGAATCTGGCAAGGGTTTCCATTCCGGTGCAACGAGACCAAGGCCGCCCGCACGGCAGGACGGATGTCATCGCCGAGCCCACCGCTGCGTCACGACCAGAAGCTTTGCAGGCGAAGACCACCTTTCGTCAGGATAAGATGTACTACTTGTCCCCTTTCAAATTGGCCGCTGTGGGATCCCTTCCCGCCTACGTTTTGGGGGAAGAGGACCGAGGCCACTATAAGTATAGGTTAGCCACCACCGTAGAAGAGGTCGACTCATTCCCTCACCCCTGAACCTCGCGAGGTTGTTCATCCCTTGTACTAGTTCATCCTCAGCCCCTCGTGAGGCCAACCCACCACAAAGCAGGAGTAGGGTCTTACGCCACAAGGTGGCCCGAACTTGGGTAAACTTTTGTGTCCAACTTCTTCCTTGTTTGCGTGAATCAAGCTAGGCCGTGGGACGACGAGCTGGTAGGCTGGATAGGTTGAGTTCTTCGCACATGCCCCAGAGTTCAAACCTCTCTTGGGTCTGTGGAGCCCTGAATCCGATGGCTACGCCCTCGTCCTCGATCCCACCATAGTTGCTGAGAAGTGCACCTGCAAGTTCTCCCGAGTTCTCATCGATGGTGGCAGCAGCATCAACATCCTCTAACGCGACACCATGACCAAGCTCGGCATCGAAGCAAGGCAGCTAGAGCCGACCCGGACAGTGTTCCATGGCATCGTGCCAAGTCTCTCCTGCTCCCCCATCGGCCGGATCCGGCTCGACGTCTTGTTTGGCACCCGCGACCACTTTTGGCGCGAGCCCATCTGGTTCAAGGTGGTGGACCTGTCCAGCCCCTACCACACGTTGCTGGGCCGGCCAGCGCTGGCAAAGTTCATGGCGGTTCCCCACTACGCCTACCTGAAGATGAAGATGTCGGGTCGCAAGGGCCTCATCACCGTTGCCGGCGACTACAAGAAGTCCCTGGAGTACGCCCGTGCCGGCGTCAAGCTAGCCGAGTCGCTCGTCATTGCCGAGGAGCGGCGCCAGCTCGACTGGATCATAGTGCTGGCTGGCGAGCAGCTGCCTATGCTGGCTCCGGCCAAGGAGTCGGTTGGCGAGGCCTCCTTCCAGCCGTCCAAGGACACCAAGAAGGTCAAGCTCAACCCGTCCGACCCCAGCTGCAACCAGTACGTGGTTGTGGGCACTCGCCTCAGCAGCAAATAGGAAGGCGAGCTCGTTGACTTCCTCCGTGAGAATCGGGATATCTTTGCATGGTCCCAAAGGACATGCCGGGTGTTCCGAGGAAGTATGCCGAGCACAAACTTCATGTCCGCAAGGATGCCAAGCCTGTCCGTCAACCCCTACGCCGCTTTTCTGAGGAGAAGCACAGAACCATTGGAGAAGAGGTCGCTCGGCTCATCACAGCCGGCTTCATCATGGAAGTGTTTCACCCCTAGTGGCTGGCCAACCCAGTCCTCATCCTGAAGAAGAACAAGACCTGGCGCATGTGCATAGACTACACCAGCCTGAACAAGGCCTACCCCAAGGATCCTTTTGCCCTCCCGCAGATAGATCAAGTAATCGATTCCACGGCCGGCTGTGAGCTCTTGTCCTTTCTAGACGCTTACTCCGGCTACCACCAGATCAAGCTGGACACGGCTAACGCCCTGAAGACGTCCTTCATCACACCCTTTGGGGCGTACTGCTGCATCACCATGTCGTTCGGCTTGAAGAACGCCGGCGCCACCTTCCAGCACTGCATGCAGAAGTGCCTGCTGCAGCAACTCGGCCGCAACGTGCACGTCTATGTCGACGACATCGTGTTGAAGACCAAGCAGCACCACACGCTCCTAGATGACCTCAAGGAAACCTTCGCCAACCTGCACCGGTACGAGATCAAGCTCAACCCGGAGAAATGCATATTTGGCGTACCAGCCGGCCAGTTGCTCGGCTTCCTCGTCTTGGAGCGCGAAATTGAGGCTAACGCGGAAAAGATCAAGGCCATCGAGCGTATGCGCAATCCAACCCGGCTGCGCGATGTCCAGAAGTTCACCGGCTGCTTGGCCTCTCTCAGCCGGTTTCTCAGCCAACTAAGCGAGAGGGCCTTGCCCCTGTATCAGCTGATGAAGAAGACATCGATGTTCGAGTGGAACGACCAGGCGGACGAAGCTTTCCGGGAGCTCAAACGCATGCTCTCCACCGCATCCGTTTTGGCCGCGCTGGTTGACAAGGAGCTGTTGTTACTATACATCGCCGCCACCTCGTGCGCGGTCAGTACGGTGCTGGTGGTCAAGTGCCCGGAGGAAGGCAAGATCTAGCAAATCCAGTGCCCGGTCTACTACCTGAGTGAAGTGCTCTCCGCCTCCAAGCAGAACTACCCCCATTACCAGAAGATGTGCTATGGCATGTACCTCACCGCCAAGAAGCTGAAGCAGTACTTCTAGGAGCACACCATCACCATGGTCAGCACGGCCCCCATCGGCGAGATCATGGACTGCCGGGATGCATCCGGCTGGGTGGCCAAGTGGGCCATTGAGCTGGCTAGCCACACAATCCTCTACGAGCCCCGCACCACCATCAAGTCCCAGGCGCTGGCCGACTTCCTCGGTGACTGGACGGAGACACAGTACCTGCCACCGCCGGCCGACTCGACGCACTGACACATGCACTTCGACGGCTCTAAGATGCGATCCGGCTTGGGAGCCAGCATCGTGTTGTCTTCCCCGAAGGGCGACCGGCTGCGATACGCGCTGCAGATCCACTTCGCCGCCTCCAACAATGTCGCTGAGTATGAAGCCCTCGTGCACGGCCTCCGGCTGGCCAAAGAACTCGGAATCCGGTGCATCCTCTTCTACGGTGACTCGGACCTGGTGATGCAGCAGAGCTCTGGCGAATGGGACGCCCGAGACGCCAACATGGCCAGCTACCACTTCCTGGTCTAGCAGCTTTTCGGCAACTTCGACGGCTGCGAGTTCCTCCATGTGCCGCGCACGGAGAACAAAGCCGCCGACACGCTGGCCAAGATAGGCTCCACCCGGCAAGCCATCCCATCTGGCGTCTCCCTCGAGCCCTTGCGCAAGCTGTCCATCAAGCCGTCTTTGGATTCCGAGTCCATCTTCATCCCGGACGACCCCGTAGCTCCCCCACCCAACCCTGGAGATCCCGGCCTAATCGCGGGGGCTGCCGGCTCCATCCCGGGGGCTGCCAACCCGGTCCCGGGGGCTGCTGCCTCCAACCCGGCGACCGCCGTCTCTGACTCGGGGGCTGCCGGCTCCAGCTCGGGGGCTGCCGCCCCAGATCCCGTTCAAGTGGTCATCTTCACCGTGGTGATGGCTCCATCATGGACCCAACCAATTCTTACTTTTCTCAAAAGCGGAGCCCTCCCCATGGACGAAACTGAAGCCCAGTAAGTGCAGCGCCGGGCGTCTGCCTACAGCAACATCAACCACGAGCTCTCCAAGCGCAGTGCGGCGGGAATTTTCTATTGCTGCGTCGAGCAAGACAAGGCCATAGAGATCCTCCTCGACATCCACCAGGGCGAGTGCGGGCACCACACCACCTCGAGGTCCTCGTGGCCAAAGCTTTCCGCCATGCTTTCTACTGGCCCACGGCCCTCAAAGATGCCGAGTTGCTCATCCTTAAGTGCGAGGGCTGCCAACGCTTCAGCAAGCGTAGTCACCAGCCAGTTTTGGCCCTCCAGACCATCCCGATCACCTGGCCCTTTGCCGTCTGGCGGCTCGACATGGTGGGGCCTTCCAAGAACGCTCGAGGTGGCATGACACATTTGCTGGTGGCAGTCGACAAGTTCACCAAGTCGATCAAGGCGCGGCCGCTCAAGAAACTCGACGGGCCGATGGCCGTCCGGTTCATCAAAGACATCGCGGTTCGCTATGGTGTCCCGAACAGCATCATCACGGACAACGGCACCAACTTTGCCAAGGGCGCGTCATGACCCACAAGTATAGGGGATCTATCATAGTCCTTTCGATAAGTAAGAGTGTCAAACCCAACGAGGAGCAGAAGGAAATGACAAGCGGTTTTTAGCAAGGTATTCTCTGCAAGAACTAAAATTGTCGGTAACAAATAGTTTTGTGATAAGATAATTCGTAACGGGTAACAAGTAACAAGTGTAACTAAAGTGCAGCAAGGTGGCCCAATCCTTTTTGTAGCAAAGAACAAGCCTGGACAAACTCTTACATAAAGCAAAGCGCTCCCGAGGACACATCGGAATTACTGTCAACCTAGTTTTCAACATGCTCATATGATTCGCGTTCGTTACTTTGATAATTTGATATGTGGGTGGACCGGTGCTTGGGTGATGTCCTTACTTGGACAAGCCTCCCACTTATGATTATCCACTCTCGCAAGCATCCGCAACTACGAAAGAAGAACTAAGATAAATCTAACCATAGCATGCTCCAAATGGATCCAAATCAGCCCCTTACGAAGCAACGCATAAACTAGGGTTTAAGCTTCTGTCACTCTAGAAACCCATCATCTACTTATTACTTCCCAATGCCTTCCCCTAGGCCCAAACAATGGTGAAGTGTCATGTAGTCGATGTTCACATCACACCACCAGAGGAAAGACAACATACATCTCATCAAAATATCGAACGAATACCAAATTCACATGATTACTTATAACAAGACTTCTCCCATGTCCTCAGGAACAAACGTAACTACTCACAAAGCATATTCATGTTCATAATCAGAGGGGTAATAAATATCATTAAGGATCTGAACATATGATCTTCCATCGAATAAACCAACTAGCATCAACTACAAGGAGTAATCAACACTACTAGCAACCCACAAGTACCAATCTGAGGTTTTGAGACAAAGATCGGATACAAGAGATGAACTAGGGTTTGAGAGGAGATGGTGTTGGTGAAGATGTTGATGGAGATTGACCCCCTCTCGATGAGAGGATCGTTGGTGATGACGATGGCTTCGATTTCTCCCTCCGGGAGGAAGTTTCCCCGGCAGAACAGCTCCGCCGGAGCCCTAGATTGGTTCTGCCCAAGTTCCGCCTCGAGACGGCGGCGCTTCGTCCCGAAAGCCCTCTTCCAATTTTTTCCAGGTCAAAACCCTCCATATAGCAGAAGATGGGCACCGAAGGCCTGCCAGGAGGCCCACAAGCCACAGGGGCGCGCCCCCCAGGCTTGTAGCCTCCTGGTGGGTCCCCTCTGGTATTTTCTTCGCCCAATATTTTTTATATTTTCCAAAATAATTCTCCGTAAATTTTCAGGACTTTTGGAGTTGTGCAGAATAGGTCTCTCAGATTCACTCCTTTCCGGTCTAGAATTCCAGCTGCCGGCATTCTCCCTCTTCATGTAAACCTTGTAAAATAAGAGAGAAAAGGCATAAGTATTGCACCCTAATGTGTAATAACAGCCCATAATGCAATAAATATCAAGATAAAAGCATGATGCAAAATGGACGTATCAACTCCCCCAAGCTTAGACCTCGCTTGTCCTCAAGCGAAAACCGAAATCGATAATCATGTCCACATGTTTAGAGATAGAGGTGTCGATAAAATAAAATACGGACATGAAGGCATCATGATCATCTTTAGAACAGCAACATAATTTGTCATATAATTTTTTATGCCAAAGTAACAATTCATTCACAAGGTAAAGTATGAAACAAGAACTTTATTGAAAACTAACAAACTATGATCTCAGTCATTGAAGCAATTGCAATTTATCATAACGTATGAAAGAGTCAATATAAGAGCTTTTCAGCAAGTTCACATACTCAACTATCATTTAGTCTTTCATAATTGCTAACACTCACGCGATACTTATGAGATCAAAGTTTCAATCGGACACAGAGAAAGATAGGGGCTTATGATTTTGCCTCCCAACCTTTTACCTCAAGGGTAATGTCAACAATAATAGCTTATGAATATCTACATCCGAGTGGATATATATATCTGGATCTCCCCCCCCCCCAACATATAGTGCTTGCCAAAAAGAAAAAGTGTAAAAAGAATAGGTGGTGATCACCATGACTCATGTAAAAGGGTAGAAGATAAAAGTAAAAGATAGGCCCTTCGTAGAGGGAAGCAGAGGTTGTCATGCGCTTTTATGGTTGGATGCACAAAATCTTAATGCGAAAGAACGTCACTTTATATTGCTGCTTGTGATAAAGAAATTTATTTTGCATTCTGTCACTTTTATTTCTTCTATATCACAAGTTCGTATAAAGCTTATTTTCCTCACACTAATAGATCATACATATTTAGAGAGCAATTTTATTGCTTGCACCGATCACAACTTACTTGAAGGATCTTACTCAATCCATAGGTAGGTATGGTGGACTCTCATGGCAAAACTGGGTTAAGGGATGTTTGGATGCACAAGTAGTATCTCTACTTGGTGCAAAAGATTTGGCTAGCAAGGGCTGAGAAGCAAACTCAACATGTTGGCGGATCCAAAACAATATAACTTATATTCGGATATAAAGAAACATAACCCATTACATCGTCTTCCTTGTCCAACATCAACCTTTTAGCATATAATATTTTAATGAGTGCTCACAATCACAAAAGATGTCCAAGATAGTATATTTATATGTGAGACCTCTCTTTCTTTATTACTTCCTATAATTGTAACAATGACCAAAACTATGTTTGTCAACTAACAACAAGTTTCATGCGACATACTTCTTATATGTGAAGTTGTCACTTCCCATAAAATTATTATATAATCGTTTTTATTCTTTATTTCTTTTCTCATGATCATAGCAAGAAAGCAAAGCACTCAACTCAAAACTAATCTTTATTATATAACACTCGGACTCGATTACATAGAGGGAACACAAAGCAAAACTCAAAGCTAGATCATACTAGAACTTTATTCTACTAAACTGAGATTTAACCAAAAGGATCGAACTAAGAAAAATAGTAAAGATAAGGATGTGATGGTGATACGATACCGGGGCACCTCCCCCAAGCTTGGCAGTTGCCAAGGGGAGTGCCCATACCCATGTATTTAGGTCTCTTTCTTCAGAGGTGGTGATGTGATATTCTTGGCAATGATGCCCCTTAGGATGTGATTTGCTACTTCTTGAGCTTGCGCTGGATTTTCCCTTAAAGAGGAAAGGGTGATGCAGCAAAGTAGAGATAAGTATTTCCCTCAGTTAGAGAACCAAGGTATCAATCCAGTAGAAGGCACAAACAAGCCTCCAATCTATGCACCTACACAAACAACCAAACACTTGCACCCAACGCGATAAAGGGGTTGTCAATCCCTTCACGGTCAATTGCAATGGTGAGATCTGATAGAGATAGATATAAAAGATTACTAAAACATAAAATAAAATAAAAGTAAATAAATTGCAGAAAGATATTTTTGGTATTTTTGGTTTATAGATCTGAAAATATATAGGGGAAAATAGATCCGGGGGCCATAGGTTTCACTACAGGATTCTCTCTTGAAGGAAAATAATACGGTGGGTGAAAAAATTACTGTTGAGCAATTGATAGAAAAGCACAAAGTTATGATGATATCCAGGCAATGATTCTGCATATAGGCATCATGTTCGTGTCAAGTAGACCAAAACGATTCTGCATCTACTACTATTACTCCACACATCGACCGACTCCTGCCTGCATCTAGAGTATTAAGTTCAAGAGAACAGAGTAACGCATTAAGTAAAATGACATGATGTAGAGGGATAAGCTCAAGCAATATGATGAAAAGCCCATCTTTTTATCCTTGATGGCAACAATACAAATACGTGCCTCGCTACCCCTACTATGTCACTGGGTGAGGTCACCGCAAGATTGAACCCAAAACTAAGCACCTCTCCCATTGCAAGAAATACCAATCTAGTTTGCTAAACCAAACCAATAATTCAAAGAGAAATACAAAGATATCAAATCATGCATACAAGAATTTCAGAGAAGATTCAAATAATATTCATAGATAATCTAATCATAAATCCACAATTCATCAGATCTCGACAAACACACCGCAAAAGAATATCACATCGGATAGAACTCCAAGAACATCGAGGAGAACATGGTATTGAAGATCATAGAGAGAGAAGAAGCCATCTAGCTACTAGCTATGGACCCGTAGGTCTGAGATAAACTACTCATGCTTCATCGGAAGGGCAATAGGGTTGATGTAGATGCCCTCCATGATCGAATCCCCCTCGGGACTCCTTACCGTCGCCTCGGGACTCCTTTTCCGTGGTCTCCAAGTCCTACGTGTGTCTTCTAGTCCAAGAAAAATCATCGTAAAGTTTTATTCCGTTTGGAATCCGTTTGATATTCCTTTTCTGCGAAACTCAAAAACAAGAAAAAACAAAAACTGGCACTGGGCTCTGGGTTAATAGGTTAGTCCCAAAAATAATATAAAATAGCATATTAATGCACATAAAACATCCAAAACAGATAATATAATAGCATGGAACAATAAAAAATTATAGATATGTTGGAGACGTATCACGATTCTCCTCCTCGAGCTTATTATTTTGCCTCTTAAGATCCATTACTTCTTTGCGGAGTTTGCCTGTGACAGCTAGAGCTCCGATCACCCAGGGGTGCTTCATGGCTGCAGAAGAAAAAGCAACACTCTTTTTCATGTTATCATAAGAGAGAAATCTAGCATTGGGAGGTGTAACCGAATCCGGTATTGCTGAGCTTTGAAGTTCCTCAAGCAGGGCCCCAGGTTGAAGGCGAGAGGTAGCTTCTTGATCCTCCTCCAAGGCATCTAGTCTTTTCAGGTCATCCTCCATCTCTTCCTCCATTGATCGGCCAAAGTGGTCAGCTTCGATGTATACTCTTGGGCTAGGCATTGGGTGAGAAACCCGACACTCACCGACCTACTCTTGCAAAGACATCTTGCTCCGAATCTACTGCAGAATTAGCCAAACATAAGAACAGAGGATTTTGTCGTGGTACTATGGTCAAAACCTTTGGAAGATTATATAATGAATTTTTACCAACCAAAAGAAGTATTCCACAAGAAAACGGAGTCCGGAGGGCACACGAGGTGGCCACAAGCCAAGGAGGCGCGCCCCCAGGGCTTGTCGCCTCCTCGTGTACCTTTCGGACTACTTTTAATTTTCCTAATTTTTTAAATTTTCCATTGAAGACGTTTTGGAGTCGGTTTACTTACCGTACCACATACCTATTCCTTTTCGGAGTCTGAAACATTCCGGTGGGTCTCCCTTATGTACTCCTCCCGTGTTATGGTATTTATAATATTGGTCTCAACATTTATGGGAGTACCTGAGATATAAGGTTTGATTTTTTGCCCGTTTACCACCTTCGGGTTGGTGCCTTCGGCGTTGTTGATTTTGATGGCACTGAAACGGTAAACCTACTTTTTTTAAAAAATATATTTTTTGTCTATAGGTAAGCTATATGTTATTCAAGGCATCAATAGAAAACCCCATTTTTGTAGGTTCTACTTACTTTTCATTGGCTTCAGAATAATAGAGTAATTCGGAATAGCAGCCAAAATCTTGGGAAAATCTAAGTTAATGATCAATAGGTTTGGATAAGTAATTTAGGAAGGATATTCTCATATTTACACAATACAACGACAAGTATATGTGAAATCTATCCTTTCATAATTCGTAATTAATCCTTGTATTGTTTGTTGGATTAGGTCTAACTTTCTTGACCAAACTGCGAGCGCGGAACTTTACGAGATGAAATAGGGAAAGACAGAAGATAGAATAGATCTATGGTGGCGAACTTAATGGAGTAAGTTATTCTGATCCTGCTACTATAAAAAAATATGCGAGGCGTTCTCAATTAGGGGAAATTTTTGAATTAGACCAGGCTACTTTGAAATCTGATGGTGTTTTTCACAGCAGTCCAAGGGGTTGCTTCACTTTTGGTCATGCTACCTTTTCTTTTCTCTTCTTTTTCGGACACATTTGGCATGGCGCTAGAACATTGTTCCGAGATGTTTTTGCTGGTATTGATCCAGATTTGGATGCTCGATAATATAAGGACCTTCCAATTTAGAGAGAAGCTTTCCTACAAAAAATCTTAAATGAGAGTTGTATAGCAAGACAAGGTCACCGACATTAAATTCACGCTTTTGTATCCTTTTGTCATGCCATCTTTTAACTTTTTCTTTAAACAACTTAGCATTCTCATAGGCTTGGGTTCTCCATTCATCAAGTGAGATAATGTCAAATAACCTCTTCTCACCGGCAAGTTTGAAATCATACTTGAGCTCTTTAATTGCCCAATAAGCTTTATGTTCTAGTTCAAGAGGTAAGTGACATGCTTTTCCATAAACCATTTTATAAGGAGACATACCCATAGGGTTTTTATAAGCAGTTCTATAAGACCATAATGCATCATCAAGTTTCTTAGACCAATTCTTTCTAGATCTATTAACATTCTTTTGCAAGATCAACTTTATTTCTCGGTTACTCAATTCTACTTGACCACTAGACTGAGGATGATAAGGAGATGCAATTCTATGGTTGACATCATATTTAGCAAGCAATTTACGGAAAGCACCATGAATAAAGTGTGAACCACCATCAGTCATTAAATATCTAGGGACTCCAAACCTCGGGAAAATAACTTCTTTAAGCATTTTAATGGAGGTGTTATGATCAGCACTACTAGTTGGAATAGCTTCTACCCACTTAGTAACATAATCAATAGCAACCAAAATATGTGTATACCCATTGGAGGAAGGAAAAGGTCCCATATAATCAAAGCCCCAAACATCAAATGGTTCAATAACAAGTGAATAATTCATAGGCATTTCCTGACGTCTACTGATATTACTAATTCTCTGGCATTCATCACAAGACAAGACATACTTACGAGCATCTTTGAAGAGAGTAGGCCAATAAAAACTAGATTGTAATACCTTGTGTGCAGTTCTATCTCCAGCATGGTGTCCTCCATAGGCCTGAGAGTGACACTTGCATAAGATTTGTTCATGTTCATGCTCAGGTACACAACGTCTAATAACACCATCTACTCCTTCTTTATAAAGGTGTGGTCATCCCAGAAGTAATGTCTTAAATCATAGAAAAACTATTTCTTTTGCTGGTATGTTAAACTAGGTGGAATAAATTTAGCAACAATGTAATTAGCATAATCTACATACCATGGAGCATTACGAGAAGCATTTATGACAGCTAATTTTTCATCAGGAAAACTATCATCAATAGGTAGTGGGTCATCAAGAATGTTTTCTAACCTAGACAAGTTGTCTGCTATGGGGTTCTCAGCTCCCTTTCTATCAATAATATGCAAATCAAATTCTTGTAGCAAGAGAACCCATCTAATAAGTCTAGGTTTAGCATCTTTCTTTTCCATAAGGTATTTAATAGCAGCATGATCGGTGTGAACAGTAACTTTGGAATCAACAATATCAGACCTGAACTTATCACAAGCAAAAACAACTGCTAAAAATTCCTTTTTAGTAGTAGCATAATTTCTTTGAGCACTGTCTAGAGTTTTACTAGCATAATGGATAAAATTTAATTTCTTATCAACTCTTTGTCCTAGAACAACACCTACAGCATAATCACTAGCATCACACATAATTTCAAAGGGTAGATTCCAACCAGGTGGTTGAACAATAGGTGCAGAAATCAAGGCTTTCTTAAGAATTTCAAATGCTTCTACACAATCATCATCAAAAACAAATGGAACATCTTTTTGCAAGAGATTAGTGAGAGGCCTAGAAATTTTAGAGAAGTCTTTAATAAACCTCCTATAGAAACCAGCATGACCAAGGAAACTTCTTATACCTTTGATATCTTTAGGACACGGCATCTTTTCAATAGCATCAACTTTAGCTTTATCAACTTCAATACCTCTTTCAGAAATTTTATGCCCCAAGACAATACCTTCATTAACTATAAAGTGGCACTTCTCCCAATTCAAGACAAGATTAGTTTCTTCACATCTCTGCAAAACTCGATCAAGGTTGCTTAAGCAATCATCAAAAGAAGTTCCGTAAACGGAGAAATCATCCATGAAAACCTCAATAATCTTTTCACAAAAGTCAGAGAATATAGCAGTCATACATCTTTGAAAGGTAGCAGGAGCATTGCACAAACCAAAAGGCATTCATCTATAAGCAAAGGTACCAAAAGGGCAAGTAAAAGTAGTTTTTTCTTGATCCTCTTTTGACACAGGTATTTGAGAAAAACCAGAATAACCATCTAGAAAGCAAAAGTGTGTATGTGTTGATAGTCTTTCTAGCATTTGATCAATAAAAGGTAGAGGATAATGATCTTTCCTAGTAGCTTTACTGAACTTTCTAAAATTAATAACCATTCTATAACCTGTACCAATCCTTTGTGGAATCAATTCATTCTTATCATTAGGAACAACAGTAATACCTCCGTTCTTAGGGACACAATGAACAGGACTTACCCATCTACTATCAGCAATAGGATGAATTATAACTACTTCCAAAAGCTTTAGTATTTCATTTCTTACCACTTCTTTCATCTTAGGATTTAACCGTCGTTGGTGATCAACAACTGGTTTAGCATCAGGCTCCATATTAATTTTGTGCTGACATAGAGTGGGACTAATGCCCTTAAGATCATCAAGAGTATATCCAATGGCGGCACGGTGCTTCTTCAGAGTTTTCAATAATTTCTTTTCTTCATGCTCTAAAAGGTTAGCACTAATAATAACAAGATATATCTTCTTTTCATTAAGATAAGCATATTTCAAAGTGTCAGGTAATTGTTTAAGCTCAAATATGGGATCACCCTTGGGTGGAGGAGGATCCCCAAGAATCTCAAAAAGCAAGTTGTGTTTCAAAACAGGCATTTGGTTAAAGAATATTTCATCTAATTCCTTTCTTTCATTCATCAACATATCATTTTCATGGTCTAGCAAATATTGTTCTAAAGGATCAGTAGGAGGCACAGCAATAGAAGCAAGACCAACAATTTCATCTTTATTAGGCAATTCTTTATCATGGGGTTGTCTACGAAATTTAGAGAAATTAAAATCATGAGACACATCCCCAAAACTTACAGTAACAGTTTCTTTTTCACAATCTATTTTGGCATTAACAGTGTTCAAGAAAGGTCTACCAAAAATAATTGGACAAAAATCATCTTGTGGGGAACCAAGAACTAGAAAATCAGTAGGGTATTTTATTTTCCCACACAAGACTTCAACATCTCTAACAATCCCAATTGGTGATATAGTATCTCTATTAGCAAGCTTAATAGTGACATCAATATCTTCTATTTCAGCAGGTGCAATCTCATTCATGATTTTTTGATATAAACTAAAGAGAATTGCACTCACACTAGCACCCATATCACATAAGCCATGATAGCAATGATCTCCTATTTTAACATAAACAACAGGCATGCCAACAATAGGTCTATGTTTATCTTTATCATTGGGTCTAGCAATTCTAGCAGCTTCATCACAGAAGTAAATAACATGCCCATCAATATTATCGACCAAGAGATCTTTAACCATAGCAATACTAGATTCAACTTTAATTTGTTCAGGGGGTGTAGATGTTCTAGTATAACTCTTACGAACCATAGCTGAAGCTTTAGCATGTTCCTTTATTCTTACAGGGAAAGGTGGTTTCTCAATATAAGCAGTAGGAACAATAGGATCAACATTATAAGTAATAGTTTCTTCTTCAGCTTTAATTGGTTCTACTACTTTCACTTCAATCGGAGGATGATATTTAAACCACTTCTCCTTAGGGAGATCAACATGAGTAGCAAATGATTCAGAGAAAGAAGCTACTATCTCAGAGTCAAGTCCATATTTAGTGCTAAATTCACGAAAAGCATCGGTATCCGTAAAAGATTTAACACAATCAAACTTGAGGTTTATACCAGACTCCTTACCTTCATCGAGTTCCCAATCTTCAGAGTTGTGTTTAATTCTTTCCAATAAATCCCATTTGAATTCAATAGTCTTCTTCATAAAAGAAATAGTACAAGAAGTATCAAGCATGGATTGATCATTACGAGAAAGCCGAGCATAAAAATTCTGAATAATAATTTCTCTTGAGGGCTCATGATTGGGGCATGAATATAACATTGACTTAAGCCTCCCCCAAGCTTGAGGGATACTTTCTCCTTCACGAGGCCAAAAATTATAAATATAATTCCGATCACGATTAACTAGATGCATAGGATAAAACTTCTGATGAAATTCCAATTTCAATCGGTTGTAGTTCCAAGTCCCAATATCATCGCATAGCCTATACCATGCAATGCCTTCTCCTTCAAAGATAAAGGGAAGACCTTCTTCTTGACTTCATCCTCAGGCAAACCTCCAAGCTTAAATAATCCACAAACTTCATCCACATAGATTAGATGCATATCAGGATGTAATGTTCCATCTCCTGCATAAGGATTAGCTAGCAGTTTCTCTATCATACCTGAAGGAATTTCATAATAAATATTTTCAGTAGGTTCAGTAGGTTGAGGGGCAACTCTTTGCTCTTCTGGTCGGGGTGAAGATACCCCGAACAAAACCCTCAAAGGATTATTTTCCATAGCAACAAGTGACAGTAAATTTCAGCACACTATATAAATGTTTTCCTTACCAAATTCCACTTACCAAAGGCGCTTCACTCCCCGGCAATGGCGCCAGAAAAGAGTCTTGATGACCCACAAGTATAGGGGATCTATCATAGTCCTTTCAATAAGTAAGAGTGTTGAACCCAACGAGGAGCAGAAGGAAATGACAAGCGGTTTTCAGCAAGGTATTCTCTGCAAGCACTGAAATTGTCGGTAACAAATAGTTTTGTGATAAGATAATTCATAACAGGTAACAAGTAACAAGTGTAACTAAAGTGCAGCAAGGTGGCCCAATCCTTTTTGTAGCAAAGGACAAGCCTGGACAAACTCTTATATAAAGCAAAGCGCTCCCGAGGACACATGGGAATTATTGTCAAGCTAGTTTTCATCATGCTCATATGATTCACATTCGTTACTTTGATAATTTGATATGTGGGTGGACCGGTGCCTGGGTGATGTCCTTACTTGGACAAGCCTCCCACTTGTGATTAACCACTCTCGCAAGCATCCGCAACTATGAAAGAAGGATTAAGATAAATCTAACCATAGCATGAAACATATGGATCCAAATCAGCCCCTTACGAAGCAACGCATAAACTAGGGTTTAAGCTTCTGTCACTCTAGCAACCAATAATCTACTTATTACTTCCCAATGCCTTCCCCTAGGCCCAAACAATGGTGAAGTGTCATGTAGTCGATGTTCACATAACACCACTAGAGGAAAGACAACATACATCTCATCAAAATATCGAACGAATACCAAATTCACATGATTATTTATAACAAGACTTCTCCCATGTCCTCAGGAACAAACGTAACTACTCACAAAGCATATTCATGTTCATAATCAGAGGGGTAATAAATATCATTAAGGATCTTAACATATGATCTTCCACCGAATAAACCAACTAGCATCAACTACAAGGAGTAATCAACACTACTAGCAACCCACAGGTACCAATCTGAGGTTTTGAGACAAAGATCGGATACAAGAGATGAACTCGGGTTAGAGAGAAGATGGTGCTGGTGAAGATGTTGATGGAGATTGACCCCCTCTCGATGAGAGGATCGTTGGTGATGACGATGGCTTCGATTTCCCCCTTCGGGAGTGAAGTTTCCCCGGCAGAACAACTCCGCCGGAGCCCTAGATTGGTTCTGCCCAAGTTCCGCCTCGAGACGGCGGCGCTTCATCCCGAAAGCTCTCTTCTGATTATTTTTTCCAGGTCAAAACCCTTCATATAGCAGAAGATGGGCACCGGAGGCCTGCCAGGGGGCCCACAAGCCACAGGGGAGCGCCCCCCAGGCTTGTGGCCTCCTGGTGGGTCCCCTCTGGTATTTTCTTCGCCCAATATTTTTTATATATTCCAAAATAATTCTCCGTAAATTTTCAGGACTTTTGGAGTTGTGCAGAATAGGTCTCTCGGATTCACTCGTTTCCGGTCCAGAATTCCAGCTGCCGGCATTCTCCCTCTTCATGTAAACCTTGTAAAATAAGAGAGAAAAGGCATAAGTATTGCACCCTAATGTGTAATAACAACCCATAATGCAATAAATATCAAGATAAAAGCATGATGCAAAATGGACGTATCAACTCCCCCAAGCTTAGACCTCGCTTGTCCTCAAGCGAAAACCAAAATCGATAATCATGTTCACATGTTTAGATATAGAGGTGTCGAGAAAATAAAATACGGACATGAAGGCATCATGATCATCTTTAGAACAGCAACATAATTTGTCATATAATTTTTTATGCCAAAGTAACAATTCATTCACAAGGTAAAGTATGAAACAAGAACTTTATTGAAAACTAACAAACTATGATCTTAGTCATTGAAGCAATTGCAATTTATCATAACGTATGAAAGAGTCAATATAAGAGCTTTTCAGCAAGTTCACATACTCAACTATCATTTAGTCTTTCATAATTGCTAACACTCACGCGATACTTATGAGATCAAAGTTTCAATCGGACACAGAGAAAGATAGGGGCTTATGATTTTGCCTCCCAACCTTTTACCTCAAGGGTAATGTCAACAATAATAGCTTATGAATATCTACATCCGAGTGGATATATATATATATATCTGTTTCTCCCCCCCCCCCCCCCCAACATATAATGCTTACCAAAAAGAAAAAGTGTAAAAAGAATAGGTGGTGATCACCATGACTCATGTAAAAGGGTAGAAGATAAAACTAAAAGATAGGCCCTTCGCAGAGGGAAGCAGAGGTTGTCATGCGCTTTTATGGTTGGATGCACAATATCTTAATGCGAAAGAACGTCACTTTATATTGCCGCTTGTGATAAAGAAATTTATTTTGCAGTCTATCACTTTTATTTCTTCTATATCACAAGTTCGTATAAAGCTTATTTTCCTCACACTAATAGATCATACATATTTAGAGAGCAATTTTTATTGCTTGCACCGATCACAACTTACTTGATGGATCTTACTCAATCCATAGGTAGGTATGGTGGACTCTCATGGCAAAACTGGGTTAAGGGATGTTTGGATGCACAAGTAGTATCTCTACTTGGTGCAAAAGATTTGGCTAGCAAGGGGTGAGAAGCAAACTCAACATGTTGGAGGATCCAAAACAATATAACTTCTATTCGGATATAAAGAAACATAACCCATTACATCATCTTCCTTGTCCAACATCAACCTTTTAGCATATAATATTTTAATGAGTGCTCACAATCACAAAAGATGTCCAAGATAGTATATTTATATGTGAGACCTCTCTTTCTTTATTACTTCCTAGAATTGTAACAATGACCAAAACTATGTTTGTCAACTAACAACAAGTTTCATGCGACATACTTCTTATATGTGAAGTCGTCACTTCCCATAAGATCATTATATAATCTTTTTTTATTCTTTATTTCTTTTCTCATGATCATAGCAAGAAAGCAAAGCACTCAACTCAAAACTAATCTTTATTATATAACACTCGGACTCGATTACATAGAGGGAACACAAAGCAAAACTCAAAGCTAGATCATACTAAAACTTTATTCTACTAAACCGAGATTTAACCAAAAGGATCGAACTAACAAAAATAGTAAAGATAAGGATGTGATGGTGATACGATACCGGGGCACCTCCCTCAAGCTTGGTAGTTGCCAAGGGGAGTGCCCATACCCATGTATTTAGGTCTCTTTCTTCGGAGGTGGTGATGTGATATTCTTGGCATTGATGCCCCTTAGGATGTGATTTGCTACTTCTTGAGCTTGCGTTGGATTTTCCCTTAAAGAGGAAAGGGTGATGCAGCAAAGTAGAGATAAGTATTTCCCTCAGTTAGAGAACCAAGGTATCAATCCAGTAGAAGGCACAAACAAGCCTCCAATCTATGCACCTACACAAACAATCAAACACTTGCACCCAACGCGATAAAGGGGTTGTCAATCCCTTCACGGTCAATTGCAATGGTGAGATATGATAGAGATAGATATAAAAGATTACTAAAACATAAAATAAAAGTAAAGTAAATAAATTGCAGCAAGATATTTTTGGTATTTTTGGTTTGTAGATCTGAAAATATATAAGGGAAAATAGATCCGGGGGCCATAGGTTTCACTAGAGGCTTCTCTCTTGAAGGAAAATAATACGATGGGTGAACAAATTACTATCGAGCAATTGATAGAAAAGCACAAAGTTATGACGATATCCAAGGCAATGATTCTGCATATAGGCATCACGTCCGTGTCAAGTAGACCAAAACGATTCTGCATCTACTACTATTACTCCACACATCGACCGACTCCTGCCTGCATCTAGAGTATTAAGTTCAAGAGAACAGAGTAACGCATTAATTAAGATGACATGATGTAGAGGGATAAACTCAAGCAATATGATGAAAACCCCATCTTTTTATCCTTGATGGCAATAATACAAATACGTGCCTCGCTACCCCTACTATGTCACTTTGTGAGGTCACCGCAAGATTGAACCCAAAACTAAGCACCTCTCCCATTGCAAGAAATACCAATCTAGTTGGCCAAACCAAACCAATAATTCAAAGAGAAATACAAAGATATCAAATCATGCATACAAGAATTCAGAGAAGATTCAAATAATATTCGTAGATAATCTAATCATAAATCCACAATTCATCGGATCTCGACAAACACTCCGCAAAAGAATATTACATCGAATAGAACTCCAAGAACATCGAGGAGAACATGGTATTGAAGATCATAGAGAGACAAGAAGCCATCTAGCTACTAGCTATGGACCCGTAGGTCTGAGGTAAACTACTCACGCTTCATCGGAAGGGCAATAGGGTTGATGTAGATGCCCTCCATGATCGAATCCCCCTCGGGACTCCTTACCGTCGCCTCGGGACTCCTTTTCCTTGGTCTCCAAGTCCTACGTGTGTCTTCTGGTCCAAGAAAAATCATCGTAAAGTTTTATTCCGTTTGATATTCCTTTTCTGCGAAACTCAAAAACAAGAAAAAACAAAAACTGGCACTAGGCTCTGGGTTAATAGGTTAGTCCCAAAAATAATATAAAATAGCATATTAATGCACATAAAACAACCAAAACAGATAATATAATAGCATGGAACAATAAAAAATTATAGATATGTTGGAGACGTATCACGATTCTCCTCCTCGAGCTTATTATTTTGCTGCTTAAGATCCATTACTTCTTTGTGGAGTTTGCCTGTGACAGCTAGAGCTCCGATCACCCAGGGGTGCTTCATGGCTGCAGGAGAAAAAAGCAACACTCTTTTTCATGTTATCATAAGAGAGAAATCTAGCATTGGGAGGTGTAACCGAATCCGGTATTGCTGAGCTTTGAAGTTCCTCAAGCAGGGCCCCAGGTTGATGGCGAGAGGTAGCTTCTTGATCCTCCTCCAAGGCATCTACTCTTTTCAGGTCATCCTCCATCTCTTCCACCATTGATCGGCCAAAGTGGTCAGCTTCGATGTATACTCTTGGGCTAGGCATTGGGTGAGAAACCCGACACTCACCGACCTACTCTTGCGAAGACATCTTGCTCCGAATCTACTGCAGAATTAGCCAAACACAAGAACAGAGGATTTTGTCGTGGTACTATGGCCAAAACCTTCGGAAGATTATATAATGAATTTTTACCGACCAAAAGAAGTATTCCACAAGAAAACGGAGTCCGGAGGGCACACGAGGTGGCCAAAAGCCAAGGAGGCGCGCCCAGGGGGTAGGGCGCGCCCCCAGGGCTTGTCGCCTCCTCGTGTACCTTTCGGACTACTTTTAATTTTCCTAATTTTTTAAATTTTCCATTGGAGAAGTTTTGGAGTCGGTTTACTTACCGTACCACATACCTATTCCTTTTCGGAGTCTGAAACATTCCGGTGGGTCTCCCTTATGTACTCCTCCCGTGTTATGGTATTTATAATATTGGTCTCAACATTTATGGGAGTACCTGAGATATAACGTTTGATTTTTTTGCCCGTTTACCACCTTCGGGTTGGTGCCTTCGGCGTTGTTGATTTTGATGGCACCGGAACGGTAAACCTACTTTTTTTTTAAAAAAAATTGTCTATAGGTAAGCTATATGTTATTCAAGGCATCAATAGAAAACCCCATTTTTGTAGGTTCTACTTACTTTTCATTGGCTTCGGAATAATAGAGTAATTCGGAATAGCAGCCAAAATCTTGGGAAAATCTAAGTTAATGATCAATAGGTTTGGATAAGTAATTTAGGAAGGATATTCTCATATTGACACAATACAAGGACAAGTATATGTGAAATCTATCCTTTCATAATTCATAATTAATCCTTGTATTGTTTGTTGCGTTAGGTCTAACTTTCTTGACCAAACTGCGAGCGCGGAACTTTACGAGATGAAATAGGGAAAGACAGAAGATAGAATAGATCTATGGTGGCGAACTTAATGGAGTAAGTTATTCTGATCCTGCTACTGTAAAAAAATATGTGAGGCGTTCTCAATTAGGGGAAATTTTTGAATTAGACCAGGCTACTTTGAAATCTGATGGTGTTTTTCGCAGCAGTCCAAGGGGTTGCTTCACTTTTGGTCATGCTACCTTTTCTTTGCTCTTCTTTTTCGGACACATTTGGCATGGCGCTAGAACATTGTTCCGAGATGTTTTTGCTGGTATTGATCCAGATTTGGATGCTCGATAATATAAGGACCTTCCAATTTAGAGAGAAGCTTTCCTACAAAAAATCTTAAACGAGAGTTGTATAGCAAGACAAGGTCACCGACATTAAATTCACGCTTTTGTATCCTTTTGTCATGCCATCTTTTAACTTTTTCTTTAAACAACTTAGCATTCTCATAGGCTTGGGTTCTCCATTCATCAAGTGAGCTAATGTCAAATAACCTCTTCTCACCGGCAAGTTTGAAATCATACTTGAGCTCTTTAATTGCCCAATAAGCTTTATGTTCTAGTTCAAGAGGTAAGTGACATGCTTTTCCATAAACCATTTTATAAGGAGACATACCCACAGGGTTTTTATAAGCAGTTCTATAAGACCATAATGCATCATCAAGTTTCTTAGACCAATTCTTTCTAGATCTATTAACATTCTTTTGCAAGATCAACTTTATTTCTCGGTTACTCAATGCTACTTGACCAATAGACTGAGGATGATAAGGAGATGCAATTCTATGGTTGACATCATATTTAGCAAGCAATTTACGGAAAGCACCATGAATAAAGTGTGAACCACCATCAGTCATTAAATATCTAGGGACTCCAAACCTCGGGAAAATAACTTCTTTAAGCATTTTAATGGAGGTGTTATGATCAGCACTACTAGTTGGAATAGCTTCTACCCACTTAGTAACATAATCAACAGCAACCAAAATATGTGTATACCCATTGGAGGAAGGAAAAGGTCCCATATAATCAAAGCCCCAAACATCAAATGGTTCAATAACAAGTGAATAATTCATAGGCATTTCCTGACGTCTACTGATATTACCAATTCTCTGGCATTCATCACAAGACAAGACATACTTACGAGCATCTTTGAAGAGAGTAGGCCAATAAAAACTAGATTGTAATACCTTGTGTGCAGTTCTATCTCCAGCATGGTATCTCCATAGGCCTCAGAGTGACACTTGCGTAAGATTTGTTCCTGTTCATGCTCAGGTACACAACGTCTAATAACACCATCTACTCCTTCTTTATAAAGGTGTGGTCATCCCAGAAGTAATGTCTTAAATCATAGAAAAACTATTTCTTTTGCTGGTATGTTAAACTAGGTGGAATAAATTTAGCAACAATGTAATTAGCATAATCTGCATACCATGGAGCATTACGAGAAGCATTTATGACAGCTAATTTTTCATCAGGAAAACTATCATCAATAGGTAGTGGGTCATCAAGAATGTTTTCTAACCTAGACAAGTTGTCTGCTACGGGGTTCTCAGCTCCCTTTCTATCAATAATATGCAAATCAAATTCTTGTAGCAAGAGAACCCATCTAATAAGTCTAGGTTTAGCATCTTTCTTTTCCATAAGGTATTTAATAGCAGCATGATCGGTGTGAACAGTAACTTTGGAATCAACAATATCAGACCTGAACTTATCACAAGCAAAAACAACTGCTAAAAATTCCTTTTTAGTAGTAGCATAATTTCTTTGAGCACTGTCTAGGGTTTTACTAGCATAATGGATAAAATTTAATTTCTTATCAACTCTTTGTCCTAGAACAACACCTACAGCATAATCACTAGCGTCACACATAATTTCAAAGGGTAGATTCCAACCAGGTGGTTGAACAATAGGTGCAGAAATCAAGGCTTTCTTAAGAATTTCAAATGCTTCTACACAATCATCATCAAAAACAAATGGAACATCTTTTTGCAAGAGATTAGTGAGAGGCCTAGAAATTTTAGAGAAGTCTTTAATAAACCTCCGATAGAAACCAGCATGACCAAGGAAACTTCTTATACCTTTGATATCTTTAGGACACGGCATCTTTTCAATAGCATCAACTTTAGCTTTATCAACTTCAATACCTCTTTCAGAAATTTTATGCCCCAAGACAATACCTTCATTAACTATAAAGTGGCACTTCTCCCAATTCAAGACAAGAGTAGTTTCTTCACATCTCTGCAAAACTCGATCAAGGTTGCTTAAGCAATCATCAAAAGAAGTTCCGTAAATGGAGAAATCATCCATGAAAACCTCAATAATCTTTTCACAAAAGTCAGAGAATATAGCAGTCATACATCTTTGAAAGGTAGCAGGAGCATTGCACAAACCAAAAGGCATTCATCTATAAGCAAAGGAACCAAAAGGGCAAGTAAAAGTAGTTTTTTCTTGATCCTCTTTTGACACAGGTATTTGAGAAAAACCAGAATAACCATCTAGAAAGCAAAAGTGTGTATGTGTTGATAGTCTTTCTAGCATTTGATTAATAAAAGGTAGAGGATAATGATCTTTCCTAGTAGCTTTACTGAACTTCCTAAAATTAATAACCATTCTATAACCTGTACCAATCCTTTGTGGAATCAATTCATTCTTATCATTAGGAACAACAGTAATACCTCCGTTCTTAGGGACACAATGAACAGGACTTACCCATCTACTATCAGCAATAGGATGAATTATAACTACCTCCATAAGCTTTAGTATTTCATTTCTTACCACTTCTTTCATCTTAGGATTTAACCATCGTTGGTGATCAACAACTGGTTTAGCATCAGGCTCCATATTAATTTTGTGCTGACATAGAGTGGGACTAATGCCCTTAAGATCATCAAGAGTATATCCAATGGCGGCACGGTGCTTCTTCAGAGTTTTCAATAATTTCTTTTCTTCATGCTCAGAAAGGTTAGCACTAATAATAACAGGATATATCTTCTTTTCATTAAGAAAAGCATTTTTCAAAGTGTCAGGTAATTGTTTAAGCTCAAATATGGGATCACCCTTGGGTGGAGGAGGATCCCCAAGAATCTCAAAAGGCAAGTTGTGTTTCAAAACAGGCATTTGGTTAAAGAATATTCATCTAATTCCTTTCTTTCATTCATCAACATATCATTTTCATGGTCTAGCAAATATTGTTCTAAAGGATCAATAGGAGGCACAGCAATAGAAGAAAGACCAACAATTTCATCTTTATTAGGCATTTCTTTATCATGGGGTTGTCTACGAAATTTAGAGAAATTAAAATCATGAGACACATCCCCAAAACTTACAGTAACAGTTTCTTTTTCACAATCTATTTTGGCATTAACAGTGTTCAAGAAAGGTCTACCAAAAATAATTGGACAAAAATCATCTTGTGGGGAACCAAGAACTAGAAAATCAGTAGGGTATTTTATTTTCCCACACAAGACTTCAACATCTCTAACAATCCCAATTGGTGATATAGTATCTCTATTAGCAAGCTTAATAGTGACATCAATATCTTCTATTTCAGCAGGTGCAATCTCATTCATGATTTCTTGATATAAACTAAAGAGAATTGCACTCACACTAGCACCCATATCACATAAGCCATGATAGCAATGATCTCCTATTTTAACATAAACAACAGGCATGCCAACAACAGGTCTATGTTTATCTTTATCATCGGGTCTAGCAATTCTAGCAGCTTCATCACAGAAGTAAATAACATGCCCATCAATATTATCGACCAAGAGATCTTTAACCATAGCAATACTAGATTCAACTTTAATTTGTTCAGGGGGTGTAGATGTTCTATTATAACTCTTATGAACCACAGCTGAAGCTTTAGCATGTTCCTTTATTCTTACAGGGAAAGGTGGTTTCTCAATATAAGCAGTAGGAACAATAGGATCAACATTATAAGTAATAGTTTCTTCTTCAGCTTTAATTGGTTCTACTACTTTCACTTCAATCGGAGGATGATATTTAAACCACTTCTCCTTAGGGAGATCAACATGAGTAGCAAATGATTCAGAGAAAGAAGCTACTATCTCAGAGTCAAGTCCATATTTAGTGCTAAATTCACGAAAAGCATCGGTATCCATAAAAGATTTAACACAATCGAACTTGAGGTTTATACCTGACTCCTTACCTTCATCGAGTTCCAAAGCTTCAGAGTTGTGTTTAATTCTTTCCAATAAATCCCATTTGAATTCAATAGTCTTCTTCATAAAAGAAATAGTACAAGAAGTATCAAGCATGGATTGATCATTACGAGAAAGCCGAGCATAAAAATTCTGAATAATAATTTCTCTTGAGAGCTCATGATTGGGGCATGAATATAATGTTGACTTAAGCCTCCCCCAAGCTTGAGGGATACTCTCTCCTTCATGAGGCCAAAAATTATAAATATAATTCTGATCATGATTAACTAGATGCATAGGATAAAACTTCTGATGAAATTCCAATTTCAATCGGTTGTAGTTCCAAGTCCCAATATCATCGCATAGCCTATACCATGCAATGCCTTCTCCTTCAAAGATAAAGGGAAGACCTTCTTCTTGACTTCATCCTTGGGCAAACCTCCTGTGGCGCCCCCAGCTCAATCGTACACTAATCATGCACGCAAACGTGTACGATCAAGATCAGGGACTCACGGGAAGATATCACAACACAACTCTAAAACATAAATAAGTCATACAAGCATCATAATACAAGCCAGGGGCCACGAGGGCTCGAATACAAATGCTCGATCATAGACGAGTCAGCGGAAGCAACAATATCTGAGTACAGACATAGGTTAAACAAGGTGCCATAAGATGGCTAGCACAAACAGGGATACAACAGATCGAACAGGCGCAGGGCCTCCTGCCTGGGATCCTCCTAACTACTCCTGGTCGTCGGTGTCCTGGACGTAGTAGTAGGCTCCGCCCTGGTGGTAGTAGTCGTCGAAGGTGGCGTCTGGCTCCTGGGCTCCAACATCTGTTTGCGACAACCAGCAAGAAGGGAAAGGGGGAAAAGGAGGCGGGAAAGCAACCGTGAGTACTCATCCAAAGTACTCGCAAGCAAGGATCTATACTACATATGCATGGTATATGTGTAAAGAGGCAATATCGGTGGACTGAACTGCAGAATGCCAGAATAAGAGGGGGATAGCTAGTCCTGTCGAAGACTACGCTTCTGGCAGCCTTCATCTTGAAGCAATAGAAGAGATTAGTTGGAAGTTAACCAAACAACAACGTAAAGCATAATCCTACCCGTCGATCCTCTCGTCGCCACCATGCGAGAGAGCGACCACCGGGTTATATCTGTCACTTGTAAGGGTGTGTTTTATTAAGTATCCATTTCTAGTTGTCATGAGGTCGGAATACAACTCCGGGTCGTCCTTTTACCGAGGGACACGGCTATTCGAATAGATAAACTTCCCTGCAGGGGTGCACCACATATTCCCCAACACGCTCGATCCCGTTTGGCCGAACACACTTTCCTGGGTCATGCCCGGCCTCGGAAGATCCACACGTCGCAGCCCCACCTAGGCTCAACAGAGAGGTCAGCACGCCGGACTAATCCTAGGCACTCTGGGGTCTGGGCCCATCGCCCAGTGCGCTCCTGCACGTTGCGTACGCGGCCGCGAGCAGACCTAGCAACCCACACGATCACGGCGGTTACGTTAGCGCGGTCCAACACGGCGCGCGCCGCTCAGTCGCTGACGTCAAGAAGGCTTCAGCTGATACCACGACGCCGGGATACCCATAACTACTCCCGCGTAGTTGGTTAGTGCGTATAGGCCAGTGGCCAGACTCAGATCAAATATCCAATCTCGTTAAACGTGTTATTATGAAGTAAACGCGAACGCCGACCAGGGCCTGGCCCACCTGTCTCCTAGGTGGTCTCAACCTGCCCTGTCGCTCCGCCACAAAGATCCACTCAAAGGGCCGTTGGGACAAAGGTCCTTTCAGCCCCCAATCCGTGAATCACTCGCGGGTACTCTTCGAGCCGACCCGACTTTAGTCACCATCTGTATAGTATGTATATATGTATAGTATACACTCGTGATCACCTCCCGAGTGATCACGGCCCGATAGTATAGCAAGGCAGACTGACAAGAATGCAGGGCCAATGATGATAAACTAGCATCCTATACTAAGTATTTAGGATTGCAGGTAAGGTATCAACAGATGTAGCAACAGTGTCAGGCTATGCATCAGACTAGGATTAACGGAAAGCAGTAACATGCTACACTACTCTAATGCAAGCAGTATAGAGGAGAATAGGCGATATCTGGTGATCAAGGGGGGGGCTTGCCTGGTTGCTCTGGCAAGTAGGGGTCGTCAACAACGTAGTCGGTCGGGGCACCAGCAGCTGCGTCGGTCTCGTAGTCTACCGAAGAGAAGAGGGGGAAGAAACAGTAAACACACGGCAATAATGCAACAGGGATGCATGACATGTCTAAACGCAGGGCCAGGGTGATATACAGCCTAACTAAGCGATTTAGTTAATTTAGGAATTTATTCGGATTTATTTAATTAGGGTCGGACACTATTCATTTATCGAAATCGGTCTAATTGTTCAACGTTCTTATAGCTGTGGGCATCTGACGGGAATACGGAGGATGTATTCGGGTTCGTATCGTCGTTCTGAGCAAGTTTCATGTATAAAATTTTTTCATCGGAGTTACGGTTTAAAAGATATGATTTTCTAAAGTTTTTATTAATTTCTGAAATTTTAATTAATTATTTAATTCAACATTATCCGAAACAGTGATTGATGACGTCAGCATGACATCATGCTGACGTCAGCAGTTAATTAAGTTAATTACTAATTACTGTTTAATTAACACTAATTAGTTAATTAGATTAACCTAATCAGGATTAATTAACTAATTAATTAATTAATTAATTAATTTAATTATTTTAATTATTTATTTTTATTTCTATTTTCTTAAAACTGTTTCTGGGCCGTGGGCCCCATTCGTCAGCGTCACAGGGGTTCGGGCCCCACTGGGCAGTGGCCCAGGGGCGGACACGTCCGGGGCGTGCCCCTTTTGGGACCGGACATGTCCGGTGCCCAAAGGGGACGCACGGGCGGGCGCGGGCGGTCGGGGGCGCAGGCGAGCGCACGCGGGGCCGGAGGCGGGGCAGCGGCGCGGTGGCTGGAGCGGCCGCGGGCGGCAGCGCGGTGGCTGGAGCGGCAGCGGGCGGCGGTCGCGCGGAGGCGAAGCGGGGGGGGCGGAGCGGGCGGTTGGCGGCGAGGAGCGACGCGGGCGCGCGAGCGAGGGCAGTGGGCGGCGCGCGCGCGCGTGCGGCAGAGCGCGGCGAGGCGCTTGGGAGCAGAGAGGGGGGAGAGGCCCGAGGCCTCACCGTGATCCGTAGGACGGGGCAGCGGGGGTCGGGGTGGTCGACGGGGACGACGGCGAGGGGGAGGCAGGGCGGCGGGGACAAAGCGGCGACGGAGACGAGGCAGACCGGCGAGGGAGGTCGGGCGGTGGCGTGTGGGGGGCGGGAGGCTGTGGGGGCGGCGGGGGGGCGCGCGGGCGAGGAGGGGGAGCAGGCCGGCGAGGGAGAGGGGTCGGCGGCGGCGTCCAACGGCGACGGGAGGCGGCGCGGTCGGGCAGCGACCGAGGGCGACGGGTGTTCCGGATCCCGATCCCGATCTGGATCGGGAGGTGGGGGCTGACGAGGGGGAGGCGGCGACGGGGCGGCGTCGGCGAGCGGCGTCGGGACGGGGGCGGACGGGATCGGGAGATCCCGATCCAGATGGGGGGGGGAGGGAGGAGAAAGCGAGGGGAGGGGGGGACGGGGTAGGGCATGGTTTCGGTCTCTGGGGGAGGCCAGCTAAGTAGGCGCCGGCTGGCGGGCCGGCGGCCCGGTGGCTTGCTGGGCCGAGGCCCAGTCGGGGGGGGGGGGGTTCCTTTATCCTTTCTGTTTCTTTTTTTTCCTTTTCTTTATCTTTTCTCTACGTTAAATGTTTAGGCCTCAAATGGTTTTGTAAAAGTGTGACCTATTCATAAATACCAGTGCATTATCCCCTAACACCTAAAATTAGTTTGGACAAAAACATAATTCCATATTTATTCAGATTTAATAAATGGTTATTAAATATATCTTTATCCACTGTTGAGGTTGTTCGGGAGTCACCTATCCAATTCCAATTATGTTGGTTTCAATTTTAGAATAGCCTTGGAATATTTGTTATTTATCTGACATTTTAGTTTCTATGTTGGACAACTTTTATATTCCACTTTCATTTAAATTTGAATTTGGCTTAGGAGTTGAAATGCAATATGATGCTAATGATGATTTGCACATTAATCATGATGACATGGCCTCATCAAAAGGGTGATCACTGTAGCTTAATACAGGGGGTGTTACAAATTCCTCCACTACAAGAAATCTCGTCCGCGAATTAGGAGGTAGAAAGAAACAAAGCGGGGTATTCATCGCGAAGGACGATCCTCGCGTTGCCAAGTGGCTTCATCCTCAGAATGGTTTGACCACTGAACCTTGAGGAACTTGACAACCTTCTGGCGTGTGCGATGCTCGGCTTGATCGAGAATGCGGACCGGATGCTCTTTATAAGAGAGGTCTGTTGCAGTTCAAGCATTCGTGATTACTCCGCGGATAGGGTCTTTGAAGCAGCGGCGGAGTTGTGATACGTGGAACACATCGTGAACCTGAGAAAGGTTCGGTGGAAGTTCCAACTGATATGCCACTCTACCACGCCTTTCAAGAACAGTGAAAGGACCAATATAGCGAGGAGCTAGCTTGCCCTTGATCCCGAATCGGTGTGTACCTTTCATCGGTGTGACTCGAAGATAAGCCTTTTCGCCAGGTTGATAGACCATATCTTTGTGTTTGCGGTCATACTGACTCTTTTGACGTGACTGAGCAGTCTTCAAATGCTCGCGGACAACGCGAACTTGATCTTCGGCAAGTTGGATAATATCCGGACCGAAGAGTGGACGTTCCCCAGTTTCTGACCAATTCAGAGGGGTTCGGCACTTTCGTCCGTACAATACTTCAAAGGGGGCCATCTTCAGACTGGCTTGATAGCTGTTATTGTAAGAGAATTCGGCATATGGGAGAGATTCTTCCCATTTCCTTCCGAAGGATATGACACCAGCTCGAAGCATGTCTTCGAGAACTTGGTTGACTCGTTCAACTTGTCCTTGAGACTGAGGGTGAAAAGCGGTGATGAAGGACAGATGAGTTCCCATAGCTTCTTGGAAACTTGCCCAGAATCTTGAAGTGAATAAGCTGCCACGGTCTGAACTGATAACCAGTGGAATACCGTGAAGTGAAACAATTCTGGATATGTAGAGAGTTGCGAGCTGACTAGCAGTGATCGTCTCTTTGACGGCTAGAAAATGTGCAACTTTGGAAAGTCGGTCAATGACGACAAGAATAGCATCATTACCTTTCTGTGATTTGGGAAATCCAGTGATAAAGTCCATTTCAACATGGTCCCATTTCCATTCAGGAACAGCAATTGGTTGCAGAGTTCCGGCGGGCCTTTGATGTTCTGCTTTGACGCGACGGCAAACATCACATTCAGCAACATAGCGAGCAATGTCTTGCTTCATGTTTGACCACCAGAATCTTTGACGGATGTCTTGGTACATCTTGGTACTGCCGGGATGAATAGACAACGGAGTGTCGTGAGCTTCTTGCATGACCTCCTGAGTCATACCCAGGTTACCTTTAGAGGGGACCACTAGACGACTTTTAAAGAACAAGGTGCCAGTATCATCAATAGTGAAGAACGAAGGCCTTCCTTCAGCGAGATAGCGCTTAATCTTGTGGGCTTGAGAGTCATAACCCTGCAGCGCCTTGATGCTGTCCACGAGATCTGGTTTAGCAACCAGGGTATTAAGAGAACCCTGGGAAACAACGTGGAGGTTCATTTTGTAGGAACCTTCAGGAGGGGAAGCGAGTGCTCCAGGAACAATGTGGAGATTCAGCTTTCTGAATTCTTCAATAAGCGAAGGTTGAACTTCGTGAAACTGGAGGTGACTGCAATAAGACTTGCGGCTCAAGGCATCGGCCATTACATTAGCCTTGCCGGGGGTATAAGAAATACCCAAGTTAAAATCCGCTACGGTCTCCATCCATCTCTGTTGACGGAGGTTCAGGTCTGGCTGAGTGAACAGATACTTCAGACTTTGATGATCGGTGTAGATCTCGCAACGATTACCGAGAAGGTAATGTCGCCACTGTTTTAGTGCATGGATGACGGCAGCAAGCTCGAGGTCATGTACTGGGTAATTCTCTTCGTGCGGACGCAATTGACGCGAAGCATAAGCAATTACTCTGCGGTCTTGCATTAGGACACCGCCTAATCCTTGACGGGATGCATCACAATAGATGACAAAATCCCTCTGGGAATCAGGAGGGGCAAGCACTGGGGCAGAAGTCAGCTTGTCTTTGAGCGTCTGGAAACTTTCCTGACACTTTTCCGTCCAATCGAACTTGACGCCTTTATGAAGCAGGTTAGTCAGGGGCTTGGCGATCTTGGAGAAGTTCTCGACAAATCGACAGCAATAGCTGGCGAGTCCGAGAAAACTTCGAACTTGCTTGACGTTCTTTGGAGGAGCCCAATCAAGAATAGCCTGAACTCGCTCGGGGTTGACGGCAATACCATCCTTGGAGATGACATGCCCAAGGTATGTTACTTCGGGAAGCCAGAATTCACACTTGGAAAACTTAGCATATAGTTGATGCTCTCGAAGTTTCTCCAGAACAAGTCGAAGATGTTCAGCATGTTCCTCTTTGTTCTTGGAGTATACTAGGATATCATCCAGGTAAACCACGACGAACTTGTCAAGGTATTCCATGAATATATAATTCATCAGGCGGGAGAATGTGGCGGGAGCATTGGTTAAGCCGAATGACATGACAGTGTACTCGTATGAGCCATATCGAGTAACGAAGGCGGTCTTTGGGATATCCTCTTCACGAACACGGATCTGGTGGTAACCCAACCTTAAGTCGAGTTTAGAGAACACTGATGAACCCGCCAGTTGATCATACAGATCGTTTATCCGAGGAAGGGGATATTTGTTCTGGATAGTTGCTTGGTTAATAGGACGGTAATCTTGGACCAATCGGTTTGATCCATCCTTCTTCCTGACAAAGAGAGAAGGTGCTCCCCAAGCAGAGGAACTTGGGTGAATGAAACCCTTACGAAGTGAAGTGTCGATTTCCTCCTTAAGTTCAAGGAGTTCATGCGGCGGCATCTTGTAGGGTCGCTTGGCGATAGGAGTGGTGCCTGGTTTCAAGTTGATGACAAATTCGACAGCTCGAGCAGGGGGTATCCCTGGGAGTTCTTCTGGGAAAACACCTTGGAATTCGCGAACAACTGGAATGTTCTCGATGCCTTCAAGTGGTGATGCGTTTAACGCATTCAAGGCATAAAGCCTCGCCTCGGCATTTTGGATGATTTGAGCCTGGTAGCTTATTATTTCATCAGAAGGGTGTAGAAGATGGACGATCTTCGTGGCGCAAACTATAGAAGCAGTATGCGCTTTCAACCAATCCATTCCGAGAATGAGGTCGATACTACAAGACTTTAGTATGAAAGGGGAGGCGTGAAACTCCAGCCCTTCAATTTCAACGGTGACGTCGTTGCTACCCATGGAGGTTTGACATTGACCCGCGGGGGTGTGTATTACTATTGCAGTGTTCATGACCTCACATTTAATGTCGTGTTTGTATGCAAATTCTTCGGACATGAATGAATGCGATGCTCCCGAATCAAATAAAACAGAAGCCGGTACTGAATTAACAAGGAGAGTACCCATCACGGTGGCAGGCTGGTCCTGAGCTTCATTGAAATCGGTGTGGTTGGCCTGAATACGCCCATAAGTCTTGGCATTGTCGTTGCGAGGCTGATTGTTCCTACGGCCAGTTGCAGGAAGTGCCAGTTGGTTCTGGTTCTGAATGCAGTTCCTGGAAAAATGACCTGGCTGCCCACACTTGTAGCACAGACTATCATTGGGATTAGGAGCAGGAGCTCGGGGTGGTGGAGCTGGAAGTCCTGGCTGCCTAGGTGGTGGAGGCAGACGTGGTGCAGTATAGGACCGTCTTGGAGCAGGTGCAGCTGGACGGTACACGCTGTTTGGAATCCAGATCCGACGCTTCTGTGCAGGCTGGCTCGAAGATGAACCAGTGTCACGGTTGCGCCTAAGAGATCCCTGGTGTGCCTGCAGACCAGTCTCGACCTGGATAGCCTTGTTCACCAAGATGGAGAAATTATCAAATTCATGCACAAGGAGCGCTAGCTTGATGTCAGCTTGAAGTCCTTCGCGAAACCTTTCCTGACGGCGAGCATCAGTGGGAATGTCTTCTTCAGCATAGCGGGATAATTCCAGAAACTCCCGCTGATAAGCTTCCACTGTCTTCTTGCCCTGGGTGAGGTTGCGGAACTCTTGCTTCTTCCGGTCCATGATTCCCTGAGGAATGAAACGGGCACGGAAGGCAGCTTGGAAATCCGGCCAAGTGATGACTGTGCCAGCTGGTTGAGTGCGCCTGTGGCTGTCCCACCATTGAGCAGCGGGGCCCTTGAGAAAGAAGGAGGCGAAGGTGACATAGTTTGCAGGGGCAACGCCACCAGATTCCAACTCATAGGTGATGTCGCGAAGCCAGTCATCCGCATCCAGGGGCTGAGTTGATCCGCGGTAGACGGTTGGGTTGAGGCGCATAAAGTCCTGCAGGGTCCCTGGGCCCGGATACTGGTTCATATTGGGACGAGGAAACTGATCCATGATCCCTTGCATGAACTGACGTTGCAGTTCAAATTGCTGCATCATTCCAGCCATATAGTTCGGCGGTGGTGGATCGTTGGCACCACGGCCACGACCACGACCAGCGGGTCTAACCATCCTGCTAATTTACAACAGGGGGGTAGTTTAGTAAAAGCAAGCACGAGTGCTTAGCGACAAGCATGATGTAACTCGACAATAGTTTAAGCAGTGCATCAAATACATAAAAGTAGTCAATTAAGACATACATATCCTTACACAAAGTCAGGTACATGCGGACAGCATAACGGCGCAATTTCATAAACTGGACATGCTAGGCGGCGCGCAGGCACGCGGTAAGGAAGTACACAACGAGACATAGCAAAGGCTACATCAACGTCGGGAAAAACTGGTGGGGCGAGGAATCTGCAAGTGACAACACAGGGTGCCCTCGATAAAAGGATCCTGTAAGCAGAACCTGGCCCACAATCTCGAAGCAAGGGGGGGAAATTTTCAGAACTCCGGTGGATGTGATCACGAGAGCCTAAGTGTCGGCGTTAGTAAACTTCATTTAACCCGAGTAGAAGAGAGACCAGAGTCCCAGAGTATAGACGAGGAATAAAAGATCCTAATACCACCCAGTTGGCAATGTGGGCCCGTAAGCCACACAGCCAAGTTAGTAAAACGGTTTTCTTTGTCTAGACTCAACTTCGGCCAAGGAATTGGAAAGGGGGATTCCTACAGGCAGTCGGCTCTGATACCAACTTGTGGCGCCCCCGGCTCAATCGTACACTAATCATGCACGCAAACGTGTACGATCAAGATCAGGGACTCACGGGAAGATATCACAACACAACTCTAAAACATAAATAAGTCATACAAGCATCATAATACAAGCCAGGGGCCACGAGGGCTCGAATACAAATGCTCGATCATAGACGAGTCAGCGGAAGCAACAATATCTGAGTACAGACATAGGTTAAACAAGGTGCCATAAGATGGCTAGCACAAACAGGGATACAACAGATCGAACAGGCGCAGGGCCTCCTGCCTGGGATCCCTCCTAACTACTCTGGTCCGTCGTCGTCCTGACGTGTATCGGCTCCCCCGTGGGGGGGGGGTGGGTAGGGGCTCCGCCCTGGTGGTAGTAGTCGTCGAAGGTGGCGTCTGGCTCCTGGGCTCCAACATCTGTTTGCGACAACCACAGAAGGAAAGGGGAAAAGGAGGGGGGAAAGCACCGTGAGTACTCATCCAAAGTACTCGCAAGCAAGGATCTATACTACATTGCATGGTATATGTGTAAGAGGCACTATCGGTGGACTGACTGCAGAATGCCAGAATAAGAGGGGGATAGCTAGTCCTGTCGAAGACTACGCTTCTGGCAGCCTTCATCTTGAGCATAGAAGAGATTATTTGGAAGTTAACCAAACAACAACGTAAAGCATAACTCCACCCCGTCAGTCCTCTCGTCGCCACCATGCGAGAGAGCGACCACCGGGTTATATCTGTAACTTGTAAGGTGTGGTTTTATTAAGTATCCATTTCTAGTTGTCATGAGGTCGGAATACCTCCGGGTCGTCCTTTTACCGGGGGGACACGGCTATTCGAAATATAAACTTCCCTGCAGGGTGCCACCACATATTCCCCAACACGCTCGATCCCCTTTGGCCGGACACACTTTCGGGTCATGCCCGGCCTCGAAGATCCACACGTCGAAGCCCCACCTAGGCTCAACAGAGGTCAGCACGCCGGACTAATCCTAGGCACTCTGGGGTCTGGGCCCATCGCCCAGTCCGCTCCTGCACGTTGCGTACGCGGCCGCGAGCAACTAGCAACCCACACGATCACGGCGGTTACGTTAGCGCGGTCCAACACGCGCGCGCCGCTCAGTCGCTGACGTCAAGAAGGCTTCAGCTGATCACCCACACCCGTACCCATACCTACTCCCCGTAGTTGGTTAGTGCGTTAGGCCAGTGGCCAGACTCAGATCAAATATCCAATCTCGTTAACGTGTTATTTGAAGTAAACGCGAACGCCGACCAGGGCCTGGCCCACCTGTCTCCTAGGTGGTCTCAACCTGCCCTGTCGCTCCGCCACAAAGATCCACTCAAAGGGCCGTTGGGACAAAGGTCCTTTCAGCCCCCCATCCGTGTGAATTCACTCGCGGGTATCTTCGAGCCGACCCGACTTAGTCACATCTGTATAGTATGTATTATGTATAGTATACACCCGTGATCACCTCCCAGTGATCACGGCCCGATAGTATAGCAAGGCAGACTGACAAGAATGCAGGGCCAATGATGTAAACTAGCATCCTATACTAAGTATTTAGGATTGCGTAAGGTATCAACGGATGTAGCACAGTGTCAGGCTATGCATCAGACTAGGATTAACGGACAGCAGTAACATGCTACACTCCTCTAATGCAAGCAGTATAGAGGAGAATAGGCGATATCTGGTGATCAAGGGGGGGGCTTGCCTGGTGCTCTGGCAAGTAGGGGTCGTCAACAACGTAGTCGGTCGGGGCACCAGCAGCTGCGTCGGTCTCGTAGTCTACCGAAGAGAAGAGGGGGAAGAAACAGTAAACACACGCAATAATGCAACAGGGATGCATGACATGTCTAACCAGGGCCAGGGTGATATACAGCCTAACTAAGCGATTTAGTTAATTTAGGAATTTATTCGGATTTATTTATTAGGTTCGGACACTATTCATTTATCGAAATCGGTCTAATTGTTCAACGTTCTTAATGAGTGGGCACTGACGGGAATACGGAGGATGTATTCGGGTTCGTATCGTCGTCTGAGCAAGTTTCATGTATAAAATATTTTCATCGGAGTTACGGTTTAAAAGATATGATTTTCTAAGTTTTTATTAATTTCTGAAATTTATAAATTATTTAATTCAAACATTATCCGAAACGTGATTGATGACGTCAGCATGACATCATGCTGACGTCAGCAGTTAATTAAGTTTAATACTATTACTGTTTAATTAACACTAATTAGTTAATTAGATTAACCTAATCAGGATTAATTAACTAATTATTAATTATAATTAATTATTTTAATTATTTTAATTATTTATTTTTATTTCTATTTTCTTAAACTGTTTCTGGGCCGTGGGCCCCATTCGTCAGCGTCACAGGGTTCGGGCCCCACTGGGCAGTGGCCCAGGGCGGACACGTCCGGGGCGTGCCCCTTTTGGGACCGGACATGTCCGGTGCCCAAGGGGACCACGGGCGGGCGCGGGCGGTCGGGGGCGCAGGCGAGCGCGCGGGGCCGGGGGCGCCGGCGCGGGCTGGAGCGGCAGCTCGGTGGCGAGCGGGCGGGCCAGCGGTAGGGTGATGAGAGGAGGGGGGTGAGGGTTGCCTGGACGTGGCAGGAGGAGCTTGGATGAGAGGTGTGGAGGCGGTAGGAGTCGGTGGAGGGGGAAGCGGGGTGGGGGTCGCGCGGGGGAGCGGGGGGGGTTGCGTGATGCTTGGCGAGGGTTTGAGGGAGGAGAGAGGGTGGGAGTAAGGGGGCAATGGAGTGTGGGGGCGGCGCGCGTGGTGCCGTGGAGGCGCTGGCTGTTATGGTAGGTGGGGCAGGATTGAGGGGTTGGAGGGCATCACTGTTGTCCCTTACATCTGTTTCTCGTAGGTTGTACCTTCTTATCTGTAGGTTTTCTTCTCGTTGCTCTTCCTTAGATCTCATCCCATGCAGTTAGTTTCCCTAGCCGCGAACATCCTTACTTTAGTTTCACTGGGTTTTCTTGTTCCTACTTGGAGACGAGGGTGAGCCCGAGGGAGTGAGAGCGCGGCGACGAGCGAGTCAGACGGCGAGGGCTCGCTCTGCGGGCGTATGCGTCGTGCCGATGGGCGAGGCGGCCGCGGTCGGGCGCGTCGGGGCGAGCGGCGTCGAGGGAGCAGGCCGGCGAGGGGAGCGCCCGGTTCGCGGGCGGCGTCCAACGGCGACGGCGAGGCGGCGCGGTCGGGCAGCGACCGAGGGCGACGGGGTCGTTCCCGCGATCCCGATCCCGATCTGGATCGGGAGGTGGGGGCTGACGAGGGGAGAGCGGCGACGGGGCGGCGTCGGCGACGGGGCGGACGGGATCGGGAGATCCCGATCCAGATGGGGGGGAGGAGAAACGAGGGGAGGGGGGGATCGGGGGTAGGGCTAGGGTTTCGTCTCCGGGGGAGGCCAGCTAAGTAGGCGCCGGCTGGGCCGGCCTGGCGGGCCCGGTGGCTTGCTGGGCAGCCATGCCCAGCGTGTGGGGGGGTTCCTTTATCCTTTTCTGTTTCTTTTTTTTCCTTTTCTTTATTCTCTTTTCTCTACTGTTAAATGTTTAGGCCTCAAATGGTTTTTGTAAAAAGTGTGACCTATTTCATAAATACCAGTGCATTATCCCCTAACACCTAAAATTAGTTTGGACAAAACATAATTCCATATTTATTTCAGATTTAATAAATGGTTATTAAATATTATCTTTATCCACTGTTTGAGGTTGTTCGAGTCACCTATCCAATTCCAATGATGTTGGTTTGAATTTTAGAATAGCCTCTGGAATATTTGTTATTTATCTCACATTTTAGTTTCTATGTTGGACAACTTTTATATTCCACTTTCATTTAAATTTGAATTTGGCTTAGGAGTTGAAATGCAATATGATGCTAATGATGATTATGCACTATTAATCATGATGACATGGCCTCATCAAAAGGGTGATCACTGTAGCTTAATACAGGGGGTGTTACACCTCCAAGCTTAAATAATCCACAAACTTCATCCACATAGATTAGATGCATATCAGGATGTAATGTTCCATCTCCTGCATAAGGATTAGCTAGCAGTTTCTCTATCATACCTGAAGGAATTTCATAATAAATAGTTTTAGTAGGTTCAGTAGGTTGAGGGGCAACTCTTTGCTCTTCTGGTCGGGGTGAAGATACCCCCAACAAAACCCTCAAAGGATTATTTCCAATAGCAACAAGTGACAGTTAATTTCATCACACTATATAAATGTTTTCCTTACCAAAGGCGCTTCACTCCCCGGCAATGGCGCCAGAAAAGAGTCTTGATGACCCACAAGTATAGGGGATCTATCGTAGTCCTTTCAATAAGTAAGAGTGTTGAACCCAACGAGGAGCAGAAGGAAATGACAAGCGGTTTTCAGCAAGGTATTCTCTACAAGCACTGAAATTGTCGGTAACAAATAGTTTTGTGATAAGATAATTCGTAACGGGTAACAAGTAACAAGTGTAACTAAAGTGCAGCAAGGTGGCCCAATCCTTTTTTTAGCAAAGGACAAGCCTGGACAAACTCTTATATAAAGCAAAGCGCTCCCGAGGACACATGGGAATTATTGTCAAGCTAGTTTTCATCATGCTCATATTATTCACATTCGTTACTTTGATAATTTGATATGTGGGTGGACCGGTGCCTGGGTGATGTCCTTACTTGGACAAGCCTCCCACTTGTGATTAACCACTCTCGCAAGCATCCGCAACTATGAAAGAAGGATTAAGATAAATCTAACCATAGCATGAAACATATGGATCCAAATCAGCCCCTTACGAAGCAACGCATAAACTAGGGTTTAAGCTTCTGTCACTCTAGCAACCCATCATCTACTTATTACTTCCCAATGCCTTCCCCTAGGCCCAAACAATGGTGAAGTGTCATGTAGTGGACGTTCACATAACACCACTAGAGGAAAGACAACATACATCTCATCAAAATATCGAACGAATACCAAATTCACATGATTACTTATAACAAGACTTCTCCCATGTCCTCAGGAACAAACGTAACTACTCACAAAGCATATTCATGTTCATAATCAGAGGGGTAATAAATATCATTAAGGATCTTAACATATGATCTTCCACCGAATAAACCAACTAGCATCAACTACAAGGAGTAATCAACACTACTAGCAACCCACAGGTACCAATCTGAGGTTTTGAGACAAAGATCGGATACAAGAGATGAACTCGGGTTAGAGAGGAGATGGTGCTGGTGAAGATGTTGATGGAGATTGACCCCCTCTCGATGAGAGGATCGTTGGTGATGACGATGGCTTCGATTTCCCCCTTCGGGAGTGAAGTTTCCCCGGCAGAACAACTCCGCCGGAGCCCTAGATTGGTTCTGCCCAAGTTCCGCCTCGAGACGGCGGCGCTTCATCCCGAAAGCTCTCTTCTGATTATTTTTTCCTGGTCAAAACCCTTCATATAGCAGAAGATGGGCACCGGAGGCCTGCCAGGGGGCCCACAAGCCACAGGGGAGCGCCCCCCAGGCTTGTGGCCTCCTGGTGGGTCCCCTCTGGTATTTTCTTCGCCCAATATTTTTTATATATTCCAAAATAATTCTCCGTAAATTTTCAGGACTTTTGGAGTTGTGCAGAATAGGTCTCTCAGATTCACTCGTTTCCGGTCCAGAATTCCAGCTGCCGGCATTCTCCCTCTTCATGTAAACCTTGTAAAATAAGAGAGAAAAGGCATAAGTATTGCACCCTAATGTGTAATAACAACCCATAATGCAATAAATATCAAGATAAAAGCATGATGCAAAATGGACGTATCAACTCCCCCAAGCTTAGACCTCGCTTGTCCTCAAGCGAAAACCAAAATCGATAATCATGTTCACATGTTTAGATATAGAGGTGTCGATAAAATAAAATACGGACATGAAGGCATCATGATCATCTTTAGAACAGCAACATAATTTGTCATATAATTTTTTATGCCAAAGTAACAATTCATTCACAAGGTAAAGTATGAAACAAGAACTTTATTGAAAACTAACAAACTATGATCTTAGTCATTGAAGCAATTGCAATTTATCATAACGTATGAAAGAGTCAATATAAGAGCTTTTCAGCTAGTTCACATACTCAACTATCATTTAGTCTTTCATAATTGCTAACACTCACGCGATACTTATGAGATCAAAGTTTCAATCGGACACAGAGAAAGATAGGGGCTTATGATTTTGCCTCCCAACCTTTTACCTCAAGGGTAATGTCAACAATAATAGCTTATGAATATCTACATCCGAGTGGATATATATATATATATCTGTTTCTACACCCCCCCCCAACATATAATGCTTACCAAAAAGAAAAAGTGTAAAAAGAATAGGTGGTGATCACCATGACTCATGTAAAAGGGTAGAAGATAAAACTAAAAGATAGGCCCTTCGCAGAGGGAAGCAGAGGTTGTCATGCGCTTTTATGGTTGGATGCACAATATCTTAATGCGAAAGAACATCACTTTATATTGCCGCTTGTGATAAAGAAATTTATTTTGCAGTCTATCACTTTTATTTCTTCTATATCACAAGTTCGTATAAAGCTTATTTTCCTCACACTAATAGATCATACATATTTAGAGAGCAATTTTTATTGCTTGCACCGATCACAACTTACTTGATGGATCTTACTCAATCCATAGGTAGGTATGGTGGACTCTCATGGCAAAACTGGGTTAAGGGATGTTTGGATGCACAAGTAGTATCTCTACTTGGTGCAAAAGATTTGGCTAGCAAGGGGTGAGAAGCAAACTCAACATGTTGGAGGATCCAAAACAATATAACTTCTATTCGGATATAAAGAAACATAACCCATTACATCATCTTCCTTGTCCAACATCAACCTTTTAGCATATAATATTTTAATGAGTGCTCACAATCACAAAAGATGTCCAAGATAGTATATTTATATGTGAGACCTCTCTTTCTTTATTACTTCCTAGAATTGTAACAATGACCAAAACTATGTTTGTCAACTAACAACAAGTTTCATGCGACATACTTCTTATATGTGAAGTCGTCACTTCCCATAAGATCATTATATAATCTTTTTTTATTCTTTATTTCTTTTCTCATGATCATAGCAAGAAAGCAAAGCACTCAACTCAAAACTAATCTTTATTATATAACACTCGGACTCGATTACATAGAGGGAACACAAAGCAAAACTCAAAGCTAGATCATACTAAAACTTTATTCTACTAAACCGAGATTTAACCAAAAGGATCGAACTAACAAAAATAGTAAAGATAAGGATGTGATGGTGATACGATACCGGGGCACCTCCCTCAAGCTTGGTAGTTGCCAAGGGGAGTGCCCATACCCATGTATTTAGGTCTCTTTCTTCGGAGGTGGTGATGTGATATTCTTGGCATTGATGCCCCTTAGGATGTGATTTGCTACTTCTTGAGCTTGCGTTGGATTTTCCCTTAAAGAGGAAAGGGTGATGCAGCAAAGTAGAGATAAGTATTTCCCTCAGTTAGAGAACCAAGGTATCAATCCAGTAGAAGGCACAAACAAGCCTCCAATCTATGCACCTACACAAACAATCAAACACTTGCACCCAACGCGATAAAGGGGTTGTCAATCCCTTCACGGTCAATTGCAATGGTGAGATATGATAGAGATAGATATAAAAGATTACTAAAACATAAAATAAAAGTAAAGTAAATAAATTGCAGCAAGATATTTTTGGTATTTTTGGTTTGTAGATCTGAAAATATATAAGGGAAAATAGATCCGGGGGCCATAGGTTTCACTAGAGGCTTCTCTCTTGAAGGAAAATAATACGATGGGTGAACAAATTACTATCGAGCAATTGATAGAAAAGCACAAAGTTATGACGATATCCAAGGCAATGATTCTGCATATAGGCATCACGTCCGTGTCAAGTAGACCAAAACGATTCTGCATCTACTACTATTACTCCACACATCGACCGACTCCTGCCTGCATCTAGAGTATTAAGTTCAAGAGAACAGAGTAACACATTAATTAAGATGACATGATGTAGAGGGATAAACTCAAGCAATATGATGAAAACCCCATCTTTTTATCCTTGATGGCAATAATACAAATACGTGCCTCGCTACCCCTACTATGTCACTTTGTGAGGTCACCGCAAGATTGAACCCAAAACTAAGCACCTCTCCCATTGCAAGAAATACCAATCTAGTTGGCCAAACCAAACCAATAATTCAAAGAGAAATACAAAGATATCAAATCATGCATACAAGAATTCAGAGAAGATTCAAATAATATTCGTAGATAATCTAATCATAAATCCACAATTCATCGGATCTCGACAAACACTCCGCAAAAGAATATTACATCGAATAGAACTCCAAGAACATCGAGGAGAACATGGTATTGAAGATCATAGAGAGACAAGAAGCCATCTAGCTACTAGCTATGGACCCGTAGGTCTGAGGTAAACTACTCACGCTTCATCGGAAGGGCAATAGGGTTGATGTAGATGCCCTCCATGATCGAATCCCCCTCGGGACTCCTTACCGTCGCCTCGGGACTCCTTTTCCTTGGTCTCCAAGTCCTACGTGTGTCTTCTGGTCCAAGAAAAATCATCGTAAAGTTTTATTCCGTTTGATATTCCTTTTCTGCGAAACTCAAAAACAAGAAAAAACAAAAACTGGCACTAGGCTCTGGGTTAATAGGTTAGTCCCAAAAATAATATAAAATAGCATATTAATGCACATAAAACAACCAAAACAGATAATATAATAGCATGGAACAATAAAAAATTATAGATATGTTGGAGACGTATCACGATTCTCCTCCTCGAGCTTATTATTTTGCTGCTTAAGATCCATTACTTCTTTGTGGAGTTTGCCTGTGACAGCTAGAGCTCCGATCACCCAGGGGTGCTTCATGGCTGCAGGAGAAAAAAGCAACACTCTTTTTCATGTTATCATAAGAGAGAAATCTAGCATTGGGAGGTGTAACCGAATCCGGTATTGCTGAGCTTTGAAGTTCCTCAAGCAGGGCCCCAGGTTGATGGCGAGAGGTAGCTTCTTGATCCTCCTCCAAGGCATCTACTCTTTTCAGGTCATCCTCCATCTCTTCCACCATTGATCGGCCAAAGTGGTCAGCTTCGATGTATACTCTTGGGCTAGGCATTGGGTGAGAAACCCGACACTCACCGACCTACTCTTGCGAAGACATCTTGCTCCGAATCTACTGCAGAATTAGCCAAACACAAGAACAGAGGATTTTGTCGTGGTACTATGGTCAAAACCTTCGGAAGATTATATAATGAATTTTTACCGACCAAAAGAAGTATTCCACAAGAAAACGGAGTCCGGAGGGCACACGAGGTGGCCAAAAGCCAAGGAGGCGCGCCCAGGGGGTAGGGCGCGCCCCCAGGGCTTGTCGCCTCCTCGTGTACCTTTCGGACTACTTTTAATTTTCCTAATTTTTTAAATTTTCCATTGGAGAAGTTTTGGAGTCGGTTTACTTACCGTACCACATACCTATTCCTTTTCGGAGTCTGAAACATTCCGGTGGGTCTCCCTTATGTACTCCTCCCGTGTTATGGTATTTATAATATTGGTCTCAACATTTATGGGAGTACCTGAGATATAACGTTTGATTTTTTTGCCCGTTTACCACCTTCGGGTTGGTGCCTTCGGCGTTGTTGATTTTGATGGCACCGGAACGGTAAACCTACTTTTTTTAAAAAAAAATTGTCTATAGGTAAGCTATATGTTATTCAAGGCATCAATAGAAAACCCCATTTTTGTAGGTTCTACTTACTTTTCATTGGCTTCGGAATAATAGAGTAATTCGGAATAGCAGCCAAAATCTTGGGAAAATCTAAGTTAATGATCAATAGGTTTGGATAAGTAATTTAGGAAGGATATTCTCATATTGACACAATACAAGGACAAGTATATGTGAAATCTATCCTTTCATAATTCATAATTAATCCTTGTATTGTTTGTTGCGTTAGGTCTAACTTTCTTGACCAAACTGCGAGCGCGGAACTTTACGAGATGAAATAGGGAAAGACAGAAGATAGAATAGATCTATGGTGGCGAACTTAATGGAGTAAGTTATTCTGATCCTGCTACTGTAAAAAAATATGTGAGGCGTTCTCAATTAGGGGAAATTTTTGAATTAGACCAGGCTACTTTGAAATCTGATGGTGTTTTTCGCAGCAGTCCAAGGGGTTGCTTCACTTTTGGTCATGCTACCTTTTCTTTGCTCTTCTTTTTCGGACACATTTGGCATGGCGCTAGAACATTGTTCCGAGATGTTTTTGCTGGTATTGATCCAGATTTGGATGCTCGATAATATAAGGACCTTCCAATTTAGAGAGAAGCTTTCCTACAAAAAATCTTAAACGAGAGTTGTATAGCAAGACAAGGTCACCGACATTAAATTCACGCTTTTGTATCCTTTTGTCATGCCATCTTTTAACTTTTTCTTTAAACAACTTAGCATTCTCATAGGCTTGGGTTCTCCATTCATCAAGTGAGCTAATGTCAAATAACCTCTTCTCACCGGCAAGTTTGAAATCATACTTGAGCTCTTTAATTGCCCAATAAGCTTTATGTTCTAGTTCAAGAGGTAAGTGACATGCTTTTCCATAAACCATTTTATAAGGAGACATACCCACAGGGTTTTTATAAGCAGTTCTATAAGACCATAATGCATCATCAAGTTTCTTAGACCAATTCTTTCTAGATCTATTAACATTCTTTTGCAAGATCAACTTTATTTCTCGGTTACTCAATGCTACTTGACCAATAGACTGAGGATGATAAGGAGATGCAATTCTATGGTTGACATCATATTTAGCAAGCAATTTACGGAAAGCACCATGAATAAAGTGTGAACCACCATCAGTCATTAAATATCTAGGGACTCCAAACCTCGGGAAAATAACTTCTTTAAGCATTTTAATGGAGGTGTTATGATCAGCACTACTAGTTGGAATAGCTTCTACCCACTTAGTAACATAATCAACAGCAACCAAAATATGTGTATACCCATTGGAGGAAGGAAAAGGTCCCATATAATCAAAGCCCCAAACATCAAATGGTTCAATAACAAGTGAATAATTCATAGGCATTTCCTGACGTCTACTGATATTACCAATTCTCTGGCATTCATCACAAGACAAGACATACTTACGAGCATCTTTGAAGAGAGTAGGCCAATAAAAACTAGATTGTAATACCTTGTGTGCAGTTCTATCTCCAGCATGGTATCTCCATAGGCCTCAGAGTGACACTTGCGTAAGATTTGTTCCTGTTCATGCTCAGGTACACAACGTCTAATAACACCATCTACTCCTTCTTTATAAAGGTGTGGTCATCCCAGAAGTAATGTCTTAAATCATAGAAAAACTATTTCTTTTGCTGGTATGTTAAACTAGGTGGAATAAATTTAGCAACAATGTAATTAGCATAATCTGCATACCATGGAGCATTACGAGAAGCATTTATGACAGCTAATTTTTCATCAGGAAAACTATCATCAATAGGTAGTGGGTCATCAAGAATGTTTTCTAACCTAGACAAGTTGTCTGCTACGGGGTTCTCAGCTCCCTTTCTATCAATAATATGCAAATCAAATTCTTGTAGCAAGAGAACCCATCTAATAAGTCTAGGTTTAGCATCTTTCTTTTCCATAAGGTATTTAATAGCAGCATGATCGGTGTGAACAGTAACTTTGGAATCAACAATATCAGACCTGAACTTATCACAAGCAAAAACAACTGCTAAAAATTTCTTTTTAGTAGTAGCATAATTTCTTTGAGCACTGTCTAGGGTTTTACTAGCATAATGGATAAAATTTAATTTCTTATCAACTCTTTGTCCTAGAACAACACCTACAGCATAATCACTAGCGTCACACATAATTTCAAAGGGTAGATTCCAACCAGGTGGTTGAACAATAGGTGCAGAAATCAAGGCTTTCTTAAGAATTTCAAATGCTTCTACACAATCATCATCAAAAACAAATGGAACATCTTTTTGCAAGAGATTAGTGAGAGGCCTAGAAATTTTAGAGAAGTCTTTAATAAACCTCCTATAGAAACCAGCATGACCAAGGAAACTTCTTATACCTTTGATATCTTTAGGACACGGCATCTTTTCAATAGCATCAACTTTAGCTTTATCAACTTCAATACCTCTTTCAGAAATTTTATGCCCCAAGACAATACCTTCATTAACTATAAAGTGGCACTTCTCCCAATTCAAGACAAGATTAGTTTCTTCACATCTCTGCAAAACTCGATCAAGGTTGCTTAAGCAATCATCAAAAGAAGTTCCGTAAACGGAGAAATCATCCATGAAAACCTCAATAATCTTTTCACAAAAGTCAGAGAATATAGCAGTCATACATCTTTGAAAGGTAGCAGGAGCATTGCACAAACCAAAAGGCATTCATCTATAAGCAAAGGTACCAAAATGGCAAGTAAAAGTAGTTTTTTCTTGATCCTCTTTTGACACAGGTATTTGAGAAAAACCAGAATAACCATCTAGAAAGCAAAAGTGTGTATGTGTTGATAGTCTTTCTAGCATTTGATCAATAAAAGGTAGAGGATAATGATCTTTCCTAGTAGCTTTACTGAACTTCCTAAAATTAATAACCATTCTATAACCTGTACCAATCCTTTGTGGAATCAATTCATTCTTATCATTAGGAACAACAGTAATACCTCCGTTCTTAGGGACACAATGAACAGGACTTACCCATCTACTATCAGCAATAGGATGAATTATAACTACCTCCAGAAGCTTTAGTATTTCATTTCTTACCACTTCTTTCATCTTAGGATTTAACCGTCGTTGGTGATCAACAACTGGTTTAGCATCAGGCTCCATATTAATTTTGTGCTGACATAGAGTGGGACTAATGCCCTTAAGATCATCAAGAGTATATCCAATGGCGGCACGGTGCTTCTTCAGAGTTTTCAATAATTTCTTTCCTTCATGCTCAGAAAGGTTAGCACTAATAATAACAGGATATATCTTCTTTTCATTAAGATAAGCATATTTCAAAGTGTCAGGTAATTGTTTAAGCTCAAATATGGGATCACCCTTGGGTGGAGGAGGATCCCCAAGAATCTCAAAAGGCAAGTTGTGTTTCAAAACAGGCATTTGGTTAAAGAATATTTCATCTAATTCCTTTCTTTCATTCATCAACATATCATTTTCATGGTCTAGCAAATATTGTTCTAAAGGATCAGTAGGAGGCACAGCAATAGAAGCAAGACCAACAATTTCATCTTTATTAGGCAATTCTTTATCATGGGGTTGTCTATGAAATTTAGAGAAATTAAAATCATGAGACACATCCCCAAAACTTACAGTAACAGTTTCTTTTTCACAATCTATTTTGGCATTAACAGTGTTCAAGAAAGGTCTACCAAAAATAATTGGACAAAAATCATCTTGTGGGGAACCAAGAACTAGAAAATCAGTAGGGTATTTTATTTTCCCACACAAGACTTCAACATCTCTAACAATCCCAATTGGTGATATAGTATCTCTATTAGCAAGCTTAATAGTGACATCAATATCTTCTATTTCAGCAGGTGCAATCTCATTCATGATTTCTTGATATAAACTAAAGAGAATTGCACTCACACTAGCACCCATATCACATAAGCCATGATAGCAATGATCTCCTATTTTAACATAAACAACAGGCATGCCAACAACAGGTCTATGTTTATCTTTATCATCGGGTCTAGCAATTCTAGCAGCTTCATCACAGAAGTAAATAACATGCCCATCAATATTATCGACCAAGAGATCTTAAACCATAGCAATACTAGATTCAACTTTAATTTGTTCAGGGGGTGTAGATGTTCTAGTATAACTCTTACGAACCACAGCTGAAGCTTTAGCATGTTCCTTTATTCTTACAGGGAAAGGTGGTTTCTCAATATAAGCAGTAGGAACAATAGGATCAACATTATAAGTAATAGTTTCTTCTTCAGCTTTAATTGGTTCTACTACTTTCACTTCAATCGGAGGATGATATTTAAACCACTTCTCCTGAGGGAGATCAACATGTGTAGCAAATGATTCACAGAAAGAAGCTACTATCTCAGAGTCAAGTTTATATTTAGTGCTAAATTCACGAAAAGCATCGGTATCCATAAAAGATTTAACACAATCAAACTTGAGGTTTATACCTGACTCCTTACCTTCATCGAGTTCCCAATCTTCAGAGTTGTGTTTAATTCTTTCCAATAAATCCCATTTGAATTCAATAGTCTTCTTCATAAAAGAAATAGTACAAGAAGTATCAAGCATGGATTGATCATTACGAGAAAGCCGAGCATAAAAATTCTGAATAATAATTTCTCTTGAGAGCTCATGATTGGGGCATGAATATAATGTTGACTTAAGCCTCCCCCAAGCTTGAGGGATACTTTCTCCTTCACGAGGCCAAAAATTATAAATATAATTCCGATCACGATTAACTAGATGCATAGGATAAAACTTCTGATGAAATTCCAATTTCAATCGGTTGTAGTTCCAAGTCCCAATATCATCGCATAGCCTATACCATGCAATGCCTTCTCCTTCAAAGATAAAGGGAAGACCTTCTTCTTGACTTCATCCTCGGGCAAACCTCCAAGCTTAAATAATCCACAAACTTCATCCACATAGATTAGATGCATATCAGGATGTAATGTTCCATCTCCTGCATAAGGATTAGCTAGCAGTTTCTCTATCATACCTGAAGGAATTTCATAATAAATATTTTCAGTAGGTTCAGTAGGTTGAGGGGCAACTCTTTGCTCTTCTGGTCGGGGTGAAGATACCCCCAACAAAACCCTCAAAGGATTATTTTCCATAGCAACAAGTGACAGTAAATTTCAGCACACTATATAAATGTTTTCCTTACCAAAGGCGCTTCACTCCCCGGCAATGGCGCCAGAAAAGAGTCTTGATGACCCACAAGTATAGGGGATCTATCGTAGTCCTTTCAATAAGTAAGAGTGTTGAACCCAACGAGGAGCAGAAGGAAATGACAAGCGGTTTTCAGCAAGGTATTCTCTACAAGCACTGAAATTGTCGGTAACAAATAGTTTTGTGATAAGATAATTCGTAACGGGTAACAAGTAACAAGTGTAACTAAAGTGCAGCAAGGTGGCCCAATCCTTTTTTTAGCAAAGGACAAGCCTGGACAAACTCTTATATAAAGCAAAGCGCTCCCGAGGACACATGGGAATTATTGTCAAGCTAGTTTTCATCATGCTCATATGATTCACATTCGTTACTTTGATAATTTGATATGTGGGTGGACCGGTGCCTGGGTGATGTCCTTACTTGGACAAGCCTCCCACTTGTGATTAACCACTCTCGCAAGCATCCGCAACTATGAAAGAAGGATTAAGATAAATCTAACCATAGCATGAAACATATGGATCCAAATCAGCCCCTTACGAAGCAACGCATAAACTAGGGTTTAAGCTTCTGTCACTCTAGCAACCCATCATTTACTTATTACTTCCCAATGCCTTCCCCTAGGCCCAAACAATGGTGAAGTCTCATGTAGTCGACGTTCACATAACACCACTAGAGGAAAGACAACATACATCTCATCAAAATATCGAACGAATACCAAATTCACATGATTACTTATAACAAGACTTCTCCCATGTTCTCAGGAACAAACGTAACTACTCACAAAGCATATTCATGTTCATAATCAGAGGGGTAATAAATATCATTAAGGATCTTAACATATGATCTTCCACCGAATAAACCAACTAGCATCAACTACAAGGAGTAATCAACACTACTAGCAACCCACAGGTACCAATCTGAGGTTTTGAGACAAAGATCGGATACAAGAGATGATCTAGGGTTTGAGAGGAGATGGTGCTGGTGAAGATGTTGATGGAGATTGATCCCCTCTCGATGAGAGGATTGTTGGTGATGACGATGGCTTCGATTTCCCTCTCCGGGAGGGAAGTTTCCCTGGCAGAACAGCTCCGGTAGAGCCCTAGATTGGTTCTGACCAAGTTCCACGTCGAGACGGCGGCGCTTCATCCTGAAAGCTCTCTTCTGATTTTTTTTCCAGGTCAAAACCCTCCATATAGCAGAAGATGGGCACCGGAGGCCTGCCAGGGGGCCCACAAGCCACAGGGGGGCGCCCCCCAGGCTTGTGGCCTCCTGGTGGGTCCCCTCTGGTATTTTCTTCGCCCAATATTTTTATATATTCCAAAATAATTCTCCATAAATTTTCAGGACTTTTGGAGTTGTGCAGAATAGGTCTCTCAGATTCACTCCTTTCCGGTCCAGAATTCCAGTTGCCGGCATTCTCCCTCTTCATGTAAACCTTGTAAAATAAGAGAGAAAAGGCATAAGTATTATACCCTAATGTGTAATAACAGCCCATAATGCAATAAATATCAAGATAAAAGCATGATGCAAAATGGACGTATCAGCGCGCTGGCGCAATATTGCTCTGTATCCGGCATCCGGCTCGACCTGGCTTGTGTCGCCCAACCCCAATCCAACGGCTAGGTCTAACGGGCCAATGGCCTAATCCTAGCCAGCATCAAGTTGTGACTCGTCGAGCCCCTCATCCGCTCACCCGGCAGCTGGCTTGACGAGCTACCGACAGTCCTCTGGAGTCTCCGCACAGCACCAAATCGGCCGACCGGGTTCACCCCGTTCTTCCTCGTCTACGGAGCTGAAGCAATCATTCCGACTGACATCGAGTTTGACTCGCCACGAGTCACCATGTACACCGAAGCCGAAGCCAGGGAAGCCCGTGAAGACGGCATCAACCTTCTCGAGGAGGTGTGCCTATTGGCCCTCAGCCAATCAGCCATCTACCAGCAGAACCTGCGACACTACCACAGCAAGAAGATCAAGCTCCTCGCATTCCGCGAGGGTGACCTCGTACTCCGACTCGTCCAGCAGCAAGCCGGCCAGCACAAATTGGCCTCCCCATGGGAGGGCCCTTCATCATCAGCAAGGCCCTATGTGACCGCAACGCATACTACCTCATCGACGCACACAAGCCGAACAAACGCAAGAGAGACACAACCGGTGAAGAAACAAGCCGGCCATGGAATGCAGAACTCCTTCGCCCGTTTTACAATTAGCTGAATGCATGTATGTATCGCTACCTTTTGAAGTTTAATGAAAGCAGCAGGACCCCCGAACGACACTCGGGAGCTACCTTTTCTATCAAATGTTGTTTCCCGCACACCTATGTGGTTTCATCCTTTCCCGCCGGGTCGGTTCATCCGGCTCGAGGGCTCGAGGGCTAGCCGGCCCAATCGCACCCCGCCGTCCCCCTTAGTCCATTTTAGCGTCTCCGAGTCGCCCAGGTCCTTCCCTTCGCCCTAAGCCATAGTCCGGCTTTGGCTGCTCGACCGACAAGAACAAGGGAGCAAACGCACCAACACACAGAACTCGGCTAAGTTGGATCATCCGGGTTGGTCCATCTGGCTCCCCTACACTAAGTGTTGCACTACCGGCTGCGCGCCAGCCGGCTTTGTCGCCTGCCGCCAGCCGGCCCAGTGGGTGTTTCGCTCGCGCTCAATGTCTAAAAAGCCTAAGTATTGCGTGCCCCTTCCCAAGGCCGAACTCCTTGTCACAGACTGGAACCCGGCTATTCAGCTAGCGGGAGGGAGGCCCAAAGAGGGGGCATGCAAGAAAAAGCCTAAGGATAGAAAGCAAAAGCGCAAATACTCGTGAAAATATTTACATCACAAAAAGGCCCACGGCCGGAGTTCATTACATTCCCTAACACCCCCAGTGGGTGGACTTGTCATTTAACAAAGTTCAAAGATAAAAAAAAGGCAGGCAGGCCTCACGCGGTGGTGCTACTTCTTGAGCTTGCGTTGGTTTTTCCCTTCAAGAGGAAAGGGTGATGCAGCAAAGTAGAGATAAGTGTTTCCCTCAGTTTGAGAACCAAGGTATCAATCCAGTAGGAGGTACAAGCAAGTCTCCAATCTATGCATCTGCACAAACAATCAAACACTTGCACCCAACACGGTAAAGGGGTTGTTAATCCCTTCACGATCACTTGCAAGGATGAGATCTGATAGATATAAAAGATTACTAAAATGTAAAACAAAGTAAAAAACAAATAAATTGCAGCAAGGTATTTTTGGGTTTTTTGGTTTATAGATCTGAAAATATATGATGGAAAATAGAACCGTGGGCCATAGGTTTCACTAGAGGCTTCTCTCTTGAAAGAAAATAATACGGTGGGTGAACAAATTACTGTCGAGCAATTGATAGAAAAGCGCAAAGTTTTGATGATATCCAAGGCAATGATTATGAATATAGGCATCACGTCCGTGTCAAGTAGACCGACTCCTGCCTGTATCTACTACTATTACTCCACACATTGACCGCTATCCAGCATGCATCTAGAGTATTAAGTTCAAAAGAACGGAGTAATGCCTTAAGTAAGATGACATGATGTAGAGGGATAAACTCAAGCAATATGATGAAAACCACATCTTTTTACCCTTGATGGCAACAATACAATACGTGCCTCGCTACCCCTACTTTGTCACTAGGTGAGCACACCGCAAGATTGAACCCAAAACTAAGCACCTCTCCCATTGCAAGAAGAACCAATCAAGTTGGCCAAGCCAAACCGATAATTCGAAGAGAAATACAAAGATATCAAATCATGCATATAAGAATTCAGAGAAGATTCAAATAATATTCATAGATAAACTGATCATAAATCCATAATTCATCGGATCTCGACAAACACACTGCAAAAGAATATTACATCAGATAGATCTCCAAGAACATCGAGGAGAACATGGTATTGAAGATTAAAGAGAGAGAAGAAGCCATCTAGCTACTAGCTATGGACCCGTAGGTCTGTGGTAAACTACTCATGCTTCATCAGAAGGGCAATAGAGTTGATGTAGAAGCCCTCCGTGATCGAATCCCCCTCCGACAGGATGCTGGAAAATGCCCCAAGATGGGATCTCACGGATACAGAAGGTTGCGGCGGCGGAAAAGTATTTTGGTGGATGCTTCTGGTCGTTTGGGAATATTTCTGAATTTATAGGCCAAGAATTAGGGTTGGAGGAGCTCCAAGGGGCCCACAAGCCCTCAGCCCCCCTTAGGGCCCGCCCCTGAGGCTTGTGGCCTCCTCGGGACTCCTCTGACTTCTTCTCCAAGTCCTACATGTGTCTTCTGGTCCAAGAAAAATCAAAGCGAAAGTTTTATTCCGTTTGGTATTCCTTTTCTGTAAAACTCAAAAACAAGGAAAAAACAGAAACTGGCACTGGGCTCTAGGTTAATAAGTTAGTACCAAAAATAATATAAAATAGCATATTAATGCATATAAAACATCCAAAACAGATAATATAATAGCATGGAACAATAAAAAATTATAGATACATTGGAGACGTATCAGGTGGCCGCGTCGGGTTGCGCTTTCCGACTCCTCCGCGCCAGCCACGGTTGCCGTTGCGGCATCAGTTTGGGCCGGCTCCTCCGCGCCGGCCTACGGGTCCGCTGAGACACCGGTGTCGTCCAGCGTGGGCCTCGTCATCCGTGTAGGCATCTGTCTCATCGGAGCTGCCGGCCAGGCCGTCGAGCGCCAAGCCAAAGTCATCAGGCGGAAGCTCCCCGCCATCTTCCGTACGCTCCACCTGGAACTCGTCATGCATGACGAACGAGGCGAGATAGCTGGCCCGCCCGGCGATCTGGCGCGCCTGCAAGTGGGCCTCCGCGCCAGCTCGCTGGGCCGCCAGGTGGTCCAGACTCAGGTCCGGATACCACGACATGGCGAAGCGCAGAGCCAAGTCCGCGCCGGCACGGGCCATGGAGACGCACCACGCATGAAGCCGTGTCGGGTCGGCCTCCAGGCAGCACGCCAACCGCGTGAAGCTGCTGGGCTCCACCGCACCCGGCCAGAGGGCCGCCACCATAGCCAACCCGGCCGTAGACAGCCTCGCCATCTGCTTGTCCAAGGTCCTCAGATGGGCCTCTGCGGCAAGCATGATTTCCGAGAAGGTCCAGGCGGCGTACGGGTCGACTCTGGCACCCGCATCCGCCTGGATCATCCGGTGTGCGCGCACGGTTGCGTACGCCGTGTCCTGCGTCTCCGGGAAGAACTCTGGCACACGAGGAGGAGAAACTATCAGCTATGCAAAGGTTCGGCCAGCTCGCAACCCGGCAGAACAGATGGGAAACTACTTGCTGAGGAGGAGCTCGTCCAGATGCTGCGCCTCGCACAACATACCGTTCCACTCCAGGTCCCACACGCGGCCGCGGGCCTCGAGCGCCTTCTCAAGCAGGGCGCGCTTCTCGACGGCTGTCTTCAGCTCGTCGTCCTTCGTGGTGGCCGCCTTCTCAAACTCGCCCTTCAGTCGGACGAGCTCCGCATGCTGGGCCACCGCCGCCTTGGCGGCCTCCACCTTCAACTGCTCCACCTCGGCCCGGAGCTAGCCGTTGTCGGTGGCCGCTTGGTCGCGCTACTGGCCGGCTTAGGTCAGCCGGGTTCGGAGATCCGGCACCTGGTCTGCGGTGGCTGCACGACGAGACTTCAAATCAGATGTCAAAAAAGAGAAAAATACCTTAAGATTCGACCCAATGCTTCGCAGTTGGCCCGGATCTCGGGGGCTACACCAGTGGGTGCGCTAGCGCGCCCCCACTGAAAGCATGCAAGATGTACCTTGGGCAAGATGAAGCGCCTCCTCCTTTGCGGCAAGATCCTCCTTGGCCTCGCGATGCTTCTCCAGAAGCCGGTTGTGAATGCCGACTCGGAGGCCATCTAGATGCTGCAGGAAAGCAAGGATTAGCAAAAACCACAAAAATACTTTAAGATTCGACCCAACTACTTCATAGTTGGCCCGAATCTTGGGGGCTACACCCAGTGGGTGCGCTGACGCGCCCCCACTAACCAGCCGCAAAGACAAGACAAACGAGAAAGCCTTACCACGACAGCGCGCTCCAAATCCCCCGCCCGCTCCAGCTCGACTTGGGCGAAAGCCTGCAGACGGCCCTCGTGCCCCCGGAGCTGCTGGCGCACAGCGTCCATCGCAGCCTCCTCCTAGGCGCGCGGCCTGACCACAGCCTCGCCGGCTCCGGCTCGAGCTGCTGCGACCCAGCGGTAGGGCCGCTCCCTGGCGCTGCTTGTAGCAGCCTGATCACCAAGGCATGCTCGCCTCTCGCCGGCTCCTCTACGGCCAGCGTCGACTCCGGCACTCCGGCCGGCGTCGCCTGCGGCGCTCCGTCCACGGCATCCTCCGTGCGCCTCTCTCCTCCGACCTCCGCCCGCTCAGCCACGTCGTTCCGGGGCGGGATGTCCACGACCATCTCCTCAACCTCCGGGTTATCGACGGCCACCTCCACCCGCCCGTCCAGGTCGGGTCCCTCATCCGCCTGGGGCTCGATGACGGACTTAGCCAGCGCCAGGCCCTCCGCTATCTCCGGCCAGGTTGAAGCCGTGGCGGCCCTCTCCCTCGCGTTGGCAGCCCTCGCCCAGGCCTAGGCCGAGGCCGCCACCAGCTCCTCCTCAACCTTGTTCTGGTCCCACCAGGCGAGCCGCTCCATGTCCTTCGGGTCCAGGCCGAGGTCCTCCTTGGACGAGTTCTCCACCCGATCGATGGTGCTGCATCGGGTCTTCTGGAACACGAAGTTGCCTTCAGACGCGGCCGCCATGGCCGCCAGCGCCAAGTCAAGGGGCGTCCTGCACACCAAGAAGATAACATGATAAAATGAAACCAAGACGACAAGCAGAGGCCAGCGAAAAGCACTTACCCAATCACCGTCGGAACGGCCCGCCTCGACGGCACGGCCAGGGCGGCTCGGCGCGCCTTCTTGGTGGTTGTCTTGCCGTGCGTGGGCGGCGCCTCCGCCGCGTGTTTTGGGGCCGGCTTCGGTGGCACCGTGTCCTTCCCGTGCGGCCGGTGTCCTGCCACCGGGTCACGGGACGACCCGGCATCGGTTGTCTTCTTCGGCCGTCTCGGGGGGTCGACGCTGCCGTCTCCTCCCACCGTTGATGCTGCACCGTCAACGCCCGTCAGGCTCTCCTCGTCGTCATCCGGCCAGTCTCGCAAGAGGTCTGGATGCGGAGTCTTACCCGCGTTACGCCCCACGCCGGCTTCGGCGCCAGCCGACTGTGTCTCAGCCGGCTCCGTGTTCTCGATGAAGGACTCCTCCCCATCCGAGCCAGCCTGCTCGACGGCCAAGACATGCGCCCTCGGCCCATCATGAGTTTGTTCAATCGCGAGCAGCAGCCTCTCCCTTGTCGCGTCAGGACGGAAGAAGAGTTGGGACATAGCAAAAAATGGAGACTAGGGCCTTACAGCTGGCGGCGGGCGCTCCTTGTGGTAGGGCGCCTTCCCGAAGCGCCACTCGACGGCCATCCAGACCTTGGAGATGGCGTTCACCCGGTCGGCGACCTGCTTCAACGTCAGCTCCCGAGCCGACATCCAGGTGGTATCATGGGGGCCATCCATCTCGGCGATGGTGTGGACCCGGCGCTGCAGCGGAAGGATGATACGTCTCCAATGTATCTATAATGTTTGATTGTTCCATGCTATTATATTATCTGTTTTGGATGTTTTATATGCATTAATATGTTATTTTATATTATTTTTGGGACTAACCTATTAACCTAGAGCCCAGTGCCAGTTTCTGTTTTTTCCTTGTTTTTGAGTTTCGCAGAAAAGGAATACCAAACGGAGTCCAAACGGAATAAAACTTTCGCGATGATTTTTCTTGGATCAGAAAACACCCCGGAGACTTGGAGTTCAAGTCAGAAGAGCCACAAGGCGGCGACAAGGGGGGATGGCGCGCCCAGGGGGTAGGGCGCGCCCCCTGCCTTATGGGCCCCACATGACTCCACCGACCTACTTCTTCGTCCTATATATTCACATATATTCCAAAACCCTCAGAAGCATCCACGAAAAGACTTTTCCACCGCCGCAGCCTTCTGTACCCGTGAGATCCCATCTAGGGACCTTTTCCAGCACCCTGCCGGAGGGGGATTCTATCATGGAGGGCTTCTACATCAACTCTATTGCCCTTCCGATGAAGCGTGAGTAATTTACCTCAGACCTACGGGTCCATAGCTAGTAGCTAGATGGCTTCTTCTCTCTCTTTGATCTTCAATACCATGTTCTCCTCGATGTTCTTGGAGATCTATCCGATGTAATAACGTATGGTGAACCGTTATGTAACGAAGTTGGAGCATGAGATGTTTTTTGACTGTCTTCCTTATGAGTGGCGGTCGGGGACGAGCGATGGTCTTTTCCTACCAATCTATCCCCCTAGGAGCATGCGCATAGTACTTTGTTTTGATAACTAATAGATTTTTGCAATAAGTATGTGAGTTCTTTATGACTAATGCTGAGTCCATGGATTATACGCACTCTCATCCTTCCAACTTTGCTAGCCTCTCTAGTGTCGCGCAACTTTCACCGGTACCATACACCCACCATATACCTTCCTCAAAACAGCCACCATACCTACCTATTATGGCATTTCCATAGCCATTCCGATATATATTGCCATGCAACTTTCCACCGTTCCGTTTTATTATGACATGCTTCATCATTGTCATATTGCTTTGCATGATCATGTAGTTGACATCGTATTTGTGGCAAAGCCACCTTTCATAATTCTTTCATACATGTCACTCTTGATTCATTGCACATCCCGGTACACCGCTGGAGGCATTCATATAGAGTCATATTTTGTTCTAAGTATCGAGTTGTAATTCTTGAGTTGTAAGTAAATAAAAGTGTGATGATCTTCATTATTATAGCATTGTCCCATGTGAGGAAAGGATGATGGAGGCTATGATTCCCCCACAAGTCGGGATGAGACTCCGGACGAAAAATAAAAAAAAGAGGCCAAAAGGCCAAGCAAAAAAAATGAGAGAAAAAGAGAGAAGGGGCAATGCTACTATTCTTTTTCCACACTTGTGCTTCAAAGTAGCACCATGATCTTCATGATAGAGAGTCTCCTATTTTGTCACTTTCATATACTAGTGGGAAATTTTCATTATAGAACTTGGCTTGTATATTCCAACGATGGGCTTCCTCAAATTGCCCTAGGTCTTCATGAGCAAGCAAGTTGGATGCACACCCACTTAGTTTTCTTTTGAGCTTTCATACACTTATAGCTCTAGTGCATCCGTTGCATGGCAATCCCTACTCACTCACATTGATATCTATTGATGGGCATCTCCATAGCCCGTTAATATGCCTAGTTGATGTGAGACTATCTCCTTTTTTTGTCTTCTCCACAACCACCATATTCTATTCCTCCTATAGTGCTATGTCCATGGCTCACGCTCATGTATTGCTTGAAAGTTGAAAAGGTTTGAGAACATTAAAAGTATGAAACAATTGCTTGGCTTCTCATCGGGGTTGTGCATGATTTGAATATTTTGTGTGATGAAGATGGAGCATAGCCAGACTATATGATTTTGTAGGGATAAGCTTTCTTTGGCCATGTTATTTTGAGAAGACACAATTGCCTTGTTAGTATGCTTGAAGTATTATTGTTTTTATGTCAATATTAAACTTTTGTTTTGAATCTTATGGATCTGAACATTCATGCCACAATAAAGAAAATTACATGGATAAATATGTTAGGTAGCATTCCACATCAAAAATTCTGTTTTTATCATTTACCTACTCGAGGACGAGCAGGAATTAAGCTTGGGGATGCTTGATACGTCTCCAACGTATCTATAATTTTTTATTGTTCCATGCTATTATATTATCTGTTTTGGATGTTTTATATGCATTAATATGCTATTTTATATTATTTTTGGGACTAACCTATTAACCTAGAGCCCAGTGCCAGTTTCTGTTTTTTCCTTGTTTTTGAGTTTCGCAGAAAAGGAGTACCAAACGGAATAAAACTTTCGCGATGATTTTTCTTGGTCCAGAAGACACCCCGGAGACTTGGAGTTCAAGTCAAAAGAGCCACGAGGCGGCGACAAGGGGGGAGGGCACGCCCCCTGCCTTGTGGGCCCCACGTGACTCCACCGACCTACTTCTTCGTCCTATATATTCACATATATTCCAAAACCTTCAGAAGCATCCACGAAAAGACTTTTCCACCGCCGCAACCTTCTGTACTCGTGAGATCCCATCTAGGGACCTTTTCCGGCACCCTGCCGGAGGGGGATTCAATCACGGAGGGCTTCTACATCAACTCTATTGCCCTTCCGATGAAGCGTGAGTAGTTTACCTCAGACCTACGGGTCCATAGCTAGTAGCTAGATGGCTTCTTCTCTCTCTTTGATTCTCAATACCATGTTCTCCTCGTTGTTCTTGGATATCTATCCGATGTAATATTCTTTTGCGGTGTGTTTGTCGAGATCCGATGAATTGTGGATTTATGATCAGTTTATCTATGAATATTATTTGAATCTTCTCTGAATTCTTATATGCATGATTTGATATCTTTGTATTTCTCTTCGAATTATCGGTTTGGTTTGGCCAACTAGATTGGTTTTTCTTGCAATGGGAGAAGTGCTTAGCTTTGAGTTCAATCTTGCAATGTCCTTTCCCAGTGACAGTAGGGGCAGCAAGGCACGTATTGTATTGTTGCCATCGAGGATAAAAAGATGGGGTTTACATCATATTGCTTGAGTTTATTCCTCTACATCATGTCATCTTACTTAATGCGTTACTCTGTTCTTCATGAACCTAATACTCTAGATGCAGGCAGGAGTCGGTCGATGTGTGGAGTAATAGTAGTAGATGCAGAATCGTTTCGGTCTACTTGACACGGACGTGATGCCTATATTTCATAATCATTGCCTTGGATATCGTCATAACTTTGCGCTTTTCTATCAATTGCTCAACAGTAATTTGTTCACCCACCGTAATATTTGCTATCTTGAGAGAAGCATCTAGTGAAACCTATGGCCCCCGGGTCTATTTTCCATCATATAAGTTTCTGATCTACTATTTTCCATCATATAAGTTTTCGATCTACTATTTTGCAATCTTGTATTTTCAGATCTATAAACCAAAAAACCCAAAAATATTTACTTTATCTTTTGTTTAGTTTTACTTATCTCTATCAGATCTCACTTTTGCAAGTAACCGTGAAGGGATTGACAACCCCCTTATCGCGTTGGGTGCAAGTTGTTTGATTGTTTGTGCAGGTGCTAGGTGATTTGTGCATTGTCTCCTACTGGATTGATACCTTGGTTCTCTAACTGAGGGAAATACTTATCTCTACTTTGCTCCATCACCCTTTCCTCTTCAAGGGAAAAACCAACTCAAGCTCAAGAAGTAGCAAAGGACCCGGCGCTCAATGAAGGCGGCGATGAGGTCTGTCCCGGTCAACCCCTTGCGCGCCGTCATCTCGCCGATCCGGCTGCAGAGATTTAGCACCGCTTGCGGCGGGTTCTTGGGGTGATAACTCCAATTCATCTTGGCAAGCGGCTGCTCGTTGATGAACGAAGGTAGGTTGATGCAGTCCGCGCACATGTTGCGCACGTTGAAGAAAGAATTCTGCCACTTCTTGGCAGAATCCTCCAAGGGCATCTTGGGGAACGGGCCGTGCGGCCGGCCCGAGACGACGGCGGGCCCGTAGTCGGACATGGCCCTGGCCCCTATTGCTTTAGGAAGAAGAGGCAGGCCCACAAGTCTATGTCTGGCTCCACTCCCATGTACCTGGTGAAGCCGGCGAGCTGCAGCACGGCATTGGCACCAAGATGGTGCGGCTGCAGCCCGAAGAAATTAAGGAAAGCTCGAAAAAAGTCGCTCGCGGGAAGACCGAACCCGTGCTTGAAGTGGCTCGCGAAGACCACGCGTTCGCTCTCCCGCGGCTGCGGCTCGGTCTCGCCGATCGGCGTGCATGCGGCCACCATCGTCGCCGGCGACAGCCGCCTGGTGTCGCGAAGATATTGAATCTCTTCCTCATCGGTCAAGGACCCCTCCCAGGAGCCCTTCAGCCATGACATTGGCAGAACCTTGCGGAGGCGCGCGATGCGGCTGCGAGGAGGAGACCGGAGCGGTCGTTGGATGCTACGGGCAGAGTCTGAGTGCCGCGGCGAAGGCGTGCTCGAGACTGAAGGAGGAGGAGAGGAGCAAGATGAACGGAGAGCAAGGGGAGCGTGCGTGAGTGTTTGCGCCGCCCCTCCCTCCATTTTATAACCGCGGCAAGACGTGGGGAGGTGGGATCGGATGTGCCCATGATTCCACTTCCCCGCATTATGTGGGCACGTTTCCCCCCATGACTTAACTACACGGAGAAGCGCAACCGTCCGCGACGGCCACAATAAATCCCCGCGTGTGGGCCGAGGGCACGGTGTGGTGGGGCCCGGCCCGCTGTGGCGTCCCATCGCGCGCGTGGCCTGGCAGGGCCTCTCCGGCTGCTGTTCACCACGTGGCGACGCCTCGGGCCACGGAAGGCGCGTCCTTTCACTTCAAGACTCGGCTGACGCCTCGGTTTTGCCGGCGGCTTCAAGCTTCATCAACCTAGCTGCCTTCTCAGGGGGTGAAACTACGAAGGCCTCCCTGCTTGAAGCCAGCGAGCCTTCACAGCTTCGGGGACTACTGTCGGGGGGATGGACCCCGGGCAGGCAACAGAACCCGGATCTGTTTCAAAAACATCGGGGCAGGCAAAGCCCCTCAATCCTGCTCGCCCCAGGCCGTCTCCCCAGCGTGAGTTGGCCGGGTGCCATGACCCGGCCAGCCGGCTAGCTAATGCCAGTCGTCCACAAGAAGTCAACCCACGAGACAAGCAAGCATGGCAACAGTGCCCCCTCCTTTACGCTGGCCCCGGCGGGCGCGGCAGCGGCGCTCCCACGTCCCCGCCCGGGGCGGGCGGTGTCCTGGGGGCACGGCCCTGTAGCAGGACGGCGCTGACCGTTCCATGACGTCTGGCGAGGCGTGCCACAGTACCCAGCAGCCGGCCGTACCCGCACCCAGCGGCCCCGGTATGGCCCGCACCTGGCGGACCCGGCGACACCCGCGCCCGGCAGACCCGGCGGCCCCCACTGCCGACTCCTAGACACTGGCACAAGGGCCTCGCGCCTATGTAATATTACCATTGTAACCCCGGGGGATAGCCTATAAGACCCCCCGGTGCCCCTCCATGCAAAGGGCTGGACTCTAGTAGAACTCATATCCACACACACACATGGAGGGGGAGCGAGCCTATGCACTGGCATGTCTTCCTTCCTCCTCAGAACAAGTCAAGGAGCAAGCTTGTATCCACTTCATATAAACCACACTCGGCAGGACTAGGGGTGTTATCTCTCCGGAGAGTCCTGAACCTGGGTACATCTTGCGTCCCCCACTCGCTCGTACCAACCTCGCCTCTGGAGCCCACCGATGCCCTCGTGCCTGTTCCTCTCTTTAGCCATCCCATGGCATCTGTCGTGAGCTCACCAGGACACTTTCCAAGGAATTTATTATTTGACAACATAAAGTAAATTTCTTTTTTATTTCGGGACTGGGCATCCCTATTACCGCCACACTCTCGTGCAATGACAACTGAATAAACACTCATCTTAAGAATAACACATCTAGCATGGAAAAATATTGGCCACCCCCTGCCGCTTCATGAGCGGTACGGGCACACAAAAAGGAAATTCATTTTGAAAATTAGAGTTGGCACATACAAATTTATTTAGAACGGCACAGAAATACCGCATATAGGTTGGTGTGGTGGACTCATATGGCATAACTGGGTTTAAGGATTTTGGATGCACAAGTAGTATTCCCACTTAGTATAAGGAAAGGCTAGCAAATAGATTGAGAAGCAACCAACCAAGAAACAAAAATTCACATAAAATGAGCATTAAGCATAACTAACACCGAATAATGCACCATAAGTAGGATGTAATTTCATTGCATAACTATTGACTTTCGTGCTTGCATAGGGAATCACAAACCTTAACACAAATACTCTTACTAAAGCATAATTACTCACCAACATGACTCACTATTAATATCATCATATCTCAAAACTATTACAAAGCATCAAGTTTATTTTGTCCAATGATCTTCATGAAAGTTTTTATTATATCCCTCTTGAATATCTATCACTTTGGGACTAGTTTCATATATTGTCATTGCTTTTGACAAGCTCAAACAAATTTAAGTGAAGAACATGAGCATAAAAGTTTTCATCTCTCAAAATAATATAAGTGAAGCATGAGAGAATTTCTTCAAAAAAATTACTAACTCTCAAAATAATCTAAGTGAAGCATGAGAGTATTTCTTCAAAAATTAAAGCACACCGTGCTCAAAAAGATATAAGTGAAGCACTAGAGCAATTCCATAGCTCAAAAAATTTAAGTGAAGCACATAGAGCAATTATAACAAATCATAACATAATTATGGCTCTCTCAAATAGGTGTGTCCAGCAAGGATGACTGCGACAAACTAAAAAGCAAAACAAGCAAAGACTCATATAATACAAGACGCTCCAAGCAAAACTCATGATATGTGACGAATAAAAATATAGCTCCAAGTAAAATTACCGATGGTTGTTAGAAGAAAAGGGATGCCTTCCGGGGCATCCCAAGCTTAGTTGCTTGGTTATCCTTGCATATTACCTTGGGGTGCCATGGGCATCCCCAAGCTTAGGCTCTTTTTACTCCTTATTCCTTCATCCATCGAGATCTCACCCAAAACTTGAAAACTTCAATCACACAAAACTTAACAAAACCTTCGTGAGATCCGTTAGTATAAGAAAACCAATCTTTGTTTTAAGTACTATTTAAAACCCATTCATATTTTGTTATTGCATTATACCTACTGTATTCTAACTTTACCATGGCTTATACCCCCCGATACAATCCATAGATTCATCAAAATAAGCACACAATGCAATGAAAACAGAATCTGTCAAAAACAAGACAGTCTGTAAAGACTCGAATTTTACTCATATTTCTGTAACTCTAAAAATTCTGAACAATTAGGAAAATAGAGGAAATTTCCATATCAATCTTGTGTAAATAATTAATATTTTTTGTCACTTCTGTGAATTTTAACAATTCTGATACTGGACGCAAAAGTTTCTGTTTTTCAACAGGATCAAATCAAATATCACCCAAAGCTATCCCAAAGGCTCAACTTGGCACAAATACTAATTAAAACAGAAAAACACAATCATAACAGAGGCATAATTGTATTAACACACAAAAACAGAAATAAAAAGAGAAAAAAAAATTATTCATTGGGTTGCCTCCCAACAAGCGCTATCGTTTTATGCCCCTAGCTAGGCATTGCTAATTTTAATGATGCTCACATGGAAGATAATAATTGAAACACAAAGAGAGCATCATGAAACATGTGACAAACACATTTAAGTCTAACTCTCTTCCTATGCATAGGAATTTATAAGCAAACAATTTATCAAGACGAGCAATTTCTAGCATATGCAAGGAAGAAGAATAAAACATAGACAATCTCAACATGAAGAGAGGAAATTTAGTAACATGAAAATTTCTACAACCATATTTCCCTCTCTCATAATAATTACATGTGGGATCATATTCAAATTCAACAATATAGTATCACATAACATATTCTCTACATGATCCACATGCATGCAAATTTGACACTCTTCCAAAATAGTGGGATTATCATCAAATAAAGTCATAACCTCTCCAAGCCCACTTTTATCAAAAATTTCATAAGATTGAACACTCTCCAAATATGTAGGATTATTTTTACCTAAAGTTGACGCTCTTCCAAACCCACTTTAAATATTATTGCAAACATTATTATCACTAACATATTCATCATGAGGCTTAAATAAATTTTCAAGATCATAAGAAGAATCACCCCAATCATGATCATTGCAATAAGTAGTGGACATAGAAAAATTAGCATCCCCAAGCTTATGGTTTTGCATATTATTAGCACAATTGATATTAATAGAATTTATAATAACATCATTGCGATCATGCTTTTCATTCAAGGAGCTATCGTGAATCACTTTATAAATTTCTTATTTTAACACTTCATCACAATTTTTAAATTCACGAATCTCAAGCAAAACTTCATAAAGATAATCTAGTGAACTCAATTCACTAGCAATTGGTTCATCATAATTGGATCTTTTAAAAAGATTAGCAAGTGGATGAGGATCCATATCAATAGATTATTAGCAAGCGAAGATGCAAGCAAATAGAAGACACATGGCAACACAAGCAGGGATAGCAAACAAGAAAAAGGTAAACGAAAAAGAAGGCAAATATTTTTGTGCTTTTCGCAAAAACATTTTAGAAGTGGGGGAGATGAAAATGAGAGGCAAATGGCAAACAAAGTAAATTGCAACGAGATGAGATTTGTGATTGGGTACCTGATAGATGTTGATGATGTCTCCCCGGCAAAGGCTCCAAAAATTCTTTTGGATTGTTTGTATCTGCGTTGGTATTTCACCGAAGAGGAGAGGATGATGCAGCATAGCAACGGTAAGTATTTCCCTCAGTTATGAAACCAAGTTTATCAATCCAATAGGAGAACCAAGCAACACTATGTAAATGGTACCTGCACACAAAGAACAAATACTTGCAACCCAATGCGTACGAGGGGTTGTCAATCCCTCCACAGTAAAAAGATAGATTAAATTGTATGAGATTGGATAAATAGATCTAGCAAAAATACAAAATAAAATAAGTAAAGAAAAAGTGCAACAAGGTATTTTTGGGTTTTTGGAATAATAGATCTGAAAACAATATGATAAAAGATAGACCAGGGGACCGTAGATTTCACTAGTGGCTTCTCTAGAGGAAATAGCATACAGTGGGTAAACAAATTACTGTTGGGCAATTGATAGAAGAGCAAATAATTATGACGATATCCAAGGCAATGATCATGTATATAGGCATCACATCCAAGATCAGTAGACCGACTCATGCCTGCATCTACTACTATTACTCCACACATCGACCGCTATCCAGCATGCATCTAGTGTATTAAGTTCATGGAGAAATGGAGTAATGCAATAAGAACGATGACATGATGTAGACAAGATCTATTCATGTAGGAATAGACCCCATCTTTTTATCCTTAATAGCAATGATACATGCGTGCCTCGCTACCCCTTCTGTCACTGGGTGAGGACACCGCAAGATCGAACCCTCCCATTGCAAGAAAAATCAATCTAGTTGGCCAAACCAAACCAAAGTTTCGGAGAAGAAATACGAGGCTATAACAATCATGCATATAAGAGATCAAAGGAAACTCAAATAATATTCATATATAGATCTGATCATAAACTCGCACTTCATCGGATCCCAACAAACACACTGCAAAAGTCATTACATCAAATAGATCTCCAAGAACATCGAGGAGAACATTGCATTGAGAATCAAAAAGAGAGAAGAAGCCATCTAGCTACTGCCTACGGACCCGTAGGTCTATGATAAACTACTCATGCATCATCAGAGGAGCACCAATGAGGATGATGAACCCCTCCGTGATCATGTTCCCCTCCGGCAAGGTGCCGGAATAGGGCTCTAGATTGGATCTCGTGGTTCTGGAACTTGCGGTGGCTGGAATTGTGTTTTGATGTCACCCCCCCAGGGTTTCTGGAATATCTGAGTATTTATAGAGCTGAGAGACGGTGGAGGAGACCTCTATGGGCCCCACCACCCATCAGGGCGCGCTAAGGGCCTCTGGCGCGCCCAGGTGGGTGGTGGGCCCCACGGGCCTCCCCTCATGCACTTCCTTGGCTCCCAAGTTGTCTTCTGGGCTGAAAAAATCTCCAAAATATTTTGCTGCATTTGGACTCTGTTTGATATGGATATTCTGCAAAGTAAAAAACAAGCAAAAAACTGCAACTGGCACTCGGCACTATGTCAATAGTTTAGTCCCAAAAAATGATATAAAGTTGCTACAAAATGAATATAAAACATCCAAGAATGATAATATAACAGCATGGAACAATAAAAAATTATAGATACGTTGGAGATGTACCAGTTCTCCATTCATCTAACAAGCTAATATCAAATAACCTCTTTTCACCGGCAAGTTTGAAATTCTAGTTAAGTTCCTTTATTGCCCAATATGCTTTATGTTCTAACTCAAGAGGTAAATGCCATGCTTTTTCATAAACCATTTTATAGGGAGACATGCCATAGGATTTTTATAAGCAGTTCTATAAGCCCATAAAGCATCATCTAATTTCTTAGACCAATTCTTTCAAGACCTATTGACAGTCTTTTGCAAAATTAACTTTATTTCTCTGTTGCTCAGTTCTACTTGACCACTAGACTGAGGGTGATAAGGAGATGCAATTCTATGGTTGACATCATATTTAGCAAGCAATTTACGGAATCACCATGATAAAGTGTGAACCACCATCAGTCATTAAATATCTAGGGACTCCAAACCTCGCTAAAATAACTTCTTTAAGCATTTTAATAGAAGTGTTGTGATCAGCACTACTAGTTGGAATAGCTTCTAACCACTTAGTGACATAATCAATAGCAACTAAGATATGTGTATACCCATTAGAGGAAGGAAAAGGTCCCATATAATCAAATCCCCAAACATCAAATGGTTCAATAACAAGTGAATAATTCATAGGCATTTCCTAATGTCTACCAATATTATGATTCTTTGACATTCATCACAAGATAAGACAAACTTACGAGCATCCTTGAAAAGAGTAGGCCAATAAAACCAGATTGTAATACCTTGTGTGTACTTCTGTCTCCTGACACTTTCGTAGGATTTGTTCCTGTTCATGCTCAGGTATACAACGTCTAATAATACTATCTACTCCTTCTTTATAAAGGTGTGGGTCATCCCAGAAGTAATGTCTTAAATCATAGAAGAACTTTTTCTTTTCTTGGTATGGGAAACTAGGTGGTATAAATTTAGCAATAATGTAATTAGCATAGTCTGCATACCAAGGACTATTACGAGAAGCATTTATGATAGCTAGTTGTTCTTCAGGAAAACTATCATCTCTACTCCTAATGTCTGAGTTGGTGAATAGTCTCCACGGTTTATTTTTGTCCCACCACTTTCAACCATTTTTTTCGCTGGTTTTTTTCGTCCCCTCCCCCATCCCACGCAGCCACCCAAAAAACCCCACACCCAGCAAAAAAAAACTCCATCGACCCCATCCTTCGTTGCCCACTCCTCTCGATCCCATCGTTCGTTGTCGCCGCCGTCTGAGGGGAGACGCCGCCGCCGTGTCTCTCGATCCCATCTATCGTTGCCGCCGCCGTCCGAGGGGGAGCCGCCGTCGCCGCCTCTGCCAGGCAGGGCGGTTTGAATCCTGCCCCCGCCTCTGCAAGGTAGGGCGGTTTGAATCCCGCCGCCGCTGAACTCCGGGAAACGCCCGATGGCGTACCCTGGAAGGCCTGGATCAAGGAGGAGCACAGGTATACCCCGCCGTCAAAATCTCAACTGCAATCCACGAATTAAAGCAGGACTCCCCGATCCGCCGGTTACTCATCTCAGGTTTGTCTCTTCATATTATTTCTTTCAAGATCAAGCAAGAGAAAGTCTGACGTGTGGGAGATTGGCCGGGGAGGATACCGCTGTAGGTGACGCCATGAACCGAGGCTGATGTTGGAGAGCCACGGCTCGGCTCATCTCATGTTCCTTCCGCATCGTCGGCGGGGAGGGCATTCGGTCGGGGAGCAGGGTGGCGGGGGGAGGGGGCGTTGGGAGCCGACCGGGGAGAGGCAGCTCTCCGAGGTGGTGTTGCCCGTGGCGGGGAGGGACAATCCAGTGGCCGGCCTGCACCCCAGGACGCTCCTGGGGCGGGCTGCGGTCATGAGAATTCTGGGACATGATAGTGAGTGTGATGGGTGCGGGAGCAACATGATGCCAACGATCACGAGCTTTGGGTGCTTAGTGTGTTGGCGAGGCAGAGAAAGGGATGAGAGCGAGAGAGAGATGTGCGTGCATGCATGGAGGGAGGGAGAGAGAGAGAGAGAGAGATTGTGCTGCTGCTGATTGTGGTGTGCCTATGCAGGGATTGAGAAAGAACTGAGATTGTGAGAGACCGTTGATGTTGTGTGGTGCCTGTTACTGCCCGTGTGCTAATTCTAGGGGAGGGAAGAAGAAAAATCAGTGGAGAAGAGTGATGCGTGCTCCTTTTTTCTTGAATTGGGTGTCATGCGTGCCTCTTGTATGCGCACTGTTGGTGCACTTTTGGGGGTAATTAATTTGTTCAGAGAGACTGGCAAAAAAATTCAGTCAAGATTGAGAGAGATTTGTTTTATGTATAGAGGGAGATTCTGAGCTTCACTATTTGTTGGGCCAGTTATTCGGTGTTTTCTTATGTGCACTATTTATTGTGTATATTGGAATTTGTACTAACCATTTAGATGATAAACTATGTATTGTCATTTATTGTTTTGCTCCTGAGTATTCGGAGAATATGCTTGTAGGGGTTTCCTCAATAATCTCTCTACTCTAAAAGGTAAGAAGGCTTTTTTTAAAGTCTGTGCTCTCGCTGATCCTGTGTATGAGTTGTGTGTCGAAGGCTTAATTAACGTGTCAGTTTCCCGTACAAATACATGTTCCTTCTACCATTTCCTTTTATATGAACATTGCTTCTTTTGTTGTTCCAAGGTTTTTTGAAAGTTTGGTGTCATCCTTAGAAGAAAACAAGCATCATGAGGTGAAACTAGGAGCGCAAAGAAGCTGCAAAACATAATAATGGAGATGCAAAATGTACTATCAAGGTCCTGGCTAAAGTAAGTCCTTTTATGTTCTTATTGCAGTGTTCGTGGTCACCACGGTGATGTGAGTTCGTGTTGCGTCGTCTCCATGTATTTACTAAAACATTTACTATGCTCTTCTATTTGGAGAAAGAAGCATGGTGCAGCCTACCAAGCTGGGGAGAGCCATAGAATGTCCATCTTGGAATTAGTTGTTCGACTGAGATGTGCTGGACAAAGATATTGCCAGTTCCTTTGAGTATGCTTGACTTGTATAATGTGATTTTCATTTATTTAGAGTGAATTACATAATATATAGATATACATTATTATGGCTTTAGTAACTGATTTTCTCATGTTTAGAAACATGCGAGGTGGGGGGGGGTCTTTGCTTTACTTTGATTCTATATACCTCAATATTTTTTTACATATGTTGCAATCGCAAAAATATTATCAACAAAAAATATTAAAATATTCAAAAATTAAATTACTACTTCCAAATATTTGAGTGATTAGTCACCAAAAAAAGAAGATCAAAAGCATATTTCTAATTAATAAGGTTGACAAGATATGCATTGCTACGCAGTTAGGAACTAATATGTGAATGGTAATTGTGAGCCGGATGCGCCCTTGACGTGGAGATAGTCGGTACCACAAGAATAAGTAATTCACTGGTAAAAACGGTCGGTACTGTTGCGTGTTGTGCATGGGCATCCTAGAAGTACATGGTTGACACGACCAGTGTTAAACCTCTAAAATATGTATGCCCCCTTGGAACTCACGAGCAATTAACAAGACCACTACTAAAGCAGATTGTATCTGGAATTTTAAGAAGCCTTCTTCTATTTGCAGGACACCAGACTCTAAACATGGGTCAAGCTGGAGCGACTCAAGATGCAGCTTGACTTCTGGTACACTATATGAGTGATTCAAATTTGCTCAAGGTTAATAATAGCTAGCATGGAGCCAACCGGAGGAAGGTAACTCTTGATGCTAAAGTTTACAATCTTCCCAACATCCAGTTCTTGCCACGGACACTGAATGTTGTGACGTCAATTTGGAAGCCATGGGATGGATCCCTTTCAGAGCGATCTAGACGCCCTCGATGCCTCGACAACTTCACGGGCGTCTGAAGTGTGAACTGAGATCATACTTATAACTGGTCAGTTTAGCGATAAACCCTACATTTTAGTTTTTTGCTAGGTGTCCTATATGCACTTTTAATTTTTTATAGGTGTGGATAACTTCTTTAAAGCTAAATCTGCCCATACTGTATGTGCTTTTCCGCGAGGTAGACTAAATTGGCATCTTGAGGATTCATGTTTCATGTATCATACAAGTGATCCATTCATAGCTTCATCTGTTGTGCTCTTACATATCGTATTCTGCTATAGAGTATAAATAGTACTCTTCCTTGGAGTTGAATCCATGTATCATGAGTTTTGGTCGATAGAGTCCTATAGTTCCCCACAAAAAAAGGACTTTGGTTGTGGCTAACTGGGTTCTCTCTGCCTCTCACAAGTTTCGTTTATTACTATACTACTATTATTTAGTTAGATAACTTGGACTGTCTGATAGGAGTTCTTACTCACTGCTAGAGATGCTAACTGATTCTCTCCGGCTCTCACAAGTTTGTCCTTGTGTTATCTCTTATTCAGGGTAAAAATAATGCCTAGAACAAAGAAATTATGTATTGTACTATACTCATTATTGTAGTTAAAGATTATCTTCAAAATTGATCATCACTTGGGATGCTACCAACTTGCAGGGTTGATGAGACATTAAATTGCCATATTTCATTTCCCTCTTCTTCACATGTTACAAATATATCTTTAACAATAGAGTTTAATATTTGTGTTTTCACAGGTAGGAAGAGACAGGTAAGATCAGTCACCAGTGATGGAGTTATGAGGTTGTTGACGTCGTGCTAAATGTTGGTGTAGGGCCAAAGGAGAAGATATGGTGCAAAATTCTTGAGCTTGACATTATGGTACAATATAAATTTGAGTATTCTTGCCTATCATAGCAGTCTATAGCCTATATCACATTGCAAAATTCCATGAACAATTGGTCCACATTATTTCTTTGTTATAATGTTCATGCCCAAGCGTGGATGCATGTGGATGTGGGCGCTAGGGCTGCCACCAAGGATGTAGGGGTCGGGCCACAACGGGCGAGGATGCGTTAGGCACGCCGAAACTGACGAGGACACATGAGCCGCACTGCAGCCTTAGTGTTTTTCCTAATTTCTTTAGGTACGTGAGGTTGATTTAATATTCACATGTATACTGAAATTTTGACACCAAAGAACCAGCAGTGGAGTTATACGAAATTTCTCCCGAGAGCTATACTACCATTCTTTTTAGTATTGACTAATTCCCATGAGTTGCCCCAAAATTGTAAATATGAATTTGGATGATTAATTATGATGCTAATGAGGTCATTGGTCCTCATTAAAATAGCAGCATGAAATAACCCTGCATATATTTGTTGGATTTTAAATTGACCCTTCAACTCAACTGAATTTTTTTATTTCTACAATATTTACTGACTTTTACATCCTATTTTGCACGCTATGGGGAATGATTGTAGGTATTTATGAAGTAGTCCCCATTAGGTGGACTGGGTGAAAATCGGGAAGCATGATTGTATTTAAGCTCTTAGCAATTTAGAATGTCAATATCTTCGGGCTGCCTTGCAATATTTTAGAAAATAATATTTTTAGGGACATTTTATATTGCCTCACCTTGAATTAGGCTTATTGTGCTACTGATGAGACTTGAAAGTTCTCACAATGTGCTAAGGACCACCCTCACATTTCGGTTTATTCACCCTTAAATTTCTATAATGAGAGCTTAAATGCATTATTTTCTTTGGTTTTACCATGAAAGGAAAAAAGAAAGAGAAAAGGTAGTCCGCCCTGACGTGCCATGTTGTCCGGACATGTCCTGACCCAATTCCCTCCCTACATATGGTCTAGGTTGGGGGTTTGCGAATAGCCCGGACATATGACGACAATTTGGGGATCCAATTAGGTGGTGTTATAAACTTCTCTTCTCCTTAATCCAACTGTATATTTTTCAAGTTTGCTAACATGGAAAAAATGTTGTAAACTTGTGACCACATATTCTTTGGGCAAGTTGTAGCCTTGTTATTCACAATTGATGCTACTCGTGATTCACCCTTATATTTGAGCTTAAAGTCTCCGCTTGGATTATGTTTGGCCCCTAAATACCCCCGTAAAATGATACAGACCTCTAGGTGTCGTTTTTTCTATAGGCGGAAGTCACACAGCGGCTGGTATTATACACGTGTATACTGAATCCGGACGAAAAATCTTACACCGATTCCAACCGGGCCCTGAGTGTCTGCTGAATTAGGCTTTTTCTTTAGTTGACAGTGGAAGAGGAGGTTGCTTTCTTCCCTTTTATGTCACAATTTATACTACAACACACATTTCCTTTTGAGTATTATGCGAGTTCCTTTTGAGCCGATACACCAAATCTGAAGTTACACAACTCCAACCAAACTGAAGAAAATCATCAATGCAATTTTTGTACCACCTTTGTTTTGTGCATCAGACATGATGCATTTTTTGTACCACCTTCTTTGTTTTGTGCATCAGATATGATAAGTCTTTCTATGTATATGATTGAATTATTATATTTATCAAAATACAATGCAAACGAAGTGGATTTCAGTTATTTTTTAATCTGTGTTGCCGACTACCTTTTCTATCCATGTAAAATTGGCCATGCAACCAGTATTAAATTTAAAAAGCCCGTGGCAACGCACGGGCAGTCTACTAGTCAATAGGTAGTGGGTCATCAAGGATATTTTCTAACCTAGACAAGTTAACAGCTACGGGATTCTCAGCTCCCTTTATATCTGTAATATGTAAGTCAAATTCTTGTAGCAAGAGAACCCACCTAATGAGTATAGGTTTAGCATCTTTCTTTTCCATAAGGTATTTAATAGCAGCATGATCAGTGTGAACAATTGCTTTAGAATCAACTATGTAAGATCTGAATTTATCACAAGAAAACTTACTAGAAATTCTTTCTTAGTAGTAGCATAATTTCTTTGAGCACTGCCTAGAGTTTTACTAGCATAATGGATGACATTCAATTTCTTATCAACTCTTTGTCCTAGAACAGCACCTACAACATAATCACTAGCATCACACATAATTTCAAAGGGCAAGTTCCAGTCAGGTGGTTGAACAATAGGTGCAGAGGTCAAGGCTTTCTTATGTGTTTCAAAGGCTTCCACACAATCATCATAAAAAACAAAAGGAACATCTTTTTGCAAAAGATTAGTAAGAGGCCTAGAAATTTTAGAGAAGTCTTTAATAAACCTCCTATAGAAACCAACATGACCAAGGAAACTTCTTATACCTTTAATATCTTTAGGACATGGCATTTTCTCAATTGCATCAACTTTAGCTTTATCCACCTCAATACTACGTTCGAAAATTTTATGCCCCAAGACAATACCTTCATTCACCATAAAGTGGCACTTCTCCCAATTCAAGACAAGATTAGTTTGTTCACATCTCTGCAAAACTCGATCAAGGTTGCTTAAGCAATCATCAAATGAAGTTCCATAAACGGAAAAATCATCCATGAAAACCTCAACAATCTTTTCACAAAAGTCAGAGAATATAGTAGTCATACATCTTTGAAAGGTAGCAAGTGCATTACATAAACCAAAGGGCATACGTCTATAAGCATAAGTTCCAAAAGGACAAGCAAAGGTGGTTTTCTCTTGATCAGGTTGTGATACAGGTATTTGAGAGAAACCAGAATATCCATCAAGGAAGCAAAAGTGTGTGTGCTTAGACAATCTTTTCTAACATTTGATCAATAAAAGGCAAGGGGTAATGATCTTTTTTAGTAGCTTTGTTTGAATTTCTAAAGTCAATTGCCATCCTATAGCCAGTCACTATTCTTTGTGGAATAAGTTCATTCTTATCATTAGGAACAACTGCAATGCCTCCTTTCTTAGGGACACAATGAATGGGACTTACCCATCTACTATCAGCTATGGGATAGATTATACCTGCTTCCAGAAGCTTTAATATTTCAGTTCTTACCACTTCCTTCATCTTAGGATTTAATCGCCGTTGATGATCAACAACTGGTTTAGCATCCGGCTCCATATTAATTTTATGCCGACAGAGAGTGGGACTGATGCCCTTAAGATCATCGAGAGTATATCCAATAGCAGCATGGTGCTTCCTCAGAGTTTTTAATAATCTCTTTTCTTCATGATCTGAAAGGTTAGCACTGATAATAACAGGATATATTTTCTTTTCATCAAGATAAGCGTATTTCAAAGTATCAGGTAATTGTTTCAATTCAAACACGGGGTCACCCTTAGGTGGAGGGGGACCTCCTAGAGTTTCGACAGGCAAATTGTGTTTGAGAATAGGTGGTTGATCAAAAAGCATCTTATCTATTTCATTTCTTTCATTCAAGTGCATATCATTTTCATGGTATAGCAAATATTGTTCCAACGGATCAGTAGGAGGTACGGCAATAAAAGCGAGACCAATTATTTCATCTTTATTAGGCAATTCTTTATCATGAGGTTGTCTACGAAACTTAGAGAAATTAAACTCATGAGACACATCACCAAAGTTGACATTGATGGTCTCTTTATTGCGGTTTATCTTAGCATTAACAGTGTCCAAGAAAGGTCTACCAAATATAATGGGACAAAAATCATCTTGTGGAGAACTGAGAACTAGAAAATCAGTCGGGTGTTTTATTTTTCCACATAAGACTTCAACATCTCTAACAATCCCAAGTGGTGTAATGGTGTCTCTGTTTGCAAGTTTAATAGTAACATCAATATCTTCTATTTCAGCAGGTGCAATATCATTCATAATTTCTTGATATAAAGTAAAAGGAATAGCACTCACAGTAGCACCCAAATCACATAAACCATGATAGTAATGATCTCCTATTTTAACTGAGACAACATGCATGCCAACAACGGGCTTGTTCTTATCTTTAGTATCGGGTTTGGCAATTCTACCAGCATCATCACAGAAATAAATAACATGCCCATCTATATTGTCAAGCAAGAGATCTTTAACCATAGCAATACTAGGTTCTACTTTAATTTGTTCAGAGGGTCTAGGTGCTCTAATATTACTTTTGTTAACTACAGTTGAAATCTTAGCATGTTCCTTTATCCTAACGGGGAAAGGTGGATTTTCAATGTAAGCAGTAGGCACAACTAGATCAACATTGTAAATGATAGTTTCATCTTTAACTATAACAGGCTCCTCAATCTTTTCTTTAACAGGGGGCTGATATTTAAACCACTTCTCCTTAGGGAGATCAACATGAGTAGCAAATGATTCACAAAAAGAGGCTACTATCTCAAAGTCAAGTCCATATTTAGTGCTAAACTTGTGAAAAGCATTGGTATCCATAAAAGATTAACACAATCAAACTTAAGTGTTATACCTGACTCATTACCATTATTGAGTTCCCAATCTTCAGAGTTGCATTTAATTCTTTCAAGAAGGTCCCACCTGAATTCAATAGTTTTCTTCATAAAAGAGCCAGTCGAAGAAGAATTGAGCATGGTTTGATTATCATAAGAAAGCCGAGCATAAATTTTTTGTAAGATAATTTCCTTTGAGCGCTCATGATTGGGGCATGTATACATCATATACTTAAGCCTCCCCCAAGCTTGAGTGATACTTTCTCCTTCACGAGGCCAATAATTATATATATAATTCCGATCACGATGAGCTAGATGCATAGGATAAAACTTTTGATGAAATTCCAATTTCAATCAATTCCAATCCCAAGCTCCAATATCATCACATAACCTATACCATGTCAATGATTTTCCCCCCAAATATAAAGGGAAAACCTTCTTCTTAACTTCATCTCCAGGTAAACCTGCAAGCTTAAATAATCGACAAACTTCATCCACATAGATTAGATGCATATCAGGATGTAATGTTCCATCTCCTGCATAAGGATTATCTAGCATTTTCTCTATCATACCTGAAGGAATCTCATAACCAATATTTTTAGTAGGTGCAGTAGGTTGAGGGGCAACTCTTTGTGCTTCCTGTCAAGGTGAAGATACCCCGAATAAACCCCTCAAAGGATTGTTTTCCATAGTAACAAGTAACAGTAAATTTCAGCATGTAATATAAACTTTTCCTTACCAAATTCCACTCACAAAAAGCGCTTCACTCCCCGGCAAAGGTGCCAGAAAATAGACTTGATGACCCACAAGTATAGGGGATCAATCGTAGTCCTTTCGATAAGTAAGAGTGTCGAACCCAACGAGGAGCAGAAGGAAATGACAAGCGGTTTTCAGCAAGGTATTTTCTGCAAGCACTAAAATTATCGGTAACAGGTAGTTTGATAGCAAGATAATTTGTAACAAGTAACAAGTAGCAATAGTAACAATAGGTGCAGCAAGGTATCCCAATCCTTTTTGTAGCAACGGACAGGCCGAAACAGTCTCTTATAATAAGTAAAACGTTCTCGAGGACACATGGGAATTTCATCTAGTCACTTTCATCATGTTGGTTTGATTCGCGTTTGCTACTTTGCTACTTTGATATGTGGGTGGACCAGTTCTTGGGTGCTGTTCTTACTTGAACAAGCCTTCCACTTATGATTAACCCATCTCGCAAGCATCCGCAACTATGAAAGAAGAATTAAGATAAAATCTAACCATAACATTAAACATATGGATCCAAATCAGCCCCTTACGGAATAGCGCATAAACTAGGGTTCAAGTTTCTATCACTCTAGCAACCCATCATCTAATAACTACTCCACAATGCATTCCCTTAGGCCCAAAGATGGTGAAGTGTCATGTAGTCGACGTTCAGATAACACCACTAAGGGAATCACAACATACATATCATCAAAATATCAAGCGAATACCAAATTCACATGATTACTTATGACAAGATTTCTCACATGTCCTCAAGAACAAAAGCAACTACTCACAAATAATATTCATGCTCAAGATCAAAGGGATGTTAAATAGCATAATGGATCTGAACATATAATCTTCCACCAAATAAACCAACTAGCATCAACTATAAGATGTAATGAACACTACTAGTCACCCATAGGTACTAATCTGAGGTTTCGATACAAAGATTGAACACAAGAGATGAACAAGGGTTTTGAGATAAGATGGTGCTGGTGAAGATGTTGATGAAGATTGGTCCTCCCAAGATGAGAGGGTTGTTGGTGATGACGATGGCTTTGATTTCCCCCTCCCGGAGGGAAGTTTCCCCGACGGGATCGCTCCACCGGAGAGCAAAAGTGCTCCTGCCCAAGTTCCACCTCGAGATGGCGGCGCTCCATCCCGAAAGTCCTCTCCTGATTTTTTTCTAGGGCAAATGGGCTCATATACCAAAAGATGGGTATCAGGGGCTGGCCAGGGGCCCCACCACCCACCAGGGCGCGCCTAGGGGGAGGCGCGCCCTGGTGCCTTGTGGGCACCTGGGTGGACCCCTCTGGTACTTCTTTGCTCCAGTATTTTTTATTTATTCCAACATAAATCTCCGTAAAATTTCAGCTCATTTGGAGATGTGCAGAATAGGTATCTCTGATATGGCTTTTTCAAGTCTAGAATTCCAGTTGCCGGCAATCTCCCTCTTTGTGTAAACCTTGCATATTATGAGAGAAAAGGCATTATAATTGCTCCACAAAGTGTTATATTGCTTGAAAACACTATAAATAACAGTAGGAAAACATGATGCAAAATGGACATATCAATTGCCCCGGCGGCGCTCCGGCGCCACCGGGAGAGAGGGGGAGAGAGCCCCCTGCTTCTTCTTCTTCCTTGGCCTCCCCCCTAGATGGGAGAAGAGTTCCCCCTCTGGTCCATGGCCGCCATGGCGGCGGAGGGGTAGGAGCCCCTCTGAGATTGGATCTCTCTCTCTCTCTCTCTGTTCTCTTCTGTTTCGCGTTCCTGTTTTCTGGCCGACAACCGTATCTTAAATTTCCGGAGATCATTAACTCCGATTGGGCTGAAATTTTAACACAATTTTTTTCGCATATTATCTTTCTTGCGGCAAAAGAAGGGCTCCAACCGACCTACGAGGTGCTCACCACCCACCAGGGCGCGCCTGCCCCTCTAGGCCGCGCCCGTGGCCACCTCGTGCAACATCTTGTGTTGATTCTTCTTCTAAAAAATCACATATATTCCAAAATAAATCTCCGTAAATTTTTATCGCGTTTGGACTTTGTTTGATATGGATATTCTGCGAAACAAAAAACATGCAAAAAACAGGAACTGGCACTGGGCACTGGATCAATATGTTAGTCCCAAAAATAATATAAAATATTGCCAAAAGTATATGAAAGTTGTAAAATATTGGCATGAAACAATAAAAAATTATAGATACGACGGAGACGTATCAAATGTTCAATTTCGTGTTCATGTTTGAAGCTATTTTGGATGAATTTTGTCAAATTCATCGCACACGGTCGACCGTTTGAAATTTCCTTTAACCAATAGCTTCATCTTACCGTTTCACACGACTTACGTGTTGCACATTTTCTGTTTCGACAATCGTAGACGATTAGATATAACTTCTTCCTCGTGAAAAGTATACACACATGTGTGTGATATGTGTTAATGACACTCCTTAATCTCGATCTCCACTCCTGTGTCCTGCTACACCAGTGTCAGCCGGCATCGCTCCTCTCGGCCTCCTCTCCCGCGTGTTTTTGCACTAGCGCCACCATCAGTGTCATTTCTCTCAACCTCCGCTCCCATGTCCTACTACACTCGCGCGGTCGTCGTTGTTCCTCTCTACATTCTCTCCCATGTCCTGCTACACTGAAGCCATCGTCGGTGTTGTTCCTCTTGGCTGCCTCGCCAGCGTATGTCCTACTACACTGGCGTCGTCGTCATTGTCGTTCTCTCCCGCGTGTTGTTGCACTAGCCTCATCGCCAGCGTCGTTCCTCTCAACCCCCTCTCCATGTTCTACTACACTCATGCGGCCGTCTCCTCTTGGTCTCCACTCCCATGTCCTGCTACACTGAAGCCATCGCCAATGTTTTTCCTCTCGGCCTCCTTGCTCGCGTCCTACTACACTGATGTCGTCACCATCATCGTTCTTTTCGGCCTTCTCCTCCGCGTCCTACTACATTTACGCCGCCATGGCGCGCACACTACATTTTTTCTCCACCATCCTCTGCCTCAACTCCCTCCTATTCATTACTCCACACGGACTTTCTCTGCGGCGACGATGCTAGCAACCAATTCACCGCGCCGCTGATGGGATCGCTTGCCCGGTCGTGACTCCATGCTCGTCGTGTCGGACGCGGCGTTGCGACCACTGATGACCCACAAGTATAGGGGATCTATCGTAGTCCTTTCGATAAGTAAGAGTGTCGAACCCAACGAGGAGCAGAAGGAAATGACAAACGGTTTTCAGTAAGGTATTCTCTGCAAGCACTGAAATTATCGGTAACAAATAGTTTTGTGATAAGATAATTCGTAACGGGTAACAAGTAACAAGTGTAACTAAAGTGCAGCAAGGTGGCCCAATCCTTTTTGTAGCAAAGGACAAGCCTGGACAAACTCTTATATAAAGCAAAGCGCTCCCGAGTGCAGCAAGGTGGCCCAATCCTTTTTGTATCCAACTCTAACAAATTGACACGATTACATGACAAATCTCATCCAACTCCATCACCGCCCAGCAAACCTACGAAGGAATTACTCACTCTCGGTGGCGAGCATCATGGAATTATTGATGGAGAATGGTTGATGATGAGGATGGCGATGTATCCCCCTCTTCAGAGCCCGAACGGACTCCAGACCAGCCCTCCCGACGAAGAACATGAGGTGGTGGCGGCCCCGTATCATAAAACACGATGAAACTTTCTCTTTGATATTTTTCTCCGCGAACGGTATTTATGGAGTTGGAATTAGAGCAATCGGACTTCTGTGGGACCCATGAGCTCACAGGGGTGCTCGTGGCTCCTGGGTGGCCCCCCTCCGGTAGTTCTCTCCGTCAATATATTTTATATATTCTGAAAATAATCTTCGTAATTTTTCACCTCAATCTGAGAACTTTTATTTCTGCATAAAAATAACAGCATGACAATTCTGCTGAAAACAGCGTCAGTGCGGGTTAGTTCCATTCAAATCATGTAAATTAGAGTCCAAAATAAAAGCAAAAGTGTTTGCAAAAATAGATACGTTTGGGACGTACCAGTTATGCGTAGCTGTTAACTCTTAATCATGTTCGCTGTATGCAACCAAACAACATGCACTAGTATGAGCACATCCAATGCGATCAACCAAACGCAATGCATAGAGGCATTACTACGATGCAGTGAAATGGGATGCAGACAACCAATCAATATGCAGATGATATTTTTTTTTATGTAAACCAGACCCAACTGAGACAAGTATGCAAAGTCGCAAAAAACGATGCAGTTAACCAAACGCACCTTTAGTGTAGCTGCAGTTGATTTTTGGAGAAATACTTTACCTTTTTTTTAGGCAAGGAGAAATACTTTACCTGCAGTTTTTTAGGCGAATTTACCTGCATTTTTTTTTTTGCTAAACTTGCCGTTTCGTGGACAGAGGCCCAGTAGCTCTGACATCAAACTGGCCTGGCCCAACTGCAAGGTAGGTCTCCACCAATCGGCCCATACGGGCTTGGACGGCCTGGATCCTCTCCAAAGACCGTATAAAACAACAGGGCTGGTGCCCGGCGAAAACCCTAGCAGAGGAGGCGGCGGAGGCAGAGCAGAAGAGCGGCAGCTCGCGCGCGCGCGCCCCCATTGCCGCCGCAGCAGGAGCCCGCCGATTCCAATCCAAGGTGAGAGAGCTCTTTTCCCCAGTCGACTCACCAACGCGCCTCTCGATTTGTTGCTAGATTGCGTCATATGCGCGCATTACATGCGTTGTTGGTTGGTTCATGCCGTTGTATAAGAACTACTTGAGAGTTGAGATCCTGTAGTAGTAGTTTCTGTATCATTTGGTCATGTTAAAGATCAGTTCTGGCTGCCAGCGATTAGCCCCAACATTTTTGTGCGTGGAGAAATGTTGAACCGGTGGTTTGTGCGTGGAGAAATCTCAACAGGTGGTACTTACCGTGTAATTCACTTATTCATGAGAGTTTTTCAATGTACCCTGCTCTGTATATGAGTTCTATTGTTTAAAACTTATAATGATGCACTGTACTTCAGTTTGGTTTGTTAGTCTCTTTGATATGCTGTGATATGTAACGAGGCAGCGAGGTTTTGCCTTTGAAGCTTATGGAGGAATAAATAAATATCATAAATTTTAAAATGCACCGCCTTACGTTGCAACGTCGGACGCTAATTTATAGGCGCTAATCAAGCAACGAGGCTCTTTGTGCGGGAACAAAACAAGCCAAGCGCTCGGCGCACGCTTTTGCATCGATGCTACGTTCGACACCAGGATTTAACAGCACAACCGCTAAACGGGCAGGAAATCAATCCTAGCGCCTGCCTCTAGTGCCTGGCGTTGTAGATGCACTCAGGGGGCGATGCTTTCTTGTATTGAATGATATTGTGGGTGCTGATGTCATTGCATTTAATTTGTAGGAGGAGCTTTGAAGGTTTGTCAGGGCGGAGAAGATGGTTCTCAAGTATGCTACTCTCTTTGATGTTGTGTGGCGATGTTAAAGATTTGTAAAACTGCTTGCTACAATCTTACTTATTCCTGCAACTGTGTTCATACAGGACAGAGCTCTGCCGTTTCAGTGGTGCCAAGATATACCCAGGGAAGGGTATCAGATTCATCCGCTCAGACTCTCAAGTAAGCCTGTGTGTCCCTGTTGTTATTGTGCATGGAATGAAAACAAGTAGAAATTTGCTGACATTGTGCTGTGTGTTATTTGCGCGTACCCAAAATCAGGTCTTCCTTTTCTCCAACTCAAAGTGCAAGCGCTACTTCCACAACCGTCTCAAGCCAGCTAAGCTCTCATGGACGGCCATGTACAGGAAGCAGCACAAGAAGGTACATACTGATAAGCCAATTCCCTTGAATGATATACTCCATATACTAGTTCAGCATATGTTTCATGATCTTAATAGTATGTCCTATCAGAGTGATCTGATTAGGCAGTTACTAGCACATATGCCCGTGCGTTGCAACGGGAGATAAAATAATATGCATTTAAAGTCACTGAGAATTATATGTGCAAGCAAAACTCAATATGCACAAGAAAAAAGGAACATTTAGCTTCACGGTTTCGCCGCGTGTGAAGGAATCAATCCGCTATTTTTCCATTCATTGATCGAGGGCATTTAAGAGTTTTGTTACGTCACCGTACGCCAGAGAAGGCCCATGAGTTATTCAATCTACTTTTCCTTTTAATCCTTTCAATTGCGAGAGGATTTTAAGGTATGAAGTTTCTGAATATTCTAGGAAACATGAATAATTTTTTAAATCCGGAACAATTTTTTGAAAATTATGTACACTTCTGGAAAAACGCAAACAAAATATGAAAGGGAACAACTTTTTAAATTCACAAACATTTTCTGAAAACAACAATTTTTTTTTATAAAAACATTAACATTACTTGACTTTGTTAACATTTTTTAAAAATGGGAACATGTGTTGAAAATTCATAAGATTTTTGAAAATGTGTACCTTTTATACAAAACATTATTTTTAGTTGTGAAAATTTCATTAAAATAAGAATAATTTTCAAATTCGGAGCATTTTTGAAATGCCATTTTCTTTTTCGACATCTCGAACAATCTTGAAAAATAATAATTGTTTTCTGAAAAATGGGAAATTTTTTCCATATTCCGATTATTTTTCAAAATAGCAACAAAATTTTGGAATTCTTAACATTTTCAAAAAAATTGTTTTTCTTAAGTCTGAACTTATTTGAGAATTTTTAATTTATAAAAAAAAAAAGAAAAAAAAAAAAAATTTTTTATTTGTGAAAATTTCACTAAACAAGAATATTTTTTCGAATTTTGAGCATTTTTTGAAATGCCATTTTATTTTTAGACATCTCGAACATATTAAAAAAACAATATTTGTTTTTGAAAAAAGGAAACCTTTTGCAAGTTCCGAATATTTTTTCAAAATAGCAACAAAATTTTGGAATTCTGAACATTTTCCAAAAATTGTTTTTTAATTCTGAACTTTTTAAAGAATTTTTAATTTATGAAATAAATTCAAAAAGAAAAATAAACTTGGAAGGGAAAAAAGAGATAGGAAAATAAGAATAAAAATAGAATTAAAACAGAAATAAAGACAAATGGGCCAGCCCAATATTGGTTGTCCTGTGCGAAACTCGACTATTTGTCGTCTAGAGCAGAAAATAAAATTTTCCCAGCCCCGTGGGCAGAAAAATAAGTGGCCTGGCTTCGCTGGGCCATAGCGCGCGGCCCACGTACGAAAATTCTTTTTCTAGCAGACAAACGCATATAAATTTAGTACCACCTCGGATAGAAAAAAAAAATCTTTTCCGTGGTGAACGGATGAAAAAATTGGCGAAACGCACCTTGCTTTATTAGTAGGTATAGATATAGATATAGAAGTGCAATGATCTGGTAGTTAATTGGCCTGCTTAAATATTTGCCCTGATTGATAGTTTCTTTTCCGGTAGCTAGTGGCGGTAAAAGAAAGTGACATATCTAATCAGGCTCAGGGACTAGAATAATTTGGTTGCCACATTGTCAGTTAGGCGGCTCTCTGCTGACAGCATAAATGATATATATTGCTTAATCATGTATAGTTTTCATTCCTTTTGCTCTGTTGCAAGTGGATGTCTGCGCAGTTCTCATCTCTGCTTTATTGTGTTTTAACAAAACTCTGTACTCCCCTGCTTCTTCTTTTTAAGCAATGACAAACTGTACGGGCTTATAATTTTTTGTGGTGTGTTGCAGGATATTCATGCTGAGGCTGCAAAGAAGAGGCGCCGCACCACCAAGAGGCCGTATTCCAGGTCAATTGTAGGTGCTTCCCTTGAAGTTATCCAGAAGAAGAGAGCTGAGAAGCCGGAGGTCCGTGATGCAGCCAGGGAAGCAGCTCTGCGGTAATACTTTCTCCATGGCTTTTGACTCCTAGATATTGTGATTTGTTATAACAAGAAACTTAGTATATGAACAAACATGTATTTATGTTGCACGTTACACTCACACTAGGATAGCTATATCCTATATATATGCTGGCTCACTTAGTATTGAACTATGTGGTGATTTAATGCCTGACTTCTAATGGCTCGTATAGCATTTGAAAGAAATACCTAGTTATGCATGCATTAGAGAAGGTTGCTCTAATTTGAGTTTTGAGAGGCTAGTTTTTTAGATGACACCTGTCAACTGAACATCATCCATGTAATATGCACCTGCGTAGTTCTATTCCTGTTTAATGAGTGTACAGCATCTAGCAGTCTTGGCATCTAGTTTTTCTATCTGATGTATATCTGTATAAGGTCCTTACTGCGGTAACTGCTCTATAACAGTGAGATCAAGGAGCGCATTAAGAAGACCAAGGATGAGAAGAAAGCTAAGAAGGTGGAGGTGACGAAATCCCAGAAGACCGCCGGCAGAGGCAACGCCCCCAAACCCGGGAAGGCCCCCAAGCTTGGCGGTGGTGGTGGGAAGCGGTAGATGGCGTCCCTGCCGATCAATGCAAAATTTTGAACTAGTTACATGATGTCTTACCCCGTATCTTTTAGGAAGTTTCTGCTCAAACCTGCTGTTGCTGTCGATATGCAGCATCTGGGTGCACAAACCAGTGGCGGATCAGTGTGAAAGATTGTTTTATGTTTCTCATCAATGTGAGATTGTTTGATGCTTATCTAGTTGTTTTTTAGCTTTATATGGTTGGTGTTTCTTCCGCACCACATTGTGCATGTTTGTCTGTCGTCTCCATAGAACCTTTCTCATGCCCCTTGTAACTGGGTGTTAGTCGATGTGGCGCACGGCCGTAATAATGCGACCTTGAGCTGGTTATTAATTCAATGGCCGTGGCTGCCGATTGAGATTGTATATATACTGGGATTTTTTTCTCAAAACTATGACATATTTTATAGCAAATTTGATTACTACAGGGCGAATGCAAAAAAATTAGAAATATGACCCCGGCGGCCTGCGGTGGGCCAAAGAGTGGCCCGTCGGCCTGCGGTGGGCCGAAGAGCGGCCCGTCGGCCTCGTGGCGGCCGAAGAGTGTCAGGGGCACAAAATGTAATTAAGATGGCCTCAAATGAAAAAGTTATCAACATGAAAAATCTTTGTCTCGTCGAAACGGTTGATTTTGATATAAAAATCGTCTTAATCCGAGGTCGTATGCAACCTGTAGAGCCAAAACAAGGTTAGGGACAGAAGTTGCATACGACCTCGGATTAAGACGATTTTTATATCAAAATCAACCGTTTCGACGAGATGAAGATTTTTCATGTTGATAACTTTTTCATTTGAGGCCATCTTAATTACGTTTTGTGGCCCTGACACTCTTCGGCCAACGGGAAGCCGACGGGCCACTCTTCGGCCGCCATGAGGCCGACGGGCCACTCTTCGGCCCACTGCAGGCCGACGGGCAACTCTTCGGCCCACTGCAGGCCGACGGGGTCATATTTCTGATTTTTTTTTGCGTTCGGTCCTATAGTTTTCAAATTTGCTATAAAATAGGTCATAGTTTTGAAAAAAAATCATATACTGGTAGGTGTCGATGATTAACAACACGCACGCACAACCTGGAAAAGATCAGTTGAAGTGAAAGTTTGACCCCGTGGATGTTGCTTGATATTGAAAATTTCCATCAGCAACCACAACTCTAATAATTAACTGTAGCTTTCCTAATTTCCATATGGTTAATGTAAACTCTAATAAAAAAATCTTATTGAAGGTTATTTGAGCACATTATGCTTAAATTTGTTGGATTCTCTGGGTTGATTTTCTTTCTTTTATCAACAAAAAGAAGGTAGTTACAATTATTAAAAATCAATACATTTCAGTGAATTCAAGCAATGTATGTCTCTTTGGGCTAGAGCAACACCCAAAATGGATTGCTCCTTACTCAGGGGATGGCAACACCATCTTCGATCTGAATTCTGGAGCGCGGGCAAATGTGCAGTGCAGGTCGGGTCCTTGAAAGTCTGAAGCCGATCATTATTAAGATAGGGAAAAGGAGAATTTACATAGCGGCGAAGGCCGCCAATGTTAGGGCATCTTTAACTCTGTCCCATAAATTTGCTCTGGCATCCGTTTGTGGATAGGGAGACCAGTCCGCGGACACGTATGCGAGAGCCGGCCATACAACGCTGCTCGTATACATTTGAAGCCGGTTTAAACTAGCCGGATGAAATTCATGCAGACACGACGGATTTTCATATAAACGGAAAGAAATTCATTACATTTTGAATATTTTTCATTAATAAAACGGCCAACCCTAAACCTATCCCACGGCGGCGGCCGTCATCCACTTCTATTCCGCATCGCCAATCACGTCCTCCTCTGCCGTCTCCAGGAACAGCGCCGGGGTTCAAGACTCGTGAAGTGAAGGTGTGGTCTCCGCCGAGGAAGAGTAGAACATGGGAGACGGACAGGCCCACTTGGGACACAATGTCCTGCCGCCTCCAATGCCCTACTCATCCTCAGATGAGTCCGCGACTTGTCCATCACCAGCGTCGGTGGACATGAAGTCGATGATGGACGTGGACGGTCCGTCACCGTCCACCTGTCACATGCGCCCCTGAAAGTTGGACGGGGGCGCGTGTTGGGAAACGTAGTAGAAAACAAAAAAAAATCGCTCTACAATCACCCAGGAACAATATGAAGATACATTAACAGCTTGGATTCGATAGTTACCGACTCCGAGTTGCAGCGAAAAAATGAGTCGGTGTAGATTGTGCTTGGAGTCCCTCGAACCGTAGATGAACGATCCCGCGACCTGCCCATGAAGAGTCCCTCGAACGGAAAACCGAAAGCACGACCTCTCTACGAGTTGCAAGCGTACGGTCTTGACGATCCATCAACGCTTTCAGAGCTAATCGTCGCCGGAGAATTAGAGGGAAAAGATTAGAACCACACTGAACTTCTAATTATGAGGATTAGACGATGTAGATCAAGCTCTAATTGATCAATTAGGACCAAGTAGAACTAGAGAAATAGAGTAGGCTCCAAAACTTGTGTGTACAAAAGTGTTCAAAGCCTCTACTATATATATGTATGGGCGCCTCCCCTATTGGGCCTATGTAGCCCAATTCTCCTTTCACCACTTGGCCTTTTAAAATCTGTTGATATTAAATCAAATATAAATCCTCCTAACAATTATTAGATCCTTTTATTATTATTTAAACATCATCGAAAAACATTTTTCACCTATATATCATTTATCGGTAATACCCGGTATGGCCCGATAAACTTCGAAACCCTCCCGATAACTCCGAAACGCTTCCGATTCCTCTCGAAACTATTCCGAATATCAACGCAACTATTTCACAAATAAATCCTCGATACTCCCGTCCTACTAATACTCAGCAGATCATGATTACCTTAAACTTGTGACACTGTAGGTTCGGTAAAACATAGACATGAACGAAAGTCCTTCGTTCACTGACCGGCAGCGGAACTGTGGATGTCCATATCAATCCCTATGATTACAAGAATGACATTCGAGTGAACCTTTGGTTATCATGTGATGTTCCCTTTGCTTCACGATACTTTTCAAAACCCGTGGTGAGATGTGTCGGTATCCTCTTGAGCCATACACATGCTCACTATACCGGTATCCTCATTGTTGGATTTGTTCTTCTTTCTCGTTGACATGTTCCGGCATCCCCGTGACGTAGTCACCTGTGTCTGGCCAGACGATGATGGATGTTATCACACCGAGAGGGCCTTAAAAATACCTCTTCATTGTCGGAGGAGCAAATTTCACTCTTGAGCTATCGAGTCACTTGTCAAACTTTCCGACAAACCTGTAAGTTGTCGTTATGATAACCGTGTTACAGATGACGTTTAAGCAACCCCAAAGCTCATCGTACGGTAAAAAGTGACTACGATACCCTCATGGTCTAAGGAACTAAAATACACCTTAACACTCCGTGTTATAACAATTGACTTACGATGATATTATTCCCAGGTAAAAATCGAATTGCTGAGTAGTAAATATTTTGGACAAATTTTGAGCGCTAATTCTAAAAACCCAAATACTTTTAACCTGAATCACCGACCTAAATTTCCGGGTAAACCCGAACGCCCCCCAGGCTGAGCTCTAACAGCAAACCGGCCCGGGCCAACTACACGGCAGATCTCATATGGGCTTGGACGGGCCCCGATCCTCTCCAACGAGGCAACGACCATATAGAAACGAACTGGCCTTCTCGAAAAAATAGAAAAAAACTGTTTTAGAATAGAGATCGAGAGAGAATTGAAACAGATGTAAGATCGAACAGTATCTCTTTATTGATGACAAACAAGGTTATATATACAGAGTGAGGGGGCGTGTCGTGCGGATGCGACCCTTACAAAGGCGGTAACCAATGACGGTTACTTATCTAAGGCGGTTGTTAAGCATGGATTATTAGGATTATAATTAATCCTTAACACTCCCCCTAATCTATGCTTCACTAGGTGAATATGCATCATCTTGATAGACTCCTCCTAATATATGGCCGCCCTTGAGAATGTTCGTCATCTTCATCTTGAGAGATCATTTATATAATCTTGAAAGTCTCCTCTAAAAACCTTGTGGGAAAAATATGAGGAGAATAGTGCAAATATGTTGCTAAAACTCCTTTAAACCCAGTGGGAAAATTAATAAGGAGAAAATGGTGCAACATATAATGAATATTGTCTCTTAATAACTCATATGAGAAAAAACCTTTGAAGAAGGAGAAAACTCATTGGTGAGTTTAGAGAACAATTAATATGCCTTGAGTACTTTCTTTAAAAACCCCGATATGGAAAATAGAAAGTATGACATATGATCTTTGAGAAGATATTGACTCATTAAAAACCATTATGAGAAACTTTGAGAGAAAACTCATAAGAGAAAAGAGTGTGATATGATATGCCATTGAAAACTCCTTTAAAACCCAGTGGGAAAAATATAAGGAGAAAATGATATGACATATACAGGCACTTGTGTTCATATTGTCTCATTAAAAACCTTTTATGAGAAACCATTAGGAAAAAACTCCTGAAGGGAAAAAGAGTAAAATATATGCAATCTGATGATTGTAAACAGGTTATAGTTTGGGAGATTACTCCCCCTGAACTTTGGAAATCCGGAGGATGTCTCATACCAATTTCATTGACATGATCATTACATTGTGAATGATCTGTTGGATTTTCACAGTATTTTGTTTGATATTGTTTCCTCACTTTCTATAATTTGTGAGGATACGTAATTTCCGAGCAATGTGCTTTATGATATTGCTCTTCATATAACCTGTAGGTATTGAGTAACACAAGTGGTAGCGTCTTGATAAATCAAGTTATGTGATTCTGATGAATCTCAATCACATGATTTTGAGTGTGCTTAATCATTCTGCTAAGCCATGAATGTTTTGCAATGCTTTTAGATAAAGCAATTATGTCAGAATGATAACTGGAAATAGCCATTAAAGGCCATTTAGATGACTTCCATATGAAGGCCATTCCTGCAAATTCAGTCATTGATATGGCATTGTTGGGATCAAAGAAAGAGCCAATATCATTTCATAATATCATGGTCATATCTTGATTTTCCTGATGGAATTGCCCAAGATTCATTGTGAGCTTGAGATATAAGCTAATATTTCTTATATCAGCCATATACCTTTTGTTGGGGGTTCACTCTGAACAAAGATAGAAAATATAGTGTCAGGCCTGACGTAGTTTGCAATTATATGAGTGCTTTGACAATAGTGAGATATAGAACTTCAGGTCCTGATATCACTTAATTATCACCCCTAGGTATGAATGGATTTGTATCCTATCAGGGGTAATATGACCATATTACATGTCTTTTATTGGTATGATATATCCACATTGAACTTCTCATATATGTTTTGGATATATGTAGACTGATATGTATTCTTGAGAGAATGCTTAAGTTGTAAACTTAAGCTAAATTTGGTTGAATCCAAATTTCCCGTCTTGAGATGATTTTGTGCATGTTTAGGTCTTGTATAGACATTGATGATGAGGTCATCAATATACACTGAGGTGATGTAAGGAAATCAAATTTCTGATTTCTTTATTAAAACACATAAATAATCATCATTATTTGAGTAATCCTTTTGAAGAAGGAACACATTTAGTCGGTAGTACCATATGATTTTCGACTAATTCAAGTCATAGAGTGACTTATGAAGTTTTACACAAAACTTGTTGCGATTTGCTTCTGGATTCGGAAGTATAAGCCCTTCAGGGACTTCAATAGAGATTTCCGAAATGAGTGACTCATATGAGTATGTAGCCACTTCATCCATCAACTGCATGGATAATATTATTATTTTTATTGCCAATGATATTTAGTATCGAAACTTAATTCCACCCATACCAAGAGGGTATGTTACATCGTAATCGATGTCGGGTCTCTGCGTGAACTCTTTTGCTACAAGCCTCGCTTTCTCACCACCTCATAAACTTTGTCTATGAATGAGAGGTTTTTAGTATTCCATATGGAAGATACTTATGAGGAGTAGGTATTACTGCGTAAATACCACTCGTTTGCAGAGCGAGTGTTATTCTTCAATACTTGCTTCCTTTTATGTGAACCAATATGAGTGCAAGAAGCACTCTACCATGGATTTTGGTTCAGGACCCAAAAGGTTTTAGCAATTTGAGAAGAAATATATGTCGACAAATGTAGTCTTTAGTTTATATGATTCTGATGGAATCACTGAAGTTTGTGGATATTATATTTATTCCTTTTTAACTCCTTGTGATTTCCTACAACAAGAAAGTCAAGGTGTTTCGATGTCCCAGCATCAAAACTTTTGTGCACAGTTATGCCGGGTTTAAGATGATGAGCATCCTATGAGGTGTCTCTCAACTTGATGTTGAATTACATTTACTGGTTGAGGATGTAATTTCCTGTGTTTCCGCGGAAGCATATGAGAAGTTATATCTCGTCTGGTCAGACTTTCTCCCCCTCTTGCTCTCATTTGGGGAGAAGAGTGTTTTATCAGGTACCTCCACTCTTTCTGACACTTTACTGCAGGAATATAGAATTTGTGACACCTTGTCATCAGTAAATGTATATGGCTGATTTGCAATATGTTGCAAATATATGATTCTCTAAACTTCTAGTTTAGATTCTTTGAGTACATGGATATATATAAGGATTGAATGTCAATAACATTTCTAATTTATTTCTCGGCATTCTTTGTGGTACTTATCTCCCCCTAATGCCGAAAATATCCTTATTGCTGATGCAATCAGCATACGGGCTATGAATATTTTTGATTGACGGATAAATTGTAATTCCTCACATAGATCCCTAATTTTCTGTGAGGGCCCATTGATGTACGCTGGAGTGGTGATATCGGTATGTAACTGAATAATTGCAGATGGGAAATACTTTGTTGATTTCCACGTAGTTACTACAAGGGGAAAGTAGTATGATATGCAGTTGGTATGATTTAGATCATACTTACGGTGTGTAAGGCCATATGTGTCCAGCAAGAGGCTGGTAAACTTACAATTCTTAAAAAGTGGTCATGTAATTCATTTGACTATCTTTGATAAGAAATTTAGTTTAACCATTCTGGGTATGTACATAGAGTATTGAATGCAATAAAAAACATTCTTGTGAAATGAGTTCAACGACATTGTCCATTCGAATGGGTTTATACTTTGTTCAGGAGAATTTGCTCCTACTTTGATAAGTTAAGCAATTTATTGGGTAAGATCATGGTTGTGTGTGATAAGAGACACACTTAAAAACATTTTATGAATGTGTATATGAGTACCATGAAGTATCTATATTACCCCAGATAATGGTTCAACATTCCACATATATCTTTTGAATGTGTTCAAGGAAGAATAAGTGGCTCATTTAGAATTTTAAGGTGAGAGTTCCTTAAAACAGATTTCCCCCATGACACATATGGTACACATATAATCTGATGATATGGGGAATATTTTGCAACTTATTAAGTTGTGACCAACAGAATTGTCAATAATTTTCTAATCATCCCCAAACTAGGATTAGAAAATCATTGTGTACGCAACAATATTGAGTATGAAATGAAACATACATTCAAATTTATCAAATATTGTATCCAAGGGATATGATATTGGACATTTTACTACATGTAGTAGTACAGGTATAGGCTAATAATATGTTGGGATAGTTAGGAGATTACCTGGGGTCTCCGATATTATTGAGTGCAAATTAGTTCACCCTCCATTTTCTGCACTAGATTTTGGTCCTCCTTCTAATGAAGATTCTGAGAACAATCCGTTACCAGAATCTGGTTGTTATTTGCAAATTTTCAAATTTATCCCATTGAACTTATCTGCTTTTCAATAAATTTCTGGCATGGTTTAACCGTATATTTGAGGGTTTGGTAATCGTAGGTAAGATATGTGTATAACCATACATCTGACAAACTTGATAGTTGTCTTTCTGATCGTTAGAAAATGATCTATTCCTAATTAAGAGGTAATTATGTCTTTGGTTGTCTTTTAGCCTCCACTTTACTTCGAGTTTCTCATGGTTCTATTTTGTGACCACTAACTTGCATAGTATTCTCGGTACTGGCAAGAATTTTAAATTATGGTATAGCACCCGTTGGGTGAATCTGATGATTTTAAGAAATTCCATGTTACTTGATCATAAAAATGGTAGTACCATCTTAAGAGGATGTAAAGTGCATTAAGAGCTTTTCAACCGGATCTGCATATGAAAATACTTGATCACGGGATCTCAACTTGAAGTTGATTACGTGACAGAGTTGTGAGCTGCGATTGACTTGAGGTCTTTAAAAATGAATGGGTGTTCATGATGTGCTCATGGCAGCATGTTTCTCTTAAGGGAAATATTGGAGGTGAACAAATGTTCATCCATCATGTACTTAGTTTGAGAACTAAGTGAAGTTGGTGACATTTAAAATGCATATGTACATATTTAGCTATCAAGAGAATAGCCATGGAGTTTTTTCGAACGTGGGGTTAGAGTGGCAATAAGGCCACAAATGGATACAATGACTGATGTCCATGACCCATCTTCAAATAATTACTCCCACCTAATGTGAGTTAAGTGCATTTGAAAATGCCAGCCATGTGTTGCATGAAATGATCATGCAATATTTAATTTACTTCTTTGAGTAAAAGATAAATATGGATGAAATGATCTTGTTGAGCACAATCCACCAAGGTGATGCTTGGTAAACATGGGGTGTAAACCTTCAATATAGTGCATGCAATGTAATCGTTGCTAATGTTTTGGGCTTCTTTCTTGAGGAAAAGGTGTAACTTTAGAGTCATTGCCAAAACGCATGGACTTTGCATGTTTAACATTGGTTTGTCACTATAAAAGTAACAACCAAAAAATGTGATGTGGACATTGCAAAAGTGTTGAGACACTCAATCGTTGCCATAATTATGGAAACCATCTTGATGGATGGGCAATACTATAGTTAGAAATAGTGACATAGTCTCCACTCCATGTATTTTACCAATGTAATAGAAGTCAATCACGATTATATGCAAATATTTATGTAGTTTCCTATGACATATTCAAGCAAAATGAGGCTTGAATAGTTGATATTAGCATACAATACCATTTCGGCATATAGCGAGTGTGCAAGAACAATATTTACTATGAGAGTAAAATATTTTAGTGAACAACAACAAATGCTTCAGAGGAGCAAATTTTTGTATGGCTGATGCCTTATAGCCATATGTGTAGACCTCAATTTATATAGGATAACACTTTGAAGATAATCACCAATATGGTGTAGATCTCGTAGTAATAGAAAACATAGACTGACTTTTGTCAGTAGATGTTTATAATTCTATTACCTTATGTTATGCTAAATGTATGAAATCACTTTGAAGGTAATCATCTGTTAGGGTGACATGATGTAGACCTTGCAGTAGTAGCGGATAATCTGTAAGGTTTTGCAGTAGATGCCACCAATACCTTGTGATTCGTAAATAAATTTTGGGTACTCACATTAATATTTGGAAGAGCATGTTGAAGGTCCAAATAAATTTAATTTCAATTGTATAACCTAGTTGTTGCACTGACATTACATGTTACACTGAATGCTTGAGGCACACACATTGAACATGTTGAATTTTTGTCGTCTTCTTCTAGATAGAATAATCATTTACAATTTGTAAATGCAATACGGAAACTGAGTCTCCTATCCAAACTTGCAAAATAGTTGAGGACCAAATCTACAATTTAAATTATGTACATATACTGAATTGCAGAAGAAACTAAGCCTGATGGAACATTCTGCAAGCGCTATGTACTGCGCATAGTTTCAAAATGAAGGACTAAACCATTAGTTTAGTAAATCCTAGTAACCCACGTCTTGTACGCTGAAACTGCCGAGATGTATATGTGATATACAGATGTACAATGGCTAAATTGAAACAATGCCAAAGAGTCATACTCCGCACAGCCACGAATCGATCTGGCTGTACACAGGAATAGCCATGGCCTCCGGAGCGACTGCAGGCCATGGGACGGCCGTTGGCCTCCGCTGTCTTCGCCGGCCGTTGCGCCGTGAGTGGGCGTGGCCGTTGGCCACCACTTCCGCTGGCCGCCACCACCGATTTTGTGGAGAGGGACATGGGGGCCGCCCCGAAACCGAGGGCCGCCTCAGGCCAATGGCCGCCGGCGTGCCTGGGAACCCGCGTCGAGGCCGATGGCCGCGGGTCGTGCGCGCCGCGTCGTGGTGCTCCTCCGGAGGGAGGAGCGTTGCCGCCGGGATGTGGCCGCCGCCGCCGTAGACGGTCGGGCCGATGGAGGCCGCACGTGCGACCTCAACCATCCTTATCCAGGGGAAAAAGGAGTAGGAGTGGGGACAAGCCGCCGCCGATCGGACCTTCCTCAATCCGGAATCGAGTGCACTGATCCGCGGCCGATCTCATTTAAGAGGTTAGAACATCACAAATTGAAGAAATCACATAGTATATGCTTACAGTTATTGGTATGGATTTTCGATCGAGTGATCCTGGATGCCAGCGCCCGTGTCCTTTTCTGTGCGTCTTTCTTGTGTAATTGAAAATTGTGCCCAATTTCATGTTCTTATGTTCCTGCTTGGAGTATGATCAATCCGCTCAATTGATTGATTTTCTGTCCTTTGGCAGAGTGTGTTCGAGGCTTCCGATTGTTGAATCGATGGAGGCTGGCGCTGTGTTCTTCCATCGGTTCTTCCTCTTTGATCTTGGCCGAGGGTGTGTTCTTCTTTCTGCATGGCCAAATCGCTTGTTTTGGAGAGCAGCAAGTGCTGATAACGTGTTTTAGAATAGAGATCGAGAGAGAATTGAAACAGATGTAAGATCGAACAGTATCTCTTTATTGATGACAAACAAGGTTATATATACAGAGTGAGGGGGTGTGTCGTGCGGACGCGACCCTTACAAAGGCGGTAACCAATGACGGTTACTTATCTAAGGCGGTTGTTAAGCATGGATTATTAGGATTATAATTAATCCTTAACAAAAACAACAGGGCCGGTGCCCGGCGAGAACCCTAGCTGACGTGGCAGCGTAGGCAGAGCAGGAGAGCGGCGGCTCGCGCGCGCGCGCCCCCATTCCCGCCGCTGCTTCCATTCCAAGGTGAGACAGCTCTTCTCCCGAATTACCTCTCGATTCGTTACTAGATTGCGTCAGATGCGTGCATTACATGCGTGGTTCATGGTCTTAGGCTTCGTTGTCAAAATTCCATCTCCGTTCATGCCGTTCGAAGAACTACTTGAAATCCTCTAGTAGCAGTAGTAGTTTGTGTAATTTACTTCAGTTATGATAGAGACCAGTGCTATCCACAGTACAATGATGAGGCCCAAAAGTGGCGGGTTTGAAAGCAATTCCGGATTTCTTAAGAGAAAAAAGGAGTCAAACCGGTGGTTATGCTCTTCCTGTGTCCCAGGGGCGGTTCTGTGTAGTTTGTCTTGTGCATGAGATTTTTTTCAGTGTACGTTGCTGCTGGCAGTTGTTCCTGTTCCTGTTCCTGTTGTTTACAAGTTCTGATGATGCACTGTAGTTCAGTTTAGCTTGTTAGTTCTGATGATGCTCTGTAACGACCTTGCAGCAAGGCTTCACCTTTGAAACTGTATATCAGGGGCAATGCTTCAGGATGACTGGTCTATGAGTGCTGTTATCCTTGCATTTTATCTGTAGGAGGAGCTTTGAAGGTTTGTCAGGGCGGAGAAGATGGTTCTCAAGTATGTTACTGTCTTTGATGTCGTGCAGAAATGCTAAAGATTTGTAAAATTGCTTCTTCCAATCTTACTTATTCCTGCATTTGTGTTCATACAGGACAGAGCTCTGCCGTTTCAGCGGTGCAAAGATATACCGAGGGAAGTGTATCCGATTCATCCGTTCAGACTGTCAGGTAAGCCCTTGTGTCCTTTCGTTATTGTTCATGGAATGAAAATAACTAGAAATTCTCTAACATTCTGCTGCACCTTCTTTGTGTGTGCCCAAAATCAGGTTTTCCTTTTCTCGAACTCCAAGTGCAAGTGCTACTTCCACAACCATCTCAAGCCCGCTAAGCTCACATGGACGGCCAGGTTCAGGAAGCAGCACAAGAAGGTACATGCAAATAAGCCAATCCCTTTAATGATAAACTCCACATCCTAGTTCAGCATAAGATTCAAAATGTTACTAGTATGTCGTATTATAGTGATCTGCTTAGGCAGTGTAAGAGGTGCGTTCATCTGGTAACTAATTGACTTGCTTAAATATTTCACCTGATGAATAATTTCATTTGTCAGTACCTAGCGACAGTCAAAGAAAGTGACATATCTAGTAAGTCTCAGGGACTAGAATGATTTGGTTACCAGTTTACCACAATGCCAGATAGTCTGTTGATAACATAAATGATATGGATTGCTTAATCATGTGTAATTTCCATTCCTGTGCTTTGCACAAACGGGCGTATTGTTTCTTAGCTTAGGTCTCTGGTTTATTGTGTTTTCACCGATGCTCCATCACTCGCTGTCCTTGTTTTTATAAGCAACTACAAACTTTATGTTTGTGCATATGAAATTATGAAGTTGTGCTTATAATTTTTTTTGTGGTGTATGGTTGCAGGATATCCATGCTGAGGCTGCAAAGAAGAGGCGGCGCACAACCAAAAGGCCATATTCCAGGTCTATTGTCGGTGCTTCCCTTGATGTCATCCAGAAGAAGAGAGCTGAGAAGCATGAGTGTATGGTTGCAGGATGTCCATGCTGAGGCTGCAAAGAAGAGGCGGCGCACAACCAAAAGGCCATATTCCAGGTCTATTGTCGGTGCTTCCCTTGATGTCATCCAGAAGAAGAGAGCTGAGAAGCATGAGTGTATGGTTGCAGGATATCCATGCTGAGGCTGCAAAGAAGAGGCGGCGCACAACCAAAAGGCCATATTCCAGGTCTATTGTCGGTGCTTCCCTTGATGTCATCCAGAAGAAGAGAGCTGAGAAGCATGAGGTCCGTGATGCAGCCAGGGAAGCAGCTCTCCGGTAACACTTCCTTCTCCCTGGCTTCCGACCCCTGCTTCTAGATATTGTGATGTGCTATACCATGAAAACTAGTATGAACCAACATGTTCTTCTTCTGTTGCATGTCAAACTAGGATTGTTATACCTGTCAACTGAGCATCATCCGTGTAATATCCACTATGTGTTTCTGTTCCTGTTTAATCAATGTACAAACATGAGCGCAGTCTTGGCACCTCGATTTTCTGTATGATGTGCATCTGTGAGGTACTTACTTACAGGGTAACTTTTCTATAACAGTGAGATCAAGGAGCGCATCAAGAAGACAAAGGACGAGAAGTGAGCTAAGAAGGTGGAGGTGACGAAGTCCCAGAAGAGCGCCGGAAGGGTCAACGCCCCCAAACCCGGTAAGGCCCCCAAGCTCCGCGGCGGCGGCGGTGGGAAGCGCTAGGCAGCAACGCCCAGTTATGTGACCAACGTCAAATTCTGAACCTAGTAGTTATGTGATGGCTTACCCAGTATCTTCAGGAATGTTTTGCTCAAACCTGCTGCTGCAGTATCCATACTCCGGGTGCGCAAAACTGTAGTGGGGATCAAAGTGGAGGCAGTTTTTCCTGTTTATCTGGTCAATGTGAAGATTGTTTTATGCTTATCCGATTGATGTTTCTTTTGCGCCACGCTGTCGATGTTTGACTGTCCATGACCTAAGAGCTAAGAGCATCTCCAATAGATGATGTTTTGATGGTCCAAACCGGTGATGGTTCAAATTTGAAGCACCAAAAAATACTTTTTACATCTTCAAAAAAGGCTCAACTCAAACAGATGGTCCAAAACGAAGATGTAAAAAAAAGAGCAACTCCAACAGATGGTCCAAAACGAAGATGCAAAACCGGCGGCTGCTGTTTAGCCACTGTATAGCCGCACTTATTACAAAAAATATCTAAAAACAATATAAAAATATTATACATGTCCACAATATCAAATTATTACATAGTTCTTCAAATCCACGAGATCAGATGCAACACAAATACAACATAGTTTTGCACAATACAACATAGTTTTTCACAAACAAATAATGAATCTATGCGGCTCTTTCGCCATGCCATTTCCAATGCTCATCTACAATGCAGATAACCACCGTCAAACATACTATCCAATCCCAATTTAAATCATCAAGTTTCATCGTTTTTTTACCTCGGGGAATACCGTCGAACACCTTGTGCGTGGGGTGGAAGAAGATGGCCAGCGGTTGGATTGGTCGCTGCTGCGGACGGCGGCGTAGAGGAGAAGGGAGCACGGCGGCCGGCGGAGCGGAGCTATATGGGCTGCCGGACAGCCGGAGTCGGCGAATCCAGCCGCGGCTGCTTCCTGAAACGGCGGCGCCGGGGCGGCTGCGAGACGCCCTTCGACGGGGGAGGCGACGCGGGCTAGGGCGGCGGAGGGTGGCAACGGCGACTTGGGCGGTGCCGGCGGCGACTTTCGACGGCTGGTGCTCGGTCGCGGGCGGGTGGTCGCGAGGCGGAAGGAGAATGAAGTGGCGGTTGGTCGTTTGGCGGGCGGCCGCTGTTTTACATCAGTTGTATCTCGTGATGTAAATTTGCATCACGAAGTTTTCAATTTTATATCTCTGGAAGGCGGTGGTCCAATTTTTTTTACATATGAATCGTCTGTTGAAGCAGCGTTTTCTGCTCTCGAAGATCGAAAAGTTAGGTAATTTTATATATGGATTGTCTATTGAAGATGCTCTAATGCAGCCGGTCTTCTTTAGAAGCATTACCGTGCCTGTCATTATCTCCGAAGCTTCCCCTCAATAACTAGATGTTAATCCATGCGGCGCACGGACGAAATGTCGTCGGAGCGTGACCCTGTGAGGTGATGCTGCTTTTGGCTGGGTCGGGCCGCCAGGGAAGCTGTTGATTCAACGGCCGTGGCCGCCGAGCACTTGTAGATTGGTCCTGGTAGGTGTTGAGATTAATTTCGCAGCTACGTTGGTCGGTGCCAGGTTCAGCGCACCTCGCTCCTCCGGGGGAAAATTAGTAGTACTAGTAGTACAAGGTTCAGTGAACCTCGTACCGACACCAACCCCAGGATCACGTGTTTTGCCTTTTAATTTGTTTTTAGCGTGATTGTCTTGATAAGACCGAAGGGGTGGCTTAATTAACGCTTAAAGAAACGATCGTTGTCTCAGACGGACAGGATCATATCCGATCGTACGGCTACTGGGCGCCGACATGTCACTTAAGCGACAGAAAAGCACGTGGTAGGTGAAGCTCACCACATGCTTTCTTCAAAGATTGTTTGGCAAATCACGTGTGATCGTAGTTTTGTTCCCTTCATCTGACTAAAGATTTTTTGTCTAGTTTGCATCTACTTTCTATGTAGTGACCTAAACGCTCTTATATTTTTTACGAGGAGAGTAATAATAATCTAATAAAAAAGGAATTTTGTTCCGTTCATTTGACTAAAGATTAGATTTTTTTCTAGTTGCCATCTAATAATCTAATAAAAAGGGAGTTTTGTTTAGTTCTTGGGATCAAAATCTGCATTGCCGTAGCTTTGAAAGGGCGGTTTGAGCAGGCCAGAAATCTTGAGCTCGGTCAGCAACTTGCAAAAGCTATCCGTTGGACTTCAGGTCGAGGTTGATCCTCCAATGAATCGAAGTCACTCTTGTGTCAGCTTCGTTTGTCTCCCTCAGCACCTGGCGTGGCATGCCAATGAGTGTTGATGGGCACACGACCTCACCTCACTCCCCTCTACCAGGCAGCGATGGGATCGACCTCCTGCCTCGTGTGTGCAGTAGGTCGCAGACAAAGTTCCAGCGGAAAGGCGTTCACACCATCTCCGGCGTCCGTGCAGGTTCAGTGCACCCCGGCTCGTACGTGCAACTGGATCGCTGGGGCGGGATCATTGCGCTCTGAAAAAAATGCATGGCAGTAGTACATCTCAGCAGCCGTGCCTGCCGCAGCCACGTACGCCGAGGCCGTCGACCCGATCGACCACCCACGCCTTTCCGATATCTCCCCGACGTGTCTCCGTGCGTGTCGCTCGCGGTCGACAGCGCCGAGAGCGACGGCACGTCGCACGTCCGACCCACCCACGCCGGCTTCCCTCCCCAGAAATGTGGACCACGTCGCGGCCCGGACGCCGATGCATCTGGACACCCCACGCCGAGCAGCACGCACAGACACAGGAGACCGACCGATCGATCGTGTCGAGGCGCGCCCAGCGCCACGCGACGGCCCGCGACTCGGTGGTCACCGTCGCACGCTGCGCGACAAAGGAAGGCCGGGCGGGGCATGCGTCCGGCCGGCCGCCGCCTGATGGGGGGTTGGGTTGGGGGTGAGTCGGCCACGAACGATCCGGTGGACCGGTTGGTCGCCGCGTGTGCAGCTGCGTGACCGCAACAATTCGGGAAAAAGCGTAGGATTGTGTCGCGACTTGCGAAGGGATAAGCTAGCTAGCGCTGCTGCGGTGTGGTGTTGTGCACCGGGCGGCCGAATCTTCCCGACGAGTGCCGAGCCTGCATCGCGGTGGTAGTGACCCGCGATGATTCGATCAGCCGTTTCCGGCGCTGCTATGTGCTATCATTGCGTGGTCGCGTCCGGAAGTGACGGGACAGAAAGGGCTTGCTGTCACGGACAGATCTTATGGCAATTCCAAAGCGCCGACCCATCTCGCGTGGACATGTGACGAACGCTCGCGGCGTCCTTCTTTGGTCTGTGGCACATCATCTTCTTTTTTTCCACACGCGCCTCATAGTCATCAGGGCCACCATGCGAATATTTTCCACTCCGGCCCCGTACTGCGGACATCATCAGTGTCTGGCACGCCAGAAGTTCTTCGCGAGTGGGCACCTACACATTGCGTGGAAACCGTCTTCTGGTTCCACACCATAAATGGGACACACGTCAGTATGTTTAAGGTGGCGTGAAAATTTATTTTTCCAAGTGGCCAGAGAATTGGAGACAAGCCTCCATGCAAAAACGCGTACCTTCGGGGGAGCAGGGCATCCCATATGATCTTCCAGATGGCGCGACGACCATCCGGTGCCCTGCTCGTGGCGGTTGCCGATGGACGCTCGAACTCGTCCATGGCTAAGCGATAGGCGGATCGGGCGGTGAAGATACCGTTCTTCCCCGACGCCCAAGCGATGATGTCATCAGTGATACAGGGCGACATGCGAATGCTGGTGATGGTGTCAACATCCACGGGGAGGAAATGGCGTCGAAGAAGGTCCAGACGCCATGCGCTAGACTCGTCCAAGAGCTCCGCCACTCTCCTGAGGCGGCAAGTACCTTGCTGTGAGATGGGCTGGCGCGTCGGCTCCCTAGGCAGCCAGGGGTCTCGCCAAATTCTGATTTTTGCCCATCCCCAATGCGCCACACGATGCCTTTCTTCAGCAACTCGAGGCCATACTGAATGGCCAGCCAAGTCGGGGAAGCGTTCCCCGAGAACCCGGTGTCTTCGAGGCGGCCATCCGGATAATAACGAGCCTTTAGTACCTGCGCACACAAGTTATTAGGATTAGTGAGCAAACGCCACGCCTGTCACATCATCTTCATTCCCATCATTTCTCTCCCGCCCTCCCACCATGGCCGCCCATGCCTTGGCCCTGAAGAAGCTGATGAAGGAGATCACCCGGAGGAGTGTGCGGCCGAGACTACGAAGCAAGCCAACCGAAAGAAGAGGGGCAAGAAAACAGGAGACACCGCGTACACTGACGCCATCGCCGTCAAGGCCGCGCAAACTGCCCTCCTCCTGCTAGGGTTTCACGACCAGGCCTGCTCGCCGCCGCCATGGCGGCCCGCTGACCCAAGCTACCAGAGTTGCCGCGCATGTCAACAATGTCACCGATGTATGGGTACCTTTCTGGACACGACCCGACAACGTCCCACTACTCCATGTCACCTTGGGAAGGATCACCGAAAATGAGTGACACCATGTCGATCGTCCCGTGGCGCCTTCGATTGTTCTCAATGCCACACCTATGGCTGGCCAGTCCACCGGACGCAAAGTAAGCGCCTGCCGGCGGTCTCCCCGACAACTTTCCCCGATGCCCGCAACCTATTTGATGTAAGCCACGTATTGGGGAGTGTGAGCTTAGCAATGAAAGGCCATGTTCAATTGTTGTTGAAGCAGACGATGTTATATGTGGACGGTATCACTTTGCTGAAGGTGTCATATGGTATAGTTCTCGTCTCCCCTCGGGATGCTCAGGAGAAACCCTAAATCTCGGTCTTTTCGGGTCTAACGATGGCTCTTGTTCTTTCTAGCTTCTCTTCCTGATTGAAGTTGCCTTACCGCCGACCGTGCTGACGAGTTTTTGGCATGGATCGTTGGCTTCACACTGTTATTATGGCAACGGATTCGGCGATGGCCGTCTATGATGAAATCAAAGTACCTAGCTCTTAGAAGAGTACAGACAACGATGATGAGAATTGCACACAACCTTCACATTCTTCTCGGCGGCGTGGTGGAGTGTTTTGTTGTGAGCCAGGTCAACCGGTGGTGCTCTTTGGACTATATATCATGTCCAATGACAGCTCGTGTCAGTTTTATACTGGTAATTTTCCGACTTTTATCCAGTTATCCACAATTAAATGGATATGCATACCACTTGAGGCAATAAGTACCTGCTACTATCAAAATATGTACTTAGAATAGTGTGTTCCATCCTCCTACAATAAGGGCATCTCCAACGGCAGCCCGCAAATTTTCTCTCACATCTGTCCGCGAATAGGGGAGACCAGTCCGCTAACACGGATGTGGGAGGACGACATCCAACGATTCCCGCATACATTTCAAACCACATTTTAACTAACCGGACGAAATTCATGTAAACCGGCCGATATTCATTAAAGTTCGGATAGAAAATAGCACAAATCATTCATACATAGCATGCAAATTAAGTCTAGTACAACAATGTCTCTAATTCGACTAGATCCTGGATGTCCAACAAATTTATCGGACTTCTTTGATTCAAAGGAATTCTATAGGAATTTTGGAGGATTGAAATTCTTAGGTTTTTTTTCCTATGTTAGTTCTTTGATTCATAGGATTGTTTCCCATAGGAATTTCCATATGGGATCTTTTGTACTACATTTCATAGGAAATCTAACATTCACTTCAATCTCTTTTTACAATGTCTTTATTTTTTCAGTGACATCAAACACTCCTTGCTAATCCTATAGGATTCAAGTGGGCATGCCACTTCAATCCTCTACTTTTCCTATTCCTACGTTTTGAAGCCCTTCATGAGCGGATCATGTCGTTCCACACATACTCCCCCTTTAGCTTCATCCAATAGTATGTGCACGTAAATGGCCGTCCCTCTGTCCTATGGTACACCACGGCGGCGCGCGTGCGGGCTACATATAATATATAGACCAACATTGAGTGAATGAATCAATCAACAAGTTGAGCAAGAGGAAGTAAAACTTACGATCTCGTCCTCTGCCGCGTGCAATGGCCACCTTGCCTCGAGCTGACGAACCACATTGTAAAACTTGATGACGCTGACCTGGATAGCGTGCCAGCGATATGACAACGACCTCATGTTGCGTGATTGAATGATGTACATGTCGTAGGGCGCAATGTACTTTCGTGCATGAAAGTTTTCATGCACTTGCTCCCAGAAGGGCTCCCCTCTGTTCTTGCCTATAAAATCCGTGGATATGGCCGGTCACGCATCGCACAACAACTCATCCTCCATGGTAGAGTAGCTCATCATCCTTCGTACCCTAAAAATGACATAGCATTTGAAAATAAGCTCCATATCATTTGACAGACACCTGCCAGGCGTGGTGTCCGCCATGGAGGTCGTCGACAGGGGGCGGAGTATACCTGGGTAAAAACGGATCCAGGGTGGGCAGCTCCGTCGTAGGCGCGTCGCTGCTGGTTGCGGACATCCGACAATGGCTCTTTGGCGGCTGGAGACGTACAACAGCGGCGGCGGAGGTGGAGGGTGCGGATGCAAAGCACAGGAGAGAAGGGCGGAGTGGCAGGAAATGGGACCGGGAGGGGGGATTGGGTGGGCCGGGGGTTTCGGAGTCCTACGTTTCGGGTGTCCGGACTCCTGCAAACCTCCCCCCACTTTTTCTCCAATTTGCGGAAGAAATTGAGTCCGGACCGCCCCGCGGACCGATATATGTTAGCGTTGGATGGCTTCCGTGGTTCGGACAGCGTAGTCCGGACGGATGCGGTCGGTTTGCGGGTCCGCCTTGAAGATGCCCTAAATGGTGCATGTATAGAAATAATGTTACGAACTTGCCATAGCGTTACTTTTTATGCCACTGTTTAATCATACAACAACTATCTTTGTCCTAGGCAGAAAACGTACCACCACCCCTTCTCCCTCCACCCTAATGTTGTCATTGAATGATGCCACCGACCTAAGTTTGTACACTAAACTAGCGGCAAAGGGGTTCCTTGCAACAATTTCCTCGAACGTTCGGGGTATGGTCTCCCTCATCGAACAGCACCTTCGGTGGCCGAGAGCAGGTGTTGCCCTCGGGCACCGTTGGGGACGAATTTGCACACCACATGACTCTCATGCGACCTTTCACTAGTAGAAAACAGGGCATCAGTCCCGGTTCCAGAGGGCCTTTAGTCCCGGTTCTGCAACCGGGACAAAACGATCGGGACTAATGCCCACCACTTTTAGTCCCGGTCGTGTTACGAAGCGGGACTAAAGGGGCTCCATGTGGCCGCTGTGGGGCGCCCAGGCAGGATGACCTTTAGTCCCGGTTTGTAACACCGACCGGGACTAAAAAGGCAGCCACGCGCCAGCACCTGCCAAGCGTTGGGGTTGTTTTTTGAAAGGAGGGGTTATGGGTTTTGGAGGGTTTAGGGGTTTTCATATTGTGTTTCCCCTTTTTATTTTTGTGTTTACCCTTCAATTCTTTTACATTTAGGGTTTCATTTTTATTTAATGTTTTCCATTCAACTCAATGCTAGCTACTACATATAGCAATGAAGGAACCATTACACAAGATCGTCATGAACATATATATAGAGAGAGAAGTGTCGGTGTACTAAGTATTGGGCCACTAGTACCCCGTACTTGTGCACGGGCAGTTGTAGCCATCCTCGCGGCAAGGCTTGCCGGGAACAGCTCGAGGTCGATTCAAGCCATCAAGGAAATCATTAAGTCAGAGATCTGAGGATCAGCAGATAAGCTAAGCTGGAATCCGAAGGCCAGCTTCCCCGGCAAGATCCTTGCCGGGATGGCCTGTGGAGCCCGACAAGGCTTGGCGCCCAGCGAGGCTTGGCGCTCGGCAAGGCTTGGTGCCCGGCAAGATTCGGCGCCTGGCGAGATTCTGCCACTGTGCCACTGCTTCGGCATAGTAACAAGTCTGACATTCTGGGTCCTTCTCTAGATGCGTGGCAACGCGCCAGTGGAGGAGAGCTTAAGCGGTGCTGATGGGATGGCCCCTTTTTCCATCCCCAAGAAAGTGAGGACACCTAAACGGACACCTCACGGTGCATTAAATGCGCTTGTCCTAATCCATCAGGGGTTAGGTATGATACCCTGTAGCTACTTTACACCTCAATGTATGTACATTTTGCCACTGTGGAGACCCCTTTGTGATATAAAAGGAGGCCCAAGGCAACTGCTACAGAGGAGGAAAACTTCTGGCCCATTCTGCATGCGTAGCTGCTCTTTGAACGTACTGTTCATTGCAAGCGCTCCTGGAGCCTGGGCTCAAGAACATTAATAAGAACACAAAGCAGGAGTAGGGTTTTACGCTGATCAGCGGCCCGAACCTGGGTAAAAACTTCCCGCGTCGATCATTGGTTCTGCTCTTTGCGTATACCTCTCCCCCCGCCGAATCGTAAAGGGGTCTCTTGGGATCCCATAGGTGTCGTACCCCGACATCTTTGGCGCGCCAGGTAGGGGGGATTGAAGGTTGCGTGAACCTGATCTAGTGATCGGCGCCTTAGTTTCTTCATCATCTTCATCATCATGCCGCCCAAGAAGAAGAGCGCTGCGACGGCGCAACCGTCCATGTCCGTTTTGCCTACGCCTTCGCGTACAGGCGACAGTGTGGGTGCAGAAGGAAGAGGACTAGAACCCCCACGGCGTTCTGGTGATCCGAGCCAGGCGAGCGGCATCGTTCGCAGTGGCAGTGGTAACCTGCACGCCGCTGGATCTAGAGATGGCGCTGTGTTACCTACGGGTGGCACAAAGAACTCTAGAGATTGGAGGGCGCCTGCTGGAGCTCCCGCGCCGGCGCAAGCATCACGACCTACCCAGGTCGTGCATGATGAGCGACGTCATGGCGCTGGTGGTTCAGGGCGTCCCCATGAAAAGGTCTCTGCGCATAGATCCCAAGGTGCGCGGGACCAGCATACACACCGAGCTGCCGGCAGAGGTGGCGCACGGTCGCGTGACCATGGTGGTGCTCCTTCTAACATGGTTAGGAGTCAGAGCACCTCACGTACCTCGCACCTGTCGCCGCCGCCTACGCCAGCGGAAGCCTTGGCACGTGCGCAGCTGCTCCTCGATTTTCCTCCTGCTCCGGAGAAGATGGAGGAGTGGCGAGCTACTATCCAGAGCCTTATCGGCTTTGCCAACAAAGATGGGCCGCAAGAGGCAGGGCCCTCGCAGCGGAGGCCCATCGATCCGGCGCGAGCCGATGTAGAGAAAACCGGAGGTGGTGCAACCACAGTGCACTCTCCTCCGCGGCACCAGCGGCGGCCGACAACTCAGCAAGTCGACCGCCATGAAGAAGTTTCCACGGCGTCATCCGATCCACGGATGCACCGCGATCAGCGTAAAGTTCTCCAGGAACGGGGCAAGGAGGACGCTCGAACTACCATCGAGCGGCGATGGGAAGCGCGCTATCAGTCTGATAAGCACGCGGGGCCGGCTGTCGACGAGCCTGCGCCAGGGGGCGTAGGAGACTTGCCTTATGAGGTAGGGACTCCAGCGTTTACCCGTTAGCTGCGACAAGTCCGGTGGCCCGACTCCCGAACCTTCAAGCCGGAGGTCCCGGAGAAATATGACGGTAAGACCCATCCCTCGGAGTTCCTAAGCATCTACACCATTGCGGTGCAGGCTGCCGGGGGCCGAGATGACAAGATACTTGCCAACTACTTCCCGTTGGTGCTCAAACCCAACGTCAGGTCGTGGTTGATGCATCTGCCGGAGAATTCTATTTCTTCCTGGTCAGATCTGTGCCATCAGTTTGTTGGCGCCTTTGTTGGAGGCCACCAAGCTCCTGGCCAAGAGAGCGATTTGCACATCATCCCTCAGAAGGAGGGCGAGTCCCTGCGCAAGTTTATCCAGAGATTTAGCCGGGTGCAGTACAATATTCCTGACGTTCACCCTGCCGCTGTCGTTAGCGCGTTCCACCAGAACATGCGTAACCGCAAAATGTGAGAAGAGCTGGCAATGAACAAAGTCAGGAGTATTGCCGAGCTTTACGCTCTGGCCGACAAGTGCGCTCGAGCTGAAGAGGGGAGGAAACTCCCTGGCGAGGCTGTTGGCGCGGCGGGCGAGTCCGAAGATGAAGACGCTGCGGCCCCGTCAAGGAAAGGCCGGCGGCGGAACAGGAAGCACGGAGGCAAGGCCGTGCTTGCTGTCGAGGAATCCGACAACCCCGTCGCCGCCAAGAAGGCCAAGGTTGGTGACCCCGGCAAGGATCTTGCCGGGTGCCCTTCCTGTCAGGCCTTGGCGGCTGCCGACAAGTCGGAGAACTCCGGCAAGCAGTATTGCAAGATCCATCGCACAAAGGGCCACGATCTCCAGAACTGCCGGCAAGTTGAGCAGCTTGCCGAGAAGCAGAGAGCCGAATACGAGAGGCGAGATAAGGAGAAGGCCCAAGATGGTGCTGATGGATCCGGCAAGAAGCGCGGTGGCTGAGGGGGTCGCCGCGGCAAGGCCAAGCAGCAAAAGGATCGGCCCGCTCGGGGCCGAGACAAAGAAGGAGATGATGATGAGGAAGATGATGAATCCAGTGAGCAAGAATTCCAGAAGGCTACGGAGGCCATGTGTATCGATGGGGGTGCCTCACTGCATTCTTCCCACCGTCAACTGAAACAGTGGGTGCGGGAAGTCAATGCGGCAGAGCCATCCCCAGATGCATGTAGGCCCCTGAAGTGGTCTAGCACGCCTATCATTTTCGACGCCGAGGATCACCCTGATCGCACGACTGCGGTCGGGTGCTTGCCATTGTTGGTCTCGCCAACGATTCGCAACCTCAAGGTGACGAAAATGTTAGTTGATGGCGGGGCCGGCCTAAACTTAATCTCACCGGATGTGCTCAGGAAGCTCCAGATTCCCGACGAGGACCTCAAAGAAACGGGTACGTTTCAAGGGGTCAATCCGGGAAGAACCCAGCCTAAGGGCAAGATTACGCTGCCGGTAACATTTGGCAGCAAGCTCAACTTCAGGACCGAGAAGGTGGTGTTTGATGTCGCCAAGATCCCCATGTCATACAATGGGATCCTTGGTCGGCCAGCGCTGGCTAAGTTTATGGCGGCATCACACTACGCGTACAACGTCTTGAAGATGCCTGGGCCGTTGGGCGTCATCACTATCCATTCCGATAAGAAGGATGCGCTCATCTGTGCTGATCAACTTTACCGGGAAGCAGTTGCAGCAACTGCCATCAAGGCACCTGCTCCTGCCGCTGGAACTCCCGGGGGGAAGAAGAAGACCGGCAGGAACCTTGGCGCGAACTCCGGCAAGCGCACCTCCTCGGAGTGCTGCGCTTCCGTCGAGGACGTACCAGAGAGTTCCACTGGCAAGAACAAGAAGTCCAAGGCTGCTCCGCCGGAGACCAAGAAGGTGCCTGTCAGAGAGGATGGAACGGGGGGAACTTTCACCATAAGTTCCACCCTAGATGACAAATAGGAAAGCGCGCTCGTTGCTTTCCTGCGGGCGAATGTCGACGTGTTTGCATGGCAATCGTCTGACATCCCCGGTGTTCCCAGGAAGGTAATTGAGCACCACCTTGCTGTCTGTCCTCATGCGTGGCCCGTCAAGCAAAGGGTCAGGAAGCAAGCCTTGGAGCGACAAGAATTCATTGCCGAAGAAATTAGAAAGCTGGAGGCGGCAGGACTGGTCAAAGGAGTGCTTCATCCAACCTGGTTGGCCAATCCGGTTGTAGTGCGGAAAGCGAATGGGAAATGGAGGCTTTGTATCGATTATACAGATATCAATAAAGCTTGTCCAAAAGATCCCTTTCCCTTGCCGCGCATCGACCAGATTGTGGATGCCACCGCTGGTTGTGATCTCCTGTCCTTCCTTGATGCCTATTCAGGGTATCATCAGATTTTTATGGCAAAAGAAGATGAAGAGAAGACCGCCTTTATCACCCCATGTGGTACGTATTGTTTTATACGAATGCCTTTCGGGTTGAAAAGTGCTGGTTCAACATTTGCCAGAGTAATCCAGATTGGTTTTGAGCCTCAACTCCATAGAAATATGGAGGCGTATATGGATGATATAGTGGTCAAAACCAAAGACAAAGCAACGCTCATTCAAGATTTAGAAGAAACATTTGCAAATCTGCGCAAGATCAACTTGAAGCTCAATCCTGAGAAGTGCGTGTTCGGTGTTCCTTCCGGCAAGCTCCTCGGATTTTTTGTATCTTGCCGGGGAATCGAAGCGAACCCCGACAAGATCAAAGCTATTGAGCAAATTGAAGCGCCGAGACGCGTCAAGGATGTGCGTCATCTTGCCGGCTGTGTTGCTGCTCTAAGCAGGTATATTTCCAAATCTGCTGAGCGCGCCCTGCCCTTCTTCAAAATTTTGAAGAAGGCAGGTCCGATGAAATGGACTCCGGAGGCGGAGGCTGCGCTGCAAGATTTGAAGAAATACCTTTCCTCTCCGCCGACGCTAGTCGCACCTAACCCACAAGAGCCGTTGCTGCTGTATCTGGCGGCAACAAATCAAGTGGTTAGTGCTGTGCTAGTGGCGCAGAGAGAGGCTGATGAGGATGCGACACCAGCGGCAGGACCGCCAGATGACGCGGCAAGATCTTCCCCGGCAAGGGTTGATCCCGGCAAGACAGGATCTGCGCAAACAGAAGAACTAATGCAGAAGAAGAAGATGGTGCAGCGCCCAGTTTATTTTGTTAGCTCTCTTTTACAAGGAGCTAGGTCAAGATATTCTGGTGTACAGAAATTGCTTTTCGGCCTTCTTATGGCCTCGAGAAAGCTGCGCCATTATTTTCAAGCACATGAAATCACCGTCGTCACTCGCTTTCCGTTGCAACGGATTTTGCAAAATCCAGAGGCAACCGGCAGGATCGTAGAGTGGGTGTTGGAGTTGTCCAGCTTTGGCCTTAAGTTTGAAAGCACTTCGACGATTCAAAGCAGGGCCTTGGCAGAATTCATTGCAGAATGGACCCCAACGCCAGACGAAGAGGTTCAAGAAATGACTCTTCGCGGCAAGGAAATCGATCAGCAATGGGTTATGTACTTTGACGGGGCTTTCTCGCTGCAAGGCGCCGGTGCTGGCGTGCTGCTTGTCGCACCCACCGGAGAGCACCTCAAGTATGTAGTCCAAATGCACTTTCCCCGGGGGAGTTCGACCAACAACACTGCAGAATACGAGGGTTTGCTTGCCGGTCTCAGGATCGCGGCGGACCTTGGTATCAAAAAGCTCGTCATCAAAGGCGATTCACAACTTGTCGTCAGGCAAGTTAACAAGAGTTATCAAAGTCCATTGATGCAAGCCTACGTGGATGAAGTGAGGAAAATGGAAGAGCGCTTTGACGGTCTGCAAATGGAGCACGTTCCCCGTGCCGAGAACAGTATTGCTGATGACCTGTCAAAGCGTGCTGCCCTCAAGTTGCCTGTGGAACCAGGAACTTTTGTGCTCCAATTGACTCAACCATCCGTGGCGCCATCAATGCGGCAAGAAAAGAGAGGAAAGTTGAACTCTGGCCAGTACTTCCCGACAGAGCTCCCCGGAGCCGCCGGCAAGGAAGTTGCCGGGATCGACATGCCTGCCGGGGAACAACAGGCTCCGGCAGGGCCTCATGCCCTTGCTGTCGAGACGAACGTTCCCCTGGCAGAGGAGATGCCTTTAGTCCTAGCTGTCGAGCCTTAGGCTCCAGCATGGGCGCAACACATTGTCCATTTCCTTCAGACAGGTGAACTCCCTGAGGAACAGGAAGAAGCAGAGAGAGTAGCCCGTCGGTCTGTTATGTACAAGTTCGTCGATGACGTCTTGTACAGAAAGAGACCAAACGGTGTGAAATTGAAGTGCATTCCTCGGGAGGATGGACTAGAGCTGTTGGCGGAGATACATGGGGGCATATGTGGCTCTCACATAGGGTCAAGAGCGCTTGCCGGGAAAGCATTCCGGCAGGGTTTCTTTTGGCCCACCGCTCTCTAGGATGCGACTGCACTAGTAACCAAGTGTGAAGCCTGCTAGTTTCATTCGAAGAAATTACATCAACCAGCTCAAGCTCTTCAGACAATCCCTCTCTCCTGGCCATTTTCGGTCTGGGGGCTCGACATACTGGGCCCTTTCCCCCGTGCTACCGGGGGCTTTGAGTACTTGTGCGTTGCTACCGACAAGTTCACAAAGTGGCCGGAGGTGGAAGCAGTGAGGAAGCTGACAGCACAATCAGCCGTCAAGTTCTTCAAAGGAATTGTTTGCCATTTCGGTGTGCCCAACAAGATCATCACCGACAACGGCACGCAGTTCACAAGTCGCACCTTCATGCAGTACGTCCAAGACCTTGGCGGCAAGATTTGTTTTGCCTCTGTTGCTCACCCGAGAAGCAACGGCCAAGCGGAGAGGGCCAATGCTGAAGTGCTGCGCGGTCTCAGGACCAGAACCTTTGACAGGCTAAAAAAGTGCGGAAGACGCTGGATTGATGAGTTGCCGGCGGTTCTTTGGTCAATCAGAACGACACCAAATCGAGCCACCGGCCAGACGCCCTTCACTCTGGTCTACGGAGCGGAAGCAGTTCTCCCCACAGAACTCACATACGGATCTCCTCGAGTGCTCGCTTATGATGAGCTTGACCAAGAGCAACTGCGGCAAGATGACGCTGTGCTCCTTGAGGAGAATCGTCTTCAGGCTGCTGTGCGAGCTGCACGCTACCAGCAAGCTTTGCGTCGCTATCATAGCCGCAAAGTTCATGCTCGAAGCCTTGAGGAAGGTGACCTTGTTCTTCGGCGGATTCAGTCCGCCAAGAATTCAAACAAGTTGACGCCAAAGTGGGAAGGCCCTTATCGGGTAGTACGAGTCACCAGGCCCGGCGCTGTCCGCCTGGAGACCGAAGATGGCATTCCAGTGAGCAATTCCTGGAATATCGAACATCTTCGCAAGTTCTACCCATAAGGCGCGGTTGCTGGGGGCTCCCGGCAACCACCCTTTTGTACAAGTCTTGCCGGCAAGGCATGTGATCCTTTGTACAAAGCCAGGCGCAGACCCTGAGCGCAGATGAATAAATTTAAGTGTTGTGCATTCCCTTATTGATTCCCATGTTCATATTTATATATGCATGTTTGTCTAAGATGTTGTATAACACCCAGTCCCGGTAAGTTCTAACGAACCGCCAAGGTTTCATGTCTTTATTTTCTCTTCTTTCTTTTTCTCAAAAGACAGAAGGATTCTCGAGTGCCACATTTGCCGGGGGGGGGGGGGGGGGGGGAAGGGAGATATGAATACCAGTTGGCGACGTTCGGAATCGACGCTTGCCGGAGGAAGGACAGTGATAGAAAGCTAAGTTCTAAAAACTCAGAGCAAGTTTTTTCTTTTATTACAAAGTTATTCCTTGGACGATTCCGACTCTTGTATGGAAAATCTGCACGCGAAGGAACCCTTGTTGTAATCGGTCGCGCCCTTATTTTGTTTCGATCCCGCTCAGCGATTTAAGTGGCTGCACTGAGAACACCAAGGAGTCTTGCCGGCCGCTGCGCCTCCAGCAGGCTGTTGAAGTCCCGCACCCAGCGCTCGCGGCAGGTTGCGCGCCGGCAAGTTTTTCAGCAAGCATAGGGTGAACTCCATACATAAGGGAATCAGACAAGGAAAATAGCAAGCATGAACCTAAACATAGGTGAATTATATTACATCCATGAGTTGCCGCAATTCTAACTTGAGACTTAATTGTCTTTTACATGGAATGACGACGGCAAGAAAAAAAGGGGAAGCACTCAATCCCTGCGCTGGCCTTCGATCCTTTTGATGGAGTCCACCTTCTCAAGGATGGGCGTGATGCGCTCTTCAAGCGCCTCAACATTTGCGTCCTTTGGCAGATGGCCGAGCGCGTTGGAGAGGTCGATGCCGGGATTGCTGTGCACCACCTTGATGAGCACCTTGCGGAGGACGGCCCGGCAAAGCCGGCGAGTCTCGTTGGCCAATTGGGTCGCCCGGCTAGACTGGAGCACCCTCAAGGCGTTGATGATGCTTTCAAAGAACATCGTCAACCTGGCACTTGGAGATATTCTTTCCTCGGAAGAATACTTGAAGTTTGACAGGCCCATGGTTGACAGTTCTGCGGTAAGCTTCTCCGCGGTGGCGATGAGACGTCCAGTCCAGATCTCCACTCCCTTCTCGTACTCGGTTTGGGCGGCGGCGGCGCTCTTGAGCAGGTTCCTCTCTCCTTGGAGATCCTTGAGTAGAGCCTTCTCACGGCCCCTGCCGGCCTCGAGAGACTTCTGCAACGTGGTCAGCTTCAGCTCCAGAATCGCAATGTTATCAGCCGCAGAGGAGAGCTGCTTGGTTTTGTCGGACAGGGCAACTTGCATCTCCGCCAAGGAGTGGAGGGTTTTTTCCCTGTCACCCTTGAGCGTCGAGAGCTCCTTGCCGTGCTCTTCGAGATCTGTTTCCAGCCTCTTCACCTTGTCGCTCAGCTCGTTCTTGGCGGCCTCTGTAGCCTCGGCAGCATCGACGGCCTCCTTGAGCTTGCCGGCGTGACTTGCAGTCAGAGCTTCGAGCGCCTCCTTATGTTTTTGCTCCAGCTCCTGGGTCCGCCGCGCGACAAGATTCTCGATATCTTCATCCTTGCTGCGAAGCTTGGCGGCGAGCGCCTGCTCACGTGCGGTGAGATCTTCCTCATGAGCATCAAGAGCAACGCGGCACCCCGTCAGGAGGGCATCTTCGACAACAATCCTTTGAGCAGCTTCATCATGCGCCTTCTCCATATCGGATTGCTTCTAGAGGATCTCAGTCCACTGGTGGCTCACTTGTTCTCGGCCGGCAACCAACTCTTGGAGGGCCTCGGCGTGCCAGATCTGCATTTGTGCGACGCGCCTTTGAAAATCTGCTTCGGCCACCTCGACAACTGCCATTCTGGAGTCCGCCTTGTCTTTCCGGGCGCGATGGAGAGCCTGGAGCTTGCGAAAATTCTCGCCCATGGCCTAAAGGAGCTGATCCTCTTCAGATTTGCCGCTGCTAGTGCTGGGATCGTCAACAACTTCGAGCCCGGCAGCAGCAATGATTTCTTCAAAAACTTCTCCTTCAGCTGGTGCCCCAGTGCTTGCCGTCCCCGGCAAGTTGACGAACAGGTTCTCGCCAACCTTGAGGTATTTGCTGGATGAGGGGCCTTCGGATGTTGATGGCTGGTCTTCAGTGGCCGCCTCACCAGTGGCAGGGGGCTCTGTGGCCGGTGCAGCGCCTGGCGCTCCTGCGGCAGGAATGCCGTCAGTGCGGTCCTCAGCCTCCCTGTCGCCCCCTTCAGTAGGTTCTTCGGCGGGTTCCTCTTGTGAGGTCTTGGCGGCCTCCCCGTCAAGAGCACCACCAGCCTCGACAGTGTCGTCCTTGGTGGCCTCGCCGGCAGCAATCCTGTCTGCTTCGGCAGCGGCATCCCTGGTGGTCTCCTCGATGACAACGTCGACGTCCATGTGTTCCATCACAGGGAACTCTGAAGGACGAAGGAGGCAAACAGAATAAGATCGAGGTTGAAGTTCGAAGTGACTAAAGACAAAGAGATAAGGGAAAAAGAGTAACAAGCACTCTGAGGCAATCGAGTACCTGCGTCGGGCTGTCGGGAGGTGGCTTCGCCCCTCCCGGCAACTCCGGTTGCCGGGGGTGGGTTGCCGGAGTCCGCGCCTGCCGGCTCCTCCTCAATTAGGATGGGCTCGTCAGCAGGATCTCTTGCCGGGGACGTGCTTGTGGGCGGAGTAGTCGATGAAGGAGGCACAATGGGGATGTCTTCCGACAGCTCTCCTTGTTGCCATTCTTCTCCTGCGAACCCAAAGATATCAGTGGCAAGAATGAAAGCCTCGGCACTCGCCAGCGGAAAAAGAACAGTGAACTTACGCTGGGGGCTGTGCTGGGGGCTGCGCTGGGGGCTGCGTTGAGGACTGGACTCCGGGCTGACAACGACGGTTTCTGGCACGCTCGTGGAGCCTGCCGGGGGCTCATCACCCGTAGAAGTCCTTGGCCTCTTCGCCATCCTCTCCAGCAATGTTTCTGTGTCACTGCAGATACAATACAAGCAACTTAGTAAGATCGATCCAAGATTGGGATATAAAAGCTGTGGCAAAGTACTCACTCTTCTTCCTCTCGCTCCGGACTAAAGCCGGAGATGTTGAAGTCGACCTCCGCTGCGATGTCTGGGTGGGGAGGCGGAGGAGGAGTCCTAGGCCGCTTGGCTGTGGCAGGCGCCGGGGCAGCTTCCGGTGCGATAGTACGAGACCCTCCTGCCGCCCCAGTAGTGGCCGCTGGTGTGGGTCTCGCGCGCCGCGCAGGCTGTTGACGAGCCCCCTGCCGCGGTCCAGTCTTGCCGGCCACTTTCTTGCCAGGAGCTTCGCCGCTCGAAGAAGGCTGGCTTGTCAGGATGCCAGATGCAGCCTTCGTAAGAACACACTTCGTTTTCTTCGGAGGTGGGAGCTCTTCTCGCGTTTCTTCTTCGGCCGTGTCCTCGCCGGACGAGCTCTCGGCGGCTGCGCTGCTCTCTTCCCCGGCAACCTTGTCCTCCCCGGCAGGTTTTACCTCCACTACCACCTCTGCGTCGCTAGCTTCCCACTCTGTGAAGCCGACGCTGCCGGCCTCCGCGGCAAGATTTGCCTCCTCCACCCTAGTAGCAATGTAAGCTACTTCTTGATTGGTGGTGGCTCGGATGAAATCTGACTCTTGCCGGACAGGCCTCTCCGTCAAGTTGTCAAAAAACTTCTGCGCTTCCTTCTCGGTTGGCTCGGCCCAGGTCGGGTCAAGACCGTGGGCGTTGAACATCGGCATGAAGGCAATGATTGATCCCAAGGCAGAATTGTTGCACAAGGGAACAATCCTTGCCGGCAGCCGGTGCTTGTCTTCGCGCTGGAATAATTTTATTGAGAGCGCCAAGCTGCATAGCGGTCAGATTGTTGTTCAGCCCGGGGCGCAATCTCATGATATCTGCCGCGTTCTTGTATTCCCAAGCTGGCCTTCCCCTATTCTGCAGAGGGGCGATGCGGCGACGGAGAAAGTCGAAGCCGATCATCTCCATCGTCAGCCCGGCAGCCTTCAGGCGAAGGATCCTGGTGGTGGCAATTGTGAGCCTCTCGTCCTCCGCAGCGGGATCGCTCCAATCCTTGCCGCGGACCACCTTCTGTTCCCGGGGATGACAAAACGGATGGGGATCTGCTTCCTGGATCCAGCACCATTCAGACTGCCACTCGTCCCACTTTTCATGGTAAACTCCTTCTGGGTATATTTCCTTATTCCAAGCCCTTGGGATCCAGGCAATAGAACCAGAGAGGGCCTCTCCTTTTTGGATGCGAGGGAAGAAGTAATGGCGAAAAAGAGCAGAATTGGGAATCACACCGACAAAGTTTTCACAGAGATGGGCAAAAATGGACATGCAAAGTAATACATTCGGCGTGAAATCGAGAAGACGAAAGCCGTATGTGTACATGATATCATTGAAGAAGTCGGAAAAGGGGGGACAGAGCCCGCAATAGAAATATGCAGTGAAGAAAGGGTATCTGTCCGATCCGCCTTTGGAACAAGCACCTGGGATTACGCGTGTGGCGGGGTGAGCTTGCGTCCCTTTCGCCCACATGCATTGGTATCGCCCCTTCAGAGCTTCAGCATCGAGCGATGGAGGGAAGACGACGAGCCTCTTCCGCATCTTCGCCAGTTCACTCTCCGGGACGTCGGCTTTCGCCTCCTTGCCCTTGCCTTTGCTGGCCTTGGGCGCCATGGCGACTGTGAGGACGGAAGCTGGGGGTGGAGCGAGCGTGGAAGCAGCGGGCGGAAGAGGAAAAGGCTTCGCTCTGAGCTCGAGAGGAGGAAGGCGATGGCGATGGCCAGATTGAGAAGAAGAGGGGGGTAAATAGGCTTGTGCCTCTGCGGCTTCTCCTTTTTATGGGGAAGGAGCGGGGCCGCCTCTTTTATTCCCCAATGTAAATGCGCCTCTATAGGCGCGAAGTAGTTGCAGCCTTTTTGGCACACTTCCCACGTCGCGCGCTCGGTGCGTGTAGTGGGGGGCACAGTAAAACGAGATATTTACGAGCAGTTAATTCTCTGCCACGCGTGCCCGTGCACTGTTTGGGCCTAGCCCAACAACGCCTCGCACTCGTGTATGGCCTAGGCCCGGGGGCTCCTGTCGGTGTACTAAGTATTGGGCCACTAGTACCCCGTACTTGTGCACGGGCAGTTGTAGCCATCGTCGCGGCAAGGCTTGCCGGGAACAGCTCGAGGTCGATTCAAGCCATCAAGGAAATCATTAAGTCAGAGATCTGAGGATCAGCTGATAAGCTAAGCTAGAATCCGAAGGCCAGCTTCCCCGGCAAGATCCTTGCCGGGATGGCCCGTGGAGCCCGGCAAGGCTTGGCGCCCGGCGAGGCTTGGCGCCCGGCAAGGCTTGGCGCCCGGCAAGGCTTGGTGCCCGGCAAGATTTGGCGCCTGGCGAGATTCTGCCACTGTGCCACTGCTTCGGCACAGTAACAAGTCTGACATTCTGTGTCCTTCTCTGGATGCGTGGCAACGCGCCAGTGGAGGAGAGCTTAAGCGGTGCTGATGGGATGGCCCCTTTTTCCATCCCCAAGAAAGTGAGGACACCTAAACAGACACCTCACGGTGCATTAAATGCGCTTGTCCTAATCCATCAGGGGTTAGGTATGATACCCTGTAGCTACTTTACACCTCAATGTATGTACATTTTGCCACTGTGGAGACCCCTTTGTGATATAAAAGGAGGCCCAAGGCAACTGCTACAGAGGAGGAAAACTTCTGGCCCATTCTGCATGCGTAGCTGCTCTTTGAACGTACTGTTCATTGCAAGCGCTCCTGGAGCCTGGGCTCAAGAACATTAATAAGAACACAAAGTAGGAGTAGGGTTTTACGCTGATCAGCGGCCCGAACCTAGGTAAAAACTTCCCACGTCGATCATTGGTTCTGCTCTTTGCGTATACCTCTCCCCCCGCCGAATCGTAAAGGGGTCTCTCGGGATCCCATAGGTGTCGTACCCCGACAAGAAGTGACCTCTCTTTCTCTGTGCTTGGCGAACAACAAGTTTTCGTATATCTATCTGACGCTACTACATATCTACAATATAACATCTCTTACGATCCCTAACATCATCTACCAAAATCGCATTGCAATTCCTGATGGTGTTCTCCGTCTTTAGATATGACGTGCTCAACAAAGAATCCCGCCAATTCCTCTTGAATTGCTCGTATGCGTTCATGTGGTAGGAGTTCGTTCCGCTTCTCCCGGATATAATTTAAAGAAGGGGGTCAATATATATATATGAATGAAACTCAACCCAATTGATGGTAATAAAATAAAATTGTGAATATTGTTTATGTACTTCAAATTGTTGTGAAGATAAGCCCCGCTCACAGGTTGCGTGGCGAATGAACTTGCAAACATAGTATCCACATAAATTATTCTCGGGTGCCTGCCACAAGCAATTTACGAGAATAGAGTTCAATCAAAATGATAATCAAGCATGATAATGGTATTGATGAAGCTAGAATCAATGAGAGATGCGCGGAACTAGCTAGTACTACTTACTTTGGGGTGTGAAAATCACAGCTCCTTCTTCTCTAGACCCGGTACCATTCTGGTGAACTTTTTCCAAACCCTGCCCGGCAAAGAAAATGATTACTTGGTATCAGGAAATGAACGAAAGTTGCCGATATGGTGCGATAATGATTGAACTTACTTCTGGAGCATTTCACTCATGTCCGCCCACTCCTTAGGCTCTTTACGTCGCGAGTCTAAGGCAGTTACTAGTCGCGTGTCAAGCTTAATGGATAGCAGAATAAAGTGGAACCTGCGCACACATAACTCGTCAATTACAGTACTTAACCTCGAGTAAGCGAAACATAATATGCACAAGACAGTAACACTCACTTGAAGTTGTAAGGAAAGAGTATTTCCCTTTTGTTTTGATGTCGAAGTAACGCGTTTAGGAAGTTTTCCTCAGTATCGTCGGGTCTCTTTTGTACCGTATATTCATTTACGGTATTTGTGTTAATGAACCCAATGTCATAGATTTGTCCTCTTTTGCATTCGACGATCTTCAATCTGCATAATATAGTGAGGATAATTATATATACATGCAATGAACGAGCTGAGCTAGAGACTTAATTACAGAAATAATACTTACAGACAATAGCAAGTCATGAGAGTTTTGTCGATGGCGTCTTGATTGTATAACTGAAATAATTCTTCAAATTCAACTACATCAGGTCGACTCCAATGAAGTCGTGCTCATCTTTAATTCCCAGCAAGATACTGTCGGTCCCATCCTTGCAGGTTTCCAAGTACCAGTCATGTAATCTTCGCATCATCGTTGATAGATGCGGGAGCTGCTCAGATTTGACGAGAGGCTTCCCGTGCTCGTATCTAAAGGGCGCTACTACCTAAGCCATTTCGAACTGTACATTATCGTCTAAGTAATCACCAAGAGTGACACGAAGACCACCGGCCGCTACCCCCGGATCATTAGCGATATCGGTAAACACCTTGAGCGGGGGGCACGATTGCTTCTCCTGTTCGCCGAGCTGGGGAATTGTTTTCCCACTTCTTGCACCACTTCTACTTAAGCTTCCCGGCCGCTTTGCTGCCTCAAATGTCTTTTCAATACAGCGGTCATAGTTTGATAGCGGCGGAGGCGGTGGTGGTCGCTTAAGGGCATCCAGACAGCGCTTCACTTTTACCGGATCTACTTTCTCCTTTGGAAGTGGACGTTTCCATGCAAAATGGGCCTTCACTTTGGAAGCCATGATCTCCTTGTTTTCCTCCCCAGTCATGTCGTAGGGTCTCTTGGGAGGAGCCTTCTTGAAGCTTGGGAGTGCTGCTCTGGATTTCTTTATTGTTGTATTGCTAGCCACCGGAGCGGCGGCGGCTCTCTTCCGCCGTTGCTGAGGAGGCGGAGTAAGCTGACGCGACGGAGTTCACTAACATGGCGAAGGAGGCGGAGTCCGCTGATGCGATGGAGATAGCTCAGGCGGAGGAGGATTCTGCTGAGGGGCCTCCTCCGCCGGAGTCCGCTGACGCGGCGGAGACAACTGAGGTGGCGGAGATAGCTGACACGCCGGAGAAGACTGAGGCAGCGGAGATAGCAGACCTGGACTGTGAGGAGTCTGCTGAGGGGCCTCCTCCGACTGAGTCTGCTGAGGCGGCGTCCAGTTTGGAAGCAACATGTTTTCCTTTCTCCATAGACAGGAAGTTCTTAAGGCATTTTCCAGATGAATCTTCCCTTCACCTGTAGGGTAGTGATACGTCTCCAATGTATCTATAATTTTTTATTGTTCCATGCTATTATATTATCTGTTATGGATGTTTTATATGCATTAATATGCTATTTTATATTATTTTTGGGACTAACTTATTAACCTAGAGCCCAGTGCCAGTTTCTGTTTTTTCCTAGTTTTTGAGTTTTACAGAAAAGGAATATCAAACGGAATCCAAACAGAATAAAACTTTACGATGATTTTTCTTGGACCATAAGACACCCACGGAGCTTGGAGGCCAAGTCAGAAGAGTCCCGAGGACTCCACAAGCCTCCAGGGCGCGCCCTAGGGGGGGCGCCCCCTGGCTTGTGGGCCCCTCGGGAGTCCACCGACCTCCCTCTGAGTTCTATAAATTCCCAAATATTCCAATATCAGCAGAAGCGGCCACCAAAATACTTTTCCGCCGCCGTAACCTTCTGTTCCGGTGAGATCCCATCTTGGGGCCTTTTCCGGCATCCTGCAGGAGGGGGATTCGATCACGGAGGGCATCTACATCAACTCTATTGCCCCTCCGATGAAGCGTGAGTAGTTTACCATAGACCTACGGGTCCATAGCTAGTAGCTAGATTTCTTCTTCTCTCTCTTTGATTCTCAATACCATGTTCTCCTCGATGTTCTTGGAGATCTATCCGATGTAATCTTCTTTTGCGGTGTGTTTGTTGAGATCGATGAATTGTGGATTTATGATCAGCTTATCTATGAATATTATTTGAATCTTCTCTGAATTCTTATATGCATGATTTGATATCTTTGTATTTCTCTTCGAATTATCAGTTTGGTTTGGCCAACTAGATTGGTTTTTCTTGCAATGGGAGAGGTGTTAGTTTTGGGTTCAATCTTGCGGTGTCCTCACCCAGTGACAAAGTAGGGGTAGCGAGGCACGTATTTGTATTGTTGCCATCAAGGGTAAAAAGATGGGGTTTTCATCATATTGCTTGAGTTTATCCCTCTACATCATGTCATCTTGCTTAAGGTGTTACTCCGTTCTTATGAACTTAATACTCTAGATGCATGCTGGATAGCGGTCGATGTGTGGAGTAATAGTAGTAGATGCAGGCAGGAGTCGGTCTACTTGACACGGACGTGATGCCTATACTCATAATCATTGCCTTGGATATCGTCATAACTTTGCACTTTTCTATCAATTGCTCGACAGTAATTTATTCACCCACCGTATTATTTGCCTTCAAGAGAGAAGCCTCTAGTGAAACCTATGGCCCCCGGGTCTATTTTTCTTCATATATTTTCAGATCTATATATCAAAAATACTAAAAATACCTTGCTGCAATTTATTTACTTTTATTTTGTTTTATGTTTTAGTAATCTTTTATATCTATCTTTATCAGATCTCACCTTTCCAAGTGACCGTTAAGGGATTGACAACCCCTTATTCGCGTTGGGTGCAAGTGTTTGATTGTTTGTGTATGTGCATATATTGGGGACTTGCGTGTTTCTCCAACTAGATTGATACCTTGGTTCTTAACTGAGGGAAATACTTATCTCTACTTTGCTGCATCACCCTTTCCTCTTCAAGGGAAAAACCAACGCAAGCTCAAGAAGTAGCAGGAAGAATTTCTGGCACCGTTGCCGGGGAAATCTACATTAAGCCTACCAAGTACCCACCATAAACTCTTATCTCTTGCATTACATTATTTGCCATTTGCCTCTCGTTTTCCTCTCCCCCACTTCTAAAACATTTTCAGAAAAATACAAAAAGATTTGCCTTTTTATTCGCCCTTCTTTCGTTCGTCTTTTCGTTTGCTCGCGTGTTCGATTGCTTGCTTTGTTACGATGTCTCAAGAAAATACCAAGTTGTGTGACTTTTTCAATACTAATAATAATGATTTTATTAGTACTCCGATTGCTCCCGCCACTAGTGCGGAATCTTATGAAATTAATGCCGCTTTGCTGAATCTTGTTATGAAAGATCAATTTTCCGGCCTTCCTAGTGAAGATGCCGCATCCCATCTGAATAATTTTGTTGAGTTGTGTGATATTCAAAAGAAGAAAGATGTGGATAATGATATTGTTAAATTGAAGCTATTTCCGTTCTCACTACGAGATCGTGCTAAAACTTGGTTTTCATCTTTGCCTAAAAACAGTATTGATTCATGGAATAAGTGTAAAGATGCATTTATTTCCAAGTATTTTCCTCCTGCTAAGATCATCTCCATTAGGAACGATATTATGAATTTTAAGCAACTTGATCATGAACATGTTGCACAATCTTGGGAGAGGATGAAATTGATGATATGAAATTGCCCTACTCATGGTTTAAATTTATGGATGATCATACAAATTTTTTATGTCGGATTGAATTTTGCTTCTAGAAATCTTTTAGATTCAGCCGCAGGAGGTACTTTTATGGAAATTACTTTAGAGAAGCTACTAAACTCCTAGATAATATTATGGCTAATTATTCTCAATGGCATACCGAAAGATCTTCTACTAGTAAAAAAGTGCATGCGATTGAAGAGATTAATGTTTTGAGTGGAAAGATCGATAAACTTATGAAATTGTTAGCTAGTAAGAGTGCTCCTATTGATCCTAATGAGATGCCTTTGTCTACTTTGATTTATAACAATAATGAATCTATGGATGTGAATTTTGTTGGTAGGAACAATTTTGGTAATAACCCATATAGAGGTAATTTCAACCCTAGGTCGTTTCCTAGTAATTTCTCTAATAATTATGGTAATTCCTACAACAATGCTTATGGAAATTATAATAAGATGCCCTATGATCTTGAGAACAATATTAAAGAATTTATTAGTTCTCAAAAGAATTTCAATGCTTTGGTTGAAGAAAAATCTTGGGGCCTTTTCCGGCATCCTGCCAGAGGGGGATTCGATCACGGAGGGCTTCTACATCAACTCTATTGCCCTTCCGATGAAGCGTGATTAGTTTACCTCAATATTAAACTTTTGTTTTGAATCTTATGGATCTGAATATTCATGCCACAATAAAAAAATTACATGGATAAATATGTTAGGTAGCATTCCACATCAAAAATTCTGTTTTTATCATTTACCTACTCGAGGACGAGCAGGAACTAAGCTTGGGGATGCTTGATACGTCTCCAATGTATTTATAATTTTTGATTGTTCCATGCTATTATATTATCTATTTTGGATGTTTTATATGCATTAATACGCTATTTTATATTATTTTTGGGACTAACTTATTAACCTAGAGCCCAGTGCCAGTTTCTGTTTTTTTCCTTGTTTTTGAGTTTTACAGAAAAGGAATACCAAATGGAGTCCAAACGGAATAAAACTTTCGCGATGATTTTTCTTGGACCAGAAGACACACATAGGACTTGGAGAGGAAGGCAGAAGAGTCCCGAGGGCTCCACAAGCCCTCAGGGCGCGCCCTAGGGGGGGCGCCCCCTGGCTTGTGGGCCCCACAGGACTCCTCCAACCCTAATTCTTGGCCTATAAATTCAGAAATATTTCCAAACGACCAGAAGCGTCCACCAAAATACTTTTCCGCCGCCGTAACCTTCTGTTCCCGTGAGATCGCATCTTGGGGCCTTTTCCGGCATCCTGCCGGAGGGGGATTCGATCATGGAGGGCTTCTACATCAACTCTATTGCCCTTCCGATGAAGCGTGAGTAGTTTACCTCAGACCTACGGGTCCATAGCCAGTAGCTAGATGGCTTCTTCTCTCTCTTTGATCCTCAATACCATGTTCTCCTCGATGTTCTTGGAGATCTTTCCGATGTAATATTCTTTTGCGATGTGTTTGTCGAGATCCAATGAATTGTGGATTTATGATCAGTTTATCTATGAATATTATTTGAATCTTCTCTGAATTCTTATATGCATGATTTGATATCTTTGTATTTCTCTTTGAATTATCGGTTTGGTTTGGCCAACTAGATTGGTTCTTCTTGCAATGGGAGAGGTGCTTAGTTTTGGGTTCAATCTTGCGGTGTCCTCACCTAGTGACAAAGTAGGGGTAGCGAGGCACGTATTGTATTGTTGCCATCAAGGGTAAAAAGATGGGGTTTTCATCATATTGCTTGAGTTTATACCTCTACATCATGTCATCTTACTTAAAGCGTTACTCCATTCTTATGAACTTAATAATCTAGATGCATGCTAGATAGCGGTCGATGTGTGGAGTAATAGTAGTAGATGCAGAATCGTTTCGGTCTACTTGACACGGACGTGATGCCTATATTCATAATCATTGGCTTGGATATCATCATAACTTTGAGCTTTTCTATCAATTGCTCGACAGTAATTTGTTCACAAACCGTATTATTTGCCTTCAAGAGAGAAGCCTCTAGTGAAATCTATGGCCCCCGGGTCTATTTTCCATCATATATTTTCAGATCTATAAACCAAAAAACCCAAAAATATCTTGCTGCAATTTATTTGTTTTTACTTTTTTTACATTTTAGTAAGCTTTTACATCTATCTCTATCAGATCTCACCTTTGCAAGTGACCGTGAAGGGATTGATAACCCCTTTATCGCGTTGGGTGCAAGTGTTTGATTGTTTGTGCAGGTGCATAGATTGGAGACTTGCGTGTATCTCCTACTGGATTGATACATTGGTTCTTAACTGAGGGAAATACTTATCTCTACTTTGCTGCATCACCCTTTTCTCTTCAAGGGAAAAACCAATGCAAGCTCAAGAAGTAGCAGGTATATAAAGGGGACTTAGAAAAATTTACAATCTCCATCCAGTTTCTTCGATCTCCTCCTCTCCCCCGACGGCGCCGACGACCACCTCGACGCCGCCAGGCTGCCGGACCTCGTCGTCGACGCCCTCGCCGCGCCCTGCCCCTCTGCCCCGACGCCGCCGCTCCCCGCGCCCTTGCCCCGATAACATCGCACCCCGGCCCCGATGCCGCCGGACAGGTATACTCCCTCCACCCCTCTCCTCCCTCCTTCCTGTAGATCATAATCCACTCCGAGCTCTCTCTTCTCTCTGAATTCAACATGACATTGGATCATTTTTATGTGTACTTGCTGCTAGTAATTTTGTCATGCCATGATATGCCCTGATGTGAGTGTCATGAGATTGCAAACATGCCTAGTCACTGTTTCTGTTTTCAGACTTGTTAATTTCACCAAGTCCTAATCTGTCTGTTATAAAACTTTCCAACTTTGCTTGTTGGTTTCTACTAATCTAGACCTCTTATGGATATGATTCCTTCATGGGATTTGGTGTTTGTGATGTGTACTTTGATGTCATGCTTTTGGTTGCTATGTTACCTTGCTGTAGCATGTTTAGTTGTTGCTCTCAAGTTGCTATCATGTTATATCTGTCAGCCTGTTAACAAAATGTTCCATTTTGTAAAATCCATAGTAAATGATCTGTGCATCATATGAACTTGTGCCAATGGAGTATTTTAATATTGCTATGCCTACTACATGCTCATGTCTATTTCATAAATTATAAAATTGTTATGCTTGCTGTTATGTGCCTCCCAAGTCAGCATCATGATGTTGTTGTCAGCATGCCCAATTTTTCACTAATTCTGAAATCTGTTATATCTTCTTGCCATGTTCTCTTGATGCTACCATCATATCCATGACTCTTCTGAACAAGATCAGTAATCATGTTTTGTTGTTTATGGTATGCTCTATCATGCCATACCTTTTGATGCCATGTTCTTGCCCTGTAGCATATTTAATTATTGCCTCCAAGTGTGCATCTTAAATCTGCTTCTGCCACACTGAATTACACGAAGTCTGAGAATCTGTTTTAACTTTGCAGCTTGCCTTGATGAATCCCACTGATCTAGAGGTCATATGCTCATGTTCAGTAAACATCATTTGTTATGTGCAACTAGTACTTCCATGCCATGCTTTTACTTGCCATGTATAACCACTGTAGCATATTTATTTCTTGTCTCCAACATGTCATCAGATTAACTCTGCTCATGTATTTGCTCTGTTTTTCACCAAGTCATAATCTGTAACAGAACTTTGCATTTTGCATTGGTCCTATTGAAATGGTTCTAGTTCAACAGGAGCATTTCAAAGTCTGAGAAATCTTTACACTTATTCCATGAATCAATACTGTTTTTAGGCAAAGATGAAAACCAAGTTTTAGCACGATCTCGTAGTGAGAACGGAAATAGCTTCAATTTAACAATATCATTATCCACATCTTTCTTCTTTTGAATATCACACAACTCAACAAAATTATTCAGATGGGATGCGGCATCTTCACTAGGAAGGCCGGAAAATTGATCTTTCATAACAAGATTCAGCAAAGCGGCATTAATTTCATAAGATTCCGCACTAGTGGCGGGAGCAATCGGAGTACTAATAAAATCATTATTATTAGTATTGAAAAAGTCACACAACTTGGTATTTTCTTGAGACATCGTAACAAAGCAAGCAATCGAACACGCGAGCAAACGAAAAGACGAACGAAAGAAGGGCGAATAAAAAGGCAAATCTTTTTGTATTTTTCTGAAAATGTTTTAGAAGTGGGGGAGAGGAAAACGAGAGGCAAATGGCAAATAATGTAATGCAAGAGATAAGAGTTTATGGTGGGTACTTGGTAGGCTTAATGTAGATTTCCCCGGCAACGGTGCCAGAAATTCTTCCTGCTACTTCTTGAGCTTGCGTTGGTTTTTCCCTTGAAGAGGAAAGGGTGATGCAGCAAAGTAGAGATAAGTATTTCCCTCAGTTAAGAACCAATGTATCAATCTAGTTGGAGAAACACGCAAGTCCCCAATATATGCACATACACAAACAATCAAACACTTGCACCCAACGCGAATAAGGGGTTGTCAATCCCTTAACGGTCACTTGGAAAGGTGAGATCTGATAAAGATAGATATAAAAGATTACTAAAACATAAAACAAAATAAAAGTAAATAAATTGCAGCAAGGTATTTTTAGTATTTTTGATATATAGATCTGAAAATATATGAAGAAAAATAGACCCGGGGGCCATAGGTTTCACTAGAGGCTTCTCTCTTGAAGGCAAATAATACGGTGGGTGAATAAATTACTGTCGAGCAATTGATAGAAAAGTGCAAAGTTATGACGATATCCAAGGCAATGATTATGAGTATAGGCATCACGTCCGTGTCAAGTAGACCGACTCCTGCCTGCATCTACTACTATTACTCCACACATCGACCGCTATCCAGCATGCATCTAGAGTATTAAGTTCATAAGAACGGAGTAACACCTTAAGCAAGATGACATGATGTAGAGGGATAAACTCAAGCAATATGATGAAAACCCCATCTTTTTACCCTTGATGGCAACAATACAAATACGTGCCTCGCTACCCCTACTTTGTCACTGGGTGAGGACACCGCAAGATTGAACCCAAAACCAAGCACCTCTCCATTGCAAGAAAAACCAATCTAGTTGGCCAAACCAAACCGATAATTCGAAGAGAAATACAAAGATATCAAATCATGCATATAAGAATTTAGGAAGATTCAAATAATATTCATAGATAAGCTGATCATAAATCCACAATTCATCGATCTAAACAAACACACCGCAAAAGAAGATTACATCGGATAGATCTCCAAGAACATCGAGGAGAACATGGTATTGAGAATCAAAGAGAGAGAAGAAGCCATCTAGATACTAGCTATGGACCCGTAGGTCTGTGGTAAACTACTCACACTTCATCGGAGGGGCAATAGAGTTGATGTAGATGCCCTCCGTGATCGAATCCCCCTCCGGCAGGATGCCGGAAAAGGCCCCAAGATGGGATCTCACGGGAACAGAAGGTTACGGCGACGAAAAAGTATTTTGGTGGCCGCTTCTGTTGATATTGGAATATTTTGGAATTTATAGAAATCAGAGGGAGGTCGGTGGACTCCCGAGGGGCCCACAAGCCAGGGGGCGCCCCCCTAGGGCGCGCCCCGGAGGCTTGTGGAGTCCTCGGGACTCTTCTGACTTGGCCTCCAAGCTTCGTGGGTATATGGTCGGTGTAGTGCACCGGCGAAAGTTGCGCGGTACTAGAGAGGCTAGCAACGGTGGAAGGGTGAGAGTGCGTATAATCCATGGACTCAACATTAGTCATAAAGAACTCACATACTTATTGCAAAAATCTATTAGTCATTGAAACAAAGTACTACGCGCATACTCCTAGGGGGATAGATTGGTAGGAAAAGACTATCGCTCGTCCCCGACCGCCACTCATAAGGAAGACAATCAATAAATAAATCATGCTCCGACTTCATCACATAACGGTTCACCATACGTGCATGCTACGGGAATCACAAACTTTAACACAAGTATTTCTACCAATCCACAATTACTCACTAGCATGAATCTAATATCACCATCTTTATATCTCAAAACAATCACAAGGAATCAAACTTCTCATAGTATTCAACGCTCTTTATATGAAAGTTTTTATTATATCCCTCTTGGATGCCCATCATATTAGGACTAAATTCATAAGCAAAGCAAATTACCATGCTGTTTAGAAAGACTCTCAAAATAATATAAGTGAAGCATGAGAGTTCAACAATTTTTATAAAATAAAGCCACCGCCGTGCTCTAAAAAGATATAAGTGAAGCACTAGAGCAAAATTGCCTAGCTCAAAAGATATAAGTGAAGCACATAGAGTATTCTAACAAATTCATGAGTCATGCGTGTCCCTCTCAAAAGGTGTGTACAGCAAGTATGATTGTGGCAAACTAAAAATCAAAGATTCATATCATACAAGACGCTCCAAGCAAAACACATATCATGTGGTGAATAAAAATATAGCCTCAAGTAAATTTACCAATAGACCAAGACGAAAGAGGGGATGCCATCCGGTGCATTCCCAAGCTTAGATGCTTGGTTGTACTTGAATATTACCTTGGGCTGCCTTGGGCATCCCCAAGCTTAGGCTCTTGCCACTCCTTATTCCGTAGTCCATCAAATCTTTACCCAAAACTTGAAAACTTCACAACACAAAACTTAACAACAAAACTCATGAGATCCGTTAGTACAAGAAAATAAATCACCACTTTTTGGTACTGTTGTGAACCCATTATTTATTTATATTGGTGTAATATCTACTGTATTCCAACTTCTCCATGGTTCATACCCCCCCGATACTACCCATAGATTCATTAAAATAAGCAAACAATAAAAAGAAAACAGAATCTGTCAAAAACAGAACAGTCTGCTAAGATCTGAATTGTTCTAATACTTATGTAACTCCATAATATCTGAAACATTAGGATAACAGAGGAAATTTGTATATCAATCTTGTGTAAAAAATTCAGGGTTTTTCCACGCTCCAGTGAATTTAAACAATTTTGTTACTGGATGCAAAAGTTTCTGTTTTTCAGCAAGATCAAATCAACTATCACCGTAAGCCATCCCAAAGGTCTTACTTGGCTCAAACACTAATTAAAACACCAAAACACAATTACTACAGAGGTAATAATGTGTATTTATTGAAAAATAGAACAAAAAACATAAAACATAAAAATAAAATTGGGTTGCCTCGCAACAAGCGCTATTGTTTAACGCCCTTAGCTAGGCATAAAACATAGATCTAGGTATTGTCATCTTTGGTATGCAATCCATAAGTAGCCCTCATAATAGATTCATATGTAAACTTAATTTTCTTTCTTGGAAATTGTTCCATGCCCTTCCTTAACGGAAATTGAAATCTAATGTTTCCTTCTTTCATATCAATAATTGCACCAATCGTTCTAAGTAAAGGTCTACCAAGAATAATAGGACATGTAGGATTGCAATCTATATCAAGCACAATGAAATCTACGGGCACATAATTACTATTTGCAACAATAAGAACATCATTAATTCTTCCCATATGTTTTCTTAATAGTGGAATCCGCGAGATGCAAATTTAAAGAACAATCATCAAATTCACGGAAACCTAGCACATCACATAAAGTTTTTGGAATCATGGAAACGCTAGCACCCAAATCACACAAAGCATGGCAGTCATAATCTTTTATTTTAATCTTAATAGTAGGTTCCCACTCATCATAAAGCTTTCTAGGGATAGAAACTTCCAACTCAAGTTTTTCTTCAAAAGATTTCATCATAACATCAACGATATGTTTAGTAAAAGCTTTATTTTGATTATAAGCATGAGGAGAATTCAACATGGATTGCAACAAGGAAATACAATCTATCAAAGAACAATTATCATAATTAAATCCTTGAAATCCAAAAGAGTGGGTTCATCACTAATTAAAGTTTTGATCTCTCCAATCCCACTTTTATCAATTTTTGCATTAAGATCTATAAACTCCGAATCATTGGGACGCCTTCTAGCTAAAGGTGACTCATCTCTAGCCCCATATTTATCAAGATTTATATTAGAAAACAAAGATTCAATAAGAGTCACACCAATCACTTTAAGATCTTCATCATTATTACCACAAAACTCCGGTTTAGCGGCCATCTTATTTACCATAGTAGTTTGTTTATCGGAAATTTGGCCTACTAAATTTTCAAGATGAGCAAATTGAGATTTAAGACCATAAAATTCCTTAGAAACATCATTGAGCTCTTTATTAATATACTCCATCATAGTTTTTTTGCTCCTTAAGTTCGTTTCTAAAGAAACTATTATGCTCAAATTGTAGGGACATGAAACTTTTAGCATTATTTTCAATCTCTTCCAACTTCCTATAGTAAGGATCAAAGCTCTTGGGTTGAGCCATACGGGAAATCAAGCGAATGAAAAGACGAACAGAAGAAGGGCGAATAAAAAGTCAAATCTTTTTGTGTTTTTCTGAAATCGTTTTAGAAGTGGGGGAGAGGAAAACGAGAGGCAAATGGCAAATAATGTAATGCAAGAGATGAGAGTTTATGGTGGGTAATTGGTAGGCTTGATGTAGATCTCCCCGGCAACGGCGCCAGAAATTCTTCCTGCTCCTTCTTGAGCTTGCGTTGGTTTTTCCGTTGAAGAGGAAAGGGTGATGCAGCAAAGTAGAGATAAGTATTTCCCTCAGTTAAGAACCAATGTATCAATCCAGTAGGAGATACACGCAAGTCTCCAATCTATGCACCTGCACAAACAATCAAACACTTGCACCCAATGCGATAAAGGGGTTGTCAATCCCTTCACGGTCACTTGCAAAGGTGAGATCTGATAGAGATAGATGTAAAAGCTTACTAAAACGTAAAACAAAGTAATAACTAATAAATTGCAGCAAGATATTTTTGGGTTTTTTGGTTTATAGATATGAAAATATATGATGGAAAATAGACCCGGGGGCATAGGTTTCACTAGAGGTTTCTTTCTTGAAGGAAAATAATACGGTGGGTGAACAAATTACAGTCGAGCAATTGATAGAAAAGCGCAAAGATATGACGATATCCAAGGCAATGATTATGAATATAGGCATCACGTCCATGTCAAGTAGACCGAAACGATTCTGCATCTACTACTATTACTCCACACATCGACCGCTATCCAACATGCATCTAGAGTATTAAGTTCATAAGAACGGAGTAACGCTTTAAGTAAGATGGCATGATGTAGAGGGATAAACTCAAGCAATATGATGAAAACCCCATCTTTTTACCCTTGATGGCAACAATACAATACGTGCCTCGCTACCCCTACTTTGTCATTGGGTGAGGACACCGCAAGATTGAACCCAAAAATAAGCACCTCTCCCATTGCAAGAAGAACCAATCTAGTTGGCCAAACCAAACCGATAATTCAAAGAGAAATACAAAGATATCAAATCATGCATATAAGAATTCAGAGAAGATTGAAATAATATTCATAGATAAACTGATCATAAATCCACAATTCATCGGATCTCGACAAACACACCGCAAAAGAATATTACATCGGATAGATCTCCAAGAACATCGAGGAGAACATGGTATTGAGGATAAAAGAGAGAGAAGAAGCCATCTAGCTACTAGCTATGGACCCGTAGGTCTGAGGTAAACTACTCACGCTTCATCGGAAGGGCAATAGAGTTGATGTAGAAGCCCTCCGTGATCGAATCCCCCTCCGGCCGGATGCCGGTAAAGGCCCCAAGATGGGATCTCATGGGAACAGAAGGTTACGACGGCGGAAAATTATTTTGGTGGACGCTTTTGGTCGTTTGGGAATATTTCTGAATTTATAGGCCAAGAATTAGGGTTGGAGGAGTCCTGTGGGGCCCACAAGCCAGGGGCGCCCCCCGCCATTGGGCGCGCCCTGAGGGCTTGTGGAGCCCTTGGGACTCTTCTGCCTTCCTCTCCAAGTCCTACGTGTGTCTTCTGGTCCAAGAAAAATCATCGCGAAAGTTTTATTCTGTTTGGACTCCGTTTGGTATTCCTTTTCTGTAAAACTCAAAAACAAGGAAAAAACAGAAACTGGCACTGGGATCTAGGTTAATAAGTTAGTCCCAAAAATAATATAAAATAGCATATTAATGCATATAAAACATCCAAAACAGATAATATAATAGCATGGCACAATAAAAAAATTTAGATACGTTGGAGACGTATCAATACCCCACCCTTTAGTCCTGGTTGGTGTCTCCAACCGGGACTGAAGGCCCCCCTTTAGTCCCGGTGCGAGCCACCAACCGGGACTAAAGGTGAATTTCACCAGGCGAAAGGGCAGGAAGCCCAGGCCTTTAGTCCCGGTTGGTGGCTCGGTCCGGGACTAAAGGGGGGCCTTTAGTCCCGGTGGGAGCCACCAATCGGGACTAAAGGGCTGGTGCTGGCACAGCCGTGGGGCAGGGCAGAGTTTAGTCCCACCTCGCTTGGCGAGAGGCGCCCGCACTGGTTTATAAGCCCCGCTGCGGCTACCCTCTCGAGCTCCTCTCTAATGCAGGCAGTACATGCGTAAAGTTCGTCTCTGCCCTGTTGGGCCTGCATCCTGGCCCATGTACAGATGTGTTTCTAGTCGTATGCAGGCCGTGGTGGCCTAGTAGGCGGACATTTTTTATGTTATTTTGTGCATATGTTATGTCAATTTTTTGACCTTCTTCAAATCACATTCTAATTTTTATACATACTTATGAGTAATGCACATGATTATCAAAGAAAATCATTAAAATATATGAAATTCTAAAAAAATACATTACGAATTTTTTTTTGCTATTAAAGTTTTTAACAAAAAATACTTTATGAAAATTCTTTTTGCTATTAAAGTTTTTAACAAAAAATACTTTGATAATTTAAGTTGCATAAATTTTATATAATTTAGTTAATATTATTTTGATCATACTAGAGGTTTATAAAAACTTTTTAGTTGATTCATTTTGCTATTGAAGAATATTATAGTTTTGTTTTAGTTGACCATAACAAAATATTTTATTTGATTCTTTTTAGTGATTTCTTTTTTGCTATTAGAGTTTATAAAAGATTTTATTTGCTATTAAAGTTTTTAACAAAAAATAGTTTATGAAAATTCTTTTTGCTATTAATTTTTTTAACAAAAAATGCTTTGATAATTTTAGTTGCATAAATTTTATTTAATTTTAAGTTAATATCATTTTGATCATAACTAGAGGTTTATAAAGCTTTTTAGTTGATTCTTTTTGCTATTGAAGAATATTATAGTTTTGTTTTAGTTAATCATAACAAAATATTATAAAATACTGTTTGTTAACCTAATAATGTTTAGTATTTTATTTTTTTCATGCATTTAATGATTTTTTGAGCTAAATGACCCTAAAATTGAAAAGCACTACAAATGAACTCTGAAAAGGTTGAAACTTGGCATGGTATCATAATTTCACCCACATAGCATGTGCTAAAAAGTTGACAGGGTTACGGCAAAAACTAGATGCACTTTGTGTACAAACTGGACAATCTTTTTCAAAGTATCAGGGTTTCAGATGAAAACTCATCTATTACAAAGGGATTTCATTTTTTGACATGTAACTGCAGTGATATTCTAGATCAAAGACATCTGATACGTTGTCTTCACTTTTTCTTCGCGTGTGTCCCTTGCTTATTGCACTGTAACCATGGATAATCTTCATCGTTTAACATGATGCTGGGGTCAACCTTCACTTTGAAGGGAGGAATTTCATGAAACTTTTCATAATCTTCAGACATGTCTGTCTTGTCCTCCACTCCCACGATGTTTCTTTTCACTGAAAGAACTATGTGGCGCTTTGGCTCATCGTATGATGTATTCGCTTCCTTATCTTTTCTTTTTCTCGGTTTGGTAGACATGTCCTTCACATAGAAAACCTGCGCCACATCATTGGCTAGGACGAATGGTTCGTCTGTGTACCCAAGATTGTTGAGATCCATTGTTGTCATTCCGTGCTGTGGGTCTACCTGTACCCCACCTCCTGACAGATTGACGCATTTGCACCGAAACAAAGGGACCTTAAATTCATGTCCATAGTCAAGTTCCCATATCTCCTCTATGTAACCATAATATATGTCCTTTGCCCTATTGGTGTTTGTTGCATCAAAGTGGACACCACTGTTTTGGTTGGTGCTCTTTTTATCTTGGGCGATCGTGTAAAATGTATTCCCATTTATCTCATACCCTTGGTAAGTCAATACAGTTGAAGATGGTGTCCTGGCTAACAAGTACATCTCATCTCCAATAGTATTGTTACGCATGAGATGTGTTTGCAACCAACCGCCGAAAGTCCCGATGTGTTCACATGTGATCCAGTCATCATACTGCTCCGGGTGTTTGGAGCGTCGAATATTCTTGTGTTCATTGATATACGGGGCCACCAAGGTAGAATTCTGTAGAACTGTGTAGTGTGCTTGCGCCCAAGAATGCCCGTCCCTACATATTATTGAATCCGCTCCTAGCGTACCTTTTCCAGTCAGTCTCCCCTCATACCGCGATTGAGGGACACCTATCAGCTTAAGGTTAGGAATAAAGTCAACACAAAACCCAATGACCTCCTCTGTTTGATGGCCCGTGGAGATGCTTCCCTCTGGCCTAGCACGGTTACGAACATATTTCTTTAAGACTCCCATGAACCTCTCAAAGGGGAACATATTGTGTAGAAATACAGGACTCAGAATGGCAATCTCGTCGACTAGGTGAACTAGGACGTGCGTCATAATATTGAAGAAGGATGGTGGGAACACCAACTCAAAACTGACAAGACATTGGACCAAATCATTCTGTAACCTTGGTAGGATTTCTGGATCGATTACCTTCTGAGAAATTGCATTGAGGAATGCACATAGCTTCACAATGGCTAATAGAACATTTTCTGGTAGAAGCCCCCTCAATGCAACCGGAAGTAGTTGCGTCATAATCATGTGGCAGTCATGAGACTTTAGGTTCTGAGATTTTTTTCTCTGCCATATTTATTATTCCCTTTATATTCGATGAGAAGCCAGACGGGACCTTGATAATGAGCAAGCATTCAAAGAATATTTCCTTCTCTGCTTTGGTAAGAGCATAGCTCGCAGGACCTTGATACTGCTTTGGACACATGCCGTCTTTTTCGTTCACACGTTGCTGGTCCTCCCGTGCCTCCGGTGTATCTTTTGTCTTCCCATACACGCCCAAGAAGCCTAGTAGGTTCACGCAAACATTCTTCGTCACGTGCATCATGTCGATTGCAGAGCGGACCTCTAGGCCTTTCCAATAGGGTAGGTCCCAAAATATAGATTTCTTCTTCCACATGGGTGCGTGTCCCTCAGCGTCATTCGGAACAGATTGTCCGCCAAGACCCTTTCCAAAGATTACTTGTAAATCCTTGACCATATCAAGTATATCAGCACCAGTACGGAGGACGGCCTTCTTCTGGTGATCTGCCTCACCTTTGAAATGCTTGCCTTTTTTTCTTAAGGCATGCTTGGTCGGAAGAAATCGACGATGTCCCAGGTACACATTCTTCTTGCATTTGTCCAAATATATACTTTCAGTCTCATCTAAACAGTGTGTGCATGCATGGTATCCCTTGTTTGTCTGTCCTGAAAGGTTACTAAGAGCAGGCCAATCATTGATGGTTAAAAACAGCAACGCTCGTAGGTCATATTCCTGCTATTTGTGCTCATCCCACACACGTACACCTTTTTTCCCACAGTTGTACAAGTTCTTCAACTAATGGCCTTAGGTACACATCAATGTCGTTGCCGGGTTGCTCAGGGCCTTGGATGAGCACTGGCATCATAATGAACTTCCGCTTCATGCACAACCAAGGAGGAAGGTTATAGATACATAGAGTCACGGGACAGGTGCTATGATTGCTGCTCTGCTCCCCAAAAGGATTAATGCCATCTGCACTTAAACCAAACCATACGTTCCTTGCGTCATCTGCAAAGTCCCGCCACTTTCTCTCGATTTTTCTCCACTGCGACCCGTCAGCGGGTACTCTCAACTTCCGTCTTTCCTACGGCCTTCTTTGTGCCATCACAACAACTTGTCATGCTCTTTGTTTTTGAACAGACGTTTCAACCGTGGTATTATAGGAGCATACCACATCACCTTGGCGGGAACCCTCTTCCTGGGGCCCTCGCCCTCAACATCACCAGGGTCATCTCGTCTGATCTTATACCACAATGCACCGCATACCGGGCATGCGTTCAAATTCTCGTACTCACCGCGGTAGAGGATGCAGTCATTAGGGCATGCATGCATCTTCTGCACCTCCAATCCTAGAGGGCATAGAACCTTCTTTGCTTCGTACGTACTGTCAGGCAATTTGTTATCATTTGGAAGCTTCTTCTTCATAATTTTCAGTAGCTTCCCAAATCCCTTGTCAGATACACCATTGTCCGCCTTCCATTGCAGCAATTCCAGTGTGGTACCGAGCTTTGTGTTGTCATCTTCGCAATTTGGGTACAACCCTTTTTTGTGATCCTCTAACATGCGATCGAACTTCAACTTCTCCCTTTCACTTTCGCATTCTCTCGGTGCACCAACAATGACCCGACGAAGATCATCATCGGGCACATCTGGTGCCTCTTGATCACTAGCGTCCCCCGTTGCAGTATCACCGTATTCAGGGAACATAGGATAGTTGTCATCATCCTCTTCTTCTTCATTGTCTTCCATCATAACCCGTCTTTCTCCGTACTTGGTCCAAACATTACAGTGTGGCATGAAACCCTTCTCAAGCAGGTGCAAGTGAAGGGTTTTCGAGTCAGAGTAATCCTTCGTATTCCCACAGACATTACATGGACAATACATAAAACCATTCTGCTTGTTTGCCTTAGGCACTTCGAGAAAATTATACAGGCCCTCAATGTAGTCGGAGGTGCGTCGGTCACCGTACATCCATTGTCGGTTCATCTGTGTGCATTATATAATTAAGTGTATCAAAAACCATTACAGAACATCTTGAATAGAGAAGTGACCAAATTAATACAAGTTCATCATCACATTAAAACCAAAGTACAGCAGTGATCAAATGTTATTACTGAAAAAATAAATACATAAAGTTCATACATAGTCCTCATAGAACAACATACAGCTCTCTAGAGCATCTAATTAAAACATACATTGAAACTAACATACAACTATGTCAAACATTTAAATGCAACAACAAATGCAATCAAAATCGCAACTAAGGTACCAATTGATCCAACAGCATAATGATACCAAGCCTCATTATCAATGGCATATTTTCTAATATTTCTAATCTTCAAGCGCATTGCATCCATCTGGATCTTGTGATCATCGACGACATCGGCAACATGCAACTCCAATTTCATCTTCTCCTCTTCAATTCTTTTCAATTTTTCTTTCAAATAATTGTTTTCTTTTTCAACTAAATTTAACCTCTCGACAAGAGGGTCGGTTGGAATTTCTGGTTCACATACCTCCTAGACAAAAATAGGGATAATTGTATTCATACCCTTAGTTGTGTCCCCCTCAACTGAATTGCCCCTAGTTTTTGAAAACACGTGGTCTTGCCCAACCCACTTTGTCGTCTTGTGCTTTTGCCCTTCGACCGTTTGACCGTCACTTTGAAAACTTCATAACTAATTCATACTAAATCAGAAAAATGCAGATAAGATACCAAAATATTTGGAAAAACATCACTTGTATGTCAATGTCACTTGCATTCGTGAAAAAAGTGTTGGTAAGTGCCCATCCGAGTTTTAGCTCTTATCATACCACCATGAACAGGAAAATCTAAAAAAAATCAAAAAATTCAAGAAAAATTTGCTGGCAAAGAATTGCAAATGTTTTAAGTGCTTGCAAAGTTTCATGAGGGAATGACATTCATGGAAGTCGTGGCAAAAAAAACAATGAACACTCGAAAATAGATTTTTTTTGCCACGACTTCCATGAATGTCATTCCCTCATGAAACTTGGCAAGCACTTAAAACATTTGCAATTCTTTGCCACAAAAATTTTCTTGAATTTTTTGAATTATTTTAGATTTTCCTGTTCATGGTGGTATGATAAGAGCTAAAACTCAGATGGGCACTTACCAACACTTTTGTCATGAATGCAAGTGACATTGACATACAGGTGATGTTTTTCCAAACATTTTGGTATCTTATTTGCATTTTTCTGATTTAGTATGAATTAGTTATGAAGTTTTCAAAGTGACGGTCAAACGGTCAAAGGGCAAAAGCACAAGACGACAAAGTGGGTTGGGCAAGACCACGTGTTTTCAAAAACTAGGGGCAATTCGGTTGAGGGGGACACAACTAAGGGTATGAATACAATTATCCCATAAAAATATCTATGCCATGTTGGTCGGCATAATTGTCATAAACACTAAATGAAGCAAATAGTTATAAAAGATAATATACCACATTCGAATCATAGACCGGACGAGAGCCGACAGGGGCGGATACCAAAACCATTGCACTATATAATAACAAACAATAATAAAAGTAAGAAAATTATACAAGTAGCTATCTAAATCATACAAGTAAGAATTTTTTTCTTTTAAAAAGAAGATAAGAACAAGAGGCTCACCACGGTGGTGCCGGCGACGAGATCGGCGCGGACGATCGACGGCCGTGAGGACGGGGACGGGACGGCACCCTACACATGTGCAGACTCTAAGAAGTTAATTTGAGCTCAAATTGTCCATCTAAATCAAAAGAACTCCCACATACACTCCTCCACTAAAACCCACAAACCACTCTATTTCTAGAGCATTTGAAATGAGCTAAAACTAGCAGTGAGAGATGAAACGATGAAGTTGCTAACCTTTTAGAATACTTGTTTACTTGGTGCACCACCAAACCTAGACAAATCTTGGGGCAAATGTAGCTTGGAGGTCGAGCTTGGAGAGGAGAAAGCTTAAGTGTGGCTCCGGCATTTCATCGAACACCTGATGTGCATAGGAGGTGAGAGCAGAGCAACACACCTCCACCCTTCCACGGTCAAAAAACATAGGAGATGGGAGGGGGGCGTGGATATATATAGGCAAAACTTTAGTCCCGGTTTTTTCCTAAAACCGGGACTAATGGCCTATCCTTTAGTCCCGATTCCAGACACAAACCGGGACTAAAGTGCAGCAACCCTTTTAGTCCCGGTTGGTGGCTGGAACCGGGACTAAAGGTCCCAGCCGAACCAGGACAAATGTCTGCCGAGGCCCGGCCAGCGTCCAAGCCTCTCGAACCGGGACTGATGCTCCCATTAGTCTCGGTTCATAACACGACCAGGACTAATGCTCTGATCTACCCAGGACCAAAGCCCTGTTTTCTACTAGTGTTTTTTACAATCACAACTACGTGGATAGAGCAACAGACCTGCCCAGGCTCCGGTGAGGTGGAATATGGCCATGGAGGGATAAGCAGACCAACTAGCCGCGGGATTGGAGAATGTGAGGTTGGCGATGAAAGCCATGCTTAACTTTGATCGGAGCAGATGATGTCATATGTGGGTGGCATTACTTTGTTGAAGGCGTCACAGGGTATAGTTCTCGTCTTCCGGGATGCTCGGGAGAAACCATAGATCTTGGCCTTCCTAGGTCAAACGATTAATTGTGCTTTCTTGTGTCTCTAATTATCTCATGATTCTTCGATTTTATTATGCGGATCGGAGGCAATTATAACCATCCCTTTGATCAATGTTTAATCTTTTCAGAATAACAATTCTAAAAAAATAACCACAAGAGTTTTAGCTTCATACTAATTCTGTCTTAAAATGTAAGACGTTCTTTGACACTATCATAGTGTCAGAAAATGTCTTACATTTTAAGACAGAGGGAGTACTTAATTGGATGGACACTTGAATGGTGGATAAGAGGGACATGAACATGATAGATGCTCCCTTTCACTGACAACGCATATGGCTATCACTTCAGCTCAAGCTTATCTGGACAATTGATCAATGGTGCTTTGTTTCGTTGACTATGCTTCTGATGTGCGCACGCACGCACGTCATGTTGCGGAGGACAGGTGATCACACCCAAGATATTGTGCTCAGCACTCACACGGCGAGCGTCAGCCATGGAGTTGTAGAAGCGGAAGTCGGAGCGGAGCGGAAGAACGGTGATGCATCCCTACCTGGCGCGCCAAATATCAGAATCGGGCCTCCGGGGACCCAAGAGGTTCGAACTCTGGGGTGCGCTCACTGCTGCCGCCCTACTCTACCTCACCACCTCACGGCAACGCTGCGGCGAGCACGAGCTAAGGAAGAAGAACGATGGACACGACAGTTTACCCAGGTTCGGGCCACCTTGTGGTGTAAAACCCTACTTATGATTTGTGGTTGGGATTGCTTGGGAGAGTATAATGGTGTTGCTCTATGAGAACAATGGCTCGACCCTTGCCCAAAAAACCAGCCCCCTACGGTCGCACCTGATACGTCTCCAACGTATCTATAATTTATGAAGTATTCATGATGTTATATTATCATTCTTAGATGTTTTACAATCATTTTATAGCAACTTTATATCATTTTTTGGGACTAACCTATTGACATAGTGCCTAGTGCCAGTTGCTGTTTTTTACATCGCAGAAAATCAATACCAAACGGAGTCTAAATGCAGCAAAACTTTTTGGAGATTTTTTCTGGACTAGAAGACACCCGGTGGGCCAAATAAGTACCAGAGGGGAGCTCCGAGGGGAGCAAAACCCACCTGGGCGCGCCTGGGGGCCCATGCGCGCCCAGGTGGGTTGTGCCCACCTCGGTGGCCTCCCGCACCGCCTCTTCGCCCTATAAATTCCCAAATATTTCAAAAACCCTGGGGGCAACCCTAGATCAGAAGTTCCGCCGCCGCAAGCCTCTGTAGCCACGAAAAACCAATCTAGACCCCGTTCCGGCACCCTGTCGGAGGGGGAAATCATCATCGGTGGCCATCTTCATCATCACGGCGGCCACCATGATGACGAGGCAGTAGTCCACCCTCGGGCTGAGGGTTTGTATCAATAGCTATGTGTTTAATCTCTCTCTCTCGTGTTCTTGAGATGGCACGATCTTGATGTATTGCGGGCTTTTTAATATAGTTGGATCATATGGTGTTTTCCCCTCTCTATCTTGTTGTGATGAATTGAGTTTTCCCTTTGAGATTTCGTTCTATCGGATTGAATACTTTTATGGATTTGAGAGCACTTGATGTATGTCTTGCTATGAATACCCGTGGTGACAATGGGGTATCATATTGATTCACTTGAGATATGTTTTGGCACTCAACTCGCGGATTGCCGAGGTGACATTGGGGTAATCTATGCATAAGGGTTGATGCACGTTCTCATATTTTGTTTCTCCGGTAGAAATCTTGGGGCACTCTTTGAGGTTCTTTGTGTTGGATTGAGTATTATGAATCTGAATTTGCTTTGGTGTTATTTTAGTACAAACTCTTGATAGATCGATCGGAAAAAATAACTTGTGTTATTTTAGTACGAACTCTTGATAGATCGATCGGAAAGAATAGCTACAAACAATTTCTTCTTATGTTCTCCGCTAGATAAGAACTTTGGAGTGATTCTTCATCGCACGTTGAGGGATGGTTATGTGATCCAATTAGATTAGCATTGTTGAGAGATTGCACTAGCGAAAGTACGGACCCTAGGGCTCATTTTCAAGCATTGCAATATCGTTTGTGCTCCGTTTTATTAATTGCTACCTTGCTCTTTTTTATTGTTCCTATTACAAAAATCAATATCTACTATCATTACTATGCTTGTATCACCATCTCTTCGCCGAACTAGTGCACCTATACAAATTACCATTGTATTTGGTGTGTTGAGGACACAAGAGACTTTTTATTATTTGGTTGTAGGGTTGTTTGAGAGAGACCATCTTCATCCTACGCCTCCCACGGATTGATAAACCTTAGGTCATCCACTTGAGGGAAATTTGCTACTGTCCTACAAAACTCTGCACTTGGAGGCCCAACACAAGTCTACAAGAACAAGTTGTGTAGTAGACATCAGCACCATGCCCCCTTCTTATACCACCTCTAGTCCTCTTCCCCCAAAAACACCCGGCGGGAAGGGATGCCACAACGGCCAGTTTGAAGGGGGCAAGGCCACATCTTATCCTGACTAAAGGTTGTCTTCGCCTGATAAAGCTTCCATCCAAGACATGTCGGTGGGATCGGTGATGACCTCTGCCCTGGCGCGCCTGTCGTCCTGATCCTCTTGCACCGTTCAGGCAACCTTTGGGGGTTGCTTTGGGAACCCGTGTGCTGGCCTTGCTCCCTTAGCACGAAAGGTAAAGCCTCCACATCCGCACCTGCTGGCACGGCCTTTGGCGCCATTCGTCGTCGCGCGCGTCACCCACGTAAAGACTCCTGACCGCGCGACCCTGCTGAGTTGCCCTTGACTCGTTTTCCTCCGCGAGGGGCCTCGGGAGGCAGCCTCGGAAAGCCGCCTCACGAGAGTGCCTCGCGAGACGCCTGGTGTCACTTGCTGTCGTGTGCTCGCGAAGCGAGGGCCTCGTGAGGGTCTCGCTCGTGAAGTCTGTTAGAATAAATCCGAGGCGCTCCGTCGATCTACCGAGGACCAAGCAATCACACAAGCACGACACCGAGATTTGTTAACGAGGTTCACCATCATGGCTACATCCCCGGGGCCTGACTACAGGCGCTCCTCCCCCATGACACCGTCACAATACCGCACCCCGGCCGCCCGGGCGCCGGCACACGTCGCCGGTTCCCCCGCGTGCCTGTGCTATTATGTTGGCATAGGTTACGTCGTGTGTCTACCCCCGATATATATGAGAGGCCTAGGATACAAGTATCCTATTAGGACACAACTCCTACCCTGTCTACACACAGTCCAAAACCAAGTCCAACTGTAACCTACCTTGTATAATAATATTTGACACAACTCTAACAAACTCCACCTTGGCGAATATTCTGCACCACCTTGGATTCATCCATGCATCGAACCTCCTTGTACATTGGATTTGAGATACGCCATGAGCACCGCTGCTACTCCCAGACTCCATGTGACTCCACCTGTAACTGTAGTCCCTTCTTGTCTTCTTCGCAGTCAACACTCGAGCAAAATTAAGTTCCTCGTTACTCTACCTTGTGCTCCCAACTTCCGGAGTATCCGTTAAACCTCATCACACACCGACCACTCTCGGCGTGAAAATGAACAACTCACATATTGGACGCCACATATAAGAGTTACCTGAACTCAACGTCACCGCTCTTCCTTGACCGTCTCTCTGAAACTTGAAGGAATTTCACCGTCGCCCTGTGTCACCCTGAGTCAAATTCGCAGTTGTCTCACACTTCTTCCTTGGTAGTCTCTGACATGTCCCACAGCTATAGCACTCCGCCTCCTTTTGTACTTGTCATCTGCACTTTGCCACGTGCACTGAACACCACAGAATATACGTCCGTGTGCTCTCTCAGCTTTTGACAATTTCAGACTTTCCGCCACTTTCTCAGATTCTCCATGGTCAACTCATGGCCATCTTACGGCACCGATAGACCCAGTCACCAACTTGAATCCGGTACACGTCAACACTACTTCAGCACCCCCTGCACAATTTGTCTGACCACATGTCTGACCACCAGTGCCTTGGCCTGTCGCTGTGTCCCATGCTTACCGCACGCCTCGTCGCTATCACCGCATCGAGCCTTTGCTGTCCTGGCCGAGTCTCCCATGTAGCTAGCCCACACTGCCTCAACCCCCATTGTAGAGAACCACCGATCATCACCGACCGATGCCGAGTATCACGTCTCCATCAGATCATTGGGCCCCAGTCAGATCCACGTGTCTCTCGCTTTTCCCTGCTGAAATAGGCTTCGATTCTCTGATATCTTACGCCGTAGCCCCTTCATCAGCACAGAGTGAAGTCTTTTGCCAGACTCCATCTCCACCTTCAACATGACTCCATGTAGCTGGCCGTGCTACCCCGCGCCCTGTTGACTTCAAGCTCTCAAGTGTACAATGCCTTGAATCAACCCTGCGCCATAGTCTCATCGAAGTCGCACAAGCCCTCAGGCCTGCACCATGTGTTTCCACGCCCCAGAAGTTGGCCACCATCAGCATCACGCTCCTATGTCGTCGTCGCTGAAATCACCGCCGTCTTCTTCTTTGACCAACATTTGTGACGCCCCCAGCCTAATCGTGCACTAATCATACACGCAAATGCACACGATCAAGCCTAAGGACTCACGGGAAGATATCACAACACAACTCTAAAACATAAATAAAGTCATACAAGCTTTATATTACAAGCCAGGGGCCTCGAGGGCTCGAATACATAAGCTTGCGTACAAGCGTCAGCGGAAGCATCAGATATCTGAGTACAGATATGAAACAGAAACAGAAAGGCCTTTAGAAAGGCGGGGCAAAATAAAACACTACGATCGAAAGGCGAAGGCCTCCTTCCTGGGACCCTCCGATCCTACTCCTGGTCGTCGGTCAGCTCGTAGAAGTATCCACCCTCTGGGTAGTAGTAGTAGTAGTCGATCGACGAGGCATCTGTCTCAGGGGGGCTCCGTCCTCTGATCACGACAAACTGATATGGGGAGAAAAGGAAAACAAAGCAATCGTGAGTACTCAGAAGTACTCAGCAAGCAAGGATCTACACTACATATGCAACATTTTCAAAGGGAAGGCTGTATATGTGGACTGGGCTGCAGAAATGCCAGAATATAGAGAGGAGGCCTAGTCCTATCGAGGACTAGCATCTTCAGCGGTCTTGCAGCAATAGAAGAGAGTAAAACAATTCAATGTAATGTAGCAGTATCATTAAGTCTCAACCTCACCCAGAGATCCTTTCTCGACTCCCTGCGAGAAAGCAATCCCAGAGCCATACAGTCATCAACCTCGTCCTGAGATCCCTTCTCGACTCCCTGCGAGAAGCAATCCCAGAGCCATACATACAAGTCTCATCACAGGTATCCAGTTCTAAATTGTATCAATCAGGATACAACTCCGAGTGTCCTTTACCGTAGGACCGGCTATCGATAGAAATGTTCTTCCCTGCAGGGGTGCACCAACTTACCCAACACGCTCGATTAACTCCGGCCGGACACACTTTCCTGGGTCATGCCCGGCCTCGGTCAAACGACACATCGCAACCCTACCTACAGCTCAGCAGAGAGGTCCCCGCCGGTCTACATCCTAAGCGCAAGGGGGTCTTGGCCATCGCCCCTCGCCCTCCGGGTCGTTGTGAGCAGGGTGGATACCAGCGCCAACGGTACGATCCGACCCGGCCACAATGCTGAACTGGACGTCTGACAAAGCTTTCGGCTGATGCTACGATGCATAACGCCCATACTATGCCCACGTGATGGTTAGTGCTATCAGGCCAGAGACCTGCTCGGATCAAATATCCAAATCGTTAATGGACTAGGGCTTGCGGTAACGAGCAGAGACTCACGGCAGATGTGACCCCGTCGCCCCGTCTCGAGGACTTGCTGCAAGGGTTAGGAATGCCCGGCCGCGCCTCGTATTCACCACTCGGGCACCACACTGGCACCCGTCTTCACAACACTCGCCTCTCAGGCGCACGCGGGTACCCCTCAGGGTCGACCCGCCTATCCAAGTAACAGTGTAAAGTCCAAGTATCCGTGTGTCCATAACATCAGGGGAATCCGAGGTATCACCCTCGTTGGATTCCTACTCGATGTAATCGTCAAGGTGAGCTCGGAGGAATCACCCTCACTTGGTTCACACTTGAGGTGTTGTTCGACAGCGTCGTTACCGGAAGTGGTGAAGGAGGAATCACCCTCGATGACCACTACCGAATAGCTACTCTACAGAGTTAACATCAGAAGTGCTACAAGAGGTTTCACCCTCGGCACTCAATAGTAACGTTGTAGTGTCGTTACAACTAAGGGGGGTGATGTGCGGTGTCGGGGCCTGGTCTTCAATCCCGTTGATCGGGTCTTCTGACGATCCAGCGCGGCAGTCGGGATAAGTGGGGTCACTGATAGGTCTCTACCCAGCCTAGACTAAACAGTTTAGGATATGCAGGTAATTATCAACAACAGGTTACAATAAACAGGCTATGCATCAGAATAGGTAAAGCAGCAGCAGCAGCAATTCTAATGCAAGCATGAGAAATAGAATGGGCGATATCGGGATGATCAAAAGGGGGGGGCTTGCCTGGTTGCTCGGCGGCAAGGGCAAGGTTGTCAATGGTGTCTTCGGTCTCCGGAGCTGCGTCAGGATCTATCGAGAGAGAAGAGGGGGAGGAAACAGTATAAATATAGAGCAAACATGAGCAACGCAAAGTACGGCATGACAATATGCAGTGCCGGGAGTGTCCTAACGTATGGTTGCACGTCACCGAGGAAGGAGGATGTAACACCCCCGGTGGTTAGCCACAGTGATCCCATTTTGATAATGCCAAGTCAGCATGATTATCAGTGCATGATCATCATTAACATCATATTGCATTTCAACTCCTAACCTCAAATTCAAAATTAAATGAAAGTGGAAAATAAAAGTTGTCCAACATAGAAACTAAATTGTTCATTAAATAGCAAATAGATCAGAGACAATTCTAAAATTAAAACCAACATCATTGGAGTTGGGTAAGTGACTCAAACATCTTCAAACAGCGACTAAAAACAATATTTAATAACCATTTATTAAATCTAATTTAAGTATGAAATGATGTTTTGCCCAAACTAATTTTAGGTGTTAGGAAATAAAGCACTGGTATTTATGGACCAGGTCACATGTTTTACAAAATTCAATTTGAGCCCTAACTATTTACAAAACAGGGGTATGGATAAATAAAAAGAGAAAAGAAAAGAAAAAGGAAAAGCCCCCCCCCGGCCCAACTGGGCCAAGGCCCAGCCGGCCGGCCCACTCCCTCCCTATATGGCCTCCCCCTGGAGGCCAGCAAACCCTAGCCCACCCCGCACTCTTCCCTCGCTCCTCTGCTTCCCCCGACCCGATCCAGATCGAGGGGCGGCGACCCCGGCGACCGCGCCGCCCCGCTCCCCGTCGCCGTTCGACGCCACCAAGCCGGCGCCCCTTCGCCACCTCGTCGGACCGCCAGCCGCCGACGCCTCGCCTCCTCCCCGGAGCCTGCGCTCGCCGCCTCCCTCGTCGCCGTCGCTGCCCTCCCTCGCTGGACCGCCGAACCCCCGCCGCCTCCTCGTCCTCCCCCTCAACGGCTACCCCGAGCCTCGCCGGCCCCCGAACCCCGGCAACGAATGTGAGCCCCGCCGCCGCCTCCCTCTCTCTCCCCGTCCCCGTCGCCCGTCCCGGTCGCCGCACTCCGGCCGCGCCCTGGCTCGCCCGCCCACGCCGATGGCCGCGCTCGCTGCGCCACTTCGTGCCCCCCCGCGTCCCTCTGTGCTCGCCTCGCTCGCCGCACGCCTCGCCCGCGCAGCCTCGCTGCTGCCGCTGTCTTGCGCCGCCGCCCGCGCTGCTACTGCTGCTCCGCGAGCTGCTCGCCGCCCGCGCACGCCGCTGCTCGCCAGCTGCCGCCGAGCCCAGCTTGCCGCCTGCGCCCGCGCGCCACTCGGCGTCGCCTCGCCACTCCCCGCGCCGGCGCGCGCCCGTAGCCGCGTCGCCGCGCGGGTGCGTGTTGACCCGCTCCATTGGCCGGACCTGTCCGGCCCCGAATGGGCCTGGCCGCGGACGTGTCCGCCCCGGGCCACTGCCATGTGGGGCCTGCCCTGGAATAAAAAAAAAGAATTAAAAGAAATAGATAATTAATTATATAATTAACCTAATTAACTCTGTTTAATTAAACTAACTAATTAATCTGTGATTAACTTAATTAAACCCTAATTAATCTTAACAGACTGCTGATGTCATGCTGATGTCATGCTGACGTCATGCTGACGTCAGCAAGACACTGTTTCGGATAATGTTAATTTAAATAATTAATTAAATTCCAGAAATTAATAAAAACTTTAGAAAATCATATTAAATAATCCGTAACTCAGATCGAAAAACTTTGTACATGAAAGTTGCTCAGAACGACGAGACGAATCTGAATACGCGGTCCGTTCGTCCGTCACGCGTCCCTAACTATCCGAACTTGCAACCGTTCCCCTCTTATCCTCTGTCCGATAATTCCAAAGACCCGGGAAATATCGTCAGATATTCTCCCGCTCCGTCTGTTACGTGTGATGCTGCGTTAGACTACCCCTAGCACCGTGTATCGTATTTGTCATGCTCATGCTTGCTATATATTTATACTGTTTCCTCCCCCTCTTCTCTCTCGATAGCCCCCGACCCCGACGTCGTCCCCGAGACCGACGCAGCTCCGGAGCCCGAAGACACCATAGACGACCTTGCCCTTGCCGCCGAGCAACCAGGCAAGCCCCTCCTTTGATCATCCCGATATCGCCCATTCTATATTCCCATGCTTGCATTAGAATTGCCGCTGCTGCTGCTGCTTTACCTATTCTGATGCATAGCCTGTTCATTGTAACCTGCTGTTGATAATTACCTACATATCCTAAACTGTTTAGTCTAGGCTGGGTAGAGACCTATCAGTGACCCCACTTATCCCGACTGCCGCGCTGGATCGTCAGAAGACCCGATCAACGGGATTGAAGACCAGGCCCCGACACCGCACATCACCCCCCTTAGTTGTAACGACACTGCAGCGTTACTATCGAGTGCCGAGGGTGAAACCTCTTGTAGCACTTCTGATGTTAACTCTGTAGAGTAGCTATTCGGTCGTGGTCATCGAGGGTGATTCCTCCTTCACCGCTTCCGATAATGACGCTGTCGTACAACACCTCAAGTGTGGACCCAGTGAGGGTGATTCCTCCTAGTTCACCTTGACGGATACATCGAGTGGGAATTCAATGAGGGTGATACCTCGGATTCCCTGATGTTATGGACACACGGATACTTGGACCTTACAATGTTACTTGGAAAGGCGGGTCGACCCTGAGGGGTACCCGCATGTGATGTGAAGGCGGGTTGCCAGTGTGATGCCCGAGTGGTGAATACGAGGCGCGGCCGGGCATTCTTGGCCCTTGCCGCAAGTCCTCGAGACGGGGCGACGGGGTCACATCTTTCGTGAGTCTCTGCTCGTTACCGCAAGCCCTAGTCCTAACGATTTGGATATTTGATCCGAGCAGACCTCTGGTCTGATAGCACTAACCATCACGTGGGCTTAGTATGGGCGTTCTGCATCGTATGCATCAGCCGAAAGCTCTGTCAGACGTCCAGTTCAGCAGTGCGGCATGGAGTGATTGGCGCCATTTCGGTGGTGCTTGGATCTGGGCCATGTACGCAACGACCCGGAGGGCGAGGGGCGATGGCCAAGACCCCCTTGCGCTTAGGATGTAGACCGGCGGGGACCTCTCTGCGGAGTTGTAGGTAGGGTTGCGATGTGTCATTTGGCCGAGGCCGGGCATGACCCTAGAAAGTGTGTCCGGCCGGAGTTAATCGAGCGTGTTGGGTAAGTTGGTGCACCCCTGCAGGGAAGAACACTTCTATCGATAGCCGGTCCTACGGTAAAGGACACTCGGAGTTGTATCCTGATTGATACAATTTAGAACTGGATACCTGTGATGAGACCTGTATATATGGCTCTGGGATTGCTTCTCGCAGGGAGTCGAGAAGGGATCTCAGGACGAGGTTGATGAATGTATGGCTCTGGGATTGCTTTCTCGCAGGGAGTCGAGAAAGGATCTCTGGGTGAGGTTGAGACTTAATGATACTACTACATTATATTGTACTGTTCTACTCTCTTCTACTGCTGCAAGACCGCTGAAGATGCTAGTCTTCGATAGGACTAGGCCTTCTCTCTATTCTGGCATTTCTGCAGCCCAGTCCACATATACAGCCTCCCCTTGAAAATGTTGCATATGTAGTGTAGATCCTTGCTTGCTGAGTACTTCTGAGTACTCACGGTTGCTTTGTTTTCCTTTTCTCCCCATATCAGTTTGTCGTGACCAAGATGATGGAGCCCCCTGAGACAGATGCCCCGATGATCGTTACTACTACTACCCAGAGGATGGATACTATTACGAGTTGACTGACGACCAGGAGTAGGATCGGAGGGTCCCAGGCAGGAGGCCTTGTGCCTTTCGATCGTAGTGTTTTCTTTTGCCCCGCCTTTCTAAAGGCCTTTCTGTACTTTCTTTCATATCTGTACTCAGATATCTGATGCTTCCGCTGACGCTTGTTCGCAAGCTTATGTATTCGAGCCCTCGAGGCCCCTGGCTTGTAATATAAAGCTTGTATGACTTTATTTATGTTTTAGAGTTGTGTTGTGATATCTTCCCGTGAGTCCTTAGGCTTGATCGTGTGCATTTGCGTGTATGATTAGTGCACGATCGGGCCGGGGGCGTCACAAGTTGGTATCAGAGCCGACTGACTGTAGGAACCCCCTTTTCAACTCCTTGGCCGAAGTTGAGTCTAGAAACCGGAAAACTATTTTACTAACTTGGTTGTGTGGCTTACGGGCCCACGTCGCCAATTGGGTGGTATTAGGATCTTTTACTCCTCGACCTTTACTCTGGGACTCTGACCTCTCTTCTATTCGGGTTAAATGATTTTACTAACTCCAGCATTAGGCTCTCGTGCTCACATCCACCCGGAGTTCTGAAATATTCCCCCTTGCTTCAAGATTGTGGGCCAGGTTCTGCTTACAGGATCCTTTTATCGAGGGCACCCTGTGTTGTCACGTGCAGATTCCTCGTTCCAACAGTTTTCTCCGATGTGGATCTAGCCTTTGCTATGTCTCGTTGTGTACTCCCATATCGCGTGCCTGCGCGCCGCCTAGATGTCTAGCCCTTCCCTTTTCAACTGTCGTAATGCCGGATGCTAACCGAGGCTATGTGTGGCTTTGAATGTCTGGTGCGAATATGATGAAGTATCTATTGCACTTCCTTCTGTTGTGCGTGTTACTTCATAAATAATTCCCTACACCTGCAAGTTATTAGCTAAATTGCCCCTGTTGATTTGGCAGGATGGCTGACGATCCTCCACCTCCACCCTATATTGCCGCAATGATGCAGCAGTTTGAATTGAACCGTCAGCTCAACGAGAGTCTGGTAAGACGTTTGGAATGCAATGAGGCTCGTCAGGAGCCTGGACCGATCTCGCTGCCAGAATTTGTGCACCTCAACCCGTCCGTTTTCCGCAACTCCACCAATCCTATGGATGCTGATGATTGGCTTCGTGACATCCTGTTTGAAATGGAGTCAGCTAATGTTGCCCCTGACAGTTACGTCACCTTCGCGACATTCCACCTAAAGGGCCCAGCTGCTCAATGGTGGGAAAGCCACAAGGGTATGTTGCCTGCTGAAATCGTAACCACTTGGCAGGAATTTCAGTCGACTTTTCGTGCACGGTACCTTCCTCAAGGTCTGATAGATCAGAAGAAGCAGCAGTTTCGCAAACTCACACAGGGCACAATGACTGTGGATGAATATCAGAGGAAATTTCTCGAGTTATCCCGCTATGCTGAGGATGACGTTAACACTGACGCCCGCAAGCAGGATAAATTCCGTGAAGGACTCCGTACTGACATAAAACTCGCACTTGCAGTCCTTGATTGTACAGACTTCGAAATGCTTGTCAGCAAATCTTTCCAAATTGAAACAGCTCTGACTGAATGCCAGGAGTCGCTCAAGCGCACTCATGAAGCTGGCTCATCCTCGGGTCAGCCTGTTCAGAAACGTCGAGTCTGGATCCCACACAATGTCCATCACCGACCTGCTCCAACACCAAGGCCGTCATATGTTGCACCTCGTCTGCCTTCACCGCCGAGACAGCTATCGGTCCATGCTGGACCGCCTGATGCTATGGCTTTTCGTCAGGATGCACCACGTCCTTCTGCTGGTTGCAGGAAGAGCCGTCGAAAACATCCTTCTAGGAACGTTGGAACTAGACTACCTGCTAGTCAACGTGTTCATGTCAACCAAGTCAACATGGAAGAAGCTCGGCAGGACCCCAGCATTGTGATGGGCACCCTTCTAGTGAATTCAATCCCAGCTTCAGTCCTCTTTGATTCTGGAGCATCGCACTCCTTCATGTCCGAAAGTTTTGCGCGAAGCCATGATATACTTTTCGAGGAGATGTCCATCCCATTAGTAATCCATTCACCTGGGGCTAATTGGCAAACTACCAGGGTAAGCCACGGTAATCACATTGTGATTGGAGGATTGATGTTCCCCGTTTCTCTCATTGCCCTTAAGACCTCCAACATTGACATTATTCTGGGTATGGACTGGTTGAAGCCTCATAAAGCTTTGATTGACTGTGCCACTGAAGCAGTCCGCCTCACACACCCTTCTGGCCAGACAGTCAAATACTCAGCTCGAATAGCTCAGGATGCGGAAACTCAAATATATGTTCTGAATGCATTGAATGCCTCACCTCTTGAAGGCATCGAGAACGTTCCAGTTGTTCGTGAATTTCAAGATGTATTTCCAGAAGAACTTCCAGGAATACCCCCTGCTAGAGCTGTTGAGTTTGTCATTGACTTGAAACCAGGCACTACTCCTATTGCAAAGCGTCCTTATAAGATGCCTCCGCATTATCTTCTCGAACTTAAGGAAGAAATCGACACGTCACTTAAGAAAGGTTTCATCCGCCCCAGTTCCTCTGCTTGGGGAGCACCTTCACTCTTCGTTAAGAAGAAGGATGGAACTAACCGGTTGGTTCAGGATTATCGGCCCATTAACCAAGCCACCATTCAGAATAAATATCCGCTTCCTCGGATCAATGATTTGTATGATCAACTTACTGGATCATCGGTATTCTCTAAACTTGATTTGAGGTTGGGTTACCATCAGATCCGTGTTCGTGAAGAGGATATTCCGAAGACTGCTTTTGTTACTCGCTATGGCTCTTATGAGTACACTGTCATGTCATTTGGCTTAACCAATGCTCCAGCCACATTTTCCCGTCTGATGAATTATATCTTCATGGATTACCTCGACAAGTTCGTCGTGGTATATCTAGATGATATTCTGGTTTATTCAAAGAATAAGGAAGAACATGCTGAACACCTCCGTCTTGTACTGGAAAGGCTCCGAGAACACCAACTGTATGCCAAATATTCTAAATGTGAATTCTGGTTGTCTGAAGTGACATATCTCGGCCATGTGATTTCGAAAGATGGCATTGCCGTTAACCCAGAACGAGTTCAGGCTATACTTGACTGGACTCCTCCGAAGAACGTCAAGCAAGTGAGAAGTTTTCTCGGTCTGGCAAGTTATTGCCGTCGTTTTGTCGAGAATTTTTCTAAGATTGCTAAGCCTTTGACTGATCTGCTTCACAAGGGCGTTAAGTTTGAATGGACAGAAAAATGTCAGGAAAGTTTTCAAATACTCAAAGACAAGCTAACGTCTGCCCCAGTACTTGCTCCTCCAGATTCTCGCAAAGACTTTGTGATCTATTGTGACGCATCCCGTGAAGGATTAGGCTGTGTCCTAATGCAAGAGCGTAGAGTGATTGCTTATGGCTCTCGTTAGTTGCGCCCACATGAAGAGAATTATCCGGTACATGATCTAGAACTAGCTGCTGTCATCTATGCATTGCAGTTATGGCGACATTACCTTCTCGGTAATCGTTGCGAGATATACACGGATCATAAAAGTCTGAAGTACTTGTTCACTCAACCTTCTCTAAACCTCCGTCAGCAAAGATGGATGGAGACCATTGCGGACTATGACTTGGGTATTTCTTATACCCCTGGCAAGGCTAATGTAATGGCTGATGCGTTGAGCCGCAAATCCTATTGCTGCGAACTTGAGGTTCAGCTACAGCAACCCCTTCTGTATGAAGAGCTTCGAAAGCTAAATCTTGAGATAGTTCCCCAAGGATACTTAAAAACCTTGGTTGTTGAACCAGACCTTGAGAAAGCTGTTAAGAATGCGCAAGCTAAAGATGCTGAAATTGATTTGATGAAGAAAGACCTTCACCTTGTAAAGTACAGGGATTTCTCGCTGTCTGAAGATGGAACCTTGTATTTCAGAGACCGCATTGTCGTACCTCGCTTCGAGCTTATGACTGACAAAGTCATGAAGGAGGCACATGATACCCCGCTGTCTATTCATCCGGGTAGCACCAAGATGTATCGTGATCTCCGTCAAAGGTACTGGTGGTCTAAAATGAAGCAGGACATTGCTCGTTATGTTGCTGAATGTGATGTGTGTCGACGCGTTAAAGCAGAACATCAGAAGCCTGCTGGAATTCTGCAACCACTTCCTATTCCTTTATGGAAATGGGATAAGGTTCAGATGGATTTCGTTACAGGACTTCCCAGGTCACAGAAGGGTCACGATGCTATTCTTGTCGTCGTTGACCAACTCTCCAAAGTTGCACACTTTCTGCCTGTCAAGGAGACGATCACTGCTAGTCAGTTAGCAGAGTTATATATCTCCAGAATTGTTTCACTCCACGGTATTCCGAAAGAGATCAGTTCAGACCGTGGCAGCATATTCACTGGTCATTTCTGGGAAAGTTTCCAAAAGGCTATGGGAACTCATATTACCTGGAGTTCAGCTTATCATCCTCAATCCCAAGGCCAAGTTGAACGAGTCAATCAAGTGCTTGAAGACATGCTACGAGCTTGTGTTGTTTCTTTCGGCAAGAAGTGGGAAGAATCTCTTCCATATGCCGAGTTCTCTTATAACAACAGCTATCAAGCCAGTCTGAAAATGGCCCCCTTTGAAGTTCTCTATGGACGTAAGTGTCGAACCCCTCTGAATTGGTCAGAAACTGGGGAACGACCGCTCGTGGGTCCAGATATTATTCAACAAGCCGAAGAACAAGTTCGTATTGTCCGGGAAAATCTCAAGGCGGCTCAGGACCGCCAGAAGAGCAACTATGATCGGAAACGATGGGGTTTGACTTATCAACCTGGTGATCAAGCTTATCTTCGTGTCACTCCTATGAAGGGCACTCACCATTTTGGAATCAAGGGCAAGTTAGCTCCGCGCTACATTGGTCCTTTCCGCATTGTTGCTAGGCGTGGACAGGTGGCGTATAAATTGGAATTGCCTCCGCAATTCTCTCATATCCACGACGTCTTCCATGTGTCGCAACTTCGTAAATGCTTCAAGGAATCTCCGCACCGAGCTGTGGATCACGAGATGCTCGAATTGCATGATGATCTTTCATATCAGGAACATCCGATCCGCATTCTCGATGAAGCGGAACGTCGAACCCGTCAGAAGGTTACCAAGTTCCTCAAAGTGCAGTGGTCAAATCATACTGAAAATGAAGCCACTTGGGAACGCGAGGATAATCTTCGTGCGGAATACCCCGAACTTTTTCCTTCTACTTCTTAATTCTCGGGACGAGAATTCTTGTTAGTAGAGGAGATTTGTAACACCCCCGGTGGTTAGCCACAGTGATCCCATTTTGATAATGCCAAGTCAGCATGATTATCAGTGCATGATCATCATTAACATCATATTGCATTTCAACTCCTAACCTCAAATTCAAAATTAAATGAAAGTGGAAAATAAAAGTTGTCCAACATAGAAACTAAATTGTTCATTAAATAGCAAATAGATCAGAGACAATTCTAAAATTAAAACCAACATCATTGGAGTTGGGTAAGTGACTCAAACATCTTCAAACAGCGACTAAAAACAATATTTAATAACCATTTATTAAATCTAATTTAAGTATGAAATGATGTTTTGCCCAAACTAATTTTAGGTGTTAGGAAATAAAGCACTGGTATTTATGGACCAGGTCACATGTTTTACAAAATTCAATTTGAGCCCTAACTATTTACAAAACAGGGGTATGGATAAATAAAAAGAGAAAAGAAAAGAAAAAGGAAAAGCCCCCCCCCCCGGCCCAACTGGGCCAAGGCCCAGCCGGCCGGCCCACTCCCTCCCTATATGGCCTCCCCCTGGAGGCCAGCAAACCCTAGCCCACCCCGCACTCTTCCCTCGCTCCTCTGCTTCCCCCGACCCGATCCAGATCGAGGGGCGGCGACCCCGGCGACCGCGCCGCCCCGCTCCCCGTCGCCGTTCGACGCCACCAAGCCGGCGCCCCTTCGCCACCTCGTCGGACCGCCAGCCGCCGACGCCTCGCCTCCTCCCCGGAGCCTGCGCTCGCCGCCTCCCTCGTCGCCGTCGCTGCCCTCCCTCGCTGGACCGCCGAACCCCCGCCGCCTCCTCGTCCTCCCCCTCAACGGCTACCCCGAGCCTCGCCGGCCCCCGAACCCCGGCAACGAATGTGAGCCCCGCCGCCGCCTCCCTCTCTCTCCCCGTCCCCGTCGCCCGTCCCGGTCGCCGCACTCCGGCCGCGCCCTGGCTCGCCCGCCCACGCCGATGGCCGCGCTCGCTGCGCCACTTCGTGCCCCCCCGCGTCCCTCTGTGCTCGCCTCGCTCGCCGCACGCCTCGCCCGCGCAGCCTCGCTGCTGCCGCTGTCTTGCGCCGCCGCCCGCGCTGCTACTGCTGCTCCGCGAGCTGCTCGCCGCCCGCGCACGCCGCTGCTCGCCAGCTGCCGCCGAGCCCAGCTTGCCGCCTGCGCCCGCGCGCCACTCGGCGTCGCCTCGCCACTCCCCGCGCCGGCGCGCGCCCGTAGCCGCGTCGCCGCGCGGGTGCGTGTTGACCCGCTCCATTGGCCGGACCTGTCCGGCCCCGAATGGGCCTGGCCGCGGACGTGTCCGCCCCGGGCCACTGCCATGTGGGGCCTGCCCTGGAATAAAAAAAAAGAATTAAAAGAAATAGATAATTAATTATATAATTAACCTAATTAACTCTGTTTAATTAAACTAACTAATTAATCTGTGATTAACTTAATTAAACCCTAATTAATCTTAACAGACTGCTGATGTCATGCTGATGTCATGCTGACGTCATGCTGACGTCAGCAAGACACTGTTTCGGATAATGTTAATTTAAATAATTAATTAAATTCCAGAAATTAATAAAAACTTTAGAAAATCATATTAAATAATCCGTAACTCAGATCGAAAAACTTTGTACATGAAAGTTGCTCAGAACGACGAGACGAATCTGAATACGCGGTCCGTTCGTCCGTCACGCGTCCCTAACTATCCGAACTTGCAACCGTTCCCCTCTTATCCTCTGTCCGATAATTCCAAAGACCCGGGAAATATCGTCAGATATTCTCCCGCTCCGTCTGTTACGTGTGATGCTGCGTTAGACTACCCCTAGCACCGTGTATCGTATTTGTCATGCTCATGCTTGCTATATATTTATACTGTTTCCTCCCCCTCTTCTCTCTCGATAGCCCCCGACCCCGACGTCGTCCCCGAGACCGACGCAGCTCCGGAGCCCGAAGACACCATAGACGACCTTGCCCTTGCCGCCGAGCAACCAGGCAAGCCCCTCCTTTGATCATCCCGATATCGCCCATTCTATATTCCCATGCTTGCATTAGAATTGCCGCTGCTGCTGCTGCTTTACCTATTCTGATGCATAGCCTGTTCATTGTAACCTGCTGTTGATAATTACCTACATATCCTAAACTGTTTAGTCTAGGCTGGGTAGAGACCTATCAGTGACCCCACTTATCCCGACTGCCGCGCTGGATCGTCAGAAGACCCGATCAACGGGATTGAAGACCAGGCCCCGACACCGCACATCACCCCCCTTAGTTGTAACGACACTGCAGCGTTACTATCGAGTGCCGAGGGTGAAACCTCTTGTAGCACTTCTGATGTTAACTCTGTAGAGTAGCTATTCGGTCGTGGTCATCGAGGGTGATTCCTCCTTCACCGCTTCCGATAATGACGCTGTCGTACAACACCTCAAGTGTGGACCCAGTGAGGGTGATTCCTCCTAGTTCACCTTGACGGATACATCGAGTGGGAATTCAATGAGGGTGATACCTCGGATTCCCTGATGTTATGGACACACGGATACTTGGACCTTACAATGTTACTTGGAAAGGCGGGTCGACCCTGAGGGGTACCCGCATGTGATGTGAAGGCGGGTTGCCAGTGTGATGCCCGAGTGGTGAATACGAGGCGCGGCCGGGCATTCTTGGCCCTTGCCGCAAGTCCTCGAGACGGGGCGACGGGGTCACATCTTTCGTGAGTCTCTGCTCGTTACCGCAAGCCCTAGTCCTAACGATTTGGATATTTGATCCGAGCAGACCTCTGGTCTGATAGCACTAACCATCACGTGGGCTTAGTATGGGCGTTCTGCATCGTATGCATCAGCCGAAAGCTCTGTCAGACGTCCAGTTCAGCAGTGCGGCATGGAGTGATTGGCGCCATTTCGGTGGTGCTTGGATCTGGGCCATGTACGCAACGACCCGGAGGGCGAGGGGCGATGGCCAAGACCCCCTTGCGCTTAGGATGTAGACCGGCGGGGACCTCTCTGCGGAGTTGTAGGTAGGGTTGCGATGTGTCATTTGGCCGAGGCCGGGCATGACCCTAGAAAGTGTGTCCGGCCGGAGTTAATCGAGCGTGTTGGGTAAGTTGGTGCACCCCTGCAGGGAAGAACACTTCTATCGATAGCCGGTCCTACGGTAAAGGACACTCGGAGTTGTATCCTGATTGATACAATTTAGAACTGGATACCTGTGATGAGACCTGTATATATGGCTCTGGGATTGCTTCTCGCAGGGAGTCGAGAAGGGATCTCAGGACGAGGTTGATGAATGTATGGCTCTGGGATTGCTTTCTCGCAGGGAGTCGAGAAAGGATCTCTGGGTGAGGTTGATATTATTACTGCTACATTATATGGTTTTGTTCTACTCTCTTCTACTGCTGCAAGACCGCTGAAGATGCTAGTCTTCGATAGGACTAGGCCTTCTCTCTATTCTGGCATTTCTGCAGCCCAGTCCACATATACAGCCTCCCCTTGATAATGTTGCATATGTAGTGTAGATCCTTGGTTGCTGAGTACTTCTGAGTACTCACGGTTGCTTTGTTTTCCTTTTTCTCCCCATATCAGTTTGACGTGACCAGAGGACGGAGCCCCCTGAGACAGATGCCCCGACGATCGTTACTACTACTACCCAGAGGATGGATACTACTACGAGTTGACTGACGACCAGGAGTAGGATCGGAGGGTCCCAGGCAGGAGGCCTTCGCCTTTCGATCGTAGTGTTTTATTTTGCCCCGCCTTTCTAAAGGCCTTTCTGTACTTTCTTTTATATCTGTACTCAGATATCTGATGCTTCCGCTGACGCTTGTTCGCAAGCTTATGTATTCGAGCCCTCGAGGCCCTGGCTTGTAATATAAAGCTTGTATGACTTTATTTATGTTTTAGAGTTGTGTTGTGATATCTTCCCGTGAGTCCTTAGGCTTGATCGTGTGCATTTGCGTGTATGATTAGTGCACGATCGGGCCGGGGGCGTCACAGAGGAATCCATCCGGGAATGTTTTCCCGGTTCCAGACATTTGTCAGACAGATGACCGGAGGGGAATGGTTGCATGGTCGGATAGTTAGGGATGTGTGATGGACAAACGGACCGCGTATTCGGATTCGTCTCATTGTTCTGAGCAACTTTCATGTATAAAGTTTTTCGATCGGAGTTACGGATTAAAAGATATGATTTTCTAAAGTTTTTATTAATTTCTGGAATTTAATTATTTATTTAAATTAAACATTATCCGAAACAGTAAAAGGTGATGTCATCATGACGTAAAGCTGACGTCAGCAGTCAACAGGGGGCCGGCCAGGTCAAACCTGACCAGTGGGCCCCACGTGTCATTGACTGGACTAATTAACAGAGTTATATTAACTAATCTAATCCTAATCAGCTAGCAGGACCCACCTGTCAGTGTCTTATACTAATTATAATTAGTTTAAAATTTGATTAGGGTTAATCAGGCACTGGGGCCCGTAGGTCAGTGACAGGAGCTGCCCAGTCAGCAGCGCTGACCGGGTCAAATGGGCCCGCGGGGCCCAGCGGTCAGTGGCACAGGCGGTGGGGGCCACGTGCCACGTCGGCGCCGGCCACCGGAGCACGCCGGCGAGCTCGAACGCGGCGCCGAGCTCCGGCGAGCCCGGGTTTCGCCCACAGGGCATCTCCGAGGGCGTGCTTGGGCTCTAACGAACGGGCGCAGCGAGCCGCATCGCGTGGTGGTGGTGGTGGTTGGCCCCGGGGGTGGTCGGAACGACGCCGGCGACGACGGTTGGCGGCGGGGCTCTCGGGTGGTGCACGGGCGCGTGGCTGCAGTGGGCTAGCGAGCAAAGCAAAAGGCGGGGCGGCCTCTACGGCTCACCAGGAGTACATTGGTGCTGCGGGACCGAGCCGAGCGGCTCCGGGAGCGCAGCAATGGCAGCGACGGCGGCGGCGGACAGAGCACGAGCACGGTGGCGGCGAGCTACGGCTACGGGGAGACGCAGGGAGAGAGGGAGGAGGACGGGGGTGCTTAGGTAGAGCCTGTAGGTGTGCGTAAGCGAGCTCGGGGAGGGCTTGCCGGAGCGAATCGACGACGGCGCGCGGCGGCAATCCGAGGAGGGAGGAGGGCTCGAGGAGGCACTGCGGTGGCTCCGGGCTTCGGTTAGTTGGCGTAGCCGACGTAGTCGACGTCGAGGAGCACGGTGGGCACGTTCGCGAGGCGGGGCGGTGACGGTGGCCGCGTAGCTCGACCGCGGCCGACCATGGCGGCGTCGGGTGAGGTGGGAGAGAGCGAGGGAGAAAGGGGAGGGATGCGAGAGTTCGCCAGGGGGAAGCAGGGGGGCCCTTATACCCAGCGCGCGCGCGGGCGCGCTGTCGAGCGGCGAGCGAGGGGGGCCTGGCCGCGCGCGGCAGGTGCTCGACAGCGCGCGCGTGAGCAGTGCGAGGTGAGGGACGGCGCGGGGGTGGGCTGGGCCGCGCTGTAGCAGTAGGCCTAGTGCACAGTAGATCCTTTAGGCCTTTTTCCTTTTTCTTTTCTGTTTTCTCTTTTCTTTTCTATTCTGTTAAATGTTTAGGCCCCAAATGGTTTTTGTAAAAAGGGAGACCTAGTCCACAAATACCAGTGCTTTATTCCCTAACACCTAAAATTAGTTTGGGCAAAATATCATTTCATATTTGTTTTAAATAAATTAAAAGGTTACTAAATGTTATTTTCAGCCACTGTTTTAAGTTGTTTGAGTCACTTATCCAATTTTAATAATGTTGTTTACAATTTTAACATAGCCTCTGATTTATCTACTATTTATTGAACATTTTAGTTCTTATGTTGGACAACTTCTATATTTCACTTTCATTTAAATTTGAATTTTGACTTAGGAGTTGAAAAGCATTATGATGCAAATGATGATCATGCACTGTTAATCATGCTGACTTGGCATTATCAAAATGGGATTACTGTGGCTAACCACTGGGGGTGTTACAACATTCATGTCAGTCCATCAGACGATCCAGTCCGACCCAGCCGAAGTTATCCGACTGCAATCATGCTTCACCCTGTGTCGTGCCCGTTCCGCACATCTCCGTGCACTGCTTAGACGCCCTGTATATGCATGATCCTTCCACGACGCGCTCCAGACCCCTCCGAGCCTTATACGCACGATGTCATCCTCGCCACGCACTCCATCTTGACCAACTCGACATCACGCAGCACTTTCATCCGAGAAATTATTTGGACCCAAGCAGCTTCTTCGCGTACGCATTGCAAACAACATAAAGGTCACGTTTTGCTTAAAACGCATGCCATACATACTTCTTTGTCCAAAAAATACTCCCGATGCCTCAATTTAGCAACCTCATGCACCGGCTCCCAGGCCTCTTGCCACGGCGTCCTGTACCTGACCCAATGCCTGCAATCTGAATTTGCCAAAAAGAACAGAAAAGTTGATCCCCTGATTGAGCCTGCGCTGCCCGCGAAGATATTTTTCCTTTAACAAATCTCACAACAGATAAACTCAAGCGACCCTGCACAAATCATGGACCTGCACCCTCCATGCACCGACTTGGGACTCTGCAGCGCTGTTGCTTCCGCGCCGCACCTCGGCCTCTGTATTAAACCCTCCAGTGCCATGGGCCTTTGGGCCAACTGCCGACCGCGCGCCTGCTGCATCCGAGTGGGCCGCTGCCCTAATCCCTGTCCCGCATGCGTTGTAGTGCACGATTCCACATGCTCTGCCGCCTACCCGATCTCACAGAGAAAACCAATCTGCTCTGCCGCTGATCGGATCGTTCCTCTGCCACGCGTTGCGTCCCCGAGCCTCTTTTCTGCTGATCCGATCTGCCGTCGCCCTGCAGCTTCCGACTGCTTCCGATTTGTGTCACCGTTGCTATACTTGCCGAGACTTCTCTACGACATGAAAACTGCCGGTAACATCTGCTGCCGCCCAATCGCGCCGCCGGTCATCGACCTTTTCCACAACCACGACCTCCTCTGGATCAACAATCCGCTATCTCTTCGAACCTTGCTCTGATACCACTTGTTAGAATAAATCCGAGGCGCTCCGTCGATCTACCGAGGACCAAGCAATCACACAAGCACAACACCGAGATTTGTTAACGAGGTTCACCATCATGGCTACATCCTCGGGGCCTGACTATGGGCGCTCCTCCCCCATGACACCGTCCCAATACCGCACCCCGGCCGCCCGGGCGCCGGCACACGTCGCCGGTTCCCCCGCGTGCCTGTGCTATTATGTTGGCATAAGTTACATCGTGTGTTTGCCCCCGATATATATGAGAGGCCTAGGATACAAGTGTCTTATTAGGACACAACTCCTACCCTGTCTACACACAGTTCAAAACCAAGTCCAACTGTAACCTACCTTGTACAATAATATTTGACACAACTCTAACAAAGTCCAGTAGCGGGCCGCACGCTGGCCCCTGGACATGCGCCGTGCTCTGGGCCGCAGACAGACGGGTCTGGATTCCCACGGGCCCGACAAATGTACAAACATGAGCGCAGTCTTGGCACCTCGATTTTCTATATGATGTGTATCTGTGAGTTACTTACAGTGATAACTGCTCTATAACAACAAGATCAAGGAGCGTATCAAGAAGACAAGGACGAGAAGAGAGCTAGGAAGGTGGAGGTGACCAAGTCCCAGAAGACCGCCCGACGAGTCAATGCCGTCAAACCCGGGAAGGCCCCCAAGCTTGGCGGCGGCGGCGGCGACCGAAGTGCTAGACAGCAACACCCAGTTATGTGATCAACGTCACCTAGTTATGTGATGGCTTACCCAGTATCTTTAGGAATTTTTTGCTCAAACCTGCTGCCTTTTTTGCTGCCAGTATGCAGCGCCTGGGTACACAAACCTGTAGTGGATCAAAGTGAATCCAGTTTTTTCTACATTTATATCTGATCATCAATGTGAAGATTGTTTTATGCTTATCCGGTTGATCGTTTGCCCGTGACCTAAAGAAGCTGGTCTCCGTAGAACCTTTCTCACGCCTGTCATTATCTCCGAAGCTTCCCCTTAATAACTGGATGTTAATCCATGCGGCGCACGGACGAAATGTCGTCGGAGTGCGACCTTGTGAGGTGATGTTGCTTTTGGCTGGGTCAGGCCGCCACGGAAGCTGTTGATTCAACGGCAGTGGCCGCCGAGCACTTGTAAATTGGTCTTGGTAGGTGTTGAGATTAATTTCGCAGTTACGTTGCTCGGTGGCAGGTTCAGCCCACCTTGCTCCTCCGGGAGAAAATTAAAGCAAGGTTCAGTGAACCTCGTACCTACACAACCCCAGGATCACGTGTTTTGCCTTTTAATTTGTTTTTAGCGTGATTGTTTTGATAAGACCGAAGCAGTGGCTTAATTAACGCTTAAAGAAACGATCGTTGTCTCAGACAAGATCATATCCGATCGTACGGCTAGTGGGCCGGCGCCGAAATGTCGCTTAAGCGACAGAAAAGCACGTGGTAGGTGAAGCTTGCCACATGCTTTCTTTAGAGATTGTATGCGCAAATCACGTGTGATCACAGTTGTGTTCTGTTCATCTGACTAAATAATTTTGCTCAGTTTGCATCTAATAAAGAAAAAGGAATTTTGTTTAGTTTCCGGAAACAATAAAAAATTGACGTTGAATCTTTAGGCATGACAAATCTAACTTTTTCAGATAATGACAAATTTAGTTTGCAAGCACGCCAATTTTCTGATAGAAAAATAAACTAGGACGGATTTGCCATGGTTGTTAATTAGCGAAGAACATTAATTTGCCATGAGAAATGTTCGATTTGCTATGGTAAAAAATTTGACGTTAGATTTGTTAGATTTGTTAGATTTGTAGTGGAGTCCTTCGTTTTTGGTATCAAAATCTGCATTGCCAAAGCTTTTGAGATGGCTCCCGGTCTTATTTGTAAGGGTGGTTTGAGCAAGCTACAAATCTTGAGCTCGGTTGGGAACTTGCAAAAGCTAAGGAATCAATAACTCCCAAACGTATCGTATTTATTAGATCGGAAGCGTGCCCCGGCGCGCATTGCCCGTCCAAGCACCGTGACCCAGCGTGTATAAATCTTGTACATCCAAAGAAAATTAGGGCACTCTTTCAGGACTAATGAGTTTAGTATAGATCACAAACAGTAGATATATACCAAAAACACGGTAAACTGAATATACTAAGTCAATAGGATAATAATTTGCACCCACATAACAAAATTTGTTTCAAAAAGCCAGAGTGGCAGTGCCAGATAGGATAAACTGGTTTGTATCGAGTTTAGTACAAAGCAAAAAGATTCAAGATACTAAAAGCATGAATATTAATCTCCAAATTCCAGAACCACGCATCATCGGCAACATAATATAATTAAAATAGGAAAACTTTACATAGACCATTTCATTATTTATAGGAGATAAACAGAACAAATAGTCCCATATCAGAAGTAGCATGACAAAATAAAAGGAGATTCTTGTACATATCAGAATAGAGATTCTCCAAATCCCACGTCTCAGTCATGAAATGTATTCTTTATCCTATTTGAGGTACCACAATGGGCTAACAATCACTGTTAATGTAATGTACTGCATGCCTTTCTTTTACTTCATATGAACTTAATTTCTCTATTAAATACTCACAGTTCATATCAATATCTAACCTTAAAAGTGAAATGTTTCAGTTCTGATCGAAACCACTCCATTAGTAATTCAATGCATCAGTTTTCTCTTCACCTTTCACATTAACAAAGTACTAAAACCCTTACACCTATGTAAGGCTAACTTGCAATGACCAGAACTGCAAGCCACATGAATGGCTGGCTGGAGACCCCATCAGGTTCCGGCGGTAACCTGCAAGTCAAGTCGATGGGAGGAGCAACCGTACGAGAGAGAGAGAGAGAGGGAGAGGGAGAGGCGTGAGCAGCAAGGTGCGCCCCTCCCTAAAATTTCACGTGTTGATTAGGTCTGGATAAGATTTTAGAACATAGATGCAATCCGACAGGGAGGCCATAAGAACAATATCTATCCTCGCAAAAATCTATTATAAGCTTCAGTGCATTTGAGAGTTGAGGATCTTCCTTAAAATTACTTAGCAGCTTACAAACATACAACATCGAATGAAAATCCAATCCCACGGTTTAGTAATCCAAACAAACATGTGGATCGGTAATCCAACAGCCATGTCAAGAACAATTTTCTGCTTTGATATCCCAAACAGTCCTGGTTCAATTATAAAGAAAAATTTAGGCACTTGTGAAAACTGAAACTAAAGCATAGGGTGGTCATATTTCACGTACGACAGAAGGACAGACGAAAATTACACAACCGAAGAAATGGGAAGTGAAGCAACACAAATAGATGCTTTTAATTAAAAAGGCACAGTGTGCAGTTAATATTACTTGAAAGTGAGAACTATTCACACAACGTGCAATCTGGCGGAAAAGAGGAACCATGCATTTCTGAAACTCCGCAGGCTGTGTAGCTTCTAGTATCTCTTCCAACTCTCCCAAACACATCACCTCCTTGGTGCTGTTTGTGATGGGTCAATATTTCAGTAGGCCCCTGATAACGTTGTATGAAAGCTTGCAATCTTTTTTGACAAACTGGGTTATGCAGGAAGGGTACATTGCAATGCACTTTGGCTTTGTGAAGTGGAATCAAGGCCCAGATAAGGTACAATTTATGCTCTTCCTAAGTGGCAATACGAACCCATTGACGACGCTCCCTAAGATCTCCTGTAGCTCTGCAATTTCGTTGTGCTTTTCAGTTTCGTAGATGAACATGTATTGGTTAAGAACTAAAGGTGTGCTACCAACACACCTGAAAGGCAGAAGACACGAACAATACATACATACCGGGCCCCTTCAAATAAATACATTTAAGAAAAGTATGACTAAAATTCACTGGATAGATTTAATCTGCTCCCATATGTATGTAACAGTAACTTGTAGCTTGTATGGAGAAGAAAAGAAAGCAGGTCACATGATCTGAAGTAAGAGAACTGAAGATTTAGCAGAAAAGTATGACTAAAAATCAATGAACTGGACAAAGAAGGTCACATGATCGTATTAAGAGCACAAATTAAAAGAAAAGCAGGAAAGCCATAGCAGAACAGATGCTAGTATGCTACGGATCTATTGCCTCAAAACAACCCATAAGATGACATTAAAAATCTTAGGATCCTCTTTTCCTTTTCTAATTTTATCCTTCCACAACCATGGCTTGAGGAGGCCATGGTTTTACCTGTACTTGAAGATGCCTAAAATCAGATTGAGGCTTCTGAACTTCTTAATTATTCCTCCTTATGGTTGATGGTCTCCTAATCTCCTATTCTTTCTTCATTGCCTTTCTTGGTGCTTAGCCTCAATGGTTGTATACGGTAGAGAAGTTTCACCCAAAGTGAAGGAAAAAAATAGAGCAAAGCACTCACTACATGAAAATCACATATAGCTCTTTACCTTCAGAAATGGCCTCAATGGTTGTATATCCTTAAAGCAGTGGAAAATAATAAATCTTTTGTGTGATCAAATTACTAAATAGAAAATGTCTGCACAAGAGGACATTGTATTAGAAAAGAAATATGATCCATGTGATGCCAACAGTCTATAAACACTAAGAATAAATATCCAATCTTGCCTGAAAATACAATAATTGCAGGTTACCTATTTCATGTTGCCCTTCGATTATTCACGTACATCATGTAAGCCCTTCTTCTTAGAATGTGAAACAATGTATCCAGCCAAAGGAGATACAAATGCATATTTGACTCAATGTTCGTCACACAAAGGCCAAGTTGAATAAAGCATCTTCTTAGGATGGCTAGAAAACCCAAAGGGAGAAAAAAAATCTGTTGACTACCCTACTGAGGGACCTTGAAGGGACTGGCATGAGAAATGATTCTGAAAAATAGAAGACAGAGTGAGTGCATCATCAAAGGAGAAGCAAAGTGAACATGTACACATAATATACCACATAGAAAATTCAGGAAAGCAAAAGCATGTCATAGCAATTCCACACACACACACACATAATGTACCGCATAGAAATTCAGGATAGCAAAAGCAAAAATTAGTTACTTATCCTTATCGATCTCCATCGATGGTTGGATCTTCCATTGCTGCACCTCCGCCTGCTTTTGATGGCATAGGCGCGTGCGCACGCACACACACAGACCTATAGGCGGCTGGCGGAGTAGGGTGGCGTATCACGCGAGGTCGAGAAAGCACGTATCCATGGCAAGCACCAATGGGTTTGTTTGCACATATATTTTGAAAGATGATAGTATCAAAGTGACTTGAGGTGCGTAGAAAAGCAGAGTGAGCATTACATATACTATTAACAGTTAAAGAAATGATAAATATGGTAGTTAACTCAATCAGACCCATCTAAATATCTAACAACCATTTGTGACTTGTTGGTAGTATAGCAGCACGACAACCTTTTACAAAATATCTAACTCTAAACAGCCCCAAGTTCCCAAGTCTGAAATAATTTAAGACAAACAAACAACTGATTTATTTTGAAGTTCAGTTAACATTTCCAAGGAGCACACAACAGAAATAGACAATTTGATGTACTATATTTGAGATGAGATATGACACTCCTACGTGTGAACTAATTACCTAACCATCACTCATTTCAAATTCTCAATCAAAGACTTCCCCAAACAAAAATGTGAGAACCAGCCTCCATGATCTGCCTGAATCAATCAATTGAAGCGAACCATGATTAAGAAACCCTTTATAAAATTAAGATTGGAACTACACTATTGCAAGGTAATTGTTGGTGGAAGAGGGGCGAAAAAAAATGAAGATAACAGGCAATACAGTGGTGAACCCTAGCTGCTTCAGTTTCTGCTGCTAGAGTAAGTAGAAGGATGGACCTGTTGGGCGGCCGATGGAGGAGGACGGTGTGCCGCAAGGTCAAGAAAGCACGTATCCATGGCGAGCGCCCACGGGTGGCACTGGCGAGCACGTCGACCACGAACACCTTGACCCGCCGCTCACTCCTGTGAATAACCCATCTGGCTGTGAGTGCTGCATCTAAGAAGGAGCACTCACCAGAGGCTCCTCTCGGCCCTTGGGAGGACGCATCTGACACTCATCCCGGTGATGATGACTCACCTCGGCACGAGGTGCTGGTCCTTCGTCAATGCGGCCTAGCAGGGCGACGATGACAACTGTGCGAGTGGTGGCCTTCACTCTCGTCTCGATGATGGCGAGGGGCGACCTCGACATGGAGAGCAACGGCGGTGTCTTCCTCGTCCTCTCATGCCACATGGTGCGGTGACGGGAGAGACGCAATTGCTTCGCGCCCTCCTCGACGGAGAGGAGAAGGGGCCGGGTAGGTGGGCGGCGAGAGGGGAGGAGAGAGGAGGAGGCGGAACACGGGGGACGAAGGGTGGCAGTGGCGGCGAGTGCGGGGAAGATAGGGTGGCTAGGTTTCACCACGGGCGCTGCTGCTTACCCCTATCCTCACCTTAGCCATCCATAGCACACCACATACAGACCCAACACGTGAAATCCCGAGAATACCCTCGGCGGGGCAACAGATTCACAAGCGGTGGCACGAAGTTTCGACACTGTTTCGATCTACAGTGTCACGGTTCGATCCAACGGACGGGATCCTTCGGGGGCTTGATCAGACGGCCGAGAACGCATCAAGGACCAGATCCGACGGCCAGGAAGCATGAATCGCTGAGGAGGCTGGGTTCCTCCCAGTATGTATCTTACTGGATGCTTCTCATCCCGAATGTGCGAGTAGTTGTTGGATGTGACGCACGCATCTTGGAACAAAGCCGATTGCCATGTCACCGGCAAAAAAAAAGCTCTCGAAATCGTTTGGTTCTGCGTGCGAATGTCCTCGTCCCCCGCTTTTCACTTGAGCCATACCTTATACAGTCCTCTCCCGTCCCATTCCACTCCAATCCCCATCGTCACCGACCTGGAACCGGATCCTCTAACATTCAGAAGGAAAGTCACGGTGCTACAGTGCTAGTCTAGTGTAAAATGAAGAAGGAAAGTTAGGGACTGTTAGCAGATTGTTTACTATTGTTATTTACTATAAATATAAATAATTTAAAATTAGTTTTATTTCACCATCAATTTATTTGTATGTAATTACTATAAATGTACACTGTAGATCATCAATTTACAAATTAATTTAAGTTATTTTAGGCTTAATCATATGGATAGAAGGAAGGGAAGTTAGGGTACTGTAGCTTCCCTAACGTTCCTTCTGAATGTTAGAGGAACCAGTTCCCACCGACCTGGCGCCGCTCCAACCCAGCCTGACCGCCCCCGCCGGCTGCCTTCGCCATCGCCGCTCCCCTGCTCCCTTTCTCCTCGTCTCCTCACGCGCCTCCCAGCCTCCTGATGCGTGTTGTCGGTCATGAAGCCCGTCGCGCCGGCGCAGAAAGTTTTGTCGCCGTCCTCCCGATTCTCTGCTTGGATCCTGCCTCGTCCGCCTGAAACCCAACGCCGGCGACCCCGACATCGCGCTCCAGCTGCCTATGGCCGACGGAGACTACCGGGTCACCACCAGTCGCGCTGGTGCGCAATCCCCCCATGGCTGCCTCGACGCCGAGCTCTAATCGGCTTCTCCTGCACGCCATGTTCACCGAGCGCCACATGTGATGTACTAGTTATTCTCATGTGGTCGCAAGGAGGAGGCTCACGCGTGGTCGCTGGATGTTCTTGCTTCCACTCGATGGATCCCGGCGGATATGTGGATGTTGGTGGGACCTCCTACGGGAACGCAGGGGGAGGTGATTGTAACATCCCCAGATGTTAACCCTGTCATCAAGCTAATTAAATTGTCATATCATCATCTTTCTTTAAGTCAAGATGCCACTTGTCTCAAGCCAAATTCAAATTCAAATCTAAATTGCAAGTCAAATAATTATTTCCTCAAACAGCCAACCAAAAAATGTTCAAAACGTTGCAAATATTTCAGGAGCAAATATAAAACGATGATTCATATTAATTGAGTTAGTTAAGAGACTCTACAACCTCAAACAGTGCCAAACATCACTTTTTAAATGTCATAATCAATTTTTGGAATAATCAAATGAGTTCCAAAAATAACCAAACTTTTTGTGGCAGTGTCTAAAATCACCAGGAAATTATTGGGACCTTTCCCATATTTTCCCTAAGTGATTAGGATGCCTAAATAAGTCCTTCTCTCTCTCTGTTTATTAATAAAAAAACAGAAAAACAGAGAAAAAGAAAAAAAGGCCAGAGGCCACTTACCTGTCGAAGCCCAGCGCGGCCCAGCCCACCGCGCTCATCGCCCTCCTCGCGCTGTCGCCCGCACGCGTGGACACGGCGATGGCCGTCGCGCTGTCGACCATCTGAGCCATCCCCGACGCCGTTAAGTATGTCCCGAGCTGCCCTCGCTCCCCCGTGAACCCTAGCCGCCTCCACTCGTCCCCGTTCGCTCTCCCTCACCCGTTCCCCATCTCGCCCGATAGTTCGCCGTCGACCGCCGCTCGATCCCGCGGCCACCGTCGCCTGCTCGCTGTCCCACCGTGCCCGATCGACGTGCCGACCTCGACTCCTTCCTCTGCATCGATTGGATCAAGACGGGAGCCGCCGAACCAACCGCTGCGACCTCTTCTTCCTCTTCTGCATCGCCGCCGTTCGCCGACGTCCCCGAGCTCCACCTGCGCTCTGAATCCTTCGAGGGCCTTTCATGTGCCGCGCGGTGAGCCCCTCATTCCCTCCCCGCGCTCTCCTGCCCTCCTGCGCCTCCGTTGCCACCGCGTCCGCCAGGACCGCACCCAGCTCCGCCGCCGTGCTCGTCGACGTCGCTACACACGCCGGCGAGCTCGAACGAGCTCATAGCTGAGTTCAGCACGGCCGTGCGATCCCAATGCACACACGCGCACCTTTTGCCGAGGCCTAATTCGCCGATCCCGTGGACGCCCGAACTCCGGCCGCCGCGGGCAAGCTCGCCGTCGACGCTACGGTCCTCCCCGGCCGTCCACACCGGCGCGAATGGACGTCGCACCTCTCCCGCCTTCGAACGCGCTAGGCCGCGCTCGAAACTGTCCTCTGTAGCCGATTTCCGGTGGAACCCGAGTCGCGCCGCCGCGGAAATGGTCACCAGCGTCTAGCCGCCGGCGTGCTGACGTGGCTGCGTGATTAGGTGTTAAGTACTCCCTTTGTTAGACTGACGTGTGGGCCCGCGTATTGTAGCTGTTAGATTATACTAACTAATGCTGCTAATTACCCACTAACTACAGTCAATGACAACCGGGCCCCACCTCACTAATTAACTGGTTAGGTTAATTAAAATGTGTTTAAACTAAACAGACACTGACAACTGGGCCCCACCAGACCCAGTTGACTAGTCAATATGCTGACTGGGCAGTGCCCAGTCTATGACATGTGGGACCCCTGGGCCCTTTGACTAGTCAACCGTGGACCAGTCAACTGCTGACTGGGCAGTTGACTGGCCGCACTGGTCAGTCTCTGGTGCACACTGGGTGCAGTGCACCGGGTGCACCTAGCCTTTCCTACACTGTGCATTTTCCGAATTAATTTAATTTCAGATATTCCAGAAAATGTCTAAAATCATTAGAAAATCGTAGAAAATAATCCGTAGCTCGGATCGAAAAACTTAATACATGAAAGTTGCTCAGAACGACGAGACGAATCAAAATATGCTCTCTGTTTATCTGTCCCATGCTCCTAACTACCTGAACATGTAACCTTCCCCTCCGGTTCATCTGTCTGACAGATGCCCTGAGCTGGGAAAATATCCCAGATATTTTCCCGCTTCACCTACGACGTGTATCGCTGCGTTAGGTCACCCCTAACACCGCGTAGTGCTATGTCTTGTTTTGTGATTACTTTCGTTGCCGTGTATTTATTTGTTTCTTCTCCCCCTTTCTCTTGATAGACCCCGAGACCGACGATGACCCGAAGATCGTCTACCTCGTTGAAGACCAGTTGGTGTTTGCAAAGTAATCAGGCAAGCACCCCCATTTTGAGCATTCCGAAATCGCCCACTCTCTTCTCTCTTATGCTTGCATTAGAAGTTACTGCTGCTACTGTTGTCCTATATTTGCTGCATAGCCTGTTTACTTGTAACCTGTTGTTGATACTTATCTGTTATCCTAAACTATTTAGTATAGGATGGGTAGAGCCTTATCAGAGACCCACTTGTCCCGACTGCCCCGCTGGACTCTCAGAAGACCCGAGCAACGGGATCGAAGATCAGACCCTGGCACCGCACGTCACTTTCCCCCTTAAATTGCTCGACACTACTGGGTTATTATCGAGTGCCGAGGGTGATACCTCGTCAGCACTTCTGATGATAACCTTGTAGGTTAGTTAGCCGGTCATGGTAAGCGAGGGTGATTCCTCCTACACCACCCCCCGACACCGACGCCGTCGTGCAACACCTCAAGTGTGGACCTCGAGGGTGATTCCTCTGGGTTCCCTTTGGTGTCAGACACACTGAGACTTTGGTTACTATGACGGAACACTGAACCATGATACTAAAGACGGGTCGGCCCTGAGGGGTACCCGCGCGAGCATGTTGCGAAGTGATGTGGAGTCGGGTTGACCTGAGAGGTGCCCGCGAGATAACTACGAGGCGTGGCCGGGCATTCTTAGCCCTTGCCGCAAGTCCTCGAGACGGGGCGACGGGGTCACATCGATCGTGAGTCTCTGCTCGTTACCGCGCGCTCCTAAACCACTAAACGGTTTTGATATTTGATCCAAGGGGCCTCTAGCCTGATAGCACTAACCATCACGTGGGCATAGTATGGGCGTTCTGCGTCGTATACTTCAGCCGAAGCTTAATGGACGTCAGCGATTGAGCGGCGCGCGCCGAGTTGGACTGGTTACGCAACTGCGCTTGTATTAAGGGATTGCTAGGTCTGCTCTCGGCCGTGAACGTAACGTGCAGGAGTTCCCGGGGCGAAGGCCCAAGACCCCTGGGGGCATAGGTTTAGTCCGGCGTGCTGACCTCTCTGTTAAGTATTTGGTCGGGTTGCGGCGTGTTGCTTAGCCGAGGCCGGGCATGACCCAGAAAAGTGTGTCCGATCGGAGTTAAGCGAGCGTGGTGGGTAAGTTGGTGCACCCCTGCAGGGAAGAACTAATCTATCGATAGCCTGTCCTACGGTAACGGACGCTCGGAGTTGTATCCCGATCGGTACAACTAGAACTGATGACTTGAGATGAATTGGATAGTATGGCTCTGGGATTGCTTTCTCGCAGGGAGTCGAGAAAGGATCTCTGGCCGAGGTTGATGATACTACAACTACTTTACATTATGTTACTCTGCACTCTTCTAATGCTGCAAGACTGATGAAGATGCTTGAAGATGCTAGTCTTCGATAGGACTAGGCTTTCCCCCTCTATTCTGGCATTTCTGCAGCCCAGTCCACATATACAGCCCTCCTTTGAAAATGTTGCATATGTAGTGTAGATCCTTGCTTGCTGAGTACTTCGGATGAGTACTCATGTTTGCTTTACTTTCTTTTTCCCCCATATACAATTGACGCCGCCAGATGACGGAGCCCCTGAGTTAGCTACCCCCGTCGACGACTACGGCTACTACTACTACCCTCCCAGCGAGTACTACTACGAGGAGCCGACAGACGACCAGGAGTAGGATTCGGAGGGTCCTAGGCAGGAGGCCTACGCCTTTCGATCGTAGTATTTTATTTTACCCCGCCTTTCTAGAGGCTTATCTCCTTTTCTGTAATATATCTGTACCCAGATATCTGATGCTTCCGCTGACACTTGTATGCCATCGAGCTATGTATTCGAGCCCTCGAGGCCCTGGCTTGTAATATAAAGCTTGTATGAATTTATTTATGTTTTAGAGTTGTGTTGTGATATCTTCAAGTGAGTCCTTAGGCTTGATCATGTGCATTTGCGTGTATGATTAGTGCATGATTAAGCCGGGGTCGTCACAGTGATGGTGTTGGGAGGTGGCTGCGATGAAGAGGTGGAGCGGCGGAGGAGCCTGCGTCTAGGCTCCAACGAGCTCGGGCCTGGGATGCATGGGTGGGGCTTTCGCCTAGGCTCTAAGGAGCTCGAGCGGGGGGGGGGGGGGGGGGGGGGGGGAGGGTGCGGCGCACTCATGTGTTCCTGTGGCCGTCACTCGTAATCAGCTGATGCGTTTGCTAGAAGTTTTGTTCTAATGCTATGCTACTTACTAGCTATTGGAGTTCCCGCTGCTCCTCGAGTCAAAGTTTTGTTCCAATGCAATGTTTGTTTGCCTTGGCAAAATTTGCAAAGTTCATGGCGATATTTATCTCTGTCCTTGTCCATAAACAATGGCATTTTTATACTGTATAACGATCTATATGATAAATTTCATGTGATTTGCCATGGCACTTTTTTGTAAGTAAGGCAAACTTGCCATGGCAACTTAAGATGTTCAAAAACAAGGAAAATGTATGAATATTCAAAAACATGGCAACTTAATATGTTCAAAAACATGGCAATATTGCCATGGCAAATTTATGATGTTCAAAAACATGGCAAACATGTCAATTTTTTTAAAGATGTTCAAAAACACGGCAAACTTGCCATGGCAAACTTAAGATGTTCAAAAACATGGCAAACATGTCAAAATTCTTTGTTTAAGATGTTCAAAAACATGGCAAACTTGCCATGACAACTTAAGATGTTCAAAAAACATAGCAACCTAAGATATTCAAAAACATGGCAAACTTGCCATGGCAACTAAAATCAGTTCTTTTTTGTAGATGTGTTTTTTGCCATGGCAACTAAAAGCATTTTTTGCCATTGTTTCGTTGTGTCTTTTGCAAAATCCATCCGAAGAATGTTTTGCCATGGCAATTACAATTTTATGGGATGATGGCAAATAGAGTTCATTGTCATGACAAATTTATTTTTTGTGCATCATGGCATTTCTAGTGCATGGGCCATGTCAAATTTTTTGTAACAATGGCATGGCGAAATTATTTGTTTTTGTAACATGGCAAATTTAGTTTTATAGCCATTGTAATTTTTACTATATAGCCATGGCAAATTTACCCTGTTCTTGCCATGGCAATTTTACCTTTCTTTTGCCAATGGCTAATTTCCTTTTTTTAAATGCCATGCCAAATTAACCTTTTCGGTTTTGCCATGGCAACTTAACCTGTACAAACATAGCGATTTACTTTTTTTTACATACATGGCAACTTTTTTTTACTTTTACTTTTGCTCATGGCAAATTTAGTTCTTTACTTGCCATGGCAAATTAACTTTTACATCCATGGCAATTTTTACCGTTTATTTGCCATGGCATTTTTCAATCCACTTGTGTCTTCCTGCATATAGTAAAATATCATGGCAATAAAATTAACCTTTTATTTTGACCATGGCAACTCTTAACTTTTACTGCCATAGCATTTTTTACTTTTTATTTTTGCCATGGCAAATTTACCAAAATCGCCATGGCAAATATTTGCCTTTTATTGCCATGGCAAATTTACCTTTTTTTCCATGGAAATTTTTTATTTCATTCACTATATAGCATGGCAACTTTTTGGTCGTGTAGTATGGATTTCCTAGATTATTTTTCATGAGTGTTTTTTTTGCCAGCTTTTTCCACAAAAATCCATGTACGCGTTACATCTTTTCAAAAAGTTGCCATGTGTTTAGTGAAAAGGTCTCCAAAATTTGCCATCTTTTTTTGAAGAAAAACTGACTAAATTTGCCATGTGTAAATATTTCATTGTAGGTAGTTGTTGGGAAACGTAGCATGTAATTTCAAAAACTTCCTACGCTCACGCAAGATCTATCCATGGAGATGCATAGCAACGAGAGGGGGAGAGTATGTCTACGTACCCTCGTAGACCGAAAGCAGAAGCGTTTGACAACGCGATTGATGTAGTCGTACACCTTCACGATCCGTCCCGATCAAGTACCGAACGTACGGCACCTCCGCGTTTAGCACACGTTCAGCTCGATGACATCATCGCCTTCTTGATCCAGCAAGAGGGGCGAAGTAGTAGATGAGTGCAGGCAACACGACGGCGTGGTGACGGCGTTGGTGAAGAACAATCTCCGCAGGTCTTCCCCAAGCACAACGAAAACTATGATGGAGGATAAACTAGAGGGGACGGGATTGCCGGCACACGGCTTGGTGAATCTTGATGTGTCTCGGGTACTAGCCCTGCCCCTCTATTTATATGTTGAGCCCTAGGGTCGAAACTTGGAGTAAAAGCCTCCTCAAAGTCGTTTTTGCCCGAAAGGCAAAAGTCCTACTAGGACTCCAGGGCTAGACGCCAGGGTTCCCGGCGTCAACCCCCCAGACGCCAGGGTTCCTGGCGTCTGGCCCCTGGCCTCCGTAAAACTTTCTTTTGCACTTTACAAAACCCTTGTGGGTTTTATCCCTTGGCCCAAATAAAGTGTTCTTGTGCGCAAACATTTCGGGAAACATCCGAAACCCCATCCGGTGAATTCCGGAACCTTTCCGGAGACCAAACACTATTATCCCATATATCAATCTTTACCTCCGGACTATTCCGGAGCTCCTCGTCATGTCCGTGATCTCATCCGGAACACCAAACAACATTCGGTCACCAACATACATAACTCATATAATACTATATCGTCAACGAATGTTAAGCGTGCGGACCCTACGGGTTCGAGAACTATGTAGACATGACCGAGACACCTCTCCGGTCAATAACCAATAGCGGAACTTGAATGCCCATATTGGCTCCTACATATTCTATGAAGATCTTTATCGGTCGAACCTTATGACAACATACGTAATTCCCTTTGTCCATCGGTATGTTACTTGCCCGAGATTCGATCGTCGGTATCTTCATACCTAGTTCAATCTTGTTATCGGCAAGTCTCTTTACTCGTTCCGTAATACATCACCTCGTGACTAACTCCTTAGTCATTTGTTTGCAAGCTTATGATGTGTATTACCGAGAGGGCCCAGAGATACCTCTCCGATACTCGGAGTGATAAATCCCAATCTCAATCCATGCCAACTCAACAGACACCTTCGAAGATACCTGTAGAGCATCTTTATAATCACCCAGTTACGTTGTGATGTTCGATAGCACACAAGGTATTCCTCCGGTATCCGGGAGTTGCATGATCTCATGGTCGAAGGAACATGTATTTGACATGAAGAAAGCAATAGCAATAAACTGAACGATCAATATGCTAAGCTAACGGATGGGTCTTGTCCATCACAACATTCTCCTAATGATGTGATCTCGTTATCAAATGACAACTCATGTCCATGGTTAGGAAATCTTAACCATCTTTGATCAACGAGCTAGACTAGTAGAGGCTCACTAGGGACACGGTGTTTGTTTATGTATTCACACATGTAGCAAGGTTTCCGATCAATACAATTCTAGCATGAATAATAAACCTTTATCATGAATAAGGAAATAACAACTTTATTATTGCCTCTAGGGCATATTTCCTTCAATCTCCCACTTGCACTCGAGTCAATAATCTAGTTCACATCGCCATGCGATTAACAACCATAGTTCACATCGCCATGTGACCAACACTCAAAGGGTTTACTAGAGCCAATAATCTAGTTCACATCGCCATGTGATTAACACCCAAACAGCACTAAGTGTGATCATGTTTTGCTTCTGAGAGAGGTTTAGTCAACGGGTCTGCCACATTCAGATCCGTATGTATTTCGCTAATTTATAGGTCTACAATGCTCTGCATGGAGCTACTCTAGCTAATTGCTTCCACTTTCAATACGTATCCAGATTGAGACTCAGAGTCATCTGGATCGGTGTAAAATCTTGCATCGACATAACTCTTTACGACGAACTCTTTATCACCTCCATAACCGAGAAACATTTCCTTAGTCCTCTGAGGTAACTAAGGATAATTTTGACCGTTGTCCAGTGATCTACTCCTGGATCACTATTGTACCCCTTTGCCAAACTCATGGCAAGGTACACAATAGATCTGGTACACAGCATGGCAAACTTTATAGAACCTATGGCTGAGGCATAGGGAATGACTTTCATTTTTTCTATCTTCTGCCGTGGTCGAGCTTTGAGTCTTACTCAACTTCACACCTTGCAACACAGGCAAGAACTCTTTCTTTGACTGATCTATTTTGAACTTCTTCAAAATCTTGTCAAGGTATATGCTTTGTGAAAGTCCTATTAAGCGTCCTGATCTATCCCTATAGATCTTGATGCCCAATATATAAGCAGCTTCACCGAGGTCTTTCATTGAAAAACTCTTATTCAAGTATCCTTTTATGCTATCCAGAAATTCTACATCATTTCCAATCAACAATATGTCATCCACATATAATATTAGAAATGCTACAGAGCTCCCACTCACTTTCTTGTAAATACAGTCTTCTCCGAAAGTCTGTATAAAACCATATGCTTTGATCACCTCATCAAAGCGTATATTCCAACTCCGAGATGCTTGCACCAGTCCATAGATGGATCGCTGGAGCTTGCACACTTTGTTAGCACCTTTAGGATCGACAAAACCTTCTGGTTGCATCATATACAACTCTTCTTTAAGAAATCCATTAAGGAATGCAGTTTTGACGTCCATTTGCCAGATTTCATAATCATAAAATGTGGCAATTGCTAACATGATTCGGACGGACTTAAGCATCGCTACGGGTGAGAAAGTCTCATCGTAGTCAACTCCTTGAACTTGTCGAAAACCTTTTGCGACAAGTCGAACTTTGTAGATAGTAACATTACCATCGGCGTCAGTCTTCTTCTTGAAGATCCATTTATTCTCTATGGCTTGCCGATCATCGGGCAAGTCCACCAAAGTCCACACTTTGTTCTCATACATGGATCCTATCTCAGATTTCATGGCCTCAAGCCATCTGTCGGAATCTGGGCTCATCATAGCTTCTTCATAGTTCGTAGGTTCGTCTTGGTGTAGTAACATGACTTCCAGTACAGGATTCCCGTACCACTCTGGTGCGGATCGTGTTCTGGTTGACCTACGAAGTTATGTAGTAACTTGATCTGAAGTTTCATGATCATCATCATTAGCTTCCTCTCTAGTTGGTGTAGGCATCACGGGAACGGTTTTATGTGATGAGCTACTTTTCAATTCGAGAGAAGGTACAATTACCACATCAAGTTCTACTTTTCTCCCACTCACTACTTTCGAGAGAAACTCCTTCTCTAGAAAGGTACCATTCTTGGCAACAAAGATCTTGCCTTCGGATCTGTGGTAGAATGTGTACCCAATTGTTTCCTTAGGGTATCCTATGAAGACGCACTTCTCCGATTTGGGTTCGAGCTTATCAGGCTGAAGCCTTTTGACATAAGTGTCGCAACCCCAAACTTTAAGAAACGACAGCTTAGATGTCTTGCCACACAACAATTCATACGGTGTCGTCTCAACGGATTTAGACGGTGCCATATTTAACGTGAATGCAGCTGTCTCTAATGCATAACCCCAAAACGATAGTGGTAAATCGGTAAGAGACATCATAGATCGCACCATATCTAATACATTACGGTTACGACGTTCGGACACACTATTACGCTGTGGTGTTCCATGTGGCGTGAGTTGTGAAAGTATTCCACATTGTTTTAAATGAAGGCCAAACTTGTAACTCAAATATTCACCTCCACGATCAGATCGTAGAAACTTTATTTTCTTGTTACGATGATTCTCCACCTCACTCTGAAATTCTTTGAACTTTTCAAATGTTTCAGACTTGTGTTTCATTAAGTAGATATACCCATATCTGCTCAAATCATCTGTGAAGGTCAGAAAATAACGATACCCGCCGCGTGCTTCAACACTCATCGGACCGCATACATCGGTATGTATTATTTCCAATAAGTTATTAGCTCGCTCCATTGTTCCGGAGAACGGAGTTTTAGTCATCTTGCCCATGAGGCATGGTTCGCAAGTATCAAATGATTCATAATCAAGTGATTCCAAAAGCCCATCTGCATGGAGTTTCTTCATGCGCTTTACACCAATATGACCTAAACGGCAGTGCCACAAATATGTTGCACTATCATTATCAACTTTTTATCTTTTGGCATCAATATTATTAATATGTGTATCACCACGATCAAGATTCAACAAGAATAGACCACTCTTCAAGGGTGCATGACCATAAAAGATATTACTCATATAAATAGAACAACCATTATTCTCTGATTTAAATGAATAACCGTCTCGCACTAAATAAGATCAAAATATAATGTTCATGCTCAACGCTGGCACCAAATAACAATTATTCAGGTCTAAAACTAATCCCGAAGGTAGATATAGAGGTAGCGTGCCGACGGTGATCACATCGACCTTGGAACCATTCCCGACGCGCATCGTCACCTCGTCCTTAGCCAATCTTCGTTTAATCCGTAGGTCCTGTTTCGAGTTACAAATATGAGCAACCGAACCAGTATCAAATACCCAGGTGCTACTACGAGCATTAGTAAGGTACACATCAATAACATGTATATCAAATATACCTTTGTTCACTTTACCATCCTTCTTATCTGCCAAATACTTGGGGCAGTTCCGCTTCCAGTGACCAGTCCCTTTGCAGTAGAAGCACTCAGTTTCAGGCTTGGGCCCAGCTTTGGGCTTCTTCCCGGGAGTGGCAACTTGCTTGCCATTCTTCTTGAAGTTTCCCTTCTTTCCCTTGCCCTTTTTCTTGAAACTAGTGGTCTTGTTAACCATCAACACTTGATGCTCCTTCTTGATTTCTACCTCCGCAGCTTTGAGCATTGCGAAGAGCTCGAAAATTGTCTTCTCCATCCCTTGCATATTATAGTTCATCACGAAGCCTTTGTAGCTTGGTGGCAGTGATTGAAGAAATCTGTCAATAACACTATCTTCTGGAAGATTAACTCCCAGCTGAGTCAAGTGATTATGATACCCAGACATTTTGAGTATGTGTTCACTGACAGAACTGTTCTCCTCCATCTTGCAGCTATAGAACTTGTTGGAGACTTCATATCTCTCAACTCGGGCATTTGCTTGAAATATTAACTTCAACGCTTGGAACATCTCATATGCTCCATGACGTTCAAAACGTCTTTGAAGTCCCGATTCTAAGCCGTAAAGCATGGCACACTGAACTATCGAGTAGTCATCAGATCGAGCTTGCCAGACGTTCAAAACATCAGCATCTGCTCCTGCAGCAGGCCTTTCACCTAGCGGTGCATCAAGGACATAATTCTTCTGTGGAGCAATGAGGATAATCCTCAAGTTACGGACCCAGTCCGTGTAGTTGCTACCATTATCTTTCAACTTAGCTTTCTCTAGAAACGCATTAAAATTCAAGGGAACGGTAGCACGGGTCATTGATCTACAACATAGATATGCAAATACTATCAGGACTAAGTTCATGATAAATTAAGTTTAATTAATCAAATTACTTAAGAACTCCCACTTAGATAGACATCCCTCAAATCATCTAAATGATACGTGATCCAAATCAACTAAATCATGTCCGATCATCACGTGAGATGGAGTAGTCAACAATGGTGAACATTTCTATGTTGATCATATCTACTATATGATTCACGTTCGACCTTTCGGTCTCCAGTGTTCTGAGGCCATGTCTGTACATGCCAGGCTCATCAAGTTTAACCCGAGTATTCCGCATATGCAAAACTGTCTTGCACCCGTTGTATTTGAACGTAGAGTCTATCACACCCGATCATCACGTGGTGTCTCAACACGACGAACTGTCGCAATGGTGCATACTCAGGGAGAACACTTATACCTTGAAATTTAGATAAGGGATCATCTTATAATGCTACCGCCGTACTAAGCAAAATAAGATGCATAAAAGATAAACATCACATGCAATCAAAATATGTGTCATGATATGGCCATCATCATCTCGTGCTTTTGATCTCCATCTCCAAAGCATTGTCATGATCTCCATCGTCACCGGCTCGACACCTTGATCTCCATCGTTGCATCGTGGTCGTCTCGCCAACTATTGCTTCTACAACTATCGCTAACGCATAGTGATAAAGTAAAGCAATTACATGGCGTTTGCATTTCATACAATAAAACGACAACCCTAAGGCTCCTGCCAGTTGCCGATAACTTTACAAAACATGATCATCTCATACAACAATGTATATCACATCATATCTTGACCATATCACATCACAACATGCCCTACAAAAACAAGTTAGACATCCTCTACTTTGTTGTTGCAAGTTTTACGTGGCTGCTACGGGCTTCTAGCAAGAACCATTCTTACCTACGCATCAAAACCACAACGGTGATTTATCAAGTTTGTTGTTTTAACCTTCAACAAGGACCGGCCGCAGTCAAATTTGATTCAACTAAAGTAGGAGAAACAGACACCCGCCAGCCACCTTTATGCAAAACTAGTTGCATGTCTGTCGGTGGAACCGGTCTCATGAACGTGGTCATGTAAGGTTGGTCCGGGCTGCTTCATCCAACAATACCGCCGAATCAAAATAAGACATTGGTGGTAAGCAGTATGAAGATCACCGCCCACAACTCTTTGTGTTCTACTCATGCATATCATCTACGCATAGACCTGGCTCTGATACCACTGTTGGGAAACGTAGCATGTAATTTCAAAAATTTCCTACGCTCACGCAAGATCTATCCATGGAGATGCATAGCAACGAGAGGGGGAGAGTATGTCTACGTACCCTCGTAGACCGAAAGCGGAAGCGTTTGACAACGCGGTTGATGTAGTCGTACACCTTCACGATTCGTCCCGATCAAGTACCAAACGTACGGCACCTCCGCGTTCAGCACACGTTCAGCTCGATGACGTCCTCGCCTTCTTGATCCAGCAAGAGGGGCGAAGTAGTAGATGAGTTCCGGTAGCACGACGGCGTAGTGACGGTGTTGGTGAAGAACAATCTCCTCAGGGCTTCGCCAAGCACAACGAAAACTATGATGGAGGATAAACTAGAGGGGACGGGATTGCCGGCACACGGCTTGGTGAATCTTGATGTGTCTCGGGTGCTAGCCCTGCCCCTCTATGTATATGTTGAGCCCTGGGGTCGAAACTTGAAGTAAAAGCCTCCTCAAAGTCGGTTTGCCCGAAAGGCAAGAGTCCTACTCGGACTCCAGGGCTAGACGCCAGGGTTCCCGGCGTCTACCCCCCAGACGCCAGGGTTCCTGGCATTTGGCCCCTGGCCTCCGCAAAACTTCCTTTTGCACTTTCCAAAACCCTCGTGGGCTTTACCCCTTGGCCCAAATAAAGTGTTCTCATGCCCAAACATTTCGGGAAACATCCGAAACCCCTTCCGGTGAATTCCGGAACCTTTCCGGAGACCAAACACTATTATCCCATATATCAATCTTTACCTCCAGACTATTCCGGAGCTCCTCGTCATGTTCGTGATCTCATCCGGAACACCGAACAACATTCGGTCACCAACATACATAACTCATATAATACTATATCGTCAACGAACATTAAGCGTGCGGACCCTACGGGTTCGAGAACTACGTAGACATGACCGAGACACCTCTCTGGTCAATAACCAATAGCGGAACCTGGATGCCCATATTGGCTCCTACATATTCTACGAAGATCTTTATCGGTCGAACATTATGATAACATACGTAATTCCCTTTGTCCATCGGTATGTTACTTGCCCGAGATTCGATCGTCGGTATCTTCATACCTAGTTCAATCTCGTTACCGGCAAGTCTATTTACTCGTTACATAATACATCACCTCGTGACTAACTCCTTAGTCATTTGCTTGCAAGCTTATGATGTGTATTACCGAGAGGGCCCAGAGATACCTCTCCGATACTCGGAGTGACAAATCCAAATCTCGATCCATGCCAACTCAACAGACACCTTCGGAGATACCTGTAGAGCATCTTTATAATCACCCAGTTACGTTGTGACATTTGATAGCACACAAGGTATTCCTCCGGTATCTGGGAGTTGCATGATCGCATGGTCGAAGGAACATGTATTTGACATGAAGAAAGCAACAGCAATAAACTGAACGATCAATATGCTAAGCTAACGGATGGGTCTTGTCCATCACATCATTCTCCTAATGATGTGATCTCGTTATCAAATGACGACTCATGTCCATGGTTAGGAAACCTTAATCATCTTTAATCAACGAGCTAGTCTAGTAGAGGCTCACTAGGGACACGGTGTTTGTTTATGTATTCACACATGTATCAAGGTTTCCGATCAATACAATTCTAGCATGAATAATAAACCTTTATCATGAATAAGGAAATAACAATTTTATTATTGCCTCTAGGGCATATTTCCTCCAGTAGTGCGATAATTTTATTTAATTATTGCCTCTAGGACCCTTCTCCCGAACGAATTCGTTCGCATCGATCTCCCCTCCAGTACGAACGAGTCATTCGGTCTGGGGGTCTAGCCTTGGCGGAAGATCTTATGCGTGCGGAGAAGCTCTAGCCTTGGCGGAAGATCTTGCAGTTCAGAACGTCGTGGTGGCCTCTGATTGTCAAGGAGTAGTTAATGACACCAACCATGGGACAGGTGGTCCGAATGCAGCAATCACGCATGAAATCATAGCTCGTAGTTCTAGTTTTTCCTCTTGTACGTTCTTGCATGAGCGCAGGAACTTTAATTTTGAGGCTCACAATCTCGCCAAATTTGCTTGTAATTTAGGTACTGATAGACATGTTCGGTTGGGTAATCCTCATGAGCCAAACCGTGTACCTGTGAACATTATTTTGAATCAATAAAATCGGCGAGGTTACTCAAAAAAGAAAAAATCTCCCCTCCAGTACGAACGAGTCGTTCGGTCTGGGGGTTTCCCAGACGAAACATCGGCGCCATATCAGGGTCCAAGAGCTATCCACCGGACTTCAGATCAAGGTTGATTCTCCAATGAATCGAAGTCACTCCTGCGAACACATAGTCAAAGAAAGAAGAAGACACAAAGGTTGGGTGTCAATTTCGTTTATCGCGCACAGCATACAGTGTGGCATGCCAAAGAATGTTGATGGGCTACACACGACCTCACTCCACTCCACTCCACTCTAGGAGGCAGGGATGGGATCGACCCGGATATTCCTCGCAGGCAAAGTTTCAGTGGAAAAGCGTTCATACGATCTCAGGCGTCCGTGCAGGTGCAGGTGCAGCTCATGCGTGCAACTGGACCATTGGGGCGGGATCACTGCGCGCTAGAAGAAGAAAAAAAAATGCATGGTACATGTACCTACTACTCCTAGCTCAGTAGCGAGCCGTGCCTGCCGCGGCCACGTACGCCGGCCGAGGCCGCCGACCCGATCGACCACCCACACGCCCATCTCTCCGCCGTGTCCCGGACGTGTCTCCGTGCGTGTCGCTCGCGGTCGACAGCACCGAGAGCGACGGCACGTCGCATGTCCGCGATCCTCCCGCGCCCACCCCGGCCTTCCTTCCACAGAGATGTGGACCACGTCGCGGCCCGGACGCCGATACACCACACACAGGCACAGGAGATCGATTCCGGTGGTGGACTCGTGTCTGTCAACCAGCCACGCCCCGATTGGGCGGTCACCGTCGCGCTACACGCGACAGGGGAGGTCCGGGCGGGGAAAAGCGCGCTGCATGTGCGGCTGCGTGACCGCAACAATACGGGGAAAAAGCGTAGGATTGTGTCGCGACTTGCGAGGGGATAAGCTAGCTAGCGCTGCTGCGGTGTGGTGTGGTGCGGTGCACCGGGCGGGCGAATCTTCCCGACGGGCGCCGAGCCTGCGTCGCGGCGGTAGCGACCGGCGCGAGAGAGACAACGGCGATGATTCGGTTGGCCGTTTCGGGCGCTGCTATGCTATCATTGCCTGGAGAAGGGCTTTGCTGTCCACGGGCCGTAGCTTCCTAGCCGAGTCGTTGGATTGAAAACACACAATTAAAATGGCATGCTCATTCGATCCTAGAGTATTCGAGCTTGTTCGATTAAATTCAATCCTATCAATCAAACAATCAAATACTAGAAAATCCTTAGGATTCTAATTCCCCCAAAATCCTAGGAAAATATTATGAATCAAAGGAGCCCTTAATAAATTAAAAAAGACATGCCTCTATCATGTACTCAAAATAGTGTTTTCATCCTCCTGCAACAAATGCTGCATTATCCTGGATTTATTTTAGAATTTTCGGCGATGCACATTCAGTGGGAGGTGGTGTTCCCGTCGAGTACGAGACGTCTGTGGTGACTTCGTGAATCTCAAGATTATGTCCCGGCTCGATCTCTCAGAGATGTTTATAGGGGTGGGTGTGTTCGTGCGTGTGCATAGGGGTGAGTGCACGCGCGTATATATGTGGGTCTGCATCTGTACTATGTTTTCAAAAAAAAAAATTTGAAAATAATGTTGCGAACATGCCATGGTGTTATTTTTTATGCCGTTGAGCATACAACACCCGTCCCTGGAGAAAACGTACCACACCATGCCGCTACCCCTCCCCTCCCACCTTAATCAGTGGCGGCGTCACGGTAGGGACGACTATGGTCGGCCGCCCCGGGTAGCCGAAATCAGCGTATACAAAAAATACGGTTCGTTTTATACATGGGCTAATACATATGGGGTTTGCACTAGATAGAACGGCCACACAAAGCCCAGCCCATAGCATCAAACTAGTTAGCACGACTGCACGAACAGAGCACTCACGTACAGGCACTTGCAGAAAAATCCCTAAACCCAAATCGAGCCAGGCAGCCAACAAGACTACGAGCGTAACCTAGCCACCGCTGGCTCGCCCCCGCCGGCTCGCCGCCACAGAGCTCCGCCTCGCCGGGCCGCCGACCGCCGGGCACCTGATCCAGATCCACGCACGGGGAAACCAAAAGAAGCAGTCCCAGGCAACCAGCAGGAGCTCGTGCAGACGCGCAGGAGCTGCAGTTTGCAAAATCAGCAAGCGCAACCAGCAGGTAGTCTAATCTATTTTCTTCTGATGTTGATCTCCAATTTCTAGCAAACTATTGTACATGGTCAGCGCTGAACATGATGATGTTATAAACTTGTAATGTAGGGAATCTTTAAACGAATGAAACCAATTGCTTCCATCATCACTTCAAGGTTGAAATATTCAATGAGGTGCTTGATAGAAACATAGCTGAGATGAATAACCGGTTCAGTGAAACTTCAACAAGGCTATTGATATGCATTGCTAGTATAGAGCTTAGAGGTCCATTTAGTAGATTTAATCATGAGAACCTACTTGAGCTTGCATCTATGTAATCAGTCGACTTCGATCCAGAAATTATGTCACCTACTTGTCGAGAATCTCGAACTATTCTGAATCATTAATTATGTTAATTTTCTAGTGCATCTAGCTTCGTATTTGAATTTTATGAGATTTGGTACAGCGTGCTTGCATTTGTCAATCAAAATTTTTATACCTTAAATGTTCCGCCCCGGCTAAGTTCAATTCCTGGATCCGCCACTGACCTTAATGTCATCACCAAATGACGACCTTGGCCTAAGCTTGCACACTAAGGGTCAGTTTTTTTGGGTGATTCTCCGAGAATCGCCCCCCTCCCCAGCTTCCCCTAGAATCGCCACTCCATATTTTTTTTTACAATCCTAGTTAATTAGACCTTAATTAACTAGGATTGTAAAGAAAATATGGAGTGGCGATTCTGGAGGAAGCTAGGGAGGGGGGTGATTCTGAAAGAATCGCCGAAAAGAACTGGCCCTAAACTAGCGGCAATGGGGGTTCGTTGGAACAATTTCCTCAAAGGTTTCAAGTCATGGTCTCTATCATCGACAAAAGCTCCTTCAGCGACGGAGAGGAGGCGTTGCCCTCAGGCTCAGATGGGGACGAATCTGCACACGATGTGGCTCCGGTGCAACTTTCTCGTTACAACTATGGAGCTAGGCCAATGGACCTGGCCAGACTCCCCTAGTCGGGATAGGCTAGCCGCAGATTGGGGAATGTGAGCTTGGTGATGAAAAGCCATGTTCAATTGTGGCCGGAGCAAACAATGTTATATGTGGGCGGGATTACTTTGCTGAATGCGTCATATGGTATAGTTCTTGTCTTCCTGGGATGCTCAGGAGAAACCACAGATCTAGGTCTTTCCAGATCTAACGATGGTAGTTGTTCTTTCTAGCTTGTCTTCCTAACTGAAATTGCCTTGCCGCCGACCGTGCTGACAATTTTTTGGCATGGATCATTGGCTTCCGACGGTTATTATGGCAACGGATTAGCCGATGGTCATCTATGATGAAATCATAGTAGCTAGCTCTTGGAAGAGTATCGACAACGATGATGAGACATGCACGCGATCTTCGCACACTTCTTGGGAGCATAGTAGAGTGTTTTTTTTTGTTTGCCAGGTCAACCGGTGGTGCTCTCTGGACTATCATGTCCCATGACAACTCGTGGTGGTTTTTATACTGGTAATTTTTCGACTTTTGTCCATTTATCCACAATTAATTAGATATATATACCACTTGAGCCAATAAGTACCTGCTTCTAAAAAATGGTGCATGTATGGAAATAATGTTACGAACTTGCCATAGTGTTACTTTTTTGTACCACTGCTTAAGCATACAACACATCTGTCTTTGACCAAGGCAAAAAATGTACCACAACCCCCTCTCCCCCACCCTAATGTCATTGTTGAATGATGCCACCGACCTAAGCCTGTACACTAGACTAGCGGCAAAAGGGTTCCTTGCAACAATATCCTCGAACGTTCGGGCTGTGGTCTCCCTCATCGACAACACCACCTTCGGTGGTGGAGAGCAGGCATTGCCCTCCGGCACCAGTGCGGACTAATTTGCACATGACATGGCTCTGGTGTAGCTTTTTGTTACAATTACAACTACGTGGATAGAGCAACTGACCTGGCTAGGCTCCAGTGAGGTGGAATATGGCCATGGAGGGATAGGCAGACCAACTAGCTGCAGGATTGGGGAATATGAGGTTGACGATAAAAGTCATGTTCAGCTTTGATCGGAGCAGATGACATCGTATGTGGGTAGCATTACTTTGCTGAAGGCGTCGGAGGGTATAGTTCTCGTCTTCCTGGGATGCCCGGGGAAAACCCTAGATCTGATCTTCCCGGGTCAAACAATTAATTGGGCATGCTTGTGTCTCTGATTATCTCACGGTTCTCCGGGTTTATTATGCGGATTAGAGCCAACTATGACCATCACGTTGACCAATGTTTCCTTTCACAATAACGGTTCTAAAAACAAATTACCCACTAGAATGTCAGCTTAGTTCATACTCTCTCCCTCCTAAATTACTTGTCTACAAACCTAAGACGAGTAATTCTGATGGAGGTTGTACTCGACTGGCTAAACACTTAAATAGCGGATAAGAGCATCTACAGTCGGGCGCCCTAAACCCGACTCATACGCCTGGGCAGGCCGCCCGGTCACTGATCGGTCATGTTTTTGTGACCCAGATGGCCCCCTCAAACGGGCCTCAAACGCCCGGGCTGACTAACACCCCTCATATCCAGCCTAAATATGGGACGTCGGGCACGCCTGGGCACGTCCACCACGTAGGACTGACGAAAGGGTCCCACGCGGACTCGCCCAGGAACCCGGCGGTCCGACGGACGCCTCCTCCGTCGCTGTGGTGTGAACGCCGCGTGGCGCCGCTCTGGCTTGCCGCCCGAGAGCAAATCGGCCTATTAAACCCGGCCGGAGTCCCGCAACCCTAGTCCATCCACCTCCCCCCTCTCCGCGCCACCAGTCCGAGCCCATCCAACTCCTCCCTCTCCCGCTCCGACGCTCTGCCCACGCTCCGGCGCTCCATCATGGTCCGGAGTAAGATCACCTACTACGCAATGCTCACGCCGGAGCGCCGCGCCGAGATCCAACAGGAGATCTGGGCGAGACAAGCCGCGCGCGCAGCCCGCATCGCTGCTGGGCTGCCTCCGGACTCGCCGGAGCCGGAGGAGGAGGAGGAGCAACCGAGGGAGGAGAAGGAGGAGTTGGCGCCGATGGAGGTGGAGGAGGCGGAGGGGCAGGAGCAGCAGCTGTCGGGCTTCAATATGGAGCAGGCGGAGGCGGAGTTCGCCGTCGCCAGTCCGACGAGATGGTGGAGCAGCAGGCCATCTTGGAGTCCATCCAGGATGAGGCCTATGTGGAGGCCAACCGGGCGTTCCTCCGGCGGGAGCATGCAGAGTCCGACGCGCTCTTTGCCAAACTCGACGCGGAGATAGAGGCTTAGGAGGCCGGAGCGGAGCAGCCGAAGGAGCCAGCGCTGCAGCTGCCGCCAATCCTGCCGTAGCCGGGCACGGAGATCGTCGACATCTCCGACGATGAGTAGTTAGGTGATCGACGTAGTACGTAGGTTATTTCATTTGCATGTTTTTGTATGGATTTAAGAATCTAGTATGGGATGTCTGGATGCAACAAGTGAAATTCGAGGCGTGCCCGGGCACTGCCCCGAACGCGCCAGGGGGCGTCTGCGGTCGTTTGAGGAGCCATATTTTACATATCCGGTTGTAGATGCTCTAAGATGGACATGACAGATGCTCCCTTCCACTGACAACGCATACAGCTGTCACTTCAGCTCAAGCTTATCTGGACAATCGATCAATACTCCATGAATAGTGTTTTGTTTTGTTGACTATGCTTGTGATGTGCGCACGCACGCCATGTGGTGGATGACAGCCTAGGTGATCACACCGCAGAATTCGCGTAACACCAGCCACGCCCAGGACATCGTTTGGTCAGGACCGAACAGGAGCTTCAGTCCTCGTACATGATGGAGCCTTGAGACTCCTTTCGCCTTCCTCCAAAACTATTTTACTCTAGTTAACTTGGTTCCCACGTAACTGGATGCTAATCGCTGCGGCGCACGGTGGCCGCCATGTCGTCGGAATACGACCTGCTGTTGCTGATCGCGAAATTGATCAGGTCCTTTTTATGCCGGCAGGCATATTGAATTGCTGCAGCTGCAGTTTTTGACGGCTCGGTGGTTGCTTTGCCAGGTTCAGTGTACCTCGCCTTTGTTCCGGTCCATAAGGTTCGGTGTACCGCTCATACCACCAACCCAAGGCGCACGTGTGATGTTTGTTTAGCATGCATGGTTGTTTGGATAAGGTTGCAGACTAGGCGATCGTTAGCCTGGACAAGATTAATTACGGCTCGGCGGCGCCGACATAAAAGCAAGTGTCAGTCACAGAGACTCAGAGTGTACGCAAGGGCTTTATTATATGAGTGTCCAAATCACACGTATTTTGAGCAAGCGTAAAAATGCGTAATAGAGTGAGGTCGACGAACTATTAAGACATGCCATTCGGGTTTTTATGAAGAAAAAAAACGTACTGTAGATTTATAGTAAGACACAATATGTGAAAGAATAAAATGTGTCATGTATTAATGACACAATATGCAAATATGACAAACTATCATATAAGATTAGATATAAGTGGCGAGACATAGTTAGATATAAGTGGCGTGACCTAGTGCGAGCTTCACCCCTCATATGGGAGGGTGTGTATTTCGATGCTAAACACTCACTGTAAAGCTTGCACATTCCCTAGTTTTTAGAGCATCTCCGGCAGTTCGCCCCACCTCCGCCACCACCCCCCCCCCCCCCCCCCCCCGCCGCGCGCGCGCTAGAAAAAGCGCCACTTGGGGGCGAACCGGCGATATTTTCGCCGTGGGGGCGATCGGGTCCCCAGCCGCCGCCCCCAGACGTCATTTTTTGTAAACATTTTTAAAAAGACATTTGGCCAAAATTCGGCAAACAACGACATAGATTCGGCAAACACGACATAAATTCGGCAAACACGACATAGATTAGGCGTTCCACAGTTTTTTTACGTATAGAAAATATAAAATCTATAAAAAAAAGGGCTTGCTGCCGCGACTACAGGCCGAAGAACTTGCTGAACGCGTGTCGTCGCCGTCCTCCTTCTCCTTCTTCACATGGCCGTCCCTGCTGGACCCCTACCCGGGGTCGCCCTGGCGGACTGGTGGCGGCGGCGCGTCGTCGTCGCTGTCCTCGAGCACGATGACGCCTCCCTCGTCGCGTCCACGACGGCGCGCGGCGATCTCCTCCAGGGCGCGACGCTGGCGCTCAATCTCCAGCCGGGCCCAATCTTCCCGCACCCACTTCATGGCGGCCTCGTCGTCGAGCGCGTCACCGTGCTCGCTCTTCACGGCGGCGGGCCCCGGCTCCGTCGTCGGCTTGACGAGGCGGGGAGGAGCCGAGGAGGAGGCACGGCCGCCCTCGTTGATGACAAGGGCGGCACTGCGGGTGCGCCGGCCGAGCGGCGTTTCCATGGGCTCGGCCTTGACGCTGACTAGGGCCGGCGACCCGGAGGAGTGGAAGGAGGATCGGGAGGAGGAGGAGGAGGAGGACCCGCCCAGCATTCGCCGCGGCAGCCACGGGTTGACACTCCGGCGGGAGACCGGGGCCGCCGGGTACTGGAGCAGTGGATCGTTGCCGCCCTCGAGGTACTCGAGGACGGCGTGCAGCGTGCGGCCGAGGGCGCCCCACCACTGGCGGCGGCCGTCGCTGTTGTTGCGCCCCCTAACCACCGGCGCGTTGTTGATGGAGGCGAGCAGCTCCGCCTGCCGGCGTTCGAAGTACGCCGCCCACGCCTCGTGGTTGCCGGCTTCGTACTCCGGGAGGGCCCGCTGCTCCTTCGTCAGGGAGGCCCGCACGCGCTCGATCTTGGCGTGGAAGTAGCCGGGGTGGTCAACGTCGGGCAGCGGGGGGACTGGGACGCCCCCGGCGCTGAGCCTCCAACGCCCCGGCGCGAGCCTGTCGGGGGGCGCCGGGTAGTTCACCTCGTGAAGGAGGTGAGCTTCCCACTCCTAGAGAGAGCGGCGGCCGAAGCCGTTGGCCGCCGCCGCGTCACCGGGGAACCGTTCACCCATGGAGAGGGAAAGAGAGGGCGTCGGCGACGACAGAGGGGGGGGGGCTGCGGGTGGGTGCTTCCACCGGCGAGGGAGGGGGCGGCTTTTATAGCGGCCGGGGGGGGGGAGACGGCAACGTGTGTACGCGTGGCGGGACGGGGCGCGTCGCCGCACCGCGCCACCCGTGAGGAATCAATGGAAGGCTGACCAGCGGCAGCCTTGGCATTGATTCCCCGCGTGAAACCGAGGCGATGAGGACAACGAGGCGCGCGGGTCGCTGACTCGGCGGGCCCGCCGTCCTTTCGCGCAAAAAACGATTGCCCCGACGCCCCTGGGCGCCCCCCAGCGCGCCGGGTTCGGCCTGGGTCCGCTGGCGCCAGTTTCGGGCCTAACCGGCGAAAAATGGGCTCCTGGGGGCGCGACTGGGCCCTTTTTTCGGCGCCGGCGCTAAAAAATGGCCCGGGGGGCCTGTTGGGGGCGTTGCTGGAGATGCTCTTACAGGGGTGGAATCAGACACGGGACTACTAGCAGTGCTACATGGAAATCGTATTTTCTGACCCTAACCTTATCTTCTCAGCTCGGACAATGGCGACGACGACGGCGACCTACCGGTGACTGGCGCTATGCCGTTCTTCCTCCCCTTCCCTCCCTCTCTCTGTTTGCTAGCCTCTTAGCTCCTCCTCCCCGCAGCCTTCTCTTCCCCCTTCCCTCTCCTGCTTTCCTCCTCTCAGCAGCTTCCTCTTCCTGTTTTCCTCCCCTGCTTTTCCCCTGGTCTTCCATATCCATTCCCCTTCTTCTTCCTTTGCTTTTCTATCTTTTCTCCTTGTCTCCTTTCATCTCTTTCCCATCCCTGTCCTCTATTTGCTGCGCTGCTCTCCTATCCCCAGTTTTCCCCCCTCGTTCCTCTGTTCTCTATTCTCTGTCCGGGGATCTCTTTCTTGACCGGATCCAAAGACCCCCCCTTTTGATCCTCCTTCCCCACCCCGCTGCCCAGTCCCTTGTTCCCTCGATTCAGCATCCTTTAGATCCCTTGCCTTCTAATTTTATCCAATTAGTTTTCACAGCCCAGCCGCTTTCTATTATTGGTTCCACTGTTATTGGCTATTTAGTGCCTCAGATACCATGAAATTCGTCGCTTGGAATTGCCAAGGCATGGGCAGGGGCCTCACCAACTATCGTATGACCTACCTTGCCAAGCTCATCCACTCTACTAAAGCACAAGTAACCTTTGTGTCTGAAATTAAATCTTCTAAGGTTGAATCGAGTGATCTTGTGAATCATTTTGTAATGAATGATGCCATTGTAGTTCCTTCGCGGGGCCCCTCTGGAGGATTATGGTTAATGTGGAATGAAGAGCTGAAAATGACTATTCATAGTGCTACCTTCCATGCTATATTAGCTAATGTAGTTCATGTTGCATCGGGTATAGAGTTTGGATTGGTCTGCATTTACGGTGATCCGTATCATCGTCAGACTACTATGATTTGGGATCAAATTGCCACTTTTGTGTACGATAACCTTGGGAAGCCCATGATCTGTATGGGAGACCTTAATGACATTTTATATGATATGGACAAGAGCAATACGAATGTTAATTATTATCGTATGAGTACTTCCCGTGCTTTAGTGAGAAACTGTGGTTTCTTTAACATCGGTTTTAATGGTCCTGCTTATACTTGGCGCAATAGACATCACACCTCTAATCCTATTTACCAACGTTTGGATAGGTGCCTTCTCAATCCTGATTGGTGTGCCATTTATCCGAATACTAGAGTGCTCAACTTACCTATCATCTTAAGTGACCACACTCCTATTCTCATTTCTACGGATGGTCAGTTCTGTAGGCCTAAGCAGTCTTTTAAGTTTGAAAACTGGTGGTTGCTTGAGAAAGATTTTCATAACCATGCTAGGGATGTCTGGAATAGTACTCGAAGGGCTCCTTTCTCTGCTCGTACTAATTCCCTTGCAGGATCTCTGAAAAGATGGTGTAAGAAAAAGAGGCCAATTCAACAGGAGCTCCAAGCCATTGAGGAGCAGATCAAGCAAATCCAAATGAAGCCATTACCTCAACAAGATCACTCATTGGAGGCACAACTAACAACCAGATATGAGCAAAACCTTACTAAGCTCACTCATTTCTATAGACAAAGAGCCAAGAAACCATGGGCAACAGATGGAGATAGAAACACGAAATATTTTCACCATGCAGTTCTTAAAAGAAGGAGAAGAAACGCCATTGTTTCCATTAAAGATGAGTATGAGGTCACCCACTTCAAGCCTCAACAGATTGCTAACACTTTTGTAAACTATTTCAGATACATCTTTTCCTCCTCAAATTCTCGGGATGGCAGGCCTTTCATAGGTACACAACCTCTTATGCATACTAATGAGTTTACTTACACATTCCCAGACAAGCAGGAGATACATCAGACCCTCAAGGATATGAAGCTTAATGCTTCCCCAGGACCAGATGGTTTTAACGTTGAGTTTTATCTGGCCACTTGGGACTGGATAGGGGATGATGTTACCGCTTTGGTAAGGAACTTCTATCGAACTGGTATTCTTCCTTCCCATATTAGTGATACTAATATTGCTTTAATCCCAAAAAAACTGGTTCCTCAAGTTCCAACAGATTATAGGCCCATTAGTCTTTGCAATGTCATTTATAAGATCATAGCTAAGACTTTGGCTAATAGGCTTAAATCTCATCTTCCTGACTATATTGACCCTGCCCAACAGGCTTTTATTGAGGGTAGAAGAATTAGCGATAACATCATCATTGCTCAGGAGATTACCCACTCTTTTGCTCTGAAATCTTGGAATCACCACACCTTCATGTTAAAAATTGATCTCGCTAAAGCTTTTGATCGTTTAGAGTGGAACTTCATTATTTCAGCGCTTGTTCGTAAAAGGTTGCATGCTCATTTCATCAATCTTATTTATGCTTGCATCTCTTCACCTGTTTTCTTGGTCATCATTAATGGTCAATCTTTTCAGCGATTCAGGAGTAACAGAGGTATTAGGCAAGGTTGCCCTCTTTCTCCTTATCTGTTTGTTCTTGCTATAAATGACCTCTCACTTGCTCTCAATGATGCCATGTCTATGCATAATCTTCAAGGAATTTCTCTTGGACCAAATTGTCCACCAGTTCATTCTCTCCTTTTTGCTGATGATCTTCTGGTTTGCGGTGCAGCTAATATACAGGAAGCACAGGTAATGGCTCGCATCATTAGTCAGTTCTGTGCAGCCTCTGGGCAAGCTCCCAATTGGGCAAAGTCGGCAATTCTTTTCAGTGCGCAGGTTAACGATCAAACCAAAAAAGATATTAAAGCTATTTTTCCTGTTGCTGACATGAACAGTACCTTTACTCACCTTGGCCACCCTCTCATATTACCTGGTAAAAACAGAACAGCGGCTTACAACTTTGTGGCGGATAGGTTTCTCGCGAAACTTTCTGGTTATAAAGCCAATAAGCTCTCCCATGCTGCTAGACTTGAGCTCATTAAATCAGTTTTTTCTTCCATTCCTGTGTACTACATGTCTAATATCTTGTTCTCTAAAAAGTTTATTGCCAAACTCACTGCTATCATTAGAACTTTTTGGTGGACAGGAATAAGAGAGGGAGGTAACTCAAAGAGTCTTTGTTTAAGAGCCTGGAAGGATATCTGCATTTCCAAAAAAGAAGGTGGGCTAGGTATTAAAAATCTTCAGGCCATGAACCAAGGTCTAATTTTGGCTGCTGCTTGGAGGATTGCCGAATCCCCTTCTTCCAATCTTCATCTCATTCTTAAAGCAAAATATTTTTGGGACTCTTCTATTTGGACTGCTAGAAGTAATATCCCAAAATCCGGGTTTTGGGCCTCAGTTATTAAAATGTTGCCTAAATTAGAAGCTCACTCCTTTTATCAGATAACTCAGGGGAACATCTCCATCTGGAGCTCACCCTGGTGTTCTGACTGGATTGCTATGTATGATCATCTTATCTTGCAGGGCGCCAATTTCGTCTATCCAGCAAAGGTAAATGATCTTTGGATACCTAGCCAAAAACGATGGAATCAGGCTCTAATCTACCAACTCTTTACTGAACCCATTGCCTCTGTTATCACTAACACTCCTATCATTCAGGATGAAAGCAATGATATTTTGTGTTGGGATCTCACTCCTAATGGCAAGTGCAACTCTGAAAGTACCTACAAGCTTTGTTCGCAGGATATCCAGACTAATCCTGGCAATCAACCAAGACAGGTTTCCACTCAGGTAAAAAATATTCTTAATCAGGTCTGGAAGCAGAAACTCATGGCACCCAGGGTGCAAACATTTGCTTGGCGACTCCTTAGAAAGGCTCTTCCCACTGGCATGAGAGCTAGCAGGTTTTCCTCGCATATTAACAAAAATTATTGCAGATGTGAACAACCTGAGGATGAACTTCACCTTTTCTTTTTGTGCCCTTTTGCTAAAGCTGCTTGGTTCATACATCCCTGGTATATTAAGATGGACAATTTTATTTCTGGTCAAGACAATTTGTAGGGCATCATATCTAACATTCTTTCTATGAATCATCCTTACGCTACTCTGCATAATCTTTTCACTTTCTTATGGTGCCTTTGGAAAAATAGAAATGATTGTCTTTTTCAAAGGAAGAACTCTATGCCTCATCATGTGCACTTCATGGAGCAGGCTATATCCTCTTCCAGGGAAATGGTGGTGGACTTCAAATCTGTATCTGCTAATTTAAAACAAAATAATACTACTTCTAATGTCCTACATATACAGGGGCACACTCTAGCTTCTGATCTTCTTATTACAGGAGCAAAGATTTATTCTGATGCTGCTTTCAATTGTGCCAAGATTCCAGGACTACTACATGGGACAACAGCTACAGGAGTTGGAGTTTTTCTCAGTTTTTTGCAGGACCAAGCAGAAGTTAATGTGCAAATTCAAGCATCTGCTCAGAACACCAGCTCGCCTCTTCAAGCTGAAGCGGTTGCTCTTCTTCTTGCAGCTCAAGTCACTCATAGGCTTCAGATATCTAGGCCTACATTTCTCACTGATTGTATCTCGCTGGCGAAAGCGGCGGCAGACAGAAGTGCTTTGGCTATTTCTACCCCTTGGTCCATGTGACGACCCCGGCTTAATCGTGCACTAACCATACACGCAATTGCACACGATCAAGCCTAAGGACTCACTTGAAGATATCACAACACAACTCTAAAACATAAATAAAGTCATACAAGCTTTATATTACAAGCCAGGGCCTCGAGGGCTCGAATACATAGCTCGATGGCATACAAGCGTCAGCGGAAGCATCAGATATCTGAGTACAGATATATTACAGAGAGAGAGAGAAATAGGACTTCACAGAGGCGGGGTAAAATAAAATACTAAGATCGAAAGGCGTAGGCCTCCTGCCCTGGACCCTCCGATCCTACTCCTGGTCGTCAGTCGGCTCCTCGTAGTAGTAGTACTCGCCAGGCGGGTAGTAGTACTGGTCGTCGGCTGGGGCGTCTGGCTCAGGGGCTCCGTCGTCTGGTGGCATCAAATGGAATATGGGGAAAAAAGAAAATAAAGCAAACGTGAGTACTCATCCGAAGTACTCAGCAAGCAAGGATCTACACTACATATGCATCATTTTCAAAGGGGGCTGTATATGTGGAAGGGGCTGCAGAAATGCCAGAATAGAGGGGGAAGCCTAGTCCTATCGAAGACTAGCATCTTCAACAATCTTCGACAGTCTTGCAGCAATAGAAGAGAACAGATGAACATAATGTAAAGTAATAGTAGTAGTATCATCAACCTCGACCTGAGATCCTTTCCCGACTCCTTGCGAGAAAGCAATCCCAGAGCGGTACTATCCAGTTCTCCTTATATGTTCTAGTTGTACCGATCGGGATACAACTCCGAGTGTCCGTTATTGTAGGACAGGCTATCGATAGAAGTTTCTTCCCTGCAGGGGTGCACCAACTTACCCACCACGCTCGCTTAACTCCGGCCGGACACACTTTACTGGGTCATGCCCGGCCTCGGCTAAGCAACACGCCGCAACCCGGCCAAATACTTAACAGAGAAGTCAGCACGCCGGACTAACCTATGCCCCCAGGGGTCTTGGGCCATCGCCCCGGACGCTCCTGCACGTTGCGTACACCGCCGGTGAGCAGACCTAGCAACCCCTTAATACAAGCGCGGTTGCGTTCCCAGTCCAACCCAGCATGTGCCGCTCAGTTGCTGACGTCTATTAAGCTTCGGCTGAAGTATACGACGCAGAACGCCCATACTATGCCCACGTGATGGTTAGTGCTATCGGGCCAGAGGCCCTCGGATCAAATATCCAAACCGTAGTTGATTAGGAGCGCGCGGAAACGAGCAGAGACTCACGATCGATGTGACCCCGTCGCCCCGTCTCGAGGACTTGCGGCAAGGGCTAAGAATGCCCGGCCACGCCTCGTAGTTATCTCGCGGGCACCTCTCAGGTCAACCCGACTCCACATCACTTCGCATTAAGCTCGCGCGGGTACCCCTCAGGGCCGACCCGTCTTTAGTATCATGGTTCATAGTCAAGTCATAATATCCAAGGTAACTGTGTGTCTGACACCGAAGGGAACCCTGAGGAATCACCCTCGATGGAATTCCCGTTCGATGTTATCATCAAGGTGAACGAAAGAGGAATCACCCTCGAGGTCCACACTTGAGAGGTTGCACGACGATGTCGTTATCGGGGTGGTGTAGGAGGAATCACCCTCGCTTACCACGACCGAGTAACTAACCTACAAGGTTAACATCAGAAGTGCTGACGAGGTATCACCCTCGGCACTCGATAGTAACCCAGCAGTGTCGAGCAACATAGGAAGAAGTGATGTGCGGTGCCAGGGTCTAATCTTCAATCCCGATGATCGGGTCTTCTGATATCCAGCAGGGCAGTCGGGATCCAGTGGGGGTCTCTGTCGTGTCTCTACCCAGCCTATACTAAGCAGTCTAGGATAACCAGTAAGGTAGCAAGGCAGGGTACAATAATCAGGCTATGCAACAGATATAGGAAACAGTAGCAGTAGCAGTTCTAATGCAAGCATAAGAGAGAAGGGAATAGGCGATATAGGCATGCTCAAAATGGGGGTGCTTGCCTGTTTGCTCTGGGGCAAGGGCAAGGTCGCCTGTGGTGTCGTCGGGGACGTAGTCGTACTCCTAAGCTGCGTCTGTCTCGGGAGCTACGTCAACGTCGGGATCTACCGGGAGAGAAGAGGGGGAAGAAACAGGTAAACATAATGCAAACAAATGCAATACGGTGCGTGTGATGCTATGATGCAGTGCAGGGTTGCCTAAATATGCATCTAAGTCATTTTAGTTATTTTTAGAATTAAACTGGGATTTATTATCCGACATGTGTGCACTATTCATCTGCCGGATTCGGGTCCGGAGTTACGAGTTCTTCTACGTAGGGGGTTCCGATGAAGAAACAGACGGCACGATCAGACTCGGCTCGTCGTTCTGAGCAAGTTTCATGTTTTAACTTTTTCGATCCGAGCTACGGTTTAAAAGTTATGATTTTTCGAAGTTTATTTGAATTTCTGGAATTACTTTAATTACAGAAAATGAATTATGACGTCAGCATGACGTCATTGTGATGTCAGCGGTCAACATCGCCGCTGACCAGTCAAATATGACATGTGGGTCCAGTGGGACCCACATGTCAGCCTCTGTTATTTTAACAGTGGGCTAATTTTAATTCCAGGGTTAATTAGGGGGGCAGACCCCACCTGTCAATGGGTCATTAGGATATTTAACTAGTTTTATTTAATTAAATGTTTATTTAGGTTAATTAAACGAGGGGGACCCACATGTCAGTGGCACTGTGCTGCCACGTCAGCGCGTTGACTCCGGTCAGCGCGGTTAACTTGGCCCGTGGGACCCACTGGCAGCGTCACAGAGGCGGGCCCCACGCCCAGCCACGTCAGCTGGCCAGCGGCTGAACGCCGGCGGCGTCAAAATACGGCGGAGGGCACGGGTGTGCGGCGGGTTTCGGCCACAGAGGGCCAAAACGAGCGCGGGGCGGCGCGTTCGAACGAGGAGACCGTGCCGCGTTCAACGCGAGCGGTGGCGCGGCCTGTCTTGGCCGGAAACGTCGCCGGCGAGCTCGCGCGCGGCGGCCGGAGTTCGGTTGTCGATGGTTTCGGGGCTACGCGGCGCTTTCGCGCATGCTAGCTAGCTAGGGTGGAGCTACGGACCTCCAGGAGCGCGTTGGCGCAGCTGGTTCGAGCTGCAGAAGCTCGGGGGCTCGGCAATGGCTACCGCGGCGACGGTCGGAGCTCGGATGCGGTGGCATCCTAGATAGAGTGAGGCTGAGCGGCTCAGGGAAGGACAGAGGGGAGAGGGGAGCTCACCGCGTGGTCAAGAAAGACCCGTGGCAGTTTAGTAGCAGCAGAGAGGGTCGCGGCCGCCGGCGAGCTCCGGAGTCGAGGAAGAAAGGGGGCGACGGCGAGCAGCAGCTGCAGGGCCTCCACGCTACGATTCGACGAAGCAGGCGACGTGGTCGATCACGGCGCGTCTCCTGGACACGATGGGGAGGCGAGGCGGCGTCGCTGGCCACGAGAACGGCGACGAACGGCGGCGGATCCGTTCGGCCTCGCATGGATCTGAGGGGAAGGAAGGAGGGAGAGGGCGAGCGGGTGAGGGGAAGTGGATAGGAACGGAGAGGAGGCCGAGGGAGCTCCTCCTTATCCTCTCGCCCGACCTGCGGCGTCGCGGTGTCGACGCCGGAGCGGCGCGCGCGCGGGTGACCATGGACGAGGCGACACGGCGATGGAAAGGACGACGACTGTGCGCGGGATTGGCTGGGCCGGCTGGCGGGGCACTATGCATTAAGGCCCAGTGCACAGTGCCTCGTTTTTATTTTTCTGTTTTGTTTTCTCTTTTTCTTTTAATCTTTTCTATTTTGAAATAGTTAGGGCATTTCTACACTTTTGAAAAATGTGAGAGTTGTCCCAATTATTGCAATGCAATATTAGCTCTCACCAAAAAGTGGTTTGGACAGATTTGGAATCCATTTGAATTTGTAATGATTTTAAATGAATTAATATTGCTGTTTTGGGTGCTGTTTCACCTTGTTTGAGTCACTTGTCCAACTCCAAATATTTTGATATTGGTTTTAGAAATGTTCCTGGATTATTTGCCATTTAATGAACATTTTCCCAACAGAGTTGGACCAACTTTATATTTCACTTTTGAATTTGAGTTGATTTTCATATGTGAATTTGAATTGGATCATTAACCCATATGACTTGGCACTGCAAATGATCATGACTTGGCAGTTTTAACAGAGTGTCACAGAGCTTATTACAAGGGGGTGTTACAGTCCACCAGGAATTCTCTTGCTGATTTCTTCTCCTTCACTAAAGATCTCCAAGCACAGGTGTATCACATATCAAGAGAGATCAATGGTATTGCTCATAATGTGGCTCAACAGGTTCTTACAAGTTCTGTAGAACCTGACATCAGTTGTTTTGCTTCAGCTCATAGAAACATGCCTTGCCCTGTAGTTTCTCTCCTTTCAAATTTCAATTTTCAGGGCTATGTACTTCACGCTGTACGATGTTACTGAGCTGAATGAAAAATTTGGCGCTTCGTGCGCCTTTTCTTGTTCAAAAAAAAACCAATTGAGTTGAGTTCAAAACAAAAGAAATTGCTTGGAATAAGTTATCCACACAGCCTAGTCTGAAGATCAGCACCAAAATTAACCATTAGGGGAGAGAAACGATTCATAGAGACCCATGCATGCTCTAAGAAGGTCCTACATGAATCAGTCACTCAATAGAACATGATATGAATAGCACCATCTTGGGTAAGATTCTGACCAAGATTTGGGCCCATCCAATTGCACTATGAGAAATTAACGGCTCATGTCTATTTGGGACCAAAGAGCGAGAGAGCACACTTTGTTTAACCCATATTTCCACATTAAGTTATCCTCCTGGTCAGTAAAACAAACACTCCTAGATTCAACCAATTCATTTCATTTGAATATCATAATGTTCCCGTAGAAGGTTATATTAAAAAAATGCATGTAAGCTGCTGAGCGTCCCATATACATCACTTAGAGCATCTACAGCCGAACTTGGCAAATCCGGCCCCTCAAACGCCCGCGGACGCGCCCGGGCACGTCCGCGGGCGCATCCGGACGGGCCCTCATATTTCTTCGGGCATCCACATATCTCAAATCTGGACTCTCAAATTCATGCAAATACATGCACGTTGATCATGCAACACAATGTCGCACGTAAATAGCAATTGTTCGTATCAAGCATAGATAGCGTTTACATAAAATTTATTTGAAGTCCCAAACTCAAGCATTGCCTCCTTGGTTGCCATTGTGGATCCACATGTGCTCCACAATATCATTGAGTATCTACTTGTGCACCTGCTGATCTCGAAGATTCTGATGCATCTGCAGAAAGTTCATAAGCTGAGCCTCATCTTGATCTTCCGGGATTTCAACTTGTTCTCCGGGTGCTTCGAAATCATGGGTTTGGGCTACACCATCACCCTCATCCTCGACAATCATATTGTGCAGAATAACACAACATGTCATTAGATGCCACAAAGCTTCTGATTCCCACATCATTGCAGCGCTCCGCACAATTCCCCAATGAGCCTGAAGCACACCAAATGCCCTCTCCACATCCTTCCTAACCGCTTCCTGCATTGTTGCAAAGTGGCTCTATTTATTGCCATGTGGCTTGGATATGCATGGTCTTCACAAACGCCGCCCACTGAGGATAGATACCATCAGCAAGATATTACCCCATGTTGTAGTCCCGGCCATTGATGGTGTAGTTGCACGGTGGTGATTCCTCATTGCAAAGCCTCCTGGACACCGGAGATCATTGAAGCACGTTGATGTCGTTGTGAGAATCGGGCATTCCAAAGAAAGCATGCCAAATCCATAAGTCATGTGATGCCACCGCTTCTAGTATGATATGACCTTGATACATTCCCCGCAGATCTTTGGGGCAGTTCTTCCTTTGCCAATGCATGCAATCAATTGATCCGAGCATTCCTGGAAACCCCCTTGCCTCTCCAATGGCCAACAATTTATCCGTGTCTTGCGCATTTGGTTCTCTGAGATACTCAGGTCCAAACACCTCAACCACGACGCGGGCAAATTTGACAGTAGTCTTCAGGCACATGCTCTCCCCCATCCTGACCATCTCACCAACGGCGTCTGCAGCAGTACCAAGTGCAAGCATCCTCAGAACAGCCGTGCACTTCTGCTCGGCCGAGAAAGAGAGTTGGCCCCAGCAATCCCTTCTGAGCTTGAAGTAGTCGTCATGTGCCTCCACTCGCTCCACAATGCGCAAAACAATGGTTTCAGAATGCAAAAACGGCGACGAAACCATGGATCTTTCGGGAAAGCAGGTGTGGGATCAAAGTAGTCATTGTGCAGTAGCTTTGCTCCGGACACCTGTTCTGGTTGATCACTCTTCTCACTTTGATTGAGCCCTTGAAGTTGAGAATATGCTCCACTTGCCGGTCCATTTCCTCCTGCATGCTCATGAGCATGATCATGTCCACTTCTTCATCCGAGTCTGATGACTCGAAGAACTCATCTTGAATCATTTGGTCAAGCTCTGCCGGTCCATACTCCTCGTCCGACAAAGCATCGGAATCCATCATTTACCTAACAAAATCATAATAATTCCGGTCGGTCAATGTGTCGAACACATCAAGCGCAAGGCGGAGCCGGAGACTTGCCGGACGTACCACGGTGGTGTCCGGGCCGGCGACGACGTCCCCCGCGACGAGGACGGGAGCGCTCTTCCGGAGCTGGCGGCGGAGAGCCTGGGAACGGCTGCGGAGCGAGCACGGCAGTGGAGCGCGAGACGGATGGTGCAGAGGAGGAAGAAGAGAGTAGATAGCAAATGGATCCGGCTGGTCTTTGGGGTGGATTTGGTGCAATTTGGGGTGGGGTCGGGTTGTCGGGTCCGACGTGGCGGGCATGCCCGGGCGCCCCCATATCTACCCCATATTTGGGCTGGATATGGGGGGTGCCGGTCAGCCCGGGCGTTTGAGAGGGCCGTTTGAGGGGCCCGTCTGGGTCAAAAAATCGTGACCGGGCGGCCCGCCCGAGCGTATGAGGCGGGTTTGAGAGGTCCAACTGTAGATGCTCTTAGGACGTGTTTGGTTGTCCGCATCGATTTTGGCTGCATTGCATGTGTTTCTCTGATGGGTCTGTGTGAGAAAAAACAACCTATAAACCACCATCTGCACATAGTTTGGTTGCCCGCATATATGTTTGCTGCATGAGGGAATTAATTTTGACCCACCGTTTGGTTGGCCGCATTGCATTAGGCACACATATGACACACTGTTTGGTTGCAACCTGCATAAGGTGTTGTCACCATTTCTCACACAAGTGGTGACCTTACAACACACGATCTGAACAGTCTCACTGCTAGCTACGAAACAAACTATGGTTCATCCTAACTACTATCAAATGGCTGCCACATTATTAAGAGTCATATGGCTGAATAGGGGAAAGTTCATCATCGATGCTAATTAGATGCAAGTCCATCATCTTCATCTTCCTCTTCTGCTGGTGGTGGTAGTTCTTCCTCTTCCTCTTCTTCTACTGCTGCCGCTTCTTCCTCTTCTTCTTTTGTTGCTCTTGCTCTTCTTCTTCTTCTTCTTCTTCTTCTTCTTCTTCTTCTTCTTCTTCTTTAGATTCTTGTCTGACCTTTGTTATCCCATATTGCCTGTGCCCACTCCATCCTTTTGTTCTTCTAGAATTCGTTGTCAAATGCCTCCACACCATGGCCGGAGTTGACAACATCGTAAGGCGTCACATATTCCTCCTCAGGCACTAGTTCATCACAACCCTATTGCAGGATTTAGTTATACAGAATGCAACAAGTAAGAACAACCTTAACCTGACTGGGGGAAATGACTTCTGATCTAGGATCTTAAACCTATTCTTCAGAGCTCCAAAGGCCCTCTCAACATTAACTCTAAGGCTAGAGTGTCTGAGATTGAAAAACTCATGTGGAGTCCTAGGATAGTTCTAGCAGTGAACTCGTTCAGACGCTACCTCATTTTCCTGAAGGGTGGAATAATACCTGGCAGACATGCATAAGCAGCATCTCCTATGTAGAACTTGTCATCGGGGATGTTGATGCCATCAGGACGGCTCATGCTGTCACTTGAGAATGTTAGCATCATGTGCTGACCCTTCCCAACCAGCCAGCACATAGGTGAACTTCAGACCGAAGTCAACACCAGCAAGCACATTCTGACTTGTGTAGTGCTTCCTCCCCCTGTGTGCTGCAACTTGTGACCTCAGCATTTTGGTAGTGACATGAGTATCATCTACTGCCCCAATGCAATCCTAAAATGGCAATACAAGATTGTATTAGTGCTCACCTCGAACAATACAAGCATATCAAACCATGAAGACTGTCAGTGCTCACATTAATGTATGTATGTCATCTTGGGCTAGTGCGAATCTTGGTAGGAGTCCACCGGTTGGTGACTTGATCATCTCTCCTCTGACCTCCCCAACATCATAGAGCACTTGCTTGAAGTACCTTGAGATGGTCTTCATTGATCTCTTGAACATGCTGTGCATAACCCTGAACCTCTGGTTATGGCCAACAACATAGCGGAACATGGCCACTTGCTCTTCCACACTGGTGTGGATGCTATCTTGTAGCAGCCTCCTGCTCCTGAAGATCTGGACAAGTCTGCCAAATGCTGCTCTTCTCATTCAAAGCATCCATAGGGCCTCTGTGTCGTTGCAGTTGTAGATGTAGTTCAGATTGGCGATCCTCTCCTGCTCCCGCATAAGCATTGTGTAACACCCCTGTGTAATCATCACTGTGATCATCTGCTAATAAAGCCAAGTCATCCACATTTGCAAAGCTAGATCATAGTGGTTATTCAAAACAATTCAAAACCCTCTTTGAAAATCAACTCAAATTCAAAGTGCAAGATTTAGTTGCTCAAACACTGTTGAAAAAATGTTCTTTAAATTGAGAATAATCCAGAGGCAATTCTAAAATTATAATCAACATTTACTAAGTTACTTAAGTGACTCTAACAACCTAGATCAGTAGCAAACAGCACCCATTTAATCCCATTTCATTTAAAAAAAATCCAAATGAAATCATATTTTCCCCAAACTAGTTTTTGGTGGAAGGTATTAGTGCAATGCAGTATTTGGGTTAGGTCACATATTTTACAAAAGTCAATAAGTAGCCTAATATTTTTTTGAAAATAGAAAAGAAACAGAAATAGGAAACAAAAATAAAAAGAAAAGGGAAAAGGCCCCTGCAGTTTAAACTGGCTGTGCACTCAACCCAGCCCAACTGGCCAGCCCACCCCGGTCATCTCCTTCCTCTGTGCGCTGTCGCGTCCGGGTGCCGACACGGCGGAGCTCGCCTCGCTGTCGCTCATCCGCCGGTTCCCCGGCGAGGATAAGGATGCCTCGAGCTCCTCTCTCTCCCCGCAACCCTAGCCACCCTCAGATCTCTCCCCCTCGCTCGCTTTCTCCCTCTCGCACAAGTCACCCGACGCCGTCGACATGGCCGAGCTCGCCGGTGTGGCCACAGGCCTCCCCGACGCCTGAGACCGAGCCCGTTCGCTCCGCCTGCCTCCTCTTCTTCCTCTCCGGCTACTGGTTCGAGCCCTGCGCCACCACAGCAAGGGGATTGAGCGCTTCCCCGTCTTCGGTCGCCGGTGCGTCGTCGGCGAATGCCGTTGATCTGCAGCTCCTAAGCTTCCGCCGGGCCTACGTGTGCCTTCACGGTGAGCAAGCGCTTCTTTCCCCTCTCTCACCCGCGTCCTTCCGCCACCGTAGACGCCGTAACCGTCGCCGCCCAAAAGCACCGCCGCCGTGGAGCTCGCCGCCGTTAAAGTAGCCTTCGTCATGGCCATCCGAGCGCGGGAACGCACTCAGCGTCTCCACGCGGTTCAAACGCACCCATCCACGCTGTTCGCCGTGCCCTCTAGCTCCGGTCCCGACCACGGCCGAATGGCGGCGACCGCCGCGCTGCTCACCGCCATCGCTGCACGCCATCTCCGGTCACCGCACCACCCCTATCTGACACGGCTTCGAACGCCCGATCGAATGCCGCAAACCACGCAGGAAACGGCGCACCATAGCGAAATCCCGACGAGGCCCGAGGCAGCGCCGCCGTGTTTTTGGACGCCGGCGCTGTTCCGGCGCCGCCGCCGATGTGGACGCATGGGGCCCACCCCCTGGGAGACTGCCAGTGGGCCCCAGCACCTCTGCCAACCACGTTGACTCTGGTCAACGTGGTTACAGTTCACCCGCTGTGTATGACAAGTGGGCCCCACCGTAATTTAGTTAATTAAAATGTTTTTATAAATAAAAGTAATTAGTTTGGTTAGTTAGACACTGACTAGTGGGGCCTACCAGCTAATTAACTCTGTTTAGTCTTAATTAAACTCAATTATACTCCTGTCAATGACATGTGGGTCCCACTGGACACACAGGTCAGGTTTGACCCTGGTCAGCCGACTTGTTGACTGCTGATGTCATCCTCTAGTCATGCTGACATCATAATACATTTTAGATAATTCTGTTAATTAAAAATAATTTCAGAAATGCTTTAATCTTCAAAAATTCATAATAATTAAACCGTAGCTCGGATCAAAAAACCTAATACATTAAAGTTTCTCAGAACGACGAGACGAATCTGATCGTGTCGTCTGTTTCCATATCGGAACCCCCTACGTAGGAGAACCCGTAACTTTTAGCCTGATTCCGGTATATGAATAGTGCATATTCACCGGTTAATAAAACCCACGTTAATCCTAATATAACTAAAATGACTTAGACAAATCTTTAGGCAACCCTGCACTACATCCTAGGCATGGCATGCCCTGAGTTACATTGTTTGCTGTGTATTTATATGTTAACTCCCCCTCTTCTCTCTCATTAGACCCCGACACCGACGTAGTCCCCGAGGCCGACGCAGCTCCGGAGGTCGACTATGCCCCTGACGACCAGACCCTTGCCGCAGAGCTTCCAGGCAAGCACCCCCCCCTTTTGAGCATACCGATATCACCTACTCCTCTCTCTCTTATGCTTGCATTAGAAGTTGTTGCTGTTACTGTTATCCTATATCTGCTGCATAGCCTGTTTATTGTAACCTGCTATTGTTACCTACCTGCTTATCCTAAACTGTTTATTATAGGTTGGGTAGAGACCCATCAGAGACCCCCACTGTATCCCGACTGCCCCGCTGGATTATCAGAAGACCCGATCAACGGGATTGAAGACCAGGCCCCGGCACCGCACATCACTTTCCCCTTAGTTGCTCGACACAACTGGGTTATCATCGAGTGTCGAGGGTGATACCTCGTCAGCACTTCGGATGATAACCTTGTAGGTTAGTTAATCGGTCGTGGTCAGCGAGGGTGATTCCTCCTACACCACCCCCCATAACGACGTCGTCGTGAAACTGCTCGAGTGTGGACCTCGAGGGTGATTCCTCCTTCGTTCACCTTGACGATAACATCAGGTGGAATTCCATCGAGGGTGATTCCTTAGGGTTCCCCTTGGTGTTAGACACACGGTTACTATGATTACTATGACTTTACACTGAACCATGTTACTAAAGACGGGTCGGCCCTGAGGGGTACCCGCGCGAGCATATTTGCGAAGTGATGTGGAGACGGGTTGACCTGGAAGGTGCCCGAGAGATGAATACGAGGCGTGGCCGGGCATTCTTAGCTCTTGCCGCAAGTCCTCGAGACAGGGCGACGGGGTCACATCTTTCGTGAGTCTCTGCTCATTACCGCACTATCAACACACTAACAGATTGGATATTTGATCCGAGGGGCCTCTGGCCCGATAGCACTAACCATCACGTGGGCTTAGTATGGGCGTTCTGCGTCGTATACATCAGCCGAAGCTCTATAGACGTCAGCGAGGAGCGGCCCGCTTTGGATTGGACTGGTTAAGCCCGCGCTTGTATTAAGGGGGCTAGGTCTGCTTTCGGAGCATCCTTGCAATATGCAGGGTTCCCAGGGTGAAGGCCCAAGACCCCTGGGGGCATATGTTAGTCCGGCGTGCTGACCTCTCTTTAGAGCCTAGGTCGGGTTGCGGCGTATCGTTTGGCCGAGGCCGGGCATGACCCAATAAAGTGTGTCCGGCCGGAGTTAATCGAGCGTGGTGGGTAAGTTGGTGCACCCCTGCAGGGAAGAAACAATCTATCGATAGCCTGTCCGACGGTAACGGACACTCGGAGTTGTATCCCGATTGTTACAGCTAGAACTGGACAGTTGAGATGATAACTGGACAGTATGGCTCTGGGATTTCTTTCTCGCAGGGAGTCGAGGAAGAATCTCTGGGCGAGGTTGATGACACTACTACTACTTTATATTATGTTAATCTGCACTCTTCTAATGCTGCAAGACCGATGAAGGTGCTTGAAGATGCTAGTCTTCGATAAGACTAGGCCTTCCTCTCTATTCTGGCATTTCTGCAGCCCAATCCACATATACAGCCCTCCTTTGAAAATGTTGCATATGTAGTGTAGATCCTTGCTTGCGGAGTACTTCGAATGAGTACTCATGTTTGCTTTACTTTCTTTTCTTCCGTTATCCATTTGTCGCAACCAGACGACGGAGCCCCGGAACCAGCTGCCCCCACCAACGGCTACTACTACTACTACCCTCCTGGCGAGTACTACTACGAGGAGCCGACCGACGACCAGGAGTAGATTCGGAGGGTCCTAGGCAGGAGGCCTATGCCTTTCGATCGTAGTGTTTTATTTGGCCCCGCCTTTCTAAAGGCCTATCTGTAACTCTGTTATATCTGTACCCAGATATCTGATGCTTCCGCTGACACTTGTATGCCATCGAGCTATGTATTTGAGCCCTCGAGGCCCTGGCTTGTAATATAAGCTTGTATGACTTTATTTATGTTTTAGACTTGTGTTGTGATATCTTCAAGTGAGTCCTTAGGCTTGATCGTGTGCATTTGCGTGTATGGTTAGTGCACGATTAAGCCAGGGTCGTCACAGGTTGGTATCAGAGCCGACTGCCTGTAGGAATCCCCCTTTCCAACTCCTTGGCCGAAGTTGAGTCTAGAGGTCCAAAACTGTTTTACTAACTTGGTTGTGTGGCTTACGGGCCCACGTCGCCATTTGGGAGGTATTAGGATCTTTTATTCCTTGTCTTTACTTTGGGACTCTGATCTCTCTTCTAATCGGGCTAAATGATTTTTGCTAACTCTGGCATTAGGATCTCGTAACCACTTCCTGCCAGAGAGCCCCTTCACTACAGATGATCGTCTGCTTCATCAGAAGATTCTGAAGATACTTCTCGATGTTAACCGAGACCATGTGCCACTGCTTTGCAGTTCCCGACCACCGACAAACTCCGATGGATAACGACTTACACCTGTCATTTGTATATTCATTCTAGTAGCTCTCGGGTTCCATTCGACATATCAAAATACTATCCGACATTTCAATAATCCATTTTTGCCTACTGCCTTACAACTTCTTTACGCACTGCGGATAATTCCTCACACTTACCGGGGATTTGTTTGTCCCCAGTTCTCCTTGTGTTTCCTGAAATATTTCATAATGCTATCCGATCTTCCGAGAATCTTCTGCAGCTTATTGCTCTTGAAATTCTTGCCTGTCTGCATTACGGTTAATTCCAGATGTTTAGCAATCTTTGTTGACATTCCTTGTCATTGCCATTTGCGTCCCTTGATTCAATCTGCTGCAAATGCTTTCTATCATCCGCCGATTCCTAGAATTCGTCTTTCCAGCTCATTCACCATTCCGGACATGAGCTGGTTCTCGGTCAATCAAGCATGGGTTGATTGTCCAACTAAGCTTGTTTAATTTACTTGTCCTTTTGCCCAGGTAGTCTACCTGCCACTCCTTACTATGGAGGTCAAGATTCCTCTGGATATTATACTTGAGTTATTCAAGTATTTCTTTAATCCGATGTGCTTGCCTCCCGTCCTTTCCCGGAGGACTCTCAGGTGGAACCAGTTGATAGAACCTTACCCCGTTAGTTCTCACGGATCACTTGATTCCTTTTGAGGACAATTATCCGACTGATTATTTTTTATCCTAAGAACCTTATCGATTCCTTCCCCGTTGACATTGCCTTTGGCACTGAAGCATTCTCTACTTCTTGCCGTCTGTATATCCGCCCTGCTTGCATGGCATGGAGAGGCAGTGCATTCCTTCTCCATATTGACTTGGGACTGACTACTGACCAGGACATGTTCCGTAACCATGGGTGGAGATCTCTGCAAGACGGAACACTAAAGTTGTCCATCTAGTTCTGTTCAACCTGCTCATTTTTGGTCCAAGCTTTTGCTTCTGATCCTTCGTTTCTGGACCACAACTCCTTTGTACTTAAACGTCGGATTATTCCGATGTTTCTATAATCTGATGCCGATACATTCTTTCTTCTTCTGTTTGAGTACCGATGCTCACATCAGATCCTTTGTGGACCGCCGAATCCTTGTTGGATTATATCCGACAGTGTCCATCACATTCAAAAAAAAACCTCAAAAGTTCTTTCCCTGATACATAATGCCTTTGGCAAAAATTGTATCCTCTGCTTACTTTCGAGCTTGTGTTATTTACTCCTGAAATTTGTGGTATACGTTCCTAAGATGCCCGGGTGGGTTGAACATATGCTTTCCCTAATCTGTGTGTACTGACAGTTATGCAGGTTATATCTACTCGCGTTCCGTCGGATAAATTTTCAACTCTATAACTTCTTCAAAGACAAGGAGTGAATGAAAGGTTATGCATTGAAGAAGTGGGAGTCAACCTTGAACCTTTGTGTTCATGCCCATGGACCCGATGTAGAACTTTTCATGGAAGCTGCTTGTAAAAATAATTATTTCCTTGGTACCAACTCATCTTGTATCTGTGAATTGATCCTTTGCAATCGTGGTTCCGACCATAATTTTCCTTGATTCCATTTCTCGGACAAGTTAAAATACTTGTCTTCAATAAATCAATATGCCTATCCAACCTCTATACTGCACTACCTCGAGTATTAACCCCCTGCTATCTCGAGGATATCATCCTATTGTACTACGTTATATGAATTTTCCGATGGAGTGATACTTTTCCCTGACATAGTCACTACACGGGTCTGAGTTGTCGTCAACCGAGACCACCGAACTATGAATCGATTCCGCTCGGTGATTCAATACCTCTAGTACTTGTTGCTGGGAAGTTTACTACTCCATCATGCCATCCCTAGCCTGATCGGCTACATATTTATTGTGCTAATCCTAACTGTGCTACCGGGTCCTTCTTCACAGAGCACAATTTTCGACGATGAGCTAAGCTTGCATCGATCTCCCTCATCTTATCATTTCACCTCGAACAGCAAACTTGATTTCGAGCCTGTGTCATATCCATGGTTCCAATAACTTTACGTTTCATCATTCCTTTTGCTTGAAGTCATCGCAGTTCGATGGCATCCTTATAGCGCCTCTCGACAAAATTTGTCGTGATCCCCGTCAAAATATTGACTTTTTCTAAGATATCAATTGAATGCATGGTGAGAAATACCATCCTTGCCTCGATGACTTGTGTTATCGTCGACAACACTCTTGTCTCCTTTCCAACACATGTTCAATCATGTCTTGGTTATACTTTTCGCTCCTTGCTATTCTTGTAATTGTTCCTTTGTATCTCTTGTGATCTTCAGATCCAACCCTTACCCGAAACACTATGTTATTGCTACCTCGAAGCATAACTGTGGTACTCCGAACATCAATAAGAACATTGGGAGCGCAACGCTAAATGTTTCTTGATCTAATATCCAAGCACCATTGTATGGGTAATATCATAATTCATTCCTCGCCCCTTTATCTAAATGCTTCTGAAATTGCTGTCCAATCTTGTATATCATGTTCCGCTTTTCCTTGGAAAGGATATACTCTTAATATTTGTGTATGAACACATTTTCCTTTCCATTGGTCTATTTAATTCGATAATTTCATTTTCCTTTCCATTGGTTTGTTTAACCTTTCTCGTGGTCCATATGACCTAAGCAGTAATAACTCTCTGTTTATGAAAACACCTCGGTCTTCAACTCTGACAGTAAGACCCTGTTACTTTTGTTGATGACATCCCGGTAACCACCGATGGATGAGAACTTTGCCTACTAGTCTGCCTCGTTCAACGAGCAGGAAAATGGTTCTCTTCGTCCCTCGCCCTTGGTACCGATGTTGTCGCCGACATAACTGACAGGCTATCCTCTGACATACCTTACTGTCGTGACCGGTAAGATGTCCCTGTTCTCTCTGCTTCTGATCGACCCCATCACAGTTCCACAGGATCGGAACCTGGCCCTCCTGTACATTCTTGATTCCGAAGTGCCCTCTTGCTCTTGGCTTTGTGTGTTATCCCGAGTCACCCCTCGAGAGGTGATCTACTCCCGATACCCTGAACCCCTGTTCACACTTCCTTCAGGTATCGATCGAATGTCCATTTGCTTGATACTTCTTATCGTACCTTCATACTTTGCTCTCGATGTTTTCCCTAAGTTTCAACTCGAGAGATACTCCTGCCACATTCCTTGTATTGTCCACCAGATACTTGACCTTGCAAAGGTCAGTTCTTCTGAAGTTATCCTTTACTTCCCCACTTAAATCTCGGGACGAGATTTCTTGTAGAGGAGGAGAATTTGTAACACCCCTGTGTAATCGTCACTGTGATCACCTGCTAATAAAGCCAAGTCATCCACATTTGCAAAGCTAGATCATAGTGGTTATTCAAAACAATTCAAAACCCTCTCTGAAAATCAACTCAAATTCAAAGTGCAAGATTTAGTTGCTCAAACACTATTGGAAAAATGTTCTTTAAATTGAGAATAATCCAGAGGCAATTCTAAAATTATAATCAACATTTACTAAATTAGTTAAGTGACTCTAACAACCTAGATCAGTAGCAAACAACACCCATTTAATCCCATTTCATTTAATAAAAATCCAAATGAAATCATATTTTCCCCAAACTAGTTTTTGGTGGAAGGTATTAGTGCAATGCAGAATTTGGGTTAGGTCACATATTTTACAAAAGTCAATAAGTAGCCTAATATTTTTTTGAAAACAGAAAATAGGAAACAAAAATAAAAAGAAAAGGGAAAAGGCCCCTGCAATTTCAACTGGCTGGGCCTGAGTGCACAGTGCACTCAGCCCGGCCCAACTGGCCAGCGCACCCCGGTCATCTCCTTCCTCTGTGCGCTGTCGCGTCCGGGTGCCGACACGGCGGAGCTCGCCTCGCTATCGCTCATCCGCCGGTTCCCCGGCGAGGATAAGGATTCCTCGAGCTCCTCTCTCTCCCCCGCAACCCTAGCCACCCTCAGATCTCTCCCCCTCGCTCGTTTTCTCCCTCTCGCACAAGTCACCCGACGCCGTCGACATGGCCGAGCTCGCCGGTATGGCCACAGGCCTCCCCGACGCCCGAGACCGAGCCTGTTCGCTTCGCCTGCCTCCTCTTCTTCCTCTCCGGCTACTGGTTCGAGCCCTGCGCCACCACAGCAAGGGGATCGAGCGCTTCCCCGTCTTCGGTCGCCGGCGCGTCGCCGGCGAATGCCGTCGATCTGCAGCTCCTAAGCTTCCGCCGGGCCTACGTGTGCCTTCACGATGAGCACGCGCTTCTTTCCCCTCTCTCACCCGCGTCCTTCCGCCACCGTAGACGCCGCCATCGTCGCCGCCCAAAAGCACCGCCGCCGTGGAGCTCGCCGCCGTTAAAGTAGCCTTCGTCATGGCCATCCGAGCGCAGGAACGCACTCAGCGTCTCCACGCGGTTCGAACGCGCCCATCCACGCTGTTCGCCGTGCCCTCTAGCTCCGGTCCCGACCATGGCCGAACGCCGACGACCGCCGCGTTGCTCACCGCCGTCGCTGCACGCCGTCTCTGGTCACCGCACCACCCCCATCTGACGCGGCTTCGAATGCCCGATCGAATGCCGCAAACCACGCAAGAAACGGGGCACCGTAGCGAAATCCCGACGAGGCCCGAGGCAGCGCCGCCGCGTTTTTGGACGCCGGCGCTGTTCCGGCGCCGCCGCCGACGTGGACACATGGGGCCCACCCCCTGGGAGACTGCCAGTGGGCCCCAGCGCCTCTGCTAACCATGTTGACTCTGGTCACCGTGGTTACTGTTCACCCGCTGTGTATGACAAGTGGGCCCCACCGTAATTTAGTTAATTAAAATGTTTTTATAAATAAAAGTAATTAGTTTAGTTTGTTAGACACTGACTGGTGGGGCCTACCAGCTAATTAACTCTGTTTAGTCTTAATTAAACTCAATTATACTCCTGTCAATGACATGAGGGTCCCACTTGACCCACAGGTCAGGTTTGACCCTGGTCAGCCGAGTTGTTGACTGCTGACATCATCCTCTAGTCATGCTGACATCATAATACATTTTAGATAATTCTGGTAATTTAAAATAATTTCAGAAATGCTTTAATCTTCAAAAATTCATAATAATTAAACCGTAGCTCGGATCAAAAAATTTAATACATGAAAGTTGCTCGAATGACGAGACGAATCTGATCGTGTCGTCTGTTTCCATATCGGAACCCCTTACGTAGGAGAACCCGTAACTTTTAGCCCGATTCCGGTATATGAATAGTGCATATTCACCGGTTAATAAAACCCACGTTAATCCTAATATAACTAAAATGACTTAGACAAATCTTTAGGCAACCCTGCACTACATCCTAGGCATGGCATGCCCTGAGTTACATTGTTTGCTGTGTATTTATATGTTTCCTCCCCCTCTTCTCTCTCGTTAGACCCCGACACCGACGTAGTCCCCGAGGCTGACGCAGCTCCGGAGGTCGACTACGCCCCTGACGACCAGACCCTTGCCGCAGAGCTTCCAGGCAAGCACCCCCCTTTTGAGCATACCAATATCACCTACTCCTCTCTCTCTTATGCTTGCTTTAGAAGTTGCTGCTGTTACTGTTATCCTATATGTGCTGCATAGCCTGTTTACTATAACCTGCTATTGTTATCTACCTGCTTATCCTAAACTATTTAGTATAGGTTGGATAGAGACCCATCAGAGATCCCCACTGTATCCCGACTGCCCCGCTGGATTATCAGAAGATCCGATCAACGGGATTGAAGACCAGGCTCCGGCACCGCACATCACTTTCCCCTTAGTTGCTCGACACAACTGGGTTACCATTGAGTGCCGAGAGTGATACCTCGTCAGCACTTCGGATGATAACCTTGTAGGTTAGTTAATCGGTCGTGGTCAGCGAGGGTGATTCCTCCTACACCACCCCCGATAACGACGTCGTCGTGCAACTACTCGAGTGTGGACCTCGAGGGTGATTACGACTTCGTTCACCTTGACGATAACATCAGGTGGAATTCCATCGAGGGTGATTCCTCAGGGTTCCCCTTGGTGTTAGACACGCGGTTACTATGATTACTATGACTTTACACTGAACCATGTTACTAAAGACGGGGCGGCCCTGAGGTGTACCCGCGCGAGCATATTTGCGAAGTGATGTGGAGACGGGTTGACCTGGAAGCTGCCCGAGAGATGAACACGAGGCGTGGCCGTGCATTCTTAGCCCTTGCCGCAAATCCTCGAGACGGGGCGACTGGATCACATCTTTCGTGAGTCTCTGCTCGTTACCGCACTATCAACACACTAACGGTTTGGATATTTGATCGGAGGGGCCTCTGGCCCGATAGCACTAACCATCCCGTGGGCATAGTATGGGCGTTCTGCGTCGTATACATCAGCCGAAGCTCTATAGACGTCAGCGAGGAGCGGCCCGCTTTGGATTGGACTGGTTAAGCCCGCGCTTGTATTAAGGGGGCTAGGTCTGCTTCCGGAGCGTCCTCGCAATGTGCAGGGTTCCCAGGGCGAAGGCCCAAGACCCCTGGGGGCATAGGTTAGTCCGGCGTGCTGACCTCTCTTTAGAGCCTAGGTCGGGTTGCGGCGTATCGTTTGGCCGAGGCCGGGCATGACCCAGTAAAGTGTGTCCGGTCGGAGTTAATCGAGCGTGGTGGGTAAGTTGGTGCACCCCTGCAGGGAAGAAACAATCTATCGATAGCCTGTCCTACAGTAACAGACACTCGGAGTTGTATCCCGATCGGTACAACTAGAACTGGACAGTTGAGATGATAACTGGATAGCATGGCTCTGGGATTACTTTCTCGCAGGGAGTCGAGAAAGAATCTCTGGGCGAGGTTGATGACACTACTACTACTTTACATTATGTTAATCTGCACTCTTCGAATGCTGCAAGACCGATGAAGATGCTTGAAGATGCTAGTCTTCGATAAGACTAGGCCTTCCTCTCTATTCTGGTATTTCTGCAGCCCAGTCCACATATACAACCCTCCTTTGAAAATGTTGCATATGTAGTGTAGATCCTTGCTTGCTGAGTACTTCGGATGAGTACTTACGTTTGCTTTGCTTTCTTTTCTTCCCTTATCCATTTGTCGCAACCAGACGACGGAGCCCCGGAGCCAGCTGCCCCCGCCGACGGCTACTACTACTACTACCCTCCTGGTGAGTACTACTACGAGGAGCCGACCGACGACCAGGAGTAGATTCGGAGGGTCCTAGGCAGGAGGCCTACGCCTTTCGATCGTAGTGTTTTATTTTGCCCCGCCTTTCTAAAGGCCTATCTGTAACTCTGTTATATCTGTACCCAGATATATGATGCTTCCGCTGACACTTGTATGCCATCAAGCTATGTATTCGAGCCCTCGAGGCCCTGGCTTGTAATATAAGCTTGTATGACTTTATTTATGTTTTAGACTTGTGTTGTGATATCTTCAAGTGAGTCCTTAGGCTTGATCGTGTGCATTTGCGTGTATGGTTAGTGCACGATTAAGCCGAGGTCGTCACACATTGGAGCATAACTGATGATATGTCTCTCACCACGACGAACAGCTCTCATGTGCATGAACATGAGCCATGCCTGAATCACACCTATCAGTGTTGCTGCCTGAACTACCAGCCTCATCCGTGCATCTATAACATAGTCGACATTGAGTGTACATTGAGCAATGGGGAAGTCGATCCTAACAACCGACCTAACATAGGGGACAGAGGGTGTCCGGCATCGGAGACGAGGACGGCGAAGGGGGGCATGGCAGAGTCAAGGACGACCCGACGATAGCCAATAGGATTGGGAGCACCAGCTCCTGCTGCTGGATAGTGCTGCTGCCGCGTCCGCCCCTCCGCCGTCGCCGCAGCCGCGGGTTGTGAGGCTAGAGCAAGTGGTGTCCTAGAGGTACTGGTGACCGAGTAAATGGGGAGGCCGGGGGGGTGTTGAGGCTAGATTTTGCGCCATGCCTCTGCGCCCGATTTTCATCTCCCGCCATCCCCACTCGCTTTCGGGTTGCTCCCTCGTGTGCGAGCTTGCGCTGCACCAAGTCTGACTCGCTGGAAACTACCGATTCGAGGGTTTTTAACGAGCCAGACTCCGGGCTGCTTTAAGATTCGTGCCGATACGAGCGAGCCCATCCCGTATGCAATCAAACACACTTTTTTGCCCAACTCGCCCTAGTTAGGCCTAAGGCGGGCAACCATACACGTCCTGAGTGAGGGGCGTCCAGTTTCTAAAAAAAGTGAGGAGCGTCGAACAAGTTCAGGGCAGGCATGCGCATGGTCTTGGATATTCGGATATGCGATGCTCGATCGGACCGGCGTGTCGGCGTCCGTACGGCAGTGTAGTGCGCCCAGACCGGCCGACCTGAACAAAATCCCGTGCCAGCCGACACCTGCAGGTGCACTTATGCATCACTACGATCTCGAGAAACACGGCAAAATTTCATGTTTTAACCCTTCTTCTTAACAAATTCAGGATTTGACCCCCGTTTGAAAGTTTTTCGGGATCTGACCCTTTTGCCTACCGCCAGGGGTGCTGGCGGTAGGTTTGCACGTCCTACCGCCATCAGCTCTGGCGGTAGGCCCTTTGACGGCGACTGACGTCCGTCGGCCCGTGCTGACGTGGAAAAGGACCTACCGCCATGGGCCCTGGCGGTAGGGTACTGAAGCCTACCGCCAGAACCCATGTCGGTAGGGTCCTGGGAGGTGGATAAGGGTAGGAGGGGCTGGATATTTCCTCCCCCACTCCTCACCCACTCATTCAGCCCACCCACTCCTCACCTCTCCCCCGAGCTCAAGTCTCCCCCCCTCTCTCTTTCAAGCACAAGAGCCTCTCAAATCTCTCTCATTTGTTTGAGATTTCTCCGGTGGATTCTTACCATTTTCATCACCCAAGGTAGCTCTCTCATTTCCCCTCATTTTGATTGGTTGATATCTTTGTTTAGTTTGCATTTGCTCATTTGGTTGCAAACCCTAGCTCATGTGGTCAAATCAATTCATATGATCCATTTAGGTTTATGTTTGTGATTTCCTTATGTATGATGTGCTTAGAATTGCTTGTAGAATAGTTTGTGTACCTAGATTTAGTGCTAGTCTTAGTGTACATAATTGGGGTTGGGTTAGGCTTAAGAAAGCAATTAAACCTAAGTTACTTTAATAGCAACTTCTCGAAATGTAGGATGGCACCGTTCGTTTTCTTTGAAGCTTCTGCTGAGGTGGCGGCGAACCGTGAACGCGAATTGATTGAGGAAAAAATGAACTTGTGGATGGAAGCCATTGATGCGTTGAATGCGGAGTGTAGGGCCTTTTCACATTATTATTTCAATAATGACCGTTCCGAAAATTTTATCAAAAAAAAAGCAGAGGCAGATGAACAAGCTCAAGATGGCGGAACAAAATTGTAGGCGTGATCTTGCAATGCAAATTGCATTGTGTGCGACAAGGGGAGAATATGCTGAGATAGACATGGGAAATCATGGCCAGGTCATTGATTAGTTAGTTCGCCAACCATTCTCGTTGGACGAGAAGCGGGCTTCTCGTTGGGCATGGGTCAAAGAAAGAAATGATGTTATTTGTTGCAACCCAGGACCGTACGCCACATAGAATTGCATGAGGCTATGTAATCTTTGTCATTTGGACTGTAATGACATGTACCCTTTGCTTGGTCGTCATTTGGACTACTATGACTTGTACCCTTAACATTTGAACTCATTAAGAACTTGGTGTTGTATGTCATATCAAGTAACTAAGTGTTGTACTCTACTGAATTTATTTTATGTTTTGGTCTATGTCATCTTAAACCCGTATATTCATGTAGGATGGACATTCGATCCATGACTATGAACATAGCGTGTGAGAAGGTCATGTCGGAGCGACACCGTTGCTTGAAGAGGGAATGTGAAGCATGGTTGAAAAGTTGTGATGAGGCAAATGCGGCCATGAAGGATTTCAGCAAGTATTACGTTATCGAGGAACCTTCTGATGCTAAGGAGAAAAAAGCTTTCCGAAAGCTTGTGAACGAGAAAGAGAGGATGCTTGATGAGCTGCAGGACCGGGAATATGCTTGCAGACACGCTTTGGCAATTGAGATTGCGTTCACTGCAAGCAAAGAAGAATTTCGTGAGATGGACTTAAGGAAACCCGGCCAGGTCATAGGATGGGCAATCAAACAAGGCGTGTCAGAGAATCCGGCCCGCCGTGCTGCATGGGCCTGGTTCCGTGAAACGAATGGTGTGTTGGGTCATTGGGCAGGATCCACCGACTTTCAACTGAAGCGTAATCAAGCGCGTGACGAACAAATTGAACGTCTGATAAGTATGAGAAATATGTTACCTGTTTAGAAAATGTGTCGTTGAGCTTGAGCTATTAGTTTCAACTGATGTCATCCGAACCGGGTCATGTTTTAATTAGTTTGAACATGTGTTATTCGTGGATGTAATGAACTATGTTGAGTTGAGTTATGTATGTGCTTGTGAGATGATCATTCTAATATTTGATAGAAGTAGATAGAAGTGGGTATATCGTTGAGCTTGATGAAAGTGTACTTCAGTATTGCGGTCACCGGCAAGGAACGGACACCCTTCAACACATTGTTTAAGCATTCCACCATGTTGCTTGTCATGTCCCCATATCGCATACCTCCTTCATCGTAAGCGCGTGACCACTTTTCTTTATCCGGCTCGTGCCTAAGCAAGAATTCTTTCCCCCCTTTGTTCTTCTCCAAAGCCTTGAGGAGTTTATCATATCGGCTTTTGAATGTGTCGGTGTTGAATGCAACGCAAACAAGAGTAAGGTCTTTGCAAAACTCCTTGCTCTTGCATGCCCGGTAAAAGTTTGCAACAAAGTGTCTCATGCACCAACGGTGTTGAAGCTTTGGAAGACCGGGAATATCAACGTCTATTGCTTTGAGAATCCCATGATGGCGATCTGATATAATGCATACCTCTCGCTTGCCTATAACCTTGGTTCTCACATGCCCCATGAACCACTCCCAATTATCATCGTGCTCCGAAGGCACCAAGGCAAATGCCACCGGCAACACGTTATCATTTGAAGAGTGGGCCATCGCCACCATCAATGTGCCCTTGTATTTGCCGGTCAAGAATGTACCATCTATAGACAAGACCGGGCGACAATACGTGAATGCCTCAATGCATTATCCAAAGCTCCAGAAGGCACGACGAAACACTCCGTCAATTGACTCCACCCGATGGCGCATTCCCGGGTTTCGATGAGCAATGGCTGCCAACATCTTGGGCAGAATGTTATGTGCGGCCTCATAATCACCATGCAACATCCTAATAGCGTTTGCCTTCGCCATCCATGCCTTCCCATACTTGACCGGGTATCCAAATAGTTCCTCAATCGAAGTCATGAGAAACTTGACCTTCACGGTTGGATCATGTGCTATTTGATTCAACAATTTGTATCCTAGATACTCAGACGTGAGTTGACGGTGTCCTTTGCTTCGGTCGGCCTTGTCCGGGGGTACGCAAGTGTGAGTGCCAACATGACTCTTCAACACCCATTGCCCGGTTTCTTTGATTTTTCTACCGCGGACCATCCATTTGCAACCTTCTTGGTCACATTTGACTGTGTACCGAACTTTTTGATTTGAATGACCAACAACAAACGGCCTATGGTTCCTAATGGCATAGTCACACAACCATATCTTGAACTCTACCAATGAACCAAACTTGATGCCTTTCTTCAAATGAGCATTCTCATCCTCATTTTCTGGCCGAGGATCACTGAATTTGGGGCACGGTGTTGGCTCAGACAACTCGAATCTCAGCCCACCGTCAACAACGGCATTGTTCACAAGACTCACATCCCTAAACAACGGCGGCCCTCTCTCCTTGCCGGTCACCTTCTTGTAGATTTCATTTTCTTGCGCAGTCAACCCATCCTCATCCAATTCTTCCTCCGGACCCTCGTCATCCGAGTTATACCCACACATACGGTTATAAGGGAGGGTACGGTCCATGTCTTGTTGCCGCACAATGACATCCAAGTTACCAATTAGATTGTAATGGATCTCTTCATTCTCTGCGTAAGCATCCTCTTGAGCAACAATAGCATCATCATCAACATGACCACTAGCATCTTCTTGAACAAGAGGAATAGCATCAACTCGGAGTACTATGGCGCTAGCATTGATATGATCTTCATTGGGTTGGCTACTTGGTGGTTGGCTAGAACAATTGGGGACATACACCTCGGCACTATCATCATGTATTGGGGAGGATGCATTGCGGTTGAGATCAATTTGCAAGGGAGGAGAAGGATCAACCTTTGTGGCAAAGATCTCAAGAGACTTGTCTTGTGATGCGTCTACTTTGTCCTTGTGCGCATTCCAATGCAATTGGGAGGTGATGGGCATACTCTTTAATCGGCACTTTACTCCCAATCCAACGGCATACCTCCCAATAAGCTTAACCTCGGCATTTGGGTCATTCCAATGTAAGACGCTTCTCACTTTAACTACAAGATCATCAAAGCTTGGACTTGTGTCAAAAACCATAGCCTCTTCCCCTTCATCGTCATTTGCAAGCATAAATGTCGTCTTGTCCAAATAATGAACATTTACGAGCTTATGCATCTAAGAAATTGGAAACAATATAATCAATCCATATATGTCATCCAACCAACTCAAATGGACAAATAAACTATATTTTGCACAAATTGGACAAATAACTACTATACATAGTCAAGTTAACCTAACCATTAACCCTAACCCTAACCATAACCCCCAACATAACCACTATAACCCTAACCCCCAACATAACCACTATAACCCTAACCCCCAACATAACCACTATAACCCTAACCCTAACACTAACCCCTGACATAACCATAACCCTAGCCATAAATGCATCATAAATGTGTCATAAATGCACACAACAAGATCAACACCTAGGGTTTGCAATAAATTGATCAAATCAACACAAAACAAAGATCTCAACCAATCAAAAGGAGGGGAAATGGGGGAGGTACCTTGGGTGATGAAAATGCTCCGGATCCGCCGGTGAAATCTCAAGCAAATGGAGGGGATCTAGGGGGGGTTTGTGAGGGGGAGAGAGGGGGGAGAGGGGCTGACCACGGGGAAGAAGGTGAGTGGGGAAGAAGAGTGGTGGTGGGGCCCACAAACTAGCCCCTACCCACCTTATCCACCATCCAGGACCCTACCGCCAGAGGAGCTGGCGGTAGGCTTCAGTACCCTACCGCCAGAGACCATGGCGGTAGGCCCTTTTCCACGTCAGCACGCGCCGACGGCCGTCAGTCGCCGTCAAAGGGCCTACCGCCAGAGATGATGGCGGTAGGACGTGCAAACCTACCGCCAGCACCACTGGCAGTAGGCAAAAGGGTCAGATCCCGAAAAACTTTCAAACGAAGGTCAGATCCTGAATTTGTTAGGAAAAATGGTCAAAACACGAAATTTTAGCAGAAACACATGGTCCTCGCAGCCATGCACAATTGCACACACTGAGCCGATCGTAGATCCTTTCCCCGAACACACTTTTCCCGCGGCAGAAAAGCGATGTGGCCACTGTCCTACTGCCCAGCCCACTCGATGCCATTATACTTCACATGATTTGCTAGGGTGCCAATTTCGTCGCTAATCACCACTACTACCGGTACAGCAAACTGATTGCTCCTGTGGCTCGCCATAGAGAAAGTATACCTCACTCTCCATGCTCTGCCGGGCATGGATGGTGGAGAGGCTTGGATTATTAATAAAATTAAAACGTTCACACACGTACGTACGTGCACCGCATCATTTTTAATATTCCATAGTACAAAAACACACGGTCGGTAGGCAGGTGGCCAGTAGCCGTGCGAGTGCGACCACGCACGCCGAGCCGATCCTCCGGCCCTGCGTACGTGTCCCGCTCGCGGGCGCGGTCGACATGAGTGACAGCGACGGCAACCGAAGTACGGGTCACACGACAGACGAGACTCCAAACCGGTCGTGACCACGTCGCGGTCGCGGCCCGGGCACGGAGCCACGCGCCCTCTCACGCCATGGCACCTGCTGCTGCACGTAGCACGTACGCGTCCTCGGCCGGGGCATTCGCATGCAACGCGAGGTCCACCGTCGGCACTCGTGTCGACGATCCCCTGCCGTCTGCCGGCGGCGCCTCTCCCATCGCGCCACGCGCCGGCTCGTGATTCGGGGTCATGCGATCATTGCAGGAAAGCTGGGAAAGCGTGCTCAACTCTTTTCGGCAGGCATGTGTCCGGGCATCGCTCTGGGCTGGTTGCGATACGGTCGCTCGGTTGGTCTCCACGTGTGCGGCGTGTACCGGCCGCTGAATCAAGCATACAACAATTGTCTTGTCCTAGGCAGAATGTACCACCACCCCTCTCTCCCTCCACCCTAATGTCATCGTTTTTTTTTAACAGCCCTAATGTCATCGTTGAATGATGCCACTGACCTAAGCTTGCACACTAAACTAGCGGCAAAGGGGTTCCTCGCAACAATTTCCTCGAAGGTTCGGGGTATGGTCTCGCTCGTTGATAAGAGCACCTTCGGTGGCGGAGAACAGGCATTGCCCTCGGGCACAGGTGGGAACTAATTTGCACACGACATGGCTCTGGTGCGGCTTTTGTTACAATTACAACTACGCAGATAGAGCAGCATACCTGGGCAGGCTCCAGTGAGGTCGAATATGGCCATGGAGGGATAGGCAGACCAACTAGATGCGGGATCGGGGAATGTGAGGTTGGCGATGAAAGCCATGTTCAACTTTGATCGGACCAGATGAAGTCATATGTGGGTGGCATTACTTTGTTGAAGGCGTCACAGGGTATAGTTTTCGTCTTCCCGGGGTGCTCGGGAAAAACCCTACATCTTGGTCTTTCCCAGGTCAAACGATTAATTGGGCGTTCTTGTGTCTCTGATTATCTCACGGTTCTCCAGTTTTATTTTGTAGATGAAAGCCAATTATAACCATCCCGTTGATCAATGTTTAATCTTATCCGGTCTGCGCTGGCGGGACTGGTGGAGGAGACGAAGCAGCTCTTGCATGGGAGCCGGCGGCATGCATTCGTTCATGTCCGACGATCAGCCAATAGAGCCGCTCATTGCATGGCTCAAATGGGACGAATCACACAGCATACTATGGTTAGGCTTTTGTCTGGGCTTGATGATCTCTGTCATATTTGTGAAAACGAGTGTAATAACATTACTTAATTAATGCCAGCTCGTTTCACCCAAAATAAAATGTTTAATCTTTTCAGAATAACAGTTCTTCAAAAAATTAACCACTAGAGTTTCAGCTTAGTTCATAGCCTCCAGGTAGAAGAGTCGTGGGCAGACGTGGCCCGGTACGTAGGGCTCATCGCAGTTGAAGCACAACCCTTGGCGGCGACGCTCGAGTTGCTCGGCCGGGGTGAGCCGGCGGAACGGGCGTGCCGCAGCCGCGGCGAGGGGCGCCGCGGAAGCCTGGGCAGGCCGACCCTGCGCGGGAACTTCCGACTAGGGTGGCGGCCCAGCGGCCCGGGGCGATGGCGCCTGCTGGACGGCCACCGCGCAGCGCTCGAACGCGCGGGCGTAGTACATGGCCGTCTGGAGGTCCTGTGGCCCGCGCATCTCCACGTCCACGCGGATGTGGTCCGGTAGGCCGCCGACAAAGAGCACAGCCCGCTGACGAGCCGAAACGCCGGGGGCGTGGCACACCAGTGCCTGGAAGCGGTCGGCGAAGTCTTGCACCGAGGTGAGGAACGGAAGGCGCCCAAGCTCCGCCAGACGGCTCCCGCGTATAGGCGGACCGAAGCGCAAGAGGCACAAATCGCGGAAGCGCTCCCATGGTGGCATGCCGCACTCGTCCTGTTCGAGGGCGTAGTACCACGTCTGCGCGGCTCCTCGAAGATGATACGAGGCGATCCAGGTGCGGTCGGACGCGAGCGTGCGCTGCCCCCTGAAAAATTGGTCGCATTGGTTGAGCCAATTCAGGGGGTCGACGGTGCCGTCGTAGGTCGCGAACTCCAACTTGGAGAATCTCATCGGCGGCTGGGCGTGGACGACGGGCGGGTGCGCCTCATCAGCACGGAACCGCGAGGATGACCGGGCCGAGTAGGCGGGCATTAGGGTGCCGCCTTGGAACAGGGGCCCGTCGAAGCTGGCGAAGGGCTCGGCGGAGCCCGAGGACCCTCCAAACTGCTTGGCCGGGTGCGTCGCCGGCGGGGGCAGCACGTGCGGCCCGACCGAGGCCGTCGTATAGACCGGCTCAATGGGCCCGGCGAGCCAGGCCGGTAATGGAGACGGCGACGGGGGAAACCGGACTTGGTGGATGGGCACTCCCGGAGTCGTCGTCGGGATGCCTGGGCCCGCGGTCGCCGATGGCGGCGGCTGCAGCTGTATGGTGGAGGCGCTGGGGTTCGCCGCTGGTGGCGACTGCCACGGCAGCTGCTGCATGACGGCGGCGACGGGGGTCACCGAGGATGGCGGCTGCCACGGCGGCTGCTGCGGCGGCGGGACGGTGGCGAAGGGCAGAGGCGGCTGCGGCCCATAGGATCTCGCGAGGAACGTGTAGATGCCTGCGACTGCCTAGGTGAGATCCCGGATGGCAGCCGTCATCTCCTCCGGGGTCAAGACGATGGGGACGGGCGCGACGGAGGTGACCGGCACCGGCAAGAGCGGGGCGCCGGCCGTGGTGGCCATCATGGCGGTCGTCGCGGTCGGCAGCGGGAGGGTCGGGGTGGGCGGCGGCGAGGACGTGATCGCACCGAAGCTACCTGATACCAAATTGGTAGGAACCGGATCCCTACCAGGGCGTGCTCTCAGGTTGTAGGAGTGGAAGGAGGGATGGCGTGGAGGAAGATGTGGTCGCCGGAGCTGGGGCGCCGTCGTTGCGTGAGAGAGAGAGCGCGCGCGCGCAGAGGGCGGCGGCTAGTTATGAAGACATGTACCTAGGGTAGGGTAATAGGCTTGACCTAGACACCCTTCCCCGAGGACACTGCTCTAAAGCCAAGGACATTCAAAGGATAGCATCATCTACCGATTGAAATCATCACAGGGTGCAACCCACTCGGATAACCCAATTCCATTCGACCGGGGTGTACTCACTCGACCACATCACAAACCACTCGGAAGACAGAAGATCTAAGGTCACTCAGAATGGCAATGGTCAGGCGTTCACTCCGTAGTCTTAATGATAATTTATTTGCCTTTATTGCTGGCGTTATCAGTAACGTCATGTCTTTATGGACATTGAACCCCTTGTAACGTGGGACGGCTGGGGTCCTGGTGACGAAGACATGTACCTAGGGTAGGGTAATAGGCCTGACCTAGACACCCTTACCCGAGGACACTGCCCTAAGGCCAAGGACATTCAAAGGATAGCACCATCTACCGACTGAAATCGCCACAGGGTGCAACCAACTCGACCAACAGTTCACTCGGATAACCCAATTCCATTCGACCGGGGTGTACTCACTCGACCGCACCAGAAACCACTCGGAAGACAGAAGATCTAAGGTCACTCAGGATGGCAAGGGTCAGGCGTTCACTCCGTAGTCTTAATGATCATTTATTTGCCTTTATTGCTGGCGTTATCAGTAACGTCCTGTCTTTATAGACATTGAAACCCTTGTAACGTGGGACGGTTGGGGTCTTGGCGCACTCTATATAAGCCACCACCCTCCTCAGGCACAAGGGTTCGCACCCCCTGTAACTTCACGCATAAGTCAGTCGACCGAGCCTTCGGGCACCGAGACGTAGGGCTGTTACTTCCTCCGAGAAGGGCCTGAACTCATAAATCTTGCGTGCACAACCTCACCGTAGCTAGGAACTTGCCTCCTCATACCTACCCCCCATTCTACTGTCAGACTTAGAACCACGACAGTTGGCGCCCACCGTGGGGCGGGTGTCTTAGCGACTTTCCGGTGAGGTTGCGATTTTTTCCGATTCCCATCATCATGGTTTCGGGTGGAGGTTTGGCTGAGGGCCACGAGATCCGTCTCGGCGCGCTCGTCTTCATCGCCGACGACTCCGCCTGGCTCCAGGAGGCCCCCCTCGACGTCGAGACGTTCCCCGTCTGCGGGGCGACGCACTTTCGCGCATGTGTCCCCGGCGTCCTTCTGCGGCAGCCGTCGACCCAATATCAGTCGTTTCCTACGGCGTCTTCGTTCCCCGCTGTTCGCCGTCGCAAGCGATCCGGTCGATCGCGGCTTCAGCGGTGGGTGAAGCATGCAGTGGCATGTCAATCGGCCACCCCTCAAGTCGCGGCAATCGAGCCCGATGAATCTCTCTACGGCCTGTTCGATCTGTCGACTGGCTCCGTCGAGACTCTGTCCGAGTGCGACAGCAGCGATCCTGTGGCGGAGGTCCTGATGGTCGACACGCCGCGTAGCCCGCCTGGCATGCGTCGCAATGGAGGCGGCGATGGCGGTGGCGATCCGTCGCGTGTTCACGAGGAATACCACCCCGAAACCCTCTCTTCACAGCGGAGCGAGGAACTTCACCGCTGTAACGAGGAAGCACTCCACACGCCCATCGTTGGAGAGACCTCTGAGGCTCGGGCCTTGGAGGCAGCGCGCTTGGCCACTTTGGCAGAGCGCACTCGACTGGAAAATCTTCAACATGCACTCGACGAACGTGCTCGGCAGCGGATTCCTGAGTCCAGTCGACGGCGGCAATTATTCCCTCCTGAACCTCAGGTATACCGCACTCCGATTCAGAATCTCGCAGCCGCAGCTCGTATAGCAGAATCTATTCAGCCATCCCAGTCAGAAGCTGGACGAGGTTTGATGCAGATCCGGGCTCTGCTCCGGGCGGGAGGAGACCAAAACACTGCAGTATCATAGTCGCGTGACAGAATCCATAGCAGATCTGTGGTGGCTGACACAGTTCAGTCGGCTCACAGCCGAAGATCACCTCCGCGGCGTGAAGGGCGGGTGCATCGCCAGGATCAACATTTGGGTCGGATCCACGAGCAGTACGATCATCGACTCGGCCGTGATGACCGCCGTCGAGCGCCTACACCCCCTCCGAGAAGCGGATCATATGTGCCCCGGCACTATGATGACAGGCGCCCGTACAGCGGAGGGCGGAGGACGCCGGTCGACCCAAGGGAGCCAAGGTTTGATGCAAGGACAATTTTAGTGCAAGGTTTGGTCGACAGGAACCGAGCACACAGAGAGGGGCAAGGCAGGGATCGCCCGAGTGGAAGCAGGATTCATGTTTCGGGTCCCGAGTGTTTTAGCAGATCTATCAGAGCCGCTGAGATCCCCCCCCCCAACTTCAGGTTGGCGACTGGGGTTAGTAAGTTCACCGGTGAGTCGAAGCCTGATACTTGGCTGGAAGATTACCGAGTGGCTGTCCAGATCGGTGGTGGAAATGATGAGGTAGCTATGAAACACCTTCCTCTCATGCTGGAAGGGTCGGCCAGGGCATGGCTGAATCAGTTGGCTCCAGGCAGTATATTCAGCTGGGAGGAGTTAGCCCGAGTGTTTGTCAGGACATTTGAGGGCACATGCAAACGACCTGCGGGGTTGACAGAATTGCAACATTGTGTACAGAAGCCGAATGAAACTCTAAGGGATTACATCCAAAGATGGACCACATTACACCACACGGTAGAGAATGTATCCCAACACCAAGCAGTTTGTGCCTTCAAGGAAGGCGTTCGTTATCGGGAGCTTAACTTGAAATTCGGTCGGACAGGAGATATGTCTCTGACCCGAATGATGGAAATAGCCACCCGGTACGCTAATGGTGAAGAAGAGGACCGACTCCGCAGTGGGAAGGGCAAGCCAGTCGCCCAAGACACCGGAGTGGGTCGGAAGCAGAAAAGCAAAGCCGAGCCAGCAGGTCCAGGTGAAGCTGTAGTTGTAACTCAAGGGAAATTCAAAGGAAATTCCAAGGGACCCTGGATCCCCAAGAAGGTGAAAGATCAGGCTGGGAACGATGTGTTGGACTTGCCATGTCACATTCACACGAAGAAGGATGAAGAGAGAAATCTGATTTATCCCAAACACACCACTCGACAGTGTCGGCTCCTGATCCAGCAGTTCCGAGAGAAACAGCCCAATGAAAAGGAAAAAGAGTTTGACAAGGATGGTGATCAGGAAGAAGATGATGACGGTTTCGCTAACGTCAATTCCACTTTGATGATTTTTGCTGACATTGAGAGTAAAAGTCGACTGAAAGTCATCAACAGAGAGGTAAACATGGTTGCTCCGGCAACGACGACATACTTGAAATGGTCAAAGACTCCCATCACATTCGACCAATCTGACCACCCACCGCACGTCGCCACCCCCGGGAGGCAAGCGTTGGTGGTCGACTCGGTCGTTGGGGGCACCCGACTGACCAAAGTCTTGATGGATGGTGGCAGCGGCTTGAACATTTTGTATGCAGAGACTCTTCGTGGGATGGGCATTCCGATGTCCAGGCTCAGTGAGAGCAACATGCGGTTCCATGGTGTCATTCCAGGGAAGAAAGCTGATTCACTCGGACAGATCACTCTTGACGTGGTTTTCGGCGATTCAAAGAATTACCGCAAGGAGAAGCTGACATTTGAGGTTGTGGATTTTCACAGTGCCTATCATGCTATTCTGGGCAGAACTGCATATGCCCGTTTCATGGCTCGACCGTGTTACGTGTATCTCAAGCTGAAGATGCCTGGCCCCAAGGGCGTGATCATGGTTACTGGCAATCGACAACGAGCAAAAGAGTGCCTCCAGAAGGGCTCTAAGATTGCCGATGAACAGATGGCAGCGATTGAAATGGAAGAGTATAAGAAGACTGCAGATCCGAGTGATTTGTTGCGCACTAAGAAGCCTGCTTCCGAGTCTGCATTTCAGTCGTTCGGTGAAACAAAGCCTGTTCACATTCACCCGACCGACTCATATCTCAACAACACTCGACAGCAAATAGGAAGAAGCGCTCATCCAGTTCCTCCGTGAGAACTGGGACATCTTCGCATGGAAACCATCTGACATGCCGGGTGTACCAGGGGGCTGGCTGAGCACCGTTTGCGAGTCGATCCAAAGGCAAAAACCATGAAAGAGCACCTCCATCGGTCCGCTGCGGAGAAGAGAAAGGCAATCGGCGAGGAGGTGGCTCGGATTCTGGCAGCTGAGTTCATCCGCGAGATTTACCACTCCGAGTGGCTCGCCAATGTTGTCATGGTTCCCAAGAAGGACGATTCACTCCGTATGTGCATTGATTTCAAGCATATCAATCGGGCCTGCCCGAAAGATCATTTTCCTCTCCCCCGCATCGATCAGATAGTCGACTCGATTGCGGGATGTGAGCGATTGTCCTTCCTGGATGCATATTCCGGGTACCATCAGATCCGACTGTATGGACCTGATGAAATAAAAACAGCTTTTATCACCCCATTCGGGTGCTTTTGCTATGTCACCATGCCCTTTGGTCTCAAGAATGCTGGTGCCACATTCATGCGCATGATACAGAAGTGCCTGCTAACTCAAATCAGTCGGAATGTGGAAGCATACATGGATGACATCGTGGTTAAGTCACGCAAAGGTTCCGACCTGCTGACTGACCTTGCTGAAACCTTTGCCAATTTGAGAAGATATGATATCAAGCTTAATCCGTCGAAGTGTACATTTGGAGTTCCAGGTGGAAAGTTACTTGGTTTCCTTGTTTCCGAACATGGGATCGATGCAAACCCAGAGAAAGTTGGTGCAATCCTCCGAATGAAACGCCCTGTGCGTGTACATGACGTTCAGAAGCTTACTGGTTGTTTGGCCACTTTGAGTCGATTCATCTCTCGCCTCGGTGAAAAGGCATTGCCTCTTTACCGACTGATGAAGAAATCTGATAAGTTCGAGTGGACTCCTGAAGCTGACGCAGCGTTTGCAGAGCTCAAAGACCTGCTTTCCACCCAGCCGGTGCTTGCTGCTCCAATCAGCAAAGAGCCTTTGCTACTTTATATAGCAGCCACTGGACAAGTTGTCAGTACAGTACTCACGGTCGAGCGGGAAGAAGAAGGCAAAACTTACAAGGTCCAATGCCCAGTATACTATATTTCTGAAGTCTTAACTCCATCCAAGTAGAGATATCCACATTATCAGAAGCTTGTCTATGGAATCTACTTGACCACGAAGAAGGTTGCACATTACTTCTCAGATCATTCGATTACAGTCATCAGTGATGCTCCGTTGTCAGGAATTCTAAACAACAGAGATGCAACTAGCCGAGTGGCAAAGTGGGCGATTGAACTCCTTCCGCTGGATATCAATTTCGAGGCAAAGAAAGCGATAAAGTCTCAAGCGATAGCAGATTTCCTCGTCGAGTGGATTGAACAGGAGTTACCGACCCAGATACAGTCGGAGCATTAGACTATGTTCTTCGATGGGTCCAAGATGTTGAATGGTTCAGGCGCTGGAGTGGTCCTCGTATCTCCACGAGGCGACAACCTCAGATATGTTCTCCAGATTCACTATTATTCCTCCAACAATGAAGCTGAATATGAAGCACTCTTGTATGGGTTGTGAATGGCCATTTCACTCGGCGTCCGCCGCCTAATGGTTTACGGTGACTCAGATTTAGTGGTTAATCAAGTGATGAAGGAGTGGGACGTCAGGAGCCAAGCTATGACTGGTTATTGCAATGCGGTGAGAAAGTTAGAAAAGAAGTTTGAGGGGCTAGAGCTCCACCATATACCCCGACTGAAGAATCAAGCAGCTGATGACTTGGCGAAGATAGGATCCAAGCGGGAGCCTATTCCCAGCAATGTGTTTTTGGAGCATATTCACGCACAATCAGTTCAAGAAGATCCCTTCACAGAAGAGCCCCCACTGCCTAAAAGTTCCACTGATCCGACTGAAGTTGAAATCCCAGCTGTGGTCGACTTGATCATGGAAGTTTTGATTGTTATTCCGGATTGGACAGTGCCGTACATTGCATATATTCTCAGGAAAGAGCTTCCAGAGGATGAAGAAGAGGCTTGCCAGATTGTCTGTCGATCCAAAGCCTTCACAGTAATGGGGGAGCAACTCTATCGAGAAAGTGTCACTGGGGTCGTTCAGAAATGCATCACTCCGGAAGAAGGCCGAATGATCCTCGATGATATTCACTCGGGAACCTGTGGTCACCATGCGTCTTCTCGGGCCATCGTGGCCAAGGCATATCGAGCAGGGTTTTATTGGCCACGGGCAAATGAGATGGCAAAGGAGATAATTGACAAATGTGAAGGCTGTCAGTTCTACTCCAACATGTCCCACAAACCCGCTTCAGCCCTGAAGACCATTCCACTCATCTGGCCATTCGCTGTTTGGGGTTTGGATATGGTGGGACCTCTGAAGACTGGCAGGACTGGTTTCACCCATGTGCTTGTAGCAGTCGACAAGTTCACCAAGTGGATCAAAGCTAAACCTGTCAAAAACCTGGATGCAAGTACTGCGGTCAGCTTCATCAGAGGGTTAACATTTAGATATGGAGTCCCACACAGCATCATCATGGATAATGGGTCGAACTTTGATTCTGATGAGTTCCGAGCTTTCTGTGCATCCCAAGGTACTCGGGTCGACTATGCTTCAGTTGCCCACCCTCAGTCGAATGGACAGGCAGAAAGAGCAAACGGTTTGATTCTCAAAGGTCTGAAACCTCGATTGATGCGCGACCTCAAACATGCGGCCGGCGCTTGGGTAGATGAGCTACCGTCAGTCCTTTGGGGATTAAGAACAACACCAAATCTGTCGACTGGTCGAACCCCCTTCTTCATGGTCTATGGGGCTGAGGCTGTGCTGCCGAGTGACTTGCTTCACAATGCGCCCCGAGTAGAACTTTTTTCAGAAGCTGAAGCAGAACAAGCTCGAGAAGATGTTGTTGATCTTCTGGAAGAAGAAAGAGAGATGGCCTTAATCCGATCGACCATTTATCAGCAAGACCTTCGTCGATTATATGCCAGAAATGTGAAGGGTCGAGCATTTCAGGAAGGGGACCTTGTGCTCCGAGTGGACCAGCAACGGCCTCACAAACTTGCCCCCGCTTGGGAAGGTCCCTTCATCATCACCAAGGTGCTCCACAACGGAGCGTATCACCTCTACAATGTGGAGCATAATAAAGACAAGCCACGCGCTTGGAATGCGGAGCTACTCCACCGTTTTTATACTTAAGTGTTCAGACTGATAAGATGTAATAAAGAGTACCTTTCAGTTCGTGTATCAAAGACATGGTTTTACAGTCTCCTAAATGATTGTTCTTACTAATACATGTGTCCAAAATCCCCCAGTGGGTGGCTTAGCCGCGAATCCGATTCGCCTAAGTTTAAAGAAAATCCTACCAAGTGATGAGCAACCCTCTCACTCGGGGGCTTAGCTGCAGTCCTGTACTCGCCTAAGTTTAAAGAAAATCCTACCGAGTGATGAGCAACCCTCTCACTCGGAGGCTTAGCTGCAGTCCTGTACTCACCTAAGTTTAAAGAAAATCCTACCGAGTGATGAGCAACCCTCTCACTCGGAGGCTTAGCTGCAGTCCTGTACTCGCCTAAGTTTAAACAAAATCCTACCGAGTGGTGAGCAACCCTCTCACTCGGAGGCTTAGCTGCAGTCCTGTACTCGCCTAAGTTTAAAAAAAAATTCTACCGAGTGGTAAGCAACTCTCTCACTCGGGGGCTTAGCTGCAGTCCTGTACTCGCCTAAGTTTAAAGAAAATCCTACCGAGTGATGAGCAACCCGCTCACTCGGAGGCTTAGCTGCAGTCCTGTACTCGCCTAAGTTTAAAAACAATCCTACCGAGTGGTGAGCAACCCTCTCACTCGGGGGCTTAGTTGCAGTCCTGCACTCGCCTAAGTTTAAGAAAATCCTACCGAGTGATGAGCAACCCTCTCACTCGGGGGCTTAGCTGCAGTCCTGTACTCGCCTAAGTTTTAAAAAAGCATACCGAGTGACGAGCAACCCTCTCACTCGGAGGCTTAGCTGCAGTCCTGTACTCGCCTAAGTTTAAAAAAAAATCCTACCGACTGACGAGCAACCCTCTCACTCGGAGACTTAGCTGCAGTCCTGTAATCGCCTAAGTTTAAAAAATCCTACCGAGTGATGAGCAACCCTCTCACTCGGAGAATTAGCCGCAGTCCTGTACTCGCCTAAGTGTAAAACATGCTCCATCCTGATCTGCAAGGACGACGAGGTGCAGGTCGTCCGCGATCCTATCCTCAGAACCGCGTCTGTTCCGAGTGAAGATACAAGTTCCACTCGGAAATAAAAACAAGCATATTTAAGGGCAAACAAAGTTCGGATGAAGGAGCTTAAAAGTACTCGGGCATCAGGCCCGAGGAAGTTTTACGGTTACAAAATCACTCGGCATACCGAGGCAAATTGAACCGGATCATAAAAGTTCGGACGAAGGAGCTCAAAGTACTCGGGCATCAGGCCTGAAGGGAGTTTTACGGTTACAGAATCACTCGGCATACCGAGGCAAATTGAATCAGATCATAAAAGTTTCATTCACTCCGCAGAGGGGCTGGCAGGCTCGACAAACTCGTCCAGGTCAATTCCATCTGCGATTCGAGTAGCAGCAGTAATGAAGGTCTCCATGAAAGACTAGAAGTCAAGTTTCTTGGTGTTGGCGACCTTGATTGCCGCTAGCTTCTCTTCTCTGGCTTCCCTGCAGTGGACGCGAACCAGGGATAAAGCTACGTCAGCACCGCATCGAGCAGCGGACTTCTTCCACTCCTACACTCGACCAGGAATCTCGTTAAGTCGAGTCATCAGAGACTTGAGGTCGTTTCGGAGTGTGTCCCCTGGCCAGAGCGCTGTGTCGATCCGCAAAACTGCAACCTTGAGTCGAGCAAGATATTCCAAGGCACTGGCGAGGCGAGACTCCAGTCGGAGCACATTCATGGCTGCTTCATCTTTGACAGGGGAGTTGATAGGGTCCAAGTTCGTCTCGACTCGCCCAGTTTCTTCCTCGAAGTCTTGACAGAATTCTGCACTCGTAGAGAAATAATGAGTCGACAGCGGTACGATGAGTCGACGAAAGCAAACCAATCGCACAGAGAAAAGTACCTTCAAGCATGAGGAATAATTTTTTGGCGAGTCCTCCCAGGTAGTTCTCCAGCTCGTCCCTCCTGCGGGTGATGTCTTCTACTTTGTCGGTCAGGGTTCGCGTGTCCTTCTTAAGACGAGTCACTTCTTTGTTGGCTTCGTCAAGAGCAGCCTTCAGCTTGGCATTCTTTCCCTCCAGCTGTCCGACTGAGGCCATCTTTTGGTCGGCAAGCGCCGCTTTGTCTTCGGCGGTTTTCTTCGCAACCGCAAGGTCAAGGTCCTTCTTCTCCAAAGCTTGTCTCATTGTTTCTTGAAAGAATAACATTCGAATCAGAAAAAGGAGGAGAAAAGGTGGCAAGAGAACCGGTCGACAAGCTTTCCTTACCAGCAGCGTCATCCTTAGCCTTCTGCAAGTTGTTTCGAGCCAACTCCAGGTCAAGATTGAGCTGGGTTTGCTTCTTCTCCAAGTCGGCAAACCGGGCTCCAAGATCACAAGATTTCTGTGTTCAGAAGATAGTCAGTTGGCAGACACAAAGACTATTGCCGAATCAAATATTCGCCAATAGTCTCGGGGACTACACCTAGTGGGTGCACTCAGCGTGCCCCCACTGGTCCGACTCTTTCAATCGACTTGGTCCGTCCAGTCAAAAAAAAAACTCAGACCATAGCCGACTGCCCGCAGTCGACTACGGTCTCGGGGACTACACCTAGTGGGTGCACTCAGCGTGCCCCCACTGGGAAAGGTTCCACTCGGCATGATCTACCCAGCCCGAGTGGAAAAGATCTGTTAAAAGACCCCCGCCGAATCAAACATTCGACGGCGGTCTCGGGGACTACACCCAGTGGGAGCACTCAGCGTGCCCCCACTGGTTCAGAGATTCGATCAGCACAACCTAGTCGACTCAAGTGGAAAAACTACTCAACAGAAATTAAAACACCCAGTGGGTGTGCAAACTGACAATAGGTGGGCAATTAAGGTTCCAAAACGCTCATCCACGGACGTCTTGCGGATAAAGCAGCAGTTTCTAAATATCATATCCCAACAGAACAAGCGTCAAGATGGAGTTCAGTCGGAAGTAAGCTAACCTGGACATTGGCCTGAAGTGCTGAGCTGGCATCATAGGCAGCTTGACTGGCCTCGCGCACCACCTTCATCTGCTCCATCAAAACGCCAGCCTGGCGTATAGCCTCCTTGGCAGCACTCACTTGGTCTTCTGGGACTTGATGGGCGGTGGGAGGTGCAGTCGGTGTATCAGTTGCAGTAGCTTGAGAGCTTGAGGCATGAAGTTGGACAGACGGAGGAAGGGCCCGCATAGTCGACGATGAAGGACGAACAATTGACAAGGGAATCGCAAAAGTAACGGAGGCACGGTTGAAGTCCCCGGATTGCTGGATAGCTGGTTCCGTCGCCGGCGTCGACTGGGGCGTCTTGCTAGCTGGTACCTTCTTGACTGAGGCCCTGCTCCTCCTACCCACGAGTTCTTGTGGCTCATTTTCATCATCGTCTTGAAGTTCAATAACATCTCGCGGAGCTGCAAAAGAATCGACCACAAGAGTTCAGTCGACTGTAGAATTGGCTAGCAAAGAAAAGATGAGATAACAGGGGCCATACTCGCTTTGGAGGTGACCGCGTCCTCCATCTCCTCATCACCATCATCTTGGTAAGCAGAAGTCCCGGAGGTAGCAGCGCTGCAAATCTCAAGGTTCACTCGGTCAAGCAAGTGAATGGATCGACTACTGATATAAGATTCTTCAAACAAAGGGCGAAAACGAAACGCTTATGCAGAGGCGACGGGAACGTCAACCTTGATCTTGGGCAAAGCCTTCCGTGGCTTTGACGGCGCGGTCTTGAGCTGCTTCGAAGCCTTCTTAGTCGGCACCAGAGAGGATGTCCGAGTGCGTTTCGAAGTCTGTCCAGTCGGTGCTGCCACCTTGCCCCGGATACTTGCTGGGTCGTGCTTGTGCTTGGAACGCTTTTCCGTGCGAGGTGGAGAATCGACCTCCTCATCGCTGCTCGAGTCTTCGTGCTCTTCATCACTCTCACCATCAGAGTTCCAGTCGCCACTGTCGCCTCCGCTCTCTTCGCCTTCCTGGATCTGCTCCCCGTTGGGCATCGAGTACATCTCAGTATATATCTGCGAAGCAAAGAATCAAACAAGCATCAGTCGGTTCCAAAGACAGTTCACAAATTAGAGTAAAAGTCACTCGACATCGAAGGTCTGACCTTGTCTGGTTCGTTATCAGCGCCGAGTGGTAGAATTCTCCTAGACTCCCTGGGGTTGTCTTTGTTGCCGGTAATGCTCTGCAGCCACCGCACCACCGTCTGCTCGGCAACTTCCTCCGGGTGGATCCGAGCAGAATCATCGGCGCCCGAATACATCCACATAGGATGATCGCGGGCCTGGAGCGGCTGGATGCGGCGAGTGAGAAACACCTCTAGCAAATCCATGCCGGTCACGCCATCACGGACGAGTTGGATTACGCGGTCAACCAACATGTTCACCTCCGCCTTTTCTTCTGGAGTCACTTTCAAGGAAGAGGGCTTTTCAATTCGCCCCATGGTAAAGGAAGGAAGGCCAGTCGACTGACCAGGAGTTGGTTTGTCCTTACAATAAAACCAGGTCGACTGCCACCCTCTGACCGAATCGGGAAGAGTCATAGGTGGAAAAGTGCTTTTGCCTCTCATCTGGATCCCTAGACCTCCGCACATCTGAATCACGTGCGTCCTCTCATCACTCGGATTGGCCTTTTTCACAGTCTGTGAGCGGCAGGTGAAGATGTGTTTGAAGAGAGCCCAATGCGGTTGACAACCCAAGAAATTCTCACACATGGAGACAAATGTAGCAAGGTATGTGATGGTGTTCGGAGAAAAGTGATGAAGTTGGGCCCCGAAAAAGATCAGAAAACCTCGGAAAAAAGGATGAGGGGGCAGAGAAAAACCACGGTCGACGTGGGTCGCGAGGAGGACGCACTCACCCTCCTGCGGCTGCGGCTCTGTCTCATCACCTGGCAGCCTCCAGGACCCATGGTCGATCAAGCCCCCCTCGACCAGATCCTCCATATCTTCTTGCTGAATCATGGAGCAAATCCAATCGCCCTGGATCCAGCCGGGCGGCAGGCCGGATCTAGACGACGAGCCACCCCGACTCGTCTTCTTGCCCTTCGCTGCCGCCGTCGCTTTCTTTGCACGCTCCAAGGCCGCCGTCATCTCCTTCCCCATCGCGGCAGGCTGCGCTCGGGCAGGGCGGCGGCGTCCAAGGTGGCGGCGAATGTGGTGGTGAAACAGGAGGGGAGGAAGGGGATGTGGAGCACAGTACCGGGCTCATCGACCCCGACGCCTTATATGGACCTGCTCCCGAGTGGCTGACTAGTGGGCCCAGGCAATCTAGTCAAATCCCGCAACAGTCGCGTGCTGGATACGTGGCGAAAAAGGTGGCGCGAGAATCAAGGCGTCCCTGCCTAACCTGCTCCGTCTACTGCGGCGCTCTCCGTCCCGCGCGCTTCTCCAAATTTCGAATCCCGTGAGATCCGGAAAGCAGCAGCGTGACCAATCGCGCCGAGGATCTTATACCATACCAACACTCAGAGCTTATCAGCAAAAATCACTCGACGACCTCTCAATGGACCCAGGCGACTGAAAGTGAAGTTGAAGTTTTTACAAAGATCGCCGGCCCGGTTAGGATGCCTCTGAAGCATATAAATCGGGTCGGAACCATCTTCAACCCCTTCTCCACTCGGACCCAGATCCATTAGGGGGCTAATGACGAAGACATGTACCTAGGGTAGGGTAATCGGCCTGACCTAGACACCCTTACCCGAGGACACTGCCCTAAGGCCAAGGACATTCAAAGGATAGCACCATCTACCGACTGAACTCGCCACAGGGTGCAACCCACTCGACCAACAGTTCACTCGGATAACCCAATTCCATTCGACCGGGGTGTACTCACTCGACCGCACCAGAAACCACTCGGAAGACAGAAGATCTAAGGTCACTCAGGATGGCAAGGGTCAGGCGTTCACTCCGTAGTCTTAATGATCATTTATTTGCCTTTATTGCTGGCTTTATCAGTAATGTCCTGTCTTTATAGACATTGAAACCCTTGTAACGTGGGACGGTTGGGGTCTTGGCGCACTCTATATAAGACACCACCCTCCTCAGGCACAAGGGTTCGCACCCCCTGTAACTTCACGCATAAGTCAGTCGACCGAGCCTCTGGGCACCGAGACATAGGGCTGTTACTTCCTCCGAGAAGGGCCTGAACTCGTAAATCTTGCATGCACAACCTCACCGTAGCTAGGATCTTGCCTCCTCATACCTACCCCCCATTCTACTGTCAGACTTAGAACCACGACACCTGCCGCACTCTATATAAGCCACCCCCCTCCACTGGCACAAGGGTTCGCACCCCCTGTAACTTCACGCATAATCCAGTCGACCGAGCCTCCGGGCACCGAGACGTAGGGTTGTTACCTCCTCCGAGAAGGGCCTGATCTCGTAAATCTTGTGTGCAGAACCTCATCGTAGCTAGGATCTTGCCTCCTCATACCTACCCCCTATTCTACTGTCAGACTTAGAACCACGATAGTTGGCGCCCACCGTGGGGCAGGTGTCTTAGCGACTTTCCGGTGAGGTTGCGATTTTTTCCGATTCCCATCATCATGGTTTCGGGTGGAGGTTTGGCTGAGGGCCACGAGATCCGTCTCGGCGCGCTCGTCTTCATCGCCGATGACTCCGCCTGGCTCCAGGAGGCCCCCCTCGATGTCGAGACATTCCCCGTCCGCGGGGCGACGCACTTTCGCGCGTGTGTCCGTGGCGTCCTTCTGCGGCAGCCGTCGACCCAATACCGGTCGGTTCCTACGGCGTCTTTATTCCCCGCTGTTCGCCGTCGCAAGCGATCCGGTCGATCGCGGCTTCAGCGGTGGGTGAAGCATGCGGTGGCACGTCAGTCGGCCACCCCTCAGGTCGCGGCAATCGAGCCCGATGAATCTCTCGACAGCCTGTTCGATCTGTCGACTGGCTCCGTCGAGACTCTGTCCGAGTGCGACAGCAGCGATCCTGCGGCGGAGGTCCTGATGGTCGACACGCCGCGTAGCCCACCTGGCATGCGTTGCAACGAAGGCGGCGACGGCGGTGGCGATCCGTCACGTGTTCACGAGGAATACCGCCCCGAAACCCTCTCTTCACAACGGAGGGAGGAACTTCACCGCCGTAACGAGGAAGCACTCCACACGCCCATCGTCGGAGAGACCTCTGAGGCTCGGGCCTTGGAGGCAGCGCGCTTGGCCACTTTGGCTGAACGCACTCGACTGGAAAATTTTCAGCATGCACTCGACGAACGTGCTGGGCACCAGATTCATGAGTCCAGTCGACGGCGGCAATTGTTCCCTCCTGAACCTCAGGTATACCGCACTCCTATTCAGAATCTTGCACCTGCGGCTCGTATAGCAGAGTCCATCCAGCCATCCCAGTCGGAAGCTGGACGAGGTTTGATGCAGATCCGGGCTCTGCTTCGGGCGGCAGGAGATCAAAACACTGCAATATCTCAATCGCGTAACAGAATCCATAGCAGATCTGTGGTGGCTGGCACAGTTCAATCGGCTCACAGCCCAAGATCGCCTCTGCGGCGTGAGGGGCGGGTGCATCACCAAGATCAGCACTTGGGTCGGAACCACGAGCAGTACGATCATTGACTCGGCCGTGATGACCACCGTCGAGCGCCTACGCCCCCTCCGAGAAGCGAATCATATGTGCCCCGGCACTATGATGACAGGCGCCCGTACAGCGGAAGGCGAAGGACGCCAGTCGACCCAAGAGAGCCAGGGTTTGATGCGAGGTCAATTTTGGTGCAAGGTTTGGTCGAAAGGAACCGAGCACACAGAGAGGGGCAAGGCAGGGATCGCCCGAGTGGAAGCAGAATACATGTTTCGGGTCCCGAGTGTTTTAGCAGAGCCATCAGAGCCGCTGAGATCCCCCCAACTTCAGATTGGCGACTGGGGGTTATTAAGTTCACAGGTGAGTCGAAGCCTGACACTTGGCTGGAAGATTACTGAGTGGCTGTTCAGATCGGTGGTGGAAATGATGAGGTAGCTATGAAACATCTTCCTCTCATGCTGGAAGGATCGGCCAGAGCATGGCTGAATCAGTTGGCTCGAGGCAGTATATTCAGCTGGGAGGAGTTAACCCGAGTGTTTGTTAGGACATTCGAGGGCACATGCAAATGACCTGCGGGGTTGACGGAATTGCAACATTGTGTACAGAAGCCAAATGAAACTCTGAGGGATTACATCCAAAGATGGACCACTTTACACCACACAGTAGAAAATGTATCCCAACACCAAGCAGTTTGTGCTTTGAAGGAGGGTGTTCGGTATCGAGAGCTTAACCTGAAATTCGGTCGGATAGGAGATATGTCTCTGACCCGAATGATAGAAATAGCCACCCGGTACGCTAATGGTGAAGAAGAGGACCGACTCCGCAGTGGAAAGGGCAAACCAGTCGCCCAAGACACCGGAGTGGGTCGGAAGCAGAAACGCAAAGCCGAGCCAGCAGGTCCAAGTGAAGCTGCAGTTGTAACTCAAGGAAAATTCAAGGGAAAGCCCAAAGGACCCTGAATCCCCAAGAAGGTGAAAGATCAGGCAGGGAACGATGTGTTGTACTTGCCATGTCACATTCACACCAAGAAGGATGAAGAGGGTAATCTGATTTATCCCAAACATACCACTCGACAATGTCGGCTCCTGATCCAGCAGTTCCGAGAGAAACAGCCCAATGAAAAGGAAAAAGAGTCTGACAAGGATGGTGACAAGGAAGAAGATGATGACGGTTTCCCTAACGTCAATTTCACTTTGATGATTTTTGCTGACATTGAAAGTAAAAGTCGACTGAAAGTCATCAACAGAGAAGTAAACATGGTTGCTCCGGCAACGACGACATATTTGAAATGGTCAAAGACTCCCATTACATTCGACCAATCTGACCACCCACCGCACGTCGCCACCCTCGGGAGGCAAGCGTTGGTGGTCGACTCGGTTGTTGGGGGCACCCGACTGACCACAGTCTTGATGGATGGTGGCAGCGGCTTGAACATTCTGTATGCTGAGACTCTTCGTGGGATGGGCATTCCGATGTCCAAGCTCAGTGAGAGCAACATGCGGTTCCACGGTGTCATTCCAGGGAAGAAAGCTGATTCACTCGGCCAGATCACTCTTGACGTGGTTTTCGGTGACTAAAAGAATTACCGTAAGGAGAAGTTGACATTTGAAGTTGTGGATTTTCACAGTGCCTATCATGCTATTCTGGGCAGAACTGCATATGCCCGTTTCATGGCTCGACCGTGTTAAGTGTACCTCAAGCTGAAGATGCCTGGCCCCAGGGGCGTGATCACAGTCACTGGTAATCGGCAACGGGCAGAAGAGTGCCTCCAGAAGGGCTCTAAGATAGCCGATGAACAGATGGCAATAATAGAAATGGAAGAATATAAGAAGACTGCAGATCCGAGTGATTTGTTGCGCGCTAAGAAGCCTGCTTCAGAGTCTGCATTTCAGTCGTCCGGTGAAACAAAGCCTGTTCACATTCACCCGACCGATCCCAGTGCTTCTCCGACTCATATCTCAACGACACTCGACAGCAAATAGGAAGAAGCGCTCATCCAGTTCCTCCGTGAGAACTGGGACATCTTCGCATGGAAGCCGTCTGACATGCCAGGTGTACCCAGGGGACTGGCTGAGCACCGTTTGCGAGTCGATCCAAAGGCAAAGCCCGTGAAAGAGCATCTCCGTCCGTCCGCTGCGGAGAAGAGAAAGGCAATCGGCGAAGAGGTGGCTCGGCTTTTGGCAGCTGAGTTCATCCGCGAAATTTACCACTCCAAGTGGCTCGCCAATGTTGTCATGGTTCCCAAGAAGGACGATTCACTTCGCATGTGCATTGATTTCAAGCATATCTATCGGGCCTGCCCGAAAGATCATTTTTCTCTCCCCCGCATCGATCAGATAGTCGACTCGACTGCGGGATGTGAGCGATTGTCCTTCCTGGATGCATATTCCGGGTACCATCAGATCCGACTGTATGGACCTGATGAAATAAAAACAGCTTTTATCACCCCATTCGGGTGCTTTTGCTACATCACCATGCCCTTTGGTCTCAAGAATGCTGGTGCCACATTCATGCGCATGATACAGAAGTGTCTGCTAGCTCAAATCAGTCGCAATGTAGAAGCATATGTAACACCCCTATGTAATAAGCACTGTGACCTTCTATTGAATATGCCAAGTCATCTTCATTTGCAGTGCCAAGTCATAGTGGTTGATCAAAACAATTCAAATTCAAATCTGAAATTCAACTCAAATCCAAGTGCAAAATAAATTTTGCTCAAACCCTACTGGAAAAATGTCCATTAGATAGCAAATAATCCAAAGGCAATTCTAAAATTAAGTTCAACATTTACAAAATTATCTGAGTGACCCAAACAGCATGAAGCAGAGTCAAAACAGCAACTATAATGCCCAAATCATTTTTGTTCAAATCCAAATGAACACATATTCTGCCCAAATCAGTTTTTGTTGAAAGGTAATATTGCCCTGCAACAATTGGACCAACTCTCACATTTTTCAACAGTGCACAAGTGGCCTAATCTTTTTGCAACAGAAAAGAAAAGAGAAAGCAGAAACAGAAATAAGGAAAAAGGCCAGAAGGACTTACCTGGCAGGCCCAGTAGCCCACATTGCGCTCGGCCCAGTTCGGCGCTACAGTCGTCGTCTTCGTCGCGCTGTCGGCATGCGCGCGCGCCCGAGCTCCGATCGACGCCGTGTCGCGCATCCCACGGTTCCCCGTCGCCGTTAAGTGCTTCCCCGGGCTGCCCTCACTTCCCCGCGAACCCTAGCTGCCCCTCACACGCCCCCGTTCGCTCTCTCTTTCTCGTCCCCATCTCGCCCGAAAGCTCGCCGCCGACCTCTACTCGATCCCGCGGCCACCGTCGTCTGCTCGCCGCCCCACTGTGCCCGATCGACGCGCCGACCTCGACTCCTTCCTCTGCATCGACCGGAGCAAGACGGGAGCCACCGAGCCAACCGCGGCGACCTCATCTTCTTCCCCTGCTCCGTTGCCTTCATCGCCGGATTTCGCCGCCCTCCGACCACCGCCGGCTTCACCGGGCCTTCCCAGCAACGGCAGTGAGCTTCTCCCTCTTTCCCTTCACTTCACACGCTCGATTTCGAGCCCTGTCGCTCGCTTCACCGGCGGCCGATTTGCTCCGTCGCCCGTGCTCGTCACCGGCCAGATTCCGGTGGGCCATTGGCCCCGCGCTAGCCGCCGTTCGCCTAGTTAGCTCGCGTAGTTGCCGTTTCTGCCAAATGCCGTTCGATCTGACCCCTGCAACGCCATCCCCGACAGCAGCCGAACTCCGGCGACCGCCCCGTCGCTCGCCATCGTCGCCACGGAACACCTCCAGTCGCAAGACCGCTGTAGAACGACGCGGCATCGTCTTGCCGATCGAATGCGCCAACTCCAGCGCCAAAAGAACCCCTGTACGCGTTTTCCGACGGTCACCCGAGCCATCGCCGTGGTTCTGGGTCGCCGACGGCGCGCCACCGCGTTTAAACGCCTTTGAGACGCTGCCAGGTGGGTCCCCCGTGTCAGGCCGTCCGTTTAGCCCTAATGGCCCACTGACATGTGGGACCAGCACTGTAGCATTTAGGATTAGCGTTAATTAACAACTAGCTAAGTGACTCACTGACAGAAGGGCCCCACCTACTAATTAACCCTGTTAGTTTGTTTTAACCCTCTGTTAAATCCAGAGAGGCTGACAGGTGGGCCCATAACCCACAGGTCCCAGGATCGAAACCTGGCTCTGATACCAACCTGTGATGACCCCGGCTTAATCGTGCACTAATCATACACGCAAATGCACACGATCAAGCCTAAGGACTCACTTGAAGATATCACAACACAACTCTAAAACATAAACAAAATCATACAAGCATTTATTACAAGCCAGGGACTCGAAGGCTCGAATACAAAGCTTGATGACAACAAGCATTAGCGAAAGCGTTAGATATCTGTGTACAGATATAAAACAGAAAACAGAGAAGCCTTTAGAAAGGCGGAACAAAAATAAAACACTACGATCGAAAGGCGCAGGCCTCCTGCCTAGGACCCTCCGTTCCTACTCCTGGACGTCGGCCAACTTTTAGAAGGATCCACCCTCGGGGAAGTAGTGGAAGTCGTCGGCGGGGCAGCTGTCTCAGGGGCTCCGTCGGCTGGTTGCATCAAATGAATATGGGGGAAAAAGAAAGTAAAGCAACCGTGAGTACTCATTCGAAGTACTCAGCAAGCCAAGGATCTACACTACATATGCAACATTATCAAAGGGGGGTTGTATATGTGGATTGGGCTGCAGAAATGCCAGAATAGAGGGGAAAAACCTAGTCCTAGCGAAGACTAGCATCTTCGAGCGTCTTGTAGCATGTAGACGTACAGAATAGCATAATGTAAGTAGTAGTAGAATCAGGTAACAGTCTCGCCCAGAGATCCTTCCTCGACTCCCTGCGAGAAAGCGATCCCAGAGCCACATATCCAGGTATCATCTCAAGTTCTAGCTGTATCGATCGGGATACAACTCCGAGTGTCCTTTACCGTAGGACCGGCTATCGATAGATGTGTTCTTCCCTGCAGGGGTGCACCAACTTACCCACCACGCTCGATTAACTCCGGCCGGACACACTTTCCTGGGTCATGCCCGGCCTCGGCCAAACGATACACCGCAAACCTACCTACAGCTCAGCAGAGAGGTCCCCGCCGGTCTACCTCCTAAGCGCAAGGGTGTCTTGGGCCATCGCCCCTCGCCCTCCGGGTCGTTGTGTGCAGGGTGGATACCAACACCGCCTCGAAAGGCCTGTACGATCCGACCGTGCCACAATGCTGAACTGGACGTCTGACAGAGCTTTCGGTTGATGTTACGATGTAGAACGCCCATACTATGCCCACGTGATGGTTAGTGCTATCAGGCCAGAGGCCTACTCGGATCAAATATCCAAATCGTTAGGACTAGGGGCTTGCGGAAACGAGCAGAGACTCACGAAAGATGTGACCCCGTCGCCCCGTCTCGAGGACTTGCTGCAAGGGCTAAGAATGCCCGGCCGCGCCTCGTAGAATAACTCACGGGTAACTATCCATCATTCGTGGGTACCCCTTAGGGTCGACCCGCCTTTTCAAATATCAGTATCAACATTAATGTAAGGCATCCATGAGGCTACCATATCAAGGGGAATCCGAGGCATCACCCTCGTTGGAGTCCCACCTGATGTAAAATCAAGGTGGACGTAGGAGGAATCACCCTCGAGGTCCACGCTTGAGGTGTTGCACGACTTCATCATTATCGGGGGTGGTGTAGGAGGAATCACCCTCGCTTACCACGACCGATCAACTAACCTACAAGGTTATCATCAGAAGTGCTGACGAGGTATCACCCTCGGCACTCAATAGTAACCCAGTAGTGTCGAGCAAGTAAGGGGAAAGTGAGGTGCGGTGCCGGGGTCTGGTCTTCGATCCCGTTGATCGGGTCTTCTGAGAATCCAGCAGGGCAGTCAGGACAAGTGGAGGTCTCTGATGGGTCTCTACCCAGTCTATACTAAACAGTTTAGGATAACAGTAAGGTATCAACAGTAGGTTACAACAAACAGGCTATGCAGCAGAAATAGGTAAAACAGTAACAGTAGCAAAATCTAATGCAAGCAGGGGATATTAGAATGGGTGATATCGAGATGATCAAAGGGGGGGGGGGCTTGCCTGGTTGCTCGGCGGCAAGGGCAAGGTCATCGGTTCATATGCAACATGTTGGTATCAGAGCCGACTGCCTCTAGGAGTCCCCCTTTCCAACTCTTTGGCCGAAGTTGAGTCTAGTGGTCAAAAACTATTTTACTAACTTGGCTGTGTGGCTTACGGGCCCACGTCACCAACTGGGTGGTATTAGGATCTTTTATTCCTCGTCTTTACTCTGGGACTCTGATCTCTCTTCTATTCGGGTTTAATAAAATTTACTAACACCAACACATAGGATCCCGATAATTCTATCCACCCGGAGAGCTGGATTCAATGCGATTTCCCTGTCTTTGATCTGATTAGTCTGATAATCATTTCCTTTCCATTGTTTTGTTTAATCTTTCCATTAGGGATCTGTTATATTTCTCGTCGTCGAATGACAATCCTGAATCTTCTTATTTCAGATGGACCGTCTGTTTCCACCTCGCCCTGCGACACAGCTTGTGCTTCGCACCTGTGCTCGAGACGTCCCTGGGTTTCCAGCTGTTCTGATCGCCCTCTTGATCAGGCTGGGATACCGCTGGTGCCCCGAGTACATGGTCTATGAGGTTTATCGTGAGTTCAACCAGGAGCAGTACTATGCTGATGTTCGCATCTACGATCAGCAGGATGACTCAGACACTGAGCTACACCGTTTTCACGGTATCGGCGTGACGATTGAGATGGCAGTCCATGATGCTGCCTACTCTGCTGTCGCACGTCTTCGACGACAGTTCAGTGCTGACTTGGATGCCTCAGAGTATCGTTATATTCCGTACGCCCCTGCTGGAGATGCTACTGGATACTACACAGCTGTCTGTGCGCCTTACGAGCCTCGTCGCTACGATCAGCGAGTTCTGATTCATTGTACTCAGGCTCTGGATCGCACTGTTCGGGCTCTTGCGGTCGAGTTGTTCGCCACTCGAGCACGACTCTACGAGGCTATGACGCAGTTGCTACCAGTTGTTCGTGCAGGGATACACCCGGAGCACATTCTTTACCCGAGCAGGACCGAGATGCCATCAGGGATCGATTGGCCTGCTGTGGGAGGTCACACACCTGCACGTGGACCTCTTCTTACAGTTCGAGACTGGGTTTTGCATCAGAGTGCACATGGAGCACAGGATCCTGCCGCGACGAACATTCGTCGTCCGCACTTGTAGTTACCCCGTTTCAGTGGTTTTCTCCGACGTTGATGTAGCCTTTGCTATGTCACGTTGTGTACTTCCTTACCGCGTGCCTACGTGCCGCCTAGCATTTCCAGTTTTCCCATTTGCGCCGTTATGCTGCCCGATTGTAACCGGCTGTGTATGGATCTGTATGTCTTAATGACTACTTTTAGCATCTATTGCACTATTTTAATAACGTCGAGTTACATCATGTTTATTGTTAAACACTTGCATAAGCTACTGCTAAACTACCCCTGTTGAATTAGCAGGATGGGTGACAACAATCCACCACCGCCGCCACCACCTGATTACATGGCAGCGATGATGCAACAGTTTGAACTCAACCGCCAATTTATGACGGGAATTATGCAGCAATTCCCTCGCCCTGATGCTAATCAGCAGCCACCTTCCATCACCTTGCTAGAGTTTATGCGGCTCAGTCTGTCGTTTTTCCGCAACACAGTCAACCCACTGGATGCAGATGACTGGCTGCGTGACATCTCCTATGAGATGGAGTCTGCTGGTGTCACCCCTGCCAATTATGTTACTTTTGCGACATATCTTCTGAAGGGTCCCGCTTCACAATGGTGGGCCACTCACCGACAGACCCTGCCACCTGGTACTGTTGTCACTTGGGCGGAGTTCTAGATTGCTTTCCGTGCCCGCTACAATCCTCTAGCTGTCATAGCTCGGAAGAAGGCCGAGTTCCATAGTCTAGTTCAAGGCAACAAGATTGTGGAAGTCTATCAGTGCGAGTTTCTTGACTTGTCTCGCTACACTGAAGAAGACATTCCTACTGATGAGCGAAGGCAGGAGAAGTTTTGTGAAGGACTGCATCATGATATACAATTGGCCCTGCTTGTCCAAGACTTTCCTGATTTCGCCACCTTGGTGAATAAGGCTATCATGGTTGAAACTGGACTTAAGAAGCACAAAGAAGCGTCCAGACGCACCCGAGAGGCGGGCTCATCTTCGGGCTCGTCTTCCCAGAAGCGTCGCATCTGGATCCCTCAGAGCATGTACCGTCCAGCAGCTCCTGTGAACAGGCCATCTTAAGCTGCACCTCGTCTGCCTCCTCCACCACCGAGGCAGCCTCTGCCAGCTCCAGCACCTCGAGCTCCAGCACCTCGTCCTGCCAGCGGACTATGCTTCAAGTGTGGCCAGCCAGGTCACCGTGCTAGGGATTGTTCTCAGAATCAGAATCAACTGGCTCGTCCCTCTGCTGGTCGTGGAATTGGCCGTGGTATTCCTCAGCAGCGCAACTATAATGCCAGACCTTCCTATGGTCGTGGGCAGAGCTACCACGTCAACATGTCTGAAGCTCCGAATCAACCAGATACCGTGATGGGTACACTTCTCGTTAATTCAGTACCAGCATCCGTTTTATTTGATTCAGGAGCATCGCATTCTTTCATGTCAGAACATTTTGCACTCATGCATGACATTAAATGTGAAACGATGCACCAACCGTTAGCAGTGAACACTCCTGCGGGCCAGTGCCAAGCCACACTATTCAGCCCCGAAGTCAGAATTGAGATCGAGCGGTTGAAATTTCAGGCATTTCCCATTATTCTGAAATCCTCAAAGATTGACCTTATTCTGGGGATGGATTGGTTGAAGGCTCACTATGCCTCAATCAATTGTGCCACTAAAGTCATACACCTCTTGCACCCATCGAATGAGATAGTGAATTACCATGCTCATATCACTCAGAAAGCTGAGGCTCAAATTTATGCCTTAAATGCGTTGAATGCTTCTCCACTTGATGGGATCGAGAATATCCCAGTTGTCTGTGACTTCCCGGATGTCTTTCCAGAGGAACTTCCAGGAATACCCCCTGCTAGAGCTGTCGAGTTCGTCATCGACTTGAAGCCTGGCACCACTCCCATTGTGAAGCGTCCCTACAAGATGCCTCCACACCATCTTATCGAGCTTAAGGAAGAGATTGATAAATCCTTAAGGAAGGGTTTCATTCGCCCTAGTTCCTCTGCTTGGGGAGCACCTTCTCTCTTTGTTAAGAAAAAGGATGGAACTAACCGTTTGGTTCAAGATTACTGTCCAATCAACCAGGCAACTATTCAGAATAAATATCCGCTTCCCGGGCTCAACGATTTATATGATCAACTTGCTGGATCTTCAGTGTTTTCTAAACTTGACTTGAGGTTGGGTTATCACCAGATCCGAGTCTGTGAAGAGGATATTCCGAAGACTGCATTCGTTAGTCGGTATGGCTCATACGAGTACATCGTCATGTCGTTTGGCTTGACAAACGCTCCAGCTATTTTCTCCCGCTTAATGAATTATATATTCATGGATTACCTCGACAAGTTCGTCGTGGTATATCTGGATGATATTCTGGTGTATTCAAAGAATAAAGAAGAACATGCTGAGCATCTTCGCCTTGTTCTGGAGAGACTTCGAGAGCACAAGTTATATGCCAAGTACTCTAAGTGCGAATTCTGGCTTTCTGAGGTAACCTACCTTGGACATGTCATCTCCAAGGATGGTATTGCCGTTAACCCAGAATGTGTTCAGGCTATTCTTGACTGGACCCCTCCGAAGGATGTCAAGCAAGTCAGAAGTTTTCTCGGGCTTGCAAGTTATTGTCGTCGTTTCATCGAAAATTTCTCCAAGATTGCCAAGCCCCTGACTGAAATGCTTCACAAAGGCGTTAAGTTTGAGTGGACTGACAAATGTCAGGAAAGCTTTCAGACCCTCAAGGACAAGCTGACATCTGCTCCAGTGCTTGCTCCTCCAGACTCTCATAAAGACTTTGTGATCTTCTGCGACGCCTCTCGTCAAGGATTAGGCTGTGTCCTAATGCAAGAGCGAAGGGTAATTGCTTATGCTTCGCGACAATTGCGTCCACATGAAGAGAATTACCCAGTGCATGATCTTGAACTTGCTGCTGTGATTTATGCTTTGAAGCAATGGCGTCATTACCTCCTTGGTAATCGGTGTGAGATTTGCACCGATCATCAAAGCTTGAAGTATTTATTCACACAACCGGAACTTAATCTTCGTCAGCAGCGTTGGTTGGAAACAATCACGGATTATGATTGTGGTATTTCCTACACTCCTGGCAAAGCTAATGTGATGGCTGATGCTTTGAGTCGCAAGTCCTATTGCAGTAACCTCATGGTAAAGCAAGCTCAACCCCAGCTGTATGAAGAATTGCGCAAGCTGAACCTCTGTATCATTCCGCCAGGTTCTCTTAATAACCTTGTGGTACAACCAGACCTTCAAAAGGCTGTTAAGGAAGCGCAAGCCAAAGATGCTCAAATTGACTTGATGAAGAAAGAGCTTCACCTTGACAAGTACCGGGATTTCTCAGTTACTGAAGATGGAACATTATATTTCAGAGACCGCATTGTAGTACCTCACTTCGTGCTGATGACTGATAAGGTCAAGAAGGAGGCTCATGATACACCACTGTCTATCCATCCGGGTAGCACTAAGATGTATCGCGATCTTCGACAGAGGTACTGGTGGTCCAGAATGAAGCAGGACATTGCTCGATACGTTGCTGAATGTGACGTATGTCGTCGCGTGAAAGCAGAACATCAGAAGCCTGCTAGAATTCTGCAACTGCTCCCTATTCCTTTGTGGAAGTGGGATAAAGTGCAGATGGACTTCATAACTGGTCTTCCCAAGTCTCAGAAGGGTCACGATGCCATTCTTGTCGTCGTCGACCAACTCTCCAAAGTTGCACATTTTCTGCCTGTCAAGGAGACTATCACTGCTAGTCAGTTAGCAGAGCTATATATCTCCAGAATTGTTTCACTCCACGGTCTTCCCAAGGAAATCAGTTCAGACCATGGCAGCATTTTCACTGGCTATTTCTGGGAAAGTTTCCAGAAAGCAATGGGAACTCACATTACCTGGAGTTTAGCTTATCAGCCTCAATCCCAAGGCCAAGTTGAGCGCGTCAACCAAGTGCTTGAAGACATGCTTCGAGCTTGTGTTATATCCTTCGGTAAGAAATGGGAGGAATCTCTCCCGTATGCCGAGTTCTCTTATAACAACAGCTACCAAGCCAGCTTGAAAATGGCCCCCTTCGAAGTTCTTTATGGTCGTAAATGTCGAACCCCTCTGAATTGGTCAGAAACTGGGGAACGACCTCTTGTTGGACCGGACATTATTCAGCATGCCGAAGAACAAGTCCGCATTGTCCTGGAGAATCTCAAAGCAGCTCAAGACCGCCAGAAGAGCAATTATGATCGCAAGCGATGGGGTGTGATTTATCAACCTGGTGATCAAGCTTATCTCCGTGTCACTCCTAAGAAGGGCACCCGTCGTTTCGGAATCAAGGGCAAGCTAGCTCCTCGCTATATTGGTCCTTTCCGCATCGTGGCTAGACGTGGACAGGTGGCTTATAAATTGGAGTTGCCACCTCAATTCTCTCATATCCATGATGTCTTCCACGTGTCGCAACTTCGTAAATGCTTCAAGAAATCTCCGCACCGTGCAGTGGATCATGAGATGCTCGAGCTACAAGATGATCTTTCTTATAAGGAGCATCCGATCCGCATCCTTGATGAACCTGAACGTCGAACCCGTCAGAAAACAACCAAGTTCCTGAAAGTGCAGTGGTCGAATCATACTGAAGATGAAGCCACTTGGGAACGCGAGGATCATCTTCGGGAAGAATATCCCGGCCTCTTTCCTTCTACCTCCTAAATTCTCGGGACGAGAATTTCTTTCAGAGGAGGAGAACTTGTAACACCCCTGTGTAATTGCCACTGTGATCAGCTGAAGATAATGCCAAGTCATTTCATTTGCAGTGCCTAAACATAGTGGTTAATCAAAGCAATTCAAATTCAATTCTGAAAATCAACTCTAATTCAAAAGTGAAATATGAAGTTGATCAAACACTGTTGGGAAAATGTTCAGTAAATGGCAAATAATTCAAGGACATTTGTAAAACCAGCAACAATAAAGTTGGAGTTGGACAAATGACTCAAACAAGATGAAACAGCACCAAAACAGCACTATATACCTCATTTAAAATAATATCAAATCCAAAAGAATTCCAACTTTGCCCAAACTAATTTTTGGTGAAAGGAAATATTGCATTGTAATATTGGGGACAATTCTCATACTTTATAAAAATGCAAAAGAGCCCTAACTATTTCAAAACAGAAAAGAATAAAAGAAAAAGGTAGCAGAGAAATAAGAAAAAGGAGAAAGTCCACTGTTGGCTGGGCCTAAGTGCACAGTGTGCAGGCCCAGTCCAACAGCAGCCCACGCCGTCTCCCTCCTCCCCGTGTCGTCTCCGCCATGGCTGCGCGCGTGCACCGGCCGAGCGGCGACACGGCGGCAGCCACCGACGGTACAGTAGCCGTCGAGGGGGATAAGGATCCCCCCTCGCTCATTCCCTTGGCCCCTCCTCGTCATTCTTCCCCTCCACCTCTGGCTTCTCCTTCGATCCAGGGAGGAGGCCGAACGGATCCGCCACCGCTCGTTGCCGTTTCTGTGGCCAGCGACGCCACCTCGCTTCACCACGGTGTCTGGGAGACGCGCCGTGCTCGGCCACGTCGTCTGCTCCATCGAGCCTAGCCGGGAGCCCCTACAGCCACGGGACGCCGTCGCCCCTTTCGCTTCGGCCACCGGCGATCCCCTTCTTCTCCGGCGAGCGCTGCTGCTCCTAAACCACCACGGGTCTTTCGTGACCGCTCGGTGAGCTCCACGTTCCCCTTCCCTCTTCTCTGCATTGCCTGTCGCCGACCGTAGATGCCGCGCCATATTTGGCCGCACGCGTCGCCACAGACGATCTCCTGGCCGTGGCCACAGCCACTTCCAAGCTCGCCCGAGCTCCCCAACGAGCTCATGACGTCTCTCTGTTGCCGACCGTGCCGTTTGCTTTCCTCCTTGAAGCCGCTAGTAGTGATTCCTAGCGCCGCCCGAACAAGCCGTCCGCCGGTGTTGTAGTGGCGCTCGACTTCGGCCGTTCTAGCCCGCGCGCCGTAGATCGATGCGGCATCGAGTCCTCGTTCGAAAACAACCATCCACGCGCGTTTTGAGCCACCATAGCACATTTCCGCACGACTCCGGCGAGGAACCGCCACGGAAACGGTCGCCAGAGCAACTCTGGCGCCGTCCGCTAACCTGGCCATCTCGTAGACCCGTTTGGGTCGCTGGCCGGTGGGCCCCGCTGCTCCGTTGACCGCGTTGATGGTGGTCAATGAGCGGCACTATTCCCCTGTGTGGCTGACATGTGGGCCCCTGTTTTTAACTCAGCTAATTAGCTTTTAAAACTAATCTGTTAGCTAATCTAGCCACTGACTGCTGGGGTCCACCCCTCTAATCACCCTGTTAGAATAATTTAAACCCCTGTTAAACTCAGAGAGGCTGACAGGTGGGTCCCACCTATCAGGTTTGATTAGTCAGTGTCTCTGTTGACTGCTGATGTCATCCTGACATAATGCTGACATCATAAAGCATTTCTGCTAATAAAAATAATTTCAGAAAATCTAATAAACTTAGAAAATTAATATCTTTTAAACCGTAGCTCGGATCAAAAAAGTTAAAACATGAAAGTTGCTCAGAACGACGAGACGAGTTTGATCGTGTCGTCTGTTTCTTTGCCGGAACCCCCTACGTAGAAGAACTCGTAACTCCAGGCCCGAATACAGCAGATAAATAGTGCACACACCCCGGTTATTAAATCCCAGAATAATCCTAAACATGATTAAAGTGACTTAGATGCATATTTAGACAACCCTGCACTGCATCATAGCATCGCACGCACTGTGTTGCATCTGTTTGCATTATGTTTACCTGTTTCTTCCCCCTCTTCTCTCTCGATTAGACCCCGACGTTGACGTAGCTCCTGAGGCAGACGCAGCTCCGGAGTACGGCTACGTCCCCGACGACACCACCGACGACCTTGCCCTTGCCCCAGAGCAAACAGGCAAGCACCCCCATTTTGAACATGCCTATATTGAATATTCTCTTCGCTCTTATGCTTGCATTAGAACTGCTACTGTTAATGTTTTCCTATATCTGCTGCATAGCCTGATTATTGTAACCTGCCTTGCTAACTTGCTGGTTATCCTAGACTGTTTAGAATAGGCTGGCTAGAGACCCGACAGAGACCCCCACTTGATCCCGACTGCCCCGCTGGATATCAGAAGACCCGATCATCGGGATTGAAGACCAGACCCTGGCACCGCAAATCACTTCCCCCTTAGTTGCCGACACTACTGGGTTACCGTCGAGTGCCGAGGGTGATACCTCGTCAGCACTTCTGATGACAACCTTGTAGGTTAGTTAATCGGTCGTGGTAAGCAAGGGTGATTCCTCCTACACCACCCCCGATAACAGCGTCGTCGTGCAACTTCTCAAGTGTGGACCTCGAGGGTGAATCCTCCTTCGTTCACCTTGATGATAACATCAGTGGGAATTCTATCAAGGGTGATTCCTCAGGGTTCCCTTGGTGTCAGACACAGATACTGTTGTTGATATGACTTGCACTAAGCCATGTTACTAAAGACGGGTCGGCCCAGAGGGGTACCCGCACGAGCTTAATGCAAAGTGATGTCGAGACAGGTTGACCTGGATGGTGCCCGCGAGATAACACGAGGCGTGGCCGGGCATTCTTAGCCCTTGCCGCAAGTCCTCGAGACGGGGCGACGGGGTCACATCGATCGTGAGTCTCTGCTCGTTTCCGCGCGCTCCTAAACCACTTAACGGTTTGGATATTTGATCCGAGGGGCCTCTGGCCTGATAGCACTGACCATCACGTGGGCATAGTATGGGCATTCTGCGTCGTATACTTCAGCCGGAGCTTAATAGACGTCAGCGACTGAGCGGCGCGCGCTGAATTGGACTGGTAAAGCAACTGCACTTGTATAAGGGGTTGCTAGGTCTACTTTCAGCCACGTACGCAACATGCAGGAGTTCCCGGGGCGCAGGCCCAAGACCCCTGGGCACATAGGTTTAGTCCGGCGTGCTGACCTCTCTGTTAGGTATTCGGTCGGGTTGCGGCGTATCGTTTGGCCGAGGCCGGGCATGACCCAGTAAAGTGTGTCCGGCCGGAGTTAATCGAGCGTGGTGGGTAACTTGGTGCACCACTGCAGGGAAGAACTTATCTATCGATAGCCTGTCCTACGGTAACGGACACTCGGAGTTGTATCCCGATCGGTACAACTAGAACATGAGATGAGAACTGGATAGTACGGCTCTGGGATTGCTTTCTCGTAGGGAATCGAGAAAGGATCTCAGGTCGAGGTTGATGATATTACTACTGCTTTACATTATGTTGATCTGCTCTCTTCTAATGCTGCAAGACTGCCGAAGATTGTTGAAGATGCTAGTCTTCGATCGGACTAGGCTTTCCCCCTCTATTCTGGCATTTCTGTAGCCCAGCCCACATATACAGCCATTCCTTTGACAATGTTGCATATGTAGTGTAGATCCTTGCTTGCTGAGTACTTCGGATGAGTACTCACGTTTGCTTTACTTTCTTTTTCCCCATATCCACTTGATGCCACCAGACGATGGAGCCCCTGAGCCAGATGCCCCCGTCGACGACCAGTACTACTACCCGCCTGGGGAGTACTACTACTACGAGGAGCCGACCGACGACCAGGAGTAGGATCAGAGGGTCCAGGGCAGGAGGCCTACGCCTTTCGATCGTAGTCTTTTATTTTACCCCGCCTCTGTGAAGGCCTATCTCTCTTGCTGTATTATATCTGTACTCAGATATCTAATGCTTCCGCTGACGCTTGTATGCCATCGAGCTATGTATTCGAGCCCTCGAGGCCCTGGCTTGTAATATAAAGCTTGTATGACTTTATTCATGTTTTAGAGTTGTGTTGTGATATCTTCAAGTGAGTCCTTAGGCTTGATCGTGTGCATTCGCGTGTATGATTAGTGCACGATTAAGCCGGGGGCGTCTGACGCCCCCGGCTTAATCGTGCACTAATCATACACGTGAATGCACACGATCAAGCCTAAGGACTCACTTGAAGATATCACAACACAACTCTAAAACATAAACAAAATCATACAAGCATTTATTACAAGCCAGAGCCTCGAAGGCTCGAATACAAAGCTTGATGACAACAAACATTAGCGGAAGCATTAGGTATCTGTGTACAGATATAAAATAGAAAACAGAGAAGCCTTTAGAAAGGCGGGACAAAAATAAAACACTACGATCGAAAGGCGCAGGCCTCCTGCCTGGGACCCTTCGTTCCTACTCCTGTACGTCGGCCAACTTGTAGAAGGATCCACCCGCGGGGAAGTAGTGGAAGTCGTCGGCGGGGCAGCTGTCTCAGGGGCTCCGTTAGCTGGTTGCATCAAATGAAAATGGGGGAAAAAGAAAGTAAAGCAACCGTGAGTACTCATCCGAAGTACTCAGCAAGCCAAGGATCTACACTACATATGCAACATTATCAAAGGGAGGCTGTATATGTGGACTGGGCTGCAGAAATGCCAGAATAGAGGGGAAAAACCTAGTCCTAGCGAAGACTAGCATCTTCGAGCGTCTTGTAGCATGTAGAGGTACAGAATAGCATAATGTAAGTAGTAGTAGAATCAGGTAACAGTCTCGCCCAGAGATCCTTCCTCGACTACCTGCGAGAGAGCGATCCCAGAGCCACATATCCAGGTATCATCTCAAGTTCTAGCTGTATCGATCGGGATACAACTCTGAGTGTCCTTTACCGTAGGACCGGCTATCGATAGATGTGTTCTTCCCTGCAGGGGTGCACCAACTTACCCACCGCGCTCGATTAACTCCGGTCGGACACACTTTCCTGGGTCATGCCCGGCCTCGGCCAAATGATACACCGCAACCCTACCTACAGCTCAGCAGAGAGGTCCCCGCCGGTCTACCTCCTAAGCGCAAGGGGGTCTTGGGCCATCGCCCCTCACCCTCCGGGTCGTTGTGTGCAGGGTGGATACCAGCACCGCCTCGAAAGGCCAGTACGATCCGACCGTGCCACATTGCTGAACTGGACGTCTGACAGAGCTTTCGGCTGATGTTACGATGTAGAACGCCCATACTATGCCCACATGATGGTTAGTGCTATCAGGCTAGAGGCCTGCTCGGATCAAATATCCAAATCATTAGGACTAGGGGCTTGCGGAAACGAGCAGAGACTCACGAAACATGTGACCCCGTCGCCCCGTCTCAAGGACTTGCTGCAAGGGCTATGAATGCCCGGCCGCGCCTCGTAGAATAACTCACGGGTAACTATCCATCATTCGCGGGTACCCCTCAGGGTCGACCCGCCTTACCAAGTACTAGTATCATCAGTTATGTAAGGCATCCGTGTGGCTACCATATCAAGGGGGAATCCGAGGCATCACCCTCGTTGGACACCACCTGATGTAATACCAAGGTGGACGTAGGAGGCATCACCCTCGAGGTCCACACTTGAGGTGTTGCACGACTTCGTCGTTATCGGGGTTGGTGTAGGAGGAATCACCCTCGCTGACCACGACTGACTAACTAACCTACAAGGTTATCATCAGAAGTGCTGACGAGGTATCACCCTCGGTACGCGATAGTAACCCAGTAGTGTCGAGCAACTAAGGAGGAAGTGAGGTGCGGTGCTAGGTCCTGGTCTTCGATCCCGTTGATCGGGTCTTCTGATACTCCAGCGGGGCAGTCGGGATAAGTGGGGGTCACCGATGGGGCTCTACCCAGTCTATTCTAAACAGTTTAGGATGAGCAGGTAGGTATCAACAGCAGGTTACAATAAATAGGCTATGCAGCAGAAATAGGATAACAGTAACAGTAGCAGAATTCTAATGCAAGCATGAGAAAATAGAATAGGCGATATCGGGATGATCAAAGGGGGGCTTGCCTGGCTGCTCTGCGGCGAAGGCAAGGTCGTCGGTGGTGTAGCCAATCACCGGAGCTGCGTCGGTCTCGGAGACTACGCCAGTACCGAGATGTACCGAGAGAGAAGAGGCGGAGGAAACAGTAAATACAGAGCAAACAAGTGCTATACAATGTATGGCATGGCAATATGTAGTGCCGGGTGTGTCCTAAAGTAAGGTTGCACGTCACCGAGGAAGGAGGAATCCATCCGGGAATGTTTTCCCGGCTCCGGACATTTGTCAGACAGATGACCGGAGGGGGGAAAACATTCCCGGATGGATTCATAGTAGGTGGTCTAGCATTACGAGCAAGGCCAAGCACTTGACCCTCCCCCTTGTAGGTGCTCTGAGTACTTCGGCTTGTACTAGAGAAGCTGCGTGAACATCAACTGTATGCCAAGTATTCCAAGTGCGAGTTCTGGTTATCTGAAGTGACATATCTCGGCCATGTGATTTCAAAAGAAGGCATTGCCGTTTACCCAAAATGAGTTCAGGCTATTCTTGAATGGACTCCGCCGAAGAATGTCAAGCAAGTCAGAAGTTTTCTCGGCCTTGCAAGCTATTGCCGTCGCTTTGTCGAGAATTTCTCAAAGATTGCTAAGCCTCTGACTGATCTGCTTCACAAAGGCGTGAAGTTTGAATGGACAGAAAAATGTCAGGAAAGTTTTCAAACACTCAAAGACAAGCTGACATCTGCCCCAGTACTTGCTCCTCCAGATTCTCGCAAAGATTTTGTGATCTATTGTGACGCATCCCGTGAAGGACTAGGCTATGTCCTAATGCAAGAGCGTAAAGTGATTGCCTATGGCTCTCGTCAGTTGCGCCCGCATGAAGAGAATTATCCGGTACATGATCTAGAACTAGCTGCTGTCATCTATGCACTGCAGTTGTGGCGACATTACCTCCTCGGTAATCGGTGCGAAATATACACGGATCATAAAAGTCTGAAGTACCTGTTCACTCAGCCATCTTTAAACCTTCGTCAGCAAAGATGGATGGAGACTATTGCGGACTATGATTTGGGTATTTCTTATACCCCTGGCAAGGCTAATGTAATGGCTGATGCATTGAGCCGTAAATCCTATTGCTGCGAACTTGAAGTCCAGCTAGAGCAGCCAGTCCTATATGAAGAGCTTCGAAAGCTAAATCTCGAGATAGTTCCTCAAGGTTACTTAAAAACCTTGGTTGTTGAACCAGACCTTGAGAAGGCCGTTAAGAGTGCGCAAGCTAAAGATGCTGAAATTGATCTCATGAAGAAAGATCTTCACCTGGAAAAGTACAGGGATTTCTCGCTGTGTGAAGATGGAACCTTGTATTTCAGAGACCGCATTGTCGTACCTTGCTTTGAGCTTATGACTAATAAGGTCATGAAGGAGGCACATGATACACCGCTGTCTATTCATCCGGGTAGCACCAAGATGTATCGCGATCTTCGACAGTGGTACTGGTGGTCCAAAATGAAGCAGGACATTGCACGATATGTTGCTGAATGTGACGTATGCCGTCGCGTGAAAGCAGAACATCAGAAGCCTGCTGGAATTCTTTAACCACTCCCTATTCCTCTATGGAAATGGGATAAAGTGCAGATGGATTTCATTGCTGGTCTTCCCAAGTCACAGAAGGGTCACGATGCTATTCTTGTCCGTTCATCCGCCACACGTCCCTAACTATCCGAACATGGAACCGACCCCCCTCCGGTCATCTGTCTGACAAATGTCCAGAACAGGGAAAACATTCCCAGATGGATTCCTCCTTCCTCGGTGACGTGCAACCTTACGTTAGGACACACCCGGCACTACATATTGCCATGCCATACATTGTATAGCACTTGTTTGCTCTGTATTTACTGTTTCCTCCCCCACTTCTCTCTCGGTAGATCTCGGTACCGGCGTAGTCTCCAAGACCGACGCAGCTCCGGTGATTGGCTACACCACCGACGACCTTGCCCTTGCCGCTGAGCAACCAGGCAAGCCCCCCCCCCCCTTTGATCATCTCGATATCACCCATTCTAATATCCCCTGCTTGCATTAGATTTTTCTACTATTACTGTTTTACCTATTTCTGCTGCATAGCCTGTTTGTTGTAACCTACTGTTGATACCTTACTGTTATCCTAAACTGTTTAGTATAGACTGGGTAGAGACCCATCAGAGACCTCCACTTGTCCTGACTGCCCTGCTGGATTCTCAGAAGACCCGATCAACGGGATCGAAGACCAGACCCCGGCACCGCACCTCACTTTCCCCTTAGTTGCTCGACACTACTGGGTTACTATCGAGTGCCGAGGGTGATACCTCGTCAGCACTTCTGATGATAACCTTGTAGGTTAGTTGATCGGTCGTGGTAAGCGAGGGTGATTCCTCCTACACCACCCCCGATAATGACGAAGTCGTGCAACACCTCAAGCGTGGACCTCGAGGGTGATTCCTCCTACGTCCACCTTGATTTTACATCAGGTGGGAGTCCAACGAGGGTGATGCCTCGGATTCCCCTTGATATGGTAGCCTCACGGATGCCTTACATTAATGTTGATACTCATATTTGGAAAGGCGGGTCGACCCTGAGGGGTACCCGCGAATGATGGATAGTTACCCGTGAGTTATTCTACGAGGCGCGGCCGGGCATTCTTAGCCCTTGCAGCAAGTCCTCGAGACGGGGCGACGGGGTCACATCTTTCGTGAGTCTCTGCTCATTTCCGTGAGCCCCTAGTCCGAACGATTTGGATATTTGATCCGAGCAGGCCTCTCGCCTGATAGCACTAACCATCACGTGGGCATAGTATGGGCGTTCTACATCGTAACGTCAGCCGAAAGCTTTGTTAGACGTCCAGTTCAGCATTGTGGCACGGTCGGATCGTACCGGCCTTTCGAGGCGGTGCTGGTATCCACCCTGCATACAACGACCCGGAGGGCGAGGGGCGATGGCCCAAGACCCCCTTGCGCTTAGGAGGTACACTGGTGGGGACCTCTCTGCTGAGCTGTAGGTAGGGTTGCGGTGTATCGTTTGGCCGAGGCCAGCCATGACCCAGGAAAGTGTGTCCAGCCGGAGTTAATCGAGCGTGGTTGGTAAGTTGGTGCACCCCTGCAGGGAAGAACACATCTATCGATAGCCGGTCCTACGGTAAAGGACACTCGGAGTTGTATCCCGATCGATACAGCTAGAACTTGAGATGATACCTGGATATGTGGCTCTGGGATCGCTTTCTCGTAGGGAGTTGAGGAAGGATCTCTGGGCGAGACTGTTACCTGATTCTACTACTACTTACATTATGCTATTCTGTACTCCTCTACATGCTGCAAGACGCTCAACGATGCTTGAAGATGCTAGTCTTCGCTAGGACTAGGTTTCCCCCCTCTATTCTGGCATTTCTGCAGCCCAGTCCGCATATACAGCCTCCCTTTGATAATGTTGCATATGTAGTGTAGATCCCTGGCTTGCTGAGTACTTCGGATGAGTACTCACGGTTGCTTTACTTTCTTTTTCCCCCATTTTCATTTGATGCAACCAGTTGACGGAGCCCTTGAGACAGCTGCCCCGCCGACGACTTCCACTACTTCCCCGAGGGTGGATCCTTCTACAAGTTGGCCGACGTCCAGGAGTAGGAACGGAGGGTCCCAGGCAGGAGGCCTGCGCCTTTCGATCGTAGTGTTTTATGTTTGTCCCGCCTTTCTAAAGGCTTCTCTGTTTTCTGTTTTATATCTGTACACAAATATCTAACGCTTCCGCTAATGCTTGTTGTCATCAAGCTTTGTATTCGAGCCCTCGAGGCCCTGACTTGTAATAAATGCTTGTATGATTTTGTTTATGTTTTAGAGTTGTGTTGTGATATCTTCAAGTGAGTCCTTAGGCTTGATCATGTGCATTTGCGTGTATGATTAGTGCACGATTAAGCCGGGGTCGTCACAGGTTGGTATCAGAGCCAGGTTTCGATCCTGGGACCTGTGGGTTATGGGCCCACCATTCGACGACTGCCTCTAGGAGTCCCCCTTTCCAACTTTTTGGCCGAAGTTGAGTCTAGTGGTCGAAAACTGTTTTACTAACTAGGCTGTGTGGCTTATGGGCCCACGTCGCCAACTGGGTGGTATTAGGATCTTTTATTCCTCGTCTTTACTCTGGGACTCTGATCTCTCTTCTATTCGGGTTTAATAAAATTTACTAACACCGACACTTAGGATCTCCTTAATTCTATCCACCCGGAGAGCTGGATTCATTGCGATTTACCTGTCTTTGATCTGATTAGTCTGATAATCATTTCCTTTCCATTGTTTTTTTTAATCTTTCCATTTGAGATCTGTTATGTTTCTCGTCGTCGAATGACAATCCTGAATCTTCTTATTTTAGATGGATCATTTGTTTCCACCTCGCCCTGCGACACAGCTTGTGCTTCGCACCTGTGCTCGAGACGTCCCTGGGTTTCCAGCTGTTCTGATCGCCCTCTTGATCAGGCTGGGATACCGCTGGTGCCCCGAGTACATGGTCTATGAGGTTTATCGTGAGTTCAACCAGGAGCAGTACTATGCTGATGTTCGCATCTATGATCAGCAGGATGACTCAGACACTGAGCTACACCGTTTTCACGGTATCGGCGTGACGATTGAGATGGCAGTCCATGATGCCGCCTAGTCTGCTGTCGCACGTCTTCGAGGATAGTTCGGTGCTGACTTGGATGCCTCAGAGTATCGTTATATTCCGTATGCCCCTACTGGAGATGCTTCTGGATTCTACACAGCTATCTGTGCCCCTTACGAGCCTCGTCGCTACGATCAGCGAGTTCTGATTCATTGTACTCAGGCTCTGGATCGCACGGTTCGCGCTCTTGCTGTCGAGTTGTTCGCCACTCGAGCATGACTCTACGAGGCTATGACGTAGTTGTTACCAGCTGTTCATGCAGGGATACACCCGGAGCACATTCTTTACCCGAGCAGGACCGAGATGCCATCAGAGATCGATTGGCCTGCTGTGGGAGGTCACACGCCTGCACGTGGACCGCTTCTTACAGTTCGAGACCGGGTTCTGCATCAGAGTGCACATGGAGCGCAGGATCCTTCTGCGACGAACGTACGTCGTCCGCACTAGCAGCTACCCCGTTTCAGTGGTTTTGTCCGACGTTGATGTAGCCTTTGCTATGTCTCGTTGTGTACTTCCTTACCGCGTGCCTGCGCACCGCCTAGCATGTCTAGCTTTTGAACTTGCGCCGTTATGCTGCCCGAATGTAACCGACGCTGTATGGATCTGTATGACTTAATGACTACTATTAAGCATCTGTTGTACTATTAAATTCCGTCACGTTACATCATGCATGACGCTTTACACTCGCATTGGCTTCTGCTAAACTACCCCGGTAGATTTAGCAGGATGGCTGACAACAATCCACCTCCGCCGCCGCCACCTGACTATATGGCTGCGATGATGCAACAGTTCGAACTCAACCACCAATTCATGACGGGGATTATGCAGCAATTCCCCCGTCCCAATGCCGACCAGCCGCTACCTTCCATCACCTTGCCAGAATTTATGCGACTTAACCCGTCGTTCTTTCGCAACACAGTCAATCCACTGGATGCCGATGATTGGCTGCGTGACATCTCCCATGAGATGGAGTCTGCTGGTGTCGCCCAGGTCAACTATGTCACCTTTGCGACATACCTTCTGAAGGGTCCCGCATCACAGTGGTGGGCTACTCACCGACAGACCCTACCACCTGGTACCGTCATCACTTGGGCAGAATTCAAGATTGCTTTCCGTGCCCGCTATATTCTTCAAGCTGTCATAGCTCAGAAGAAGGCCGAGTTCTATAGTCTCGTACAAGGCAACAAGTCTGTGGAAGTTTATCAGCGCGAGTTTCTTGACTTGTCTCGCTACGCTGAAGAGGACATTCCTACTGACGAACGAAGGCAGGAGAGGTTCCGTGAAGGACTGCATCATGATATACAGTTAGCTCTGCTTGTCCAAGACTTTCCTGATTTCGCCACCCTGGTGAATAAGGCTATTATGGTTGAAACTGGACTTAAGAAACACAAAGAAGCATCCAGACGCACTCGTGAGACGGGCTCATCTTCGGGCTCGTCCTCCCAGAAGCGCCACATTTGGATACCACAGGGTATGTACCGTCCAGCAGCACCAGTGCACAGGCCTTCCTATGCTGCACCTCGTCTGCCTCCTCCACCACCGAGGCAGCCTCTGCAAGCTCCAGCACCTCGAGCTCCAGCACGACGTCCTGACAATGGACTCTGCTTCAAGTGTGGCCAGCCAGGTCACCGTGCCAGAGATTGCTCTCAGAATCAGAATCAGTTGGCTCTTCCTTCTGCTGGCCGTGGGAATTCTCAGCCTCGCTACAGCAATACCAGACCTTCTTATGGTCGTGGGAAGAACTACCACGTTAATATGGCTGAAGCTCAAGACCAACCTGAAACCGTGATGGGTACACTTCTTGTTTATTCAGTACCTGCATCTATTTTATTTGATTCAGGAGCATCGCATTCATTCATGTCGGAAGACTTTGCATTCATGCATGGTGTTAAGTGTGACAACCTACATCATCCGTTAGGGGTTGACACTCCCGCGGGTAGATGTCGAGCCTCCCTGTTCAGCCCCGAAGTCACTGTTGAAATTGAGGGGTTGAAATTTCAGGCACTCCCAATTATCCTGAGTTCTTCCAAGATCGATCTTATCTTGGGAATAGATTGGTTGAAGGCTCATTGTGCCTCAATCAATTGCGCCACTAAAGTTGTTCACCTCTTACACCCATCGAATGAGATAGTGAATTATCAAGCTCACCTCACCCAGAACGCTGTGGCTCAGATTTATGCCTTGAACGCGTTGAACGCTTCTCCACTTGAGGGGATCGAGAACATCCCAGTTGTCTGTGACTTCTCGGATGTTTTTCCAGAAGAACTTCCAGGAATACCCCCTGCTAGAGCTGTCAAGTTCGTCATCGACTTGAAGCCTGGCACCACTCCTATTGCGAAGCGTCCCTACAAGATGCCTCCGCACCATCTGATCGAGCTTAAGGAAGAAATTGATAAATCACTTAGAAAGGGTTTCATCCGTCCCAGCTCCTCTGCCTGGGGAGCACCGTCTCTTTTTGTCAAGAAGAAAGATGGTACGAATAGGTTGGTCCAAGATTACCGTCCTATCAACCAGGCAACCATTCAGAATAAATATCCGCTTCCCCGGATCAATGACTTATCTGATCAACTTGCTGGATCTTCGGTGTTCTCTAAACTCGACTTGAGGTTGGGTTATCACCAGATCCGTGTCCGCGAAGAGGATATTCCAAAGACTGCATTCGTTACTCGATATGGCTCCTATGAATACACTGTCATGTCATTTGGCCTGACGAATGCTCCAGCTACGTTCTCACGTCTGATGAATTATATATTCATGGATTACCTCGACAAGTTCATCATGGTATATCTGGACGATATACTAGTATATTCAAAGAATAAGGAAGAACATGCCGAACATCTTCGCCTTGTTCTGGAGAGGCTTCGAGAGCACAAGTTATATGCCAAGTACTCCAAATGTGAATTCTGGCTTTCCGAAGTGACGTACCTTGGACATGTGATTTCCAAGGACGGTATTGCCGTTAACCCAGAGCGTGTTCAGGCTATCCTTGACTGGACTCCTCCGAAGAATGCCAAGGAAGTCCGAAGCTTCCTCGGTCTAGCCAGTTATTGTCGCCGATTCGTCGAGAACTTCTCCAAGATCGCCAAGCCCCTGACTAATCTGCTCCACAAAGGCGTTAAGTTTGAGTGGACAGACAAATGTCAGGAAAGTTTCCAGACCCTCAAGGACAAGCTTACTTCTGCTCCAGTGCTTGCTCCTCCTGATTCTCGAAAGGACTTTGTCATATACTGCGACGCCTCTCGTCAGGGATTAGGCTGTGTCCTAATGCAAGAACGAAGAGTGATTGTGTAAGCTTCACATCAATTGCGTCCGCATGAAGAAAATTATCCGGTGCATGATCTTGAACTTGCTGCAGTGATCTATGCATTAAAGTTATGGCGACATTACCTTCTTGGTAATCGGTGTGAGATTTATACCGATCATCAGAGTCTGAAATACTTGTTCACTCAACCGGATCTTAATCTCCGTCAGCAATGATGGTTAGAAAAAATTACGGACTATGACTGCGGTATTTCATATACCCCGGGCAAGGCTAACGTGATGGCTGATGCCCTGAGCCGCAAGTCATATTGCAACAAACTCATGGTTAGGCGAGCTCAACCTCGTCTTTATGCAGAACTGACTCAGCTGAATCTGCGAATTGTTCCTCAAGGTTCTCTTAATAACCTTGTGGTAAAGCCAGACCTTCAAAAGGCTGTTAAGGAAGCGCAAGCCAAAGATGCTGAAATTGACTTCATGAAGAAAGAGCTTCACCTTGATAAGTATCAGGATTTCTCAGTTGCTGAAGATGGAACATTATATTTTCGAGACCGCATCGTAGTACCTCACTTCGAGCTTATGACTGACAAGGTCATGAAGGAGACTCATGATACACCGCTGTCTATCCATCCGGGTAGCACCAAGATGTATCGCGATCTTCGACAGAGGTACTGGTGGTCCAGAATGAAGCAGGACATTGCTCGATATGTTGCTGAATGTGACGTATGTCGTCGCGTGAAAGCAGAACATCAGAAGCCTGCTGGAATTCTTCAACCACTCCCTATTCCTCTATGGAAGTGGGATAAAGTGCAGATGGATTTCATTACGGGTCTTCCCAAGTCTCAGAAAGGTCACGACGCTATTCTTGTCGTCATCGATCAAGTTTCCAAGGTTGCTCATTTCCTACCTGTCAAGGAGACTATCACTGCTAGCCAGCTAGCAGAGCTGTATATTTCCAGAATCGTTTCACTCCACGGTATTCCGAAGGAGATCAGTTCGGACCGTGGCAGTCTTTTCACGTCCAAGTTCTGGGAAAGTTTTCAAGAAGCTATGGGAACTCACATTACATGGAGTTCAGCTAATCATCCCCAATCCCAAGGCCAAGTTGAGCGCGCTAATCAAGTGCTTGAAGACATGCTTCGCGCTTGTGTTATATCCTTCGGTAAGAAATGGGAGGAATCTCTCCCGTATGCCGAGTTCTCTTATAACAACAGTTATCAAGCCAGCTTGAAAATGGCCCCCTTCGAAGTTCTCTATGGACGTGAGTGTCGAACCCCTCTGAACTGGTCAGAAACTGGGGAACGACCTCTCGTGGGACCGGACATTATTCAACACGCTGAAGAACAAGTCAAAATTGTCCGAGAGAATCTCAAAGCAGCTCAGGACCGTCAGAAGAGCAATTATGATCGCAAGCTATGGGGTCTGACTTATCAACCAGGTGATCATGCTTATCTTCGTGTCACTCCTATGAAGGGCACCCGTCGTTTCGGAATCAAGGGCAAGCTAGCTCCTCGCTATATTGGTCCCTTCCGCATCGTGGCTAGACGTGGACAGGAGGCTTATAAATTGGAGTTGCCGCCACAATTCTCTCATATTCATGATGTCTTCCACGTGTCACAACTTCCTAAATGCTTCAAGGAATCTCCGCACCGCGCAGTGGACCACGAGATGCTTCAGTTGCAAGACGACTAATCTTATAAGGAGCATCCGATCCGCATCCTTGATGAAGCTGAACGTCGAACTCGTCAGAAGACGACCAAGTTCCTGAAAGTGTAGTGGTCGAATCATTCTGAAGATGAAGCCACTTGGGAACGTGAGGATCATCTTCGGGAAGAATATCCCGACCTCTTTCCTTCTACCTCCTAAATTCTCGGGACGAGAATTTCTTTTAGAGGAGGAGAACTTGTAACACCCCTGTGTAATAGCCACTGTGATCAACTGCTAATATTGCCAAGTCATATCATTTGCAGTGCCTAGTCATAGTGGTTAACCAAAATAATTCAAACTCCAATCTGAAAATCAGCTCAAATTCAAAAGTGCAAAATAAATTTGCTCAAACACCTTTGGAAAAATGTTCACTAATTAGCAAATATTCCAAGAGCACACATAAAAATACCACCAGTAATCCTTGGATTAATTAAGTGACTCAAACAAATTGAAACAGCACCAAAACAGAATTAATAAATCCATTTAAAATCATTTCAATTTAAAATGAATTTCAAATCTGTCCAAACCAATTTTTGTTGGAAGGAAATATTGCATTACAATATTTGGGTCAACTTTCACATTTCGCAAAAATGCACAAGTGGCCTCACTATTACCAAATCAGAAAGGAATAAAGAATACAGATTAAGGAAAATAGAAAAGGCCTAAGCGACAGTGTGCACTTAAGCCTGTGCTACAGTACCTGGAGGCCCAGCCCACCACGACCTGTTTCTCCCTCCTCCCTCTCTCTCCGTCGCCGTGTCACCACGCCCGTGGTCACACGCGTGCTCACCGCTCCGGCGTCGACACCGCGACGCCGCTGGCCAGACGAGAGGATAAGGAGGAGCTCCCTCGGCCTCCTCTCCATCCCTATCCACTTCCCCCTCGCTCGCTCGCCCTCTCCCTCCTTCCTCCTCCTCCAGATCCACCGCAACCGAGCGCCTCCGTCGCCATGGCCTTGCCGTAGTCGCGGCCACCATCGTCCCCAAGCTCAGCCAACACGCCTGCAAGCTCCGCCGTCCTCGACTCCTTCGTCTCTGACCGCGAGTGGAGGCGGGGAGGCCCTGCTGAAACCGGACTACTTCGCCCCCTTTCTTCTCTGACGCCGGCGGGCCCCGACGATTCGTCGACGTTCTGCGCTCCTAAGCTCCCGACGGCTCTACGTAGCCTCTCGGTGAGCTGCTCCTCCCCTTCCCTCGCTCCCTTGCCCTTCTTCTACGCCATAGCCGCCGTGCCGCTCAAGCTCGTACCCGTCGCCGCTGAACACTGCGCCGCCGTGGCCGCAGTCACTGGCACGGCCACCTGAGCTCACCGTTGGGCTCCTGGTTCTCCCAGGAGCACAACGAGCACCCGCACGCCCTCGACTGACCTCCCTAGCACCGAGCACGACGAGCGCCCGAGGGCGCCTTCACCTCTGCTCGTCGCCGGCGCCGTTCCGGCGACCAAACGGCCCCGCGCTCATGCCCATCGCTTTCACCGCGTTGAGTAGGCGCCGTAGGAGTAGAGCGCCGCCCGTTTTAACCTATGCTACGTCGCGCGCGAGTTCACTGGGTTTCGGCTTCCGCCAAACCTCGATGCCGGCGAGTTTTCCGGCCAGGCCACGGCCATAGTTCGATGCGGCATCGAGCGCCCATTCGAATGGTGCCTTCCGCGTGTCAAACGATCGCCAGACGGCGATTTCCGATGCACTCCGGTGAGCGCCGCCGCATTTTGGACTCGCCGGGGCCTCGCCGCCGGCCGTTCCGACGTGGCAACCGCGTGGCCTCCTCGGTGAGGCTGGCAGGTGGGCCCGGTGGGGTCCCGTTGACCAGTTGACCTGGTCAACGCGGTGGCACTGTTCATCTGTGCCACTCACGTGTGGGCCCGCCCCTTTTATTAGTCTAATTAATCACTTTTGCTAATTGAGCTTAATTAATTAAACAGTTAGTGACACTGACAGTAGGGCCCCACCTGATTAATTAACCCTGATAGATTAGATTAAATCACTGTTAGATAATAGAGGCTGACATGTTGGTCCCACTGGACCCACATGTCAGGTTTGACTGGTCAGCCGACTGTTGACTTGCTGATGTCAGCATTACATCATGCTGACGTCATAATTCATTTTCTGTAAATAAAAATAATTTCAAAAAATCTTTAAAAATTAATAACTTTTAAACCGTAGCTCAGATCGAAAAAGTTAAAACATGAAAGTTGCTCAGAACGATGAGACGAGTCTGATCGTGCCGTCTGTTTCCTTGTCGGAACCTCCTACGTAGGAGAACTCGTAACTCCGAGCCCGATTTCAGTAGATGAATAGTGCACACACACTGGTTAATAAATCCCAGATTAATTCTAAAAATAACTAAAATGACTTAGAGGCATATTTAGGCAAGCCTGCACTGCATCATCGCATTGCGCGCACTGTGTTGCATCTGTTTGCATTATATTTACCTGTTTCTTCCCCCTCTTCTCTTTCGATAGACCCCGACGTTGCCGTAGCTCCTGAGGCAGACGCCACTCCGGAGTACGACTACGTCCCCGACGATCAGGCCCTTGCCGTCGAGCAGACAGGCAAGCACCCCCATTTTGAGCATTCCGATATCGCCCACTCTCTTCTCTCTTATGCTTGCATTAGAAGTTACTGCTGCTACTGTTGTCCTATGTCTGCTGCATAGCCTACTTTATTGTAGCCTATTTTTGATACATGACTGTTCTCCTAAACTGTTTAGTATAGGATGGGTAGATCCTTATCAGAGACCCACTTGTCCCGACTGCCTCGCTGGACTCTCAGAAGACCCGAGTAACGGGATCGAAGATTAGAACCTGGCACCGCACGTCACTTCCCCTAAGATGCTCGACTCTACTAGGTTACTATCAAGGGCCGAGGGTGATACCTCGTCAGCACTTGTGATGATAACCTTGTAGGTTAGTTATTCGGTCGTGGTAAGCGAGGGTGATTCCTCCTACACCACCCCCGATAACGACATCGTCGTGCAACTTCCCAAATGTGGACCTCGAGGGTGATTCCTCATTCGTTCACCTGGACTATAGCATCGAGCGGGAATTCCATCGAGGGTGATTCCTCAGGGTTCCCCTTGGTGTCATACACACGGAGACTTGGTTACTATGACTGAACACTAAACCATGATACTATGATACTAAAGACGGGTCGGCCCTGAGGGGTACCCGCGTGAGCATAAATGCGAAGTGATGTGGAGTCGGGTTGACCTGAGAGGCGCCCGCGAGATAACTACGAGACGTGGCCGGGCATTCTTAGCCCTTGCCGCAAGTCCTCGAGACAGGGCGACGGGGTCACATCGATCGTGAGTCTCTGCTTGTTTCCGCGTGCTCCTAATCCACTAACGGTTTGGATATTTGATCCGAGGGGCCTCTGGCCTGATAGCACCAACCATCACGTGGGCATAGTATGGGCGTTCTGTGTCGTATACATCAGCCGAAGCTCTATTGACGTCAGCGAGGAGCGGCCCGTTTTGGATTGGACTGGGAATGCAACTGCGCTTGTATAAGGGGTTGCTAGGTCTGCTTCCGAAACGTCCTCGCAACGTGCAGGGTTCCCAGGGCGAAGGCCCAAGACCCCTGGGGGCATAGGTTAGTCCGGCGTGTTGACCTCTCTTTAGAGCCTAGGTCGGGTTGCGGCGTGTTGCTTAGCCGAGGCCGGGCATGACCCAGAAAAGTGTGTCCAGCCGGAGTTAAGCGAGCGTGGTGGGTAAGTTGGTGCACCCCTGCAGGTAAGAAACTTCTATCGATAGCCTGTCCTACGGTAACGGACACTCGGAGTTGTATCCCGATCGATACAACTAGAACATGAGATGAGAACTGGATAGTACGGCTCTGGGATTGCTTTCTCGTAGGGAGTTGAGAAAGGATCTCAGGTCGAGGTTGATGATATTACTACTGCTTTACATTATGTTGATCTGCTCTCTTCTAATGCTGCAAGACTGCCGAAGAGTGTTGAAGATGCTAGTCTTCGATAGGACTAGGCTTTCCCCCTCTATTCTGGCATTTCTGCAGCCCAGCCCACATATACAGCCATTCCTTTGACAATGTTGCATATGTAGTGTAGATCCTTGCTTGCTGAGTACTTCGGATGAGTACTCACGTTTGCTTTACTTTCTTTTTCCCCATATCCACTTGATGCCACCAGACGATGGAGCCCCTGAGCCAGATGCCCCCGTCGACGATCAGTACTACTACCCACCTGGCGAGTACTACTACTATGAGGAGCCGACCGACGACCAGGAGTAGGATCGGAGGGTCCAGGGCAGGAGGCCTACGCCTTTTGATCGTAGTCTTTTATTTTACCCCGCCTCTGGGAAGGCCTATCTCTCTTGCTGTATTATATCTGTACTCAGATATCTAATGCTTCTGCTGACGCTTGTATGCCATCGAGCTATGTATTCGAGCCCTCGAGGCCCTGGCTTGTAATATAAAGCTTGTATGACTTTATTCATGTTTTAGAGTTGTGTTGTGATATCTTCAAGTGAGTCCTTAGGCTTGATCGTGTGCATTTGCGTGTATGGTTAGTGCACGATTAAGCCGGGGTCGTCGACGACCCCGTCTTAATCGTGCACTAATCATACACGCAAATGCACACGATCAAGCCTAAGGACTCACTTGAAGATATCACAACACAACTCTAAAACATAAAAAAATCATACAAGCATTTATTACAAGCCAGGGCCTCGAGGGCTCGAATACAAAGCTTGATGACAACAAGCATTAGCGGAAGCGTTAGATATCTGTGTACAGATATAAAACAAAAAACAGAGAAGCCTTTAGAAAGGCGGGACAAACATAAAACACTACGATCGAAAGGCGCAGGCCTCCTGCCTGGGACCCTCCGTTCCTACTCCTGGACGTCGGCCAACTTGTAGAAGGATCCACCCTCGGGGAAGTAGTGGAAGTCGTCGGCGGGGCAGCTGTCTCAAGGGCTCCGTCAACTGGCTGCATCAAATGAAAATGGGGGAAAAAGAAAGTAAAGCAACCGTGAGTACTCATCCGAAGTACTCAGCAAGCCAAGGATCTACACTACATATGCAACATTATCAAAGGGAGGCTGTATATGTGGACTGGGCTGCAGAAATGCCAGAATAGAGGGGGAAACCCTAGTCCTAGCGAAGACTAGCATCTTCAAGCATCTTCGAGCGTCTTGCAGCATGTAGAGGAGTACAGAATAGCATAATGTAAGTAGTAGTAGAATCAGGTAACAGTCTCGCCCAGAGATCCTTCCTCGACTCCCTGCGAGAAAGCGATCCCAGAGCCACATATCCAGGTATCATCTCAAGTTCTAGCTGTATCGATCGGGATACCACTCCGAGTGTCCTTTACCGTAGGACCAGCTATCGATAGATGTGTTCTTCCCTGCAGGGGTGCACCAACTTACCCACCACGCTCGATTAACTCCGGCCGGACACACTTTCCTGGGTCATGCCCGGCCTCGGCCAAACGATACACCGCAACCCTACCTACAGCTCAGTAGAGAGGTCCCAGCCGGTCTACCTCCTAAGCGCAAGGGGGTCTTGGGCCATCGCCCCTCGCACTCCGGGTCGTTATGTGCAAGGTGGATACCAGCACCACCTCGAAAGGCCGGTACGATTCGACCGTGCCACAATGCTGAACTGGACGGCTGACAGACCTTTCGGCTGATGTTACGATGTAGAACGCCCATACTATGCCCACGTGATGGTTAGTGCTATCAGGCCAGAGGCCTGCTCGGATCAAATATCCAAATCGTTAGGACTAGGGGCTTGCGGAAACGAGCAGAGACTCACGAAAGATGTGACCCCGTCGCCCCGTCTCGAGGACTTGCTGCAAGGGCTAAGAATGCCCGGCCGTGCCTCGTAGAATAACTCACGGGTAACTATCCATCATTCGCGGGTACCCCTCAGGGTCAACCCACCTTTCCAAATATCAGTATCAACATTAATGTAAGGCATCCATGAGGCTACCATATCAAGGGGAATCCGAGGCATCACCCTCGTTGGACTCCCACCTGATGTAAAATCAAGGTGGACGTAGGAGGAATCACCCTCGAGGTCCACGCTTGAGGTGTTGCACGACTTCGTCATTATCGGGGGTGGTGTAGGAGGAATCACCCTCGCTTACCATGACCGATCAACTAACCTACAAGGTTATCATCAGAAGTGCTGACGAGGTATCACCCTCGGCACTCAATAGTAACCCGGTAGTGTCGAGCAACTAAGGGGAAAGTGAGGTGCGGTGCCGGGGTCTGGTCTTCGATCCCGTTGGTCGGGTCTTCTGAGAATCCAGCAGGGCAGTCAGGACAAGTGGAGGTCTCTAATGGGTCTCTACCCAGTCTATACTAAACAGTTTAGGATAACAGTAAGGTATCAACAGTAGGTTACAACAAACAGGCTATGCAGCAGAAATAGGTAAAACAGTAACAGTAGCAAAATGTAATGCAAGCAGGGGATATTAGAATGGGTGATATCGAGATGATCAAAGGGGGGGGGGCTTGCCTGGTTGCTCGGCGGCAAGGGCACGGTCGTCGGTGGTGTAGCCAATCACCGGAGTTGCATCGGTCTCGAAGACTACTTCGGTACCGGGATCTAACAAGAGAGAAGAAGGGTGGGAATAGTAAATACAAATCAACAGGTGCATGACATGTCAACAAGCAGAGCTAGCGGTGTTCTATCGTAGGGCTAGGTAATACCGGCGAAAGAGAAAAACATCCGGGAAAGTATTCCCGGTGTTCGGCATTTCGGACAGACGAAAAGAGGGGAACGGTTGCGCGTTTGCTATGTTAGGTACGTGTGGCGGACGAACGGACCGCGTAATTGGATTCGTCTCGTCATTCTGCTCAATTTTCATGTTTTAACTTTTTCGATCTGAGCTACGGTTTAAAAGTTATTAATTTTCGGAGTTTAAATGATTTTCTGGAATTATTTAAATATCAGAGAAAAGATTACTGCGTCAGCATGATGTCAGCGATGCGTCAGCCGTCGGCTGGGCTGCTAACTGGGTCAAACTGACAGGTAGGGCCCACCTGTCAGCCTCTCTGGGTTTAACAGAGGATTAAAACAAACTAACAAGGTTAATTAGTAGGTGGGGCCCTTCTGTCAGTGAGTCACTTCGCTAGTTGTTAATTAACGCTAATCCTAAATGCTACAGTGCTGGTCCCACATGTCAGTGGGCCATTAGGGCTAAACAGACGGCCTGACGCGGGGGACCCACCTGGCAGCGTCTCACCGGCGTTTAAACGCGGTGGCGCGCCGGCGGCGACCCAGAACCACGGCGATGGCTCGGGTGACCGTCGGAAAACGCGTACAGGGGTTCTTTTGGCGCGGGAGTTGGCGCATTCAATCGGCAAGACGATGCCGTGTCGTTCTACAGTGGTCTTGCGACTGGAGGTGTACCATGGCGACGACGGCGAGCGACGGGGCGGTCGCCGGAGTTCGGCTGCGGTCGGGGACGGCGTTGCAGGGGTCAGATCAAACGGCATTTGGCAGAAACGGCAACTACGCGAGCTAACTAGGCGAACAGCGGCTAGCGCGGGGCCAATGGCCCACCGGAATCTCGCCGGTGAAGAGCACGGGCGGCGAAGCAAATCGGCCGCCGGCGAAGCGAGCAACAGGGCTCGAAATCGAGCGTGTGAAGTGAGGGGAAAGAGGGAGAAGCTCACTGCCGTTGCTGGGAAGGCCCGGTGAAGCCGGCGGTGGTCGAAGGGCGGCGGATTCCGGCGATGAAGGCGACGGAGCAGGGGAAGAAGATGAGGTCGCCGCGGTTGGCTCGGTGGCTCCCATCTTGCTCCGGTCGATGCAGAGGAAGGAGTCGAGGTCGGCGCGTCGATCGGGCACAGTGGGGCGGCGAGCAGACGACGGTGGCCGCGGGATCGAGTAGAGGTCGGCGGCGAGCTTTCGGGCGAGATGGGGACAAGAAAGAGAGAGCGAACGGGGGCGTGTGAGGGGCAGCTAGGGTTCGCGGGGAAGTGAGGGCAGCTCGGGGAAGCACTTAACGGTGACGCGGAACCGTGGGATGCGCGACACGGCGTCGATCAGAGCTCGAGCGCGCGCGTGTGCCGACAGCGCGACCTGGTATAGCTTCTTGAACTCAACCGCCAATTTATGACGGGAATTATGCAGCAATTCCCTCGCCCTGATGCTAATCAGCAGCCACCTTCCATCACCTTGCCAGAGTTTATGCGGCTCAGTCCATCGTTTTTCCGCAACACAGTCAACCCACTGGATGCAGATGACTGGCTGCGTGACATCTCCTATGAGATGGAGTCTGCTGGTGTCACCCCTGCCAATTATGTCACTTTTGCGACATATCTTCTGAAGGGTCCCGCTTCACAATGGTGGGCCACTCACCGACAGACCCTGCCACCTGGTACTGTCGTCACTTGGGCGGAGTTCAAGATTGCTTTCCGTGCCCGCTACATTCCTCTAGTGTCGAGCAACTAAGGGGAAAGTGAGGTGCGGTGCCGGGGTCTGGTCTTCGATCCCATTGATCGGGTCTTCTGAGAATCCAGCAGGGCAGTCAAGACAAGTGGAGGTCTCTGATGGGTCTCTACCCGGTCTATACTAAATAGTTTAGGATAACAGTAAGGTATCAACAGTAGGTTACAACAAATAGGCTATGCAGCAGAAATAGGTAAAACAATAACAGTAGCAAAATCTAATGCAAGCAGGGGATATTAGAATGGGTGATATCGAGATGATCAAAGGGGGGGGGGCTTGCCTGGTTGCTCAGCGCCAAGGGCAAGGTCGTCGGTGGTGTAGCCAATCACCGGAGCTGCGTCGGTCTTGGAGACTACGCCGGTACCGAGATGTACCGAGAGAGAAGAGGGGGAGGAAACAGTAAATACAGAGCAAACAAGTGCTATACAATGTATGGCATGGCAATATGTAGTGCCGGGTGTGTCCTAACGTAAGGTTGCACGTCACCGACGAAGGAGGAATCCATCCGGGAATGTTTTCTCGGTTCCGAACATTTGTTAGACAGATGACCGGAGGGGGGTCGGTTCCATGTTCGGATAGTTAGGGACGTGTGGCGGACGAACGGACTGCGTATTCGGATTCGTCTCGTCGTTCTGAGCAACTTTCATGTAGAAAGTTTTTCGATCCGAGCTACGGTTTAAGAGTTATTAATTTACAAAGATTTAAATATTTTCTGAAATTATTTCTATTTAACAGAAAAGGATTTATGACATCAGCATGAGGTAATGCTGACATCAGCAAGTCAACAGCGGCTGTACAGGTCAAACCTGACATGTGGGTCCAGTGGGTCCCACATGTCAGCCTCTGTGACTTTAACAGCAAATTAAACTAATTATCAGAGTTAATTAGGGGTGTGGGCCCCATATGTCAGTGGCTCAATTAGTTAACTAATTAGTTTTTATTTAATTAAATCATTATTAGCTTAATTAACCACGCGGGCCCACTAGTCAGTGGCTGTGGTTGCCACGTCATCAAAGTTGACCAAGTCAACTGGTCAACTGGGCCCTGCGGGACCCAGCTGCCAGCGACCCAGAGGCGCCACGTGGGCAGCCAGCTCAGTTCCGGCGCCGGAATGGCTCCGGCGAGCCCCTCGCGGCGGCTACCTCGCCGGAGAGGTTCGGATTCGCGCTAGGGGGCTTGGTTCGAGCTGCGGCTGGGTGCGTTCGAAAGCCAGTGAACTCGCGCGTCGAGTGGTGGCACTTTCCGGACCAGGGGATGGCCGGAGCTGGCCGGACGGCGAGGTTTGGCAGAGGCCGATCCCCGGCGAACTCGCGCGCGTTAGAACGAAGGCCAAAACGAGCGGCTCTTTACCCCTACAGCCTCTACTCGTCGCCGCAAGCACGATGGCGAGCTTAATGGACCACGACGGCCACTGCTACGACGGCGGCGAGCTCGCGGGCGGAGCTCGGCTCGGGTGGCCATGGCTGCAATTGCAGGGGCGCGTGAGAGAGCTCGAGAGGAAGAGAGAGGCGAGGGTGAAGGCTTACCGAGCGGTCACGAAATACCATTGACATGTTAGTAGCTGCAGGACGTCGCCGGGGAAGAAGTGGTTCGCCGGCGTCCGGAGGAGGAAGACGACGCGTTCGGGTGACGCCAGGCTCCTCAGCTCCCTCCAGTCACTCCAGAAGGCGCAGTCGACCGTGGCGCTTCTTCTAGGTGCACGCAGACGAGGTGGGGAGGCCGTTGGCCAAGGCAGCGGCGGATCACGGCGACGGTGGCGCTCGGACGACGGATCTGGAGAGGGGAAGAGAGGTGGAGCATCCGAGGGGAGAGGGGAAGAAGTGACTGAGGAGGCCAGGGGGAACGCATGGCCTCGCCCTTATCTCCTCGCGGCGCCCGCTGCGTCGAGCTGTCGGCGTTCGGGCGGCGTTTGCCGGCGCGACCAGGCGCGCGCCGACACGCACAGGAGAGAGAGGTAGCGGAGGGAGAAAGGGGCCCAGTGGGCTGGCCTCAGGCACTGTGCACTTGGGCCCAGTGCACGGTGGCCTTCTTCTTTTTCTTATCTTATTTTTCTGTTTTCAAAATAGTTAGGCCTCTTTTGCTATTTTATAAAACATGGTACTAGGCCCAAATATTGCAGTGCATTGTTAGCTCTCACCAAAAAGTGGTTTGGGCAAAACAGGATTTTGTTTGAAATTGAAATGATTTTAAATGGATTTAAATATCCTATTTTGGTGCTGTTTCACCTTGTTTGAGTCATTTGCCTAACTCCAACTTTATGTATGAGGGTTTTTCAAATGTTCCTGGATTATTTGCCAATTAATGAACATTTTCCCAACAGTGTTTGATCAACTTCACATTTCACTCATGAATTTGAGTTGATTTTCAGAATTGAATTTGCCTTGCTTTCATTAACCACTATGTTTAGGCACCGCAAATGATATGACCTGGCATTATTTGGCAAAACATAGTGGTTAATCAAAGCTGCTAATAATGCCAGGTCATATCATTTGCAGTGCCTAAACATAGTGGTTAATCAAAGCAAGTCAAATTCAATTCTGAAAATCAACTCAAATTCATGAGTGAAATGTGAAGTTGATCAAACACTGTTGGGAAAATGTTCATTAATTGGCAAATAATCCAGGAACATTTGAAAAACCCTCATACATAAAGTTGGAGTTAGGCAAATGACTCAAACAAGGTGAAACAGCACCAAAACAGGATATTTAAATCCATTTAAAATCATTTCAATTTCAAACAAAATCCTGTTTTGCCCAAACCACTTTTTGGTGAGAGCTAATAATGCACTGCAATATTTGGGCCTAGTACCATGTTTTATAAAATAGCAAAAGAGGCCTAACTATTTTGAAAACAGAAAAATAAGATAAGAAAAAGAAGAAGGCCACCGTGCACTGGGCCCAAGTGCACAGTGCCTGAGGCCAGCCCACTGGGCCCCTTTCTCCCTCCGCTACCTCTCTCTCCTGTGCGTGTCGGCGCGCGCCTGGTCACGCCGGCGAACGCCGCCCGAACGCCGACAGCGCGACGCCGCGGGCGCCGCGAGGAGATAAGGGCGAGGCCATGCGTTCCCCCTGGCCTCCTCAGTCACTTCTCCCCCTCTCCCCTCGGACGCTCCACCTCTCTTCCCCTCTCCAGATCCGTCGTCCGAGCGCCACCGTCTCCGCGATCCGCCGCTGCCTTGGCCAACGGCCTCCCCACCTCGTCTGCGTGCACCTGGAAGAAGCGCCACGGTCGACTGCGCCTTCTGGAGTGACTGGAGGGAGCTGAGGAGCCTGGCGTCGCCCGAACGCGTCGTCTTCCTCCTCCGGACGCCGGCGAACCACTTCTTCCCCGGCGACGTCCTGCAGCTACTAACCTGTCAATGGTATTTCGTGACCGCTCGGTGAGCCTTCACCCTCGCCTCTCTCTTCCCCTCAAGCTCTCTCACGCGCCCCTGCAATTGCAGCCATGGCCACCCGAGCCGAGCTCCGCCCGCGAGCTCGCCGCCGTCGCAACAGTGGCCGTCGTGGTCCATTGAGCTCGCCATCGTGCTTGCGGCGACGAGTAGAGGCTGTAGGGGTAAAGAGCCGCTCGTTTTGGCCTTCGTTCTAACGCGCGCGAGTTCGCCGGGGATCGGCCTCTGCCAAACCTCGCCGTCCGGCCAGCTCCGGCCATCCCCTGGTCCGGCAAGTGCCACCACTCGACGCGCGAGTTCACTGGCTTTCGAACGCACCCAGCCGCAGCTCGAACCAAGCCCCCTAGCGCGAATCCGAACCTCTCCGGCGAGGTAGCCACCGCGAGGGGCTCGCCGGAGCCATTCCGGCGCCGGCGCTGAGCTGGCTGCCCACGTGGCGCCTCTGGGTCGCTGGCAGCTGGGTCCCGCAGGGCCCAGTTGACTAGTTGACTTGGTCAACTTTGATGACGTGGCAACCACAGCCACTGACTAGTGGGCCCGTGTGGTTAATTAAGCTAATAACGATTTAATTAAATAAAAACTAATTAGTTAACTAATTGAGCCACTGACATATGGGGCCTACACCCCTAATTAACTCTGATAATTAGTTTAATTCGCTGTTAAAGTCACAGAGGATGACATGTGGGACCCACTGGACCCACATGTCAGGTTTGACCTGTACAACCGCTGTTGACTTGCTGATGTCAGCATTACCTCATGCTGACATCATAAATCCTTTTCTGTTAAATAGAAATAATTTCAGAAAATGTTTAAATCTTTGTAAATTAATAACTCTTAAACCGTAGCTCGGATCGAAAAACTTTCTACATGAAAGTTGCTCAGAACGACAAGACGAATCCGAATACGACGTCCGTTCGTCCGCCACACATCCCTATCTATCCGAACATGGAACCGACCCCCCTCCGGTCATCTGTCTGACAAATGTCCGCAACCGGGAAAACATTCCCTGATGGATTCCTCCTTCCTCGGTGACGTGCAACCTTACGTTAGGACGCACCCGGCACTACATATTGCCATGCCATACATTGTATAGCACTTGTTTGCTCTGTATTTACTGTTTCCTCCCCCTCTTCTCTCTCGGTAGATCTCGGTACTGGCGTAGTCTCCAAGACCGACGCAGCTCCGGTGATTGGCTACACCACCGACGACCTTGCCCTTGCCGCCGAGCAACCAGGCAAGCCCCCCCCCCCTTTGATCATCTCGATATCGCCCATTCTAATATCCCCTGCTTGCATTAGATTTTGCTACTGTTACTGTTTTACCTATTTCTGTTGCATAGCTTGTTTGTTGTAACCTACTGTTGATACCTTACTGTTATCCTAAACTGTTTAGTATAGACTGGGTAGAGACCCATCAGAGACCTCCACTTGTCCTAACTGCCCTGCTGGATTCTCAGAAGACCCGATCAATGGGATCGAAGACTAGACCCCGGCACCACACCTCACTTTCCCCTTAGTTGCTCGACACTACTGGGTTACTATCGAGTGCCGAGGGTGATACCTCGTCAGCACTTCTGATGATAACCTTGTAGGTTAGTTGATCGGTCGTGGTAAGCGAGGGTGATTCCTCCTACACCACCCCCGATAATGACGAAGTCGTGCAACACCTCAAGCGTGGACCTCGAGGGTGATTCCTCCTACGTCCACCTTGATTTTACATCAGGTGGGAGTCCAACGAGGGTGATGCCTCGGATTCCCCTTGATATGGTAGCCTCACGGATGCCTTACATTAATGTTGATACTCATATTTGGAAAGGCGGGTCGGCCTTGAGGGGTACCCGCGAATGATGGATAGTTACCCGTGAGTTATTCTACGAGGCGCGGCCGGGAATTCTTAGCCCTTGCAGCAAGTCCTCGAGACGGGGCGACGGGGTCACATCTTTCGTGACTCTCTGCTCGTTTCCGCAAGCCCCTAGTCCTAATGATTTGGATATTTGATCCGAGCAGGCCTCTGGCCTGATAGCACTAACCATCACGTGGGCATAGTATGGGCGTTCTACATCGTAACATCAGCCGAAAGCTCTGTCAGACGTCCAGTTCAGCATTGTGGCACGGTCGGATCGTACCGGCCTTTTGAGGTGGTGCTGGTATCCACCCTGCACACAACGACCCGGAGGGCGAGGGGCGATGGCCCAAGACCCCCTTGCGCTTAGGAGGTAGACCGGCGGGGACCTCTCTGCTGAGCTGTAGGTAGGGTTGCGGTGTATCGTTTGGCCGAGGCCGGGCATGACCCAGGAAAGTGTGTCCGGCCGGAGTTAATCGAGCGTGGTGGGTAAGTTGGTGCACCCCTACAGGGAAGAACACATCTATCGATAGCCGGTCCTATGGTAAAGGACACTCGGAGTTGTATCCCGATCGATACAGCTAGAACTTGAGATGATACCTGGATATGTGGCTCTGGGATCGCTTTCTCGCAGGGAGTCGAGGAAGGATCTCTGGGCGAGACTGTTACCTGATTCTACTACTACTTACATTATGCTATTCTGTACTCCTCTACATGCTGCAAGACGCTCGAAGATGCTTGAAGATGCTAGTCTTCGCTAGGACTAGGTTTTCCCCCTCTATTCTGGCATTTCTGCAGCCCAGTCCACATATACAGCCTCCCTTTGATAATGTTGCATATGTAGTGTAGATCCTTGGCTTGCTGAGTACTTCGGATGAGTACTCACGGTTGCTTTACTTTCTTTTCCCCCATTTTCATTTGATGCAACCAGTTGACGGAGCCCTTAAGACAGCTGCCCCACCGACGACTTCCACTACTTCCCCGAGGGTGGATCCTTCTACAAGTTGGCCGACGTCCAGGAGTAGGAACGGAGGGTCCCAGGCAGGAGGCCTGCGCCTTTCGATCGTAGTGTTTTATGTTTGTCCCGCCTTTCTAAAGGCTTCTCTGTTTTCTGTTTTATATTTGTACACAGATATCTAACGCTTCCGCTAATGCTTGTTGTCATCAAGCTTTGTATTCGAGCCCTCGAGGCCCTGGCTTGTAATAAATGCTTGTATGATTTTGTTTATGTTTTAGAGTTGTGTTGTGATATCTTCAAGTGAGTCCTTAGGCTTGATCGTGTGCATTTGCGTGTATGATTAGTGCACGATTAAGCCGGGGTCGAAGGAGATGACAGTGTACTCATAAGAAACATAGCGAGTAACGAATGCTGTCTTCGGAATATCCACTTCACGAACTTGGATCTGGTTGTATCCCAATCTCAAATCAAGCTTAGAGAACACTGAGGAACCCGCAAGTTGATCATACAGATCGTTGATTCTGGGAAGCGGATACTTGTTCTGAATTGTTGCTTGGTTGATAGGACGGTAGTCTTGAACCAACCTATTCGTACCATCTTTCTTCTTGACAAAGAGAGACGATGCTCCCCAGGCAGAGGAGCTGGGATGGATGAAACCCTTCTTAAGTGACTTGTCGATTTCTTCCTTAAGTTCAATAAGGTGATGCGGAGGCATCTTATACGGACGCTTTGCAATAGGAGTAGTGCCAGGCTTCAAGTCGATGACAAACTCGACAGCTCTAGCAGGGGGAATTCCGGGAAGTTCTTCCGGAAAGACATCCTGGAAATCACGAATGACTGGAATGTTTTCGATTCCCTCGAGAGGTGAAGCGTTCGATGCATTCAGAACATATATCTGATTCTCGGCATCCTGAGCTGTCCGAGCTGAGTATCTGACTATCTGGCCGGAAGGATGAGTGAGCTGGACTGTCTTAGCAGCACAGTCAATCAAAGCATTATGGGCTCTCAACGAATCCATACCAAGAATGACGTCTATGTCGGAAGGTCCAAGTACAATGAGAGAAACCGGAAAAAGTAGACCTCCAATCTCAATGTGGTTGTGAGGGCTTACCATTGTGGTTTGCCACTTGGATCTCGGGGACTGAATCATTAGAGGAGTGGGTAATTTTTCCAGGTATTAGTCATGTGACTGAGCAAATTGTTGCGACACAAAAGCATGCGATGCTCCAGAATCAAAGTGGCTGGACTGTCTCAACAGGTGCGTCACAGGTTGGTACACATAGCATTTTCTTCTACTGTTTAAAATTCAAATTTAGTAATTAAAACAATTTCAGAATATAGAATAAACTTTGAAATTCAATAGAAAATAAACCGTAGCTCGGATGGAAAAACTTTGTACATGAAACTTGCTCAGAACGATGAGACGAATCCAATTTCGCGGTCCGTTCGTCCGCCACACGTCCCTAACATAGCGAACGTGCAACCGTTCCCCTCTTTTGCGTCTGTCCGAAATGCCGGACACCGGGAATACTTTCCCGGATGTTTTTCTCTTTCGCCGGTATTACCTAGCCCTGCGATAGAACACCGCTAGCTCTGCTTGTTGACATGTCATGCACGTGTTGCTTTGTATTTACTATTCTTCCCCTTGTTCTCTCTCGTTAGATCCCGGTACCGACGTAGTCTCCGGGACCGACGTAGCTCCGGTGATTGGCTACACCACCGACGACCTTGCCTTTGCCGCCAAGCAACCAGGCAAGCCCCCTCCCCCCCTTGATCATCTCGATATCACCCATTCTAAGATCCCCTGGTTGCATTAGATTTTGCTACTGTTACTGTTTTACCTATTTCTGTTGCATAGTCTGTTTATTGTAACCTGCTGTTGATACCTTACTGTTTTTCTAAACTGTTTAGAATAGACTGGGTAGAGACCCATCAGAGACCCCCACTTGTCCTGACAGCCCTGCTGGATTCTCAGAAGACCAGACCCCGGCACCGCACCTCACTTTCCCCTTAGTTGCTCAACACTACTGGGTTACTATCGAGTGCCGAGGGTGATACCTCGTCAGCACTTCTGATGATAACCTTGTAGGTTAGTTGATCGGTCATGGTAAGCGAGGGTGATTCCTCCTACCTTGATCGACACCCCCACAGTTCCACAGGATCGGAACCTGACTCTCCTGCACCTCCTTGATTCCGAAGTACCCCTGCTCTTTTCTTTGTGTGTTATCACGAGCCACCCCTCGAGAGATGATCTACTCCCGTTACCCTGAACCCCTGTTCACACTTCGTTCAGGTATCGATCGAATGTCCATTCGATTGATACTTCTTATCGTAACTTCATACTTTGCTCTCGATGTTTCCTAAGTTACAACTCGAGAGATTCTTCTGCCTCACTCCCTGAATTGTCCACCAGATGGTCGATCCCGTAAGGATCAGTTCTCTCGAAGTTACTCCTCATTCCCCCACTTAAATCTCGGGACGAGATTTCTTGTAGTGGAGGAGACTTGTAACATCCCCAGGTTACCCCACTCTGGTTAAGCTACTTAACCTGCCATGTCATCATGATCACTCTAATAAAATTTGCATTAGAAAATATTTCAACTTCCAATTCAAATTACAAATGGGAGTCAAATAAATATTTCTTCAAACAATCAAACTAAAATGTACATAATGTTGCAGATAATCTGAAGGCAATTATAAAATTGAGAACCACCCTAATGAGAACAGTCAAATGACTCTAGCAACCTCAAACAGCAGCAAACAGCATCCCTTTAAGCCCTTTTCATTTAATAAAAATCCAAATGAAATAGAATTTACCCCAAACTAGTTTTTGGAGTTAGGATATATTGCACTATAATTGGTGGGTTAGCTCACACATTTTACAAAAACCACTAAGTGCCCAACCAATTAGCAAGACAGAAAAGAAAAGAAAGCAGAATAAGGAAAAATGGAAAAGGCCTATTCGTTGCTGTGCACTTAGGCCTGTTATCTACAGGGTCCGGCCCAGCCCATCCGGAGGTATCCTCCCTCCTCCCGCACACGTCGGCGCGCGCGCGCATCCGACCGGCGATCACCGCCGTGTCGCCGATCCCGCGGCTCCCGGGCGCCTACAAGTGCTGCCCCGAGCCCCTCGTCCTTCCCCGAACCCTAGAAGCTCTCACTCCTCCCTGTTCCCCTCCTCTCTCTCGCTCCCCTCCTCTCCCGTACGCGCTCGTCGCCGTACCCCGTCGATCCCGTGGCCACCATGCCCGCCGCGGCGTCTCACCGTACACAGCCGATGCGCCGACGTCCGCTACTTCGACTACGCCCGTTGAACGGAGCTGGGAGGCCACCACAGCGACGCTAGGACGTCTTCTTTCACTACGACCACCGGAGCTCCTTGCCGTCAATTCGCCGCAGCTGCAGCTCCTAAGCCTCCGTCGGGCCGGATACTGTTGTTGTTTTGACTTGCACTGTACCATGTTACCAAAGACGGGTCGGCCCTGAGGGGTACCCGCGCGAGCTTAATGCGAAGTGATGTGGAGTCGGGTTGACCTGGATGGTGCCCACAAGATAACACGAGGCGTGGCCGGGCATTCTTAGCCCTTGCCGCAAGTCCTCGAGACGGGGCGACGGGGTCACATCGATCGTGAGTCTCTGCTCGTTACCGCGCGCTCCTAATCCACTTAACGGTTTGGATATTTGATCCGAGGGGCCTCTGGCCTGATAGCACTAACCATCACGTGGGCATAGTATGGGCGTTCTGCGTTGTATACATCAGCCGAAGCTCTATTGATGTCAGCGAGGAGCGGCCCATTTTGGATTGGACTGGGAACGCAACTGCGCTTGTATAAGGGGTTGCTAGGTCTGCTTCCGAAACGTCCTTGCAACATGCAGGGTTCCCAGGGCGAAGGCCCAAGACCCCTGGGGGCATAGGTTAGTCCGGCGTGCTGACCTCTCTTTAGAGCCTAGGTTGGGTTGCGGTGTGTTGCTTAGCCGAGGCCGGGCATGACCCAGAAAAGTGTGTCCGGCCGGAGTTAAGCGAGCGTGGTGGGTAAGTTGGTGCACCCCTGCAGAGAAGAAACTTCTATCGATAGCCTGTCCTACGGTAACGGACACTCGGAGTTGTATCCCGATCGGTACAACTAGAACATGACCTGAGATGAGAACTGGATAGTACGGCTCTGGGATTGCTTTCTCGCAGGGAGTCGAGGAAGAATCCCCGGCCGAGGTTGATGACATTACTGCTATAATTTACATTATGTTATTCTGCTCTCTTCTAATGCTGCGAGACCGTTGAAGATGCTGAAGATGCTAGTCTTCGATAAGACTAGGCTTTCCCCTCTATTCTGGCATTTCTGCAGCCCAGTCCACATATACAGCCCCCTTTGAAAATGTTGCATATGTAGTGTAGATCCTTGCTTGCTGAGTACTTCGGATGAGTACTCACGTTTGCTTTATTTTCCTTTTTCCCCTTTTATCCATTTGTCGCATCCAGAAGACGGAGTCTCGGAGCCAGATGTCCCCGCCGACGACCACTACTACTACCAGCCCGGGGAGTACTACTACTACGAGGAGCCGTCTGACGACCAGGAGTAGGATCAGAGGGTCCAGGGCAGGAGGCCCACGCCTTTTTGATCGTAGTTTTTATTTTGCCCCGCCTCTGTGAAGGCTTATCTCTCTGTTCTGTAATATATATGTACCCAGATATCTGACGCTTTCGCTGACACTTGTATGCCATCGAGCTATGTATTCGAGCCCTCGAGGCCCTGGCTTGTAATATAAAGCTTGTATGACTTTATTTATGTTTTAGAGTTGTGTTGTGATATCTTCAAGTGAGTCCTTAGGCTTGATCATGTGCATTTGCGTGTATGATTAGTGCACGATTAAGCCGGGGTCGTCACAGGTTGGTATCAGAGCCGACTGCCTCTAGGTATCGCCCTTTCCAACTCCTTGGCCGAAGTTGAGTCTAGTAGTCCAAAACTGTTTTACTAACTTGGCTGTGTGGCTTATGGCCCCACGTCGCCAACTGGGTGGTATTAGGATCTTTTACTCCTCGACCTATACTCTGGGACTCTAATCTCTCTTCCTTTCGGGTTAAATGATTTTACTAACTCTGACATTAGGTTCTCGTAACCACTTCATTCCGTAGAGCCCCTTCACCACAGATGGTCGCCTGCTTCGCCAGAATATTCTGAGGACACTCCTCGAAGTTTTCGAGACCCTGTGCCACCGCTTTGCAATTCCTGACCACCGACAAACCTCGTTGATAAATAACCATCCTTGTCATTTGTATCTTCATTCCCAGTTACTCTTTTATGTGCGAGATACCCCGTAACACTTCTCGATAATTCGGGAATCCTTTGAGCCTACTGCCGTGCAGCTTCTTTCGCACTGCGGTTAATTCCTCACATTATCGGGTATTCGTTCATCCCCAGTTGTTCATATGCCTCACAAAATTCTTTGTAGTGCAATTCGATTTTCCAAAGATCCTCTGCAGCCTATCGCTCTTGAATACCATTGCCGACCTGAATTGTCGTTAAATCCTTATGTCTGGCTATATTCATTGGTATCCTTTGACACCCTCATTTTGGTCTCATTGATTCAACATGAGTGCGAAGGCACGTAATCATCAGTTGATCGTTCTAAATTATCTTTCCGGTTCAGACCTTCTTCTGAACATGAGCTGGTTCTCGATCAATCAAGTATTGATTGATTGTCCAACTAAGCATGTACAAATCACTCGTCCCTTTGCCCAGGTGAACTAATTGTCACTCTTGGCTTTGGAAATCATGAACCCTCTGCATTTTATACTTGGGTTGTCCAAGTGCTTCCTTAATTCGATGCGCTTGCCCCCGTCCTTCCTCAGGAGGACTCTCGGGTGGGACCAGTTATTAAAATTTTACCCCGTTAGTTCTCACGGATCACTTGATTCCTTTTGTGGACCCTTATTCGACCGATTCTTCCCTATTCTAAGAACTTTATCGGTTCCTTCCTAGTGCATTCCTTCTCCTTATTGACTTGGGACTGACTACTGACCAGGACATGTCCCGTAACCATGGATGGAGATCTCTGCAAGACGGAACACTAAAGTGGTCCATCTAGTTTTATTCAACCTACTCATCTTTTGGTCAGAGCTTTTGCTTCTGATCCTTCGTTTCTAAACCATAACTCCTTTGTACTTAAACGTCTGATTATTCTGATGTTACTATAATCTGATGCCGTTACATTCTTTCTTCTTCTGGTTCAGAGCCGCTACTCACCTCGGATCCTTTGTCGTTTACCTGATCTTTTATTGGATTAATATCCGACTGTATCCTTCATATTCAAACAACTTGTGAGCTCTTCCCTTGGTACTTAATACCTTCGGTAAATTGTATCATCTATTTTGATTTCGTTGCTCTGCTTTCGAACTCTCACCCCTTGCATTGGTTGATGGTTGTATAGATTCGTAAAAATGTCCCAATGGGTTGAACCTATGCTTTCCCTAATTCGTGTGAACTCGAAGGTTATGCGAGTCATACTCTTCTGGTGCTTCACCAGATAAATTCTCAGCACTACAATTTCTTCGAAAACGAGAAGTGAATGAAAGGTTGTGCATTGAAGAAGTGGGGGTCGACCTTGAACCTTTGTGTTCATGCCCATGGACCCGATGTAGAACTTATCATGGAAGCTGCTCGTAAAAATAATAATTATTCCCTTGGTACAAGTTCATCTTGTATCTAAGAATTGATCCTTTGCAAACATGGTTCCGACCATATCTCCTCTTTGAGTTCATTTCCCGGATAAGTTAAAATACTTGTCCTCTGCAGATCATTTTCCCCGTCCAACCTCTGCTCCGACTTACCTTCCGGTGCTACCCCTAGTACTTGTTACTGGGGAAGTCTACCACCACATCACAACATTCCTAGCCGGATCGGCTATATTTTTATCGTGCCAACTTTCAACTGTGCTACCTGGTCCTTATGCCCGGAGCAACTTCCGACGATGAGCGAAGCTTACGTCGATCCTCCTCATCTTATCATTTCATCTCGAGCAACAAGTTTGATTTCGAGCTTGTGTCGTATCCGTGGTTCCAATAAACTTTTCGCCTCATCGTTCCTTACAGTTGATGTCGTCACCGTTTGATGGCATCTTCATAGAGCCTCCCGACAAATGTGATGTGATCATCGCCCATATTTGACTTGTTCCAAGTTATCGATTAAATTCATGGTGAGAATTATCATCCTTGCTCTTCGATGATTTGTGTTATCATCAATGACATCCTTGACTTTCGACCAACACAAACCTGGTTGTGTTCGGTTATTCCTTACGTTCCGAGATACCCTTGTAATTGTTTCTCGGTACCTCTTGAGATCTTCGAACCCAATCTTTACTTGACACCATATCATTGCTGCCTCAAAGCATGACTGTGTTATTCCGAACTCCAGCATGAACGTTGGAAGCACATTGCCAAATGTGTCTCGATCAATTATCCAAACACCGTTGTATGGGTAATATCATGATTCATCCCTCGCCCTTTTCCCTAAAAGCTTTTGAAATTGCTGTCCCATCATGCATATCTTGGTCCGCTTTTCCTAGGGCAGGATATACCCCTAAATCTTCTGTGGAAACACATTTTTCCTTTCCATTGTTTTGTTTAACCTTTCTTATGGTTTATATGATCTAAGCAGAAATAATTCTTTGCTTAGGTAAACACCTCGGTCAACAGCTCTGACCGTGAGATCCTGTTACTATTGTTGATGACATTCCGGTAACCCCCGATGGATGAGAACCTTGCCTATTGGTCCGCCTCGTTTTAACGAGCAGGAAAATGGTTCTCTTCGTCCCTCGCCCTTGGTACCGATGTTGCCACCGACATAACTGACAGGCTACCCTCTGACATACCTTGTTGTCATGACCGGTAAGATGTCATCGTTCTCCCTACCTTGATCGACACCCCCACAGTTCCACAGGATCGGAACCTGGCTCTCCTGCACCTCCTTGATTCCGAAGTACCCCTGCTCTTGGCTTTGTGTGTTATCACGAGCCACCCCTCGAGAGATGATCTACTCCCGTTACCCTGAACCCCTGTTCACACTTCGTTCAGGTATCGATCGAATGTCCATTCGATTGATACTTCTTATCGTAACTTCATACTTTGCTCTCGATGTTTCCTAAGTTACAACTCGAGAGATTCTTCTGCCTCACTCCCTGAATTGTCCACCAGATGGTCGATCCCGTAAGGATCAGTTCTCTCGAAGTTACTCCTCATTCCCCCACTTAAATCTCGGGACGAGATTTCTTGTAGTGGAGGAGACTTGTAACATCCCCAGGTTACCCCACTCTGGTTAAGCTACTTAACCTGCCATGTCATCATGATCACTCTAATAAAATTTGCATTAGAAAATATTTCAACTTCCAATTCAAATTACAAATGGGAGTCAAATAAATATTTCTTCAAACAATCAAACTAAAATGTACATAATGTTGCAGATAATCTGAAGGCAATTATAAAATTGAGAACCACCCTAATGAGAACAGTCAAATGACTCTAGCAACCTCAAACAGCAGCAAACAGCATCCCTTTAAGCCCTTTTCATTTAATAAAAATCCAAATGAAATAGAATTTACCCCAAACTAGTTTTTGGAGTTAGGATATATTGCACTATAATTGGTGGGTTAGCTCACACATTTTACAAAAACCACTAAGTGCCCAACCAATTAGCAAGACAGAAAAGAAAAGAAAGCAGAATAAGGAAAAGTGGAAAAGGCCTATTCGTTGCTGTGCACTTAGGCCTGTTATCTACAGGGTCCGGCCCAGCCCATCCGGAGGTATCCTCCCTCCTCCCGCACACGTCGGCGCGCGCGCGCATCCGACCGGCGATCACCGCCGTGTCGCCGATCCCGCGGCTCCCGGGCGCCTACAAGTGCTGCCCCGAGCCCCTCGTCCTTCCCCGAACCCTAGAAGCTCTCACTCCTCCCTGTTCCCCTCCTCTCTCTCGCTCCCCTCCTCTCCCGTACGCGCTCGTCGCCGTACCCCGTCGATCCCGTGGCCACCATGCCCGCCGCGGCGTCTCACCGTACACAGCCGATGCGCCGACGTCCGCTACTTCGACTACGCCCGTTGAACGGAGCTGGGAGGCCACCACAGCGACGCTAGGACGTCTTCTTTCACTACGACCACCGGAGCTCCTTGCCGTCAATTCGCCGCAGCTGCAGCTCCTAAGCCTCCGTCGGGCCGGATACTGTTGTTGTTTTGACTTGCACTGTACCATGTTACCAAAGACGGGTCGGCCCTGAGGGGTACCCGCGCGAGCTTAATGCGAAGTGATGTGGAGTCGGGTTGACCTGGATGGTGCCCACAAGATAACACGAGGCGTGGCCGGGCATTCTTAGCCCTTGCCGCAAGTCCTCGAGACGGGGCGACGGGGTCACATCGATCGTGAGTCTCTGCTCGTTACCGCGCGCTCCTAATCCACTTAACGGTTTGGATATTTGATCCGAGGGGCCTCTGGCCTGATAGCACTAACCATCACGTGGGCATAGTATGGGCGTTCTGCGTTGTATACATCAGCCGAAGCTCTATTGATGTCAGCGAGGAGCGGCCCATTTTGGATTGGACTGGGAACGCAACTGCGCTTGTATAAGGGGTTGCTAGGTCTGCTTCCGAAACGTCCTTGCAACATGCAGGGTTCCCAGGGCGAAGGCCCAAGACCCCTGGGGGCATAGGTTAGTCCGGCGTGCTGACCTCTCTTTAGAGCCTAGGTTGGGTTGCGGTGTGTTGCTTAGCCGAGGCCGGGCATGACCCAGAAAAGTGTGTCCGGCCGGAGTTAAGCGAGCGTGGTGGGTAAGTTGGTGCACCCCTGCAGAGAAGAAACTTCTATCGATAGCCTGTCCTACGGTAACGGACACTCGGAGTTGTATCCCGATCGGTACAACTAGAACATGACCTGAGATGAGAACTGGATAGTACGGCTCTGGGATTGCTTTCTCGCAGGGAGTCGAGGAAGAATCCCCGGCCGAGGTTGATGACATTACTGCTATAATTTACATTATGTTATTCTGCTCTCTTCTAATGCTGCGAGACCGTTGAAGATGCTGAAGATGCTAGTCTTCGATAAGACTAGGCTTTCCCCTCTATTCTGGCATTTCTGCAGCCCAGTCCACATATACAGCCCCCTTTGAAAATGTTGCATATGTAGTGTAGATCCTTGCTTGCTGAGTACTTCGGATGAGTACTCACGTTTGCTTTATTTTCCTTTTTCCCCTTTTATCCATTTGTCGCATCCAGAAGACGGAGTCTCGGAGCCAGATGTCCCCGCCGACGACCACTACTACTACCAGCCCGGGGAGTACTACTACTACGAGGAGCCGTCTGACGACCAGGAGTAGGATCAGAGGGTCCAGGGCAGGAGGCCCACGCCTTTTTGATCGTAGTTTTTATTTTGCCCCGCCTCTGTGAAGGCTTATCTCTCTGTTCTGTAATATATATGTACCCAGATATCTGACGCTTTCGCTGACACTTGTATGCCATCGAGCTATGTATTCGAGCCCTCGAGGCCCTGGCTTGTAATATAAAGCTTGTATGACTTTATTTATGTTTTAGAGTTGTGTTGTGATATCTTCAAGTGAGTCCTTAGGCTTGATCATGTGCATTTGCGTGTATGATTAGTGCACGATTAAGCCGGGGTCGTCACAGGTTGGTATCAGAGCCGACTGCCTCTAGGTATCGCCCTTTCCAACTCCTTGGCCGAAGTTGAGTCTAGTAGTCCAAAACTGTTTTACTAACTTGGCTGTGTGGCTTATGGCCCCACGTCGCCAACTGGGTGGTATTAGGATCTTTTACTCCTCGACCTATACTCTGGGACTCTAATCTCTCTTCCTTTCGGGTTAAATGATTTTACTAACTCTGACATTAGGTTCTCGTAACCACTTCATTCCGTAGAGCCCCTTCACCACAGATGGTCGCCTGCTTCGCCAGAATATTCTGAAGACACTCCTCGAAGTTTTCGAGACCCTGTGCCACCGCTTTGCAATTCCTGACCACCGACAAACCTCGTTGATAAATAACCATCCTTGTCATTTGTATCTTCATTCCCAGTTACTCTTTTATGTGCGAGATACCCCGTAACACTTCTCGATAATTCGGGAATCCTTTGAGCCTACTGCCGTGCAGCTTCTTTCGCACTGCGGTTAATTCCTCACATTATCGGGGATTCGTTCATCCCCAGTTGTTCATATGCCTCACAAAATTCTTTGTAGTGCAATTCGATTTTCCAAAGATCCTCTGCAGCCTATCGCTCTTGAATACCATTGCCGACCTGAATTGTCGTTAAATCCTTATGTCTGGCTATATTCATTGGTATCCTTTGACACCCTCATTTTGGTCTCATTGATTCAACATGAGTGCGAAGGCACGTAATCATCAGTTGATCGTTCTAAATTATCTTTCCGGTTCAGACCTTCTTCTGAACATGAGCTGGTTCTCGATCAATCAAGTATTGATTGATTGTCCAACTAAGCATGTACAAATCACTCGTCCCTTTGCCCAGGTGAACTAATTGTCACTCTTGGCTTTGGAAATCATGAACCCTCTGCATTTTATACTTGGGTTGTCCAAGTGCTTCCTTAATTCGATGCGCTTGCCCCCGTCCTTCCTCAGGAGGACTCTCGGGTGGGACCAGTTATTAAAATTTTACCCCGTTAGTTCTCACGGATCACTTGATTCCTTTTGTGGACCCTTATTCGACCGATTCTTCCCTATTCTAAGAACTTTATCGGTTCCTTCCTAGTGCATTCCTTCTCCTTATTGACTTGGGACTGACTACTGACCAGGACATGTCCCGTAACCATGGATGGAGATCTCTGCAAGACGGAACACTAAAGTGGTCCATCTAGTTTTATTCAACCTACTCATCTTTTGGTCAGAGCTTTTGCTTCTGATCCTTCGTTTCTAAACCATAACTCCTTTGTACTTAAACGTCTGATTATTCTGATGTTACTATAATCTGATGCCGTTACATTCTTTCTTCTTCTGGTTCAGAGCCGCTACTCACCTCGGATCCTTTGTCGTTTACCTGATCTTTTATTGGATTAATATCCGACTGTATCCTTCATATTCAAACAACTTGTGAGCTCTTCCCTTGGTACTTAATACCTTCGGTAAATTGTATCATCTATTTTGATTTCGTTGCTCTGCTTTCGAACTCTCACCCCTTGCATTGGTTGATGGTTGTATAGATTCGTAAAAATGTCCCAATGGGTTGAACCTATGCTTTCCCTAATTCGTGTGAACTCGAAGGTTATGCGAGTCATACTCTTCTGGTGCTTCACCAGATAAATTCTCAGCACTACAATTTCTTCGAAAACGAGAAGTGAATGAAAGGTTGTGCATTGAAGAAGTGGGGGTCGACCTTGAACCTTTGTGTTCATGCCCATGGACCCGATGTAGAACTTATCATGGAAGCTGCTCGTAAAAATAATAATTATTCCCTTGGTACAAGTTCATCTTGTATCTAAGAATTGATCCTTTGCAAACATGGTTCCGACCATATCTCCTCTTTGAGTTCATTTCCCGGATAAGTTAAAATACTTGTCCTCTGCAGATCATTTTCCCCGTCCAACCTCTGCTCCGACTTACCTTCCGGTGCTACCCCTAGTACTTGTTACTGGGGAAGTCTACCACCACATCACAACATTCCTAGCCGGATCGGCTATATTTTTATCGTGCCAACTTTCAACTGTGCTACCTGGTCCTTATGCCCGGAGCAACTTCCGACGATGAGCGAAGCTTACGTCGATCCTCCTCATCTTATCATTTCATCTCGAGCAACAAGTTTGATTTCGAGCTTGTGTCGTATCCGTGGTTCCAATAAACTTTTCGCCTCATCGTTCCTTACAGTTGATGTCGTCACCGTTTGATGGCATCTTCATAGAGCCTCCCGACAAATGTGATGTGATCATCGCCCATATTTGACTTGTTCCAAGTTATCGATTAAATTCATGGTGAGAATTATCATCCTTGCTCTTCGATGATTTGTGTTATCATCAATGACATCCTTGACTTTCGACCAACACAAACCTGGTTGTGTTCGGTTATTCCTTACGTTCCGAGATACCCTTGTAATTGTTTCTCGGTACCTCTTGAGATCTTCGAACCCAATCTTTACTTGACACCATATCATTGCTGCCTCAAAGCATGACTGTGTTATTCCGAACTCCAGCATGAACGTTGGAAGCACATTGCCAAATGTGTCTCGATCAATTATCCAAACACCGTTGTATGGGTAATATCATGATTCATCCCTCGCCCTTTTCCCTAAAAGCTTTTGAAATTGCTGTCCCATCATGCATATCTTGGTCCGCTTTTCCTAGGGCAGGATATACCCCTAAATCTTCTGTGGAAACACATTTTTCCTTTCCATTGTTTTGTTTAACCTTTCTTATGGTTTATATGATCTAAGCAGAAATAATTCTTTGCTTAGGTAAACACCTCGGTCAACAGCTCTGACCGTGAGATCCTGTTACTATTGTTGATGACATTCCGGTAACCCCCGATGGATGAGAACCTTGCCTATTGGTCCGCCTCGTTTTAACGAGCAGGAAAATGGTTCTCTTCGTCCCTCGCCCTTGGTACCGATGTTGCCACCGACATAACTGACAGGCTACCCTCTGACATACCTTGTTGTCATGACCGGTAAGATGTCATCGTTCTCCCTACCTTGATCGACACCCCCACAGTTCCACAGGATCGGAACCTGGCTCTCCTGCACCTCCTTGATTCCGAAGTACCCCTGCTCTTGGCTTTGTGTGTTATCACGAGCCACCCCTCGAGAGATGATCTACTCCCGTTACCCTGAACCCCTGTTCACACTTCGTTCAGGTATCGATCGAATGTCCATTCGATTGATACTTCTTATCGTAACTTCATACTTTGCTCTCGATGTTTCCTAAGTTACAACTCGAGAGATTCTTCTGCCTCACTCCCTGAATTGTCCACCAGATGGTCGATCCCGTAAGGATCAGTTCTCTCGAAGTTACTCCTCATTCCCCCACTTAAATCTCGGGACGAGATTTCTTGTAGTGGAGGAGACTTGTAACATCCCCAGGTTACCCCACTCTGGTTAAGCTACTTAACCTGCCATGTCATCATGATCACTCTAATAAAATTTGCATTAGAAAATATTTCAACTTCCAATTCAAATTACAAATGGGAGTCAAATAAATATTTCTTCAAACAATCAAACTAAAATGTACATAATGTTGCAGATAATCTGAAGGCAATTATAAAATTGAGAACCACCCTAATGAGAACAGTCAAATGACTCTAGCAACCTCAAACAGCAGCAAACAGCATCCCTTTAAGCCCTTTTCATTTAATAAAAATCCAAATGAAATAGAATTTACCCCAAACTAGTTTTTGGAGTTAGGATATATTGCACTATAATTGGTGGGTTAGCTCACACATTTTACAAAAACCACTAAGTGCCCAACCAATTAGCAAGACAGAAAAGAAAAGAAAGCAGAATAAGGAAAAATGGAAAAGGCCTATTCGTTGCTGTGCACTTAGGCCTGTTATCTACAGGGTCCGGCCCAGCCCATCCGGAGGTATCCTCCCTCCTCCCGCACACGTCGGCGCGCGCGCGCATCCGACCGGCGATCACCGCCGTGTCGCCGATCCCGCGGCTCCCGGGCGCCTACAAGTGCTGCCCCGAGCCCCTCGTCCTTCCCCGAACCCTAGAAGCTCTCACTCCTCCCTGTTCCCCTCCTCTCTCTCGCTCCCCTCCTCTCCCGTACGCGCTCGTCGCCGTACCCCGTCGATCCCGTGGCCACCATGCCCGCCGCGGCGTCTCACCGTACACAGCCGATGCGCCGACGTCCGCTACTTCGACTACGCCCGTTGAACGGAGCTGGGAGGCCACCACAGCGACGCTAGGACGTCTTCTTTCACTACGACCACCGGAGCTCCTTGCCGTCAATTCGCCGCAGCTGCAGCTCCTAAGCCTCCGTCGGGCCGGATACTGTTGTTGTTTTGACTTGCACTGTACCATGTTACCAAAGACGGGTCGGCCCTGAGGGGTACCCGCGCGAGCTTAATGCGAAGTGATGTGGAGTCGGGTTGACCTGGATGGTGCCCACAAGATAACACGAGGCGTGGCCGGGCATTCTTAGCCCTTGCCGCAAGTCCTCGAGACGGGGCGACGGGGTCACATCGATCGTGAGTCTCTGCTCGTTACCGCGCGCTCCTAATCCACTTAACGGTTTGGATATTTGATCCGAGGGGCCTCTGGCCTGATAGCACTAACCATCACGTGGGCATAGTATGGGCGTTCTGCGTTGTATACATCAGCCGAAGCTCTATTGATGTCAGCGAGGAGCGGCCCATTTTGGATTGGACTGGGAACGCAACTGCGCTTGTATAAGGGGTTGCTAGGTCTGCTTCCGAAACGTCCTTGCAACATGCAGGGTTCCCAGGGCGAAGGCCCAAGACCCCTGGGGGCATAGGTTAGTCCGGCGTGCTGACCTCTCTTTAGAGCCTAGGTTGGGTTGCGGTGTGTTGCTTAGCCGAGGCCGGGCATGACCCAGAAAAGTGTGTCCGGCCGGAGTTAAGCGAGCGTGGTGGGTAAGTTGGTGCACCCCTGCAGAGAAGAAACTTCTATCGATAGCCTGTCCTACGGTAACGGACACTCGGAGTTGTATCCCGATCGGTACAACTAGAACATGACCTGAGATGAGAACTGGATAGTACGGCTCTGGGATTGCTTTCTCGCAGGGAGTCGAGGAAGAATCCCCGGCCGAGGTTGATGACATTACTGCTATAATTTACATTATGTTATTCTGCTCTCTTCTAATGCTGCGAGACCGTTGAAGATGCTGAAGATGCTAGTCTTCGATAAGACTAGGCTTTCCCCTCTATTCTGGCATTTCTGCAGCCCAGTCCACATATACAGCCCCCTTTGAAAATGTTGCATATGTAGTGTAGATCCTTGCTTGCTGAGTACTTCGGATGAGTACTCACGTTTGCTTTATTTTCCTTTTTCCCCTTTTATCCATTTGTCGCATCCAGAAGACGGAGTCTCGGAGCCAGATGTCCCCGCCGACGACCACTACTACTACCAGCCCGGGGAGTACTACTACTACGAGGAGCCGTCTGACGACCAGGAGTAGGATCAGAGGGTCCAGGGCAGGAGGCCCACGCCTTTTTGATCGTAGTTTTTATTTTGCCCCGCCTCTGTGAAGGCTTATCTCTCTGTTCTGTAATATATATGTACCCAGATATCTGACGCTTTCGCTGACACTTGTATGCCATCGAGCTATGTATTCGAGCCCTCGAGGCCCTGGCTTGTAATATAAAGCTTGTATGACTTTATTTATGTTTTAGAGTTGTGTTGTGATATCTTCAAGTGAGTCCTTAGGCTTGATCATGTGCATTTGCGTGTATGATTAGTGCACGATTAAGCCGGGGTCGTCACAGGTTGGTATCAGAGCCGACTGCCTCTAGGTATCGCCCTTTCCAACTCCTTGGCCGAAGTTGAGTCTAGTAGTCCAAAACTGTTTTACTAACTTGGCTGTGTGGCTTATGGCCCCACGTCGCCAACTGGGTGGTATTAGGATCTTTTACTCCTCGACCTATACTCTGGGACTCTAATCTCTCTTCCTTTCGGGTTAAATGATTTTACTAACTCTGACATTAGGTTCTCGTAACCACTTCATTCCGTAGAGCCCCTTCACCACAGATGGTCGCCTGCTTCGCCAGAATATTCTGAGGACACTCCTCGAAGTTTTCGAGACCCTGTGCCACCGCTTTGCAATTCCTGACCACCGACAAACCTCGTTGATAAATAACCATCCTTGTCATTTGTATCTTCATTCCCAGTTACTCTTTTATGTGCGAGATACCCCGTAACACTTCTCGATAATTCGGGAATCCTTTGAGCCTACTGCCGTGCAGCTTCTTTCGCACTGCGGTTAATTCCTCACATTATCGGGTATTCGTTCATCCCCAGTTGTTCATATGCCTCACAAAATTCTTTGTAGTGCAATTCGATTTTCCAAAGATCCTCTGCAGCCTATCGCTCTTGAATACCATTGCCGACCTGAATTGTCGTTAAATCCTTATGTCTGGCTATATTCATTGGTATCCTTTGACACCCTCATTTTGGTCTCATTGATTCAACATGAGTGCGAAGGCACGTAATCATCAGTTGATCGTTCTAAATTATCTTTCCGGTTCAGACCTTCTTCTGAACATGAGCTGGTTCTCGATCAATCAAGTATTGATTGATTGTCCAACTAAGCATGTACAAATCACTCGTCCCTTTGCCCAGGTGAACTAATTGTCACTCTTGGCTTTGGAAATCATGAACCCTCTGCATTTTATACTTGGGTTGTCCAAGTGCTTCCTTAATTCGATGCGCTTGCCCCCGTCCTTCCTCAGGAGGACTCTCGGGTGGGACCAGTTATTAAAATTTTACCCCGTTAGTTCTCACGGATCACTTGATTCCTTTTGTGGACCCTTATTCGACCGATTCTTCCCTATTCTAAGAACTTTATCGGTTCCTTCCTAGTGCATTCCTTCTCCTTATTGACTTGGGACTGACTACTGACCAGGACATGTCCCGTAACCATGGATGGAGATCTCTGCAAGACGGAACACTAAAGTGGTCCATCTAGTTTTATTCAACCTACTCATCTTTTGGTCAGAGCTTTTGCTTCTGATCCTTCGTTTCTAAACCATAACTCCTTTGTACTTAAACGTCTGATTATTCTGATGTTACTATAATCTGATGCCGTTACATTCTTTCTTCTTCTGGTTCAGAGCCGCTACTCACCTCGGATCCTTTGTCGTTTACCTGATCTTTTATTGGATTAATATCCGACTGTATCCTTCATATTCAAACAACTTGTGAGCTCTTCCCTTGGTACTTAATACCTTCGGTAAATTGTATCATCTATTTTGATTTCGTTGCTCTGCTTTCGAACTCTCACCCCTTGCATTGGTTGATGGTTGTATAGATTCGTAAAAATGTCCCAATGGGTTGAACCTATGCTTTCCCTAATTCGTGTGAACTCGAAGGTTATGCGAGTCATACTCTTCTGGTGCTTCACCAGATAAATTCTCAGCACTACAATTTCTTCGAAAACGAGAAGTGAATGAAAGGTTGTGCATTGAAGAAGTGGGGGTCGACCTTGAACCTTTGTGTTCATGCCCATGGACCCGATGTAGAACTTATCATGGAAGCTGCTCGTAAAAATAATAATTATTCCCTTGGTACAAGTTCATCTTGTATCTAAGAATTGATCCTTTGCAAACATGGTTCCGACCATATCTCCTCTTTGAGTTCATTTCCCGGATAAGTTAAAATACTTGTCCTCTGCAGATCATTTTCCCCGTCCAACCTCTGCTCCGACTTACCTTCCGGTGCTACCCCTAGTACTTGTTACTGGGGAAGTCTACCACCACATCACAACATTCCTAGCCGGATCGGCTATATTTTTATCGTGCCAACTTTCAACTGTGCTACCTGGTCCTTATGCCCGGAGCAACTTCCGACGATGAGCGAAGCTTACGTCGATCCTCCTCATCTTATCATTTCATCTCGAGCAACAAGTTTGATTTCGAGCTTGTGTCGTATCCGTGGTTCCAATAAACTTTTCGCCTCATCGTTCCTTACAGTTGATGTCGTCACCGTTTGATGGCATCTTCATAGAGCCTCCCGACAAATGTGATGTGATCATCGCCCATATTTGACTTGTTCCAAGTTATCGATTAAATTCATGGTGAGAATTATCATCCTTGCTCTTCGATGATTTGTGTTATCATCAATGACATCCTTGACTTTCGACCAACACAAACCTGGTTGTGTTCGGTTATTCCTTACGTTCCGAGATACCCTTGTAATTGTTTCTCGGTACCTCTTGAGATCTTCGAACCCAATCTTTACTTGACACCATATCATTGCTGCCTCAAAGCATGACTGTGTTATTCCGAACTCCAGCATGAACGTTGGAAGCACATTGCCAAATGTGTCTCGATCAATTATCCAAACACCGTTGTATGGGTAATATCATGATTCATCCCTCGCCCTTTTCCCTAAAAGCTTTTGAAATTGCTGTCCCATCATGCATATCTTGGTCCGCTTTTCCTAGGGCAGGATATACCCCTAAATCTTCTGTGGAAACACATTTTTCCTTTCCATTGTTTTGTTTAACCTTTCTTATGGTTTATATGATCTAAGCAGAAATAATTCTTTGCTTAGGTAAACACCTCGGTCAACAGCTCTGACCGTGAGATCCTGTTACTATTGTTGATGACATTCCGGTAACCCCCGATGGACGAGAACCTTGCCTATTGGTCCGCCTCGTTTTAACGAGCAGGAAAATGGTTCTCTTCGTCCCTCGCCCTTGGTACCGATGTTGCCACCGACATAACTGACAGGCTACCCTCTGACATACCTTGTTGTCATGACCGGTAAGATGTCATCGTTCTCCCTACCTTGATCGACACCCCCACAGTTCCACAGGATCGGAACCTAGCTCTCCTGCACCTCCTTGATTCCGAAGTACCCCTGCTCTTGGCTTTGTGTGTTATCACGAGCCACCCCTCGAGAGATGATCTACTCCCGTTACCCTGAACCCCTGTTCACACTTCGTTCAGGTATCGATCGAATGTCCATTCGATTGATACTTCTTATCGTAACTTCATACTTTGCTCTCGATGTTTCCTAAGTTACAACTCGAGAGATTCTTCTGCCTCACTCCCTGAATTGTCCACCAGATGGTCGATCCCGTAAGGATCAGTTCTCTCGAAGTTACTCCTCATTCCCCCACTTAAATCTCGGGACGAGATTTCTTGTAGTGGAGGAGACTTGTAACATCCCCAGGTTACCCCACTCTGGTTAAGCTACTTAACCTGCCATGTCATCATGATCACTCTAATAAAATTTGCATTAGAAAATATTTCAACTTCCAATTCAAATTACAAATGGGAGTCAAATAAATATTTCTTCAAACAATCAAACTAAAATGTACATAATGTTGCAGATAATCTGAAGGCAATTATAAAATTGAGAACCACCCTAATGAGAACAGTCAAATGACTCTAGCAACCTCAAACAGCAGCAAACAGCATCCCTTTAAGCCCTTTTCATTTAATAAAAATCCAAATGAAATAGAATTTACCCCAAACTAGTTTTTGGAGTTAGGATATATTGCACTATAATTGGTGGGTTAGCTCACACATTTTACAAAAACCACTAAGTGCCCAACCAATTAGCAAGACAGAAAAGAAAAGAAAGCAGAATAAGGAAAAATGGAAAAGGCCTATTCGTTGCTGTGCACTTAGGCCTGTTATCTACAGGGTCCGGCCCAGCCCATCCGGAGGTATCCTCCCTCCTCCCGCACACGTCGGCGCGCGCGCGCATCCGACCGGCGATCACCGCCGTGTCGCCGATCCCGCGGCTCCCGGGCGCCTACAAGTGCTGCCCCGAGCCCCTCGTCCTTCCCCGAACCCTAGAAGCTCTCACTCCTCCCTGTTCCCCTCCTCTCTCTCGCTCCCCTCCTCTCCCGTACGCGCTCGTCGCCGTACCCCATCGATCCCGTGGCCACCATGCCCGCCGCGGCGTCTCACCGTACACAGCCGATGCGCCGACGTCCGCTACTTCGACTACGCCCGTTGAACGGAGCTGGGAGGCCACCACAGCGACGCTAGGACGTCTTCTTTCACTACGACCACCGGAGCTCCTTGCCGTCAATTCGCCGCAGCTGCAGCTCCTAAGCCTCCGTCGGGCCCTCGTGCGCCCACTAGGTGAGCTCCTACGCCGCTCCCCTCTCTCCTTTCTCCCGCGCCAGCCTCACCTTGCCGCGGCGCCGTTGCCGGAGCTCGAGCTCCGCTGACGCGCTCACCGCCGTCGCGTTAGCCCCTGTTATGGCCAAACGAGCACGCCTCCTGGTGCTTCCCATCCCTTTAGATCGCGCGCAAACGAACCGAAACGATGATTTCGTCGTTGCTCGTGCTCCGACCGCCGCCAAGCTCACCGCCGACGCTTATTCCGGCCACTTCAGGGCGAAGCGCCCCCACCACTGGATGCGCGGCTTCGCGCCCGTCAGAACGGACCAAACCCCGCCGCAAACGGTCGCTGGAAATGCACTCCGGCGAGTCGCCGCCGCGATCTGTGACGCCGGCGTTTAATCGCCGGTAGGCACTGTTCACCGGGCCCGCTCGTCAGCAGGTTAGATTAGGGGTTAAACCAGGTTAGTTGAGCTAAACAGTCGATGACACATGGGGCCCCTGTTAAAATAACGCTTGGGTTTAAAACGTGTCACTGACACGTGGGACCAATTCACTGTAGCAATTAATTAACTCTAATTAGATCTGTGACACTGACTAGTGGGTCCCGCCCTTTTATTAACTTAGTTAGCTAAATTAACTTCTGTTAAGTCTAATCAGTCACTGACCAGTGGGACCCACTGGTCAGGTTTGACTCTGGTCAGCTTCTGTTGACTGCTGATGTCACAGTGACGTCATGCTGATGTCATAATTCATTTTCTGTAAATAAAATTAATTCCAGAAATTCAAATAATCTTTAAAAATTCATATCTTTTAAACCGTAGCTCAGATCGAAAAAGTTAAAACATGAAAGTTGCTTAGAACGACGAGACAAGTTTGATCGTGCCGTCTGTTTCCTTGCCGGAACCTCCTACGTAGGAGAACTCGTAACCCCGAGCCCGAACCCGGTAGATGAATAGTGCACACACACCGGTTATTAAATCCCAGAATAGTCCTAAACATGATTAAAGTGACTTAGATGCATATTTAGACAACCCTGCACTGCATCATAGCATCGCACGCACTGTGTTGCATCTGTTTGCATTATATTTACCTGTTTCTTCCCCCCTCTTCTCTCTTGATTAGACCCCGACGTTGACGTAGCTCCCGAGGCAGACGCAGCTCCGGAGTACGGCTACGTCCCCGACGACACCACCGACGACCTTGCCCTTGCCCCAGATGCAAACAGGCAAGCACCCCCTTTTTGAACATGCCTATATCGCCTATTCTCTTCTCTCTTATGCTTGCATTAGAACTGCTACTGCTACTATTTTCCTATATCTGCTGCATAGCCTGATTATTGTAACCTGCCTTGCTACCTTTCTGGTTATCCTAGACTGATTAGTATAGGCTGGGTATGGACCCGACAGATACCCTACTTGATACCAACTGCCCCGCTGGATATCAGAAGACCCGATCAACGGGATTGAAGACCAGGCCCCGGCACCGCACGTCACTTCCCCCTTTAGTTGCCGACACTGCTGGGTTACCGTCGAGTGCCGAGGGTGATTCCTCGTCAGCACTTCTGATGTTAACCTTGTAGGTGAGTTAATCGGTCGTGGTAAGCGAGGGTGAATCCTCCTACACCACCCCCGATAACGACGCCGTCGTGCAACTTCTCAAGTGTGGACCTCGAGGGTGATTCCTCCTTCGTTCACCTTGACAGTAACATCAGAGGGAATTCCATCGAGGGTGATTCCTCAGGGTTCCTTTGGTGTCAGACACACGGATACTGTTGTTGTTTTGACTTGCACTGTACCATGTTACCAAAGACGGGTCGGCCCTGAGGGGTACCCGCGCGAGCTTAATGCGAAGTGATGTGGAGTCGGGTTGACCTGGATGGTGCCTGCGAGATAACACGAGGCGTGGCCGGGCATTCTTAGCCCTTGCCGCAAGCCCTCGAGACGGGGCGACGGGGTCACATCGATCGTGAGTCTCTGCTCGTTACCGCGCGCTCCTAAACCACTTAACGGTTTGGATATTTGATCCGAGGGGCCTCTGGCCTAATAGCACTAACCATCACGTGGGCATAGTATGGGCGTTCTGCGTCGTATACATCAGCTGAAGCTCTATTGACGTCAGCGAGGAGCGGCCCGTTTTGGATTGGACTGGGAACGCAACTGCGCTTGTATAAGGGGTTACTAGGTCTGCTTCCGAAACGTCCTCGCAACGTGCAGGGTTCCCAGGGCGAAGGCCCAAGACCCCTGGGGGCATAGGTTAGTCCGGCGTGCTGACCTCTTTTTAGAGCCTAGGTCGGGTTGCGGCGTGTTGCTTAGTCGAGGCCGGGCATGACCCAGAAAAGTGTGTCCGGCCGGAGTTAAGCGAGCATGGTGGGTAAGTTGGTGCACCCTGCAGGGAAGAAACTTCTATCGATAGCCTGTCCTACGGTAACGGACACTCGGAGTTGTATCCTGATTGGTACAACTAGAACATGACCTAAGATGAGAACTGGATAGTACGGCTCTGGGATTGCTTTCTCGCAGGGAGTCGAGGAAGAATCCCCGGCCGAGGTTGATGACATTACTGCTATAATTTACATTATGTTATTCTGCTCTCTTCTAATGTTGCGAGACCGTTGAAGATGCTGAAGATGCTAGTCTTCGATAGGACTAGGCTTTCCCTCCATTCTGGCATTTCTGCAGCCCAGTCCACATATACAGCCCCCTTTCAAAATGTTGTATATGTAGTGTAGATCCTTGCTTGCTGAGTACTTCGGATGAGTACTCACGTTTGCTTTATTTTCCTTTTTCCCACTTTATCCATTTATCGCATCCAGACGACGGAGTCCCAGAGCCAGATGTCCCCGCCGACGACCACTACTACTACCAGCCCGGGGAGTACTACTACTACGAGGAGCCGTCTGACGACCAGGAGTAGGATCGGAGGGTCCAGGGCAGGAGGCCCACGCCTTTTCGATCGTAGTTTTTATTTTGCCCCGCCTCTGTGAAGGCTTATCTCTCTGTTCTGTAATATATCTGTACCCAAATATCTGACGCTTCCGCTGACACTAGTATGCCATCGAGCTATGTACTCGAGCCCTCGAGGCCCTGGCTTGTAATATAAAGCTTGTATGATTAGTGCACGATTAAGCCGGGGGCGTCACAGGTCCTGTGATGCCCCCGGCTTAATCGTGCACTAATCATACACGCAAATGCACACGATCAAGCCTAAGGACTCACTTGAAGATATCACAACAGAACTCTAAAACATAAACAAAATCGTACAAGCATTTATTACAAGCCAGGGCCTCGAAGGCTCGAATACAAAGCTTGATGACAACAAGCATTAGCGGAAGCGTTAGATATCTGTGTACAGATATAAAACAGAAAACAGAGAAGCCTTTAGAAAGGTGGGACAAACATAAAACACTACGATCGAAAGGCGCAGGCCTCCTGCCTGGGACCCTCCGTTCCTACTCCTGGACGTCGGCCAACTTGTAGAAGGATCCACCCTCGGGGAAGTAGTGGAAGTCGTCGGCGGGGCAGCTGTCTCAGGGGCTCCGTCAGATGGTCGCATCAAATGAAAATGGGGGAAAAAGAAAGTAAAGCAATCGTGAGTACTCATCCGAAGTACTCAGCAAGCCAAGGACCTACACTACATATGCAACATTATCAAAGGGAGGTTGTAGACGTGGACTGGGTTGCAGAAAAGCCAGAATAGAGGGGGAAAACCTAGTCCTAGCGAAGACTAGCATCTTCAAGCATCTTCGAGCGTCTTGCAGCATGTAGAGGTCCAGAATAGCATAATGTAAGTAGTAGTAGAATCAGTTAATAGTCTCGCCCAGAGATCCTTCCTCGACTCCCTACGAGAAAGCGATCCCAGAGCCACATATCCAGGTATCATCTCAAGTTCTAGCTGTACCGATCGGGATACAACTCCGAGTGTCCTTTACCGTAGGACCGGCTATCGATAGATGTGTTCTTCCCTGCAGGGGTGCACCAACTTACCCACCACGCTCGATTAACTCCGGCCGGACACACTTTCCTGGGTCATGCCCGGCCTCGGCCAAACGATACACCGCAACCCTACCTACAGCTCAGCAAAGAGGTCCCCGTCGGTCTACCTCCTAAGCGCAAGAGGGTCTTGGGCCATCGCCCCTCGCCCTCCGGGTCGTTGTGTGCAGGGTGGATGCCAGCACCGCCTCGAAAGGCCGGTACGATCCGACCGTGCCACAATGCTGAATTGGACGTCTGACAGAGCTTTCGGCTGATGTTACGATGTAGAACGCCCATACTATGCCCACGTGATGGTTAGTGCTATCAGGCCAGAGGCCTACTCGGATCAAATATCCAAATCGTTAGGACTAGGGGCTTGCGGAAACGAGCAGAGACTCACGAAAGATGTGACCCCGTCGCCCCGTCTCGAGGACTTGCTGCAAGGGCTAAGAATGCCCGGCCGCGCCTCGTAGAATAACTCACGGGTATCTATCCATCATTCGCGGGTACCCCTCAGGGTCGACCCGCCTTTCCAAATATGAGTATCAACCGTAATGTAAGGCATCCGTGTGGCTACCATATCAAGGGGAATCCGAGGCATCACCCTCGTTGGACTCCCACCTGATGTAAAATCAAGGTGGACGTAGGAGGAATCACCCTCGAGGTCCACGCTTGAGGTGTTGCACGACTTCGTCATTATCGAGGGTGGTGTAGGAGGAATCACCCTCGCTTACCACGACCGATCAACTAACCTACAAGGTTATCATCAGAAGTGCTGACGAGGTATCACCCTCGGCACTCGATAGTAACCCAGTAGTGTCGAGCAACTAAGGGGAAAGTGAGGTGCGATGCCGGGGTCTGGTCTTCGATCCCGTTGATCGGGTCTTCTGAGAATCCAGCAGGGCAGTCAGGACAAGTGGAGGTCTCTGATGGGTCTCTACCCAGTCTATACTAAATAGTTTAGGATAACAGTAAGGTATCAACAGTAGGTTACAACAAACAGGCTATGCAGCAGAAATAGGTAAAACAGTAACAGTAGCAAAATCTAATGCAAGCAGGGGATATTAGAATGGGTGATATCGAGATGATCAAAGGGGGGGGCTTGCCTGGTTGCTCGGCGGCAAGGGCAAGGTCGTCGGTGGTGCAGCCAATCACCGGAGCTGCGTCGGTCTCGAAGACTACGTCAGTACCGGGATCTAACGAGAGAGAAGAAGGGGGCAATAGTAAATACAAATCAACAGGTGCATGACATGTCAACAAGCAGAGCTAGCGGTGTTCTATCACAAGGCTAGGTAATACCGGCGAAAGAGAAAAACATCCGGGAAAATATTCCCGGTGTCCGGCATTTCGGACAGACGAAAAGAGGGGAACGGTTGCACGTTCGCTATGTTAGGGACGTGTGGCGGACGAACGGACCGCGTAATTGGATTCGTATCGTCGTTCTGATCAATTTTCATGTTTTAACTTTTCCATCTGAGCTACGGTTTAAAAGTTATTAATTTTCGGAGTTTAAATGATTTTCTGGAATTATTTAAATATCAGAGAAAAGATTACTGCGTCAGCATGACGTCAGCGATGCGTCAGCCGTCGGCTGGGCTGCTAACTGGGTCAAACTGACAGGTGGGGCCCACCTGTCAGCCTCTCTGGGTTTAACAGAGGATTAAAACAAACTAACAGGGTTAATTAGTAGGTGGGGCCCTTCTGTCAGTGAGTCACTTAGCTAGTTGTTAATTAACGCTAATCCTAAACGCTACAGTGCTGGTCCCACATGTCAGTGGGCCATTAGGGCTAAACAGACGGCCTGACGCGGGGGACCCACCTGGCAGCGTCTCACTGGCGTTTAAACGCGGTGGCGCGCCGGCGGCGACCCAGAACCACGGCGATGGCTCGGGTGACCGTTGGAAAACGCGTACAGGGGTTCTTTTGGCACGGGAGTTGGCGCATTCGATCGGCAAGACTATGCCGCGTCGTTCTACAGCGGTCTTGCGACTGGAGGTGTACCATGGCGATGACGGCGAGCGACGGAGCAGTCGCCGAAGTTCGGCTGCGGTCGCGGACGGCGTTGCAGGGGTCAGATCAAACGGCATTTGGCAAAAACGGCAACTACGCGAGCTAACTAGGCGAACGGCGGCTAGCGCGGGGCCAATGGCCCACCGGAATCTCGCCGGTGACGAGCACGAGCGGCGGAGCAAATCGGCCGCCGACGAAGCGAGCGACAGGGCTTGAAATCGAGTGTGTGAAGTGAGGGGAAAGAGGGAGAAGCTCACTGCCGTTGCTGGGAAGGCCCGGTGAAGCCGGCGGTGGTCGGAGGGCGGCGGATTCCGGCGATGAAGGCGACGGAGCAGGGGAAGAAGATGAGGTCGCCGCGGTTGGCTCGGTGGCTCCCGTCTTGCTCCGGTCAATGCAGAGGAAGGAGTCGAGGTCGGCGTGTCGATCGGGCACAGTGGGGCGGCGAGCAGACGACGGTGGCCGCGGGATCGAGTAGAGGTCGGCGGCGAGCTTTCGGGCGAGATGGGGACGAGAAAGAGAGAGCGAACGGGGGCATGTGAGGGGCAGCTAGGGTTCGCGGGGAAGTGAGGGCAGCCCGGGGAAGCACTTAACGGCGACGGGGAACCGTGGGATGCGCGACACGGCGTCGATCAGAGCTCGAGCACGCGCGCGTGCTGACAGCGCGACCTGGTACAGCTCCTTGAACTCAACTGCCAATTTATGACGGGAATTATGCAGCAATTCCCTCGCCCTGATGCTAATCAGCAGCCACCTTCCATCACCTTGCCAGAGTTTATGCGGCTCAGTCCGTCGTTTTTCCGCAACACAGTCAACCCATTGGATGCAGATGACTGGCTGCATGACATCTCCTATGAGATGGAGTCTGCTGGTGTCACCCCTGCCAATTATGTCACTTTTGCGACATATCTTCTGAAGGGTCCCGCTTCACAATGGTGGGCCACTCACCGACAGACCCTGCCACCTGGTACTGTCGTCACTTGGGCGGAGTTCAAGATTGCTTTCCATGCCCGCTACATTCCTCTAGCTGTCATAGCTCGGAAGAAGGCCGAGTTTTGTAGTCTAGTTCAAGGCAACAAGACTGTGGAAGTCTATCAGCTTTAGTTTCTTGACTTGTCTCGCTACGCTAAAGAAGACATTCCTACTGATGAGTGAAGGCAGGAGAAGTTTCGTGAAGGACTGCATCATGATATACAGTTGGCCCTGCTTGTCCAAGACTTTCCTGATTTCGCCACCTTGGTGAATAAGGCTATCATGGTTGAAACTAGACTTAAGAAGCACAAAGAAGCGTCCAGACGCACCCGAGAGGCGGGCTCATCTTCGGGCTCGTCTTCCCAGAAGCGCCGCATCTGGATCCCTCAGAGCATGTACCGTCCAGCAGCTCCTGTGAACAGGCCATCTTACGCTGCACCTCGTCTGCCTCCTCCACCACCGAGGCAGCCTCTGCCAGCTCCAGCACCTCGAGCTCCAGCACCTCGTCCTGACAGCGGACTATGCTTCAAGTGTGGCCAGCCAGGTCACCGTGCTAGGGATTGTTCTCCGAATCAGAATCAACTGGCTCTTCCCTCTACTGGCCGTGGAATTGGCCGTGGTATTCCTCAGCAACGCAACTATAATGCCAGACCTTCCTATGGTCGTGGGCAGAGCTACCACGTCAACATGTCTGAAGCTCCAAATCAACCAGATACCGTGATGGGTACACTTCTCGTTAATTCAGTACCAGCATCCGTTTTATTTGATTCAGGAGCATCACATTCTTTCATGTCAGAACATTTTGCACTCATGCATGACATTAAATGTGAAACGATGCACCAACCGTTAGCAGTGAACACTCCTGCGGGCCAGTGCCAAGCCACCCTATTCAGCCCCGAAGTCACAATTGAGATCGAGCGGTTGAAATTTCAGGCATTTCCCATTATTCTGAAATCCTCAAAGATTGACCTTATTCTGGGGATGGATTGGTTGAAGGCTCACTATGCCTCAATCAATTGTGCCACTAAAGTCGTACACCTCTTGCACCCATCGAATGAGATAGTGAATTACCATGCTCATATCACTCAGAATGCTGAGGCTCAAATTTATGCCTTAAACGCGTTGAACGCTTCTCCGCTTGAGGGGATCGAGAACATCCCAGTTGTCTGTGACTTCCCAGATGTTTTTCCAGAAGAACTTCCAGGAATACCCCCTGCTAGAGCTGTCGAGTTCGTCATTGACTTGAAGCCTGGCACTACTCCTATTGCGAAGCGTCCATACAAGATGCCACCGCACCACCTTATTGAGCTTAAGGAAGAAATTGATAAATCCTTAAGGAAGGGTTTCATTCTTCCTAGTTCCTCTGCCTGGGGAGCACCGTCTCTTTTTGTCAAGAAGAAAGATGGTACGAATAGGTTGGTCCAAGATTACCGTCCTATCAACCAGGCAACCATTCAGAATAAATATCCGCTTCCCCGGATTAATGACTTATATGATCAACTTGCTGGATCTTCGGTGTTCTCTAAACTCGACTTGAGGTTGGGTTATCACCAGATCCGTGTCCGCGAAGAGGATATTCCAAAGACTGCATTCGTTACTCGATATGGCTCCTATGAATACACCGTCATGTCCTTTGGCTTGACAAACGCTCCAGCTACTTTCTCCCGCTTAATGAATTATATATTCATGGATTACCTCGACAAGTTCGTCGTGGTATATCTGGATGATATTCTGGTGTATTCAAAGAATAAAGAAGAACATGCTGAGCATCTTCGCCTTGTTCTGGAGAGACTTCGAGAGCCCAAGTTATATGCCAAGTACTCTAAGTGCGAATTCTGGCTTTCTGAGGTAACCTACCTTGGACATGTCAACTCCAAGGATGGTATTGCCATTAACCCAGAACGTGTTCAGGCTATTCTTGACTGGACTCCTCCGAAGAATGTCAAGCAAGTCAGAAGTTTTCTCGGGCTTGCAAGTTATTGTCGTCGTTTCATCGAAAATTTCTCCAAGATTGCCAAGCCCCTGACTGATCTGCTTCACAAAGGCGTTAAGTTTGAGTGGACTGACAAATGTCAGGAAAGCTTTCAGACCCTCAAGGACAAGCTGACATCTGCTCCAGTGCTTGCTCCTCCAGACTCTCGTAAAGACTTTGTGATCTTCTGCGATGCCTCTCGTCAAGGATTAGGCTGTGTCCTAATGCAAGAGCGAAGGGTAATTGCTTATGCTTCGCGACAATTGCGTCCACATGAAGAGAATTACCCAGTGCATGATCTTGAACTTGCTGATGTGATTTATGCTTTGAAGCAATGGCGTCATTACCTCCTTGGTAATCGGTGTGAGATTTACACCGATCATCAAAGCTTGAAGTATTTATTCACACAACCGGAACTTAATCTTCGTCAGCAGCGTTGGTTGGAAACAATCACGGATTATGATTGTGGTATTTCCTACACTCCTGGCAAAGCTAATGTGATGGCTGATGCTTTGAGTCGCAAGTCCTATTGCAGTAACCTCATGGTAAAGCAAGCTCAACCCCAGCTGTATGAAGAATTGTGCAAGCTGAACCTCTGTATCATTCCGCCAGGTTCTCTTAATAACCTTGTGATTCAACCAGATCTTGAGAAGGTAGTCAAGATTGCGCAAGCTAAAGACGCTGAAATTGGTCTGATGAAAAGGGAGCTTCACCTTGAAAAATACAGGGATTTCTTGATTGCTGAAGATGGAACCTTGTACTTTAGAGACCGCATTGTAGTACCTCGTTTTGAGCTGATGACTGACAAGGTCATGAAGGAGGCTCATGATACACCACTGTCTATCCATCCGGGTAGCACTAAGATGTATCGCGATCTTTGACAGAGGTACTGGTGGTCCAGAATGAAGCAGGACATTGCTCGATACGTTGCTGAATGTGACGTATGTCGTCGCATGAAAGCAGAACATCAGAAGCCTGCTGGAATTCTGCAACCGCTCCCTATTCCCTTGTGGAAGTGGGATAAAGTGCAGATGGATTTCATTACTGGTCTTCCAAAGTCTCAGAAAGGTCACGACGCTATTCTTGTCGTCGTCGATCAACTTTCCAAGGTTGCTCATTTTCTGCCTGTCATGGAGACTATCACTGCTAGTCAGCTAGCAGAGCTGTATATCTCCAGAATTGTTTCACTCCACGGTATTCCGAAGGAGATCAGTTCGGACCGTGGCGGTCTTTTCACGTCCAAGTTCTGGGAAAGCTTTCAAGAAGCTATGGGAACTCACATTACCTGGAGTTCAGCTTATCATCCTCAATCCCAAGGCCAAGTTGAGTGCGTCAACCAAGTGCTTGAAGACATGCTTCGAGCTTGTGTTATATCCTTCGGTAAGAAATGGGAGGAATCTCTCCCGTATGCTGAGTTCTCTTATAACAACAGCTACCAAGCCAGCTTGAAAATGACCCCCTTCGAAGTTCTTTATGGTCGTAAATGTCGAACCCCTCTGAATTGGTCAGAAACTGGGGAACGACCTCTTGTTGGACCGGACATTATTCAGCATGCCGAAGAACAAGTCCGCATTGTCCGGGAGAATCTCAAAGCAGCTCAAGACCGCCAGAAGAGCAATTATGATCGCAAGCGATGGGGTGTGATCTTTCAACCTGGTGATCAAGCTTATCTCCGTCTCACTCCTAAGAAGGGCACCCGTCGTTTCGGAATCAAGGGCAAGCTAGCTCCTCGCTATATTGGTCCTTTCCGCATCGTGGCTAGAGGTGGACAGGTGGCTTATAAATTGGAGTTGCCACCTCAATTCTCTCATATCCATGATGTCTTCCACGTGTCGCAACTTCGTAAATGCTTCAAGGAATCTCCGCACCGTGCAGTGGATCATGAGATGCTCGAGCTACAAGATGATCTTTCTTATAAGGAGCATCCGATCCGCATCCTTGATGAAGCAGAACGTCGAACCCGTCAGAAAACAACCAAGTTCCTGAAAGTGCAGTGGTCGAATCATACTGAAGATGAAGCCACTTGGGAACGCGAGGATCATCTTCGGGAAGAACATCCTGGCCTCTTTCCTTCTACCTCCTAAATTCTCGGGACGAGAATTTCTTTTAGAAGAGGAGAACTTGTAACACCCCTGTGTAATTGCCACTGTGATCAGCTGAAGATAATGCCAAGTCATTTCATTTGCAGTGCCTAAACATAGTGGTTAATCAAAGCAATTCAAATTCAATTCTGAAAATCAACTCTAATTCAAAAGTGAAATATGAAGTTGATCAAACACTGTTGGGAAAATGTTCAGTAAATGGCAAATAATTCAAGGATATTTGTAAAACCAGCAACAATAAAGTTGGAGTTGGACAAATGACTCAAACAAGATGAAACAGCACCAAAACAGCACTATATAACTCATTTAAAATAATATCAAATCCAAAAGAATTCCAACTTTGCCCAAACTAATTTTTGGTGAAAGGAAATATTGCATTGTAATATTGGGGACAATTCTCATACTTTATAAAAATGCAAAAGAGCCCTAACTATTTCAAAATAGAAAAGAATAAAAGAAAAAGGCAGCAGAGAAATAAGAAAAAGGAGAAAGTCCACTATTGGTTGGGCCTAAGTGCAGAGTGTGCAGGCCCAGTCCAACAGCAGCCAACGCCGTCTCCCTCCTCCCCGTGTCGTCTCCGCCATGGCTGCGCGCGCGTACCAGCCGAACGGCGACACGGCGGCAGCCACCGACGGTACAGTAGCCGTCGAGGGGGATAAGGATCCCCGCTCGCTCATTCCCTTGGCCCCTCCTCGTCATTCTTCCCCTCCACCTCTGGCTTCTCCTTTGATCCAGGGAGGAGACCGAACGGATCCGCCACCGCTCGTCGCCGTTTCTGTGGCCAGCGACGCCGCCTCGCTTCACCACGGTGTCTGGGAGACGCGCCGTGCTCGGCCACGTCGTCTGCTCCATCGAGCCTAGCCGGGAGCCCCTACAGCCACGGGACGCTATCGCCCCTTTTGCTTCGGCCACCGGCGATCCCCTTCTTCTTCGGCGAGCGCTGCTGCTCCTAAACCACCACGGGTCTTTCGTGACCGCTCGGTGAGCTCCATGTTCCCCTTTCCCTCTTCTCTGCATCGCCTGTCGCCGGCCGTAGATGCCGCGCCAAGTTTGGCCGCACGCATCGCCGCAGACGAGCTCCTGGCCGTGGCCACAGCCACTGCCAAGCTCGCCCGAGCTCCCCAACGAGCTCATGACGTCTCTCTGTTGCTGACTGTGTCGTTTGCTTTCCTCCTTGAAGCCGCTAGTAGTGATTCCGAGTGCCACCCGAACAAGCCGTCCGCTGACCTGGCCGCCACGTAGACCCGTCTGGGTCGCTGGCCGGTGGGCCCCGCTGCTCCGTTGATCGCGTTGACGGTGGTCAATGCGCGGCACTGTTCCCCTATGTGGCTGACATGTGGGCCCCTATTTTTAACTCAGCTAATTAGCTTTTAAAAATAATCTGTTAGCTAATCTAGCCACTGACTGCTGGGGTCCACCCCTCTAATCACCCTGTTAGAATAATTTAAACCCCTATTAAACTCAGAGAGGCTGACAGGTGGGTCCCACCTGTCAGGTTTGACTAGTCAGCGTCTCTGTTGACTGCTGATGTCATCCTGACGTAATGCTGACATCATAAAGCATTTATGCTAATAAAATAATTTCATAAAATCTAATAAACTTAGAAAATTAATATCTTTTAAACCGTAGCTCGGATCGAAAAAGTTAAAACATGAAAGTTGCTCAGAACGACGAGACGAGTCTGATCGTGCCGTCTGTTTCTTTGTCGGAACCCCCTATGTAGAAGAACTCGTAACTCCGGGCCCGAATCCGGTAGATGAATAGTGCACACACCCCGGTTATTAAATCCCAGAATAATCCTAAACATGATTAAAGTGACTTAGATGCATATTTAGACAACCCTGCACTGCATCATAGCATCGCATGCACTGTGTTGCATCTGTTTGCATTATGTTTACCTGTTTCTTCCCCCTCTTCTCTCTTGATTAGACCCCGACGTTGATGTAGCTCCCGAGGCAGACGCAGCTCCATAGTACGGCTACGTCCCCGACGACACCACCGGCGACCTTGCCCTTGCCCCAGAGCAAACAGGCAAGCACCCCCATTTTGAACATGCCTATATTGCCTATTCTCTTCTCTCTTATGCTTGCATTAGAACTGCTACTGTTACTGTTTTCCTATATCTGCTGCATAGCCTGATTATTGTAACCTACCTTGCTACCTTGCTGGTTATCCTAGACTGTTTAGAATAGGCTGGGTAGAGACCCGACAGAGACACCCACTTGATCCCGACTGCCCTGCTGGATATCAGAAGACCCGATCATCGGGATTGAAGACCAGACCCTGGCACCGCACATCACTTCCCCCTTAGTTGCCGACACTACTGGGTTACCGTCGAGTGCCGAGGGTGATACCTCGTCAGCACTTCTGATGATAACCTTGTAGGTTAGTTAATCGGTCGTGGTAAGCGAGGGTGATTCCTCCTACACCACCCCCGATAATAGCGTCGTCGTGCAACTTCTCAAGTGTGGACCTTGAGGGTGAATCCTCCTTCTTTCACCTTGATGATAACATCAGTGGGAATTCTATCGAGGGTGGTTCCTCAGGGTTCCCTTGGTGTCAGACACACAGATACTGTTGTTGATATGACTTGCACTAAACCATGTTACTAAAGACGGGTCGGCCCAGAGGGGTACCCGCGCGAGCTTAATGCGAGGTGATGTGGAGACGGGTTGACCTGGATGGTGCCCACGAGATAACACGAGGCGTGGCTGGGCATTCTTAGCCCTTGCCGCAAGTCCTCGAGACGGGGCGATGGGGTCACATCGATCGTGAGTCCCTGCTCGTTTCCGCGCGCTCCTAAACCACTTAATGGTTTGGATATTTGATCCGAGGGGCCTCTAGCCTGATAGCACTAACCATCACGTGGGCATAGTATGGGCGTTCTGCGTCGTATACTTCAGTTGGAGCTTAATAGACGTCAGCGACTGAGTGGCGCGCGCTGAATTGGACTAGTAAAGCAACTGCACTTGTATAAGGGGTTGCTAGGTCTGCTTTCAGCCGCGTACGCAACGTGCAGGAGTTCCCGGGGCGAAGGCCCAAGACCCCTAGGCGCATAGGTTTAGCCCGGCGTGCTGACCTCTCTATTAGGTATTCGTTTGGGTTGCGGCGTATCGTTTGGCCGAGGCCGGGCATGACCCAGTAAAGTGTGTCCGGCCGGAGTTAAGCGAGCGTGGTGGGTAACTTGGTGCACCACTGCAGGGAAGAACTTATCTATCGATAGCCTGTCCTACGGTAACGGACATTCGGAGTTGTATCCCGATCGGTACAACTAGAACATGAGATGAGAACTGGATAGTACGGCTCTGGGATTGCTTTCTCGTAGGGAGTCGAGAAAGGATCTCAGGTCGAGGTTGATGATATTACTACTACTTTACATTATGTTGATCTGCTCTCTTCTAATGCTGCAAGACTGCCGAAGATTGTTGAAGATGCTAGTCTTCGATAGGACTAAGCTTTCCCCCTCTATTCTGGCATTTCTGCAGCCCAGTCCACATATACAGCCATTCCTTTGACAATGTTGCATATGTAGTGTAGATCCTTGCTTGCTGAGTACTTCGGATGAGTACTCACGTTTGCTTTACTTTCTTTTTCCGCATATCCACTTGATGCCACCAGACGATGGAGCCCCTGAGCCAGATGCCCCTGTCGACGACCAGTACTACTACCCGCCTGGCGAGTACTACTACTACGAGGAGCCGACCGACGACCAGGAGTAGGATCGAAGGGTCCGGGGCAAGAGGCCTACGCCTTTCGATCGTAGTCTTTTATTTTACCCCGCCTCTGTGAAGGCCTATCTCTCTTGCTGTATTATATCTGTACTCAGATATCTAATGCTTCCGCTGACGCTTGTATGCCATCGAGCTATGTATTCGAGCCCTCGAGGCCCTGGCTTGTAATATAAAGCTTGTATGACTTTATTCATGTTTTAGAGTTGTGTTGTGATATCTTCAAGTGAGTCCTTAGGCTTGATCGTGTGCATTTGCATGTATGGTTAGTGCACGATTAAGCCGGGGTCATCACAGATTGGTATCAGAGCCAGGTTTCGATCCTGGGACCTGTGGGTTATGGGCCCACCATGCTTCTGCTGCGTATAGACTGGGTAGAGACCGGCACTACATATTGCCATGCCATACATTGTATAGCACTTGTTTGCTGTGTATTTACTGTTTCCTCCCCCTCTTCTCTCTCGGTAGATCTCGGTACCGGCGTAGTCTCCAAGACCGACGCAGCTCCGGTGATTGGCTACACCACCGACGACCTTGCCCTTGCCGTCGAGCAACCAGGCAAGCCCCCCCCCCCCTTTGATCATCTCGATATCACCCGTTCTAATATCCCCTGCTTGCATTAGATTTTGCTACTGTTACTGTTTTACCTATTTCTGCTGCATAGCCTGTTTGTTGTAACCTACTGTTGATACCTTACTGTTATCCTAAACTGTTTAGTATAGACTGGGTAGAGACCCATCAGAGACCTCCACTTGTCCTGACTGCCCTGCTGGATTCTCAGAAGACCCGATCAACGGGATCGAAGACCAGACCCCGGCACCGCACCTCACTTTCCCCTTAGTTGCTCGACACTACTGGGTTACTATCGAGTGCCGAGGGTGATACCTCGTCAGCACTTCTGATGATAACCTTGTAGGTTAGTTGATCGGTCGTGGTAAGCGAGGGTGATTCCTCCTACACCACCCCCGATAATGACGAAGTCGTGCAACACCTCAAGCGTGGACCTCGAGGGTGATTCCTCCTACGTCCACCTTGATTTTACATCAGGTGGGAGTCCAACGAGGTTGATGCCTCGGATTCCCCTTGATATGGTAGCCTCACGGATGCCTTACATTAATATTGATACTGATATTTGGAAAGGCGGGTCGACCCTGAGGGGTAGCCGCGAATGATGGATAGTTACCTGTGAGTTATTCTACGAGGCGCGGCCGGGCATTCTTAGCCCTTGCAGCAAGTCCTCGAGACGGGGCGACGGGGTCACATCTTTCATGAGTCTCTGCTCATTTCCGCAAGCCCCTAGTCCTAACGATTTGGATATTTGATCCGAGCAGGCCTCTGGCCTGATAGCACTAACCATCACGTGGGCATAGTATGGGCGTTCTACATCGTAACATCAGCCGAAAGCTCTGTCAGACATCCAGTTCAGCATTGTGGCACGGTCGGATCGTACCGGCCTTTCGAGGCAGTGCGGGTATCCACCCTGCACACAACGACCCGGAGGGTGAGGGGCGATGGCCCAAGACCCCCTTGGCTTAGGAGGTAGACCGGCGGGGACCTCTCTGCTGAGCTGTAGGTAGGGTTGCGGTGTATCGTTTGGCCGAGGCCGGGCATGACCCAGGAAAGTGTGTCCGGCCGGAGTTAATCGAGCGTGGTGGGTAAGTTGGTGCACCCCTGCAGGGAAGAACACATCTATCGATAGCCGGTCCTACGGTAAAGGACACTCGGAGTTGTATCCCGATCGATACAGCTAGAACTTGAGATGATACCTGGATATGTGGCTCTGGGATCGCTTTCTCCCAGGGAGTCGAGGAAGGATCTCTGGGCGAGGGAACATGCCGAACATCTTCGGCTTGTACTGGAGAAGCTGCGTGAACATCAACCGTATGCCAAGTATTCCAAGTGCGAGTTCTGGTTATCTGAAGTGACATATCTCGGCCATGTGATTTCGAAAGAAGGCATTGCCGTTAACCCAGAACGAGTTCAGGCTATTCTTGAATGGACTCCGCCGAAGAATGTCAAGCAAGTCAGAATTTTTCTCGGCCTTGCAAGCTATTGCCGTCGCTTTGTTGAGAATTTATCAAAGATTGCTAAGCCTCTGACTGATCTGCTTCACAAAGGCGTTAAGTTTGAATGGACAGAAAAATGTCAGGAAAGTTTTCAAACACTCAAAGACAAGCTGACATCTGCCCCAGTACTTGCTCCTCCAGATTCTCGCAAAGATTTTGTGATCTATTGTGACGCATCCCGTGAAGGACTAGGCTGTGTCCTAATGCAAGACCGTAAAGTGATTGCCTATGGCTCTCGTCAGTTGCGCCCGCATGAAGAGAATTATCCGGTACATGATCTAGAACTAGCTGCTGTCATCTATGCACTGCAGTTGTGGCGACATTACCTCCTCGGTAATCGTTGCGAGATATACACGGATCATAAAAGCCTGAAGTACTTGTTCACTCAACCATCTCTAAACCTCCGTCAGCAAAGATGGATGGAAACTATTGCGGACTATGATTTGGGTATTTCTTATACCCCTGGCAAGGCTAATGTAATGGCTGATGCATTGAGCCGTAAATCCTATTGCTGCGAACTTGAAGTCCAGCTAGAGCAGCCACTCCTATATGAAGAGCTTCGAAAGCTAAATATCGAGATAGTTCCTCAAGGATACCTAAAAACCTTGGTTGTTGAACCAGACCTTGAGAAGGCTGTTAAGAGTGCGCAAGCTAAAGATGCTAAAGTTGATATGATGAAGAAGGACCTTCACCTGGAAAAGTACAGGGATTTCTCGCTGTCTGAAGATGGAACCTTGTATTTCAGAGACCGCATTGTCGTACCTCGCTTCGAGCTTATGACTGATAAGGTCATGAAGGAGGCACATGATACACTGTTGTCTATTCATCCGGGTAGCACCAAGATGTATCGCGATCTTCGACAGAGGTACTGGTGGTCCAAAATGAAGCAGGACATTGCTCGACTTGTTGCTGAATGTGATGTATGCCGTCGCGTGAAAGCAAAACATCAGAAGCCTGCTGGAATTCTTCAACCACTCCCTATTCCTCTATGGAAATGGGATAAAGTGTGGATGGATTTCATTACTGGTCTTCCCAAGTCACAGAAGGGTCATGATGCTATTCTTGTCGTCGTCGACCAACTTTCCAAGGTTGCTCATTTCCTACCTGTCAAGGAGACTATCACTGCTAGCCAGTTAGCAGAGTTGTATATCTCCAGAATTGTTTCACTCCACGGTATCCCGAAGGAGTTCAGTTCGGACCGTGGCGGTCTTTTCACTTCAAAATTTTGGGAAAGTTTTCAAGAAGCTATGGGAACTCATATCACCTGGAGTTCAGCTTATCACCCCCAGTCCCAAGGCCAAGTCGAACGAGTAAATCAAGTGCTTGAAGATATGCTTCGGGCTTGTGTTATTTCTTTCGGCAAGAAGTGGGAAGAATCTCTCCCGTATGCCGAGTTCTCTTATAACAACAGCTATCAAGCCAGCTTAAAAATGGCTCCCTTCGAAGTTCTATATGGACGAAAGTGTCGAACCCCTCTGAATTGGTCAGAAGCTGGGGAACGACCGCTCGTGGGTCCGGATATTATCCAACACGCTGAAGAGCAAGTTCGTATTGTCCGGGAAAATCTCAAGGCAGCTCAAGACCGCCAGAAGAGCAACTACGATCGCAAACAATGGGGTTTGACTTATCAACCCGGTGATCAAGCTTATTTGCGTGTTACTCCCATGAAAGGCACTCATCGTTTCGGAATCAAGGGCAAGCTAGCTCCACGTTACATTGGTCCCTTTCGCATTTTGGCTAGACGTGGACAGGTGGCATATAAATTGGAGTTGCCGCCGCAATTCTCTCATATCCACGACGTCTTCCACGTGTCGCAGCTTCGAAAATGCTTCAAGGAGTCTCCGCACCGAGCAGTGGATCATGAGATGCTTGAATTGCAAGATGACCTATCTTATAAGGAGCATCCGATCCGCATCCTTGATGAAGCTGAACGTCGAACCCGTCAGAAGGTTACCAAGTTCCTGAAAGTGCAGTGGTCAAATCATACCGAAGATGAAGCCACTTGGGAACGCGAGGATCATCTTCGCAAGGAATACGCCGACCTCTTTCCTTCTACCTCCTGAATTCTCGGGACGAGAATTTCTTTTAGTGGAGGAGAATTGTAACACCCCTATGTAATAAGCACTGTGACCTTCTGTTGAATATGCCAAGTCATCTTCATTTGCAGTGCCAAGTCATAGTGGTTGATCAAAACAATTCAAATTCAAATCTGAAATTCAACTCAAATCCAAGTGCAAAATAAATTTTGCTCAAACCCTGCCGGAAAAATGTCCATTAGATAGCAAATAATCCAAAGGCAATTCTAAAATTAAGTTCAACATTTACAAAATTATCTGAGTGACCCAAACAGCATGAAGCAGAGTCAAAACAGCAACTATAATGCCCAAATCATTTTTGTTCAAATCCAAATGAACACATATTCTGCCCAAATTAGTTTTTGTTGAAAGGTAATATTGCCCTGCAACAATTGGACCAACTCTCACATTTTTCAAAAGTGCACAAGTGGCCTAATCTTTTTGCAACAAAAAAGAAAAGAGAAAGCAGAAAATAGAAATAAGGAAAAAGGCCAGAAGGACTTACCTGGCAGGCCCAGTAGCCCACATTGCGCTCGGCCCAGTTCGGTGCTACAGTCATCGTCTTCGTCGCGCTGTCGGCACACGCGCGCGCCCGAGCTCCGATCGACGCCGTGTCGCGCATCCCATGGTTCCCCGTTGCCGTTAAGTGCTTCCCCGGGCTGCCCTCACTTCCCCGCGAACCCTAGCTGCCCCTCACACGCCCCCGTTCGCTCTCTCTTTCTCGTCCCCATCTCGCCCGAAAGCTCACCGCCGACCTCTACTCGATCCCGCGGCCACCGTCGTCTGCTCACCGCCCCACTGTGCCCGATCGACGCGCCGACCTCGACTCCTTCCTCTGCATCGACCGGAGCAAGACGAGAGCCACCGAGCCAACCGCGGCAACCTCATCTTCTTCCCCTGCTCCGTTGCCTTCATCGCCGGATTCCGCTGCCCTCCGACCACCGCCGGCTTCACCGGGCCTTCCCAGCAACGGCAGTGAGCTTCTCCCTCTTTCCCCTCACTTCACACGCTCGATTTCGAGCCCTGTCGCTCGCTTCGCCGGCGGCCGATTTGCTCCGCCGCCCGTGCTCGTCACCGGCGGGATTCCGGTGGGCCATTGGCCCCGCGCTAGCCGCTGTTCGCCTAGTTAGCTCGCGTTGTTGCCGTTTCTGCCAAATGTCGTTCGATCTGACCCCTGCAACGCCATCCCCGACCGCAGTCGAACTCCGGCGACCGCCCCGTCGCTCGCCTTCATCTCCACGGTACACCTCCAGTCGCAAGACCGCTGTAGAACGACGCGGCATCGTCTTGTCGATCGAATGCGCCAACTCCCGCGCCAAAAGAACCCCTGTACGCGTTTTTCGACGGTCACCCGAGCCATCGCCGTGGTTCTGGGTCGCCGCCGGCGCGCCACCGTGTTTAAACGCCGGTGAGACGCTGCCAGGTGGATCCCCCGCGTCAGGCCGTCTGTTTAGCCCTAATGGCCCACTGACATGTGGGACCAGCACTGTAGCGTTTAGGCTTAGCGTTAATTAACAACTAGCTAAGTGACTCACTGACAGAAGGGCCCCACCTACTAATTAACCATGTTAGTTTGTTTTAACCCTCTGTTAAATCCAGAGAGGCTGACAGGTGGGCCCCACCTGTCAGTTTGACCCAGTCAGCAGCTCAGTTGACTGGCTGACGCATTGCTGACATCATGCTGACGTAATATTTCTCTTCTGATATTTTAAATAAATTTCAGAAAATGTTTAGAACTTTGAAAATTCATAGAAAATAAACCGTAGCTTGGATCGAAAAACTTAAAACATGAAAGTTGCTCAGAACAACGAGACGAAGCCGGATACATGATCCATTCGTCCGTCACACGTCCCTAACTATCCGAACATGGAACCGATCACGGTACCGACGTAGTCTCTGAGACCGACGCAGCTCCGGTGATTGGCTACACCACCGACGACCTTGCCCTTGCCGCCAAGCAACCAGGCAAGCCCCCCCCCCCCCCCCCCCTTTGATCATCTCGATATCACCCATTCTAATATCCCCTGCTTGCATTACATTTTGCTACTGTTACTGTTTTACCTATTTCTGCTGCATAGCCTGTTTGTTGTAACCTACTGTCGATACCTTACTGTTATCCTAAACTGTTTAGTATAGACTGGGTAGAGACCCATCAGAGACCTCCACTTGTCCTGACTGCCCTGCTGGATTCTCAGAAGACCCGATCAACGGGATCGAAGACCAGACCCCGGCACCGCACCTCACTTTCCCCTTAGTTGCTCGACACTACTGGGTTACTATCGAGTGCCGAGGGTGATACCTCGTCAGCACTTCTGATGATAACCTTGTAGGTTAGTTGATCGGTCGTGGTAAGCGAGGGTGATTCCTCCTACACCACCCCCGATAATGACGAAGTCGTGCAACACCTCAAGCGTGGACCTCGAGGGTGATTCCTCCTACGTCCACCTTGATTTTACATCAGGTGGGAGTCCAACGAGGGAGATGCCTCGGATTCCCCTTGATATGGTGACCACACGGATGCCTTACATTACTGTTGACACTGATGCTTGGAAAGGTGGGTCGACCCTGAGGGGTACCCGCGAATGATGGATAGTTACACGTGAGTTATTCTACGAGGCACGGCCGGGCATTCTTAGCCCTTGCAGCAAGTCCTCGAGACGGGGCGACGGGGTCACATCTTTCGTGAGTATCTGCTCATTTCCACAAGCCCCTAGTCCTAACGATTTGGATATTTGATCCGAGCAGGCCTCTGGCCTGATAGCACTAACCATCACGTGGGCATAGTATGGGCGTTCTACATCGTAACATCAGCCGAAAGCTCTATCAGACGTCCAGTTCAGCATTGTGGCACGGTCAGATCATACCGGCCTTTCGAGGCGGTGCTGGTATCCACCCTGCACACAACGACCCGGAGGGCGAGGGGCGATGGCCCAAGACCCCCTTGCGCTTAGGAGGTAGACCGGCGGGGACCTCTTTGCTGAGCTGTAGGTAGGGTTGCGGTGTATCGTTTGGCCGAGGCCGGGCATGACCCAGGAAAGTGTGTCCGGCCGGAGTTAATCGAGCGTGGTGGGTAAGTTGGTGCACCCCTGCAGGGAAGAACACATCTATCGATAGCCGGTCCTACGGTAAAGGACACTCGGAGTTGTATCCCGATCGATACAGCTAGAACTTGGGATGATACCTGGATATGTGGCTCTGGGATCGCTTTCTCGCAGGGAGTCGAGGAAGGATCTCTGGGCGAGACTGTTACCTGATTCTACTACTACTTACATTATGCTATTCTGTACCTCTACATGCTGCAAGACGCTCGAAGATGCTTGAAGATGCTAGTCTTCGCTAGGACTAGGTTTTTCCCCTCTACTCTGGCATTTCTGCAGCCCAGTCCACATATACAGCCCCCCTTTGATAATGTTGCATATGTAGTGTAGATCCTTGGCTTGCTGAGTACTTCGGATGAGTACTCACAGTTGCTTTACTTTCTTTTTCCCCCATATTCATTTGATGCAACCAACTGACGGAGCCCCTGAGACAGCTGCCCCGCCGACGACTTCCACTACTTCCCCGAGGGTGCATCCTTCTACAAGTTGGCCGACGTCCAGGAGTAGGAACGGAGGGTCCCAGGCAGGAGGCCTACGCCTTTCGATCGTAGTGTTTTATTTTTGTTCCGCCTTTCTAAAGGCTTCTCTGTTTTCTGTTTTATATCTGTACACAGATATCTAATGCTTCCGCTAATGCTTGTTGTCATCAAGCTTTGTATTCGAGCCTTCGAGGCCCTGGCTTGTAATAAATGCTTGTATGATTTTGCTTATGTTTTAGAGTTGTGTTGTGATATCTTCAAGTGAGTCCTTAGGCTTGATCGTGTGCATTTGCGTGTATGATTAGTGCACGATTAAGCCGGGGTCGTCACAGCATACATGGACGACATCGTGGTTAAGTCGCGCAAAGGTTCCGACCTGCTGACTGACCTTGCCGAAACCTTTGCCAATTTGAGAAGATATGATATCAAGCTTAATCTGTCAAAGTGTACATTTGGAGTTCCAGGTGGAAAGTTACTCGGTTTCCTCGTTTCCGAACATGGGATCGATGCAAACACAGAGAAAGTTGGTGCAATCCTCCGAATGAAACGCCCTGTGCGTGTACACAACGTTCAGAAGCTTACTGGTTGTTTGGCCGCTTTGAGTCGATTCATCTCTTGTCTCGGTGAGAAGGCATTACCTCTTTACCGACTGATAAAGAAATCTGATAAGTTCGAGTGGACTCCTGAAGCCGACGCAGCGTTTGCAGAGCTCAAAGCCCTGCTTTCCACCTAGCCGGTGCTTGCTGCTCCAATCAGCAAAGAGCCTTTACTGATTTATATAGCAGCCACTGGACAGGTTGTCAGTACAGTACTCACGGTCGAGCGGGAAGAAGAAGGTAAAACCTATAAGGTTCAACGCCCCGTGTACTATATTTTTGAAGTCTTAACCCCATCCAAGCAGAGATATCCACATTATCAGAAGCTTGTCTATGAAATTTACTTGACCGCAAAGAAGGTTGCACATTACTTCTCAGATCATTCGATTACAGTCATCAGCGACGCTCCGTTGTCAGAAATTTTGAACAACAGAGATGCAACTGGTCGAGTGGCAAAGTGGGCGATTGAACTCCTTCCGCTGGATATCAAGTTTGAGGCAAAGAAAGCGATCAAATCTCAAGCAATAGCAGATTTCCTCGTCGAGTGGATCGAACAGCAGTTACTGACCCACATACAGTCGGAACATTGGACTATGTTCTTTGACGGGTCCAAGATGTTGAATGGTTCAGGCGCTGGAGTAGTCCTGGTATCTCCACGAGGCGACAAACTCAGATATGTTCTCCAGATTCACTTTGATTCCTCCAACAATGAAGCTGAATATGAGGCACTCCTGTACGGGTTGCGTATGGCCATTTCACTCGGTGTCCGCCGCCTAATGGTTTACGGTGACTCAGATTTAGTGGTTAATCAAGTAATGAAGGAGTGGGATGTCAGGAGCCAAGCTATGACTGGTTATTGCAATGCGGTGAGAAAGTTAGAAAAGAAGTTTGAAGGGCTAGAGCTCCACCATATACCCCGACTGAAGAATCAAGCAGCTGATGACTTGGCGAAAATAGGTTCCAAGCGGGAGCCTATTCCCAACAATGTGTTTTTGGAGCATATTCATGCACCATCAGTTCAAGAAGATCCCTTCACTGAAGAGCCCCCGCAGCCTAAAAGTTCCTCTGATCCGACTGAAGTTGAAATCCCAGCTGTGGTCGACTTGATCATGGAAGTTTTGATCGTTATTCCTGATTGGACAGTACCGTATATCGCATATATTCTCAGGAAAGAGCTTCCACAGGATGAAGAAGAGGCTCGCCAGATTGTCCGTCGATCCAAAGCCTTCACAGTAATGGGGGGACAACTCTATAGAGAAAGTGTCTCTGGGGTCGTTCAGAAATGCATCACTCCGGAAGAAGGCCGAATGATCCTCGATGATATTCACTCGGGGACCTGTGGTCACCATGCGTGTTCTCGGGCCATCGTGGCCAAAGCGTATCGAGCAGGATTTTATTGGCCGCGGGCAAATGAGATGGCAAAGGGAATAATTGACAAATGTGAGGGCTGTCAGTTCTACTCCAACATGTCCCACAAACCTGCTTCAGCCTTGAAGACCATTCCACTCGTCTGGCCATTCGCTGTTTGGGGTTTAGATATGGTAGGACCTCTGAAGACTGGCAGGAGTGGTTTCACCCATGTGCTTGTAGCAGTCGACAAGTTCACCAAATGGATCGAAGCTAAACCTATCAAAAACCTGGATGCAAGTACTGCCGTCAGCTTCATCAAAGGGTTAACATTTAGGTACGGAGTCCCACACAGCATCATCACGGATAATGGGTCGAACTTTGATTCTGATGAGTTCCGAGCTTTCTATGCGTCCCAAGGTACTCGGGTCGACTATGCTTCAGTCGCCCACCCTCAACCGAATGGGCAAGCAGAAAGAGCGAATGGTTTGATTCTCAAAGGGCTGAAACCTCGATTGATGCGCGACCTCAAGCATGCGGCCGGCGCTTGGGTAGATGAGCTACCGTCAGTCCTTTGGGGATTGAGAACAACACCAAATCGGTCGACTGGTCGAACCCCCTTCTTCATGGTCTATGGGGCTGAGGCTGTGCTGCCGAGTGAGTTGCTTCACAATGCACCCCGAGTAGAACTTTTTCTCAGAAGCCGAAGCAGAACGAGCTCGAGAAGATGATGTTGATCTTCTGGAAGAAGAAAGAGAGATGGCCTTGATCCGATCGACCATTTATCAGCAAGACCTTCGTCGATTATATGCCAGAAATGTGAAGGGTCGAGCATTTCAGGAAGGGGACCTTGTGCTCCGAGTGGACCAGCAACGGCCTCACAAACTTGCCCCCGCTTGGGAAGGTCCCTTCATCGTCACCAAGGTGCTCCACAACGAAGCGTATCACCTCTACAATGTGGAGCATAATAAAGACGAGCCACGCGCTTGGAATGCGGAGCTACTCCGCCGTTTTTATACTTAAGTGTTCAGACTGATGAGATGTAATAAAGAGTACCTTTCAGTTCGTTTATCAAAGACATGGTTTTATAGTCTCCTAAATGATTGTTGTTACTAATACATGTGTCCAAAATCCCCCAGTGGGTGGCTTAGCCGCGAATTCGATTCGCCTAAGTTTAAAAAAAATCCTACCGAGTGATGAGCAACCCTCTCACTCGGGGGCTTAGCTGCAGTCCTGTACTCGCCTAAGTTTAAAAAATCCTACCGAGTGATGAGCAACCCTCTCACTCGGGGGCTTAGCTGCAGTCCTGTACTCGCCTAAGTTTAAAAAATTCTACCGAGTGATGAGCAACCCTCTCACTCGGGGGCTTAGCTGCAGTCATGTACTCGCCTAAGTTTAAAAAATCCTACCGAGTGATGAGCAACCCTCTCACTCGGGGGCTTAGCTGCAGTCCTGTACTCGCCTAAGTTTAAAAAATCCTACCGAGTGATGAGCAACCCTCTCACTCGGAGGCTTAGCTGCAGTCCTGTACTCGCCTAAGTTTAAAAAATCCTACCGAGTGATGAGCAACCCTCTCACTCGGAGGCTTAGCTGTAGTCCTGTACTCGTCTAAGTTTGAAAAATCCTACCGAGTGATGAGCAACCCACTCACTCGGGGGGCTTAGCTGCGGTCCTGTACTCGCCTAAGTATAAAACACGCTCCATCCTGATCTGCAAGGACGACGAGGTGCGGGTCGTCCGCGATCCTCTCCTCAGAACTGCATCACAAGAACAAAAGTCTGCTCCGAGTGAAGATACAAGTTCCACTCGGAAATAAAAACAAGCATATTTATTTAAAGGCAAACTAAGTTCGGACGAAGGAGTTTAAAGTACTCGGGCATCAGGCCCGAAGGAGTTTTACGGTTACAAAATCAATCGGCATACCGAGGCAAATTGAATCAGATCATAAAAGTTTCGTTCACTCTGCAGGGGGGCTGGCAGGCTCGACAAACTCGTCCAGGTCGATCCCGTCTGCAATTCGAGTAGCAGCAGCAATGAAGGTCTCCATGAAAGACTGGAAGTCAAGTTTCTTGGAGTTGGCAACCTTGATTGCTGCTAGCTTCTCTTCTCTGGCTTCCTTGTAGTGGACACGAACCAGGGACAGAGCTACGTCAGCACCGCATCGAGCAGAGGACTTCTTCCACTCCTGCACTCGACCAGGAATCTCGTTGAGTCGAGTCATCAGAGACTCGAGATCATTTTGGAGCGTTTCCCTTGGCCAGAGCGCTGTGTCGATCCGCGACACCTCAACCTTGAGTCGAGCGAGGTAATCCATGGCGCTGGAAAGGCGAGACTCCAGTCGGAGCACGTTCATGGCAGCTTCATCTTTGACAGGGGAGTTGATGGGGTCCAAGTTCGTCTCGACTCGCCCAGTCTCTTCCTCGAAGTCTTGACAGAATTCTGCACTCACAGAGAAAAAATGAGTCGACAGCAGTATGATGAGTCAACGAAAGCAAACCAATCGGACAGAGAAAAGTACCTTCAAGCATGAGGAATAATTTTTTGGCGAGTCCTCCCAGATAGTTCTCCAGCTCGTCCCTTCTGCGGGTGATGTCTTCTACTTTGTCGGTCAGGGTCCATTTGTCCTTCTTCAGACGAGTCACCTCTTTGTTGGCTTCATCAAGAGCAGCCTTCAGCTTGGTATTCTCTTCCTCCAGTTTTCCGGCCAAGGCCATCTTTTGGTCGGCAAGTGCCGTTTTGTCTTTGGCGGTTTTCTTCGCAGCCACAAGGTCAAGGTCCTTCTTCTCCAAAGCCTGTCTCATTGTTTCTAGAAAGAATAACATTCGAATCAGAAAAAGGAGGAGAAAAGATGGCAAGAGAACCAGTCGACAAGCTTTCCTTACCAGCAGCGTCATCCTTGGCCTTCTGCAAGTTATTTTGAGCCAACCCAGGTCAAGATTGAGCTAGATTTGCTTCTGCTCCAAGTCAGCGAACCGGGCTCCAAGATCACAAGATTTCTGTGTTCAGAAGATAGTCAGTCGGCAGACACAAAGATTGGTTGCTACCGAGCAATAAAGTAGCAAGTTCAAATAGTTCTAAGACTACTGCCGAATCAAACATTCGACAATAGTCTCGGGGACTACACCCAGTGGGTGCACTCAGCGTGCCCCCACTGGTCCGACTTTTTCAATCGACTTGGTCCGTCCAGTCAAAAAAAAACTCTCAGACCATAGCCGACTGCCCGCAGTCGACTACGGTCTCGGGGACTACACCCTGTGGGTGCACTCAGCGTGCCCCCACTGGTAAAGGTTCCACTCGGCATGATCTGCCCAGACCGAGTGGAAAAGTTCTGTTCAAAGACCCCCGCCGAATCAAACATTCGACGGCGGTCTCGGGGGCTACACCCAGTGGGTGCACTCAGCGTGCCCCCACTGGTTCAGAGATTCAATCAACACAACCTAGTCGACTCAAGTGGAAAAACTACTCAACAGAAATTAAAACACCCAATGGGTGTACAGACTGACAATGGGTGTGCAATTAAGGTTCCAAAACGCTCATCCACGGACGTCTTGCGGATAAAGCAGCAGTTTCTAAATATCATATCCTAACAGAACAAGCGTCAAGATGGAGTTCAGTCGGAAATAAGCTAACCTGGACATTGGCCTGAAGTGCTGAGCTGGCATCATAGGCAGCTTGACTGGCCTCGCGCACCACTTTCATCTGCTCCATCATAATGCCTGCCTAGCGTATAGCTTCCTTGGCAGCACTCACTTGGTCTTCTGGGACGTGATGGGCGGTGAAAAGTGGAGTCGGTGTATCAATTGCAGTAGCTTGAGAGCTTGAGGCATGAAGTTGCACAGATGAAGCAAGGGCCGGCACAGTCGATGATGAAGGACGACCACTCGACAAGGGATTCGCAAAAGTAACGGAGGCACGGTTGAAGTCACCGGATTGCTGGATAGCTGGTTCCGTCGCCGGCGTCGACTGAGGCATCTTGCTAGCTGGTACCTTCTTGACCGAGGTCCTGCTCCTCCTACCCACGAGCTTCTGTGGCTCATCTTCATCGTCGTCTTGAAGTTCAATAACATTTTGCGGAGCTGCAAAAGAATCGACCACAAGAGTTCAGTCGACTGTAGAATCGGCTAGCAAAGAAAAGACGAGATAACAGGGGTCATACCCGCTTTGGATGTGACCGCGTCCTCCATCTCCTCGTCACCATCATCTTTGTAAGCAGAAGTCCTGGAGGTAGCAGCGCTGCAAATCTCAAGGTTCACTCGGTCAAGCAAGTGAATGGGTCGACAACTGATATAAGATTCTTGGAACAAAGGGTGAAAACGAAACACTTACGCAGAGGCGACGGGAACGTCAACCTTGATCTTGGGCAAAGCTTTCCGTGGCTTTGACGGCGCGGTCTTGAGCTACTTCGGAGCCTTCTCAGTCGGCACCGGAGAAGATGTCCGAGTAAGCTTCGAAGTATGTCCAGTCGGTGCTGCCACCTTACCCTGGATACTTGCTGGGTCGTGCTTATGCTTGGAACGCTTTTTCACTCGAGGTGGAGAATCGACCTCCTCACCACTGCTCGAGTTTTCGTGCTCTTCATCACTCTCGCCATCAGGGTTCCAGTCGCCGCTGTCGCCTCCGCTCTCTTCTCCTTCCTGGATCTGCTCCCCGTTGGGCATCGAGTACATCTCAGTATATATCTGCGAAGCAAAGAATTGAACAAGCATCAGTCGGTTCCAAAGACAGTTTACAAATTAGAGTAAAAGTCACTCGGCATCGAAGGTCAGACCTTGTCTGGTTCGTTATCAGCGCCGAGTGGCGGAATTCTCCTGGACCCCCTGGGGTTGTCTTTGTTTCCAGTAATGCCCTGCAGCCACTGCGCCACCGTCTCCTCGGCAACTTCCTCCGGGTGGATCCGAGCAGAATCATCGGCACCCGAGTACATCCACATAGGATGATCGCGGGCCTGGAGCGGCTAGATGCGGCGAGTGAGAAACACCTCTAGCAAATCCATGCCGGTCACACCATCGCGGACAAGTTGGATTACTCGTTCAACCAACATAGTCACCTCCACCTTTTCTGCCGGAGTCACTTTCAAGGGAGAGGGCTTCTCAATTCGCCCCATGGTGAAGGGGGGAAGGCCAGTCGACTGACCAGGAGTTGGTTGGTCCTTACAATAAAACCAGATTGACTGCCATCCTCTGACCGAATCGGGAAGAGTCATAGGTGGAAAAGTGCTTTTACCTCTCATCTGGATCCCTAGACCTCCGCACATCTAGATCACGTGTGTCCTCTCATCACTCGGATTAGCCTTTTTCACAGACTGTGAGCGGCAAGTAAAGATGTGTTTGAAGAGACCCCAATGCGGTCGACAACCCAGGAAATTCTCACACATGGAGACAAACACAGCGAGGTATGTGATGGTGTTCGGGGAAAAGTGATGAAGTTGGGCTCCAAAAAAGTTCAGAAAACCTCGGAAAAAAGGATGAGGGGGCAGAGAAAAACCACGGTCGACGTGGGTCGCGAGGAAGACGCACTCACCCTCCTGCGGCTGCGGCTCGGTCTCATCACCTGGCAGCCTCCAGGATCCATGAGCGATCAAGCCCCCCTCGACCAGATCCTCCAGATCCTCTTGCTGAATCGTGGATCGAATCCAGTCGCCCTGGATCCAGCCGGGCGGCAGGCCAGATCTCGACGACGATCCCCCCCGACTCGTCTTCTTGCCCTTCGCTGCCGCCGTCGCTTTCTTCGCACGCTCCAGGGCCGCCGTCTTCTCCTTCCCCATCGCGACAGGCTTCGGTTGGACGGGGCGGCGGCGTCGAAGGTGGCAGCGAATGTGGTGGAGAAACAGGAGAAGAAGAAGGGGATGGGGAGCACAGTGCCAGACTCATCGGCCCCAACGCCTTATATGGGCCTGCTCCCGAGTGGCTGACTCGTAGGCTCAGGCAATCCAGTCAAATCCCGCAAAAGTCGCGCGCTGGATACGTGGCAAAAAAGGTGGCGCGAGAATCGAGGCGTCCCTGCCTAATCTGCTCCGTTTACTGCGGTACTCTCCGTCCCGCGCGCTTCTCCAAATTTCGAATCCCGTGAGATCCGGGAGCGGCAGTGTGACCAATCGCGCTGAGGATTTTATACCATACCAACGCTCAGAGCTTATTAGCAAAATTCACTCGACAACCTCTAAATGGACCCTGGCGACTGAAAATGAAGTTGAAGTTTTTACAAAGATCGCCGGCCCGGTTAAAATGCCTCTGAAGCATATAAATCCGGTCGGAACCATCTTCAACCCCTTCTCCACTCGGACCCAGATCCATTCGGGGGCTAATGACGAAGACATGTACCTAGGGTAGGGTAATAGGCCTGTCCTAGACACCCTTCCCCGAGGACACTGCTCTAAAGCCAAGGACATTCAAAGGATAGCATCATCTACCGACTGAAATCATCACAGGGTGCAACCCACTCGGATAACCCAATTCCATTCGACCGGGGTGTACTCACTCGACCACATCAGAAACCACTCGGAAGACAGAAGATCTAAGGTCACTCAGAATGGCAATGGTCAGGCGTTCACTCCGTAGTCTTAATGATCATTTATTTGCCTTTATTGCTGGCGTTATCAGTAACGTCCTGTCTTTATGGACATTGAACCCCTTGTAACGTGGGACGGCTGGGGTCCTGGCGCACTCTATATAAGCCACCCCCCTCCACTGGCACAAGGGTTTGCACCCCCTGTAACTTCACACATAATCCAGTCGACCGAGCCTCCGGGCACCGAGACGTAGGGCTGTTACTTCCTCCGAGAAGGGCCTGAACTCGTAAATCTTGTGTGCACAACCTCATCGTAGTTAGGATCTTGCCTCCTCATACCTACCCCCTATTCTACTGTCAGACTTAGAACCACGACAGCTAGGGTTAGGGTTCCCGGCTCCCTAAGGAAGCCGAGCAAATATGATTGCTTCTGCTTAATCTCAAAACGGGTCCTTTCATGAGTTTATATAATCCACCTAATAAGATAACTGGGCTAAGCCTCTAATAACGATAAGATAAACTGGATCACAACTAACTGGGCTAAGCCTCTAATATGCCAGTCATAGTAAGTGCCCGCAGAGGTGAACGACCTCTTGCAGCGGAGACAGGTGCTTCGTCCAAAAAGTAAAAAAAAAGAAGGGAAAAGAACCGGTCCGCTGCATGTGTAGAGGTGAAAGCAAGAGGTATGACGCATGTGTGGTCCGGTCAAGTTATGCATGCATTGGACAGAAAAAACGTGTACAATGGTCTCAACCTACATGGCACATGGGGCAGCTACATGGTGTCCCCCATTGTACATGCCCTTACGGCTCGGCGGCGCCGACATATCACTTCCCAATGAGATAAGCAAGTGGCAGGCAGAGTGTACGCACGGGCTTTATTACATGAGATGTCAAAGTCACACGTGCTTGCTTAAGGCCAACTCCAGTGAGCCGACGTATTTCATCTGCCCGCGGTTGGTTTAGGTCCGTGCCAACAAAAAAACCGGCGGAATGCATCGACGCAAGCTGTACGAACGTATATTTTCATGTCTGCTTGGATTTATTTCTAGCTCAAATTTCGTCTGAGTTTACATCTGTGTGGACACGTCTCAGACCCCCGTGGCATCCTCCCCTGGTCACTTGTCGATGGCACATAGGCCATTCCATCCCCTCTTGAAACGAGCTCGGCCTCCCCGGCCTTGTTGCCCTCGCCATCGTCACCCAGCTTCAGGCCTCTTCGCCACCTCCGGCGACCCTATCCACCCATCGTCGCTGCATCCACATCCGCGCCCACCGCCGTGTTGGTTCCGCTTCTTGCCGTCGATGATGTAGCTCGCGGTCCACACCGTACCCGGGGTTTTTCGCCGCCCTTCGGCACACCACCGCTACCTCCACGGTCACCGTCGGAGGACGTGGGGTTCACCAACCCTGCTGCCTGAATGGGCCCTTCACCGGCCGAGACTCGTCCATGCGCGCCCACAAGATGTTCGGCCCTTTGCCGGGCCAAGACTCATCCATGCTCGCAGTTGTCTAGTGAGGTACGATTCACATCACTCGGAAGGATCATGGCCGATAGTTTGGACGTGTTTTTACAATAACATCATATGTTCATTGTCGTCCGATGATGATTATGTTGTGGTTGCTAGACTTCTAGTGAATGAACACATTGTGAGGCGGTGACCATTGTTCAAGGGACTGAGACCGAGCCATGCGCCTAGGTTAAATGGTAACAGAGAAAACGGCCATGTCCTACTCTTTAACGATTATTTCCATCAGACAAAACCACTATTCCCTGCCAAGTTTTTTTGGCGATGCTTTTGGATGAAGAGACCATTGTTCAACTGTATTCAGCAGGGAGTGATGGGTTATGATGATTACTTCACTTGCAAGTATGATGTCATTGGAAAGGTTAGCTTCACCTCTTATCAAAAATGCAATGCAATTATTTGGATGCTTGCATACGGAGTTCCCGGTGATCTAGTTGATGAGTACATATGTATGAGTTAGTCCACATGCCTTGAGTCATTCTACATGTTCTGCAAAGCTATGGTTAGAGTGTTTGGCCCAGAGTACTTGATAGAACCAAATGCTACTGATACAGGCCAGCCGTTATCGATCAATGCTTCGAGAGGCTTTTCGGGGATACTTGGAAGCATAGATTGTATATACTGGCAGTGGAAGAACTATCCATTTGCTTGGCAAGGTTAATATAAGGGACATGTGTTGATGGTTGCACGATCATAGTTGAAGCTGTGGCATCACAAGATATCTGGATTTGATACTCTTTTTTTGGAATGATAGGTTCTCATAATGACACAACATGCTTCAACGCTCTCTGGTGTTCTCCAGGCTTTCAAAAGGCAATACCCCATAGGTCAACTATGAGATCAATGGCCGCCAACATAGGAAGGGGTGCTACTAGCTGATGATATCTATCCTCCGTGGTTTACATTTGTGAAAACATTCTCTTAGCCCCAAGGATAGAAGAGGGCTAGGATTGGCAAAAGAACAAGAGTGCTAGGAATGATGTGGAGCGTGCTTAATTTGGTGTGCTCCAATCTCGATGGGCTATTGTTCGACACCCTGCTAGAACATGAAGACTGAGACTATATAGGAGGCGACGACTGCTTGTGTGGTCATGCGCATCATGATCGTATAGGATGAGCGTGATGACAACATATATGACCAAGGTTGGGATTACCAGGGTGAAAACGTTGATCCTGAGAGTGAAGCGGCAACGTAGTACATCCAATTTCATCATGAAATGCATGCTCACATTCAACTTCAAGATAATTTGGATGAGTATATGTGGACTCTCATAGAAATAAATAGTTGTATCTGCTCTTTTATTTTAATTTATTTGCTGTAATTTTTTTTTAAAAAAATGCGGTTGAATTTTAAGTTTATTTGATTGTAAACTATGTAAATTATCGATCCAATGACATATGCAACAAATTTATTCAAAGACATAGCGCAAACTGAACGAACTGATATAAAATGGAGCAAAAAATGTACTGTGTACTATTACGACATTTCATCGAATAAGACCTGGGTGGACCGAGCGCCACCCATCCGATCGTCGGATCGTCGTTGGTCGCGTCCAGGGCGGGTGACAGCTTCCTGGTCGGCGGCAAGGCAGACGTGCGTGGGGTAGCCGGGCAAAACGGAGCAGACACATCCTCCTCGACGTCCACAACCACCTTATCCGGAACTTCCGCCGTCGCTCCCTTCGGACGACGTTCTCCGCCTTGCAGCTCACTCCCACAGACGACGCGAAGGCATCATCCGTGCCGGCTGTGAGGAACGGGGTATCAGGGGACGACATTTAGGGTGGCGGCGTGGATCGGGGAGCAAGGGTGGAGGACGGCAACAACTCAGACGCGGCAGCGGGGCGGTGTATTTGGCGGACTTGATCATTTTGGTTAAATTTGAGGTGGGTCGGTCTATCTGATTCGACCTAGCGGATGCGTCCGGGTCTTCCCATATTCTTCTCCAATATGAACTAAGGGGTGCCGATCAGCTCAAAGGTATATGATTGTTTTGAAGAGTCCAGCTGGATCGTGATTTTGTGATTGATCACTGATCAGACCGTCGACACAGATATATACAGGGGACATTTGAGGAGCTGGGGGCAGATGCTTCTGCGCGAGTTTGAGTGAGGAGCCTCGAACATGTTCAGGGTTAGGCATGCGCATGGTCGCACTTTCACTTTAATTCACTGCAGCAACGATGGTGGCCGGATATTCGGATATGCGATGCTCGATCGGACCGGTGTGTCGGCGTCCGTACGGCAGTGTAGTGCGTCCCGGTAGAACTGCCCAGAATCCCGTGCCGGTGCCTCTGCATATGCATCATTATGCTCTCGAGAAACACATGGTTCTCGCATTGCACCCCCGTGCATCCACAGCCGCTGATCTATCCTTTTCCCCGAAGGCCCGAACACACTTAATTTCCCGCAGCAGAAAAGTGATGTATTGTTGCCACTTTCCTATACTCGCCGCACACGTGATTTGGTAGCTCGCTCGTCGCTAATCACTTGTACTACAGCAAACTGATTGCTCCTGCCTTGTCAGATATTCGTTGCCAGCACCTACAGCCGTATATATCTAAAAACCAAAACTGATTGCTCTTGCCTTGTCAGATATCTGTAGGTGCCTTGTCGTATATATCTGTACACAAAATGTTAATGCACCATCATAATTTTTAGTGATATTATTTTTAATTACATACATTAACAATTTATTAGTTAAATCTAGACCAAAATTTAACACAAAATATGAAAGGGACCAATAAATCAGGACGAAGGTAGCAAGGACCACTACCACCAGTGGGCAGGCGCGCGAGAGGCAGTACCTAGCTCAGATGAAGGACTTCACTCTCCATAGTGCGCATCTAGCTAGGCATGGATGGGAATGAGGATATTCTTAGAGCATCTACAGTCGCGTTGGGCAAATTCGGCCTCTCAAATACTCGCGGACGCGTCTGTGGACACTGATTGGTCACGTCTTAAATAATGCAATCCACACCTTAATTATCATATCCTAAATCCACACAAACTCATGCAACTACGTCGATGCACACACATCGTCCGGCTAGTTCATCACTACTAACTAAACATGCTATCAGACTACCAAAATTTTGCATGTTTGGCTACGGTGAAGATCATCCACGGCTGTCCTTGCCCTTCCCGGCGCCCTTACCGTCCTTCTCGTGGAAGTACCGGTCGAAGACGCCGTAGGGATCGAGCCGGATCTGCTCGTTGCCGGAGCTGTCCTCGTTATCATTGCCCTCCTTCGGTGGTGTAACATCCCTATGTAATGGCTACAGTGATTGCCTTCTGTTAATGCCAAGTCATCATGTTCAACAATGCTCGATCATCATTAGTGTCATAATCCATTTCAAAATCCAATTCAAATTTCAACTCAAACTTAAAGTGAAGATAAAAGTTGTTCAATTTGGAAAACTAAAATGTTCATTAAATAGCAAATAATCCAGAGGCAATTATAAAATTGTAGTCAACATTAAATGGATTAGTTTAGTAACCCTAACAACCTCAAGCAGTAGCAAACAGCACCCTTTTAATCCCAATTCATTTAATAAAAACCCAAATGAAATCATATTTTTGCCCAAACTAATTTTTGGTGGTAGATAAAAATGCACTGTATTATATGGGCTAAGTCACATGTTTTATAAAAGTCATTAAGTGGCCTAGCAGTTACAAAACAGAAACTATAGCAGAAAACAGGAACAGAAAAAGAAGATGGGCTTACCGCTTGCTGTGCCTTCGGGCCTCAAGTGCACAGTAACCGCGGCCCAGCCCACCGCAGCTCGTCATCCTTCTAGCGCGAGCTGTCGCGCGCCCGCGTTGACACGGCGCCGATCGCCGCGCGTCGCCTATCCGCCGGTTCCCCGGCTAGGTTAAGAGCAGCCCCGAGCCCCCTCGCCCTTCCTCGAACCCTAGCTGCTATCCATTCGCCCCCGTGCGCCCCTCTCTCTCTCGTTCCCCACCTCGCCGAAAGTCGCCGCCGCCACCGTCGTCGATCCCGCGCTCTCCGGCGTCCTCAAGCTCCGCCGACATGTCGTAAAGCTCCGCCGCAGTCCTCTCCATCGACTGCGCCCAGCCATTCGAGACGGGAGCCACCGAGTCGAGCCCGGCGACCTCACCTTCCTCCTTCGGCCGCCTCGACTCCGGCGATGATTCCGGCGACAGCAAGCTTCCCCGAGCCCATTTGAGCACACCTGCAGGGCCCGGTGAGCAGTCGCCGTCCTTTCCCTCTCTTCCCCGTGCGGATCCGCCTCTGTACTCGTCGTTCCTAGCACGCCCGAACGCTCCGCCGTAGAACTCGACGCTGGCGAGCCTTCGATGACCAAATGGTCATGTGGCGCTGCTCGTCGTGCTCGTCAGCGCGCGCAGATGCCCTCTGGCCTAGCCGTTCGGCTCGAACGCGTCCGTTTCGCCGTTCCCGTTAAGCTCCCGAAACCGCCGCCACCGCCGACGTCACACCGCCCGTTTCTGACCACCGTAGCTCGCGTGGCCACCGCCGTTCAACGCGGCGTGGAGAGGCCGATCGAGAGCAAGAAACCGCGGCCGTTTTGGTGGACCACAGGAGAAGTCCGAGCTCGCCGGAGCTCTCTGTCGCGCCCGGCGCTCGCCGGAGCGTATTCCGACGCCGGCGAAGACGTGGCGCCCACGTGGCCTCCTCTGTGAGGCTGACGGGTGGGCCCGGTGGGTCCCGTTGACCAGTTGACCTGGTCAATGCTGCTGACGTGGCCCTACAGTCACTGGCAAGTGGGGCCCCCACTGTTAACTAGCTAAATTAAACTAATTTTAATTAAAACTAAATTAAGTAAGCTAATGACTCACTGACAGCCCGGGCCCACTAGCTAAACCCCTCTGTTAGTTTAATTTAAACACTGACTAACCCCTCTGAGGCTGATAGGCGGGTCCCACAGGTCAGATTTGACCTGGGCCGACCTGTTGAGTTGCTGACATCATCGTGACACACGGCTGACGTCATATTTCAATTTCTGTTAACTAAATTAATTCCAGAAAATGATTTAAACTTCGAAAAATCGTATAAAAATAACCGTAGCTCGGATCGAAAAACTTTCTACATGAAAGTTGTTCAGAACGATGAGACGACGCCGACCGTGCTATCTGTTTTCATGTCGGGACCCTCTACGGAGGTGAACCCGCAACTTCGAGGCCGTATCCGGTAGATGATTAGTGCATATACACCTGTTAATAAATCCAACTTAAATCCTAAAATATCTAATGTGACTTAGACATACTTTTAGGCAACCATGCACTGCACGTTAGCATAGCAAGCTCTGTGTTACCTTGTCTGCCTTGTATTTATCTATTTCTTCCCCCTCTTCTTTCTCGATAGAGCCCGGTACCGACGCAGCTCCGAAGATCAACAACCCCTGACGACCTTGCCATTGCCGCCGAGCAACCAGGCAAGCCCCCCCCTTGAACATCCCGATATCGCCCATTCTATTCTCTCCTGCTTGCATTAGATTTTGCTACTGTTACTGTTATCCTATTTCTGCTGCATAGCATGTTTATTGTAACCTGCTGTTGATACCTTCCTGTTCATCCTAAACTGTTTAGAATAGACTGGGTAGAAACCCATCAGTGACCCCTACTTGTCCCGACTGCCCCGCTGGATTCTCAGAAGACCCGATCAACGGGATCGAAGACCAGGCCCCGGCACCGCACCTCACTTTCCCCTTAGTTGCTCGACACTACTGGGTTACTATCGAGTGCCGAGGGTGATACCTCGTATAGCACTTCTGATGTTAACTCTGTAGAGTAGCTACTCGGTCGTGGTCATCGAGGGTGATTCCTCCTTCACCACTTCCGACAACGACGCTGTCGTGCAACACCTCAAGTGTGAACCCATCGAGGGTGATTCCTCCGAGTTCACCTTGACGGATACATCGAGTAGGAATCCAACGAGGGTGATACCTCGGATTCCCTTGATGTTATGGACACACGGATACTTGGACTTTACAACTGTTACTTGGAAAGGCGGGTCGACCCTGAGGGGTACCCGCGTGAGCCTAAGTGGCGAGTGACGTGGAGACGGGTTGCCCTGGAGGGTGCTCGAGATATGAATACGAGGCGCGGCCAGGCATTCTTAGCCCTTGCAGCAAGTCCTCGAGATGGGGCGACGGGGTCACATCGATCGTGAGTCTCTGCTTGTTACCGCAAGCTCCTAATCGACTAACGATTTGGATATTTGATCCGAGCAGGCCTCTGGCCTGATAGCACTAACCATCACGTGGGAACAGTTATGGGCACTCTGCATCGTAGCATCAGCCGAAAGCTTTGTCAGACGTCCAGTTCAGCCTGGCGGCCGGGCTGGGCCTGCACCATCCGGTAGTGGTGGGGCCTGATTCTCCCTGCACGCAACGACTCGGAGGGCGAGGGGCGATGGCCCAAGACCCCCTTGTGCTTAGGAGGTGAGACGACCCCGGCTTAATCGTGCACTAACCATACACGCAAATGCACACGATCAAGCCTAAGGACTCACTTGAAGATATCACAACACAACTTTAAAACATAAATAAAGTCATACAAGCTTAATATTACAAGCCAGGGCCTCGAGGGCTCGAATACATAGCTCGATTGCATACAAGTGTCAGCGGAAGCGTCAGATATCTGGATACAGATATATTACAGAACAGAGAGATAAGCCTTCACAAATGCGGGGCAAAATAAAACTACGATCGAAAAGGTGTGGGCCTCCTGCCCTGGACCCTCCGATCCTACTCCTGGTCGTCAGACGGCTCCTCGTAGTAGTAGTACTCTCCGGGCTGATAGTAGTAGTGGTCGTCGACGGGGACATCTGGCTCCGGGGCTACGTCGTCTGGTTGCGACAAAGGAATAAAAGGGGGAAAAGGAAAATAAAGCAAACGTGAGTACTCATCCGAAGTACTCAGCAAGCAAGGATCTACACTACATATGCAACATTTTCAAAGGGGGCTGTATATGTGGACTGGGCTGCAGAAATGCCAGAATAAAGGGGGAAAGCCTAGTCCTATCGAAGACTAGCATCTTCAGCATATTCAACAGTCTCGCAGCATTAGAAGAGAGCAGAATAACATAATGTAAAGTATAGTAGTAAAGTCATCAACCTCAGCCAGAGATTCTTCCTCGACTCCCTGCGAGAAAGCAATCCCAGAGCCGTACTATCCAGTTCTCATCTCATGTCATGTTCTAGTTGTACCGATCGGGATACAACTCTGAGTGTCCGTTACCGTAGGACAGGCTATCGATAGAAGTTTCTTCCCTGCAGGGGTGCACCAACTTACCCACCACGCTCGCTTAACTCCGGCCGGACACACTTTTCTGGGTCATGCCCGGCCTCGGCTAAGCAACATGCCGCAACCCGACCTAGGCTTATAAGAGAGGTCAGCACGCCGGACTAAACCTATGCCCCCAGGGGTCTTGGGCCATCGCCCCGGGAACTCCTGCATGTTACGGTGCCACCGAGAGCAGAGCTAGCAACCCCTTATACAAGCGCGGTTGCGTTCCCAGTCCAACTCGGCGTGCGCCGATCCTTGCCGACGTCAAATAAGCTTCGGCTGATGTATACGACGCAGAACGCCCATACTATGCGCACGTGATGGTTAGTGCTATCAGGCCAGAGGCCCATCGGATCAAATATCCAAACCGTAGTGGATTAGGAGCGTGCGGAAACGAGCAGAGACTCACGATCGATGTAACCCCGTCGCCCCGTCTCGAGGACTTGTGGCAAGGGCTAAGAATGCCCGGCCACGCCTCGTAGTTATCTCGCGGGCACCTCTCAGGTCAACCCGACTCCACATCACTTCGCATTCATGCTCGCGCGGGTACCCCTCAGGGTCGACCCGTCTTTAGTATCAAAGTTTAGTAATCAGTCATAGTATCCAAAGTCTCCGTGTGTCTGACACCAAGGGGGAACCCTGAGGAATCACCCTCGAAGGAGTCCCACCTGATGTTCTCGTCAAGGTGAACGAAGGAGGTATCACCCTCGAGGTCCACACTTGAACAGTTGCACGACGATGTCGTTATCGGGGGTGGTGTAGGAGGAATCACCCTCGCTTACCACGACCGATTAACTAACCTACAAGGTTATCATCATAAGTGCTGACGAGGTATCACCCTCGGCACTCGATAGTAACCCAGTAGTGTCGAGCATCTTAGGGGAAGTGACGTGCGGTGCCAGGTTCTAATATTCAATCCCGTTGCTTGGGTCTTCTGAGAGTCCAGCGGGGAAGTCGGGACAAGTGGGTCTCTGATCAGGCTCTACCCATCCTATACTAAACAGTTTAGGAGAACAGGCAGGTATCAAAAGTAGGCTACAATAAAACAGGCTATGCAGCAGATATAGGACAACAGTAGCAGCAGTAACTTCTAATGCAAGCATAAGAGAGAAGAGAGTGGGCGATATCAGAATGCTCAAAATGGGGGTGCTTGCCTGTCTGCTCGACGGCAAGGGTAGGGTCGTCGGGGACGTAGTCGTACTCCGGAGCGGCGTCTGCCTCAGGAGCTACGGCAACGTCGGGGTCTACCGAAAGAGAGGAGGGGGAGGAAACAAGTAAATATAATGCAATCAGATGCAACACAGTGCGTGCGATGCTATGATGAAGTGCAGGGTTGCCTAAATATGCATCTAGGTCATTTTAGTTATTTTTAGGATTAACCGGGGATTTATTAATCGGCATGTGTGCACTATTCATCTACCAGATTCGGGCTCGGAGTTACGAGTTCTTCTACGTAGGAGGTTCCGACATGGAAACAGACGGCACGATCAGACTTGTCTCGTCGTTCTGAGCAACTTTCATGTTTTAACTTTTTCGATCCGAGCTACGGTTTAAAAGTTATTAATTTTCAAAGTTTATTGGATTTTCTGGAATTTATTTAATTTAACAGAAAAAGGAATTATGACGTCAGCATGATGCATTGCTGACATCAGCAAGTCAACAGCGGCTGTACAGGTCAAACCTGACATGTGGGTCCAGTGGGACCCACATGTCAGCCTCTGTTATTCTAACAGTGAATTAAATTAATTAACAGGGTTAATTAGGAGTGTGGGCCCACATGTCAGTGAGTGATTAGTCTAACTAATCAGTTTTAATTATTAATTCGTTTTATTTAAACTAATAAGCGGTGGGGCCCACATGTCATAGGCACATAGTGCCCAGTCAGCAGAGTTGACTGAGTCAACTCAGTCAACTGGGGTCCCAGGGCCCACGGTCGGCGACCCAGGGTGGGCCCCACCCGCGCCACATCAGCGGTGGCCGGCGTCTCGCCGCCGGCGACGCCGGAACGCGGCGGAGAGCCTCGGCTCTCGCCGGAATTCATCTACAGAGCGTCGTTCGGCGCGCGGCTTGACCCATTCGAACGGGCGCTCGCCCGCGAGTCTAGTGGTGGGGTTGTTTTCGCCGGACCTGGCCGGAAACTTCGCCGGCGTTGAGGTCTGCGGCGGAGCGGCTACGGGCGTCGGCGCAATCGACGCTGCAGCGCGATAGGCAGTAAATGGAGGCGCTGGGGAGGTGCTACGCGCTGCGCTGAGCACAAAGGGGTCGGCCCCGTGACCATTTGGTCACCAGAGAGGCGCCGTCGACGAGCCCCGCGGCGCTGCGTTCGGGCGCGCGTGGAAGAGGTAGCTAGGCTACGCGCCAGGACCAGCAGGGAGTAGGGACGGAAGAGGAGCTCACCGGGGAGGCACAAGGTGGCCCGGTGTAAGGCTTAGTAGCGCAGAGGCGGCGCCGGAGACGAAGAAGGGCGGCGGCGACCGGAGATGGGGACGGAGGAATCCCGGCGCTGTGATGCCTCCCAGCTCCCGCTGCGACCACCAGTGGATGCGGAAGACGTAGACGAAGGCGGCGGGCACGGCAGCGAGGTGATTCGATGGCCGTGGCCGCGGACAAGAGCGAGGCGCGGCGGCGACCGCATCGGACGTCGATGGATCTGGGGAGGCGAGCGACAGAGAAGGAGGGGAAATGGATGGAGAGGCCAGGGGGAATGGACGGGCTCCTCCTTATCCCCTCCGCGGCTCCTGTTTTGTCGGTGGCGGCGACGTGTCGGCGCCACGCCGGCGCGCGCGAGCTCGGCCAGCGGGAGGGCGACAGCGTGAGGGAGAGAGGTGAGGTGGGCCTGCTGGGCCGGGATTCGGGGCACTGTGCACTAAGGCCCAGTGCACAGTGCCTCATTTTTATTTTTCTGTTTCTGTTTCTCTTTTTCTTTTATTCTTTTATGTTTTGATTTTGTTAGGGCACTTTTGCATTTTTGTAAAGTATGAGAGTTGACCCAAATATTGCAATGCAATATTAGCCTTGACCAAAAAATTGGTTTGAGCCAAATTGGGTTCCATTTGAAATTGAAATGATTTTAAATGAATTTAATATTGCTGTTTTGATGCTGTTTCAAATTGTTTGAGTCACTTAATTAGTCCAAGTGCTACTGGTGTTATTTTTAGGTGTGCTCTTGGAATATTTGCTAAATAGTGCACATTTTTCCAAAGGTGCTTGAGCAAACTTATTTTGCACTTTTGAATTTGAGTTGATTTCCATAATTGAATTTGAATTGGATCCTTAACCCATGTGACTTGGCACTGCAAATGGTATGACTTGGCAATATTAGCAGTTGATCACAGTGGTAGTTACACAGGGGTGTTACAAGTTCTCCTCCTCTAAAAGAAATTCTCGTCCCGAGAATTTAGGAGGTGGAAGGAAAGAGGTCGGGATATTCTTCCCGAAGATGATCCTCACGTTCCCAAGTGGCTTCATCTTCAGTATGATTCGACCACTGCACCTTCAGGAACTTGGTCGTCTTCTGACGAGTTCTACGTTCAGCTTCATCAAGGATGCGGATCGGATGCTCCTTATAAGATAAGTCATCTTGCAACTGAAGCATCTCGTGATCCACTGCGCGGTGCGGAGATTCCTTGAAGCATTTTCGAAGTTGCGACACGTGGAAGACATCATGAATATGAGAGAATTGTGGTGGCAACTCCAATTTATAAGCCACCTGTCCACGTCTGGCAACAATGCGGAAGGGACCAATATAGCGAGGAGCTAGCTTGCCCTTGATTCCGAAACGACGGGTGCCCTTCATAGGAGTGACACGTAGGTAAGCTTGATCACCTGGTTGATAAGTCAGACCCCATCGCTTGCGATCATAGTTGCTATTCTGGCGGTCCTGAGCTGCTTTGAGATTCTCTCGGACAATTCTGACTTTTTCTTCAGCGTGTTGAATAATGTCCGGTCCAACAAGAGGTCGTTCCCCAGTTTCTGACCAATTCAGAGGGGTTCGACACTTACGTCCATAAAGCACTTCGAAGGGGGCCATTTTCAAGCTGGCTTGATAGCTGTTGTTATAAGAGAACTCGGCATACGGGCGAGATTCCTCCCATTTCTTACCAAAGGATATAACACAGGCTCGAAGCATGTCTTCAAGTACTTGATTAACGCGCTCAACTTGGCCTTGGGATTGGGGATGATAAGCTGAACTCCATGTAATGTGAGTTCCCATAGCTTCTTGAAAACTTTCCCAGAATTTGGACGTGAAAAGACCGCCACGGTCCGAACTGATCTCCTTCGGAATACTGTGGAGTGAAACGATTCTGGAGATATACAGCTCTGCTAGCTGGCTAGCGGTGATAGTCTCCTTAACTGGTAGGAAATGAGCAACCTTGGAAAGTTGATCGACGACGACAAGAATAGCGTTGTGACCTTTCTGAGACTTGGGAAGACCAGTAATGAAATCCATCTACACTTTATCCCATTTCCATAGAGGAATAGGGAGTGGTTGAAGAATTCCAGCAGGCTTCTGATGTTCTGCTTTCACGCGACGGCATACGTCACATTCAGCAACATAACGAGCAATGTCCTGCTTCATTCTGGACCACCAGTACCTCTGTCGGAGATCGCGATACATCTTAGTGCTACCCGGATGGATAGACAGCGGTGTATCATGAGCCTCCTTCATGACTTTGTCCGTCATCAGCTCGAAGCGAGGTACTACGATGCGGTCTCGAAAATATAATGTTCCATCTTCAGCAACTGAGAAATCACGGTACTTATCAAGGTGAAGCTCTTTCTTCATCAAGTCAATTTCAGCATCTTTGGCTTGCGCTTCCTTAACAGCCTTTTGAAGGTCTGGCTGTACCACAAGGTTATTAAGAGAACCTTGGGGAACAATTCGCAGATTCAGCTGATTCAATTCTGTATAGAGACGTGGTTGAGCTCGCCTAACCATGAGGTTGTTACAATATGACTTGCGGCTCAGGGCATCGGCCATTACATTAGCCTTGCCCGGGGTATATGAAATACCGCAGTCATAGTCCGTAATTGTTTCTAACCATCACTGCTGACGGAGATTAAGATCCGGTTGGGTGAACAAGTACTTCAGACTTCGATGATCGGTGTAAATCTCACACCGATTACCCAGAAGGTAATGTCGCCATAACTTTAATGCATAGATCACTGCAGCAAGTTCAAGATCATGCACTGGATAATTTTCTTCATGTGGACGCAATTGACGTGAAGCATACGCAATCACTCTTCGTTCTTGCATTAGGACACAGCCTAATCCTTGACGAGAGGCGTCGCAGTATATGACAAAGTCCTTGCGAGAATCAGGAGGAGCAAGCACTGGAGCAGAAGTAAGCTTGTCCTTGAGGGTCTGGAAACTTTCCTGACATTTGTCTGTCCACTCAAACTTAACGCCTTTGTGGAGCAGATTAGTCAAGGGCTTGGCGATCTTAGAGAAGTTCTCGACGAATCAGCGACAATAACTGGCTAGACCGAGGAAGCTTTGAACTTGCTTGGCATTCTTCGGAGGAGTCCAGTCAAGGATAGCCTGAACACGCTCCGGGTTAACGGCAATACCGTCCTTGGAAATCACATGTCCAAGGTAAGTCACTTCAGAAAGCCAGAATTCACATTTGGAATACTTGGAATATATCTTGTGCTCTCGGAGCCTCTCTAGAACAATGCGAAGATGCTCGGCATGTTCTTCCTTATTCTTCGAATATACTAGGATATCGTCCAGATATACCACGACAAACTTGTCGAGGTAGTCCATGAATATGTAATTCATTAAGCGGGAGAACGTAGCTGGAGCATTCGTGAGGCCAAACGACATGACGGTGTACTCGTAAGAACCATAACGAGTAACGAATGCAGTCTTTGGAATATCCTCTTCACGGACACGGATCTGGTGATAACCCAACCTCAAATCGAGTTTAGAGAACACCGAAGATCCAGCAAGTTGATCGTATAAGTCGTTGATCCGGGGAAGCGGATATTTATTCTGAATGGTTGCCTGGTTGATAGGACGGTAGTCTTGGACCAACCTATTCGTACCATCTTTCTTCTTGACAAGGAGAGACGGTGCTCCCCAGGCAGAGGAACTGGGTCGGATGAAACCCTTCCTTAAGGATTTATCAATTTCTTACTTAAGCTTGATAAGATGGTACGGAGGCATCTTGTAGGGACGCTTCGCAATAGGGGTGGTGCCAGGCTTCAAGTCAATGATGAACTCGACAGCTCTAGCAGGGGGTATTCCTGGAAGTTCTTCTGGAAAAACATCCGGGAAGTCACAGACAACTGGGATGTTCTCGATCCCCTCAAGTGGAGAAGCGTTCAACGCATTCAAGGCATAAATCCGAGCCTCGGCGTTCTGAGTGATATGAGCTTGATAATTCACTATCTCATTTGATGGGTGCAGAAGGTGTACCACTTTAGTGGCACAATTGATTGAGGCGTAATGAGCCTTCAACCAATCCATTCCCAGAATAAGGTCAATCTTGGAAGATTTGAGGATAATGGGGGACGCGCGGAACTCCAATCCTTCAATTTCAATGGGAACATTATAACTAACCACGGAGGTTCGACATCCACCCGCGGGAGTATGTACCACTAAAGGTGTGCTCATGTACTCACACTTAACGTCATGCATGCGTGCAAAATGCTCTGACATGAATGAATGAGATGCTCCTGAATCAAATAAAACAGAAGCTAGTGCTGAATTAACAAGTAGTGTACCCATGACTGTAGCTGGTTGGTCTGGGTCTTCACTCATATTGACATGATAGGCCTGCTCATGACCATAAGAAGGTCTGGCATTGCTGTATCGAGGCTGAGAATTCCCACGGCCATTACCACGGCCGGCAGAAGGAAGAGCCAACTGATTTTGATTCTAAGAGCAATCTCTGACACGGTGACCTGGCTGGCCACACTTGAAGCAGTGTCCATTGTCAGGACGAGGTACAGGAGCTCCAGGTGCTGGAGCTTGCAGAGGCTGCCTCGGCGGTGGAGGAGGCAGACGTGGTGCAGCATAGGAAGGCCTGTGCGTTGGTGCTGCTAGACGGTACATGCTCTGCGGAATCCAGATGCGACGCTTCTGGGAGGACGAGCCCGAAGATGAGCCCGTCTCACGAGTGCGTCGGGTAGCTTCCATGTGCTTCTTCAATCCAGTCTCGACCATAATAGCCTTATTCACCAAGGTGGCGAAATCAGGGTAGTCTTGAACAAGCAGGGCTAACTGAATGTCATGGTGCAGCCCTTCGCGGAATTTCTCCTGCCTTCATTCATCAGTGGGAACGTCCTCTTCAGCGTAGCGAGACAAGTCCAGAAACTCGCGCTGATAAACTTCCACAGATTTGTTGCCCTGAACAAGACTACGGAACTCGGCCTTCTTCCGAGCTATGACAGCTTGAGGAATATAGCGGGCACGGAAAGCAATCTTGAATTCTGCCCAAGTGACGACAGTACCAGGTGGCAGGGTCTGTCGGTGAGTAGCCCACCACTGTGATGCGGGACCCTTCAGAAGGTATGTCGCAAAGGTGACATAGTTGACCTGGGCGACACCAGCAGACTCCATCTCATGGGAGAAGTCACGCAGCCAATCATCGACATCCAGTGGGTTGACGGTGTTGCGGAAGAACGACTGGTTGAGTCGCATAAATTCTGGCAAGGTGATGGAAGGTAGCGGCTGGTCGGCATTGGGACGGGGGAATTGTTGCATAATCCCCGTCATGAATTGGCGGTTGAGTTCGAACTGTTGCATCATCGCAGCCATATAGTCAGGTGGTGGCGGCGGAGGTGGATTGTTGTCAGCCATCCTGCTAAATCGACAGGGGTAGTTTAGCAGAAGCCAATGCGAGTGTAAAGCGTCATGCATGATGTAACGTGACGGAATTTAAATGGTACAGCAGATGCTTAATAGTAGTCATTAAGTCATACAGATCCATACAGCGTCGGTTACATTCGGGCAGCATAACGGCGCAAATTCAAAAGGTAGACATGCTAGGCGGCGTGCAGGCACGCGGTAAGGAAGTACACAACGAGACATAGCAAAGGCTACATCAACATCGGAGAAAACCACTGAATCGGGGTAGCTGCAAGTGCGGACGACGGACGTTCATCACAGAAGGATCCTGCGCTCCATGTGCACTCTGATGCAGAACCCGGTCTCGAACTGTAAGAAGAGGTCCACGTGCAGGCGTGTGACCTCCCACAGCAGGCCAATCGATCCCTAATGGCATCTCGGTCTTGCTCGGGTAAAGAATGTGCTCCGGATGTATCCCTGCATGAACAGCTGGTAACAACTAAGTCATAGCCTCGTAGAGTCGTGCTCGAGTGGCGAACAACTCGACAGCAAGAGCGCGAACCGTGTGATCCAGAGCCTGAGTACAATGAATCAGAACTCGCTGATCGTAGCGACGAGGCTCGTAAGGGGCACAGACAGCTGTGTAAAATCCAGAAGCATGTCCAGCAGGGGCATACGGAATATAACGATACTCTGAGGCATCCAAGTCAGCACTGAACTGTCCTCGAAGACGTGCGACAGCAGAGTAGGCGGCATCATGGACTGCCATCTCAATCATCACGCCGATACCATGAAAATGGTGTAGCTCAGTGTCTGAGTCATCCTGCTGATCGTAGATGCGAACATCAGCATAGTACTGCTCTTGGTTGAACTCACGATAAACCTCGTAGACCATGTACTCGGGGCACCAGCGGTATCCCATCCTGATCAAGAGGGCGATCAGAACAGCTGGAAACCCAGGGACGTCTCGAGCACAGGTGCGAAGCACAAGCTGTGTCGCCAGGTGAGGTGGAAACAGACGGTCCATCTGAAATAAGAAGATTCAGGATTGTCATTCGACGACAAGAAACATAACAGATCTCGAATGGAAAGTTTAAACAAAACAAAGGAAAGGAAATGATTATCAGACTAATCAGATCAAAGACAGGGAAATCGCACTGAATCCAGCTCTTCGGATGGATGGAATTAACGAGATCCTAAGTGTCGGTGTTAGTAAATTTTATTAAACCCGAATAGAAGAGAGATCAGAGTCCCAGAGTAAAGGTCGAGGAATAAAAGATCCTCATACCACCCAGTTGGCGACGTGGGCCCGTAAGCCACACAGCCGGGTTAGTAAAACAGTTTTTGACTACTAGACTCAACTTCGGCCAAAGAGTTGGATAGGGGGATTCCTAGAGGCAGTCGGCTCTGATACCAACCTGAGACGACCCCGGTTTAATCATGCACTAACCATACACGCAAATGCACACGATCAAGCCTAAGGACTCACTTGAAGATATCACAACACAACTTTAAAACATAAATAAAGTCATACAAGCTTAATATTACAAGCCAGGGCCTCGAGGGATCGAATACATAGCTCGATGGCATACAAGTGTCAGCGGAAGCATCAGATATCTGGATACAGATATATTACAGAACAGAGAGATAAGCCTTCACAGAGGCGGGGCAAAATAAAACTACGATCGAAAAGGCATGGGCCTCCTGCCCTGGACCCTCCGATCCTACTCCTGGTCGTCAGACGGCTCCTCGTAGTAGTAGTACTCTCCGGGCTGTTAGTAGAAGTGGTCGTCGACGGGGACATCTGGCTCCGGGGCTCCGTCGTCTGGTTGCGACAAAGGAATAAAAGGGGAAAAAGGAAAATAAAGCAAACGTGAGTACTCATCCGAAGTACTCAGCAAGCAAGGATCTACACTACATATGCAACATTTTCAAAGGGGGCTGTATATGTGGACTGGGCTGCAGAAATGCCAGAATAAAGGGGGAAAGCCTAGTCCTATCGAAGACTAGCATCTTCAGCATATTCAACAGTCTCGCAGCATTAGAAGAGAGCAGAATAACATAATGTAAAGTATAGTAGTAAAGTCATCAACCTCGGCCAGAGATTCTTCCTCGACTCCCTGCGAGAAAGCAATCCCAGAGCCGTACTATCCAGTTCTCATCTCATGTCATGTTCTAGTTGTACCGATCGGGATACAACTCCGAGTGTCCGTTACCGTAGGACAGGCTATCGATAGAAGTTTCTTCCCTGCAGGGGTGCACCAACTTACCCACCACGCTCGCTTAACTCCGGCCGGACACACTTTTCTGGGTCATGCCCGGCCTCGGCTAAGCAACACGCCGCAACCCGACCTAGGCTTATAAGAGAGGTCAGCACGCGGGACTAAACCTATGCCCCCAGGGGTCTTGGGCCATCGCCCCGGGAACTCCTGCACGTTACGGGGCCACCGAGAGCAGACCTAGCAACCCCTTATACAAGCGCGGTTGCGTTCCCAGTCCAACTCGGTGTGCGCCGCTCCTTACTGACGTCAAATAAGCTTCGGCTGATGTATACGACGCAGAACAGCCATACTATGCCCACGTGATGGTTAGTGCTATCAGGCCAGAGGCCCCTCGGATCAAATATCCAAACCGTAGTGGATTAGGAGCGCGCGGAAACGAGCAGAGACTCACGATCGATGTGACCCCGTCGCCCCGTCTCGAGGACTTGCGGCAAGGGCCAAGAATGCCCGGCCACGCCTCGTAGTTATCTCGCGGGCACCTCTCAGGTCAACCCGACTCCACATCACTTCGCATTCATGCTCGCGCGGGTACCCCTCAGGGTCGACCCGTCTTTAGTATCAAAGTTCAGTAATCAGTCATAGTATCCAAAGTCTCCGTGTGTCTGACACCAAGGGGGAACCCTGAGGAATCACCCTCGAAGGAGTCCCACCTGATGTTCTCGTCAAGGTGAACGAAGGAGGTATCACCCTCGAGGTCCACACTTGAACAGTTGCACGACGATGTCGTTATCGGGGGTGGTGTAGGAGGAATCACCCTCGCTTACCACGACCGATTAACTAACCTACAAGGTTATCATCATAAGTGCTGACGAGGTATCACCCTCGGCACTCGATAGTAACCCAGTAGTGTCGAGCATCTTAGGGGAAGTGACGTGCGGTGCCAGGTTCTAATATTCAATCCCGTTGCTCGGGTCTTCTGAGAGTCCAACGGGGCAGTCGGGACAAGTGGGTCTCTGATCAGGCTCTACCCATCCTATACTAAACAGTTTAGGAGAACAGGCAGGTATCAAAAGTAGGCTACAATAAAACAGGCTATGCAGCAGATATAGGACAACAGTAGCAGCAGTAACTTCTAATGCAAGCATAAGAGAGAAGAGAGTGGGCGATATCGGAATGCTCAAAATGGGGGTGCTTGCCTGTCTGCTCGAAGGCAAGGGTAGGGTCGTCGGGGACGTAGTCGTACTCCGGAGCGGCGTCTGCCTCAGGAGCTACGGCAACGTCGGGGTCTACCGAAAGAGAGGAGGGGGAGGAAACAAGTAAATATAATGCAATCAGATGCAACATAGTGCGTGCGATGCTATGATGAAGTGCAGGGTTGCCTAAATATGCATCTAGGTCATTTTAGTTATTTTTAGGATTAACCGGGGATTTATTAATCGGCATGTGTGCACTATTCATCTACCGGATTCGGGCTCGGAGTTACGAGTTCTTCTACGTAGGAGGTTCCGACATGGAAACAGACGGCACGACCAGACTCGTCTCGTCGTTCTGAGCAACTTTCATGTTTTAACTTTTTTGATCCGAGCTACGGTTTAAAAGTTATTAATTTTCAAAGTTTATTGGATTTTCTGGAATTTATTTAATTTAACAGAAAAAGGAATTATGACGTCAGCATGATGCATTGCTGACATCAGCAAGTCAACAGCGGTTGTACAGGTCAAACCTGACATGTGGGTGTCAGCCTCTGTTATTCTAACAGTGAATTAAATTAATTAACAGGGTTAATTAGGATTGTGGGCCCACATGTCAGTGAGTGATTAGTCTAACTAATCAGTTTTAATTATTAATTCGTTTTATTTAAACTAATAAGTGGTGGGGCCCGCATGTCATAGGCACATAGTGCCCAGTCAGCAGAGTTGACTGAGTCAACTCAGTCAACTGGGGTCCCAGGGCCCACGGTCGGTGACCCAGGGTGGGCCCCACCCGCGCCACGTCAGCGGTGGCCGGCGTCTCGCCGCCGGCGACGCCGGAACGCGGCGGAGATCCTCGGCTCTCGCTGGAATTCATCTACAGAGCACCGTTCGGCGCGCGGCTTGACCCATTCGAACGGGCGCTCGCCCGCGAGTCTAGTGGTGGGGTTGTTTTCGCCGGACCTGGCCGGAAACTTCGCCGGCGTCGAGGTCTGCGGCGGAGCGGCTACGGGCGTCGGCGCAATCGGCGCTACAGCGCGATAGGCAGTAAATGGAGGCGCTGGGGAGGTGCTACGCGCTGCGCTGAGCACAAAGGGGTCGGCCCCGTGACCATTTGGTCACCGGAGAGGCGCCGTCGATGAGCCCCTCGGCGCTGCGTTCGGGCGCGCTTGGAAGAGGTAGCTAGGCTACCCGCCAGGACCAGCAGGGAGTAGGGACGGAAGAGGAGCTCACCGGGGAGGCACAAGGTGGCCCGGTGTAAGGCTTAGTAGCGCAGAGGCGGCGCCGGAGACGAAGAAGGGCGGCGGCGACCAGAGATGGGGACGGAGGAATCCCGGCGCTGTGATGCCTCCCAGCTCCCGCTGCGACCACCAGTGGATGCGGAAGACGTAGACGAAGGCAACGGGCACGGCATCGAGGTGATTCGATGGCCGTGGCCACGGACAAGAGCGAGGCGCGGCGGCGACCGTGTCGGACGTCGATGGATCTAGGGAGGCGAGCAACGGAGAAGGAGGGGAAATGGATGGAGAGGCCAGAGGGAATGGACGGGCTCCTCCTTATCCCCTCCGCGGCTCCTGTTTCGTCGTTGGCGGCGACGTGTCGGCGCCGCGCCGGCGCGCGCGACCTCGGCCAGCGGGAGGGCGACAGCGCGAGGGAGAGAGGTGAGGTGGGCCTGCTGGGCCGGGGTTCGGGGCACTGTGCACTAAGGCCCAGTGCACAATGCCTCGTTTTTATTTTTCTGTTTCTGTTTCTCTTTTTCTTTTATTCTTTTCTGTTTTGATTTAGTTAGGGCACTTTTGCATTTTTGTAAAGTATGAGAGTTGACCCAAATATTGCAATGCAATATTAGCCTTGACCAAAAATTGGTTTGAGCCAAATTGGGTTCCATTTGAAATTGAAATGATTTTAAATGAATTTAATATTGCTGTTTTGATGCTGTTTCAAATTGTTTGGGTCACTTAATTAGTCCAAGTGCTACTGGTGTTATTTTTAGGTGTGCTCTTGGAATATTTGCTAAATAGTGAACATTTTTCCAAAGGTGCTTAAGCAAACTTATTTTGCACTTTTGAATTTGAGTTGATTTCCATAATTGAATTTGATTTGGATCCTTAACCCATGTGACTTGGCACTGCAAATGGTATGACTTGGCAATATTAGCAGTTGATCACAGTGGTAGTTACACAGGGGTGTTACAGGAGGTAGACCGACGGGGACCTCTTTGCTGAGCTGTAGGTAGGGTTGCGGTATATCGTTTGGCCGAGGCCGGGAGTGACCCCGAAAAGTGTGGCCGGCCGGAGTTAAGCGAGCGTGGTGGGTAAGTTGGTGCACCCCTGCAGGAAAGAAAACTTCTATCGATAGCCGGTCCTATGGTAAAGGACACTCGGATTGTATCCCGATCGATACAACTAGAACTTGAGATGACAACTGAATATGATGGCTCCGGGATCGCTTTCTCACAGGGAGACGAGGAAGGATCTCTGGGTGAGACTATTACTTGACACAACCACTACTATTTTATACTGAGCTGATCTACTCTCTTCTGATTGCTGCAAGACCGCTGAAGATGCTAGTCTTCGATAGGACTAGGCCTTCTCTCTATTCTGGCATTTCTGCAGCCCAGTCCACATATACAGCCTCCTTTTGAAAATGTGCATATGTAGTGTAGATCCTTGCTTGCTGAGTACCGCGGAGTACTCACAGTTGCTTTGCATTCTTTTTCTCCCTACATCAGTTTGTCGTGACCAGATGACGGAGCCCCGGATACAGCTACCCCGTCGACGACTACTACTACCACCTCGAGAGTGGTTACTTCTACGAGCTGGCCGACGACCAGGAGTAGGATCGGAGGGTCCCAGGCAGGAGACCTGCGCCTTTCGATCGTAGTGTTTTGTTTTGCCCCGCCTTCTTAAGGCCTCTTTGTTTTATCTTTTATATCTGTACTCAGATATCTGATGCTTCCGCTGATGCTTGTATGACATCGAGCTTATGTATTCGAGCCCTCGAGGCTCCTGGCTTGTAATATAAAGCTTGTATGACTTTAATTATGTCGGTGACAACTTCAGTACCAAGGGCGAGGGACGAAGAGAACCATTTTCCTGCTCGTTAAAACGAGGCGGACCAATCGGCAAGGTTCTCGTCCATCGGTGGTTACCGGAATGTCATCAACCATAGTAACAGGGTCGTACTGACCGAGTTGTGTCTCTAGGTGTTTTCATTAGCAGAGAATTAATATTTCTTAAGTCATATAGATCACAAGAAAGGTTAAACAAAACAATGGAAAGGAAAATGAAATTATCGGATTAAACAGACCAATGAAAAGGAAGAATGTGTCTATTCATAAGAGTTAGGGTATAACCTTTCCAGGGAAAAAGCGGAGCATGATATACATGATAGAGCAGCGAGTTCAAAAGCATTTAGATAAAGGGGCGAGGAAAATCATGATATTACCCATACAACGATGTTTGGATAATTGATGAAGGGACATGCAATGTTGCGTTCCCACTGTTCTCAATGATATTCGGAATACCTTAGTCATGCTCCGTGGTAGCGATAACATGGTGTTTCAATTAAGGGTTGGATCGAAAGATCACAATAGATACGAAGGAACAATTTCAATAATATCAAGGAACTCAATGTAGGATTAAAACATCATCAGGTGAGTGTTGGAGGAAGTCAAGAATGTGGTTGATGATAACACAGATCATCGAGGGACAAGATTGGTATTTCGCATCATGAATTCAATTGATAACTTGGATAAAGTCAAAGTGTTGATGGTGATCACGACAAATTTTGTCGAGAGACTCTATGAAGGTGCCATCGAGCAGTGACGACATCAAGCAAAAGGAAGGATGAAGTGAAAGGCTATGAAAACCACGGATTCGACACAAGCTCGAAATCAAGCTTGTTGTTCGAGGTGAAATGATAAGATGAGGAAGATCGACGCAAGCTTAGCTCGTCGTCGGAAGTTACTCCGGGCTTAAGGACCAGGTAGCACAGTTTAAAGTTGGCACAATAAAAATATAGCCGATCCGGCTAGGAATGATGTGATGGGGTATTAAGCTTCCCAGTAACAAAGTACTAGGAGTATTGAGTCACAGAGCGGAATCGATTCATTGTTCGGTGGTCTCGGTTGACGGCAACCCAGAACCCGTGGAGTGACTATGACAGGGAAAGGTATCACTCCATCGAAAATTCATAGGACGTAGTGCAATAGGACGATATCCTCAAGATAGTAGGGGGGGTAATACACGAGGTAGCTCAGTATAGAGGTTGGACAGGTATCTCGATTCGCAGAAGACAAGTGTTTTAACTTGTCCGCGAAATGGGATCAAAGAAGAACAATCGTGGTCGGAACCACGATTGCAAAAGGGTCAAAACAAAATACAAGATGAATTTATAACAAGGGATTATTATTTTTACGAGCAGCTTCCATGATAAGTTCTACATCGGGTCCATGGGCATGAACACAAAGTTCAAGGTCGACTCCCACTTCTTCAATGAACAACTTCTCATTCACTGCTCTTTGTTAAGAAGGTTTAGAGTTTGAAAGTTTAACTGGTGGAATAACAGAAGGTATGGGACATGAAGCCTGGTGGGTTCTCTCAGCTATTGAAGGCATAGACACTACCCATAGGGGCATTTTTACGGATCTATACCACACGCTTATAGAAGCAACAGACTACATTCCAAAATTGGATATGGAAGAAAAGAATTAAATGATACCGCATTGCCGAAGGCAATAGTAACAGGGGAAGAACTATCAGAGATAGAAGATGAAAAACATTGTCGGATAATAATTCAACAGAAGATCAGGTAGACGACATAGGATCTGACGTGAGTAGCGGTACTCAATCGGAAGAAGAAAGAATGAAACAGCATCAGATTACGAAAACATCGAAACAATCCGACGTTTAAGTACAAAGGAGTTATGGTTCAGAAACGAAGGATTAGAAGCAAAAGCTCTGATCAAAATACGAGTAGGTTGAATAGAGCTAGATGGACAACTTTAGCGTTCCGTCTTGCAGAGATCTCCACTCATGGTTACGGAACATGTCCTGGTCAGTAGTCAGTCCCAAGTCAATAAGGGAAAGGAATGCATTACCTCTCCGTGCCATGCAAGTTGAGTGGATATACAGACGGCAAGAAGTAGAGGATGCTTCAGTGCGAAGGGCAATGTCAACGGGGAAGGAACCGATAAGGTTCTTAGAATAGAAAAGAATCGGTCGGATAATTGTCCACAAAAGGAATCAAGTGATCCGTGAGAACTAACCGGGTAAGGTTTTAACAACTTGTTCCACCTGAGAGTCCTCCGAGAACGGACGGGGGCAAGTACATCGAATTAAGGAAGCACTTGAACAACCCAAGTATAAGATTCAGAGGGTTCGTGATTTCCGAAGCCAGGAGTGGCAATTAGTTCACCTGGGCAGAGGGACGAGTGATTTGCACATGCTTAGTTGGACAATCAATCAATGCTTGATTGGCCGAGAACCAGCTCATGTCCAGAATGGTGACTGAGCTGGTAGGAAAATTTCTAAGAATCGACGGATGATAGGGACTATTCTCATTCATATTGAATCAATTGATTCGGAATGACAATGACAAAGAATGCTAATGAATATTGGGAGACATATGGATTTAACCATATTGCAGACAGTCAAGACTTTCGGGAGCACTAGGTTGCAGAGGATCTTCGGGAGATTGAATTGTACTTCAGAGAATTTGGTGAGACATATGAACAATTGGGAATGCACGGATCCCCGGCAAAGGTAAGGAATTAACCGCAGTGCGAAAGAAGCTGCACGGCAGTAGGCTCAAACGATTCCCGGATTATCGAGAAGTATTACGGGGTATCTCGTACAAAAAGGAGTATCTGGGAATGAAGATACAAACGGCAAAGATGGTTAGTTATGCATGAGGTTTTGTCGGTGGTCAGGAACTGCAAAGCAGTGGCACAGGGTCTCGGTTAGTGTCGAGGAATATCTTCAGAATCTTCTGATGAAGCAGACGATCATGTGTAGCGAACGGGCTCTCCGGGAGGAAGTGGTTACGAGATCCTAATGTCAGAGTTAGCAAAATTATTTAACCCAAATAGAAGAGAGATCAGAGTTCCTAGAGTATAGATGAGGAATAAAAGATCCTAATACCACCCAATTGGCGACGTGGGCCCGTAAGCCACACAACCAAGTTAGTAAAACAGTTTTGGACCACTAGACTCAACTTCGGCCAAGGAGTTGGAAAGGGGGTTCCTACAGACAGTCGGCTCTGATACCAACCTGTGACGACCCCGGCTTAATCGTGGACTAACCATACACGCAAATGCACATAATCAAGCCTAAGGACTCACTTGAAGATATCATAACACAACTCTAAAACATAGATAAATTCATACAAGCTTTATATTACAAGCCAGGGCCTCGAGGGCTCAAATACATAGCTCGATGGCATACAAGTGTCAGCGGAAGCATCAGATATCTGGGTACAGATATATTACAGAAATAGAGGTAAGCCTTTATGAAGGCGGGGCAAAATAAAACTCTACGATCGAAAGGCGTAGGCCTCTTGCCTAGGGCCCTCCGAATCCTACTCCTGGTCGTCGGTCGGCTCCTCGTAGTAGTACTCGCCGGGAGGATAGTAGTAGTAGCTGTAGTCGTCGACGAGGGCAACTGACTCAGGGGCTCCGTCGTCTGGCGGCGTCAATTGGACATGGGGAGAAAAAGAAAATAAAGCAAACGTGAGTACTCATCCGAAGTACTCAGCAAGCAAGGATCTACACTGCATATGCAACATTTTCAAAGGAGGGCTGTATATGTGGACTGGGCTGTAGAAATGTCAGAATAGAGGGGGAAAGCCTAGTCCTATCGAAGACTAGCATCTTCAATCATCTTCATCGGTCTTGCAGCATTAGAAGAGTGCAGATTAACATAATGTAAAGTAGTATTATTGTCATCAACCTCGGCCAGAGATCCTACCTCGACTCCCTGCGAGAAAGCAATCCCAGAGCCATACTATCCATTTCATCTCAAGTCATCAGTTCTAGTTGTACCGATCGGGATACAACTCCGAATATCCGTGTAACACCCCCTGTCATTAGCTACAGTAATCACTTTTGATAATGACATGTCAGCAAGCCTAATAGTGCATAATCTTCATTAGCATCATATTGCATTTCAACTCCCAAGTCAAATTCAAATTTAAATGAAAGTGGAAAATAAAAGTTGTCCAGCATAGAAACTAAAATGTTCAGTAAATAGCAAATATTGCAGAGACTATTCTAAAATTGAAACCAACAATTAATAAATTCATTAGGTGGCACTAACATTACCAAAATAGCAAGGTTTAATACATTCTATTTATTATAAAATTTGTGTGAAGTCCAATTGACTCCAAACTAATTTTTGGTAGTAGTAGAGGATGCCTAGTAATTATTGGAACAATTCCTATGTTTTACAAAAATCATTTTGAGGCCTAACAATTTACTAAACAGAGAAATGTGAATAGATAAAAGAAAAAGACAAAAGAAAACAAAACAGAAAAAAAAAAGAAAAAGAGAAAACCCCCGGCCCAACTGGGCCACGGCCACCAGGCCGGCCCAGCACCCCCCGCGCCTATATGGCCTCCCCCTGGAGACCCCAAACCCTAACCCCCCCACCGACACAATCCCTCCCCCTCGCTTCCCCCCCCCCCCCCTCCCCCCCCCCCCCCCCCCCCCTTTCCCCCCCCCCCCTCCCCCCCCCCCCCCCCCGCCTCGACCCCTCGCTCGAGCTCGCTCACGCCGTCTCTTCGCCCCCCCGCTGCCTCGACTTCTGCGCGTCCCCGTCTCCTCCCCACGAGCTACCACGAGCCTCGCCGCCGAACCCCTGCTCGTGGTGAGAACCCCCCACCCTGTCCTCCCTCGTCTTCCCCTGGTCGCCGCGAGCTGCGCCGGCGCTCGCCGCGCCTCCGCCTCCCCCCTGTCACCTGCATCCCGGCGCGCCCACCGCCGTGCTCCCGCATCGCCGTGCGCCCGCTCCCACGCTCCGGCCGCGCCTGCATCGCCCCGCGCTCACCGCAGTCGGCTGCGCCCTTGTCGCGACCCGTGCGCGCCCGCCTCCCTTGGCCGCGGCCCGCCCATGCCGTCCGCGCGCCCGCACACGCACCTGCCGCGCGCGCCGCACCACTCTCCCCGCTCCCCCCCCTCGCACTCACTGCCCGCTGCTCCTGCCGCGGCCGCGCCTCGCCTCTCTTGCCCGCCGTGGCCGTGCCCCTCGCCGTCGCATCGCCGTCGCCGCGCCAGCGCCCCGTCGCCCCCGCTACCCGCGCCCCGCCACCCTTTCGCCCCTAACCGGCCCCGTGCCCCAGTGCCACTGGCCAGTGGGCCGCACCCCCCTGTGCACTCACAGCCCGGGCCCACGCCCTGAAAAACGAAAAACGAAAAGAATAAAAACTATTAAAATTAATAAATAATTGATTAGTTATTAATTAAGTTAATTAACCCTGTTTAGATTAATCTAATTTAATTAATTATTTTAATTAATGTTAATTAATTAGTTAGTCACTAATTAACTAGCCAGTCTATGACATGTGGGACCCACGTGTCAGGACGCCTGCTGATGTCATGCTAACGTCATGATGACGTCAGCATAACACTGTTTCGGATAATGTTAATTTAAATAATTAATTAAATTCCAGAAATTAATAAAAACTTTAGAAAATCATATTAAATAATCCGTACTCCGATAAATACTTTATACATGAAACTTGCTCAGAATTCCGATACGAACCCGAATACGCCCTCCGTATTCCCGTCAGATGCCTCTAGCTATAAGAACATTGAACTTTTAGACCGTTTTAGTAATGAATAGTGCCCCACATTGATTAAATAAATCCAAATAAATTCCTAAATTAACTAAATCATTTAGTTAGGCAGTAGAACACCCCGGCATATCGTTTAGGCGTCATACATATTGTTTAAATTATTGCCGTGAATTTATTGTATCTCTCCCCCCCCCTCCTTCTCTCTCGATAGACGCCGAGACCGACGATGCTGCACCAGGTACGACTACACTATCGACGAGCAGCCGTTGGCGATCTCTCTCTTTTGCCAGAGCAACCAGGCAAGCCCCCTCCCCCCCCCTTGAGCATCCCAGATATGCCCGTCTATTCTCCTGCTTGCATTAGATTTTGCTACTGTTAATGTATGCTCCTATTCTGATGCATAGCCTGCTGTTGTAACCTGTTCATTTCTACCTTACCTGCCTATGATAAACTGTTTAGTATAGGTTGGTAGTGAACCATCAATGACCCCACCACCTTATCCTTGTTGCCCCTGCTTGATCATCGACGACTCGATCAACGTGATCGTCGACCAGAGACCGACACCTCACTTCACACCCCCTTAGTTGTGCGACTCTGCATAGTTACTATCGAGTGCCTAGGGTGATACCTCGTAACGCACTCCCGATGAATACTCTGCAGTGTACCTGTTCGGTCGTGGTCATCGAGGGTGATTCCTCCTTCTCCACTTCCGATAAGACTCTGTCGTGCAACCCTCAGTGTGAACCTCGAGGGTGATGCCTCATACGTTCACCCTGATGATTTCATCGAGTGGAATCCGCCGAGGGTGATTCCTCGGGTTTCCCCCTTGATGTTATGACCACACGATTACTTGACCTTTGTTACAGGCGGGTCCACCCTGGTGGGTACCCGCTGGGGATCTATGATGTCGGGTGTGCCGGAAGGGCACTCGAGTGTGATATTGTGGCGGAGCATCAGAGACTCTGATTGTCTCTGCGTGATACTAATTGAGCCTATTGGATTTGGGTGTGTGATCTGAGTGGGTCGACGTGCCCTATATGCACTACCACCACGCGGGATAATTGTTATGGGACCCTTTGCGAAGTACGTTTCTCCCGAAAGCTCGTCTGACGTCACGATTCACCGTGCGGGCTGATTGTCGGGATTGGGCTGGATACTTCACTGACGAGCTCAGTGTCGCGCCTGCACCCCGGCCAGTCTCGCAACGCGCAGGGTGCCCAGGGCGATGGCCCAAGACCTCTGGGTGCATAGGTTAGTCCGGCGTGCTGACCTCTCTGCTGAGCCTAGGTAGGGCGTTGCTTCGTGTTGATCTACCGAGGCCGGGCATTACCCAGCAAGTGTGTCCGGCCAGAGTTGATCGAGCGTGTTGGGTAACAGTAGTGCACCCCTGCAGGGATGAATCTTCTATCGATAGCCGGTCCTATGGTAAAGGACGCTCAGTTTGTGTATCCCGATCTACTACTTGAACTGGATACTTGTTACTTAATTGAAGCTTCGGGATCGCTTTCTCGCTTGGGAGTCGAGGAAGGATCTTTAAGCTGTACTTCAACATGTTTGCTAAATAAAATGCTATTCTACTCTCTTCTACTGCTGCAAGATGATGGCCTCGTGAAGATGTTTGAAGATGCTAGTCTTCGATAGGACTAGGCCTTCTCTCTATTCTGGCATTTCTGCAGCCCAGTCCACTTATACAGCCTTTCTCCATTGATAATGTTGCATATGTAGTATAGATCCTTGCTTGCTGAGTACTTCGGATGAGTACTCACGGTTGCTTTACTTTCTCTTTTCCCCATACCCCACCTTGTTGATACATCAGACGATGGAGTCCAGGAGACAGATGCCACCACCGGAGCTTACTACCAGGAGGGTCCAGAGGGTACTTACTACTGGATCGAGCCAGCCGACCAGGAGTAGGATCGGAGGCTCCCAGGCAGGAGGCCAACGCCTTTCGATCTAGTGTCGCTGTTTGTGCTAGCCTTCTTAAGGCAAAACTTGTCTAATTATGTCTGTACTCAGATAATATTTGTATGACTGACTTATGTATTCGGATCTTCGGATCCCTGGTCTGTAATATTGTGGACCTCCGTTTAAATTGTGTTAGAGTTGTGTTGTGATATCTTCCCGTGAGTCCCTGTGCTTGATCGTACACGTTTGCGTGTATGATTAGTGTACGATTGAGTCGGGGGCGTCACAAGTTGGTATCAGAGCCGACTGCCTGTAGGAAGCCCCCTTTCAATTCCTTGGCCGAAGTTGAGTCTAGAAACCAGAAAACTAATTTACTAACTTGGATGTGTGGCTTACGGGCCCACGTCGCCAACTGGGTGGTATTATGATCTTTTATTCCTCGTCTATACTCTGGGACTCTGATCTCTCTTCTACTCGGGTTAAATAAATTTTACTAACACCAACACTTAGGATCTCGTAAATCCCGTCTACCCGGAGAGCTGGATATCTGTGCGATTTCCCTGTCATTGATCTGATTAGTCTGGTAATCATTTTCCTTTCCATTGTTTTGTTTAACCTTTCTCTCCGAGTTGTGTTAAACTTCTCATTGTCATTTGACAAATCTGAATTTCCTCTGTTTCAGATGGACCGTTTGTTTCCACCACGTCCTACGACACAGCTTGTGCTTCGCACTTGGGCTCGTGATGCCCCTGGGTTTCCAGCTGTCCTGATCGCTCTCATGACCAGACTTGGCTACCGTTGGTATCCTGAGTACTTGGTTTACGAGGATTACCACGAGTTCAACCAGGAGCAGTACCATGCTGATGTTCGTATCTATGATCAGCAAAATGACTCAGACACCGAGCTACACCTTTTCCACGGTATCGGCATGACGATTGAGATGGCATTCCATGATGCCGCCTACTCTGCTGTCGCACGTCTCCGAGGACAGTTCAGCGATATCTTGGATGACTCTGAGTTCCGATACATTTCGTATGCCCCTGGTGGAGATGCTACTGGATACTACACAGCTATCTGTGCCCCGTACGAGCCTCGTCGCTATGACCCGCGCGTTCTGATTCAGTGCACTCAGGCTCTGGATCGCACTGTTCGGGCTCTTGCCGTCGAGTTGGTTGCCACTCGAGCACGTCTCTACGATGCTATGACGCAGTTGCTACCCGCTGTTCGCGCAGGGATACATCCTGAGCACATCCTTTACCCGCGCAGGACTCGGATGTATGCTGGTATTGATTGGCCTGCTGTTGGAGGTCATACACCCGCACGTGGACCTCTTCTTACAGCTCGAGACCGGATTCTGCATCAGAGTGCACATGGAGCGCAGGATCCTTCCGCGACGAACATTCGTCGTCATCACTTGCAGTTACCCCGTTTCAGTGGTTTTCTCCGACGTTGATGTAGCCTTTGCTATGTCTCGTTGTGTACTTCCTTACCGCGTGCCTGCGTGCCGCCTAGCATGTCTAGCTTTTGAAATTGCGCCGTTATGCTGTCCGCATGTACTCGACTCTGTGTATGGATCTGTATGTCTTAATTGACTACCGTTATGAATCTGTTACACTACTTAAATTGTTGTCGAGTTACATCATGCTTGTCACTAAACGCTCGCAATTGCTTTTACTAAACTACCCCCTGTTGATACTTAGCAGGATGGTTAGACCAGGTGGTCGTGGTCGTGGTCGTGCCCCTGAACGCCCACCACCGCCAGACTATATGGCAGCCATGATGCAACAATTTGAGCTCAACCGCCAGTTCATGACTGGAATCATGGCTCAGTTTCCACATCAGAACAACCAGAACCAGAACCCAGCTTCAATAACTTTGACAGAGTTTATGCGGCTCAACCCAACTCAGTTCCACAACTCTGACAAGCCACTGGATGCTGATGACTGGCTCCGTGACATCACTCACGAGCTGGAGTCAGCTAATGTCGCCCCTGCCAACTTCATCAACTTCGCGGCCTTTTTCTTAAAAGGCCCCGCTGCTCAATGGTGGGACACACACAAGCGTACTCTGCCTATTGGAACAGTCATCACCTGGTATGAGTTCCAGGCTGCTTTTCGTACACGTTACATCCCTCAGGCAATTATGGAACGCATGAAGACCCAGTTCCGTAACCTCACTCAGGGTAACAAGACTGTCGAAGCTTATCAGCGGGAATTTCTAGACCTCTCCCGCTATGCTGAAGAAGACATCGCCACAGATGCACGCAGACAAGAGAAGTTCCGTAGTGGACTACATCCCGACCTCAAGCTTGCACTAGCTGCTCAAGACTTCAACGACTTTTCAACTCTAACGAACAAGGCTATTCTTGTTGAGACCGCTCAGATGGAATACAAGGACTCGCAGAAGCGCTATCGTGATGCTGGCTCATCTTCGGGCTCAGCATCGAAGCGTCGAGTTTGGATTCCCAACAATGCGATCCGTTCCAATACCTCTGCGCCAAAGAACAACTATGCTGCACCACGTCTGCCTCCTCCACCACCGAGGCAGCCAAAGGCTCAAGCTATTCAAAACAATGCTCCTCTTCGTCCTGAAGATGGTCTGTGCTTTAAGTGCCGCAAACCAGGTCACCAGGCTAAAGACTGCCGCCAGAATCAGAATCAGTTAGCCTTTCCTCGTACTGGCCGTGGCAATGGTCGTGGCAACAATCAGACCCGCAACTATAATACTGGATCTGCTGCACATGGTCGTGGACACGCTTATAACATTGACATTGAAGAAGTCCAGGATCAACCTGCTACTGTGATGGGTACCCTTCTTGTTAACTCAGTACCTGCTTCTGTTTTATTTGATTCAGGAGCATCACATTCATTCATCTCTGGAAAATTAGCATTTATGCATGGCATTTGATATGAGAAAATGCATACTCCGTTAGTCATTAAAACTCCCGGAGGTCACTGTCATGCTGACGTAATAGCAACTGACGTTACCGTCGAAATTAAAGGGTTGGAATTCCTTGCATCGCCCATCGTCTTGAAATCTTCCACCATAGACCTCATACTTGGAATGGATTGGTTGAAAGCTCACATTGCTTTGATCAATTGTGCCACTAAAGTCGTCCAACTTCTTCACCCCACCGATGAGATAGTGAACTATACCGCCCGCATTACACGGGACGCCGAAGCTCAGATATATGTTATGAATGCTTTGAACGCCTCACCTCTGGAAGGGATCGAGAACGTTCCTGTCGTTCGAGATTTTCCAGAAGAACTTCCAGGAATACCCCCGGCTAGGGCTGTCGAGTTTGTCATTGACTTGAAGCCGGGCACCGTCCCTATTGCCAAGCGACCTTATAAGATGCCTCCGCATCACCTACTCGAGCTTAAGGAAGAAATCGACAAGTCGCTTAAGAGTGGTTTCATCCGCCCCAGTTCCTCTGCTTGGGGAGCACCTTCACTCTTCGTTAAGAAGAAGGATGGAACTAACCGTTTGGTTCAGGATTATCGGCCCATTAACCAAGCCACAATCCAGAATAAATACCCACTGCCCCGGATCAATGATCTTTATGATCAACTCGCTGGATCATCGGTGTTCTCTAAACTCGACTTGAGGTTGGGTTATCACCAGATCCGTGTCCGTGAAGAGGATACTCCCAAGACTGCATTCGTCACTCGATATGGCTCCTATGAATACACCGTCATGTCATTTGGCCTAACGAATGCTCCATCAACTTTCTCCCGTCTGATGAATTATATATTCATGGATTACCTCGACAAATTCGTCGCGGTGTATTTGGATGATATCCTGATATATTCTAAGAATAGAAAAGAACATGCTGAACACCTCCGTTTGGTACTAGAAAGGCTCCGAGAACACCAGTTGTATGCCAAGTATTCCAAATGTGAACTTTGGTTTTCTGAAGTAACTTACCTTGGTCATGTGATTTCCAAGGATGGAATTGCTGTTAACCCCGAACGAGTTCAGGCTATTCTTGACTGGACTCCCCCGAAGAATGTCAAGCAAGTCAGAAGTTTTCTCGGACTTGCTAGTTATTGCCGTCGATTCGTTGAGAACTTTTCCAAGATTGCAAAACCATTGACAAATCTGCTTCACAAAGGTGTTAAATTTGAGTGGACAGAAAAATGTCAAGAAAGCTTTCAGACACTAAAAGATAAATTGACATCTGCCCCAGTATTAGCATCCCTGGATTCCCAAAAGGATTTCGTGATATACTGTGATGCCTCCTGTCAAGGATTAGGCTGTGTCCTAATGCAAGAACGCAAGGTGATTGCTTATGCCTCCCTACAATTGCGTCCTCACGAAGAAAATTACCCAGTGCACGATCTCGAACTTTCTGCGGTTATTTATGCCCTGAAGCTATGGCGACATTACCTTCTCAGTAACCGTTGCGAGATATATACGGATCATCAAAGTTTGAAGTATTTGTATACTCAACCAGATATGAACCTTCGTCAACAAAGATGGCTCGAGACAATTGCCGATTATGATATGAATATCTCATATACCCCTGGCAAGGCAAATGTAATGGCCGATGCTTTGAGCCGTAAGGCTTATTGCAGCAACCATGTGGTTCAGGAATCACAACCTATTCTTTATGAAGAGCTTCGCAAATTGAACCTCCATATAGTTCCACAGGGTTATCTCAATACCCTCGTTGTCGAGCCAGATTTAGAACACAGCATCAAAACTATGCAACGGTATGACTCTGAAGTTGAAAGGATCAAGCGATACCTTGAAAAAGGAAAACCGTCGGAGTTCCATCTTGATAATGATGGGATCCTATTTTTCCAACACCGTCTCTTCGTACCTAAGTTCAAGGATGAGAGAGAACACATTATGATGGAAGCTCATGACACTCCTCTGTCAATTCATCCTGGTAGCACAAAGATGTACCGTGACATTTGTCAGAGATACTGGTGGCCTAATATGAAGCGAGATATTGCTCGTTATGTTTCTGAGTGTGATGTTTGCCGCCGCGTTAAAGCTCAACATCAAAGGCCCGCAGGAACTCTGCAACCCCTTGCAATTCCTGAATGGAAATGGGACAAGGTCCAAATGGATTTCATTACTGGTTTTCCCAAATCCCAGAAGGGTCATGATGCTATTTTTTTCGTTATTGACCGATTCTCTAAGGTTGCTCACTTTCTGCCAGTTAAAGAGACAATCACTGCTAGCCAATTAGCAGACTTGTATGTTTCCCGAATTGTGTCACTCCACGGTGTTCCGTTGGAAATCAGTTCTGATCGTGGCAGCCTCTTCACCTCCAGATTCTGGAATAGTTTCCAAGAAGCTATGGGAACACATCTGTCTTTCAGCACCGCTTTTCACCCTCAGTCACAAGGTCAAGTTGAACGAGTTAATCAAGTGCTCGAAGATATGCTTCGAGCTTGTGTCATCTCCTTCGGTAAGAAATGGGAGGAATCTCTCCCGTATGCCGAATTCTCTTACAACAATAGCTATCAGGCTAGTTTGAAGATGGCACCATTTGAAGTTCTATACGGTCCTAAGTGTCGAACCCCTCTGAATTGGTCAGAAACTGGGGAACGCTCACTTGTCGGACCGGACATTATTCAGCAAACAGAAGACCAAGTCCGCATTGTCCGTGAACATTTGAAAATTGCTCAGTCTCGTCAGAAGAGCAACTATGACCGAAAACACCAGGAAATGGTCTATCAACCTGGCGAGCAAGCTTACCTCCACGTCACTCCATTGAAAGGCACTCATAGGTTCGGAATTAAAGGCAAGTTAGCTCCTCGCTACATTGGCCCGTTCCGTATTCTTGCCCGTCGAGGAGAAGTGGCATATCAATTGCAGTTGCCGCCTAATCTTTCCCAAGTACATGATGTCTTTCATGTATCCCAACCCCGTCGCTGCTTCAAGGATCCTATTCGAGCTGTGGATCACGAAGTGCTTGAATTACGGGAAGATCTGTCTTATCCAGAATACCCCATCCGTATTCTTGATGAAGCTGAACGTCGGACTCGTCAAAAGTCAATCAAATTCCTCAAAGTTCAGTGGTCAAATCATTCTGAAGATGAGGCCACTTGGGAACGCGAGGATCATCTTCGTGAAGAATACCCCTCTTTCTTTCAGTCTTCCTCTTAATTCTCGGGACGAGAATTCTTGATAGATGAGGAGAGTTGTAACACCCCCTGTCATTAGCTACAGTAATCACTTTTGATAATGACATGTCAGCAAGCCTAATAGTGCATAATCATCATTAGCATCATATTGCATTTCAACTCCTAAGTCAAATTCAAATTTAAATGAAAGTGGAAAATAAAAGTTGTCCAGCATAGAAACTAAAATGTTCAATAAATAGCAAATATTGCAGAGACTATTCTAAAATTGAAACCAACAATTAACAAATTCATTAGGTGGCACTAACATTACCAAAACAGCAAGGTTTAATACATTCTATTTATTATAAAATTTGTGTGAAGTCCAATTGACTCCAAACTAATTTTTGGTAGTAGTAGAGGATGCCTAGTAATTATTGGAACAATTCCTATGTTTTACAAAAATCATTTTGAGGCCTAACAATTTACTAAACAGAGAAATGTGAATAGATAAAAGAAAAAGACAAAAGAAAAACAAAAAAGAAAAAAAAAAAAAAAGAGAAAATCGGCCCAACTGGGCCACGGCCAGGCCGGCCCGCACCCCCGCGCCCTATATGGCGCTCCCCTGGAGACCCCAAACCCTAACCCCCCCCACCGACACAATCCCCTCCCCTCGCTTCCCCCCCTCCCCCCCGATCCATTACTGGATCGGGCCGAACCCCGCGCGCGTGGACGCCGCCTCGACCCCTCGCCCGACGCCACTCGACGCCGCCGTCTCGCCCCCGACGCCGCCTGCCGTCGACTCGCGTCCCCGTCTCCTCCCCGACGAGCTACCACGAGCCTCGCCACCCGAACCCCTGCTCGTGGGTGAGAAACCCCCCCCCCCCCACGTCCAGCCTCCCTCGTTGTTCCCCCGGTCGCCGCGAGCTGCGCCGGCGCTCGCCGCGCCTCCGCCTCCCCTCTGTCACCTGCATCCGCGCGCGCACACCGCCGTGCTCCCGCATCGCCGCGCGCCCGCCCCCACGCTCCGGCCGCGCCTGCATCGCCCCGCGCTCACCGCAGTCGGGCTGCGCCCTTGCGCGACCCGTGCGCGCCCGCCTCCCTTGGCCGCGGCCCGCCCATGCCGTCCGCGCGCCCGGCACGCACCTGCCGCGCGCCCGCGGCCACTCGCCCCGCTCCCCCCCCTCACACTCACTGCCCGCTGCTCGTTTGCCGCGGCCGCGCCTCGCCTCTGGCTTGCCCCGCCGTGGCCGTGGCCTCGCCGTCGCATCGGCCGGCGCCGCGCCCGCCCATCGCCCGCTAGCCCTCGCCCCGCCACCCGTTCGCCCGCTAACCGGCCCCCGTGCCCAGTGCCACTGGCCAGTGGGCCGCACCCCCTGTGACACTGACAGCCTGGGCCCACGCCCTGGAAAACGAAAATCGAAAATAAAAATAAAAATAAAAACTATTAAAATTAATAAATAATTAATTAGTTAATTAACCCTGTTTAGATTAATCTAATTTAATTAATTAGTTTAATTAAATGTTAATTAATTAGTTAGTCACTAATTAACTAGCCAGTCTATGACATGTGGGACCCACGTGTCAGGACGCCTGCTGATGTCATGCTAACGTCATGATGACGTCAGCATAACACTGTTTCGGATAATGTTAATTTAAATAATTAATTAAATTCCAGAAATTAATAAAAACTTTAGAAAATCATATTAAATAATCCGTAACTCCGATGAAAATACTTTATACATGAAACTTGCTCAGAATTCCGATACGAACCCGAATACGCCCTCCGTATTCCCGTCAGATGCCTCTAGCTATAAGAACATTGAACTTTTAGACCGTTTTCAGTAAATGAATAGTGCCCCACATTGATTAAATAAATCCAAATAAATTCCTAAATTAACTAAATCATTTAGTTAGGCAGTAGAACACCCCGGCATATCATTTAGGCATGTCATACATATTGTTTGCATTATTACCGTGAATTTATTGTTTCTCTCCCCCCCCCCTCCTTCTCTCTCTTTTGTCAGAGCAACCAGGCAAGCCCCCCCTTGAGCATCCAGATATCGCCCAGTCTATTCTCCTGCTTGCATTAGATTTTGCTACTGTTAATGTATGCTCCTATTCTGATGCATAGCCTGCTGTTGTAACCTGTTCATTTCTACCTTACCTGCCTATGATAAACTGTTTAGTATAGGTTGGTAGTGAACCATCAATGACCCCACCACCTTATCCTTGTTGCCCCTGCTTGATCATCGACGACTCGATCAACGTGATCGTCGACCAGAGACCGACACCTCACTTCACACCCCCTTAATTGTACGACTCTGCATAGTTACTATCGAGTGCCTAGGGTGATACCTCGTAACGCACTCCCGATGAATACTCTGCAGTGTACCTGTTCGGTCGTGGTCATCGAGGGTGATTCCTCCTTCTCCACTTCCGATACGACTCTGTCGTGCAACCCTCAGTGTGAACCTCGAGGGTGATGCCTCATACGTTCACCCTGATGATTTCATCGAGTGGAATCCGCCGAGGGTGATTCCTCGGGTTTCCCCCTTGATGTTATGACCACACGATTACTTGACCTTTGTTACAGGCGGATCCACCCTGGTGGGTACCCGCTGGGGATCTATGATGTCGGGTGTGCCGGAAGGGCACTCGAGTGTGATATTGTGGCGGAGCATCAGAGACTCTGATTGTCTCCGCGTGCTACTAATTGAGCCTATTGGATTTGGGTGTGTGATCTGAGTGGGTCGACGTGCCCTATACGCACTACCACCACGCGGGATAATGGTTATGGGACCCTCTGCGAAGTACGTTTCTCCCGAAAGCTCGTCTGACGTCACGATTCACCGTGCGGGCTGATTGTCGGGATTGGGCTGGATACTTCACTGACGAGCTCAGTGTTGCGCCTGCACCCCGGTCAGTCTCGCAACGCGCAGGGTGCCCAGGGCGATGGCCTAAGACCTCTGGGTGCATAGGTTAGTCCGGCGTGCTGACCTCTCTGCTGAGCCTAGGTAGGGCGTTGCTTCATGTTGATCTACCGAGGCCGGGCATTACCCAGCAAGTGTGTCCGGCCAGAGTTGATCGAGTGTGTTGGGTAACAGTAGTGCACCCCTGCAGGGATGAATCTTCTATCGATAGCCGGTCCTACGGTAAAGGACGCTCAGTTTGTGTATCCCGATCTACTACTTGAACTGGATACTTGTTACTTAATTGAAGCTTCGGGATCGCTTTCTCGCTTGGGAGTCGAGGAAGGATCATTAAGCTGTACTTCAACATGTTTGCTAAATAAAATGCTATTCTACTCTCTTCTACTGCTGCAAGATGATGGCCTCGTGAAGATGTTTGAAGATGCTAGTCTTCGATAGGACTAGGCCTTCTCTCTATTCTGGCATTTCTGCAGCCCAGTCCACTTATACAGCCTTTCTCCATTGATAATGTTGCATATGTAGTATAGATCCTTGCTTGCTGAGTACTTCGGATGAGTACTCACGGTTGCTTTACTTTCTCTTTTCCCCATACCCCACCTTGTTGATACATCAGACGATGGAGTCCAGGAGCCAGATGCCACCACCGGAGCTTACTACCAGGAGGGTCCAGAGGGTACTTACTACTGGATCGAGCCAGCCGACCAGGAGTAGGATCGAAGGCTCCCAGGCAGGAGGCCAACGCCTTTCGATCTAGTGTCACTGTTTGTGCTAGCCTTCTTAAGGCAAAACTTGTCTAACTATGTCCGTACTCAGATAATATTTGTATGACTGACTTATGTATTCGGATCTTCGGATCCCTGGTCTGTAATATTGTGGACCTCCGTTTAAATTGTGTTAGAGTTGTGTTGTGATATCTTCCCGTGAGTCCTTGTGCTTGATCGTACACGTTTGCGTGTATGATTAGTGTACGATTGAGTCGGGGGCGTCACGGTCCGTTACCGTAGGACAGGCTATCGATAGATTAGTTCTTCCCTGCAGGGGTGCACCAACTTACCCACCACGCTCGATTAACTCCGGCCGGACACACTTTTCTGGGTCATGCCCGGCCTCGGCCAAACGATACGCCGCAACCCAACCAAATACTTAACAGAGAGGTCAGCACGCCGGACTAAACCTATGCCCCCAGGGGTCTTGGGCCATCGCCCCGAGAACTCCTGCACGTTGCGAGGGCGACCGAGAGCAGACCTAGCAACCCCTTAATACAAGCGCAGTTGTTTAACCAGTCCAACTCGGCGCGCGCCGCTCAGTCGCTGACGTCCATTAAGCTTTGGCTGAAGTGTACGACGCAGAACGCCCATACTATGCCCACGTGATGGTTAGTGCTATCAGGCCAGAGGCCCCTCGGATCAAATATCCAAACCGTAAGTGTGTTGGTAGTGCTGTAACGAGCAGAGACTCACGAAAGATGTGACCCCATCGCCCCGTCTCGAGGACTTGCGGCAAGGGCTAGGAATGCCCGGCCACGCCTCGTGTTCAACCCTCGGGCACCATCCAGGTCCACCCGATTCCACATCACTCGCTATTAAGCTCGCGCGGGTACCCCTCAGGGCCGACCCGTCTTTAGTATCATGTTTCAGTGTAAGTCACAGTATTAACAGCAACCGTGTGTCTAACACCAAGGGAACCCTGAGGAATCACCCTCGATGGAGTCCCACCTAATGTTCTCGTCAAGGTGAACGAAGGAGGTATCACCCTCGAGATCCACACTTGAACAGTTGCACGACGATGTCGTTATCGGGGGTGGTGTAGGAGGTATCATCCTCGCTTACCACGATCGAATAACTAACCTACAAGGTTAACATCAGAAGTGATGACGAGGTATCACCCTCGGCACTCGATATTAACCCAGTAGTGTCGAGCAGTTAAGGGGAAGTGACGTGCAATGTCGGGGCCAGGTCTTCGATCCCGATGATCGGGTCTTCTGAGAATCCAGCGGGGCAGTCGGGATAAAGTGGGGTCTCCGATAGGTCTCTACCCAGCCTATACTAAATAGTTTAGGATAACAGGTAAGTATCAACAGCAGGTAACAATAAACAGACTATGCAACAGATATAGGATACAGTAGCAGCAGCAGATTCTAATGCAAGCATAAGAGAGAAGAGAGTAGGCGATATCAGAATGCTCAAAATGGGGTGCTTGCCTGGTTGCTCTGCGGCAAGGGCAAGGTCGTCAACGGTGTAGTCGGCCTCCGGAGCTGCGTCGGCCTCGGGGACGACGTCGGTGTCGAGGTCTATCGAGAGAGAAGAGGGGGAGGAAACAAGTAACAACCACGCAAGCAAAGCATCACAAACATAACGAGGCGATACGCGGTGCCAGGTGTGACCTAACGTGGTTCTAGGTGTTACCGGCGAAGGGAAAGAACATTTGGAAAGGTATTCCCGGCTTCCGGCATTTTCGAACAGACGAACCAGAGAGGAAAGGTTGCATGTTCGCTATGCTAGGGATGCATGGCAGACGAACAGACTGCGCATTCGGATTCGTCTCGTCGTTCTGAGCAACTTTCATGTAGAAAGTTTTTCGATCCGAGCTACGGTTTATTTTATACGAATTTTCAAAGATTTTAGTAATTTCTGGAATTATTTTTATTAACAGAAATGAATTTATGACGTCAGCATTATGTCAGGATGACGTCAGCAGTCAACAGAGATGCTGACTAGTCAAACCTGACATGTGGGTCCAGTGGACCCACATGTCAGCCTCTGTTAGCCTAACAGTGAGTTAAACTAAACTAATGGAATAATTAGAGGGGTGGGCCCCTGATGTCAGTGTCTGTTTAATTAACAGATTAGCTTTAAAAACCTAATTGGTTTAATTAACGAAGGGGGCCCACCAGTCAGTGTCTTAGGGTGAATAGTAATGGTGTTGACTGGTCAACGAAGTCAAACCTCGCAGGAGGACCCACCAGTCAGTCTCACAGGGCGGGCCCCACCACTGGCCAGGTCAGCTCCGGCGAGCTCGCGCGCGGCGACGAACTCCGGCGAGCTCGGAATCCGTCTACGGTGCATCTTTTCGAGCGCGGTTAGTTGCCCTGGAACGGCCACTTCATGGCGCGTCCGGTGGTGGCAGTGGTCGGACCTGGGGAGGCCGGAATGCTCGCCGGCAATGACGTCGGGCGGTGGCGGTTTCGGGTGGTGTTCGGGATCGCGGCAGCGGGGTGATTTCGGGCGCGTGATCTAGCTAGGCGGCATCTCCGTGGCACGGCGAGTTCAACGAGCACACACCTGTGACCATTTGGTCATAGGAGGCTCGCCGGCGATGCGCTGTGCGGCGGCAGGTTCTCGGGCGCACTCGGGTTTGAGCCTAGGAGCTCGCCCGAGGCCAACTGGTGAGGGCGCGCGCCTCCCTGGTGTTCCAGGAGCACGGCGATGCGAGCAGGCAGCGAGGAGGGGCACGGGGACCGCGTCAGCTGCGGATCAGGCGGCGGCCGGAGCACGGCAATGGCGCGCGGCGGCGCTAGCTAGCTACGGCCGCGGAAAGGGAGCTCGGACGAGGGAGAGAGAAGACGGAGCTCACCGCGTGGACACGAGGGGGTCCGACGAAAGCTTAGTAGCCGCAGGGGAGGGAGATCGACGGCGGTGAGGTTTCGACGGCGGCGGGTGCTGACGGAGATGAGGGGGTCACTGCGCTGCTCCCCGGGTCGATGTAGAGCTCCAGCTCGACGAAGTCAAGGGCCCCGGAACGCAAGGACACGAAGGCGAGGTCGGAGGGGCTCGGTGGCCGCGTCTGCGAGCGGCGAACGGCGGCGACCGCGCTCGGTCGCGGCGGATCTGGCGAAGGGGGAAAGGGGAGGAGAGCGAGCAGGAGAGGGGGAAGTGAACTAGGGTTCGTCGGGGAATCGCTGGGGATGCTCTTATCCTCCTCGCAGCGGCAGCGGCGCCGGGGGATGGGCGACAGCTGCCCATCGCCGGCTCGGGTGCGCGCACGCGCTGACACGGGGAGGAGGGAGAAGGAGGAGAGAGACAAGCCGCGGTGGGCTGGGCCACGGGCACTGTTGCTTCGCCCAGTGGCCAGGTAAGCCTTTGTTCTTTAGCTTTATTCCTGTTTTCTGTTTTTTCCTTTTTATTCATTGACAGAAATTGTCTAGAAATAATTAGGGCTGCCAAAACACTTTTGATAAATGTGGGACTAGGCCAAATAAATACTTCGTGAATTTTGGCACTGCCACAAAATATTTCAGGGCATTTGGAGGTGGCTAGGTATTTTTAGAAATTGAATAAGGCAAGATATATGCTGTTGGACCACCAAAATAAAATCCAGGGGCATTCTGGGAGTTTTGGTAAGGTTGGTACCAATTTTATAATTGCCTCGAGATTATTTGCAACAACAGGAACATTTTTGTTTTGATGTTTGATGAAATAATTATTTGACTTGCATTTTGAATTTAAAAATGACTTTGATTTTTGGACAAGTGGCAGATTAGCTTAGTGATCAAGATGACAAGGCAACTTAATTAGCTTAATGACAGGGTTAACATCTGGGGATGTTACAGCCGGGTCCGACATTGCGGGCGTGCTCGGACGTCCCATATCTGTCTCATATTTGGGCTCCATATGAGGAGTGTCGGCCAGTCCGGGCGTTTGAGACCCGTTTGAGACGCCCGTCTGGGTTAGATTTTCGTGACCGATGAGTGACCTGGCGGGCCGCCGGCGTTTGGGAAGCATTTTGGGTGCCCGGGTGTAGATGCTCTTATCATGTTGAAGCGTTCACACACGCACCCCCCCAATCGAGTACCATCAACTTCGCAAGATCCCGCGAACCAACCTGTGGTTGGATGATTAGATGGACAGTGGTATCTTTAACCCATCAGGGTTCAAGTCTTGGTGCTCGCATTTGTATATATTTATTTTAGGATTTTCAGCGATACGCGTTCAGTGGGAGGAGACGTTCCCGTCGACTACGAGGCGCCTATGATGACTTCGTAAAATCTTAAGATGATGTGCCGGCTCGATCTCTCAGAGTGCTCATAAGGATAGGGTACACGTGCGTGCCTTTATAAAGATAAATGTATGCCAATATATATATATATATATATGAGCGCCCGTGGCTGTACCGATGTTCGAAATTCGAAGGAGACTTCCCAAGATCCCTCGGGCGTATGTACGTGCACTGCAACTGTAAAAAAACACATGGTTGGCAGGCAGGTGACCTGTAGTCCGATCGAGTAGCCGTGCGACCACCGCCGCAGGCCGCGGACACGCACGCCGAGCCGATCCTCCCGCCGTACGTACGGATCTCGCTCGCTCGCGCGCGCGGTCGACATGCGAGACAGCGACGGCAACCCAAGCACGGACCATCCAAAGCGGTCGTGGCCACGTCGCGCGCCCTCTCACGCCATGGCACCTGCACGTACGCGTCCTCGGCAGCGAGATCGACCGGTCGGCACGCGCCTTTTCCCCGGGCAAATACTCGCGTCGGCCGCCGCGCTGCGCCCTCGCCGTGGCGCCACGCGCCGGCGCCTGATTCGGGCTCGCGCGATCAGATCATTGCCGGAAAGCTGGGAAAGCGTGCTGAACTCTTTTCGGCGGGCAGGTGTCTAGTGGGTTGGTTACTACGATCCGCTCCGGACGTTGGGTTGGTCTCCACGTGTGCGGCGTGTACCGGCCGCCGAATCATCGATCAAACAGTCTGCGGTGTGGGCAGAAATAACGTAGAATATGTGCGAGAGGATAAGCGCTGGCCGCCGGAGAAGCGGCGGGGCAGCGGGCGAATCTTCTGGACGAATGCCGAGCTCGCAACCGCGGCGACAGCAACAGCGACAGCACGAGGCACGAGAAGATGGGACGGTGAGTGATTCCACGGAACCGTTGGCCGCTTTCTGGCGCGCCATCATTACGTGGTCGTGGTGGATGGATCGTCTTCGCAAGCAAAGGGAGTCGGAAAAGGTTCATTTTACAGTCGAACAGGTGACGGTTCTTACCACTCCGGGAGGAGCTTGCCGCTCCTTGTTTGTTGGCAAATTCTAGAGCCGTGAACGATTTGTCATCAAGCACCGAATAACCGAAAATTAATAAGTTACTTTTGCACCGAAACCGGCCCTCCCGTTGGTGAAAACGGCCCAAACACGTAGCGCGTGTCAAGTAAAACCAGGTTTGCACCAAAGATAGGGTGTGATCTAAAGTGACGCTTCACTTCACTCTAGGACGCAGCTACTGTAGCCACCCACGTACTGTTCGTCGGTTGGTGCACATGCATCGTTGCGTTGCGCGCCCGAGAAACACATGGTCCTCGCTTGCCGTACCAGCCGTGCCCGTGCGTCCACCGCCGCGGGCGGCGCGGCCACGCACCACCGGGACCGATCCTATCCTTTCCCCGGACGCATTTTCCCCGCCGCAGAAAAGCACCCCGTGTCGCGAGGCCCATGCTCCGTACGTCCCGCTCGCGGTCGATCGACATGCGAGACAACGACGCCCGGCCACGCAGCCAACGGAGCGAGCCACGCGCCCTCCCCGCCACGGCACACGTCGCCGGCCGAGGCGTATCGTCACGCGTCTTTCCACCAGCTGGGACTCGAGTCGGCTCGGACGATCGATCACCGCGCCGGTACAGTGACAGAGCTGGGGAAGCGTGCTCCGCGGCTTTTCGGCGGGCATGTGTCCGGTCACCCTGCCGCCAGATGCGGCGGTTGCGATCGGGCGGTTGGCCGAATTAAGCAAGCAGGCGAACAGTGGCGTGGGCAACAAAAATGCGTCGTCGAGTAGAATATGTGTGAGGCGGCGAGAGGATAAGCACGGGCCGCCGGAGAGGAGAAGCGGCGAGGCAGCGGGCGAATCTTCCCGACGAATGCCGAGCTCGCTCGCACGCGGCCGCGGTGACCGCGACGGGAGTCGTCGTCCGTTTCTGGCGCTTGCATCAGTGCTAGCGTGGTCATCTGCAGAAGAAACGGAGGAAAAAACAGCTCGTTTCACGGTCGAACAGCTTGCGATCGACTTCCGATTTTTACCACCCGGGGATCATCGACTTCCGCTGGCGATCGTGACTGCACGTACGTAGCTGGCCGGCTAGTGGCTACAGCATGTTACTATCTGGTAATTAACCATGCCTAAATTAAACGCGATGTGCAACGAATAAAGGATAAAGATCGTGCCGATGAATGATCCCTTTCGTTGACAGCAGTGCACACGATAAATATCGCCGCTTCACAGGTGTGTCGACCTTATCTGTGTGTGGTCAATTTGACTGTACCGGTGATGTGCGCATGCACTCGACGTTTGTGTCCGTGGACGACCGCCGATCACATCTTTAGCTAGATTTCGTCGCGTAAGACAAAACACGCTAGCTGCATCCAAACTATCTTGGACGCGCTGGTCGATGCGCTGGAGACTTCTTTGCAATTGCAAGGTGTTTGGTTTGGAGTCAAAATTTGGACCCAGCCAAACAGCTGCCGTTTTCTGAAAAAAGAAAAATCTTTTGAGAAATTTCAAGAAGCACCTAGATGCACCGGCGGAGCTTCAATAAGTTGAAAGGGCCATGGCCTGCATTGGTTTGGAGTAAAAAAATTGTACAAGAAATCTAGCCCACAATAATGCATTGGTTTTTAATTTGGTAGCACTGTTTGTACTATCCGGCCCGCTGAGCAATTGTTATAGCTCCGCCACTGTTTAGATGTGCCTTAAGTCTTAAGTTTATTTTCATGAGTATTAGTAGATATGAGTTGTCTTTCCTAAAAAAAAAAGACAGAAAATCATACACGGTAGGTGCCCGATAAAAAAAATCAGAAGAAAACAATGGCAATCAACGACATTTATTTCCTCCCAATTTGGTTTCGTAGGATATCCCACAAAACAGCTTCTGCCACGATACGCGTCCGCCTCAAAAAAAGAAAGCAAAAGAAAGACAGGTGTAGACCCGAGCAGCAGCCACGCATCACAGTCCTCCCCACCTCTCGCCACGATCCGCGGCCACACACGCGCATGCCGACCATCTTCACCCCGCACCGCACAGCACAACCGAGGGCCAGGCCAGCTGAAGTCGGCCATGACGCAACCCGCGACCCCCGACCCTACCCCGTGGCCAACCAATCCCATCCCGGATACGCCTGCCACCCGCCCGCACCTTCCCCGAAACCTCCCACCTCAGCCCCTCATCCCCCACACGTGCCCTTTTCCTCCCCCAAGAAACCCTCCACGCAGCCGCCGCCCCCCGCACCCCTCCGATCCGAACCTTGCAGACCGCTCCCGCACCCTCTCTCTCCCCTATTTATCCCCTCCCCCATCCCCCATTCACCACCACCATCACCACACCACTCACTCAACAGCCCGAGGATTCATCTACAGCAGCAGCGGAGCGGAGCGATTTCATCGACCAACTCTCTTCCGAGTTTCAAAGCAAAGGATATGGGGATGCCGGCCGTGAGGAGGAGGGAGAGGGACGCGGAGGCGGAGCTGAACCTGCCGCCGGGCTTCCGCTTCCACCCCACCGACGACGAGCTGGTGGAGCACTACCTGTGCCGCAAGGCGGCCGGGCAGCGCCTCCCGGTCCCCATCATCGCCGAGGTCGACCTCTACCGCTTCGACCCCTGGGCGCTCCCCGACCGCGCCCTCTTCGGCACCCGCGAGTGGTACTTCTTCACGCCCCGCGACCGCAAGTACCCCAACGGCTCCCGCCCCAACCGCGCCGCCGGCAACGGCTACTGGAAGGCCACCGGCGCCGACAAGCCCGTCGCGCCCCGCGGGGGGCGGACCATGGGGATTAAGAAGGCCTTGGTGTTTTACGCCGGGAAGGCGCCTAAGGGGGTTAAGACCGACTGGATCATGCATGAGTACCGCCTCGCCGACGCCGGCCGCGCCGCCGCCAGCAAGAAGGGCTCGCTCAGGGTAAGTTATTGCTTTTATTACTATTACTGGTAGTTGATTTGGTTAGGATTTTCAGATCCCTGCTGCTTTGATTGATTGATTTGGTGCTGATTCTGATCCCGATCTGAATTTATTTCTTCAGTTGGATGACTGGGTGCTCTGCCGGCTCTACAACAAGAAGAACGAGTGGGAGAAGATGCAGCTGCAGCAGGGGGGAGGGGATACCATGATGGAGCCCAAGGCGGAGAACACGGCGTCGGACATGGTCGTCACCTCGCACTCCCACTCGCAGTCCCAGTCGCACTCGCACTCGTGGGGCGAGGCGCGCACGCCGGAGTCGGAGATCGTCGACAACGATCCGTCGCTGTTCCAGCAGGCGGCGGCGTTCCAGACCCAGAGCCCAGCAACGGCACACCAGGAGATGATGGCAACGCTGATGGTGCCCAAGAAAGAGACGGCGGACGAGGCCGGCAGGAACGACCTATTCGTGGACCTCAGCTACGACGACATCCAGAGCATGTACAACGACCTGGACATGATGCCGTCAGGGGACGACCTCCTCTACTCCTCCCTCTTCGCCTCTCCCCGTGTCCGGGGCAGCCAGCCCGGCGCCGGCGGCATGCCGGCCCCGTTCTAATCAGAGTCAAAGACAGAGACCGTCAGACAGAGATCGACAGAAGTGGAACGGATGGCTTCTTCGCCGCGAGCGAGATCGCGGTGCAGTGTAAATACAGCATAGGAAACGGGAGGGAGGTCGCGTCGTGTCTGAGAGAGCCGGCGTGGTGCGGGCGGCGGCGCCGGGGCATGCTGCTGTACATGGAGAGCCCGGTGCCGGGGCCTGGCCGGCTGGGTTGATTCTTTTGTTCTTACTTTTGTACTCTCAATGTGGATGTAGCTCTTTCTTCTGACTCCTCAGTAGTAGAATCGACCAAATACATATGTAGCTCTGTTTCTTCCTTCTCTTCAGTAGAAATCAACCAAATTTTGCAGCTCTGTTTCTTTTTTCTCTTGAGTATACTCAACCAAATCTTGCTGTTATGCTGCTGCTCTACTACATTTTGGTGTCGGGCAGGATGAATTTGCCTCATTTTCAGACGGTCTGATCTAATAACATGCCTATGTTGTGTTTAACAGAGGGAGGACACACCGATTCTGCTTTGATGCTTACTAGCACATAGCTTATGCCATAGTATTGATCCCTCTAAATGTTGGTTAGAAATCTGAAATGGCTGTCCGAGCGTAAGCACGTAAGCCTCGTTTTACTGAGGAGCCAGAAGCATGCACGATTGCTTGATGTGAACATTTTTTATTTCGGAGGTTTGCGAATAAGTTAATTGGGAAAAGGCAGCGGCGACCGTACTACGAGCAGCAATAAACACCAACTTAATCTTCAGCCAAAATGGAACTAGTGATAAGCCAGGCCCGGGCAGACCAGCACAACATAGCGGCATTTGATCGGACTGTCTTGAAAATGAGGTAATTCACCCTGCCTGCCGGACACCAGAATAGTAACACAAGCAGGCAGGGGTGAGAGACCGCGTACAAGGAAGTGCAAGGATATTAACACGAGCTCAAATCTTCAGTTATATTGGATCGTTTGGATAAACCGACACAGATTACGAAAAATCAGACTGAGATGTCCGAGCGTAAGCACGCAAGCCTCACTTCCAAATTCTTGAAAATGGCCCTACTATTTCTACAACATGGGAAAAACTCTTGTGTTTTTGCTGGAAAAACTACAGTGGACCAAGTCAACTCCATATTTCCTCGGTTATCTCGGTTATGCTTTTTCTGGCATAGCCGATTCACTTTTTTATTTTATTTTTAAATCATGTTAATTTTGTACACATTGTAGAAAGTCACCTGGCAAAATTTATAGATTTTGGAAAACATAAATTTGACATGCTAATTTATTGAAAAAATAGTTTGCCATGGTAGACACAACTAAAAATGCCATGGTTAAGACATGAATTTGCCATGGTCATACAAATAAAATTGCTAAGATCAATGCAATAAATTTGCTGTAAGAACAGTTATTGGAATCTAAGTAAGATACTTCAGTGTGACCATAGCAAAAACATGAGTGTCATCTTTATATGTATGTATTAAAAAACTTAAGGTGGGCATGGCAAAAAAGATGGCCATGGGCAAAATGGAAAATTTATGTATTTGTCATGGGGCACAAGGTGAATTTGGGAATTTTGTTCTTTGAAAACAAGAAGAAGAAAAGATGGCAAAATTATGGACGCGGATAGTAAACGGAACGTCAGATCTGTTGCTTCACTAGGGTGAGTTCGCCACGGGGGGCTCCATACATCGAATGATTTTGTTCGATGAGACCCCCCCCCCCCCCCCCCCCCTCCCGTCGCACAGGCCTTCAAATGGTTCTGCCTTCTCCGCAAGGTCATCGTTACATCACAAAAAAAAGACCTTAAAAAGGCACAAAATTCCTGTTGACTAATACCAAGGCTTGAACTTGATTCCGAGTAGAAAAAAAATTGAAAATTGCCATAAAAATGCATAAAAAAACCTGCCATCATATTCAAAATGGATCGGAAACTTCAAAATTTAAGAATTATGTTTTTAAGCCGTGTCAGTACGAGTAAACTATGCCAATTATGAAACTAAAAGACGCAAGAAATTGAAAACATATAGAGGAAACTTAGCAAAATTATGTTTCAACTTAAGTTTGCCATTGTTTCGTATAAAAAAGATGACCCGAAAAAATGAAAATGGAAATTGTGAACATGTCTAATGAAAAGAATTTGCTATGTGAGGTTCAAGCAAAATTGCCTTGATGCAATTTTTTTTACCATGCTCTATTCCATTTTTCTTGCCATTTTACAATTTTCATTTTACAAAAATTAGACCTTATGATGGTGTATGCGCTAAAAAGTTTCCATGGTGGTGTAAACAAGTTGGTGCAAACTATAAATTTGCATGGTTAAAATAATAAATCTACCAAGCCTTTACAAAAAGTTTGCCATAGTTAACGTAACATTTTGCCATGATTTGAAAATATAATTTTGCCATGGTCCAATACAAAAAAAAGTTGCCATACTTGAAAAAAATCTACCATGGTGCAAACATTAAAATTGCCATGGTCCAAAATATATATTTGCCATTGTTTGGTGTGTACAATTTTTTTTGCCATGGTCTAAGCAAAAGTTTGACATGGTTAAAGTAATAAATTTGCCATGGTCCAATAATATAATTTTTTTCATGGTATAAATTACAAAAGATATCATGGTCGAAACAATAAAATTGCCAGGGTTGTAAAAATAAATCTACCATGGTGCAAACAATAAACTTGCCATGGTACGAAATATAAATTTGCCATGGCATGAAGTACAAATTTGCCATGGTTGAAACAAAGAATATGCCATGATCTGAAAAAATAATTTTGCCATGTTAAAGAAAGTAAATTTGCCATGGCCAAAAAATAAATCATGGTCTAACTTACAAAATTGGCATGGTCCAAACAATAGCTTTGCCATGGTTGAAGAAACAAAAACTGACATGGTACAAACAATAAGTTTGCCATGGTCGAAAATATAAATTGGCCATGGTCCAAGCAATACCTTGCCATGGCCAAAAACTTATGTAGGTCATGGCAAAAATGCGTATGAAAAAACTATGCATATCATGGAAATTATGCATATCTTGGCAAAAGCAATTAGTGCCCATATGGCCAAGCAAAGGAAGTGTGCAATTTATTTCTCTCTATTCTGAACATGATGGCATTAGAAGAATGTTTGCTGTGTGGCACAAGGCAAATGCGGGAGTTTCTTTTTTCAAATTTAAGTAACATTAAGTAATTTTGCCATAATATGGAAATAGAAAAATTGCAATGGTACTTGAATTAAGTGTACCATGATCCATACATTAAGTTTGCCATGGCAGAGAAAAGAAAATTAATGTTTGAAGGATTCTTTAGTAAATTTACCCTGGCCTATGAATTAATATTTCACATGGTCCATAAATCAGAACTGTGATGTGGTGCATACGGCTGCTGGATTGCCGATGTGTGGAGCTGTTAAGTATTGCCTAGGCATGATGCCTGCTAATGCAACTATCGAAGAACGTTGTTAATTCTTGACCTCCTATGGTTTCAATGCAGAAGATTCATGGCGTAGATTAGGGCTCCAATGTTTGGTCATTTGTTTGCATTTTTAGGAAACTTGTTTAATAAAATTGAGTCATGATGTACTTTTGCTTTTGATGTCTTGGTTTTGCTACTCAAGCATATCTGGTTGCAATAATGATTTTGTGGTGACTTTGCTTTTTCTCTCGAGTCGATAGATTTCGTTGTTGTTTGTATCATGTGTTGCTCGCTGTTGCCACCAAAGTATGTTGGTGTGAAGCAGATGAATGGTGCACTATGCCCACGGTATACTATTCAGACATCAAACATGCATTGTGTTTGCCCGGTGGATGATGGCAGAAGCGCATTGGTTCTCCTAGACGCTTGCTTGTGCAGATGGTTCACAGTGCTGGCTTCGTCCACGAAATCGAATCGTGCGCAAGTATAGGTGACACAACAAATCCAAGCAACGAATCGAACTTGTGTTGGCTATGATTAACTTGAATAGAAGCGAGTGAGGGCGTGGGCATTGGCAGTACTACATGTAGACAACAAGAAACAAACACGCAACACATATAAGACGAGTTGGATGAAATCGATACAAATCATGATAAATCAAATTACATAGGAAGATTCCATCGACGGGGGTGGTAAAGCTCTCCAGTGAGATCCAACCATGAACATATGTGGAAGCCGGACTAACGATGCTGAAGAAATCCAACCATATAGAACTGATGAGTCTGAGAGTTCAGTTTTCATCGATTGATTTGATAGGCACTTCCTCCGACTACAAAAAGGGCCCACACGCTTTTTGAAATTCAACTTTAACCATCAATTAGAGCAATAATACATTAATAAACAAGTAATGTAAATTAAAATTTATACCATTGGAAAAGGAATGTATGCAATTCAGCTTATACTTTAGAAGTTTGTGTAAATATGTTTATCTATTCATACACTAGAAACCAATATCAAGATATTTGTTTGATTGCTTTAGACATCTCTACCATAATCTATTCAAGTATAGCGCGCACGCGCCCACACACACACACAATTCATGCTTCGTAATTTATGTAAATGAAAATTTATTCAAAATTTTACATAGTATGGTTTAAATTGAGCACAAAGTAAATGTATTTTGCAACGACATAGTACACAATAATTCTGTAACACTGTAACTAATTTTAGCAGTGTTAACATGGTTTACTACGCTAACTTGTCGAAATTTATCATGATACAACAATGTTATAACATTATAAAATAAGTTGTATGGAAGTATAAAAATTTAGTATAAACAATGTCTATACCTAATCATAAAGGGGCTATTGCTTCCGGCAGTACGTCATCGAAAATGCCCCTGAAGTTGCAAAATATTACCCACCGGTGCCACGTATAAGTGATAAAAATAGTTTCACACATGGGAATCCCTGCCTGGGCAGGCCCATGCAATAGTAATCATCTATACTACGCTCTGCGCGCCGGGAGACGATGCAATGCGCCTGTTTGGCCAGCCCATGTCCGGGCGGTCTGTTTATAAAATTTCGACTTTCTTCTCTATCTTCATTTTTCCACTTTTAAATAATTTGGGACTTCAATTTTTTTTCCAAAAATGATAAAAAAGAGAGGTTTGAACTAAAATATTTCATAATTCATAAATGTTTGTGGATTTAGAAAATGTTCGCATTTTTAAAAAAATGTTTGCTATTTTGGAAACAAATATTTGGGAAATCAAATCATGTTCATTCTTTTAAAAAAAGTTTGTGAATTAAAAAAGGTTAATGAAATTGAATGAAATTTCGCAAATTCAAAAAATGTTCATGAATTGAAAATATCCTAGAATTTCAAAAACTTTTTGTGACTTACAAAATAGTTTATTGATTCATAAAATGTTCACGGATTCAAAAAAATCATTAATTTCAAAACTTGTTCCACCAATTTCCCAAACAATGTTCGTCGATTCTAGAAATGTTTGCCTAATCAAGAAAAATATTTTAGAAAATGTTCAAAATTTTAAAATCAATGTTTGCAAAATAATATATAATGATCATGAATTCAAAAAATGTTCATGATTTTAGAAAATGTTCAAAAATCTGTAAAAGTTCATGAATTTGAAAAATGTTCATGATTTCAGATATGTTCATTATTTTAAAAAAATGTTTATGATTTTAAAAAATTGTCCATGATATTACGAAAATGAGAGTGATAGTGTATCTCGGTGATACAGCAAAATATGGTCATGGTCATTAGAGATCCGTTGCAACGCACGGGCTGTTTTGCTAGTTTATTCTAATTTTCCACAATACATCATGTCTGTTCCGTGGCAAGTTAGGGGTTTGCTCATAATCGTTGCAATTTGGCCATTCGATCTGTTGCACATTTCGATCTTGGTCGTTTGTTGTTGGCCTCACTTATCAGCCGCGTTGTTGCCATGAGTTGTAAAAACCACTATTATTAGAATCCTTATTAGCTTCTCTCTTATACTTTCGAATGTCAGCCACCATCGAATCTAACACAAATTTTGAGAGATCATACAACTTCGCTTCATAAAAAAACAAGTAAGAGACCAACATACTTTGTGCTTGGATAATATTTAAATTTGGACAAAACAATCAGTTGATGTATCAACTTTATCTCAACTATATCTGCCTGATTTCATGTAATTCATGATGAGTAGAGATACTTTTTAATGCAGAACTATCTCGATCCAACTTTGTAATCAGAATGTGAATGATTCCTAAGTCTTGTATTTGCTGGGATGCATGACCCATGCCGAATAGGATTTCTTGTGCTTGCTGCTGTTTTTGTTACGGTTTGCATGGATCTCTAGTTTTTGCTTCATCTGTAGTCCTGTTTTGCCATTAAATGTGGTGTTGCCAAGATTTTCATCGACTGAAATACTCACCTACTTGTTTAGTAAAGACACTTGGCTCAGTGATCCCAAGCATAAAGTTCTTGACCTGATTACTTTGCATACGGAGAGAAGACCTTTGAATAATTACTATCAATTTACGACGCTTCGGTAATGCTTTGAACATGCATATTGCTTGCAATGCTAGATTTCTCTTTGCCATCGTTAACACTAGAAGGAAAAGTGCGGTTTGCCGCGCCGTTCTATATCGTTTCATAGTTGAGATGTTGTTTATTGTCACCTTCTTAGCCCGAGCTCAAATGAGTTCGGGTGAACAGTAAAATCAAAAAAATATTAAAAAAATCTGAAATTATTTTGTGACAAACTTGACAAATGTTCTAAGAGCTTGCAAAATCTCATCATGAAATCACATTTGTGGAAGTCGTGGCAAAAAAAACTAGTGCTCCAAAATGCTTTCGAAAGTAGTAGCATTTCAGAGTATCAGTTTGTTTTTTTCGCCACGCCTTCCAGGAATGTGATTCCATAATGAAATCTTGCAAGCTCTTAGAACATTGTCACGAAAAAAAAAATCAGATTTTTTGATTTTTTTTCTATTTTATTGTTCACCCGAGCTCATTTGAGCTTGAGCTTAGAAACTCCACTTCCTAAATAATTAGGCTATTTCAAGGCATACCTATAAGCACTAGGATAAAATAAACTAAATAATTCTTAAAGAAAGAAAACATGCAAACTAGCATTTATAAGGTGCTCTCCTTAAACAGAGCAACTACAGGTTCACTGCGACTTATGTTTCATATAATAAGTTCATTCGCATCTTGCTTGCTCGGAATTTTCTGCCCCACGGACTAATCTATGCATGCCTAGGAGAAGAAAACAACAACAACAACAACTCAAATTTGAACTGCACTATAAAACATCGTATAAACGTAGGTAATATACTATGTCCAAACCTGGCCATATAAACCAGTGAGCAGATAATACTACGTCCAACTCAAGTTTGGATCTGAGTTGCTGTTGTTTTTTCCTATATGGCCAGGTTTGGATGGGAGGACTGTAGAGAACGAGAAAAGCGGTGGATGGTGGGGCCTGAGGCCTTACATGTGGATGTGGACGAGCGGTAAATATGGCCTCCACGCATGAGGAGCTCCCATTTTCCGGAAGCTTGCTAATTAGCTTGGCTGACCGGAACAATGCAAACAAAATAGGCCGAACAAAATGAAAAAAGAAAACACCAAATTACTTTTCAGGCTACTGACATTTAGCCTGCTTGTACGGACTGTACGCAAAGAAGGAACATGGATCGAGGTTTCATAATTCATATTGAGCAGTTTGGATAAATCGAGACAAATCAACTGTAGCAAAGGGCGGTCAAATGTGGAATACTGCAAGGTATCAACTATATTAGATCTCATTGAACACGGCAAATAGGTCACCGTCGATGTAGTCGTTGTCCACCAGGCTGACCAAGTAATAGCTCTTCTGAACCTGCAAGTGAAGAGCAAAAAAACATGTCAGTGAAATCCCTAGGGACGTAGTATTATCTGCTCACTATGGTATGGACATAATCTTTGAAGCATTTTAGAAGTACCAAAGTGTCACTGGAACTTAGGTAGATGTGATAACTCCAGATGGAAAAGGTGGAGAGAATTTGGTACCAAAACAGCTGTCATATGTCATAGGTAATTGTCTGAAAGGTGATTCTCTATTCTAGAAACAAGTTTTAAGCAAAAGCTGGAAGATCGATATTGGGAAGTACTACCTTGAATAGTGTAAGCTAGTAGAAGCAAAGCGTTTATCTGCACAAAAGGTTTTGTTTGAGCCTGTTACTAGAGTATGGTGTTTTGAAAAAAAAAAATCCAAATTTTCAGTTTCAAAAAATTCTGAAAAAATATACACGTATACAAGGATGTAATGTATATGTGTAAAATTTCATGCTGAAATACCTTGAATTACGGGCTGCACAAAAAACAAATCCTGGACTTTGCGGATCAACTTAGATGTGCTGAAAAACCACATGTTTGTTTTTTTTGTGTATAGCTCTCATTTTAACGTATTACACTAGAAACCAATATACCATTGGAAAAGGAATGTATGCAATTCAGCTTATACTTTAGAAGTTTGTGTAAATATGTTTATCTAGTCATACACTAGAAACCAATATCAAGATATTTGTTTGATTGCTTTAGACATCTCTACCATAATATATTCAAGTATATAAAATACACGCACGTACACACACACACACACACACACAATTCACGCTTCGTAATTTATGTAAATGAAAATTTATTCAATATTTTACATAGTATGGTTTAAATTGAGCACAAAGTAAATGTATTTTGCAACGATATAGTACACTAACACTGTAACTAATTTTAGCAGTGGTGTTAACATGGTTTACTATGCTAACTTGTCTAATTTTATCCTGATACAACAATGTTATAAAGCTATAAAATAAGTTGTATGAAAGTATAAAAATTTAGTATAAACTATATTTTTTCTAATTTTCCACGATACATCATGTCTGTTCCTAATAGGTGGCGAATTAGGGGTTGCTCATAGTCATTGCAATTTGGCCGTTCGATCTGCTGCGCTTTTCGATCTTAGTCGTTTGTTGTTGGCCTCACTTGTCAGCCTCGTTGTTGCCACGAGTAGTAAAATCACAATTATTAGAATCCTTATTATCTTCTCTCTGATAATTTCGAATGTCAGCCACCAACCAATCGAACACAAATTTTGAGAGATCATACAACTTCGCTTTATGAAAACAAGTAAGAGACCAACATACTTTGTGCTTGGATAATATTTAAATTTGGACAAAACAATCAGTTGATGTATTAACTTTATCTCAACTAGAGGTACTTTATCTGCCTGATTTCATGTAATTCATGATGAGTAGAGATACTTTTTAATGCAGAACTATCTGGATCCAACTTTGCAATCAGAATGTGAATGATTCCTATGTCTTGTATTTGATGGGATGCATGATCCATGCCGAACAGGATTTTCTTGTGCTTGCTGCTGTTTTTGTTACGGTTTGCAAGGATCTCTAGTTTTTGCTTCGTCTGTATTCCTGTTTTGCCATTAAATGTGGTGTTGCCAAGATTTTTATCGACTGAAATACTCGCCTACCTTGTTTAGTAAAGACACCTGGCTCAGTGATCCCAAGCATAAAGTTCTTGACCTAATTACTTTGCATACGGAGAGAAGACCTTTGAATAATTACTGTCAATTTCCGACGCTTCGGTAATGCTTCGAACATGCATATTGCTTGCAGCGCTGGATTTCTCTTTGCCATCGTTAACACTAGAAGGAAAAGTGCGCTTTGCCTCGCCGTTCTATATCGTTTCATAGTTGACATGTTGTTTATTGTGACCTTCTCAGCCCGAGCTCGAATGAGTTCGGTTGAACAGTAAAATCGAAAAGGAATCAAAAAGATTAAAAAAATCTGAAATTATTTTCTGACAAACATTGACAAATGTTCTAAGAGCTTGGAAAATTTTATCATGAAATCACACTTGTGGAAATCGTGGCAAAAAAACAGTGCTCCAAAATGCTTTCGAAAGTAGTAGAAAGTAGCATTTTCAGAGTATCATTTTTGTTTTTTTGGCCACGTTTTCCAGGAATGTGATTCCATAATGAAATCTTGCAAGCTCTTAGAACATTGTTTTTTATTTTGTTTTGATTTTTTTTCTATTTTACTGTTCAGCCAAGCTCATTTGACCTCGGGCTTAGAAACTCCACTTCCTAAATAATTAGGCTATTTCAAGGGCAACACTACGCGTCGGCCGGCGGATAATAATGGAAAAATATCCGCCGCCTTGCTGACCATTGGATGGACACGTCAATAGCCGCCCGATATGCCCACGTGAGCAACCACCACTTTTGCAACAAGAGTGATGTTGCAGAATATTTTCGCAGCAGAGGTCTTGTTGCAAAAAAATTCCGCAACACAGGTCATGTTGCATAAACTTTCCGCAACAGAGGGCTTGTTGCAGAAAATTTCCGCAACAAAGGCCATGTTGCAAAATAATAATTCGAGGAGTTTTCTTTTCTGAAACAGGGCCCTTTTGCAACAAAGAGGCTTGTTGCAATTGCAACATACCCTTTGCTGCACAAACAAAACCGCCCCCGATGCCTCGTCACCTCCGCCACAAGATCTTGGCACCGTGTTGACCGACTTTGTGGGCATTGCTGCAGGAGCTTGTTCGGCCAGATCCGGTGAGACGAGCATTGCTGCAGGAGCTTGGGTGGCCAGATCCGGTGAGGAGGTCGGCGGAGACCGTGCTGAGCTCGGGCGCACCAAGACGACCGACGGCCTTGCAACGGTAGCGGCTCCCGCACCGGACCCGTCTGCAACGACATCGATTCCCAGGTCAGCGACATAGATTCCCATGGCCGGTTGTCTCTTTATCCATTCATGAGAGAGAGATTGAAGACGGAAGGAAGAATCGGTTGTTGTAGTGATAGTGCTGAGTTAGCCCCCACGCAGGACACGAGTCGCATGTACAAGACGGCGGAGGTTCTCGTGTGATCCGCCGGCTGAACGCTAGCTTTTTCCATATTTCAAGCCATACCTATAAGCACTAGGATAAAATAAACTAAATAATTCTTAAAGAAAGAAAACATGCAAACTAGCATTTGTAAGGTGCTCCCCATAAACAGAGCAATTACAGGTTCACTCCGACTTATGTTTCATACGATAAGTTCATCCGCATCTTGCTCTCGCGGAATTTTCTGCCCCATGGACTAATCTATGCATGCCTAGGAGAAAACAACAACTCAGATTTAAACTGCACTACAAAACATCGTATAAACGTAGATAATACTATGTCCAAACCTGGCCATATAAGAACATCTACAGTCGGACCTTTCAAACCCGCCTCATATGCCCAGGCGAGCCATCCGGTCACTGTCCGGTCACGATTTTTTGACCCAGACGGGCCTCTCAAATGGCTGCCTGGGCTGACCGGCACCCCTCACATCCAGCCCAAATATGAGGCGGATATGGGAGCACCCGGGCGAGCCCGGGCACGCCCGCCACGTCGGACCCGGCCCCACCCCAAATTGCACCAAATCCACTCCGAAGACCAGCCGGATCCATTTGCTATCTCCTCTCTTCTTCCTCCTCCGCGCCGTCCGTCTCGCGCTCCGTCGCCGCGCCCGCTCCGCAGCCGTTCCCAGGCTCTCCGCCGCCAGCTCCGGAAGAGCCCTCCCGTCCTCGCCGCGGAGGACGTCGTCGCCGGCCCGGACGCCATCGTGGTATGTCCGGCAACTCTCCGGCTCCGCCTTTGCGCTGTGTTCGACACATTGTCCTACCAGATTTTTTGTGATTTTGTTAGGTAAAACGATGGATTCCGATGCTTCGTCGAACGAGGAGTATGGACCGATGGAGCTTGACCAAATGATTCAAGACGAGTTCTTCGATTCGTCGGATTCAGATGAAGAAGTGGACATGATTATGCTCATGAGCATGCAAGAGGAAATGGACCGGCAAGTGGAGCATATTCTCAACTTCAAGGGCTCAATCAAAGGGAGAAGAGTGATCAACCGGGACATGTTGTGTTATTCTGAACAATATGTTTGTCGAGGATGAGGGTAATGGTGTAGCTCAAACCCATGATTTTGAAGCACCTGGAGAACAAGTTGAAATCCTGGAAGATCAAGATGCGGCTCAGCTGATGAACTTTCTGCAGATGCATCAAAATCTTCGAGATCAGCAGGTGCACACACAACTACTCAATGATCTTGTGGAGCACATATGGACCCACAATGGCAACCAAGGAGACAATGCTTAAGTTTCGCACTTAAAATAAATTTTATGTAAACGCTATCTATGCTTGGTACTAACAATTGCTATTTACATGCGACATTGTGTTGCCTGATCGACGTGCATGGATTTGAGAGTCCAGATTTGAGATATGTGGATGCCCGAAAGGAAATATAAGGGCCCATCCGGATGCGCCCGCTGGCGTGTTCAGTCGCGTCCGCGAGCGTTTGAGGGGCCGGATTTGCCAAGTCCGGCTGTAGATGCTCTAAACCAGTGAGGCCTCCTTTGGTTTGTAGGAATTATGTAGGAATTATATAGGATAGGATTTGTAACGGAAAAATTTCTTTGAAGCCCTTTGGTTTGTAGGAATGGATTCCTATTCCTACATAGGATATGAATCAATTCTTCATATTTTGGAGGAAAAAAAACATTAGCCTAGACTCAATGAAAAAATTCCTATCCTATACACCAAACGACATCTCTTTCTCTATAGAAATTGAGATGGATGTCATCTCACCTCCTATGATTTTCCTATTCCCATAAAATTCCTATCCTATGAACCAAAGAAGGCTTGAGCAGATAATACTACGTTCAACTCAAGTTTGGATCTGAGTTGCTGTTGTTTTCTCCTATATGGTCAGGTTTGGATGGGAGGACTGTAGAGAACGAGAAAAGCGGTGGATGGTGGGGCCTGAGGCCTTACATGTGGATGTGGACGAGCGGTAAATACGGCCTCCACACACGAGGAGCTCCCATTTTCTGGAAGCTTGCTAATTAGCTTGGCTGACCGGAACAATGCAAACAAAACAGGCCGAACAAAATGAAAAAGAAAAAAGAAAACACCAAATTACTTTTCAGGCAAACGACATTTAGCCTGCTTGTACGGACTGCACGCGAAGAAGGAACACGGATCGAGGTTTCATAATTCATATTGAGCAGTTTGGATAAATCGAGACAAGTCAACTGTAGCAAAGGGCGGTCAAATGTGGAATACTGCAAGGTATCAACTATATTAGATCTCATTGAACACGACAAATAGGTCACCGTCGATGTAGTCGTTGTCCACCAGGCTGACCAAGTAATAGCTCTTCTGAACCTGCAAGTGAAGAGCAAAAAAACATGTCAGTGAAATCCCTAGGGACGTAGTATTATCTGCTCACTGTGGTATGGACATAATTTTTGAAGCATTTTAGAAGTACCAAAGTGTCACTGGAACTTAGGTAGATGTGATAACTCCAGATGGAAAAGGTGGAGAGAATTTGGTACCAAAACAGCCGTCATATGTCGTAGGTAATTGTTCTAGATGTGCCATAAGTATTGCACATCTAAGTCCTATGTCATTGATCTTACGTTGAGATTCGTGTGGATATTTTTTTTCTTTTTTCTCTTCCTCTTTATGCTTGATTCACTCACTTAGATGTGCAATAATTAGAGCATATCTAAATGTGCCCTAGACACACCCTTGTCTGAAAGGTGATTCTCTATTCTAGAGACAAGTTTTAAGCAAAAGCTGGGAGATCGATATTGGGAAGTACTACCTTGAATAGTGTAAGCTAGAAGCAAAGCGTTTATCTGCACAAAAGGTTTTGTTTGAGCCTGTTACTAGACTATGGTGTTTTGAAAGAAAAAAAATCCAAATTTTCAGTTTCAAAATTTTCTGAAAAAATATGGGGGGTGCTACGCGTCGGCCGGTGGATCTTTTAAAAGATTCGCCGGCTCCGCGGTTGTTAGATCTGGCGCCATCTAGCGGCCCAGCTCCGTACTCATCATTGCAACAAAGGTAGTGTTACAGAAGCCTTTGCAATAGAGCTTGTGTTGTGGAAACATTTGCAAGAGAGATTGTGTTGCAGATCTTTGCAACAGAGCTCATGTTGCGGAAACATTTGCAACAAAGATTGTGTTGCGGATTTTTTTCGTAGTCTCATGAACTTCTGCAACATAGGCCATGTTTCAGAAACAACCCGCCATAGCGGCTACCTCTGTCTTCTAGTTCCGCCGTTGTTGCTGAACCATGAGGGATGTTTTTGAAGCAGCTATTGTTTCTGCAACACTGACTATGTTTCCGCAACACCAGTTATGTTGCAGTCCTAGTGAGCATCTCGCCTGATGTATCCGAGGATGGACCGCTGAAGCACGTAGGCTACGGCGGCGACACGCATGGTGCTTGCCCCATCCCCAACACCTCCAACGCAGCAGAGTGGGCGTCCCCTGAAGCACCTAGGTGCCCCTCGCATCTCCTTCGGCAGCGCCAATCGTGGTATGCCCTGAGTAGCAGCGAAGAGCTTGGCAATTTGGGGGGGGGGAGGGGGGGGGGGGAGATGGGGGGGGGAGATGGGGAGATGGGGGGCGGGGAGGGGAGATATAGGTGAAGGAGAAAGGTAGGAGAGAGAGCGAAGAGATAAGGTTGGAGGCGAGCCGCTCTCAACCGGTGCGTGGTCCACACCAGGACGCGTGGCACCCAGCGGATGCGGCGGATTTCTTTCGAGAAATCAGTCGGCTGAAGCCGAGCATTTTTCAAAAAATATACACGTACACAACGACCTAATGTATATGTGTAAAATTTCATGATGAAATACCTTGAATTACGGGCTGCACAATAAACAAATCCTGGACTTTGCCGATCAACAATACATGTGCTGAAAAACCACATATTTGGTTTTTTGTGTATAGCTCTCATTTTAACGTATTACATCATTAAAATCTACACACATGTACATTACGTCTTTGGATATATGTGAATTTGCTTTCGAAAGAAATTGAAACGAGAAAGTATGAATTTGAATTTTTCAAAATTAAGCCCTTAATTGAGCTCGGCCTCCATTTGGCAATTTTGCTGTTACTAGCGCAAGAAAGAGCGATGGGCGAACTGAAATTACCTGCTCTAGCAACTCCCTGGATGGGTCGCCCTCAGGGAACAGGCAGGCCCATCCCTTGGACCAGATCTCGAACGCTTCATCTTTCCAGACCATGAAGCTCGCCGGGTCAACGGCGTTCACGGTGTTCGCAGGGATGTTGGAGATCGATTCCCCTTCCTTGTTCACGGCGATGTATGTTAGGGAAGGGAATGCCTTGCTCTTCTCAATGAGTTGGTCCAGTTTCTCTTTCGCGCAGAAGAATTCAGCGTAGGCCTTCTTGTAAACGTAGCCTGCTGGGCAGCCCCATCCTGCAGAACAGAACAGAAAATAAAGCATGTTTGGTAAGGCACACAGCATACAGAGCTGTTGAAAAATTACTGAAACATGGATGAAAAGGGGAAATTAGTATCACACGGAAGAGAAGGCGTAGATCACATATGAATTAGTAAACGAGGCTTGATCTTTAGGGTCCGACGAGGCATGTTCTTGGTGACTGTTTTGTACGAGTAGCACTAGCTTGTATGCTGATAACTGAAATAGACATGGCCCTAGAATGTGATGAGATTACTAGTTCGTGCTGTGTGACTGGAAATTATCAGTGGGTGTCAAACACACTGCACTGGCTTTTAGTTTTGCACTTAACACGAGCATTGGTTTCACTGCATTGAATAGAACAATAAACGATGGAAAAATTCTCGCAACAGAAATTCTGAGACTAGACTTGCTGATGCATGGACTAGTGGCATTTTAAGTAGTACAATAGGTAAAGGGTTTTAGGTCTGAAAATACAGTCCTGTACCTAACCTCTCCCAGTAGTAGTGCCATAAGAAGACCAAACATAGAGCCAAGTAGATTTAACGTACCAATACTAGGAGAATCAGATTTCTCTCCGTTTACAGCAGGTTGGCTGTTGGTGGTAAGGAAACCCTTCAAGTTGATGTTCACCAGCTGCTCGTCAACTATCTTCGTATCGGCGGGTTGAAGGCCGCATAGCTCAGACCATGGGCTGCCTTCAAGTTTCCCTTGACAGAAGCTCACGAACCGCTGCAAGTGAGAAAGACAGGTTAGCAAAAACAGTGATGCCTTTGAAATTGTTTTTGTGCTATACAGAGCAAATGAGCAATAATATGCTACTGCATCATGTAATTCAATAGTTACCTCATTAATGTCTTGCACAGATGTGAGTGGAACAGCCCATTCGTCTTGGCCATGCGAACTGTGAAAGATACAACATAAAGAGTAGTACTAAGTAACCTTGGAAGCAGAGAATAGCCAATGCCCAACAACTGAATTACGTTGCCTTAGTTGCATTTGTTTTTAAAAACAGAGTACATTTCTTTCTGGAAGACAGGGTCACTGATTCTGAACTACTATCTGTATAAAGAACCAAATAAAGCTTGAAATTCAAGCAACAAGACGATGAAATTACCTGGTGGCCGTTAAGTGACACGCATGATGGGTTTCTGGAATCACCCCACCGCCCATCCCAACCTGTGGTCTGCTAGCCCTGCTCGGATACTCGCATGGAGAAAAACAACTCAGCATAACAAGTCTAGTGGTACAAATGGATCAAGAAATCTTCTCATCAGACGATCGACAGACCGTGTGTGCGTGATGGAGATGTGTAGAGCGGGGAAACGGGACAGGCGGCGGCCCGCAGATGGGAAGGGATCGGCAGGCGGCGCCCTGGTCGGTGATGACTGATGAGTCGCGCACTAGGGCACGGCGGTCGGCTGCAGGAGAGCGGGGGAAGGGGCGAAGCGAACAGGGCAAACAGGCTGCAGCGATCGGTAAAAATGGGGGCTGGCGTGGGCTGGGCACTGCGTGTTTGGGCGATGGGCTGCAATCTGGGTCGTCGGACGTGGGCACCGGACGGCTGTGCTCGTTTCGCTGCTGGGCTTTTTATTTTACTACTCCGTGCGTTGCCACCGAAGAAAAAATAACACGTGCTCTTAACCCAATAATCATGACTCAAGACCCGACAAAAGAGGCAGCCATCAGAGTTGTACGTTGCGTAGGTTCAGAGGGAGGTGAAGCAAGGAAGATCAGATCCTCACCTGGGGAGGATTGTGCACGAGTGCCAAACACAGGTGTCCACAACATCACAAGATTAAGAGGAGTGGGAAGGATGAGACGACGCTCTCGCGGACCTCGCGGCGACTCCCCGTCGCTGCTGCCGCCGCTGCTCCCGCTCCCTCCCCCCTGCTCGGCCACCCCCCTCGCTGCCTCCCTTGATGCCGGCCCCTCGCCGCCTCCCCCTCCGCCCCCGCCCCCCTCGCGACCAGGTGAAAAATTTCAAACCGAGGTTCTCCAATCTTTCGGCTTGCTGCCTTCATCGCCGTTGCTACCTCGCCGGCCCCTCCCCGGATGCCAGATCTGGGCGTCTTGCCTCTCGCCGGAGGTCTCCCTCCCGCTAGCTTCGCGCGCCGTCAACTGGTGTCTTGCCGCCCCGCCGGAGAAATTTGTGGTGTTCAGTGCCGGCCGGGGAGTTTTCTCCTTCTTCGCGGGCTCCCCCGAGGTTGCGAGGTTCATCCTCGCCACCGCATGCGTCCTCTCCGGCTCCGTTCCCCTGCGGCTGCAAGGATCGGCCGCCGCCGCTGCGCTCGACGCCGCGGGAGGCCGCCCCAACGGCCTTCCTGCTGGGCCCCATGCCGACGCGGCGCCTCGGTCTCCCTGGGCGCATGCACCGCGGTCAATCCCCGTGGTTGACCCGGCACAGCATGTCCGCGCTGTCGACCACGACCCTATTCGGCCTACCCCCTCGTCTCCGCCTTCAATCCCCTGCCCCCGGCCCTGCGCCATTCCGGGAGCATCATGCAGCCGCCTGCCACTGCTCATGCATCGCCCACGCCGCCCGGGACTCCCCGTCCCGTCGCTGCCCCGTCGTTCGGCATTCAAACCCCTCACCCTCCGCCCGACGCCCATGCCTCCCCCCTTCTTATCTGCAGGTGCTGCTCCGAGGGATTCACCTTTCGCCCCGTGCCCCCGTTCCGCAAATTTAGCCACCCCACCTCCACTGACGGTGTCTGTTTCAAGTGCATCTCGCCGCAACATTTCATCAGCAACTATCGAGACCCAGTTCGCTGCCTCTCCTGCGGGGTCAGTGGCCACCGTGCCCGCGGCTGCACCATGGATCGCTCCTCGGCTCGCCCACCCACGCGCCTCCGCTACTCCGCCTCCGCTTCCCCCATCCGCCGTCGACTCCCCCTATTCCCAATGACCGTCCCCGCCGCAGTCGCCCTCCACCACCCTTCCCGTCCGCCGTCGCACCTTCACCTCCCATCCCTGCTTTCTCCACCACCATCACTGTGCCCGGTGACGTCGCTCCCCCATCCCCAGCTGGGGAGGCCTCCTCCTCGCGCCGCAACACACATCCCCCCAGCGGGTGGCTCTGCCTGCGCCAGCTATCGGAGTTGCGGCCATCAGGCCGCCCATGTGTCGCACCTTGGACGACATCGACTCCACGATCCCCTCCCCGCTGGGCTCCGATGAGGAGGAAGTGGAGTCCGATGACACCCGCGACTCCACGCTGCCATCCCGTGATGGCCGCCGCGTCCGGGTGTTTGAAGTCTTCATGCCTTTCGTTGACCTGTCCGGCGCAGCTCACCTTGCCTTCGTGCACATCACCCCGCCCACAAACAACCCTGCCGCGGTTATCCGTGCTGCTCTGCATTGTTTCTTCATCGCTTTGTCCCCTTCCTTCCATGGGGACATGCTGGTCAAATTCTCCGATAACGATGCCTGTCGTGAAGCCGTTCGCCAGTCCCCTTTCCCTGTCGGCGCATTCACGGTGGAAATCCAGCACCACACCGATGCCGCCTACCGCCGCAGGGGTGGACCACGGCTTCTCGCCGAGTTCGAGATTGTCGACTACACCCTCGAGCACTGGCACCGCCTCAACCTTGCCACGCTGCTGCACCCCCTCGGAAACCTCCTGGAAGTGGACCATGTGTGCATGGATGGCTCTGACCATTCATCCATCTGTATGGTCGTCCAGCTCAAGCACGGCCCACTGGGTGCGTGCGAGATAGTCGCCTACAACAGCACCGATCTTATCGCTGACGTGAAGCTACAGTCGCGCCGCGTCTGGCCTCTCGTGGACTCGCTGGATGCTAGGGGGGAATACGTCCCATTTTTTCCTCAGCCCGATGCCCCCTCGCCTCCAAGGCGCCAGGACGATGTGTTTCCTTCCCATGAGATGCGGCTGCAGCGCCCGGTCATGCACCCCCACGGATTTGGCCGGCGCGTCAACGTGGGCTTGCCAGGCCAAGGCGAGTCTCTGCCTGCCCTGGGTGTCGACTCTCCTCTGGACGGCCTCGAGAATGCCATGCAGGGGGCGTGCGAGGACGACAACGACACGCTCGCCCTGGGCTCCTGTGCGGCCAAAGATGCCGATTTTGGCTCCTTCCTCCTTGACGCTGCGAAGCAACCCTCGATCTTTCTAGTCGAGCACGTCACCTCCGCCCTGGGTGGCCTGGCCATCCGCGGTTTTGACCCTGATGCCTGCACGTCGACCCCGGGGAGCAGCTTTCTCAGCCACGACAATGACAGCAGCTCCCCGACCATCGCCGCGACTGCCCTCGCGGGTGCCACAGTTGCTGGAGACTCTCTTTTGATCGACGACGTGCCAACCCCCGTGGCGCCTGGCAAGGAGGCGGTGGCCGCGCCGATGCCGCCGGCTGCCGACGAGCCTGTCTGGGTGCATGAGGCTACTGCTCAGAAGCTGCGTCGACGCCAGAAGCGCGTCAACAACGTCAGCCAAGACGCCAGGAGGAGTGCCCGGCTGCTGGAAAAAGAACCTACCGTGAGGGTCAGCATGACCACTCGTGCCATGCGTCTCAAGGAGCTGCGGGAGACGATCGCCTCTTGCTCCAAGAAGCTTCGCGACACGGTTGGGCGCCTGAAGATCCTGGACCAAGCTGACGGGGTGCCGCTAGACGACGGCAAGGTGGTCGCCCTCGCTGCCTGTCTCCCTGGCAAGCGTGGTGGACGTGCTGGTGCCAAATGAGGAGGATGTGCGCCTCGCGCACGATCGCTGGGACTCCCCAGCCTGCTGCACACAGTAGCCTCTCTGCTCCTCTTCACCCAGGCCATGGCACCTGTGTTGTCCAAACTCTCCCCTTAGCGTGCCACTGTGGTAGCCCTGTTTGCTGTTGCTGCTGCGTGTTTTGCTGCTGGACCCCCTCTATGTTATTGTTAGATGGCGACCCATGAATCGCTCCAACCAGCAGTTGTCTCTCTGTGTTTGGAATGTTCGGGGCCTAGGGGACCCCTCAAAATGTGTTGATGTTAGGCAGTGTCTGTCTGAGAAGCCTTTCTCCATCATCTGCATTCAAGAAACAAAACTCCCTGATGTCCCCAAATAAAAAGCTCGCTCCTTCCTCCCAGCGGCTACTTCCGAGTTTGTGTTCAAGCCTTCGGATGGCTCCCGTGGCGGGATCCTGACTGCTTGGAACCCCAACACTTTAGCACTCCAATCCTCTACCATCATGGCATATATCAACGTCTCCACCTTCCGTTCCATGTCCAACAATTTCACCTTCTCAGTAGCAAATGTTTACGCCCCAGCTGACCATGCCCACAAACAAGCTTTCCTGGCAGAACTGTGCCATTGCTGGCCCTCTTATGATCACCTGCGACTTCAACCTCACTCGCTGTCCTGCTGATAAAAATTCACCAAACTTCAACTCAGCGGAAGTCGCCTGGTTCAATGATTGTATAAATGATTTTCCTCTATTTGAACTGCCCCTTCTTGACAGAAAATTCACTTGGTCAAACAAGCAAGACATACCCACCTTGGTGCACCTGGATAGAGCTTTCTTCAACCAGGAGTGGAACCATGCTCTCCCTGGGTCCTCCCTGACCTCCCTCCCAAGGCATGTCTCTGACCATGTGCCCCTGGTGATCATGGCATCTACGGACATCCCCGCTGCCCGGTGTTTCCGGTTTGAGCAATGGTGGCTGGCACGCCCAGACTTCCGCCCGATGGTCACCGCGGCATGGGAAAGGGCCGAAGCACATGGGCGCGACGCGGTTGGTGTGCTTGCTACCAAACTCAAGGCGGTGAGATCGGCGTGCAAAAAATGGAAAAGGAACAGTCAGCGCCTAGCTGAGGTTGTCGCTGATTGCTCCTGGCTCCTTAAGTTGCTGGACCACCTTGAGGAACGACGACCTCTGTCCCCGGCCGAGCTCAGCCTACGCGATGGGGGTTCAAGCGACACTCTCCGATGCAAACTCTGAGGTTGCGACTCTCTGGCGGCGACGAGAAAAGATCAAGACAGTGGTCCTTGGCGACGAGAACTCGAGGTTTTTCCATCCATATGCCTCCCAGCGCATGAGAAAAAACCTCATCCCGTCCCTTCTGGTGTCTGGTGTGGCTGTATCGACCCATGAGGCCAAGGCTGAAGTGCTTTTCCGTTTCTACTCCAACCTGCTCGCCTCCACTTCATCGTCGTCGTGGGGTTTTGACCTTGCAAGCCTGTACGAGGGGCATAGCCGCGCCGACTCCGCGAGCCTCGATGCTCCTTTCTCCATCGACGAGGTTTGGGAGGCTTTCCAGAGCATGCGAGCGGCTAGCAGCCCCGGTCCAAATGGTTTTCGGCAGGGTTTCTACCGAGTGTTCAAGCACCTCGTCCTACCCCAGCTCCTGAACCTGGCGAGGGAGTTCTGCGACGGGGCGGCGGACCTCCAGCCCAGCAACAGGGCGCTGGTGGTGCTGCTACCCAAGAAAGATGGGGTGTTGGAGCCCTCCTCTTTCCGCCCAATCTCCTTACAAAATGCAAGTGTCAAGGGGTTGGCGAAGGGGCTGACAAACAGGCTCCAGCCCGCGGTGGCTGCCCTTTTGGACCTCGATCAGACCGGTTTCATCAAAGGGAGGTGCATTGCTGAAAACTTCTTCTATGCATCTGAGATCACCCAGGTCTGTCACAAGCGTAAGGTGCCTACCCTTGTGGTGAAGCTGGACTTCGCAAAAGCCTTCGACTCAGTGATTTGGAGCAGCCTCGTCGACATCCTTGCGGCCCGTGGCTTCTCGCAGCGCTGGATTGGTTGGGTTGAGAAGACACTGGAGTCTGTCCGCTCTGCGGTGCTACTAAATGGTGTCCCTGGGAAGTGGATATCTTGCCGACGAGGTCTGCGACAGGGAGACCCTTTGTCCCCCTACCTCTTCATCTTGGTGGCTGACGTGCTGCAGCGCCTCATTCAGCAAATGTGTCGTGAAGACAAGCTGCATCACCCCCTTCGCGATGACATGCCGTGCCCCGTCCTGCAGTACGCGGACGACACACTAATTCTGGTCAGGGGCGCCCCGGAGGATGCAACCCAACTGCGTCTTTCCCTAGACCTCTTCTCCAACGCCACTGGGCTCACTATCAACTTCGCCAAAAGCACCGTTGTTGTCGGGACCGGTTTTCCAGGATATTAATTTCCTAGTAAATGGCCCTTGTGCTCACCAGCCCCAGGATTACTGTTAGCTGGTGAGACACCAACTTGATACAGAAATTCCAAGCAAAATACAAAATATGTAGTACAAGACCATTCTGGCCTAAGAGTACAACAAATGGTTTCTAGTGGTTGATGGCGGAAGCGGTTTGCGGTTCATGAGCGTCTATGGGACTCCATTTCCCACAGGAACAGCTGACCTGGATAACTCCTATCTTCGCGAGGTTGCTATCATCATTGCCTAGGTTCCGGGGATGTCATCGCAGCGCTCCTCTCCAAGCAAGAAATCTGGCCAAGACAATAGCCAGGGACAAGCCAGTGAGTACTTTGAATGTACTCGTAAACATTATGAACACAGGTATAATATAACAGATGATAATCATGCTCTGAAATATTTTCATGATCACTTAGTCAGTCACGAAGTAAAATTCATGCCGCATGCAAACATGTTAATAAATATGAAAAAGTAATCTAGATAATAAGAATAAAATAAACCGATCGGGTGTCTGAAGCGACGCCTCGAAAGGATAATAATATAAGACATGCCATAGTCGGGCGTCTGAGCGACACCACATAAAGGGCTTATAAAGAAGATTAAATAATCAGCATGCCACAGTCGGCGTCTCACGACACCACATAAAGGGCTTATAAAGAAAATAAATAACAAGCATGCCACAGTCGGGCGTCTCCGCGACACCACATAGGGCTTATAAGAAAATAAATAACAAGCATGCCACAGTCGGGCGTCTCGGCGACACACAAAAAAGGGCTTATAAAGAATTAAATAACCAACTGCACATCGGGCGTCTGAGCGACACCACATAAAGGGCTTATATAAGAATAACCACAGTGAATATCCAGGAGGTAGAACCGTCCCAGGGATACTCAATAATTCAAATACTACAAATGGTTAGTCCATAATAATAATAATCATAATCATCATATGTCACATGTCATGATCAATGTTCTGGTTTAGCAGTTTTTCCTCCGAAGACCGACACTAAGACCGACACTTGACCCGTCCCAGACTGTAGTCCTTAACCATGGACATGGCTATTCGAATAGATATAATCTCTGCAGAGGGTGTACTCTTTACCCACGAGTAACGGATTCCTTTAGTCCATCGGGACTAATTCCGTTTACGGTCTTTTACTTGAAAACACACCTGACCCGCACACACCAGCTTAACTTACCGGTGTCTGGAATCACCCATGACACCCGTTAAGCAAAACTCTAAGTGGGGAGGCTACAACCTCGACTAGCATGGGATCACAAAATTTATAACGCGCGCAAACTAGGGGAGCTACCCCCTCGGCTCCAACCGGAAACACCCATGCCCCCGGACCAAGTGACATGACTACCAGGGGCCACTGGTATCTTTCACTTTGGCCTCTCTGTACGGTGTGTGCTAAGAAAGGGGTTGACAACTTACTGAACCGTACCCTACCTGTAGTAGGGACAAGTGGTAGCACGAAACCAGAATGGGGGTTACTGGCTCAAGACTCGATCTACGGTCGACTCAGGAGGTTAAAGTATTCCCTGCATGATTAGCATAACAAATATATTCCACACCAACAGACAGAATCACCACTCATCATACCTCACCATGCCTTACTGAATATGCTCGTCTCAACGAAATATCAGTATCAAGCTCGTGTCTACCCACGACAGAGACTTTTCCGGATTCCTTCCGGTAGGCATGAAAGGCATACGTGGGTGAACACTGTCACAAGTATATCAATTCCAACAGCAAGGAATTTCCATCATGCACACACAGGGACATGATCATAACATCACATGAAATAATGCATGTTTCCAATCAGCTCGGTGTTGTAGCCATATCAAAACAACACACGGCAAATATTATACTAGGGTTCAGAATGCTTGCCTTTAGTGTGTGGAGAGGTAGGGTGCACCACAAAACTTTTGAAGGTTGCTTCCCTCTCCATTTCCTAATTTTGAAAAATATTCAAATCAACACATAGTTTCAAAACAGTACAAAAAAGTTGTTCGAATTTTTTTCAAATAAATATGAAAATAAACTAGACAAAATTTGAGAATCAACAGAAAAAGAATCAAGTCAAACGGAGTTGTATTTAAAAAGTTATAGCCAGTCAAAGTTTTGGTCAAAATCTGATTTAAAAAAAAAACAGAAAAAGGAAAACGGTTCGCCTGGAATACGCCTTCTGAGATTGGTCGCGTACTTACAGGAAATACGCTTCCACCAGAGGGAAAACGCATCAGCCGGGTTGCGCCACTGGTGGCTTGGGTTGGCTCACCGACAGGTGGTCCCCACCTATCGGGTTCGTCTTCTACCCCCTACGCGCGCCTCGACAGAGACAGGGGCCGTTTCCAACGGCGATCCCCGGCGACACAAGCCACCATTCGACGCGCTCTTGATATGGGGATGATCGGGAGGAGGCACCGCATCCATCCGCGGTGGTTAGGAGCGCGGGGGAGCTTGAGGGTGAGAGCACCTTCCTCCATGGCGGAGGGGAAGCTTCGGGCCTTGGGGCATTCCTCCTACGGTGGTTTTAGGTGGAAAGAGGGAATGGCGATGGGTCTTCTGCAACTGAGGGACCCGGTTGGAAAGCACTAGGCAAGGGGAAGAGCAGTAGGGGGCTCCGGATTTGACCACGACGGTGGTGGCGGAATCCTGACCGGAGGCGGGGAAGGCGGCGGTTCCAGATGGATTTGAGCGAGGGGGAGAACTCTACGGCTTGCCTGAGGATCCTCACGAGCTCGAGCGAGGTCTGGGGCCATTTATAGCCGGGGAAGGTCGGTTCGACGACGGCAGTGGATAAGAACGTCGGCGAACCGCCGCTCTGTTGCTACCAGGGCGAAGTGGCGCTGGTCGGCGCTAACCGACGAGCTCGCGGATGAGCTCGAGCTATTCCAGAGGGCAGCTGGCGCGCGGGGAAGGCTCGGGCGGCGCTGCCAAGGCCGGGGCCCGCTGCGGCCGTCCGCTAGCCGCCATGGCCGACCTGACGGTGGCGCTGCGGGGCTCCAGGAGGTGCCCAGGGCGACTCTGCGACGAGAGAGGGGTCAGGCGCGTTGGCTGCGAGTGGGAATGGATCAGAACGGGCGCGGGGAGGTGGCAGCGGGACGCGGCGACTCGGGCGCACGCACGTGCAAAACGCGCGCTCTGGCCGCGCCCAGAGCACGCAGGCCATGTGCTCGACGAAATGCCAACGCACTCTAGGCCTATCTGATGCTTATGAAACTAAACAGGACTAGGCTAATGAGCATATGAGAGCTAATAGACACGCGGGTTAGGTCATTAGAGCAACTGCACAATGCCAGACCAAAAGCATGCCAAATCTGGCCATGCTCCTAACCTGCTTGATGAAATGCCAAGGGCATCTAGGCATCTCTCCTGGTAGCCAAAATCTCCAGGTTGGGGTCTCTTTAGATGATAAAGAGGGTGGCCAGGTTAGTTTGGCCAGAGCAGAAACTCCCTAGTGCAAGTTTTTGAGAAAACCAAATCTGGACAGAAAATAAAGGTCATTATTGCATGGACCAAAAATATTCAAAAGGTTCCCAAATCCTGGACTTAAGGTTTTGGTAGGGTGGTCTATAAGCAGGAGAAAAATCATGGGCAATAGGGCAAGATAAAGAGGGGTTGTAGTACAAACTACCAAACTGAACCAGAATGAAGATGAGGATGGTTTGCTCAAATCTTCCAAGGAACACCAATGGGTTTTTGCATAGAAAAGAATTATATACTACTACTAACATCTCCAAATTTTTATGGAAGTTTTAAAGAAATATATAAATAGGTTGTAGTGCAAACTACAAACTGAACCAGATTTGAAAACTTGAGGTAGGGCTCAAAATCCCCAAATGACTAAGAGAAGTTTTTGCATAAAAGTGATTTAGGAACATCACATGTCATCCCCAAATTTTGGTGGAATTCTTAATTGAATTTATCAAAAGGTTATAGTGCAAATGGGACTCTAAAACTTATGAGAAACCATTTTAAAAGAAATAAAGCTCAGAAAAATAATTATAGAAATAATTCCACTGATAAAAGAAATATTCTTGAGTATGCACTCAAGTCCAAAAATATTTTTTTAAAAGTTTCCATTTGGAGGGAAAAACTCCATAATTCAGAAGAAAAGAGGGATTCTGAAATCAAAAGATAAATCCAGAAAATAAAAATTTAATTTCCCGGCAAAATTTTAATTAATAAATTATGGTTAAAATGTTGGGGTGTTACAACATTACCCCCCTTAAGAAAAATCTCGTCCTCGAGATTTGCTGAGGGCGGTTTCAAAAGTATTACTCCTACTACCACAAAGTATTAATTCAAAAAAAACAAATATCCTAATCACGCAATACACTGAGGTTACTGCGAGAGGGAAAAATAATTGGTGCAACTTTAGTGGACGTACTGGTGCTGCGTGAATTAAAAATTCATGTCATGGAGAAATATTTGTTGCAACGGCTCAAAGAAAATCCAACTTCAAGATTTACTGAGAGCGGAGACGCCCGACTGGAGTGGACGACGACCTGTCGGCTGGAGTGGACGACGACCACTCCCTCATCAGGTCTATCGATGGTAAAGCTATTTCCTCCTCGGTGTACAAGCTGCTTACCTTCACCGGCGAGCGTTGCCCCGTGTAGGAGTCTATATGGCAGACTGCCGCGACGCCGTGAGTGCGCTTGTTCGGCTGGCTGGTGGCTCGGGACCGCGTCCACTCAAAGGCGAACCTGCTCAAGAAACATATCCGGCATGAGGACCGGTGCGAGCTTTGCTGCAGGTCCTCTGAAACAACGGATCACCTCCTCTTTGGCTGCTGCCATGTCACCCACCTATGGCGCGCCGTTGGGATTGAGGGCGATGTGAGCTGCCGCTCCATCTGGGAGGTCCGTCCGCATGCATCGGCGCCGGCCTTCCACTGGGACACAGTGCGCCTGCTGCTCCTATGGACCATCTGGAATCATCGCCATGGTGTCGTCTTCCGCGGGAACAGGCCAGCGATCAGCCGTGCTGTGCGTTCCGCTACTGCTGAACTTAAGCTTTGGTCTTTCAGACTGAAAACCCATGAACGGGGAGGCATGCTGGCCTGGGTCCCCTACCTTGAATCCCTGAACGTGTGATTCTTCTGTGACTTGTAAACTCGAACTCTTGTAACCCCCCCCCCCCCCCCCTCCCCGCGCCGTGGGGGTTTCCCTGCTGCTATGCAGCTATGAGAAAATATATTCAGGTGGGGCTTCCACCCCCCCCCCCCCCCCCCCCCCGCGCGCCCCGGTGTTTCCTAAAAAAAAAATGACTCAAGACCCCAATAAGTCCATGTCCTTTATTTCAACATGGCATCACATTTGTGTAGCCGGCGGCGGCCTTACTGCTCACACAACGAAAACACGTTTAAATGTGATTAGAGCATCTCTAGCAGACCCCTTAAAATCGCAAACTGTAAAACTGGGATACGGGTCGAAAAAAAATGCATTTTAAGGGTCCATTTTAGCTACGGTCGAACAAATACTGTAAAATTGGGATAAAGAGCTCCTTCCTCCAGTCCGGCCACCGCCGCCCCTTCCCCCAGCCGGCCGCGCTCAACCCCGTCGGCCATGCCCCGTCGCCCGTCGGTCGTGCCCCGTCGCCCGTCGGCCACGCCCCGTCCTTGCCGGCCGCGCCCCATCACCATGCCGGCCACGCCCAGCCTCGCCGGCCGCGCCCCGTCGCCCGCCGGCCGCGCCCCGTCGCCTCCGCCGGCCGCGCCTTGCTCTATTGCCAGCCGCGCCGGCCGAGCCGTGCCCCTTTGCTTGCCGCGCCGGGAGGATTCCGGCGGCCAGGCTGAGGTAATGGGAGGCCACGGCGATGTCGAGCTCGTCCAATTCGAACCGGCGGCGATCGATTGCGGCGTCTAGCGGCCTTTTCCTGTATGCGGTGATGAATTCCGGCGAGTTTAGGGCGGATTCCGGCAAACTCCGCGGCGGCGTGTTTGCTCCGACGAGGTTTGACCGGTATACGGGGGCCCCTTCGGTTCGGCCTTCAAACCTCCAAATATAAGGGTTTCGGGTGTGCATTTTCGGTGGCCCTTAAAATTTTTACGGATTGGACCACTTTTTTCGACCAAAACTGTAAAACGCAGGAATTATGCGGGTTTGACCACTTATACGGGGTCTGCTAGAGATGCTCTTAGTCCTAAGGTCTCTCTCTATCGCGCGCGCACTCGCTCGGAATAAGATGAGAAATATGTTGTTTTTCCTCGAGAGGTTGTTCAGAGGTGTGCATGCATGGTTATCGATGTTTTCTTTCCTCTCAATCTGGTTTTAATGGGTGTTTTTGAAATTGGTGGAACAATTTTTTAAATTCACGAACATTTTCCGAAATGCATGAGCATTTTTTGAATCAACAAATATTTTATTAGAATAAACTATTTTGTAACTCACGAATAGTTTTTGAATTTTTAGGATATTTTTTCATTCATGCATATTTTTTGAATTGACGAATTTCTTAAATATTCATTAATATTTTTAATACAGGAACTTTTTAAAAAATCATGAAATGTTTCCATTTCCCGAACATTTGTTTTTAAAATTTTAAACATTTTTTGCATAAGTAAACATTTTTTTATAATACCGTAAACATTTTTTTTTAATCCACCAACACCGGACGGCGGTTGTGCTCGTTTCGCTGCTTGGCTTTTTATTTTAATTCGGATTAGCTAGCATTACACAATGCCTAGCAAAAATAGAACTGTTCAAGAAATTTCTGGTGAATTCCATGAATACATGTAGTACAGAATATGAAGTATTGCGTAAATAGTCACGTTGCAGCGTCGTCGTGTTCATCCGTGATGGTATCTCTCTGGTCTGAAGTGGACATCGACATAGAAAACGGGCATGTGAGTGAGTGCAGTGCACCGTTGATAATGCTCCAGTGCTCTGTGGAACACCTTCAGGCAGGCGTCGGCAACATTGATTGGCTTCACGCCCGAGCCCGTTCCTCCTCAATGACCGAGGCCACTTTGTGCAGCTCGCCCAGCAGCCTTCACGGAATGGTGGCCCATCATAGCTGTGACCGAATCACCCTCGACATGGCCGCCGTGGACGTGCATGCATGTGTGGACGGCCGGTGTCCTTTCTGCTTTTTAAACTCGCTAGCAGGCGGAGGCGCGGCGGCACGGCTTTTGGGGGAGCAGTTTTTCGGATGCTGTTTTCCGAGTCCCGTCACCGTTTTGTATATTCTCAGAGATCCGTAACTACGAAAAATATAATTTTTTTTATAGTTTTAACCACCTAAATACCCTTCTCCCCCACGGGGCATGGTATCTCTTCGATCATATTTTCATATCTAACACCCATTGTTATTCCCCCACACTTCCTTGCCCACATTTGAGCTATTCTTGGCGACTAGGAGGGAGATTTGAGAGGGAAGCTCAAGCAAGTTGAGAATTGAGATCCAAGTATTCCTCCTCTTTTGGCTGATGAAAGATTTGAGCAAGTTTCCAAGACTCTTTGATTTTTTTTACTCTTGGACTGGCGTCAGTTTCCCCCATGAGCTTACAAATTGTGGATTACCGTGGAGTTTGTTAAGGTTGTAGGTAAACTTTAAGGCCAGGGTCAATTTGTTTGGGTTTTTTTAATGGGTCGGTTTGTTTGGTTCGTGAGAATTAGAGATGAAGAATGAGAGTTGAGGCTGAGGGGATTAAAAGTCCACTAAGGGCTCATTTGGTTTCAAGGGATCCCGGGGGGATCCCCGCTGCTATTTCCCTGGGTCGGATAACCATGGGCTGAGTTGGCCCGGGGCAGCAGACAGCGCCATTTGGTGACCCGCGAAGAGGAAAGACCCCTGGCCTTTCCCCGGCCCATCCCGGGGATAGCTCGCCCGGTGTCGATAGGCCAGGGAGAAAACCCTCGACTCGCTCGCTCTCTCGCTCTCTCGCGACCGACCAGGCGCCGTCTACCAAGATCCATCTCCGCCTCCGACCTCCGAGCTCCTCCGCGTCCGACCTCCACCGCCGGCGAACGAAGCGACGTCCGTCGCAGCCCTCCCCCCGGTGCTTAGGATCCACGCTCCGCCCCTCCAGTGACAGCGACGGCGACAGACCGCGGCCGTCACCCTCCTCCTTCCCCGGACCACCTCTCCGCCTCGAAGCTCGTGTCCCATCCGGTAACGGCGACGGCGACGGCGGCAGGCACCTACTTCGACCAAGGTTACCCCCTCCTCTTACACTCATATTTTTGCTCTCCATTCCATGCACTCACCGTTCATGAACTTTTTGATCCAGATCCAAGAACCTGAGCACCGGCTTCACTTGTTTTAACCAATCAGCATCCTAGAGCCCGCCGTAACCAATCAAGAGTAAGCACAAATCGCCTCCTTTTAATTGGTAGTAGATATGTGCTGTAATATGATTTGTCGTGATTTGTCGTGAAAAAATAGCCAACAAAGCAATATATTCTTCATTCATACTTTTGGTAGGCTAATTCTTGTTTCATCCACGACAAGATTGTTTTTTTATTAATTTAAGTGGTGTGGTATGTCAGTTGCTCGATTGTTACTTGTTATAGCTAGCTGAAAATGTAGTTGGATTCTTATATGCACATGTATGCTAACACCGTACTGTAAGTTTTCTTGGAAATATGCATCCGTTTGTGTGCTGATTAGATAGTCATCTATGCACATGTGGGCTAATGATGTATATATGTATCTTGTGCTGATTAGATTAATGCATCTGGGTATTGATCTTAATGTTGCCACTCCTAGGAAACTGACATGACAGTGTATATTATTCTGAATATTGTACAATTGGAATAATGTTTATACAATTGAAAAGCTTCGAGGACTATTTTCAAGCTGGTTTCAGTGTAACATTCTTTTCTTGCCAAATGATGGCTTTCATGCCGTGGTCGTCTAGGAATCAGAGGGAACAATATTTTATTTATAAGAACATAAATCAGTCTGGCTTATTATGTTTGCATCTATTTCATTGAGAACCATGCATGTGTGCTTATATATAGTTTAAAATGTCATATTATATAGTAACTATATTGTTCTGTTTTGATTTGCAGGTTTCCTAAAGCTAACCAATGAAAATGTTCAAAGAAGTTGATGGTGGAAGTTTCAGTAGAGTGATTATTCGAGTGACAACACATTTTGGCATTGATCAGTCACATATGTACATCTTTTTAATGGAACTAAATGTGTCGTTTCCCCTCCTTGGAGGCATCGGTATGGATCGATCCCCTCACTTCCCCTGCCCCTAGGTCTCCCGGGCGAAAGCCCCAACTTTGTTGGGCGGCGGCGGTGCTTTCGGTGTCGTTCCCTTCTTGGAGGCGCCGCTTTGTGAGCCTTGTGGTCGGGTGGCGCTTGTGGGTGGTGGGTGGCGATGGCGGTGGCGGTGTGGCCCTCTTGTCCTAACGTGAAACTTCCCCCTCCGGTGTTGGATGTGTGCGACGACGATGTTCTGCTCAAGGAGAGCCTCTGGCGTCTCGTTGGGGATGCGCTGACCCTCTCCACGAGGCCATCTTCCGGTAGCATCCATCCCATCTTGCGACGGTGCGGCGCCTTCGATCCAGGCGAGGAGGTAGTGGCCTTCTTCAAAGATGGCGTACCGGATGTGCCGTGCCGGGGCCTGTAGATGCATGGTGATGGCATATGCCCAGCTGGTGTCGGCCCCTCTCTCCTCCGAGCCAGTGTGATATTGTTCCTGGTGCAGCATTCTGAGGTCCTCGGCATCTTCGGCTTCGTTCTCTTTTGATTATCTTCAGTTTCCGTAGCGTGTGAGTAGTTTGGTGTTGTCCATCGTTTATGTATCTTACCGCCGTGTTGTTCTTTCTTTTGCCTGAGGGCGTATGCTTGTAATCCTGGCAGTTGATGGCTTTGTTAATTCAAAAAGTCAGGCTAGGTTCGAGCCTCATCTCGGACTCGGCTTATGCCTTTTCTCCAAACAAAAATGTTAAACAATGATTAGCGCACCAAAATTTATCCTCGATCTTGTGTTATTTATGGTCGGCGTGTGTGATGTGGACTGAAGTGTTTTTTTTCCTGATTATGCGTGTTTCATATTTTCTGGTTTATCCTTGAAATTACTGAATTATTCTCCATTGTTCTGTCATTCCTGAGTTTTCCATGGAAATTAGAAATTTACTTACTTCCGTACTGCTATGATGCTTCTGTAAAAAAAGGGAATTAGTTTTCATGGTTTTTGAATACTACATTTCTTTGCTAAGAAATTGACGTGATTCCCTCCCCTCCCCCTTGTCTCCAAACTCACGTGGGGATCTCCCCCGGTGGTGGGAGAGGATTTCCCATGGCCATGGAAAGTCCCCCTCGTGGGATTACTACCCTGGGATATTTTCACTTTGCAACCAAATGAGGCAATTGTTTAGAGGGAATGGAAGTTTAAGTGAGAAGAGGAATGAGAGTTGAGGAAGCCAACTCCCACCAATTTGTGTTGATGATGGGTTTTGTTAATTTGTCATTAGGCTCCATCCCGAACTAATTTTCATCATGTACCAAACAAAGCAAAAAAAAAAAAATTCCCACACCTAATCCCTCCAACAAAGATTAGCTTCCCTCCAAGGGCATGAACAGATACATCATCACTCATGCCAACTTTACTTTTTCCTATCTCTTATTACTTTTATAACTAATTTAGGTTGCTAAATGGCTTATCATATATGATCTTCAGTTAGTTACATTTGTAGAGAACTTATAATTAGACAAATATCTAAAATCACCTGCAGAAAGATTACAGTTCATATTCGCCTATTCAAACCCCCCTCTCTCCCTAGTTGACATCTTCAATCCTTCATAGATGAGTTGTTCTCGTTTGAAAATGTAACCCAAGTAATGAACAGAGCTTCTGTCGTGGCAGTAAACTGTATTACCACATATATACATTAAAAAAGCTTCAACTCATCATTGGGGAAAATAAACCTACGTAACAAATAAGCTAGACAAGGGCAGAGACTGCACACGAAGAAGGAACACAGATTGAAAATTCTTATTCATATTGAGTGGTCTGGATAAATCGACAGAAATCACGACAAATCATATTACAGGACTCTAGCGAAGGGCGTTCAAACACGGCATACTGTAAGGTATCATCGAAATTAGATCTCCTTGAATGCAGCAAAGAGGTCCCCGCTGATGTAGTCATTGTCCACGAGGCTGACCAAGTAATAGCTCTTCTGAATCTGCAAGTGAAGAGCAAGAAAGATGTCAGCGAAACCCCTAGAGATATAAGTATTATCTGCTTGCTGTGGTATCGACATTATCTTTGCAGCATTTCAGAAATAACAATATATCGGAGTGTCAGTGGAACTTAGGTAGATGTGTTATATTATGAAGGCCAGGTGGAAATGGTTAGATTATGGTTCAGAAAGCATGTGGTACCAAAACAATTGTAATATCTGTTAGTATTAGCTGATTGTCTGAAAGGTGTCTCTCTATTCTAAAGACAAGTTTTTAGCAAAAGCTGGAAGATATCAAGACTTGTAACTACTCCCTCCGTTCCTAAATATAAGCCCTTTTAGAGATTCCAAATATGAACTACATACGGAGCAAAATGAGTGAATCTACACTAAAATATGTCTATATATATCCGTTCGTAGTCCGTATTGAAATCTCTAAAAAAGGCTTATATTTAGAAACAGAAGGAGTATTAGCTAAATGCAAAGCATTTATCTGCACAAAAAGTTTCTTTGAGCCTGTTACTAGCGCAAGAAAGAGCGATGGGCGATCTGAAAGTACCTGCTCTAGCAACTCCCTGGACGAGTCGCCCTCCGGGAACAGGCAGGCCCATCCCCTGGACCAGATCTCAAACGCTTCATCTTTCCAGACCATGAAGCTCGCCGAGTCAACGACGGTAGGCTGGATGATCTCCTTGCCGGGGAACACACCCCATGTGACAGCGTTCACGGCGTTCGCAGGGATGTTGGAGATCGATTCCCCTTCCTTGTTCACGGCGATGTACGTGAGGGAAGGGAATGCCTTGCTCTTCTCGATGAGTTGGCCCAGCTTCTCCTTAGCGCAGAAGAATTCGACGTAGGCTTTCTGGTAAACATACCCTCCTGGGCCACCCCATCCTGCAGAACAGAACAGAAATAAAGCAGGTTTGGTAAGGCACACACCATACAGAGCAGCAGAAAAACTAATGACCCAAGGATGTAAAGAAAGCATTACTAAAACAAGGATTGAAGGGTTTTATTTATGTCTGAGAATATCGTCTCTGCCTAAATCTTGCTCCCAGCGTACCAGAAGAAGACCAAGCATACAGCAAAGCAGATTTGACGTACCAACACTAGGAGACTCAGATTTCTCTGCATTTACAGAAGGTTGGCTGTTGATGGTAAGGAAACCCTTCGAGTTAATCTTCACCAGCTGATCGTCAATTATCGTCGTCTCGGGTTGAAGACCATCTAACTCAGACCATGGGCTGCTTTTAAGTTTTCCTTCACAGAAGTTCACGAACCGCTGTAGGTGAGAAAGGCGGGTTAGCAAAAACATTGACACCTTGAAATTGTTTGTATGGCATACAGAGCAATAGTATACTAGTATCATGTAGTTCAAGACTTACCTCATTAATGTCTTGCACAGATTTCAGTGGCACAGCCCATTCCTCTTGGAGCTTCTTGCCACGCCCACGTGGCCGTGTGAACTGTGAAAGAGCAGATGCAGTTATTGCATACAACTACAACTTTATGAAACTTAAATCACAAAAAAGCAGCCTCACTACTATAGGTGATCTTGGAAACAGAGAATAGACAATCCCCAACAACTGAATTACGTTGTTTGGGCGAATGGTTGAATTGGTACTAAGAACAGAGAATTGTTTCTTTTCGGAGAAAACTAACAGACAGAGCCAATCAACAACAGTGTTGGGCAACCAATATTTTCTGCTGAACCAATATTTCTGGATCTTATGCAAATGTTCACTTTCAACTATATTTCTTTCTGGAAGACAAAGTCTACAATTTGTATTGATTCTGGATTTAGAGTGTTATGAAGATGGTGCATGCAGTATCTGCACAAAACTGTTGTGAATACCATTATTGTAAATTCAAATAACAAGATGAAATTACCTGGTGGTCATTAAGTGCTCCATATGATGGGTTCCTGGAATCACCCCACCGCCCATGTGGGTACTGATCCCAACCAGTGGTCCTTGAAATGTAACTCTTTGGTCTGTTGGCCCTGCTCAGTTATATCATAGACAAGACTGAATGAGTATATGTGTAGTACTAATACTAAAACAGATTCACAAAGAAAAAATTCAGAAAAAACTACCAGAATATAGGGCGAACATCCTCTTTGACACGGAAAACATTAGTTGGAGGCCTCCAAGGTAATGTTCTTGAAAGCTTGGACTCCTCTATTAATCCAAGATTCTGGAAAAGAAAAAGTTAGCCATTACAAACTCGCCAGAACAAAATATTAAATCAAGCAAGACAAGGAAATCACCATCAAAATTGCTAAAGCAGTCTTTTCCATGTTTAGTGTGTAAAGGTGCAAAGTCTTGATCCCACTAGCCAAAATTTTCTTGCACATCTCAGTACCAAGGTGGATTCCATATGCTTTCACAGCCTCCTCATTGTCTTTAATAGGGTCCAAGGCAGCAGTAATCTCAGCTGGAATCTGTTTTTACATTTGATGTGGCATTCTGTTAGTACCACAATCCAAAATTCAGTAAATGAATAAAATATCAGATTCTACATATTTTATATGTTCGATGTTTGTTGGATTATCTCCATTAAAAAGGTGTATCAGAAGCAATCCACCCCTTCAGGTGCTCCCATGAATCCCAGTTCAAAATATGGTGCAAATGGCCATGGAAAATTCCAAAGAAATCAACAGCAAGGGTGCTATATTGATACAAAGTCAATATAGCACAAAAGGGAGATAATGAAGGTACTATTACCAAAAACATGTCTTTTTTTCTGATGGCCATTATATAATGACAGAATAAACCAATTTGCCTTGTGTTTTGGGGAAAGATGCGAATCCAAAGGGGGGACAGACCAGATACACTTTCATCCATGTCATTACTTGTGATGGAGCTACAGCAACACACCATACCTTAGTTTTGCAGAATCCAGTCATGCGCACAAATCCTTTGTAGTTATTTATTGGCATTATGCCAGGAACGATAGGGCAGGTTATACCAATTTGACGGCAGTCATTCACAAACTTGAGAAAGATATCGGTATCATAGAAAAGCTGGGTGACTATAACGTCAGCGCCAGCATCAACCTGCAGAGAAAATGTAGGTTGAGAATGAAGCTGACAAAGAGCAATTTTATGCTCAACAAGTACGTAGGGTATGCAACAGGTTACATCGTTAGGGAAGAAGATTCTATGCAAGACCATGTCCAGGCATCGATCAACAGAGTTAGCAACCATACAGTTTTCATTTTCAACTAAAAGAACCAACAAGATTGAAGAGAACCTTTCTCTTCAAGTAAGCAAGATCTTTGCTATATGCTTCCTCCGTAGCACCTTCCTCGCCTAGTATTACCTCAGGGTGTGCCTCTGACATTTGAAAAAACAGAAATGACAATTCTAATTTGTAACATTGAAACCGTCCACCGACTGTAGAGAGAAGCTAAGTTTTGCTAACCTGGATAGCCAGCGACAGTTATGCCAAAGTAATCACCATACTTGGCTTTAATGTGCTCCACCTGCAATTGGAAAACAGAAGGCATCAGGACTCAACATCTGAAATCCTAGATATCAGAAGCAACAGCAACAGCAATAAGCTTGCCATCATGTCCATGCCTCTCCAATATAATAAGATTTAATTACATTCAATCTGTTGGAAGAAGTAAGAGGTACTTACCAGATCTAGAGCACAAGAAAATCCACCATCAACTTGAACAAACTTGTCCTGGCCATGTGGAGGATCTCCTCTAAGTGCAAGAACATTTTGAATCCCATTGGACTTAATGGTATCCAAAGCATTATCAATCTTCTCCACTGGCATGTTGGTGCACGTCAAGTGCATCATCGTTTCCACGCATACCTGCAAAATAATAACATGGAAATGTTAAAAGTCCAGACAATATTTATGGCAGCAACGCATAGAATCATTGAAAATTTAAAAGAAGCCTCAGAAATTAATTTGGAGTTATCCAGAGCAACATATTAGCATGACAGTGGTAAACTTTAATACTATCAAATGAGTGTCTTCTTCGAAACTTGTTTACAAACACAGTTGATTTGTGTTTGTAAACCCAGACAGTAAACCGCATGGAAGCAGATGAACTCCTACTTGGCACCAGTTCCATTTCATCCTAAATCAGCTGTTGGCACCAAATGCGCCGGCTCAATTTTGAAATTGGAGTAAAAAAGAAATCTAAACTAATTAGTAACCCGTTAAACTCTAGCGAGACGAAGCAACAATTCGCGGAATTAAGCAAATCCAATCACCCCAAACTGAACACGCTTCCCAGTAGAGCACCCCCGGCACGAATCACAGAACCTCGCATTGCGCGTAAATCCGAGCCGGATCGAGCCCAGCACATCTCGCCGGCGGAAGGCGAGCGCCGAAACAGAGTCAGAGCAGATCAGATCAGATCGCGCGCGCGGGGGGGCGGGCGCAGCAGGCGGCGGCGACGGAGCGGCGGACGTACGTACCATGTTCTGCATGCGGTTGGCGATGTCGAGGGTGACGTCGGCGGTGGATCCGCCGGCGCCCCAGGTGATGTCGCAGAAGTTGGGGCCGTGCGCCACCATGCGGTCCATCCGCTCGAAGAGGTTCTCGACGCCCTCCTCCGTCTTGGGCGGGAAGTACTCGAAGGAGAAGACGGTCCGGCCATTCGCCGCCGCCTCCTGGATCTTCTCGATCACCTTCATCTTCTTCTCCCCCACTGCTCGCTCTGCTAATGGCGTCACGGCGGGCGAGTGGACGAGGGGTAGCGGCTGGTGGCGAGTGGGTTTATAGGAGATCTGACTCCACCAACCGCTCCCGCTGGATGGGCGCGGCGCACGAGGGTGGCCCGCTCTCTGGCAGGCGGGGCCTGGTTGTATGCGCGAAGGTGGTTAGGTGTGGCGCTAGTGGGACGGGTGCAGGGAGGGCGTGGTGGGGCGGGTGCACGGTCCCCCGGCGTCGCTGTCCTGCACCAACCCAAATGTGTGGGCAAGACACTGACCACTGCCAAGCCGGGTTTGGAAATCTGCCCCGCCGTCGCTGCCATGTGGGCCCCCGGAAACTCGGTGAAGATTTTTCTATGCGATCTCATTTTGGAGTGGTGGGCTACCTACGTTTGATTCCCGTGGGATTCTTCCACGAGCGCTGTGGACTCCCGCTGATTTGGTGATCCGGTGACACTTGCCATATGTAAAAAAGGAAATTGAGTGGAGCTTGCCATATGTAATTGAGTCGCCACTGAATTTTGGGGGTGTTTCCATGTACGTAAAAGTTTCGACATTATCGGAGCACCAGAGGTCGTGCAGCACGTGGACATAATAATCCAAGAGAAAAACAAAGGGAAATAAAAGATGGGGACAAGACCACTCCTGCCGACTCGCCCAGCTCCACATAAACGGAATGGGTGGCGCCATCGTGACAACAATCTCGATTCGCCTCTTCTTGTCATCTTCTCTTCTATAGAGTCAAAACAATGTAGAGCAAATCAATTTTTGTGGAGCTGGATCCGAAGAAAGCTACTCCCTCCGTTCCATAATAATATAAGATCGTTTTGCAAGCTCCATCTTATATTATGGTACGGAGGGAGCACGTCTGAATTAAACTCAAAATCTAATTGTAGCAAAGCTAAAACACGGGGAAATATAACAAATTTTAGCACATTGATCTTGCCATGCTTGATGCCATTGCTTTCTTGGTCCGAACTCCACCCCCCCCCCCCCCCCCCCCCCCCCCCCCTCTTTCATTCATAGAGCTCGAGGTGTAATGAGTAGCGTGTATCGAGGGATGCCACTAGAGGCCTTCCGTGATGTTGGTTTAGAATGGCATATCTCTACTGTTAAACGAGTTTGTTGGCTTGGCTTCTATTCACATCGATACATGCCCTCTTCCATCGATTTGTTTTCAAACCAAGTGGTAATCATTATTAAAAAATGTCAAACCAACGCCTCACCTCTCCGTTTCTCGAGATAGAAATCCCTTGTAAGCAATCAACAAAAATCATTAATAACAAGAAATCTCTTTGAAGCAAACAACAAAATCAACTCATGTAGTTGTATGTACACGATCTCAATCTCAATGACATCACATACTTCCTTACCTTTGCCTACGGATTCCCTCCTCACAACATATCTCAATCTCAACCCAATCAAAAATTTCCTACGACTGAACCAATAGAATAAATTTCCGTCGTTGCAACACATGGGTATTTAACCAGTATCTACTATTAAAGGGGAATTTGTTCATTTTGCTTTCATCGTTTCCACACCCCTTCCTATCAATACATGCCCCCCCTTCCATCGTTTTTTAGAACCACACGGTAACCCCCATTATTATTTTTCAAACTGACCCCACCTTCTCGTTTTCGAAAAAAGAAATCCCTTATAAATCAATCAACAAAATTCAAATAAATCGTCAATAGTAAGAATCCCTTTCAAGCAAACAACAAAATCAACTCACATAGTTGTACATACACAATCTCAATCGCATCATATCTTTTCTTACCTTTGCCTATGAATTCCCTCCCTGCGGCATATCTCAATCTCAAACTCATCTAAAATGCATACGCTAAAACACTAGAAATAAAGTTGCCTCCGTTGCAACGCAAGGGTATTTAGCTAGTTGTAATAAAATGAGAGACATACTGCATTGGTGACACTAGCCTGGTGATTATTACCATTCAATAATTTTGATAGTGTTCTCAAGAAATAAAGTTTGATGTTATCAAAGCATACAAAATCGGATTTAGTAATATGTGGACACAATACGATGGGAAAAAGAAAAAGAAAAAGACTTGGACGTAAAGGATAAATCGTTATCGAACACAGTAATTGACAAATAGACCGCCCTACAGGAAATGTTTCTCAACGGAATTATATAATTCTAAATTTGTTTGTATGAAAATATTCTGACATAAATGGAAGGGTGGCACTATAATGATAACAATCTTTGATTCTTTTCTTCTTGTCATGTTTTTCCTAGAGATTGAGAAAAATGTAGAAGAATATCGAGTGAACCAATAAAAGTTTTTCATAACTAAAAGCAAAGGGAGCACGTGAGATTTGTGTTCCTCGCCTCTAGGAGTGGAAACAGATTGGATAATGCTCTTCGCACTTCTTATATTTCAAAACAAAATACAAATGCGAATATGGATTTTACTGAATACGAATATGGAGCGGATGTTATTTGAATATGGGTACATATCAGATGTTTACTCGATTCGGAAAGGATCCGAATAATCGCGACATATTAGTTAAAATAAAATAAATCAACAGCTATGTGACACAAAATAATCAATTTGCGATGCACAATAAGTCAATCATAGGCATGTTATGAATAAATACTACTATAATGCATAATAAATTCTTTTTTTGCGGGAATGCATAATAATTTCTAATTTAATCACTAAAAGAATTTACCACTTCCTAGGATTTTGTGTTGGATAATTAGCATATTGGGACTAGTATTGCTTAAAGTAGATGATTCCCCGCTCGTTGCTGCGGCAATCTTGTTCAGAAGACATGCATAATTAGGTGGTGCATAAACAACTAAAAGCAATGAAAAAAATATAAGGTTTTTTTATATAAACTTCAAAAATATTAAAATAATATGAAGCAGATAACAGAAGCATGTATAAAAGAGAAAAAATAGATTGTAGTTAAAAGAGTGTAATTCTAAAAAAATGTGAAAGATCAACTTTATAGGGGCATACCTATAAAGATTGTATGTAGAAAAAATAAGTAGTACGTTGTAGTGATTTAAATAGAGAAAAAGAGTGCCATTTCTAAAAAAAATGAAGGATCAACTATATAGGTATGCTCAAAGCGCCCAACACATATACCATATCTATGAGAGCACAAAACATAATGCAAAAAATTAACCAATGACTTACATGCATTAACTGATGATGTGGCAGTGTTGCATGGATATGCTAATGCAAAAAATGTAACTTATAATTTACATGCATGACATGATGATGTGGCAGCTCGCATGGCTAAAAAAATAGTTAGTTGGTTGTTTCACAACTAAATTAAGTGTGATTCTAAAAAAACTAAATTTAGTGTGATTTAATACCCACTTAAAATTCACTAATGCATGTTGCATGGTGGAGGATTCCCATGATCGAACGGATGAAAATGCATCTAGATGGTAAATCTAACGAATATAACTATTTTAGTGATGTGGAAGCATGCTTGTTAAGATAATTAAAAGTAGCAGGATCATTCTCTTAGATATAATACAGGATTAGCTCATGTAATTATTTGGATACGGATATATGCACTTCCATATTCATATGTGTGTCAAAAATCTCATATCATATTTATATTTTAATATGCAACATAAATTTGGATACCTTTCATTTTCATTTTAGTTCGGATGCGGATGTTTCAGGTACAAATAGGCATTTTCTCAAATACGAATATCAACCCACTACCACTTTTCACCATTACCCACCTCCATCTAGTTGTACTTGATGCTTTCTATAGTCCCTCTTCAATGTTTTCTTTTCCAAGGCGTCGTTTTGCTATGTAGATCGCGGCCGACACCGTTTTCTGGCCTACATTGATGACTTTTCGGCCGCTACTTGTACATGCTTTTGGGTTTAAACAAGCAGGAGAGGCAACGAGCTTCGCTCACGGTGCACCATCGGTGAATGCAGGAGAAAGAAGTCTTCAACAACCCAAGAATTTATATGTAATTTTTCATTTTCCGTAAGGATGTTTTTTCGTAAGGCTCTATGCTACTTAATATTTGGCCTTTTCGCAAAAAAGAAAGAAACTAAAGCTAGAGGGAGCCGAATCAGAAGAAAGTTATGTGCTAATAAAACTTGAATTATAATTCTAAGTTTAGTAAAGCCAGACACTTGAAAAAAAAAACAAATTCTTGTGCATTGATCCTGGAATCTTCGATGTCATCATTTTCGGCCGCCGACATCATTTTAGTTATGCATACACAGTAAAACGTTGATATTATCAGAGCATAAAAACATTGGCTTTGGTGAGACGTAGACACAATACAAGAGGAAAAAACAAAAAAGATGTGGACGGAATGGACATGATATTGCTTTTTGCACATCTACTTTTGAATATAGTATCTAGCATAAGTTGTCTGTTTCTTTTTTCACTGCTTTAAATATTCCTTCCCCGTTCGAATGATTTTGTTACATCTGATCACAAATGTTCACTAGATGACTGAACTTGTCTTTCTTGACTAGAACAGATGAGATCGAACTGATCGGTCTCTTGTGTTGCTCAGATCAGATGATTTCACTTTACCTGATTTGCAAACATTCACTACTAGACGACGGAACTTGTCTTTTGACTAAAATAGATGAGATCGAACTAATAATTATCCTACATGCTCAGATTCATAGCTCAAATCTTCGTGTAGAATTATAAGAACGATTGGCCATGACTGAACTAGTTGGTTTTTCATTGTGCTATGATTAGTCGATTCTGTGTGCTGCCATGCTGACAGATGCCCGGTGAAAAAAATAACATCCAGAGGCAAAATCTGAAGAGTGTTTGATTACATCTAAGATTTTTTTTTAAAGAGATCCCAAGAAGAAAGCGAAAGCTCGAGAGGGTTTGCAACGTCGGTAACTAGCTAGACTGGAACTGCTAGCTAGTTTAACTCGTTTTGTTTTGACAGAGATCGCTCATGTGTGTGTTACGAGTTCACATCCTTGCTGATACGTACTCCAAGGTGGAAGGCGCCTTCATACGAATACGTATACGCCTCTCCGCGCGTTAATGCTGAGGGTAATACCCGTCCATATCATTTCCTAGTATAGTTTTTTTTTGGAATTCATTCACTAGTTGCTTGTTTATCTTACAGATAACCCTTTCGGTAATTAGTCGATTATAATTGCTCACCAAACAATCTCACACCGATGCCCTCTATATATTTACCTCGCCTCGTACAACTTTGCAGTGAGCACACAACACAGCAAACCTGCTTGCATCTTGCAAGCAATACCACATAGTCATGGCCGCCGTGCACGAGAGCTCCGCGCTGCTCCTTGTGCTCTTTCTGTCGCTAATGCTCTCCACGACGTCTTCCGCGCGCCACATGCCTGGCGACCCACTGCCGGTCATCCCCTCTCCGCCGCCCCATGACCACATGCCTGGAGATCCACCGACGGTCGTCCCCTTCCCGTCGCCCCGCAACCACATGCCAAGTGACCCACCGTCGACCATCCCCTCCCCACCGCCTCACAAGTCTGACAACCACATGCCTGGCGATGTCACCCCTCCTCCTTCGTCTTACATGCCCGACGACCTAGTGCCAGGCGTTCCTCTCCCGCTGCCAAACCTCCCACTACCCCCGCTTCCAAACCTGCCTCTGCCCCGCTACCAAACCTGCCTCTGCCCCCGCTACCAAATCTTCCTCTGCCCCCGCTTCCAAACCTTCCTCTGCCCCCGCTATCAAACCTTCCTCTGCCCCCGCTACCAAACCTCCCTCTGCCCCCGCTACCTATCATCCCTTCCCCACCTCTCCGCACGTCGTCTCCATCAGTGGAGGAGGTGAGGGAAGGCCTCACGGCGGTGCCGAGGCCAGTTCCTTCTGGGCCAGACCCCATACACCATGATCATCGCGCCCCAGCACCACAACCCTACAAACATCACCGTCATCATCCCCCGTCGCCTTCTTCGATGGATGAGGCGATGGAAGGCCTCATAGTGGCACCCATGTCGGTTCCTTCCGGACCGGGCCCCATACATCATGAAACTCCCGCCCCGGCGCCGCATCCCCACCATCATCATCGGCGTCATGCGCACCGGCTCCATCTCAGGCGTGATGGTTGCCCCACTGGCGACACATACACCTTTTACACTTAGTTACACCGGAATCACTAGCAGAATAAGGGATGGATTATTACACCTAGTTAAATAGGTGGCATGTAACATGGATTGTTAGTTATCTGTGATGCATTGTATTGAATTCCATTATATTTCACTATGCCTGGACAATAAAGTGATACTTAACATGCAAGGTGATTTTACTATACCCCTCACTATCCTAGAGTACAACACCATTCCAGACGTCAATACGATCCGAGGTGTGGGACATGAGGAGGATTACTGTGATATAATATATGCCACCGAGAGGTAAAAAAATGTACTAAGGGCATCTCCAACACCGACCCTCAAACTACCCGCAACCGTCCGGATCGCTCGGTCCAGACGTGTTTTGCAATCCAACGCGGGCCTGTATCGATCCGTCGAGCGGTTCCGACCCCTTTTTTTCGCAAACCGGAGACAAAGTGTGAGTGTGTGTGTGTGTGGGGGGGGGGGGGGGGGGTGCGGGCGTCCGGACCGCTGCCACGTCCGCGTCTGGCAACTGGTCCACCCAAAATCCTCCTCCCTCGCCCATGTGCTTTCCCGCCCGATGCCAGCTGCCCGCATTAACGCCGACCCAGAGTGGACGCGGCCTCTCACTGCCGGCATTGAAGCGGCGCGGCGGTCGAGAGAGCACCGCCCGACTGAACACGCCTCCTCGCCGCATTCAAACGGCTACAGACTGCCTGCCTTCCTCCATTAAACATGTGTGTGCGCCGAGAAACCTACTTCGGTCACACGTTCGTTCGCGAGCCAGCGGGCATTAAACATAAAGTCGGTTGGCTCCTCGTGCCCGCCCACTATTTAAACAAGGCCAGACGCCGGGCAAACACCACACCACACCTCCGCTCCCCATCTCCTCCTTGCACCATATTCTTCACACTCTCCATGGCAACCGGCAAGCAGGAAGAGCAGTTCTCCGGCATAAAAGCCGACTGGGTGGCCCGCCGAATATGAGTCAGGCAACTCGCTGCTCCACCTCCCTCGCCACTCTAGGCCGTCAGTACCATGGGCGAGGCTGCAGGCTAGTGCTACTTCTTGAGCTTGCGTTGATTTTTTCCTTGAAGAGAAAAGAGTGATGCAGCAAAGTAGAGATAAGTATTTCCCTCAGTTAAGAACCAAGGTATCAATCCAGTAGGAGGAACACACAAGTCTTCAATAGATGCACCTGCACAAACTAACAAACATTTGTAGTCAATGCGAAAAAGGGGTTGTCAATCCCTTCACGGTCACTAGCAAGAGTGAGATCTAATAGAGATAGGTATAAAAGATAAGTAAAAGTGTAAAACAAAGTAAATATAAATAAATTACAGCAAGGTATTTTTATATTTTTTTATAGATCTGAAAATAATATGATGAAAAATAGACCCGGGGGCCATAGGTTTCACTAGAGGCTTCTCTCTTGAAAGAACACATACGGTGGATAAACAAATTACTGTTGAGCAATTGATAGAAAAACGCATAGTTATGACGATATCCAAAGCAATGATCACGAATATAGGCATCACGTCCGTGACAAATAGACCGACTCCTGCCTGCATCTATTACTATTACTCCACACATCGACCGCTATCCAGCATGCATCTAGTGTATTAAGTTAACAAGAACGGAGTAACGTCTTAAGCAAGATGACATGATGTAGAGGGATAAATCCAAGCAATATGATAAAAAACCCATCTTTTTATCCTTAATGGCAACAATACAAATACGTGCCTCGCTATCCCTACTGTCACTGGGTGAGCACACCGCAAGATTGAACCCAAAACAAAGCACCTCTCCCATTGCAAGATAGATCAATCTAGTTGGCCAAACCAAATCAATAGATCGGAGAGAAATACAAAGCTATCTTAATCATTCATAAAAGAGTTCAGCGAAGACTCAAATAATATTCATAGATAATCTGATCATAAACCCACAATTCATCGGATCTCAACAAACACGCCGCAAAAGAAGATTACATCGAATAGATCTCCAAGAACATCGAGGAGAACATTGTATTGAAGATCAAAGAGAGAGAAGAAGCCATCTAGCTACTTGCTATGGACCTGTAGGTCTGTGATAAACTACTCACACATCGTTGGAAGGGCAGCAAGGTTGGCGTAGAGGCCCTCCGTGATCAAATCCCCTCCGGCAGAGTGCCGGAAAAGGCCCCAAGATGGGATCTCACGAGAACAGAAGCTTGCGGCGGCGGAAAAGTATTTTTGGTGTGCCCTCTGGTATACGGGGAATATTTGGATATTTATGGAGCTGAGATTATGGCTAGGTGGTCCCAAGGGACCCACAAGCCTGGGGGGCGCCCCCCTGGGGCACGCCTCTACGGCTTGTGGCCCTCTCGTGGCTCCTCTGGCCTCCTCCCGAAGCTTCGTGGTTGTCTTCTGGTCCAAGAAAAATCCTCAAAAAGTTTCGTTCCGTTTGGTATTGATTTTCTGTAAAAGACAAAAACAAGGAAAAAAAACAGCAACTGGCACTAGGCACTAGGTTAATAGGTTAGTCCCAAAAAAATGATATAAAATAGCATATTAATGCATATAAAACATTCAAGATGGATAATATAATAGCATGGAACAATAAAAAATTATAGATACGTTGGAGACGTATCAGCTAGCGCGCGGAGGAGAAAGTGACCGCTACAAGCCGGCGCGTGGTTCAACAACTCGTCGCTCCAAGCCAGCTTGCGGAGGAGTGGCGAGTTTCTCAGGCCGGCACACGGGGGAGCATGGTAGCGCAGGCATCGTGGCTGCCGGCGACAAGGCCGTGTCGTATGGCTCCTCCCGCGCCACCCGCCGTCAATGTTCGCGAAACTGCACCCTGTCGACGGAGAAAGAAGTCGGCTTGGCGGATATCAATGAGGTGGACAACATGTCTGCGCCCGCCGCCGAGCTCGAGGAAAAGTAGACCATGGGAGGCCGCCACTGATTGGGTCCCACGAAGGCCACCGCCGCCGCGTCGCCGGCATGCACGGCCGGTGTCTTGCCCTCTTCGCAGGCCACCGTCGCCCCCCGCCCCAAAAACCAACCCTGATCTGTGCTTCATGGAAGCGGAGGCCACACCAATGAGCGGCGCAGCCGGACATAGGGAAGAAACGGGGAGAGCGGAGGTTATTCTTCCCCTTTCACTGAAGCATATCCTTCCAGGGCATCCGGCAGTCCGAGGAGTGGGCTGCCGGACATGGGGAAGACATGTCAGCGGAGGGCTGCGAAGGGGACGGGGCTTCATTTTCCGGGACTCATGGCCGGCCAGAGATGGGAAACGGGCGTCGATGGACATTTTAGTCTAGGTTTAGAGTCCGGTCTAGTTGAAATATGTCCAAATTTAATGAATTTGCTCCGATTTAGATGAAAAGTATCTGATTTTATGTAAAAATCATCCAAGCGTGAATGAATATTGTCCGGTTTGTTTAAATTTGAATCAATTCTGTTCATTTTCGTTAAATTTTATTTGAAATGTAGTTGGACATATGCGGCTAGCTTTCGATGCCCGGCTCCCGCATCCATGTCCGCGGACTGGTCCCCTCCTATCCACGGGCGGATGCGGGAGTAAATTTGGGGGTCAGCGTTGGAGATGCCCTAACACGAACCTTAGGGTTGCACGCCTTACATCGCTCCGTCCCCCCCCCCCCCCCCCCCCCCCCCCCACCCCCCCCCCCCCCCCCCCCCCCCCCCCCCCCCCCCCCCCCCCCCCCCGCACTACCTCACTTTATATCACAGCTAAACTTTCATCGCAGACCGAAACATATATCTAAACTTTCGTGGTAGACCGAAACATGTGTGAAATGTTCTATTTTGAATAGTAGGCTAGTGGTAGGACGCAGATTTGGTGAACATGGTTCCACGCGCACCCTTTATGAATAGTAAATTCAAAATAAAATACTAGGAAAAAATCAGAAAAATCTGATTTTTTTTGTAACATGCGTAGTCAACCGGTATACTCATGTATGAAGTTTCACGAAGAAATCACATCCATGGTAATCTGGGCAAAAATGACAAAATCGAAGCTATATTAAAAACCATTGTTTGATGAATAGTATGATCTCAATTGTATTTTCTTCAATAAAGAATACCATGGGTGTCAATATATCACGAAACTTCACACATGAGTAGAATGGTCGACTAAGTTTCATACGTCGAAATTTTAGAATTTAAAAAAAATCCATTATTTTTTCGAATTTACTATCCATGTGGATGCGTGTGGAATCATGTTCAGCTTTGTGTTTTCAGCTAGTGGTATCCATATGTGTATCTTATTGTTCCAGTCTTGCATAAAATGGAGCGAGCTGCTAGCAGTACTAGGTCGGTTGTATTGCCAACACACTGGTGCAAAAATAGCAGTATTACAAACGACCAACGACGTGGAAGAGTTTCGTGCATAAGGGCATCTCCAACGCTAACCCGTAAATTTTCTCCCGCATCCGTCGCGGACAAGGGGACTAGTCCACGAACACTGATGCGGGAGCCGGCCATTCTAAACTACCCGCATACATTTTAAACCGCCTTTCAACTAAATTGGACGAAATTCATCAAACTTGATGGATTTCATTAAAGTTCGGACATAAATTACATAAAAGGTCGATATTTCAACCGTTTAACTAAAAACTAAAAGAAGAAAAAGCTAAACCATATACTGGACGACCACCTCGTACGCGTGGCTGTCCCGTCCTACCACACCACCATCCCAATCTATGTCGTCATTGTCGTGGTCCCTCCAGCGGTGGAAGGGCACTAGAGGGCCGCAACAACCTTGTCCGGCGGTTGCCTGTCGCTCACGTAGGAGCCGCTCCGCCTCCTGCTGCGCAGTGCGGACGACCGCCGTAGCAAATGCCGACGGCACCGGCGGAGCACTGGCGGCGGCCCCTGCTGCAACTCGTGATGGAGTTGTTGGATTTCCTCGAAGAGAAAGGGTGAAGTAGTAAAGTAGCAGATAGTATTTCACTCAGATAAGAACTGCTACTTCTTGAGCTTGCGTTGATTTTTTCCTTGAAGAGGAAAGGGTGATGCAGCAAAGTAGAGATAAGTATTTCCCTCAGTTAAGAACCAAGGTATCAACCCACTTGCACCCAACGCGATAAAGGGGTTGTCAATCCCTTCACGGTCACTTGCAAAGATGAGATCTGATAGAGATAGATATAAAAGCTTACTAAAATGTAAAACAAAATAAAATTAAATAAATTGCAGCAAGGTATTTTTGGGTTTTTTTGGTTTATAGATCTGAAAATATATGATGGAAAATAGACCCGGGGGCCATAGGTTTCACTAGAGACTTCTCTCTTGAAGGGAAATAATACGGTAGGTGAACAAATTACTGTCGAGCAATTGATAGAAAAGCGCAAAGTTATGACGATATCCAAGGCAATGATTATGCATATAGGCATCACGTCCGTGTCAAGTAGACCAAAACAATTCTGCATCTACTACTATTACTCCACACATCGACCGCTATCTAGCATGCATCTAGAGTATTAAGTTCATAAGAATGGAGTAACGCCTTAAGTAAGATGACATGATGTAGAGGGATAAACTCAAGCAATATGATGAAAACCCCATCTTTTTACCCTTGATGGCAACAATACAAATACGTGCCTCGCTACCCCTACTTTGTCACTGGGTGAGGACACCACAAGATTGAACCCAAAACTAAGCACCTCTCCCATTGCAAGAAGAACCAATCTAGTTGGCCAAACCAAACCGATAATTTGAAGAGAAATACAAAGATATCAAATTATGCATATAAGAATTCAGAGAAGATTCAAATAATATTCATAGATAAACTGATCATAAATCCATAATTCATCGGATCTCGACAAACACACCGCAAAAGAATATTACATCGGATAGATCTCCAAGAACAACGAGGAGAACATGATATTGAGGATCAAAGAGAGAGAAGAAGCCATCTAGCTACTAGCTATGGACCCGTATGTCTGTGGTAAACTACTCACGCTTCATCGGAAGGGCAATAGAGTTGATGTAGAAGCCCTCCGTGATCGAATCCCCCTCAGGCAGGGTGCCGGAAAAGGCCCCAAGATGGGATCTCACGGGAACAGAAGGTTACGGCGGCGGAAAAGTATTTTGGTGGACGCTTCTGGTGGTTTGGGAATATTTCTGAATTTATAGGCCAAAGATTAGGGTTGGACGACTCCCGTGGGGCCCACAAGACAGGGGTTAGTCCCCAAAATAATATAAAATAACATATTAATGCATATAAAATATCCAAAACAGATAATATAATAGCATGGAACAATAAAAAATTATATATACATTGGAGACGTATCAAGCATCCCCAAGCTTAATTCCTACTCGTCCTCGAGTAGGTAAATGATAAAAACAGAATTTTTGATGTGGAATGCTACCTAACATATTTATCCATGTAATGTTCTTTATTGTGGCATGAATATTCAGATCCATAAGATTCAAAACAAAAGTTTAATATTGACATAAAAACAATAATACTTCAAGCATACTAAAAAAGCAATCATGTCTTCTCAAAATAACATGGCCAAAGAAAGTTATCCCTACAAAATCATATAGTCTAGCTATGCTCCATCTTCGTCACACAAAGTATTAAATCATGCACAACCCCGATGACAAGCCAAGCAATTGTTTCATACTTTTGATGTTCTCAAACTTTTTCAACTTTCACGCAATACATGAGCGTGAGCCATGGATATAGCACTATAGGTGGAATAGAATATGGTGGTTGTGGAGAAGACAAAAAGAAGTAGATAGTCTCACGTCAACTAGGCGTATCAACGGGCTATGGAGATGCCCATCAATAGATATCAATGTGAGTGAGTAGGGATTGCCATGCAACGGATGCACTAGAGCTATAAGTTTATGAAAGCTCAAAAAGAAACTAAGTGGGTGTGCATCCAACTCGCTTGCTCACGAAGACCTAGGGCAATTTGATGAAGCTCATCATTGGAATATACAAGCCAAGTTCTATAATGAAAAATTCCCACTAGTATATGAAAGTGACAACATAGGAGACTCTCTATCATGAAGATCATGGTGCTACTTTGAAGCACAAGTGTGGTAAAAGGATAGTAGCATTGCCCCTTCTCTCTTTTCTCTCATTTTTTATTTTTATTTTTTTGTTTGGGCTTCTTTTGGCCTCTTTTATTTTTTGTAAAGTCCGAGACTCATCCCAACTTGTGAGGGAATCATAGCTTCCATCATCCTTTCCTCACATGGGACAATGCTCTAATAATGATGATCATCACACTTTTATTTACTTACAACTCGATACTTAGAACAAAAATATGACTCTATATGAATGCCTTTGGCGGTGTACCGGGATGTGCAATGATCTAGCATAGCAATGACATCAAAAAACGGACAAGCCATGAAAACATCATGCTAGCTATCTTACGATCATGCAAAGCAATATGACAATGATGAAGCATGTCATAATAAACGGAACGGTGGAAGTTGCATGGCAATATATCTCGGAATGGCTATGGAAATGCCATAATAGGTAGGTATGGTGGCTGTTTTGAGGAAGGGTATATGGTGGGTGTAGTGCACCGGCGAAAGTTGCGCGGTACTAGAGAGGCTAGCAATGGTGGAAGGGTGAGAGTGCGTATAATCCATGGACTCAATATTATTCATAAAGAACCCACATACTTATTGCAAAAGTCTATTAGTTATCGAAACAAAGTACTACACGCAAGATCCTAGGGGGATAGATTGGTAGGAAAAGACCATCGCTCGTCCCCGACCGCCACTCATAAGGAAGACAATCAATAAATAAATCATGCTCCGACTTCATCACATAACGGTTCACTATACATGCATGCTACAGGAATCACAAACTTTAACACAAGTATTTCAACCAATCAACAATTACTCACTAGCATGACTCTAATATCACCATCTTTATATCTCAAAACAATCATAAGGAATCAAACTTCTCATAGTATTCAATGCTCTTTATATGAAAGTTTTTATTATATCCCTCTTGGATGCCCATCATATTAGGACTAAATTCATAACCTATGCAAATTACCATGCTGTTTAGAGAGACTCTCAAAATAATATAAGTGAAGCATGAGAGTTCAACAATTTCTATAAAATAAAGCCACCGCCGTGCTCTAAAAAGATATAAGTGAAGCACTAGAGCAAAATTGCCTAGCTCAAAAGATATAAGTGAGGCACATAGAGTATTCTAATAAATTCCCCAAGCTTAGATGCTTGGTTGTCCTTGAATATTACCTTGGGGTGCCTTGGGCATCCCCGAGCTTAGGCTCTTGCCACTCCTTATTCCATAGTCCATCAAATCTTTACCCAAAACTTGAAAACTTCACAACACAAAACTCAACAGAAAACTCATGAGATCCGTTAGTATAAGAAAATAAATCATCACTTTTTGGTACTGTTGTTAACTAATTCTTTATTTATATTGGTGTAATATCTACTGTATTCCAACTTCTCCATGGTTCATACCCCCTGATACTACCCATAGATTCATCAAAATAAGCAAACAACACATAGAAAACAGAATCTGTCAAAAACAGAACAGTCTGTGAAAATCTGAATTGTTCTATTACTTTTGTAAATCCAAAAATTCTGAAAAATTAGGAAAATATAGGAAATTTGTATATAAACCTTGTTTAAAAAATTCATGGTTTTTCCGCGCTCCAGTGAATTTAAACAATTCTGTTACTGGACGCAAAAGTTTCTGTTTTTCAGCAAGATCAAATCAACTATCACCGTAAGCCATCTCAAAGGTCTTACTTGGCTCAAACACTAATTAAAACACCAAAACACAATTACTACATAGGTAATAATGTGTATTTATTGAAAAACAGAACCAAAAATAAAAAGCATAAAAATAAAATTGGGTTGCCTCCCAACAAGCGCTATTGTTTAACGCCCCTAGCTAGGCATAAAACATAGATCTAGGTATTGTCATCTTTGGTATGAAATCCATAAGTGGCTCTCATAATAGATTCATATGGCAACTTAATTTTCTTTCTTGGAAAGTGTTCCATGCCCTTCCTTAACAGAAATTGAAATCTAATGTTTCCTTCTTTCATATCAATAATTGCACCAATCGTTCTTAGGAAAGGTCTACCAAGAATAATAGGACATGTAGGATTGCAATCTATATCAAGCACAATGAAATCTACGGGCACATAATTCTTATTTGCTACAATAAGAACATCATTAATTCTTCCCATAGGTTTCTTAATAGTGGAATCCGCGAGATGCAAATTTAAAGAACAATCATCAAATTCACGAAACCCTAGCACATCACATAAAGTTTTTGGAATCGTGGAAACGCTAGCACCCAAATCACACAAAGCATGGCACTCATAATATTTAATTTTAATCTTAATAGTAGGTTCCCACTCATCATAAAGCTTTCTAGGGATAGAAACTCCCAACTCAAGTTTTTCCTCAAAAGATTTCATCATAGCATAACAATATGTTTAGTAAAAGCTTTATTTTGATTATAAGCATGAGGAGAATTCAACATGGATTGCAACAAGGAAATACAATCTATCAAAGAACAATTATCATAATTAAAATCCTTGAAATCCAAAAGAGTGGGTTCATCACTATTTAAAGTTTGGACCTCTCCAATCCCACTTTTATCAATTTTTGCATTAAGATCTAAAAACTCCGAATCATTGGGACGCCTTCTAGCTAAAGTTGACTCATCTCCAGTACCATATTTATCAAGATTTATATTAGAAAACAAAGATTCAATAGGAGTCACACCAATCACTTTAAGATCTTCATCATTATTATCACAAGAAATCGAAGAACACGCTTTACCAAACCAATCTCGCTTAGCACTCATCCTAGCGGTTCTTTCTTTGCACTCATCAATAGAAATTTTAATAGCTTTAAGAGATTCATTAATATCATGCTTGGGTGGCATAGATCTAATTTTCAAAGAATCAATCTCAAGAGAAATTCTATCAATGTTCCTAGCCAAATCATTAATCTTGCGCAATTTTTCTTCAACCATAGCATTGAAAACATTTTGCGAATTAATAAATTCTTTAATATTGTTCTCAAGAGTAGAGGGAATATTATTATTATTTCCATAAGAATTGTTGTAGGAATTACCATAATTATTAGAGGAATTACTAGGAAACGGCCTAGGGTTGAAATTACCTCTATACGCGTTATTACCAAAATTGTTCCTACCAACAAAATTCACATCCATAGATTCATTATTGTTCTCAATCAAAGTAGACAAAGGCATATCATTAGGATCAATAGGAGCACTCTTACTAGCAAATAATTTCATAAGTTCATCCATCTTTCCACTCAAAGCATTAATTTCTTCAATTGCATGCACTTTTTTACTAGTGGAAGATCTTTCAGTATGCCATTGAGAGTAATTAGCCATGATATTATCTAGGAGTTTAGTAGCTTCTCCTAATGTGATTTCCATAAAAGTACCTCCCGCGGCCAAATCTAAAAGATTTCTAGATGCAAAATTCAATCCGGCATAAAAAATTTGTATGATCATCCATAAACTTAAACCATGAGTAGGGCAATTTCTTATCATCAATTTCATCCTCTCCCAAGATTGTGCAACATGTTCATGATCAAGTTGCATAAAATTCATTATATCGTTCCTAAGGGAGATGATCTTAGCGGGAGGAAAATACTTGGAAATAAAAATATCTTTACACTTATTCCATGAATCAATACTATTTTTAGGCAAAGATGAAAACCAAGTTTTAGCACGATCTCGTAGTGAGAACGGAAATAGCTTCAATTTAACAATATCATTATTCACATCTTTCTTCTTTTGCATATCACACAACTCAATGAAAGTATTTCGATGGGATGCGGCATCTTCACTAGGAAGGCCAGAAAATTGATCTTTCATAACAAGATTCAGCAAAGTGGAGTTAATTTCATTAGATTCCGCACTAGTGGCGGGAGCAATCGGAGTACTAATAAAATCATTATTATTAGTATTGGAAAAGTCACACAACTTAGTATTTTCTTGAGACATTGTGACAAAACAAGCAATCTAGAACACGAGCAAACAAAAAGCAAACGAAAAGACAAACGAAAGAACGGCAAATAAAAAGGCAAATCTTTTTGTGTTTTTCTGAAATCGTTTTAGAAGTGGGTGATACATCTCCGTCGTATCTATAATTTTTGATTGTTTCATGCCAATATTATACAACTTTCACATATTTTTGGCAACATTTTATATGATTTATTTGGACTAACCTATTGATCCTGTGCCCAGTGTCAGTTCCTGTTTGTTGCATGTTTTTTGTTTCGCAGAAAATCCATATCAAACGAAGTCCAAACGTGATAAAAATTTACCGAGAATTATTTTGGAATATATGTGATTTTTGGGACTTGGAATCAATGCAAACGGGGGCCCACAGCCCCCACAAGACACCAGGGCCCGCCCTAGGGGCCAGGCGCGCCCTGTTGGGTTGTGCCCTCCTCGGATGTCGGTTGGAGCTCTACTTCGGGCGCAAGGAAGCTTATATCCGGAAAAAAATCGTGTTAAAATCTCAGCGCAATCGGAGTTACAGATCTCCAGGAATATAAGAAACGGTTTTCGGCCAGATCTGAGGAACGCGAAACAGAAGAGAACAGAGAGGGAGATCCAATCTCGGAGGGGATCCTGCCCCTCCGCCGCCATGGAGTCCATGGACCAGAGGGGGAACTCTCCTCCCATCTAGGGGGGAGGCCAAGGAAGAAGAAGAAGGAGGGGGGCTCTCTCCCCCTCTCTCCCGGTGGCGCCGGAGAGCCGCCGGGGCAAGGATCGTGGCGACGATCTACATCAACAATCTTGCTACCGTCAACACCAACTCTCTCCCCCTCTATGCAGCGGTGTAACACCTCTCTTCCCTGCTGTAATCTCTACTTAAACATGGTGCTCAACTCCACATATTATTTCCCAATGATATTTGGTTATCCCATGATGTTTGAGTAGATCCATTTTGTCCTGTGGGTTAATCATGATCTTGGTTGGTATGATTGTATATTTTATTTATGGTGCTGTCCTACGGTGCCCTCCGTCTCGCGTAAACATGGGGGATCCTCGTTGTAGGGTGTTGCAATATGTTCATGGTTTGCTTATTGTCAGTGTTGCGGGGGTGACAACAGCCTAAACGCGGATAAGTGTGTTATGGCGTATGGGAGTAAAGAGGACTTGATACTTAATGCTATGGTTGGGTTTCACGACCTTAATGATCTTTAGTAGTTGCGGATGCTTGCTAGGGGTCCAATCATAAGTGCATATGATCCCAGTAGAGAAAGTATGTTAGCTCATGCCTCTCCCTCATATAAAATTACAAGAATGATTACCGGTATTTGTTATCGATTGCCTAGGGACAAATGACTTTCTTGTTGACAAAAGCTATCTACTTTTATTACCTTGCAATTTATTCGTAGTTTTATTCTGGCAAAGTACTCGTAGTTTTATTCTTGCAAAATAGTTTCATACTTGTTTTAGGTAAAGCAAACGTCAAGTGTGCGTAGAGTTGTATCGGTGGTCGATAGAACTTGAGGGAATATTTGTTCTACCTTTAGCTCCTCATTGGGTTCGACACTCTTATTTATCGAAGAAGGCTACAAACGATCCCCTATACTTGTGGGTTATGAAGACCTTTTTCTGGCGCCATTGCCGGGGAGCAATAGTGTGGGGTGAATATTCTCGTGTGTGCTTGTTTGCTTTATCGCTAAGTAGTTTTTATTTCCTGTTCTAAGTTGTTCTCTATCTTTAGTTATGGATATGGAACACGAAACACCAAAAAAATTAGTTGTACTTGGTACTCATGGAGATGGGGAACCTCCTAAAACCCTCGATGCTCGTTATGTGAAAAATATTATGCACTACTTTGATAATCCTGAGAAAACCCCGTTCAACTTGATAATGGGAGACACGTTGGATCAACGTGAATACTTTAGGGATTATCGCTTGACACAAAAAGGGAAACTGTTATGGGATCAAATTCATATGTTGAAATGGTATGCTTGGAATCTATGCTCTTGATATGATTATACTTGTTGCTCTAGGATGAATGCTCCACACCTTTCCTTTTCATGCAAATTTAATGACAATGAAACCTTAGCTTCTTATGCTAATGGTAGATATGATTACTATGATTTGGAACGAATAGAAGAATTTGTTGCTTTTAAGGGTGCTTATGAAATTGAATCTTTGTTTGAAAAGTTTAAAGATTTTGATGATTCAGTTTATAGACCTGAAAATTTTGCTATCCTTAAATATTGCTATGACAATTATAAATTCAATTACGATATTGATGTATTTATTGAGAAAGTCTCCGTTGTCCAAGAAGAGACTAATATTTTGCAGGAGTCTATGGAAGAAGAAATTGATGAAACTGTGAGCTCATTGGATGAAAAAGATGATGAGGAGAGTGAAGAACAAAAGGAGGAAGAGCGGATTAGCTACCCGTGCCCACCTTCTAATGAGAGTAACTCTTCAACTCATACATTATTTAATTTCCCTTCGTGCTTACCGAAGGATGAATGCTATGATAATTGCTATGATCCCGTTGATTCTTTTGAAATATCCCTTTTTGATGAACTTGATGATTGCTATGCTTGTGGCCTTGATGCCAATTTGAATTATGCTTATGGAGATGAACTTGCTATAGTTCCTTATATTAAGAATGAAATTGTTGCTATTTCACCCACACATGATAGTCCTGTTATCTTTTTGAATTCTCCCAACTACATTTTATCGGAGAAGTTTGCTATTATTAAGTATTATATTGATGGGTTGCCTTTTACCATTACACATGATGATTTTGATGAATATAATATGCATGTGCTTGCTGCTCTTACTTGTAATTATTATGAGAGAGGAACTACATCTCCGCCTCTCTATGTTTCCAACACGATAAAATTGCAAGAAATTGCTTATACTATGCATTGGCCTTTACTTGATGTGCATGAATTGTTCTTGTATGACATGCCGATGCATAGGAAGAGAGTTAGACTTCGTCATTGCATGATATATGTTGCTTTGTGCTCACTACTAAATGCCAAATCATTGTTAATTAAAATTGGCTTTGATATACCTTGGGATCCGGGTGGATTCATTACTTGAGCACTTTATGCCTAGCTTAATGGCTTTAAAGAAAGCGCTGCCAGGGAGACAAGCCGGAAGTTTTAGAGAGTCATTTATTTCTGTTGAGTGCTTTTATAAAGTTTAAAAACAAAAAAATATAGAGGGGAACTTAAAACTTTTCGACAAAAGAGAAGTGATTGGAAGTTATGCATTGGAGAAGTGAGGGTCGACCTTGAACACTTGTGTTCATGCTCATGGAAACAATGTAGAATTTTTCATGAAGATTCTCACAAAAATAATTATCCCCTTGTACAAATCCATTGTATTATAAAAATAATGTGCCAAGATTTTCCTTTAGGATGATTAGATTGCTTGTTGGTATGTGCGGTGCAGAAACAGAAACTTTGGCTGTAGTGCGTGATTTTACATTTTTTTACTGGAACGTCAAAAGCTTCTGAAACTTTTTGCACAGTCTTGATATACAAAATGTTTATTTTTTCCTAATTTTTTAGAATTTTTAGAATTACATAAGTATGGTGAACGTTCAGATCTTTACAGACTGTCCTGTTTTCACAGATTGCTGTTATAGCTTCATTATTTGCGTATGTTTGAAATCTTGTTGAGCCCCCTTTGACTTGGGGCCATAGAATTGTGATAGCATACAGTGGGTAATGTTTGATTATAATTATACAATAATGTTATAGCACTACATGATGGGATTTGATTGCCATATTCACTAACCCCGCCACTAAAAGTTTGGTTAATTTTGTGTGGATGAAGTGATCAAAGATCGAGGAGGTCTCTATATGCGGAGAAGGAGGAGAGGCAAGAGCTCAAGCTTGGGGATTCACAAGGCACCCCAAGTAAATATTCAAGGAGACTCAAGTGTCTAAGCTTGGGGATGCCCCAGAAGGCATCCCATCTTTCTTCAACAAGTATCGGTATGTTTTCGTCTTCGTTTCGTTCACGTGATATGTGTAAATCTTGGAGCGTCTTTTGTGTTTATTTTTCACTTTTATTTTATGCAACATGCTGGTATGAGATAGTCCATGGTCGATTTATAGAATGCTCATTGCACTTCACTTATATCTTTTGAGTGTGGCTTTATAGAATGCTTCATGTGCTTCACTTATATCATTTGAAGTTTGGATTGCCTGTTTCTCTTTACATAGAAAACCGTTATTTGTAGAATGCTCTTTTGCTTCACTTATATTTATTAGAGCATGGTCTTTTGTAGAAAGAATTAAACTCTCATGCTTCACTTATACCTATTTAGAGAGTCAACAGGAATTGGTCAATTGCATGATTAGTCATAAAATCCTACATAAAACTTATGGATCACTGAATATGATATGTTTGATTCCTTGCAATAGTTTTGTGATATAGAGATGGAATATGCGGGAGGTACTAGTAAATGGTTGTGGTTAGTAAGAATATTGGTGTTAAGGTTTGTGATTCCCGAAGCATGCACGTATAGTCTCTCGTTATGCTATGAAGTTGGGGCATGATTTATTTTTGATTGTCTTCCTTATGAGTGGCGATCGGGGACGAGCGATGGTCTTTTCCTACCAATCTATCCCCCTAGGGGCATGCGTAGTAGTACTTTGCTTCGAGGGCTAATAAACTTTTGCAATAAGTATATGAGTTCTTTATGACTAATGTGAGTCCATGGATTATACGCACTCTTACCTTTCCGCAATTTGCTAGCCTCTACGGTACCGTGCATTGCCCTTTCTCACCTCGAGATGTGGTGCAAACTTCGCAGGTGCATCCAAACCCCGTGATATGATACGCTCTATCACACATAAGCCTTATTATATCTTCCTCAAAACAGCCACCATACCTACCTATTATGGCCTTTCCATAGCCATTCTGAGATATATTGCCATGCAACTTCCATCGCTTCCGTTTTGATGACTTGAGCATTCATTGTCATATTGCTTTGCATGATCATATAGCTGACATAGCAGTTGTGGCTCAGCCACCATTCATCATTTTTCATACATGTTACGCTAGATCATTGCACATCCTGGTACACTGCCAGAGGCATTCATATAGAGCCATACTTTGTTATAGGTATCGAGTTGTAATTTTTATTTCTTTTGAGTTATAAGTAAATAGAAGTGTGATGATCATCATTATTCATTTTTAGAGCATGTCCCAGTGAGGAAAGGATGATGGAGACTATAATTCCCCCACAAGTCGGGATGAGACTCCGGACAATGAGAGAAGAAAAAAGAAGAAAAAAAGAAAAAAAAGAAAAAAAGGAAAAAAAGGAAAAAAAGAAAAAAAGAGAGAAGGGGCATTGCTACTATCTTTTACCACACTTGTGCTTCAAAGTAGCACCATGTTTTTCATATAGAGAGTCTCCTATGTAGTCACTTTCATATACTAGTGGGAATTTTTCATTTTAGAACTTGGCTTGCATATTCCGATGATGGGCTTCCCCAAATGCCCGAGGTCTTCATAAGCAAGCAAGTTGGATGCACACCCACTTAGTTTTCATATTGAGCTTTCATACACTTATAGCTCTTAGTGCATCCGTTGCATGGCAATCCCTACTCCTCACGTTGATATCAATTGATGGGCATCTCCATAGTCTGTTGGTTAGCCGCGTCGATGTGAGACTTTCTTGCTTTTTTGTCTTCTCTATATTTACCCCTATCATCATACTCTATTCCACTCGTAGTGCTATATCCATGGCTTGCGCTCATGTATTGCGTGGGAGTTGAAAAAGCTGAAGCGCGTTAAAAAGTATGAACCAATTGCTCGTCTTGTCATCGGGGTTGTTCATGATAAATACTTCGTGTTAAGAAGACAGAGCATGACAAGACTATATGATTTTGTAGGGATAGCTTTCTTTAGCGTTGATATTTTGAAAGACACGATTGTTTGTTGGGATGCCTGAGTATTGATGTGTTTATGTCAAATTATAGACTATTGCTTTGAATCACTTATGTCTTAATATTCATGCCATGACTAGACATATGATCAAGTTTATGCTAGGTAGCATTCCACATCAAAAATTATCTTTTTTATCATTTACCTACTCGAGGACGAGCAGGAATTAAGCTTGGGGATGCTGATACGTCTTCGTCGTATCTATAATTTTTGATTGTTTCATGCCAATATTATACAACTTTCACATATTTTTGGCAACATTTTATATGATTTATTTGAACTAACCTATTGATCCAGTGCCCAGTGCCAGTTCCTGTTTGTTGCATGTTTTTTGTTTCGCAGAAAATCCATATCAAACGAAGTCCAAACGCGATAAAAATTTACGGAGAATTATTTTGGAATATATGTGATTTTTGGGACTTGGAATCAATGCAAATGGGGGCCCACAACCCCCACAAGACACCAGGGCGCGCCCCATTTATTTGAACTAACCTATTGATCCAGTGCCCAGTGCCAATTCCTGTTTGTTGCAGACTAAGGCATAGCCTAGTGGTGGGAAGGGGCTGATGCCTTCCCACCCACCCAGGTTCAAGGCATGGTACTTGCAATTTGGGTTTGTTGCACCAATTATACTGTAGGGGGTTCCCTTACAGTCTTTCTGTCAAAAAAGTTCCTGTTTGTTGCATGTTTTTGTTTAGCAGAAAATCCATATCAAACGAAGTCCAAACGCGATAAAAATTTACGGAGAATTATTTTGGAATATATGTGATTTTTGGGACTTGGAATCAACGCAAACGGGGGCCCACAACCCCCACAAGACACCAGGGCGTGCCCCAGGGGCCAGGTGCGCCCTGGTGGGTTGTGCCCTCCTCGGATGTTGGTTGGAGCTCTACTTCGGGCGCAAGGAAGCTTATATCCGGAAAAAAATCGTGTTAAAATCTCAGCGCAATCGGAGTTACGGATCTCCAGGAATATGAGAAACGGTTTTCGGCCAGATCTGGGGAACGCGAAATAGAAGAGAACAGAGAGGGAGATCCAATCTCGGAGGGGCTCCTGCCCCTCCACCGCCATGGAGGCCATGGACCAGAGGGGGAACTCTCCTCCCATCTACGGGGGAGGCCAAGGAATAAGAAGAAGGAGGGGGGCTCTCTCCCCCTCTCTCCCGGTGGCGCCGGAGAGCCGCCGGGGCAAGGATCGTGACGGTGATCTACATCAACAATCTTGCTACCGTCAACACCAACTCTATACCCCTCTATGCAGCGGTGTAACACCTCTCTTCCCCGCTGTAATCTCTACTTAAACATGGTGCTCAACTCCATATATTATTTCCCAATGATATTTGGTTATCCTATGATGTTTGAGTAGATCCATTTTGTCCTGTGGGTTAATCGTGATCTTGGTTGGTATGATTGTATATTTTATTTAATGTGCTGTCCTACGGTGCCCTCCGTATCACGCAAACGTGGGGGATCCTCGCTGTAGGGTGTTGCAATATGTTCATGGTTTGCTTATTGTCAGTGTTGCGGGGGTGACAGCAGCCTAAATGCGGATAAGTGGGTTATGGCGTATGGGAGTAAAGAGGACTTGATACTTAATGCTATGGTTGGGTTTCACGACCTTAATGATCTTTAGTAGTTGTGGATGCTTGCTAGGGGTCCAATCATAAGTGCATATGATCCAAGTAGAGAAAGTATGTTAGCTCATGCCTCTCCCTCATATAAAATTACAAGAATGATTACCGGTACTTGTTATCGATTGCCTAGGGACGAATGACTTTCTTGTTGACAAAAGCTATCTACTTTTATTACCTTGCAATTTATTCATAGTTTTATTCTCGCAAAGTACTCGTAGTTTTATTCTTGCAAAATAGTTTCATACTTGTTTTAGGTAAAGCAAACGTCAAGTGTGCGTAGAGTTGTATCGGTGGTCGATAGAACTTGAGGGAATATTTGTTCTACCTTTAGCTCCTCGTTGGGTTCGACACTCTTATTTATCGAAGAAGGCTACAAACAATCCCCTATACTTGTGGGTTATCAAGACCTTTTTCTGGCCCAGATGTAAGGAAGGAGGGGCAAAAATGTTAAAGAAACGGCACGTTAGCGGTCAAACAGCCTTGACTGGACGGAAACGGCTCGAAGGGGCATTTCTATAAGGGCACATGACGGCGGAGGGGCATTTTTGAGCAGGCTTTCGAATTAGGGGTATATCTGATTAGGTGGTCGAGTTAGGGACAGAAATGAAAATGGCCCATAATTCGAAGAGAAATACAAAGATATCAAATCATGCATATAAGAATTCAGAGAAGATTCAAATAATATTCATAGATAAACTGATCATAAATCCACAATTCATTGGATCTCGACAAACACACCGCAAAAGAATATTACATCGGATAGATCTCCAAGAACAATGAGGAAAACATGGTATTGAGGATCAAAGAGAGAGAAGAAGCCATATAGCTACTAGCTTTGGACCCGTAGGTTTGTGGTAAACTACTCACGCTTCATCCGAAGGGCAATAGAGTTGATGTAGAAGCTCGCCGTGATCGAATCCCCCTCCGGCAGGGTGCCGGAAAAGGCCCCAAGATGGGATCTCACGGGAACAGAAGGTTACGGCGGCGAAAAAGTATTTTGGTGGACCCTTCTGGTGGTTTGGGAATATTTCTGAATTTATAGGCCAAAGATTAGGGTTGGAGGACTCCCGTGGGGCCCACAAGCCAGGGGGCACGCCCTGAGGGCTTGTGGAGCCCTCGGGACTCTTCTGCCTTCCTTTCCAAGTCCTACGTGTGTCTTCTGGTCCAAGAAAAATCATCGTGAAAGTTTTATTCCGTTTGGACTCCGTTTGGTATTCCTTTTCTGCAAAACTCAAAAACAAGGAAAAAAACAGAAACTGGTACTGGGCTCTAGGTTAATAAGTTAGTCCCAAAAATAATATAAAATAGCATATTAATGCATATAAAACATCCAAAACAGATAATATAATAGCATGGAACAATAAAAAATTATAGATATGTTGGAGACGTATCAAGAACCAATGTTTATCGAACAAGTAGGAGACAACACACGAACAATGTGAACAATACCTGCACACAGACACAATAATTTCTTGCACCCAACAAAGGCAAGGGGATCGTCACTCTCTTTATTCCTACCAGTCATAAGATTAAAACTGATAGTGATATGCAAAGTAATAAAAGTAAATATAAAATAAAAGAAATCGAACAGAGAAATTGTAGGAGTCTTAGTATTGATGAAAAATAGACTGGGGTCATAGGTTCACTGGTGGTATCTCTCTCAAAAGCATAGCAATGATGGGTAAACAAATTACTGTTGGACAATTGACACAATTGAGCATAGTTATAATTGTGATCATTCATGGCATAATCAATACATAGGCATTACGTCCGTGACAAGTAAACCGTTAATCCAACTTCATCTACTACTATTACTCCATCCCAAGACCGCTATGTAGCATGCATCTCAAAGTATTAAGTTCATAAAAAATAGAGTAACGCTTTAAGCAAGATTACATAATGTAGACAAAGTAAGACCAATCAATATCACTAATACGTCTCCAACGTATCTATAATTTTTTATTGTTCCATGCTATTATAGTATCAATCTTGGATGTTTTATATACACTTACAAGAAATTATATATCATTTTTTGGGACTAGCCTATTAACTTAGTGCCCAATGCCAGTTGCTGTTTTTGGTTTTTCAGAATATTTCTACCAAACGAGGTCCAAATGCCTTGAAACTTTTTGGAGATTTTTTTCTAGACATAAGAGACCCTGGAAGCTTTAGGAGGGGACGAGAAGATGAAGCAGTGGCCCATGAGGCACCAGAGTGAGCGTAGGGGCTAGGGCGCGCCCTGGTGGCTTGTGGGGCCCGTGTGTCTCCGTTTGACCTAACTCCGCCTCTAAAAATTCTCAAAAATCGGGAAACCAACAGGGGAGTCCACGAAATACTTTTACCGCCACCGCAAGTTCCTGTTCTCGAGAGATCCCATCTGGAGGCCTTTTTCGGCACTCTGTCGGAGGGGGATTCGATCACGGAGGGGCTCTACATCAACCTTGCTGCCCTTTCGATGATGCTGAGTAGTTTACCATAGACCTACGGGTCCATAGTTAGTAGCTAGATGGCTTCTTCTCTTTATTTGATCTTCAATACAATGTTCTCCTCGATGTTCTTGGAGTTCTATCCGATGTAATCACTTTTTGCGGTGTGTTTGTTGGGATCCGATGAATTGCGAGTTTATGATCAGATTATCCATGAATATTATTTGAGTTTTCTCTGAACTCTTTTATGCATGACTGTTATAGCTTCGTATTTCTCTCCAGTCTATTGATTTGGTTTGGCCAACTAGATTGATTTATCTTGCAATGGGAGAGGTGCTTTGTAATGGATTTGATCTTGCGGTGGTCAATCCTAGTGACAAAACGGGACATGACACGTATTGTATCAGTGCCATTAAGGGTAAAAATATGGGGTTTATTCATGTGTGAGTTTACTTTGTCCACATCATGTCATCTTGCTTAAGGCATTACTCTGTTCTTTATGAACTTAATACTCTAGATGCATGCTGGATAGCGGTTGATGTGTGGAGTCATAGTAGTAGATGCAGACAAGAGTCGGTCTACTTGTCTCAGACGTGATGCCTATATACATGATCATCGCCTTGGATATCGTCATGATTATTTGCTTTTCTACCAATTGCCCAACAGTAATTTATTTACCCACCGCATGCTATTTTCAAGAGAGAAGCCTCTAGTGAAAACTATGGCCCTGGGGTCTACTTCTATCGTACATTAAAAATCCTAAAAATACCTTCCTGCACTTTTACTTTATTTATTTTATGTTGTATTTTTGTTCATTCTATCTATCTATCACCATACAATTTAATCTTGCAAATAACCGCCAAGGGATTGACAACCCCTTGTTCGCGTTGGGTGCGAGAATTTGTTATTTTGTGTGCAAGTGCTGTAATGAGTTGTTGCGTGATTCTCCTACTGAATTGATAACCTTGGTTTCATAACAGAGGGAAATACTTATTTCTACTGTACTGCATCATCCCCTCCTCTTCGGAGAAATTCCAACGCAGCTCACAAGTAGCAATCCCCAACCCTGTGTTTTATCCTTAGTAGTAACAATACAAATACATGCCCTTGTCCTTATTGTCATAGACAGGATCACTGCAAGATTGAACCTCCCACAAACCACCTCTCCCGTTGAAAATAAATAAATCTAACTTGGCCAAAGTAGTCGGATAGATCAGAGAGAAATACAAAGATATAAAATTATGCAGCAAAGAAACTTCAAGATATCCAAAATGATTAAATGAATAATCTGATCCTAAATCCATGATTCATCGGATCCCAACAAACACACTGCAAAAGATTACATCGGATGGATCTTAGAAAAGATCATTGTATTGAAGATCAAAAGAGAGAGAGAGAGAGAGAGAACCATCTAGGCACTACTATGGACCCATGGGTCCTGAAGAAACTACTCACACATCATCATGGAGGTAGCAAGGTTGATGTAGATGGCCTCCCCAATGGTTCCCCCTCCAACAGAGTACGGGAACAAGGCTCCAAATGGGATCACTTCAGAACAGAGGCTTGTGGCGGTGATAAAATACTTTTGGGTCTCGCTTTGAGGGTCTCTGAATATTTGGGAATTTATAGGCCAAGAATTAGGGTAAAGAGCTACAAGCGACCCACAAGTCAGGGTGGCGCGCCCCTGGCTTGTGGGCCCTCGTGGGTCTTCTCGTTCTTCCCAAAGCTTCCACGGGCTCTTATTGTCAAGAAAAAATCATCAAAAAGTTTCATCATGGTTGGACTTCTGTAGGTATGAATTTTCTAGAAAATAAAAAACAAGCAAAAAAACAAGAACTGACACTGGGCACTAAATTAATAGGTTAGTCTAGAGAAAATAATATAAAATGGCATATAAAGCATACCGAATTGACAATATAATTGCATTTAACAATAAAAATTATAGATATGTTTTGAGACATATCAGCATCCCTAAGCTTAATTCTTGCTGGTCCTCAAAGAGGCTGCCATCCCGAATACACGGGACTAAGCAGAAGTATTTGCACCACAAGTCAAAAGTGAGCTTCACAGCCGAGGAAGGCTTCGCATAAAGCGACGTAGCCGGCTATGTGGAGAATCAAGTTGGGAGTGAGATGGTTGATGTTTGCTTGAACTACGTCGGTATTTCCCCAAAGAGGAAGGGATGATGCAGCACAGCAACGGTAGGTATTTCCCTCAGTGATGAGACCAAGGTTATCGAACCAGTAGGAGAACCAAGCAATACTACATAAACAACACCTGCACACAAAGAACAAATACTTGCAACCTGACGTGTTAAAGAGATTGTCAATCCCTTTCGGGTAACGGTGCCAGAAATTGGCAAACAGACGTGAGGTAAATTGTAGTAGATTGGATAAATAGATCGCGAATAAAATAAAGTGAAGCAAAATATTTTTGGGTTTTTAGAAATATATATCCAAAAATAAAAGTGGCAAATGAATAAAAAGGCAAATAGCAATATAGATCTGAAAGTATATGATGAGAAATAGACCCGGGGGCCGTAGATTTCACTAGTGGCTTCTCTCGAGAAAAATAGCATACGGTGGGTAAACAAATTACTGTTGGGCAATTGATAGAACTTCAAATAATTATGACGATATCCAGGCAATGATCATTATATAGGCATCACGTCCAAGATTAGTAGACCTACTCCTGCCTGCATCTACTACTATTACTCCACACATCGACCGCTATCCAGCATGCATCTAGTGTATTAAGTTCATGGAGAAACAAAGTAATGCAATAAGAACGATGACATGATGTAGACAAGATCTATTTATGTAGAAATAGACCCCATCTTGTTATCCTTAATAGCAACGATACATACGTGTCAGTTCCCCTTCTGTCACTGGGATCAAGCACCGTAAGATCGAACCCATCACAAAGCACCTCTTCCCATGGCAAGAAAAATCGATCTAGTTTACCTAACTAAACCAAAGATTCGAAGAAGAAATACGAGGCTATAAGTAATCATGCATATAAGAGATCAAAAGACTCAAATAACTTTCATGGATAAAAACATAGATCCGATCATAAACTCAAAGTTCATCGGATCCCAACAAACACACCGCAAAAAGAGTTACATCAAATAGATCTCTAAGAGACCATTGTATTGAGAATCAAAAGAGAAAGGAAGCCATCTAGCTACTAACTACGGACCCGTAGGTCTACAATGAACTACTCACGCATCATCGGTGAGGCACCAATGAGGATGATGAACCCCTCCGTGATGGTGTCTAGATTGGATCTGTGATTTCTGGAACTTGCGGCGGCTGGACTTGATTTTCGTCGACTCCCCTAGGGTTTCTGGAATATTGGGGTATTTATAGAGCAAATAGGCGGTGCGGGAGGTGGCCGAGGTGGGCACAACCCACCTGGGCGCGCCTGGGCCCCCAGGCTCGCCCTGGTGGGTTGTGCTCCCCTCGGAGCCCCCCTCAGGTACTTTCTTGGCCCATCGTGTGTCTTCTGGTCCAGAAAAAATCACCAAAAAGTTTCGCTGCGTTTGGACTCCGTTTGGTATTGATTTTCTGCGAAGTAAAAAACAAGCAAAAAACAGCAACTGGCACTGGGCACTATGTCAATAGGTTAGTCCCAAAAAATGATATAAAGTTGATATAAAATGATTGTAAAACATCCAAGAATGATAATATAACAGCATGGAACAATAAAAAATTATAGATACGTTGGAGACGTATCAGCATCCCTAAGCTTAATTCCTGCTCGTCCTCGAGTAGGTAAATGATAAAAACAAAATTTTTGATGTGGAATGCTATCTAACATGTTCATCTCATATTCTTTTCTTTGTAGGATGGACATTTGGACTTTTATATGATTCAAAGCAATAGTCTAGTTTTGACACGAAGATTTCAATACTCAAGCACATCAACAAGCAACCATGTCTTTCAAAATATCAACACTAAAGCAAGTTATCCCTAGACCATTATGCTCAATCATTGATCCATTCATGAAACACACTCGCATATTAGCTACACTCAATGCTCAAGTACGATCATAGTGCCCCTTAGTTGGTGCTTTATAAGAGAAGATGGAGACTCAAAATAAAAATTGCATAAAGTAAAAGAAAGGCCCTTCGCAGAGGGAAGTAGGGATTTGTAGAGGTGCCAGAGCTCAAAGCAAAAAAAGGTAGAGATAAATCATTTTGGGTGGCATGCTTTTCCTGTCAACGAAAACGATCGAGTAGTTCCCAATACTTTCCATGCTAGATATATCATAGGCGGTTTCCAAATAGAAAATAAAGTTTATTCCTTTTTCCAGCATACTTTCACATTCCACGGCTAGCCGAATCCACGGGTGCCGTCCATACCAACACTTTCCAAGGAATTTATTATTTGACAACATAAAGTAAATTCATTTTTTTCATTTTGGGACTGGGCATCCCTAATACCTTTGCCGTACTCTCGTGCAATGACAAGTGAATAAACACTCATCTTGAGAATAACACATCTAGCATGGAAATATATCAGCTACCCCCTACCGTTTCATGAGCGGTACGAGCACACAAAAGAGAAATTTATTTTGAAATTAGAGATGGCACATACAAATTTGCCTAGAACGGCACGGAAATACCGCATATAGGTAGGTATAATGGACTCATATGGCAAAACTGGTTTAAGGATTTAGGATGCACAAGTAGTGATCATACTTAGTGCAAATGAAGGCTAGCAAAAGATTGAGAAGCATCCAACCAAGAAATGAAAAATCTCATAAGCGAGCATTAAGCATAACTAACACCGAATAATGCACCACAAGTAGGATGTAATTTCATTGCATAACTATTGACTTTCGTGCTTGCATAGGGAATCACAAACCTTAATACCAATAGTCTTACTAAGCCATAATTACTCATTAACATGACTCACATATTATATCATCATATCGCAAAACTATTACAAGGAATCAAGTTTATTTTGTCCAATGATCTTCATGAAAGTTTTTATTATATCCCTCTTGAATCTCTATCACTTTGGGACTAATTTCATAAGTTGCTTTTGATAGCTCAAACAAATCTAAGTGAAGAACATGAGCATAAAATTTTCTTCTCTCAAAATAATCTAAGTGAAGCAAGAGAGAATTTCTAAAAAAAAATTTACTAACTCTCAAAGAAATCTAAGTGAAGCATGAGAGCATTTCTTCAAAAATACTAAAGCACACCGTGCTCAAAAAGATATAAGTGAAGCACTAGAGCAATTCCATAGCTCATAAAGATTTAAGTGAAGCATAGAGAGCAATTCTAACAAGTCATAGCATAATTTTGGCTCCCTCAAATAGGTGTGTCCAGCAAGGATTCATGACTTAAAATAAAAAGCAAAACAAGCAAAGACTCATATCATACAAGACGCTCCAAGCAAAACTCATGATATGTGACGAATAAAAATATAGCTCCAAGTAAAATACCGATGGTCGTTAGAAGAAAGAGGGGATGCCACTCGGGCATCCCCAAGCTTAGTTGCTTGCTTCTCTTTGGATAATGGCTTGGGGTGCCATGGGGCATCCACAAGCTTAGGCTCTTCTTACTCCTTATTCCTTCATCCATCGTAATCTCACCCAAAACTTGAAAACTTCAATCACACAAAACTCAACAAAACCTTCGTGAGATCCGTTAGTATAAGAAAACCAATCTTTACTTTAAGTACTGTATAAAACCCATTCAAATTTTGTTCTTGCATTATATCTACTGTATTCTAACTTTACCATGGCTTATAACCTCCAATACAAACCATAGATTCATCAAAATAAGCACACAATGCAAAGAAAACAGAATCTGTCAAAAACAGAACAGTCTGCAAAGATATGAATTGTTCTCATACTTATGTAACTATAATTTTTCTGAAAAATTAGGACAACATAGGAAATTTTTATATCAATCTTGTGTAAAAAATTCAGAATTTTTCGTCGCTTCTGTGAATTTAAACAATTATTTTACTGACGCAAAAGTTTCTGTTTTCCAACAAGATCAAATCAACTGTCACCAAAGCTATCCCAAAGACTTTACTTTGCACAAACACTAATTAAAACACAAAAAACACAATCATAACAGTAGCATAATTGTGCAAACACTCAATAACAGAAAGATAAAGATGAAAATAAATTCTATTCATTGGGTTGCCTCCCAACAAGCACTATCGTTTTACGCCCTTAGCTAGGCATAATGCAAAGATCTAAGTGTTGTCATCTTTAGTTTCCAATTATTCAATCAAACACTTGGAATTCTTCAAAGATTTAGCATACAAATTTTCAATAACAATACTTCTAGGAACAAGATTGAAAAATTCATTCTTGCAAGTAGGATCTCTTATTACTTCAATAAAATCCGGGTGAATACTAATCATCTTAAGATCTTCTTTGTTACTATTAGAAGTTGCACCCTTGTTTTTAGTGGCTTGAGTAATCTTGCCTATTTTTACGGGTTTTTTTTCAATAGTTTTAGCAGAAGCAAAGGCCGTGCTTAAATTGCTAAAAAATTCTTCCAACTTATCGATCCGAGAAGGGCTTTGTTCAATTCTTTCGTGAATTACGGTTCCCTTTTCTTTTAACAACTTAAAAACTTCTCCCATTTTAACCCAAATTTAGTAGCAAAATTATGCATCTTTTTATCCAAGTTTTCAAAGTGTTCTTCGGTAAGCATTTTCTTTTCAATAGCATCCAATCTTTCCATAACGTGCTCAAGAGTCAAAGTTGTTTCATTAATTATAAGAGGCGGTGAACCCACTAAATTTCCCATAGCATTAAAAGCATCAATAGAGGGACACATCAAGAAATTTCCACCGGTAATTGTATCAAGGACGAATCTATACCAAGTGGTGATGCCCACATAAAAACAGTGAAGAAGAACAACGGTAGATTGCTTTCGGATAGATCTATTATGAGCATTGCAAATCCTATATCAAGCATCTTTTAAATTCTCCCCTCCCCTTTGTTTAAAGTTAAGAACCTCATTCTCGGGGGTGCTCGCGATAGAGGAAGAACTATCCATAACAACAAAAAGTGATCAACAAGATTGCACACAAAACAGATCTGACGAGAAAACGGCGAACGAAAAAGAGGGCGAATAAAACGGCAAATTTTTTGTGAAGTGGGGGAGAGGAAAACGAGAGGCAAATGGCAAATAATGTAAATTGCAAGGAGATGAGATTTGTGATTAGGAACCTGGTAGATGTTGATGATGTTTGCTTGAACTACGTCGGTATTTCCCCAAAGAGGAAGGGATGATGCAGCACGGCAACGGTAGGTATTTCCCTCAGTGATGATACCAAGGTTATCGAACCAGTAGGAGAACCAAGCAACACTGCGTAAACAGCACCTGCACACAAAGAACAAATACTTGCAACCCGACGTGTTAAAGGGGTTGTCAATCCCTTTCGGGTAACGGCGCCAGAAATTGGCAAACGAACGTGAGGTAAATTGTAGTAGATTGGATAAATAGATCGCGAATAAAATAAAGTGAAGCAAAATATTTTTGGGTTTTTAGAAATATAGATCCGAAAATAAAAGTGGCAAATGAATAAAAAGGCAAATAGTAATATAGATCTGAAAGTATATGATGAGAAAATAGACCCGGGGGCCGTAGATTTCACTAGTGGCTTCTCTCGAGAAAAATAGCATACGGTGGGTAAACAAATTACTGTTGGGCAATTGATAGAACTTCAAATAATTATGACCATATCCAGGCAATGATCATTATATAGGCATCACATCCAAGATTAGTAGACCGACTCCTGCCTGCATCTACTACTATTACTCCACACATCGACCGCTATCCAACATGCATCTAGTGTATTAAGTTCATGGAGAAACGGAGTAATGCAATAAGAACTATGACATGATGTAGACAAGATCTATTTATGTAGAAATAGACCCCATTTTGTTATCCTTAATAGCAACGATACATACATGTTGGTTCCCCTTCTGTCACTAGGATCAAGCACCGTAAGATCGAACCCATCACAAAGCACCTCTTCCCATGGCAAAAAAATCGATCTAGTTGGCCTAATTAAACTAAAGATTCGAAGAAGAAATACGAGGCTATAAGTAATCATGTAGGAGATATGCCCTAGAGGCAATAATAAATGTTATTATTTATCTCCATGCTCATTATTATGTTTATGTTCCATGCTATAACTGCTATGGTTCTCGAGTCTGCAATAACCACGAGGCTCGGAGGAAGACTCATATGCACGTGTGGAATAATAAACGGTAAAATGTATTCCTAGTCAAGCCTCTATGACTGGCTCAAGTGTTGCATGATGGTTCTGTTTTCCTGATCATGGGCATGTCTATGCCAGCAACTTTGAGGGCACAATGTTAGAAGAACATTTGTGTTGAATCGACCCGAATTGATGTTATGCTATGAGATACATTCGTCACAAGTTTATGGTTAATAACACAGAGATGGTTAATGTTTGCATGATTCCTCAGACCATGAGAGTATCGAGTTTCTTCATGCTTGATTCATGAACTTTGGGGTTTGTTAAACGTCATCCGTAACTGGATGGCTATTACGGCGGCTTACGGGTTCATGGGAAACTATGTCAAGTAACTTGATAGCTCAAGATTGGGATTTGCTCCTCCGACGATGGAGAGATATCTCTGGGCCCTCTCGGTGTTACGGTATCCATCATCGTCTGGCCAGACACTTTGTGATTTGATCACGGGGATGCCGGAACACGGTAACGAGAAAAGAGAACAATACCGGTAACGAGGTAACTAGCATAGTGGACAAGTTGTTGATCCACGGGAATGCCAACATGTCTCACCTCGGGTATTTGTAACATATCGCGAAGCAACAAGAATAGCACACGGCAACTGGAGGTTCACTCGAATATTCATTCGTGTGGGTATAGGGGTCAATATGGGTGTCCACGGCTCCGATGTTGATCATTGATCGGAAGGGGTTCCGTGTCATGTCTATACTTCACCGAACCTATAGGGTCACACGCTTAAGGGTCATCTATCTGCTGAATACTAGACAGGGAGTCTGAGAGAAAATCACCGAAAAAGTTTCGGACACCGAAAAAGTTTCGGACAGCGGAAAAGTTCCGCAGAGAGAGGTCACCGGATGAGTTCCGGTGAAACTGAAAAGTTGTTTCAGAGGATACCATAAAGTCAAATTGGTTTCGGCACATGCCCGATAATTCTTGGAGGGTGCCAGAATCATTCTGGAAACTTTTGGGAATTTTCTGGAAGAAAAACCGGAAATGTTCCGGAGCTGCCGGAACCACTTCAGATGCTTTTCGCAAGGTCACCGGATGAGTTCCGGTGAAACTGAAAAGTTGTTTCAGAGGATACCATAAAGTCAAATTGGTTTCGGCACATGCCCGATAATTCTTGGAGGGTGCCAGAATCATTCTGGAAACTTTTGGGAATTTTCTGGAAGAAAAACCGGAAATGTTCCGGAGCTGCCGGAACCACTTCAGATGCTTTTCGCAGATGAAAATCACTAATCTGGAATTGTTCCAGAACGCGTTGAAAATTATTTTAGTGGCATCAAGAGCCGTGCTATGCGTAGATGCAGGTTGCGATCTAGAATACATAGTGATGTATGGGTGTTGCACAATATAATTAGGTAGTAGATGAGTTCTATTACTGAAATTTTTTTGTGCGGGTAGCAGATGAAATCTGTTACCCGAGGTTCTTGTTGCTTCCCTGGAATTTGCATATTTCTGATCTTGATAACAGCATGGTGGAGTTTCAATGTTCTGGCAATCCGCGATCCTGATTGATCAACGAAGTGCTAACAGTTCATTGAATTCCACCGTAGTTAAAAAGAAAGATGAAATTTCGCAGACGAAAGGGCAATGCAGATATGATCTGCACGGGGGTCATGCGTATGACGAAGTTTAGTATGGGGCTTGAGATTTTATTATCTCGGTTTTCATACACCCTGGAAAGTTAATCTAGCGACTTGAATTATCATACTTGATGATGGACGTTGGTAGCTTCGGTTTGTTTCGAAACCTTAGAAGCCACGTAAAACAAGTTTTTGCATGAACCGATTAGAGGCGTCTAACTTGGTTTTGCAGGAGGGTTTGCATGTGCATATGATGTGGTATAGCAGTGCTCATAATAATTTGATTATGTATGAGATGACTATATAATGTAAATTTATTGACCTGCGTGTCATGATTCGGCATGATGGCTGGAGCCATATGATTGCACTTTAAATGACCTGCGTGTCAACCTTGTTGTAATGCATTATTTTATTAGCTATAGAGATAGCAATATTATCTGGTGCATCGACAAGGTGGTGGAAATCTTCGCGAAGGTGAACACCGACGCGAATGCCGAAGACGAAGAAATACAAGACTTCTCCGTCAGAAAGGGCTATACCATATCATGCTATTATGAATTGCCTGAGATGTTTATCCCTTATGATGCACCCTTTTTGATTGCGCGGTAGTCGCTTTTATTAGGGTGATCTCTCACAAAAATATCAAGTAGTTAGTGTTCTCCCAAGTGTAGCACCGTCACGGCACCTAACTTTTCGGGGCATCACATGGACACATGGGTGCGAACGATTAGGGAAGTGTGAGGCGGGTGAGTTGAGACCTCGCAGCAAGATCACTTGGTTGTCTTGACGTTCTGGAGGAGCGTCCTGAGCTCGGAACACGCCCATCGAAAGATGAACAAGAGTCACATAGAGATGTGATTGGCAAGTTGGCCTACCGATTGCAATTTTCGTCACTTGAGATGGACACATCCTTGGCGTTGAATTGTAATATGGATCTTGAATCGCTCACAATCAATTATGAGAGATATTGATTTGAGTGGGAGAGCAGTGTTGAATTAACCTGTTTAATTCTCGGTGCAATTAATTTTGAACAGTGTCTAAAGTGTGATTTGCATAATAGTTGTAGAATAATGGCTCGCGTTTCCACCTTCCCTATTAAAATTGAATAGCTGTTAAATATCTGGTTAAAACTTTACGGTTGGTAACGTAATGTGAGGATTGTCCTCAAGAGTGCCGAGAAGGACTTTGTCCTATCGCATACTTTCGGTATTCTTTCGCTTATGCTATGGATCATGTGACTCTCGTGCTTCGATCCAAAAGCTAGAATTCCGTTTCAGTCAAGTGCAATACATTTGCTTCCATGAGACCCGAACTTCGAAAGTTTGGATAGTTATGTGATATTCATGGAATCTGAAAATCATTTTCAGAGACAGACAAAGGCTAAAAGATATGAGATATCCAAAGCAATGTTTGTTTGCAAACTATTAGTAAAGGAGTTTACTATGCATTAGACTGATAAGAGAGGGATCCAGAAGAACGCCTGTCATATGATGAAAGGTGAATAAAACAACAACTTAAAGAGAAAGGAAGTGTCCGAAGGATGTTAGTGTGACTTACACACCTAGGAAGTCCGGGGCTAACACCACTCTTAAGTTCGGTGCTTCTTCTGAGAGTAGGAGAAATACTAAAAGTTAAACTGTTAGAAGTATAATGGCAAAAAGGAAAGAAGACTGGAATATCCAGCTCATGTATGAATGTCATACAAGTTTTTGATGTATAGAAGGCTGGTCAAAGATATAGTTCTTCGGAATTATGGTTAAACATGTTAATCACTAATTTTTGGGTATTGTGAGTTAATCACAAAGATACCCGCTCGATTGCATTCTGTTGCAACTCGATGTAAGAACTACTATGGCCTGAAAGACCAGCCAGAAATGAGTTTTAGGTATACACAGGGAACATAGTAAATGTTACTATACCTTCCATCGGTGTATTACCGTCTGTATTTATTTTCATAATTCATTTAGAGTTTCACAAACTCTAGCCCATTGCATAAGGTATCTTGCAAGAAGGTTGTTCATAAGAGAACTTTTGATGTTCGATGTTATGAATAACATAAGGGCCATACTTTCATTGAGAATGAGATGTATGTTATGAATAATGATAATAATATATTACCTCTGGATTTACTTTCATAAATTCATTTTAGAGTTTTAAACACTCTAGCCCATTGCATAATGTTTGTTGGAAAAGAGTTGTTCATAAAAGCAACAATTGTTGTTCAGTATTATGAATAACATGAAGGGCCATGCTTCCATCCTAGATGGGACGTATGTTATGAATATTGATGGTAATATGATACATCCATAACACTGACGCTAAATGTCGTAAGACTAAAAGAATACCACACAAGTGTGGCACTACATTTGGTCACATTGGAGAAGCCCGCATGGAAAATTCCATTATGATGGATTTTGAAGTCGTTTGATTTTGAATCATCTGACACTTGCAACTTTCCTCCGAAAGTGAAGTGACTGAAATACCGTTCACAGGCCATAAGGAACGAGCAACAAACTTATTGGTGATCATACATTTTGATGTGTGTAGTTCAATAAAGGTTGCAAGTAGTGGATTTATCTATCTTCAGAAATGTCTCAAGTAGATATATGGATATTTACTTGATGAGACGTAAGTCTGGATCTTTTGAAATCATTCGAAAGGTTTTCAAATATGAAGTAGAAGTTATTGTAACAAGAAAATTATGTTTCTACAATTCGATTGCAGAAAGAAATATTTGAGTTACAAGTTTAGCGAATGTCTGATGAGTTGTGAAAAGAGTTTCATAACTTACACCTCCCGGAACACCACTATGAGTGGAAAGTCCGTGAAGATGTAATCGAACCATTTATGACATGGTAAGGTCAAAGATGACATAAATAAATTTGCCATTATCCCTTTTTAAAGTGATGCTTTAGAGACTGCGGCTTTTACACTGAAAAGAGCTCCATCAGGTCTGTTGAAATGACACCATGGTATGGTACGCCCAACCATGTTATATCTTTTCTTAACATTTGGAATATGGGGCTTGTGTAAAAGGTTACAAACCTATTCCAAATCAGACAAGTGCTACTTTGTAGGTTATCCCAAGTCATTGGGTATTCCTCCCTCACTATACCGAGGCAAATAGGTTTGCCACAAAGAACGGTATGCTTTTTGAAGAAAATGGTTCTTTCAAAAAGGTGAGTGGGAGAATAGTGCAACTCGACGAGATAAACAGTATCTTCGTCATCAGGTCAAAGGAAAGAGACCTTGGAAGTAATTCCGGAGTTTCCTACTGCGACTGATACAGAAGTCTCTACAATAAAATGTATGGAATTCGGTCGAACTTGCAGCTGAACCACGTAGGCAAAGGCTCGTGCAAACCTCTCAGGTGCGCAAACGAGATATTGTTGTTAGACAACAGTATACCTACGATACACAAGGAAGCATTGGTGGGCCCTGACTCCGGAATTGGCTAAATGCCAATACAATCCGAGATAGTTTCCATATAAGTGATTCAAGATTAAAACCTTGATACACCTTTCGGAAGACTTAGAGTCTGACGAATATTTATGGAACTATAACTGATACGAATAAAAATGTTTTATCCATAAAGCTCGACTTGTTGCAATATACAAGTTCAAGGAGTTGACTACGATGAGGTTGCTTCACTGTAGCGATGCTTAAAGTCGGTTCGGGTTGAACTAGCAATTAATACATATTTCAATCATGAGATATGAAACAAGGATGACGAAAGGATTTCCATCTGATGGAAATAAAACCAAGGACTTGCATGTGTTATAGTCCAAGGTATTTTGTCAGTCCAGAGGATGCTAGTAAGTATGCAAACTTCAGAGTTCCAGCAATGGACAGAAGAGAGCAAAATGGAGTTGGAATCTTCGTGTTTTGATGAAATAGTCAAAGGGGTTTGACTTCATCAATGGGTAACGAAGATGCTTATGATTCAAGAAAGTAAGTGGGAGCATAATAAAATTTCTAAAAAAACGTTGTGTGCTTGACACATTGTTAATTGGAAATAAATTTCTTGACACGAATTAGGACTTCATTTGAAAATAGTTTTTCGATGAAGTGCTTGGGCTATATAGCCTTTATATTAGGCATGATGATCTATGGAGATAGATTTACCTAATGGGGCTGAGCAAAGATACATATTGACAAGATGCTAAAACCTTTGAGCATTAAAAACGTCAAGGAGTGATTCTTGCCGAAGTCACATGGAAAGAGTTTTTGCAAGACTCGGTGTCCCAAAACACTGATGAGCAAAATACATGATGGAGATTCCACACACTCTTGTGTTTGGATTAATCATGTATTCCATGGTATGTAAAAACAACCAGATATGTCCAATACTCCCAAAGTTGTTGCGAGTATAGATACCAAAGTGATCAAAAGTACTGATCATGGGACAACAGTGAAAAAGGGTCATTGAGTACTATAGTAGCACCAATGACATGTTTTCTCGCAAGCGGAGATCATGAAGAGTTCGTTGTAAAAGGTTACATCGATACAGTCTTCATCCGTGCTCCAAGCGATTTTCGATTTAAATTGAGGGTTTTGTGTAACACACAATATGGTGGCACGGTAGTTGGAAATTGTTCCAAACAAGTTACTGTGGCGAATTCTATAACAGAGGCGAAGTACGTTGCCGCTTTTAAAAGCGACAAACAAGATGCTGAATCATATAGTTCTTTCATGAACTTAGTGTAGGAGATATGCCCTAGAGGAAATAATAAATGTTATTAATTATCTCCCTGTTCATAATTAAGTTTATATTCCATGCTATAACTGCTATGGTTCCCGAGCCCGTATATCCATAAAGGCTCTGGGGAAAACCCATGTGCACGTGTGGTATAATAAACGGTAAAATGTATTCCTAGTCGTGCCTCTAAGACTAGCTCAAGTGTTGCATGATGATTATGTTTTTCCAATCATGGGCATGTCTATGCCAGCAACTTTGAGGGCACAATGTCAGGAAGGACATTTGTGTTGAATCGACCCGAATTGATGTTATGCTATGAGATACATTCGTCATGAGTTAATGGTTAATAACACAGAGATGGTTAATGTTTGCATGATTCCTCAGACCATGAGAGTATCGAGTTTCTTCATGCTTGATTCATGAACTTTGGGGTTTGTTAAACGTCATCCGTAAATGGATGGCTATTACGGCGGCTTACGGGTTCATGGGAAAGTATGTCAAGTAACTTGATAGCTCAAGATTGGGATTTGCTCCTCCGACGATGGAGAGATATCTCTGGGCCCTCTCGGTGTTACGGTATCCATCATCGTCTGGCCAGACACTTTGTGATTTGATCACAGGGATGCCGGAACACGGTAACGAGAAAAGAGAACAATACCGATAACGGGGTAACTGGCATAGTGGACAAGTTGTTGATCCACGGGGATGCCAACATGTCTAACCTCGGGTATTTGTAACATATCGTGAAGCAACAGGAATAGCACATGGCAACTGGAGGTTCACTCGAATATTCATTCGTGTGGGTATAGGGGTCAATATGGGTGTCCACGGCTCCGATGTTGATCATTGATCGGAAGGGGTTCCAGGTCATGTCTATACTTCACCGAACCTATAGGGTCACACGCTTAAGGGTCATCTATCTGCTGAATACTAGACAGGGAGTCTGAGAGAAAATCACCGAAAAAGTTTCGGACACCAAAAAGTTTCGGACAGCGGAAAAGTTCCACAGAGAGAGGTCACCGGATGAGTTCCGGTGAAACTGAAAAGTTGTTTCAGGGGATACCATTAAGTCAAAATGGTTTCGGCACATGCCTGATAATTCTTGGAGGATGCCAGAATCATTCTGGAAACTTCTGGGAATTTTCTGGAAGAAAAACCGGAAATGTTCCGGGGCTGCCGGAACCGCTTCAGATGCTTTTCGCAGATGAAATCACTAAACTGGAATTGTTCCAGAACGCGTTGAAAATTATTTTAGTGGGTACTGGAAATGTTCTAAGCCCACATAAATATTTTCAGTTTGAACGGACGCTGAAAAATGTCGTCGTGAATAGTGAAAGTGCTTTTTGGGTGGCTTCTTGGAGAAGCCACCTTGAGGGTCCTTTGGTATTTTTCCCCTTGGCTTCTTGGAGAAGCCACCCTTGGGCTTGGCCTATAAATAGGGGTGGAGGGGGCTGCCTAAAGACTCATCCCTTGCTCTCATACACATGCCAAGATGTTATCTGGCTTCTCTCTCCCTCCCACGAAAAGAGTTTCGTAGAGCCGAAAGGCTGTCTGGGTTCCGGCAGGGACTAGTTCTGGACGGCGAAGCCCTGCCGGATAGATGACACCGTATGTGTGCAACCCCGTAGAGAGGTCGTAGTTTCGATCTTAGTGCCCGAGGGGCTGTTCGAGAGTGCCTCCCGAAGGGCTGTCCAAGTGACGGTCCGAGTTCTGTGAGTCCTCCCGAAGGGCTGTCCGAGTGACCGCTCGAGTTTCGAAGGTCCTCCCGAAGGGCTGTCCGCGACACCGTCCGGGGGACTGTTCGACCGCCTCCCGGAGGGCTGTCCGAAGGGAAGACGAGGGTATACATCCTCGCGGTTGGGAGGTTGTAAATCCTAGCTGCGGGGATCTGCACCACCGATCGTCATCGACTCTACTTTCGCTGCGCTACGAGTCGGTAACGAAAATGATCAAACCTTGTATGCAGTCTCCATAGTGGTCCTGGGCTGGTGCGTAGGTCGGAAAATTTTCGTTTTCTGCTGCGTTACCCTACAAATCATGCATATAAGAGATCAAAAGACTCAAATAACTTTCATGGATAAAAACATAGATCTGATCATAAACTCAAAGTTCATCGGATCCCAACAAACACACCGCAAAAAGAGTTACATCAAATAGATCTCCAAGAGACCATTGTATTGAGAATCAAAAGAGAGAGGAAGCCATCTAGCTACTAACTACGGACCCGTAGGTCTACAATGAACTACTCACGCATCATGGGAGAGGCACCAATGAGGATGATGAACCCCTCCTTGATGGTGTCTAGATTGGATCTGTGGTTTCTGGAACTTGCGGCGGCTACAATTGATTTTTGTCGACTCCCCTAGGGTTTCTGGAATATTGGGGTATTTATAGAGCAAAGAGGCGGTGCGGGAGGTGGCCGAGGTGGGCACAACCCACCTGGGTGCGCCTAGGCCCCCAGGCGCGCCCTGGTGGGTTGTGCTCCCCTCGGAGCCCCCCTCAGGTACTTTCTTGGCCCATCGTGTGTCTTCTGGTCCAGAAAAAATCACCAAAAATTTTCGCTGCGTTTGGACTCCGTTTGGTATTGATTTTCTGCGAAGTAAAAAACAAGCAAAAAACAGCAACTGGCACTGGGCACTATGTCAATAGGTTAGTCCCAAAAAATGATATAAAGTTGATATAAAATGATTGTAAAACATCCAAGAATGATAATATAACAGCATGGAACAATCAAAAATTATAGATACGTTGGAGACGTATCAATGGTGGAGTTGGATCCCGTAGAACTTTAGGAGACCCCGGAGGAAGGGGTGGATTGGAAAGCGTAGCCCCGGCAGAAGGAAGGGGACGACGCATACCTGATCTTCACCCTGTGGTGTTGGGAAATTATCATGAAGCATGCCGCCGTACAAAGCGACCAACCCTGGTTGGATCCGCGAAAACTCCAGGTCTGGAAGATATCCCTGAGTAACGATACGATTCAGTTGCCCTTGGGCAATCGAGCAACTCTTCCACTCTCCTTCAAGGGGACCGGTGGGGCAGATGGACGAGGTAGGGGTATCCTCCATTGTGTTAAGCTTTCGAGGCGGCAATGGAGGAAGGCGGAAAGCAATAGAAGGGACATGAAGGATGTGAAATCTTTGTTGTATTTCCCTTATATGAAAGGAAAAGCCTGGTCATGTGCTAAATGGATGCTTGAGTCCTGCAATGGTAAATCCGTGTGTTTACCAGGCATCATGCCTTACATACGCACATGGATCAAGAATGGACGTTGGTAGAACTAGTAAAGTAGAAATTGGGGTCCAACTCGACCTTTTGACTAAGTAAGGGTGGTGGGACCTGATACGTCTCCAACGTATCTATAACCTTTTATGTTCCGTGCTATTATAGTATCAATCTTGGATGTTTTATATGCAATTATATATCATTTTCTGGGACTAACCTATTAACCCAGTGCCAAGTGTTAGTTACTGTTTTTTGCCTGTTTTTGGTTTTCCAGGAAATCAGTACCAAACGGAGTCCAAACGGTACGAAACTTTTTAACGATTTTTTTCTGGACATAAGAGACCCTGGAAGCTTCGGGAGGAGGCCAGAAGGCAAAGGAGTTGGCACAAAGGCACCTAGGCGTGCCTAGGTACCTTGTGGGCCCCTCGTTTCTCCGTTTGACCTAATTCTAGCTCTATAAATTCTCTAAAATCGGGAACCAACAGTGAGCCACCCAAAACACTTTCTCTGCCACCGCAAACTTCTGTCTTGCGAGATCCCATCTGGAGGCCTTTTCCGGCACTCTGCCGGAGGGGGAATCGATCACGGAGGGCCTCTACATCAACCTTGCTACCCTTCCGATGATGTGTGAGTAGTTTACCACAGACCTATGGGTCCATATCTAGTAGCTAGATGACTTCTTCTCTCTCTTTGATCTTCAATACAATGTTCTCCTCGATGTTCTTGGAGTTCTATTTGATGTAATCTTTTTTTGTGGTGTGTTTGTTGGGATTCAATGAATTGTGGGTTTATAATCAGATTATTCATGAATATTATTTGAGTGTTTTCTAAATTTTTATATGCATGATTATTGTAGCTTTGTATTTCTCTCTGATCTATCAGTTTGGTTTGGCCAACTAGATTGATTTATCTTGCAATGGAAGAGGTGCTTTGTGATGGGTTCAATCTTGCGGTGACTTATATCCTAGTGACAGAAGGAGACAAGACACGTATTTGTATTGTTGCCATTAAGGATAAAACGATGGGGTTTATTCATATTGATTGAGTTTACTTTGTCTACATCATGTCATCTTGCTTAAGGCGTTACTCCGTTCTTTATGAACTTAATACTCTAGATGCATGCTGGATAGCGGTCGATGTGTGGAGTAATAGTAGTAAATGCAGGCAGGAGTCGGTCTACTTGTCTCGGGCATGATGCCTATATCATGATCATTGCCTTGAATATCGTCATAACTATGCGCTTTTCTATCAATTGCTCAACAGTAATTTGTCTACTCATCATATGCTTTTTGTTCAAGAGAGAAGCTTCTAGTGAAAACTATGGCCCCGGGGTCTATCTTTATCATATATTAAAATCCAAAAATATCTTGCTGCAATTTATTTACCATTATTTTGTTTTGTGTTTTTGTTTATCGATCTACCATTATCAGACTTGATCCTTGCAATTAACCGCCAAGGGATTGACAACCCCTTGTTTGCGTTGGGTGCAAGTATTTGTCCTTTTGTGTGTAGGTGATGTTCACAAGGTCTTGTGTGGTTCTCCTACTGGATTGATAACCTTGGTTTTTAACTGAGGAAATTTTTATCTCTACTGTATTGCATCATCCTCTCCTCTTCGGGGGAATCCCAACGCATCTCACAAGAGCAGGAAGAATTTCCAGCGTCGTTGCCGGGGAGACATCACCAAAACCTATCAAGTACCATCGCATAAGCTCTCATCTACTTGCATTTACTTTTATTTGACATTTGCCTCTCGTTTTCATCTCCCCCACTTCTAAAACAGTTTTACAAAAACACAAAAAATATTATTTTCTGTTTGCTTGCTTTTATTGCCTTCATGCAACACACCAAAAACAGAAAAGAAAAAGGAAAAGTAAAGACATATGGATCCTCATCCACTTGCTAATCTTTTCAAAAGATCCAATTATGATGAACCAATTGCTAGTGAGTTGAGCGCACTAGATTATCTTTATGAAGTTTTGCTTGAAGATCGTGAATCTGAAAATTGTGATGAAGTGTAGAAAAAGAAATTTATAAAGTGATTCACGATAGCTCCTTGAATGAAAAGCATGATTGCAATGATGCTATTATAAATTCTATTAATGTCAATTGTGTTAATGATATGCCAAACCCCAAGCTTGGGGATGATGATTTTGTTATTTCCACAACTCATTGTAATGATCATGATTGGGGTGATGCTTCTTATGATCTTGAAAATTTATTTAAGCCTCACGATGAATATGAAATTGATAATAATGTTTGCAATAATATTGAAAGTGGGTTTGGAAGAGTGTCAACTTTAGGAAAAAAGAATCCCACATATTTGGAGAGTGTTCAAGCTTATGAAATTCTTGATAAAAGTGGGTTTGGAAAGGTCATGACTTTTGTTAATGTTAATCCCACTATCTCGGAAGATTATAAAAAAATTATGCATGTGGATCATAAAGAGAATATTGTTTATGATAGCTATATTATTGAATTTGAGTATGATCCTACATGTAATTATTATGAGAGAGATATGGTTGTAGAAATTTTCATGTTACTAAATCACCTCTCTTTGTGTTGAAATTATTAATGTTTCCTTCTTCCTATTTGCATATGCTAGAAATTGCTTGTCTTGATAATTTGTTTTCCCATAAAATGCCTATGCATAGGAAGTATGTTAGACTTAAATATGTTGGTCACAAGTTTTATGATGTTCTCTTTGTGCTTCAATTCTTGTCTTTTGTGTGTGCATCATTAATATTCCAAGCCTATCTTAATGGCTATAAAGAAAGAGCTTGTTGGGAGACAACCCAATAGTTATCTTTTCTGTTTTTTGTGTGCACACAATTATGCTAATGTTATGGTTGTGTTTTGCGTTTAAATTAGTGTTTGTGCCAAGTAAAGCATTTGGGATGATTTGGTTGATAGTTGATTTGATTATGTGAAAAAACAGAAACTTTTATTCATGCGTGAGGTTTACTTTGTCTACATCATGTCATCTTGCTTAACGTGTTACTCCTTTCTTTATGAACTTAATACTCTAGATGCATGCTGGATAGCGGTCGATGTGTGGAGTAATATTAGTAGATGCAGGCAAGAGTCGGTCTACTTGTCTCGGACGTGATTCCTATATACATGATCATTGCCTTGAATGTCGTTATAACTATGCGCTTTTCTATCCATTGCCCAACGGTAATTTGTCTATCCACCGTATGCTTTTTGTTCGAAAGAGAAGCCTCTAATGAAAACTATGGCCCCCGAGTCTATCTTTATCATATATTAAAATTCAAAAATACCTTGCTGTAATTTATTTATCGTTATTTTATTTTGTGTTTTTATTTATCTATCTACCATTATCAGACTTGATCCTTGCAATTAATCGCCAAGGGATTGACAACCCTTGTTTGCATTGGGTACAAGTATTTGTTCTTTTGTGTGTAGGTGTTGTTTATGAGGTCTTGTGTGGTTCTCCTACTAGATTGATAACCTTGGTTCTTAACTGAGGGAAATACTTATCTCTACTGTACTGCATCATCCTCTCATATTCGGGGAAATCCCAACGCAGCTCACAAGTAGCAGGACCCCGGGGAGCGGCGCGTCTAGAAACTACCAGCCTAAACCTATGGCTAGTCCTCGGAAGAGCTAGATACCGTTGGTAGGATCCTTGGATCCGACAAATAAAAACACCTCTCGGGGAATGTTGGTTGGCCAACGTCCGAAGTATCTAACTTTTCGGACTCAAATAGAAAGAAGACATGGTTTCAGTTGAGGAAGATGCCAAAGAGGAGTAGCCAAATAAATCTACAAGAGACGCCAAATCCAAGGAGTCTTTAGACGTGGAATCAAGATGGAGCATCAGTCGAACTCGCCTACGAAGCCATAGACCAGAAAACGAAGCCACACCGAGGAGTTCGATGTCCTCGGCTTGAAGACCAGTTCAGGGGCTACTGACGGTGTCCTGGACTAGGGGGTGCTAACCACGTCGGCCCCATTGTAGTGGGCTGGGCCGACGACCCTTGGATCGTCAACAAATGGTCCAAGACCGCCATGCCCTCTTGCGTGGTCAAGATGGAATCCTTTGAAGACTTGGCACATACACCAAGACATATTTTGAATCTTCAGCATGTTTATCCCTAGATGTAACCGACCTATATGTAACCCTAGGTATCCTCGGTGTCTACATAAACCAAGGGGTTTTAGATCATAGGCTACAGAATCATTCATATACATACGATCTCAAAATAGATCATCATGTACTTTGTACACCAACACAATCAATACAACAGAAGCAGGACGTATGGTTTTACCTCTTCGAGAGGGCCCGAACCTGGGTAAACACAGTGTCCCTTGTTCATCCTGTTACCATCTAGCTAAGATCATTAGCTCGGGACCCCCTACCCGGGATCTGTCGGATTTAACCTCGACAACCCTCTCCGACGTTTTCTTCTCCGAGGCGGCGCTTTGCTACACAGAACATGCCCAATTGTGTTTTCTGTCTAAATTGACGACTTTTCGGACGCTGCTTCTATAAGCTCCTGAATTTAAACAAGCTGCGGCGGCTACGAGCTTTGCTCACGGTGCATCGCTGGTGGATGTAAGAGGAAGAAGACGTCGACAACCCAAGAATTTAAATATTTTTTTATTTTCTGTAACGATTTCTTTTTTTTTGTAAAAGTCTATGCTACCTAATATATCTAGAGGTAGCCGAATCGAAAGAAAAATTATGTGCTAATAAAACTTGAATTCTAATTCTAATTTTAGCAAAGCAAAACACCAGAAAACATCTCCTTAAACACTAAGCTCCCTCGAAAAGGGAGCCTCCTTGTGGGTCATGAGTTTTAGAGGCAGGTGGACCTATGCTAGTGTGTGTGGGCTAGATTAGTTGGGCTAGTTGTCTGTGACGTGTGGCTTGCGTTTGGTGTCTTCCCTAACGTGTGGCTAGTTGCCCTTGATTTGGTCATACCAATATTTTGGTGGGGCTACTTGGGGCTCAAACCAAACACACGCTAACTATGTATAGTACTTCGCCTATCTCTTGGTGGATGTAATATAAATGCTTAACTCCACCATCAAAATCAAGAACAATTACCCATCCAAGCATGAAATAAACCAAACAAGGAAAAAAAAGTCCAAGCGAGAAACAAGAAGGTTCATTCTCCCTCTATTTTACTTCATTCTTTGGATATTTGATTCTTTTTTACTTTAATTATGGTATTTCTATTTCCTATTTTTTGGCTTTTTTTCTTTTCATGAATAATTGTCAACATATATGTATATTTCAAGACACACTTTTTCAACAAAGACACGAACATTAATTTAAAAATGTATGAACGCTTTCAAAATCTCACAAATATTTTGTAAACTTCATGAACTTTTTTCAAATATGTGCACACTTCTTTGTAAATATATGATTTTCTTTTAATGAATATATTTTTTGAAATATGTGAACAGTTTAAAAAATACATGTAGATGTTTTTTAACTAATGAACATTTCTATATGCGTCGACACTTTAAAAGTTTATGAATATTTTAAAAAAATTTATTTTCATTTTTAAAAGCTGCAAAATCTAGTTTTAAGTCATGCGAATACTTTTAAAAACATCATGACCATATTTTAAATTAGCAAAAATCCATGAAGATATATTTTAAATTTACAAAAATCATGAACATATATTTTAAATAGAGGTGAATTTTTTTTAAAATATTATGAACAATATCTAAAATAGTTTACGAAATTATCTAAACATGGAAATGAAATAAAAATTCCGCATATAAAGGCAAAAGCAAAAAAATGCGGGGCAAAAGAAACAAAATCTTGGCCTACCTATGCTAATGGGCCAGCTCAAGGTAGTCGGGGCGCAGTGCTATTGGACGCTTCTAAACGTCCTATAGCAGCCTTTGTGCTGGTATGTGTGCTGTTTTTTTTGCATGGTAATACATGTCTTATTTATATCATAAAGTTCATAATACAGGCCACGTAGATACTGACATGATAAAACTAAAAAGAGAGCAGATCGCTAGCTTTTGCACAAAGTAACACCAGCTAAGAAAGAAAATTACGAAGACCGAAGAATCCCTTGAGCTTCATACCAACGCCTATCACCTGCCTCTAGCATCACAAAAGAAAAAACTGGCGGACCACCTCCTACTCTAGCTCAACGTGGTTCCATCGCTGATATGCAGCTTTGCGGTTCTCCAAGGTGGCTCACCAAGGCGAAGTCATTGTCGTTGAACAAATCAGACCGAGACAACACCCTGGACATGCCATCGAACTCCAGATTACCCCGCACGACTAAGACGTCAGAGGATAAAACCATACTTGTCATCCACCAATCACAAACCCAACACACGATCTGTCTCCAGATGTCGTTGATGCAGACCATAATCTGCATCCACTCCTCGACTACCTCCCAAGCTCCGCGTCGGCGCTGAAGCAGACGCCGTCGGAACAACACAGCTCGAGGACACAAGTCCGCCACAAGGATGCCATCGCTGCAACGACATCCCTGCTTAGACAGGCTAGTTGCCAAATCCATCACCGACCATAGAGTTTATCGCCTTGTAGGGGGAGGAATTAGAGCTTCTCTATTCAGCGTCACCGTCAAAGCTAAGACGTCGAACGACCCAAAACCTAAGCTACTAGGGACCTAAAACCTAAAGCCACTTGGTCCGCACACGCGGGATCTCGGACCCCCCCCCCCCCCCCCCCCCCTCACTACCAACGACCAAGAGTCCGTCAGCGAAGGGGAGCCACCGAAGGACGGCGGCAGAACATTGCCCTCTCCTGGCGGTGGCTAGGGTACGTGTGCTGTTGGAGGCGTGGTTTGCTCTGTGGTTACCACATGTGTGAATTTCTGTAAAATACACGTCGTATGTAATTAACAATGTCTTCTCCTCACGTCTAAACCTTCTTCAGTAAAACTACGGAAGACAATAACGCAAGAAAAAACACCAATCATAACATAACTAAAGTACGTAACCCAACGACCACCCATGGTACTACCGCGGGAAAAATAGACCCCATGAACGAAGAACGGCGCGCTTGCAAAGCGCGCGACACGTTGATCTTGGCATCTTTGATGTCATCATTTTCGTCCACTGATATGCATACACAGTAGAAGTTTGATATTATCAGAGCACAAAAACATTGGTTGTGATGAGTGACAGGATTTGTGGCACGTAGGTGCAGAGGCATGGAGTCCCTCGCGCGTGTTTCTTTTTGGCTTCCGATTTTCAATTTTTCATATCTTTTAAACGAAAAAGTCAAAATTAAATTTTGGTTTCATATCCGTGTTTCTCGTGACAAGGATTTTCAAATAAGATATATTTTAAATACATTTTGAGGAGTTTAAAAAAATTCCGTTCAGTTTCAATATTTGTAAAAATCACAACCTTTGTAAAAATAAACCGCTTAATGTTTCAACTCTGAAACTTGATATGAGCGACTGACAAAATCGCAGTATGCAAAATCATAAGTTTCAAAGATTAAAACTTAAACTTACGGTTCCCTCGTGCGGGGTCCAACTACTTTGCGGATCGCGAAGCAATCAGGTGGCTAGGGATGGCTTGGCAGGTGCGCGCCCCACACCTGTGTGCCCTGCGAATTTCCTGCTTTGATAAGATGTCGACATAATACAAGAAGAAAAAACAAAAAAGATGCGGACGGAATGGAGACTAAACTGTTTCCATGGAATTATATAACTCTGAATCTTAAGTACTATCGCTTTTGGTTGTTAACATATCCTGGTGTTACTTTTGCAAAGCTGAACTGCCTGCCACCTAGCATTCAGCATGGATAGTGAGCTATCTCAAAAACAATGAACTGCCTGCAACCTATTGCTCTTCGCACATCTACTTCTGAATATATATACATCTTCCCCGTTCGAATGATTTTGTTACATCTGATTACAAATGTTCACTGGATGACTGAATTTGTCTTAACAAGAGAGAGAGAGAGAGAGAGATTGGACTGATTGGTCTCTTGTTTGGTCAGAGCAGATGAATTCGCTCTATCTGATTTGCAAATATTCACTACTAGACGACTGAACTTGTCTTCAGATAGAACTACTAAAGTATGATTCCGTGTGTTGCTATGCTGTATAGAATTATAAGAACGATTGATCCTGACTGAAAATGAAATAGTTGGTCTTTCAACCTGATCCGACTAGATGATTCTGTGTGTTGCCATGCCGACACCTGTCCCATGAAAAAAAAATACTTCCTTCGTAAACTAATATAAAAGCATTTAGACTACTACTTTGGTGATCTAAACGCTCTTATATTAGTTTACAGATGAAGAACTAGTGAGCATTGCAAAGGTGCAACAACGTATGAGGGTTTCCTCGATACTAGTGTTTTTTCCCGAGAACATCTAGAGGTACGTAAAATCTGTAGAATGTTTGATCACATCTAAGATTTTTGTTTAAAGAGATCCCAAGAAGAAACAGAAGCTCTTGGTAACTCGCTAGGCTGAAAATTCTAGCTAGTTCAACCAGTTTTGTTTTGCCATAGATCGGTCATGTGTGTATTACGAGTTCACATACTGCTGATACGTACTCTAAAGTAGAATGCGCCTTCATACGAATACGTATACGTCTCTCTGCGCGTTAATATTGAGGGTATCGCATATCCATCCATCTCATTTACTAGTTTCTTTTAGAATTCATTTACTAGTACTAATTGCCTGTTTATCTTAAAGATAACCCTCTCGGTAATTGGCCCATTGATTGCTCACCAAACAATCTCACACCGACACCCTCTATATATTTGCCTTGCCCCGTACAACTTTGCAGTGAGCGCACAAACACAAAAAACTGCTTGCATTTTGCAAGCAATACCACGTAGTCATGGCCGCCGTGCACGAGAGCTCCGCGGCTCTCCTTGTGCTCATTCTGTCGCTAATCCTCTCCTCCACGACGTCTTCAGCGCGCCACATGCCTGGCGACCCATTGCCAGTCATCCCTTCTCCACCACCCCGCGTCCACATGCCTGGAGACCCAACGCCGGTCATCTCCTCCCCACCGCCCCGCGACCACATGCCTGGCGACCCACCGCCGGTCATCCCCTCCCCACCGTCCCACAAGTCCGTCGACAACATGCCTGGCGATGTCACCCCTCCCCCTCCGTCTTACATGCCTGACGACCTAGTGCCAGGCGTCCCTCTCCCGCTGCCAAACCTTCCTCTACCCCCGCTTCCAAACCTACCTCTGCCCCCACTACCAAACCTTCCTCTACCCCCGCTTCCAAACCTACCTCTGCCCCCGCTTCCAAACCTTCCTCTGCCTCCGCTTCCAAACCTTCCTCTCCCCCCGCTCCGGATCATCTCCTCCCCGCCACCCAACACCCCTCCTCTCCCGACCACCCCCTCCTCGTTGCCGGTCATCTCTTCCCAGCCTCCCCACATCACGTCTTCATCATTGGAGGAGGCGAGGGAAGGCCCCATGGCAGTGCCGAGGCCAGTTCCTTCTGGGCCGGACCCCATACATCATCCCCGACCGCCTTCATCGATGGACGAGGTGATGGAAGGCCCCATGGCAGTGCCGAGGCCAGTTCCTTCTGGTCCGGACCCCATACATCATCCCCGACCGCCTTCATCGAGGGACGAGGCGATGGAAGGCCCCATGGCAGTGCTGAGGCCAGTTCCTTCTGGTCCGGACCCCATACATCATCCCCGGCCGCCTTCATCGATGGACGAGGTGATGGAAGGCCCCATGGCAGTGCCGAGGCTAGTTCCTTCTGGGCCGGACCCCATACATCATCCCCGACCGCCTTCATCGAGAGATGAGGCGATGGAAGGCCCCATGGCAGTGCCGAGGTCAGTTCCTTCTGGGCCGGACCCCATACATCATCCCCGGCCGCCTTCATCGATGGACGAGGCGATGGAAGGCCCCATGGCAGTGCCGAGGCTAGTTCCTTCTGGGCTGGACCCCATACATCATCCCCGACCGCCTTCATCGATGGACGAGGCGATGGAAGGCCTCATAGTGGCACCCATGTCGGTTCCTTTCGGACTGGACCCCATACATCATGAAACTCCCGCCCCGGCGTCGCATTCCCACCATCATCATCGGCGTCATGCCCCGCGGCTGGCTCCACCTCAGGCGTGATGGTTGCCCCACTGGCGACACATACACCTTTTACGTTTAGTTACACCGGAATCACTAGCGGAATAAGGGATGGATTACTACACCTAGTTAAACATGTGGCTTGTAACATGGATTGTTAGTTATCAGTGATGCATTGTATTGAATTCCATTATATTCCAGTATGGCTGGACAATAAAGTGATAACTTAACATGCAAGGTGCTTTTACTATACCCCTCACTATCCTAGAGTACAACACCATTCTAGCCGTCAGTGCGATCTGATGTGTGTGACGGGAGGAGGATTGCTGTGATATAAATATGCCACCGAGAGGTGAAAAAAGTACCAACACGAATCTTAGGGTATTAGAGCATCTCCAGCCGCGCCCCCAACAGGCCCCCAAGGCCCTTTTTTAGCGCCGGCTCTAAAAAAAGGCCCAGCCGCGCCCCCAGAAGCCCATTTTTCGCCGCTTCGGTCCGAAATTGGCACCGGCGGACTCAGGCCAAACCCGGCGCGCTGGGGGGCGCCCGGGGGCGCTAGGGGAAGCGTTTTTGACGCGAAAGCCTGGTAGGACCACCGAGTCAGCGACACACAACGCATCGTCGTCCTCCCTCGCCGCCTTGTTTTCCCGCGGTGAATCGATGCCAAGGCTGCCGCAGGTCAGCCTTGCGCTGGCTGATTCCCCACGGGCGGCGCAGTAATGCCGCCGGTCAGCCTTACGCTGATTCCCCTCCCGCCACGCGTACACACACGCCGTGCGCTATAAAAAGCCACCCTCCTCGCCGGTGGACGCACACTCCGTCGCCTCCTCTCTCTCCCTCTCTCTCGTCGCCGGCGCCCTTCTCGTCTCTCTCCCCCCCACCGACCTCCGATGGGTGAACGGTTCCCCGACGACGCTGTGGCGGCCAACGGCTTCGGCCGCCGCAGTCTGCACAAGTGGGAGGCGCACCTCCTCCACGAGGGGAACTACCCGGCACCGCCAGACATGCGCGCGCCGGGGAGGTGGCGGCTCAGCGCCGAAGGCGTCCCAGTCCTCCCGCGGCCCGACCCTGAGCACCCCGGCCACTTCCACGACGAGATCGAGCGCGTCCGGGCCTCCCTGCCGGAGGAGGTGCGCGACCACCCGAAGTACGCCGCCGACAACCACGCGAGCTGGGCAGCGTACTTCCAACGCCGCCACGAGCAGCAACTCGCCTCCACCAACAACGCGCCGGTGAGGGGGCGCCACAACACCGACGGCCGTCGCCTGTGGTGGGGCGTCCCCGGGCGGACGCTCCATTACGTCCTGTCGCACCTCGAGGGCGGCAACGAGCCGCCGCTCCAGTACCCGACGACCACGGCGCCGGCCCCCCACCGGAGCGGCGGCATTTGGCTGCCGCAGTGTATGGCGGGTTCGTCCTCCTCCTCCTCCCTCTCCTCCGGCTCGCCGACGCTCACCAGCGTGAAGGCCGAGCCCGTGGAGACGCCGCTCGAGCGGCGCACCCGCGGCATCGTCATCAACGAAGGCGGCGGCGGTTCCTCCTCCTCCCGCGTCGTCAAGCCCAAGACGGAGCCGGGCCTCGTCGCCGTCAAGAGCGAGTACGTTGACCTGGCCATTGATGACGAGGCCGCCCTGAAGTGGGCGCGCGAGGACTACGCGAAGCTGGAGATAGAGCGCCAGCGCCGCGCCCTCGAGGAGATCGCCGCCCGGCGCCTCGGCCGCGACGAGGGCGGCGTCATCGTCCCCGAGGACAGTGACGAGGGCGCGCCACCGCCGCCACCGAAGCCCGTCCGCCAAGGGGACACAGGGCAGGGGAGCAGCAAGGACGGCGGCGACGACTACAGCGCCTTCGGCGCGTTCTTCGGCCTGTAGGGCAGGCGTGGGGCAGCGGCGCATGTTTTATTTTTTTTATATGATGTTTTTCGGACTTTAATGTACAAACATTAATGAAAAATCGCCTAGTTTGCCCGATCTGTGTCGTCTTTGGCTGACTTTTTAATTCAAAAAAGGCATCTGGGTTTGGCGTGGGTCGGCGGTTGGGAAACCGACCGCACCCACGCCCATATTTACGCCGGCGCGCTCCCAGGCGGCGCTTTTCAAACCCCTGGGGGCCGAACGGCTGGAGATGCTCTTACACCTTACATCGCTCCGTCCCACCGCACTACCTCACTCTGTACCACAGCTAAGCTTCCTGGTAGACCGAAACATGTTGTATGAAAATGTTTAATTTTGCATAGCAGTCTACTAGTGGTATGCATGTGTGTATCTTATTCTTCCAGTCTTGTATAAAATGAAGCCAACTACTATCAATACTGGGTCGGTTTGTGTTGCCAACACACATTTGGTGCAAGAATAGCGAGTATTGCAAACGACCAACGACCTGGGAGAGTTTCATGGATACTATTGTTTGTCCTGGAGAACATCCAGTGGTAAAATCTGAAGAACGTTTTTTTTTTTAAGGCAAATCTGAAGAACGTTTGATTACCATCTAAGCTGTAACGCTAGCTAGTTTAATTAACTTCTTTGCTTCATCAAGCGTCCACGTCTTCTCTTCTCAGTACGTGACTTCTTCGTAGGCATTACGTAAAGACGGGTGCTAGGCGCCGGCGCGCGGCCCAAATTTGGGCCGGTCGCACCTGCACTGTAACGCTAGCTAGTTTAATTAACTCCTTTGCTTCATCAAGCGTCCACGTCTTCTCCGTACGTGACTTCTTCGTAGGCATTACGTAAATTCAACAGAAAAAAGAACAGGCCGTTACTCATCCCTGTGCAGCACACAGGCAATTTGCTCATAAAACACACCGCCGCGGCACTCCACGGCCGGAAACGCCCCTCGTCGCTCGTCGGACTGGACGTCTTCGCAGCACCTTCATTGATGCCGCTTGCCGGAGGTCCCTCAGACAAAACTCCCCCTCGAGGAAACCCGTGCGTAGCAGGTTGCAATCTCTCGTCGTTGAAGCACGCAACGTCGTCAATCCAGCATACAGCGCTGCCGGCTGCAACTCCGTGTGCTCGTGCTTGTAGCCTCGCCGGCGATGAGCGTCTCCGGTGTACACAGCGTGCAGCTCCGGCGCACATGGTTGTAGCATTTGCAGTACATGGTTGTAGCAAAAAATCTTCGTCGATCCCAGTCCTCTGGTAAAAGCTACAACCGGCGAATCAAAAAGTTGCTACTGTCAAAAAAGGATTGCTGCGACCGCTGAAATCAAAAGTTGAAACCAGCGACGCGAAAAGCTACTACCTGTGGAAAAAAATGTTGGAACCAACGAATCAAAAGTTGATGCTCATGGATGAAAATTGCTACAACTAGCAAAATCAAAAGTTGGAACCCACAAATTAAAAAGCTGCAACCGGCAAAAAATCAAAATCAAAGTAATAGCAGGAAGCATGGAGCCTTGCAAAAAAAGTGATGTTGCATCCGCAGGGTGTGCGAGCGCCATCGCCTTGAGCTCACAGGGGAGGGCGTTGAGCAGCTCGTCGGCGCCTCAACATGGGCACTGCGGGAAACAGTGGTGAGGCCGCGCAGCAGCCGGGAGGTAGGGTGGGGGTGGTGCTTGAGGGCGCATCCATGGCGGTGTGGTGTTCATGGCGTGAGAGAGAGAAAGGGGATCGTGTGGAGGAGAACGAAGGAGAGAGGAAGAAAACGAGTGGGGGAGAATGTTCCAGTGAGAAGATAAGAAAAAGGACGGTTTGTGGGGGCAGTGGGATGACGTGGCACAAGAGTGGACGCTGGAGATCACAGGGATCGCACGACGCACGCGTGTCCGGCGGAATCTTAGGCCGGACGGTCGTACAGCAACGTTTCCCTTACGTAAATCATCATGGCATGAGCTTAGCCGATATATACCCCGTATAGCGTATATTCATATCAATGTGGAACACGCCTTGGTATGAATACATAACATATCATGAAACTCCCGCCCTGGTGCTGCATCCCCACCATCATCATCGGCGTCATGCCCCGCCATCCGCTCCATCTCAGAAATGACCGTTCCCCCACTCGTGACACATACATCTTTTATATTTAGTTACACCGAAATCACTAGCGGAATAAGAAATGAATTATTACACCTAGTTAAACAGGTGGCATGTAACATGGATTATTAGTTATCCGTGATGCGTTGTGTTTGAGTCCATTATATCCCATTAAGGTTGGACAATAAAAATGATAACTTATCATGCAAGATGTTTTTACTATACCCTCACTGTCCTAGAGTACAAACCATTTTAGACGTCGATACGATCTTACGACATCTCCAACACCGACCCTTAAATTTGCTCTGGCATCTATCCACGGACAAAGGGACCAATCATTTGGACACATATAAACCGGACGCCTGACACATATAAACCGGACGCCTGGCACCACCCGTGCTTCGGCATCTATCCGCCTTGCCCGCATATACTTCAACCACTGTTTGAACTAACTTGACAAAATTCATGCAAACACTGCTGATTTCATATAAGTCGGACGAAATTCATTACATTTTGGACATTTTTTTATCTAAAAACGATACCGACCTAAGGTAAAGCTAGTCTACAGCCCGCGCCGGTGGATATCCATTCCGACGACACGGATACCCTTGACCAGTCTACAACCGGCCACGACGGATCTCCATTGTCTTCCCCATGTCCGGCAGCCCACTCGTCGGACTGCCGTGAGCCTTTGAGGTATATGCTTCGGTGCAAAGGGTGACTCGCTTCCCCATGTTCGGTAGCATCGCTCATCGGAGTGGAACCACCGTGATGTGCTTCAGTCGGAAGGGAAGGAGACGACGGTGGCCTGCGACCGGGCAAGTCACTGGGCTGTGTACGCCGGCGTCGCCACGGTGGTGGCCTTCATGGGACCCAAGCGGCGGCTGGCGCGGACGTGCTGGCCACCGTTTCATCCATCTCCGTGATGTTGGCTTCTTTCTCCGTGTCAGGGCGCGGTTACACGTACGTTGACGGCGGATGGAGGTTGCGGGCACCGGAGGAGCGATACGACACGGCTTCGTCCACGGCAGCCACGATGCCTGTGCCGCCGTGCTCCCCCGCGCGCCGGCTTGGAGCAACTCGCCACTCCTCGGCGAGCTGGCTTGGAGCGGTGAGTTGTTGAACGACGCGCCGGCTTGGAGCTTCTACATGCGTGAGCTGGCCCGCAGCGGCCTGGAGCGTCAAGGGTGATGGAGCACAGAGTTGCCTGGCTCGTATCCGGCGGGCTCGACAGACCACTCGGCTTTTATGTTGGAGAACTCCTTTTCCTACTCGTCGGATGCCGTGGAGATTGTGGAGAATATGGTGCAAATAGGAGATGGGAACAGAGTGTGGTGCAATTTTTGCCCCGTGTCTGGCATCGTTTAAATAGCAGGCGGACGGCCGGATCCAACCGGCTTTGTGTTTAATGACGGGCGGCTTGTGAACGGACATGTGGCTGGAGTAGGTTTCTCGGCACGAGCGCGGATTTTACTGAAGGGTGGCCGGATCCAACCGGCTTTGTGTTTAACTAGATGACCCGTTACGCCCATGGCGCAAAAGGCGAGAGCGAGCCAAGTATTGAAAGAGTATTGAAACCATGTATATGTCACTTGATAATAGCACACACCTTTGAATGTGCTATATATGATTGGTAGTGTCATGACAAATATGTAGCAGTACCAATACAACTGAGGGGATATATCAATATTAGAAAGTCCTTGATTACATTTAGATTACACAACCACAAAAGGATGCATACCGCATAGATGAGCATAGATGATTACGATAGTCCTAAGGCCTATACATGTCTTGTTCTTCAGAGCAAGATTAAAAGGGTTGACATATCGCTCAAACTAAATCTGCACTGCACTGGAGATTAAATAGAAGGTGTTTGCTTTAGTTATCACATAGGCATGGCGGTTAGGTTAGATGCAACAAAGGTAATTAGAAACGGTCTTTCATTCTTTCTAGGGATTGTTCTAATTACATTAAACAAAAAGGTTGAAAATATGATTGATTACACAGGCAAGCAGTGAGCTGGCACTGCCTGGTATCCCCCTTAGCCACAACTGCAATGGCCACAAAGTGGGGGCTTCATGAGGGCAAATGTTCTCTTTAAAACCTGGTACCGAAGCTCTAATGCATACTCTGAGCCGGTATGAATGCGGCGTGGGCGTTCGATGTAAAGCGCGGGAGAAGCGGGTTGGATTTTTGGTGGGCCAAGGCGGTCAGGAGCGGACGTGGCAACGGTCCGGACGCCCACAATGCCCCTCCTAGTTTGTCTCTGGTTTACAAGGGAAAACGCGTCCGGGCCACCCGACGAACCAATACAGGACCGCGTTGATGACACAACACGACCGGACAATGCGGTCCGGACGTACGTAGTCTGTTTGAGGGTCGGTGTTGGAGATGCCCTAATTTGCATAGCTCCTCCTGCAACGCAAGCTTATGTAGGGAGATGCAGAGTTTGGCGATGTAGTCATGTAGACGCAGCTAAGCTTTCGTGGTAGACCGAAACATGTTGTATGAAATGTTCAGTTTCGCATAGTAGGCTAGTGGTATAGTACATCTGTACATGTGTATCGTGTTCTTCCGGTCTTGCATAAAAAGGAGCGAGCTGCCATCAATACTGGGTCGGTTGTGTTGCCAGCACACGTCTGGTGCAAAAATAGCGAGTATTACAAACGACCAACGACGTGGGAGAGTTTCGTGGGTAATACTGTTGTTTATCCCGGAGAACATCCAGAGGTAAAATCTGAAGAACATTTGATTACATCTAGGCTTAAGCCTGTAACGCTAGCTAGTTTAATTAACTCGTTTGCTTTTGCAAGAGATGATGCCTGAGTTGGGAGTTCACATCCTGATACCAGTGTCTTTTCTTCTTCAGCAAGCGTCGGTAGTGAAGACAATACATATATGCATGTTAAAGTGGAACGCGTCTCGGTAACAATGCATATTTTACGTCTCTTTGCCCGTAAATGCTGGGTAAAGTGAAGGCGTTTCTCTTCCTGACCGCCGAGAATGCCGGATATCCATCCATCCCATTTACTAGTTGCATGTTTATCTTACTAGAGATAAGCATCTCATTAATTAGTTCATTAATTGGTCGCCAATTAATCTCAAATGAGACCCCCTATATATTTGGCCCACTCCCTAAGAGTGAGCACACAACACAGCAGCAGTTTGCAAGCAGTAGCCAAGATACATAGCCATGGCTGCCATGCACGAGAACACTGCGGCGCTCCTTGTGCTCATCTTGTCGCTAATGCTCTTTTCCACGCCGTCTTTCGCGCGCCACATTACCGGTGATCCACCTCCGGTTATCCTGCCCCCGCCGGACATGCCCGGCGACCCATTACCGGTTATTCCTTCCCCGTCGCCCCACATGGCTCCTTCAACAAAGGAGGAAGGCTGGGAAGGCATTATGGTGGCACCGAGGCCCGTTCCTTCTGGAACAGACCCTATACACCATTGTCCTCCCGCCCCGGCTCCCTGCAGGCCTCCTCCATCAACGGAGGAGGTGAGGAAAGGTGCCATGGTGGCACCGAGGTCTGTTCCTTCCGGGCCAGATCCTATACACCATCGTCCTTCCCACGGGCCTCCTTCATCAACGGAGAAGGCGAGGGAAGGTGTCATGGTGGCACCGAGGCCTGTTCCTTCCGGGGCAGACCCTATACACCATCGTCCTCCCCACAGGCCTCCTCCATCAACGGAGGAGGTGAGGGAAGGTGTCATGGTGGCACCGAGGCCGGTTCCTTCCGGTCCGAACCCTATACATCACTTTCCCGCCCCGGCGCCGCAACCCCACCATCATCACCGATGTCATGCCCCACCGCCCGTATCAACAGAGGAGGCGTGGGAAGGAGATATCGTGGCGCCGAGGCCGGTTCCTTCTGGATCACACCACATAAATAACCACCCCGCTCCAGCGCCTCAACCCAACCAGCATCGTCGACGCAAGGCTCCACCGCCTGCATCGATGGAGGAGGGGAGGGAAGGCGACAACATGTCACCATGGAGGCCACTTCCTGTTTCCGGACCGAACCCAAACCATAACCGCCCCGCCAAGGCAGCGGCTCCTCCTCATGAGTAACGATTGCCCTCGTGGCGACACATGCGTCTTTTACATTTAGTTACACCGGAAGCACTAGCAAATAAGAGATAAATTACTGCACCAATTGAATAATGGGCATGTAACCTGGATTGTTATCTTTGATCATTGTATGGGCACTCCATTTCGCCATGTCTGAATATTATCGAGTGATAACATGCAAGGTGCTTGTACTATAACTCTTTCCGTTTTATTTTTTTGAGGGTTACTATCATAAACAACGTTTTGGGCGTCATCAGGGCCGATCCTCGACTTGCCCATATACATAGACTAGGCCCATCCCTCCCAGCCCGGCCCATCGGAACCCAATCGGCAGCAGAAATCCAAACGTTATCCGCTTCAAAGCCGAGCGGCGTCGCCACCCCTCTCCAGCCAAACCCACACCCCTCCTCCGCTCGCTCGCTCGCTCTCCTTCCCCTCCCCCATGGCGGCCTTCGCCTCCACCTCCCCCTCGCCGGCGATCTCCGCCTCGTCCTGGCGCATGGACTCCCTGTGCGCCGCGCTCCCCGCGCTCCGCCCCTCCCAATCGGCGGCCGTCCGGCCTCGCAGGCAGGCGGCCTCCGCCGCCCCGTTCCTCCGGAGCTCCTTCGTCTCCACGTCCTCCGCCTCGTCCTCCGTCTCCCCGGCCCCGATGTCCTCCGCGGCCTCGGCGTCGCTCGCCTTCTCCTACACCTCCTCGTTCTCCGGTGAGACCTCCTCGTTTTCCGGGCCTTATGTTTGAGCCCGATTGTGGCCGTAAATGCTGCTTATTTACTCACAGTTTCAGTTTGGACGCTCGAGTGTCACAAATGCTAAAATTCACAAGCCGCCAATCCAAAAAATTCTTGAACTGGACAAGCTGCATATTCATTCTCCGTGGCCACCTGGGTTCCATATTGTAGTATCAGGGGCACATCATTTATTTATTTGTTGCTGATGACCTTTCAGATGGTCTGTAGCTTTGGAATTGCGTTTCAGTGTTCAAGCATGCTCAACTCATTAAATCCTCAACAATGTATTGAACAATTGACAATTTCTCTCATTTTTTGGAAGAGCGTTTATCCTAATACCCATTTCGTTACTCGTGTCATATATGTAGTGGAGCATACGTTGGCAATTTGTTTGGCAGTTACAAATAGGAAATAACAATGAACCAAACAGATGGCAAATTGGGCACTTATTTTGAAGAAATATGTGCCTTTTCTCATTTCTGCCACCAACAGATTCCTCAACATTTGCACCCATTGTATTATAGTTCTGTTCCTTCCACTTTCTCCATCTGTTTAACTGCGATGATGCTTGAATGCATTGTCGTGCTTCAAATTGCGATGCTGCCATTTTATCCCTTGTGATCATGAGCAGGAAAAAAAGCATAATGAATATAAACTGGTATAGCTGTATTTTGAAAACGTTTTTAACATGGATTTGTGGAATCGGAAGGGCAGAGGAGCTATGAATGGTGAAAAAACAGCTAACTTGTCATCCCATGCATAATTGTTTATCTTGCTGATTAAGAACAAATATTATTATGTAGTGAAAAAAGGTTTTACCACCTTACATTTGCCGAAAAGCTAGTTTTCCTTAGTATGTCAAATATGACCTTACTGATTGACCACACCGTACAAATCTCAAACGATGCAAGTAATATCCTGAAGAAATTAAAAACTCTATTGTTGCGTGCCAAACATGTCAGATTAGCCTAAGAGGTCTTGAGGCAGTCACGCTAAAGATAAGATTAGGATGTTTTTTGAGAATTTCCTATGAATTTCACAATGAACTCATTCACTGACCTTTCTCAAAATATTGCAGTGGAATCAAGCTTTGCTCACCGACTGTTTGGCATTGATGTCCGTGGAAGGATATTGGCGATGAGGCACGGGAAGCGCATTCCTAGGCTCAACAGGCCTGCAGATCAGCGGAAAGCACTCCTGCGTGGGCTGACCACACAGCTGCTGAAGCACGGGAGGATAAAGACTACCAAGCCAAGGGCAAAGGCGATGAGGAAGTGGGTTGACAAGATGATCACAATGGCGAAGGATGGATCTCTTCACAAGAGGAGGCAGGCCCTGGGGTATATTTATGAGAAGCACATAGTCCATGCATTGTTTGCTGAGGTTCCAGACAGGTATGGGGAAAGAGAGGGGGGCTACACAAGGATCATCCCGACATTCCCAAGGCGGGGAGATAATGCACCTATGGCTTACATCGAACTTGTCTAGGTGAAGTGAATCCCTTTTATAGTATCACCAAATTGTTCTTATTTTTCATTCTTGAAATAGACTGTTTCATTATCTTGACTCTGTACATGTTAGCTTTCTTAAGTGTTAGTAAGGACATGAATTTAGAGAATCACTATATGTGTTTGATAGGCAGTAAAAGAACACGGAATTGTATTTACAAACATTAATTGTGCAAATACATGGTGTGCTAAAAGTCTGTTTGCTTACATAGTGTATTTCAGAGTTTTGCTGCTAACGACTATCCTTCTAATTCATGTATTCTTGTCTGCAGAGAATCATCCATTGGTTGCAGTCCATCCATCGACGCTGCTCAAGCCGGGTGTCTGCGGATCGCCTTTTGAACTTGTGTTTTCATATGTTATTTTGTAACAACAAAGTGTAGATCATGTCGCGGAATTTTTGAACAAACGAATATCATCCTGTAACTGCAAGATCAGTGTGCTATACTAGTATTTTGGAATGTCTCCTTACGCAACCTGTTCTGTTTCAAGTCTTGCGCTCTTCATCCTGGGAACTGTTCATGACATTGTTGGCGTGCCTCCCCAATGTTTATGCGAGTTTGCCCTGGTCCTGGACAGTGCTACATCGTTTGTATATCCAACTGCCGATTCGGTAGTTGAACATGCGAATAATGTTATACTCCCTCCGTTCCTATAGACGCATTTTAGTGTGATAATTTGAAACAGAGGGAGTAGGGAAGATCGATCGTGTGATGTCTCTCTTTGTTGACACTGAAGCTAAAGAGCCACATAGTATATATACATATAGGCTTTGACGACGACAATTAGCATCAAGTCAGGATGGCCGAGTGGTCTAAGGCGCCAGACTCAAGTTCTGGTCCTCTTACGAGGGCGTGGGTTCGAACCCCACTTCTGACAAATACTTTTGCTTCTTCTTTTTCCTTGCAATTGCATTTCTTTTGTCCCGTTTATTTATGCCACGAACGCGGTCTCAATCTTCTTCGTATTTTTTTTTTTTGCGGGGGTAATCTTCTTCGTATTCGTTCATTCTGTTTTCTTCTCCTGCTAGTAATTCTCTTTTCTTTTCTTTTAACAGCTCCCACTAGTAATCCTCGATCTTGGCTGTACAAGTCGACCCCAGCCGTGCATGCAGTGACCACAAACGTACCACGGCAGAGATGAATCTGTCAGAGGAGGAGGTGTGTAAGTGTAACTAAACCGTACTGGGGGTAGATATCCTTGTCACGTCGTTCCTTGGAGCGTTGCAATTCCGCGAGATTCGTGCGGCAAGCCGATCCGCAGCATTCGATGCGAAGCGCGACGCGGGAGGAGGCCGGCATGTACGTGATTAAGTATAGCGCGAGGGGCTTTCGCAAAAAAAACATATGCCATGTGTCGCCTGACAGGTGGGGCCACTCAGTCAGATACGTGGTCAGTACGTGCTTATACGGCTGTCAGACTGTTTTGCAACACTTAGGCTTAGAGTTGGTACTGCATGGCAAAAAAAAAAACTAATGGTACTGATTCGTTACGACATGCCGAAGTGTAGTAGTTTCCTGCAATTAACTCGACGCGGGAGGAGGCCGGCACCGGCAGCGATCACGCACGCTGTCCGTCCCCGCCCGTGAGGCGCACCAGAGATCACCGTCAGGTGCGTGTGTGCATTCGCGTGCACGGACGAGACGAAGAGACGGGAGCGCGTGTAGCGTACGCATGCGCTGGAGTGCACGTACGTACGGTGTATAGCTAGCTGCTCGAGCCTGTGCAAGCAAGCCATTGCCGCCGGCCTGCGTACGTGCTGGCTAGTAGAGGCACTGTAGAGCTGCCCCCCATGCCGCCCGCGTACTACGTACTGGTCAGTCCGTCAGTGTAAACACAGTGGAGTCTGCACCCCGTGCATGGCACGAGGGCCGGGCAGCACGCGAGCACTGCGGCCGCAACGTGCGCTGCCTCCCCTCCCAGGCGGCAATAAACATCCCTCTCCAACCGTCTACGAGATGCAGGGGATCCTATGCTCGTGTCTCAAATCTCTGCTATGCTACGCTCGCATCATCATTCATGGGTTTTACTTGGACCCAAGGCTAGCGGCGCCCCAAAATATACACGGGAAATGCATCTCATAATCTATTGAGAAATCCACTTCATCAACCATGGTAACATATTAAGCCTGGTTTAAAGCGTGTGAAAATATAATTAAATACGGTACTTGTATTAAAATTTGTTTTCGGGTTTGTTTGGCTCTTCCTCTCCTTGTGGAGCAGATAATTGCTGGGCGCACGAGGCCGCTGAGAGAGAGGGAGCATGTGGAAGCTGACGGGCGAGGAAGCATGGCACCGAAAAGGGCCAACACAAAAGTTGACGCTAGGGATCAGACACAGCATCCTGCCCTGCTGCCTACCTGGTTTCTCTCTTGGGGCAAAAAAGTGCACGCCCAAGGACGTGGTTCACCTCATACCGACTTATTACCTGACAGGCTCCACGTTCACCTGTTTGCCAAATCCAGCACACAGCAAAAAACACCACGCGGAACAAAGCAAAAGTTGGACAGGGAAGAGCAGAAAGAATCACTCGAAGTGAACGGTATCCAAGAACGCGCGCGCGTGTGTGTGATTGTGTTTGATAACCAGATCACAGCATAGGTCACGGCATCTCTTCCTGGGAAAAGTAGTTGATAGCTAGTACTAGTGCTCTTGTTTTTTTAGCGTTTAATTTTTTCTCTTTGGCTAGTACGCCCGTTTCTCTCAAGGGAACCATAAATAAAGCGGAGTCGTTGGCCCGATTCATCCGTTGAGCGTACACGCAATGAATGGGGGGCACGGTGAGTGGTAGATTGTCGTGATTCATCCGCCTTGGATCTACATACAGAAATAGTTAGCAGCCGAACCAACCTGTGGTTGGATAATTACAGGGGCTATGATGTCCCCAGCCCACCAGGGTTCAAGTCCTGGTGCTCGCATTTATTTCTGGATTTATTTCAGGATTTCCGGCAATGCGCATTCAGTGGGAGGAGACGTTCCCGTCGACGACGAGGTGCCTACGGTGACTTCGTAAATTTCAAGATGATATGCCGGCTCAGTCTTGCGGATGTGCTTATAGGGGTAGGGTGTGCGTGTGTGCGTTCATAGGGGTGAGTGTATGCGCGTGTATATAAGCGTTTGCGTCTGTACTGTGTTCAAAAAGAAAGAAAAAAGAAATAGTTAACAGGAGTCTTTCACAGGAAATAAAAAATACATGATAGCACCGCCTCCAAAAAAAATGCCTAGGGTTCCACTGCCTCCAATGGGCGCCGCCGCCGGTCCGCCTCGTCTCCGGTGACCCTAGGGCCATGGCATCGCGGGTGGATTCCGGCCCTTGTCGGCGGGAGGGCTCTGTTTTTAGATATTCCTTCGAGTTTTTAGAGTGTATGCCCACCTCAGAAAGACGAGACGACGGCGCCTTTCAGAAAATGGAATATGATTCTCCCCGCCTAGTCCCCGTCCCAGCGGTGCATCTAGCATCGTCGGTGGGCGTGTGAAGGTGTGTCTCTGGCGGATCTGTCCTTGGTGGATTTGCCCTGATCTGGTCATAGTTTGTCTATATTCGCGTGTCTTCAAACTGGATCCTTCCTATCTACGCTACTCTTCGACAGCGGCGGTTGCTGTTGTTCTGGCGCGCTGTTCTTATGGGGCCTTAACACGACGATTTTTCGATTGTCTGCTACAACAGTTTTTGCCCGGCTCCAGCGATGACGGTAGCGTGCCTTCGGTTCGCTTCAATGCTTGTAGTCGTCGCTAGGTTGTCTACGGATTTGGATGTAATTTTTTATTTCTGATGTTCGTTATACTGTCATGATTAAAGATAAATAGAGAGAAGTTTTCCTAAAAAATGTCTTTCACATAGAAGATTGATTAGAATTTATTGATCCTGCTAGCTAATAAGGATTATCTGTTTTTTACACCGCACGCTGGCTTGGCTTCCATAATGTTTCACTTTTAGAAAATTAGTCGACCCTTCATTTTTTAAAATAAAATATTACAACCTAATTTCACATTACTAGTTCAAATTAGTACTTTTGTGAAAAGGATAAAGACAATATCCTATATACCCAAGAGAGAGATCCCTGTTACTTCTAATTATCTTAATATATGTGCGCTTCCACATCATCAGAATTGTTACAGCCATTAGATTTACTAGCTTGATCCACTAGCATCCGTCCGATGTACGCACGAGAATTCTCTACCATGCAACATGTATTAGTGCATTTTAAGTGGGTTTCAAATCACATTTCTTCCACATCAACATGCGTAAGAAAAGGCCTACCACTATCAAACCATGCATAGGAAAAATCACCTCAACATGCAAACATTCACTAGAATTCCCATTGTACTATGCTACGTATTTTACGGTTATCCAATAATCAAACACAGTAAATCACATGTATTTTTAGTTTTTATTCTCATATTGTTACTTAGATATTCATGTTCCATGCAATCAAAACGCATTGAAATGTATTGCAAAACATTCCGCAACAACATGCATGATATCATCTAGTGGTTCTAAAAGAGGCGGAGCTATGTGTACTGGGCGGCGGCGGGGGGGGGGGGGGGGGGGGGTGTGGGTTTGGGGTTTGTGGGGGGTGGGGGGGGGTGGAAGAATATGCCCTAGTGGCAATAATAAAGTTGTTATTTTATATTTCCTTATTCACGATAAAGGTTTATTATTCATGCTAGAATTCTATTGATCGGAAACTTAAATACATGTGTGAATACATAAACAAATACTGTGTCCCTAGTATGCCTCTACTAGACTAGCTCGTTGATCAAAGATGGTTAAGATTTCCTAACCATAGACATGTGTTGTTATTTGATAACGGGATCACATCATTAGGAGAATGATGTGATGGACAAAACCCACCCGTTAGCTTAGCATAATGATCGTTCAGTTTTATTGCTATTGCTTTTTTCATGTCAAATACATATTCCTTCGACTATGAGATTATGCAACTCCCGGATACCGGAGGAATACCTTGTGTTCTATCAAACGTCACAACGTAACTGGGTGATCATAAAGATGCTCTACAGGTATCTCCGAAGGTGTTTGTTGAGTTGACATAGATCGAGATTAGGATTTGTCACTCCGAGTATCAGAGAGGTATCTCTAGGCCCTTCTCGGTAATACACACCATAAGCTTGCAAGCAAATGACTAAGGAGTTAGTCACGAGGTGATGTACTACGGAACGAGTAAAGAGACTTGCCGGTAACGAGATTGAACTAGGTATGTAGATACCAACGATCGAATCTCGGGCAAGTAACATACCGACAGACAAAGGGAATTGCGTATGTTGTCATAACGGTTCGACCGATAAAGATCTTCGTAGAATATGTAGGAGCCAATATGGGCATCCAGGTTCCGCTATTGGTTATTGACCGGAGAGGTGTCTTGGTCATTCTACATAGTTCTCGAACCCGTAGGGTCCGCACGCTTAACGTTTGTTGACGATATAGTGTTATATGAGTTATATGATTTGGTGACCGAATGTTGTTCGGAGTCCCGGATGAGATCACGGACATGACGAGGAGTCTCAAAATGGTCGAGAGGTAAAGATTGATATATAGGACGATGGTATTCGGACACCAGAAGTGTTTCGCAGGATACCAGGTACTTATAGGGTCACCAGAAAGAAGTTTCGGGCACCCCTGGCAAAGATATGGGCCTTATGGGCCAAGTGAGGGAACACACCAGCCCACAAGGGGCTGGTGCGCCCCTATAGAGGCCGGCCCTATGAGGAGGAGAAGGAAAGAGGGGAAGGAAAGGAAAGTGTGGAGTAGGACTCCCCCTTCCTTCCCTCTCCCCCCTCTTTCCTTCCCCCTTATTTATATATGGCCCGTAGCAGTCACGTAAAACTTGCAACAACAAAGTAGAGGACGTCTAACTTGTTTTTGCAGGACATGTTGTGATGTGATATGGTCAAGATATGATGTGATATATGTTGATGTATGAGATGATCATGTTTTGTAATATCGACAACCGGCAGGAGCCTTAGGGTTGTCTCTTTATTGTATGAAGTGCAAGCGCCATGTAATTGCTTTACTTTATCACTATGCGTTAGCGATAGTTGTAGAAGCAATAGTTGGTGTGACGACCTCGACACAATGACGCTACGATGGAGATCAAGGTGTTGACTCGGTGACGATGAAAATCATGACGACGCTTTGGAGATGGAGATCAAAAGCACAAGATGATGATGGCCATATCATGTCACATATTTTGATTGCATGTGATGTTTATCTTCTATGCATCTTATTTTGCTTAGAACGACGGTAGCATTATAAGATGATCCCTTCACTAAATTTCAAGCTATAAGTGTTCTCCCCGAGTATGCACCGTTGCGAAATTTCGTCGTTTCGAGACACCACGTGATGATCGGGTGTGATAGACTCTACGTTCACATACAACGGGTGTAAGACAGTTTTGCACATGCAGAATACTTGGGTTAAACTTGACAAGCCTAGCATGTACAGACATGGTCTCGGAACACTGAAGACCGAAAGGTCGAACGTGAGTCATATAGTAGATATGACCAACATAGAGATGTTCACCATTGATGACTACCCCATCTCACGTGATGATCGGACATGGGTTAGTTGATTTGGATCATGTATCACTTAGACAACTTGAGGGATGTTGATTTAAGTGGGAGTTCATTAGTAATTTGATTAATTGAACTTAATTTATCATGAACTTAGTCTTGATAGTTTTGCATATCTATGTTGTAGATCAATAGCTCGCGATATAGCTCCTATATATTTTTTATATGTTCCTAGAGAAAACTAAGTTGAAAGATGATAGTAGCAATGATGCGGACTGGGTCCGTGATATGAGGATTATCCTCATTGCTGCACAGAAGAATTATGTCCTTGATGCACCGCTAGGTGACAAACCTGTTGCAGGAGCAGATGCAGACGTTATGAACGTTTTGCAAGCTCGATATGATGACTACTTGATAGTTTAGTGTGCCATGCTTTACGGCTTAGAACCAGGACTTCAAAAACGTTTTGAACGCCACGGAGCATATGAGATGTTCCAAGAGCTGAAAATCGGTATTTCAGATTCATGCCCGTGTCGAGAGGTATGAGACCTCTGACAAGTACTTTGCCTACAAGATGGAGGAGAATAGCTCAGCCAGTGAGCATGTACTCAGAATGTCTGGGTACTACAATCGCTTGAATCAAGTGGGAGTTAATCTTCCAGATAAGATAGTGATTGACAGAGTTCTCTAGTCACTATCACCAACCTACTAGAACTTCGTGATGAACTATAATATGCAAGGGATGACAAAAACGATTCCCAAGCTCTTCGCGATGCTGAAATCGGCGAAGGTAGAAATCAAGAAAGAGCATCAAGTGTTGATGGTTAACAAGACCACTAGTTTCAAGAAAAAGGGCGAGGGAAAGAAAGGGAACTTCAAGAAGAATGGCAAGCAAGTTGCCACTCCCGTGAAGAAGCCCAAAGCTGGACCCAAGCCTGAAATTGAGTGCTTCTACTGCGAAGGAAATGCTCACTGGAAGTGGAACTGCCCCAAATACTTTGCGGATAAGAAGGATGGCAAAGTGAACAAAGGTATATTTGATATACATGTTATTGATGTGTATTTTACTAGTGTTCGTAGTAACCCCTAGGTATTTGATACCGGTTCAATTGCTAAGATTAGTAAGTCGAAATAGGAGTTGCAGAGACTAGTTAAAAGCGAGGTGACGATGTGTGTTGGAAATGATTTCAAGGTTGATATGATCACCATCGCACACTCCCTCTACCTTCGGGATTAGTGTTGAACCTAAATAAATGTTATTTGGTGTTTGCGTTGAGTATGAATATGATTAGATCATGTTTATTGCAATACGTTTATTCATTTAAGTTAGAGAATAATTGTTGTTCTGTTTACATAAATAAAACCTTCTATGGTCATACACCCAATGTGAATGGTTTATTGAATCTCGATCGTAGTGATACACATATTCATAATTTTGATGCCAAAAGATGCAAAGTTGATAATGATAGTGCAACATATTTGTGGCACTGCCGTTTAGGTCATATTGGTGTAAAGTGCATGAAGAAACTCCATGCAGATGGACTTTTGGAATCATTTGATTATGAATCATTTGATATTTGCTAACCATGCCTCATGGGCAAGATGACTAAAACTCCGTTCTCCGGAACAATGAAGCGAGCTAATGACTTATTGAAAATAATACATACCGACGTATGCGGTCTAATGAGTGTTGAAGCACGCGACGGGTATCGTTATTTTCTGACCTTCACAGATGATTTGACTAGGTATGGGTATACCTACTTAATGAAACACAAGTCTGAAACATTTGAAAAGTTTAAAGAATTTTAGAGTGAAGTGGAGAATCATCGTAACAAGAAAATAAAGTTTCTACGATCTGATAGCGGAGGTGAATATTTGAGTTACGAGTTTGGCCTTCATTTAAAACAATGTGGAATTGTTTCACAACTCACACCACCTGAAACGCCATAGCGTAATGGTGTGTCCGAACGTCGTAACCGCACTTTATTAGATATGGTGCGATCTATGATGTCTCTTACTGATTTAACACTATCGTTTTGGGGTTGTGCATTAGAGACAACCGCATTCACGTTAAATAGGGCACCGTCTAAATCCGTTTGAGACGACACCGTATGAACTATGGTTTGGCAAAGAAACCTAAGCTGTCGTTTCTTAAAGTTTGGGGTTGCGACACTTATGTCAAAAGGCTTCAGCCTAATAAGCTCAAACCCAAATCGGAGAAGTGCGTCTTCATAGGATACCCTCAGGAAACAATTGGGTACACCTTCTACCACAGATCCGAAGGCAAAATCTTTGTTGCCAAGAATGGAACCTTTCTAGAGAAGGAGTTTCTCTCGAAAGAAGTGAGTGGGAGGAAAGTAGAACTTCATGAGGTAATCGTACCTTCTCTCGAATTGGAGAGTAGCACATCACAGAAAACTGTTCCAGTGATGCATACACCAACTAGAGAGGAAGCAAATGATGTTGATCATGAAACTTCAGATCAAGTTACTACTGAACTGTTGGGAAACGTAGCATGCAATTTCAAAAAAATTCCTACGCTCACGCAAGATCTATCTAGGAGATGCATAGCAATGAGAGGGGGAGAGTGTGTCCACGTACCCTCGTAGACCGAAAGCGGAAGCGTTTGACAATGCGGTTGATGTAGTCAAACTTCTTCTCGTTCCGACCGATCAAGCACCGAACGTACGTCACCTCCGAGTTCTGCACACATTCAGCTCGATGACGTCCCTCGAACTCTTGATCCAGCAAAGTGTCGAGGGAGAGTCCGTCAGCACGACGGCATGGTGACGGTGATGGTGAAGTGATCCGCGCAGGGCTTCGCCTAAGCACTACGAAGATATGACCGGAGGCGTTAACTGTGGAGGGGGGCGCCGCACACGGCTAGGAACCAATGTTGTGTGTTCTAGCGGTGCCCCCCACATATATATAGGTGGGAGAGGGAGGGGAGCAGCAAGGGGCGCCCCAAGTAGGAGTAATCCTACTTGGGTGCCTCCTCCAAGTCGGCGTCCCCCCCTTCCATAAGTATCGGAGGGGGAAGGAAAGAGAGGGGGGAGGGAAGGAAAGGGGGAGGCCGAATCCTCCCCTTTCCTTATCCCTTCCCTCCTTTCCTTCTCCTCCTATTTCGGCCTATAGGGGGGCGCACCAGCCCCTTAGGGGCTGGTCTGTCCCTCTCTTGGCCCATTAGGCCCATATAGTTGCCGGGGTGCTCGGAACCCCTTCCGCTGACCCGATATGTACCCGGTACCCCCGGAACACTTACGGTGTCCGAATATCATCGTCCTATATATGAATCTTTACCTCTCGACCATTTCGAGACTCCTCGTCATGTCCGTGATCTCATCCGGGACTCCGAACAACATTCGGTCACCAAATCACATAACTCATATAATACAAAATCGTCATCGAACGTTAAGCGTGCGGACCCTACGGGTTCGAGAACTATGTAGACATGACCGAGACACTTCTCCGGTCAATAACCAATAGCGGAACCTGGATGGTCATATTGGTTCCTACATATTCTGCGAAGATCTTTATCGGTCGAACCGTAATGACAACATACGTTATTCCCTTTGTCATCGGTATGTTACTTGCCCGAGATTCGATCGTCGGTACCTTCATACCTAGTTCAATCTCATTACCGGCAAGTCTCTTTACTCATTCCATAATACATAACCTCGTGACCAACTCCTTAGTCGTTTGCTTGCAAGCTTATGATGTGTATTACCGAGAGGGCCCAGAGATACCTCTCCGAAACTCGGAGTGACAAATCCTAATCTCAATCTATGCCAACTCAACAAATACCTTTGGAGATACCTGTAGAGCATCTTTATAATCACCCAGTTACGTTGTGACGTTTGATAGCACACAAGGCACTCCTCCGGTATCCGGGAGTTGCATAATCTCATAGTCGAAGGAATATGTATTTGACATGAAGAAAGCAATAGCAATAAAACTGAACGATCATTATGCTAAGCTAACGGATGGGTCTTGTCCATCACATCATTCTCCTAATGATGTGATCCCATTATCAAATGACAACTCATGTCCATGGTCAGGAAACCTTAACCATCTTTGATCAACGAGCTAGGCTAGTAGAGGCTTGTGACGACCCCGGCTTAATCGTGCACTAATCATACACGCAAATGCACACGATCAAGCCTAAGGACTCACTTGAAGATATCACAACACAACTCTAAAACATAAATAAATTCATACAAGCTTAATATTACAAGCCAGGGCCACGAGGGCTCGAATACATAGCTCGATGGCATACAAGTGTCAGCGGAAGCGTCAGATATCTGGGTACAGATATATTACATAACATAGAGATAAGCCTTCACAGAGGCGGGGCAAAATAAAAACTACGATCGAAAAGGCGTGGGCCTCCTGCCCTGGACCCTCCGATCCTACTCCTGGTCGTCAGACGGCTCCTCGTAGTAGTAGTACTCTCCGTGCTGGTAGTAGTAGTGGTCGTCGACGGGGACATCTGGCTCCGGGGCTCCGTCGTCTGGATGCGACAAAGGAATAAAGGGGGAAAAAGGAAAATAAAGCAAACGTGAGTACTCATCCGAAGTACTCAGCAAGCAAGGATCTACACTACATATGCAACATTTTCAAAGGGGGCTGTATATGTGGACTGGGCTACAGAAATGCCAGAATAGAGGGGTAAAGCCTAGTCCTATCGAAGACTAGCATCTTCAGCATCTTCAACGGTATCACAGCATTAGAAGAGAGCAGACCAACATAATGTAAAGTATAGCAGTAATGTCATCAACCTCGGCCGGGGATTCTTCCTCGACTCCCTGCGAGAAAGCAATCCCAGAGCCGTACTATCCAGTTCTCATCTCAAGTTCTAGTTGTACCGATCGGGATACAACTCCGCGTGTCCGTTACCGTAGGACAGGCTATCGATAGAAGTTTCTTCCCTGCAGGGGTGCACCAACTTACCCACCACGCTCGCTTAACTCTTGTCGGACACACTTTTCTGGGTCATGCCCGGCCTCGGCTAAGCAACACGCCGCAACCCGACCAAATACTTAACAGAGATGTCAGCACGCCGGACTAACCTATGCCCCCAGGGGTCTTGGGCCTTCGCCCCGGGAACTCCTGCGTGTTGCGTGGGCGGCCGGAAGCAGACCTAGCAACCCCTTAATACAAGCGCGGTTGCGTAACCAGTCCAATCCAGCGCGCGCTGCTCAGTCGCTGACGTCTATTAAGCTTCGGCTGAAGTATACGACGCAGAACACCCATACTATGCCCACGTGATGGTTAGTGCTATCGGGCCAGAGGCCCCTCGGATCAAATATCCAAACCGTAGTGGATTAGGAGCGCGCGGTAACGAGCAGAGACTCACGATCGATGTGACCCCGTCGCCCCGTCTCGAGGACTTGCGGCAAGGGCTAAGAATGCCCGGTCACGCCTCGTAGTTATCTCGCGGGCACCTCTCAGGTCAACCCGACTCCACATCACTTCGCATTCATGCTCGCGCGGGTACCCCTCAGGGCCGACCCGTCTTTAGTATCATGTTTCATAGTCAAGTCATAATATCCAAAGTAGATGTGTGTCTGACACCGAAGGGAACCCTGAGGAATCACCCTCGATGGAATTCCCGCTCGATGATATCATCAAGGTGAATGAAGGAGGAATCACCCTCGAGGTCCACACTTGAGAGGTTGCGCGACGGCGTCGGTATCGGGGGTGGTGTAGGAGGAATCACCCTCGCTTACCACGACCGAGTAACTAACCTACAAGGTTATCATCTGAAGTGCTGTCGAGGTATCACCCTCGGCACTTGATAGTAATCAAGTAGTGTCGAGCAACATAGGGGAAGTGACGTGCGGTGCCTGGGTCTGATCTTCGATCCCGTTGCTCGGGTCTTCTGAGAGTCCAGCGGGGCAGTCGGGACAAGTGGGTCTCTGATCAGGCTCTACCCATCCTATCTAAACAGTTTAGGATAACAGGCAGGTATCAACAGTAGGCTACAATTAAACAGGCTATGCAACAGATATAGGATGGTAACAGCAGCAGTAACATCTAATGCAAGCATAAGAGGGAAGAGATTAGGTGATATTGGAATGCTCAAAATGGGGGTGCTTGCCTGTCTGCTCGACGGCAAGGGCCTGATCGTCGGGGACGTAGTCGTACTCCGGAGCGGCGTCTGCCTCAAGAGCTACGGCAACGTCGGGGTCTACCGAAAGAGAAGAGGGGGAGGAAACAAGTAAATATAATGCAAACAGATGCAACACAGTGCGTGCGATGCTATGATGCAGTGCAGGGTTGCCTAAATATACCTCTAAGTCATTTTTAGTTATTTTTAGAATTAATCCGGGATTTATTAACCGATGTGTGTGCACTATTCATCTACTGAAATCGGGCTCGGAGTTACGAGTTCTCCTACGTATGAGGTTCCGGCATCGAAACAGACGACACGATCAGACTCGTCTCGTCATTCTGAGCAACTTTCATGTTTTAAGTTTTTCGATCTGAGCTACGGTTTAAAAGTTATTAATTTTCGAAGTTTAAATGATTTTCTGGAATTATTTTTATTAACAGAATTGAATTATGACGTCAGCATGACACAGAGATGATGTCAGCAGTCAACAAAGCGCAGACCTGGTCAAACTGACCAGTGGGGCCCACATGTCAGCCTTTGTTAGTTTAACAGAGTATTAAACTAATCTAACAGGGTAATTAGAGGTGTGGGCCCAGCCTGTCAGGGAGTGATTAGATTAAACTAATTACTTTTATTTATTAAATCGCTTATTTAGTCTAATTAAGTGCTGGGGCCCACATGTCAGCCACACAGGGGAACAGTGCCGCGCGTTGACCACCGTCAACGCGGTCAACGGAGCATTGGGGCCCACCGGCCAGCGACCTAGACGGGTCTACGTGGCGGCCAGGTCAGCGGACGGCGCCGGAGTTGCTCCGGCGACCATTTCCGCGGCGGTTCCTCGCCGGAGTCGGGCGGAAATGCTCTATGGTGGCTCAAAACGCGCGCGGATGGTTGTTTTCGAACGAGGACTCGATGCCGCATCGATCTACGGCGGTGGCGCGGGCTAGAACGGCCGGAGTCGAGCGCCACTACAACGCCGGCGGACGGCTTGTTCGGGCGGCGCTCGGAATCACTACTAGCGGCTTCAAGGAGGAAAGCAAACGGCACGGTCGGCAACAGAGAGACGTCATGAGCTCGTTGGGGAGCTCGGGCGAGCTTGGCAGTGGCTGTGGCCACGGCCAGGAGCTCGTCTGCGGTGACGCGTGCGGCCAAACATGGCGCGGCATCTACGGCCGGCGACAGGTAATGCAGAGAAGAGGAAAAGGGGAACGTGGAGCTCACCGAGCGGTCACGAAAGACCCGTGGTGGTTTAGGAGCAGCAGCGCTCGCCGGAGAAGAAGGGGATCGCCGGCGTCCGAGAGGAAGAAGACGAGGACGATGCGCTTGATGCAGGGGGTCCCAGCTCCTCCAAGTAACACCACTCAACGCTGCAGTCGACGGCGGAGCTGTGGGACTTGAGTAGGCGACGTGGAAGCGGCAGTGGCCGCGGCATCGGCGAGTGGCGACGATGGCGGCGTTCGGTCAAGGGGGATCTGAGGGGAAAAGGAATGGCGCGAGCGAGGGAGAGGACGGGGGAGTGACCGAGGGAGCCAGGGGGGATGGAGGAGCTCGACCTTATCCTTCCCTTGTCCCTGTTTCGTCGGTGGCGGCGACGTGTCGGCGCCGCGCCGGCGCGCGCGGGCTCGGCCAGCGGGAGGACGACAACGCAAGGGAGAGAGGTGAGGTGGGCCTGCTGGGCTGGGCTAGTGCACTGTGCACTTGGTCCAGTCCAGTTTAAGCCTTTTCTTTTTTCTTATTTTCTGTTTCACTTTTCTTTTCTGTTTTGATTTAGTTAGGGCACTTTTGCATTTTTGTAAAGTATGAGAATTGTCCCAAATATTGTAATGCAATATTAGCCTTGACCAAAAATTGGTTTGAGCCAAATTGGGTTCCATTTGAAATTGAAATGATTTTAATTGGATTTAATATTGCTGTTTTGGTGTTGTTTCAATTTGTTTAAGTCACTTAATTAATCCAGGTATTACTGGTGATATTTTTATGTGTGCTCTTGGAATATTTGCTAATTAGTGAACATTTTTCCAAAGGTGTTTGAGCAAACTTATTTTGCACTTTTGAATTTGAGTAAATTTTCAGATTGGAGTTGATTGGATTTGGATAACCACTATGTTTAGGCACTGCAAATGATATGACTTGGCAATATTAGCAGCTGATCACAGTGGTAGTTACACAGGGGTGTTACAAGGCTTACTAGGGACACGGTGTTTGTTTATGTATTCACACATGTATTATGGTTTCCAATCAATACAATTCTAGCATGAATAATAAACCTTTATCATGAAATAAGGAAATATAAAATAACAAATTTATTATTGCCTCTAGGGCATATTTCTTTCAGTCTCCCACTTGCACTAGAGTCAATAATCTAGTTCACATCGCCATGTGATTAACACCCAAAGGGTACTAAGGTGTGATCATGTTTTGCTTGTGAGAGAAGTTTAGTCAACGGGTCTGCCACATTCAGATCCGTATGTATTTTGCAAATTTCTATGTCTACAATGCTCTGCATGCAGCTACTCTAGCTAATTGCTCCCACTTTCAATATGTATCCAGATTGAGACTCAGAGTCATCCGGATTGGTGTCAAAGCTTGCATCAACGTAACCCTTTACGACGAACTCTTTATCACCTCCATAACCGAGAAACATTTCCTTAGTCCTCTCAGGTAACTAAGGATAATTTTGACCGCTGTCCAGTGATCTACTCCTGGATCACCATTGTACCCCCTTGCCAAACTCATGGCAAGGTACACAATAGGTCTGGTACACAGCATGCCATACTTTATAGAACCTATGGCTGAGGCATAGGGAATGACTTTCATTCTCTCTCTATCTTCTGCCGTGGTCGGGCTTTGAGTCTTACTCAACTTCACACCTTGTAACACAGGCAAGAACCCTTTCTTTGACCGATCCATTTTGAACTTCTTCAAAACTTTATCAAGGTATGTGCTTTGTGAAAGTCCTATTAAGCATCTTGATCTATCTCTATAGATCTTGATGCCCAATATATAAGCAGCTTTACCGAGGTCTTTCGTCGAAAAACTCTTATTCAAGTATCCTTTTATGCTATCCAGAAATTCTATATCATTTCCAATCAACAATATGTCATCTACATATAATATCAGAAATGCTACAGATCTCCCACTCACTTTATTGTAAATACAGGCTTCACCGTAAGTCTGTATAAAACCATATGCTTTGATCACCTTATCAAAGCGTATATTCCAACTCCGAGATGCTTGCACCAGTCCATAGATGGATCGCTGGAGCTTGCTCACTTTGTCAGCACCTTTAGGATCGACAAAACCTTTTGGTTGCATCATATACAACTCTTCTTTAAGATATACATTAAGGAATGCAATTTTTGACGTCCATTTGCCAGATTTCATAATCATAAAATGTGGCAATTGCTAACATGATTCGGACAGACTTAAGCATCGCTACGGTTGAGAAAGTCCCATCGTAGTCAACTCCTTGAACTTGTCGAAAACCTTTTGCGACAAGTCGAGCTTTGTAGATAGTGACATTACTATCAGCGTCAGTCTTCTTCTTGAAGATCCATTTATTCTCAATAGCTTGCCGATCATCGAGCAAGTCTACCAAAGTCCACACTTTGTTCTCATACATGGATCCTATCTCAGATTTCATGGCGTCAAGCCATCTATCGGAATCTGGGCTCATCATAGCTTCTTCATAGTTCGTAGGTTCGCCATGGTCTTATAACATGACTTCCAGGACAGGATTACCGTACCACTCTGGTGCGGAACGTGTTCTGGTCGACCTACGAAGTTCTGTAGTAACTTGATCTAAAGTTTTATAATCATCATCATTAGCTTCCTCTCTGGTTGGTGTAGGCATCACGGGAACTGTTTTCTTGTGATGTGCTACTCTCCAATTTGAGAGAAGGTACGATTACCTCATCAAGTTCTACTTTTCTCCCACTCACTTCTTTCGAGAGAAACTCCTTCTCTAGAAAGGTTCCATTCTTGGCAACAAAGATCTTGCCATTGGATCTGTGGTAGAAGGTGTACCCAACTATTTTCTTAGGGTATCCTATGAAGACGCACTTCTTCGATTTGGGTTCGAGCTTATCAGGCTGAATCCTTTTGACATAAGTGTCGCAACCCCAAACTTTAAGAAACGACAGCTTAGATTTCTTGCCAAACCATAGTTCATACGGTGTCGTCTCAACGGATTTAGACGGTGCCCTATTTAACGTGAATGCAGTTGTCTCTAATGCATAACCCCAAAACGATAGTGGTAAAATCGGTAAGAGACATCATAGATCGCACTATATCTAATAAAGTACGGTTACGACGTTCAGACACACCATTACACTGTGGTGTTCCAGGTGGCGTGAGCTGTGAAACTATTCCACATTGTTTTAAATGAAGGCCAAACTCGTAACTCAAATATTTGCTTCCGCGATCAGATCGTAGAAACTTTATTTTCTTGTTACGATGATTCTCCACTTCACTCTGAAATTCTTTGAACTTTTCAAATGTTTCAGACTTGTGTTTCATCAAGTAGATATACCCATATCTGCTCAAATCATCTGTGAAGGTCAGAAAATAACGATACCCGCCGCGTGCCTCAACACTCATCGGACCGCATACATCGGTATGTATTATTTCCAATAAGTCATTAGCTCGCTCCATTGTTCCAGAGAACGGAGTTTTAGTCATCTTGCCCATGAGGCATGGTTCGCAAGTATCAGATGATTCATAATCAAGTGATTCCAAAAGCCCATCTGCATGGAGTTTCTTCATGCGCTTTGCACCAATATGACCTAAATGGCAGTGCCACAAATATATTGCTCTATCATTATCAACTTTGCATCTTTTGGCATCAATATTATGAATATGTGTATCACTATGATCGAGATTCAATAAACCATTTACATTGATTGTATGACCATAGAAGGTTTTATTCATGTAAAAAGAACAACAATTATTCTCTGACTTAAATGAATAACCGTATCGCAATAAACATGATCCAATCATATTCATGCTCAACGCAAACACCAAATAACATTTATTTATTTAGGTCCAACACTAATCCCGAAGGTAGAGGGAGTGTGCGATGGTGATCTTATCAACCTTGGAATCACTTCCAACACACATTGTCACCTCATCATTAACTAGTCTCTGTTCATTTTGCAACTCCTGTTTCGAGTTACTAATGTTAGCAACTGAACCGGTATCAAATATCCAGGGGCTACTATGAACACTAGTAAAATACACATCAATAACATGTATATCAAATATACCTTTGTTCACTTTGCCATCCTTCTTATCCGCCAAGTATTTGGGGCAGTTCCGCTTCCAGTAACCATTTCCTTTGCAGTAGAAGCACTCAGTTTCAGGCTTGGGTCCAGCTTTGGGCTTCTTCATGGGAGCGACAACTTGCTTGCCATTCTTCTTGAAGTTCCCTTTCTTTCCCTCGCCCTTTTTCTTGAAACTAGTGGTCTTGTCAACCATCAACACTTGATGCTCTTTCTTGATTTCTACCTTCGCCGATTCCAGCATTGCGAAGAGCTCGGGAATTGTTTTCGTCATCCCTTGCATATTATAGTTCATCACGAAGTTCTAGTAGCTGGGTGATAGTGACTAGAGAACTTTGTCAATCATTATCTTATCTGGAAGATTAACTCCCACTTGATTCAAGCGATTGTAGTACCCAGACATTCTGAGCACATGCTCACTAGCTGAGCTATTCTCCTCCATCTTGTAGGCAAAGTACTTGTCAGAGATCTAATAACTCTCGACACGGGCATGAGTCTGAAATACCAATTTCAGCTCTTGGAACATCTCACATGCTCCGTGGCGTTCAAAACATTTTTGAAGTCCCGGTTCTAAGCCGTAAAGCATGGCACACTAAACTATTTAGTAGTCATCATATCGAGCTTTGCCAAACGTTCATAACTTCTGCATCTGCTCCTACAATAGGTCTGTCACCTAGCGGTGCATCAAGGACATAATTCTTCTGTGCAGCAATGAGGATAATCCTCAGATCACGGACCCAGTCCACATCATTGCTACTATCATCTTTCAACTTAGTTTTCTCTAGGAACATATCAAAATAAAACAGGGGAGCTATATCGTGAGCTATTGATCTACAACATAGATTTGCAAATACTACCAGGACTAAGTTCATGACAAATTAAGTTCAATTAATCAAATTACTTAAGAACTCCCACTTAAATAGACATCCCTCAAGTCATCTAAGTGATATGTGATCCAAATCAACTAAACCATGTCCGATCATCACGTGAGATGGAGTAGTCATCAATGGTGAACATCTCTATGTTGATCATATCTACTATATGACTCATGTTCGACCTTTCTGTCTGTACATGCTAGGCTCGTCAAGTTTAACCCAAGTATTCCGCATGTGCAAAACTGTCTTGCACCCGTTGTATTTGAACGTAGAGTCTATCACATCCGATCATCACGTGGTGTCTCAACACGACGAACTGTCGCAATGGTGCATACTCAGGGAGAACACTTATACCTTGAAATTTAGTGAAGCGATCATCTTATAATGCTACCGCCGTACTAAGCAAAATAAGATGCATAAAAGATAAACATCACATGCAATCAAAATATGTGACATGATATGGCCATCATCATCTTGTGCTTTTGATCTCCATCTCCAAAGCACCGTCATGATCTCCATCGTCACCGGCTTGGCACCTTGATCTCCATCGTAGCGTCGTGGTCGTCTCGCCAACTATTGCTTCTACAACTATCGCTAACGCATAGTGATAAAGTAAAGCAATTACATGGCGTTTGCATTTCATACAATAAAGAGACGACCATAAGGCTCCTGCCGGTTGTCAGATATCTTACAAAACATGATCATCTCATATAATAATGTTTATCACATCATGTCTTGACCATATCACATCACAACATGCCCTGCAAAAACAAGTTAGACGTCCTCTACTTTGTTGTTGCAAGTTTTACGTGGCTGCTATGGGCTTCTAGCAAGAACCGTTCTTACCTACGCATCAAAACCACAACGGTGTTTTGTCAAGTTTGTTGTTTTAACCTTCAACAAGGACCGGCCGTAGTCAAATTCGATTCAACTAAAGTTGGAGAAACAGACACCCGCCAGCCACCTTTATGCAAAACTAGTTGCATGTCTGTCGGTGGAACCGGTCTCATGAACGTGGTCATGTAAGATTGGTCCGGGCTGCTTCATCCAACAATACCGCCGAATCAAAATAAGACGTTGGTGGTAAGCAGTATGACTATCACCGCCCACAACTCTTTGTGTTCTACTCGTGCATATCATCTACGCATAGACCTGGCTCGGATGCCACTGTTGGGAAACGTAGCATGCAATTTCAAAAAATTTCCTACGCTCACGCAAGATCTATCTAGGAGATGCATAGCAACGAGAGGGGGAGAGTGTGTCCACGTACCATCGTAGACCGAAAGTGGAAGCGTTTGACAACGCGGTTGATGTAGTCGAACTTCTTCTCGTTCCGACCGATCAAGCACCGAACGTATGGCACCTCCGAGTTCTGCACATGTTCAGCTCGATGACGTCCCTCGAACTCTTGATCCAGCAAAGTGTCGAGGGAGAGTTCCGTCAGCATGACGGCGTGGTGATGGTGATGGTGAAGTGATCCGCGCAGGGCTTCGCCTAAGCACTACGAAGATATGACCGGAGGCGTTAACTGTGGAGGGGGGCGTCGCACACGGCTAGGAATCAATGTTGTGTGTTCTAGCGGTGCCCCCCCCCACATATATATAGGTGGGAGAGGGAGGGGAGCAGCAAGGGGTGCCCCAATTAGGAGTAATCCTACTTGGGCGCCTCCTCCAAGTCGGCCTCCCCCCTTCCATAAGTATCGGAGGGGGAAGGAAAGAGAGGGGGGGAGGGAAGGAAAGGGGGAGGCCGAATCCTCCCCTTTCCTTCTCCCTTCCCTCCTTTCCTTCTCCTCCTATTTTGGCATATAGGGGGGCGCACCAGCCCCTTAGGGGCTGGTCTGTCCCTCTCTTGGCCCATTAGGACCATAGAGTTGCCCGGGGGGGTGCCCGGAACCCCTTCCGGTGACCCGATATGTACCCGGTACCCCCGGAACACTTCCGGTGTCTGAATATCATCGTCCTATATATGAATCTTTACCTCTCGACCATTTCGAGACTCCTCGTCATGTCCATGATCTCATCCGGGACTCTGAACAACATTCGGTCACCAAATCACATAACTCATATAATACAAAATTGTCATCGAACATTAAGCGTGCGGACCCTACGGGTTCGAGAACTATGTAGACATGACCGAGACACTTCTTCGGTCAATAACCAATAGCGGAACCTGGATGCTCATATTGGTTCCTATATATTCTACGAAGATCTTTATCGGTCGAACCGTAATGACAATATACGTTATTCCCTTTGTCATCGGTATGTTACTTGCCCGGGATTCGATCATCGGTATCTTCATACCTAGTTCAAACTCGTTACCGGAAAGTCTCTTTACTCGTTTCGTAATACATCACCTCGTGACCAACTCCTTAGTCGTTTGCTTGCAAGCTTATGATGTGTATTACCAAGAGGGCCCAGAGATACCTCTCTGAAACTCGGAGTGACAAATTCTAATCTCGATCTATGCCAACTCGACAAATACCTTTGGAGATACCTGTAGAGCATCTTTATAATCACCCAGTTACGTTGTGACGTTTGATAGCACACAAGGCACTCCTCCGGTATTCGGGAGTTGCATAATCTCATAGTCGAAGAAATATGTATTTGACATGAAGAAAGCAATAGCAATAAAACTGAACGATCATTATGCTAAGCTAACGGATGGGTCTTGTCCATCACATGATTCTCCTAATGATGTGATCCCGTTATCAAATGACAACTCATGTCCATGGTCAGGAAACCTTAACCATCTTTGATCAACGAGCTAGTCTAGTAGAGGCTTACTAGGGACACGGTGTTTGTTTATGTATTCACACATGTATTATGGTTTCCAATCAATACAATTCTAGCATGAATAATAAACCTTTATCTTGAAATAAGGAAATATAAAATAACAACTTCATTATTGCCTCTAGGGCATATTTCCTTCATGAACCTCGTAGGTCAACCAGAGCACGATCCGCACCAGAGTGGTACGGTAATCCTGTTCTGGAAGTCATGTTACTAGACCAAGGTGAACCTACGAATTATGAAGAAGCTATGATGAGCCCAGATTCCGACAGATGGCTTGAGGCCATAAAATCTGAGATATGATCCATGTATGGGAACAAAGTGTGGACTTTGGTGGACTTGCCCGATGATCGGTAAGCGATTGAGAATAAATGGATCTTCAAGAGGAAGACGGACGCTGATGGTAATATCACTGTCTACAAAGCTCGACTTGTCGCAAAAGGTTTTCGACAAGTTCAAGGAGTTGACTACGATGAGACTTTCTCACCCGTACCGATGCTTAAGTCTGTCCGAATCATGTTAGTAATTGCCGCATTTTATGAAATCTGGCAAATGGACGTCAAAACTGCATTCCTTAATGGATATCTTAAAGAAGAGTTGTATATGATGCAACCAGAAGGTTTTGTCGATCCTAAAGGTGCTAACAAAGTGTGTAAGCTCCAGCGATCCATCTATGGACTGGTGCAAGCATCTCGGAGTTGGAATATACACTTTGATGAGGTGATCAAAGCATACGGTTTTATACAGACTTATGGTGAAGTCTGTATTTACAAGAAAGTGAGTGGGAGCTCTGTAGCATTTCTGATATTATATGTGGATGACATATTTGTTGATTGGAAATGATATAGATTTTCTGGATAGCATAAAAGGATACTTGAATAAGAATTTTTCAATGAAAGACCTCGGTGAAGCTGCTTACGTATTGAGCATCAAGATCTATAGGGATAGATCGAGACGCTTAATAGGACTTTCACAAAGCACATACCTGGACAAAGTTTTGAAGAAATTCAAAATAGATCAGTCAAAGAAAGGGTTCTTGCCTGTGTTGCAAGGTGTGAAGTTGAGTAAGACTCAAAACCCGACCATGGCAGAAGATAAAGAGAGAATGAAAGTCATTCCCTATGCCTCAGCCATAGGTTCTATAAAGTATGCCATGCTGTGTACCAAACCTGTTGTGTACCTTGCCATGAGTTTGACAAGGGGATACAATAGTGATCCAGGAGTAGATCACTGGACAGCGGTCAAAATTATCCTTAGTTACGTTAGAGGACTAAGGAAATGTTTCTCGGTTATGAAGATGATAAAGAGTTCGTCGTAAAGGGTTACGTCGATGCAAACTTTGACACTAATCCGGATGACTCTAAGTCTCAATCTGGATACATATTGAATGTGAGAGCAAATTAGCTAGAGTAGCTCCATGCAGAGCTTTGTGGACATAGAAATTTGCAAAATACATACGGATCTGAATGTGGTAGACCCATTGACTAAACTTCTCTCACAAGCAAAACATGATCACACCTTGGTACTCTTTGGGTGTTAATCACATGGCAATGTGAACTAGATTATTGACTCTAGTAAACTCTTTGAGTGTTGGTCACATGGCGATGTGAACTATGGGTGTTAATCACATGGCGATGTGAGCTAGATTATTGACTCTAGTAAACTGTTTGGGTGTTGGTCACATGGCGATGTGAACTATGGGTGTTAATCACATGGTGATGTGAACTAGATTGTTGACTCTAGTGCGAGTGGGAGACTGAAGGAAATATGCCCTAGAGGCAATAATAAAGTTGTTATTTTATATTTTCTTATTCATGATAAAGGTTTATTATTCATGCTAGAATTGTATTGATCAGAAACTTAAATACATGTGTGAATACATAAACAAATACCGTGTCCCTAGTATGTCTCTACTAGACTAGCTCGTTGATCAAAGATGGTTAAGGTTTCCTAACCATAGACATGTGTTGTTATTTGATAACGGGATCACATCATTAGGAGAATGATGTGATGGACAAGACCCACCCGTTAGCTTAGCATAATGATCGTTCAATTTTATTGCTATTGCTTTCTTCATGTCAAATACATATTCCTTCGACTATGAGATTATGCAACTCTCGGATACCGGAGGAATACCTTGTATTCTATCAAACATCACAACGTAACTGAGTGATCATAAAGATGCTCTACAGGTATCTCCGAAGGTGTTTGTTGAGTTGGCATAGATCGAGATTAGGATTTGTCACTCCAAGTATCGGAGAGGTATCTCTAGGCCCTTCTCGGTAATACACACCATAAGCTTGCAAGCAAATGACTAAGGAGTTAGTCACGAGGTGATGTATTACGGAATGAGTAAAGAGACTTGCCGGTAACGAGATTGAACTAGGTATGTAAATACCGACGATCGAATCTCGGGCAAGTAACATACCGACAGACAAAGGGAATTGCGTATGTTGTCATAACGGTTCGACCGATAAAGATCTTCGTAGAATATGTAGGAGCCAATATGGGCATCCAGGTTCCGCTATTGGTTATTGACCGGAGAGGTGTCTCGGTCATGTCTACATAGTTCTCGAACCCGTAGGGTCCGCACGCTTAACGTTCGTTGACGATATAGTGTTATATGGGTTATATGATTTGGTGACCGAATGTTGTTCGGAGTCCCGGATGAGATCACGGACATGACGAGGAGTCTCGAAATGGCCGAGAGGTAAAGATTGATATATAAGACGATGGTATTCGGATACCGGAAGTGTTTCAGAGGGTACCGGGTACTATCGGGTCACCGGAAAGATGTTTCGGGCACCCCCGGCAAAGATATGGGCCTTATGGGCCAAGTGAGGGAACACACCAGCCCACAAGGGGCTGGTGCGCCCCTATAGAGGCCGGCCCTATGAGGAGGAGAAGGAAAGAGGGGAAGGAAAGGAAAGTGTGGAGTAGGACTCCCCCTTCCTTCCCTCTCCCCCCTCTTTTCCTTCCCCCTTGTTTATATATGGCAGGGGGGCCGCGGCTTGGGAGGGACCCCAAGTAGGATTCCTCCTACTTGGGCGCCTCCTTTGGCTGCTCCTCCCTCCCTCCCACCTATATATATGTGGGAAGGGGGCGCCTAGCACACAACAGACAATTGCCTAGCCGTGTGCGGCGCCCCCCTCCACTGTTTACACCCACGGTCATATTTTCGTAGTGCTTAGGTGAAGCCCTGCGGAGTTCACTTCACCATCACCGTCATCACGCCGTTGTGTTGTCGGAACTCATCCACTACCTCGCCGTTTTGCTGGATCAAGAAGGCGTGGACGTCACCGAGCTGAACGTGTGCTGAACGCGGAGGTGCCGTACGTTCGGTACTAGATCGGTTGGATCGCGAAGAAAGTTCGACTACATCAACCGCGTTGTGAAACGCTTCCGCTTACGGTCTACGAGGGTACGTAGACACACTCTCCCCTCTCATTGCTATGCATCTCCTTGATAGATCTTGCGTGGGCGTAGGAATTTTTTTTGTTTTCATGCAACGTTTCCCAATAGGGGGCACTGCCCCCAACCTTTGACCAAATTGTGAATGAAAAAATTAGAAGGATTTCGGTTGGGGGAAAAGTAGTTCCAAGTCAGCCTGTCTCGCACCACTGATCTCCTTCACCCCACCGGTGTTCATGTGCACTCCAACCAACTAACGACTGACTCTTTTGCTCCTCGGTGTGTTTATCTCCTCAATCGGCCATTGCCGCAGCTGCTTCCCGTCGTCGTTAACCACACCTTCCTTCGAACAGTCTGCATGCGCACATCATAGGCAATTATATAAGTAGAGACCTTCTACAGTACATCAAACTATCCAACCATGCATAGGAAAAAACACCTCAACATGTAAACACTCACTAGAATTTCCATTCTACTAAGCTACATACTTTACAACTATTCAATAATAAAACACAATAAATCACATGTATTTTTAGTTTTAGTTCACATATTGTTACTTCAAATATTCACGTTCCATGCAACCAAATTGTATTGAAATGTATTGCAAAACATTTCGCAACAACATGCGAGGTATCATCTAGTATATTAAGAAACACGAACCCTTCAGAAACACCCTTATAAAAATTGAAAAATACATTGAAATTCTTAGGGTGTCGAAGTACTAAGCTTATTAATGCAAGCTTGAACGTTACGTGGTAAAGTAGGACACCGCATTATTTTAAAAATATGGAGCATGTCAATTTACGAAGAAGATTGAGCATGATGATTATCTGTTGAATTAGTAGGGAAAAAGATCACCATTGGACATGGTAAAACCTCTTGCAACCCGAGCAAGCGATTTGATGGGTTTTCAACTATTGCACTCAAGAGAGGACATGGATACAAATTGACACTTGAGATCGAAGACGACACATTATCTTTTTGTAACACAGGTTCATAGGACATGAAGTTTGTGCTTGCGAGCTCATATGCTCCCTACAAACAGTAAAATCTTAAAGAAAGTTAAAAAATCAACAAAAAAATGTTTTTTTGGGAACAAACATCACTCAACATGTGTGAAAATTTTGATGAAGAAACAATATTCCAAAATGCTTGTTTTAAAAGCATTTTGGAGCATCATTTTTTGTTTTTTAGGGAGCATTTCGGAACATCTTTTATCCATGAAACTTCGCACGCATGTAGAACATCCGTCAATGTTTGTTTTTACTATTTTTTGCCAAAATTACTGTTCATTGAGGACGCAAATGAGCTCGCGAGAAGGGCACTCTCGAGATTCATGAGTTATCTTTTTTATTTCTTATTAAACACATGGAGCATGTAAACTATCCGTTGAGTTTTTTTCCTCACGGTTATTCATGGACTTATTTAAATCTAGAAAAATCTATTTTTGCGGGGGTGAATCTAGAAAATTCTAACAAAGAAACAATTCTCACAAGGGTTGGGCGTGCGTGCGCGCGTCACATGGGCGAGTGTATATGTGTGTTTGTGGGCAACTCTAGTTGTGCTATGCTAAAAAAAAGAAACCATTCACTTTGAACAATTACATATAAACCCTCATATGTCCCGAGCAAAAGTCTCCGATAATTACCACAGGTTTTCGTCCACCGCATTCGAGAGCGGGTCTAGCTGTCAAAAAATACTCGAAATCGAATACGACACCTTGTTTTATTCTAACTCCGTCTCATTCATTCTCTAGTCATCGACTCTCTCTGTCCCGTAATACTGTATATATTGGATATAATAACATCTTATATTATGAGACGGGGGAGTATATACAAACAGCATCCGCCACACGACGACTAGCTCATCACATCACAACTAGCTCCAACACGCCAGTGATACCCCCCATGTTGGCGATAAGGCCGAACTTGCTCTAGCTTGTGCGCTGACGGCGACGGCCATGTTTTGCACAAACCAACTCAACTACCGACGATCCCATACGGGAAACAGCAGCACCACCAAATACCGGTGGGTGGATGGAGCGAATTCGTGGGCATCTGCTGCACACAAGGTTAACAGCTGAAAACAGTGATTAGATGGTGTTCCTGTCGCGTGCATGCTTGGACAAAATGTACACCGTACCTATTTATGCATGTAGACCAGTGTTGCTATATGTTTATAGTACTATTTTCTGTACGGTCTCGGTCAGTAGGGGGCCATGGCCACTAAATGCGTGAAAGCCAAATTTGGGTTATAATAAAAGAGACACCAGCATATTGGATGGGGAGTTAAATTTGATCGGGGGAGAAAATTGCAGAAAAGGCTGGAATTGGATTTGGAATTGACTCTAATGACGAAATAGACAGTTTGGAAGAAAGAGTGTGGCACAAGGATTCTGGCTTGCCCACTAACACGTGTCTCGTGCCTGGATGCTAATTCTTGCTGCTTTTTTTGTAATTTTGAGTACATTAAAACAATAGGTATTTTAGCTGTCGACACCTCCGCATCTGCAAAGCATTCTACTTTTGTGCACTGATAAAGGAAATTAATTAGTAGATTTATTGCAGGGAATTAATTAGTAGTAGGTTTTGAGTCTTACATATTTGCCCCCAAAGGTTTTCTAGGGAAATACAGGCTGGCCATTAACAGTAAAATATATAAATTTATATATGATGCGTGAAATTCTACGCGCTAAAAATATTTAATGAATGAGATAACCATAATAAAAATTCAATAATTTCTTACTTTTGGGTATTTATTAAATGGATAACATACCTTCTTATTTTGAAACATATATGTCGTGATCAATAAGTTTGTGCACCCATATCTACAATAAAGGAACACAAATACATAAAGATGTCATTTTCCCTGCGATGACAAAGTCTATATGCCGCATTGACTAATTCTTTTTTTTTTGTGATGGAACTGAAGTTTATATGCTTGAAAAAGACACATATATACATGTAATTGTGCATCATGTATGTGCTACCACCCGTTCGGAATTAACTGTCGCTGGAACGAGTGAATCTAGACGCGGGAGTATGCCTGTGTGTGCGTTCTTCCTTAGGAAGTCTTAACTACACATAACAACCAAATCTTCACATGACCAAAATACTATATCCAAAACATATTGTTTTCATGCGCGATCTAAAAACAGCAACACAATTTTCTATAAAAAAACTAACAAAAATCAAGATTAGATGGGTAAACATATGTTCCAGCAGTGCTTCTATCTTTACATCTTCTAAGTGAGTTTGTTGATGTGCCAAAGACATATTATGGTACGCGTGGAAGCGGCTATACCACATAGACGTTCTGCAAACGTTTCAAAGAAAAAAAATAATAATTTCCTCACAAACCACAAAACTACTACTAGCATATAATGAAAATACATACTACCAAGCGGCCAGTATGGTAAGCTACCAACAAAAATTACAATAAATAATATAATAAAACACCATTTTTTGTGTAGTATATCTTTAAAAAAAGTTCATTGACATGATGAAAACAAATTACGATACGTGTGGCGACAGCTGCACTGCCTAGACCTTTCGCGAAAAGAATAAAACGGTTTCACATAAACCACAAAAAACTTGGTGTTATCATGCATAGTCCAGACACAGACACGATGTGACTCACAAAAAATCGAAAAGACCTATTTTGCTCCCCCATTTTATTGCCGTGAGAAAATTATGGCTTTTGACGTGCTGGCGCGTTGCAACCTAGCGGGGGAGGACAACTCGAGAGAGAGAGAGAGAGAAGCGTTCCAGAGCGGCAGCCCCCAACCCTCCCCCCTCTCTCCCCCCCTACGCTGGCTGCTGCCGCTGCAGGCTGCACGCACCCTAAAGCAGCGAGCCTTTCCACCTCTCCTCCTCTCCCTGCCTGCCACCCAACCCACACACCACCGCCACCACCCCGCCTCGGCCTCGGTTGCGGCGCCCTGTGTCTCCGCCTCTCCGGAGCGGGAGCGGCCGCCGCCGCCGCCGCCATGTCCGGGCTTTACGGCCAGCAGGGGTTCTCCCCTTCCAGGAACCTATCCCCCCAGATTAGAAGCAACCCAGATGTCGATAGGTAGAGGCGGCGCGTGGATTTTCTTGGTTTCTTTGCTTGTTTCTTGGCCAATTCGTGGTGGCAAGATTGGTTTTTTTATCGTGTGTACTGTTTTTTTTCCCTGTTGGGTTGGGTTTTGCTTGACGGATGAATGGAGATGGTGATGTGATTGCTGTGTAATTAATGGTTTTGTGCAGCCAGTACTTGGCCGAGCTGCTCGCCGAGCACCAGAAGCTGGGGCCTTTCATGCAGGTGCTGCCCATATGCAGCAAGCTGTTGAGCCAAGGTGAGATCTCCTGATCTCCCCCTTACTGTTCTGTCTGCAGGCTGATGTGACTTTACTCTGTTTATGCACGGAAGTGGTGTTCCTCTGCAACCATGGATAGGGAAGTACTACATGGCAGCGGGGCTTGGATAGCGCCCACTTTAGATTAGATGGCATTGGTTGCTGCTGCCTGCTCGTATGGTCTCTGGTGCATTCACTGCCTGGATGACACTCTGTTTTCGTTTTACCTTGTGTTTGGATTTGTATTGTGATGTTTGTGTTCATCGGGGACATTAGATGATTGTGGTTATATGCGATAATGTTGTCACTTGGTGGTCTTGATGATCAATCCTTCTGTTACAATCTATGTTTGCAATGAGGTAGATCAATCTTCTTTTTGACGGACATGTGGTGGTCCATTGCTGTTGGAAACTTGTCTGGTGTCTTAGCAAATCATCTCATCATTCTCTTGGTGAGAAGAACTTCATGTCTGATTTAGGGCTGATCTTAACTGTACTATGTAAAAAGCAGTGTTAAATCTCGTTTATTGTATATACACTCGGACAATGCTATTATTGTCCAAGTGTATATCCACATATGTTTAGTATTTGAGTTTGTCTTTGTATATACGCATATGTTTGTCTTTGTCACTGTCAAATCAATGCCATTATCAACCAGAGAGGTGTTGAGATATCGTGCAGCCTTGCTCATTTCCATCCTCACTTCATATAAACATCTTTTGATATAATAATTATGAAGTTCTTTGCAAACTGGACCGCTTATAGGAATACTTCACTTGATACTCAGCCTCTTTCTATAGGACACGCTTTTAGACCATTTGAGTATGTCTTTTTGCGGGCAGCACGCATGCTTAGACCATGATTTATAGGATTTTCTTTATTTCACGTATTAGCCTGAGGGATTCACTATCTTCAGTGAGGCCATCAAGAGTTATTTTGTTTAACTTGTGGTGTTAGATCAAAATTTACGTCGACTTCATCACACTCTAATGTCTTTTGGTTAGACCAGCCTGTAGAACAAACTATACGGTGGCCATCAGCATGTTGTATGTATACTATATAAGTATATCTAAGGAATGTTTGATGTTTTTGTGAGGATTGAGAAAAGTAATGGTTTGTGTTATGGATCTACTGTGAATGATCATACAAATATGTTGGATCTGGTTCCTATGTGCATATGCTTTTGATATCGATTGTATGACTATATCTTGTCTTGGTTGTGAAAAATAACCTAATATCGATTTGCAAAATTCTGATTATAATCAATAGCTTGTCCATTCTTTTGATCTAAATTCTGACCTGACCTTCTTGTTACTCAGAAATTATGCGGGTATCAAACTCTGCCCACAACCCTGGATTTAATGATTTCGATAGACATCGATTCAGAAGTCCTAGTCCAATGTCTTCACCGAACCCAAGATCCAATCTCTCTGGCAATGGGTTCAGTCCTTGGAATGGACTACACCAAGAGGTACGCATTCACTCATTCATTATATATTAATTTTTTAAGGAAGAAATAAAATATGTTTCCAATCCAGTAGATCACGCTATTGCACTTTTATACTCCAGAAGGTACATGCTTTCACTGTGGGAGTTTTAGCCATTATTATCTATAAAATGGACCCTGTAGATACATAAGTTAAAGTGAATTTTTGGGTGTGCGATCTGATACTATGATAAATTGATAATACTATGTAAATGTGGGTTTCTTTGGTGAGAAATATTGTCTGTTAGTCATGTTGTGCACATTCTTCCAAATATTTTTATTTCATGTAACAATACTGATAAATCGTTTGTGTTTGCCATTTTGAACTATTCAAAAGAGGTTAGGTTTTCCTCAAGGAAACAGTATGGATTGGCAAGGAGCGCCGCCAAGCCCTAGCTCTCACGTCATGAAGAAGATTCTACGCCTGGAGGTCCCAGTTGATTCTTATCCGAGTGTATGCTGCCTTTAACTTGTGCAATTTTAAGTTTACACAGGATAATGCTTGATCCATTTCGACCCCTTTGCTGATATAATTTTTACTTTCACAACAGTTCAATTTTGTGGGACGTATTCTAGGACCTAGAGGTAATTCTCTAAAGCGGGTAGAAGCATCTACTGGTTGTCGTGTTTTCATCAGAGGAAAGGGTTCCATCAAAGATCCAGGGAAGGTAAACAAAGTTTGCAATGTTTGATCTGCACTCCCTTAAGTTAACTTTTACTAGTGCTTCTTCAGTTATTTGGTCATCATTACACCAACATGTAGTTATAGCAATCTAATTTTGTGTTAGCATTTTACATTTTTTTTGAAGTCTGCAAATTTTGTGTTAGCATTTTACTGGAAACGTCTTCCAGTTCTAGGGATCTCATCCATCACCTGTTTGGCCTTTCACGGCCTGTTCATAACCCTAAATTGGATTTTGTCTGCTAACTTTCTCCTGAACTCCCTACTCTTTTTCTAATCCATAATTATGTAACTGAAAGCTAATAATTTTTCTTCACGGTAACTTTACTTTTACACAGACGTGTCTATTCTGCCCAGTCTACCTGCCAACTTCCTTTTTGTTCCTCATAAATCTGTTTTCCTGTTTGGCTATTTATACCTGTAGTTTCTGTTGCTTGGTTTTTTGCCTCTCAACCTTGTGTTTCTCCAACGTTGCTAAGAACTTAAGCTTTACATATTTTCTTCTTTATTTCTTCAAGGAGGACAAGCTACGAGGAAAACCAGGCTATGAGCATCTGAGTGAACAACTTCATATCTTGATAGAGGCTGAGTTCCCAGCCAATATTATTGATGCCAGATTGAGACATGCACAGGAAATTCTAGAGGAACTGCTAAAGCCAGTGGTAAGTGATTAATTTTTGCACGTACATATTTTCTTTCTGGAGAAAGCCAATGAAATACCCAATTATTCCTTTTATGGTTCAATACCCCGAAAAATGCTTTTTAATAAAAGAGTAATTAATAATGTGAGAAGTCACGTATAAAAATGTTACCTCCACCTTCCCTAGTGCTAGTATTGTCACCACCTAGCAGATACTCCCTCCGTCCCAAAATAAGTGTCTCGACCTTGGTACAACTTTGCACTAAACTTAGTACAAAGTTGAGACACTTATTCTGGGACTGAGGGAGTATATCTTTTCTTGAATTTGGATTATTACCATTACTGATCTCTCTCAATTGGTTCCCTATACTTTTTGTGGAGTCCAGTCTCATTTCTCATTCATTATCTGGAACTTTTGTTTACAATTGCAAATATATACCATGGCTGCTTGCTTGTCCAAGAATGCTTGTTGTATACAGACGGCAGCACTCTGGACATGTTTCACTCACAAAGCCATATTTGTTTCTGGTGCAGGATGAGACACAGGATATCTACAAGAGGCAACAGCTGAGGGAGCTGGCGATGCTAAACTCAACCCTGCGAGAGGACAGCCCTCATCCGGGGAGCGTCTCCCCATTCAGCAATGGTGGTATGAAGCGTGCGAAAACAGGCCAGTAGGGAAGGAGCCACCCCTCATCGTTACCGGTATTGTCCAGGTGCCTTATGCCCCCCAATGGGGACGCCATGTCTCCGGGCAACGTTTGCCGCGGGCGCACTTGAAGGAAGCGACGCCCTGCATTTCGCTAGACGAGTCAGTATGAGTCTGCGGTCTCTCCTGCGGACAAGGAGAAGCCGCTGGGACAGTGGAAGTAGTAGAGTCCTGGGTCGGTGGGTCAGCCCAGCTTTGGTTGCTGTAAGGTCCTAGAACATTCGCTTTATTTGTTAATTGACTGTTAACCCTAGTAATGTGGTGCTATGATGGTAGGTGATCTCCATGACAGACAGACTAGAGAGGCCCGAGTATGTGAGCTTTCATGTTTTCCTTTTCACCCCCTGTTAGGCGTCGGAACTTCCTTGTATATTATCCACCCTTCTGCATTATGGAGTCGCGGATAATAATAAAAAGGGTATAAGGATCATCAGCTTGTGCCTTGTGGAGTCGTGGTGTTTGGTTCGGGCCGCGGAGGCTTTGAACCGACGATGTCGCAGTCTGGTTTTTAATGTCAAAATCAGTGTTGATGGATCGTTGTGGTTTATATTGTTGAACTGTATGAATTCGTGGTAATTTTGGGTTCAGGCATGTTTGTTTGCCTCTGCTTGGCATCATAGATGTGATATTGCTGCTGAGACGTTTGTCAGGTTTATATTATTGTTGTTTGGAAGATACACAGGCATATGTGCAGATGTATTCGGTGGAAAAATCAGCTTAAGAGGTATTCAAAACATTGGACTAAAGAAAGAGATGTAGCCGCGTTCAAATAGATATCAGGTTGATAGATTGTTCAGCCCCTTAGACTAATATAAGTATATCATGTGATTTGTTAGCCAGACTGGCGAGAAAAGTAGAATAACACGCCATAGAAAAGACTGACAGCGCCGTAGCGAAAGTTGCGCTTAATAAGTTTGAAAAGACTTGAAATCTTTCTACCAAAATGAACATTGTTCCACATCCATATCCATGTCCACCAACACAAAAGACAGGCTGTGTGTTTCTACATGTTATAATTGTAGATAAAAAGAGAGTATCTCAACTTAAAACCACAAACATTAGAACAGCATCATGTTGAAACATGTAACTGGATATAGCAAACGGCCGAATTCTACCATCATAACATTACTGTCATCAAGGTTCATATGCCAGCAAATCATTCAATGAGAGATATAGTCATGCCATGGTAGGACATGTCATGAAACAGAGCTAACAAAAGCCTAACTGAAAATAACTGAATCTGGACATGGACACATCAGACAAAAAATCAGCCTAGCTGAAGAACACGGCATGGGACGGATCATCTTCGAGACGGACTGTTTGGGACTCCAACTTGCTGTGACGACTGCCACACTGGACCGCTCACCCTGTCTGGGTTCTGTTTTCCGTGAGATGAAATTCCTCCTGCAGATTACTTTTAGTGAGTGGAGTGTTGCTTTCTGTCCCCTTGCTTGTAATAGGCCTGCTCATGAGTTAGCTAATATTGGTAAAAGGGGCAATCTGGGGAGCCAGCATGTGTGGTTGGCTAATCTCCCAAACGTTGTAACCGGTGCAGTGGCCGCCGATTCGGCTGGCCCAGGGTGATTATGGAATGCAAGGTGTTCCAGTTCCAAAAGAAAAAATAAAAAATAAAAAATCATTTAACAATACTGATGTAACTGGCAGAAGCACATTTGCTCTGAAGGAGAATTCAAAAAGACCATCTTTCTTTCCAAAAAGAAAGACCAACTCAAATTCTTAACTACTACCACTTCACAGGAGTGATTGCCAAATTTCCTCACTAACGTTCATATCGATCCAAGATGAAAGCTACATGTCTCATTTAAGGTCTAAGGATCATCAGCTTGTGCCTTAAGGTGTTGGTTCGGTTTCGGAACTTCCGAATTCCGTAAGTGTTTGTGGATCGTGGTGGTTTATATTAGAGGAGAGGACTGTATGGATTCATGACAATTCTGGGTTCAGGCGTGTTTGGTTGTCTCTGCTTGGCATCATACTCCCTCCGTTTCTAAATATAAGTCTTTTTAGAAATTTCAATGCGGACTAGATACGGACGTATATAGACGGATTTTAGAGTGAGATTCATCCATTTTGTTCCGTATGTAGTCCATATTGAAATCCCTAAAACGACTTATAATTAGGAACAGAGGAAGTAGATGGGATATGCTGCTGCGAGGAATCACCCGGGCGAAGTTTGCCGTGGTAATGCCGTGTTGTTTCAAAGATAGAGACGCATATGCAGATGTTATTTTATACTCCCTCCGTCCCAAAATAAGTGTCTCAACTTTGTACTAACTTTAGTACAAAGTTATACTAAGATTGAGACACTTATTTTGGGACAGAGGGAGTACCATGAACATGCTCGGCGAAAATGAGAATCGATCGCGGATCCTATGAAAACGATCAGCCTAAGAAGTTTCCAAACATTGGACTGTGAGTTAGGACTGTTGAGACTTCTTTTTTTGTTTCTAGCTTACCATTCCTGTGACCATGATGGCGAAGCACTGGACACTTGAAGATCGCACGCGGAATTCGCATCCATAAGCACTTACCTTTTTATTGCAACTTTATAGAATATAATCCTTGTGCAAAACTCTTGTCTAACCAATCAGAATACGCTTTATATAGTCGGGCAGAGGGAATACTTGCTAAACTGGATTAGTGAAGTGAATACTCTACATGTGGTGCTTCAGTACTATGCGCATGCAACTAGATTGAGGCCCAGTTCTTTTGGCCGATTCTCCTAGAATCTTGAGAATCGACCCTCCACCCAGCTTCTCCTAGAATCTTGAACCCATATTTTTTTTACAATCCTAACTGAGTTCAAGATTCTGGGAGAAGCTGGGGGAGACCCGATTCTCAAGATTTTGAATCGGCCAAAAAAAACTGGGCCTGAACTTCTTCAGTTGATAAATTGTTCAGCCTCTCAGACTGATCCACATGGGCTTTGTTAGCCAGACTGGTGAGGCCAGCAGTGTTACACCACACAGAAATAGGCAACTGCCGTAGCAAAACAGTTGGGCATAGGTTCGACAAGACTCCAAATATTTCTACTACCAAAATGAGCACATCTTAAATGGTTGTACCCAGTGGGAATACTTGTTGGTCAAAACTTTATCTGAACAATCAAAATACACTTTATATTTCTACCAAAATGTGCTGTCACTGCAGTTCTAGCTGCATTCAGTTAACACTTTTATAGCAAGAAAAAAAAGCACTATACGTTAATTGTGCGTTTTACCACTGCCTAGCACCTAGCTCGCCTAACCGCACGCCTAGCATTATTAAGCGCTAGGCGTTCTGTTGTCACCTAGCGCCTAGGCACATTCGACCTATTGCACTGGCACAAGCTAGTATTAGATTAAACCTTTTCAGTTGATGAAAATTTGCAGCCCTTCTGATTGATAACATGAGCCTTGCTAGCCATACTGGTGAGACAAGCAGAATAACACACCACACAGAAATACTAGTTGACTAGCAAAACAGTTGGGCATAACTTCGACAGGACTTCAAATCTTTCTATCAAAATGAGTATTTTTTTTCCCCACTTCCATTGCACCAGTACAAAAGCAAAGGCTGCGTGTTTTTAGAATTGTAAATTAGATGTTAGAATTGTTAATTAGAACAAACATCAACTTGAAACTATAGATGCCACTGCCTTCAGCTAAAGAATTGATGGATCAAACTCTAATTAACAAGATTCATATCTTGCCAAATCATGCAGTTAGAGATATAGCCATGACACGGTGATGTTAACACCATGGCATGACACGAAACAGAGCTTACAGAGGCCTTAGACTGAAAACAACTGAACCTAGACATGGACACATAAGATAAATCATCTAAATGGCAGAAGCACATCTGTTCTGAAGAAGAATCCACAAAGGTGAGCACCGGAATGGTTGTGTCCAGCATTTTCTTCAGTTCGTTTATTCCCAGCTTGAGCTTACCTTCCCTGTGACTGGCAGAAGGTGAACACTGGATGGACATGTTATGGCCCCGGACACCTCACGCGGTGAATTCATGTTTCAGAAGTACTTGCTTTTGATTGTGATTTTGTAGCTCCTAAACCATATATTAATAGAATATAAATGTTGGTGAAAACTTGCCTGGCCAATCAAAACGCGCTTTATAAATTGGGACTGATGGAGTACTTACTCAACTGGATCCATTATTTCTAGTGAATGGACCACATGTGCTGCTGTTACGGTACGATAGACAGCACTTGTAGCTGCATAACACCAAGCAGTCAGGACTAAATTATTGTACCAGTACAAACTTTTTTCTGTTGATAAAATAGGTGACTGCGCCGTAGCGAAAACAGTTAGGCACAAGCTGTCGAGACTCCAGCATCGTTCAAAGGCAATTTTTTTGTAGATAAAGAGAGAACATCTGAACTTGATGAACACACAAATTAGAACAGCATCGTTCGATGGCATGTCGAGTTGCTACCAAGTGATCTTCTCAAGGTCATGTTCAGTATATTGATTTAACGATTACCGGAAAAACTGCCGCTTGATTTGTATGCAGAAGTACTTTATATTTTTTGTGATTTTCATATCACATAAGCCATAGTATAATAATAGCATAATTGTTGGTCAATGCTTTGTCTGAGCAATCAAAATATGCTGTATATATATCCTGGCAGAGGGAGTACTTACTAAATTGGATTCTTTATTTCTAGTAAGTACCTGCAGCTGCATCAATAGTAGAACACAGCTAGTCATAACAAAGTTATCATACAAGTACAAGCGATTAGACAATTGTTCAGCCTTTCGCATTGATGAGATAAGCATTGTCAGATAGCCATATTGGTGAGACAAGCAGAATAGCCATCAAACAGAAATGGGTGATTGCAGTAGCAGAACAGTTTAGGCATAAGTTCGACACATGGTCCAACATCAATCCATATGCACCAACACGACAGAAAAGTTGGTAAAATTAGAACATCTGAACTTAAGAAAACCACAAATATTAGGACAGCATCAGATTGAAACAATAGATACCACCGACTTCAGCTGCACACCTGAACTTAAGAAAACTGGATCAAAGATTCGTATTCTGCGTAGTCATTAAATTAGAGATATAGTCATGTCATGGTGATGTTAAACACCAGGACATGACATAAAAGATAAAACAGAGCTTACAGAGGCCTAACTGAAAATAACTGAATCTGGACATGGCAGAGCTTACATAAGACAAATCATTTAACAGTACTGAACTAACTGGCAGAAGCACATCTGTTCTCAAGAAGAATTCACAAAGACCATCATATTCTAAAAAGAAAGACCATCTCAAATTCTTAACTACTACTACTCCACTTTATGAGCGATACTATTTAATTTTAATATAGTATTCATCGCAAAAAATAATAATTTAAAATTGGATATAGTATCAGTGTCTTGTGCCTTATGGTGTTTGGTTCGGTCACGGAGGTTTCGAGTCGACAATGTAGCAATTCAGTTTGTAATGTCATCAGTGTTCATGGACCGCTGTGGTTTATATAGGAGAACTGTATGAATTCATGGCAGTTTCGTGTTCAGGCATGCTTGTTTGTCTCTGCTTGGTATCATAGATAGATGAGATAATGCTGCTGGGAATCAAGTGGGAGACGTTAGCCGCCGTAATTCTGTATTATTGTTTTGAAGATACAGAGGCGTATGCAGATTAATGTTATACCTCAAATGTACTTGGCGAAAATGAGAACTGGTTGCGAAGTCTGGGAAAATCAGCCTAAGCTTTCAAACATAGGACTATGAGTGGACTGTCCAAATTTTAAGATAGATCTAACTGGAACTCATAGTGACCATCCAGCTCTTTCTTCGGTTCCCAGCTTGAGCTTACCTTTCCCGTGACCATCAAGGTGAACACTGAACATCTTCTGCCCCGGGACACCTCAAGATCACACGCTTACTCAGAAGTACTTACTTTGATGATGATTTTATATCACATAATTTTTCTATCATCAATAGAATAATGATTGGACAAAACTCTGTCTGGCCAATCAAAATACGCTTATATAGCCGGACAAAGGGAATACTTACTAAACAGGATTCCTTGTTTCTAGTGAACACTCGACATGTGGTGCTACAGTACTTGTTGTAGCTGCATCTACAGAACACCCAAGTGGTCATAACAAAGTTGTTGCACCGGTACAAGCAACTAGATTGAACTTTTTCAGTTGATAAAATTGTTCAGCCCTCAGACCGACAAGATGCGATCTGTTAGCCAAACTGGCGAGACAAGCAGAGTAACTGACTAACACGCCACACAAAAATAGTAAGCGCAAGAATTATGAAACGGAGGGAGTATTTGACAGTGCGATAGCGAAACAGTTAGGCATAAGTTGAAGCAAGACTCCAAATCTTTCTACCAAAATGAGCAATATCCCACTTCCATGCGCACCAACACAAAAGAAAAGGCTGTGCGTTTCTAGATGTTAGATTTGTAGGTAAAAGAGAATAACTGAACTAGAAACCACACATGCTAGAACAGCATCGGATTGAAACAATAGAAGCCGCCGATTTGAGCTCGAAAACTGTATGAAGGGAATTGCCGAATTCTACACCCTGAATATTACTCAGCGAAAATGATAATTGGTGATAGTCCTGTGAATAAACTCAGCTCAAGAAATTTCCAAACGTTGTCAAGTTACAACCAGATATAGGGAAGAATACTCGCAAGAACATTTGAGTAAATTTCATTATATATCCAGTCACATTTGAGTAAATACTTGCTGGAATTGTTGTATCCAGCCAATTTATCTGTTCCCAGCTTAGCTTTCCTGTGACCATTAGAGTGAACACTGGCCATCCTCTGGCCCGGACACCTCAAGATCACGCGCTGAATTGTATTCAGAAGTATTTTACTTTCGATGATGATTTTATATCACATAGTAAACTTTCTAATAATAGAATAATCGTTGGACAAAACTCTGTCTAACCAATCAAAACACGCTTTATACATCCAGACATAGGGAATACTTACTAAACTGGACTCTTTGTTTCTAGTGAATACAATAGCCCACATGTGGCGCCAGGCATGTTTTGGTGTCAGGCATGTTTGTCTCTGCTTGGCATGATAGATGGATATGCTGCTGCCAGGAATCACCCGGGAGACATTTGCAACGGTAATGCCGTACAGTTGTTTTGGAGATGCAGAGGCATCTGCAGATGTAATTTTATACCCTTTAACAATACTGGGCGAAAACAAGAATCGGTCACGATGTTCCGTGGAAAAGGCAGCTTAAGAAGTATTCAAACATTCGACTATGGGTTAGATCTGTTCAAATTTTAAAACCAATCGAGCGATATTTGAATAAATACTCGCTGGAATCGGCCTGTGATGACCATATGAAGGCAGAACACTGGACACCTGCTGTCCCAGGGCACAATCAAAAGTAACTCCTAGCCAAAAGTAGTTACTTTGATTGTGATTTTATATCACATAAACCTTATTAGAATAATTGTGGTCAAAACGTTGTCGGGCCAATCAAAACACGCTTTACTATCTTTGGACTCCTCTCACATGTGCTGCTACAGTACTTGTAGCTTCATCAACAGAATCTAACAAGTTACTGCACCAGGTACAGGCAATTAGAATTGAACTTTTTCAATTGATGAAATTGTTCGGCCACTCAAGACTGATAACATGAGATTTGTTGGCCAGACTGATGAGACAAGCAGGATAGAACATCACACAACAATATTTTTCTGTGCCCGCAGCAGAACAGTTAGGCAAAGTTGGGCAAGACTCCAAATCTTTCTACCAAAATGAGCATTGTTCCACATCCATGTGCACCAAACACAGCAGAAAAGGCCGTGTGTGTTTTTCGATGTGAAGAACTGTAGATAAAATGAGAACATCTGAACCCAAACCACAAATATTAAAACAGCATCAGATTGAAACAACAGATGCCGCAGATTTCAGCTACAAAACTGGATGAAGCGAATTGCCGAATTCTACAACCGTAACATTACTGTCACCAAGATTCATATTCCACCAAGTCATTCAATAAGTGATATAATAGTCATGCCATGGTGATGTTAACACCAGGACATGACATAAAACAGAGCTTACAAAGGAAAATAACTGAACCTGGACATGGACACATGAGACAAATCAAGTAACAGTGCTGATCTAACTGGCACAAGCACATCTGTTCTCAAGAAGAATTCACAAAGACCATCATTCTAAAAGGAAAGACCATATCAAATTCTTAACTACTACCACTTCAGGAGTGATTGCTATAGTTACTCAGTAACTTACGTACTGATCCAAGATGAAAGCTACATATATCTCAATAAAGAATTTTAGTTTGGATATTATAGTACATCAGTTTCATTGCACATCAAAGCGGCATATCCTTCACATCGACTATCGACCATATTGAAGGGTGTATATACATTAAATCATCCACAATCATATCACAGGATGGTCATGAGTTTGCACATCAAGGAGTTTAGTACTTGACAAAAATTACACAATACCAAAGAAGTTCGGACGACGACGCTAGGCAGAAGAGTAGAAGATCTAACGATAGTAATTACGGGGATAGTTGGACCCTCCCTCAGGTCCCGCCAACTTCCTCGACGCAGACGGAGGAGGCGTGGAGGGCGCCGACACGGGTGCCGCAGCCTGACCGCTTCTTTCGTTTCCCGGTGATCATCGCCCACATCGGCTTGACCGCCTGGACCTCAGAGCTACCGCCTGCCTCCTTCGACCCATCTGCACAGCCCACACCCTCCACCTTGACCTCCCCTGCACAGCCCCCACCCTCCACCTTGACCTCGCCTGCAATGCTCACATCCCCAACCTTTGCCTCGCCATCACAGCCCCCGTCCTCCTCCTCCTTGACATCGCCTGCAGAGCACCAGTTCCAACCCTTGTCCTTGACCTGTGCATTGAAGGAAAGCTTCAGCCTCAGCTTCAACGGGAGGGCGAACGGCTTAGCTGGCAGAGGAGGCGGCGAGATGGCCGGCTTGGCAGGCTCAGGCAGGGGAGGAGGCGGCGACGAGGTAATTCGCTTGGCAGGCTGTGGCATGGGAAGCCTTAAGACGGTCGGCTTGGCGGGCTGCAGCATGGGAAGACGCAAGACGGTCGGCTTGACAGGCTCTGGCGGCGGGAAGGAGAAAGGGAAGCCGGCGGCGGCGTCGGGCGGGCGGCGGCTCCCGCTGATGCGGATCTTGGCGGCGTCGTAGGCGGCGGCGGCCTCCTCGGCGGTGTCGAAGGTGCCGAGCCAGAGGCGGCGGCCCTGGATCGGGTCGCGGATCTCCGAGGCGAACTTGCCCCACCGGCGCTGGCGCACGCCGCGGTACCGCACCGAGGGCGTGCGCGCCCCGGCGGACGGCGGCGGGGGCGGCGGCCCCGAGTCCTCCCTCCTCCCGGCCTCCATGACGCGGCGGCGCTTCTTGCGCTCCCTCCGGCGCTCCTCCTTGGTCGTCGGCATCGGGGCCAGCGGCGGCGGCGCCGACTCGTCCTCGCTGGACGAGGAGTCGGTGGCGTCGGCGTCGTGCACGATGATCCGCACCACGCGGCCCCTAGGCGCGCCGCCCGCCTCCGCCTCCGCCGCCGATTCCATCCCCGCCGCGGCGGCCAGCATGTCCAGGCTAGGGTTGGGCCCCATGCCTCGGGTCCGGGCAGTTCAATCCATCCTCGCGCGCGATCGGGGGCGCTCAGCAGCCTCGGCGCCCCGCCATGGGAGCGCGGCGGCGGTGGGAGAAGGGGAAGGGGAAGGGCTAGGGTTAGGGTTTCGTCGGTGGGTGGATGCGGCGGGGGTGTTGGTGGCGTGCGGTTGTGGGGTTGCGGTGGAAGCCGGAGGACGAGTGGCGGAGGAGGCGGGGGCTAAAAGGAAAAAAAGGGTGGGGAGCACGGGTCGGTCGGTTCAGGGGCACTCTCGGGATTTCATTTCATTTCCGTCCCCTCCCCTCCGCCCGGCTCGGGAGCATCGCGGCACGGATCAGAATAAACGGAGGGCGTGGATATTCTCGAGGGCGGGCGCGCCCAAGGGTTGGGACTTGTCTCGGAAGAAAGAAATTTGAGGAGGCCAAATTCAAATTCGTGGGGTGGACCGGCTCGTCGCGTCGCCGAGGAGGATAAGAACGACCACTTGGAGGTTTTCAAATGGTTATCATCGGGATGATTCTAGAAAGATAATGGTTATTGGGATAAACCATGTGGACCAGGACTAGATGTAGTACGTATCTGTTTGAGCCAGGCTTGGAACAAAAGAAAAACGACGTTACTTGAAATTGAAATGGTTGAATGATACGTTCAGCATTAATAATTTTCTATGGTTTTGGTTCGTGTAGAAATCCAAGATTCACGACGTTACTGTGTTTATATTTTAGGTTTGTCTAGGGCATATCTAGATGCAATGTGCCTTAGTTTTTGCACATCTAGATGACTCAAGCAAACATAGAAAAAAAAAGAAAAAAAAAAGCCCGCACGAATCTCCGCCTAAAGTCAATGGCATAGTATTTAAATCTGCAATAGTTATGGTGCATCTATATGTGCTTTAACAAAACTGTTACATTTTCTACCACTAACTCTTGGTTTCCTCTGTTCCTAACGAGGCTATACTATATTTACGCGGAACAATTTCAATCATGTTTTTCGAGAAACCACGGCGATCCTAGTGTGCCTTGTGAGTCGGATCAAACAGCCATGGTACTCGAGGAGAGCACATGAGGAGCTACATGATGCCCAAGGAAAAAAGTTTCCTAACAATTACTCCCTCCGTTCCGAAATAACTGGCATGTTTTTAATTCAAATTTACACTAAGACCATACCAGTTACTTTCAAACGGAGAGAATAGATAACAAAATTCAACGCACGCAACTACGGGTGCGTTTTTGGTAGGTCACATAGAGGCCAACCAGGCCCGCCCGAGAAGAAATGGTTTGTTTGGTTGTCTGTGTTCATTGTTGGGCCTGCATCGCACGAAATTTAAAGTGGCTCCCAACCAGGATGCACGTGGGCGTCGACAGCTGCACGCACGGAGTCACGCTCGAGAAGTCGCGTTGTTTCCCGAAGCGCCGGCAATAATTACCCTCACCGCTCTCCCTCCCCTCTCTCCACTCTCCCACTGGCGGCGGGGGTGATAAGTGGATCGGAGAACAGCAAGGCGACACTGGCCTCCATCGCCCGCGTAAGCAACATCACCCGCAGCACGTTGGCAATGGCGGTAAGCCCTATTTTCACCTAATAACTTACTATTTCGCATTCGATCCGCGTAATCCATCCGCATTCTAGGGGAATGGGGAATCGGGGTCAGTAGCCATAGGATTGATCATAACTTCTTCATGACTACTAAGAAGCAATGGATTTTAGGGTTCTGATCCGGATTGAGTACAAGGGGAATAGGGATTGGGGGTTAATCTTGCACAGTAGCTTCAAATCCTAGCCCCGGCGACCCTGGAGGTGCTTGGAGCGGCGGGCACCCTTGGACTTGTTGCTGTCCTCCGGCTGGACCATCGTCTCGTCGTCTTCGCTGTCGTCCAGATCGATCGGCAAAGTACGGTGGCCTGGCTCCGGCGCCCTGACCACCACCTCCACCGCTTCTTCCTCCTCTTGCTACAGAGCGATGACCTCCGGCGCCACCAACGTCCTATTTCAGAAAGCCACGACACGATGGTCTTGAGGAGCCCTATACTCCTTGTACTTAGCCCACCTAGCCCTCTGTCCAGCATCACCGTTGGCCTGATTCATGGCCCAGCGTAGGATGTCGACAAACATAGCGTCCTTCACTGGGTCAGAAATCAGCGTCTTCAACTCATCCGCCGTCTCCTTCTTGACCATAGTGTCTGCCTTCCTGTGCATGTCTTCGAAGCTGCTAAAGTTTGAGCACACTTCCATGGTGTTCTCGAACTTGGTGCAGTCACCGAGCGAGCACCCGAGGAAGAAAGCCCTCCATCCCATGCCCCAGGGGAGGGGGTTGGGGTTGGAGTTGGAGTTCATGACGATGGATAGGTGGAAGAGGAGTGAGAGACAGAGAGGGTTAACTGAGTGCGGTCGTGGGTAAGTGATACGTCTCCAACGTATCTATAATTTTTGATTGTTCCATGGTGTTATATTATCATTCTTGGATGTTTTACAATCATTTTATAATAACTTTATATCATTTTTTGGGACTAACCTATTGACATAGTGCCCAGTGCCAGTTGTTGTTTTTTGCTTGTTTTTTACTTCGCAGAATATCAGTACCAAACGGAGTCTAAACACAACGAAATTTTCTGGAGATTTTTTTTGGACCAGAAGAAAACTTGAGAGCCAAGGAAGGACCAGAGGGGATCCCCGTGGGGACCACAACACACCTGGAGGCGCCATGAGGTCAGGCGCACCCAGGTGGGTTGTGGGCCCCACGGAGGTCTCCTGCACCGCTTCTTCGCCCTATAAATTCCCAAATATTCCAGAAGCCCTAGGAGAGTCGACGAAACACAATTCCAGCCGTCGCAAGTTCCAGAACCACGAGATCCAATCTAACACCATCACAGAGGGGTTCATCATCCTCATTGGTGCCTCTCCGATGATGCGTGAGTAGTCCACCATAGACCTAAGGGTTCGTAGGCAGTAGCTAGATGGCTTCTTCTCTCTTTTTGCTTCTCAATACAATGGTCTCTTGGAGATCTATTTGATGTAAACTTTTTTGCGGTGTGTTTGTTGGGATCCGATGAACTTTGAGTTTATGATCAGATCTATATCCATGAATATTATTTGAGTTTTCTTTGATCTCTTATATGCATGATTATTTATAGTCTCATATTTCTTCTTCGAATCTTTGGTTTAGTTAGGCCAACTAGATCGATTTTTCTTGCCATGGGAAGAGGTGCTTTGTGATAGGTTCGATCTTGCGGTGTCCTCTCCCAGTGACAGAAGGGGCAGCAAGGCACGCATGTATCGTTCATATTAAGGATAACAAGATGGGGTCTATTCCTACATGAATATATCTTGTCTACATCATGTCATCGTTCTTATTGCGTTACTCCGTTTCTCCATGAACTTAATACACTAGATGCATGCTGGATAGCGGTCGATGTGTGGAGTAATAGTAGTAGATGCAGGCAGGAGTCGGTCTACTAATCTTGGACGTGATGCCTATATATTGATCCTTGCCTTGGATATCATCATAATTATTCGATCTTCTATCAATTGTCCAACAATAATTTGTTTACCCACCGTATGCAATTTTCTCGAGAGAAGCCACTAGTGAAATCTACGGCCCCGGGGTCTATCTTTTATCATATTGCTTTCCGTTCTATTTTTCATCGCATTTGTTTTCAGACCTATTATTCCAAAAACCCAAAAATACTTTGCTGTACTTTTTATTTGAATCTTTTATTTTGTGTTTTATTCAGATGTATTTATCCAATCTCATACAAACCAATCTATCTTTTTACCGAGGAGGGATTGACAACCCCTCTTACGGGTCGGGTTGCAAGTATTTGTTCTTTGTGTGCAGGTACCGTTTACATAGTGTTACTTGGTCCTCCTACTGGATTTTTTGCATGGTAATACGTGTCTCATTCATATCATCATAAAGATCAAAGTACAAGTCACGTAAGGACCGACATGACAAAACTGAAAAGATAGCAGAACATCTCTGAGTTTGACACCAACGCCCGTCATCTGCCTCCGGCACCACCATGGCGGCCACCGAAGAAAAGAATGACGGATCACCTCCTCACTCGAGCTCGACACGGCTCCATAGCTGATATGCAGCTTTGCGGACCTCCAAGGTGGCTCACCAAAAGTGAAGCCCTTGCCGTTGAATGAATCAGGCCGGGGCAACACCCCGGACACACCATCGAACTCCAGATCTGGAACCCCACCACGACTAAAACGCCGAAGGAGGAAACCATACCTGCCATCCACGAACCACGAACTCGGCACACGTTCCGTCTTCCAGATGTCATCGATGCAGACCATAATCTGCATCCGCTCCTGAACTACCTCCCAAGCTCCGCGCCGATGCTGGAGCAAACGCCGTCGCAACTGAGGGAAATACCTATCGTAGCTGTACTGCATCATCCCTTCCTCTTTGGGGAATTACCGACGCAATTTCAAGCCGCATCAAAAGGAATTTCTGGCGCCATTGCCGGGGAGGATCAAGTCAAGATATTCTCCCGTCAACTTGCCAATTTCTGGCGCCGTTGCCGGGGAGGATCAAGTCAAGATAGTCTCCTATCAACTTGCCAATTTCTGGCGCCGTTGCCAGGGAGACATCATCAACATCTATCAGGTTCCTAATCACAAATCTCATCTCCTTGCAATTTACATTATTTGCCATTTGACTCTCGTTTTCATCTCCCCCACTTCACAAAAATATTTGCCTTTTTATTCGCCTTCTTTTTGTTTGCCTTTTTCTTGTTTGATCTTTTGTTTGCTTGTATTGCCATGTGCCTTCTATATGCTTGCATCTTCGCTTGCTAAAAATCTATTGATATGGATCCCCATCCACTTGCTAATCTTTTTAAAAGATTCAATCATGATGAACCAATTGCTAGTGAGTTGAGTGCACTAGATTATCTTTATGAAGTTTTGCTTGAGATTTGTGAATCTGAAAATTGTGAGGAAGAAATTTGTGAAGTGATTTATGATAGCTCCTTGAATGAAAAGCATGATTGCAATGATTTTACTATAAATTCTATTAATGTCAACTGTGCTAATAATATGCAAAATCCCAAGCTTTGGGATGCTAATTTTGCTATGTCCACTACTTATTGCAATGATCATGATTGGGGTGATTCTTCTTATGATCTTGAAAATTTATTTAAGCCTCATGATGAATATGATATTGATAATAATGTTTGCAATAATATTGAAAGTGAGTTTGGAAGAGTGTCAACTTTAGGTAAAATAATCCCACATATTTGGAGAGTGTTCAATCTTACGAACTTTTTGATGAAAGTGGGTTTGGAGAGGTCATGACTTTAGTTGATGTTAGTCCCACTATCTTGGAAGATTATAAAACTTTTATGCATGTGGATCATGAAGAGAAAATTTTATATGATAGCTATATTGTTGAATTTGATTATGATCCTACATGTAATTATTATGAGAGAGGAAAATATGGTTGTCGAAATTTTCATGTTACTAAATTACCTCTCGTTATGTTGAGATTGCTATTGTTTCTTCCTTCTACCTTGCATATGCTAGTTTTTGCTTCCCTTGATAATTTGTTTGCTTATAAAATGTCTATGCATAGGAAGTATGTTAGAATTAAATGTGATTTTCACATGCTATATGATGCTCTCTTTGTGCTTAAATTCTTGTCTTTCATACGAGCATCATTAAAATTATCAATGCCTAGCTAGGGGCATAAAACGATAGCGCTTGTTGGGAGGCAACCTAATGAATAAAATATATTTTTCTCTCTTTCTTTCTGTTTTTGTGTGTTCACACAATTATACTACTGTTATGATTGTATTTTTTATGTTTTAATTAGTATTTGTGCCAAGTAAAGCCTTTGGGATAGCTTTGGTGATAGTTGATTTGATCCTGTTGAAAAACAGAAACTTTTGTGTCCAGTAACAAAATTGTTTAAATTCACAGAAGAGACGAAAAATTCTGAATGTTTTACAAAAGATTTATATACAAATTGTCTCCGTTTTCGTATTTTTTCAGAGTTTTTGGAGTTACAGAAGTATGAGAACAATTCGCATGTTTATAGACTGTTCTATTTTTGATAGATTCTATTTTCTTTGCATTGTGTGCTTATTTTGATGAATCTATGGATTGTATCGCGGGGTATAAGCCATTGCAAAGTTAGAATACAGTAGATATAATGCAATAACAAAATTTGAATGGGTTTGCAATAGTACTTAAAGTAAAGATTGGTTTTCTTATACTAACGGATCTCACGAAGGTTTTGTTAAGTTTTGTGTGATTGAAGTTTTCAAGTTTTGGGTGAGATCACGATGGATGAAGAAATAAGGAGTGAAAAGAGCGTAAGCTTGGGGATGCCCCATGGCACTACAAGTTAATATTCAAAGAAAACCAAGCAACTAAGCTTGGGGATGCCCCGGAAGGCATCCCCTCTTTCTTCTAACGACCATCGGTATTTTACTTGGAGCTATATTTTTATTCGTCACATATTATGAGTTTTGCTTGGAGCGTCTTGTATTATATGAGTCTTTGCTTGTTTTGCTTTTTAATTTGTCTCAAGTATCCTTGCTGGACACACCTATTTGAAAGATCCAAATTATACTATGATTTGTTAGAATTGCTCTATTTGCTTCACTTAATTTTTTTGAGCTATGGAATTGCTCTAGTGCTTCACTTATATCTTTTTGAGCACGGTGTGCTTTAATATTTTTGAAGAAATCCTCTCATGCTTCACTTAGATTAATTTGAGAGTTAGTAAATTTTTGAAGAAATTCTCTCATGCTTCACTTATATTATTTTGAGAGATGAAATTTTTATGCTCATGTTCTTCATTTAAATTTATTTGAGCTTGTCAAAAGCAATTGCAACATATGAAACTAGTCCCAAAGTGATAGATATTCAAGAGGGATATAATAAAAACTTTCATGAAGATCATTGGACAAAATAAACTTGATTCTTTGTAATGGTTTTGAGATATGATGATAGTAATATATGAGTCATGTTGGTGAGTAATTATGCTTTAGTAAGAATATTGGTGTTAAGGTTTGTGATTCCCTATGCAAGCACGAAAGTCAATAGTTATGCAATGAAATTACATCCTACTTGTGGTGCATTGTTCGGTGTTAGTTATGCTCAATGCTCGCTTATGTGAATTTTCATTTCTTGGTTGGTTGCTTCTCAATCTTTTTGCTAGCCTCCACTTGTACTAAGTAGAAATACTACTTGTGCATCCAAAATCCTTAAACCCAGTTTTGCCATATGAGTCCACCATACGTACTTATATGCGGTATTTCCGTGCCGTTCTAAGCAAATTTGTATGTGCCAACTATAATTTTTCAAAATGAATTTTCTTTTTGTGTGCCCGTACCGCTCATGAAGCGGCAGTGGGTGGCCAATATTTTCCATGCTAGATGTGTTATTCTCAATATGAGTGTTTATTCACTTGTCATTGCAAGAGAGTATGGCGGTTATAGGGATGCCCAGTCCCGAAATGAAAAAGAAATTTACTTTATGTTGACAAATAATAAATTCCTTGGAAAGTGTTGGTATGGAAGGTACCCATGGATACGGCTAGCCATGGAGTGTGAAAGTATGATGGAAAAAGGAATAAACTTTATTTTATGTTTGGGAACCGCCTATGATGTATCTAGCATGGAAAGTGTTGGGAATTTCTCGGTCGTTTTCGTTGACGGGAAAAGCATGCCTCTCAAAATTTTTTATCTCTCAATTTAAGCTTTGAGCTCTGGCACCTCTACAAATCCCTACTTCCCTCTGTGAAGGGCCTATCTATTTACTTTATGCAATTTTTATTTTTATTTGAGTCTCCATCTTCTCTTATAAAGCACCAACTAGGGAGCACTATGATCATACTTGTGCATTGGATGTAGCTAGTATTCGAGTGTGTTTCATGAATGGATCAATGATTGAGAATGATGGGCTAGGGATAACTTTCTTTAGTGTTGATATTTTGAAAGACATGGTTGCTTGTTGATATGCTTGAGTATTGAAGTTATCATGTCAAATATAGACTATTGCTTTGAACCATCTAAAAGTCCAAATGTCCATGCTACAAAAGAAAAGAATATGTGATGAACATGTTAGGTAGCATTCCACATCAAAAATTCTGTTTTTATCATTTACCTACTCGAGGACGAGCAGGAATTAAGCTTGGGGATGCTGATATGTATCCAACGTATCTATAATTTTTTATTGTTCCATGCTGTTATATTATCATTCTTGGATGTTTTACAATCATTTTATAACAACTTTATATCATTTTTTGGGACTAACCTATTGACATAGTGCTCAGTGCCAGTTGCTGTTTTTTGCTTGTTTTTTACCTCGCAGAATATTAGTACCAAACGGAGTCCAAACGCAACGAAACTTTTTGGAGATTTTTTTTGGACTAGAGGAAAACTTGGGAGCCAAGGAAGGACCAGAGGGGATCCCCGTGGGGACCACAAGACACTTGGGTGCGCCCAGGTGGGTTATGGGCCCCACGGAGGTCTCCTGCCCACAACGGGAGACATGGCAGGTGTGGCGTGGCAGGCGTGGTCAGCTATTCCAAATTGAAATGGTTGAATGATATGTTGAGCATTAATAATTTTCTATGGCTTTGGTTCATGTAGAAATCCAAGATTCACGATGTTACTATGTTTATATTTTGGGTTTGTCTAGAGCACATCTATAGATATGCAATGTGCCTTAGTTTTTGCACATCTAGATGACTCAAGCAAACATAAAAAAAAGCCCGCACGAATCTCCGCCTAAAGTCAATGGCATAGGATTTAAATCTGGAATAGTTATGGCGCATCTACATGTGCTTTAACAAAAATGTTACATTTTCTACCACTAACTCTTGGTTTCCTTTGTTCCTAACGAGGCTATACTATATTTACGCGGAACAATTTCAATCATGTTTTTCGAAAACCCACGGCGATCCTAGTGTGCCTTGTGAGTCGGATCAAACAACCATGGTACTCGAGGAGAGCACATGAGGAGCTACATGATGCCCAAGGAAAAAGTTTCCTAACAATTACTCCCTCCGTTCGGAAATAACTGGCATGATTTTGATTCAAATTTACACTAAAACCATACCAGTTATTTTCAAACGGAGATAATAGATAACAAAATTCAACACATGCAACTACGGGTGCGTTTGGTAGGTCGCATAGAGGCCAACCAGGCCCGCACGGGAAGAAATGGTTTGTTTGATTGTCTACGTTCATTGTTGGGCCTGCATCGCACGGAATTTAAAACAGCTCCTAGCCAGGCCCGCTAGGAACGTCCAAATCGGCAGTTTTTTCAGAGCCAGGCCCACAGGATGCACGTGGGTGGCGACAGCTACACGCGAGGAGTCACGCTCAAGAAGTCGCGTTGTTTCCTGAAGCGCCGACAATAATTACCCTCACCTTCCCTCATCGCTCTCCCCCCTCTCTCTCCACTCTCCCACCGGCGGCGGCGGTGATCAGTGGATCGAAGAACAACAAGGCCACCACCGGCCTCCATCACCCGCGTCAGCAACATCACCCGCAGCACGTCGACAATGGCGGTAAGCGCTATTTTCACCTCATAACTTACTATTTTGCATTTGATCCGTGTAATCCATCTGCGTTCTAGGGGAATGGGGGATCGGGGTAAGTAGCCATAGGATTGATCATAACTTCTTCATGACTACTAAGAAGAGATGGATTTTAGGGTTCTGATTCGGATTGAGTACAAGGGGAATAGGGATTGGGGGTTAATCTTGCACAGTAGCTTCAAATCCTAGCCCCGATGACCGTGGAGGTGCTTGGAGCGGCGGGCACCCTTGGACTTGTTGTTGTCCTCCGGCTGGACCATCGTCTCGTCGTCTTCGCTGTCGTCCAGATCGATCGGCAAAGTACAGTGGCCTGGCTCCGGCGCCCTGACCACCACCTCCACCGCTTCTTCTTCCTCCTCTTGCTCCAGAGCGATAACATCCGGCGCGTCCTATTTCAAAAAGCCGTGGCACGATGTGAAGGAAATATGCCCTAGAGGCAATAACAAAGTTGTTATTTTATATTTCCTTATTCATGATAAAGGTTTATTATTCATGCTAGAATTGTATTGATCAGAAACTTAAATACATGTGTGAATACATAAACAAATACCGTGTCCCTAGTAAGCCTCTAGTAGACTAGCTCGTTGATCAAAGATGGTTAAGGTTTCCTAACCATAGACATGTGTTGTCATTTGATAACGGGATCACATCATTAGGAGAATGATGTGATGGACAAGACCCATCCGTTAGCTTAGCATTTGATCGTTCAAGTTTATTGCTATTGCTTTCTTCATGTCAAATACATATTCCTTCAACTATGAGATTATGCAACTCCCGGATACTGGAGGAATACCTTGTGTGCTATCAAACATCACAGCGTAACTGGGTGATCATAAAGATGATCTACAGGTATCTCCGAAGGTGTTTGTTGAGTTGGCATAGATCGAGATTAGGATTTGTCACTCTGAGTATCGGAGAGGTATCTCTGGGCCCTCTCGGTAATACACATCATAATAAGCCTTGCAAGCAAATGACTAATGAGTTAGTTATGAGATGATGTATTACAGAACGAGTAAAGAGACTTGCCGGTAATGAGATTGAACTAGGTATAAGGATACCGACGATCGAATCTCGGGCAAGTAACATACCGATGGATAAAGGGAATTACGTATGTTGTCATGAGGTTCGACAGATAAAGATCTTCGTAGAATATGTAGGAGCCAATATGGGCATCCAGGTTCCGCTATTGGTTATTGACCGGAGAGGTGTCTCGGTCATGTCTACATAGTTCTCGAACCCGTAGGGTCTGCACGCTTAACGTTCGGTGACGATATAGTGTTATATGACTTATATAGAATTGGTGACCGAATGTTGTTCGGAGTCCCGGATGAGATCACGGACATGATGAGGAGACCGGAATGGTTCAGAGGTAAAGATTGATATATAGGACGATGATATTCGGACACCGGAAGAGTTTTGGAGTGCACCGGGTAGTCATCGGATCGCCGGAAGGGGTTCCGGACACCCCCGGGAGGTCTATGGGCCTAATGGGCCAAGGGGAGAGACACACCAGCCCACAAGGGGGCTGGCGCGCCCCTCTCCCTGGCCGGCCGGGCCTAGGGGAAGGAAAGGGGAGGGGTGGCCCCTCCTGCCTTTCCCTCCTCATGAGAGAAAGGAAAGGGGGGCGTCACCTCCCCCTGCCTTCCTCCAGCACTCAAATAAGGAAGAGGGGCGCGGCTTGGGGAAGACCCCAAGTAGGATTCGGCCTACTTGGGGCGCCTCCTGGCTGCTCCCCTCTTCCCCCCCACCTATATATATGTGGGAGGGGGGCGCCACACATAACCACGACAATCTCTTAGCCGTGTGCGGCGCCCCCCTCCACAGTTTTGTCCCTCGGTCATATTTTCTAGTGCTTAGGCGAAGCCCTGCGGAGATAGCATCACCACCACCATCGCCATGCCGTCGTGCTGCCGGAACTCATCCACTACTTCGCCATCTTGCTGGATCAAGAAGGCGAGGACGTCACCGAGCTGAACGTGTGCTGAATGCGGAGGTGCCGTACGTTCGGTACTCGATTGGTTGGATCGCGAAGAAGTTCGACTACATCAACTGCGTTAATAAAACGCTTCCGCTTATGGTCTATGAGGGTACATAGACATACTCTCCCCTCTCGTTGCTATGCATCTCCATGGATAGATCTTGCGTGTGCGTAGAATTTTTTTTGTTTTCCATGCAACGATCCCCAACAGTGCCATCCGAGCCAGGTCTATGCGTAGATGATATGCACGAGTAGAACACAAAGAGCTATGGGCGGTGATAGTCATACTGCTTACCACCAACGTCTTATTTTGATTCGACGGTATTGTGGGATGAAGTGGCCCGGACCAACCTTACATGTCCACGCACATGAGACCGGTTCCACCGACTGACATGCAACTAGTTTTGCATAAAGGTGGCTGGCGGGTGTCTGTTTCTCCTACTTTAGTTGAATCGAATTTGACTACGGACGGTCCTTGAAGAAGGTTAAAACAACACACTTGATAATCACCGTTGTGGTTTTTGCGTAGTTAAGAACTGTTCTTGCTAGAAGCCCGTAGCAGCCACGTAAAACTTGCAACAACAAAGTAGAGGACGTCTAACTTGTTTTTGCAGGGCATGTTGTGATGTGATATGGTTAAGATATGATGTGATATATGTTGATGTATGAGATGATCATGTTTTGTAATAGCGACAACCGGTAGGAGCCTTAGGGTTGTCTCTTAATTATTGTATGAAATGCAAGTGCCGTGTAATTGCTTTACTTTATCGCTATGCGTTAGCAATAGTTGTAGAAGCAATAGTTGGTGAGATGACCCCAACGCAAAGATGGAGATCAAGGTGTCGAGCCGGTGACGATGGAGATCATGACGATGCTTTGGAGATGGATATCAAAAGCACAAGATGATGATGGCCATATCATGTCACATATTTTGATTGCATGTGATGTTTATTCTTTATGCATCTTATTTTGCTTAGAACGGCGGTAGCATTATAAGATGATCCCTTCACTAAATTTCAAGATAAAAGTGTTCTCCCCGAGTATGCACCGTTGCCAAAGTTCGTCGTTTCGAAGCACCTCGTGATGATCGGGTGTGATAGACTCTACGTTCACATACAACGGGTGTAAGACAGTTTTGCACATGCAGAATACTTGGGTTAAACTTGACGAGCCTAGCATGTACAGACATGGTCTCGGAACACTGGAGACCGAAAGGTCGAACGTGAGTCATATAGTAGATATGATCAACATAGAGATGTTCACCATTGATGACTACCCCATCTCACGTGATGATTGGACATGGGTTAGTTGATTTGGATCACGTATCACTTAGATAACTTGAGGGATGTTTATTTAAGTGGGAGTTCATTAGTAATTTGATTAATTGAACTGAATTTATCATGAACTTAGTCTTAATAGTTTTGCATATCTATGTTGTAGATCAATGGCCCGAGCTACCGTTCCCCTGAATTTTAATGCGTTCCTAGAGAAAGCTAAGTTGAAAGATGATGGTAGCAACTACACGGACTGGGTCCGTAACTTGAGGATTATCCTCATTACTGCACAGCAGAATTATGTCCTTGATGCACAGCTAGGTGATAGACCTGCTGCAGGACATACTGCAGATGTTATGAATGTCTGGCAGGATTGATCTGATGACTACTCAATAGTTCAGTGTGCCATGCTTTACGGCTTAGAACCGGGACTTCAAAGACGTTTTGAACGTCATGGAGCATATGAGATGTTCCAAGAGTTAAAGTTAATATTTCAAGCAAATGCCCGGATTGAGAGATATGAAGTCTCCAACAAGTTCTATAGCTGCAAGATGAAGGAGAACATTTCTGTCAGTGAACACATACTCAAAATGTTTGGGTATCATAACCACTTGACTCAGCTGGGAGTTGATCTTCCAGTTGATAGTGTTATTGACAGAATTCTTCAATCACTGCCACCAAGCTACAAAGGCTTCGTGATGAACTATAATATGCAAGGGATAAACAAAACGATTCCTCGCAATGCTTAAGGCCGCAGAGGTAGAAATCAAGAAGGAGCATCAAGTGTTGATGGTTAACAAGACCACTAGTTTCAAAAAAAAGGGCAAGGGAAAGAAAGGGAACTTCAAGAAGAATGGCAAGCAAGTTGCCTCTCCCGGGAAGAAGCCCAAAGCTAGCCCCAAGCCTGAAACTGAGTGCTTCTACTGCAAAGGGAATGGTCACTGGAAGCGGAACTGCCCCAAATACTGTTGGGAAACGTTGCATGGAAAACAAATTTTTTTCTATTCACAAGCAATGATCTATCCATGGAGATGCATAGCAACGAGGGGATGAGTGTGTCTACGTACCCTCGTAGACCGTAAGCGGAAGCGTTTCACAACGCGGTTGATGTAGTCGAACTTTCTTCGCGATCCAACCGATCGAGTACCAAACGTACGGCACCTCCGCGTTCTGCACACGTTCAGCTCGGTGACGTCCGCGCCTTCTTGACCCAGCAAGACGGCGAGGTAGTGGATGAGTTCCGATAGCATGATGGCGTGGTGACATTGATGGTGAAGTGATCTCTGCAGGGCTTCGCCTAAGCACTACGAAAATATGACCGGGGGAGTAAACGGTGGACGGGGGCGCCGCACACGACTGAGACAATGCTGTGTCCCTTATGTGGCACCCCTCCCCACATATATATAGGTGGGAGGGAGGAAGGAGCAGCCAAAGGAGGCGCCCAAGTAGGAGGAATCCTACTTGGAGTCCCTCCCAAGCCGCGCCCCCCTTTCCTTATTTGGAGCGCGGGGAAAGGCAGGGGAGGGTGGCGCCCCCCCCCTTTCCTTTCTCCCATGAGAGGGAAAGGCAGGAGGGGCTAGCCCTCCCCCTTTCCTTCCCTTAGGGCCTGCTGTCCAAAGAAGGGGCGCACCAGGGGCTGATCTGTCCCCCCATTAGGCCCATACACTTACCGGGGGTGTCCGGAACCCCTTCCGGTGACCCGATGACTACCTGGTGCACTCCGAAACTCTTCCGGTGTCCGAATACCATCATCCTATATATCAATCTTTACCTCTCAACCATTTCGAGACTCCTCGCCATGTCTGTGATCTCATCCGGGACTCCAAACAACATTCGGTTACCAAATCACATAACTCATATAACAATATATCGTCAACGAACGTTAAGCGTGCGGACCCTACGGGTTCGAGAACTATGTAGACATGACCGAGGCACCTCTCCGGTCAATAACCAATAGTGAAACCTGGATGCCCATATTGGCTCCTACATATTCTACGAAGATCTTTATCGGTCGAACCGTTATGACAACATACACAATTCCCTTTGTCCATCGGTATGTTACTTGCCCGAGATTCGGTCGTCGGTATCTTCATACCTAGTTCAATCTCATTGCCGGCAAGTCTCTTTACTCGTTCCGTAATACATAACCTCGTGACTAACTCCTTAGTCGTTTGCTTGCAAGCTTATGATGTGTATTACCGAGAGGGCCCAGAGATACCTCTCCGATACTCGGAGTGACAAATCCTAATCTCGATCTATGCCAACTCAACAAACACCTTCGGAGATACCTATAGAACATCTTTATGATCACCCAGTTACGTTGTGACGTTTGTTAGAACACAAGGTATTCCTCCGGTATCCGGGAGTTGCATAATCTCATAGTTGAAGGAATATGTATTTGATATGAAGAGTGCAATAGCAATAAAACTGAACGATCATTATGCTAAGCTAACGGATGGGTCTTGTCCATCACATCATTCTCCTAATGATGTGATCCCGTTATCAAATGACAACACATGTCTATGGTTAGGAAACCTTAACCATCTTTGATCAACGAGCTAGTCTAGTAGAGGCTTACTAGGGACACGGTATTTGTTTATATATTCACACATGTATTTAGGTTTCTGATCAATACAATTGTAGCATGAATAATAAACCTTTATCATGAATAAGGAAATATAAAATAACAACTTTATTATTGCCTCTAGGGCATATTTCCTTCAAATACTTGGTGGATAAGAAGGATGGCAAAGTGAACAAAGGTATATTGGATATACATGTTATTGATATGTGCCTTACTAATGCTCGTAGTAGCGCCAGGGTATTTGATACTGGTTCGGTTGTTCATATTTGTAACTCGAAACAGGAGCTGCGGAATAAACGAAGATTGGCTAAGGACAAGGTGACGATGCGCATCGGGAATGGTTCCAAGGTCGATGTGATCACCGTCGGCACACTACCTCTACATCTACCTTCGGGATTAGTTTTAGACCTCAATAATTGTTATTTGGTGCCCGCGTTGAGCATGAACATTATATCTAGATCTTGTTTATTGCGAGACGGTTATTCATTTAAATCAGAGAATAATGGTTGTTCTATTTATATGATTAATATCTTTTATGGTCATGCACCCTTGATGAATGGTCTATTCTTGTTGAATCTCGATCGTAGTGATACACATATTCATAATATTGATGCCAAAAGATGCAAAGTTGATAATGATAGTGCAACATACTTATGGCACTGCCGTTTAGGTCATATTGGTGTAAAGCGCATGAAGAAACTCCATACGGATGGACTTTTGGAATCACTTCATTATGAATCATTTGATACTTGCGAACCATGCCTCATGGGCAAGATGACTAAAACTTTGTTCTCCAAAAAAATGGAGCGAGCTAATGACTTATTGGAAATAATACATATCGATGTATGCGGTCCGATGAGTGTTGAAGCACGCGGCGGGTATCGTTATTTTCTGACCTTCACAGATGATTTGAGTAGGTATGGGTATATCTACTTGATGAAACACAAGTCTGAAACATTTGAAAAGTTCAAAGAATTTCAGAGTGAAGTGGAGAATCATCGTAACAAGAAAATAAAGTTTCTACGATCTGATCGCGGAGGCGAATATTTGAGTTACGAGTTTGGCCTTCATTTAAAACAATGTGGAATTATTTCACATCTCATGCCACCTAGAACACCACAGCGTAATGGTGTGTCCGAACATCGTAACCGTACTTTATTGGATATGGTGCGTTCTATGATGTCTCTTACCGATTTACCACTATCGTTTTGGGGTTATGCATTAGAGACAGCCGCATTCACGTTAAATAGGGCACCGTCTAAATCCGTTGAGACGACACCGTATGAACTGTGGTTTTGCAAGAAACCTAAGCTGTCGTTTCTTAAAGTTTGGGGATGCGACGCTTATGTTAAAAGGCTTCAGCCTGATAAGCTCGAACCTAAATTGGAGAAGTGCGTCTTCATAGGATACCCTAAAGAAACTATTGGATACACCTTCTACGACAGATCCGAAGGCAAGATCTTTGTTGCTAAGAATGGATCCTTTCTAGAGAAGGAGTTTCTCTCGAAAGAAGTGAGTGGGAGGAAAGTAGAACTTGATGAGGTAATTGTACCTTCTCTCAAATTGGAAAGTAGCACATCACAGAAAACCGTTCCCATGATGCCTACACCAACTAGAGAGGAAGCTGATGATGATGATCATGAAACTTCAGATCAAGTTACTACTGAACCTCGTAGGTCGACCAGAGCACGATCCGCACCAGAATGGTATGGTAATCCTGTCCTGGAAGTTATGTTATTAGACCATGGCGAACCTACGAACTATGAAGAAGCTATGATGAGCCCAGATTCCGATAAATGGCTTGAGGCCTTGAAATCTGAGATATGATCCATGTATGAGAACAAAGTATGGACTTTGGTGGACTTGCCCCATGATCGGTAAGCCATAGAAAATAAATGGATCTTCAAGAAGAAGACTGACGCTGATGGTAATGTTACTGTCTACAAAGCTCGACTTGTCGTGAAAGGTTTTCAACAAGTTCAAGGGGTTGACTATGATGAGACCTTCTCACCCGTAGCAATGCTTAAGTCCGTCCAAATCATGTTAGCAATTGCCGCATTTTATAATTATGAATTCTGGCAAATGGATGTCAAAACTCCATTCCTTAATGGATTTCTTAAAGAAGAGTTGTATATGATGCAACCAGAAGGTTTTGTCGAACCTAAAGGTGCTAACAAAGTGTGCAAGCTCCAGCGATCCATCTATGGATTGGTTCAAGCATCTCGGAGTTGGAATATACGCTTTGATGAGGTGATCAAAGCATATGGTTTTATACAGACTTATGGTGAAGCCTGTATTTACAAGAAAGTGAGTAGGAGCTCTGTAGCATTTCTGATATTATATGTGGATGACATATTGTTGATAGGAAATGATATAGAATTTCTGGATAGCATAAAAGGATACTTGAATAAGAATTTTTCAATGAAAGACCTCGGTGAAGCTGCTTATATATTGGGCATCAAGATCTATAGGGATAGATCGAGACGCTTAATAGGACTTTCACAAAGCACATACCTTGACAAAGTTTTGAAGAAGTTCAAAATGGGTTAGTCAAAGAAAGGGTTCTTGCCTGTGTTACAAGGTGTGAAATTGAGTCAGACTCAAAGCCCGACCACTGCAGAAGATAGAGAGAAAATGAAAGTCATTCCCTATGCCTTAGCCATAGGTTCTATCATGTATACTATGCTGTGTACCAGACCTGATGTGTGCCTTGCCATAAGTTTGGCAGGGAGGTACCAAAGTAATCCAGGAGTGGATCACTGGACAGCAGTCAAGAACATACTGAAGTGCCTGAAAAGGACCAAGGATATGTTTCTCGTTTATGGAGGTGGCGAAGAGCTCATCGTAAATGGTTACATCGATGCTAGCTTCAACACAGATCCGGATGACTCTAAGTCACAAACCGGATACGTATTTTTGTTGAATGGTGGAGCTGTCAGTTGGTGCAGTTCCAAGCAGAGCATCGTGGCGGGATCTACGTGTGAAGCGGAGTACATAGCTGCTTCGGAAGCAGCACATGAAGGAGTCTGGATGAAGGAGTTCATATCCGATCTGGGTGTAATACCCAGTGCATCGGGTCCAATGAAAATCTTTTGTGACAACACTGGAGCAATTGCCTTGGCAAAGGAATCTAGGTTTCACAAGAGAACCAAACACATCAAGAGACGCTTCAACTCTATTCGTGAAAAGGTCAAGGATGGAGACATAGAGATTTGCAAAATACATACGGATCTGAATGTGGCAGACCCGTTGACTAAGCCTCTTTCGCGAGGAAAACATTATAAGCACCAAGACTCTATGGGTGTTAGATTCATTACAAAATAATCTAGATTATTGACTCTAGTGCAAGTGGGAGACTGAAGGAAATATGCCCTAGAGGCAATAATAAAGTTGTTATTTTATATTTCCTTATTCATGATAAAGATTTATTATTCATGCTAGAATTGTATTGATCGGAAACTTAAATACATGTGTGAATACATAAACAAATACCGTGTCCCTAGTAAGCCTCTACTAGACTAGCTCGTTGATCAAAGATGGTTAAGGTTTCCTAACCATAGGCATGTGTTGTCATTTGATAACGGGATCACATCATTAGGAGAATGATGTGATGGACAAGACCCATCCGTTAGCTTAGCATTTGATCGTTCAAGTTTATTGCTATTGCTTTCTTGATGTCAAATACATATTCCTTCGACTATGAGATTATGCAACTCACGGATACCGAAGGAATACCTTGTGTGCTATCAAACATCACAATGTAACTGGATGATCATAAAGATGCTCTACAGGTATCTCCGAAGGTGTTTGTTGAGTTGGCATAGATCGAGATTATGATTTTTCACTCAGAGTATTGGAGAGTTATCTCTGGGCCCTCTCAGTAATACACATCATAATAAGCCTTGCAAGCAAATGATTAATGAGTTAGTTATGAGATGATGTATTACGGAACGAGTAAAGAGACTTGCCGGTAATGAGATTGAACTAGGTATAAGGATACCGATGATCGAATCTCGGGCAAGTAACATACCGATGGACAAAGGGAATTACGTATGTTGTCATAAGGTTCAACCGATAAAGATCTTCGTAGAATATGTAGGAGCCAATATGGGCATCCAGGTTCCGCTATTGGTTATTGACCGGAGAGGTGTCTCGGTCATGTCTACATAGTTCTCGAACCCATAGGGTCCGCACGCTTAACGTTCGTTGACGATATAGTGTTATATGAGTTATATAGAATTGGTGACCGAATGTTGTTTGGAGTCCCGGATGAGATCACGGACATGTTGAGGAGCTCCGGAATGGTCCGGAGGTAAAGATTGATATATAGGACGATGATATTCGGACACCGGAAGAGTTTTGGAGTGCACCGGGTAGTCATCGGATCGCCGGAAGGGGTTTCGGACACCCCCGGGAGGTCTATGGGCTTAATGGGCCAAGGGGAGAGACACACCAGCCCACAAGGGGGCTGGCGCGCCCCTCTCCCTGGCCGGCCGGGCCTAGGGGAAGGAAAGGGGAGGGGTGGCCCCTCCTGCCTTTCCCTCCTCATGAGAGAAAGGAAAGGGGGGGCGTTACCTCCCCCTGCCTTCCTCCAGCACTCAAATAAGGAAGAGGGGCGCCGCTTGGGGAAGACCCCAAGTACGATTCGGCCTACTTGGGGCGCCTCCTGGCTGCTCCCCTCTTCCCCCCCACCTATATATATGTGGGAGGGGGCGCCACACATAACCACGACAATCTCTTAGCCGTGTGCGGCGCCCCCCTCCACAGTTTTGTCCCTCGGTCATATTTTCTAGTGCTTAGGTGAAGCCCTGCGGAGATAGCATCACCACCACCATCGCCATGCCTTCGTGCTGCCGGAACTCATCCACTACTTCGCCATCTTGCTGGATCAAGAAGGCGAGGACGTCACCGAGCTGAACGTGTGCTGAACGCGGAGGTGCCGTACGTTCGGTACTCGATTGGTTGGATCGCGAAGAAGTTCGACTACATCGACTGCGTTAAAAAAACGCTTCCGCTTATGATCAAGGTTTCGAGCCGGTGACGATGGAGATCAAGGTGTCTCGGTCATGTCTACATAGTTCTCGAACCCATAGGGTCCGCACACTTAACGTTCGTTGACGATATAGTGTTATATGAGTTATATAGAATTGGTGACCGAATGTTGTTTGGAGTCCCGGATAAGATCACGGACATGTCGAGGAGCTCCGGAATGGTCCGGAGGTAAAGATTGATATATAGGACGATGATATTCGGACACCGGAAGAGTTTTGGAGTGCACCGGCTAGTCATCGGATCGCCGGAAGGGGTTTCGGACACCCCCGGGAGGTCTATGGGCCTAATGGGCCAAGGGGAGAGACACACCAGCCCACAAGGGGGCTAGCGCGCCCCTCTCTCTGGCCGGTCGGCCCTAGGGGAAGGAAATGGGAGGGGTGTCCCCTCCTGCCTTTCCCTCCTCATGAGAGAAAGGAAAGGGGGGCGCCACCTCCCCCTGCCTTCCTCCTGCACTAAAATAAGGAGGGGGGGCGGCTTGGGGAAGACCCCAAGTAGGATTTGGCCTACTTGGGGCGCCTCCTGTCTGCTCCCCTCTTTCCCCCCACCTATATATATGTGGGAGGGGGCACCACACATAACCACGACAATCTCTTAGCCGTGTGCGGCGCCCCCCTCCACAGTTTCGTCCCTCGGTCATATTTTCGTAGTGCTTAGGCGAAGCCCTGCGGAGATAGCATCACCACCACCGTCACCACGCTGTCGTGCTGCCGGAACTCATCAACTACTTCGCCGTCTTGCTGGATCAAGAAGGTGAGGATGTCACAGAGCTGAACGTGTGCTGAACGCGGAGGTGCCATACGTTCGGTACTCGATTGGTTGGATCGCGAAGAATTTCGACTACATCAACCGCGTTAATAAAACGCTTCCGCTTACGGTCTACGAGGGTACGTAGACATACTCTCCCCTCTCGTTGCTATGCATCTCCATGGATAGATCTTGCGTGTGCATAGAATTTTTTTTGTTTTCCATGCAACGATCCCCAACACGATTGTCTTGAGGAGCCCTGTACTCCTTGCACTTAGCCCACCTAGCCCTCTGTCCAGCATCGCCGTCGGCCTGATTCATGGCCCAACATAGGATGTCGACAAACATAGCGCCCTTCACTGGGTCAGAAATCAGAGTCTTCCACTCATCCGTCGTCTCCTTCTTGATCACAACGTCTGCCTCCCTGTGCATGTCTTCGAAGCTGCTAAAGTTTAAGCACACTTTCGTGGTGTTCTCGAACTTGGTGCAGTCACCGAGCGAGCACCCGAGGAAGAAATCCCTCCATCCCATGCCCCAGGGGAAGGGGTTGGGGTTGGGGTTGGAGTTCATGACGATGGATAGGTGGAAGAGGAGTGAGAGACAGAAAGGGTTAACTGAGTGCGGTGGTGGGTAAGTAGTGAGCGTCAAGCTGGGTAAAAATAGGGGCTTTGGAAGATAGGTCTTAATGTCAATCAACCTTTGAACTTTGTGTTGTTCATAACACAGAACTTTGTGATGTTCATCATGCAAATTAACACGGATAACAAGGGTAAGGAGGTGGTGCCGCCCTTGGAGGTGGTGCCACACACGGCCGAGGAGGTGCCGCCCACAGATGATGACATGGTGGTAGAGGAGCCCCCCATGTTGGGAAACGTAGTAGAAAAAAATCACACCTACGCACACCCAAGACCAATATGAAGATGCATTACGGGTTGGGATCACGATCGTTACCATCACCGAGTTACAGCAGAAGAAGAACGTGTCGGTGTAGATCGTACTTGGAGTCCCTCGAACCGTCGATGGACGATCCTGTGAACCGCCCACGAACAATCCCTCAAACCGATGACCGAAAGCACGACCTCTCTACTTGGTTGCAAGCATGCAACCTTCACGATCTGGCAGCACTTCGCCGACCAAAGCTAATCATCACTGGAGAATTAGGGGGAGGAGATTAGGACCACATTGGGATTCTAATTACGAGGATTAGAGGATCTAGGTCTATAGCTAATTAGATCAACTAGAACTAAAACTAGAGGGAACTAGAGTAGGCTCCAAAACTTGTGTGTATCCATAGAGCAAAACCCCCTAGTATATATAGGTTGGAGGGGAGGGAGAGAGCAGCCACCAAGGAGGGAAGGCCCCTCCTTGGTGCACCAGCCTAGGGGGAGGAGTCCAACTCCTCCCCTAGTAGGATTTGGCCTCCCCTTATGGAAAGAGGGGGCGCCACCTCCACTTGGGCCCTTGTGGCCCAAGTTGCCTTCTCTGGTTTGGCCTGTTAAGGCCCGTTGATATTAAATTAAATTTAAAAGTGTTGTAATTATTTTCAGAGACTTTTATATATAATTTAACAGCCCCAAAAACATTTTCCACCTATATATTATTTATCGATAATACCTGGTATTGCCCGATACTCTCCGAAACCCTTCTGGTGACCCCGAAACGCTTCCGGATCTTCTCGAAACTATTTCGAATATTTATGAAACAATTCCACAAATATATTCTCATCACTCCCATCCTACTAACACTCAGCAGATCGTAATTGCCTTAAGCTTGTGACCCTATAGGTTCAGTAACTCATAGACAAGAACGAAACCCCTTCTTCAATGACCGATAGCGGAACCGTGGAGCTCCATATTGATCCATATGAGGACACGAATGATATTCAAGTGAACCTTTGGTTATCATATGATGTTCCCTTTGCTCGCAATACTTCACAAAATCCGGTATGCATCGGTATCCTCCTGAGTCAACACATGCTCACTATACCATTATCCTTGTTACCAGTTTTGTTCTTCTTTCTTGTTGTCATGTTCTGGCATCCCCGTGACGTAGTCACCTGTGTCTAGCCAGATGATGATGGATGCCATCACACCGAGAGGGCCCTAAGAATATCTCTCCATCGTCGGAGGAGCAAATCCCACTCTCGAGCTATCTAGTCCCTTGTCAAACTTTCCGATGAATCTGTAAGTTGTTGTTATGATCACCGTGTTATAGGTGACGTTTGAGCAACCCCAAAGTCCAACGTACGGTAAGAAGTGACTACGATACTCTAATGGTATAAGTAGCAAAATCACACGTTAACACTCCATGTTATTACAATTGATTATAGACGATATAAACTCAATTCATAACAGACAAGTTTGGGTCGATTCAATATGAATTTATTCCAACATCATAATCGAAATGTTGTTATAGGACTATCATTTACACTTAACGATATCCTAAGATCCAAAAGACATGATCACTGATGTCTGCTAGAACTACGTCGGTTTTTCCCCAGAGAGGGAGGGATGATGCAGCACAGCGACGGTAGGTATTTCCCTCAATGATGAGACCAAGGTTATCGAACCAGTAGGAGAACCACGCAACACCACGTAAACAGCTCCTGCACACAAAGAACAAATACTTGCAACCCGACGTGTTAAAGGGGTTGTCAATCCCTTTCGGGTAACGAGATAGATAAAATTGTAGTAGATTGAAAGATGCAAATAAAATTCAGCGAGGTATTTTTGGGTTTTTAGATAAATAGATCTGAAAATAAAAGTTGCAAATAAATAAAAGAGCGAATAGCAAAATAGATCTTGAAGACAAATATATTAAAGAAGAGACCCGGGGGCCGTAGTTTTCACTAGTGGCTTCTCTCGAGAAAAATAGCAAACGGTGGAAACAAATTACTGTTGGGCAATTGATAGAACTTCAAATACTCATGACGATATCCAGGCAATGATCATTATATAGGCATCACGTCCAAGATTAGTAGACCGACTCCTGCCTGCATCTACTACTATTACTCCACACATCGACCGCTATCCAGCATGCATCTAGTGTATTAAGTTCAAGGAGAAACGGAGAAATGCAATAAGAATGATGACATGATGTAGACAAGATCTATTTATGTAGAAATAGACCCCATCTTGTTATCCTTAATGGCAACGATACATACGTGTCGTTTCCCTTTCTGTCACTGGGATCAAGCACCGTAAGATCAAACCCATCACAAAGCACCTCTTCCCATTGCAAGATAAATAGATCAAGTTGGCCAAACAAAACCCAAATATCGGAGAAGAAATACGAGGCTATAAGCAATCATGCATATAAGAGATCAAAGAAGACTCAAATAACTTTCATGGATAAAAAGATAGATCTGATCATAAACTCAAAGTTCATCGGATCCCAACAAACACACTGCAAAAAAGAGTTACATCATATGGATGTCCAAGAGACCATTGTATTGAGAATCAAACGAGAGAGAGAAAGCCATCTAGCTACTAACTACGGACCCGAAGCTCTACAATGAACTACTCACGCATCATCGGAGAGGCACCAATGAGGATGATGAACCCCTCCGTGATGGTGTCTAGATTGGATCTGGTGGTTCTGGAACTTGCGGTGGCTGGAATTGATTTTCATCGACTCTCCTAGGGTTTCTGGAATATTGGGGTATTTATAGAGCAAAGAGGCGGTGCGGGAGGCGGCCGAGGTGGGCACAACCCACCTGGGCGCGCCAGGGCCTCCAGGCACGCCCTGGTGGGTTGTGCTCCCCTCGGAGCACCCCCCAGGTGCTTCTCCGGCCCACTGGATGTCTTCTGGTCCAAAAAAAAATCCACAAAAAGTTTCGCTGCGTTTGGACTCCGTTTGGTATTGATTTCCTGCGATGTAAAAAACATGCAGAAAACAGCAACTGGCACTGGGCACTATGTCAATAGGTTAGTACCAAAAAATGATATAAAATGATTGTAAAACATCCAAGAATGATAATATAACAGCATGAAACAATAAAAAATTATAGATACGTTGGAGACGTATCAGCATCCCCAAGCTTAATTCTTGCTCGTCCTCGAGTAGGTAAATGATAAAAACAGAATTTTTGATGTGGAATGCTGCCTAACCTGTTCATCACATATTCATTTCTTAATAGCATGGACATTTGGACTTTTATATGGTTCAAAGCAATAGTCTAGTTTTGACATGATAACTTAAATACTCAAGCATATCAACAAGCAACCATGTCTTTCAAAATATCAACGCTAAAGCAAGTTATCCCTAGCCCGTCATGCTCAATCATTGATCTATTCATGAAACACACTCGAATATTAGCTACACCCAATGCTCAAGTACGATCATAGTGCCCCTTAGTTGGTGCTTTATAAGAGAAGATGGAGACTCAAATTTAAAATAAAAATTGCATAAAGTAAAGAAAGGCCCTTCGCGGAGGGAAGTAGGGATTTGTAGAGGTGCCAGAGCTCAAAGCTTAAATTGAGAGATAAAAACATTTTGAGAGGCATACTTTTCCCACCAACAAAAATGACTTAGAGCTCCCAACACTTTCCATGCTAGATATATCATAGGCGGTTCCCAAACATAAAATAAAGTTTATTCCTTTTTCCACCATTTCTTTCACTTTCCATGGCTAGCCGTATACACGGGTGCCCTCCATACTGTGACGCCCCCGGCCCGATCGTGCACTATTCATACACGCAAATGCACACGATCAAGCCTAAGGACTCACGGGAAGATATCACAACACAACTCTAAAACACAAATAAAGTCATACAAGCTTTATATTACAAGCCAGGGCCTCGAGGGCTCGAATACATAAGCTTGCGAACAAGCGTCAGCGGAAGCATCAGATATCTGAGTACAGATATAAAAGAAAGTACAGAAAGGCCTTTAGAAAGGCGGGGCAAAATAAAACACTACGATCGAAAGGCGAAGGCCTCCTGCCTGGGACCCTCCGATCCTACTCCTGGTCGTCAGTCAACTCGTAGTAGTATCCATCCTCTGGGTAGTAGTAGTAACGATCGTCGGGGCATCTGTCTCAGGGGGCTCCGTCCTCTGGTCACGTCAAACTGATATGGGGAGAGAAAGGAAAACAAAGCAACCGTGAGTACTCTGAAGTACTCAGCAAGCAAGGATCTACACTACATATGCAACATTATCAAGGGGAGGCTGTATATGTGGACTGGGCTGCAGAAATGCCAGAATAGAGAGAAGGCCTAGTCCTATCGAAGACTAGCATCTTCAGCGGTCTTGCAGCAGTAGAAGAGAGTAGAACAATACCATATAATGTAGCAGTAATAATATCAACCTCATCCTGAGATCCTTTCTCGACTCCCTGCGAGAAAGCAATCCCAGAGCCATAACGTCTTCAAACCTCGTCCTGAGATCCCTTCTCGACTCCCTGCGAGAAGCAATCCCAGAGCCATATATACAGGTCTCATCACAGGTATCCAGTTCTAAATTGTATCAATCAGGATACAACTCCGAGTGTCCTTTACCGTAGGACCGGCTATCGATAGAAGTGTTCTTCCCTGCAGGGGTGCACCAACTTACCCAACACGCTCGATTAACTTCGGCCGGACACACTTTCCTGGGTCATGCCCGGCCTCGGCCAAACGACACATCGCAACCCTACCTACAACTCCGCAGAGAGGTCCCCGCCGGTCTACATCCTAAGCGCAAGGGGGTCTTGGCCATCGCCCCTCGCCCTCCGGGTCGTTGCGTACATGTCCCAGATCCAAGCACCACCGAAATGGCGCCAATCACTCCATGCCGCACTGCTGAACTGGACGTCTGACAGAGCTTTCGGCTGATGCATACGATGCAGAACGCCCATACTATGCCCACGTGATGGTTAGTGCTATCAGGCCAGAGGCCTGCTCGGATCAAATATCCAAATCGTTAGGACTAGGGCTTGCGGAAACGAGCAGAGACTCACGAAAGATGTGACCCCGTCGCCCCGTCTCGAGGACTTGCGGCAAGGGTTAAGAATGCCCGGCCGCGCCTCGTATTCACCACTCGGGCACCGCACTGGCAACCCGCCTCCACATCACACGCGGGTACCCCTCAGGGTCGACCCGCCTTTCCAAGTAACATTGTAAAGTCCAAGTATCCGTGTGTCCATAACATCAGGGAATCCGAGGTATCACCCTCATTGAATTCCCACTCGATGTATCCGTCAAGGTGAACTAGGAGGAATCACCCTCACTGGGTCCACACTTGAGGTGTTGTACGACAGCGTCGTTATCGGAAGCGGTGAAGGAGGAATCACCCTCGATGACCACGACCGAATAGCTACTCTACAGAGTTAACATCAGAAGTGCTACAAGAGGTTTCACCCTCGGCACTCGATAGTAACGTTGCAGTGTCGTTACAACTAAGGGGGGTGATGTGCGGTGTCGGGGCCTGGTCTTCAATCCCGTTGATCGGGTCTTCTGACGATCCAGCGCGGCAGTCGGGATAAGTGGGGTCACTGATAGGTCTCTACCCAGCCTAGACTAAACAGTTTAGGATATGTAGGTAATTATCAACAGCAGGTTACAATGAACAGGCTATGCATCAGAATAGGTAAAGCAGTAGTAGCAGCAATTCTAATGCAAGCATGGGAAATAGAATGGGCGATATCGGGATGATCAAAAGGGGGGGGCTTGCCTGGTTGCTCGGCGGCAAGGGCAAGGTTGTCAATGCTGTCTTCGGTCTTCGGAGCTGCGTCGGGATCTATCGAGAGAGAAGAGGGGGAGGAAACAGTATAAATATAGAGCAAACATGAGCAACGCAAAGTACGGCATGACAATATGCAGTGCCGGGTGTGTCCTAACGTATGGTTGCACGTCACCGAGGAAGGAGGAATCCATCCGGGAATGTTTTCCCGGTTCCGGACATTTGTCAGACAGATGACCGGAGAGGAACGGTTGCATGTTCGGATAGTTAGGGACGTGCGACGGACGAACGGACCGCGCTTTCGGATTCGTCTTGTCGTTCTGAGCAACTTTCATGTACAAAGTTTTTCGATCTGAGTTACGGATTATTTTATATGATTTTCTAAAGTTTTTATTAATTTCTGGAATTTATTCAATTATTTAAAATAAACATTATCCGAAACAGTGTTATGCTGACGTCAGCATGACGTCAGCATGACATCAGCATGACATCAGCAGTCTGTTAAGATTAATTAGGGTTTAATTAAGTTAATCACAGATTAATTAGTTAGTTTAATTAAACAGAGTTAATTAGGTTAATTATATAATTAATTATCTATTTCTTTTAATTCTTTTTTTTTTATTCCAGGGCAGGCCCCACATGGCAGTGGCCCGGGGCGGACACGTCCGCGGCCAGGCCCATTCGGGGCCGGACAGGTCCGGCCAATGGAGCGGGTCAACACGCACCCGCGCGGCGACGCGGCTACGGGCGCGCGCCGGCGCGGGGAGTGGCGAGGCGACGCCGAGTGGCGCGCGGGCGCAGGCGGCAAGCTGGGCTCGGCGGCAGCTGGCGAGCAGCGGCGTGCGCGGGCGGCGAGCAGCTCGCGGAGCAGCAGTAGCAGCGCGGGCGGTGGCGCAAGACAGCGGCAGCAGCGAGGCTGCGCGGGCGAGGCGTGCGGCGAGCGAGGCGAGCACAGAGGGACGCGGGGGGGCACGAAGTGGCGCAGCGAGCGCGGCCATCGGCGTGGGCGGGCGAGCCAGGGCGCAGCCGGAGTGCGGCGACCGGGACGGGCGACGGGGACGGGGAGAGAGAGGGAGGCGGCGGCGGGGCTCACATTCGTTGCCGGGGTTCGGGGGCCGGCGAGGCTCGGGGTAGCCGTTGAGGGGGAGGACGAGGAGGCGGCGGGGTTCGGCGGTCCAGCGAGGGAGGGCAGCGACGGCGACGAGGGAGGCGGCGAGCGCAGGCTCCGGGGAGGAGGCGAGGCGTCGGCGGCTGGCGGTCCGACGAGGTGGCGAAGGGGCGCCGGCTTGGTGGCGTCGAACGGCGACGGGGAGCGGGGCGGCGCGGTCGCCGGGGTCGCCGCCCCTCGATCTGGATCGGGTCGGGGGAAGCAGAGGAGCGAGGGAAGAGTGCGGGGTGGGCTAGGGTTTGCTGGCCTCCAGGGGGAGGCCATATAGGGAGGGAGTGGGCCGGCCGGCTGGGCCTTGGCCCAGTTGGGCCGGGGGGGGGGGCTTTTCCTTTTTCTTTTCTTTTCTCTTTTTATTTATCCATACCCCTGTTTTGTAAATAGTTAGGGCTCAAATTGAATTTTGTAAAACATGTGACCTGGTCCATAAATACCAGTGCTTTATTTCCTAACACCTAAAATTAGTTTGGGCAAAACATCATTTCATACTTAAATTAGATTTAATAAATGGTTATTAAATATTGTTTTTAGTCGCTGTTTGAAGATGTTTGAGTCACTTACCCAACTCCAATGATGTTGGTTTCAATTTTAGAATTGTCTCTGATTTATTTGCTATTTAATGAACAATTTAGTTTCTATGTTGGACAACTTTTATTTTCCACTTTCATTTAAATTTGAACTTTGACTTAGGAGTTGAAAAGCAATATGATGTTAAAGATGACTATGCATTGTTAATCACGATGACATGGCATAATCAAAAGGGTGATTACTGTAGTTAACCACTGGGGGTGTTACACATACCAACACTTTTCAAGGAATTTATTATTTGACAACATAAAGTAAATTCATTTTTCATTTCGGGACTGGGCATCCCTAATACCTTTGCCGTACTCTCGTGCAATGACAAGTGGATAAACACTCATCGTGAGAATAACACATCTAGCATGGAAAATATCGGCCACCCCTCACCGCCTCGCGAGCGGTACGAGCACACAAAAGAGAAATTTATTTTGAAAATTAGAGATGGCACATACAAATTTGCTTAGAATGGCGCGGAAATACCGCATATAGGCAGGTATAGTGGACTCATATGGCAAAACTGGTTTAAAGGGTTTTGGATGCACAAGTAGTGATCATACTTAGTGCAAATGAAGGCTAGCAAAAAGATTGAGAAGCGCCCAACCAAGAAACGAATAATCTCGTAAGTAAGCATTAAGCATAAGTAACACCGAATAATGCACCATAAGTAAGATATAATCTCATTGCATAACTATTGACTTTCATACTTGCATAGGGAATCACAAACCTTAACACCAATATTCTTACTAAAGCACAATTACTCACCAACATGGCTCACATATTATATCGTCATATCTCAAAACTATTACTAAGAATCAAGTTTATTTTGTCCAATGATCTTCATGAAAGTTTTTATTATATCCTTCTTGGATATCTATCACTTTGGGACTAGTTTCATATGTTGCTTTTAATAAGCTCAAACAAATATAAGTGAAGAACATGAGCATAATATTTCTTTCTCTCAAATTAATCTAAGTGAATCAAGAGAGAATTTCTTCAAAAATAACAAAGCACACCGTGCTCAAAAAGATATAAGTGAAGCACTAGAGCAATTCCAAGGCTCTAAAAATTTAAGTGAGGCATAGGAGCAAGCATAGCATAATTTTTGGCTCTCTCAAAAAGGTGTGTCCAGCAAGGATTCAAGACTTAAAATAAAAAGCAAAACAAGCAAAGACTCATATCATACAAGACGCTCCAAGCAAAACTCATAATATGTGACAAATAAAAATATAGTCCAAGTAAAATACCGATGGTCGTTAGAAGAAAGAGGGGATGCCACTCGGGGGCATCCCCAAGCTTAGTTGCTTGATACTTCTTGAATATTACCTTGGGGTACCTCGGGCATCCCCAAGCTTAGCCTTTTGCTAATCCTTATTCCTTCATCCATCGTAATCTCACCCAAAACTTGAAAACTTCAATCACACAAAACTCAACAAAACCTTCGTGAGATCCGTTAGTATAAGAAAACCAATCTTTACTTTAAGTACTGTAGAAAACCCATTCAAATTTTGTTCTTGCATTATATCTACTGTATTCTAACTTTTCTATGGCAAAAACTCTTCAAAGGAAACCATAGATTCATCAAAATAAGCACACAATGCAAAGAAAACAGAATCTGTCAAAAACAGAACAGTCTGCAAAGATACGAATTGTTCTCATATTTCTGTAAAAAAATTCTGAAAAATTAGGACAACAGATGCAATTTGTATATAAATCTTGTGTAAAAAATTCAGAATTTTTCGTCTATGCTGTGAATTTTCAAAATTGTTTTACTGGACGCAAAAGTTTCTGTTTTCCAACAAGATCAAATCAAGTATCACCCAAATCATCCCAAAGGCTTTGCTTGGCACAAACACTAATTTAAAGCACAAAAACACATCTAATCAGAGGCATAATTGGGTATTTTATTGAAAACAGCAAGAAAACCAAAAAGCAAAAAGATACAAGTTGGGTTGCCTCCCAACGAGCGCTATCGTTTTACGCCCCTAGCTAGGCATAACGCAAAAGATCTACGTATTGTCATCTTTGTCCTCCAACTCCTCTATCAAACACTTAGAATTCTTCAAGGATTTAGCATATAAATTCTCAACGACAATACTTCTAGGCACGAGATTGAAAAATTCATTCTTGCAAAAAGGGTCTCTTATCACTTCAATAAAATCGGGATGGATACTAATCATCTTAAGATCTCCTTTATCATTGCTAGAAGTTGCACCCTTGTTTTTCATAACTTGGGTAGTCTTGCCAAATTTTACGGGAGTTTTGGCGGAAGCAAAAGCCGTACTTAGATTACTAAAGATTTCTTTCAGTTTATCAATCCGAGACGGGCTTTCTTCAATTCTTTCATGAATCACGGTCCCCTTTTCTTTTAACAACTTAAAAACTTCCCCCGCTTTTGACCCAAATTTAGTAGCAAAATTATGCATCTTTTTATCCAAGTTTTCAATATGTTCTTCGGTAAGCATTTTCTTTTCAATAGCATCTAGTCTTTCCATAACATGCTCGAGAGTCAAAGTTGTTTCATTAATCATAAGCGGTGGTGAACCCACTAAATTTCCCATAGCATTAAAAGCATCAAGAGAGGGACACATCAAGAAATTTCCACCGGTAATCGTATCAAGGACGAATCTATACCAAGTGGTGATGCCCACATAAAAACAGCGAAGAAGAACAACAGTAGATTGCTTACGGATAGATCTATTATGAGCATTGCAAATCCTATACCAAGCATCTTTTAAATTCTCCCCTCCCCTTTGTTTAAAGTTAAGAACCTCTTTCTTGGGGGTGTACGCAATAGAGGAAGAACTATCCATAACGACAAAAAGTAGTCAACAAGATTGCACACAAAAACAGATCTGACGAGAAAATGGCGAATGAAAAAGAGGGCGAATAAAACGGCAAATTTTTCTGAAGTGGGGGAGAGGAAAACGAGAGGCAAATGGCAAATAATGTAATTGCAAGGAGATGAGATTTGTGATTAGGAACCTGGTTGATGTTGATGATGTCTCCCCGGCAATGGCGCCAGAAACTCCTCTTGATGTCTGCTAGAACTACGTCGGTTTTTCCCCAGAGAGGGAGGGATGATGCAGCACAGCGACGGTAGGTATTTCCCTCAGTGATGAGACCAAGGTTATCGAACCAGTAGGAGAACCACGCAACACCACGTAAACAGCTCCTGCACACAAAGAACAAATACTTGCAACCCGACGTGTTAAAGGGGTTGTCAATCCCTTTCGGGTAACGAGATAGATAAAATTGTAGTAGATTGAAAGATGCAAATAAAATTCAGCGAGGTATTTTTGGGTTTTTAGATAAATATATCTAAAAATAAAAGTTGCAAACAAATAAAAGAGCGAATAGCAAAATAGATCTTGAAGGCAAATATATTAAAGAAGAGACCCGGGGGCCGTAGTTTTCACTAGTGGCTTGTCTCGAGAAAAATAGCAAACGGTGGAAACAAATTACTGTTGGGCAATTGATAGAACTTCAAATACTCATGACGATATCCAGGCAATGATCATTATATAGGCATCACGTCCAAGATTAGTAGACCGACTCCTGCCTGCATCTACTACTATTACTCCACACATCGACCGCTATCCAGCATGCATCTAGTGTATTAAGTTCATGGAGAAATGGAGTAATGCAATATGAACGATGACATGATGTAGACAAGATCTATTTATGTAGAAATAGACCCCATCTTGTTATCCTTAATGGCAACGATACATACGTGTCATTACCCTTTCTGTCATTGGGATCAAGCACCGTAAGATCGAACCCATCACAAAGCACCTCTTCCCATTGCAAGATAGATAGATCAAGTTGGCCAAACAAAACCCAAATATCGGAGAAGAAATACGAGGCTATAAGCAATCATGCATATAAGAGACCAAAGAAGACTCAAATAACTTTCATGGATAAAAAGATAGATCTGATCATAAACTCAAAGTTCATCGGATCCCAACAAATACACCGCAAAAAAGAGTTACATCATATGGATGTCCAAGAGACCATTGTATTGAGAATCAAACGAGAGAGAGAAAGCCATCTAGCTACTAACTATGGACCCGAAGCTCTACAATGAACTACTCACGCATCATCGGAGAGGCACCAATGAGGATGATGTACCCCTCCGTGATGGTGTCTATATTGGATCTGGTGGTTCTGGAACTTGCGGTGGCTGGAATTGATTTTCGTCGACTCTCCTAGGGTTTCTGGAATATTGAGGTATTTATAGAGCAAAGAGGCGGTGCGGGAGGCGGCCGAGGTGGGCACAACCCACCTGGGCGCGCCTGGGCCTCCAGGCACGCCCTGGTGGGTTGTGCTCCCCTCGGAGCACCCCCCAGGTGCTTCTCAAGCCCACTAGATGTCTTCTGGTCCAAAAAAAATCCACAAAAAGTTTCGCTGTGTTTGGACTCCGTTTGGTATTGATTTCCTGCGATGTAAAAAACATGCAGAAAACAGCAACTGGCACTGGGCACTATGTCAGTAGGTTAGTACCAAAAAATGATATAAAATAATTATAAAATGATTGTAAAACATCCAAAAATGATAATATAACAGCATGAAACAATAAAAAATTATAGATACGTTGGAGACGTATCAATCACCAACAACACTTAAGCTAGTCCTAGAGGCAAGACTAGGAACCTTTTATTTAACCGTTTATCATTCCATACGTGCATATGAGTTTTCCACTGAATCACATATTTCAGGATCATAGCAGTTATAGCATAGTATAATAAACTCTTTAATTATGAATTTGGAAATAATAATACAAATATTATTGCTTATAGGGCATATTTCCAACACCCCAGCGGCAAAGCATCGGAACTACGGGCACTACCATGCATGAGGAGGGTGGTCCAACTCACTTCTGCAAGGTCAACCTTGCCCCCGAAAGCTCGAGTCCATACCAATGCCACTGGACTTCACAAAGCATTTCCCGGCCGTGCCGACGGAGTTCAAGATAAAGACAAATACCGGATGCGCATGGAGGGTCACTGTGAAGCTGATGAACGACAAAGTCACCCTCGATTAGGGCTGGACCACCTTCGCCGCCATCTATCAGATCAAGATCGGGTACATGGTGACCTTCAAGTTGCTGACTGCCGACACGCTCAAGGTCATCATCTTCAACGATGACGACATTGAAGTGGTGACCAAGTGCGGGAGGCACGATGACGCCTTCGTCGTGAACGTCTAGGATGGTTTGGTTATTAGTTTAATGTCGTACTCGCTTGGTTAAGAACTACTTCATTTAAGTGTCATACTATCGTCAAAACTGCTAGGTTTGGTTTAAAACTAGCGTCAAGACTGCTATCGATTTGTGTGTCTTCCGTTTTCTTTCTGCCTGCCTAGTGTGCTGATAATCTCACCACCTCGATGAGTAGATTATCAGACAACATGTGTTGCATGTAACCAAACGCCATGGCTTGTGTTTCCACCTAAACAAGCGGGCAACCAAACAACGTACCTTTTATTTCGCCCCAGGCAAGCTAGAGGGTATGCAGGCAACCAAACTACATGTAGATGTTGGCTTTATGCCTGTTTTCCTCAGCCAGTCTCAACTGAGTGAAGAATGCAATGCAGGCAAAGTTGCAAGGGCAACTAAACACACCCTACATGTCATAAGCACATGGCACGTGTGGCAAGCCACGTTAAATTTTCTTAAAAATATATAAGTAGGTGGAGTAGTTTGTACTCATAGAGACTTGTAGGCTCTAGGCCAAAGTTAAATCCAAAGTTTCATGTTAATAGCGAGGCGGAGCCATAGTGCCCCTGGTTAAGAAATCAAGACGTGTTAATATCCAAGAAATCAAACGACCAAAATGCTCTATTTCTAGCCGTGACAGCAAAAGTGAAAACGGAGGCACATATATTAGAGCAACTGTAGCAGATGTACCGCATCGGTTTGATCATCATAGTAATTTTCCTTGACGATGATGGTTGAAATGAGCGCTCTAGTAGAATCATCATACATCTCTCAGTGTACATAATTTTTGGAGGCGCTCTAAATCAAGGTCGTGAGCCTTCATTTTTAGAATTTTTAGAAGTTGAGGGCGTTAATATGGAACGGCCTACAGACGCAACCACTCGTGTGGGAGGGAAGTTCCAGCCCGGCCTTTTCCTCCCGTGCTTCCTTGCTTTCCGAGACCATGCGAATGGGGCGGCCGCATCTCTCATTGAGAAACACCCTTTAATGGCCGCAGCTCTTCCGGCGCGGGGCTACTGCCGGTGAAGAGGGAGAGGGAGTCCGGTGACCTCCCCGCCGTCAAGATCGAGCCGAGGGAGGAGCGCCCACGCGGCCGCGGCATCATCGGGCCGGAGGACTACCTCATCGGGCCAGACGCGGACGCCTTCGAGGCGGCGCTCACCGAGCGCACTGCGCGAGCAGCAGGAGGAGGACGCGCGTCACCGGCGGGACGACGAGCTCAGCGACCTCCTCTTCGAGCAGGCGCTCGCCGCCGATCGCGAGCTCCATGAAAAGCTGGCCACATGGCGCTGCGAGGAGGAGGAGCAGGACAAGAAATGCGTCGATCTTGTCTCCTCCGACTCCGACGGCGATGAGTGAGCGCTGCCGCCGCACCCGGAGAGCTCCGGTGAGCTCAGATTTTGCTTAGTTATTAGGATACGGCGGTGTGGCATTGTAGAATAATGTACTGATAATCGATCTATGTACCCATGATCAAACTATGAATATGCTATGTGTTCTTCAATTTCGCTCGCGAATGATTTGTTTTGAAATCTACGGTTCCAAATACGGGGTCTGTTCGGCCGCAGCAGAAATGACCCCTCAAACCCCTGCTTTCCCGGCCATTATACTGCGTTTACAGTTCGCGGGTATAAGGGGTATGCTAGAGTTGCTCTAATAGAGTGGTTGCAAAGAGAACCAATGATACTTTTTCCGGTGTGATAGCCAGAGAAAAGGAGAGGTAAATATACTGAAAATGTCTAAACTTAGGCTCGATTGTCATTTTGGAACCCAAAATTGTGAAACACACGTCTTTTGTGCCCAAACTTATCTAGACGTTCAAATACAGTGCTCCTCCTGCATACGGCCAAATGTGGTGCTCGCCTGGCTCGTCGGTGGCCCACTGTCAGGCTGATTGGGCAAGGCAGTGTGGCAGCACCCCCACGCCCTCCCTGTGGTATCTCCCTACGACGTGTGGGTCCTACTTGTCAGCTAACAATGCAATGTAGGATTATCTCTCGAGGTACTTTTAGAAAATGCAAATTGTATTTATTTTTATTATACTTTTCAAAAAGTATGTGAGCTTAGATGGATAGCGTGAGAAGCCCGTTGAGCACATGGGGGCCTGACTTAATTTACATTTCGAAGTGCATAGCTTGCTTCAGTATCCAACAAACCGAGCAACCATGATCCGTGGCACTTTTTTTTGCGGGACCATGATGCTCGATGACAGCACATGCGGCCAAGAAAAAAAAAGGTTTCTGTAATAACAATAGTAAATAGATAAAAAATACCGACCCATTCAAAGAACCAAGTACGTACAGGTCATAACCACATGGCACGGCACATGTGGTAAGCCATCTTCTTAAAATTTTGAAAATCACAAATCAGAGGTATGGTGGGTAGCCATGCTCATGTTGCCAGAGAGGCGAAGCCACATGGCGACTTGCTGAAGAGACCAAACTTTTGTGCCAAATATCCGATAAATCAAGCAACCAAAATGCTCTTAGTTTTTACAACGGCAGCAAAGGTCGCGGGATATAACCGAACTGGTTCAAGTATTTTCTCCCCAACTCCAACTGGTAGGCGACCGTAGCACCGAAAAATAAATCGGCCGACCATAGGTTGGTTGCAGCTCACGATTAATAGAGAGTGGTTGTGAGCAGACAGAGCCAACCACACGATGCCAGGATACTTTTCTCTGGAGGAAAAGATGGCGTTCACTCGTCGATGGATAGAGGCGTGCAGGGCCCATGGTTGATGGTAGTACCTTCTTCTTCTTCCAGGACGAGAGGAGCACGATTGCATAAACGGATACGTCTACCAAACAAGGCAACACTTTTTTTTCTTTTTTTTTGAGGTAGGCAACAACCCTTTGAATCAGATCAACTTGTTCGGTTCTCAAAAAAAAAAAAAAGATCAGCCTTGTTCGTGGTTATATAACTTGAAAAAAAGAAAAGAAAACTGCCCGTTTTTTTCCGAGGGAGAAAACATGCGTGCGGCACTTCTTTCATTGATTCATTCAGCCCTCAAATGAGGAAGGAACACGGTCCAGAGGAGCATTCCGGTCGAGAACGCTGCGGTCGCCGGGGAAAAATATATACCCATCGTGTTCAATTTGTTGATGCAGACGTGTACGGCACACACAGGCTTGGCGTAGCGAGCTCGTCAGATGTGCTACGCAACAACTCATCATGACTCCATCGGGGAAAAGCAACAGCTCACCATGACTCCATCATGAATGAATTCATGATAAATCACGGGGCGACGTCCTGTGATGGTCCGGCTGCTGTAACAAAATCTACGGCGGGACCAAATCCGGTCCCTCAAACTTTCACGAACGTGATCAGACACGTCCACAAGCACTGACGGTCATACCTCATACTTTGTGCTATGCATCTGATTCTCTTTTATTTCACCTCTTAGATTCATATAAACCACATAAAAGAAATTCTACGTACTATGCACATCACGCCAGCCTAACTACTTCGTCGCCGGAGATGTCCCCGACGTCGGTGTCGGGTGTCGGGTAGATGGACGCGTAGAAGGGTTTCGGCTCCTTCTCCTTCTCATCCATATACGCGAGCATCTCGTCGACTTCCGCGGCGTGCACCACCATCGCCTCCTGCAGACGACGGCGGTTGGCCTTCGCCTTCGACTCCGACATGAGGGAATCGAGAATCGCCTGCTGCTCCGCCTACAGATCCGCGTTCCCAGCGTCCCCCACATCCTCTTCCTCCTCCAGCTACACGTCCTTCCCGTCCTCCTCCTCCAGATCCACCGCGTCCGGAGGTAACCCCGTGCCCGGATCTACCGAAGGAGCTGTAGCCGGCGCTCCGGCGTTAGATATCTACTGAGCTCATCGTCAGCCCGACGTTGCCGACACGCCCGGTCGCATCCGGGCCTTCTCATATCCGTCCCATATTTAGGTTGGATATGAGGGGTGCCAGTTAGCCCGAGCGTTTGAGGCGTCCGTCTGAATCGTTTTTTATCCGTAACTAACCGTCCGTCGGGTGTTTGAGGCGGGTTTGGAATGTCCGGCTGTACATGTTGTGACTCTGACAACGTGTTTGTTTCACGGGAGTTTGTATAGGGGAATGGGAGTTAGTGCGTTGCAGGACTTTAAATCCCTTGTATGGTTGGAGGACATGGGAATTAAAGAAGGTAGGGGAAAGGGAATTAAGGGGTCCAACACCCCCGTATCTCTTCCCTTGTGGGGGGCTGGTAATTGAGCTGGGGAATGGGAGGTGAGAAAATTGTTTGTTGTCCATGCCCCGCAATCAAAGAAACTAATTAATTCCCTCTTAAATTCCCACAAACTATCCTCACTCATACCAAACGTGGGCATGGGACTAATAAACCACTTCCCAAGTTTAATCCCTCAACCAACTCCCTCTCATAAATTCCCAATCCTTTTCCCTTAGACAACCAAACACGCTGTGAGAGTTTTACCAGGCGGCCGCTTTTGGGCGGTCAACTAGTACTACCGTACCGTCGGTCTGAGGCAGCAGATCAGGATCCAGAAAGCCAAGGAGAAAAAGAAGGAAAAAGAAAGCAAGAAGCAACATGCTCTCACGTACGGAAAACTGATAGTATACTACTACCTGCCTGCCTATCAAATCTGAACGCTGTGGTGGTGGAATAAACATTCTACCAGACGCGCAGTGTGGTGTGTGTGTGTGTCCAGCGAGTCGGGTCAGCGGTTGTTGCAGCGCACGCACGTCACCGACGGATCCCATCGGCGGCGGCCCCGGGTCTTCCGCTGCTTGGTGGTGGTGGTGGAATGGACGTACGTCGTCTTCCGCTGGCCGCACCGCACCGCACCCCCGCGTTTGAACCGGTCCGGTCCGGTCCATGCCTTTGGCGCTGCTGCACGCGCGGCACGACCGGAGGATGGATACGAGTCGGTCACTGGGAGCGTGTTTGATACATAGACTGCATCCCCAAACAGACCGAATGGACGCATAACAAAACCATGTTTTGTTTTTCTACTAGTAAGCGTGCACGTGCAACGCACGTATAGACAAATGTACATTGTATCAGACATCCAGAAAATTTGAAATATTATTCTTCGTGAGTCAGTATGCTTTTTTTTAAAGGTGAATCAGTATGCCTCTTTAATCCAAATATCATATCATCTTTCATATATGTTGCATCAATTATATATTCTCTTGCAAAAATACACACTTTTCCAATATATAGTTCCCCAAATACATTAATCTCCTACAAGTGAATTCTGGTGAAGTTCGTGTGCCAGTAGGCGTCAGCGGAGGTGAACACCGAGCTGGTGGGGCGTAGGGCGGCGGAAGGGGTCAATTCATGCCGGCGAGCCTGGTGCAGGGCCAGCATGACCTGCTGCAGATCGCCACCGCCGAGGGGATCACCGTCGTCCACACCACGGCGTCCGCCACCGCCATCGTCGAAGCGGCCATTTCTTATTTCTCAATCCAGTTTCATGGCTTTGTACACTGGACAGACATTTATTCAGACCACATTCATGATCTCATCCATATAATGTACAACTTGTAAAAACTTGCACAAGCAAGCTATCATCAACCTCAACATTACCCAGTTCATTTAACATTATGCTTCTTGCCATCATTAGAGTACTTGTTTTGTGTGACACGATAGCAGTACCATCAGATGAAATAACCATCGGTAAACAAATACATGGACTAATATGAATATAAAGTTCACGACTTCCACCAACCTAAATATATCGCAAAGCAGCTACATATGATGTTCTGGTTTGAAAAGCAATGATGTAATCCATCGCTCTATCATTATCTACCGAAAAGGGCTTTCGCCCCACTTTATAAATAAAGCAAATCACACATTACAGCTGCCAATACCACAAGAAACGAAAGACAAACACGACGGGATACAAAACACTACGGAACAACTAACGAGCTCCGAAGGGCCCGTAGGATCTCGAAGCCCATGACGGCCGCAGATCATGCCATCAATGCAACTGCGACAAGGGATCTATTCATCGCCGGAGGAAAGCCACGCTCCGTCCCTCCCAAGGCCAACCTGTTGTCCTGCCGCTGCCTCCAAAGAGGGCACCCCTGCCCTCTCGTCCTGGATCGAAGGACATCGTCCCATCGGCAGGCAGAGCAACTCACCCCCGAGCACTCATGGACAGGCCAACCAGTTGCCGGGGATAGGACGACAGCCATGGCGACCTCGCCTCTGTGGGAAACCCATACATCGCCACCATCTCTGGCCAAGACCCAAAAGCCCACCGCAGCTGTCGAGCAGGGACACTACTGAAGATTGGCAGACCACCACCGCACCAAACTGACCACAAAGAGCTCCCAAGGTGGCGCCTTCAAGAAGTAAGCGACGCTGATGCGCCGCCGCCGCCCAATCCGGAGATTTTAGGCTTTCACCCGGGACCAAGAGGTGGAGGGCAGGGTGTAGGTCTCGATGTTGCCCAGAGAAGGAGAATGGCGCCACGGGCATCGCCAACATCGTGACGTCAAGTGTTTCCCCCGACCCAGAGCCCGCACCCAACGCCCCTCCGACCAACAGAACGTGAGAAACCAAAGGGGGCCCATATCCCGGCCGGCCGTGGAGAACAAGGCGCCAGAGAAGCCACCACCTTCAGGTTGGATCCATGCTCACTGCCGCCTCGCCCCCCGACGCAGCCAAAGGACGGCAGACCATAGCACCAGCGCGACCCCCCGTCGAAGAGGAGGCGCCCTCTCTCCATCAGTGGCCGCAACCACCCACGACAACCGCAGATCGACCAGATCGTATGCGCCCGACCTAGCCCCTGCGGCCACCATATCGGCCTCACACAACCAAGCCCACCCACCACCACTGCGGTGCCGCGCCGCCGCCTCCCAACATTGCCGCTACCGGATCCACGCGTCCCGCCACCGGAGAGGACGCTGGACCCAGCTCCCCCGTGAGCGGTTGACCCGCGCCGCCGGGATCCCGATAGGGAAGGGAGGGGAAAAGCCCCGCCGCCGCCAGCGCCGCACGGGCTTCGCCCGGTGGACGCCCTCCGGCAGCGGCGAGGAGGAGGAGGGGCCTCCCATTGGCGGCGGAGTTGGAGCGATCCTCTGCTGCACGTCTATCATTATTTATAGATAGAGGTAATTTTCTGTCCAGTTTACTTCGAACCTCGTTATAGGAGGCATGCCTTCTATTAGATGCAACTTTCTTATAAGTGCAGACATCATGCTGCACTGTCCTCAGAAACCCATTTCGCTCGTATGCACTGTACAGAAGCACAAATTGTCAAATAAATTTGATTACTTCTGTCATGGCCATACATAAAGTACATGGTTAGAGAACTGAAGTTGTACCTTGCTGCATTTTGAAGTGTAGTTTGGATCACTTTCAAAATGAACATACACCTCTACAATATCCAAAATGCAAGAGTTAACTACCGATTATTAAACATGACATTTTTAATGCAATTCAAAATGAACAGATAAAACACAATTAAAAAGCACAGACCTATTGCTGCTAAAGGAAAATCTGAATATGTAGAACAGAGTATACACAATAGGAAAATGACTACAATTCACTCTCCTGCAATGTAACAACAGTGTGTACACATCTATTCCTCCCAAATCACAGTACCTTAATTTCAAAAAGTAATGGCCAGTCCAAAAAGACATACAAATTATCGGAAAGTCGTCTGCAGACTGGCAATCAGATAGAAGGGAGAAATGAATTGGTCATGCAACAGACCCTCATTGGAGAAAAGAATATACAACACACTGGGATATGATTATGCTAAAAAAGAGAACATACCTTAGAGGAAGAGCTATCAATTACCATGCAAAAGCTGCTCTTATTGGCAATGAAATGGCTCTAGGTCAAAAATAGATGTGTGATCTTGACTTCGTTTAAATGAAAGTGTTGGCTTATTAAGTTTACAGGACTAAAAGGACAACATGCACATATTATCACCTGAGTTTGCACGGGATCGCTACCCAGATAAGGATGAGCAAATCAAGCAATCCCCCATTATACATAATAACTTACTAAAAAGGTCCACTCCCTAGCCCATTGAGCATATTCAGTAGAAAGTAATTGAAGAACTAACAAGAGTAATAAAAAAGTAAGATTGTGATCAGAAGATTGTAGCTTACCATGATTTTTTGTGTGCCTACACTGAACTTCTTATCATCATGGCTGCAGAAGAGACAAAAGAGAAGTATACAGTTGATTAGATTTAAAACTGATTTCCAATAGTCCTCCTGCATCATAGGTACCATGTTCCCTTGAAGGTTATATCAACAAAATAAATGTCTTGCTCTGAAGTCTCGATGAACATAATAAACATATATGTATGGAATATAGAGTAATTCAAAAAGGAGAACTGATCCAATTGAAAGGGATTGTGTGAGGAATGAAACAACTCCATTAACATTTCAGACCCGGATGAACCTATCTATAACAACAGTCAAATAAATAGATGAGCGGGCATATACCCGAACTCCACTGCGGAAAGAGTGGGTGATTACTTTTCACGCTTATTCCCCAATAGGTATTTTATCAGATGGATCAAATGAACTACATTGTATTAATCAGTAGTCACTGCTGTGGCAGGTTAGTTCTTGGTGTTTCAGGCCAAAAGATGAGCTCCAAGAGTTTCTGAAATCAGTCTAGCACTCTAGCTAGCATAGGATTACACCACCCATCATTCTTCGCATGATTTGTGGTACAGGATGGTGGCGCCGCACTCCTGCAATTGACGTGTGGTTAAAGTGTGACCAGCAGCCGCATTCACCTCAAAAGAAAAATAATAATTGGTAGAGACCTAGAGGAAACTGAGTGAGAAATAGCTCAGATTAAGCATTAATAATTTGGTTCTGCAGTAAAAACTTGGTCAGAACATAAATTACCTAAGACTGTGCTGTACGGAAGCTCTAACTCCATCAACGAATTTGGATCTTTTCTTTGTCCTGCAGATAACATCTTTAGTATTTCAAGCATGATGTAGGAAAGAGTTATTGTAAAAGCCTAAATGATCATGGAAGAAGCAAGAAGAGTGTCTCCTATACCTGCGTATACCTTTGATCCAGAATTGTGGACCCAGTGATTTTCTTTGCTATAACAGCCCTTGTGAAGTGATCTTGCCTCATGAGTGTCTCCTATACCTACGTTGAAATATAGTTGTGCCAGACCAGACCTCAAAAATTGACCCATTGGAAGTATAACACAGATTCAACTAACTGCTAGAGCAGCTAGCTAGGCATGGCAAATTTCTATAAACTTGCACAAATTAAGAAAAAGCAACTTTTTCTTGAGTAATTTCCCAAACTCCACACCATGCAGCTAGATCTTTGCATGTATTACACTCTAATTTGGCCTTGCATGCATACGTAGCTCCTTAGTTCCTAGTTGAGATGTTATATGCATGTACACACGAGCTCATAGAGAACATACACCAGAAATTTCTCCCTAATTAGTTTGAAAACGAAACCAACTGCTGGTATCCTTGACAGATAAAGAAGAACATAAGATCAAGCGAAATGTAACTGATCCATAGATCACTGACCCATGTACAATTTCAGACTTTCTCGTTTCTTTGTGGTGCCCACTTTTGAGTATAGCAGAGCTCATCTTCTCACCATGATTGAATTGATCACCACGCATCAGGATGATATCCTGACAGTCCACGCCATCAAGCTGACGCCGGGTCGCTGCTTGAGCCCACTCATCGTGCTGCCACCAGGAACTTGTGCGACGTCTGTGCGACCATGACTGACAGGGGACCTAGTCTTGTAGGACCACTTTTGCTTCTTTGTCGCCGATGGCGAGGCGTACACAGTGAAGGAGGTGGGAGCGACGAATGTGGGATTTGGGAACATCCCCGTCTTCTTGGCCCACGGCCGGTTCTTGGGGGACACCCTGTTCGCCGCCGACACGCCCACACGACGGCGGTGTGCCGACCTCGGCTTCTTCCGCGCCCCACTTGATCCGCTTTTCCTTGGTGCGGCAGGCCCGGAGGGAGCGGCATCAGCTCCGTGGTGACCTTCCAGGTCCTCGCGACGGGCTTTGGGGTCTTGAGCGGATCGGCAACCACCACGATGGCGTCCGTTGCGCGGGCGGCAGCAGAGGCGGGGAGGGTGTCCGTGGGGAGAGGGGGAGCACGGCGGTGGGGAGGGAGGCGGGGCGCAGTCGGGGCAGGGGATGATGCGTTTAGCGGGGCGTGATGTGCGGCGGTCTGTTTACCTTGGGTGGATCGTGGGGGGCACGACGTGCGTAGAGTCTGCTTGGCAGAACATTTAATCTGGAGCGTTAATTTGTGTGGCAGATCTTTGATGTAATATGGATTATTGGATATGCGCTAGTACCGTCTCTGGTACTCCTGTGTACAATTTGTTGTGTGGTTTTAGGGGTATTCAAGTTTACTCTTTTAATAGTAGTGGAGATAAAGCCCGTCTGATATGTCATGTGAGGCGCTGTTCTGCACGCGCACAAGCTTAAAGCAGCCTTAAGCCCGACTCGCTACCAACACTTGATTCTGGCTGTTTCAAACAAGACAGATTAAAACGGGCACAAGGGGGAATGAAGTACGCTGCCGTGCAAGCATCATCGAGAGGGCGGTAGACCCAAATCTATACGTGCGGATGGCCTGAAATTTGACGTCTCATCCCCCTTTTACTCGTTCACCTCTACCGGGAGGACCAATTGGGCCTCAGGATCTACAGTACACCGCCGGGACGTGCCGCTCCCCTCCGTGAGCTGCTAGTCCCTTCATCTACGTCTTCGACTCGTCTGCCTCATCTCCGGCATGTGCGAGGTGTCTTCATCGTCTCCAATGGTCGTTAGCGCGGCATACAACCACACTCCATCCCTCGACTATTAGGTCGTTATATAAGGTATAGGGGCAATTTGGCTGTTACTTACCGCAACATCAATTTCGATATGCTAGAATCTCCTCCATCTATTGACTCATGTGACGGCTAGAGTGCCCATCTCACACTACTAGGGAAAAGCCTAGCAATAGCACAGGTCAAAGGGCCATCAGTAGCGGTGGCGGGGGGGGGGGGGGGCGCTACTGCTACGGCGCTACAGCTAACTTTTAGCAGTAGCGCGTTCTGGCCCGCGCTACTGCTATGTAGGGCTAGCAGTAGCGTTTGTTGCAGAAATGCGCTACTGCTAAAGTCATGCCCCTCGCTACTGTTATTAGTTTCTGAATTTTTTTTTCTGCTTCATATTTTCCTTTGTATTTATACATTGTTATACAAATTTTGGTCACATGAGGGATTGCTATATCATTATGATCATGCTGAGTTATTTTATTATTAGGTGGAAGAAACACATACTAGATTCATGTGACCAAAAATTGGATTAGTAGGATGACTAATCCAACTTTTTGTCACATGAATCTAATCCGTGTTTCTTCCACCCAATGATATAATAACTCGACATGATCATAATAACTCATCATCATATTCATATAAGAACTCATACACCATCATCATCATCATCATTATAATAACAACTCATCATCATAATCATATATATAGGAACTAGCTCATCATTCTAGCACAAGGTAGCACATAACTCATCATCATCATCATGATAACAAATCATCATCATAGTCATATAAGAACCAACTCATCATTCTAGCACAAGGTAGCACATTACTCGTCACCATCATCATGATAACAACTCATCATCGTAGTCATATAAGAACTAGCTCATCATTCTAGCACAATGTAGCACATAACTACCTAAGACCTCCTACTCCCTCGAAGGTAAAATAGCATAAAACAGGTAAACCCCTGATTCTCCATTATTGAGAATACAGATGAACCTGTCTCCCATTTGTGGGCTGCGCTTGATGTTGCCCCCAAGTAGTTCTCTGCGATCTTTCAGAACTTTTCTCCAGTCTTTGATTGTGAGGATGACATCTCTTCGATGAATCGTGTATGCACTACGGTGAAGCGTAAGCAAACTTGGCCGTAAGCTAACAATGTTCATGTCACCTTTCATTTGCATAAGACTAGGTATACAATCCGCCAGGAGTTTCTGCTGAAGAACATGATAATAACATACTTAGCAAAATGTAGTTTAGCTTAAAAAAATCTATGCGAAAAATGCACTGGTGACATAATAGGAAAAATCTTACCATGATATCTCGATGGATGTTACCGTAGTTCAACACGTGGACTAGTGGCACGTATTGAGAATAACTTGGAGGGATATGATAATTCGTCTTAAAAGTCTCAACATCTTTAATCCATGAAACAAAATGATTTATCTCCTCACAAGTTAGCTAAGACCTATAACTGTAGTAGGTTTTGTCTACTACTTTCCGTACATTTCTTAAAGAATGGAAATAAGCTATCAACTATTTTTATAAAAACAATATAAATTACTTATTGAATATGTTTGAGAAACTCACATAGAGGTAGAAGTGGAAGCGTATGAACATCGACCCAAATGTCGATATTAGCTTCGTCGATATTATCTTCGTCGACATTATCTTCATCCATGTCATCTTCAGGATCATCACCCAGATCGAAGGTGACATGCATACCATCCTGAAAACCATACACCTTGCATAGTGCTGCCCAATTCGAGCAACCAAAATGGGAGTAGGTCACCACATTGTATAGCTTTACGTTAAAAGCATGACCATGATGGGTCCTGAGGTGAACTCTCTTTATCTGCATATTCTCATGATCTTCGAAATCCAGCTTCTCCAAGACATAACGTCTTGCATGACAGGGGATGCACTAGTTGTTGGCAATATGCCCTAGAGGCTATAATAAAGTGGTTATTATTATATTTCCTTGTTCAGGATAATCATTTATTATCCATGCTATAATTGTATTGATCGGAAACTCAGATGCATGTGTGGATACATGGACAACAACATGTCCCTAGTGAGCCTCTACCGGACTAGCTCGTTGATCAAACATGGCCGTGGTTTCCTAGCCATAGACATGAGTTGTCATTTGATAACGGGATCACATCATTAGGAGAATGATGTGATGGACAAGACCCAAACTATAAACGTAGCATATGATCGTATCAAGTTTATTGCTATCGTTTTCTGCATATCAAGTATATGTTCCTATGACCATGAGATCATGCAACTCACTGACACCGGAGGAGTACCTTGTGTGTACCAAACATCGCAACATAACTGGGTGGCTATAAAGGTGCTCTGTAGGTATCTCCGAGGGTGTCTGTTGAGTTGGCATGGATCAAGACTGGGATTTGTCACTCCGTATGACGAAGAGGTATCTCAGGGCCCACTCGGTAATATAACATCACAATGAGCTTGCAAGCAATGTGACTAATGAGCTAGCCACGGGATCTTATATTAAGGAACGAGTAAAGAGACTTGTCGGTAACGAGATTGAACTAGGTATGGAGATACCGACGATCGAATCTCGGGCAAGTACCAATATACATAGGGAACTGCATACGGGATTAGCTGAATCCTTGACATCGAGGTTCGACCGGTAAAGATCTTCGTAGAATGTGTAGGAACCAATATGGACATCTAGGTCCTTCTATTGGTTATTGACTGTAGAGGTGTCTCGATCATGTCTGCATAGTTCTCGAACACGCAGGGTCTACACACTTAACGTTGGTGACGATATAAGTATAGTTGAGTTGTTTTGGTGGTAACCAAAGGTTGTTCGGAGTCCCGGATGAGATCCCAGACATGACGAGGAACTCCGGAATGGTCCGGAGGTGAAGATCGATATATAGGACGAAGGGAATCGGATTCCGGAAGTGTTCCAGGGGTACCGGGTTATGACCAGGAGAACCGAAAGGGGTTTCGGGGGCCCCGACAAGTGTTGGGGGGCCTCATGGGCCAAGGGGAGGGAGCACACCAGCCCACTAAGGGGCTGTGCGCCCCCTCACCCCATCCCTTGATCACCAGAGGAGGTGGGGCACCCCCCAAGGGCTGCCTCCACCTGGCTTGGGGGGCAAACCATCCTAGGGTTTCGCTAGGGGCACCCCCATCTGTGGTGGCCGCCGCCCCCCTAGGGGAAACCCTAGGGCGCCCCCTCCTCCCTTCCCCCCATATATAGAGGGGTAGAGGGAGGGCAGCCTCACCCCATCTATGCCACGATGCTGCCCTCCCTCTCCCTCGTAGTCCATCTTCTTCTCCGTGAGGCTTGGCGAAGCCCTGCTGAGATTTCTCCACCACCACCGCCATCACGCCGTCATGCTACCGAAGGACTCGAGCTATTACTTCACCATCGCTCGCTGGATCGAGGAGGTGAGGTCTTCATCAAGCCGTACGTGTGTTGAACGTGAAGGTGCCGTCCGTTCAGCGCTTGGTTGGGGAGTTTGCGGGACGGATCATGATTGGATTGCGAAGACGTTCGACTACATCAACCGCGTTTCTTAACGCTTCCTCTTAGCGATCTACAAGGGTATGTTGATCCAATCTCTCCTCTCGTGGATGGTCGTCTCCTAGATTGATCTTGGTGAGCGTAGGAAATTTTTGTTTCCCATGCAATGTTCCCCAACAGTGGCATCATGAGCTAGGTCTATGCGTAGATGACATCACGAGTAGAACACAAAGGAGTTTGTGGGCGTTGATATTCAGATTGCTTCCTTCCTTGGTCTTTTCTTGATTTAGCGGTATTGTGGGATGAAGCGGCCCGGACCAACTTTACATGTCCACGTACATGAGACTGGTTCCATCGACTGACATGCAACTTGTTGCATAAAGATGGCTGGCGGGTGTCTGTCTCTCCCACCTTAGTTGAATCGGATTCGACAAAGGCGGTCCTTGTAGAAGGTTAAATAGCAATTTGCATATCACCGTTATGGCTTTGCGTAGGTAAGAATCGTTCTTGCTAGATACCCATAGCAGCCACAGAAAACATGCAACAACAAAGTAAAGGACGTCTAACTTGTTTTTGTAGGGTATGTTGTGATATGATATGGCCAAAGACATGATGAGATATATTTTATGTATGAGATGATCATGTTTTGTATAGATTATCACGACTTGCATGTCGATGAATACGGCAACCGGTAGGAGCCATAGGGTTGTCTTTAATTATTGTATGACCTACGTGTCAATATTAAGCGCTATGTAATGCTTTATTTTATCACTAAGCGGTAGCAATAGTTGTAGAAGCATGGTTGGCGTGACAACCCCGATGGCAACATGATGATGGAGATCATGGTGTCATGCCGGTGACGATGGAGATCATGCCAGTGCTTCGGAGATGGAGATCAAAAGCACAAGTTGATGGCCATATCATGTCACTTATGATTTGCATGTGATGTTAATCCTTTTCACTACAAAAAAAACCACTTCCATGATGATACGTGTTTGTCACAGTAGGTCACGTTTTCTATCATGCATGTACATTCATGACGATTTTATGACAGAATCAAGATAGTCATACCTGTGCTGTCGTAGAAGTGTTCCATGACAATACCAAAATTATCATCACGGAAGTGTCCACTTCCATGACGATAAATGGCGCGTCATGGAAGTGCTTTCGTCAAGGGTAACCGGCACGTGGCATCCACTGTAATGGGTCGCCGTTAAGCTATCGGGTTCGGGTTTGGATCCGATAACCCATTAACAGCCCGGAGCAATGGAGATTTTCCACGTGTAAAATTCTCAATGGCCAGAGGAACCACGTGTCAGCTCACCGTTGGGACGGATGTCATCCACTCATTGGACCGGAGGCGCCTATGATACGTCGACACGTGGCACAGCCCAACAGAGGCCCATTCCGGTGAAAAGGCCGGCCCATTTGACTTGGTCAAAAGGTAGCGGGCCGGCCCACGGAAAGCCTGTTAACAGCCTATTCGCATATAGCCCAATTACAGCCCGATAACTCACGTCCCGTTATGGCCTATCCGAATTAGACCCAGTAGCGTCATCTGGGCCGTCCAATATGATTTCAGCCCGTTGTAACTTCCGGCCCATGTATGGCCCATGACATCTTTCGGCCCATACGAGGCCCTTTGTAACTCTGGGCCCATTAAAGGCCCGAGGTGAAACTGGCCCATAATAAACAGTGTATCGCTTTATACCCATTAACGGCCCATTATTCCGTTGGCCGTTTCCAGCCTGTGTTAACTTTCGGCCTTCTAAGGGCCCATTTATTCCTGGGCTCATTTCCAGAATTCGGTTACTTATGGTCCGTTACTGGCCTGTTCCGTTTGTGGGCCAAATTCAGCCCGTGGTTACAGTCGACCCGTTTATGGCCGTTAACCCGTTGGGCTGTTTTCATAGCGTCATCAAATACGGCCTATTAACGACCCGTTATGGTCGGGCCATAAACAGACGATTTCCACTCTAGCCCGTTTACGGCCCATTTTGCGGACCGTTATTGGTCCATGAATAGTATGACCCTGAAAGTGCGTTATATCGACTAGAGGGGGGGGGGTGTGAATAGGCGATTTTTATGAATTCGTCGCTGAGGAAATACTACTTGAGGAATTTCCTAAGCAACGAACTACAAGCAGCGGAATAAGTACTCAGGTACATGCATAACAAAGCAGTAGCATAGTCATCATGATGAAATGAAACAAAACAGAGCACAGGTAGCGTGTAAACAGGATAAGCAGGTTGAAGACAAAGTGATTGAAGAAATAGGATTAAGGAAATTGAGAAAGTCTTCAGTCAAAGTCTTCAAATAGTAACGATCAAGTACATAGCAAGTATGCAAGGAAATGAAAGGGATGAGGAAATAGAACCAGTTGCTTGGCGAAGACAGTGATTTGGTAGACCAGTTCCAACCGCTGTGACAGTTGTACGTCTGGTTGGAGCGGCTAGGTATTTAAACCTGAGGACATACAGTCCCGGACACACAGTCCTCACCGTATTCTCCTTGAGCTAAGGTCACACAGACCTCGCCCAATCACTCGTGGTAAGTCTTCACAGGTGACTTCCAAACCTTCACAGACTTGGTCACTCGGCGATCCACAATTCCTCTTGGATGCTCTAGACCATGACGCCTAACCGTCTAGAGGATGCACAGTCCTCAAAGGTAACAAGCGTCGGTTCCACACAGGAACAATTTCTTCAGTGATGCTCAATCACTTTGGGTTTTAGGTGTTGGGTTTGGGTTTTTCCTCACTTGATGATTTTCGCTCAAAGTACTCAGAGGATGGGATGCTCTAAATGACAAGTGTCAGTTTCTCTCGGAGCAGCCAACCAGCTAGTGGTTGTAGGGGGCGGCTCTTTATAGCCTAGGAGCAGCCTGACATGATAAGACATAAATGCCCTTCATTGATATGACCGTTAGGTGGATAAGATATTTGGGATAGCTGGCGCGTAGCACAGCAACGGTCGGAAATTTGAGCTCTCAAATTTCTCAGGGCTATCATGTTCCTCACTTGTAGGCAATCCGCACTGGCGAATTCCTAACTCCTCAGTCAGAACAAATTCCTCAGAGAGCAGAAGAACTTCGTCTTTGTCACTGAAGAACTTGACTGAACTGTATGAGATTTCCAATGGCTTCACTCGAAAGGATTGGTAGGTGTAGGATTTGAGTTGAGCATCACTTGGAAACTTTTCCTTAGTTTTACCTCGACCCCCTTTAATAGTACGGTGTTTCCTATGACTCAAGAAGAAAAACAAAACTATGAAAACAAAAGTCTTCACGCTCCATAATCCTCGCATGAATATCAAGTCTTCAAGGTCACACCAATTTCCTCATTTTCAAAATCTTCAAGAAAACCAAAGTCTTCAACTGAAGACATTCATTTTTAGGGGTCGACTTTCTTCGTAAATATCAAACTCCTCATAGCATTATAGAACCTGTGTACACTCACAAACACATTAGTGCCTTAACCTATAAGTCTTCAATACACCAAAATCACTAAGGGGCACTAGATGCACTTACAGACCCATGTTTGGCCAAATGATTATACGGCCCGTAGAAGGCCCATTCATTATACGACCCATAGATCCTACGGCCCGTAGAAGGCCCATGGATCCTACGCCCCGTAGGAGGCCCATGGTCACTACAGCAGGTAGCAGGACCATGGTTACAATGGTCCGTATGTTGCCATTGTTATTGTGGCCTAGTTATAAAAATAGGTTATTGTGGCCACTTGAAAAACGCGGAAAAAGAACAACAGTGACTACAAGCAAACAACTAAACAAGACAATAAGGAAATAAATAAGCAAGCAACTAACGCTAGGCTATTACGCTATTACACATATTACATCCACTGGGCATCAAAGTTCACCACCAGTGCAAATATAGGGAACAAAGCAGCATATTAAATACACTGGCCGTCTAAATTGGCCACCAGTGCAAATAAACGCGGCAGCAAAACAAGCCCATAACTGAAACAATTTCAGAAGAGCTCAAGAAACGTTATCCTGGGTATCCACCATGCTGGCAATAAGCTTAGCAAGCTTATTAGCTTTCTCCTGTTTGGCGCTAAAATCATCCAACGCTTGCTGTTGCACCAGAAAGCATGCATCTGAATTCTCGAGGGACTTCTGCAGTCCTTCGGCTTCTTGTCGCAGCACAGCTGATCGATGTCTTTCAGCTTGTAGTTGAGACTCAAGAAACCGAACTGATTCAGACAGTGAGTTCGAATAGCTTGTGCCAGCGGTAGTGGCCAGTAACTCGAACACTAAACCAAGACAGGACTTTGGGGTTATCTCACTGTCTTTAAGATAGTTTTCCTTAGCTGTTTTATCAGCTTTGTTGGAGACCAACAAGGATGTCTCACTATCCTGAACCTTATTTGCATTACTTCCTTTACCATTGCTTAATAAGGTACTCTTCCCCAATATTCTGTCAGCATTCTAAAAGAAGAAACAAGCAGACACATAACAGATTTAGCATGTAGTATATGAAACTCATTTCGATGAACCAGTTCATTAGTAAGGTGGACAGGATTAAACTACCAAATCTTCTATTGCCAACTAGTACATAACAAAAGCATCAAACAAACATATATCTATGTCCTATGGTCACTGCATTGTCTTGCCAAATCAAAATAGAGACACGGTTCAAATCATATCAGTTCAAGACAAAGCAACATTGAAAGAATACAAAGCGTGGGAAACTACACGACAGAACAAGATTTCAGATGGGTACCACGGGTCTACATGTACAACAACACTATTGGCTCTGTTGTGATGCTAGTAATGTGCATGATATGAGAAGTCAACTGTATACACAATTGAAATTGAAATCAACAGAGCTATTTATAACAGCAAACCTGTTAAAGAAACATGCTTAAACATACCTGTTGTGCCATTGGAGTTTCGATTGGATCCTTCAATTTAAAAATAAGTTTGTATGAGTAAATACAGTGATACAAGAGCAAAGCAGTATGCACGATAGCAATGGAATCTTAAATGAGAACAATTATTCTTCAGGTTTAAGCACTTGTTCTACACGAATAGATTACTGTAAGACGCAGGCATATAGTACTTAAAAATAAAAAATGAGCTCATAGACCTTACCACATTCTTGGTTCGGGACTAGTACAGAACAAGGCGTTCCCAGTCATCGTCCCGTAAATGTGTCTCAGGAGAACGTAAGGGAATTTGATGAGTTTCTTTGCTAGTGAAGTACATTTTCTTCAGGTAATTCTTATTCTGCCACCAAGCATTCTTGAAGATAGCAGATGTATTAGCACAAGTTACCTCATCCTGAGTTTCCAAATCGGTCCTTCTCTATAGAGAAAAATGGGAACATTTGCTGTATTATAACCATCATGGAGGTAGAATGTATGGAACAAAGCAAAGTAATTGCCATGAATAACATTACTTACACATAACTCCTAGACGAACACCTGCAACTGGCATTTTCCTTCATCTTCAGTATAATATTTCCATGATGGGAAGATACGCACATAGGATTTAACAACATCAAATGCGATAGATGCTAAACTACGAATGGCTGGTTGTGCTTCCTCCACAGGAATAGGTGTACTAACTGGTGGAGTTGGGGTTCGCCGTGGTAGAACTGGTGCTTTGGGCACTGGAGCTGCCTTACTAACTGCTCTTGTTTGGGAGCTCTATGGTGGAGATGGTGCTGTGTCAACAGGAACTGGGTTAGTATCTGCTGGGGTTGGGGTTAGATTGGGTGAAGCTGGTTCTCTGTCCATCGCAGTAGGGGTACTGTCATGGATTTGTCACGGCAGATGTCCTAGCGAAAGGACTTAGGTGTGGAGCCATCGCGACTAGGTTAGCTTGAAGGGGTTGAACGGGACAAAGACACAAGGAGTTTACCCAGGTTCGGCCCCTCTCAACGAGGTAAAAACCTACGTCCTGCTTCTAGTTGTATTGCTTAGGTTTCGGTTACAAGGGAGCGAATACGCTTGACCTAGTTCTTGACTCTTCATCTCTTGAGTTAACCCACCGCCGGGTCACCCCTTTATATACAAGTTGATGCCCGGCGGTTTCCAGAGTCCCGGTCGGCTCACACAAACATGACCGGCTCAGTTTCTAAATAAACCTGCCTTACAGAACAAGTTATCACATGGCGGCTCACACCCTTGGGCTTTGATTCACCTCCGGGTCTTGGGCCTTCAATAAGCCTGCTTTATGAACCGCCACCTCTATATCTTCAGCCTTCTTGGGCCTTCTCACCTTAAGTCACCAATGGTGTGACCCGGCCCCTCCTGGGCGGGTCATACCTCGGAGTTATATCCCCAACATTAGGCCCCAGGTTGATTTGAACTTGTTCACATCAATCTTCATTTAAACTCAAGCAAAAATGCTCCAGTATGAACTTCTCATACCGTCCGCCGTAACCCGCCATGACATTGTGTAAACAGGATCGTTATAACCCGCCATGACGTCCCGCACATTAATTCTGCACAAGGCCCAGGATATCTTCAACGGATCTTTATCTTTAATAGGCTCCCTGAGAATCAAGTCATTCGCACTATTAACATACTCATTTTGCCTCCTCGATTTCTGCGCATGCCATCTTATCACCTCCTTATAAATAGGGGCAGGGGCCCTCTCTTTCACTTTTTACCCTTGCCTCTACCTCTGCCCCTTCCTTTCCGTCTTCCTCGCGCCGACCACTGCAGCACGAGCTCCGCCGCCACCATCGACCTTCTTCAACAACTCCGACCCAGGCCGCTGCATCAGCCTGACCGTGTCCAGATATCGCGGCGCCCCTCCGCTGTTCATCAGCATCTTCAGGTACTCATCTCCTTTTTCCTCCAATCTGCATTAGGGTTTCTGCAGTTCTTCGGTGTTTGTCGGCGTTCATCGTGGTTTCTCCGCCAATGCTTAGTTTAATCCATAAAGCAGTACAAAGTTTGTGCGGTAGCAGTTTTAGCATCCGTTTCCAATTGCAGATGCATCCTGTCTCTCTGAGATTCAAACCCAGTTCGCATGTTCTTCCACTGTCATACTTAGGTTTAGCAATTATTTTCCTTTTATGAACCCGCTGTAGATCCAATATTATAGAACTGATCCGTGGAACCTGTTTGTGTAACACGTAATAAAATTTTATCCAATCCCCAGATCTTGTGGCCATCAGCTCGACCACTGTTGTATGGGCGGCTCAAATAATACTTCGCAACTTCGCCAAATAAGTTGTTTAAACCGCCAGTACTTATCCAGGCTTGACATTATCCGGCTCGTACTTTGCCGGTTTAACCATACGATTTTCTTTTCTGCAACCATTAAGCGGTTTACCAATCCTTGCATATAACCAACAGTAACTTCACTTTGTCCAACCATCGGGCGGCTTATCATCACAAATTTGACCCGCCATGATTTCCTTTCTAGGTTTTCACCTGATCAAAATGACTAAGACCGTCACCTCCTGCGACTGGGTCGTTTCTAATGTCACAGAACAGACTCTCCAAGAGTTTGTTGCCATGGGAATTTTACCATCTAAGGATGTCATCCATTGGCGGGTTCCAGGGGCTGAAGTTCCACCTCAACCAAAGGAAGGAGAAGTTATAGTTTTCTCTGATCACATGCTCCGTGGCTTCTCATCGCCCGGCTCAAAATTCTTCCGCGACGTCCTGAATTTCTATCAGCTTCACCCTCAAGACATCGGACCCAATTCAGTTTCCAATATTTGCAATTTTCAAGTCTTTTGTGAAGTATTTCTTCAAGAGGAGCCCAGTGTTGACCTCTTCAGAGAGTATTACTATTTGAACCGCCAAACAGAGATGACAGCGGGCCCAGTCTTGAACTTGGTGGAATTTCTATCCAGAGGCGAAGAGACGCCGTCTTTCCTGCAGCCGCACTTCCCAGTCACCCCAAAGACTGGAACCAGACTTGGTTTTATTGCCAAGACACCTCTCCGGCGGGTGAAAATCCTCTGCCGGGTTTCTGTATTCACTGGCTTAACCCCAGGCACCCACTTCCAGACCGGATCAGCTCTGCTAAACGAGCCAAATATGGACCTACCTTTACTAAGATAAGAGCCTTGATGGCAAACGGCTTGACCGGTATTGACCTAGTCCGATGCTGGGTTAGCTGGAGAATCATGCCTTTAAGCCGCCGCCCCGGCTTAATGTGCACATACACAGGTGATGTAAATGACCCATTGCGGTACAGCTCAACACCCCTTGAAGAGAAGGACATCAACGAAATGACCAAGTCTTTACTTGGAGAAGCTCTAGAGGACTGTAGCAAAACAGGGCTGGGCCCTTTCTATACTCTTAACCCAGCTCCAGTTGTAAGTAGTTGAAGCCCTTTTTACTTTATTCATCACTCTCATATGCCGCACTTGCCTTATTACCTTGCTTTCTTCAGGCCGATTCTCCCTTTTGGAACAAGAAGCTTCAAGATAAGCCGGCCAAAAAGGCTAGGGGAAAAACAAAAGCTTCCAAGAAACCTGCCAAGAAGAAAGTAGATGCAACAAATCAATTTACTCTGGATGATGAGTCGGAGGTAGAACTTGACTCCCTTGGTTCCTTTTTCGTACATCTTATTGGCGCTGACCCTTCTCAGGATGACGCGGAGACCAGCTAGGCAGATGCTGTAGAGGTAACTATTATTTCCTCCGACTCAGAGGCTTTGCCATGCCAGAAAATTTGGCACATGACCCGCAAAGTAAGGTTTTATCACTCTTTAGCTTACTTGGATCCAAACTTCATTTTGAAGAAACAACAGCATGAAGCTCAGCGTACAACCCGGAACAGCAGAGGGGGAGACCTTCATGCCGGCTTACCCAATACACCGGCCCCTCGCAAACGCCAAAAAGAGGTGCCGCAGAATTTGATCCTCTCCTTTCCCAAGGCGGGTCTTATCCGTCAACCACTTAATCTCTCCGACTCAAATTATCAAGGAACCTCTCACTCATCCTCCGGCGACTCTACTGGAACTCAGATACCTCTCTTCAAAGTTGCCCCTGGGTGAGAACATTTAACCTCTTTGCCTTTTTTTTAACACCTTACCAACTTATATATTAACATCTTCATATGTCTTACTTTCAGCGGTATAGCCAAACCCAGCAAAAAATTGAAGATGAACAAGCCAGCGGAAGACCCCAAGGTTACTGAACCGGAGAAATAACCCATATCTGAAGCTTCTCATCAAACCCCTGAGGCTGCTGCTGATGACCCGCCGCCAGAGACTCACGACGTCACGGTGGATCCAATGGGTGCTGACCCATCCAGCGCTAAGCCGCCCAGTCCCATAAAACTAGCTGAAGAGCCTTCTTCGCAACAAACTGCTGAAGATGTCATTATTACCGGCACTGGTTATGCTGAACCTGGGAACCCCACCATTCTGGCCAAGCATTCAGCCAAAGAAGAATTAATTGAAAAGAGCAAGGCCAGATTTGATGTTGCCAATTACTCACACTTGGGCGTCAGTGAATTATACTCTGGTTATCTGAGCCAGCCGCATACTGGTCGTGATATGGAGGCAGATTTAGTCAAGACATTGTGACAGAAATATGAGGTATGAATCATCTGTTTCCTTTGCATATATATCCATCTAGCCCCCAAGTCTTATCTGTAGGAAAAGATATATTTGAGTAGGGTTAAGACTTGTTCATATGTTTCTGCAATCTCAAGTGATAGCCCTCATAAGCCGGCTTATCTTGATAAAGATGAACCGGGTTATTTTCATTATCTCGAAAGAAAAAACTCCAAACCATAGCCCTCATGGGCCGGCTTATCTTGACAAAAGATGAACCGGATCATTTCCATTATTTTGAAAGAATTCCAGACCATAGCGCTCATGGGCCGGCTTATCTTGATAAAGATGAACCGAATCATTTCCATTATGTTGAAAGAATTTGCAGACCATAGCCCTCATGGGTCGGCTTATCTTGATAAAGATGAGCCGGATCTCAGAAAATATAAATGCAAAAAAGAGCTTCCGCACACATTAGCCCCCAAGTGTCAAGTGCTTTGCTTGCAATGTGCTTGAAACTTGTATATAGATTGTGTTCTGACAAATATGTTTATAACTGTTTACCTCTGACTTGCAGGATGCCTTGAATCAGGCTGAGTCCCAGTTGGTCGATTTAAAGACCAGGCTTGAGCATCAAGAAACTGAAACACGCAAGGCTGACTCCAAGTTTTAGTTTAGCTTGAAAGAGAACGAGAAACTTAAAGCCGGATTCTCCACAGAGAGAGCCGCCTGGGAAAAGGAAAAAACTGCCTTATTGCAAAGAGCAGAGGCTGCCGATTCTTCTGTGAAAGAGACCACTGCAGAACTGAGCAGCTTAAAACGCCATATTTCACAGATGACAGCTGCTATCTTTGGTAAGTAACTTGGGATGTTTTGACCATTTCTAATGTTAACATAACTCGCCTGGCGGCTTATCTGCGCACTTATTCAACAGGCCCCAGGAGTGCCAACCTTGGCCAAGACATGTTGGTGAAGCTGAAGGCGGTTTACACTTTGGTGGAGCAGCTGTACACAGGCGCTCAGCGAACCATAGCAGCCATCTAGCACAGTAAACAACCACCTTCACTCATTAGGGAGGTACTGGACAAACTATCTGTTATGCCCCAGAAAATTGAAGAGATTAAGCGATCATCAGCCTGAGCTGGTGCCATTACTGCTTTGAGCCAGGCCAAAGCTTGGCAAGTGGAGTTAGACCCGGAGGAGATGGCCACTGGCTGTCCGAGTCTCAAAGAAGACGGGTCTCCCTTTGATGCAAGCGACTTTACCAAATGTGTAAAGGAGATGCGCCCGCTAGCAAGCAAATTGGCTGAAGAAACAGATTTGTCCAAGTACCAGGCGGCTTACATGATGGAGAACTCCAAAGTGAAAGCGCCGGCTTATGAGATTGTGGATCTTATTCCTCCAATATGTAAGCATACTTTTGCTCCTGACATTGATCCGTCCACACTTATAGATGATGAAGCTGTGTTCAAAGCCTTAACTGGCATCGACTGGACATCACCTGATTTCCAGCCAATGGATGATGAAGAAGAAGAACCGGTGCAGGAGAACCCGGAGTCTTCAACTCGCCAAGATCAGAACAACTGATCCAATGGGCGGCTCTCAGACTGCGGCGCGGTGTTTCTCTTTGAAAAAACTTTAACCATTTGGGCTTTGGAAAGCCTTGTAATAGGCTAGTTAAAATAATGATCTGTCATGCCATCGTGCATGTTTAGCCTTAAAACTGCTGATGAAATATTTTGTGTACCACTGATGAGCTTGCAGGGAATATTATATTGTTTTTCAATGTTACTACACACATGGTAAACAACATACACCCTGGCGGTTTAAGCCAGGGCGGGTCATAATTTCCAATATAATATGCTTTGGCGACTTAAAGTCTATAACCAGGGCGGGTTAGAAAAAACCCAAAATATTTATTCAAATATGAAAAGTCATACCTGTAGACTGATATCATAATGATGCTATAATGATTGTAATCCAGCATGGGTATTAACCTGTAAATATGAAAAATCGTGACTTGAATTTATTCAAGGCAAATCATCCTGGCGACTTAAAGTCTGCTTATCAGGGCGGGTTATGAACCCAAAATGCTCAAATACGAGTCATAGAAACAAGGCTACATGGCCTGAATTGTGAAAACCATATGTTAATATGGAAGAAGGATATCAATCCAAAATTTTCAGAAAAAACAGCAAATCAGAAAAAACAAGGCTTTCATGGGCCACCAAGCCTAAAACGTCAAGTGCTTTCATGGGCCGCACAGCCACAGAGTTATTTCCAGCACACCTGTAAGCCGGTCCTCACATGACAAACCGCCTTTTTAACTTTAACAAGTTCAGGGTCTTATTTAAAAGATTGACTATCAAAAGTACGGCGGGTCATTCCAGGATTACCTGGGCGGAGTAACAAGGACATACAGGCCGGTTAACCCGTAATTTGGTGTTACACCTGGCATGGAAGCCGATCAAGAGGGTAAGCATAGCTATACTCATTGAGTAGGAAGCCCCCAAGTGACCAAAGGGTCGGCATGTAAGCCGGATCAAGATGGTAATCAAGGCTCTGCTCATTGAGCAGGTAGCCCCCAAGTGACCTGTGAAAAGGCATGTAAGCCTGATCAAGAGGGTAATCAAGTCTCTGCTCATTGAGCAGGTAGCCCCCAAATGACTCGCGAGAAGGCATGTAAGCCTGACCAAGAGGGTAATCAAGGCTCTGCTCATTGAGCGGGAAGCCCCCAAGTGGCCTTATGAACAAATAAAGACTCAGATACTTAGATACGAAATGACAGAGGCCCTGAATATATCAGGGGTGCCAGCTTTATTATATTGATCATAATATATACATGGATGAAAATATGTACAGCACAAGAGCTGGTGGCTCAAGTGTAGTATGGCCGGAGATGAGCAATGTTCCAAGGCCGGCGGCTCTCCTCCTCCAATGTGCGTGAATCCGTATGGTCTCGAATATCAATGAGGTAGTATGACACGTTGTTCAGGTTCTTGCTGACCACAAAAGGTCCTTCCCAAGGCAGGGATAACTTATGCATGTCTGTTTGATCTTGGATGAGCCGGAGCACCAAGTCGCCTTCTTGAAAGGTCCGGGTCTTAACCCGGCGGCTATGATAGCGATGCAGATCTTGCTGATATATCGCCGAATGAGCCGCCGCCAGGTCACGCTCCTCATCCAACATGTCGAGAGCATCCTGACGTGCCTTTTCATTATCAGCTTCAACATAAGCCGCCACGCGGGGTGAGTCATGACGGATGTCACTTGGAAGAACCGCTTCGGCCCCGTAGACCATGAAGAAGGGCGTGTAACCCGTTGATCTGTTGGGGGTAGTATTGATACTCCAAAGCACTGAGGGTAACTCTTCAACCCAACAACCCGGCGTCCTTTGCAAAGGGACCATAAGCCAGGGTTTGATTGCTCTCAAGATTTCTTGATTGGCCCTTTCAGCTTGACCATTGGATTGGGGGTGAGCTACTGACAAGACGTCAAGACGAATATGCTCTCGTTGACAGAACTCTTTCATAGCACCTTTGGATAGATTAGTGCCATTATCAGTTATGATGCTGTGAGGGTAACCAAAACGGAAGATCACCTTCTTAATGAATTGTACCGCCATTGCTGCATCACACTTGCTGACCGGCTCTGCCTCAACCCACTTGGTAAACTTGTCAACCACCACCAAGAGGTGGGTCTTTTTGTCCTTGGACCTCTTGAAAGGTCCAACCATATCCAGCCCCCAGACTGCAAATGGCCAAGTAATTGGAATCATCCTCAATTCTTGAGCCAGCACGTGAGCTCGTTTAGAAAACTTCTGGCAGCCGTCACGCTTGCTAACCAGATCTTCTGCATCAGCATGAGCCGTCAACCAATAAAAACCGTGCCGAAAGGCTTTAGCAACCAGAGATTTAGAGCCGGCGTGATGACCACAATCACCTTCATGGATCTCCCTTAGAATCTCACAGCCCTCCTCAGGAGAAATACATCGCTGGAACACACCTGTGACACTGCATTGGTGCAACTCGCCGTTGACAATGGTCATAGATTTAGACCCCCGGGTTATCTGCCTGGCCTCAATTTCATCCTCAGGTAACTCGCCCCAGGTCTTATAAGCCAAGTACGGCACCGTCCAATCAGGAATAGCATGAAGAGCCGCCACCAACTGCGCCTCCTGGTCAGGAGTTGCAAGATCCTCCTCTGTTGGTAGCTTAACTGAAGGATTATGTAACACATCAAGAAAAACATTAGGGGGCACCGGCTTACGCTGCGACCCAAGTCGGATCAAAGCATTGGCCACCTCATTCTTCCTTCGATCCAGATGCTCCACCTGATAACCTTTGAAGTGACCAGCGATATTATCAACCGCCCGGCGATAAGCCGCCATGAGTGTGTCTTTAGAATCCCAAGTGCCAGAGACTTGTTGAGCCACCAAATCTGAATCGCCAAAGCACCTGACCCGGCTTAGATTCATCTCTTTGGCCACCTTGAGACCATGAAGCAAGGCTTCATATTCAGCTGCATTGTTAGTACAGGGAAATATCAGCCTTAAGACATAACAAAACTTGTCTCCTCGTGGGGAAGTCAAAATAACTCCAGCCTCCGAGCCTTCCAATTGCCTGGACCCATCAAAATGAATAGTCCAATACGTATTATCAGGCTTCTCCTCAGGCATCTGCAACTCTGTCCAGTCATTGATGAAATCCACAAGAGCTTGGGATTTGATAGCTGTTCTTGACATATATTTCAAACCATGGGGTCCAAGCTCAATGGTCCACTTGGCCACTCGGCCTGTAGCTTCTCTGTTTTGAATGATATCGCCTAAGGGAGCAGAGCTGACCACAGTAATAGGATGGCCATGAAAATAATGCTTCAACTTGCGACTGGCCATGAACACCCCATATACTAGCTTCTGCCAATGTGGGTATCTCTGTTTAGACTCAATTAAGACCTCACTGACATAATAAGCCGGCCTTTGAACCGGATATTCCTTACCCGTCTCTTTCCTTTCCACTACAACCGCCACGCTGACGGCTTTGCTGTTAGCAGCTACATATAAAAGCAAGGGTTCCTTTTCAACAGGAGTTGCAAGAACCGGCGGCCCAGCTAACTATTTTTTAAGCGCCTCAAACGCCTCATTGGCAGCATCACTCCAGACAAAACGATCTGTCTTCTTCATCATCTGATACAGAGGAATAGTCTTCTCTCCCAAGTGGCTTATAAACCAGCTTAAAGCTGCAATACGACCCGCCAAACGCTGGACATCATTAATGCACACCGGCTTAGCCAATGAAGAAATAGCCTTGATTTTCTCTGGGTTAGCTTCAATACCTCTCTCAGAGACCAAAAAACCTAAGAGCTTGCCTGCAGGCACACCAAACACACATTTGGCCAGGTTAAGCATCATCTTGTAGACCCGGAGATTATCAAAGGTCTCTTTCAGATCATTCAACAGAGTCTCCTTCTTTCTCGATTTCACAACAATATCATCCACATAAGCATGAACGTTGCGTCCTATCTGATTATGAAGATAATTCTGAACACAATGCTGATAAGTCGCCTGGGCACTCTTGAGCCCAAAGGGCGTAGACACATAGCAGAAAGCTCCAAAAGGCGTGATGAAAGCCGTCTTCTCTTGGTGTTTAACTGCCATCTTGATCTGATGATAACCAGAATAAGCATCCAAGAAGCTCAAATGCTCACAACCCGCCGTAGCATCAATGATCTGATCAATACGGGGAAGAGCAAAAGGATCAGCTGGGCAAGCTTTGTTAAGATCTGTGTAATCCACACACATGCGCCAAGTGCCGTTCTTCTTAAGTACGAGCACCGGGTTAGCCAACCACTCAGGATGAAAAACTTCAACAATGAACCCAGCAGCTAAGAGCCGGGCCACCTCTTCTCCAATGGCCTTACATCTCTCCTCATTTAAACGACGAAGGAATTGTTTGACCGGCTTAAACTTAGGATCAACATTGAGAGTGTGCTCAGCGAGTTCTCTCGGTACACCTGGCATGTCTAAAGGTTTCCATGCAAAGATGTCCCGGTTCTCACGGATGAACTCGATGAGTGCGCTTTCCTATTTCGGATCCATATTGGCACTAATAGTGAACTGCTGAGATGAGTCGCCAGGGACAAAGTCAACCTGCTTGGTATCATCCACCGATTTAAACTTTAACAAAGGATCATGCTCTGTTGTTGGCTTCTTCAACGGAGTCATATCGGCCGGGTCAACATTGTCTTTATAAAACATAAGTTCCTCTGTGGCACAGGCAGACTCAGCGTAAGCAGCATCACCTTCTTCACATTCCAAGGCTATCTTCTGGTCACCATGCACCGTGATGGTACCTTTGCGACCCGGCATTTTAAGCTACAAATACACATAACACGGCCGTTCCATAAACTTGGCATAAGCCGGCCGCCCAAATAGAGCATGATAGGGGCTTTTGATTTTAACCACTTCAAAGTTCAATGTCTCAGCCCTGTAGTCATGTTCATTGCCAAAAGCCACCTCTGAGGCTATCCTACCCACTGGATAAGCCGACTTACCAGGCACCACTCCATGAAAGACTGTAGAGGACGGCTTAAGATCTTTGTCAGTCAAATTCATCCGGCGAAAAGTATCATAATAAAGGATATTGATACTGCTGCCTCCGTCCATAAGCACCTTAGTGAACTTGTAACCTCCAACTTGAGGGGCCACCACCAAAGCCAGCTGACCCGGATTGTCAACCCGGGGCGGGTGACCCTCACGGCTCCATACAATTGGCTGCTCTGACCATCGTAAGTATCGAGGGACCGTCGGCTCAACCGCGCTCACTGCTCGTTTATGAACCTTCTGATCTCGCTTGCACAGGTTTGTGGTGAAAACATGATATTGACCACTATTTAACTGCTTTGGATTGCTCTGATACCCTGACTATTGTTGCTGATTGCCTTAACTGGGCTGCTGGTTAAAATTGCCCTGATTACCCTGACCTTGAAACCCGGAACCTGAGCCGCCACCTCCGAAGCCAGGCCCGTACGAGCCAGATCCTGACCCGCCATGCGGGCCATTGTTGTTGTGGTGGTCCTGATGAAAGCCGAAATTCTTATACTCCTTCATGATGAAACAATCTTTCCACATATGAGTCGACGGTCTATTGGGACGACTATGCTTTGGGCAAGGCTGGTTCAACATCGCCTCAAGGTTGAATTTTGATCCTCCAACCCGGGGTTGTGGTTTTCCCTTACGACGCTGGAAGTCATTCTGCACATTTGTATTGGCCACAAAATCTGACCCGCCGTCAGGCTGCTTGCGCTTACCATTATTACCTTGATTATGACCCGCCATGTTTGATTGATGTCCCTTTCCATTACCGTTCTTCTTCCCCTTATTGGACCTCTCCTCATCAGACCCAGGATCCTTAGTATTGTCAGAATCGACATATTTGATGAGAGCCGCCATAAGCTCCCCCATGTCATTGCAGTGACGCTTAAGCCGCCCTAACTTTTGTTTAAGAGGGGTAAAACGGCAATTCTTTTCCAGAATCAGAATAGCAGAGCCGGCGTTGATGCTATCCGATGAATGAATAATGGCTGAAACCCGGCGCACCCAGTGGTGGGCCGACTCGTCCTCGCGCTGAACACAAGCGTCTAGGTCAATAATTGACAGAGGCTGCTTGCATGTGTCTTTGAAATTCTGGATAAAATGTGCCTTCAACTCAGCCAACGATCTGATAGAATTAGATGGCAACCCCTTCAACCAGGTTCGAGCCGGCCCATCCAGCATTATAGTGAAATACTTGGCACATACATCATCGTTCACATCTAACATCTCCATGGCCAGCTCATAACTCTCAATCCATCCCTCAGGTGGGAGATCGACTGTGTAATTAGGCACTTTACGAGGGCCCTTAAAATCTTTGGGCAAGCGCTCATTGCGCAGAGCCGGCACCAAACAGGGCACACCAACTGACCTAGAGGTCATCCCGGCCTCTATAGACACAAAGGGGTTCAACTGAAGCTGTCGATGAGGAGCTAATTAAGCCGCCAGCTCTGCCTCTTGGCGTGCTCTAGCCTGATCCGTCAGGACTTGGGCATTGTTATCATCACGAGGCAGGTTATGCCCATGGGGCGGGTTACGATGCCGCTCACTACTGGAAACCGCCGGTGACTCAATGCGCCGGCTGTAGCTTCGGCTCGGTCGCGGAGTTGAATGGATTCGCTCACGGCTATAGGAATAAGTCGCCTGCTGGGTCACTGCCATCTTAAGAAGTTCCACGGTGTTCCGGGCCTCTATCGCAACTGGCGACTCACCTTCAATTGGGAGGGCCGCCAGCCGTGAGGCTGCCGCAATCATATTATCCAGCGGGTTGGAGTAATGACCCGGGGGTGTCTGCACTTGCTGAAGAGGGGTCAAGTTCACATGAGGCGGGTCTGCTATACGAGGCTGAGTCGCCGCCCCGGTTGCAGGCGCTTCAGCGGCCCGGGTCTCACTGGGCGGGTTACTCGGCCCTGCTCCGGGTGTGGTAAAAAGATTCCTCCCCTCGAATTGCGGTAGCAAACGGCTCTGGTGCCTCCTCCGCATGACAGCGTTTGACGCGTTCTGATCCAGACTTAGACGAAAAGCCTCGACCCTTACCCTCTGCGTCTCAGCTTCTAGGGCAGTCCGTTCTGCAGCCATCCTGACGTTCTCTGCCTCAAGATCCTCTCGGGCCTTGGCCACCTCATCTCGCAATTTTGCGACCTCCGTATTATGCTATGTTTAATTCGCCGGAGTTACTTCTGCAGCTAATAGAGTTGCTAACGCATCCAAAAGTTCGGATAAAACTTGAGCCGGCGGACGCGCAGAGCCGCTCGCCCCAGCCGTTGCAGCAGCCGTTGAACCGGAGGTCATCACTGCAGCGGTTGATGAGTTCACCATCTGCTGTGTCCCGGCCATGAATATAGCTGCCCTGCTCGGCGGCTCATAGGGGTCCAGAATACTGTCGCCATCGGAACAGCCCCCAAGCCCGCAGTCTTGCAACTGATAAATCGACTCGGTTTCGCCAGTTGAGGACTCATCACCTGAATAGATGGCCGTCTCTCCACCGGACACATAGCCTCCCTCAAGATCCGCTCCATGGACAAAGCCGACGAAAACATGCTTCCGGGCGGGCTGGCTCTTGGCAGGTTGGACCTTGGCGGGTCTCGCGCGCTGAGCCATCTCAATGGTGTCGGTGCTGTCATCCGGCTCAGGCTCAGACTTGCCAATTTTGCCAATGAAAATGTGGACTCCACCGAAGGGGACACGGTACCCGTATTCGATCGAATCGGCCTCCGGACCCCATCCAGCGTCGTCGATGTAGATCTTGCCGCGGCGACTCTTGGTCATCCGGCCCACTGCATATCCCTTGATCCCTGAGAAGTTGCCCTTTAAGAACTCGAAACCACCATGCGATGGCCCCACGGTGGGCGCCAACTATCGTGGATTTGTCACGGCAGATGTCCTAGCGAAAGGACTTAGGTGTGGAGCCATCGCGACTAGGTTAGCTTGAAGGGGTTGATTAGGACAAAAGACACAAGGAGTTTACCCAGGTTCAGCCCCTCTCAATGAGGTAAAAGCCTACGTCTTGCTTCTAGTTGTATTGCTTAGGTTTCGATTACAAGGGAGCGAATACGCTTGACCTAGTTCTCGACTCTTCGTCTCTTGAGTTAACCCGCCGCCGGGTCACCCCTTTATATACAGGTTGATACCCGGCGGTTTACAGAGTCCCGGCCGGTTCACACAAATGTGAGCGGCTCGGTTTCTAACTAAACCTGCCTTACAGAACAAGTTATCACATGGCGGCTCACACCCTTGGGCTTTGATGCACCTCCGGGTCTTGGGCCTTCAATAAGCCTGCTTTATGAACCGCCACCTCTATATCTTCTTCAGCCTTCTTGGGCCTTCTCACCTTAAGTCGCCAATGGTGTGACCCGGCCCCTCCTGGGCGGGTCATACCTCAGAGTTATATCCCCAACAGGTACAATCTGCGAGAGTCTGGGTTATGTGTGGTAGGGCTGGTTCTCGTGCATGTACAACCGGGGTGCTATCTCCACCAAGAGGTGACACTGTTTTATTTGAAGACTGTGTTTTTACTCTGCTAGATACTGCCAACACCCACTCCAATTCAAATGGCTGATAAACAAGAAACATAGTTGAATGTACAGACTTGGTATGAGAGACAGATGCAATAGATAGTGTGGAAAAAAGAGGGCATGAAATAGTTCACATGTATATTGTTTAACTAAAAAGGATAGCATGACATAACTTCACATATATGATGTCTATCTAAACTGGATAGCATAGCATGACATAATTCAACGATATGATAACTAACTAAACATGATGGCATGAGATAATTATATGATGTCTTTAGTAAACAGGTTCGCATGACATAATTCACATACATGTTATCTAAGTAATCAGGATCGCATGATATAATTCACATATGTGATTTATATACTAAGCAGAGGGCATTCGCATATATGATGTCTGAACTAAGAACATGGTGTTGAATATTGTGTATATGATGTCTAAACTATGCAATGCAAGACACCATATGCATGATATGAGCAGTATAACCGTACCAAGTTAGAGCATACACCTCGGTGGGGGAATAGGACTGGTCATCTATCTTTGAATCCATCTCTGAGGAGCTATCGGGACCCAGCAAGAGATCTGCTTCGATAGGTAGCACTGTCTGCTCTGAAGACCTTGTTTTCACTCCAGATTTTCCCATCACCCACTCAAATGGCTGATTCACAGGAAGAGTAGTTGAATGTACAAACATTGTCAACAAATGGAAATGTAATGAAGAAAAGGATTGGCAAGATATCATTCAAATATATGATGCCTGGTTAAACAGGATGGCAGTGCATATTTCATATATATTATGGCTGGCTAAAAGAGATGAGATTGCATAATTCTCATATATGATATAGAAACTAAACTGGTGGCATTACAGAACATGTCTAAACTAAGCAGATGACATATATGATGTCGAAAGTCGGAAAGTAGGCACTGCAAGGCAACATATGCATGATATGACCAACATCATCATGCCAAGTTAGAGCAAACACCTCGGGGGGTAAATAGGAGTGGTCAGCTGCATCTGAATCCACCTCAGAACAGATATCTTCCTCTAGATTACAATCTGGAGGGGGCGGGGAGGGTTTGCCATTGAACCCACCATGGAGCGATGTCTGCATGACATTGTATTGACGCACAAAACTCTTCTCTTTTTCTCTACATGTTCAGCATGGCTGTGTACAATATCTGACATGCATACGAAAAAAATATAGTGAGATTATGTAAGGAGAGCATGCAGAAATCTAGAGTGATGGTAACAACCTGTGGATGGATCCAAAAATAATGATAGCAGGCTGATGATAGCTTTAATTTAATAAAAAGACAGATGATGATTGCTTTACTATTTGTTTCCCACCCAAGATGAACAACATGGGCATACCCTAGGTGAACCAGATAATAAACAGAGATACTATTCATTGCTGCCTCGATATGTGCCCCACAAGTAATTTTAAAACTCAAGTTTGAACATTAATTTGGACCTCACTTGGAGTCTAAGAGGTGAACAGGACAATAAAGTAGCAGGTAATATTAAGCAATGCATTACATAAGCAGAAACAAAAGAGTGTGACCTCTCTTGTGGACCCGTGAACTCCTCAGGTTCATCTGCTGAGTCGATGATGGTGATGCAGTTGCGGTGGATGCTGGCGGCAGGGAAGGAGATCTGAGGCGGCAAAAGATGGTTAGGAGTCGTGATGTCTGGTATGGTGGATGCTTCTGTCGATGGAGCAGCTCAGGTGAGGTGGACGACATCGCGGCAGGAGCAGGACAAACCACACAAAGTTTTCTTTGACACCTATCTATAAGTGAAGTAATTCTATAAGGGCTCCTTTGGCTTGCAGGATTCTAAAAACGCAGGGATAGGAAAAACACCGGAATAGGATAGGAATGCACGTGGGAAACAGAGCATTTGTAAACACAGGATTTGTGTCAACTTGGGTGTTTGGTTCATAGGAATTGGAAGAGCAGAGGAATGCAAAGAAACATGGCCAAATTAAAGTGAAACCATATGAAAGCGTGTACAGTTAGAATGTTATTCTACCACTAATGCACTTAGTCTTGTTTTCATGCATAGGATTTTGAAAAGTAGGTCCAGGTGGATGTTTTGCTCCATTCCTTTCAACGAAATGCATGAATAATTGAATAGTAGAGTGCCATAGGAAAATTTCCTATTGCTATGTTTTTCCTTCACTTTTCCTTTGAACCAAAATAGCCCTAATGGATCGACATGAATGTAGAGTAATAAGTGATGCGACAAGTGTACAACCTCTTTGGTGTAGCCGTGTCGACCTCAGCATCATTGGGTTGGTCGCTGAAGAAGTTGCGTCAGAGGTGGCTGTCGAAGGTGTGGAGGAAGATCTGAGGCGTCTGTAGACGGCGTCCAGGGCACTGCTCTGTTGTGATGGATGGTTCCATCGTTGGAGCAGCTCCGGCGAGCCATAAGACGTTGAGGCTGAAGCAGTACAAGACAAACATCGTTAATCTCTAGTGTGATTCTAATAGCATCTCCAATAGATGATGTAAAATACATTGCCAAAAAGTGATAGATGTAAAATTTACATCACCAAAAAACATCTGACTACAACAGATGAGGTAAAAACTGTTGACTCTGAACTTAACTGTCAAAACTGAAATTTACTGTGGAATCTGAATGTTACTGTCGAAATTGAACGCACTAGTAGCAGAGAGGCACTTCACATGTAGTTTAGGCCGCTCGAGCACTAGTAGTACAGAAACAGTGATCTAAATTAGCAGGCAATCGACGGGGAACAAGGTAGCAGATAGCAGCCGGAGCAACAGCGCCTGGAGGAGCAGCGCGAACTAGAGCCAGAGCAGCAACTCGTGTAGCTGCAGCAACCCGTGTACCAGCATCAGCAGCACGAGTGAGAGCAAGAGCAGAGCAGCAGCACGAGTGAGGGGAAGAGTAGAGCAGCGGCGCGACCAAGCGAGAGATGGAGCAGCAGCAGCAGCGCGAGCGAGAGCCGGAGCAGCAGCAGTAGATCCGGCTGGTATGGATGCCACCCTCGAGGGAACCTCACACTGGGGGAGAGCCACCATGGAGATGTCGCCGGTGGCGCCAACTTCGAGGTAGCCGCGCCATGGGGGTGCGGGATGGAGCACCGTCGGTGCCGGGAGGTCGAGTTAAGGAGAAGGTGCGATGCGATGAGTGTACAACCTCTTTGGTGGTGCCGAGTAGGCCTTAGCTTCGTCCGACGAGTCGGTGAGGATGCTGCGGTTTCGGTGGAGCAGGTTAAGGCGGCGCTGTGGGGATGGATCAGCCGCGATAGACGAGGCGATCATCGGAGCAGCTCCTTGGAGGTGGAGGACGAGGCGGCTAAACCGGCGGGACGACGAGATTGACGACGGATCCTCATCCGGGGAGGTGGATGAGGGACGTTGAGCTGTTGCGGTGGACTACATCATCGGGGAAGAGGCTCCGGCTGGGCAGTGGTGAGGTGGCGGATGGAGGAGGGTGGGGTTTTGCGGCTGGAGCAGAGAGGTTATGGCGGCCTGGGATTTCGAATGGCGAAAAGGAGGCGATGGGAGGGGGGAACCATGACTTAGGGACGCGCTTGTCCAAAATGTAGGGTGTGTTTCAAAAGTACCCCCATTGATTTGAACTAGCGGCCCTTTTAGCTCAGGGTTAGAAGGGGGATTTCGCGTGTAGGGATTTGGCACCTGGAGGGAGTTTTCGCGCGCGCTGTAATTTCGGGATAGCAAGGCGCGGGTTGTGAAGGCGCGAGTTTTGGGAGCACAATATCTGAATTTTTGGGATAACAAGGCGCGGGTTGAATTTTAGGGACAAGCCTAACATGTAATAATGTACGTACCAAATCAATTCGCACTTCCCTCAACGAAAAAAAAACTATTCGCACCACACAAAGAGAGAGTCTTGTCCCGTTTTACTTTACAAATGTTATTCAAAGCTATGAATCCATGTTATGTCCAATTAAATTTTTTTGCTGGCTGTATAATACATGTAACCTACTCATACGAACATTTTAGTGCATTCCAAATGTCTATACTATCGCTGCAATTCGAACTAAATTTGAATTCGTTTCTCTATTTGAATAAGAATCTACAATCATGACTGTTGCCAACTTAAACCATCATTCATGTATTATCTTAACAGCACACCACATGATTACTATAGAGATATATATGAACTATGTGTACTATATGAACTCGAATTCGAAATTTTGAATACACTTGATGTTGATTCCAAATAATAGTACATTTGATGTACTAACTAGATCTTCATAATCTAAACCATGTTTCATATGTATACTGTGTTTATCACACAAAGTATAGTGCCCCGCCCCCTACATTATGACAAGTATTTAGCCCTCGGCTGCAAAAGCCATACATTATCACAAATTCAAATAAATGTTCTATATATTATATGTAGTATAGCATGTTCATAACCACACCATGCGTATCACCATTATATATATTCATGCATGCGTTGGTTTAAAACACAATGATATATTCTTGAAATATCCGAATCCACTTTTATAATGAATTACGATCTCTATTCGTCTTTTACACCCACACAATCCTCTTATCTTTGTAGCTAGTGCTAACTTTCTCTCGTGCATGCACACGCCCGCCTCCCTCTCACCCTCCCTCAGCATTCTCTAGCTCCATCGCGCACATTCGTCTTTTCACTTTCGGTCGTTCACCCACAGTGTGTGTAGGCCCCCCAGCTCCTTCTGTCCGGACACACCGATCGATATACCTATCTAGCCAGGTGTGCCTACCACAAACATAAGCTTTCCCTCTTCTCTTCTCACCGTCCATGCCTCACTCCCGCCCCTCTTTTCATCGATCTCATACTCGCACACTCCTTCCCCCTCGATATAGTAGGCCTCTCGCACCACCTCCTAGCTGCATCCCTCTCTCTCTATCCTTCTCTCCGGGCCTTATTTGCTTCTAACACATACATGCATGTATACCGATCGATCTCCCTACATATACCTAGGTCGACTATAACTTTTTTTCCTCACGCATCGATCGACGTACCTCACAAGTTATGTCTCTGCCTTTCTCCGACAAAGGACGATTGATCTTCCTATGTAGTTACGTCTGCTTACCATAGCCATATCGTCCCCCCTCATCATTCGTGCATGCCTCCTGACCCGTCTCTCACACGCACGTGCACAGACAAGCAGGCAACCCCTCTCTTATTGATATTGTAGGCGGGCCCTCCGTTTGTCTAGCAGGCCTCTCCCACCATTTATGAGAAGCAACTCCACCACCAACCCCTCCAACACTCTAGCTCTGTCTCTTTCCCAACCTTATTCCTCTCCTACACATATGCATGGATGCCGATCGATCTCCCTCAATACATAAGGTAGGTCTCTCTCCTCCTCCACACATATACCAGCCATTGTACCTCTATAGTTAGGTCTCTGCCCCCCACCCCCACACACACCAATAGTCGAGCGCTGCAGGTAGGTATCCATGCCACGGAGACAAACTGCACCTGTCCCCTCTCACGTTCCAGTAGGCCAGCCACCCTACATCTTTGACGTGGGCACACACAAATTCGATGGCACTCTTTATCGATCGCGCGCGCGCACACACGCACACACACACTTCATCCCTCTCTTCGATTCTAGGGATACCTCACACTGATGATACCTCCACTCTCTTCTCATGGATCGCCCCTCTATATATATATATATGATATATCCAGGCCTCTGTTTCACACACATTGCATATGTTACATTTTTTGTTTGAAATATCATCGACACATATTCCCTGTCTATCTCTCACGCACCCCCCCCCCCAAAACACTCACGAACCCACACACTATCTCTCTCTAGGTTTGTATCTCTCTCACACAAACCCATGTAGGTGGTGCACGTACACGAAGAGAATAGGTGCACGTACTCATGCTTCATGCCCAGCCACACCCGCGCGGGTACACGGTGGAGCTCATTTCTATACGAAATGGCAGCCCACGTGCTAATTTGAGCGTGTGTAGCGGTTGTTTACCTACGGAGGTCATGTACCACGCGTGCACGAAACAAAGTTTGACTTGATGCGTTGGCACGTTATTTTTAAATAAAGTTATATTGCTCAATGGCACGTACACATAATATAAAACGATTTTTATGGAGAAAAAAGTAGTCTGCTCCACTATATACAATGGAGCCTGCCTACCGGGGTTTGTCTCTCTTCAGAGTATCTCACACAAGGCGGCGGTGGCCTCTCTCTCTCCCACCGTTGGTCACTGATCCGGCCGCATCCCGTCCGCTGGCGGAAAGGGAGGATGTGCATCGTTTCTCCATTCGACGGCGCCGAGGCAGCATGTCCCGATCCGCGGTACCCGTCATTCTCTCTGACCAAGCTCCGGCACGGTAGGGCCTACGCCACTTGCTCACTGCCGTAGTATGGGCAGATCTCTCCCGCCACCACCCTTCTAGTTACATCCCGACGACCCCCAAGTATCCCCTCCGGCCTTGCTCCATTGCCCATCTTCCCACATCGCTGCATGTGGAAAGTATTGCATGTGGATCTTCCCTAGTTCTTTGCCCAAAATGTAGCTCGTCCAGCGTACTTTCCATATTGCAATCTCGTCCTCACACCATTTTAGATAAACACAACCGTGCTGTTATCTTCCCTTAGGACAAGGAATATGATTCTTTTTTGTCGTCGTACGTGTCATCAACTGTTATTGGCCAGTAATTGTTTCCTTTCTACCTCTTTTGTGCAAACAGGGCTATCCATTTCACCTCGTTGCTATTGCAATCTTTTGGTGAACTGCACAAATCACTTTTTTCTTAAGAGTGTTTTGTGCAGTTCTACTAAAATGTCAAACGGGCAATGTCTCTACATTTCAGTGCGACTGCACAAAGGGAGATTGGTTTTGATCTATCCTCCTCATCCAACTCCGAGCCTAATCTTCTCCAACTATTTGCTTAATCTTCTCCAACTAGTTAGTCTTAAGAGAGAGTGCAAAGGTGACCGACTTCTATTCGTGTGTTTATTGTTTCATCAACAATCCTCTATTATTGTAATCACACTTAATATCTTTGGAACAGGGATGCTCAGCTCTATTTTAGTGGAACTGCACAAAATGATCGGAATGTTGCATGCTTCCGACAACAACTTTTTTTCCCAACATGCCTTGTTGATTTAGACAGAGCTGGGGGGAAGTTGCTGCCAATGAAAGCATGGATCAATTTTAATTTAACACCTTCTCACAACTTTGTCTTCAGTTGTGATGTAAATATTAGCTCTGATCTGCTAATCATTGAGATGCATTAGCAAGGAAGTTAGTTTTTTATTTTTTCCGAAAGAGCATGGATGGCAAGACACACAAAACAAAAGCTGAAAGCTCAGAGCATTGTACAATTTCATGTCGCTGAAAAATTATTTGTATAGCACGTCAATTATGTAAAAAAATGCTGGAAGCTTGATAGCATTGCCAGAAGCCTCTTCAGTATCCGGGTCCATGTGCCATGCACCAAGTTATAGTGCACAACCGCATGGGAGACTCAGCCCGGTCATTGCGCCGCACTAATAGTGAGTAATGAGCAGTCAAATCATAAGCCCACCTTTCCCACTGTAAGTTGCTCGGAAGAAGCAACCATCAATACGCTCTTCTTTGAATCCGCTCATACTACTCCCTCCGTCACAGTTTATAGAGCGCGATTCAACAATATCTGGGACCAAGACGACTAGCGATCGACCTGAAAAATAGCATTGGTAGTTATAGCACGGCGTCTATTACTAGAGGAAATAATGTGTACACACATGCATGCAGTGCTTCCACCCTGGGTACACACATGCATGCACTTACTCCACTCCGCGTACACACCTACTTCGAGAGAAAATTGTGGATTTGATTGCGGTTACCACGCCCTAATTAATTGAGCATTAAACCAAACACGTCTAAAATCTCTCTGGTGGTGGAAATGCATGGAGAGAAATGCTTGAGAATGAAGCGCACCCTGTAAACTGTGACGGAGGGAGTAGTATGAAGGTGCAAAACCAAGTACGCGTATTGCCTGTCGGTCAACGCACTTTCTCTTGGCATATCACTGACATGTGGGACCAGAGTGTGAGCAAACCGATCTCAATTGACAGCAAAATGGACAACCCGCCGTTCCTTGAGAGAGACGAGGAGCGAGAACACACATACGGGCTCGCACGGAGGCCAAGATATATTCGAGCATGGTTGATCGATATCATCATTACATGTTCGATGTTTTTTAATAGTACTATTGGGCTGCCGTTTTCCACACTTCTCCCGAATAAATGTGTACTTTATCAGAGATTAAAATAAAATAAGAGTACAGACGCTCCACCATGCGGTTCCTAGTACCTGTATACTAATAGTACCACTCGTACTACTAAACCTTGTGCTTGGCTCTTCGCCTCTTCGGGAAGTCGAACAATGATGGTACTACAGTGTATGCCTCTGGCAATCTGACACCGAATGAACTGCTGCATGTTCACCGCCTAGGCGAGGGTAGGTTGCATTAGTCAAAATGTTCTCCTCGTCCTGCGAGACACCGAGCTTGAGGTAGACGAAGAGGGCGTAAGCGAGCTTCACCTTGTCCTGCAAGCTTCTCCTTGTTCTACCAGTTGGCGGGACACACCAAAAAGTAGTGCTAGTCCATACTCCCTCCTTTCCGGTTAATATGGCTTAATCTTTTTTGTGGGTAAATGAGAGAGCTTTATTCATATATAAGCATTCTTAGGACAATCAGCCAAGAGACTGGTCACTAGGAAGCGAGGTACCCTGCAAAAAAAGAAGAAGGAAGCGAGGTGTTTCATCAAGCCAGCTCTCGGTCACATTCAAAGTGCAGCAAGCACAGTTCACACAAAGATGCGCTGCAAGGTTTGCTGACCTGTTTACATGCTGAATAACAAAAAAAGAGAAAATATTACTGAGCGCTCCTATTTCTAACAAGATAAGAGCCAGAATTAAGCGAGAATTGTGGCGAGTGTTCCATGCAATCAACTTCCATTATCACATGCGAGAACACTCGAAGAGAACCAAATGTGTTGAAGATTGCTTTATCACAGATTAAAATAAAATAAGAGTGCAGACGCTCCACCATGCGGTTCCTAGTAGTACATACCTGTACAGTAGTACTAGTAGTACTACGTAATACTAGTACTCGGAGTAGTAAACTTTGCGCTTGGCTGTTCGCCTCTACGGGAAGTCGAACAATAAGGTACTAGTACAGTGTATGCTTCTGGCTATCTGACACCGAATTAACTGTTGCACGTCCACCGCCTGAGCGAGGGAGAGGTTGCATTAGTCAAAAGTTTCTCCTTGTCCTGCGAGCCACCGCGTGCAAGCTTCTCCCGTCCTGCAAGCTTCTCCTTGTTCTGCAAGTTGACATGACACAACAAAGTAATGCTAGTCCATACCGCCTCCTTTCCGATTAATATGGCTTAATTTGAAACGAGATAAATACACTGTATGTCACTGTATATTTGTAAAAATACGGTCAGTGGACTTCATAATACGCTCATTGTGGTCAATATATACATTTTCCGGTGTTTATACGGTCACTAGCTCACCTTGGCTGAGTATGTGTGTGCTTGCACGTGTAGGTTGAGCACTTGAGCGTGACCGTGTGTGTTTCGTCGTGTGCTCGGACATGCATGCATTAGGGTGTCGCGCGCGTTTTTGCGTCCATGTGTACGTGTGACTGTTGCATGCATGCACGAGGTTGTAGTCCCTCACATTCACATGTTCATAATTCAATGCTTTGTCAAAATGTTGCATGCAAAGTTTAATCATTCGTTGTTCACGCATGCATTCCTGATATTAATACATTGGTAAAGACAATTTCTTGAGGAAAACGAGCCCATGAATTGAGTACAAAGGGGACCAATAAGCCAGGACAGAGAGAGTACTAGTAGTGAACTGGAAGGAGGGAGTAGGTACTAGTAGTACGTAACAACGTGCAGTAACAAAATTCCTCTATGCGCATCCTATCTACGTGTCATGCAAGAAAATAGAGATAAGTACAAGTGAGACTCAGGAACGGTCATACAGGTAGGGGGAGTACGTGTAGGGGCCACTCAGGAGCAGTCAAATCACACAGTAAGTTAGTCGGACGAAGCAACCATCATTTCACTCTTCAATGACACGTACGCAATATAAAATGGTTGATATGGATAGAAAAAGAAAACCGCTTCACTATATATACACTAGCAGGAGCCTAAGCTACAAGCCTGCTTGCTTGGGTTGCTCTCTTCACAAGCATAGAACGACGGTGGCCACACCGCTGGTCACAGATCCGGCCTGATCCCGTCGCTGGGGGAAGGGGACGATGTTCTGCGTAGACGCGGTCGACAGCGGCGAGGGAGAAAACCCACTGTCGGTGCATCCCGATCGGGGGTCCCCGCGGTATGGGCTGATGCCGCCTCCCAACCTCCCTTCTAGCTACACCCCGACGTCCCAGGTACAACTTCCTTTTGGAGCTGGCTTGCTCCACTGCCGCAGCTCCTCACGTAGCTCCATCTCCATGTGGATCTTTCTCTACTTCTACCGGCTTCTATTTGTGATGAGTTTATGTCTCATGAACTAGTGCCACTACGATTATTCTAGTCACACTTCTTCAATATCTTTGCCAACAGGGATGCTCAACTCGATTTTAGTGGAACTGCACAAAAGCATCGTATGATCCGAGGGTGCCAGGCATCTTTCCTTCGACAGGTTCTACCTAGCCAGGAAATTAAATCCTGTTTAGGGTTTAGGGTTTACGGCGTAGAGACCCCATCAGTAGTTTTTTTTTTGTACACACTCTCACAACTTTTGTCTTTAGTTGCGAAGTAAATATTGGCTATGATCTGTGAATCATTGAGATGCTTCAGCATGCGTGTTAGTTTTCCATTGTATTTGATGGAATGTTGTAACGGGGCAACATTGGAGTCAGGATACATACATGAAACAAAATCATAAAGCTTCGTACTCCCTCCGGTCCTTTTTTGTATGCGTATAAGGCTACTCATAGTGGGGAGTATCATATACTAGTATCATGCATAAATTACTTAGGGGACTAATAAACCAGGACGGAGGTAGTATGTGAGAGTGTATGATGGGTCATGTGGTAAAATGTACTACTACGCAAAGAAAAAAGGACCGGAGGTGTCGCACGATGTCCAAGGAATATAGTGATAGTGGGAGGTGGGCCATGTAGTCACTGGGCTGCCGTGTTTCGTACTCCTTCAGTGTAAGAGTGGAGAAAGTTAGTTTTATCATAGAAAAAATAAATAAGAGTCAGGCGTTTGATACGTCTCCAACGTATCTATAATTTTTGATTGTTCCATGCTATTATATTATCTGTTTTGGATGTTTTATATGCATTAATATGCTATTTTATATTATTTTTGGGACTAACCTATTAACCTAGAGCCCAGTGCCAGTTTCTGTTTTTTCCTTGTTTTTGAGCCTCGCAGAAAAGGAATACCAAACGGAATAAAACTTCACGATGATTTTTCTTGGACCAGAAGACACCCAGGGGACTTGGAGTCCAAGTCAGAAGAGCCACGAGGCGGCGACAAGGGTGGAGGGCGCGCCCTAGGGGGGGGGCACCCCCTGCCTTGTGGGTCCCTCGGTGACCTCCTGACCTAGCTCTTCCTCCTATATATTCACAAATATTCCAGAACCACCAGAGGCATCCACGAAAACACTTTTCCACCGCCGCAACCTTCTGTTCCCGTGAGATCCCATCTTGGGGCCTTTTTCGGCATCCCGCCGGAGGGGGAATCGATCACGGAGGGCTTCTACGTCAACTCCATTGCCCTTCCGATGATGCGTGAGTAGTTTACCTCAGACCTACGTGTCCATAGCTAGTAGCTAGATGGCTTCTTCTCTCTCTTTGATTGTCAATACAACGTTCTCCTTGATGTTCTTGGAGATCTATCCGATGTAATCTTCTTTTGCGGTGTGTTTGTCGAGATCCGATGAATTGTGGATTTATGATCAGCTTATCTATGAATATTATTTGAATCTTCTATGAATTCTTTTATGCATGATTTAATATCTTTGTATTTCTCTTCGAATTATCGGTTTGGTTTGGCCAACTAGATTGGTTTTTCTTGCAATGGGAGAGGTGCTTAGCTTTGGGTTCAATCTTGCATGATTTCACCCAGTGACAAAGTAGGGGTAGCGAGACACGTATTGCATTGTTGCCATCGAGGATAAAAAGATGGGGTTTTCATCATATTGCTTGAGTTAGTTGCTCTACATCATGTCATCTTACTTAAGGCGTTACTCCGTTCTTTATGAACTTAATACTCTAGATGCATGCTGGATAGCGGTCGATGTGTGGAGTAATAGTAGTAGATGCAGGCAGGAGTCGGTCTACTTGACAAGGACGTGATGCCTATATGCATAATCATTGCCTTGGATATCGTCATAACTTTGCGCTTTTCTATCAATTGCTCGACAGTAATTTGTTCACCCACCGTATTATTTGCCTTCATGAGAGAAGCCACTAGTGAAACCTGTGGCCCCGGGTCTATTTTCCATCATATTACTTTTCGATCTACTATTTTCCATCATATTACTTTCCGATCTACTATTTTGCAATCTTTTATTTTCAGATCTATATACGAAAAAATTCAAAAAATATTTTATCTTTTGTTTATCTATCTCTATCAGATCTCACTTTTGCAATTGACCATGAAGGGATTGACAACCCCTTTATCGCGTTGGGTGCAAGTGTTTGATTGTTTCTGCAGGTGTTGGTGATTTGTGCGTTCTTCTCCTACTGGATTGATACCTTGGTTCTTAACTGAGGGAAATACTTACCTCTACTGTGCTGCATCACTCTTTCCTCTTCAAGGGAAAAACCAACGCAAGCTCAAGAAGTAGCAGGAAGAATTTCTGGTGCCGTTGCCGGGTAGATCTACGTCAAGCCTACCAAGTACCCATCATAAACTCTCATCTCTTGCATTACATTATTCGCCATTTGCCTCTCATTTTCCTCTCCCCCACTTCTAAAACGATTTTTAGAAAAACACAAAAATATTTGCCTTTTTATTCGCCTTCTTTCAATCGTCTTTTCGTTTTCCTTTATATCTTACTTGGCTCGTTTGCTTGTTTGGTTGGTATAATTATGTATTTATTGAAAATCAGAAACCAAAGAGTTTATGGATCCTCATCCACTTGCTAATCTTTTTAAAGGATCCAATTATGATGAACCAATTGCTAGTGAGTTTTGTGCACTAGATTATCTTTATGAAGTTTTGCTTGAGATTCGTGAATCTGAAAATTGTGATGAAGTTTTAAAAGAAGAAATTTATGAAGTGATTCACGATAGCTCCTTGGATGAAAAGCATGATTGCAATGGTTCTACTATAAATTCTATTAATGTCAATTGTGCTAAAAATATGCAAAACCCTAAGTATGGGGATGCTAATTTTGCTATGTCCACTACTTGTTGCAATGATCATGATTGGGGTGATTCTTCTTATGATGTTGAAAATTTATTTAAGCCTCATGATGAATATGTTTGCATTAATATTGAAAGTGGGTTTGGAAGAGTGTCAACTCTAGGTAATAATGATCCCACTACTTTGGAGAATGGTCAATCTTATGAATTTTTGATAAAAGTGGGCTTGGAGATGTCATGACTTTATTCTATGCAAATCGCAATATTTTGGAAGAGTGTCAACTTTTCATGCATGTGGATCATGAAGAGGAAATTTTATGTGATAGTTATATTGTCGAATTTTATTATGATCCTACATGTAATTATTATGAGAGAGGAAAATATGGTTGTAGAAATTTTCATGTTACTAAATTACCTCTCGTTATGTTGAGATTGCTATTGTTTCTTTCTTCTTCCTTGCATATGCTAGATCTTGCTTGTCTTGATAATTTGTTTGCCTATAATATGCCTATGCATAGGAAGTATGTTAGACTTAGATGTGTTTTTCACGTACTTTATGATGTTCTTTTTTGTGCTTCAATTCTTGTCTTTCATGTGAGCATCATTAAAATTATCAATGCCTAGCTAAAAGGCTTTAAAGAAAAGCGCTTGTTGGGAGACAACCCAATATTTTTCCTTGCTGTTTTTCAATAAATTTTTCATCTAGCCTCTGGTTAGATGTGTTTTGGTGTTTCAATTAGTGTTTGTGCCATGTAAGACCTTTGGGATGGCTTACGGTGATAGTTGATTTGAGCTTGCTGAAAAACAGAAACTTTTGCGTCCAGTCACAGAATTTTAATAATTCACTGGAGCATTGAAAAACTCTCAATTTTTTACAAGAGATTTATTTGAAAATTGCCTATGTTTTTCTAATTATTCCGAATATTTGGAGTTACATAAGTACTAGAACAATTCGGATCTTCACAGACTGTTCTATTTTTGACAGATTCTGTTTTCTTTGTGTTGTTTGCTTATTTTGATGAATCTATGGGTAATATCGGGGGGTATGAACCATGGATAAGTTGGAATACAGTATATATTACACCAATATAAAATAATAATGAGTTCACAACAGTACCACAAGTGGTGATTTTATTTTCTTGTACTAACGGATCTCACGAGTTTTCTGTTGAGTTTTGTGTTGTGTAGTTTTCAAATTTTGGGTAAAGATTTGATGGACTATGGAATAAGGAGTGGCAAGAGCCTAAGCTTGGGGATGACCAAGGCACCCCAAGGTAATATTCAAGGACAACCAAGATCCTAAGCTTGGGGATGCCCCGGAAGGAATCCCCTCTTTCGTCTTCGTCTATCGGTAAATTTACTTGAGGCTATATTTTTATTCACCACATGATATGTGTTTTGCTTGGAGCGTCTTATATGATATGAGTCTTTGCTTTTTAGTTTTCCACAATCATCCTTGCTGTACACACCTTTTGAGAGGGACACACATGAATCGTGATTTATTAGAATACTCTATGTGCTTCACTTATATCTTTTGAGCTAGGCAATTTTGCTTTAGTGCTTCACTTATATCTTTTTAGAGCACGGCGGTGGTTTTATTTTATAGAAATTATTGAACTCTCATGCTTCACTTATATTATTTTGAGAGTCTTTCTAAACAGCATGGTAATTTGCTTTGGTTATAAATTTAGTCCTAATATGATAGGCATCCAAGAGGGATATAATAAAAACTTTCATATAAAGTGCATTGAATACTATGTGAAGTTTGATTCCTTATGATTGTTTTGAGATATAAAGATGGTGATATTAGAGTCATGCTAGTGAGTAATTGTGGATTGTAGAAATACTTGTGTTAAAGTTTGTGATTCCCGTAGCATGCACGTATGGTGAACCGTTATGTGATCAAGTCGGAGCATGATTTATTTATTGATTGTCTTCCTTATGAGTGGCGGTCGGGGACGAGCGATGGTCTTTTCCTACCAATCTATCCCCCTAGGAGCATGTGCGTAGTACTTTGTTTTGATGACTAATCAATTTTTGCAATAAGTATGTGAGTTCTATATGACTAATGTTGAGTCCATGGATTATACGCACTCTCACCCTTCCACCTTTGCTGGCCTCTCTAGTACCGCGCAACTTTTGCCGGTGCCATACACCTACCTTTTACCTTCCACAAAAAAGCCACCATACCTACCTATTATGGCATTTCCATAGCCATTCCAAGATATATTGCCACGCAACTTTCCACCATTCCGTTTTATTATGACACGTTCCATCATTGTCATATTTTTTGCATGATCATGTAGTTGACATAGTATTTGTGGCAAAGCCACCATTCATAATTTTTATACATGTCACTCTTGAGTCCTTGCACATCCCGGTACACCGCCGGAGGCATTCATATAGAGTCATATTTTGTTCTAAGTATCGAATTGTAATTCTTGAGTTGTAAGTAAATAAAAGTGTGATGATCTTCATTATTAGAGCATTGTCCCATGTGAGGAAACCAATAAATAAAAGAGGCCAACGAAGCCCACAAATAAAATAAAAGAGGCCAAAGAAGCCCACCAAAAAAAATGAGAGAAAAGAGAGAAGGGGCAATGTTACTATCCTTTTTCTACACTTGTGCTTCAAAGTAGCACCATGGTCTTCATGATAGAGAGTCTCCTATGTTGTCACTTTCATATACTAGTGGGAAATTTTCATTATAGAACTTGGCTTGTATATTCCAATAATGGGCTTCCTCAAAATTGCCCTAGGTCTTAGTGAGCAAGCAAGTTGGATGCACACCCACTTAGTTTCTTTTCGAGCTTTCATAAACTTATAGCTCTAGTGCATCCGTTGCATGGCAATCCCTACTCACTCACATTGATATCTATTGATGGGCATCTCCATAGCCCGTTGATACGCCTAGTTGATGTGAGACTATCTCCTTCTTTTTGTCTTCTCCACAACCACCATATTCTATTCCACCTATAGTGCTATGTCCATGGCTCACGCTCATGTATTGCTTGAAAGTTGAAAAGGTTTGAGAACATCAAAAGTATGAAACAATTGCTTGGCTTGTCATCGGGGTTGTGCATGATTTGAGTACTTTGTGTGATGAAGATGGAGCATAGCCTGACTATATGATTTTGTAGGGATAACTTTCTTTGGCCATGTTATTTTGAGAAGACATGATTGCTTTATTAGTATGCTTGAAGTATTATTGGTTTTTATGTCAATATTAAACTTTTGTTTTGAATCTTATGGATCGGAACATTCATGCCACAGTAAAGAAAATTACATGGATAAGTATGTTAGGTAGCATTCCACATCAAAAATTCTGTTTTTATCATTTACCTACTCGAGGACGAGCAGGAATTAAGCTTGGGGATGCTTGATACGTCTCCAACATATCTATAATTTTTTATTGTTCCAAGCTATTATATTATCTGCTTTGGATGTTTTATATGCATTAATATGCTATTTTATATTATTTTTGGGACTAACCTATTAACCTAGAGCCCAGTGCGAGTTTCTGTTTTTTCCTTGTTTTTGAGCCTCGCAGAAAAGGAATACCAAACGGAGTCCAAACGGAATAAAACTTCACGATGATTTTTCTTGGACCAGAAGACACCCAGGGGACTTGGAGTCCAAGTCAGAAGAGCCACGAGGCGGCGACAAGGGTGGAGGGCGCACCCTAGGGGCGGGGGCACCCCCTGCCTTGTGGGTCCCTCGGTGACCTCCTGACCTAGCTCTTCCTCCTATATATTCATAAATATTCCATAACCACCAGAGGCATCCACAAAAACACTTTTCCACCGCCGCAACCTTCTGTTCCCGTGAGATCCCATCTTGGGGCCTTTTCCGGCATCCCGCCGGAGGGGGAATCGATCACGGAGGGCTTCTACATCAACTCCATTGCCCTTCCGATGATGCGTGAGTAGTTTACCTCAGACCTACGGGTCCATAGCTAGTAGCTAGATGGCTTCTTCTCTCTCTTTGATTCTCAATACAACGTTCTCCTTGATGTTCTTGGAGATCTATTCGATGTAATCTTCTTTTGCGGTGTGTTTGTCGAGATCTGATGAATTGTGGATTTATGATCAGCTTATCTATGAATATTATTTGAATCTTCTATGAATTCTTTTATGCATGATTTAATATCTTTGTATTTCTCTTCGAATTATCGATTTGGTTTCGTCAACTAGATTGGTTTTTCTTGCAATGGGAGAGGTGCTTAGCTTTGGGTTCAATCTTGCGTGATTTCACCCAGTGACAAAGTAGGGGTAGCGAGACACATATTGCATTATTGCCATCCAGGATAAAAAGATGGGGTTTTCATCATATTGCTTGAGTTAATTCCTCTACATCATGTCATCTTACTTAAGGCGTTACTCCATTCTTTATGAACTTAATACTCTAGATGCATGCTGGATAGCGGTCGATGTGTGTAGTAATAGTAGTAGATGCAGGCAGGAGTCGGTCTACTTGACAAGGACGTGATGCCTATATGCATAATCATTGCCTTGGATATCGTCATAACTTTGCGCTTTTCTATCAATTGCTCAACAGTAATTTGTTCACCCACCGTATTATTTGCCTTCATGAGAGAAGCCACTAGTGAAACCTATGCCCCCCGGGTCTATTTTCCATCATATTACTTTCGGATCTACTATTTTCCATCATATTACTTTCCGATCTACTATTTTCCATCATATTATATTCCGATCTACTATTTTGCAATCTTTTATTTTCAGATCTATATACCAAAAAACCCAAAAAATATTTTATCTTTTGCTTATCTATCTCTATCAGATCTTACTTTTGCAATTGACCGTGAAGGGATTGACAACCCCTTTATCGCGTTGGGTGCAAGTGTTTGATTGTTTGTGCAGGTGTTGGTGATTTGTGCGTTCTTCTCCTAATGGATTGATACCTTGTTTCTTAACTGAGGGAAATACTTACCTCTACTGTGTTGCATCACACTTTCCTCTTCAAGGGAAAAACCAACGCATGCTCAGTAGCAGCGCTCTACGACGCTCTACCGCCGTAGTAATAGTGACCAATGAGCCGCCAAATCACATAGACCCGGTATAGTTATTGGACGGAAGAAGGAAACCATCACTCTATCTCTCTCATGCAGTACAGTATTCTTTTGGTAACCAACGTTTCGTTTCGTTGGATCGCGCCATCGAGCAAAACCAATGTTTAAATCACGTCTGTCGCATTCGTGTCTCACCCTCCTCCACCCCACACAGTCGCTCGGCATGCCACTCACCGCAAACCGAGTATAGGATAACTTTCCCGCCTGCCTGTCGATGGATCGCGCCATGGAGTACTAGCACTACTGGAAGAGATTGACGAGGAGGGGGAGGACAGCTAGCTGTAGCACGGACTCCCAAGAACCTTTTTACATGCATGTTGTGGCCGGCCGTGGCGACGTTTGAAAGCGGAGCAGTCGCGTGCACCGGGAAGCGGCACGGGCGGCGCTCTCTTGGCCGGCGCACCGCTTCAATGCCGGAGCCAGTGAGAGGTCGCGTCCGCTCTGGCCGGGCATGAATGCGGCACTGAATGTTTCAGGAGGGAAGCGCGCACGGGTGATGAAGAGGGTTCGGGTTGGCCAGGGCCGTCAGGAGCGGGCGTGGCAGCGGTCCGGACGCCCGCAAACAAGAGATGCTGTACGTAAATATTGCTGCGTAATTAATAACGTAAATAATGTGCCAGTTGGACAAATATGATTGGAGATGGAGATGGAGATGGAATTTTACGTAAACACGGATATGCACATAAACACGGATATGCATGTCTATGTCTATGTGTGTGTGTGCGCGACGACTCTCGCGACTACTCGTACACATCATCGATGTCTCGTTCTCCCTACACACACAAACTTAGTACCGCCTCATTTTGTTCCTAGGATAGGAATATCATAGGAGTGGAAAACAATATGAAGTGAGATAAATGGAGTACGACGTACAAGAAGAAATGTACACGCACTCATTCTGCCTCCGAGATACCCGCGAGTACACAATGGAGCGCATTTGTACACGAAGAGGCAGCTTACGTAATAATTTGACCCTTTAATTTGTTCACTTAATAATGGAGGGTCGGGGACCACACATGAGCGATACAAACTGTGACCTGGAAGCGGGGGCGTGTTATTGATCGAGTTTTCTTTCTTGGTACATTAAAAAAAGATTTGTCCGCCAGTTTTCGTTTCTTTTTTCCGGGAACGCGCGTATTCTATTTAAAACCACTGCTATGGAGAGATTTTTTTACTCCATTGTATATATAGCCTCTTGTTTGATAGCGTGTCTCGCGTCTCGCTCTCTCACCCTCTCCATATCTAAACAAGATGACAATGTCCACTCTATCTCTCTCCTCACCGGTGGTCACAGATCTGGCCAGATCCCGTCCCCTGCGGGAGGTGAGGAGGTCCAGTGTTGATGTTGTCCCCGTCGGCGATGGAGGAAACTGATGCGCACCGTCCTCTCTGAGCCGGCGCCGGCGCGGACGAAGGTCCTCCGTGCCCTTGTTCGTTGCCGTCGTGTGGGCAGATCCCGCCTGCCCGCCTAATCGACATCTCGCCCACCTGAGGTATAACTTCTTTTGGATTTCATGCTTCATTGTACTCTGCATGCGGGTTTTCTTCTATAACACTACTCCCCAGCTCCCCATGTACAGTAGCTAGGGTTCGTCGGCTGGTCCAACATCACCTATTTTTTACTATTATAGAGGAAAGGCCACTACAAAAGTTGTCCAGGTTTATCATTTATGCATCGGTGGAGGTATACATGTTTTTTTTCCGACAAAAAGTACATGGTGGTTGTGCGGTCATTGTCCATATGCTCGTATTGCTGCTACTAATCTAAAACTATCACTGGTAAAATGAAGCAATGCCCATGTAGAGGCGTCGATAAATACTTCTGTCCTGCTTTAGTTTTTTTTGGGTATCCTGCTTTAATTCCCAACAAGATAATCATGATGCTTCTATTTTTTGGTATACGTTTCATTAATTCTTATTGACAATTCAGATGCCGCTGTTAATCTTGTTCCACTGCTAAAACAAAGTAACGGCACTACTTAAATATCATTTTTTTTATTTTTTTGCAAACAGGGATGCGTATCTCCATACTCGGGCATGTCTTCCTCAATTTTTAGTGGAACTGCACAAAATTGGATGGCCACTGTTGCTCAGTTCTTCCTTTCTCGAGCTTGATTACCGAGAAGAAACAAACCACAGTGAAGATTATCAAACTTTATTGGTGCCTGACCCAAACATGATGCCAGAATTGATGATGCATCACACCACGATGAGCTATCGATGCTCATGGTTGCGTCTCATGGCTGCATCGGCTGGTGAAGCTGATCGATGTTCAATCCATCAGTGCTCTTTGCTTGTTACCACAAAGATGATATCCTTCACCAGTTCATCCTGGAGCAGTCGTTTACGTTGGTGCAATTTTATCACACAATTGGATATGAACCAAATGTTTCCTCGAAGAAGCATCGATGTTGGTACTAAGAGCAAAAGTTTTGTATTGATTTCTAAGCCTTCTCACAACTTTGTCTTCAGCTACCCTGTAATTTTATTTGACCAACTTTTAACTAAATATGTGGTCAGACTTTTATTAAAAATATGGTGTGGGCTAAAAACCCAAATGGAGGTAGTACCCCTCCGTTTTTATTTACTCTGCATATTAGATTTGACTGAAGTCAAACTTTAACACAACAAACAACAATTATTGAGAGAGGGCAAACTGTACATACAAAATAATTGAAATTAAATTTCTTTATTTGTACACACTCTCACACCTTTCCAATAATTTGGCACATGTGTGGTTGTTCACCTAACGAAGGGTAGTGTACCGCACGTGAATGACAGGAAGTGCGATCAGGACGTGTGGATCGTTACTTGATCCTAGTTTTCTTCACTGGTACGTTAAATAAAGAGTTTCGTTTCGTACACAATTTAAAATGATTGTTATGGAGAGAAAAAGAAAACCACTCCACTATATTAGTACTATATAAGCTGGAGCCTCAGCGCTTGTTCGCTAGGGTTTGCACTCTTCACACTCTCACTGCAGTACATATATATATACACACGCTGGAGGCTCAGCGTTCCTTTGCTAGGGTTTGCTCTATTCACAATCTCTCACCCTCTTCATCAGATCTAAACAAGACTGCATCTCTCTCTCTCTCTCCCCCTCACAGCTGGTGAAGGAGCCGTTCGGATCCCGTCGCACCGGGAAGGAGAGGAGGTGCAGCGTTCACTCTGTCACCTTCGACGAGGGAGGCAGTCCACTGCCGGCTACGCTATTCTCTTTCACCCAGCGACTATGCGGGAGGACCTCTGGCCCCTTCTTCCTCGCTGCCGTACGTAGTGTGGGCAGATCCGGCCTCCCGCCACACGCCTAGCCACATCCCGACGACCCTAAGGTATAACTTTCTTTGAAACCATCATTGCTCTAGCATGCGGATCTGTTTCGATTCTGTAGTCGAATCTAGGTCTTGGTTCAAAGAGAAAAGAAGGGAGGGTGGGGTGGAGCATGAATCTAGGATGTGGTTCAATGAGGAAAGGAGGGAGGGAAAGTAGTACAGACTTGCTGTCCAGCCGTTTTGTTGGTCGAAAAGGGAAAAAGGGGGTAACCCAGTACACACATCTGTAAGGAACCGATCTCTTTGTTGAAAAAGGAAAGAAACTGGGGGGTCGGGTAGTTTGTGCAGGACTAGATTTACTGCCCTCACATCGGAAAAAGGTTCAAAGAGAACAAATATGGGACCAACGCAGATATGCTGCTTGGCAACATACTCTGCATCACCCATTTATACGAGTGGACGCACATGGTGCTGGCATGTCCCATGTCCCATACAACTATTTTGCTGTTGTTAATCTAAGGATGCCGCTGGAAAATTGAAGAAATGCCACTGTTAAAAGTAAATTACATTTTTAACAAACGTTATTTTAAGAGAATGTCTCTGTTAATATGAATCAATGCAACCATTTTAGAAATGCTACTGTCCTACTTTGTTTTTCATCAAGATAATGTAGATGCTTCTTTTTGTGGCCATATGATTCATCCTCCTTTATTGGCCAGTAATTGTTTCTTTTTTACCTCTGAAAACAGGGATATCTATTCAACTCATTGCTATTGCGACCATTTGCTTCACTACGCAAAACACTTCTGTTTTAAGAGTGTTTTTTGCAGTTCAACTTAAATCTCACACCGGCAAGTTTGCTTGTAGTTGAACTACACAAAAGGAGATTGGATTTCCTATTCGTGTTGGCAAATTCATATTTGATCTTGTCTGCCTCATGAAAGGTCAGTACCAGCCTTCATCCACATGATTGTGCAGTGTGCTTTGAGATGCTGTGCTACTTGTAGTGGTACTATTTTAAATAAATGTTGAATTGAAGCTATTGTATTGCTGTCTTTTCCCATTAAGTGAACAAAAATGGGAACAACCCAGACATGATGCTTGTTGCTTTGTTACAACAAACTCTGCATCACCCCCTTTATAAGTAGATGGAAGCACATGGTGCTGTTTCGCCCACTCTCCCCTGGAACTGTTTATGTTTTTTGTTAATCTAATGCTACTGGTAAAATTAAACAATGCCACTCTTAGAATTAACTACTAAATCTTAGTTCAAAACTGCAACACTTGTTAGCGAGAGTACCATTTCTGTTAGGGATCGACGGGAGTACATGTTTAAGAAATGTATTGTTGAGAATGTCTCTGTTATTATATATCAGTTACAGTGTTTTACAAATGGTACTATCCTGCTTTGTAGTTCTTTCTACATGTTTAACCAAGGTACTGTTAAGATAATGTCTTTGTTAATATGAATCAGCTGCACTGTTTTAGGAATGGTACTTTTCTGCTTTGTCGTTCTTTGTACATGTTGAAACAAGGTATTGTTAAGATAATGTCTCAGTTAATATGAATGAATCACACTGTCCGAGAATTGCTACTGTCCTGCTTTGTTTCCCATTAAGATAAGGTAGATGTTTTTTCTTGTGGGCGTATAATTCATCAACCGTTATTGGTCAATAATTGTTTGCTTTATACCTATTTGTGCATACAGAGATATCAAAACTTCTGCTCATTGCTATTTTGACTTTGATTTTAGTTGAACTGCACAAAAGGAGCCAATTTGTTTAAGGCAAACTGTTGCATTATTGGGCCCAGTTGGTCTTTCCACTTTGCAGAAAGAAGCAGTCACTGTTTGCCCTACATTACAGAAGGAATGATTGAGAAGCTTTAGAGTATTAGTAGAGGCTGGTGACATGACTAGTCTGGAGATCAAGGGAAACTCAACTCAACAACACGTGGGGTGCAAAATTCACTCCACAAGGAAAGGTATGACCATGTCAGTTGCCGACGCAGCTGTAACAAACGAGGTTAGTATTGGCCTTCATCCACATGATTGTGCTTTGTTATGTTGTGCTAATTATATTGTTGTATTGTTTTGAATAAATGTTTAATTGAAGCTATTGTATTGCTATCTTTTCCTGTTAAGATAATGAAGACGATTATAGTTGTGAGTGTATGTTTAATCAACCCGTACCACTATTATATTCATCACACTTTTTCTGTATTTATGCAGACAGGGATGCTCAGCTTGATTTCAGTGGAACTACACAAAATGTTCAGATTGTTCGTGTCCTCCATAATACTTCATCATGCACAATACATCGAATGGTTCTCTAATCATTCGTCGTCACCTTGAGCCACCGGACTATCTACTTGAATGGAGCTGCCAACGTGTTCAATGCCTTGCAACATATAAATACGAAATCCACCATGCTACGCAAGACATTGTTTGATTTCAGTGGAACTGCACAAAAAGATACGCTGGTTAATCCGGCTCCATATGCTATTTCAATGTGCAAACTGATGACAATCATAGGCATTACATATTTTGAATGGGAAAAGCTTGTCAAAGTTTAATCATTGATGTTAGCAAGAGGACATTCATTTAATATTTTGGAATTGGAAAACCTTGTCAAATTGTGCTCATTGATGATAGCCAGAAGACATGCATTTGATATTTTGGAATGGGACGCCCTTTGCTGTGAGCAGCGTCGATCTTTTTTTCCTATTCATGTGTTCAGTTCAGAAGTAAATATTTACTCTGATGAGATGCATAGTCATGAATGTTGACTTATGTAAGGTATTTTAAGAGTTTGTTTTGAATGTTGTCTATTAAATTGCTAGGACTTGTGAGTTTGATTGCAAAATTGAGCTTGGAATGCGGTGGCATGCGGCATCACGAGCTGTTCACCGTGCCTCCTGAGAATAATGCTTCGTATTGTATTGCACGTTGATCTAATGCTAGTGATTTGCATGTTAAGAAGATCATCCTCTTCTGTTGTTTCTGTGCTTAAGAAGTTCATCGTCTTATGTTTCATACTTTCATTCATAGCCTATACGACAACTCGGGTAGGTTAGAGGTGAAACGATATGATCTTACGACCAAGTCATCGTATTAGGCCGTGATTGGATCGTCGTTTTCGAACCAAAACTGCTTGTAAAACTGACGCTTGTAAATAAAACCAGATGGTCTTGGGCGAAGCACTTGGTTGGTCATTTTCGACGGGTAAAATATACACTGGTTTCTCAGATTACACACGTAACTCGCCGGTTTTCGTTACAGACCTCGGGCCGTCAGTTTTATTACACCTGTATTTTACGCGTTGTTTCCAGTGATGAGTAAATTACACTTGTGTCCTTAATACAGGTGTGAAACAATCCAGAGCTCCCAAGCGCGGCCTTACCGTTTCATGCCGGCTCAGTCTCTCGAAGGTGCTTATAGGGGTCCGATGATCCTGGCTTCCTGAACTACCAGCGGGCGCTGTATAAGACCAACCGTTGGGCCTGCGAGGCCCTCTCCGTCGTCCTTCGAGTTGTTGCGCTCGCCGTGGCGCCGCCGTCTCGCGTTGTCAACATGGTCAACGAAAATGAGGAATCAGGAGATGACTTTACTTGGAGAGGATGACAGTGGGGACCCACCAGGGCCATAGCCGCACGTACGCAAGTGCCTTCTTATTATATACAACTATAATTTTTTTTTGCTTCCTCCTGGTTTTCTGAAATCACGGTCCCACACCATTGTCAACCTATATAGTCAATAAACGAGAGAATTGCACAAGGAGCGGCCGACAGCTGGGACCCAGCAGCTCGGGCAGTATTTGTTTTTTGAGGTGTGAGCAGAGTTTTTCTTGAGCGATGTTTTTGTTGTTTTTCAGAGGAGCAGGGTATCAACTGGGCAGGCTGTGGCCCGTCTGGCCCAGGCTATTCTTTTATGTCAACCAAATATCCAGCCCAGATATTATTTTTTCAATGTGAAAATGGTTAGCCCAGCTATACTTTTTTTGCGGAATACTTAACCCAGGTCAACTTGTTATTCTCCGCCCCGCATTAGACTTGCCAAGATAATGGGCTTTAAGAAATAATAAATGGGCTGTAATTAAAAAAAATTGGCTGTAAATATAAAAAACGCACCGAACAGGTAATCTTTTTTAATTTCATTACTTGTTGCGCGCGCAAAATTTTGTTAGATTTTGACCTAATACAAATTTATTTTGAAATTATATTTAATCTGACTCGAAATTTCAGGTTAAAGAATATTTTGGATCCCATCAAAATGTGAGAAATTTTGTTGAATTTGTTTTGAGCGGTTGGTTGAAATTATTAACCGTTGTCCTGGCTTGAAAATGGGCTATAATTTTAACAAACAGTAAATGGGCTGAGAAAATTTCATTAGAATTAAAAAATGGGATGTACATTATAACGAATCGCAAATGGGCTATATGTTCTGTGCCACAGATGTGATGGTCACTTGTGGGCCTACTAAGTTGACGCGTACGCAATGCTTTGTCAACTTATAGTCAACACACGATTCTAGTAGCAGTGGCCGTTGGATGTCCATCTAATGGCTGTGGTGCTTCTTCAATCTCGGATATTCATGCTTCAGCCGCCCAAACCACCGCCAGTGGTACCGCCTGCTACCGCCTCCCGTGGCCGGCTGTGCTACCGCGCAGGCCTCACTGGCCCACCCTACTCCCATCGCCGTCCAGGCCATTCCTCTACTCACCAACACCTCCTGTTATTCTCCGACGATGGCAGCCTCACACCGCAGCCGAACCAGTGAACCCTCGTACTCCCCTCCGGGTGGGCATCCACTGCTGTGTCTTCACCGGCTCCGGGTCGTTCCCTTCCTAGGCCTCGCCATCGTCCACCGCGTTCGTTCTCTCGGCGCGGCGTGGTCAACTTTGTCAACAAACGACAGCCATCGGAAGAGGCATGTATGTGGAGTGGCTGACAGTAGGGACCCGCATAGCCCATGGCCGCAAGCGAGCAAGTCCCTCCTTATTATGCGAAAACAAATGATTTCTCCCCCTGATAGGTTTGAGCCACCAACTACATCTTCGCACGCAGGGAAGTGTTTCCTTTATTACGCGGAAAAAAAGTTACCTCTCCCTGACAGCAGGGACCCACCAGCTTTATTATCATCCATTTCATGAAAATATAGATTGTTCCAAAGATGCTAAATTGTTTTCTTTTTATTCTAACTTGAAAAAGAAGAAATTAAAAAAACCAGAAAACATCTTCGCACGCAAGGAAGTTCCACCTTATTACGAGCAAAAAAATTATTCCCCCTGCTAGCTGGGACCCACCAGATTTGGAGGCTGACTTGTGGGCCAACTAAGTTGACACGTACGGGCTTTGTCAACTTAGTCAAAACGATTCTAGCTGCACTGACTGTTGGATGTTAAATCAACGGCCGTGCTGCGTCTTCATCCTCTGGTATTCTTGCTCCAGCCGCCCAAACCAGGCCCGCCATACCGCCTGCTCCAGCCTCCCGTGGCCGGCTGTGCTGCCGCGCAGGCCTCACGGACCGACCATACTACGACTGGCCAGGCCTTCCCTCTACTCACCCACACCCCTTATTATTCTCCGGCGATGGCAGCCTTACACCACAGCCGAACCAGTGAACCCTCGTACTCCCCTTCGTGTGGGCATCCACCCGCCTCGTCTTCTCTGGCTCCTCGTCGTTCCCTTCCTAGGCCTGGCCGTCGTCCACCGCCTTGATGCTCTCGACGCCTCATGGTCAACGAGGTCAACGAACGACAGCCATCAGAAGTGGACTTTAGGCTGTGAGGCTGACAGCTGGACCCACCAGCTACATCTTCGAACACAAGGAAGTGCCTCCTTATTACTCGCAAATTAAAAATGATTCCTCCCCCTGACAGCCGGGACCCACCAGCTATATCTTCGCACGCAAGGAAGTGCATCCTTATCATCCCTGACAGCTGGGACCCACCCGGTCGAAGCGTATGTAGCGTTGTCGCGAACGTGTACGTACATACTGGTCGATCGGTCTCTCTGCAACGATGAACCACGGCCGAGCAAGCAGCGGCACGTGTAGTAGTAGAGCCCCCGACGTAGCAGTTCGGGCAGTCCCTTCTAAACCATGTACACATACATACATCCACATGGCAAAAAATACGGCCACGTACGTACATACGGGCGGGGTCTCAAACGCCTACTCATGCATACGTACGGCCAGGGCTCGTGTACATGGAGAGGCAACGGACGGCAGCAACGGCATCCTGTTCATCGGGCAGCCAACTGGCTGGGTCGGAACGGAGAAACAACGTCCTGTTCATCGGGAGGCAACAGACTGGGTCGGAATGCATCATGTTCAACGGGAGCCAACCGGCTTGGATGGAACAGCCGAAACAGGGTCTGGCGTACCGCAGTATGGAGGAAACGGCCTTTTGTTCGACCGGCTACGGTCAAAACGGCATCCTGTTCATCAGGAGGGGTGTGGCGTACCGCAAAACGGAGGAAACAGACTTGTGTTGGAGCGCTACGGTCGAAACGGGGGTCCTGTTCTTCGGGAGGGGTGTGGCATACCGCAAAACGGGACTCCACGGGGTATTGTTCACCCACCGTTGACTTGCTTCAGCCTCCACCCGCACTTCATCCACCGCGTCTTCCTCCTGCCTCCACCAGCTACTATTCATCCATGGGCTACTGTTCATCCAGCCCTCCACCAGCCCTCCACGGGGTCCTGTTCATCCACCCCCAACCAGCTCGGCTGTGGTGGCCTCCTCTCGGGGTCCTGTTCATCTAGCGAGAACGGCCTATATACTACCACGGGGTCTTGTTCATCCAACCCCACCGGCAACTGTTCATCCAACCCCAACCACGTACGTCTCGACTCGTTCAACCAACCCCCATGTTCACTGCTCATCAAGAGGCAACAGCAGCAGCGAACGATCGCTCGGGTTTAGTTAGTAGCAGTAGCGAAGGAATCGCTCGTGTTCAGTTAACAGCCAAGGGATCGATCGCTCGGGTTTAGTAACGTAGCTAGTGCAATCGCTCGGGTTCAGTAAGCGAACGCCTCGCTCGGGTTCAGTTAGAGCCCAACACCTCGCACACATGCGCGTACGTATACGAGAGAAACGCGCATCGCTCGGCCCCAACCACCCACCATAACCGGGAACTCCCCGAAATTTTCCTCGCCCTCGCTTCTACCACGATTTTTTTCGTCATGGACGGCCCAAAGAATGTCCTGCAAGTGCGTCTCCGGCCCGCCCAGGACGAAAAGCCCATTTTCTGTCATGATTTTTTGTCATAGAAGTAGGACCCCACCACATCTATGATGATACCGGGTTTTGTCACAATTATCGTCATAGAAGTGTCATAAGCATGACAGAAAAAAATTTCGTTCGGCCCAAAATGTCACGTATGTGTCTTTTTTTTTTACTGTTTATGCATCTTATTTTGCTTAGGATGACGGTAGCATTATAAGGTGATCCCTCACTAAAATTTCAAGATAAATTTGTGTTCTCCCAAAGTGTGCACCGTTGCGAAAGTTCACCGTTTCGAAGCACCATGTGATGATCGGGTGTGATAGACTCTACGTTCACATACAACGGGTGCAAGCCAGTTTTGCACATGCGGAACACTTGGGTTAAACTTCACGAGCCTAGCATGTACAGACATGGCCTCGGAACACAAGAGACCGAAAGGTCGAATACGAGGCATATAGTAGATATGATCAACATGGAGATGTTCACCATTGAACCACCTCATCTCACGTGATGATTGGACTTGGGTTGGTGAATTTGGATCGTGTTGCACTTGGACAACCAGAGGGATGTTGATTTGAGTGGGAGTTCTTAGGTAATATGATTAGTTGAACTCATTTATCATGAACAATAGTCTAAACTATCTTTGCAAATTATGTTGTAGATCAATGGCTCGCGCAGTAGCTCCCCTGAATTTCAATGCGTTCCTAGAGAAAGCTAAGCTGAAAGATGATGGAAGCAACTTTGTAGACTGGGCCCGTAATCTGAGGATTATCCTCACGGCCACCCAAAAGTCTTATGTCCTTGATGCACCGCTTGGTGCGCCACCCCCTCCAGCGACTGTAGACGTTGTGAACACCTGGCAGTCGCGTGTTGATGATCTTTGAGAAGAATGCCCGGATCGAGAGGTATGAGACCTCCGATAAGTTTATGCCTGCAAGATGGAGGAGAACGGGTCTGTCAGTGAGCACATACTCAGAATGTCTGGGTACTACAACCGTCTGGCTGAGTTGGGAGTTGAGCTCCCGCCAGAGGCTGTCACCGACAGAGTTCTTCAATCGCTACCACCTAGCTAAAAGAGTTTTGTGTTGAACTATAACATGCAAGGGATGAACAAGTCAGTCTCCGAGCTGTTCGCGATGCTGATAGTCGCTGAGTCAGACATCCATAAGGAGCATCAAATGTTGATGGTGAATAAAACCACCAGTTTCAAGAAAGGCAAGGGAAAGAAAGGAAACTTCAAGAAAGGTGGCAAAGCAGTTGCTCCTCCCGTGAAGAAACCCAAGGCTAGACCCAAGCCAGAGACTGAGTGCTTCTATTGCAAGGGAACTGGCCACTGGAAGCGGAACTGCCCCAAGTATCTGGCCGACAAGAAGGGGGCCAACGCCAACAATGGTATATATGATATACATGTTATTGATGTGTACCTTACCAACTCTCATTGTAGTGCCTGGGTATTTGATACCGGTTCTGTTGCTCACATTTGCAACTCAAAGCAGGAACTACGGAATAGACGGAGGCTGGCGAAGGACAAAGTGACGATGCGCATGGGAAATGGTTCCAGGGTTGATGTGATCGCCATCGGCATGCTCGCTCTTCGATTACCATCGGGATTAGTGATGAACCTGAATAATTGCTATTTAGTGCCTGCGTTGAGCATGAACATTATATCTGGATCTTGTTTAATGTGAGACAGTTACTCATTTAAATCAGAGAATAATGGTTGTTCTATTTATATGGGTAATAATATCTTTTATGGTCATGCACCCATTGTGAGGGATTTATTCTTATTGAATCTCGATACTGATGATACACATGTTCATAACATTGATGCCAAAAGATGTAGAGTTGATAATGATAGTACCACTTTCTTGTGGCACTGCCGCTTAGGTCATATTGGTGTAAAGCACATGAAGAAACTCCATGCTGATGGACTTTTGGAGTCACTTGATTTTGAATCACTTGACACATGCGAACTATGCCTCATGGGCAAGATGGCCAAAACCCCGTTTTCTGGAACAATGGAACGGGCAATTGACTTGTTGGAAATCATACATACTGATGTGTGTGGTCTGATGAGTGTTGACGCACGCGGTGGATATCATTACTTTCTCACCATCACCGATGACTTGAGTAGATATGGGTATATTTACTTAATGAAGCATAAGTTTGAAACGTTTGAAAAGTTCAAGCAATTCCAGAGTGAAGTTGAGAATCATCGTAACAAGAAGATTAAATTCCTACAATCTGATCGAGGGGGAGAATATCTGAGTTATGAGTTTGGCAATCACTTAAGACAATGTGGAATTGTTTCGCAGTTGACGCCACCTGGAACTCCACAGCGTAATGGTGTGTCCGAACGTCGTAATCATACCCTATTAGATTTGGTGCGTTCTATGATGTCTCTTGCCGATCTGCCACTATCATTTTTGGGTTATGCGTTAGAGACAACTGCAATCACTTTAAATTGGGCGCCATCTAAGTCCGTGGAGACGACACCGTATGAACCATGGTTTGGCAAGAAACCTAAGTTGTCCTTTCTTAAGGTTTGGGGCTGCGATGCTTATGTCAAAAGGCTTCAGCCGGAAAAGCTCGAACCCAAAGCGGACAAATGCGTCTTCATAGGATACCCAAAAGAGACGGTTGGGTATACCTTCTATCTCAAATCTGAAGGCAAAGTGTTTGTCGCTAAGAATGGGTCCTTTCTCGAGAAAGAGTTTCTCTCGAAAGAATTGAGTGGGAGGAAGATAGAACATGATGAGCTTGTTGAACCTTTACTTCAACCAGAGAGTAGCGCAGCTCAGAAAGATGTTTCTGTGGCACCTACATTAGTTGAAGAGGAAGCTAATGATGATGATCATGAATCCTCGGATCAAGTTACTATCGAACCTCGTAGGTCGACAAGGGTACGTACAACTCCTGAGTGGTACGGTAACCCTGTCTTAGAGGTCATGTTGTTGGACAACAGTGAACCTACGAGCTATGGAGAAGCGATGGTGGGCCCGGATTCCGATAAATGGTTAGAGGCCATGAAATCCGAGATGGGATCCATGTATGAAAACAAAGTATGGACTTTGGAAGTATTACCTGAAGGGCGAAAGGCCATTCAGAATAAATGGATCTTCAAGAGGAAGACAGACGCGGACGGTAATGTCACCGTCTATAAAGCTCGACTTGTGGCAAAGGGTTTTTCACAATTTCAAGGAGTTGACTACGATGAGACTTTCTCACCCGTAGCAATGCTTAAGTCCGTCAGAATCATGTTAGCAATAGCTGCCTTTTTTGATTATGAAATCTGGCAGATGGACGTCAAAACAGCGTTCCTTAACGGTTTCCTTAAGGAAGAGTTGTATATGATGCAACCATAAGGTTTTATCGATCCAGAGAATGTTGACAAAGTGTGCAAACTCCAGCGATCCATTTATGGACTGGTGCAAGCATCTCGGAGTTGGAATCTTCACTTTGATGAGGTGATCAAAGTGTTTGGGTTTATACAAGTTTTTGGAGAATCTTGTATTTACAAGAAAGTGAGTGGGAGCTCTATAGCATTTCTAATATTATATGTGGATGACATATTGCTGATTGGAAACAATATAGAACTTTTGGAAAATGTGAAGGAATATTTGAACAAGAGTTTTTCAATGAAGGATCTGGGAGAAATTGCTTTCATATTAGGCATCAAGATCTATAGAGATAGATCGAGACGCTTAATAGGACTTTCACAAAGCACATACCTTGATAAGATTTTGAAGAAGTTCAAAATGGATCAGTCCAAGAAGGGGTTCTTGCCTATTTTACAAGGTGTGAAGTTGAGTAAGACTCAATGCTCAGCGACTATAGAGAATAGAGAGAAGATGAGTGTCATTCCCTATGCTTCTGCCATAGGCTCTATCCAGTATGCGATGTTGTGCAGAAGACCGGTTGTTAGCCTTGCCATAAGTATGGCCGGAAGGTTTCAAAGTGATCCAGGAGTGGAACACTGGACAACTGTCAAGAATATCCTTAAGTACCTGAAAAGGACTAAGGAAATGTTTCTTGTTTATGGAGGTGATCAAGAGCTCGTCGTAAAGGGTTATGTCGATGCAAGCTTTGACACTGATCCGGATGACTCTAAGTCTCAAACCGGATACGTATACATTCTGAATGGGGGAGCGGTAAGCTGGTGCAGTTCCAAGCAAAGTGTGGTAGCTGATTCTACATGCGAAGCGGGGTACATAGCTGCCTCGGAGGTAGCGAAGGAAGGTGTCTCGATGAAGCAGTTCATGACGGATCTTGGAGTTGTGCCCAGTGTACTGAACCCAATGACTCTGTTCTGTGATAACATTGGTGCCATTGCTCTAGCCAAGGAACCAAGGTTTCACAAGAGGACCAGACACATAAAGTGACGCTTCAACTCCATCCGTGATGCAGTCAATGAGGAGGACATAAACATTTGCAAAGTACATACGGATCTGAATGTTGCAGATCCGTTGACTAAACCTCTTCCACGGGCAAAACATGATCAACACCAGAACTCTATGGGTGTTAGATTCATTAGCAAGTAATACTAGATTATTGACTCTAGTGCAAGTGGGAGACTGTTGAAAATATGCCCTAGAGGCAATAATAAAGTGGTTATTATTATATTTCCTTGTTCATGATAATCGTTTATTATCCATGCTATAATTGTATTGACCAGAAACTCAAATGCATGTGTGGATACATAGACAACAACATGTTCCTAGTGAGCCTCTACCGGACTAGCTCGTTGATCAAAGATGGCAGTGGTTTCCTACCCATAGACATGAGTTGTCATTTGATAACGGGATCACATCATTAGGAGAGTGATGTGATGGACAAGACCCAAACTATAAACGTAGCATATGATCGTATCAAGTTTATTGCTATCGTTTTCTGCATGTCAAGTATATGTTCCTATGACCATGAGATCATGCAACTCACTGACACCGGAGGAGTACCTTGTGTGTACCAAACATCGCAACGTAACTGGGTGACTATAAAGGTGCTCTACAGGTATCTCCGAGGGTGTCTGTTGAGTTGGCATGGATCAAGACTGGGATTTGTCACTCCGTATGACGGAGAGGTATCTCAGGGCCCACTCGGTAATACATCATCACAATGAGCTTGCAAGCAATGTGACTAATGAGTTAGCCACGGGATCTTATATTACGGAACGAGTAAAGAGACTTGTCGGTAACGAGATTGAACTAGGTATGGAGACACCGACGATCGAATCTCGGGCAAGTAACATACTGATAGACAAAGGGAACTGCATACGGGATTAGCTGAATCCTTGACATCGAGGTTCGACCGATAAAGATCTTCGTAGAATGTGTAGGAACCAATATGGACATCCAGGTCCCGCTATTGGTTATTGACCATAGAGGTGTCTCGGTCATGTCTACATAGTTCTCGAACCCGCAAGGTCTACACACTTAACATTTGGTGACAAGGATGGCAACTTTACCCATGGGTATGGGTACCCGTGGATACCGTACCCGCATGGGCAGGGTATGCGCACAATTTTATACCCACGGTCAGTACCCATACCCTACCCGTTAAGTCATGGGTAGGGCACAGGTATAGACTTTTACCCATGGATATACCCATACCCTACCCGTTTATACTGACATGTGAACCCTACCCGTGATTCACAAGTGTACCTATGTGAAAGTTGTGTCGTGAGCTTATGAACCTATGTTAAATTTGTCACCAATTGTCAATTTGAATTGAGTTAATTTTCATGTAATCATATATCTATTATTAAGTTGAGATCAATGATTTTTTTGTCAAATGTGCTATAAATGAATGTAAATTGCGAATAACTTGTGTACTGTTTGATCTACCCGTTGGGTACCAATGGGTATGGGTACCCGTCGGGTATGGGTACGGGTAAAGTTTCATACCCATGGGTACGGGTATGGGTAGAGTTTTGTACCCATTAACTAAATGGGTATGGGTATGGTATTGCTCTATCTGCCCCATACCCTACCCATTGCCATCCTTATTTGGTGACGCCAATGATATAAGTATAGTTGGGTTTTTTTGGTGGTAACCGAAGGTTGTTCGAAGTCCCGGATGAGATCCTGGACATGACGAGGAACTCCGGAATGGTCCGGATGTGAAGATCGATATATAGGACGAAGGGAATCGGATTTCGGAAGTGTTCCGGGGGTACCGGGTTATGACCAGGAGAACCGAAAGTGGTTTCGGGGGCCCCAGCAAGTGTTGGGGGGGCCTCATGGGCCAAGGGAAGGGAGCACACCAGCCCACTAAGGGGCTGTGCGCCCCCCTCACCCCATCCCAGGATCACCAGAGGAGGTGGGGCGCCCCCCTACGGCTGCCTCCACCTGGCTTGGGGGGCAAGCCACCCGGTTTTCCCTAAGGGTGCCCCCATTTGTGGTGGCCGCCGCCCCCCTAGGGTAAACCCTAGGGAGCCCCCTCCTCCTCCCTTCCCCTTATATATAGAGGGGTAGAGGGAGGGCAGCCGCACCCCATCTATGCCATGGCGCTGCCCTCCCTCTCCCTTGTAGTCCATCTTCTTCTCCGTGAGGCTTGGCGAAGCCCTGCTGAGATTTCTCCACCACCACCGCAATCACGCCATCGTGCTGCCGGAGGACTCAAGCTACTACTTCACCATCGCTCGCTGGATCAAGGAGGTGAGGGCTTCATCAAGCCGTACGTGTATTGAACGCGGAGGTGCCGTCCGTTCGGCACTTGGATCAGGAGTTCGCGGGACAGATCGTGATTGGATCATGAAGACGTTCGACTACATCAACCGCGTTTCTTAACGCTTCCGCTTAGCGATCTACAAGGGTATGTAGATCCAATCTCTCCTCTCGTAGATGGTCATCTCCTAGATTGATCTTGGTGAGCGTAGGAAATTTTTTGTTTCCCATGCAACATTCCCCAACACTAGTCGAATTGTAGAAAGCGGAAATTACATGTTGAAGAAACATAAGTCATGCTTAATTACGGTAAAAGACTTGTTGTCATTGCGTACCGTATAAACATCGAAGGTCTCGTCGAGCTTAATACTGAAGCGCCGACCGCCTTCCAGGTGAGGCCTGTCGCACAGACCCCGGTCGTCGCTGCAGTACTCGCACTCACGGATCCTATCATCGTTGTCAGACATTTCCTATGTTCATAATTCAAAGATGAAAGTTCTGATATTCAATATATGTACTACAAAAACTAAATTAGATCATTATTATTCATCACGGGTTGACTATCGGTCTGTCGGGTCTTTTCTTGAAAACTCACATCTCACGTGGTGTATACATTCGACCGTCGGTGATGGCCGCTCCTCCCTTCGTTCCCGAGTGCATTACACCAAAATGTCTAGCACACGAGAACGAAGGAGAAGCGACCCCCACGACAACAGTCCGGATTCTTCTTCTCTCATATATGGTGGACACTCTCCCTCACTGTTTTTTTTTACTGTCATGTATGGAGCCCCAACAGACTTCAAGTCAACCCAAAATGTCGTTTAATTCTCTTTCCGGCAAGTCCAAGGCACTCGATATTTCCTACATTCTAGCACAAGCCATGCTAAAATTCACGGAAAAATCCGGCATGACCTTTGCTAAAAAGGACATATCGAGCGCCTGAAATTTGCCGGAACAGAAATTAATCAACACTCCGGCAAAACATAGGCCACTCGGAGGTGTTCTCTGCATTGACAATGAAACAGAAGTGCATATAACAGGGAGTAGCCTCACGGATACTTTCTCAAAAAAAAACTAGCTTCATCACATTGTCACAGCTAATCATCTACTACTCGACTACATCTATGAAAACATCTACATCATCATCGACATCAACAACATGGGGATTTGGCTGGTCTCACCTCGAGGTCGAAGGGGGTCGGTGACAGGGACGACGGCGGGGACGATGCAGGGGCTCCTTGATTTCTGCAAAAACAAAATATAAACAAAAACATTATTATGCTGATTTGAGGACTTAGTGAAACCCTATAAGCTATCAAGTAAATATCCAATTTGATTCCAAGTAAAATTTTCTACTGCCTTCAATTTGTTTCCTAAACTCTAGAAAAATGCCTTGATTTTTTTACCTACCGTCTACTTCTTGAACCATAGAAAAATGCCCTAATTTCACAATATAACTTAGAGTTTGATTGCTGAAATTCCTATTACTAAATTTGTTACCTAAAAATTTGTCATATAGCATTCCAATACATTTCTATAATTCAAAATGTTCTATACCTAAAAATTTCTATTACTATTTTTTTACTAAACCCTAAAAAAAGGACCTAAGTTCAGATTATAACAAGTACATGTCATTTTTTCAAATTCTACCAACTAAATATAGTAAACTACAAACTATAATATAAAAACTATAAACTACTTCAGTAAAAATTATAAAGCACAAACTATACACTACAGGACATGTTTAGAGAGAGAGGCGGAGGAGGGAGGAGGGCCGACGACTGGAGGAGGAGGCAGGAGGGCCAGCGTTGGCTGGAGGAGGAGGGAGAAGAAGGCGGTGACGGCTGGGTGTGCTCACCTAGGGAGGAGGCGGAGGCACGGAGGAGAACCGGTCGGGGGGTGCCGGGGCTCGGGGGACGGCGTGGCAAGGGAGGAGCTCGCGGAGGGCGCCAGGGCTCGGAGGACGGCGGCAATGCGGCGACGACGGGAGGAGCACGGTGCAGTGCGACGACAGTGAGAGAGGGGAGAGTGAGTGAGTGAGAGGAGAGGGAGAGTCAGGAGCCGAGGAAGAGGATAAGGTAGCAGTACCAGTAGCGAGCATCGTGACGACCGCTACAGCTATGCTCTTAGCAGTAGTGCGTCCCCTAGAAAGCATGCTGCTACTATACCTAGCCTGGTGGGTACGGTGGCCACCACTTAGCAGCAGCACCGTTTGGCACACACGTGCTACTGCTAAATGTATAGCAGTAGCAGGTTCCAGAAGCCATGCTACTGTAAAGTAGCAGTAGCGCGTGCCTTAGAACCACGCTACTGATAAGCCTTTACCTAGTAGTGCCAGACTGCAACATACAGGGGTAGAAAAGCACTACACAAGTCAGAATGTATTTGCTGCTGTTGATTTTGATCTCAAGTTCACATATGTGTTAGCCGAATTGGAGGGGTCGGCCCATGATGCCACCATTCTTACTGGTAGCATGACTCAACTTGATGGGGGGCCAATATCCCTGATGGCAAGTTCTACCTAGGGGATGCTGGATATGCATGTTGGTCTGGGTTTCTTCCATGATTTAGGAAAATCAGGTACCATCTCAATGAGTTCTCTTATAGGAACTATCCTAAGATTACCAAGGAATTGTTCAATCTCAGGCACTCTGGCCTAAGAGTTACGGTTGAGAGGGCATTTGGTGTTTTGGATAATAGATTTAACATCCTTGATTAGAAGCCATTCAACCCTTTCCCCACCCAATCTAAGCTTGTTCTTGCTTGTTGCATTATTTGTAGCTGAATCTTAGAGTGGGGTAATGATGAGTACGTGTCGGAGAAGAAAGATGTGGCAATTGATGATGTTGAGTCTGATAGTGGATGGAGGCACATGACAATGAAGCTTGAAAGACCCAAAAAGTTAGAGGGTGCCGTTACAATATGGGCTAACAGAGATATCACAAGGATCAAGGATCAGAAGAAGAATGAGAAGAGGGAAAGAAGAAGAGGAAGAAAAAAATAAGATGGTGAACTTCCCACTTCATCATCATTGATAAATTTTCCCCCATTGAGCCATATGACTGTTAATTTGTACTTTCATTTGCTAGCAACTAGGACAACTTGCCATTTTCTTAGTAGACAGGAGTGAAGCAATGTTAATTTCGTACTACACGGTGTTTATTTGACATCGTCTATATAGTGTAATATGTGATAAGGTTACCACTAGTGAGAATGGGCCACAACATTAGGTTGAGAAAAATAAAAATGCCATGTTTTTGAATGGGCCACAACATTAGGTCGAGAGCAACAAAACACTATGTTTTCGCACTTCACAACCATTACTAAAACCAAACGTTATGTATTGAATGACCTCAGGATGCAATACTTGTAGCCAAACAAAGTGCAAGACATAGTTTAGACCATGTATTATCTCGGCGAGGTTCTACCGGCCAAAAATTCAATGAAGCCAAAATGGTTGCAGACAAACAAAAATGCCCTAATCGCATCTATGAAGAGTGGAGTACTACTCTTCAGGCTGTAGAGCAAGGCAGAGTCCATAGACCATATACAAGACTAGGAAGGTACCCGTGCATAGTAGCCGAAGTACGGATTTAGATTGACAAAAAAAATTATAGCATGTCAATACATAAGTTTGGAGGCATGCATCCATGACACAGGTAGATATTTCATTCGTGTAGTTCATCCTATTGAAAATCAAATTATAGCTATAATTTGAAGACTGCAGGCATAATACTACAGAAAACTCATGTGAAAGATAGCCAAGATATATTTCTTAAGGTATCTTGTATTGCAATTCTGAGTAGCTAGTATTGCATTTTCAAAGATAGACAAATTTATGAACCCCATAAGCCTTGAATAAAAAAAATTATAAAGTAAAAGTGAATGACAACTCTGTGAAAAGAAGGAAAATATTGGGAGAGTTAAAGTATGGAAGAGCCTAGAACAAATGAGAAATGTCTACGATGTCAGATTTATGCATGGTATGCACTACAAACCATAAAGTACATAAGGAGCGGTAATTCATTTAGAAGAAAAATGTTTGGATAACAAAAGTATTGAATATTCTAGAACAAAATTGCTTGTCTTTTGAGGTTTGAGCATATTGGGCATTTTAATGACCTCTTCAGATTGAAGGGCTTTTGTAGGAATTTGGAGGATATGAATTCTAAGGATTTTATTTCCTATGAAAGCCCTTTGATAAAAGGATTGGGGTTACCAAATTCATGTGGGATCCATTCCTATGCCCCCTCCATTCCATAGGATTCCAATATGAGCTCAAGCCTCTTTTTATCTCTATTTCGGTAAGTTTAATGCACCTTCACTCTATCTCTCTCTACTCTCTCTCCTCTATCCTCTAAGATTCATGTGTTTCTTTCCTGTGCATCATCCAAGGGCACTGAAAGTGCAACTAATCCCCGGGTGGTTTTGGTAATTCATAACAACATATAGCTCATTGAACTAATATCCATTCAAGTTGAATATTTCAGAAAGTTCAATAATTCACATGGCATGGACTAGAGATGTGGACCCCTCAAAATGCTAAGGACAAAGATTGGCAAAAGCTAAGACTCTTCATTTCTATTTTAGTGATCCAAGATCACATTGAGTCCATAGGAAAGCCAATACTATTAAAAGGGGATGAGGTGTTGCTTAATGGTCTAATTGCTCAAAGTGCTTAGTGATATTGCCCCAAAACCCTCAGCCACTTTCTCATTTCCACATATGTACAAAACTCCAAAACAAACTCGGCCCCACTGAAATGACCTATCCGGTGCCATTGAGTTCAGTTGACATAGCCACTGCCAGAAACCCTAGACAATTCGGGCACACCGATACGGATCTCGGTCTCACCGAGATGGCCTTGCAAACTCTCTGTTGCCTGTTCCAATTATTTCGGTCTCACCGAAATGTGCAATCGGTCCCACCGAGTTTGCTTGACATCCTCTCTGTTGCCTTATTGCTTCACTTCGGTCTAACCGAGTTGATGCAATCAGTGCCACCGAGTTGATGTTTGCTCTATGCCCTAGCACATCGGTCCCACCGAATTGTTCCAGTCGGTCCCACCGATATTCCTAACGTTCACATTTTGAACTAAATCGGTCTCACCGAGTTCTTCTATTCGGTCTAACCGAGTTGGGTCAAATGTGTGTAACGGTTGGATTTTGTGTGGAGGCTATATATACGCCTCCACCCCCTTCACCATTTGTGAGAGAGCCATCAGAACGTGCCTACACTTCCACTACTCATTTTCTGAGAGAGAACCACCTACTCATGTGTTAAGACCAAGATATTCCAATCCTACCACAAGAATCTTGATCTCTAGCCTTCCCCAAGTTGCTTTCCACTCAAATCATCTTTCCACCATAGCCAAATCTATGAGAGAGAGTTGAGTGTTGGGGAGACTATCATTTTAAGCACAAGAGCAAGGAGTTCATCATCAACACACCATCTATTACCTTTTGGAGAGTGGTGTCTCCTAGATTGGTTAGGTGTCGCTTGGGAGCCTCCAACATGATTGTGGAGTTGAACCAAGAAGTTTGTAAGGGCAAGGAGATCACCTACTTCGTGAAGATCTACCCGAGTGAGGTAAGTCCTTCGTGGGCGATGGCCATGGTGGGATAGACAAGGTTGCTTCTTCGTGGACCCTTCGTGGGTGGAGCCCTCCGTGGACTCGTGCAACCGTTACCCTTCGTGGGTTGAAGTCTCCATCAACGTGGATGTACGATAGCACCACCTATCGGAACCACGCCAAAAATCTCCGTGTCTACATTGCGTTTGCCTTCTCCAAACCCTTCCCTTTACCTTCATATGCAATGTTTTACTTTCCGCTGCTACACTATTAGAATTGCATGTGTAGGTTGATTGCTTGGCTTGTACTAGTTGCTAAAATCTACCAACACATAAAATTGGGAAAAGGTTACATTTTTATTTGGTCAAGTAGTCTAATCACCCCCCTCTAGACCTACTTTCGATCCTACAAGTGGCATCAGAGCTTTGGTCTCCATTTGCCTTTATTTCCATAGCTTTGGTGATCATAGCCTTGATTTCACAACCTAGGAGAGTATGGCGTCTAGCGAGGGAAATTATCACCATAGAGGTCCTTACTTTGATGGTACTAATTTTGCTAGTTGGAAGCATAAGATGAAAATACATATTCTTGGTCATAACCCCGCTGTTTGGGCTGTTGTGCGTATTAGCTTGCAAGGTGATTTCTTCAAGGATGGAAAAGAACCGGATCATGAAGCAGCAGCGGAAGAAATGAAGATGTTGCAATACAACGCTCAAGCTTGCGATATTCTCTTCAACGGATTGTGCCCCGAAGAATTCAACAAAATCAGCCGCCTTGAGAATGCAAAGGAAATTTGGGATACTTTGGTTGATATGCACGAAGGTACCGAGTCCGTCAAGGAATCCAAATTGGATGTGCTTCAAAGTCAACTTGACAAGTTCAAAATGAAGGATGGAGAAGGAGTCGCCGAGATGTACTCTAGGCTTGCTCTCATCACAAATGAGATTGCCGGCTTAGGAAGCGAAGAGACGACCGACAAATTCATCATCAAGAAGATCCTAAGAGCCTTGGATGGAAAATATGATACCGTGTGCACCTTGATCAAAATGATGCCCAACTACAAGGATCTCAAGCCAACGGAAGTCATTGGTAGAATTGTTGCTGATGAGATGTCACTCAAGGATAAGGAAGAGCTCCATAACAAGTCAAGTGGTGCTTACAAAGCTTCGTGTGATGCTCCTACAACATCAAGTGAGAAACAAGTCTTCAATGAAGAATTGAGCTTAATGGTGAAGAACTTCAACAAATTCTACAAGAATAGAAGCAAAGAGAGAAGCTCCAAGTCAAGGTCCTACAATGACAAAAGATCTTCTAGTCGTGATCGCAATTGCTACAATTGTGGAAGACCCGGACACTACTCCAATGAGTGTATGGCTCCCTACAGAAAAAGAGAAGATTCACCCAAGAGAAGAAGTAAAAGAGAGGAATCACCACCAAGAGAGAGAAGGAGTAGAGATGATCGTTATGAACGAAGACCCTCTTGTAGAAGCAAGGATTCGGAAAGGAAGGACAAGTCATCAAAGAGTTACACAAGACTAAGACATCAAGCTCACGTTGGTGAATGGGTATCCGGTTCCGACTCCGACAACTACTCCGAGAGAAGTTATCACTCCGACTCTGAATATACTCAAGATGAAGGTGTTGCCGGTCTTTCACTTGTGTCATCCAACTCCTACGACATATTTGACTCACCAAATGAAGGAATTGGAAGATGCCTCATGGCTAAAGTCCCTAAGGTATCACACCCCGAGTATGTTGATTTCAATAGTGATGAAGATGATTTGCTAGGTGATGATGATTTACTTGTTGACAACACTAGTGATGAAAACTATGATGAAATTGCTATTAATCATGCTAATCAAGATGAAACGAATGATAATGATAAGAAGGAGATTGAGCGTCTAACTAAAGAACTAAACACTCTTTAAGTTAGCTCATGAAACAACTCTAGAGGATCATAGAGAGCTCCTAAGGACTCATGAGAAGCTACGCTTCGAGAAGCTAAATTTAGAGCAAGAGCATGGGTTCCTAAAAGCAATCAATGATGATCTTCGAAAGAAGAGTTCTTCTTACATTGCCAAGCGTTTACTCTTGTCTACTTATATGCCACAAGTAAAATGATAAAATCTAGCAATAAGAGCAAGAAAGATTCTTCTTCTAGTAGTAACAATAACAATGTTAAATCCAATATTGTTGCTTCTAGTAGTTCTCTTGATTCCACTAATGATTCTCTTAGCCAAGTTACACTTGAGTAAGAAAATAGCTTATTGAAGGGAATTATAGAGAAAGGTGTTTACAAGAGCCTTGCCGGAAGTAAGCAATTTGAGGAAATTGTACGCAAACAAGGAAGGCACCGGAAGAATCAAGGTGTTGGTTTTGAACGAAAGTTCAATGCCAATGGAGTTGAGTAGGAAGAAGATCAATACCCCAAGATGAAGTTTGTTCCTCAATAGGAGAAGTATGACCCCACTTCTTTTAAGGGAACACAAGCTCAAGATGATCTTCCACCACAAGACCACAAGGTAAAAGGCAAGGACAAGCTTCAAGAGGAGATTTATTCATTTGAAGAAGCTCCCAAGGCCTTGGTCAAGTGGGTTCCCAAGACTACATCAAGTTCTACTTCATCAAGTATGACTACAACTCCAAGGATTCCCATCAAGTTGATGTGGATCCCAAAGAAGAAGAACTAGAGAGTTCTTGAGGGTGACTCCGCCAACATACTTCACTCATATCCATTTTGGCAAGGACAAGTGCAACCAACTTCCATATCTTGCACTAGTTCAAGGAGTCACAAACCCTCTTGTTGGTAAGACAAGGGACAAGGTAAGCTAAAGCTTTCATGGACATCATCATATGTGTGTTTCACTCTATGTCTATGGATCGTGTGTTCCTTGTGGGACTAACCCGTGTAGGTATTGAAAGTGCAACTCACTCTAATGGACTGCTCCAAATGATCTACATCAACATTGAGCATCCACATCTTCAACACCTACATGAAGTCATCATCGACAAAACCCAAGGTTAGTTCATCCCTCTAAGGGGGGATATCACATCTAGGGGGAGCTTTGCTATAAGAATTGAGCTCAAGCAACTCTAATGGTGTGAACACAACAATGCTTTATGTAAAAGTGGTAACCCCACTTGTGCTTAAACGATGAGTATGACCTATGATCAAATGTTCTCATATGACTCCTAAGTCAATATACCCATATATAGATGACCTAATCATCGCCAATTGCTTGATATATACTAGAGTGTTTGTGCATGCTTTGCCACATGTTTTATTTACTATCTTATTGTGTGAGCATGTTGGTTGCATAATTTTCTCCATTCGAGGACATCCATTTGTTGCTTTGATTGTTTGTTTTTTCTTTTTGCCAAATGGATGGACAAGAATGCCTAAGTACTTCCTCTAGCTATCTATACTTTTTCTCATCTCAAACTCTATTCATGCTACATCACAAAGTTTGAACAAGTTGAATTCGAACCCTCCAGGTGAGGAGCACTCAGAGCCACCGATCCGTCAAGGGCTTAACCTCCAAAACCTCTTAATGCCTTTCAGTCAGACCAACTCACTCCTATTCGGTCTCACCGAAATCATTAAGTTGATCTAGGTTTTCAATCTCGGTGCAACCGATTAGAACCGTTCCGTCACACCGAGTTGCAGCAACTGCTAGCAGTTTTGCATCTCGGTGCCACCGAGTAGTTCCACTCGGTCACACCGACAGCGCCTGGGTATTTATACTCTGCATACCCGTATGGTTGAAAATCACTTCAACCGCATGAGCCCGCGCCCCAGCACTGCCGCCCCTGGTCTCCGGATCATCGCCGTCGTCGCCAGCGACCCCCTGCCGCTGGTCTCCGCCGCCGTCAACGGAATCCTCACCGCCGTTGCCGCCGTAGCAAATTCGTCGCCAAGTTAGGGTACGGATTTGACCCTTTGTGCTTTCTATAACTCCGATTCTTGCACAAAGCATAAAGCCTATGTTCTTTCCAAGTATGAGATTGATCTATCCACCAAAAGAATTCCTTAGGATAGATTTGATGCAAAAACTTAGGGTTAGGTTTCCGCCGAACTCATCTCGGACCGACCAATCTGAGGATCTCGGTCACACAGATTGGCCCTGGCCATTGCACAAGTACAACTCGGTCTGACCGAAGTGTACTGATCGGTGCGACCGAAATCAGTTTCTCTGTGAAACCCTAGCATCTCAGAGTCAGTGAACTGCATTTCAGTCTGACTGAAACTGTGTGTTTAGACTCTGTTAGTGCTTCGGTGTCACCGAGTTTGTCAAATCGGTAGCTCCAAAATGCTTTCTGCAGAAAACTAAAATAAAGTTTTTGTCTCAATTTTTTTGCAAAATAAGCTGCACTTTGTGATGCTCATCCATTCTATCTATATCCAACTATTCACAGGGTCAGTTTCAGCTATGTCAGAGGGCAGTGATAGCCAGAACAAGTCTAAAGAGCAGGTCAACCTCAGTGAGGGCACTAGTCCCTCAAGCAGCTATGATGAAGGGAGCAGAAGCACTCCCAACAATTTGCCAAAGGCAGCAACCAGGACAAGGAAGAAGAGAACATCTGAATCTGAGGATGAGGACTTTGTCTTTGAGGAGGAAGTGACCTCCAAGAAGAAGATACTCAAGAAAGAGTATGCTGCTGCTGCTGTCACAAAGCCTGGAATGAAGAAGAAGGCTCCTGCTAAGAGAGCTCCAATGTCAAAAGCCAGAGCCTCAACTCAAGGAAACATGGAATTCACTCTTGAACCAAGAGAGGAAAAGGCTGCTGGAGGAAAGAAGAGGAACGAGAGAGTCAGAAAGACCATTGCCAGAGTGATTGGCAGACCTTCTATGATAAGAGATTCTGATGAAGAACAAGACGAAGAAGAGCCTGTTGCACCTCCTGCAAAAACTCAGAAGCTTATGGGGGATGCCATAAGGACTGGGGCTACTTCATCTAAGCCCAAGTCTGCCCCCAAGCCTCCAGCTCAAGCTCAAGCTCCCAAACCATCTGCACCAAAGAGATCAACAAGGAACATTTCTGCTACTGAGAAGAATAAGGCCCCAGTGCCTGAAGCTCAAGAAGAGGAAGAGCCACTAGTGCTCAGAAAGCTCAAGCCAAAGATTCCAGATCATAGTTATGATCATCCTGTGGCAGAAAATATGAATCTGAGAAAGGATGCAGGTCTGAGACTTTGGAGACAGACTGATCCCTATGCCACCAGGAGGAGAACTGCTATGGACTACCGCTTTCACACAAAGGAACAACATGATTTCTATGAGACTGTCCTTTTGGACAAGAAGCCCATTGTGTGTGATATGAGATGAGTTGACTGGAAACACATTGATGACAATGAGGACTATTTCCCAGGTGTGCATGAGAGCTTCAGAATGAATGAAGTTGACAAGTTTGTTGGACAGAAGTTGACTAAGTGGAACGGTGAGATGATCATGCAATTCTATTCCACTGCTCACTTCTATCCTGATGGAAAGATTGTCTGGATGATTGAAGGTACAAGGTATCAATCAACTATCTCAGAATGGGCCAAGCTGATCAATGCCCCAGAGGAAGAGGATAATGACACTGATGTATATACCAAGCCTAAGAAGGATCACAACTCCATGGCCAACATGTACAAGACTATTCCTGATGATGCCCTGGAGACACACAAGCTTGGATCAATATACTATCTGCTGTCTGGTCTGACCACCATCAACACTATCTTGAGGCACACTCTTTTGCCCAAGTCAGGAGATCATAGAATGATCTGTGGTCACTCAATCAATTTGCTTCACATGTTTGATGTACCTCAGAAGTTCAAGGTGGTGAGCTTGATTGTTGAGACTGTGAAGAGAACAGCTGCTGATCAGAAGAGATCTTGTGGATATGCCCCTCACATTCAGATGTTGATCAACTCCAAGATGGGAACTGGGACATATCTTCTTGATAAAGAGCATCTTCCCTTGAGGCCAAATTTTGAGGACAAAGTGGTTGTCATGGATGCATCACATCCTACTTCAGTTGAAGCCCAGGAGAAGAGAGAGAAAGCAAAGGCTGTAAAAGCAGCAAAGGAAGCAAGTGCACCAGATGCTTCCACAGTGATGCTCAAGACCAAGCAAGATCAACTCAGTTATCTGCTTGAGGCTATAGTGAGAATTGAGAAGGGCTTGGCCACCCTGACTCAAAATCAAGAGAGTCTTGAGAGGATCATTGAGACTAAATTCCATGATCTAGATGTTAAGGTCACTGAGAAACAGACCGTTATGGAGAAGCTCCAAGAAGAAGCTGAGGACAGGAAGGATAGACCAACCACATATACATTCCAGAGAGTGCCAAGGGCACAAAGGTCATCAGCAGTGCCAGTTGTCAGAGACTCCAGGACTACTATTTCAGCACCTGCAGCAACTGCCACGGTTGTACCTCCAGTGTCAACCCCTCCAGCTCCACAGACTACTTCAGAGGCATTTGCAGACGGACTCCTCTCCACGCCATCTACGCACACCGGAGCAACAAGCCAGAAGACCCCTTCTGCAGCTCCCGGAGATCGTGCCTAGAGAGTCGCATAGCACTATACGTTTTCAAACTTTTTGGTAACTTGTTGCCAAAAGGGGAGAAAGTGTATAGATCATTAGGCTTCGAGAGAGAGTGTGTTTTGCCTTTTATTTGCCTCTCTTGCTACTTTGATCATCTGGTTGTTTGATTCCTATGCTACAATTTCTGTTATGCTCGTGAGATACTTATGTGATCATGTGTTTGATCATACTACGCTTAATGTGTGTGCTTGCATGATTATGTCTATGATATTTGTGTATGATCAATCATTTTTATCCTTGGTGATGAGTGCATGTTATTCAACTCTTATCATTTTGAGCGCTCCACCAAGATGTATGTGACATGGAAGAGTGACCCACAATCCTAATTGATTGTGCATTTGAATTCAAAAGCAAATTTTAAATAATGCACAAATTTAGGGGGAGCTCTTGCTTATCACATACTTCTCAAAGCGACGATGTATTTCATTCATATTATCATTTGTCGAAGCTTTGATCTATATGTTGTCATCAATTACCAAAAAGGGGGAGATTGAAAGTGCAACTAATCCCCGGGTGGTTTTGCTAATTCATAACAACATATAGCTCATTGAACTAATATCCATTCAAGTTGAATATTTCAGAAAGTTCAATGATTGGCATGGCATGGACTAGAGATGTGGACCCCTCAAAATGCTAAGGACAAAGATTGGCAAAAGCTAAGACTCTTCATTTCTATTTTAGTGATCCAAGATCACGTTGAGTCCATAGGAAAGCCAATACTATTAAAAGGGGATGAGGTGTTGCTTAATGGTCTACTTGCTCAAAGTGCTTAATGATATTGCTCCAAAACCCTCAGCCACTTTCTCATTTCCACATATGTCCAAAACTCCAAGTCAAACTCGGCCCCACCGAAATGACCTATCCGGCGCCACCGAGTTCAGTTGACATAGACACTGCCAGAAACCCTAAACAATTCGGTCACACCGATACGGTTCTCGGTCTCACCGAGATGGCCTTGCAAACTCTCTGTTGCTTGTTGCAATTATTTCGGTCTCACCAAAATATGCAATCGTTCCCACCGAGTTTGCTTGACATCCTCTCTGTTGCCTTATTGCTTCACTTCGGTCTAACCGAGTTGATGCAATCGGTGCCACCGAGTTGATCTTTGCCCTATGCCCTAGCATATCGGTCCCACCGAATTGTTCCAGTCGGTCCCACCGAGATTCCTAACATTCACATTTTGAACTAAATCGGTCTCACCGAGTTCTTCTATTCGGTCTGACCGAGTTGGGTCAAATGTGTGTAATAGTTGGATTTTGTGTGGAGGCTATATATACCCCTCCACCCCCTTCTCCATTTGTGAGAGAGCCATCAGAACGTGCCTACACTTCCACTACTCATTTTCTGAGAGAGAACCACTTACTCATGTGTTGAGACCAAGATATTGCAATCCTACCACAAGAATCTTGATCTCTAGCCTTCCCCAAGTTGCTTTCCACTCAAATCATCTTTCCACCATAGCCAAATATGTGAGAGAGAGTTGAGTGTTGGGGAGACTATCATTTGAAGCACAAGAGCAAGGAGTTCATCATCAACACACCATCTATTACCTTTTGGAGAGTGGTGTCTCCTAGATTGGTTAGGTGTCGCTTGGGAGCCTCCGACGAGATTGTGGAGTTGAACCAAGAAGTTTGTAAGGGCAAGGAGATCGCCTACTTCGTGAAGATCTACCCGAGTGTGGTAAGTCCTTCGTGGGCGATGGCCATGGTGGGATAGACAAGGTTGCTTCTTCGTGGACCCTTCGTGGGTGGAGCCCTCCGTGGACTCGCGCAACCGTTACCCTTCATGGGTTGAAGTCTCCATCAACGTGGATGTACGATAGCACCACCTATCGGAACCACGCCAAAAATCTCCGTGTCTACATTGCGTTTGCCTTCTCCAAACCCTTCCCTTTACGTTCATATGCAATGTTTTACTTTCCGCTGCTACACTCTTAGAATTGCATGTGTAGGTTGATTGCTTGACTTGTACTAGTTGCTAAAATATGCCAACACATAAAATTGGGAAAATGTTAGATTTTTATTTGGTCAAGTAGTCTAATCACCCCCCCCCCCTAGACCTACTTTCGATCCTATAGGCACCCTTTGCAAAATTCCTATGGCTTGAAATCAAACGGGATTACACGGCACATGACATCTCAATCCTATATTTTTTTCCTATTCCTACAGTTTCATATTACCGCAATCCAAAAGAGGCCCTAAATAAGAAAGTAAAACAGAATGGTAATTCATTTTTAATAAAAGAGTTTGGATAAATTAAAGTATGGAAGAGTCTACAATAAAGTAAAAATGCTTGTGTTTTGATATTTGTGCCCTTTGCTTAAGCTCAACAATGGAATCTTATAGTCAGTACATTTGACAGAATCTGGTAGAGTGAAAATGATATCCAACGGTCAATAGCGCTTGGTTTAGCCACTATTTTACCATCGGATTGGCTTCATGCAACAACCATTATTCAAAGTTATCCGTATACTATATAGCGGTATAGAAAAATTAAAGAGCATTCAACAAAACCTTTCTAGAGACGTTGGCAACATAGACATACACATGCACTCCAACACATTCACTCATTTGGAGTTGTGGTTAAAAAGTTATAAAGATTCCGGTTTCTAGGGTCTTTTTTGTAAAATCATATAAACTGATTCGGCTGAAAATACATTAAATGAAAATTAGGACATGTGACATCTTTCTATTGGGCGGTACCATTTCGTTTAAGTCGCTCTGAGCCATCACACCTTAGATCGATGGCTGGGATCACGTACCCGTTCAGCCGGTTGAATAGATGAATAGAATTAATCAAGGCCGCATGTTTTGGGTCGGACGACAGAGAGAGGTGGATCACCAAGGCGGCGTGGTTAGGTCGTCGGAGATGGCACGACGATTGTGGTGGATCCCGGGATTCAACGCGAGCATCCTCTCCAGTGGTTGTCGGAGCTCAAGGAAGACACAATGGCGTGCATCTAGTCATCACGACCTCGAAAGTATTGTTGGCCTCAAGCGAGGCTTATTCTTGTGATGACAACATCTCGACGGAGTGGCGACAACACTATGGTGCTTTAGGACGTCGTCGTCGTATTGCTTGCTTCAATGTGGTCCTGCATGAGAAAGAGGGTGAGGTAGAGTGTGAGGATCACGACGAACAGAGGGCTCGGCGAGGTCGAGGGCTTACAAGCACCGGCACAATTTCTCATCGGAGCAGAACAACATCAGCAATGATGTGAGCTTGTTGGCGAGCAGCCTGGCGGCATAGGGTGATGTGCGAGCTAGGGAATCCGCAGATGGGGTCTGAGGGATTTTATTGAGGGGGTCAGCGGTGCTCGGCCGGTTTTGTGGTGACGTAGGCGTCGTGGGGGTGGTGGGGGTGCTAGCATTTGCGCTCGTGGGGGTCGTGCACGAGGTGGGTGACAGGCTTGATGGTGGGGCTGACAGGTCAGCGAGAGAGGGGGGGGGAATGGTTGCGGGTTGTGGCTGAACTTCAATTGGGCCGAGTTTGGGTCTGCGCTGCCGCTCGCTCGCGATTGGAGGATAGGCTAGGGCTAGATGGGCTAGGCCTTAAGTTTACAGATAGTTTAGGGTTTCTCTTTTATTTTCTATTTTCATTTTCTCCTTCGAGTGAAATTTGATTCAAAAAATGAAACGTGATCCCAATCTTTCTGGGATAATCTCACATAAGTCCAAATAATACTTAGGAATTAGGGAAAATATTTTCCAGCTCAATATTAATTAAAATGATTTAGGTAAAATTGTAGCTCTATTTTGGAATTCTAAATAATTCATAAAGTGATTTTAGGGTTCTAAATAATTTAAAGATATTTTAAGCCACAGTGACTAATCAATAAACAATTCCTAGTCAAATTTTAGCTATGAATAAACAATCACAAGGAAATTTCAAAAAGTTTAGTTAACCGTAATTTATCAATTCACATTCCAACATTGAGAATTGTTTTGGATGTGACATTGCCTCTGATCCACGGTTATTATGCTGCTCGGCCCGATATGACGACTCTGCTAGAGAAATATTGGTACAAAAGTTAGCGCGCACATGTGCAAGCAAAATTGTCAGTCATGATTTCGATTCGTAGATGACCTCTACGAGCATTTCTAACAAGCGCTCAAAAAATGCCTCACGCGCTAAAAATCATCGTTTTTGTGCGCCGGAGACAAAAAACAGCGCTGCAGCAGACGTTGTAAAATAGAGCACGCACAAAAAACTTTAGCGCACGGGTGAACACGGGGGCTGCTGGGCTACAAATTTGGGACGCCGGATTATGCGCGCGAGCTGTTGCACGTGGGGCCGCCGGATTGGGCGTCGTGTTTTTGTGCATCTGGAAAACCTCTTTGCCACTCGCGCGCGCAAAAAGACTATTTTGATGCTGTAAAAAAATTATACCGCGCCGAGGTGAAGCGCGCCTGTTGAGAATGCTCTACGACAAAACTACAAAAAGCAAGATCATAACTATTAGATCTTTTATCGTCAACACAAAGAAAAAAAGGACTGGTTATATGTAAGTTGACTGATTCTTTTGGTGTATGTCATTTTTTTTCCGTCAAATTTCCATCCAATGGCCAAGATCGCGTTGCCACTGCACCGTTCATCTTCTTCCCCATCTCCGCCTCATTGCCGCCTCCAGCCCAGCCCTGATCAGCGAACTCCACCACCCACGGCCAACGGCTCTGCCGCGACCGCCTTGCTGCCCCGCCCTCCCCTCGACCTTCCCCGACCGCTGTGTTGGCCGCCACCCAAGGCCAAACCTCTAAGCCCCCTACACACTGGCACTTGCACATGTTAACCTTCTTCCTCTCCTCCAACTGCGGCGTCGCCGGCTTCAGTCTCGAGGTGTACCCAAAATCGACTTTCGCAAATTCGTTTTTCAGTTGACTCACCAATAGATAGTGCGGGAAACAAAACTAGCTAGTCCGTCATGATTTTTAGTAAGTCGATCAATCATATTTTTTGCAAAAAAAGTTAATCGTTTACATTTTCTTTGCCAAAAATTTAATCGTTTATTTTTAAACACATGAACCCAAAAAATAAATGGCCAGTACTGGGCGCCGGCGCACCGGCCCAAATTTGGGCCGGTCACCGCGCGACCGTGCGATGGAAGAGCTGCTAGCCATCAGATCTGCTAGTTTCTTTGTCAATCTCCTTCATCGTCTTCCTGCAGAAAAAATTGCAGCGCCACGAAGGGAGACAGGCTGAAGCGAGCGCCGTCGACCCCCGCGAGGCGAACGAGCTCGAAGCACCGCAGCACACCCCGGGCTCGCCGCCGGCCACCGCCGGTCGCCGCCCTCGTACAACCTAATCCCCTGTAGTCGCTTTTCACGTAAACGGTTGCAGCATTTTTCATTGGAAAAATCGCCTCTAGTAGCAAACAAACGGTGGCAGTAGCAAATCGGGTTGTAGCAAAATTGTCCGCCAGTGGTACTTTTCTCTGTTGCCGGTTGCAGCAAAAATCACAGCTCCACCGTCGCCGCCACAAACTTCGTCGTCGCCATTGCAGCATATCACATCGCCAGTGGTAGCTTTTCTGTTGCCGTCGTCGTCGTCTTTCGATTGAAGCTTTTTGCATGGCCGATTGCAGCTTTCTCTGTTGGAGGTTGTAGCTTTCTTCAGTCGCGCACTGCTGGATACAGCTTCCCATCTACGGGTTGTAGCTTTCACGAACACGGTGGTAGCAATTTGCCACAGTGGTTGTAGCAATCGAGCGCACGGTCGTAGCACTCCTGGTTCGCCCTCAGTCACATCGTTGAGCGGCGGCGGCGGCGTCGTCTCCAGCACCAGCATCTAGTTCCGAGAGATGTCTCCACCTAGTTTGAGGCTCGCTGTTTGCAGCTTCGCGGACACCTGCCGCAGCTCCGGCCATGGCCGAAACGAGCGAAGAAAAAATGGTGAGCATGGCCACGTGTTAGGGCCTTAGGGGAGGGGCTTCACGCAGCAGCAGGTGGGAGGCTGCGCCGGCGCCGGCGAGCTCGCATGGGCTAGTGGAGGCGCGAGGGGAGGTCGCCCATGGCTCGTCGATCGGAGCGGAGAAGTGCGACATGGCGAGAAGAGAAAAAGAAGGAAGAATTCGGTGGGGAAGAAGTGGACGGGCGAAAAGGATAAGACTTGCAGGGACGTACGATTTGGCCAGATCCAGTGAAGACCGTGCGACCGGCTCAACGCTCGGCCGGCGCACCGTATAGAAACGTTTCCCAAAATAAATCTGCGGGCGATGCTTCAGTATTCCCCCGCTAGATGCGGGAGTGGTACAGAGGAGCTCACTGGTTCGTCCGGACAGGAGTTGGCCACTCACATCGATCGAGGTTTTTCGAGAGTACACATCGATCGAGTTTGACCGCCGTCTGGAGCAGAAGTAGTGGGGGTGCGCCACATCTCAGGACACGGATCGACGCATGCGGCGATTGCCCAGTCGCCCAGCCCAGCCATCGCCTCTGCTCCACACAAGTGCCGCCGCGCGAAGAGCTCCAGATCCTCCAAATTTAGCCACCTCCCAAACCCTACAATAATTGATCTCAGTCTGCATCGACCGATCCGCCATGCATGCTCCGATTTGTTCTTGTTAAGGTGATCAGCGCGCGCGCACTCTCAGTGTGGATCGATCGGCCGCCACGCATGTGCTCTGGCTGAATGAGTGAGTGATCGCGGAGGATCGCCGGATGCATGCGCGGAGAAGAAGAATAAAGGATCGGTCGTGAGGAAGAGGAAGCGGAGAGAAAGGGATATTAATTGCTACGGATCCATCCAGGATCTTTTTGCTCCGCCGGTGGTAGCCGGGATCGCGCGCGGGTGAGGAGCTAGCTAGCTGCTAAGTCGGTCGATCATGGAGGCGCCGCCGCGGCTGCTGGCTGTTGTCGTCGTCGTCGCGCTCTCCGCTTTATCTCTCGGCGGCGTGGCCGCGGCCGAGAACCTGACCTTGGCGCGGCTGTTCCCCACGTCGTCGTACCACGGCGCGGCGGTCACCTACAACGTCAAGAACTACGGCGCTAAAGGCAACGGCGCCACCGACGACACCAAGGTACGCATGCATTTCAGTTCTGATCTAACTTGATTCTTCCTTTCTCGTCGCGCTCGTCAGTAGTATGAATGTATGATCTTACGGTCTGGCGTGCACGCAGGCGCTAATGGCGGCGTGGAAGGTGGCGTGCGCGGCGGCCGGCACGGTGACGCTGCAGGTCCCGCCGGGGATATACTACATGGGCCCGACGCAGTTCCACGGCCCCTGCAAGGCCTCCTCCCTCACCTTCTTGCTCCAGGCAAGCAAGCAGTTGTGGTTCAGTTCAGAGTGACCAAGTGTTTGTGCCGTCGCGCGCGCGTGCGTGTGTGCATGCATGCGGTTAGCACATTGCACGTACGATGGGGACTCATTTTGTGTGCGTGCGTGCGTGCGTGCGTGCAGGGGACGCTGAAGGCGGCGACGGATCTGAGCCGCTTCGGCAACGACTGGATCGAGTTCGGGTGGGTGAAGGGCCTCATCGTCGCCGGCCAGAACGGCGCCGCCATCGACGGCCAGGGCGCCGCCTCCTGGCCCTTCAACAAGTGCCCCATCCGCAAGGACTGCAAGGTCCTCCCCACCGTGAGTACCCGTCCCATCTCTCCTCTCTGCTCACGAGCGGCGGCCGGCACGGCGCTGACTGTAAAGAAACGTGGTGCAGAGCGTGCTGTTCGTGAACAACGAGAACACGGTGGTGAAGGACATCGCGTCGGTGAACAGCAAATTCTTCCACTTCGCGCTGCTGCAGAACAAGAACACCCAGATGATCAACCTGCGGATCAACGCGCCGGGGAACAGCCCCAACACGGACGGCATCCACATCGAGCGGTGCGCGGGGGTCACCATCGCCGACACCAAGATCAGCACCGGCGACGACTGCATCTCCATCGGCCAGGGGAACGACAACATCCACATCCAGCGCGTCACCTGCGGCCCCGGCCACGGCATGAGCGTGGGCAGCCTGGGGCGGTACGTCGGGGAGGGGGACGTGACCCGCGTGCACGTCAAGGACATGACCTTCGAGGGCACCATGAACGGGGTCCGGATCAAGACCTGGGAGAACTCACCCACCAAGAGCCTGGCGGCGCACATGGTGTTCGAGAGCATGGTGATGAAGGACGTGCAGAACCCGGTGATCATCGACCAGAAGTACTGCCCCTACTACAACTGCGAGCACAAGTACGTGTCCGGGGTCACCATCAAGAACGTCACCTTCAAGAACATCAAGGGCACCTCGTCGCTGCCCGTCGCCGTGCTGCTCCGCTGCGGCATGCCGTGCCAGGGCGTCGTGCTCCAGGACCTCGACATCAAGTACAAGGGCGCCGGCACCACATCGTCCAAGTGCGAGAACGCCAAGGCAAAGTACGTCGGCTACATGTACCCCAAGCCGTGCGTATAGACATACTACGACGGCCATTTTGATTCTCGATCTTCTTCTTCTTTTAGTTTTGTTGGTTGATGTTTCCTAGACGATTTTGTTGTTTCTTGTTGCTGTTTAGAAGATTTCGTTTCCTTTTTGTTTTAGTGTGTGTGTGGCATAAGGGGAGCTGCCGGTTGGTGGCCTCTGAGTAAGTAGTAGTAGCAAGCTTTGTACACTCTGAGATGAATAATACTGATCGGCTCTGACTTGAATTATACCCGTGCCTAGCCTAGCTAGCAGTTCATCCAGGACGCTGGTGAGGGAGACGGGGTCACATCACGTCGGCCGGCTACGTACGTACGGGCGCATCGAGTTCAATATGTTCTTTGGGTCTGAATAGAACTCAGCCGACTGAGACTTAACGAAGTCTCAGTCGAATGACATCAGCATAGTTGTTTTGCTGCAAGCATCATGGCTAGATGCTACAACCGATGACGAAAAATGTTGCAAAGATTTTGCAAGGAATGACAACTGATGCTGCAATCGGTGTGACTAAAATGCTACAACCGTCAATGACCGATGTTACAACTTGTGAGACTATGTGCTACAATCGACGAGGGACAACATGCTACAACCAACAAGATGAATGCTGCAACTGAGAGGAAAAAGTTGCAAACGTTGGGAGAAAATGGTGCAAGGTCGACTGAGACTTGGTTAAGTCTCAGTCGACCGAGTTTTAGCAAGCCCGATGTTCTTTTTATACGTGAGTTCAATATGTTGATGCGTACGTCGGATATGGTCATGCAAATGCGTTCTTGTTGCAAGTTTTTGTTTTTTTTTCTTTCCTTTTCCACGAAAACACCGACTAGGGTGAAGAACTCGTCACCTCTAGCCCGCCGCTCCGTTGGCCACCAGCGGCTTGGGCTTCGGCTAATAGGTTAGGGCGGAGAGACGACCCTTGGATGAATGGCGAAGCTTCATCTTCTAGCTGGTGATTGACACTTTTCCCAAACCTGCGCTGGCTCAGAATCCGTGCCCACCCTGGCCAAAACCGCCCTCTGGCTGGGCGGTGCTATCAGTCGATGGTTAATTTGTGAAGGAAACTAATGCGCCAGATACGGGGATGATTATGAGGAATAGTGAGGAAGCAGTGATTTTTTTTTGCGTATCGATATTTATTCTATTGCAAAAATGCCCTAGAAGCGGAAGTTAATGTTGTTAGAAATAAATTCAGTAGGATTGACGTGATTGAATTTTAAGCCTAGTCATTAGATCATCTAATTGCACAGATCAAAGAGATGGATTAGGATCTTACCACCAATAGAAGCAGCCATTGGTGTACTTGATGCGAAGTCCCGTGCCTGCTCGATGCAGGCTCAGGGTAGACGGTCGCAGCAGGTAGTTGCGTCCCTTCAGGCGCCACCGACACAGCCCTGGAATAGGGGCAGAGCTTGGAGATGATCTTCCTGTCGCTGCAGCGCCCCCTGATCGGTTAGGGTTTTAGGGGTGTGGGGAGCAGGAGTAAACCATGCGTGAACTGGTCTGACCGTAGGTGCCGGCTACTCCCCCATCTTTTATATGTGCGCTAACGACAGGGGATCAAAACCATAGTGGTTAAGGTGCCCCAGATCGGGGCACGTCAGTTAGGGTCAAGTGACACGAATGTTGTTTCGTGACTCCCTTCGTTTATGTTAACTTATCTTTTAGTCTTTCTGTTTAGCCCATTGGGCCTTAGATCAATACCAACAAATGCCTTTTAGGAAAGCATGTTATTGAGTTTGCAACGGTCGAAGCTGCCTATTATCATCCAATCTGATAGTTCGACTACAATTGCATCTTTGACAGATGAATCACTAGACCGGTCAGCTTATGGCCACCAAACATTAGAGATCAAGACGTTATTGGCTCTTCAGGGTTGTGTTCCCATTAAAATTCGAACCTTAGAGCATTTACAACCAGACCTCTTAAACCCATCTCATACGTCCGGGCTGGCCGCCGGGTCACTGTCTAGTCACGATTTTTTGAACCCAGATGAGCCCCTTAGACGGGCCTCAAACGCCCGGGCTGACCGACAGCCTGCATATCCAGCCCAAATATGGGGCGGATATGAGGGCGCCCGGGCACGTCTGCCACGTCGGACCCAACAGCCCGACCTCACCTCAAATTGCACCAAATCCTCCAAACCCTTCATCCTCCTCCTGCCGCCCTCCAACCATTCCCGCGCCCAGACCCTTGCCGTCCTCCACCCTTGCTCCCAATCCACCGTCGGAGATGTCGTCCAGCCCGACCCACACCGTCGCGACAGAGACGCAGTCCACCTCGTTCGTCGGCGGCGTCAATTCGTCGGCTGCGACTTGCAAGGCGAAGAACGTCGCCCGCAAGTTGCGGCGACGCCGTCAGCGAGAGAGGGAGGCGGCGGCGGCGTTGCAGGGAGGTTCGGCCATGGTGGACCAGCTGTCTCCTCCGCCGCGCCCGGATCCCTGCACCCCTTCCCTCCGAGCCCCTACGCGGATTACGCCGTCCGACCCCATTGGGACAGAGGATGATTCGACCGCCGGCTGGGCCATTCCAGACAGCTTTCCGCCCACGTAGATGCCGGCGGTTGACGTGTGTGACTCGCCGCAGCTCGTTCGGGCGCAGATGAGCACATGCTCCGTCAGTGCCCCGGCTGCCCTCAACATGTTCAACGGAATGACCGAGCAAGATTCGGTGCGTTTTCTTTGCATTTGTCCGATCAGATTTTAGCATAGACCACTAGTTCATTTCACTCATGATGAATGCTTGTAAACCATAATCATGTAGGAGGTGTTCTTGTCGAACATGATCAATGACAATGAAGATCCGACCGAAATGGAGTATGAATTGGAGGCCACCACCGCATTTGAAGTTGGAACAACATCCGATCCCAATCCGAGCAAGAAGAAGAAGAAGACCAAAACGCCGAAGGCAAGAGGTCCGGCATTCTCAAGATTTGAGGACATCTTGTTGGTCAAAGCTTGGTTGGCCACAACGATGAATCCAATATGTGGCACCGAGCAAAAAGGGAACACCTATTGGACGAAGATTTGGAAGGAGTATCATGAGCAAAAGGAGTATGTGGAGCCGCATCCTATCGTGACCACCCGCAATGTGGCATCTCTCCAACACCGTTGGGTGATCATTCAAGAGGAAGTGAACAAGTACGACGGCTACTACTCGCAAGTGATCAAACGCTCTCAAAGTGGGATGGGAGTCGCAACTCATGTAAGCTCGATTGCCTCATCTTGTCATCCATTGCATATGCGTCTTGTGTTTGCATTCCCGTGCTTATACATATGTTGTTTGCTAGACGGCGGTGGCGGCCACTTTGTATCACGAGGTGGAGAAGAAGGCATTTACTTTTAGCCATTGTTGGGTCATATTGAATGGCAAGCCGAAGTGGAACCAACTTGTGGCCGACCTTAAGTCCGGCAAGAAGAGAAATGATGGCTCAAGCTCGAACCAATCAATTGGGTTGGACGATGAAGAGGACGATATTGTCGTGACGAATGAAAAAGCCATCGTGCCAAATGACAACCGCCAAATCATGGGAAACAAGTGGAAACAAGAGGACGATGTGGCGAAGTATGTTTATGTCCGTTTGCAGCGGATCTTGTGTTCCTTTGCAGCTCAATTTTGTTGTCCGTCGTCTGATCACGTAGGATAGATCAACGTCTGCTTGGATAGTATGGATATAAGGCGCTAGACATGAGATACGTGAATGCAGAATGACAAATATGAGGGGTGCCCGATCAGTGAGGGGCCGGATTTGGCAAGTCCAGCTATAGATGCTCTTAGCGTAGTCAAAATAGAGTTGCTCCATTTTCTTTTCCGGCAATGACCGGAAGGTCGGACAGTAGAACCCATGTTACGTAAAAAAAAACAAGTGGAGTAGAACCCAGGGCGCCACAGGTCGCACGCACCGCTAATATACAGGGTGTTGTGTACATATTTTTTGTTTTGAAAAAAAGGTGTGTACAGAACCAACGACACGATGCCAGGATACTTTTCTGGGCCGGTGGTGGAGCGGAAAGGAAAGAAAGAGGACGCACGCTTGGCGGTCACCGGAGAGAGTGGTCATGTTCGGTTGTTGAATGTTGATAGAGATACTCAAATAAGGTTGTTCATAGAGGCGATGTCAAAAAAAAACAAAGGTTGTTGATAGAGGCGTGTAGGGTCCATAGCAACAACCAAATCAATCTTGTGGTTGCAGCAGCAGCACAGCATTGCCCAATTATGATTGAAATCGTTAATACAGACGTGTCGGGTCCATACTGGAAATTGCTGATAGAGAACCTCCTTTTTCAGACCAGACCGAGGAGAATGTACTGGTACGGTACCGCTGGTGAACTAGTATAACTTCGATTCAAGCAGTTTATGTACCTATAGACGATTTGACAGACTTTGCCCCTGCCACAACATTTGCACATTTGGATGCTACTACTGTGCTTTCCAGAGGATTAGCTTCCAAGGGTATTTATCCAGCAGCAGAACCTTTAGATTCAACCTCAACTATGTTACAGCCTTGGATCACTGGTAACTTACATTATGAAATTGCGCAAAGAGTTAAGGAAACTTTACAAATCAATCTATAAATACTGCTGGGACAACACACTAACACGCTAGCTTGTACTAGTAGCTAGGAAACCCCCGGAAGTCCTCTCTTTCCTTGTCATGTCTGAAGCCTTTTTTTGGGGAATATCTGAAGAAAAACAGACCAGCACCCTCAAAATGAATCGGGCGTCCGGGCATCTTCTGCAAAAGCTCTAGAAACCGCTTCGCATCCGTTTCTCGTGTCACAGACAAGCAAAACTTCCTCGTTCCGGCTGCGATGCATGGCACGGTTCCAACACCATGCACTCTCGGTACACACAGCCTTCTTCATGTAGGGAAAAGAACTCGTTAGAGCATCTATAACTGACCTGGACACGTCCGTGACCGAACAGACTCTATTTGTCCCACTCTACATCCTCACCCCCATTCGTCCGCAACCGAATCCATGGGAACACATGCAAACTACGCAGATCATAGGACATAGCAATCCGAAATAGATAGACGATTAAAAGTTTACAATCCGATCCAAAAGGGTATGCCGGAGTTCATCACTTAACTAATGATAGATAAAGATTTAAACTGAGAGAGAGAGAGAGTGATCGGAGTTCACCACTTCATCGACAGACGCTTCCCATTGGGTCTCAAGAAAGGCGGAGGGGAGGGGAGAGGAAGGGGAAAGGAAGGGGAGGGGACAGGAGTGGAGCAGAGAGGTCGAGAGAGTGTAGTTGACGACGGTTCGGTCACCCGGCTCGGTATTTGTGGGAACAGGGGTGGGGACAGCGTTGGCCATAGTGGGTCTGTCTGACATAACGGCGAAGTCCGGACACATCCAGGCCTCCCATATCTACCCCACATATGGGTTGGGTACAAGGGTTGCGAACAACCCGAACATGGGAAGCGATTGGGTGGCATATCTTGGTCCGGATAGTGGTTGGACAGGCCTCCCGACCATTTGGGACAAATATGGGGGCGTCCAGTTGTAGATGCACCCTCAAGTACGAAATATCGATACCAACTTGCGTGTCATTTTTTCAATCTAAATATACTTCTCTTTATTACTCAGAAACAAAGTTCATCGAGATATAATTTAGGTCTGGAGGATTTAGAAACCACATACGGCGTCCTAACGAGGGCCCTAGAGCGTGTTTAGCAAGGCTATGTGTCTCAATATCAGTTTCTCTTACTTTGAAGATGAAGGGACATCTTATGACCTGGTTGGCCGTAGATATAATCTCTTTGATAATACTTGCATGTAGTTCGTCAGTGCTCTTCTGAATATCGTTGACAACCCTTTGCAATTTGATGCTATCGTTGACAACCCCTTTGCAATCTGATGCTATCATCGACATCCCCTTTGCAATCTGATGCTATCTTGACAACCTCTTCGCAATCTGATGTCGTCCGCCAGTGCTCACTAGTTTATTACCAAACATTCCTCGCAAATTCTACTCTCAACTAACCTTCTCATGATTTCTATAAGCTTCTTACTTTTCCATGGAGAAATATCGTGTAGAGTATTTGATGGCAAATATCTAGTTATTCTTCAGATCTCATCAATCTTTGTTTGACTAACTACCGTAGGGAAAACTCCCAGTGTTTGTCGTTTTCATTTATAGTTATTAATGGTAATGAACAGAGGAAGGTTACATTATGGAGATGTTACATAAGTTAGCAAATGGCTAACATAAAATTCATACGCTGTGAATCTAGTATAACATGCCTTCCTTGAGGCTAGGCTTAGCCCTGAGCATGGTCATATGAAAGTTGTTCTTGAAATTCATCTTGCAAGAGTTAATGGAACAATGGGTACCATCAAATATCATACCATTCCTTTTATTCTAGATACTTCAACATCCAATGATCATGATTTCCATAATGAATTATGTGTTGTGTCTGCACTTGGCATCAATAATCATTCCATGAATATTTTCATAGTGTTCCATTCCATACCAATACTCTACCAAAAGCCTTGACTGAAAGTGCATCTGAAAAAAGGTGCATTCTACTTTCCATATTGCAATCATGGCATATGACACATTGAGTGCTGTCAAGATGAATGTTCTTTCAAGCAATAGCTCATATGTGTTAACCCTATAATTTCGCGTAAGCCAGTAGAAAAAAAATATCCTTGGGGTAAGCAGCAAGTTTTCCAAATCCACCTCATAGGTTGTGGTGGAGTGATAGTTCTCGTCATGGCATTAAAGACTTTCTTAGCACATACAACATTGCCACCCCCAACTTGAACTTCCAGTTGTCCTGGTCCTCCTTATTTCTGACAAAATCAAGTTGAGCAGATAAAGTATGATATTGTTGGTGAACAATCACAGACAGTGGAAGTTGAAACATAATGTAATAGTTCTCAGTTTGCTTGGCCGTTTTGGTAGAGATATTATCCTCATAAGCAAATGAATGTAATTCAAGGAATCTATCCTTCAACATAGTGCCATTCCATAAATCCTCCCATAGCAGGGTAGTGTCTCCTTTATCAAGATTGCAAGATGCAATTAAAAAAACATTGCAAGATGCCAATCCTGTGAATAATTCCACCAAAATTAAGCAGTCTTTCCACCAAAATGATCCTTTATTTTTACAAGCTTGTGGAACTTCATTATTTATTAGATCTCATCAATCTTAGAACCTTCTCAAGTATGCATTGCTTATTTATTAACATCCCCCCCAACACATACTTAACCGGTAAATCATCACCTAATGTCATTGGATCTTCAGAGCTATGTCATTTCATCATTTCTTACTTCAACCTAAGGCCACCTCTCTTTTTTTTCCCTAAGTGGTCGTTGTTCCTAATCTTGCATCGATCTTGTAGCACTATTTTCTTCTTTAGTCTTGGTCTCACTGATAACACTATGTGTGTCCTAATCTTTCAATGATAAAAACTATGATTTGGTGGAGTTGACTTCGACAATCCAACTACAATGTACGACGATGTTGTGCTTTAGCAATCTCTAAACCAACTCTGAGAGGTGATCACGTCAGGGCATGACCAACAACCACGGATGTCTTATTCTTATTCTTTCAGGCAATCAAGAACAAGAATACTATGGTATACATCCCTGGTCACCCCTACTAGTCTCGACCAGGAGGGCCTGAGGCTGGCGGCGACCACAAGCACCCAGCTGGGTGTGCTGCCGCTCGGCCAGGAAGGTCGGGCCCCTAAGGCACCACGGCACACTAGCCTTGGGTTTGCTCCTGATCAGGAGGATCGGGTAGCAGATCTGGGTGTCCATGCTAGCTCTGGCCAGGAGGGCCAGGGGCTGGCACTGATGGAAACCACCCTCTCGGGTATCTTGCCTGGCCAGGAGGGCCAGGGAGTGATGCGACTGGGGGAATCAAATTTCCCCAAGATGGGGGCTGATGTTGCTGGTCATCAGCATTGCCCGGCTGGCCAGGAGGGCCAAGGTGTCCTGCTGATCGGTGAGACCAACCACGCCAATGCTACTGCACAAACTGACCAACTTTTGTTTAAACCAGGCGTACTGGAGGCCCTGTCAGGAGCGGTGGCTGCAAGGCTAGCTGCTGCTAATGCAAATACTGCGGATGTGTTTAATTTTAGTGCTAAGAAGAAGCATGCACGTTAGGACAAAGAGGAAAGGAGAAAAAGATAAAAAGGAAGGAGGAATTGAGAGTTCTGAGGATGCGCGTAGGAAAATATTAGGTAAAAAAAGAAGAAACCCATATGAAGTCCCACCAACAGGCAGTGACATAGATTTCTCTTTTGAAAAAATCATGGATTGCAATGAGCGTGTGTTGTATGGCGATCTGTATGTTTCCTCTAAGAGAGTGTGCACGGGTAGGGTGGAAACAGTGACGGGTGGAGATGGGGTCACTACACATGTAGCAAGGGAGATAGAGGGAAAAGAAGAGGCATATGTGCAGCAGAGGAGAGAATTGGTTGGAGATGTTGGCGCATCAGCGGCCTCCGAGGAGGAGGTCCGCCGGGCCAAATGAAAATCATAGGTTGGAACTATCGTGGTATGCTCTCCCCCATGGTAGTTCGCGAGCTCTTGGATCTACAAGGACGAACCAAGGCAGATTTAATTTTTCTTTCAGAGTCTCATTTGAATAAATGTAAAGCCGATGAGCTATGTCGTATTTTAAATTTTGATTCGATGTTTGTAGTGGAGAGCGATGGTTGGGCCGATGGCCATGTTATGTTTTATCACAAAATGAATAAAGTTGCTCTATACTATGTGTCGACTAATTTTATTGATTTTTCTGCTTATGAATGATAATGTTGTACAATGGCGTTTTACAGGTTTTTATGGTCATCCGAATTGGAGTGATCGTAAGTTGTCTTTGGATGATATTCGTAACTTGCACAATAAAGGTGATCACCCTTGGGTGGTTTTGGGAGACTTTAACGAAATTCTTCTTTCTTCGGAAAAAGAGGGAGGCAATGTGAGACCTAATGCAATGACGAGAGAATTTCGTAATTGTTTGGGAGAGTGCGGTATGGAAGACATGGGAAGTATTGGGGACCTTTTCACTTGGAGGAGGGGCGATATTAGAGAGAGGCTTGACCATGCGGTTTGTAATGTCGAATGGGCGAACAAATTTCCTAGGTCTGCGGTCATAAATGAAGAACATGTACACTCTGATCATCGCCCTCTTATCCTGGATACTGAATATTTTGATGGTAATATGTTTAACTACCCAAGGAGTCGACTGAAACAATTTGAAGCCCGATGGCTCAAGGAAGACACAGTTGAAGAAATTGTATGTACATCGTGGGAAAAAGCAAAGATACGGGGTATTGAGTTGTCGCTCGCTGAGCGTACATGGGAGAGGAATGCTGATTTGCATATTTGGGACCGTGATATTCTCAGAGGATCAAAAAAATTAATAAGCTAAAAAAAGAATTAGGAAAGTTGTGAACGGGTCCTATGAGTGTGGAGTCCCAAGCGCGACAAAAGGAGATTCTTGTCCTTATTGAAAATCTTTTGGAGCAAGAGGAGATCTATGCTACTTCTTGAGCTTGCGTTGATTTTTCCCTTGAAGAGGAAAGGGTGATGCAGCAAAGTAGAGATAAGTATTTCCCTCAGTTAAGAACCAAGGTATCAATCCAGTAGGAGGCACAAGCAAGTCTCCAATCTATGCACGTGCACAAACTAACAAACACTTACACACAACGCGAAAAAGGGGTTGTCAATCCCTTCATGGTCATGAACAAGGGTGAGATCTAATAGAGATAGGTATAAAATATAAATAAAAAAGCAAACTAAAGTAAATATAAATAAAGTGCAGCAAGGTATTTTTGGTTTTTTTTTTGTTTATAGATCTGAAAATATATGATGGAAAATAGACCTGGGGCCATAGGTTTCACTAGAGGCTTCTCTCTTGAAGATAGCATACGGTGGGTAAACAAATTACTATTGAGCAATTGATAGAAAAGCGCAAAGTTATGACGATATCTAAGGCAATGATCATGAATATAGGCATCACGTCCGTGACAAGTAGACCGACTCCTGCCTGCATCTACTACTATTACTCCACACATTGACTGCTATCCGGCATGCATCTAGAGTATTAAGTTCATAAGAACGGAGTAACGCCTTAAGTAAGATGACATGATGTAGAGGGATAAACTCAAGCAATATGATATAAACCCCATCTTTTTATCCTTGATGGCAACAATACAATACGTGCCTCGCTACCTGTTGGAGATATAACCCCACGGTGTATTCCACCCAGGAGGGGCTGGGTTACGCTATTGGCGACTCAGCTATGAAGCCTAGGCAGGCCCAAGAAGCCAGGACGTGAAAGCCTGGCGACGGCTTACGAGGCGGGCCAACTGAAGGCCCAAGACCCGGAGATGGCGCGTGACCCGGAGGTGTAAGCCGCCCAAATGACGACTTGCTAGCAAGGCAAGGTGATTTAGAAACAGGGTCGTTCACGGAGTATGACCCGACTTGGACTCTTGTAAGCCCAGGGCCTCGACCTGTGTATATAAAGGCGAGTCCCTACGGCGGGTTAAACTCAAGTTACAGTCGATCGATAGCTAGGTTAAGCGATTCCGCTCCCTTGTAATCGATACTCAATCAATACAACACAAAGCAGGACGTAGGCTTTTACCTCGATCGTGAGGGGCCGAACCTGGGTAAACTCATGTCTCTCGTCCCGCTCAACCCCTTTAAGCTAATCACCGTAGCCATGGCCTCGCACCTAAGTCCTTTCACGAGGGCATCTGCCGTGACAAAACCACGACATTGTTGTCTAACAACTCATTATGGGAACCACTGCGAACGAAAAAGATTCAGACATTATTGTCTAACAACTCATTATGGGCAGTAAAAAGAGAAGGCTGCAGAGTTTGTAGTTACCATTTTACATCTCACTGTTGTGTTGGATAGAGCGTAAACAAATAATTTGCTTTCCACCGTTCGTATCTTTTTGCTAATAATCCTTATCAGTTTCCTCACTTGATGCTTGTTCATGAATATCTCATTGCCCCATACGCAAAAAGGGTCGATGCGTGGATCTTTGTCACTGGCATATGTACCTACAAGCAACAAGTCAATATTAGAAGCTAACAAGTGTCCAGGCCTGGATCTATATGCAATACATTATGGAACCACGGGGGAGTACAAGCCGAGGGATGAAACTAACCTCAGCGGAAAACGCTGGCCACTCTCGTTATTGTCCTGCATAAGTAGTGGAAAGGCATGATAAGTACAACAACTTTAACATCAAACAAATATAGCAAAGGTAAAGAACATCATCTCCAAATGATAGCTTGAATGTGTTGGTTTCAGCATGTTGTTAATGCAGATATAAAATGGAAGGGAATGTTACCTACAACAGGCTTAACAGCCATCAAATATTGCAATTCAAATTTGTATTGTTGAAAATGAATAGAACATATGTTATGCTTAAACATCACACTGGATAAATGTGTAAAACTGAAATAAAGCGCATGTGTTAACTACACCAGGCATAACTGGAACCAAATATAGCCGTTCAAACTGGTATTGATGAAATCGAGTGGCACAGTTCCGACTTGCACAAAATGAACATCACATTGTGAATGACTGAAATAAACAAGGCATAAATGATCAGTATAACAACCAAATATAGCCATTGAAAACTGAACAGAGTCTCACTGCAACCAACCTAACAAGCAAATACAGATAACACATGGCATATGCTTGAAAACTGGACAAATGCTCACTGCAACCAACCTAACAAGCAAATACAGATAAACAAGGCATCTGCTTGAAAACTGGACAAATACTCACTGCAACCAACCTAACAACCAAATACAGATAAACAAGGCATCTGCTTGATAACTGGACAAATGCTCACTGCAACCAACCTAATAACCAAATATAGATAAACAAGGCATCTGCTTGATAATTGGACAAATGCTCACTGCAACCAACCTAACAACCAAATACAGATAAACAAGACATCTACTCACTATAAACAACCAAATATAGCCATTCGTGAAACTGAAGTGGACAATTCATACTTAAACATCACATAGCCCTATTGAACATTATATTTTTGCACAACTGAAATAATTAAACACGACACAGTTAAAACACCTCATGGCAAAAGCTACTACAACAAAGGGTACGGGTTGTGTTGGAGATATAACCCCACTGTGTAACCCGCCTAGGAGGGGCCGGGTTACGCTATTGGCGACTCAGCTATGAAGCTTAGGCAGGCCCAAGAAGCCAGGACATGAAAGCCTGGAGGCGGCTTATGAGGCGGGCCGACTGAAGGCCCAAGACCCGGAGATGGCGCGTGACCTGGAGGGTAAGCCGCCCAAATGACGACTTGCCTAGCACGGCAAGGTGACTTAGAAACAGGGTCGGTCACGGAGTATGACCCGACTTGGACTCTTGTAAGCCTAGGGCCTCGACCTGTGTATATAAAGGTGAGTCCCTGTGGCGGGTTAAACTCAAGTTACAATCGATCGATAGCTAGGTTAAGCGATTCCGCTCCCTTGTAATCGATACTCAATCAATACAACACAAAGCATGACGTAGGCTTTTACCTCGATCGAGAGGGGCCGAACCTGGGTAAACTCGTGTCTCTCGTCCCGCTCAACCCCTTTAAGCTAATCACCGTAGCCATGGCCTCGCACCTAAGTCCTTTCACGAGGGCATCTGCCGTGACAAAACCACGACAGTTGGCGCCCACCTTGGAGCCAGTGCATGGTGGTTTCGAGTTCTTGAAGGGCTCTTTCCCAGGGATCGAGGGATATGCTGTTGACAGGATGACCAAGAGTCATCGCGACAAGCTCTGCATCGACGACGCCGGCTGGGGCCCCGAGGCCGACTCAATCGAGTACGGGTACCGGGTCCCCTTCGATGGAATTCATGTCTTCATCGGAAAGATCGGCGGATCTGAACCTGAGCCGAACACCTCCACTGACCTCATCGAGTCGGCTCGGCGCACGCAACCCACCCGGGTTCAACCCGGCCGGAAGCGTGTTTTCGTCGGTTTCGCGCATGGCACGGATCTTGTGGAGGATTTTGTATCTGGAGGAGAGACTCCCATCTACTCAGGTGATGAGTCCTCAACCAGAGAGACGGAGTCGATCTATTAGCTTCAAGACGGCGGGCTTGGGGGCTATTCCAATGGTGACAGTATTCCGGACCCCTATGAGCCGCCGTGCAGGGCTGCTATCTTTATGGCTGGCACAGGGCCGACTCTCAATTCTTCGATGACGGCTACAACAACGTCTGACCCGGCCATGGCAAGGTTTGGTGGATCCGGGTCAGATAGGCCGCTGACTCAAGTGTTACTGGATCTCATGAGTACCTTGACAGCTTTGTTGGCAACAGAGGTCACTGTGGCAAACCAAGCAGAGCGCAACGCAGAGATTGCAAAGGTTCATGAGGCAGTCAGCATAGCAGTTGTTGTGGAGCACAAGGAGGCGGGTAAGGAGTACCCAGTTCAGCGGCCGGCTTATTATGTCAGTGAGGTATTGACAGAGTCCAAGCAATGATATCCACATTGGCAGAAACTGGTGTTTGGGGTGTTCATGGCGAGTCGCAAGCTGAAGCATTATTTTCTTGGATATCCTATTACTGTGGTCAGCTCTGCTCCCTTAAGAGATATTATTCAAAACATCAAAGTGGGCAATTGAACTTGGACCTCATAATTTGAAGTATGTGCCAAGAACAGCCATCAAATCTCAAGCTTTGGTGGATTTCATAAATGATTAGACAGAGTTGCACACACCTGAGGAGAAGCCTGACAACACATATTGGACAATCCACTTTGATGGGTCCAGGCAGTTGGAGGGCTCGGGGGCTGGAGTTATTTTGACTTCCCCACAAGGTGACAAATTATATTATGTTTTAAGGTTAATGTTTCCTTGTACGAACAATGCAGCTGAGTACGAAGCTTTGCTCCATGGCCTTCATATGGCTAAGGAAATGAATTTAAGCCGGGTCAGGTGCCTGGGCGACTCAGACCTCGTGACCCAGCAAGTCTCAGGCAAGTGGGACTCTAAAGATCCGCTCATGGCGGCTTATCGCCGGGCGGTTGATAATATTGCTGGTCACTTTAAAGGCTATCAGGTGGATCACCTTGATTGATGGAAAAACAAGGCGGCTGATGCATTGTCCCGGCTTGGGTCTCAACGTAAGCCGGTGCCCCCTAATATATTCCTCGATGTGTTACACAATCATTCGGTCAAGTTACCGTCTGAAGAAGACCTTGCTATCCCTGACCCAGAGGCACAGTTGGTGGCGGCTCTTCACGCTATTCCTGACTGGACGTTGCCTTATCTGGCTTATATGACTCGGGGCGAGTTACCCGAGGATGAAACTTTAGTACGACAGATCACCAGGAGGTCTAAGTCTATGACTATCATCAACGGCGAGTTACATCAATGCAGTGTGACAGGCGTGTTCCAAAGCTGTGTTTCTCCTGAGGAGGGCCGTGAAATTTTACGAGAGATTCATGAAGGCGATTGTGGTCATCATGCCGGCTCAAAATCTTTGGTGGCTAAAGCTTTTCGTCATGGGTTTTACTGGTTAACGGCTCATGCTGATGCAGAGGATAGTGTTACCAAGTGTGATGGGTGTCAGAAATTCTCCAGACAAGCTCATGTGTCGGCTCAGGAATTGCGGATGATACCAATAACTTGGCCGTTTGTGGTCTGGGGGCTTTATATGGTTGGACCGTTCAAGAGGTCTCAGGATAAGAAGACCCACATTCTGGTGGCAGTTGACAAGTTTACCAAGTGGGTTGAGGCGGAGCCAGTTAGCAATTGTGATGCGGCGACTGCAGTTCAGTTTGTTAAAAAGTTGATCTTCCACTTTGGTTATCCCCATAGTATCATCACTGATAATGGCACTAATTTGTCTAAGGGTGCTATGAAAGAGTTCTGTCAAAGAGAGCATATCCGTCTTGATGTTTCCTCAGTGGCTCATCCACAGTCTAATGGTCAAGCAGAATGGGCTAACCAAGAAATTTTGAGAGGCATTAAGCCTCGGCTTATGGTTCCTTTGGAACAAATGTCGGGTTGTTGGGTTGAAGAGCTTCCTTCAGTCCTTTGGAGTATTAGAACCACCCCTAACAGATCAACGGGCTATACGCCTTTCTTCATGGTTTATGGTGCAGAGGCGGTTCTCCCAAGCGATATCCGTCATGACTCGCCCAGGGTGGCGGCTTACGTTCAAGCTGATAATGAGATGGCGCATCAGAATGCACTTGATGCTTTGGATGAAGAATGTGATCTTGCAGCAGCCCGATCGGTGATTTATCAACAAGGCCTGCATCGCTATCATAGTCGCAGAGTCAAAACTCGGGCGTTTCAAGAGGGCGACTTAGTGCTCCGACTGATTCAAGATCAGACAGGGATGCATAAGCTTTCACTACCTTGGGAAGGACCTTTTGTGGTCAGCAAAAACCTCAACAACGGGTCCTACTACCTCATCGACATACGAGAGAACAAAGATTCCCGCACATCTGAGGAGGAGACCTGCAGGCCCTGGAACATCGCTCATCTTCGGCCTTACTACACTTGAGTGATTGGCTCTCGTCATTGTATATACCTTCATTGATGTACATACCTTTTTATGATCAGCATAATAAAGCCGGCATCCCCAAATTTTGGGGCCTCTGTCGTTTCATCTCAAATTTTCTGAGCAAGAGCCATTATTGATTAGTCATAAGGTCATATGTTGGCTTCCTGCTCAATGAGCATAGCTTTTATAACCCTCTTGATCGGCTTCCATGCCATACTATAGGTCATTTGGGGGCTTCCTGCTCAATTAGCATAGCTTTTATAACCCTCTTGATCGGCTTCTATGCCATATTATAGGTCATTTGGGGGCTTCCTGCTCAATGAGCATAGCTATTCTTACCCTCTTGATCGGCTTTCATGCCATAGGTCGCTTGGGGGCTTCCTACTCAATGAGTATAGCTTTCATACCCACTTGACCGGCTTTCATGCCATAACTGGGTTAAACCTGCCTGTTTGCAACTTGCTACTCCGCCAGGTGACACGCCGTACTCTTGACAATCAATCTTTTAAATAAGACCCTGAACTCGTCAAGGTTAAAATGGCGGCTTATGTCACGTGAGAGATGGCTTACAGTGAGCTAGGATAAACTCACATGTTTGCTGTAGTCTCTCTGCTATGTGGCCCGTTCGTACTCTTAACAGTCAATCTTTTCAATAAGACCCTGAACTAGTTAAGGTTTAAATGACGGATTTATGTCACATGAGAGCCGGCTTACGGGATGACAGGCTTTCATGCCAAGCTTCTTTGAAGCAAAAAATTGAGTTTTTTTCAAAAAAACAATATGTTTTGGTCGTGCCTTACAAGCCAGCTTAACAAATATTTGAGTCATACATACTCTATATTTCTGTTTTGCAGAAGTTTTTGCAGATGAAAATTTGCTGGATCATATAGATCCGGGTTATATTGCTCTACATTGGGCTTATTGAGGCTATAAGCCGCCAAAGTGATCTTTTCAAAGACTGGATATGACTATAAGTCGCCCTGGATTGTTGGATTATTTAACTCGCCCTGGATTGCGACTATAAGTCGCCAGTACAAGACACTGTTGGATCTTTTACAGATTATATATCAAGCTTTCAATAAATTTTGGCAAAGTTGAAAGACCAAATGTGCATATATAAGGCAAGATCAGAAAGATTAAGTCGCCGAAGCATAGTTGGCATCACATGCTCGAAGGCACGACAAGGCAGATAAAGTTTAAACTACGCTATCACATGGCTGCAACAGAGCCAAAAAATTACTCAAAGTTTTTCAACAGTTAAATCACCCTTTTAAGCTAGCCTCTGTGCCGTCCGGGTTAGACCCCGCCGGGTTAACTTCATCTTGGCGCCTTGTACTGGAAGTCCCCGGGTCACCCTGTGCTGGGTCTTCGTTGGAAATATGGAGATTGCCCGACGTCCAGTTGATACTAGTTAAGGCCTCAAAGACAACTTCATCATGCATAACAAGAGCGGGGTCAATGTCAGGAGCAAAAGTATGCTTACGCCTTGGCGGAGTAAGGTCTACAATATCATGGGCCGGTGCCTTGATGCAGGTGTTGTTGTTGTCATAAGCCGCCTGGTACTTAGACAAATCCAGCTCCTGTGCCAGTTGACACGCCAGTGGCCGCATTTCTTTGGCACATCTGTTGAAGTCAGCCTCTTCAAAGACAGACCTGTCATTGTTGAATTTTGGACATCCATCAGCCATATCATTTGGGTCCAGCTCTAATTGCCAAGTCTTTGCCCGGCTTAGGGCAGTAATGGCTCCTGAGTGGGCGGCTGACAGCTTCAACTCTTCAATTTGACTCGGTACTGTTGATAGATGCTCCAGTACAGTTTTGATAAGTGTTGGAGGCTTCTTGCCACTTGCACTACAAAAAAATACAGTTCCATGATGATACGTGTTTGTCACAGTAGGTCCCATTTTCTGCCATGCATGTACATCCATGACGATTTTATGACAGAATCAAGATAGTCATACATGTGCTGTCGTAGAAGTGTTCCATGACAATACCAAATTATCATCATGGAAGTGTCCACTTCCATGACGATAAATGGCGCGTCATGCAAGTGCTTTCGTTAAGGGTAACCAACACGTGGCATCCACCGTAATGGGTCGCCGTTAAGCTATCGGGTTCTGGTTTGGATCCGATAACCCGTTAACAGCCCGGACCAATGGGGATTTTCCACGTGTAAAATTCTCAATGGCTAGACGAACCACGTGTCGGCTCAGCGTTGGGACAGATGTCGTCCACTCATTGGACGAGAGGCGCCTATGATAGGTCGACACATGGCACGACCCAACAGAGGCCCGTTCAGGTGAAAAGGCCGGCCCATTTGACTTGGTCAAAAGGTAGCGGGCCGGCCCACGGAAAGCCTGTTAACGGCATGTTCGCATATAGCCCATTTACAGCCCGCTAACTCACAGCCCGTTATGGCCTATCCGAATTGGGCCCAGTAGCGTCATCTGGGCCGTCCAATATGATTCCATCCCATTGTAACTTCCGGCCCATGTATGGCCCATGACGTATTTTGGCCCATACGAGGCCCTTTGTAACTCTGGGCCCATTAAAGGCCCGTGGTGAAACTGGCCCACGATGAACAGTGTATCGCTTTACACCCATTAACGGCCCATTATTCCATTGGGCCATTTCCAGCCCGTGTTACCTTTCGGCCTTCTAAGGGCCCATTTATTCTTGGGCTCATTTCTAGCATTCGGTTACTTACAGTCCGTTACTGGCCTGTTACGCTTGTGGGCCAAATTCAGCCTGTGGTTACAGTCGGTCCGTTTGGGGCCTGTTAACCCGTTGGGCTGTTTTCATAGCGTCATCAAATACGGCCCATTAACGACCCATGATGCATGTCGATAGAATTAAGCATGTTATACATTTCGTCCTATTAACAGCCCGTTATGGTTGGGCTATAAACACACGATTTCCACTCTAACCCGTTTACGGCCCATTTTGTGGACCGTTATTGATTATACGGCACATCGAGGGCCCATGGATCCTACGGCTCGTAGGAGGCCCATGGTCACTACAGCAGGTAGCTGGACCATGGTTTCAACGGTCCGTATGTTGCCCATGGTTATTGTGGCCTAGTTATAAAAAATAGGTTATTGTGGCCACTAGAAAAACGCGGAAAAAGAACTGCAGTGACTACAAGCAAACAACTAAACATGACAATAAGGAAATAAATAAGCAAGCAACTAATGCTAGGCTATTACGACTATTACACATATTACATCCATTGGGCATCAAATTCGCCACCAGTGCAAATATAGGGAACAAAGCAGCATATCACATACACTGGTTGTCAAAGTTGGCGACCAGTGCAAATAAACACTGCAGCAAAACAAGTCCAGAACTGAAACCACTTCAGAAGAGCTCAAGAAACAATATCCTGGGTACCCAACATGCTGGCAAGATGCTTAGCAAGCTTATTAACTTTCTCTTGTTTGGCGCTTAAATCCTCCAGCGCTTGTTGTTGCACCAGAAAATATGCATCTGAATTCTGCAGGGACTTCCTCAGTCCTTTAGCTTCGTGTCGCAGCACATCTGATTGATGTCTTTCAACTTGAAGTTGAGACTCAAGAAGACGAACTGATTCAGGCAGCGAGTTCGAAGAGCTTGTGCCAGCAGTAGTGGCCAGTAACTCGAACACTACATCAAGACAGGACTTTGGGGTTGTCTGACTATCGTCAAGATAGTTTTTATCCGCTTTCTTGGAGACCAACAGGGATGTCTCACTATCTTGAACCTTATCTGCATTACTTCCTTTACCATTGCATAACAGGGTACTCTTCTCCAATATTTTGTCCACATTCTAAAAGAGAAACAAGCAGACACATCACATGTTTGCCATGTTGTATATGAAACTCATTTTGGTAAATCAGTTCAATAGTAAAGTGGACTGGATAACAGCATGAAACAAACATATATCTATGTACCATGGTCACTGTATGGTCTATATCATTCTAGTTTTTGTTGCCAAATCAAGATAGAGACACAGTTCAAATAATATCTGTTTAAGACAAAGCAGCATAGATAGAATATAAGTGTGGGAAACTACACAGCAATAACAACACTTGTAATGTGCATGACATGAGAACATAACTGTTTATTCAATTGAAACTGAAATCAACATAGAGCAAGTTACAACAGCAAACCAGTTAAAGAAACAGGTTTAAAACATACCTGTTGCGCCATTGGAGTTTCAATTCCATCCTTCAAATTTGAAAATAGTTGGTATGAGTAAATACAGTGATGCAAGAGCAAAGGAGTATGAACCATAGCTACAGAAGAGTTGGGGTTCGGAGTGGTGGTCCTCGTGCTTTGGGCACTGCAGTTGCCTTACTAACTGCTCGTGTTTGGGTGCTCTGTGGTGGAGACAGTGCTGTGTCAACTGGAACTGGGTTACTATCTGCTGGGGTTGGGGTTAGAAGGGGTGTAGTTGGTTCTCTGTCCAACTGGGTAGGGGTACAATCTGCGAGAGTCTGGGTTATGTGTGGTGGGGCTGGTTCTTGGGGAAGTACAACCGTGGTTCTATCTGCATCGACTGGTAGCACTATCTTTTTTGAAGACCATGTTGTTACTCCCTTAGATACTACCATCACCCCCTCCAATTCAAATGGCTGATAAACAAGAAAAGTAATTGAATGTACAGACATTGTATGATAGACAGGTGCAATGGATAGTGGGGAATAAAAGAGGGCATGAAATAATTCACATTTATGTTGTCTAACCAAACAGGATAGCATGACACAATTTCACATATATGATGGCTAACTAAACAGGATAGCATGACACAATTTCACATATATGATGGCTAACTAAATAGGATAGAAAGACATAATTCAAAATATGATGACTATGTAAACAGGATGACATGATATAAATATATGATGTGTTTATTAAATAGGTTGGCATGCCATAATTCACATACATGCCGCCTATGGAAACATGATAGCATGATATAATTCACTGATAGAATGACATAATTCAAAATATGATGACTGTAAACACTAAACAGGATGAGATGATATAACTATATGATGTCTTTATTAAATGGGTTGGCATGCCATAATTCAGATAGATGTTGTCTATGTAAACATGATGGAATGATATAATTCAAATATATGATTTATATACTAAGCAAGTAAACAGATGGCAATCGCATATATGATGTAAAAACTAAGCAATGCAAGACAACATATGCATGATATGAGTAATATAACCCTGCCAAGTTTGAGCATAGACCTCAGGGGGGAAATAGAACTGGTCATCTGTCTCTGAATCCTCCTGTGAGGAGCTATCTGTAACCAGTAAGATGTCTGCTTCAGCAGGTAGCATTGTCTGCTTTGAAGACCTTGTTTTTACTCCAGATACTTCCATCACCGCTTCAAATGGCTGATGCACAGGAAGAGTAGTTGAATATACAAACGTTGTCGACAAATGGAATACGTAATACAAAAAAAGGATAGCATGATATAATTCACATATATGATGATTGGCTAAACAGCATGGCATTGCATAATTCACATATATAATGCCTTGCAACAAGATAGCATTGCATAATTCACATATATAATGTCTTGCAACAAGATGGCATTGCATAATTCACATCTATGGTAATTAGTCACTAAACAGGTGGGATTCACACAAAGCATGTCTAAACTAAGCAAATGACATAGCAATGCAAGACACCATACGCACGATATGAGCAACATAACCCTGCCAAGTTAGAGCATACACCTCGGGGGGGAGGGAATAGGACTGGTCATCTGTCTCTGAATCCTCCTCTGAGGAGCTATCCGTAACCAGCGAGATATGCGCTTCGTCAGATAGCATAGTCTGCTCTGAAGACCTTGTTTTCACTCCAGATTTTTCCATCACCGTGTCAAATGGCTGATGCACATGAAGAGTAGTTGAATGTACTAACATTGTTGACAAATGTAATACGTAATGAAAAAAAGGATGGCGTGATATAATTCACATATAAGATGACTGGCTAAGTAGTACGGCATTGCAAAATTCACATATATGATGCCTGGCTAAACAAGATGGCGTTGCATAATTCACATATACGATACAGAAACTAAACAGATGGCATTCACACAAAGCATGTCTAAACTAAGCAGATGACATATTTGATGTATAAAGTAAGCAATGCAAGGCACCATATGCATGATATGACCGACATCAGCATGCCAAGTTAGATCGAAGACCTCAAGGGGTAAATAGGAGTGGTCTGCTCCTTCTGAATCCCCCTCAGAACAGTTTTCTTCCACTTGATTACAATCTGAAATGGGTGGAGGGGGCTGCCTTTGCGCCCACCATGGAGCGACGTCTGCATGAAATTTTATTGCCACACAAGGCTCGTCTCTTTTGCTCTACATGTTCAGTTTCATTGTATACAATAACTGACATGCATAGGAATAAAACATAGTGAGATTATGTAAGGAGTGCATGCAGAAATCCAGAGTGATGGAAGCAATCTGTGGATAGACCCAAAACCAATGATAGCAGGCAGATAATGGCTTCAGTTAAAAATACAGATAATGGCTTCTTTACTGTTTGTTTCCCACCCAACATGAAACTCATAGTAAACACCAGAGATTAACCAGATAGTAGACAGATACTATTGACTGTGGCCATGATATGTACCCACAACCATTTAAAAACTCAAGTTTAAGCATTAGTTTGGAGCTGACTCAGAGTTTAATCGGTGAACAGGACGATAAAGTAGCATGTCATATTAAGCGATGCATAAAGTAAGCAGGCACGAAAGAGTGCGACCTCTCTTGCAGACCCATGTAGTCCTCGAGGTCATCTGCTCAGTTGATGATGGTAATGCAGTTATCGTGGCTGCCGGCGGCGGGGAAGAAGATCTGAGGCGGCGAAAGATAGTCTGGAGGGCGGATCCCTGCTGTGGTGGACCCTTTTGTCGTTGGAGCAGCTGAGCTGGGGTGGACGACGGCGCAGCAGAAGCGGGACAAACCACACAAGGTTTTCTTTGACAACTATCTGTAAGAGAAGTAATTCTGTAAGGGCTCGTTTGAATTGGAGGATTCTAACAACACAGGGATAGCGAATACACAGTAATAGGATAGGAATGCATGTGCAAAATAGAGAATTTAAAATCACAGGATTTCTGTCAATCTGGGTGTTTGGTTCATCGAAATTGGAAGGTCACAGGAATGCAAAGAAGCATGGTCAAATTAAGTCAAACCACAAGAAAATGTACAGTTATAATGCTATTATGCTACTATCACTTAGTCTTGTTCTTCATGAATAGGAATTTGAAAAGGAGGGCCAAGTGGATATTAAAATTCCTACGGTTTTACTTTGAAAGAGACGCTAAAGAAACCAATCCTACAGTTTTCCTTTGCTCCATTCCTTTGAACCGAATGCATTAAAAGTAGTACCATAGGAAACTTTCCAATTCCTATGTTTTTCCTTCACTTTTCCTTTCAACCACTGGCAATTCTAGTAGGCAGGCTTGAACAGGCAAAAGCCTATACTCCAAAAATGTTTTTGTGCTACTTGTACTACTTTGGACCTAGGCCACTGCCCTACTAACTCAACTCCCAGGCCCATCTACACATGCACAGCTCAAACACGCAGAAATAAATAATGATGGCTTTCGAGAGAGTCTATCACGGATAGCTAAGTTGCCTGGTACCTCACTGCTTGTTATATAGGAGAAACTAATCGTATTTCATGTTACTACGTGTGCTCAGTGGACAATATATATAACATGTCGAGTAAAAAAGCGATGCAGCAAGTGTACAACCTCTTTGGCGAAGCAATGTCGATCTCAGCATCATTGGTTTGGTCGCTGAGGATGTTGCGGCTAATGTGGCAGTCGGAGCAGGGGAAGAAGATCTTAGGCGCCTGGATATGGAGCCAAGGGTACTGCTCCGCTGTGATGGAGGGTTTCGTCGTTGGAGTAGCTCCGGTGAGGTGTACGACGGTGAGGCTGAAGCAGGACAAGAGAGACAACGTTAACCTGAAGTGGTATTCCAATAGCATCTCTGATAGATGATGTAAAATACATAACCAAAAAGTGCTAGATATAAAATACATCAGCCGCTCATCTCTGAACTTAACTGTCGAAACTGTATTTAACTGTCGAAACTGAATTTTACTCTCGAAACTGAATTTTGCTGTCGAAACTGAATTTTACTGTCGAAACTGAACGCACTAGTAGCAGAAAATCAGTGCACTAATAGTTTTGGCAGCTTGAGCACTAGTGGCAGAGTAGAAGTGATCTAAATCGGTAGTCGCTCCAGTAGGGATCGTACTACCAGAGAGCAGTCGGGGCAGAGCAGCAGCAGCGCGTGTGAGAGTCGGGGCAGCTGGTCGTGTAGCAGCATCTCGGGTAGCAGCAGCAGGAGCTCGAGCGAGAGCCGGAGCTGCTGCTCGTGTAGCAGCAGCGCGAGCAAGAGTAGACTAGCAGCGCAAGTAAGAGCAAGAGCAAGAGCAGCAGCGCGAGCAAGAGCCAGAGCAGACCAGGCAGGGGACCGAGAGCAAGAGCAAGAGCAGCAGCGCGAGCAAGAGCCAGAGCAGACCAGGTAGGGGACCGAGAGCAAGAGCAGAGCAGCAGCGCGAGCGAGCGAGAGCCGAAGCAGCAGCACCAGGGCCAGCGAGAGTCGAAGCAGCAGCAGTAGCTCCGACTGATGTGGACGTCGCCGTCGAGGGAGCGACGCCATGGAGGAAATCGCCGGCGACGCCGCCATAGATGGAGCCGCGCCATGGCGGCTTTGGACCGAGCGCCGGCAGCACCGTGAGATCGAATCAAGAAGAAAATGCAGCGATTAGTGTGGAACCTCTTTGGTGGCGCTGATTAGGCCTCAGCTTCATCCGAGGAATCGGTGATGGTGCTGCTCTTCCGGTGGTGCAGGTGAAGACGGTGATGTGGGAATGGAGGTGGCGCGAAAGACGAGGCGAACGTCGAGGTAGCTCCTTGGAGGTGGAGGACGGGGTGGCTGAACCGGCGGGACTACGAGATCGACGACGGATCCTCATCCGGTGCGGTGGATGAGGGACGTCGAGCTGTTGCGGTGGACGATGTCGTCGGGGAAGAGGCTCCGGCTGGGTGGCGGTGTGGGGCTTCGCCGGTTTTCGCGTCTCGGTGTACGAATGGGGGGCAGAGGGGATGGGAGGGGGAACCATTTCTTAGTGACGCGCTTGTCCGAAATGTGGGGTAAGTTACGAAAGTAGCCCCACCGATTTGAACTAGGTGGTTCTTTCTGTTCAGGGGTATCACAGGAATTTCGCGTGTCGGGATTTCGCAGGAGGTGGGAGTTTTCGCGCGCGTTGTAGTTTTGGGATAGCAAGGCGCGGGTTGAGATGGAGGGAATTTTAGGAGCACAACGAGACAAAGAGATATCTTAAAATTTCGGGATAACAAGGCGTAGGTTGAAATTTCCGGACAAGCCTAACGTGTATACTATATCAAATCAATTCGCACTTCCCTCGACAAAAAAACCAAAAAGAAATCAATTCGCACCACACAAGAGGGTCTAGTCCTGTGTACTGTACCAAATCAATTCGCACTACAAATGCCATTCAAAACTTTGAATCCATGTTATGTTCAATTAAAATATTTCGCTACGTGTATAATGCATGCAACCTGCTACTCAAATGAACATTTTAGTGCATTCCAAACTTATATACTACTGCTTCAATATGAACTAAATTTGAATTCGTTTCTCTATTTGAATAAGATCTACAATCATGATTTTTGTCAAGTTAAACCATTTGAATTCATTTCTCTATTTTAATAAGATCTACAATCATCATTATTGTCAAGTTAAACCATCGTTTGTATATTATCTTCACAGCACACCACATGATTACTGTCGAGTTAGATATGAACTATGTGTACTATATGAACTCGAACTTGATTTTTTAAATCCACTTTATGTTGATTTCAAATCACAGTACATTTCAAGCTCTAGCTAGATCTTCATAATCTAAACCATGTCTCATATGTATAATGTGTTTATCACATAATGTATGGTGTCCCGCCCCCTACGCCTACAAGTATTTAGCTGTGAGTTGCAAACGCCACACATTATCATAAATTCAAATAAAATGTGAGATTGTTCGATATATAGTATGGTTTAGATTGTTCGATATTTAGTTGTGAGCTGCAAACGCCACACATTATCACAAATTCAAATAAAATGTGAGATTGTTCGATATATAGTATGGTGTAGATTGTTCAATATTTAGCTATGAGTTGCAAACGCCACGCATTATCACATTATAGTATAACATGTCCAAAACCACACCACGCGTATCACCGCTATATTCATGCATGCATAGGTTTATAACACTATGATCTCTTATTCAAATATATGAATCCACTTTCATATCGAATTATGATCTTTGTTAGTCTCTTACACCCACACAATCCTCTAACCTTTGTAGTTAGCACTAACTTTCTCTCGTGCATGCACACGCCCTCCTCGCCCCCCCCCCCCCCCCCCTGCCTCAGCATTCTATCGATCGCGCACATTCATTTTTTTTAGGTCGTTCTCCCACGGTCTCCACAACTCCTTCTTTCCGACACACACCGATCGATAAACCTCTCCAGCGATGTCTGCCTACCACATACACACACACTTTCTATCTCCTCCTTTCTCTGGCCATGCCTCGTGTCTCTCATACGGTCTCACACACGTGTAAACTCTCGTCCCTCTTTTCATCGATCTCACAATCGCACACTCCTCCCCCTATCTAGCTAGTAGGCCTCTCGCACCACCTTAGCTCCATCTCTCTCTCTCTATCCGTCTCTCTGGGCCTCATTTGCCTCTAACAAATGTATGTACACCGACCGATCTCACACTATACATATAGCTAGCTAGGTCGTTTATAACTCGTTTTCCCCACGCGTCGATCGATCTACCTCATTAGTTATGTCTCTCCCTTCATCCGACACACAATAATTGATCTACCAATCTAGTTAGGTCTGCTTACCAAACACATGGTCCCCCTTCATCATCCATGCATGCCTCCCGACACATCTATCACGCACACGCACACACAGAAACACATCCCCAGTCTTCTTGATATTGCAGTTGTACCCTCAGTTTGTCTAGTAGGCCTCTCCCACCATCTCCGAGAAGCAAATCCACCACCCCTCCAGCGCTCTACCTCTCTCTCTCTCCCTCCCTCTCTCTCTCTCTCTCTCTCTCTGTCCCAACCTATTTCCCGTCCTTCACTTATGTATGGATGTCGACCGATCTCCCTCAAGACATAGCTAGGTCTCTCCTTCTCAACACATATGCGAGTCGATCTACCTCTCTAGTTAGGTCTCTGCCCCCCCCCCCCAACACACACACACCAATACATCAAGTGCTCTAGTCATGTCTCCCTGCCACCCACAAACTTGCCCTCTGCCCTCTGACGTTCCGGTAGGTCAGTCACCCTATATCTTTGACGTGCACACACACAATTTTGATGGCTCTCTTCATCGATCTCGCACCCACACACTTGATCCTCTCTTCGACTCTATCGATATCTATGACCCCTCCCTCTCTTCTCGTGGATCGCCCCCTCTATATATGATATAGATAGGCCTCTATTTCACACACATTGCATGTGTCAAAATTTTGTTTGAGATATCATCGACACATATTCCCACAAATACATTCACGAAATCAACCCCCCCCCATAACAAAAAACACTCACGAACGCACACGCCATCTCTCTAGGTTTGTATCTCTCTCTCACACACACACGTAGGTGGGGGACGTGCACAAAGAGAAGAGGTGCACGCACGGCACACGTACTCCCGTCTCTTTCCCAACCACACCCGCGCGGGTACACGGTGGAGCTCATTTCTGTATGAAAAGGCAGCCCACGTGGTAATTTGACACATGTACTAGTTGTCCACTTGATGGAGGATCATGTACCACGGGTGAACAAACAAATTGCGACTTGACGCGTTATTTAAAAAAAGAGGCAAACCATGTGGGGTCTACCTTAGAGGCAAGGCTCTATACACTGGAGATGCTCTGTATTACTTTTGATGTGTCCCGTCAACTCGCAAAACAAGGAGAAGCTTGCTTAGTATGTCCTCTCCCCCGCCCATGGGCGCGGTGGCTCGCAGAGTCGCAGGACAAGGAGAAGCTTGCTTACTACGCCTACGCCCGCTCCCTCGCCCACGCGCACGATGGCTCGCAGGACGAGGAGAAAATTTTACTGCTCCCTCTGTTAGACGTATATACTCCTCGTCCCTACCTTGGTTAGAGAGATTATCATATTGTTTGAAATATACTCCCTCTGTCTCATAACATAAAAGGGTTTTTGACACTAGTGTAGTGTCAAAAACACTCCTATATTATGGGGCAGAGGGAGTATGTCTTTTAGCAGATTTCGATATGAACTACTAGTACATACTCCAAACACTGATGTATATAGACGTATTTTAGAGTGTAGATTCACTCATTTTGCTCTGTATGTAGTCCATATTGAAACGAACATAGTAGTACGCACTCTCCCTCGCCCCTCGTCCCTCGACCCTCGCCCACGTGGTGGACGTGCAGCAATTCATTCGGTCTCAGATAGCCAGAACCATATACTGTAGTACCATCATTGCTCGACTTCCCGAAGAGGCGAAGAGCCAAGCGCAAGGTTAATATTTTTTAGATGGCAAGCGCAAGGTTTATAGGAGAACGAGTAGTAGTAGCACTAGTAGTAGTACGTACTGTATGAGGAAGAAGGCAACAAGAATGTATGTTTTGCTTGACAGTCTCTTCTTACAGGACGTGCTAGACCTAGTGGACCTCATTGTTGCAATGGGAGTACTATCATAGATGGCACGATTTAGAGTGGTGGGCAGCGGGAATAATTCGGAGTTGCTTAGTCTTAAACCCCATGAAGAAGTCCCATCGAAAAGAATAGCCATCCTCTACACGTGCTCCTATGTAAAATGAGTAAATGAGACAAAAAGAGAAAGAGGCAACGTAAAAAAAATCACCAGCCTTAGAGCCAGCCCTATTGTATCAGTGAATGATATTTCTACGTCGTGATTGACATGGCTATATTATTAACCATGCTGCAGAGGTAGCAGCGGATTTTTATTTATTTGTGGAGGTAGCAGCGGATGGATATTCAACGAGGAGTGAAATGATGGCTGCTTCCTCGGTCAAACATAGAGAAAGGTGGGCCTCGTGATTTGACGGCTTATTAGTCATTATTACTGCCTATACTCTTTGCCCATATAATAACCGTGTGGTAGAGTAGTGGGCTATACTTTTAATAACCATGCTCGAAGAGAAGAGGTGCACGCACCCACGCACGTAGTACTAGTAGCACTCTTTGCGGCTTCCCCAACCACACACGTGACACGATGGAGCTCATTTCTGTACGATGATGCAGCCCACTTGATAATTTGACACGTCTAGTAGTAGTTACTCACTTAATGGAGGGTCGGGAACCACGCATGAACGCACGGAATATAAACAGGTTCGTATGGAGAGAAAAAGAAACCGCTCCACTATATGCATAGCCAGGAGCCAACATGGTTGCTTGCTGGGGTTGCTCTCTTCACACTCTCTCGCACAAAACGACTGTGACCACATCTCTAACATCCGGGCAGATCACGTCCGCCGGGGGAAGGGGTGGATGCTTTGTGTAGATGCGGTCCCCGTCGCCGACGGGGAAAACCCACTGTCGGCGCAACCCGATCAGGGGTCCCCGTTGTTCTCTCTCACAAATCCGGTGCAGTTGCCTTCGTCCCTTGCTCACTTCCGCGACATGGGCAGTTGCCACCTCCCGCCGCCCTCCTCTAAACTAGCTAGATCCTGACATCCCTAAGGTACAACTTCCTTTACAGCCAGCTTGTACCACTGCCCCAGCTGCCCACATCGCTCCATGTGGATATTTCTCTACTTTTTTGCCCCGCAAGTACCTCTACTGGCTTCTACTGTATTTGTGATGAGTTTATGTCTCATCAACCAGTCCCACTAGTCTTATTCTAATCACGCTTCTTCAATTTCTTTGCCACAGGGATGCTCAGCTCGATTTTAGTGAAACTGCACAAAATGATCCGATGGTCAAAGGGTTGCAAACTTCATTTCTTCGGAAGGTTCAATGTTGCCAGCAAATTAAAGCCCGGTTAGGGTTTAGGGTTCAAGGCCTAGGGACTGCATGGATCATTTTTTCTTTAGCTGTCTCTGTTTCCAAAAGAAGTGTCAACTTTAGTAGTACAACTTTGTACTAAAGTTGGCATAAAGTTGAGACACTTATTTTGGAACGGAGGGAGTACATATTGGCTATGATCTGTGAATCATTGAGATGCAATAGCATGCATGTTAGTCTCCTTTGTATTTGATGGAATGTTGCAACGGGGCAACCTTGGACGCAAGATACATGAAACAGAAGCTGGAAGCTTCATAGCATTGTACAAATTTATCTCGCTAAGAAATTACAGTACGTACTATGTACTACTACTAAAGAGTTAGGTGCCGCACGGTGTCCAGAAAATATGGTGATAGTGTGAGGTGGGCCATGTAATCACTGAGCTGCCGTGTTTTCGCTGCTTTCGCACTCCTCCGCTCTAAGAGTGGAGAAAATTGTAAAGAGTGGATATGCTCTACCTCCTTTCGCCAAAACATGGGACATCCAGCATCCGGTGCACGTGTCATGCACCAAAGTAAAGTGTACAGTGCAACTGAGACTCAGCACGCTTGTACCACCTCAGTAATAATGACCAATGAGCCGTCAAATCACATAGACCCGGCAGTAAGTTGGACGAATGAAGCAACCATCACTCTTCGTTGAATCCGCATCTCCCTTCAACGCAGGCGCCAGTGAGAGGTCGCGTCCGCTCTGCACGGGCATGAATGTGGCACCAATTCTCTGGAGCGGCACTGACCTTTTCGGGCGGGAAGCGCGCGCGGTCGATGGAGGGGGTTTGGGTGGGCCAGAGTGGTCAGGAGCGGGCATGGCTGCTATTCCGACCGGACGCCCGGAAACGAGAGGATGCACCAACTCTCGCGGCTAAATCGTAGTACTACACACAATCTCTCTGTAGGTCGATGTGTCGCTCTCTCTAACACACACACACTGTTAAAAATAAACACACACACACGAACACACAGGTTCATGCGCCGGTGGTCAACCGCTATATCTGCAGCCGCGGGATTTGACGCACGCGGCTGCCGGATTTGGAGCATTCCGGCCGCCTGCGGCTGCGCCTTGACATGGATTGTCCGGGTACCGGGTCGCACAACAATGGCAATGCCTGTCGGATTAAATTGTTGTTCACTTCGGAGGGTCGTGTACCACACGTGAACGATAGTAAGTGCGACCGAGAGGCATGGAGTGTTAATTGTGAATTGACTCCTTCGAGCGTTAAATTTTCTTCACGTATTAGCATTGCCCTCTGTCACAGTTTACAGGGAGCGCTTCAATTCTCATGCATTTCCACCACCGGAGGGATTTTAGGCGTGTTTGGTTTAATGCCCAATTAATTAGGGCATCGTAACCGCAACCAAGCCCAAAATTTTCTCTCCATGCAGGTGTGTACGCGGGGTGGAATAAATGCATGCATGTGTCTACGTGGACTGAAAGCACTCCATGCATGTGTGTACGCATTAATTTCTCCAGTAATTGGGCACCATGGTATAACTGCCGATGCTATTTTTTAGTCCAAATCGCTAATCACCTTGGTCCAAGAGATTGTTGATGCGTGCCCTGTAAACTGTGACGGTGGGAGAAAATAAATAAAGAGTTCCGTTTCGTGCACAATTTAAAACGATTTTTATGGAGAGAAAAAGATAACCACTCCAACTATATAGGAGTATATACTAGCAAGATGCCCGTGCGTTGCACGGAACATCAAGATGCATTTGTATGAGTAGTTTATCTTGTGGGAGAAAAGGATGAACCTCAGGCCTTATTTACAAATGTGGAGAGGGGTGTGGGTATCTTTTTGCAAAATTGCCATAGTTTCCTTCCTATCCGTCAGATATAAATCGGACGGCCTATATTGCAGGATGGCAGATACACCATCATCACCAACTCTATTTTTTATAAGAGTAGAGATATAGATATAGAGAGTAGAGATATGCTGCAGCCTCGGCGCTTGTTTTCTAGGGTTTGCTCTCTTCACACTCTCTCCACTATATATATACTAGCAAGATGCCCATGCGTTGCACAGAACATCAAGATGCATTTGTATGAGTAGTTTATCTTGTGAGAGAAAAGGATGAACGAGGGAAGTCCTTATCTGCAAGTGTGGAGAGAGGTGCGGGTATCTTTTTGCAAAATTGCCATAGTTTTCTTTCTATCCGTCAGATATAGATCGGACGGTCTATATTACACGATGGCAGGCACACCATCATCACCAACTCGGTCTTTTATAAGAGTAGAGATACACGCTAGAGCCTCAGTGCTTGTAGTTGCTCTCTTCACTCTCTCACCCTCTCCAGATCTAAACAAGACTGCGTTGGCTTCTCTCCCCTCACTGCTGGTCAAAGAGTCGGCAGCATCCCATCCGCCGGGGAAGGGAAGGATGCTTAACGTTGTCGCTGTCGGCGAGGGAGGGAATCCACTACCGGCGCCGCTGTTCTCTTTCACCCAGCGGTGGCGCGGGAGGGCCTCCGACCCCTTCTTCCTCGCTGCCGTACATAGTGTGGGCAGATCGGCCTTCGGCCGCCCACTGAGCCACACACCGAGAACCTTAAGGTATAATTTACTTAATCCACATGCATTGCTCTAGCTGCATGTGGATTTTTTCGCTTCTGCACTCGAATCTAGGTGTTTGATCAAACAGGAAAGTAGTGGGGAAAGTTGTATAGCATGAATCTAGGACGTGGTTCAAAGAGGAAAGGAAGGGGGGAAAGTAGTACAGACTGGCTATCCAACACCTACGTTGGTCGAAAAGGGAAAACAATGACAAACGCAGTACACACATCTGTAACGAACTGATCTTTCTGTGGGTGGGGGACAAGGCTGTAGAGTTTGAGCAGGACTAGATTTGCCGCCCTCACATAGGGAAAGGTGTCTAAAGATAACAAAACTGGGACCAACACAAATATGCTCCTTGGTTGTTTGTTCTTTGTTGCAACAGACTGTGCATCACCCCTTTATACATCGGTAGATGCACATGGTGCTGGTGCGTCCACTGTCCCGTATGACTCTTTAGCTGTTGTTAATCTAATAATGCCGCTGGAAAATTGATGCAATGCCACAGTTAAAAGCAAATTACATGTTTAACAAATTTATGAATCAATGCCATTGTTTGAGAAATGCTACTATCTTGCTTTCTTTCCCATTTAGATAAGTTAGATGCTTCTTTTTGTGGGCTTCTGTGTCATCCACCGTTATTGACCAGTAATTGTTTCCTTTGCACCTCTGTGTAAACAGGGTTATCTACCTCACCTCGTTGCTATTGCGACCTTTTGTTGCACTGCACAAAACACTTTTGTTTTAAGAGTGTTTTGTGCAGTTCAACCAAAATGTCACACCGACAATGTTGCTTGATTGCTTGATCTTAGTGGAACTGCACAAGAGGAGATTTGACTTCCTATCTGTGTTGGCAAATTTGTTTCAGATCTTCTTCTTGTGAGTTGTTTGAATTCCGCGTCATGAGAGGTCAGTACTGGCCTTCTTCCACATGAGTGTGCAGTGTGCTATCATATGTTTTACTACTTATACGGTAATGTTGCTTGATTTTAGTGAACTACACAAAAGGAGACCAGACTTCCAATCTGTATGTGCACCGTAATATCCCATTGAGATAAGATAAAGATATTTCGCAACTGTTGGCCTGTATATTGCTACTGTCATCAGAAAAGTAATGTTGTTGTTTAGTGCTATACTTGTGCTCCCTAATTGACATGCCAAATCTTACATTGAAGGCGAAGCTTGTTTGTTATTGAACCAAGTGATGAAGGGGAAGAACAAGTGAAAGAAGAACAAAAATCAACTCCCGGTGCTGTAATGAAGCACTGGAACTGTGATAACACAAGTAATGATATAGTTTTGCATCTTAATTTATTGCTATGGCTGGAACGAGCAATTGTTTTGCCACTGTGATTTGATGCCACTCTTAATGTAATATGTAATTATCTCTACTTGTGCAAACAGGGATCTTGTTTGAAGATAGCATATATTTTAGTGGAACTGCACAAGAAGATGTTGGAAACATTAAACTAATCGAGGAGTTTATAGTAAGCATGGCAACCACAGTGGATAATAACGGATGGTTCTGGAGAAGTGCTTCATCTGCATGCTCTACACAATAAGCCTCCTGACAAAGGTTGGTATCGTCCCACGGATTTCATCCATATGATCAAGCTTTGTCATCTCTATTGGTGTTGTGCTACTATTTAGCTACTATCATGAGAAAGTGGTATTGTTTCGCATGTTAATCTAAGGCTGCTAATAAATTGAGGCACCGGTTTGCCACCGTTATAGCCACTGATAAAATTAAGTAATAATACAGTTCATGTTGAGCTGCTGTGTTTGGTATCATATCATTTCCTATGAGGATAATGAGGATGCATCTCTTTGTGACTATACATTTCATCAGTTACTCCCATTGTTAATGTAATGGTTGTTTTAAATATTTCCTTTCCTTCTTTTCGAGCAAACAGGGATGCTAGCATTTAGTTAATCTCTTGTCTTTGCACAACAGGATCATCCTCCTCTAAAGAAGAATATGGAGTACGTGAAGTGCCTAGTTCTGATTATGCCAGGATGAAGAAGCCAAGCCCTTCTCTTCTTATCAGAAGGAGCAGTTGAAGGATGGTTACATTACTGCCCACAAGAACAAACTAACTTCAGCTCAGAAGGACTCACAGATCTTCATCTTTGTTGCTGTGATGGCCAATACAATGTTGTTTTAGGATTCTTTCTGGTGAGTTCTATTTTTTTCAAATGTGTGCTCTGCATGGATCATGTAGGTTGCCTGTTTAAACTGTAAATTCATAATACAGTTTGCTTTGTACTAATCACTTTTTTGTATTTATGCAAACAGGGATGCTCAGCTTGATTTCAATGGGAACTGCACAAAATGTTCTGATGGTTCGTGCCCTCCATTATACTTCATCATGCACAATACATAGAATGTTCTCGAATCATTCATTTCCACCTCCAGCCACAAAATTAGCTACAAGAAAGGAGGTGCCGATATGTTCAAGGCCTTTCAACATATAAAGGCAAAATCATACAAGCTACGCGCGAAGTTGGTTGATTTTAGTGTAACTGCACAAAAAGAACAGTTGGTTTATTTAGCACGAGGTGACATGTCAATGTCTGAACTGATGGCAAACCCGGCCTATTCCACAATCGTAGGCATTTGATATTTTGGAATGGGAAAACCTTGTCAAAGTTTGCTCATTGATGTACGCAAAAAGCATTTGATATTTTGGAATGGGAAAACCTTGTCAAAGTTTGCTCATTGATGTACGCAAAAAGACACGCATTTGATATTTTGGAATGGACAACCTTCTCAAATTTTGCTCATTGATGTTAGCAAGAAGACATGCGTTTGATATTTTGGAATGGGACGCCCTTTGCCATCAGTAGCAGCAATTGATTTTTCTTTATTCTTTAGTTGTGAAGTAAATATTGGCTCTGACGTGTGAATCATTGAGATGCATAATCATTGATTGTTTTGAATGTTTTCTATGAATTATCAGGCCTGTGAGTTTGATTGCAATGTACAGGCACGCTAAAAAGCTGCTCAAACTTTTTATACGTGTGAAACTGCTGCAAACGAGGTGATCACCGTGCGTCCTGAGAATAATGCTAGTACGTATTGTTTTGCATGTTCATCCAATGCCAGTGATACAAGAATTCAAACTAATCGAACTAAATTTGTTCATACACGGCCGGATTTCATATAAACATGCCGGATTTCATTACATTTCATACATTCTTCAACTAAAAAGGGGTGCGCTGGAGGTATAATTAATTAACCTAATCTATGATCTCCGGCGCCCATTTCCCGTGTCCGGCTGAGCCGAACAGAAGCTTCTTCTCCAGCTCAGCTCTCCAACTCCACGTCGCCGCCAAGAAGCTAATCGGCCGTCAATGTTTAACCCTCCAAGCTTGGCTTCAACCGGAGGGTAGCAGCGGTGGCCTTACTTGGACCCGAGCGGTGGCGACCTACCGTGTTCTACTCTTCCTCGTTTTCTGTGTGGCGCCACCTTGTTGGCAGTGGGGCGGGGCCTCGACGGAGCCAGCGATGTCCTCTATCTCGTTGCCGGCGGGGTGGCGCCTCGGCGAAGCAGGGGAAATCCTCCCCCTCGTTGCCGGTAGGGCGGGGCCTCGGCAGAGCCGACGACGTCCTCTGCCTTGTTGTTGGCGGGGCGGGGCCTCAGCGGAGCAGGGACTCGCCGAAGCCAGCGAAGTCCTCCGCCTCGGTGCCGGAGAGGCGGGGCCGCGGCGGAGCCGGCATTGTCCTCCGCCTCGTCGTCGGTCTCGCCAAATAGCGCCTCGCCCGCTTCATCGCCCTCTTTGTAGGCGGCTGCAACCTCCGCCACCCGCATGTGGTACCGCCAGCATGCAAGGCGGCTCTCGCGAGCAGAGCGGTACGACTCGAGCAGCGCCTCCTGCTCCGCCCTCTCCGTGGCGATCTGCTCCTCCACCTGCAGGTGCTGCTAGAGGACATGGTGGTTGTAGGCGGCGTCGGCCTGCGCCTCCCGGAACTGCGCCTCACGCTTCTGCCTCACCATGTCCATGTATTGGGCACGGGCCTCGCCGATGGTCATGGTGCAATGCACCGGCGAGGATGGCTAGGAGGAGGGGGTTGGCGCCGGATCGTCGACTACCACGTTCTCCATTAGGACGTCATCGTCCTCCGGCTGCCTGCTGGCCAGCCAGTCGGCAGCAATGGCTGCCATCTCCTTCTGGTCCGTCGTCCGCCCGTCCCGAAGAGCGCTAGAGCGCGAGGAAGCCATGGTGGGAGTGGTGTGGACAGGAGAAAGGGAACGGAGGCAGATGACTGCGGCTATGGCCGGCGCAGCAGTTTATATAGCAATGGTGGGCGGCAGAGGGACGGACGGGTGGCGCCGGAGTAGCCACCTCGGCAACCGTGTATCATTAATGTGGGCGGTAGACGGATGAGCGGACGGCACTTGTGTCGTTTGAACGCGGAGCAATCACCTGCACCGGGAAGCGGCGCGGGCGACGCTGACCGTTTTGGGCGGAAAGCACGCGCGGGCGAGGTAGGGGGTCTGGGTGGGCCAGGGCGGTCAGACTCATGCTTGGCAGCGGTCCGGTCCAGCAGCTGGACATGCTGGCTCGCCAGTGAGCTCGCCGAGCTCAGCGACGACAATCAGACGATGGACCGACCAGGAGCCGGCGCCACCGCCCAAGCCGGTTCATGCCGTGTTCACCATAGAGCAGCTGCAGCAGCACTTCGACGCCCTAATGGCGGAAGAGCTACCAGCGCAGGAGGACCTGTGCTGCAACCTCCGTCTCCTCAACGAGCACCGGCTCGCGGAAGGACAAATCACCGGCGAACAAGCGAACGACAATGCCGTCGCGGACATGCGCCCCTATGATCCTGGCTTCCTGAATGAGCAGCGAGCGCTATATCAGACCATCCATAGGGCCCGCGAGGCCCTCTCCATCGTCCTTCAAATTGCTGCGCTCACCGTGGCGCCGCCGTCTCACGTTGTCAACATGGTCAACAAACATGAGGAATCAGGAGATGACTTAACTTGGAGAGGATGACAGTGGGGACCCACCAGGGCCATAGTCACACGTACGCAAGTGCCTCCTTATTATATACAACTATTTTTTTTGCTTCCTCCTGGTTTCTTGACATCACGGTCCCACACCATTGTCAACCTATATAGTCAATAAACGAGAGAATTGCACAAGGAGCGGCCGACAGCTGGGACCCAGCAAGTCGAGCAGTATTTGTGTTTTTGAGGTGTGAGCAGAGTTTTTCTTAAGCGATGTTTTTGTTATTGTTCAGAGGAGCAGGGTATCAACTGGGCGGGCTGTGGCCCGTCTAGCCCAGGCTATTATTTTATGTCGACCAAATATCCAGCCCTGATATTAAATTTTTTCAAGGTGAAAATGACTAGCCCAGCTATACTTTTTTTTGAGGAATACCCAGCCCAGGTCAACTTGTTATTCTCCGCCTCGCTGGGCTGCAAATCTTTCCTAGGAGGGATGCATTAGGCTTAACAAGAAAATGGGCGATGAGAAATAATAAATGGGATGTAATTATAAAAACTGGGCTGTAACTATAAGAAAATGCACCAAACACGTAATTAGTTAAAAAATATTATTTTTGGATTTTGAAAATTTTAATTTTATTACTTGTTGCGTGCGCAATATTTCGTTGGATTTTTACGTAATACAAATTTATTTTAAAATTATATTTAATCTGACTCGAAATTTTGGGATAAAAATATTTCGGATCCCATCAAAATGTGGGAAATTTTATTGAATTCTGTTTTGAGTGGTTGGTTGAAATTATTAATCGTTGTCCTGGCTAGAAAATGGGCTGTAATTTTAACAAACTGTAAATGGGTTGTAGTAAATTCCATTAGAATTCAAAAATGGGTTGTACATTATTACAAATCGCAATTGGGCTATATGTTCTCTACCACACACTTGTGTGCCTTGTAAGTTGACGCGCACGCAAGGCTTTGTCAACTTATAGTCAACACACGATTCTAGCAGCAGTGGCCATTGGATGTCCATCCAACGGATGTCGTGCTTCTTCAATCTCGGATATTCTTGCTTCAGCCGCCCAAACCACCGCCGGCGGTACCGCCTGCTACCACCTCCCGTGGCCGGCTCTGCTGCCGCGCAGGACTCACCGGCCCACACTACTCCCATCGCCGTCCAGGCCATTCCTCTACTCACCAACACCTCATGTTATTCTCCGGCGATGGCAGCCTCACACCGCAGCCGAACCAGTGAACCCTCGTACTCCCCTCCATGTGGGCATCCACCTGCCTCATCTTCCCTGACTCCGCATCGTTCCATTCCTAGGCCTCGCCGTCGTCCACCGCCTAGGTGCTGTCCACGCGGCGTGGTCAACGTGGTCAACGAACGACAGCCATCGGAAGAGGACTCTACGCGGTGAGGCTGACAGATGGACCCACCAGCTACATCTTCGCACGCAAGGAAGTGTGTCCATATTACGAGCAAAAAAATGATTCTTCCCCATGACAGCTGGGACCCACCAGCTATATCTTCGCACGCAAGTAAGTGCGTACTTATCCTCCCTGACAGCTGGGACCCACCCGGTCGAAGTGTACGTAGCGTTGTCGCGAACGTGTAAGTACATACTGGTTGACCGGTCTCTTTGTAATGATGAACCATGGCCGAGCAAGCAGCGGCACGTGTAGTAGTAGAGCCCCCGACGTAGCAGTTCAGGCAGTCCCTTCTAAACCATGTACGCGTACGTACAGCCACATGCCAAAAAATACGGCCACATACGTACATACGGGCGGGGTCTCGAACGCCTACTCACGCATACGTACGGCCAGGGCTCGTGTACATGGAGAGGCTACGGACGGCAGCAACGGCGTCCTATTCATCGGAAGCCAACCGGCTGGGCCGGAACGGAGAAACAGCGTCCTGTTCATCGGGAGGCAACAGACTAGGTCGGAATGCGTCGTGTTCATCGGGAGCCAACGGCTTGGACGGAACAGCCGAAACGGGGCCTGGCGTACCACAGTACGGAGGAACGGACTTGTGTTCGAGCTCCTATAGTCGAAACGGGGTGCTGTTGATCGGGAGGGGTGTGGCGTACCGCAAAACGGAGGAAACGGACTTGTGTTGGAGCGCCTACGGTCGAAATGGGGTCCTGTTCATTGGGAGGGGTGTGGCGTACCACAAAACGAGACTCCTCGGGCTACTGTTCATCCACCGTCTACTGCCTCGCTCCAGCCTCCACGGGCTACTGTTCATCCACCGTCGACTTCCTCCAGCCTCCACCTGCTACTGTTCATCCACCATCGACTTCCTCCTGACTCCACCAGCTACGGTTCGTCCACGGGGTCGCCTCCACCGACTACTATTCAACCAGCCCTCCACGGGGTCCTGTTCATCCACCCTTCACCGGCTACTATTCAACCAGCCCTCCACGGGGTCCTGTTCATCCACCCCCACCTCCTCGATCGGGGTCATGTTCATCCAGCGGCAACGGCCTACTACTGCTACCATGGGGTCCTGTTCATCCAACCCCCATCGGGAACTGTTCATTCAACCCCCAACAATGGTCACTGTTCATCAAGAGGCAGCAGGTTCGATCGGCTTCAGTTAGCAGCCGTAGCGAAGGAATCGCTCAGGTTCATTTAACAGCCAGGGATCGATCGCTCGGGTTCAGTAACGTAGCTAGTGCAATCCCTCAGGTTCAGTAAATGAACGCCTCGCTCGGGTTCAGTTAGAGCCCAACGCCTCGCACACATGCGCGTACGTGTACGAGAGAAATGCACAAACCTTCGTGCATCGCTCGGCCCCGACTACCCACCGTAACCGGGAACTCCCCGATATTTTCCTCGTCCCTGCTTCTACCATGATTTTTTTCGTCATGGACGGCCCAAAGAATGTCATGCAGGTGCGTCCCCGGCCCGCCCAGGACGAAAAGCCCATTTTCTGTCATGATTTTTTGTCATAGAAGTAGGAGCCCACCACATCTATGATGATACGTGCTTTTCTCACAATTATCGTCATAGAAGTGTCATAAACATGACAGAAAAAAATTTCGTTCGGCCCAAAATGTCACGTATGTGTCTTTTTTTTGTAGTGTTGACACAGCCACAAGGATTCGTAGAGTGCCAGCGTATGGCTTCTCAGTTAAAGAGTAAACCGCCTTTAGCTTCAATAGCATATTCTGGCCAAGACTAGCCCTTCTGGCACCTGTTAAGTGTTTTGCACATAAGTCGCCAGGCGGGTTAAATATCATATTCAAAGTCACCAGGCAGGTTACTATAGTCAAGTATAAGTTTTAACTTACCAAAGATGGCAGCTGTCATTTGAGAAATGTGCTGTTTTAAGCCGGACAACTCTTCAGTCACAGCTTTACACTTGGCTTCAGCATCCTCCGCTCTTTTCAGAAGCGTCATTTTTTCAGTCTCCCAGGCAGCTCTTTCTTCATCAAAATTGGCCTTGATCTTCTGCATATCTTCCAAGGAGGATTTTAGGCTTAATTCAGCCTTGGCACATTCACTTTGCTGAGTCTCCAGGCTTTTCTTTAAATCGGCGATATTGGACTCGCCTAAGCTCAAAGCTTCCTGCCAAGGATCACAAGCAATAATAATGTTCAAATAAAGTTTTAAGGGGGTTGAATTGAACAATGTTTTATAAGTCCCAAGCATATTGCAAGCAATATCCTTGGCACTTGGGGGCTAATGTACGATGAAGTTTTTTTTAACTCGGCGATACAGAAGACTCGGCTCATCTTTGAAAGATAAGCCGGCCCTTGGGGGCTACAAGTGATTTATCAAGCTTAACTTCTTAAAAAGACCCGGCTCATCTTTGAAAGATAAGCCGGCCCTTGGTGGCAATACTTTGGAAGTTTTCATAAAAGTCTCAAGCATATTCATGTCATTCTTATCCTTAAGACTTGGCAGCTATATGAATATATATATATATATATATATATATGCAGGATTCAAAGGGGTTAAGTGTATACATACCTCATACTTCTATTTCATCAAATTCACTAAGCCGGCCTCCATGTCACGGCTCGTGTGAAGGCGGCTCAGATAGCATGCGTGCAGCTCGCTTGCACTAAATGTTGAGTAATTCTCCAGTTCCAGTTTAGCCTTGCCTTTCTCCAATGAAGGTGTTTCTTCCTTCATTGAGTGCTTGGCTAGCACTATGGAGACTTTGGGCACCTTAAAAGCAGACCCCGTAATAGCAATATCATCAACAGTTGTAAGTGCATCTAGTGCCCCTTAGTGATTTTGGTGTATTGAAGACTTATAGGTTAAGGGACTAATGTGTTTGTGAGTGTACACAGGTTCTATAAGTCTATGAGGAGTTTGATATTTACGAAGAAAGTCGACCCCTAAAAATGAATGTCTTCAGTTGAAGACTTTGGTTTTCTTGAAGACTTTGAAAATGAGGAAATTGGTGTGACCTTGAAGACTTGATATTGATGCGAGGATTATGAAGCGTGAAGACTTTTGTTTTCATAGTTTTGTTTTCCCTTTCTTGACTCATAGGAAACACCGTACTGTTAAAGGGGGTTGAGGTAAAACTAAGGAAAAGTTTCCAAGTGATGCTCAACTCAAATCCTACAGCTACCAATCCTTTCGAGTGAAGCCATTGGAAATCTCATATAGTTCAGTCAAGTTCCTCAGTGATAGAGACGAAGTTCTTCTGTTCTCTGAGGAATTTGTTCTGGCTGAGGAGTTAGGAATTCGCCAGTGCGGATTGCCTAAAAGTGAGGAACATGATAGCCCTGAGGAATTTGAGAGCCCAAATTTCCGACCGTTGCTGTGCTATGCGCCAGCTGTCCCAAATATCTTATCCACCTAACGGTCATATCATTGAAGGGCATTTATGTCTTATCATGTCGGGCTGCTCCCCGGCTATAAATAGCCACCCCCTACAACCACTAGTTGGTTGGCTGCTCTGAGAGAAACTGACACTTGTCATTTAGAGCATCCCATCCTCCAAGGACTTTGAGCGAAAATCATCAAGTGAGGAAAAACCCAAACCCAACACCTAAAACCCAAAGTGATTGAGCATCACTGGAGAAATTGTTCCTGTGTGGAACCGATGCTTGTTACCTTTGAGGATTGTGCATCCTCCAGACGGTTAGGCGTCATGGTCTAGAGCATCCAAGAGGAAATTGTGGATCGCCGAGTGACCGAGTCTGTGAAGGTTTGGGAGTCACCTGTGAAGACTTACCACGAGTGATTGGGCGAGGTCTGTGTGACCTTAGCTCAAGGAGAATACGGTGAGGACTGTGTGTCCGGGACTGTGTGTCCTCAGGTTTAAATACCTAGCCGCTCCAACCAGACGTACAACTGTCACAGCAGTTGGAACTGGTCTACCAAACCATCGTCTTCACCGAGCTACTGGTTTTATTTCCTCAACCCTTTCATTTCCTCTCATACTTGTTGTGTACAAGATCATTACTGTTTGAAGACTTTGACTGAAGACTTTCTCAATTTCCTCAATCCCAATTCTTCAGTCACTTAGTCTTCAGCCTGCTTATCCTATGTTTCACGCTACATGTACTCTGTGCCTATTTCATTTCATCATGATGACTGTGCTTATGCCATGTTATGCATCTGAGTACTTATTCCGCTGCTAAGTAGTTCATTGCTTAGGAATTTCCTCACCTTGAAATTCCTCAGTGACGAATTTGTAAAAATCGCATATTCACCCCCCCCCTCTAGTCGATATAACGCACTTTCAATTGGTATCAGAGCAAGGTACTCCCTTGTTCTGTGTGATTTTGGTTTAACCACCTGGAGTTTTAGCTATGTGGACTGCAGGCATGATCAAGGTCTCGGCTGGGTGTCCTACCTTTGATGGGACGGACTACCCCTACTGGAAGAATAAGATGCGCATGCATCTTGAGGCAATTGACAATGATCTCTGGTACGTTGTGGAAAATGGCGTTCCCTCTGTCACTCCTTCCGTGAATGCTGCTGATGTGAAGAGATTCAAGCAACTCGACTCTCAAGTGAAGAATATCATATGTGACCATCTGAGCAAAGGACAGTATGGCAGAGTGAGTGCTTTGGAGTCTGCAAAGCTTATCTGGGACAGGCTGTCCAAGGTCAACGAAGGAATCTCAACTCAATGTGATTCTCGAGTTGACGTTCTTCGCAATCTCTTCAACCGCTTCAAAAGACTCGATAATGAGAATGTCCAGCAAACCTTTGATTGCCTCACTAACATTTCAAATGAGCTTCAAGCACTGGGTGCCACTGACATCACCGACCATGAGGTGGTGAAGAAATTGCTGAGGTCACTTGATTCTTCATTCGATACACTGGCACTGATGATTCAAGAACGTGGAGACTACAAGTCACTAGATCCTGCTGATATTCTTGAGAGGCTAAACACTCATGAATTCCAACTAGCTGAAAAGAGAGATCTCTACGGGCCAAGCTATGGAAGATCACGCGCACTGAAGGCCAAGGCAGTTTCCTCATCTGAAGGAGAAGATTTTGATAGCAGCCTTGGTGACCCTGAAGAACTAAGCCAGGAGCTAGCAATGCTTGTGAAGAAATTCCAGAAGTTCTCAAGGCGTGGTCGCTTTGTAAAATCTTCAAAAGGTGATGACACAAGATCAGATTCCTCATCCCGTGATTACAAGAAGAGGACTTGCCACAAATGCAAGAAACCTGGTCACTACATAACTGATTGTCCTCAGTGGGCAAAGGAATCAAAGAAGAATAAATACAAGGATGATAGTTCAGATGACTCAAAGAAGAAGAAGAAATCTTCAAAGTCCTCATCATCAAAATCTTCAAAGTCTTCATCTCACAAGAAGAGCAGCCCCAAGAAGGCTCGGGCATTCATTGGCAAGGAAATGGACTCTGAAGCTGAATCTGAGGAACATGAGGAAGAGGATGTGACGCCCCCGGCTCAATCGTGCACTAATCATACACGCAAATGCACACGATCAAGCCTAAGGACTCACGGGAAGATATCACAACACAACTCTAAAACATAAATAAAGTCATACAAGCTTTATATTACAAGCCAGGGGCCTCGAGGGCTCGAATACATAAGCTTGCGTACAAGCGTCAACGGAAGCATCAGATATCTGAGTACAGATATGAAACAGAAACAGAAAGGCCTTTAGAAAGGCGGGGCAAAATAAAACACTACGATCGAAAGGCACAGGCCTCCTGCCTGGGACCCTCCGATCCTACTCTTGGTCGTCAGTCAACTCGTAGTAGTATCCATCCTCTGGGTAGTAGCAGTAGTTGATCGACGGGACATCTATCTCAGGGGGCTCCGTCCTCTGGTCGCGACAAACTGATATGGGGAGAAAAGGAAAACAAAGCAACCGTGAGTACTCAGAAGTACTCAGCAAGCAAGGATCTACACTACATATGCAATATTTTCAAAGAGAGGCTGTATATGTGGACTGGGCTGCAGAAATGCCAGAATAGAGAGGAGGCCTAGTCCTATCGAAGACTAGCATCTTCAGAGGTCTTGCAGCATTAGAAGAGTGTAGACAGTACCATATAATGTAGCAGTATCATTAAGTCTCAACCTCACCCAGAGATCCTTTCTCGATTCCCTGCGAGAAAGCAATCCCAGAGCCATACAGTCATCAAGCTCATCCAGAGATCCCTTCTCGACTCCCTGCGAGAAGCAATCCCAGAGCCATAGTATCCAATTCTATTTGTATCAATCGGGATACAACTCCGAGTGTCCTTTACCGTAGGACCGGCTATCGATAGAAGTTTTCTTCCCTGCAGGGATGCACCAACTTACCCAACACGCTCGATTAACTCCGGCCGGACACACTTTCCTGGGTCATGCCCGGCCTCGGCCAAACGACACACCGCAGCCCTACCTAGAGCTCAGCAGAGAGGTCCCCGTCGGTCTACATCCTAAGCGCTCAGAGGTCTTGGGCCATCGCCCTGTGCACGCCGAGTCGTTGCGTGCAGGGGAAAGCCAGGCACCAGGGGGGCGCCGGTCCGTCCCGGCCGCAATGCTGAACTGGACATCTGTCAGAGCTTTCGGCTGATGCTACGATGCAGAACGCCCATACTATGCCCACGTGATGGTTAGTGCTATCAGGCCAGAGACCTGCTCGGATCAAATATCCAAATCGTTAGTGGACTAGGGCTTGCGGTAACGAGCAGAGACTCATGAAAGATGTGAGCCCGTTGCCCCGTCTCGAGGACTTGCTGCAAGGGTTAAGAATGCCCGGCCGCACCTCGTATTCATCACTCGGGCACCATACAGGCAACCCATCTTCACATCACACACGGGTACCCCTCAGGGTCAACCCGCCTATCCAGGTAACAGTGTAAAGTCCAAGTATCCGTGTATCCATAACATCAGGGGAATCCGAGGTATCACCCTCATTGGATTCCTACTCGATGTGTCTGTCAAGGTGAACTCGGAGGATTCACCCTCGATGGGTTCACACTTGAGGTGGTGCACGACAGCGTCGTTATCGGAAGCGGTGAAAGAGGAATCACCCTCGATGACCACGACCGAATAGCTACTCTACAGAGTTAACATCAGAAGTGCTACACGAGGTATCACCCTCGGCACTTGATAGTAATGATGCAGTGTCGTTACAACTAAGGGGGGTGATGTGCGGTGTCGGGGCCTGGTCTTCAATCCCGTTGGTCGGGTCTTCTGATAATCCAGCGGGGCAGTCGGGAAAAGTGGGGGGTCACTGATAGGTCTCTACCCAGCCTATACTAAGCAGTTTAGGATATGCAGGTAATTATCAACAGCAGGATACAATAAACAGGCTATGCATCAGAATAGGTAAAGCGGTAGCAGCAGCAATTCTAATGCAAGCATGAGAAAATAGAATGGGCGATATCGGGATGATCAAAGGGGGGGCTTGCCTGGTTGCTCAGCGGCAAGGGCAAGGTTGTCAATAGTGTCTTCGGGCTCTGGAGCTGCGTCGGCCTCGGGGACGACGTCGGTGTCGGGGGGCTACCGAGAGAGAAGAGGGGGAGGAAACAGTAAATACTAAGCAGACAAGTGCATGACATGTCAATAAGCAGAGCTAGCGGTGTTCTATCGTAGTGCTAGTTAATACCGGCGATAGAGAAAAACATCCGGGAAAGTATTCCCGGTGTCCGGCATTTCGGTCAGACGAAAAGAGGGGAATGGATGCGCGTTCGGATAGTTAGGGATGTGTTTCATTATTATTATTATTATTAAACATTCTGTGGGGGTGGGGCCCCGTGGTCAGTGGCTGGGCTGGACGTGTCCGCAGCCAGCCCCTTTCGGGCGCCGGACACGTTCGTCCGACTAGGGTCAAATGCGCGCGCGCGCTCGCAGAGAGCCGGCGCGGCAGCCAGCGGTTAGCAGCGGCGCGCGGAGGGAAGGGGCGGCTGGGCGCGGGCGGCGGCAGCAGCAACGGGAGGCGGGCGGCGGAGCAACGGCGGCCGCGGAGGGCAGCGGCAGCAGCAGTAGCGAGCGAGGGGGCGGCGCGGCGACGAGCGCGACAACCCCGAGCTCGTCGCGAGCTCGGGCGCGAGGGACGCGGAGGAGGGGCTCACCGAGAGCCGTAGGGGGGTGGCAGCGGGCTCGAGGGGGCTCGGGGTGGCCGGAGTCGATGACGAGGGCGGCGACGGACGAGGAGGCCCGGCGGAAGGGCGGCACTGGCGAGGTGGCGTCGAGGCGCAGCGGCGATGAAGAGGCGGGGAGCCACGGGCGACGGCGCGGGAGCCCCGGTGGCGGCGGGGGCGTTCCCCCTCGATCCAGAAGGGAGGGGGGAGAGAGCGAGAAGAGTGGGGAGGGGATCGTGGGGTGTGGGGGGGTAGTGGGCTAGGGTTCGGGGAAGGGGGGGATATGGGCGCGGCTGGTGGGCCGGCCTGGTGGCCTGCTGGGCCGTGGCCCAGGGGGGAGGCCTTTTCTCTTTTTGTTTTCTTTTGTCTTTTTTTTCTTTTATTCATTCTCATTTCTCTGTTTTGTAAATAGTTAGGCCCCAAACTGAATTTTGTAAAACATGGCACTTGTTCCATTAAATGCTAGGCTCTATCTACCACGGCCAAAAATTGGTTTGGAGAAAATTGGAGCTCACACAAATTTTATAATAATTAAAATGTATTAAACCCTGCTATTTTGGTAATGTTAGAGCCACCTAATTAATTTATTAATTGTTGGTTACAATTTTAGAATAGTCCCTGGAATATTTGTTATTTATTGAACATTTTAGTTTTTATGTTGGACAACTTTTATTTTCCACTTTCATTTAAATTTGGATTTTGACTTAGGAGTTGAAATGCAATATAATGCTAATGATGATCATGCACTGTTAAACATGATGACATGGCATAATCAAAAGGGTGATTACTGTAGCTTAGTACATGGGGTGTTACAGAGGAGGCATCTAAGGAGTCAGACTCTGGTGTGGCGAGCCTAGCCCTCGCTACTGCTTACGTCAGCAAGTCCATCTTCAACACTGAGGAAAATGGCTTCCCCAACACTGCTGATGACGGCAACGATGACTATGCTCCCACCTATTGCTTCATGGCAAAAGGTGCCAAGGTATTCAAATATCCCTCCTCTGAATCAAGTGAGGATGAATCTGATGATAACCTCAAACCCAGCTATTCCAAACTTGCTAATATTGCTGTTAAACAACAAAAGGCTTTGGAAAAGGTTCAAAATATGCTAGACAAAAGCGATGATCTGTTAGGTGAGGAAATGGATCAAACTCAAACACTGACTGATAATCTTCAGCAACTACAGTCTAAGTTTGACAACCTTCAAAGTCGTCATGAAACTCTCTTAGCCGATCATGAGAAGCTTTCTTATGAATTTCTTCAAAGAAAGCAAGATCTTGAGAAGCTAAGGGTGAGTCATGAAGATCTTCAGAAGGAAAATGATTCATTACTTGCTCAACAGATCAGTTCCGCTCAGGAAGAATTTATTCCACCATGTTTGAAATGCATTGAACGTGAAACTGCTAATTCTTCACCTGAAAGTTCAAATGCTTCTATTACTGCAAATTCTTCCACTATCTCTCTGGTCACAAATTCCTCATCTGAAGATACCACTAGTATCACTGACGAAAATGCAGGGTTGAAGGAATTGTATGTGACAGGCATGTACAAAAGCCTCAAAGGGCATCAGACTCTTTGTGATGTGCTCAAAAAATAGATCTTGAACAGGAACCCTAGGAAAGAGGGTATTGCATTTGAGAGGAAACTCAATGCTCATGGAACCTACTAGAAACCTGAGCAGTATCCCAAAACCTCATGGGTTGCTGCGAAGGGACCTCCCGTGGATCCATCCACTTTATCTGGCTTTACTTGTGAATCCTCATATTCGTCTGATGAGTCATTTGACTCCAACTATAAACTGTTCAAAAATCATAATGGTGAAGTATTTGCTAGATATGTTGGAACTAACTGCAGGAATGGTCCCCCTATGAAGAAAATCTGGGTTCCCAAAAGGTGCCTTGAAAGTCTTCAGGTGAATGTCCTCGTGACACCACCTGTGAAGAATAGGAACCCCAGATCAAATTCCTCATATGGACCGAAGTCTTCATATGGATCCAAGTCCTCTTATGGATCAAATTCCTCACGTGGATCCATGTCCTCATATGATCATCATCATGCTAATGCTTCTGTTTCGCAGGGAAAATCTAAGAGTTCTGATTATGTGCATTATTCTTCAAATCATTATATTCATAAGTCCTCGAAGAATTTCTCTGCTTACTCATATGCCTATACCAATCCCTCTCCTGTGAAACGAAGCGCTTTGGCATCAATGCCACCTTTCTCTTATGGAGCTCGCAGAATGATGAACTCCTTGCCACCCCTCCAGATGTGGGTGGTGAAGAAAAAGAACTAACCTCTTATGCAGGGTCAGGTCTCCAGACGAACTAAATCGTCTGAAGAATTTTCTGGAGACCTGAAATGCTTCAAAGGACGCAAGCTAATCATGAAGAAATGATTCATTCATTTCTCACGTCCTCATACTGCTATATATACATATGTTGCATTAATTGATGAATTTTTGTCTGATGAAATTGATGTCATATTCTTCACTGATGGAGTATATGAGTTCGTAAGATGCACTAATTCATCTGCAGGATGATTTGCCCAAAGCTACTGAGTGGGTCCTCGACATTGGATGTACTAATCACATGACCAGTAACAAGAGCTTACTGATGAACACTCCTTTATCTCCATCACATTTGAAGCATATCACCTACGCAGACAAAGGCAAAAGCAAGGTATTGGGTCTAGGTAGGGTTGCAATCTCAAAGGATCGACACATGGACAAAGTCATGCTTGTCAAGTCCCTCGGATTCAACCTCATGTCTGTCTCAATGCTTTGTGATCTTGATATGGTTGTTGTCTTTGGCAAATATCGCTGCTTAGTGCTCATGGAATCTGACAATTCCAAAGTCTTCGAAGGCTTTAGGAGAGGAGACTTGTATATTGTTGATTTCTCTGCAGGACCACAGCCTACCACTTGTCTACTTGCGAAAGCTTCAGAAGGCTGGCTATGGCATCGACGACTGGGTCATGCTGGCATGAGGAACTTACACATGCTCGTGAAGAAAAAGCACGTCATTGGCATTGAGGGTGTCAAATTCCTCAAAGATCATCTTTGTGGGGCTTGTGAGGCTGGAAAGATGACCAGAGCCAAGCACCCCTCGAAGACTATCATGACTACCTCTCGTCCTTTTGAATTGCTTCATATGGATCTCTTTGGCCCTACTCATTATGCCACACTAACAAATGCAGCATCTCTATATGGCTTTGTTATTGTTGATGATTATTCTCATTACACATGGGTGCATGTCATTACTTACAAAACTGAAGTGCAGGAAGTCTTCAGACGATTTTCTTCAAGGGCTTCGACGAATTTCGGTGTGAAGATCAAGCATATTCGGAGTGACAATGGGACTGAGTTCAAGAATACTGGTCTTGATGACTACCTTGATGAACTTGGTATTACTCATGAGTTATCAGCCCCATACACTCCTCAGCAGAATGGCATAGTGGAGCGCAAGAACAGGACTCTTGTTGAGATGGCTCGCACCATGCTTGATGAATATAAGACACCTCGTCACTTCTGGCCTGAGGCAATTGATACTGCATGCCACATCATCAACAGGGTATATCTTCACAAATTCTTCAAGAAGACCTCATATGAACTCCTCACTGACAAGAAACCCAATGTGAGTTATTTCAAAGTCTTCGGTGCTAAATGTTGGATTAGAGATCCCCATCACAATTCTAAATTTGCACCGAAAGCACATGAAGGTTTTATGCTTGGTTACGGAAAAGACTCGCATACCTACAGAGTCTTCAACACCTATCACCACAAGGTTGTTGAAACTGTAGATGTGCGGTTCGATGAAACTAATGGCTCGCAAAGAGAGCACCTACCTCCTGTGCTAGATGAAATGTCTCATGAGGAATCCATCAAGCTAAAGGCTACTGAGGATGTCATACCTACTAAAGAATCTGCTGAAGAAGTCATTCCTGATCGTGAAGAAAATCATGCTGGTGCATCTGAAGAATTTGGCTATGAAGAAAATGCTGAGCCAAGTCAAAGTCGTCAACCTGCTCATCCTCGCGTTGCAAATGAAGTGCAGATTGAGAGAATCATCAACGACATCAATGCACCAGGTCCTCTCACTCGCTCAAAAGCTTCACATTTGTCTAACTTTTGTGGGCATTTTGCTTTCGTCTCTATCACAGAGCCCACCAAAGTAGATGAGGCATTTTTGGAGCCTCAATGGATTCAAGCGATGCAAGAGGAATTACATCAATTCGAGCTGAACAAGGTGTGGGAGCTTATCAAGCGACCAGACCCTCGCAAGCACAATATCATCGGCACCAAATGGATCTACCGCAACAAACAAGATGAAAATGGCCTAGTGGTGAGGAACAAGGCTCGTCTTGTAGCTCAAGGCTACACACAGGTTGAAGGAATTGATTTCGATGAAACTTTTGCACCTGTTGCTAGACTTGAGGCTGTTCGCATATTGCTTGCCTATGCTAACCATCATAATATCATCTTATATCAAATGGATGTGAAAAGTGCATTCCTCAATGGTAAGCTTGAGGAAGAAGTATATGTTGCTCAACCACCAGGTTTTGAAGATCCTAAACATCCTGATCAAGTCTTCAGACTCAATAAGGCCCCCTATGGCCTCAAGCAGGCCCCTTGGGCGTGGTATGATACTCTGAAGGAATTCCTCATGAAGAAAGGCTTCAAACCCGGTTCACTCGACCCAACTCTTTTCACCAAAACATATGATGATGAATTATTCGTGTGCCAAATATATGTTGATGATATTATCTTTGGTTGTACTAACCAACGTTACAGTGATGAATTTGCTTATATGATGAGTGAGGAATATCAAATGTCCATGATGGGAGAATTAAAATTCTTCTTAGGTCTTCAAATTCATCAACAACGCAATGGCATCTTCATTTCTCAAGAGAAATACCTCAAGGACGTTCTAAGGAAATTCGGTATGCAAGATTGCAAAGGCGTCAAAATCCCTATGCCCACAAATGGCCATCTATGCACCGATGAAAATGGTATAGACTTCGATCAAAAGGTATACCTCTCCATGATTGGCTCTTTACTGTATCTATGTGCATCTAGGCCAGATATTATGCTTAGTGTTTGCATGTGTGCCCGTTTTCAAGCTACACCGAAGGAATCACACCATAAGGCTGTGAAACATATTCTTCGATATCTAGCTCACACTCCAACACTTGGATTATGGTATCCCAAGGGCTCGGCTTTTGATCTCATTGGACATTCTGACTCTGACTATGCTGGTGATCGTGTGGATCGCAAGTCAACATCAGGCACATGCCATTTCCTCGGACGATCTTTATTATGTTGGTCCTCAAAGAAGCAGAACTGCGTATCACTCTCTACTGCTGAAGTTGAGTACATTGCTGCTGGTTCTTGCTGTGCTCAACTGCTGTGGATGAAGCAAACCCTCAAGGACTACGGCATCAATGTGAAGAATGTGCCACTCTTCTGTGACAATGAGAGTGCCATCAAGATTGCTCATAACCCAGTTCAGCACTCGAAGACAAAGCACATCCAGATTCGTCATCATTTTCTTCGAGATCATGTGTTGAAGGGCGACATCTCTATCGAGCATGTGAAGACTGAAGAACAGCTAGCGGATATCTTCACCAAGCCCTTGGATGAGAAGAGATTTAGCAAGTTGCGGTGTGAGCTAAATATCTTAGAATCTTCGAATGTTCTTTGAAAAGGACACACATCCTAACACTTATGCAAAATTGATGACTTAGATGTGCAACACACGAAGAAACGTTTTTCTTCAATCAATGAAGACTAACCCTCTAAGTGTGAAGAAATTAACGAAGAATTTGATTCTCAGAGCCCTACGACAATTGTACGCAGCGTCTGAAATCTTTATTCTTATACGGTGGGTCACACCACCACAAAAAGTTGAAAATCTTCAAAATTGAGTTTTTCTTCATTTTGCAAATTCTTCAAATTTTCAAATTCTTCAACTTTGCAAAGTCTTCACTCTTTCCGACTGTGTTCTTCATTGACTATATATATATTTGAGTTTTTCAGTCCTCTACAGCATTCACTTATTGCTAATTCTTCAAGTTGACCTTTACCTAAGTGAATGTGATCGGACCCTTTCCCCCTCTATGCTAAACTCAACCCAGTCTATTCACAAATTCTTCATGTGCGTTCTATTTGAAACCCATTCAAAGTCTTCACTATGTCCTTGACAGCTGAAGAATTTGCGAACAAAACATTAAAATATTCTTATCTGAATTTTCGGCTTTTGCCGCTCAAACCGTTCCACATCCCTCGATAAGATTTATCTATTCACCCACGATCTAACACGATCTCCACTTCACAGTATGTGGGTGACACATGTCGTTAGGATGAGAAGGGTCAGGGGCATGTTCGTCCACTTTCTTCGGACGAGCGGTTTTTCACCTCGGCTATAAATACCCCTCGCCCACCTCAGATCTCATTTACCCCGCTCGATCTTACTCCCCTCTCTCGAGCTCTCAGACCTAGCGCCGCCACTACACTCCATCATCGCCAGTGAGGAAGAGCTTCACTGCCTCGACCTCGTCGTCGTCGTACTCACGCCGGCCGCAGAAATCTTCACTCCGTCGTCGCCGTAGCTGTTTTCCATCGCCAAGTTAGGGCATGGAAGATCTGAATGGACGAGCTTCTCCACTGCTACTCTTAGTTCGTCGTGTTCTTCGTCAAGGGTAAATAAAATCTATTTTTACTACCCTTGTTGATTCTGATGATTTCCACAAAATCTTCAAAAGGTGTTTATTCTCCAACTTTCATGTTCTTAAACACCAACTTGCATCTGTTCTTGATCTGTTTCTCTAAGCAACATTTTTCTTCAAGATTCCTCAATTGTGTGGATTTTCAATCTATACAACTCTGGAATCTAAGTCAAAGAATGCTTAGTGAAATTCCTCAAGACACCCCTGGTCAAATTCCTCAAACTCGATACTTTTGAAAAACTTCTGAGAACGCATATGACCTCTCCAAATTCTTCGCACCTATATTCTATTCACAGGTACACATGTCCGCTGCTGAATCTCTAGGTTCTCATCAACTTAACTCATTTGCAGCGTTCCTTGAAGAAAAATTGCACACTTCCTCAGAATCATCCATTGTTCAAAATCCTCACGTGAAGAAAATGGCTGATGGGAAGAGACCTCAGAAGGGAGGAAAGAGGCCAGAGACAAATACTGCTTTTGAGATCCCTAAAGACATCTATGATGAATATTGTACTCCTGATGAAGCAACTCATGGCAAGGAGAACAAAAATCAGCGCAAAGTGCGCATTCAAAAGATTGAGAGGAGATGGGCAAGAGAATGGAGGGAGTATCGATATGTGACTCCAAAGTACATGAAGAAATTCGCTGTTAACCCTCCATGCCCAAGACCTCCATTGGCTCCAGGCCAAGAAGCTGATCCCACAAGCATCAGAAGAGGTGAGGAATTTTCTCAGGAGTGGGCTAAGTGTCAAGCCAAGCTGGCCAAAATGGCTAAAGAGGCAGTGAAGAAATTCAACGAAGAGTCTGCTGCTGCCGCTGCTGAGGCCTCTGCTAGCAAGCCTAAGAAGGCTATGACAAAGAAACCAGCTGTCAAGACAAGATCCTCAGCTGCAATGCCCTCACGGCCAAGCTCTTCAAAGCCCTCATGGCCTGATCCTCAAGCAATTTCTTCAAAAGCAGCTCCAACTCCCTCAGTTGCAAAATCCTCAGCTGCTCCTGCAAAGTCCTCAGCACCTGTGCATCTTGCCACGTGCCAAAGGACTACTGGAATCTCAATTGCTTCTGGAGCCTCTGCAAGTTCCTCAGCTCCTTCTCAGTCTTCAACAGCTCCGACCTTGCTGAAGAAAAAGGCCACTGCTGGACGAGGCACAAGGCCAAGTCCTCACAAGAAGCAGGTCGCCTTTCAGGTTCCGTCAAGCGAAGACGAAGCTGATGATGAAGAATTAGCTGAGATCATCAAAGATCGACAACAAAGGGCGCTAGTGCCAAAGGCAGTGTTGTGCCCCTCATGCTGGATCCAAGGAAGATCCTTGATTTCATTGATCTATGGCACAAGAACCCTAACACACCTTTGCCTGAATTAAACCTCACTCCTGGTCAAAGTCACATGTTGACGGCCTTCATTAATGAAGAAAAATGGAAATTTGAAAAGGCCAGGCAGGTGAAGAAGGCTCAGTACAAGAAGGAGCGTTTTCTGAAGAACAATGTTGTGAAAATGTCTCCTGAAGAACTTGTGACTATGTAGGCTGAGATCAAAGCACTCAGTGATGAATTTCACGCATACCGTGCAGATTGGCTAGGTGCCAAAGTCAGATTCGTCAGAATGGCAAAGGGATTCACTCCAAATGTTGCAGCTTCATCACAACCTAAATTTCCTCAGACTGACACATCTGCTCAGCCTACTAAAGAACATGCAAGTACAGCTGATGAAAATCAGACTGTTGAAGAAAATGCAAGCACCAGGGATGATGAAGAAATTCCAGTCTCTGAAGAAAATGCCAGGGCAACTGCATCAGTTGTGCCTGAAGAATTTCAACCAATTTCCTCTGCTCCTCCTGCACCGATGACAAGCATCAACCTTCCTTCTGCAACAGAAGCGAAGAAAACCAAGGCTGCAGAGCGAGCAGCTGTGAAGAAAAGGAAAGCATCTGCCTCCTCAGAGTCTTCAGCTCCAAAGAAAGTGAATACTATGACGAGCTCTTATACAAATCCTATAGATGTTGTTCCAATATCAAGCATGCCATCAAAGGAGATTATTCCCTTTGGTGAGGAATATGTAATTCTAAGTGAATCTGATGAAGAAGATCCTTCTGCTGCTTCGACAGAGCAGTTAGATGAAGAAATTGAAGTGGACAATATCACTTCAACTCCGCTGGTATCATCGCCCATGCCTCAGTTCACAGCTGAAGAGGCAGACGTTGAGGAAATTGATGATGAAGATGAAGATGTGGACATTGGGTGTACTACACCAGTTCTGAATGATGACTACTGGGAAAGTCATCACCCCAATTCACCACTGACGACACCACTGCAAAAAATTCCTCAGTCCCCTGCCCAAACTGAAGAAGTTCACACGGGCTCTGAAGAACGTCAAGCTTCTCTTCTCACTATTCCTGAAGAAGTTCCAGCCACTAGTGCTGATGTACATGTTACTGAAGAAATGGAGGCCAAGGCTGCTGCTGACACAGCTACTAAAATTCCTCAGCCTGTGGCTCCAGTGGCTATACCTCAAGAGGCTGTGAAGACTTCAACTATAAATCTTTAGCCCAAGCCACAGAACCCTCACTCCAAGAAGCAGAAGTTCAATGCTGTAGATTTCTTCAATGAGCACATTTTCTTCACTGACTATAATCCCTATGATACTGCTCGACTTCGTCGCAAGTGCTTCTGGAATGCTAGCCAGATGAACTTCTATTCCTCACTGTTGTTTGATAAGGACAAGATCTTTGACCATGAGCAAATTCCTCATGTGGATATGGAATCGCTGTCGTGCTTCACCCCAGTCCTCAGTGTTCTTCATGACGCTGGGTTACTCAACTTCTGCACCGACATTTGCGATTGGAATGAAGAACTCATTCTTCAATTCTTCGCCACGCTGCATATTACTGGAAATATTGATGATGTTAATTCATGGGTATTGGACTGGATGACTGAAAATACTCACTATAGAGCACCGGCCTCTGAATTGCTTCATGCCGTCCCAATCAGTCCTCCCACTGAAGGTGCAAGGCTACTCTATGTTGAACCTGAACTATCCGATCATCTGATGCAAGTGCTGATGAAGCCTTTGAAGGCTGGCCAAGCTCCAAGGACCAAATTCCTCGTCAAGGAATTGCTCTATGTGCCAAGGACAGTTTATCGCATTTTGACCAAAACCCTCAGTCCAATCAAGGGCCACAACTCTGATGACAAAGAGGTTGTTGGCATTATGAAGAATCTATTGTTCAATATCATTCATGGTATTCCTATCAACTACCACGATTTCTTCATGAGGACTTTGGCCAATGCTGCTCTGTCACCTTTTGAGTTGAAGCCTTACGCTCCCTGGATCATGAAGTTCATCAGATCAAGGTCTTCAATTCATTATAAGGCTGACTTTCAAAATCATCTCAGCTATTTGCCCCCTATTGAAGTCCTCAAATGGACTATTTCCTCAGCTGATGAGAAGGGCGAGGCTGCTATTATAGATGAAGGCACTCGTCCATTGGATGGACAGTTTCGCAAAGCTACTTCATATTCCACCAATGATGACTCGGCCACTCAAGACTCTGCCGCAAAAGCTTCAAAGCCCATTCCTCAAGCCTCTGCTCCCCGTGTGATGACTGATCATGAGCTTCTCCTCAGTCTTCATCAGAAAGTTGATCGAAATCACAAGTGGGTCAAGCGTCAGTTTGGTTCAATTCTTCAGAACATGACAATCACGCAAAACACTGTGAAGAAGAACCATTACTACTTGCATGAAGTTTTTGATCGTACCTGGGCTGTATTGTCTCACCTCTATGGTGATGAAGATCTCAAGCAGATGGGCTTCCAACAGGACTTTGACTGGTCTCAGCCTCCTTCGAAGAAATTCAAGAAGGTCAAAGTTCCTCACTTGGTTGCCAGTTCATATTATTCATCGCGCGAGACGGATGAAGCTGAAGACTTGAACGACACCGCGGCAGGCCCTACTCCAACGGACGACCCCAACAACGCTGGCGCTCCTCCATCGACATCATGATGATATTCTTCAGGGGCGTTAGTCCTCATTTTTCGTCCCTTTTGGTCATTCGATGACAAAGGGGGAGAAATTTGAGTTAGTCTTCAAGCGGGTCTCTATATATGGGCATTTTTTTGCTAAGTTACAACTCTCGTTCTTCTGAAGTATTTGTTGGATCGAGTTGTAAACTTAAGTCCTATGGTGGTCTGACTCTTTTTGAACTGCTTTCTGCATGCTTATTTCCTCAAGTACCTTAATGCACGCATGCTGAAATTCGTCAGACACCATTTTCCATCATGCATTTCAAATTCTTCATATCATGTGTTAAATGTGTGTATGGATTACAAGATATAGGGGGAGATCTCCATGATTTTATTCTACAATGTGCATTTGCAATCCAAAGCAAATTCCTCAAATATGCACATCTTCAGGGGGAGTTCTTCTATATCTTGCAATCAAATTCCTCAATATCAGTATTTACACTTCATATGTTTATCCCCGTTGAAAACTTAACCTATTTGTCATCAATCACCAAAAAGGGGGAGAATGTAAGTGCATCTAGTGCCCCTTAGTGATTTTGGTGTATTGAAGACTTATAGGTTAAGGGACTAATGTGTTTGTGAGTGTACACAGGTTCTATAAGTCTATGAGGAGTTTGATATTTACGAAGAAAGTCGACCCCTAAAAATGAATGTCTTCAGTTGAAGACTTTGGTTTTCTTGAAGACTTTGAAAATGAGGAAATTGGTGTGACCTTGAAGACTTGATATTGATGCGAGGATTATGAAGCGTGAAGACTTTTGTTTTCATAGTTTTGTTTTCCCTTTCTTGACTCATAGGAAACATCGTACTATTAAAGGGGGTCGAGGTAAAACTAAGGAAAAGTTTCCAAGTGATGCTCAACTCAAATCCTACAGCTACCAATCCTTTCGAGTGAAGCCATTGGAAATCTCATACAGTTCAGTCAAGTTCCTCAGTGATAGAGACGAAGTTCTTCTGTTCTCTGAGGAATTTGTTCTGGCTGAGGAGTTAGGAATTCGCCAGTGCGGATTGCCTACAAGTGAGGAACATGATAGCCCTGAGGAATTTGAGAGCTCAAATTTCCGACCGTTGCTGTGCTATGCGCCAGCTGTCCCAAATATCTTATCCACCTAACGGTCATATCATTGAAGGGCATTTATGTCTTATCATGTCGGGCTGCTCCCCGGCTATAAATAGCCACCCCCTACAACCACTAGTTGGTTGGCTGCTCCGAGAGAAACTGACACTTGTCATTTAGAGCATCCCATCCTCCGAGGACTTTGAGCGAAAATCATCAAGTGAGGAAAAACCCAACACCTAAAACCCAAAGTGATTGAGCATCACTGAAGAAATTGTTCCTATGTGGAACCGACACTTGTTACCTTTGAGGACTGTGCATCCTCCAGACGGTTAGGCGTCATGGTCTAGAGCATCCAAGAGGAAATTGTGGATCGCCGAGTGACCGAGTCTGTGAAGGTTTGGAAGTCACCTGTGAAGACTTACCATGAGTAATTGGGCGAGGTCTGTGTGACCTTAGCTCAAGGAGAATACAGTGAGGACTGTGTGTCCGGGACTGTGTGTCCTCAGGTTTAAATACCTAGCCGCTCCAACCAGACGTACAACTGTCACAGCAGTTGGAACTGGTCTACCAAACCATCGTCTTCACCGAGCTACTGGTTTTATTTCCTCAACCCTTTCATTTCCTCGCATACTTGCTGTGTACAAGATCGTTACTGTTTGAAGACTTTGACTGAAGACTTTCTCAATTTCCTCAATCCCAATTCTTCAGTCACTTAGTCTTCAGCCTGCTTATCCTGTGTTTCACGCTACCTGTACTCTGTGCCTATTTCATTTCATCATGATGACTGTGCTTATGCCATGTTATGCATCTGAGTACTTATTCCACTGCTAAGTAGTTCGTTGCTTAGGAATTTCCTCACCTTGAAATTCCTCAGTGACGAATTTGTAAAAATCGCCTATTCACCCCCCCCCCCCTCTAGTCGATATAACGCACTTTCAACAGTATCAACAGTTGGGCTCTTGTTAGATGATTTGGCAGGAGAAGGTTTAGGGCTTGGCGGGTCAGGATGACCCGCCGGGTCAGCATCAACGTTCATAGCCTCTGGTACTGTTGCCTTGGTCTGAGGAGGCGGGTCATCTTGTTTGTGCTGAGTTTCCTTGAGCTGTTCAGGATTAATCTCTGGAGTTACTAGTACCTATTCTTCAGACTCAGAAGTTTGAGGGGCCTTGGAAGAGTCGTCAACTTTTCTTTTCTTCTCAATGGCTTTGGCCTTGTGATTACATTGAGCATTAGGGTATATTTAATAGCAAAAAGCTGAAGGGCTGTAAATAAAGGAAAAGCTTACCCTCGTTTGACGATGAAAGCAGGCAGTTGTGTTTGGGATGAGTTGCCGGAAGAAGGTGGCGACTCCTGGTAATCAGAGTCAGAAGGGTTAAGAGGATGTCTTATAAGACCGGCTTTGGGTAAGGAAAAGGTTGGGCTGTGTGGCACCTCAGCTGGCCGCTTACGAGCAGAAGGTTCATGGCTTAACCCGTCCATTAAGTCACCAGAGCTGCCACTCCGTGTTTGGCATCTTGCATCATATTGAGCCTTCTTCAAAACAAAGTTCGGGTCTAAATAAGCATTTGGGTGAGAAAATGGTACTTTCCGGACAACCTGCCTGATTCCCCTTGGAGGTGGCGAGTCTGAGCCGGAAGAGATAGAAATTACCTCTTGATTATCAGCCCGGCTCTTAGCACCATCATCCTGTGAGTAAGAGGCATCAGCTAAATCGTTAAAGAGATGGCCAAGAGAGTCAAATTCTACCTCAGATTGGTCGTCAATATCCAATGACTCGTTCGCAGCGGCCGGTTTAGCCATGGCAGTGGTTTTGGTTTTCTTTGGTTTTGGACACTCTTCTTTTTGGGTACAGCAGATTTTATCTTCCTCTTCCAAAAAGCTGAGTCAGGCTGTATAGTAAAAGGAGATTGACAAGTAAGCTGCAGAACAGAATCAAAGGTACTTTTTAACCCGGACATGAAGTAATACTTACAGCTGGGGGCGGGTTAGCTTTGGAAAATGGTGGTAATCCAACTTTGTTGCAATTCTCTTGTGACTCCCCGAGCAAGGAGTTCACAGCTTGAAAGACCACTTCGGGAGTAAAATTATCAGACCCATACCACTAACGGTCATCTGACACGCCAGAATAATCACACATTAATTTAGGCCAGCGACTTAGAGGAAGAATTCTCCATGAAACCCAACAGCGGGCTAAGTCGACCCCTGTCAACCCATTGGCTATCAAAGCTGAAACTTTGGGGTAGTATTGGAGAGCTTCAGTATGCTCAGCTGGAAGGACTTTGCTTGGCGGGTCAAAATTGATGGGAAGACGATTAACCCGGTAACCCGGCAGAGGGTTGATACGTCTCCAACGTATCTATAATTTATGAAGTATTCATGTTGTTATAATATCATTCTTGGATGTTTTACAATCATTTTATAGCAACTTTATATCATTTTTTGGGAATAACCTATTGACATAGTGCCAAGTGCCAGTTGCTGTTTTTTGCTTGTTTTTTACATTGCAGAAAATCAATATCAAACGGAGTCCAAATGCAACGAAAATTTTTGGAGAATTTTTTTGGACCAGAAGACCCAGGATGGGCTAAAAAGGTACCAGAGGGGAGGCCCGAGGTGGGCATAACCCACCTGGGCGCGCCTAGGAGCCCAGGCGCACCCAGGGGGGTTGTGCCCCCCTCGGTGACCTCCTGCACCGCCTCTTCACCCTATAAATTGCCAAATATTCCAAAAACCCTGGGGGTAACCCTAGATCAGAAGTTCCGCCACTGCAAGCCTCTGTAGCCACGAAAAACCAATCTAGACCCCGTTCTGGCACCCTGCCGGAGAGGGAAAACCTCACCGGAGGCCATCTTCATCATCCCTATGGCCACCATGATGAGGAGGGAGTAGTCCACCCTCGGGGCTGAGGGTTTGTACCAGTAGCTATGTGTTTAATCTCTCTCTCTCTCTCTCTCGTGTTCTTGAGATGTCACGATCTTGATGTATCGCGGGCTTTGTTAATATAGTCGAATCATATGGTGTTTTCCCCTCTCTATCTTGTTGTGATGAATTGAGTTTTCCCTTTGAGATTTTGTTTTATCGGATTGAATATGTTTATGGATTTGGGAGCACTTGATATATGTCTTGCATATGAATACCCGTGGTGACAATGGGGTATTATATTGGTTCACTTGATATGTGTTTTGGCACTCAACTCGTGGATTCCCGAGGTGACATTGGGGTAATCTATGCATAGGGGTTGATGCACGCTCTCGTCTTTGTTTCTCCGGTAGAAATCTTGGGGCACTCTTTGAAGTTCTTTGTGTTGGATTGAGTATTATGAATCTGAAATTGTTTGATGCATATCGTATAATCAACTCACGGATACTCGCGGTGACATTGGAGTATCTAGGTGACATTAGAGTTGGTTGATGTGTATCATATGGTGTTATTTTAGTACGAACTCTTGGTTAGATCGATCGGAAAGAATAGCTTGGTGTTATTTTAGTACGAACTCTAGGATAGATTGATCGGAAAGAATAGCTTTGTGGTGGTTTCGTACCCTACAAACAATTTCTTCTTATGTTCTCCGCTAGATAGGAACTTTGGAGTGATTCTTCATCGCACGTTAAGGGATAGTTATATGATCCAATTATATTAGCATTGTTGAGAGATTGCACTAGCGAAAGTACAGACCCTAGGCCTCATTTTCAAGCATTGCAATACCGTTTGTGCTCCGTTTTATCAATTGCTACATTGCTGTTTTTATTGTTCCTATTACAAAAATCAATGTCTACTATCATTACTACGCTTGTATCACCATCTCTTCGCCGAACTAGTGCACCTATACAAATTACCATTGTATTTGGTGTGTTGGGGACACAAGAGACTTTTTATTATTTGGTTGCAGGGTTGTTTGAGAGAGACCATCTTCATCCTACACATCCCACGGATTGATAAACCTTAGGTCATCCAATTGAGGGAAAATTGCTACTGTCCTACAAAACTCTGCGCTTGGAGGCCCAACACGAGTCTACAAGAACAAGTTGTGTAGTAGACATCAAGGGTTCTCATTTGACGGGGCAGTGTTTTTGCAATAAAACCAGATTTTAACCCATCCTTTGGGATGGCTCAGCAAAACAGCGGCAGGAAAACAGCCATCTCGGTGTCTCTGGATTGAGATCCCACCTAGGTCTTGAAAGGGGCCACTGGCACATTCAGTCTGGCGATTCAAATAAAAGAATTCTTTGAAGAGAGTGGCGGTGGGCTCCACTTGAAGATAGACTTCGCAAAATATTTGGAAGTGGCAGAGGTTGGTTACTGAGTTTGGGCCTATATCCTGAGGGTGGAGGTTGAAATAATGCAACACATCTCGGAAGAATTTTGACCCGGGCGGTGTGAAGCCCCTAAGAATATGGTCAGTAAAAACAACCACTTCTCCCTCGCCAGGATTTGGGACATTTTCCCCTTGGCTGAGCCGCCAGCCAAGTTCTTCCTGGGTCGCTAACAGGCCTTGATCAACGTAGTCTTTGAGCATCTACTCGGTGACCAGAGAAGGACCCCAATTGCAAAGAGTAGTTTTGGCCATGATGAGTCGCCTAAAAGTATAACGGCGAGTTAAAAGCGAGATACAAGAGTGAGCCATCTTAAGCTAATGGCGGATTAATTGAAAGAGGCAGTTTCTGGAATTCTTGGCGAGTTACAAATTCATTGTTAAGCTGCCCGAAAGGTGAAGGGCAGGCCAATTATCTATGGATCCAGGATTGCTGAATTTTGCTAAGTATGGGGCAAACAGTTTTTATAGTTCACAGTTGTATTTACGGATCTACGAACGGTGCAAAAAGGAAAATAATTGCTAGACCTAAAAGGCGCGGCGGCGGAAGAAATAGTAGGTTGTATACTGATTCTGAAGAGGAAACAACCTGCACAAAATACAAGGTGAAGGCTAAACAGCTACCGCACTACTCCTATTTCATTTTGGATTGAAATACAAAGTTCTAGCTAGAAGAACAAGAAGAACACACATGAACGCCGACGAACTCTATGAATTCGGATGACCTAATGTGGATCTGAGGGAGGAGACGGATGACCTGATAGAGTTGAAGGAGAGAGGACGCGCGCCGCCGAACTATGGACACAACAGGTTGATGCAGCGGCCTTGATGGAGCAGCTGGCGAGGTCCGGCTCGTGCGGCGGAGCTTCGGTTGCTGTGGTTGCTATGAGGAAGAAGAAGAAGTGGAGGCGAAGGGGGTAAAAAGTGAAAAGGGGCAGCCCCCTGTCCCTATTTATAAGGAAAAGTTGGAACAGTGAAACGGCAGGCCCGAAGATCGAGGAGGTATCATAATTATCACAATAGAAAGGGCGCCTCGATTTTCGGACTGGTGGATTAATGCAAAGATCCGTTGTGACATCATGAGGTTTTTTCTTAATTTATGAAGATGATGTCATCCTTTTATATGGCGGGTTATGAAGATCTGTCCAAGGTTAAGCTTTAGAAGAATCAAAGAAGACTCGCCAACCAGAGACAGTGAAGATTGACATGAACTAGTTCAAATCAATCTGGGGTCTAATGTTGGATATATAACCCCATGGTGTAACCCGCCCAAGAGGGGCCGGGTTACGCTATTGGCGACTCAGCTATGAAGCTTAGGCAGGCCCAAGAAGCCAGGACGTGAAAGCCTGGAGGCGGCTTACGAGGCGGGCCAACTGAAGGCCCAAGACCTGGAGATGGCGCGTGACCCGGAGGTGTAAGCCGCCCAAATGACGACTTGCCTAGCAAGGCAAGGTGATTTAGAAACAGGGTCGGTCATGGAGTATGACCCGACTTGGACTCTTGTAAGCCCAGGGCCTCGACCTGTGTATATAAAGGCGAGTCCCTACGGTGGGTTAAACTCAAGTTACAATCGATCGATAGCTAGGTTAAGCGATTCCGCTCCCTTGTAATCGATACTCAATCAATACAACACAAAGTAGGACATAGGCTTTTACCTCGATCGTGAAGGACCGAACCTGGGTAAACTCGTGTCTCTCGTCCCGCTCAACCCCTTTAAGCTAATCACTGTAGCCATGGCCTCGCACCTAAGTCCTTTCACGAGGGCATCTGCCGTGACAAAACCATGACACTACCCCTTCTGTCACTGGGTGAGGACACCACAAGATTGAACCCAAAACTAAGCACCTCTCCCATTGCAAGAAAACCCAATCTAGTTGGCCAAACCAAACCGATAGTTCAAAGAGAAATACAAAGATATCTTAATCATGCATAAAAGAGTTCAGAGAAGACTCAAATAATATTCATAGATAATCTGATCATAAATCCACAATTCATCGGATCTCAACAAACACATCGCAAAAAAGTATTACATCGAATAGATCTCCAAGAACATCGAGGGGAACATTGTATTGAAGATTAAAGAGAGAGAAGAAGCCATCTAGCTACTAGCTATGGACCCGTAGGTCTGTGGTAAACTACTCATGCATCATTGGAAGGGCAGCAAGGTTGATGTAGAGGCCCTCCGTGATCGAATCCCCCTCCAGCAGATCGTCGAAAAAGGCCCCAAGATGGGATCTCACGGGAACAGAGGCTTGCGGCGGCGGAAAAGTATTTTGGTGGGCGCTTCTGATGTTTGCGGAATATTTTGGAATTTATAGAGGTGGAACTAGGGTTAGAGGACCTTCGAGGGGCCCACAAGCTAGGGGCGCCCCCCTGGGGGCACGCCCTGCAGGCTTGTGGCCTCCTCGGGACTCCTGTGGCCCTCTCTTCAAGTTACGTAGGTGTATTCTAGTCCAAGAAAAATCATCGCGAAAGTTTTATTCTGTTTGGACTCCGTTTGATATTCCTTTTCTGTAACACTCAAAAACAAGGAAAAACAGAAACTGGCACTGGGCTCTAGGTTAATAGGTTAGTCCCAAAAATAATATAAAGAGCATATTAATGCATATAAAAGATCCAAAACAGATAATATAATAGCATGGAACAATCAAAAATTATAGATACGTTGGATACGTATAAAGCATCCCCAGGCTTAATTCCTGCTCGTCCTCGAGTAGGTAAATGATAAAAACAGAATTTTTGATGTGGAATGCTACCTAACATATTCATCAATATAATCTTCTTTATTGTGGCATGAATATTGAGATCCATAAGATTCAAAACAAAAGTTTAATATTGACATAAAAACAATAATACTTCAAGCATACTAATAAAGCAATCATGTCTTCTCAAAAAAACATGGCCAAAGAAAGTTATCCCAACAAAATCATATAGTCTGGCTATGCTCCATCTTCATCACGCAAAGTATTTCATCATGCACAACCCCTATGACAAGCCAAGTGAATTGTTTCATACTTTTGATGTTCTCAAACTTTTTCAACTTTCACGCAATACATGAGCGTGAGCCATGGATATAGCACTATAGGTGGAATAGAATATGGTGGTTGTGGAGAAGACAAAAAGAAGGAGAAAGTCTCACATAAACTAGGCAAATTAATGGGCTATGGAGATGTCCATCAATTGATATCGATGCAAGTGAGTAGGGATTGCCATGCAACGGATGCACTAGAGCTATAAGTGTATGAAAGCTCAAAAAGAAACTAAGTGGGTGTGCATCCAACTTGCTTGCTCACGAAGACCTAGGGCAATTTGAGGAAGCCCATCATTGGAATATGCAAGCCAAGTTCTATAATGAAAAATTCCCACTAGTATATGAAAGTGACAAAATAGGACTCTCTATCATGAAGATCATGGTGCTACTTTGAAGCACAAGTGTGGAAAAGGGATAGTAACATTGTCCCTTCTCTCTTTTCTCTCATTTTTTTTCTTTTTTTTTTTGTTTGGGCTTCTTTGGCCTCTTTTATTTTTTTATAAAATCCGGAGACTCATCCCAACTTGTGAGGGAATCACAGCTTCCATCATCCTTTCCTCACATGGGAAAATGCTCTAATAATGATGATGATCACACTTTTATTTACTTACAACTCAAGAATTACAACTCGATACTAGAACAAGATATGACTCTATATGAATGCCTCCGGCGGTGTATCGGGACGTGCAATGATCAAGAGTGACATGTATAAAAAATATGAACAATGGCCTTGCCACAAATACTATGCCAACTACATGATCATGCAAAGCAATATGACAATGATGGTATGTGTCATAATAAACGGAACGGTGGAAGTTGCATGGCAATATATCTCGGAATGGCTATGGAGATGCCATAATAGGTAGGTATGGTGGCTGTTTTGAGGAAGGGTATATGGTGGGTTTAATGCACCGGCGATAGTTGCGCGGTACTAGAGATGCTAGCAATGGTGGAAGGGTGAGAGTGCGTATAATCCATGGACTCAACATTAGTCATAAAAAACTCACATACTTATTGCAAAAATTTATTAGCCATCGAAACAAAGTACTACACGCATGCTCCTAGGGGGATAGATTGGTACGAAAAGACCATCGCTCGTCCCCGACCGCCACTCATAAGGAAGACAATCAAAAAATAAATCATGCTCCGACTTCATCACATAACGGTTCACTGATGTCGCTTGAACTACGTCGATATTTCCCCAAAGAGGAAGGGATGATGCAGCACAGCTACGGTAGGTATTGCCCTCAGTTATGAAACCAAGGTATCAATCCAGTAGAAGAACCAAGCAACACTATGTAAACAGTACCTGCACACAGATAACAAATACTTGCAACCCGACGATTAGGAGGGGTTGTCAATCCCTCTACGGGTAAAAAGATAGATAAATTTCTGATAGATTGGATAAATAGATCTCGATAAAATGCGAAATAAAATAAATAGCAAAAAGGTGCAGCAAGATATTTTTGGGTTTTTGGAATAATAGGTCTGAAAATAAAAGCGAATAAAAATAGATCGGAAAGCAAATATGATAAAGCATAGACCTGGGGGCCGTAGATTTCACTAGTGGTTTCTCTCGAGAAAATAGCATACGGTGGGTAAACAAATTACTGTTGGGCAATTGATATAACACCAAATAATTATGACGATATCCAGGCAATGATCATTATATAGGCATCACGTCCAAGATTAGTAGACCGACTCCTGCCTGCATCTACTACTATTACTCCACACATCGACCGCTATCCAGCACGCATCTAGTGTATTAAGTTCATGAAAAAATGGAGTAATGCAATAAGAAAGATGACATGATGTAGACGAGATCTATTCATGTAGGAATAGTCCCCATCTTGTTATCCTTAATAGCAATGATACATGCGTGTCTTGCTGCCCCTTCTGTCACTGGGAAAGAACACCGCACGATCGAACCCATCACAAAGCACCTCTTCCCATGGCAAAAAAATCGATCTAGTTGGCCTAACTAAACCAAAGATTCGAAGAAGAAATACGAGGCTATAAGTAGTCATGCATAAAAGAGATCAAATAACTCAAATAACTTTCATGGATATAGATCTGATCAAAAACTCAAAGAGTTACATCAAATAGATCTCCAAGAGACCCTTGTATTGAGGATCAAAAAGAGAGAAAAAGCCATCTAGCTACTGCCTACGGACCCGTAGGTCTACAATGAACTACTCACGCATCATCGGAGAGGCACCAATGAGGATGATGAACCCCTCCGTGATGGTGTCTAGATTGGATCTCGTGGTTCTGGAACTTGCGGCGGCTGGAATTGTGTTTCGTCGACTCCCCTAGGGTTTTGAATATTTGGGTATTTATAGGGCGAAGAGGCGGTGTGGGAGGCCACCGAGGCGGGCACAACCCACCTGGGCGCGCCTGGGCCCCCAGGCACGCCTTGGTGGGTTGTGCTCCCCTCGGATCCCCCCTCTGGTACTTCTTTGGCCCAACAGGTGTCTTCTGGTCCAGAAAAATTCTCCAAAAAGTTTCACTGCGTTTGGACTCCGTTTGGTATTGATTTTCTGCGAAATAAAAAACAAGCAAAAAACAGCAACTCGCACTGGGCACTATGTCAATAGGTTAGTCCCAAAAAATGATATAAAGTTGCTATAAAATGATTGTAAAACATCCAAGAATGGTAATATAACAGCATGGAACAAGCAAAAATTATAGATACGTTGGAGACGTATCAGCATCCCCAAGCTTAATTCCTACTCGTCCTCGATTAGGTAAATGATAAAAATAGAATTTTTGATGTGGAATGCTGCCTAACATGTTCATCACATATTATTTTCTTTGTAGCATGGACATATGGACTTTTATGTGGTTCAAAGCAATAGTCTAGTTTTGACATGAGGATTTCAATACTCAAGCATATCAACAAGCAACCATGTCTTTCAAAAGATCAACACTAAAGAAAGTTATCCCTAGCCCATCATGCTCAATCATTGATCCATTCATGAAACACACTCGCATATTAGCTATACCAATGCTCAAGTACGATCATAGTGCCCCTTAGTTGGGGCTTTATAAGAGAAGATGGAGACTCAAATCAAAATAAAAATTTCATAAAGTAAATAGATAGGCCCTTCGCAGAGGGAAGTAGGGATTTGTAGAGGTGCCAGAGCTCAAAGCTTAAATTGAGAAATAAAAAAAATTGAGAGGCATACTTTTCCCGTCAACGAAAACGACCGAGTAATTCCCAACACTTCCCATGCTAGATATATCATAGGCGGTTCCCAAACAGAAAATAAAGTTTATTCCTTTTTCCACCATTCTTTCACTTTCCATGGCTAGCCGTATCCACGGGTGCCCTCCATACCAACACTTTCCAAGGAATTTATTATTTGACAACATAAAGTAAATTTATTTTTCATTTCGGGACTGGGCATCCCTATTACCGCCGCACTCTCGTGCAAAGACAAGTGAATAAACACTCATCTTGAGAATAACACATCTAGCATGGAAAATATTGGCCACCCCCTGCCGCTTCATGAGCGGTACAAGCACACAAAAAGGAAATTTATTTTGAAAATTAGAGATGGCACATACAAATTTTCTTAGAACGGCACGGGAATACCGCATATAGGTATGTATGGTGCACTCATATGGCAAAACTGGGTTTAAAGATTTTGGATGCACAAGTAGTATTTCTACTTAGTACAAGTGGAGGCTAGCAAAAATATTGAGAAGCAACCAACCAAGAAACGAAAAATCATATAAGCGAGCATTAAGCATAACTAACACCAAATAATGCACCACAAGTAGGATGTAATTTCATTGCATGACTATTGACTTTCGTGCTTGCATAGGGAATCACAAACCTTAACACCAATATTCTTACTAAAGCATAATTACTCACCAACATGACTCACATATCAATATCATCATATCTCAAAACTATTACAAACAATCAAGTTTATTTTGTCCAATGATCTTCATGAAAGTTTTTATTATATCCCTCTTGAATATCTATCACCTTGGGACTAATTTCATATGTTGCATTTGCTTTTGACAAGCTCAAACAAATCTAGGTGAAGAACATGAGCATAAAATTTTCCGTCTCTCAAAATAATATAAGTGAAGCATGAGAGAATTTCTTCAAAAATTTACTAACTCTCAAATAAGTCTAAATGAAGCATGAGAGCATTTCTTCAAAAATATTAAAGCACACCGTGCTCAAAAAGATATAAGTGAAGCACTAGAGCAATTCCATAGCTCAAAAGATTTAAGTGAAGCATAAAGAGCAATTCTAACAAATCATAGCATAATTTGGCTCTCTCAAATAGGTGTGTCCAGCAAGGATACTTGTGAAAAACTAAAAATCAAAAAAAGCAAAGACTCATATAATAAAAGACTCTCCAAGTAAAACTCATGATATGTGATGAATAAAACTATAGCGCCAAGTAAAATACCGATGGTTGTTAGAAGAAAGAGGGGATGCCTTCCGGGGCATCCCCAAGCTTAGTTGCTTTGTTATCCTTGAATATTAACTTGTGGTGCCATGGGGCATCCCCAAGATTAGGGTTTTCTTACTCCTTATTCCTTCATCCATCGTGATCTCACCCAAAACTTGAAAACTTCAATCACACAAAACTTAACAAAACCTTTGTGAGATCCGTTAGTATAAGAAAACCAATCTTTACTTTAAGTACTGTAGAAAACCCATTCAAATTTTGTTATTGCATTATATCTACTGTATTCTAACTTTTCCATGGCTTATACCCCCTGATACAATCCATAGATTCATCAAAATAAGCACACAATGCAAAGAAAACATAATCTGTCAAAAACAGAACAGTCTGTAAAGATGCAAACTGTTCTCATACTTCTGTAACTCCAAAACTTCTGCAAAATTAGGAAAAGAGAGGCAATTTGTATATCAATCTTGTGTAAAAAAATCAGAATTTTCAGTCTCTTCTGTGAATTTAGAAAATTATTTTACTGGTCGCAAAAGTTTCTGTTTTTCAACAGGATCAAATCAACTATCACCAAAGCTATCCCAAAGGCTTTACTTGGCACAAACACTAATTAAAACACAAAAAACACAATCATAACAGAGGAATAATTGTGCAAACACTCAAGAACAGAAAGAAAAAGGCAAAAATAAATTTTATTCATTGGGTTGCCTCCCAACAAGCGCTATCGTTTTATGACCCTAGCTAGGCATAATGCATAGATTCAAGTATTTGTCATCTTTAGTTTCCAATTCTTCAATCACACAACCAATATTCTTCCAAGATTTAGCATATAAATTTTCAATCACAATACTCCTAGGAATGAGATTGAAAAATTCATTCTTGCAAGTAGGGCTTCTCACAACTTCAACAAAGTCGGGGTGAATACTAATCATCTTAAGATCTTCTTTGTTATTATCAGAACTTGCACCCTTATTCTTAGTGACTTGAGTAATCTTGATAATTTTTACGGGAGTCTTTTCAATAGTTTTACCAGAAGCAAAAGCCGAGCTCAAATTACAGAAAATTTCTTCCAACTTATCAATCCGAGGACTTTCTTCAATTCTTTCGTGAATTATGGTTCCTTTTTCCTTTAGCAACTTAAAAACCTCGCCCGCTTTCGACCCAATTTTACTAGCAAGATTATGCATCTTTTTATCCAAGTTTTCAATATGTTCTTCGGTAAGCATTTTTTTCAATAGCATCAGGCCTTTGCATAACATGCTCAAGTGTTAAAGCAGTTTCGTTGATAGTGAGCGGTGGTGAACCTACTAGATTTCCCATAGCATTAAAAGCATCCAAAGATGGACACATCAATAAATTCCCACCAAGTGGTAATGCCCACATAAAAACTGCGAAGAAGAACAACGGTAGATTGCTTATGAATAGATCTATTATGAGCATTGCAAATTCTATACCAAGCATCTTCTAAATTCTTCCCTCCCCTTTGTTTAAAATTAAGAACTTCGTTCTCGGGGGTACACGTAATAGAGGAAGAACTAGCCATAATGACAAAGTGGGCAAACAAGATCACACACAAGAAGATAGATCTGATGAGAAAAAGCGAACAAAAAAGAGGGCGAATAAAACGGCAGATTTTTGTGAAGTGGGGGAGATGAAAATGAGAGGCAAACGGAAAATAATGTAAATTGCAAGGAGATGAGATTTGTTATTAGGAACCTGATAGATGTTGAAGATGTCTCCCCGGCAACGGCGCCAGAAATTCCTTTTGATGTCGCTTGAACTACGTCGGTATTTCCCCAAAGAGGAAGGGATGATGCAGCACAGCTACGGTAGGTATTTCCCTCAGTTATGAAACCAAGGTATCAATCCAGTAGGAGAACCAAGCAACACTGTGTAAATGGTACATGCACACAAATAACAAATACTTGCAACCTGATGATTAGGATGGGTTGTCAATCCCTCTACAGGTAAAAAGATAGATAAGTTTGTGATAGATTGGATAAATAGATCTCGATAAAACGCGAAATAAAATAAATAGCAAAAAGGTGCAGCAAGGTATTTTTGGGTTTTTGGAATAATAGGTCTGAAAATAAAAGCGAATAAAAATAGATCGGAAAGCAAATATGATAAAGAATAGACCCGGGGGCCGTAGATTTCACTAGTGGCTTCTCTCAAGAAAATAGCATACGGTGGGTAAACAAATTACTGTTGGGCAATTGATAGAATATCAAATAATTATGACGATATCCAGGCAATGATCATTATATAGGCATCACATCCAAGATTACTAGACCGACTCCTGCCTGCATCTACTACTATTACTCCATACATCGACTGCTATCCAGCATGCATCTAGTGTATTAAGTTCATGGAAAAATGGAGTAATGCAATAAGAATGATGACATGATGTAGACGAGATCTATTCATGTAGGAATAGCCCCCATCTTTTTATCCTGAATAGCAACGATACATGCGTGTCTTGCTGCCCCTTCTGTCACTGGGAAAGAAAACCGCACGATCGAACCCATCACAAAGCACCTCTTACCATGGCAAAAAAAATTGATCTAGTTGGCCTAACTAAACCAAAGATTCGAAGAAGAAATACGAGGCTATAAGTAATCATGCATAAAAGAGATCAAAGAACTCAAATAACTTTCATGGATATAGATCTGATCATAAACTCAAAGTTCATCGGATCCCAACAAACACACCGCAAAAAGAATTACATCAAATAGATCTCCAAGAGACCCTTGTATTGAGAATCAAAAAGAGAGAAGAAGCCATATAGCTACTACCTACGGACCCGTAGGTCTACAATGAACTACTCACGCATCATCGGAGAGGCACCAATGAGGATGATGAACCCCTCCGTGTTGGTGTCTAGATTCGATCTCGTGGTTCTGGAACTTGCGGTGGCTGGAATTGTGTTTCGTCGACTCCCCTAGGGTTTTTGGAATAATTGGGTATTTATAGGGCAAAGAGGTGGTGCGGGAGGCCACCGAGGTGGGCACAACCCACTTGGATGCGCCTGGGCCCCCAGGCGTGGCCTGGTGGGTTATGCTCTCCTCGGATCCCCCCTCTGGTACTTCTTTGGCCCAACAGGTGTCTTCTGGTCCAGAAAAATTCTCCAAAAAGTTTCGCTGCGTTTGGACTCCGTTTGGTATTGATTTTCTGCGAAGTATAAAACAAGCAAAAAAGAGCAACTGGCACTGGGCACTATGTCAATAGGTTAGTCCCAAAAAATGATATAAAGTTGTTATAAAATGATTGTAAAACATCCAAGAATGATAATATAACATCATGGAACAAGCAAAAATTATAGATACGTTGGAGACGTATCATTCACCATACGTGCATGCTACGGGGATCACAAACTTTAACACAAGTATTTCTACCAATCCACAATTACTCACTAGCATGACTCTAATATCACCATCTTTATATCTCAAAACAAATGCAAGGAATCAAACTTCTCATCTATTCAATGCTCTTTATATGAAAGTTTTTATTATATCCCTCTTGGATGCCCATCATATTAGGACTAAATTCATAACCTAAGCAAATTACCACGCTGTTTAAGACTCTCAAAATAATATAAGTGAATCATGAGAGTTCAACAATTTCTATAAAATAAAGCCACCGCCGTGCTCTAAAAAGATATAAGTGAAGCACTAGAGCAAACTGCCTAGCTCAAAAGATATACGTGAAGCACATAGAGTATTCTAATAAATTCACAATTAATGTGTGTCCCTCTCAAAAGGTGTGTACAGCAAGGATGATTGTGGCAAACTAAAAATCAAAGACTCATATCATACAAGACGCTCCAAGCAAAACACATATCATGTGGTGAATAAAAATATAGCCTCAAGTAAATTTACCGATGGATTGAAGACAAAAGAGGGGATGCCATCCGGGGCATCCCCAAGCTTAGATGCTTGGTTGTCCTTGAATATTACATTGGGGTGCCTTGGGAATCCCCAAGCTTAGGCTCTTGCCACTCCTTATTCCGTTGTCCATCAAATCTTTACCCAAAACTTGAAAACTTCACAACACAAAACTCAACAGAAAACTCATAAGATCCGTTAGTATAATAAAATAAATCACCACTTTAGGTACTGTTGTGAACTCATTCTTAATTTATATTGGTGTTATATCTACTGTATTCCAACTTCTCCATGGTTCTTACCCCCCGATACTACCCATAGATTCATCAAACTAAGCAAACAACACATAAAAAAATAGAACAGTCTGTAGTAACCAGAATATTAATCATACTTCTGTAACTCCAAAAATTCTGAAAATTCAGGAAAACAGAGAAAATTCATATATAAATATTGTGTAAAAAATTAAGAATTTTTACACGCTCCAGTGAATTTAAACAATTCTGTTACTGGACGCAAAAGTTTCTGTTTTTCAACAAAACCAAATCAACGATATACCAAAGCATCCCAAAGGTCTCGCTTGGCTCAAACACTAATTGAAACACCAAAACACAATTATTACAGAGGTAATAATGTATATTTATTTAATAACAGAACCAAAATCAAAAAACATAAAAATAAAATTGGGTTGCCTCCCAACAAGCGTTATTGTTTAACGCCCCTAGCTAGGCATAAAACATAGATCTAGGTATTGTCATCTTTGGTATGCAAACCATAAGTAGCCCTCATAATAGATTCATATGGCAACTTAATTTTCTTTCTTGGAAAGTGTTCCATGCCCTTCCTTAATGGAAATTGAAATCTAATGGTTCCTTCTTTCATATCAACAATTGCACCAATCGTTCTAAGGAAAGGTCTACCAAGAATAATAGGACATGTAGGATTGCAATCTATATCAAGCACAATAAAATCTACGGGCACATAATTCCTATTTGCAACAATAAGAACATCATTAATCCTTCCCATAGGTTTCTTAATAGTGGAATCCGCTAGATGCAAATTCAAAGAACAATCATCAAATTCACGGAAACCTAGCACATCACATAAAGTTTTCGGAATAGTGGAAACGCTGGCACCCAAATCACACAAAGCATTGCACTCATAATCTTTAATTTTAATCTTAATAGTAGGTTCCCACTCATCATAAATCTTTCTAGGGATAGAAACTTCCAACACAAGTTTTTCTTCAAAAGATTTCATCATAGCATCAACGATATGTTTAGTAAAAGCTTTATTTTGGTTATAAGCATGAGGTGAATTTAACATGGATTGCAACAAGGAAATACAATATATCAAAGAACAATTATCATAATTAGAGTCCATGAAATCCAAAAGAGTGGGTTCATTGCTACTTAAAGTTTTGACCTCTCCAGTCCCACTTTTATCAAATTTTTCATTAGGATCTTTGAACTCCAAATTATTAGGACGCCTTCTAGCTAAAGTTGACTCATCTCCAATCCCATCTTTATCAAGATTTATATTAGAAAACAAAGATTCAATAGGAGTCACACCAATCACTTTAAAATCTTCACCATTATTATCACAAGAAATAGAAGAACACGCTTTTACAAACCAATCTCGCTTAGCGCGCATCCTAGCGGTTCTTTCTTTACATTCATCCATAAAAAATTTAATATATTTTAGAGATTCATTAATATCATGCTTGGGTGGCATATATCTAATCTTCAAAGAATCAATCCCAAGAGAAATTCTATCAACGTTCCTAGCCAAATCATCAATCTTAAGCAATTTTTCTTCTACCATAGCATTGAAATTCTTTTGAGAATTAATGAAATATTTAATATTATTCTCAATATCAGAGGGTATTTTATTATAATTTCCATAAGAATTGTTGTAGGAATTACCATAATTATTAGAGGAATTACTAGGAAACGGCCTAGGGTTGAAATTACCTCTATACGCGTTATTACCAAAATTGTTCCTACCAAAAAAATTCACATCCATAGATTCATTTTTATTCTCAATCAAAGTGGACAAAGGCATATCATTAGGATCAATAGGAGCACTCTTACTAGTAAACAATTTCATAAATTCATCCATCTTTCCACACAAAGTATTAATTTCTTCAATTGCATGCACTTTTTTACTAGTGGAAGATCTTTCGGTATGCCATTGAGAGTAATTTGCCATAATATTATCTAGGAGTTCAGTAGCTTCTCCTAATGTAATTTCCATAAAAGTACCTCCCACGGCGGAATCTAAAAGATTTCTAGATGCAAAATTCAATCTGGCATAAACATTTTGTATGATCATCCATAAACTTAAACCATGAGTAGGGCAATTTCTTATCATCAATTTCATCCTCTCCCAAGATTGTGAAACATGTTCATGATCAAGTTGCTTAAAATTCATTATATCGTTCCTAAGGGAGATGATCTTAGCAGGAGGAAAATACTTGGAAATAAAAGCATCTTTACACTTATTCCATGAATCAATACTATTTTTAGGCAAAGATGAAAACCAAGTTTTAGCACGATCTCGTAGTGAGAACAAAAATAGCTTCAATTTAACAATGTCATTATCCACATCTTTCTTCTTTTGCATATCACACAACTCAACGAAAGTATTTAGATGGGATGCGGCATCTTCACTAGGAAGGCCGGAAAATTGTTCTTTCATAACAAGATTCAACAAAGCGGCATTAATTTCATAAGATTCCACACTAGTGGCGGGAGCAATCGGAGTACTAATAAAATCATTATTATTAGTATTAGAAAAGTCACACAATTTAGTATTTTCTTGAGACATCGTTACAAACCAAGCAATCTAGCACACAAGCAAATGAAAAGACGAACTAAAGAAGGGCGAATAAAAAGGCAAATATTTTTGTGTTTTTCTGAAAATGTTTTAGAGGTGGGGGAAAGGAAAACAAGAGGCAAATGGCAAATAATATAATGCAAGAGATGAGAGTTTATGATGGGTACTTGGTAGACTTGATGTAGAACCTCCCCGGCAACGGCGCCAGAAATTCTTCCTGCTACTTATTGAGCTTGCGTTGATTTTTTCCTTGAAGAGGAAAGGGTGATGCAGCAAAGTAGAGATAAGTATTTCCCTCAGTTAAGAACCAAGGTATCAATCCAGTAGGAGGCACAAGCAAGTCTCCAATCTATGCACCTGCACAAACTAACAAACACTTGCACACAACGTGAAAAAGGGGTTGTCAATCCCTTCACGGTCACGAACAAGGGTGAGATCTAATAGAGAATTAGAGATATGTATAAAAGATAAATAAAAGAGCAAACTAAAGTAAATATAAATAAAGTGCAGCAAGGTATTTTTGAGTTTTTTTTTTGTTTATAGATCTGAAAATATATGATGGAAAATAGACCCGGGGGCCATAGGTTTCACTAGAGGCTTCTCTCTTGAAGATAGCACACGGTGGGTAAACAAATTACTGTTGAGCAATTGATAGAAAAGCGCAAAGTTATGACGATATCTAAGGCAATGATCATGAATATAGGCATCACGTCTGTGACAAGTAGACCGACTCATGTCTGCATCTACTACTATTACTCCACACATCGACCGCTATCCAGCATGCATCTAGAGTATTAAATTCATAAGAACGGAGTAACGCCTTAAGTAAGATGACATGATGTAGAGGGATAAACTCAAGCAATATGATATAAACCCCATCTTTTTATCCTTGATAGCAATAATACAATACGTGCCTCGCTACCCCTTCTGTCACTGGGTGAGGACACCGCAAGATTGAACCCAAAACTAAGCACCTCTTCCATTGCAAGAAAAACCAATCTAGTTGGCAAAATCAAACCGATAGTTCAAAGATAAATACAAAGATATCTTAATCATGCATAAAAGAGTTCAGAGAAGACTCAAATAATATTCCTAGATAATCTGATCATAAATCCACAATTCATCGGATCTCAACAAACACACCGCAAAAAAGTATTACATCGAATAGATCTCCAAGAACATCAAGGAGAATATTGTATTGAAGATCAAAGAGAGAGAAGAAGCCATCTAGCTACTAGCTATGGACCTGTAGGTCTGTGGTAAACTACTCACGCATCATCGGAAGGGCAGCAAGGTTGATGTAGAGGCCCTCCATGATCGATTCCCCCTCCGGCAGATCGCCCAAAAAGGCCCCAAGATGGGATCTCACGGGAACAGAGGCTTGCGGCGGCGGAAAAGTATTTTGGTGGACGCTTCTGATGTTTGGGGAATATTTTGGAATTTATAGAGGTGGAACTAGGGTTAGAGGACCTTCGAGGGGCCCACAAGCAAGGGGGCGCCCCCCACTGGGGCGCGCCCTGCAGGCTTGTGGCCTCCTCGGGACTCCTGTGGCCCTCTCTCCAAGTTACGTAGGTGTCTTCTGGTCCAAGAAAAATCATCGCGAAAGTTTTATTCCGTTTGGAGTCCGTTTGATATTCCTTTTCTGTAAAACTCAAAAACAAGGAAAAAACAGAAACTGGCACTCGGCTCTAGGTTAATAGGTTAGTCCCAAAAATAATATAAAATAGCATATTAATGCATATAAAACATCCAAAACAGATAATATAATAGCATGGAACAATCAAAAATTATAGATACGTTGGAGACGTATCAATCTACTGGTTACAAATGGGTCGTGCAAACTGGCTATTACATGGTGATCGTAACTCTTCTTTCTTCGATAATGCAGCAACGGCTAGAAAGAAAAGTAATCAGATTAAAAAATTGCTTGATGAAAATGGTATTTGGGTGTAAGATACGGAGATGAAGAACCATATTACGGGGTAATTTTCAAATCTCTCTACCTCAGAAGTTGCTCAACCAAATCCGGAGGTTCTATCTCTTGTCAGAAGAAAAATGACAAATGAAATGAATAATGCTCTCATTGCCCCTTATATGGCAGAGGAGGTTTGGAAGGCGCTATTTGATATTGGAGATTTAAAAGCGCCGGGTCCGGATGGATTACACGCCATTTTTTATAAAGGATTTTGGTCTATGTTGGGGGATGATCTGACCAAAGAGGTACTATAGGCAGTGAATACTTGTACTATACCTGATGGGTGGAATGATACTACAATTGTAATGATCCCAAAGGTTAGTTCTCTGGAAAAGGCAACTCAGTTTAGACCAATTAGTTTGTGCAACGTGGTGTATGAGGTTATTTCAAAAATGATTGTGGCTCGTTTGAAGATAATCCTTTCAGATATTATCAGTACGACTCAGAGTGCATTTGTACCCGGAAGAATGATTACAAATAATATTTTAGTGGCTTACGAGTGTTTTCATACAATAAAGAAAAAAAAGGAGTGGTAAAGAGGGTATGTGTGCCATCAAACTGGATATGCACAAAGCGTATGACCGAGTAGAGTGGTCTTTTCTGAAGGAAATAATGCTGAAATTGGGATTCCAAGAGAAGTGGGTAAATTTAGTTATGCAATGTGTATCCTCTGTGGAGTATCGGGTTCGTTTTAATAATGAAGAGACTAAGGGTTTGAAACCTACTAGAGGTCTGAGACAGGGAGATCCTCTCTCCCCATATTTATTCTTGTTATGTACTGAGGGGTTGACTGCTCTACTAGCTAATGCGGAGGAGAATGGTAATATTTCTGGAGTTAAGTTTGCAGAGATGCCCCATCGATTTCAAACCTTCTATTCGCCGATGATTCTTTGATCCTTATGAAAACAAATGCTATGAATGCGGAGGCATTGAAATCAGTTTTGGATTCTTATTGTGCTACCTCAGGGCAAATGGTGAGCGTTGAAAAGTCTAGTATTTTCTTTAGTCCCAATACAAAAGTGGAAGATAAGGCGCAAATTTGCACAATCCTGAATATTATGACGGAAGCCCTCAATGACAAATATTTGGGTTTGCCTGCAAATATGGGTATGAACAAAAGCGATTGTTTCCAATTCCTACTTGATCGCATTATTACAAAAATTAGTGGATGGTAAGAAAAATTGTTATCCGCTGGAGGAAAGGAAATTATGCTCAAATCTGTTGTACAAGCTATCCCAACTAATGTTATGTCCGTCTTTAAAATTCCTAAAAAAAATTGCAAAGGAATTATTGACGCGATGTCACAATTTTGATGGGGTGACAAGGACAATCAGAAAATGATGCATTGCATGGCATAGTGGAAGATGTGTGTCCCAAAAGACCAAGGAGGAATGGGCTTCCAAGATATACATTGCTTCAATTTGGCTTTGCTAGCCAAGCAAGCGTGGTGTTTGCTGGATAATCCGGAATCATTATGTGCTACAATCTTGAGAGCTAAATATTTCCCGAATGGCGATTTAATGAATGCAAATCTAAAGAAGGGTTCCTCTTTTACCTGGCAAAGCATTATGGCGGGGGTTAATTCTCTAAGGAATGGTTATATCCGGCGAGTTGGAAATGGACACAATATTGATATTTGGGAAGATGCATGGATCCCGAACTGTGCAAATAGAAAAGGCATTACGCCTACAAGGGGGCAAATTTTGTCAAAGGTCTCTGATCTTATTGATCCAATCATGAATTATTGGGATGAAGACTTGGTGAGACAAACATTGTGGCCAATTGACGCCCAAAGAGTGCTTGCGATTCCCCTTCCGGTGCATGGTATGTCGGACTTCATTGCTTGGAGTTACACAAAAAATGGTTTGTTCACTGTTAGATTGGCTTATTTAGAGGAATGGAACCAACAACATGGGAGGAAATTGCAACATACAAATGGTATGGGTAGAACCAATGTTAATCCTATTTGGGGCAAGATCTGGAAACTATCTTATCCGGCAAAGGTAAAAAAAATCATCTGGTGTGCATTGCATGGAACCCTCCGTGCCGTGTTACGCTCGCTAATAGACATATGAAAGTTTCGCTCATCTGTCCATCATGCTCAAATGGGCCAGAAGACACAAAACACGTCTTATTTATGTGTCAGAAGGCGAAAGAGGTCTGGGACAAGTTAGGTTTGTATGAGGTGATCAATAGAGCTTGTGTTGTCGACCGGGCGGGAGAGGCATTTCTTGGATTTTTACTACTTGTGCCAGATCAAGAATTATCTGTATTGGGCCTCCAGAACGCACGTGAATTGATCGTTATAATAGCTTGGTATTTATGATGGGATAGATGTAAACTGGTTCACGAAGGAAAGTCTCAAGATGCATATCAAACTTCGATGGGGGCTCGTGCTATAACGGCAAACTATGTTAAAGCAACCTCCCCTAAGGCAACTAGTAAAACAGGGGGATGGATTAGACCTCCTATGGATTTTGTGAAATTAAATATTGATGCTTCTTTTGATCATGATCTACTTAGGGGCACGGAGGAGGCTGTCCTTGGAGATGACAAAGGAAGGTTCATTGTTGGCGGAAGTTGGAGGATTGATTGGTGTGCTGATGTATTAACAGCAGAAACACTGGCACTAAGGTTTGGCTTTACCCTTGCACAAAAGGCGGGGTGCAACCGCCTTATTGTCAACTCTGGTAATATGGAAGTGATTGACACAATGAAAAATGGAGAACAATTGGCGGGAGCGGCGGCGGCAGTGTTCAACCATTGCTATTTTATGGCATGTGATGTTACCCTTGCACAGAAGGCGGGGTGCAACCGCATTATTGTAAACTCTGGTAATATGGAAGTGATTGACACAATGAAAAATGGAGAACAATTGGCGGGAGCGGCGGCGGCAGTGTTCAACCATTGTTATTTTATGGCATGTGATTTTTCTGTTACTAGGTTTGAACATTGTAATAGGAAAGCAAATAAGGTTGCTCATGAACTTGCTAGGCTAGCGAAATTTTCTGAGACTGGGGATTGGTTGTGGATCCTATGGATGATAATGTATCTCTTCTTATTGACGATGTAACTGTTATATCTAATTAATAAAACATGATGTTTATTTAAAAAAAGACTATGGTATGCAACCCAGATATTGTGAACATAGACGAAATATTGATGAAAAACAATTGGGGTTTTGAAATCAGTCTTTGCCTAGTTTTTGGACACAAATGAAATATACAAAGTTGCATGACTAATTTTTAAGTAAACAAATCTAAAGTCGAAGCGACACCCTAAGGGGGTACTTAAGAAGGACAAGCTAGGGGGTTTGGCCAGCCCGACGAAGGGGGTGGGGTCAAATCCAACACTAGATCAGTTTCCTCCATGAATAAAAACTCTACAAAATTCTAAACTAACCTAGTCCAAAAATACATGGACGCACCCAAAGCCAAGGTGGCGCAATATCTATAGATTTCTCTGGACGCAATTATGAAATTGTATTCCATCCATGTCTTCATGAATCATATGGCGGCTTCAAAATCCTCTAGTTTTCAATTGAAACTTCGTCTTCATCCCTTGAGTGCTTGGTTCCGTCTTCATGCTTGATCATGCTCCAATGATCCTCCCTCTCGGCAATAATCGGTCATTCGTTCCCGATCAATACAAACACATACAAAGAATTCTCATGAACATTAGAATTAGTTCCTAGAAATGAAACTCCATGATGGTTGATTTGACATGTGTGAGCTCTAGTGACTGGTTCTTGTATTTTTGGACCTTCGACATGTGTAGCCGCGGGGGTTATGGATGTAATAGCTAGCACAAGGACCTTGGACATGGAAGGACCTTATGGATAATACAGCTCGAGGAACCTAGCACATGTAATATCTTGAGGACCTTCGTCATCATTTCTTGACATTTAGCTACTTCATCGTACGATGATAATATACCTCGAGGAAGCTCAATATCCTTATACATGAAATCCGGTGGCCTTTGGTCTCCAAACTTTGTTCTTAATTTCTTATGCTTGTTTTGGCTTCTAATATAATAAACTATGATGAGGCTCCTCAAGTATATGACGATCCATACTTTGTGGCATTATCTATCTATTTATTTTGAGTGTCTTCGTTGCCTCAATATTCTTCTTTAAATCTTCTTCGATAACTAGTGCTTCATTCAGAGCTTGATGATACTGAAACTCCACTCGTGGCTTCTCACCTTGAGAAGATATATGCTTTATATTCTCTAACTTTGCATCATCTTTCTCATTGATCAGGTCCTTCCAGTCTTCACCAATATCGTACAAAAGTAACAGAACTACTAAAATGTCACCAATACAATGTTGATTGTGAAAACCCTTCTTTTCGAAGAAGAAAATATGTTGATTGCTCACCTCTATGGAGTTTTCTTCTTCTTCGATTACTTCTAGGGCAACACCAGTATAGATGACCGCTCTCCATCAAGTTTCTTCGTATAAAACATAATAATTTTCATATTATTTTGCAGGTTAAGTTTATTAATAACATTAAACCATACTACAAGATCTGCCGCTATACATAAAGCTGTTGTGAGTAGCATTCCCTCACTGCTCACCTCCTGGATCATACGACGAAGCGACTAATCATCTTCATAAGCCAGGACCTGGATATGGTGCAATCCCTGTGTGCAAGAATTAAAAAAATACGTAAGAAGGCACACGGTGGCACAAGCTGAGTTGGCAACATATCAAAAATGAAACGAGCCATTCAGGCAATAGGGAGGCATGGGAAGACTTTGGTAGAACAGAACATATGAGGCATGGGAAGACTTTGATGGAACAGAACATATCCTGGTGCTGCAAGAGGCAAAGGAACTTCAGACTTGTACATGTGGTTTCCGTTCACTGCAAATATGAACCTCTTATATGCACCCAAAGCCCAAATATAAAGCTCATCCCCTGCCAGACGTTGAGAAGGTGCAAGAAGATATGAATAGGAGAAATAAGGCTCGAGAAAAGGACAGCTTAAAAAGACATTCCAAACACCCTCCGAAGGACAGCTTAAAAAGCACCAGATTAACAACTCCAGTAGCATCACAGCACAACAGGCCTGTATATATAATCTAACAACTCAACTCCGATACCCTCCATGTCTTGCAGCAGTGCAGCACCGGCTGCTCCTTCTTCATTATTACTATCACAGTACCACTATGTGAGTGTATGTACACATAACTAACACAGAACAATCTCTTTCATAAAACTTACATCAGGCAACATGAGTTCATCCAACAACATTTATGCGGTCAGCTAGTACACAATCTGAATAAATCAGGGTTCCCAAACACAGAAAAAAAAAACAGACGAAAACAGTCTCCTCCTAATGAGCATACGAAAAAACGGACCAGCCTACCTGTCAAGACTGAAACAGCATCGCTAACAGGAAAAACACCTAGCAGTTGCAGCAGAGTCGCCGGCGCTCAGCAGAACTTCCAGTGGTTGTTGCAGTTGACGCACGTCACGAACGTCGTCATCGGCTCGTCCGCGCTCCGGGTCTGCAGCTGGTAGTAGGTCGTCTTGCGCTGCCCACACCTCCCGCACTTGAACTGGTCCGTCGACGCCTTGGGCGCCGACGCGCGCTCGCAGTCAAACAGGGCCTTCTCCTTGATCTGCTGGTTCTCCAGCTTCCGAGCGTCGCTCGCCATCTCGTCCGCGGGCATGTCCACCAGGCTCCCAGGCCTCACCTCGCCCAGCAGCACCCTCCGCCGGAAGTCGGGGTTGTTGTCCGCCTTCAGGTTGAACAGTATCGACCTGTATTTCACCTTGTGGGTCCCGGTGGAACGCCCGATCCTCTCAAACAAGGCTGACTCCACTGTCACAGCAACTCTATATGGGTCACATGCATTTACCTGGTCCAGGAGATCTCTTATTTCCTCCCTGTCATCCTCGCTAGTTTCCTTGGAAACCTTGACGAAGGCGTCAACAAGAAGCTCCCTGTATTTATCTCGAGCAGCATCGTTGCATCTGACAAGGGATGTCAGCTTTGGAGGACCATTTGGAACAGAAGATGGTTTCTTTGTTTCAGATGTTCTGCTAACTTCCTTTGAAACCTTCTCTACCTTAACTTGGACTTTGGAATCATTATTCGCAGCCTTCTCAATCTTCACACTTGCCGACATAGAATTCTTTTCAGTCTTCACAATTGCATTCTTTTCAGACTTCACAGTTGTCGACGCAGAGTTCTTTTCAACCTTCACGTTCGCTGACTTCTTTTCAACCTTCATGGGCTGAGGTTTCTCAGCCTTAGCCACAGAGTTATCTGATTTTCCATTCGCTGGTGTGCCGTTTTTCTTTCCCGTCTCTTCAATAACAACCTTCTTCCAGTACCCAAAAAGGTCTGCAGCCACCACCTGTATGTCTGAGTTAGGGTGCTTCGTCAGGTACCGGAGACGTTTGCCAACCTGACAAAACAAAACACAATCTGTAAGTTGCAAGTTCCCAAAGCCCTATGAAAACAACTGCATGGGGGAAGTAGCTGAATGAAATAAGCAATAACCATTTAGGAGGGAAAGCAGATGTTTAGTAACAACATATTAAATTGACTAACTAAGCTTCAGTAAAAAGACAATATTTTACTTAGCAATGCAGTTCACAAAAGATGTTTCACAAACCACCAACCAAGCGCAACTAATAGATGCAGACCCGCGAAATGAAACCCGGTCACTGAAAGGCAACTCAGACATGAAAGAAATTGTTACCAACCCAGCGCAACTAATAGATGCAGACCCTCGAAACCAGAATCACTCTGCTCATGAATATTGAGTGCTTGCCACTCATGCTCAAAACACATCTGCACCTTACGGAATTAGATATGCTTTTGGTAGATAGGTTAGCAAACTTGAAGCTTTCTAAATTGAAACCCAGTCACTGAAAGACAACTCAGACATGAAAGAAATCGTCACTGCAGCCCCTTTAGGAGGCCTAGACTCCTAGAAACTGTTCCAGAATTATTATTTGTTACGGTCAATGCCCCATGGCACTTATGTCGGTGTCCACGAAGGAAACAACTCATACCCCAATTACAGAGGACCTTACCTAGTTTTACAAATCATTAAGGTGTTAAAACTAAAAGTAAACTTTAAAGACTACGGAGCTGTTTGGTTAGATGGCAAAAATTGACTTGCCAATATGCAGGCAAGCCAAAAAAAACCCGGCTTTATCAACTTCTGGAGTTGCCATTTGGCAGGCCCTATGATGAAAGTCTGGAGTAAGTGGCTGGCTCGAAGACATACTAATTGTCGGGTAGTGTGCACCATAACGGTCGAGAAACCGTTACAGCTTCAGATCAGATATACACAAAATGGCAAAACGGGAGCACAATATGACATACTAATTGTCGGGAAGTGTGCACCTTAACGGTCGAGAAACCGTTACAGCTTCAGATCAGATATACACAAAATGGCAAAACGGGAGCACAATATGACATACTAATTGTCGGGAAGTGTGCACCTTAACGGTCGAGAAACCGTTGCAGCTTCAGATCAGATATACACAAAATGGCAAAACGGGGGCACAATATGACATACTAATTGTCGGGAAGTGTGCACCTTAACAGTCGAGAAATCATTACAGTTTCAGATCACACAAAATGGCAAAACAGGAGCACAATAATTATTGGTTGAGTAACTCAGGGAGGTGGCTTTTATGGAAAGACATGTCGAATACGACAACTAAAAGATCCTGTAAGTTATGACTTGCCCAAATCATATAGAATATTTCTTTGATCTAAACTGCTCACGTTCTGCACGCTTTACTTACCAAATCAAGTTTTCCACATAAACACGTGAACCAAAGATCAGTAGATTTTTTTAGGGGACTGGCAGAAATAGAGTCCATTCATCAAGGCAGAGTTATATACACAAAGGACTTGCTAGCGGAAGATAGGGTACAACACCGAAAACCCATGAAATTCAGAGGAAGAGCCATTGATTACATGCTGGTGCAAGACCAGTCAACTGCAAATTCATTGTCTTTGTTCCTATTTTATGAAATTCAAAACATAGATTTGATGTTATAGATAAATTAGTTATCACATGTTCTCCAGCCAAATTGTCAAACTGTGCTATCACAGGCGGATCAAAACACTCTCAATCAGTACCGGTCCATGAATTTACAGTGTTTATTTTCATTGGAAGACCTTATGCATTGTTGAGAAGCAAAGAAAGATGATGGTTGGAATACCAATTCATGCAGAATCCCAATTAAGATGAAACTAGTAGCATCAATCTGATTCACAGCAAAGACCAAACGGTCGCCGACACATATTAATTCTCACCGCGAAAGCCAAAACACAAATAACCCATTCACCCAGCCTTTGTGCTGAATGGAAATTGCAAATCTGCAAAGACCCCGCAGCGTTCGACAAATCCCAGCAGCCTACCCACCCTCTCTGTGAGACATCCCGTCAGCGCGTGCCCCCCTACTACCCACAACACTACCAATCCGAGGTACAAAAAGAGGAAAGAGGTCTAAAATAACCTGCCCCCCTCACACAAGATCTAATTCCCAATTCGCTTTTCGCATCTCTCCGTCATCCTTTAAAAAAGGGGGGAGAACATCACAAATATCTCGCATAAACATACGGTAAATTCTAGCGAACCAGCAGGGGAAAAAAGGGCCTAGGGAGCCCAAATTGAACGCAATGAGGCGCATTGCACCCGCACGCAATCCCTCCTCGATTTTACCGCATCAGCCGGAACCCACACAACGAGAGGCCACGAATAGCCTAATTTCTTATCAATCAAGCGGGGGCGGCGGCTGACCTGCGTGGAGACGAGGACGTCGGTGTTGACGCGGAACTCGCGGAGGCGGCGCAGGGCGTCGAGGCAGCGCTCGGCCTCGGGGGAGGAGCCGTCGGCCTCCTCGGCGGCCGCGTCGGCGGCCTTCTTGGCGGCCTCGAAGGTCTCCATCAGCTCCCTCTCCATGGCCATCCGGCTGGCGGCGGCGGAGATCGAATCAAAACCCTAGGCGCAAGCAGGAGGCCTCGCCGCCGCGGTCTACCCCCTTGTGTGTCTGGCTCTGAGGCGTGGAGGCGAGACGGGAGGAGGGGAGGAAAAAAGGGTTCAATTTGGGGGCAGCGCGGGGATTTATACGGCGCGGGGCCGTTGATTCGGAGGCGGATGAGATCCTTCTGGAGCCGGCCGGATCGGACGGTGGATCCGGCGGCACGTGGCGCGCGCCCGGCAGTTCGGTTGTTGTTGGGTAGGATCCGTCCCGTCCTGTCTGTCTGTCTGCAGACGTCGAGGATTTCACCCCCCGATTAAACATTCGCCAACGTTGCTCTTGGATTCCGAGGGGGTGATCCTGACCCCGGGCCCGGCGGCAGCGGATTAGGGTTGGTGTGTGCATTTCGGGGCGAAGGGTTTTGTGTCGACTCTAGATTGTGGGGGAGCGGCAACCTGACGGTGGGTGCAGGTGATGGTGAAATGGCGTCTAGACGATGGTAGCATCGTCGGGGGGTGAAAGTGGTGGATGGCCAATGGTGGTGGTCGACATGGCAACTGAAGAGCAAAGAACTAGTCCGTGTGTGAGAACGGTACCAGCATGGGGACGTGCAGCGAGTAATCGGGGGATGACGAAGGACAAGGTAGGAGGAATCGAATGAGGCATGGGCGACAAAGCAAGGTATGTAGGACCACCGAAAGAAAAAGAGTGAGGGAAGGACCAGTGGTGAAGAAGTCAGGCAGAAGGCATGCCGGCATGATCAAAAGAGGCGGCTCACGCGGGAGTATCCACGTGCGCTCGAAAACAAAGCATGTCTAGACAACACATATTGTGTTGTTCTTTTTAATAAATGACGCTTTTATTGAGAAGGTGTTGGTCTTACTTAAAAAGGAACAATTTACTACGAATGCTTGCTTCATCAAAACTCCTGTGTATTGGTTGCGCCATGCTTGCTTCCTCCTTTGATGTCGTGTTTCCTTATCTAGGCTCCTTCGGTGGCACCGAGAGCTAGCTAACGGTGCGGCCTGAAGCTATGGTAGAAGGAATCGAACGCAACATGGGCGACAAGCGAGGCATATAGGACCACCGCAAAAAAGAAAGAGCAAAGTGAGGACCGGCGGTGAAGAAGTCAGGGAGAAGGCACGCCGACAAGATCAAAAGAGGTGTACCACACAGAACTACCATGTGCGCCCTAAAACAAAACACGTCTGAACAAACAGAAACAACAATGTTATTTCCCCCCGATAATGGGGCTTTTATTATACGATATTGTGTGTTGCTTAAGAAAAAGAACCATTTATCTTGAATGCTTGTTTCGCCAGACTTCCGTGTATTGTGATTGTGCCCTCTGGTTGCACCATGCATACTTCCCCCTTTGATGTTGTGTTTCCTTATCTAGGCCCCTTTTGTGGCACCGAGGGATAGCGGTGTGGCGAACCGTGGCCAGTGAAGCTACGGTAGAAGGAATTGAACAAGGCATGGGGTGACAAGCGAGGTATATAGGACCACCATGGAAAAAAAGCTAGGGGAGGACCAGCGGTGAAAAAGTCCGGAAGAAGGCACGCCGACAAGATCAAAAGAGGCGGGTCGCACGGGAGTACCCACCCATGTGCACCCTAAAACGAAGCATATCTTAACAACATACTCTATATGACAATGTTGTAGTTTTCCGATAAATGACGCTTTTATTAAGACAATGTTGTTCTTACTTGAAAAAGAACCATTTATTCTGAATGCTTGTTTCACCAAATTCCTCTATTGTTGGTTGCCCTTTGGTGGCACCATGATCGCTTCCCCATTTGAAACCCAAGTGTAAATGACGCTTTTATTGAGAGGATGTTGTTCTTACTTAAAAAGGAACCATTAATGTTGATTGGTTGTCCCTTTGATTGGGTCATGCTTCCTCCTTTGATGTTGTATTTCCTTATCTAGGCCCCTTCGGTGGCACCGAGAGCTAGCTAATTGTGCGGCGAGTAGAACCCTAAGCTACGGTAGAAGGAATCGGACGAAGCATGGGTGACAAGCGAGGCATATAGGACCACCATAAAAAAGCAAGGGGGGGGGGGGGGGGGGGGCGGTGAAGAAGTCGGGGAGAAGGCACGCCGACAGGATCGAAAGAGGCGGGCTGCGTGGGAGTACTCCCACGTGCGCCCTAAAACAAAGCATATCTTAACAACATATGACAATGTTGTTGTTTCCCAATAAATGGCGCTTTTATTAAGACAATGTTGTTATTACTTAAAAAGAACCATTTATCCTGAATGTTTTTTTCACCAAACTTTTGTGTTGGTGGTTGCCCTTTGGTGGCACCATGATGACTGCTTCTCCCCCTTTGATGTTGTGTTTCCTTATTTATGCCTCTGGCCCAATCACAGCACAACCTGGATAAGAGTGTACTGGAATGGTAGTATTCTACAAAGCCTCACATCACAACTTCACAAGGACACTGACTGACATCACATGGTACCTAGTTGCTGCCACAGAAAGAAAAAGGAAAGAGAGAGGAGCACCATAAAGATTGACACTGTGATTGGCTACAAAAAAGGATACTGTTCCTCACTCTACTGTTTGCCTCCTCCTGGAAACAGCAAAAGATGGGGGCCCTGGAGATCTGATCTGATCTGATCTAAAACACCATGATGCAGCTTCTACATATCAGCAACTGCTTGTACTCAGCATGATCTGCTCTTGTACCTTCCAAGTCACAACCAGCTTGCGTTCTGGGAACTGTTGGAGGCCACGGCAGGAGGCTCGCCGCTGCCGCCGTCCACGAACTTCGCCAGCGAACGGTACTGCAGCTTCACGCTCTCCGCATTGTCCAAAGTCTTCACCACGTACCTGCTCAACACCGGTAAGTGTCGCGCTTGGTTTGAAAAGATGATTGGGTGAACGAATAAAAGCTACTACCATCCATTCAAGCACTGTGCTGTCACCACTGCCACGCGCCCCACGAACCGCTCTGGGGTCCTCTTGTTTCCCTGATGGAAGTTTGTTCTGCTCATCATCGCGAATAGGAAAAGACTGGAGAAAAACGAAAGCGCATATGCTCGGCAGAGTAAAGAGATAGAGATACCTACCTTGATTATCACTCGGTCGAAGACAGCGAAAGGATACTGGACACCTTTGCCTCTCGAAAGCTCGGCTGGATTCGGGTCATCGTTGCCACATTTGTCCTCATTTTACAGAGAGAACAGATTTAAGAACACCATGTAACACACGCACCTGTCCAAGTTCGGAAGTGGAGTAATATAAGCTGAAAAAAAAAGTGCATACCTGTTCAATGCGATCTCTTCTTCTTTTCAGTGTTTTTGCCGACTCTTCCTCGCATCTAAATGCCTGGACTGCAAGGCCAAGAGCTGAAAACATGGCAAGCAAAAAGGGAACCCTTAGAGATCTTTGTGAAAACAGGACAGGAAGGAAGCAAAGAAACCCGGTATATATGACATGCACCGATTTCTGTGAGATAGCTGAAAGTAAACCTCAAAATTGTGGCGAAATAGCCTGGCAGTTTTAAGTCCATACCCAGGTTTGGCCGAATGGAGTCCTCTGTAATTGGCTGACCACATTTACCACAAGCTTTCTGCATAGCAGGACAAAAACAGTTCTCTGTTACTTTCACATGCACTTGAAGCTTCACAAAATCCTTCTTTTAGTAGGGTTGCAAGATCACGTTGACCACCTTCAAGGATTGTCTCAAATTAATGTTCTACCTAGAAAATCAAAGCTTGCCTAATGTGGTTATCCATGCTGACACAGCAAATGGATAACTATGAAATACCTCTAGTTTCAGTTTGGACAACACAATCTATGGATGGAAAAAATGCAGTTGGAGAACTTTATTTATGATAACTAAGAAATACTTCTAGTTTTATTATATCGAGTGCACATCTGTATATCTTTTCACCGAAAAATAGTTGGGGAATGGGGAGGCCCTGACAGTAGAGTGCACTCCAATTATTCTAGAACAGTAAGACATGTGTAATGCTTTACCTTGAAAGCAAAGTTTGCCTAATGTGGTTACCCAAGCTGAGAGCAAATGGATAACCACGAAATACTTCTAGTTTCAGTTTGGACAACACAATACATAAACAGAAAAGATGCAGTTGGAGACTTTCATTCTATTGAATGCACATCCGCATATGTTTTCACCAAAAAATTGTTGGTGGATGAGGAGGCCCTGACAGTAGAGTGCACTCCAATTATTCTAGAACAGTAAGACATGTGTAATGCTTTACCTTGAAAGCAAAGTTTGCCTAATGTGGTTACCCAAGCTGAGAGCAAATGGATAACCACGAAATACTTCTAGTTTCAGTTTGGACAACACAATACATAAACGGAAAAGATGCAGTTGGAGACTTTCATTCTATTGAATGCACATCCGCATATGTTTTCACCAAAAAATTGTTGGTGGATGAGGAGGCCCTGACAGTAGAGTGCAGTCCTATTATTTCAAGAACAGTAAGAAATGTGTAGAAGGAAAACACTGTGCTTCAAAAGCACATCAAGTTACTATGATTAGTATTTCAAAAAGAAGGAGCTATGATTAAAGGCAATCCTAACACAAAAATGAAGAGATGTAGCAACAAGCAGGAGGATACAGGATATCTAACTGCAAACTACACTGTAACAAAATAAGGAAAAAGTTTGAACAACTATTACTGTATTACACGGTAAGGGCTATTGGACAAACCATTCTGTAGATATGCTGCATCCCACTACTTCCATAAGAATGGCCACATGAAAGAATCATTGCGTCGTCCATGAGAATACCTCTACAAATTCAGACACAGGAATATAAATGGATGAGATACTGGATTTCTTTCCCCCCCAGATATCATGTTCATTATTACCGCTACCGGACATGATATTTGGGTACGACAAATTCAGTGACATTTTGCATTTATATGAATTAGTGGGAAAGTGCCAGAAGCCTACAAAGCGGGTAGAGCCATAAAGGAATGCTTGAAAGCATGTACACTATCAATATTCGAAGCTTATATACAGTCAACAAAGGAGGTGAAATAGCTAACTAAATACTTACAAAAACAAAAACTAAATTCTCAAGAGAATAACAGTCATTGGCATAAGCTACTCACGTCAACGGGTCGGACAAGTGTGCTCTGAGCAGGTCCCAGTAGCTAGATGCAGGGCCTCCCTCTCTTCTCCCAATAACCCCATATCCATCCTCCACCCTCATCTCCCTGGGAACAGAACCAGGCTCTTCGTCCCCTCTAGATGAAGTGCGACCGTGCTGCTCGGTTCCACAGCTGTACAGCTGCCATTGCTGCCCCTCCTGGATTTGCCTCGTCCCATTCTCCCCATTCACCACAGGCCGCCCGATTCCTGCTGCGTGAACCAGCAAGCAACAGTGTCAGTGATCACCTTCATTCAGATAAATCAGATACACACACAAAAATCCTAAATGGAGATATTTTACTGCTCAGAGGGAGATCATATTCACATGAAACTAACTTAGCTTCAGATTTCTCAGAAATTCAGCTCACCTCGTACTACTAGAAGCTGCATAGTACTGTAATTTTTACAGGAGCTAACCCTTGGGTTGACTCACCTGGAGAGGCGGCGCGTCGCTGCTGCGAGCTGCGGGCCGACAGCTCGGCATCCTGATCCTCCCCATCCTCCTGCTCCACGTCATCGTCGTCGTCATCTTCGTCGAACTCATCCATGGAGGCGCCATCGGAGTCGCCGCCGAGAGGATGTTGATGCCGGAGGAACGGGCCGGCGGCGCGGGCCGCGCCGCCGGGTAAGGGCGAGAGCGGCCCTCTCGATGAGGAGGAGAGCGGGCGGTGGGCAGACCCCGGGCCCGGAGGAGACGCCATGGCGGCCGCGGAGCGCACGGCGGGGCGGGGGTGGGGGGAAGGTTTGCTGACCCGGACTGCAGTGCGCTGTGTGCTGGTAGAGTGGTAGCATCACCTGTGCTAGTTTTCAAATGCTGAAATAATTTCACACAGAATTTGTAAAAAGACGCTAGTGATTTGAAATAACTTGAGGTAGGACATCTTTGTATTGTACTATAAGGTTAAAAAATGCTTCAAATTTTTTTGAGAGTTTTTAACTGAATTATCGTTAACATTTGTCTGTCAAATTTTCGTAAGTGTTACATCAGGATTCAGGAGATCTTTTATAGGAGTATTTCTTAGTCCACTGGGATTGACAATTCATGGGCATTTGTTCGTTTATCCAACAAATATCAACTACTGCAAAATTTACATATTGTGAGTAACTTTCTTTTTAGGGCAGAAATTGTGAGCAACTTGGTCAACCTAGAAAATGCTAATTTTTGACGATTATATTGTTGGGATTTTTTTATGTTGACAAATTTTTAAGCAATTTCTAGGATTTACATGGTCAACCTAGAAATTACTAGATTTTTTGTCAACTTGGAAAATCCCATGGATATAATCATTAAAATGTTAGCTCAAGAGTCAGTGATCAGTAACCATCTCTAAGATCCATTGATCATCCCTATCAAGTCTGTTTGGATCACAGGAATGGCGAAGGGCTAAACATTGCAGTGAAAACAAGAGGGGATTGGATTGCTCAATGGCAGCATACAAAAGTTTATGGTAGAGCAGCCGCCAGCTATACACCATAGCTTGCACAAGTTGCATTTCATCCTTTTTCGTCTGTATCATCAAAACACAAAACAGGCAAACTAAACCCTAGGCTAAACAAGATCCCTCTTCTTGTATCATCATCCCCACCACTGTATCATCATTAACCTAGGCTAACACCTTTACAGCACCAAGGAAAAACGTCTCAGGGACATGATCGGCGGACGCGGATCATGCCTTCCCATTGCTGCCGCCCTTCTTCGAGGCGAACAGATGGCGGACGACCGAGAGCTTGCTTGTCGCGCGGGACACGATGGAGGAGACCGAGGAGCTCTTGCTGCTCAGCGACGACGCCGTGTCCTCCGACTCCGTCGTGTCCTCGTCTGGCTCCAAAGGGGGCGGTGGAGGGAGCGTCATGAGGAAGGCGTCCAGCATGCCGATGATCTGGCTGAAGCTGGGCCGCATCGCGGGGTCCTCGACCCAGCATGACTGCACGATGGACGCGAGCTCCTGGGGGGTGTCCTCGGGGAAAGCTGGGCGTACTTGCTGTCATTGTAGACAAGAGAAAATATGGGTAAGATTAGTGGATTCCAATAGAAACCAATGTCAAAAACAGTCATCAGAAAAGAAGTTTATGCTCAAACATTCTTTGCAAATAAACTATGACCAGTTCGTTTGTTGGTGCTAACATATGTTTCTTAAAAAATAACAGTGTAAAAATATAGAACTAATGTGTGGCCTTCTTCGCACAAATGCGTGGACATTTTGTCTCACAATTTTGCTATCATTCATTCTTGAGGTAGCCAAGGCTTCAAAACATACAGTACTTTTACTTTAGCAGTAGTAACAGTTGTCCAGTAAAGACTAAAGAGACATTACTAATGGCCTGCCAGTATGGACAAGATTTGCAAAGTGAAACAGGAGAGTCGCAACTCATTGAGAGTCGCAGGATTTTACAATTGCTAGACAACATTCTAGAAAGTGGTATCATTCCGTCACAAATGATAGTCTCATATACTTACTTTAAAAGCAGCAGCATATGCAGCTTGTAGATTCGACATGCCTTCGAATGGCATTTTATTGGTCAGCAACTCCCAGAGGACGATGCCAAAGCTGTACACATCCACTTTATTTGTGTAGTGCTTTTTTTCACCACGTTGAAGTGTGACAGTGCTGTATAACTGCAAAAGCATAAGACAACGAGTCAGGTTTTGGAATCACAGAGATCAGTGCTAGAGCACCTGATTTCTCTTTGTATAGAAGGTCCTGAAATCAGTGAACTCTAGAAACTACATCCAAGAAATTATCAAGTGGGCATACAAATAGAAGTACAATTTCAAGCATCAACTCTAGATTTTGTTCTGGCTTCAGTTCATAATTTATTAATGTTGACTAGCTAGTGCAGAAAAGAGTGATTTACAACCTCTGGGGCCATCCATCGGTATGTCCCGGTTTCAGCCGTCATCATTTCAGTCACAGTTTCTTCTCGTGCAAGTCCAAAATCAGTAAGCTTCAGCTTCTTACGGTTTGCAGTAAGCAACAAATTATCTGCACACACAAAACATTTATTAGAACACTGTAAAAGCATAAAGAGAGTGACAGAACAGCTTTGACAGAAAGGAACAAAACAACTACTGGAAGAACCTAGAAGGTAAAGCAAGTAAAACAGAAGGGTAAGGCTGAGAGGGCAAAAGAAACATATTGTGAAAGAAACATGAACGGGAATAAAGTGGATACCATGGATATGGAGATAGAAATATTCAAGAATCAGATGCAGAAACATCTTAATGAAAATGTTATATGATTAACCGGCCAAGATGCTTCTCTTTCAATGCACATGCTCTTACCTTTGACACAGAAATATATGCCTGATACAATTTCTTAGCTTTGAACTTTAAACTGTATATTGTGTACCCATGTTTTGGCATCTTCGAAAAAATCTTGGTAATATGCAACCCAGTATTGGTTAAACCAACAGAAATGCAACTTTACTTTGCACGATAAAGGAAAAAAAATGGAGATGCAACAGGAAAAGTAAAACAGTCCAAGCACACATACCAGGTTTCAGGTCTCTGTGTATAATTCCATTGGCATGTAAACATTCCATTGCACGAGCTATATTGAGTGCATAGCCTAATGCAGTATGGATATCAAGTTGGCTGGGCCGGATGCTGTTCAAGTAATTTTTCAGTGACATCCCTGGTAGCAGCTCACTTACAATTACCATCAATGGTTCCTTGCAGGCTCCAATGAACTGTAGAAGTGTGGAATTTTTTGTGAGAAGAAGGCCACAAGAAAATTAATGATTTAGGAGTAGTTAGCAATGGCTATGCTAAGATCAGATTAGGTACAGTAATTTGTCATTCAGGCAAGGATGTACCTTCACAAGATTATCATGTTTCACTTTACACATCATATTTACTTCTCGGATGAAACGATCTTCAAGTGTTACTTTTTCTTCGGGGGTACTGCCACTGTTGAGAACCTTTATGGCTACAATCTGATCACCATACCTATTTGAAAACAGACATATAACTAGTTAATTACTGATGCAAACCAGCAAGAGTAAGAGTATCCACATGGACAAAACAAAACTACAATATAGGATATAATTAAACAGCATAGGTTTCTCCTTGGGGGAACAAGAATGTCAGGCTGACAGCTCAACTTGTGAGAGCATCAACAATTAGCAGCAGAAGAAAATGGTTTTATTTGTTAATATACACCCACGTTGTACATTGAAACATAAATAAATTTGATAACCAACTCTGTGCAAGTATTAGAACAAGACTCAAACTTAAAATAAATTCAGAATCCTTGAGCATAGCAGGAATAGCAGATATCTACAACAGGCTGGCATAGCTAAATTAAGCACAAAATAAATCAGGTCATTGGAGTTATTACCGCCGTCGATTAAATGATAACCCTAAAGCGGCTTTCAAGCAAATTATGCAATTTTGCTGATTGCTGTGTAGGTATGTACACCTTGTACATTCAGGCACAGTTGGAGGTGAACAAATTAAAATCATACCAACTCTTACCCCCTACTTTGTTGATACATAACTCCTGGACTTTTTGCAATAACACCCATTAGTTTGGATTGGACAGCTGCTAGTACTAAAGCTGAGGAACATAAATTCAAATCTGGGGCAGTTGATGCAAGTACTGCCGACCTTCGGCTGAAACATGTATGAAACACTATGCACGGGTTATTGTCATAAAAGTTCGTCCACTTACTTCCCCTTGTAGACCTTGCCGTGGGCGCCCTCCCCAATCTTGGATCCGACGAACAGCATCTTGGGATCGACCAGCAGCTTCCTGTCAATCCAGGACCCCGGCGGCGACGTGGCGTCCGAGCACCGCGCGGGCTCCACCGAGTCGTCGGCCGCGACCTTGCTCGGCCGCGACCGCCCGAACCCCTCGCTGCCGCCGCCGCCGCCGCCGCTGCCTCCGTCCCTGCACCCGTCGCTGCCGCAGCTCATGGTGTCCGGCCGCACGCGATGCGACGCTGCCGCCGCGGAGGGGACGACCGTGTCCGGGTCGGCGAACTTGCAGCCGCAGGTCAGCCGATGCATTAACACAAGCACCCCGCGCGCGCGCCCCGACGACCGGGGCCCCGGCAGCAGCTCGCGCGGCCCACGCTCATGGAAAAATCAGCGAAGCCTTCAGCAGCCGCAACGCCCGAACCCGCGGCGGACAAGAGGCTGCTCCAGAGCACCAATCGCCTCGGAAGGCCCCCGCCCGCGCCCCGAGAAATCAGGGGGAAACCTTGGATAACCGGAGGAAATCAATGGCCGATTCGTGCCCGAGAACCGAGTGGAAAAGCGGCGATTTTGAGCTGAAAAGGGGGGAGGAATCCGCGGGGCTGCGGCGTGGACGGGCGCGCCGCGGGGAGCCGGCTAGGTGCGGAGAGGAGGCAGAAACCCTAGCCCTAGACGGACGCGGTCGGGGCGGAGGGGGTCGTTTCGCCGTGCAGCTGGGGGGTCGCCGTCGCGCCGGTAGCGGAGGGAGGTGCTGGGGGAAAGGAAGGGGAGGGGAAGGTATCGTCGGGGTGAGCAGAGCCGCAGTGGGCAGAAACTTTATAGGCGCGGGGTATAAAGCAGCGAGGAAGTTGGTGGGCGAAATGCCATGCGTCCCCCCGTGCGTGTACCACGGGATGCGCCCGCCCCCCATGGCCCCCAAAATATCTCTTCCCTCTCTCACAAGGCCTCCGCCATGGTCCTCCGAGGCTCATGCAGCCCCCACCGTTGATCAAAAGATCTTCTTTTCCCTGGGATTTGAGATCCAAATCTTCTGAGAATTGGTTTTGTCGTGTGATGTATCTGTCGAGTAATGGCGATGCATTTGTGTGTCGATTGAACGGAATTTGCCGTTTGAGGAATGTGATGTACTCCCTCCGTAAACTAATATAAGAGTGTTTAGAATACTAAATTAGTATATTAGTTTACGGATGGAGTATTCGTCAAGTAGCGGCAATGCATTTGTGTGTAGATTGGCTGAATATTTGCTTACGCAATATGTATCTGCCAAGTAACGGTGATGCATTTACACATAGATCGGTTGAAATTCGCCGCTCTGACGTGTGTGATATATTCGTGGAGTGGTGGTGATTTGTTTTATACATCGCTTATGTGATATGTATTAAATTCGTAACGCATTTATATGTAGATCAATCCAAATCCACCACTTGACGTCTGCGATATATTCTTCGAATGCTAATGTATTTTATAGATTTGCTTATGTGATGTATTTTGTCGAGTCTCGGCAATGCATTTACGTCTAGATTGATCAAAATTCACCACTTAACTTGTGTGATATATTCGTCGATTAATGGTGAATCTTGCATTGTGTGATATGTGTTTGCCCAGTAACGACGCTGCATTTATATGTAGATCGATCAAAATTCACCACTTGATGTATGTGCTATATTTTGTCGAGTAATGGCGGTGTGTGTATATCTTCGCTTATGTGACACATATCCATCGAGTAAGGGCAATGTATTTATATATAGATCGATGAGAAATCGCCACTGCCTAAGGATATTAGTATGTGTGTCATTAAGCTGTGCTAACGTTACGTGTGCTGTATCCTCTTGGGGTCTGGTGCTGACGGTGGCTTCTGGCATGTGGGCATGACGAGACAATTGTTATGGATATAAGAAGCGGTGTGTATTTTTCTGCAATGGTGATGACATCAGGTATGTGGGCACGACGAGACAAATCATCACCTCACTGCGCTCTCGCTTCTCACTTGGGCAATCCAGAAGCTCAGTAAGATCACTCGTAACTTCATCTGGTGTGGGGAAGACTTGGAAAACGCGTCTGGCGGACACTCTCTGGTCAACTGGAAGACTGTTTGCCGGCCTAATCCCATGGGGGGCCTGGGAATCACAGACCTCGAGAGATTTGGTCGGGCGCTCTGACTTCGCTGGCCTTGGCTTATGTGGACTGATCCTGACCGCCAATGGGTGGGCTCTGCGGTGCCCTGCGATGAGACGGATATGGCGCTCTTCAGGGCTTCTACCACCATCTCCTTGGGCAATGGGAGAAAATCCTTATTCTGGCACGATGACTGGACAGGACGGGGCCCTCTGTCCCGGGCCTTCCCGGAGCTGTACAAAATTGCCACCAGGAAGCGGAGAACTGTGATGAAGGAGCTCCAGGAGGAGAACTGGATCAGATCGGTGGCCCGTCTTTCATCGCCTACCCACCTGCAGGAGTTCATTGCCCTCGCATCAGCTATCACTCAGGTTGCGTTGAATCCGGACCAGGAGGACTCCATCACTTGGCGGTGGACCCCCAATGGCATATACTCTGCTGCTTCGGCCTACGCGGCCCAGTTCTCTGGATCCTATCCCAGGTTCTCCCCAGCCAAGATTTGGGAGGCACACGCTGAGCCAAAATGCAAGTTCTTCGCCTGGCTTGTGCTCCACCGGAAAATCCTCACGGCCGACATGCTAGCCGTTCGTGGCTGGCCGCACGACCCTCGCTGTCCCCTTTGCCTTGGGGCACCGGAGACGGCCACTCATCTCTGCAAGGACTGCCCGTTTGCCGCCGCAGTTTGGTCTCACGTCCAGGTGTGGACGGGAGAGGACTCTGGGGCCACGCCCACGTTGCCCCCTTCGATGGGGATTTCAGACTGGTGGGATTCGCTCACCACCAATTTGCCCAAGGACGACAGAAGAAGGCGGAGCGGCCGCTTCCTTTGCACTATCTGGAACATCTGGAAGGAGCGAAACCGACGCATCTTCAATGAAACTCGCCTCACGCACCTAGAGGTAGCAGCTATTGCCTTCGACGACATCAAGCAAAGGACTTTGGCCTTTGGCCGGGCACAGGTGGCAGCCGGTATTGGTTGATTAGTGCCAGCCTGTGGGCTTTTCTAGGGGTTTTTGTCCGGTTTCTCTCCAAAAAACCGGAACACTCTTGTACATAAACCTTATTCTCCTTCTTATATGAAAAGGCAGTGCTCCTGCCGGTTCCTAAAAAAAAAAGGTATGTCGGGTTTGTCAAGGGCCCGATAGTCGGCTATTACATGTGTACTAGGGGCTCTCGCCTCTTTCGGTGTCGCATGACATGTAGCGGCTGCAGCGTGGTTGACCGGGTGGAGATGATGATCGGTGGTGGGCGTTCGACATGTTTGAAAGACGCCTTGTATACTTCTCTACTCTCCGGCAAAGCTCGCAGTAGAGAATCATAGGTGTAGGGGGCGTGTGGCCGTCTGTTTAGGTCCTCTTTCGATTGCAAAATTTTGTAGGATTCCGATCCTTAAGAAAAAAAAAATCTAAGGATTGTGTTTGGATCAAAGGAATGGCGTCACGCAAATTCATATGGATAGGAATTTGAACATCCACTCCAACCTCCCTTTCTAGAGTCAATAGGGTAGGATTGAGGCACTTCTCCTGTGTTTCATCGAAATGACCGTTCCTGCAGTTTTCATGTGTCTCGTAATCTCCTGTTCTGCAACATCAACCCTGCTCGGGTCCTGTGTGTTTTCTATTCTTCTGTTTCACAACCCCGGGATCAAAGAGGCATGTTGTGACGGCTTAGTATCTTGGAGGCGCTCATAGAGATAGGGGTGCATGTATGCGTTTATATGGTTGAGTGTTGTGTGTTTGTGATTGTATTGTTAAAAAAAAGATGCTGCAAAGGGTTTTATAGGGGTGAGTGTGTGCGAGCATTTTTGTGTTTTTTTTTTCTATTCTTGTTTTTTTTATTACCATCCAGAATCCAAAGAGGCCTTTGGACGTTGCGGCGAGGGGGTTTATCGGGCGGTCGTCTCCGGTGGTGGAGTGAAGGTGAAGTGTTGAGTAGGAGCTGGCGGGGGACACTTCACACTTGGACGGTGGACGATTGGCCAAATCGTCTCAAAGTTTTATTTTATTTCCCTGCTATATTATCTACGGGGAGGGGCGAGTGGGCGCATTTGACTGGACTGGATTGGGTGGTGGAGGGGAAGGCCCGGGGTGGGCCCAGGACGTGGGGGCCGCGACTCGATCCATTTCGTTTCAGCCTCGTGCTCCCCTGTGCGCCGGGCCCCGCGTCTCGCCTTCACCAGCCCTTTCCTATCTATCTCTCTATCTCTCTCTCTTGCCCTCAAAAAAAAAATCTATCTCTCTCTCTTTCTCAAAAAAAAAAAATTCTATCTCTCTCTCTCTCTCCTCTCCTGTGGCAGTTGGCGGACAAACGAGCGAAAGAATATGCAGCGGCAGCGGCAGCGCGCTCACGCGGCATCTATCCACTACACGGCATCGATCGCCTTCTTTATTCTCCCCCGCCACCGGCCCGGCGCGTGCGCGTCGTGTCGCTCGCCCCCCGCGTCGCACGGCTCCAGCCCGGACTCAGCTCGAAGCGCTCTCTCCTTCCGCCGCCGCCGTTGTGCGCTCCGGCGCGGCCAGTCCGTGCGAGCGCGCGACGTAGCCACGGAGGCCGCCGCATTGGCACCACGCATTCTGGCGCCAGCGTACCGTTCCGCTCCCCTGGGGCCGGTGGTATGCTTCCTTCTCCATCGCCATCACCGGCCACACCGGCTACCACGGTCTGTACTGAGCCACTGATGAGGTCCCGGAGGAAAAACTCGCCGTGCCGATCGATGCGGCACAGACAGATTCGACCATATCTTCTTCGCCGCCGACGCAGCCGCCGTCCGGGAGGCATTGTAAAGATGTACGCGAGCGAGCAGCTGATGGCGTCGGTCGTCGCGCGCCGAGGTCGCCGGGAGAAGAAGAAAAAAGGGAGCGTGCGGTGCGTGCCTCGCACGGCCAGCAGGGGGCGTCAATTTTCGCGCCGGAGGGAGACGTGAGATGTTGACCTCTCGGCCGTTCTCTTCTCGTGTAAGGTCACGTCGCCGGTGGTTAACTAGCCAACCACCCCGCTCGCTTCTGCCAAGGCTCTACGGCGTCCCGGCGTTCGGATTCAAGGGAAAATTCTTTTTCTAGAAACAAGGGAGTAGGATATAACATGGAGTCTTGTGTTGACAAAGTCAACCCGCGCCTCATTATCGAGGGGTACATCCATTCCCACTTGAAGGGTGAAAATGTAAACCTGCCAAAGGTTTGCTACGGATGGGAGCCTACCAATTCTTGGTTCTCGGCCGGATACCCTTCTTATACTCCCTCTACCGAAATACATGTCACTGGTTCAGCTACTCCATCGACATGTATTTCGGTATGGAGGGAGTAATATGCTTGCATCGATTTATCATTGTATGAGCAGCGGAAATTCAATGAAATTTCTACATAATAACTTGTTGCGCATGAGTTTCGGAGCAATTTTACCATGAGCGTGTATCACATGAAATAATTTCCATGTATGTGCCGCTCGTTCTATTTCTTTTTTCAATCAATTGAGCAGAACCCCCATTTCGTCTGAGAATCATCATGCCCACAATTCTATTTAATCCTATCATTAGATAACCCAAATGAATATACACATGTTGACAAGCTAATGGAGGGGCATGCACTGGAAGCGTCCTCGAAACTTCTAGGAGGTGTAAACTTGACAAATATCAAATGAGGCAGCGAACTAACGGTCCAACCGGTAAAAACCTAAACTGGTAGGGTCTCCGATTCGATCACCGTCGGTTTTTCAAAATTATGATCGGATGCCGAGTCTACAACCTCATATAAGGTGAAAAGTTTGCTCTTATAGAAATTAGTTTTAAGATTGAAAAGCGCATAAAAGCAGCTTGAGGTTTCTTGCTTTATCCAAATCATGGTATATTTCTGGCAAAACGGAGGAGAGTGCACTTGAAGCGTCCACGAAACGTATAGAGGGTGCAAACTTGGAAAAAGATAAAAAAAAATCAATAGGAAATCACAATTTCGAAACAAAATCTAAAAAATAAGTTCCTGCGGAAAGTGGTGAATGGTGACCACACTTCTCTCTTCAGTGTCTTGCGAAGCATCCACGGTGTGGTATTACCTTTTTCCTACTTACCATGTTTTACATGAATTTTTCTCTTTCTTGAGAAACTCTTGTTCCTACAGGCAACTTCGATTATCAGTATTCTCAAAACGCATGAATGAAAAAAATGCAGAACTAGAGTGTTATGTCATCTTGAATCCCACATGAATAAAAAAGTACATGAGTTTGGATGAAGGAGTGATTGATAGCACATAAAAAACAAAAGAATTCTAGAAAGAGGTTTGAGTGGATGGAAATTTTCCTTCAAGTAGAGTGCAATTAATCCTATGGAAAAATATCTAAGAATTCCAATCATGTGAATCAAACTACCCACATTGATTCTAAGGTCCAAAATCTTCAAAAACCGTGTGAAATTCCTTTGAATCAAAGGAACCCTAAATATTTTTCTGAGGATTTTTTCCTTTTCTAGAAACTTCTATTCCTTTTTTTCAATAGGGCGTAATCCCCCTTTTGTCCGAGAATTAACATGCCCACAATCCTATTTAATCCCATCATTAGATAAACCGAATGAATAAAGATATGTTGTCAGGCTAATGGACGTGCATGCACTTGAAGCGTCCTCGAAATGTTTTGGAGGTATAAACTTGAGAAAGATCGAATGAAATAGTGAACTAACAGTCCCACCGGTGAAAATCTGAACCGACAGGGCCACCGATTTGATCGTCGGTCTGTTTTTCAAAATTATGCTCGAATGCTAAGTCTACAACCTAATAGAAGGTAAAAAGTTCGCTCTTATAGAAATTAATTTTAAGATAAAAAAGCGCATAAAAGCAGCTTCAGGCTTCTTGCTTTATCCAAGTCAAGGCCTGTTTCTGGCAAACGAAGGAACGTGCACTGAAGCATCCGTGAAACATTTAGGGCGCGCAAACTTGGAAAGATAAAAAACCCATCAAAAGGAAATCACAATTTCAAAAAATATCTGAAAAATAAGTTCATATAGAAAGTGGCGAATGGTGCACATAGCTTCTCCATTCAGGGTCTTGTCATATTCTTGTGAAGCATCCACGGTGTGGTATTATCCTTTCCCTACTTCTCCATTTTTTTTACAGAAATCCTTTTCTTTCTTGAGAAACTCTTGCTCCTACAGGCCTCTTTGGTTCATATTATTCTCAAAACGCATGAATAGAAAAAAAGGCAGAATTAGCGGAAATTCAATTTGGCTCCCGGGAGCACATTCTCCCTGGCCCAAAAATATTTTTTCAAATGTCAACAAAATCAAGACAACAAATTTATGTGATCTTAGTCACATACAAATGCTACCTGCAAATTCTGAGGCAAAAACGTTAAGCATTTTGGCTTGTAAAAAAACAAATTAAAGAACAAATGTCACCCCAATTTCGTTTTTTCACCGACGAAACACTCTGCTCCATTTCGCATGAAAATTTTCAAGCATGCTTGCGAAACTAACATGAACATCTACAAAAAAAATCCAGGATTTTTGATTTTTTTTACATTTTTTTAATTGACTTTCATCTGAGAGCATATGCTCCCAAGAGCCAAAACGCCCCTCCCCCGAATTAGAGTGTTATGTCATCTTGAATCCCACATGAATAAAAAAGTACATGAATTTGGATGAAGGAGTGTTTGATAGCACATAAAAAACAAAAGAATTATACAAAGAGGTTTGAGTGGATGGAAATTTTTCCTTCAAATAGAGTGCAATTTTTCCTTTTTTATGAAAATTCTTTCAATCTCTTCATCTTCAATCATGGTAGTACAATAAACACTAGAAATAATAAAAGTTACATCCAGATCTGTAGACCACCTAACGACGACTACAAGCACTGAAGCGAGCCGAAGGCGCGCCGCCGTCATCGCCATCCCTCGCCGGAGCCGGGTAAAACGTGTTGTAGTAGACAGTTGGGAAGTTGTCATGCTAAGGCCCCATAGGACCAGTGCACCAGAACAACAACCGCCGCCGTTGAAGAATAGCGTAGATCGGAAGGATCCAACCTGAAGACACATGACCATAGACAAACTACGACAAGATCCGAGCAAATCCACCAAAAACAGTTTCGCCGGAGACACACCTCCAGACGCCCACCTATGATGCTAGACGCACCACCGGACGGGGACTAGGCGGGGAGAACCTTATTCCACCAGTCCATCTTCAGGGAGTCGCCGCCGTTTCGTCTTCCTGAACAGGATACATGTAACACCCCCAGTGGTTAGCTACAGTAATCCCCTTTTGATAATGCCATGTCATCATGATCAACAGTGCTTAAACATCATTTGGATCATGTCCCTTTTCAATTCAAATTCAAATGGGAATTCAAACTAAAAGTGAAAATAAAAGTTGTTCAAATTTGAAAACTAAAATGTCCATAATTTTGTAAATAATCCAGAGACAATTCTGAAATTATAATCAACATATACTAAATTAATTATGTGCCTCTAACAGCAACAAAACAGAAATAATTAACCCATATTCATTTAATTAAAATCCAAATGAAATTATTCTGGCTCCAAACCATTTTCTGGCAGTGGTAAATAATTCACTGAAATTATTGACCTAAGTCACACAACTTACAAAAGTCCATTAGTGGCCTAACAATTAGCAAAACAGAAAGAGTAAAAGAAAACAGAAAAAATACAAAGGGAAAATAAATAAAAGAAAGAAAACCCCCCTGGCCTACTGGGCCGACTGGCCTAACCAGGCCAGCCCACCCCACCGGCCTACTTACCCCCCCCACCCCACTATCGAAACCCTAGCATACACCCACAAACCCCCCCCCCCGGTTCCCCCCCGGCCCACCTCTCCCTCCCCCGATCCAAACTGGATCGGGATCGGGAGCTCCAGCCGCCGCCGCCCTTCGACGCCCCGGCGCGCACCCGTTATCCGGCCGCCGCTCCGACGCCGCCGAACGCTTCCTCGCCTCCTCCCCGCGCCGCATCACCACGCCTCGCCGCCCCCTCTCCCCTGCTCTGCTGGTGAGCCCGCACGCCCGCCGCATCGCCCCTGTCCCCTGCCCGCGGTCACCGCCGCGCCGGGCCGCGCTCGCCGTGCCCCGGCCGCGTGCTGGCCGTGCCCCGCGCGCCCACAGCCGCACCACGCGGCCCCGCACTGCGCGCTCGTCTGCGCCTCCCCTAGCACCCGCCGCTGCCCTGCCCCGGTCCCCCTTGCCGCTGCTCGCACGCCCCCGTCCACCACCGCCTGAAGCCGTCCCCGCCCCTGGCCGTGACCCGCCAGGCCTCCCGCGACCGGCGCTGGCGCCCACTGCCGTGGCCGGCGCCCTCCCCTGGTGGCCTGGGCGTGCGCCCGTTAAGCGCCCAGCCCCGCTATGGTCCTCTGGGCCACTTACAAGTGGGGCCCAGCCCCTGAAACATTTAAAATATATATATATATATTAAATTAAAAGTAAATTAATTAATTAATTAATTAATTAACCTAATTAATTCTGTTAGTTAACTAATTAAGATTAATTGACCTAATTAGCTAATTAACCTAAGTAATCAGTTAATTAGGTTAATGAGACAATGACAGTGGGACCCACCCGTCAGTTTGACTAGGTCAACTGCACTGTTGACTGTTGACGTGATGTCATGCTGACGTCATCAATTACTATTCTGGATATTGTTGATTTAAAATAATTAAATAAATTCTGACAATGTTTAAATCTGTAGAAAATCATATATAATAAACCGTAGCTCAGATCGAAATACTTTGTACATGAAAGTTGCTCAGAACGACGAGACGAATCCAAATACGTGGACCGTTCGTCCGCCACACGTCCCTAGCATAGCGAACATGGAACCGTCCCCCTCCGTTTCATCTGTCCGAAAATGCCAAACACCGGGGATACTTTTCCGGATGTTTTCCCCCTTCGCCGGTATCACCTATCCCTGCGATAGGTCACCCCTAGCACCACGTATTGTCATGATTATGTTTTGTGATGCTTTGTTAGCTCCGTATTTACTGTTTCTTCCCTCTTTTCTCTCCGGTAGACTACGAGACCGACGCCACTGCTGCCCCGATCGACTACACTGTTGGCGACCCCTTCTTCTTGCCAGAGCAACCAGGCAAGCCCCCCCCCTTGAGCATACCGATATCGCCCATTCCATTTTCTCATGCTTGCATTAGAATTGCTGCTGCTACTGTTTAACCTATTATGATGCATAGCCTGTTTATTGTAACCTGCTATTGAAACCTTACCTGCTTATCCTAAACTGCTTAGTATAGGCTGGGTAGAGACCTATCAGTGACCCCACTTGTCCCGATTGCCCCGCTGGATTATCAGAAGACCCGATCAACGGGATTGAAGACCAGGCCCCGGCACCGCACATCACCCCCTTGGTTGTACGACACTGCATCGTTACCATCGAGTGCCGAGGGTGATACCTCGTATCGCACTCCTGATGTTAACTCTATAGAGTAGCTATTTGGTCGTGGTCATCGAGGGTGATTTCTTCTTCTCCACTTCCGATACGACCCTGTCGTGCAACACATCAAGTGTGAACCCATCGAGGGTGATTCCTCCGAGTTCACCTTGATGGATACATCAAGTAGGAATCCAACGAGGGTGATACCTCGGATTCCCCTGATGTTATGGACACACGGATACTTGGACTTTACACTGTTACTTGGAAAGGCGGGTCGACCTTGAGGGGTACCCGCGTGAGCCTAAGTGGCGAGTGTTGTGGAGACGGGTTGACCTGGAGGTTGCCCGAGATATGAATACGAGGCGCGGCCGGGCATTCTTGGCCCTTGCCGCAAGTCCTCGAGACGGGGCGACGGGGTCACATCGATCGTGAGTCTCTGTTCGTTACCGCAAGCCCCTAGTCCGCCAACGATTTGGATATTTGATCCGAGCAGGCCTCTGGCCTGATAGCATTAACCATCACGTGGGAAGAGTTATGGGCACTCTGCATCGTATGCCTCAGCCGAAAAGCTTTGTCAGACGTCTAGTTTAGCCTCATGGCCGGGCCGGGCCAGTGCCATCCAGGACTGAGGTGGTGCTCGTCCCGACCCTGCACACACCGACCCGGAGTGCACAGGGCGATGGCCCAAGACCCCTGAGCGCTTAGGATATAGACCGACGGGGACCTCTCTGCTGAGCTATAGGTAGGGTTGAGGTGTATCGTTTGACCGAGGCCGGGCATGACCCGGAAAAGTGTGTCCGGCCGGAGTGAAGCGAGCGTGGTGGGTAAGTTGGTGCACCCCTGCAGGGAAGAACACATCTATCGATAGCCGGTCCTACGGTAAAGGGCACTCGGAATTGTATCCCGATCGATACAACTAGAACTTGAGATGAGACCTGGATATATGGCTCTGGGATTGCTTCTCGCAGGGAGTCGAGAAGGGATCTCAGGACGAGGTTGATGACTGTAAGGCTCTGGGATTGCTTTCTCGCAGGGAGTCGAGAAAGGATCTCTGGGTGAGGATGAGACTTAACGATACTACTACTTTATACTGTGCTAATCTACTCTCTTCTATTGCTGCAAGACCGTTGAAGATGCTAGTCTTCGATAGGACTAGGCTATCCTCTCTATTCTGGCATTTCTGCAGCCCAGTCCATATATACAGCCTTCCTTTGATAATGTTGCATATGTAGTATAGATCCTTGCTTGCTGAGTACTTTGGAGTACTCACGGTTGCTTTGCTTTCTTTTTCTCCCCATATCAGTTTGTCGTGACCAGATGACGGAGCCCCTGAGACAGCCGCCCCGCCGACGATCGCTGCTACTACCCCGGGGGTGGATACTTCTACGAGTTGGCCGACGACCAGGAGTAGGATTCGGAGAGTCCCAGGCAGGAGGCCTGCGCCTTTCGATCGTAGTGTTTTCTTTTGCCTCGCCTTTTAAGGGCCTATCTGTGTTTTCTTTTATATCTGTACTCAGATATCTGATGCTTCCGCTGACGCTTGTATGCGAACTTATGTATTCGAGCCCTCAAGGCCCCTGGCTTGTAATGTAAAGCTTGTATGACTTTATTTATGTTTTAGAGTTGTGTTGTGATATCTTCCCGTGAGTCCTTAGGCTTGATCGTGTGCATTTGCATGTATGATTAGTGCACGATTGAGCCGGGGGCGTCACAATACAAACCCTAACAAAACTCGAAGGAACATCTAAAGATGAAGCCCTCCCGCCGGCTAAGGCCGGGATCCATTGCGCTGCCATGGCCCTAAGGCCACCGGAGACACGGCGGACCAGCGGCGAAGCCAGCGGAAGGCAGAGAAACCTAGCCTAAAATATATCTAAGGATTCCAATCATGTGAATCAAACTACCCACGTACTTTAGATGCTAAGGATCCAAATTCTTAAAAAAATCCTGTGAAATTCCTTTGAATCCAAGGAACCCTAAATATGTTTGTGAGGGCATTTTTCCTTTTTCTAGAAACTTCTGCTCCTACATGTGTACCACGTGGAAATTATTATGCCATCCCGAATTCTCGGCCCCATGCTTCAATTGTCGTCTAATTAGAACGTCACTTGCGTTGCCATGAAAAGTCAAAGGAGTAGTTAAATTAGTGTTTGCAATGGGTGAAGGTCTAAGCTAGCTTTACCTAACGCTTGCACAGCGACCACCGAATCGATCCACACCCCTACAAACCATAAACAAGCTATAATGGCCTGTTCACGTGGATTGCCTTTAAAAGTCCAATGTGGCGTGTTTTAGCTAAAGTACGTCCAAATTATTGATGAAATCCAGCCACCGGCCAGTGGGAATTTAGTTGGTTACAAGGATCCTTTTTGGGATGCACCGTGGTACTAGTATTTCTGATGAATGGCCACATGTATGCACACGTGATGCTAGGTAAGGTTGGTAGGTAAACTCTCCTAATATCGTAAATGCATAGGAGCTCTCGGGTGCTACGCCCCCCTATATTCAAAAAATAATTTAGTAATTTAAAAAAAGTCAAAAAATATCGGAACTTTTTATGGAATCAAACATGACCAAGTATTGCACTCGTATAAAAAGATTAAATAGGAAATGACTTTTATTGTATCCGGGGTCAAAGATTTTCCCAAAAAATGCTAGATACAAGTACTATTCATGCTATATTGTCGTCATAAATTTGTTTTTTTTTCCCTGAAGTCAACGAGAATTATTCCTTGGCCAAACTTTTTATATGAGTACAATACCTAGTCGTATTTGGTTCAAAAATATATCCAGGGTTTTCTTGACTTTTTTTTGAATTATTAAATTATTTTTTAATATAGGGGGGTGGAGCACCCGAGTGCTCCTAATCCGCTTCCCTCCTAATATGTCCTAATTATAGCTTATTAGGACGTAAATATATAGATCAAAGCTTGAAATGGGGGGCAGAAAAATCACATCAGCTAGCACATCTATCAGCCACAGAAGTGCTGTGACTTGTGAGTGAGTGACCAAGATGGATCAAGAACCGTGAAGCAATGCATATGGGACCGTGCATGATCTCATCACACCCAATAATTGTGCCACAAAAATGTGCGATGGAAATTGTGGAGAACTAGCAGCTAGCTCCTGTTTCTAACCCTCCCCTCAAATGAAAAAAAGTAAAATGAAGTAGCTCATTTTGCTTTATCGTTTTGTTTTCTTCTCCTACTTCGTTTTTAGGTGTGTTTTTTTTCTGTTCGTCTAGGGTTTGTGTCTTGTTTAGAAAGACGAGGCGGCGGCGGCTCCCTGAAGCTGGAATAAGATCCTCCCCGCCTAGCCCCGTTCTGGCGGTGCGTCTAGCATCATCAGAGGGCGTGTGGAGATTTGTCTCCAACGGATCTTGCGGGATCCGGTCTTTGTTCGTATGTGTTTGTGTGTTTTCAGGTCTGATCCTTCCGGTCTACGCCTCTCTTCATCGGTGACGGCTGCTGTTCTGGCGGGTTGGTCCTATTGGGTCTTAACACGATGACTTCTCAACTGTCTACTGCAACAAGTCTTGCTCAGCTCCGGTGATCGAGGGCGATGACGGCGGCGCGCCTTCGGCTCGCACTATTGCTTGTAGTCGTTGCTAGGTGGCCTAGAACCTGGATATAATTTTTACTTCTGGTGTTCTTTGTACTGCCTAGATAGTTGATGAATAGATCGGAAGTTTTTCTCGCGAAAAAAGAAAATATGGTGGAGCTAGCTTACTTTTCCTCTCGCTCTTTCCACGAGCGAATCCCACACTAGGGTTTTCCCGCCTTCCGCCGGCGCCGCTGCCGATCTACCTCGTCTTATGTGGCTTTAGGGCCATGGAAGCGCGGTGGCAGAACCCTTGCTTCGTTTTAGTTTTTTTTCCTGCTCAGAAAGACGAGGCGGCGGCTTCCTGAAGATGAAATAAGGTTCTCCTCGCCTAGCCTCCGTCCCGGCGGTACATCTAGCATCGTCGGAAGGCGTGTGAAGGTGTGTCTCTGTCGGATCTCACGGGATTCAGTCGGTGTTTATCTTTGGTGGATCTACTTGGATTCGGTATTCGTTCGTCTGCGTTCGAGTGTCTACAGGTTGGATCATTTTGATTTACGCTTCTTTCATCGGCGCGTGCTGGTTCTTTGGGGCCTTAGCACGGCTACTTTTCGATTGTCTATTTATTATAACTTATTTTAAAAGTATAAATGGACCAAAACTTAAAAAATGGTGACAGAAAAAAATCACATCAGCTAGCACATCTATCAGCCACGAAAGTGTTCTGACTTGTGAGTGAGTGACCCAAGATGGATCAAGAACAGTGAAGCAATGGATATGGGACCGAGCATGATCGCATCACTCCCAATAATTGTGCTCCTCCTCCTGTCCCTAAAAAAAAGTTAGCTCGTTATGTTTTGCTTTTAAATTTTGTTCTTTAGGAACAAAACAACACGGTGGCGATTGCACTAGCTTTCATCATTCACGAAAGAAAGGAGGAGCAATAGCTAGAAGGTCCATTGAATCAGACAAGCCCCCCTGCCAAATGAATATGTGGAGGTCGCTTTTGATTGCTCGTTCGATTCGGACCCCCATCGTTGGTCTTGTCACCTTGTGTCTTTAGCTTTCTGTCGTGCTCCTCTTGTCACAATTTTAACATATTCACCACTTTCTAACCATGTCATTAATTTTGTATCAAAACTTATGTCTCGTTCTTCTTATGTTAGAGCTCGTTTGGAACCTGTGAGCTAGGGGCGCGTTTGGTTACCTGCACCCTTTTTTGCCACTTTGCATACTTGTCCTAGTTGGGCCTGACTGAGCATATACAGGCTAAAAATCAACATCTGCATGTTGATTGGTTGCTTGCATCCCCTCTAGCCTGAATGTGCTAAAACGAAAGGCCTATTGTTTGATTGCGGACTTGTTTGAGGGGAAACATAGGTCCGGTTGTTTGGTTACATCCAGGACAGTTGTGTAGTAACCTCCTACTCGATGTGGTGAGGTTACCAAAGGCACACATAAACTAGTAAGAACTAAACTAGTATCAACAGAACAATCTTAGGCACAAACATAAGTCTTAACCACGCAGAATAAGTTTTAAACCAACACAGTACGGTAAGTTCTAAACGAAACCGAAGTCTTAAAGCAAGAAAAACCAAGGATTGGACCACAGGAGCTCAGGCGGTCGCGGCGAAGGCATTGCCGTGCTCCTTGCACTTGGTGACCACCTCCACGCCCTCGTCGTTGAAGACGATCACCTTCATGGTGTCGGGGGACAGTAGCTTGAACGTCAGCATGTACCCGATCATGATCTAGTGAACGGCGGCGAAAGTGGCCCAACCCTGATCAAGGATGAAACTGCCGTCGATCACCCTCACCGTCACCCTCCATGCGCAACCGGTGTTTGTCTTCAGCTTGAACTCTGTAGGGATGGCCGGGAAGTGCTTTGTGAAGTCCAGAGGCAATGGCAGACTCTCCAACTTAGGAGCAAGGATAACCTTGCAGAAGTGGTTTGGTCCTGACTCCTGATGGAAATGGCTATAGTTCCTCCGCTTGGGGCTTGGGTGATCCAACACTTGCACTTCGTCCAATGGAGGCACAACCTCCTTGCCCTTCTCCAATGGTGGCATCACCTCCTTGCCTTTGTCCATCTGCATTATGAACAGTACGCATATCAATGGTCAGCATTCATTCATATCGGGCTAACGCTCCTATATTAACCCACCCCACTAACCCAGCACCGCACTCAAACCCCCTCTGTTTCACCACCCCTCCCTCGCCATGAACTCCAACTCCAACCCCAACCCTTTCCCCTGGGGCATTGGATGGAGGGCCTTCTTCCTTGGGTGCTCGCTCGGTGACCGCAAGAAATTCGAGCACACCATGGAAGTGTGCTCGAACTTCAGCAACATCGATGACATGCACAAGGAGGCCGATGCTGTGATGAAGAAGGCTATGCCGGACGAGCTGAAGACACTGGTTCCGGACCCAGCCAAGGGCGCCATGTCAGTGGACATCCCGCGCTAGGCCATGAATCAGGCAAACTCCGGCGACGCTCGACAGCGGGCAAGATGGGCCAAGTACAGTCAGTACAAGGCGTCTCAAGACCGGCGTGCCGCGGCGTACTAGAGTAGTACGTTCGGGTCGCCGGAGTCCGACAACGACAAGGTGCAGATGGTGGCCAGGGCGTCGGCGGCAGGCGACCGTGCAAGACCCATTGTTCTTGAGGAAGACGATGAGGACGAAGCCGATGAGGAAGAAAAGAAGATGACTACGCCCTACGCTATACGCCCCCTACGCACCACTACGCCTTACGCTCCCCCCCCCCGCCGCCCCCACCCTCACGCCCCCCCCCCCCCCCCTCGCCGCTCGACGCGACTCCAGGGTCGCCGCGGCTAGACAATCCAATCCCCGCCCCCGATGTAATCGAAAAATAACCTATGAGCCGTAGATGTAGAATCGATTGATGTCAATCCTTCCCCCCCGATGTGTTCAATCCCCCCTAACTCTTCAATGGCGCGCTCTAATCGAATCTAGCCCGAGTCGAAAGCAGTGAATGTACAGAGAGGACGAGGTCTTACCGCCATGGCCGATGCGCTCCGGTGGTTGCCGCCGCCGTCTTCGATAGATTCGCAGTAGAGCTCAGGTGGTCGCCACCATCGCCGCCGCCGGTGTGAGTGGGGAAGAGGGGAGAGAGCGATGAGGAGGGGGAGGTGAGGGTAATTTATGACGACGCGTCTGGAAACAACGCGACGTCTCGGGACCGCACCCACGCGTGCAACCGCCCATGCCCACGTGCCTAGGGTTGCATCACTCGGGCCTGGCTGAGGAAAAACGGCCGATTTGAGCGTTCCCAGGGATGCAGGCCCAGGGGTGCTTTAATCTTCGTGCTATACAGGCCCAATAGTGAATGCGGGTAACCAAACGAGCATTTTTCTTCCCGCGCGGGTCTGGCTGAGGTATATGCAGCCTACCAAACGCGTTCTAGATGTTTCAGTTCCCTACATGGCTGGAGGAATTTTTCATGCTCCACAAAGAGCCTTACTCTCGATGGCTTTTCATGGGTCTCAATGGTAGGTCATCCAGTATGTATGCATGTATGTCGTGTACATATGGTGGAAGCTTGTGGGTTAAAGAAAGAAGCTGCGGTGTGGTAGCAGGTCGCTGTCCTTCACCCGTTCACCGGCGTATCTTTCACAGGGCGTACGCAGAGATCATGTGTGTCACGCACGCACCTCACCTGTACTTTTCATTGCTTCCCAGTGTTGCCACTCTGTGAGGAGAGGTGGGAGTGCGGCGTCAACAACGACTTGTTGCGCCTTGCGCCCGTCACGCCGTCTGTGTCTCGCACTATTGCTATTGGTATTGGGGCTCTTCTTTTTATCTCCTAGCTGAGAGCGAGCTGTTGCCTTGGTTAAGCACTTGAGCTCACTGGCGTCTAGTCTAGAGGGGCAGTGCATCGCCACTTGGGTTGATGTGTGGAGCATCATGATGGGTTGTGGCGCCACTTGTAATCCGCCGTCTCAATCATTTTGCACGCTTTTTGTCCCGGCTTTCGAGTCCTTTGAGTAAATTAATACTATATCTCATGCCAATTGTTGAGGAAACAAATACAACAAACAAGATGCCGACAGTCTTGGTCTTCGACTAGAACACGATTTTGCCCGTAGGAAGACGCAGAGCCCAACAATCACCGTTGTTGCGCTGAGCAGGCTGTTAGACGGAAGAAGAACAGTTTAATTCATTTTTCTCTCCCTGGAGAGGTATCCTTTTACAAGAATCAGATGGCACTAGGAGAAGAAGTGGAAGGGATGGACCTTCCCGCTGTAATTCATCTCCCTATGAAGATGGAGTCCATAACTATTCAATGTTATTATCAAGGTTGGAAAGATAGCCACCGCGGCGACTATATCTCGCTCCACACAAGAAGGAAGGATCTCTCGCGTTAAGTGACTACAGTAACACCTCCCAGGGAATCGATCCCAATTCGACTGGGTAGTGCGAGGTGCTGCTACCATCGTCCAGAGGTTGGGCCCGTGGTAACAGAGGAGACGCGGCCTACTTGAGGGAAAAGACCCGTTTTTTCCTCCCTTTTTTCTTCTTTTTTCGTATCTTTTGTTTTTTGTCTGGTTTTCTTATTTCTTCTTCGGTTTTCTTTGGTTTTCTTTTCTTTTCATCGTTGTATTTTGGTTTTTTGTTTTTTCTTCCGTTATTCTTTTTGTATCTCCTTTTGTCTTCATGGTTTTTATTCGTTTTTCATTTCTTTCTCATTTTCCTTCTTTTTTTCTTTGATTTTTTATTTCTTAGTTTTCAATGTTTTTTTCTTTGTTTCTTCATCGGTTTTCATTGTTTTTTCATTCTTTTTGCATTTGTTTCTTTGGTTTTTTGTTATTTTTTTCCTTTGGTTTTTTTATTTCTTTTGATTTTCATTCTATATTTTCATATATGTCAAGAAAAATTTTCAAATACACATTGAACATTTGTCAAATACGAGTTTAACATTTTTCTACACATATTTTCAACATTTTTCAAATGTTGATTAACATTTTTCAAAAAATATTAACATTTTTTAATACAAGGTTAGCATTTTTCTATACACACTTTTAAACATTTTTAAATCCTAATTAACATTTTTAAATTACAAGATTAACATATTTTTTAACACATGGTCACCATTTTTTCATACACATTTAATAATTTTCAGATGCGTGATTTTTTTCAAATGCAATAATAACATTTTTAATACATGGCCAATATGTTTTATATATACATTTACATTTTCAAATTCTGATTAACATTTTACAAATACAAGTTTAACATGTTTGTAATACAACACAAGATTAAACAATTTAATACATTGCCAACATCTTTTGTATACACGCTTAACATTTTCAAGTGCTTCATTAACATTTTAAAAATACTTGTAACATTTTTACAAATACTTGATTAAAATATTTAAATACACGATCAACTTTTTTGACACATGTTGTATTTTTTATACATTTTTTGTACACATGTGAACCATTTTCTTTATACACATTCAACATTTTTTAAATACTTGTTAACATTCTCTTCAAATGTTTTCTGAAAGTGTTTTCTGAAAGTGTTTTTATAAAATATTTAATTAGAATGTTTGGAAGTATAAACGAAAGTAATAAAATAAAATAAAAACATGAAAAATTAATAAAGGAAAGAGGCCATGGCCTCCCGTGTGGCTGGGCCGGCCCATCTGGCACGCCCCCGACGCGGGGCTTCCCTCTGGTCTCGTTAGAAATGAGACATAAAGACGCCCATCTAGCCACCACCCATGATTTCATGCTATATTTTCAAGTAGTTGCAAGTTTTTCTGAAAAAAGTAGTTGCAAGCCCCCCCCACCCCCCACCCCCGCACAGGCACGAATGCGATATCTCGCTTACACCGAGAGTAATATCCGTCCTGAAGGGGTCGCGTGTATAGGCCGACATGTTAGCGTTGTTGATCACTCACTAGTCCAGTCGCTCGCTCGCTCGTTTTACATATGGTTTCGTTTGTTTTTTGTTTTCCTTTTCTTTTTTACTGTTTTTTTAATCATTAGTTTTCTATGGTTTTTTGTTTTTTCTTCATTTTTCTTTGTTTCTTTCACAGTTTTTACTGGTTTTTTCTTTTCTTTTCTTTCTTTCTTTCCTTTTTCCTTTCTTATTCGGTTTGTACTGGTTTTCTTGCTTTTCTTTCATGTTTGCTTTTTTTGTACTTCTTTTCTGGTTTTATAGGTTTTTCTTTGTTCTTTTGTACATTTTTTGTATACACCTGGAACATATTTTATTTTCACATTTATCAATTTTTAAATACACCAAATGAACATTTTGACACCTTATATTTTTTTATGTCTAGTTTTTCAATAAACATTTACATTTTTTGTATACACCACAAATATTTTTATATACACATTTAACATTTTAAAAAGTATGATTAACATTTTTTGAAACATTGTTTTAAATAGTACTTTTCTATAAACGTTGTACAGTTTTTGTATATGTTAGGAACATTTTATATAACATTTTCCAAATTCATGATTTTTTATTTTTAACATATATTTTTGTTTATTTTTTCCTTACACATTCTATATATTTTGTATATATCAGAATATTTTTATATGTACGTTTAACATTGTCCAAATACATGATTAACATTTTAGAAATCTTATATTTTTATGTCTACTGTTTTCATACACATTGTACATTATTCGTATACATCTGAAATATTTATTAAATGCACATTTAACATTTTTTTATGTATTAACATTTTTCACAAAAATTGAAAAGTTATATTTTTATATCTACTTTTTCCATATCCATTGTATATTTTGGTATACGTTGTAAACATTTTTTTCTATACAAAATTTATATTTTTAAAGCATGATTAACATTTTTCTACTTTTGTATATAAAGTGATCTTTATAATAAACATACTCATAATATTTCCAAATATAACAAATTTTTTAAAAATAATAATAAAAAAGAATGCAAAAAACTAGAAAAAGAAAGAAAAAAGCACTAAAGGCATGTGTCCTCGTTGGCCCGACCCGACCAGGCGACTGCCATTAGTGAGACATCCTACTGTCTCGCTTGAAGAGAAAAATAGGTGCGCCCCCGTACAGGTTGGAGGATTGCCTCCTCCCCCCCCCGGCGCCTCGAGCGCTCCCTCAGACGTGTAGCATAGCACATGGGCCGGCCTATGTATGCTTTCCCTTCTATCTTTTTCCCACGGTTTTTGGAAGATTCTAGAACCTTCCTTGAACTATTTTTTCTTTCAATTTTCCTTTTCCCCTTTCCTTGTTACTGTGTTTTTTCTTTCGGTTTTCTTCTTTTCTCTTTTCAACTAATACTATATCTCATGCCAATTATTGAGGAAAGAAATACAACAAACAAGATGCCGTCAGTCTTGATCTTTGCTAGAACACGATTTTGCCCATAAGGAGAGGCAGAGCCCAAGAATCATCGTTGTTGTGCCGAGTAGGCTGTTAGAAGGAAGAAGAACAGTTAAATTCATTTTCTTTGGAGAAAGACAAGTATCCGTTTACTGGAATTAGATCATACTAGGAGAGGAAACCTGGAAGGGATGGACCTTCGCACTGTAATTTCATCTGATGAAGATGGAGTCCATAATTATTCGATGTTATTTTCAAGCTTGGAAATATAGCCACTCTAATTACCATGGATGATGGCCTGAAAATGGGAGGATATGCTAGGCCTTGCTTAGCCACGGCCGCTGAGTTCATGCTATATTTTCAAGTAGTTGCAAGTCCTCGCACGGGCGTCAATGCTATGTCTCGTTTCTAGCAAGACTAGCATTCGTCTCGCCTGAAGGGCTCGCGTGTATGGGCCGGGCCGTTAGTGCTGTCGGCCGCTCTCTAGTTCAGTCCCTTGTTCGCTCGTTTTACATACGGTTTCGTCTGTTTTTTTGTTTTGTTTTCTTTTTTCTTTCGTTTCCTTTTTTCTTCATCGCTTTTCTTTCATTTTCTGTTTTGTGATCATTTTTCTCCATTTCTTTCACACTTTTGCTGGTTTTTTATTTTCTTTCTTTCTTTATTTTTTCTTGTCTTATTCTGTTTTTACTGGGTTTCTTGTTTTTCTTTTGTGTATCCTTTGTTTTTTGTGTGCTTCATGTTCACTTTTTATAGGTTTTCTTTGTACATTTTCTGTATTCACCGGGAACAATTTTTATATACATGTTTAATTACATCCAAATACATGATTACATTTTTGATAACTTATATTTTTTTATGTCTACTTTTTTCATACAGATTGTACATTTTTTGTATACACCACGAACAAGTTATATATGCACGTTTAACCATTTCCAAATACATGATTAACATTTTTGACAACTTATATTTATTTTTTAACATAGTACAGACGCAAACGCTCGTATACGTGCATCATCCAGCTCTATGAACGCACGCACACCCAACCCTCGTCAACACCTCCGAGAGACTGAGCCAACATATCATACTGAGATTTTAGGAAGTCACCGTAGCCGCCTCGTATTCGACGGGAGTGTCTCCTCCCACTGAACGCGCATCGCCGAAAATCCTTAAATAAATTCAGGATAAATGCGAGCGCTAGGAATTAAACCCTGATGGGCTGAGGATACCACTGTCCTCCTAACCATCCAACCATAGGTTAGTTCGCTGACAACATATATTCTTGATGTCTACTTTTGCCATACAGATTGTATATTTTTTGTATACACCATGAACATTTTTTATATACATGTCTAACATTTTGAAAAATAAAATTTTGGATGTCTACTTTTTCCATAAACGTTGTACATTTTTATATACATCAAGAACATTTTATATATACACGTCTAACATTTTCCATATTCATGCTTAATTTTTTTAACATATTTTTCTATGTCTACTTTTCCATACACATTCTATATTTTTTGTATGCATCAGGAATAATTTTTATATACTTGTTTAACATTGTCAAAATACATGATTAGCATTTTTGGAAACTTATATTTTTCATGTCTACTTTTTTTCATACACATTGTACATTATTTGTATACATCGAAAACATTTTTTAATGCACATATAACATTTTTTAATGCATGATTAACATTTTTTCAGAAAATTGAAAACTGATATTTTCTATGTCTACCTCTTTCTATACGCATTGTATGTTTTTGTATACATTGTAAACATTTTTTATATACAAGTTATACTATTTTAATGCATGATCAACATTTTTAAAATTTTGTATATAAATGGATTTTTACAATAAACATACACAGTGAAAGATCGTGGATGTCGCCTAGAGAGAAAGAGGGGGGGGGGGGGGGGGGGGGGGTGAATAGGCGCTATAAAATAATTACGGTTTAGGCTTGAACAAATGCGGAATAAAACTAGCGTTTAATTTATCAAGCACAAAACCTAAAACAACTAGGCTCACCTATGTACACCAACAACTTATGCTAAGCAAGATAAACAACTAAGTGATAGCAAGATATATGACAAGAAACAATATGGCTATCACAAAGTAAAGTGCATAAGTAAAGGGTTCGGGTAAGAGAAAACCGAGGCACGCAGAGACGATGATATATCCCGAAGTTCACACCCTTGCGGATGCTAATCTCCGTTTGGAGCGGTGTGCAGGCACAATGCTCCCTAAAAAGCCAATAGGGACACCGTAATCTCCTCACGCCTTCACACAATGCAAGATGCCGTGATTCCACTAAGGGACCCTTGAAGGCGGTCATCGAACCCGTACACTTTGGCAACCCTTGGGGGCGGTCACTGGAACCCGTACAAATTGCTCGAAGCAATCTTCACAACCTAATTGGAGACCCCGACGCTTGCCCGAAGCTTTACACCACAATGATTGAGCTCCGAAGCACCACCAACCGTCTAGGGCGCCCAAGTACCCAAGAGGAACAAGCTCTAGGGTACCAAGCACCCAAGAGTAATAAGCTTCTCAACTTTTCACTTCCACGCATCTCCGTGGAGAATTCAAACTGATGCAACTAATGCAATGGCAAGAACACACGAAGTGGTCAAGTCTCTCACTCCCAAATCCCACCACAACAACAAAAGCTATGGAGGAATATGAGAGGAAGAACAAGGAGCTCACAAAGAACTCCAAGATCTAGATCCAAGGGGGTCCCTTCACATAGAGGAGAAAGTGATTGGTGAAAATGTGGATCTAGATCTCCTCTCTCTTTTCCCTCAAAATGGAGCAATAATCATTGGAGGGATTGAGAGTTAGCAAGCTCTAAGAAGGTCAACAATGGGGGAAGAACACGAGCTCAAAAGATAGGGTCCAATGGGGAAGAAGACCCCCTTTTATAGGTCAACACGAATCTGCCCGTTATGTGCAGAAAACTGTAGGACCGGTACAACCGGTGAAAGTACTAGTACAAGCGGTCAAAGCAGAGGAAAAACCTACCTGAAGGAAAAGCACTAAGCGGTACAACCGCCAAGGGAACCGGTAGTACCGATTAAACTAAAACTAACCGGTACAACTGGCCCACAACCGCCCAAGAACCGCTCCACAACAGAACCCAGTCCGGTGGTAGAGCGGTACAGGGCCGGTACAATCATCGGACCAACTCTGGAGCGGTACAACAGCCCCAAACACCGGTAGTACCGATCAATCGGTACAACCGGTGTAAGAAGCGGTACAACCGGTCTATGAAAAACAGGTACGATCAAAACAGCCATAACTTTCGCATACGAGCTCCGAATTGAGCAAACTCAAGCTTGTTCGATAGATGACGACAAGAGCTATCCAAAAGCGATTGGTTAAAATAAGAACAAGCAATGGAGAATAAATGCCACTAGGATATGGAAGATGACCTTCCCAAGTCATATCCGGCAAAATCTCCAACATCGAAAACACAAATATGATGCATACAAAATCTGTGTTTCGATGAGCTTGAGCTTATCACGATGAAGACCAAAAGCTCCTAAACTCACAAAGTGAAAAGCCAAACAAGAACCAAGAAATATGATGATACCAAGAATGCAATGATTTGAGTTCTCACCGAACGATACGATCAAGCTACTCACTTGAGAGCCCCCCTTGATAGTACGACAATCGATCCTATAACCCGGTCTCCCAACTACCACCATGAGACCGGTAAAATAGAGAACCTATCAAGGGAAAACCTTTGCCTTGCACATAGTCCACTTGAGCTAGATGATGACGATCTTGACTCCCTCAAGTTGGACCACCTTTTTTGATTGCGTTGGCTCGATGAAGACTAGTTGATAGCTCCCCCATACTCCACTATGGGCGAGCCACTCTTCGGCACATCTTCATAAGTCCATTGTCACCACAATGGACGGCAAGCTTCAAGCATGATCTCTTCGTGATGCTCCACTTGAACTTGCACACCGCAATCTTGATGGCGATCACCACTTGATGTCATCCTCCATGGGTTGTATGAGATCTTCCTCTTGATGCAAGCCCATGGAAACAAACCTAACCCCACATAGAACTCTCAGGTAGACCATGGGTTAGTACACAAAGCGTAATGGACAATGCTTACCATACCATGGGATCACTTGATCCCACTCGGTACATCTTCTATGCTTTGTGTGTTGATCAACTTGAATCACTCTCTGTACTTAGTCTTGATCAACCTTGAATCTTTCCAACTCTCTTCATTAGGATGATGTTTTGAAGGTAAACATGAATGTTCACACAATCTTCTTCTTCAAGACATGCTTGCAATAAGCTCAACTCTCACATGACCAATCTTTGGATAATTCCTTGAAAAGCACTTTGGCCAACTCATAAACTCCTTGAAACCAACAAATAGACTTCAAGAAAAACCTATGGACAAACCCTTCAAATATAACTCAAGGCAACCATTAGTCCATAGAGATTGTCATCAATTACCAAAACCAAATATAGGGGCACCGCATGTTCTTTTAATCTCCCCCATTTTGGTAATTGATGACAATCACTTTCAAAGAGAGTTTATACAAGGAATTATGCATCACCAACCATGCAATGCAACAACCAATAATACATGCGCATGAGATGCATATGCTTAGGAACAAAAACCAAAGCAAGAGGAAATAACTCTCTAAACTTCTCCACAAAACTCTCTGAAACTTCTCCCCCATTGGCATCGATTGCCAAAATGGGCAAAAAGCTTATAGGGCCAATATAATGTGTGTTCCTCCATAAATTGTGTATTTCTCAAAATATGAGTGGAATGCAATACACATATCCAATGATGAATAGTTGGAGGAAGACAAACTATATTGAGAACCCAAAGATTGCTAAAGGATGATATGCCACAAGGGCATAACAAAGAGAGAACCAAGCAATCGAAAGATACCAATTGAACCACTCAATCAAATGATTCTACGAGCCACATGACTAAAACATATTATGATATGAGCAAAGGAGTGTTCTATAGAAACTAGAGAAGCTCCCCATGATTTGTGCATAAATAAGAATTTTTGAATTTGAATACAACGTGCACAAAATAGGATCATCACTCCCTCAAAATCAATAGAAACTCACAACAAGTGCGTGGGCAAAGATAAGAAAATAAGCCTAGCACTTGCAACGAACATATGGTTGAGCACCATGAAAACAGAGACAACTTAGGAATAGGCTCAACCAAACCGATGTGTGTGAGTCATGGCAAAGCACATGAGAAGACTAATACGAGGATGAGCATTAAGCATCAACATAGTCTTGAATGAATGAGATACAAGGTGCAAGACATGTTCTTCCCACACACATTCAACTAGCAAATGGGTTCACAAGCTCACTAAAGTAAATTAAAATACCAAAGCTTGTGACAACCCATGGTGAAGAAAGACAATGATAGTCTCGTCAAGAGGAGGGATACCAAACGAATGGCAAGCCTCATGAAGACAAGCATGAGGAAAACGATCTTCACCACAAACGAGTGCATCAAGATGCAACGATATAAGACCTGCACTCAAGATAAATCCTTTCACGGAACCACCAAGGTAAAGGTGGACGTGAAAGAATAAGGATATCAACTAGAGATGTAACTTCTCTCAAGTGTATAAGATTCTAGGTAGATGAAAATCATGATGATATCAATCCACAAAGAAGGATGTACACACGGAATAGTTACAAAAAGAAAGAGCAAGATATCCACAAGGAAATCATAAATATACCAATAAGATATTTGCTTGACAACATAGCACATGGCTTGATATGGTCTTATTGTATATAAATGAACTCCTACCACACAATCATCAAGGACATCACAACTAGCAACAAGAGATCATCGTTGGGATGCTTTGAGAAAGGAAACAAGTATCAAAAGAAAGAATCAAGAAATTCATGCCATGATGCAACCTACACACGGTTGAATGCAAGGAATGCAAACATGAATAGATACTTGTTACCGAGATCGCATTGGAAGGATGTAGTAGATACCAATTGAAGGTAGTAGACAGTGGTTCATTGATCATCCTAGCTTGACTCCAATAAGCACATGGTGACACCACCTTCCTTGTGAGTGAGCCGAGCATCCAATGCATCTACAATTGTTCCTAGAACAACAACACAAACCAAATGGTACCCAAACTCATTGGGACCAAAGAGTTAGAGAACCAACAACACATAGGACAAATTCTACATAAATATGTGCATATAGATATGAAATTGAATTTCATGCTCATCTTAGTCAATTAGATACTTGGTGGAGTTTCCCCTATATATTCGGTCAAAGAAAGAAAGCATGCCAAAGAAAATACATGAAGTAAATATGCATGCTCAAGACTTTCAAGAACCGATACCAAATGAAAAATAAATACCAAGAGAAAATAGGATACCAAATGGAGATATCATCATTTGGAAGATATCAATTAAAAGATACATCAAGGAATGAGATATCCATTGATACTCACAAAATGGAAGATATCAAACTCCCAAACGAGCGGATGGTTCCAAACAAACCAAGCCCTCTACAAAGTTTCATGATGGCACAAAGTACCAAAAAGAGACGGCTTGCCTTCCACCAACACACACTTGATAAGGATCACAAGATGAGTGTTATATAGAAAATAGGATAGCTCCCCCCAAGAGTTGTGCATTATATATAATTTGCATTTGAATACAAATTGCACAAAATGGGATCACCACTTTCACCATATCTAGAAAAAAACATAGACAAGATCGAGAAAACAACAAGATCCACAGGTGGCACGGAAGGCAATGGGAGTTAACACAAACCTTGGCAAGATATACAAAAATATAAAACACAAGAAAAACAATGTAAAGATGATCAACAAATTCTATCACATAAATGATTACCAATTGTCAAGAGACAAGAAGTATTTGGAAAGAATTCCTGGTGGTAGGTTACAAAGATATGCAACATCATCTTCACACAAAGCACACAAGCAAATTGCAACTTGTAGAGCTAACATGCCACCTAGGAACAAGATAATTTACAATATCAACTCTAAGTGGCACTACCTCAAATGTACACATTTTCTAGGCTTGTAATATGCACATAGCATATTACTCCCCCATAATGTGATACCAATGAAAACTTAACAAGAGGCAACTAAAAAGCAACAAGAGATAGTTAATGGATTATTTAGAATTTGAATTTCTCATGAGAAGACATACCACATAGAAACTAGATAATCTCATAATATCAATACTAGGTGGTATTCCTCATGTACACACATTTAGGATTGTGAAGTGCAGAAAGCACATCACTCCCCCAAAATGGGATGTTCCATTAATCTCTCACGAGAGCCAAAGAAGATACAAACAAGATGCAAAAAGGCTCAACACAAGACTCACATGTACATGATGTGCAAACCAACATATACATACTTGATTACTCAAGATAAGCAAATTGGAAGCACAACATATACAAGCACCTGCAAGGTACAAAACCACAACATGCTAAGGGGCAAGTAACTTTCAATGTAAACAATTTAAGTACAAGTTACCGCAAGGAGGCACATTGGATATAAGATAGAAACTTGTATTCCAAATGACTTGGCGTGAAACAATATGAATGATGAAGACCCCTTAATTCTTCATAATGTAGCCAAGTCTCCAATGCCCTCCAAACACACCTATTGATCAAGTTTGAGCTTGTTGGTCCCCAATCAAGTTGGGTCCTAAGAGGTTAGTCACAATAGGTTTGGCTACCCAAATGGATATTTTCTTGACACCACTTTGAGTACCAACAAACTTGGCAAACACATTGCCAACCTTATCCTTCCGAAGAGAATAAATATCATCAATGAGAATTGGGTTGGATAAAGTACCATTCGTGCATGAAGAAGCAAGGTGACCCTTCTCACGGCATAAGTAGCAACACCTACTCTTTTTTGTCTTCTTAGTTGACTTCTCAACTTGAAGAGTGTTGCCTTGAGTCTTCTTGGGAAGCGGCCTTTCTTCAACTTATGGTTGATCATGAGATTGAACTTGTGTCCTCTTCCCTTGTTGCTTGTCACTAATGGCCTTCTTCTTCAATGGGCAAGATCTAACATGACGCCCTTCAATTTTGCACTTGAAGCAAATAATCTTGGCTGAATTCTTGACTTGTTCTTGGCCCTTATTCTTGTTGATCTTGGACTTGTTCTTCTTATTGGAGTTGAATCCCAGTCCACCTTTGTCATTGGGGGATTTTTGCACACTTAAGATATTGTTGAGTGTGGACTTCCCTTCATGACACTTTTCCAAGTCTTTCTTCAAAGAAGTGACTTGGTCCTTGAGCTCTTTGATTTCCTCTACATGGTTAGTCTCAACACAAGTACTAGAGGAAGTACAAGCTTCATCGTTAGAGCAACAAGGCAAGGAAAGTAATTCATCACAAGATGTAGCAACATTATGAATGGATGAATTACGAGGACTAGCACATGGCAAGATAGCATTTTGACTAGAAGTAGTGCTAGTATCCACCGCTCACTAGATGTTACCTTAGTAATCATAGCCTCATGAGCTATCTTTAGCACATTATGGGATACTAGAAGATCATCATGAGAGCTTGAGAGCTTTTCATGACTTTCTTCCAATTTCCCATAATTGCTAGATAGCAACTCAAGTTGAGCCCTTAGCTCAACATTCTCCTTTAAAATGGATGCTTCACAAGAAATAGAGTTAGTAGCACAAGCATCATCATTAACAACAAGAGGAGAAGGCAACTTGGCAAGCTCTTTTGAATATGAAGCTTTAAGTTGGGCATGAGACTCGGTGAGTCTGATGAGCTCACTCTTAATGACCCTAGAGCCATTTTTGAGGTGCCCAAAGTCCTCAAGGAGTTTAGCATGCGCAACTTCAAGCTTCTCATTTTTGGTTTCGAAATCATTGGCCACCTCAAGAGCTCTATCATGAGATTCCCTCATTCTAGATAATTCTAGAGCAAAAGTCTCCTCAAGAGATTCCTTGGTAGTTTGTTCAAGTTCAAGAGCTTGAGATAGGTCCGCAATCTCATTAGCATAATCACGCTCATGACCTTCCATTTTCTCAATGGTGACCTCATGCTCCTCGAGATGAGATTCTAACTCCTCAATGTGTTTTTTGCCCTCAATGGCAATAGACATGATTTCCATGAAGTTGGAACGAGCAATTTTATTCTTATGAAGAGCTTTAAAAATCATTTCCCCTTTAACTTTTAAGGAAGCAACATTATCATTCTCTTCATCAATATTGTCATGCTCATTAGCATCAACATCATCATCAAGAGATATATTGGGATTCGAAGTAGGAGATACCTTCAAAGCCTTAGCCATAAGGCAAAAGTGAGAAACAATAGATGATGATGTAGGATCACTTGAAGCACCATTTAAGACCACATCTTGTTCCATGGAGTGTTGTGTTTCCTCTACATTGTTACCACAACAACTCAAGGAAATACATGCATTTTTATCATGGTAACAAGACATAGCAAGCATATCATCATGAGATTTAGTAAAGCAATTTCTACATGATATGCAAGGACTATCAACACAAGCATGTGAAACATTTAGAGAGCTTGAAGTGTTGAAGTCCAAAGAAGGAGCATTGCAATAAGATACTGATGAAGGATCATCAACAATAAGCACACTATCATCATTGCAATGACCAACACTACTCACCATATCATTACCTTGTGGAAATCCACATGTAGGTGAATGATGACCCACAAGTATAGGGGATCTATCATAGTCCTTTCGATAAGTAAGAGTGTCGAACCCAACGAGGAGCAGAAGGAAATGACAAGCGGTTTTCAGCAAGGTATTCTCTGCAAGCACTGAAATTATCTGTAACAGATAGTTTGGTGATAATATAATTCGTAACGGGTAACAAGTAAAAAAAGTAACTAAGGTGCAGCAAGGTGGCCCAATCCTTTTTGTAGCAAAGGACAAGCCTGGAAAAATTCTTATATAAAGCAAAGCGCTCCCGAGGACACATGGGAATTACTGTCAAGCTAGTTTTCATCATGCTCATATGATTCACGTTCGTTACTTTGATAATTTGATATGTGGGTGGACCGGTGCTTGGGTGCTGTCCTTCCTTGGACAAGCCTCCCACTTATGATTAACCCCTCTCGCAAGCATCCGCAACTACGAAAAAAGAATTAAGATAAATCTAACCATAGCATGAAACATATGGATCCAAATCAGCCCCTTACGAAGCAACGCATAAACTAGGGTTTAAGCTTCTGTCACTCTAGCAACCCATCATCTACTTATTACTTCCCAATGCCTTTCCCTAGGCCCAAACAATGGTGAAGTGTCATGTAGTCGACGTTCACATAACACCACTAGAGGAAAGACAACATACATCTCATCAAAATATCGAACGAATACCAAATTCACATGATTACGTATAACAAGACTTCTCCCATGTCCTCAGGAACAAACGTAACTACTCACAAAGCATATTCATGTTCATAATCAGAGGAATATTAATTATCATTAAGGATCTGAACATATGATCTTCCACCGAATAAACCAACTAGCATCAACTACAAGGAGTAATCAACACTACTAGCAACCCACATGTGCCAATCTGAGGTTTTGAGACAAAGATCGGATACAAGAGATGAACTAGGGTTTGAGAGGAGATGGTGCTGGTGAAGATGTTGATGGAGATTGACCCCCTCTCGATGAGAGGATCGTTGGCGATGACGATGGCTTCGATTTCCCCCTCCCGAAGGGAAGTTTCTCCGGCAGAACAGCTCCGCCGGAGCCCTAGATTGGTTCTGCCCAGGTTCCGCCTCGAGACGGCGGCGCTTCATCCCGAAAGCTTTCTTCTGATTTTTTCCAGGTCAAAACACATCATATAGCAGAAGATAGGCATCGGGGGCCTGCCAGGTGGCCCACAAGGCAGGGAGGCGCGCCCAGGGGGGTAGGGCGCGCCCCCACCCTTGTGGCTGCCTGGTGGGTCCCCTCAGGTGCTTTCTTCGCCCAATATTTTTTATATATTCCAAAATAATTCTCCGTGAAGTTTCAGGACTTTTGGAGTTGTGCAGAATAGATCTCTAATATTTGCTCCTTTTCCAGTCCAGAATTCCAGCTGCCGGCATTCTCCCTCTTCATGTAAACCTTGTAAAATAAGAGAGAAAAGGCATAAGTATTGTGCTATAATGTGTAATAACAGCCCATAATGCAATAAATATTAATATAAAAGCATGATACAAAATTGACGTATCAACTCCCCCAAGCTTAGACCTCGCTTGTCCTCAAGCGAAAGCCGAAATCGAAAAATATGTCAACATGTTTAGAGATAGAGGTGTCAATAAAATAAAATATGGACATGAGGGCATCATGATCATCTTTAGAACAACAACATATATTGACATATAATTTCTTATGCTAAAGTAACAATTTATTCACAAGATAAAGTATGAATCAGAAACTTCATTGAAAACTAACAAACTATGATCTCAGTCATCGAAGCAATTGCAATTTATCATAACATCGGAAAGACTCAATTCAAGAGCTTTTCAGCAAGTCCACATACTCAACTATCATTTAATCTTTCACAATTGCTAACACTCACGCGATACTTATGGGTTCAAAGCCTCAGTCGGACACAAAGAAAGATAGGGGCTTATAGTTTCGCCTCCCAACTTCTTACCTCAAGGGTAATGTCAACAATAATAGTTTATGATAACCTACATCCGAGTGGATATATATATCTGGATCTTTCTCCAACACACAGCGCTTGCCAAAAAAAAGTGTAAAAAAGGGAATAGGTGAAGATCACCATGACTCTTATATAAGGGTAGAAGATAAAAGTAAAAGATAGGCCCTTCGTAGAGGGAAGCAGAGGTTGTCATGCGCTTTTATGGTTGGATGCACAAAATCTTAATGCAAAAGAACGTCACTTTATATTGCCGCTTGTGATAAAGAACTTTATTATGCAGTCCATCGCTTTTATTTCTTCCATATCACAAGGTCGTATAAAGCTTATTTTCTTCACACTAATAGATCATACATATTTAGAGAGCAATTTTTATTGCTTGCACCGATGACAACTTACTTGAAGGATCTTACTCAATCCATAGGTAGCTAAGGTGGACTCTCATGGCAAAACTGGTTTATGGATGTTTGGATGCACAAGTAGTATCTCTACTTGGTTGAAAGGATTTGGCTAGCATAAGAGGGAAAGGCAAGCTCAACATGTTGGAGGATCGAAGACACTATAACTTCTATTCGGATATAAGAAAACATAACCCATTATGTTGTCTTCCTTGTCCAACATCAACTTTTTAGCATGTCATATTTTAATGAGTGCTCACAATTACAAAAGATGTCCAAGATAGTATATTTATATGTGAAACCTCTCTTTCTTTATTACTTCCTATTAATTGCAACAATGACCAAAACTATGTTTGCCAATTCTCAACAACTTTTATTTATCATACTCTTTATATGTGAAGTCATTACTCTCCATAAGATCATTATATAATCTTTTTATTTCTTTTATTCTATACTCTTTCTTTAATTCCCTCAAGATCATAGCAAGAAAGCAAAGCCCTCAACTCAAAACTACTCTTTATTATATAACTCACGGACTCGATTACATAAATAGATCTTGAAACAAAACTCAAACCTAGATCATACTAAAACTTTATTCTACTAGATCAAGATATAACCAAAATGATCGAACTAAGAAAAATGGTAAAAGTAAAGGTGTGATGGTGATACGATACCGGGGCACCTCCCCCAAGCTTGGCAGTTGCCAAGGGGAGTGCCCATACCCATGTATTTAGATCTCTTTCTTCGGAGGTGGTGATGATGGAGTGGTTGATGATGAAATTTTATCCTTTTTCCTCAACTTACGCTTGAGGATTAGATTCCCCCCCCCCTTAGGTCAGAGATCTCCTGTTCCAATGTTAATATCTTTTTGCATAGTTCTTGCTTGTTCTCCTGCAAAAGATGGAAAGGGATAAACTCGATCTTAGGTTTCTTTGCCTTAATAGGGAGACTTGACTTTTTGAACTCCACATGCATGTCCCCAGGTTGGGGTAATGGAGCTTCATATTCATCTAAGCTTGTCTCCTCCTTTCCTTTTGAATCATAATCTTCTTCTTCTTCTGTAGTCCAACCATAATGCTCCACATCCCCATATGCCTTTGGGTTTGTGATATAATCAGCTACATAGCTCTCTCCCTCTGAATCTTGGGACGACATATTTTCAGATCTGCCAGGCAAAACAGAACGAAACAAGAACAGAGGGTTTTGCCATGGTACGATGGTCGAAACCTTCGGGAGATTATGTAATGAATTTTTACCGACCAAAAGAAGTATTGTGCAAGAAAACGGAGTCCGGAGGGCACACGAGGTGGCGGCAAGGGTGGAGGGCGCGCCCAGGGGGGTAGGGCGCACCTCCCTGCCTTGTCGCTTCCTCGTGCACTTTTTAGACTACTTTTAATTTTCCTAATTTTTTAAATATTCCAAAACGGAGAAAAATTGCCATTAGAACAGTTTTGGAGTCGGTTTACTTACCGTACCACATACCTATTACTTTTCGGAGTCTGAAACGTCCTGGAAAGTGTCCCTTATGTACTCCTCCGGTGTTACGATATTGATAATATTCGTCTCGACATTTATGGGAGTACCTGAAATATAATGTTTGATTCTTTGACTGTTTACCACCTTCGGGTTGGTACCTTCGGCGTTGTTGATCTTGATGGCACCGGAACGATAGACCTCCTCGATAATGTAAGGACCTTCCCATTTAGAGAGAAGCTTTCCTGCAAAAAATCTTAAACGAGAGTTGTATAGCAAAACATGATCACCTACATTAAACTCACGCTTTTGTATCCTTTTGTCATGCCATCTTTTAACTTTTTCTTTAAACAACTTGGTATTCTCATAAGCTTGGGTTCTCCATTCATCGAGTGAGCTAATGTCAAATAACCTCTTCTCACCGGCAAGTTTGAAATCATAGTTGAGTTCTTTGATAGCCCAATACGCTTTATGCTCTAGTTCAAGAGGTAAGTGACAAGCTTTTCCATAAACCATTTTATACGGAGACATACCCATAGGGTTTTTATAAGCAGTTCTATAAGCCCATAATGCATCATCAAGTTTCTTAGACCAATTCTTTCTAGATCTATTAACAGTCTTTGCAAAATCAATTTAATCTCTCTATTGCTCAATTCTACTTGACCACTAGACTGAGGGTGATATGGAGATGCAATTCTATGGTTGACATCATATTTAGCAAGCAATTTATGGAAAGCACCATGAATAAAATGTGAACCACCATCAATCATTAAATATCTAGGGACTCCAAACCTCGGAAAAATAACTTCTTTAAGCATCTTAATAGAAGTGTTATGATCAGCACTACTAGTTGTAATAGCTTCTACCCACTTAGTAACGTAATCAACAGCAACTAAAATATGTGTATACCCATTGGAGGAAGGAAAAGGTCCCATATAATCAAAGCCCCAAACATCAAATGGTTCAATAACAAGTGAATAATTCATAGGCATTTCCTGACGTCTACTAATATTGCCAATTCTCTGGCATTCATCACAAGACAAGACAAACTTACGGGCATCCTTGAAGAGAGTAGGCCAATAAAAACTAGATTGCAATACCTTGTGTGTAGTTCTATCTCCAGCATGGTGCCCTCCATAAGCTTCGGAGTGGCACTTGCGTAGGATCTGTTCCTGTTCATGCTCAGGTACACAACATCTAATAACACCATCTCACTACAGGAATCAGGAACTTTGCCGTCTGCCATGGCTGACGGCAAAGGCATGCCTGGCGGACGGCAAAGGCCTTTGCCGTCAGCCAGCAGACAGCAATACATCCGGCTGAACAAACTACGGCAAAGGCCACTTTGTCGTCTGCCAGCAGACGACAAAGATGCAAAGGCCTTGGCCGTCTGCCAGCAGACAACAAAGGCCTTTGCCGGTCTGGACGGCACACGTGGCAGCTTAGGTCCGTTAAGGGGTTAACGGCGGTCTTTGCCGTCCCAGGTTGTATAGCCCCTGTTTTTTCTTAAATTCATTCAATTTCACAGAATTTCACAGATATATATATATATACACACATTTGAAAATACTTTCAACAAGCATACCAACACATATCCAACAACAAGTTTCCAACAACATATCGAACAATAAGTTTCCAACAACATATCCAACAACAAGTTTCCAACAACAAGTTTCCAACAACAAAGTTCATCATACAAAATCAAAACAAAAAGGAAGCACAAGGAGAAGAGGAGACTCCATCAACGCAAGCTTCCTCATCTAAAGCAAATCTGCAAATTGGGAAAGAAGAAAGTTAGAAGAAGAAGAAGACTAGCTAGAAGAAGAAGGAGAAAAAGAAGAAAAAGAAGAAGAAAAAGAAGAAGAAAAAGAAGAAGAAGAATTTTTATTCTCTTTCTTTTTCTCCTCTCCTCTTCTTTATCTTCTTCTTCTTCTAACTAAGGTAGGTAAAAAATGGTAAGTGTAGGTCATTTTAGAGCTAAGCTAGGTAAATAGGTCATTTTGGAGCTTAGTAAGGTCATTATGTCATTTTGGAGGAAAATAAGCTAAGTCTATGTCATTTTGGAGCTAAACCAAGGTTATCATGCCATTTTTTACCTAAGTATGCTAAGTATGTCATAAATGAACTGAAGAAGCTAAGTATAGGTCATTTTTGAGCTAACCTAGGTAGTTATGCCATTTTTGAGCTAACTAAGCATATTTATTCATTTTGGAGGACAAAATGGCAAGTGTAGGTCATTTTAGAGCTATCCTAGTTAAAATCGGTCATTTTGGAGGTAGGTAAGGTTATTTTGTCATTTTGGAGGAAAATAAGCTAAGTCTATGCCATTTTGGAGCTAAACCAAGGTTATCATGTCATTTTTTTACCTAAGTATGCTATGTATGTCATAAATGAACTAAAGAAGCTAAGTATAGGTCATTTTTGAGCTAACCTAGGTAGTTATGCCATTTTTGAGCTAACTAAGCATATTTATTCATTTTGGAGGACAAAATGGCAAGTGTAGGTCATTTTAGAGCTATCCTAGTTAAAATCGGTCATTTTGGAGGTAGGTAAGGTTATTTTGTCATTTTGGAGGAAAATAAGCTAAGTCTATGTCATTTTGGAGCTAAACCAAGGTTATCATGCCATTTTTTACCTAAGTATGCTAAGTATGTCATAAATGAACTAAAGAAGCTAAGTATAGGTCATTTTTTAGCTAACCTAGGTAGTTATGCTATTTTTGAGCTAACTAAGCATATTTATAGCTATCCTAGGTAAAGTATGTCAGTTTGGAGCTAAGTAAGGTTCTTATGTCATTTTCGAGGAAAATAAGCTAAGTATAGGTCATTTTGGAGCTAAACCAAGGTTATTATGCCATTTTTTTACCTAAGTGAGCTAATTATGCCATAAATGAACTAGCTAAGCTAAGTATAGATCATTATTGAGCTATCATAGGTAGTTATGCCATTTTTTAGCTAACTAAGCATATCAAGTCATTTTGGAGGAAAAAATGCTAAGTATGGGTCATTTTATAGCTGTCCTAGGTAAAATATGTCATTTTGGAGCTAAGTAAGGTTATTATGTCATTTTCGAGGAAAATAAGCTAAGTATAGGTCATTTTGGAGCTAAGTAGGTCATTTCTTAAGCTAAGTATGCATTTGTTAAGAAAAACACTTGGGAAAACTTACCATCATCACGGAGGTGAAGGACCGGTCGGGTTTGCACCAGTGCCAGACGGAGAAGGACCGGTCGGGGTTGCGCCAGTGCCAGACGGAGAAGGATCGGTCGATGCTTGTCGGGAGGCATGCTGCACCAAAGATCATTTGCAATGTCTCGTTAGCATGATGCAACTGAAATGTGAATGCTAGTGACTAATGACCATTCAAATTAAACTCACCGTGTCCGCTATACCAATCTGGGGCAACGGCGGAGGGGTCTGACCGTTGTTCTGGCACACGGTTTGCACATTTTGTTTTCATGAGTTAGTCATATTAGTTAGTAATGAAACGAACATTACGTGCATGATTTGGCTAATATGCAGGAGAAACTTACCACGAGGAGCTCGTATAGGGCCCGGTGAGACGCGTCGTTCCGGTTCCTCTCCGCCTCCAACAGACTAGTCGTCCTCTCCTCCAAGTCCCTCTCCCTCTGTGCTGCCTGCCTGTTTGCCTCTGCCAGAAGCTCCTGGGCCCTAGCCTCGATGGCGAGCTCCATTGGCCGTGGACGAGGCCTTATCTCAGGATCGGAGCTCATCTGGCGCTTCTTGATCTCCAGGAGAGTTCTAGGACAACGTATGAGTCCATCCCCAATGGCTACCGAGCCATGGTACCTCCCGCCACCAGATAGCATCACGATCTCTGGATCAAAAGGACTCTGGCTCAGGTTGAAGTCCTCCCCTTTCCTTGTCTTCCCAACGTCTCTGTACCTCACGAGCTTGTTGTGGGAGGAGATGTTGGTGAAGCTCTCTGGATGATCGAGGTCATCCTCAGAGAATGCCTTAGCCTTCTTGTACGGGGCAGTATGGGCCATGGCATAGAGGTCGTACAACGGTGGCACGTCCTTCTTGTTGTGTCACGCCTAAAAGAGAGGAACAAAATATTAGTTAAGTGCTCAAGCTAGCATGAAGAATGAAATTGCATGAATCGTGAAGTAAACCACATACCCAGTGATCCCCGTACTCAAACAGGTTGGAGCTCCCTTGATGGTGTGGCACACCTTGCATTTGGGCACGCCTATCCCTGGCCTTGTTGTGGATGGCTAGCCATTGGGGAGAGCACCACTCATCCACCAACGCCTCCCAACAGTCCATCCTATCCGCACACCATCTCGGGGGCACCTAAGTTAGACAAAGAGAAATTTCAGCGCTACGCCTACGAATCAAATCAAGGAAACTAAGTACAAGGCCTTAAGAATAGGTAATTACCTTCATGTACTTCTCCTTACTCAGATACTTGGCGCGGTACTTCTTCTTGGCCCTCTTAATGTTAGTCGAGGCGTAGTAGTCTCGAACAGCCTGCACCCGAGCCTCGTGCCGTAAGTTCTGAAGTAGGCGCTTGCACTCGGCTTCGAGAACCATAGCCGCGTCCGCCTCGTGTTCCTCAAGACACCTGTAGAAGGTCTGCAATCAAACAAGACAACACTGATTAGTACAATCACTAGGTACTGTTGATTTTTAATTCTGTAAAGGAGAAATTACCCAAAACCGCCGGATCACAATGTCGACCACCGTCTCGCACAAGACACCGTCGACCCTCTCCTCCGGCGGGGCCGGGGCAGCCACGTATAGCTCCCAGCTCAGTGCTAGCTGTGGAACCTCACCCTCACCGGGCAACGTGACCCACTGCGGGAAGTGGTGCCGGCAAAGCACACCAAGGACTTGGTTGGGCCTGCGGACACCAGGGGCGTATTTCCAACCCCTGCAGTATGACAAGGCCAACACATTAGATATTAATTTGAAGAAACATGAAGGCAAAAGGTTAAAAAAGAGTAAATGCACGTACTTCTCCCCGTTAGGCTCAATCAACTACCTCTGATCGTGGGTCGGCGGCACGGGCGGGAGCTTTGTACCACCACGCTGGTAGACCTTCTTGCCCCCCTCAACCAGCTCGCCCTCGCTAAATCTATCCTCAGAAAAGTTGTCCTCGCCACCATCAGCATGGCCACTAGCCTCCGGAGTCACATGGGATGAAGACTCTAGGACCGGAGTCTCCTGGGACGAAGACTCTGGGACCTGTGTCTCGTTGGACGAAGGCTCGGCGACCCAAGGCTCATCGGCCCAAGGCTCGTGGATCGGAGTCCAAGACGGGTCCAAGTCTGATGGGTCCACCTGAGACGGAGCACTCCGGTGGTCCGGAGAATCAGCTGGGGGTGGCGGCGAGGAAGGCGCAGCAGCCTTCCTACCTCTCCCGCCACCACGTCCACCTCTAGCAGCCCTCTTCGTCTTCCCCCTACCTCTCCCGGCTGAAGAAGAAGCGCCCGCCGGTGTCTGCATACTGTCTACCAGTGCTCTCCGAAGGTGCTGGGGTGGAATAATAGCACCCCTCCCATCACGCGCCGAGGAAGGAGGCTCGGAGCGCTCTCGACCCGCGCCCACCATCTGTCAACACCTGCAATGACAAAGAGTAAATGAAATTAGTACAACATAAACATAATAAAAAATTGAAGTGTGTATCATCATAATGAACATAATAAAAAATTGAATACCTAATAACATGAACTAATTAATAATATATATATGTACATAATAATAATTGAATACCTGACCTAACTCATAATTCACAAATATATGACCCCGTCGGCCTCTGGAAGGCTGAAGAGCACCTTTTTCGGGAGGTGTAGGGGGTCGGGGTGTCGGGGGTGTTGTGTAGGGGTGGGGTTGCTGTGTCGGGGGTAGGGGTGCCAGATGTAGGCGGGGCGTGTCGGGGGTAGGGGTGTCGTTGTAGGGGTAGGGGTGATGTGTCGTGGTAAGGGGCAGGCGGAGGGGGGGAATCTAGGGGGAGGACAGGGAGGGGGGGAGGCATGCGCGACCGGGAGGACCGCCGGGGCGAGTGGGAGGGGCGGACCCTACTTCCCCCACCTTCCACAACTTCCAAACAACTTTTAGACTCCCCTTTCTCTCGTGGGGGAAAGGGTAGGGTGGGAAGCGTGGGAGGGGTTGGGGGGTGTGTGAGGGGGTCGCGGTGCGGCGAGGGGTGTCGAGGGCGGGTCGGGGTGTCGTGTCGGGTCGGGGTGTCAGGGTCAGGGGGTCGGGGTCAGGAGGCAAACCTCGACCCCTTTTCCCCTCGACCCCTCGACACCTCGATCCTCGACCCCTAGGCCCTTGACTCTTTTCCCCTCGATCCTCGACCCTCGAACCTTTTTCCTCGACCCCTCGACACCTCGATCCTCGACCCCTAGACCTCGACTCTTTTCCCCTCGATCCTCGACCCCTCGACCCCTTTTCCCCTCGACCCCTCGACACCTCGATCCCGACCCCTAGACTCTCGACTCCTTTTCCCCTCGATCCTCGACCCCTCGACACCTCGATCCTTGACCCCAGACCCTCGACACCTTTTCCCCTCGATCCTCGACCCCTCGACCACTCGGCGACCCTCTTTATCTACTTTTCCTACTTCTTTTTTTCATCTTCTACTTCTACTCTTTTTTTTTCATCTTCTTCTTTCTTCTTCTTTTTCTTCTTTTCTTTTTCTCTTCTCCGTTCTCTTCTTCTTCTTCTTCTTCTTTCTCCTTCTCTTCTTCTATTCTTCTCCTCCTCCCTCCTCTTCTTCTTCTTCTTATTTCCTTTTTCCTCTCCTTCTTTTCTTTTCTTCTCTTCCTTCCTCTCTTTCTCTTTTCTTTTCATTTTCCTATTTTCCTTTTTCTCTCCCACTTCTACTTTTTCTTCTTTTCTTCTTTTTTTTCATCTCACAAAATGTACTAATAACCTAAAATATGACTAACCTAAAATCTACTAACCTAAAATAGACAAATAAAAAAACAAAAACCTACAATCTACTAACATAAAAAAAGCAACTAACCTAAATTACTAACAGTACAACCTAAATCAACTAACCTACATCAAAAAACAGCAAGAAAAAAAAGAAAGAAAAAAGAGGGAAGAACCTCACCAGGGGGCGGCGCCGAGCGGCGGGGGGGGCGGCTTGACGGAGAGGCGATGTGCAGCGGGGGGCGGAGCGCGACGGGAGGCCGGGGCGCCGGGCAGAGGGCGGCTGAGAGGCGGGGGCGCGGGGGGCGGGTGGCATGAGCGGCGGGGCGGTGGGGGGGGGGGGGCGGCCTTGGGGTCAGGGGCAGTGGGGGTGGGGGGCGGGGGGGGCGGGGGTGTGGGGGTCGGCGGCGGGGCGGCGGGCACGGGGATGGCGTGCACGGGGACGGCGCGGGTGAGGTGAGAGGGGAGAGAGACAGAGGGGAGAGAGAGAGAGGGGTAGGGCACGGGCGCTGACCATTTTTTGTTAGGTCAAATCTCTTTGCCGTTTGCTAGCAGACGGCAAAGAGCCTAGCTAGTGGGGTGGGGCCGGGGGAAACGACCGTTAGGTTGGACACTTTCTTTGCCGTCTGCTAGCAGACGGCAAAGAATGTGGCCGTTAGGTGGTTCTCGCTAGTGGGCCACCCTCCTTCTTTGCCGTCTGCTAGCAGACGACAAAGCTTCTATGCCGTCTGCTAGCAGACGGCAAAGAGCTGGCTGACGACAAACATGATCTTTGCCGTCAGCTCTTTCTTTGCCGTCAGTTTTCTGTAAGCTGATGGCAAAGACCTTCTTTGCCGTCAGCCAGCTAGCGGACGGCAAAGAGCTGGCTGACGGCAAAGATCCTGATTCCAGTAGTGTCTACTCCTTCTTTATAAAGGTGTGGGTCATCCCAAAAGTAATGTCTTAAATCATAGAAAAACTTTTTCTTTTGCTGGTATGTGAACTAGGTGGTATAAATTTAGCAACAATGTAATTAGCATAATCAGCATACCATGGAGTATTACGAGAAGCATTTATGACAGCTAATTGCTCATCAGGAAAGCTGTCATCAATAGGCAGTGGGTCATCAAGAACATTTTCTAACCTAGACAAGTTTCCTGCAACGGGGTTCTCAGCTCCCTTTCTATCAATAATATGCAAATCAAATTCTTGCAGCAAGAGAACCCATCTAATAAGTCTAGGTTTAGCATCTTTCTTTTCCATAAGGTATTTAATAGCAGCATGATCAGTGTGAACAGTTACTTTGGAATCAACAATATAAGATCTGAACTTATCACAAGCAAAAACAACTGCTAAAAATTCTTTTTCAGTAGTAGCATAATTTCTCTGGGCACTGTCTAGAGTTTTACTAGCATAATGAATAACATTCAATTTTTTATCAACTCTTTGTCCTAGAACAGCGCCAACAACATAATCACTAGCATCACACATAATTTCAAAGGGTAGATTCCAATCAGGTGGTTGAACAATAGGTGCAGAAATCAAGGCTTTCTTAAGTATTTCAAATGCTTCTACACAATCATCATAAAAAACAAAAGGAACATCTTTTTGCAAGAGATTAGTGAGAGGCCTAGAAATTTTAGAGAAGTCTTTAATAAACCTCCTATAGAAACCAGCATGACCAAGGAAACTTCTTATACCTTTAATATCTGTAGGACACGGCATCTTTTCAATAGCATCTACTTTAGCTTTATCAACTTCAATACCTCTTTCAGAAATTTTATGCCCCAAGACAATACCTTCATTAGCCATAAAGTGGCACTTCTCCCAATTCAAGACAAGATTAGTTTCTTCACATCTCTGCAAAACTCGATCAAGGTTGCTTAAGCAATCATCAAAAGAAGTTCCGTATATGGAGAAATCATCCATGAAAACCTCAACAATCTTTTCACAAAAGTCAGAGAATATAGCAGTCATACATCTTTGAAAGGTAGCAGGTGCATTACATAAACCAAAAGGCATACATCTATAAGCAAAGGTACCGAAAGGGCATGTAAAAGTGGTCTTTTCTTGGTCCTCTTTTGACACAGGTGTTTGAGAGAAACCAGAATAACCATCTAGAAAGCAAAAATGTGTGTGTTTGGATAATCTTTCTAGCATTTGATCAATAAAAGGTAGAGGGTAATGATCTTTTCTAGTAGCTTTGTTCAATTTACAAAAATCATTTACCATTCTATAACCTGTAACAATTCTTTGTGGAATCAATTCATTCTTATCATTAGGAACAACAGTAATACCTTCCTTCTTAGGGGCACAATGAACGGGACTTACCCATCTACTATCAGCAATAGGATAAATTATACCTGCCTCCAGAAGCTTTAGTATTTCATTTCTCACCACTTCTTTCATCTTAGGATTTAATCGTCGTTGGTGATCAACAACTGGTTTAGCATCAGGCTCCATATTAATTTTGTGCTGATATAGAGTGGGGCTAATGCCCTTAAGATCATCAAGAGTATATCCAATAGCAGCACGGTGCTTCCTCAGAGTTTTCAATAATTTATTTTCTTCATGCTCTAAAAGGTTAGCACTAATAATAACAGGATATATCTTCTTTTCATCAAGATAAGCATATTTCAAATTATCAGGTAATTGTTTAAGCTCAAACACGGGATCACCCTTGGGTGGAGGAGGATCTCCAAGGATTTCAACAGGTAAATTGTGTTTCAAAACAGGCATTTGGTTAAAGAATATTTCATCTAATTCCCTTCTTTCATTCATAAACATTTCATTCTCATGGTCTAGCAAATATTGTTCTAAAGGATCAGTAGGAGGTACGGCAATAGAAGCAAGACCAATGATATCATCCTTACTATGCAATTCTTTATCATGGGGTTGTCTACGAAATTTAGAGAAATTAAAATTATGAGACATATCCCCAAAACTTACAGAAACAATTTCTTTCTCACAGTCTATCTTAGCATTAACAGTGTTCAAGAAGGGTCTACCAAATATAATGGGACAAAAATCATCTTGTGGGGAACCAAGAACAAGAAAATCAGTAGGGTATTTTATTTTCCCACACAAGACTTCAACATCTCTAACAATCCCAATTGGTGATATAGTTGTAGGGAAATGCAGCAGAAAACAAAAAATTTCGACCTACGCACCAGCCCAGGACCACTATGGAGACTGCATACAAGGTTTGATCTTTTCATTACCGACACGTAGCGCAGCGGAAGTAGAGTCGATGACGATCGGTGATGCAGATCCCCACAGCTAGGATTTACAACCTCCCAACCGCGAGGATGTACTCCCTCATCTGCCCCACGGACAGCCCTCCGGGAGGCGGTCGGACAGTCCCTCGGACGGTGTCGCGGGCAGCCCTTCGGGAGGACCCTCAAAACTCGGACGGTCACTCGGACAACCCTTTGGGAGGACTCACAGAACTCAGACCGTCACTTGGACATCCCTTCGGGAGGCACTCTCAAACTAAGACCGAAACTACAATCTCTCTACAGAGTTGCACACATACGGTGTCATCTATCCGGTAGGGCTTCGCTGTCCAGAACTAGTTCCCACCGGAACCCAGACAGCCTTTCGGCTCTACAAAACTATTTCGTGGGGAGGGAGAGAGAAGCCAGATCATTGCAATGGCACTTGTATGTGAGAAAGAGTGTGTTAGTGGAGTGCACCCCTCCACCTATATTTATAGGAAAACCATATGGGAAAAATACCCAAAAAACCCATCATATGGATCCTTCCCAAGGGCATAAAAGGAAAGCAAGTGGAGCTCCATGGTGGAGCTCCTACTTGGCCGGCCACCCCAAGCCCCCCCCCACATGGGGGTTCCTTGGTCCCCAATCCCTTCTAGAAGCCTTTATTCAAAAGCCCTAAAAGGTGGCTTTAAAAAAATCCATAAAGTGATTTTCACTATTCACGAAACCAATTTTCCGCGACCGTTAAATCCGAAAATATTTCTGTTTGTCTTAGAATAATTCCAGTACCCACACAAATGATTTTGGACACGTTCTGAAACAATTTCAGATTAGTGATTTTCATCTGCGAAAAGCAACCAAAGCGGTTCCGGCAGCTCTGGAACATTTTAGGTTTTTCTTTCGGAAAATTCCCAGAAGTTTCCAGAATGATTCTGGCATCCTCCAAGAATTATCAGGCGTGTGCCAAAACCATATTGACTTTATGGTATCCTCTGAAACAACTTTTCAGTATCATCGGAACTCATCCGGTGACCTCTCTCTTTGGAACTTTTCCGCTGTCTCCAAAAACTTTTTCCGGAGACTTTCTCTCAGACTCCTTGTCTAGTATTCAGCAGATAGATGACCCTTAAGCGTGTGACCCTATAGGTTTGGTGAAGTATAGACATGACCCGGAACCCCTTCCGATCAATGATCAACATCAGAGCCGTGGACACCCATATTGACCCCTATACCCACACGAATGAATATTCGAGTGAACCTCCAGTTGTCGTATGCTATTCCTGTTGCTTCGCGATATGTTACAAATACCCGAGGTGAGACATGTTGGCATCCCCGTGGATCAACAACTTGTCCACTATGCCAATTACCTCGTTACCGGTATTGTTCTCATTTCTTGTTACCGTGTTCCGGCATCCCCGTGATCAAATCACAAAGTGTCTGGCCAAACGATGATGGATACCGTAACACCGAGAGGGCCTAGAGATATCTCTCCATCGTCGGAGGAGCAAATCCCAATCTTGAGCTATCAAGTTACTTGACACACTTTTCCATGAACCCGTAAGCCGCCGTAATAGCCACCCATTTACGGATGACGTTTAACAAACCCCAAAGTTCATGAAGCAAGCATGAAGAAACTCGATACTCTCATGGTCTAAGGAATCATGCAAATGTTAACCATCTCTGTGTTATTAACCATTAACTTGTGACAAAAGTATCTCATAGCATAACATCAATTCGAGTCAATTCAACACAAATGTTCTTCAAATATTGTGCCCTCAAAGTTGCTGGCATAGACATGCCCATGATCAGGAAAACAGGACCATCATGCAACACTTGAGCTAGTCTTAGAGGCTAGACTAGGAATACATTTTACCGTTTATTATTCCACACGTGCATATGAGTCTTCCTCCGAGCCTCGTGGTTATTGTAGACTCGAGAACCATAGTAGTTATAGCATGGAACATAAACCTAATTATGAACAGGGAGATAATCAATAACATTTATTATTGCCTCTAGGGCATATCTCCTACAATAGTATCTCTATTGGCAAGCTTAATAGTAACATCAATTTCTTCTATCTCAGCAGGTGCAATATCATTCATAATTTCTTGATATAAGGTAAAAGGAATTGCACTCACACTAGCACCCACATCACATAAGCCATGATAACAATGATCTCCTATTTTAACAGAAACAATAGGCATGCCAACAACTGGTCTATGTTTATCTTTAACATCAGGTTTAGCAACCCTAGCAGCATCACCACAGAGATAAATAACATGTTCATCAATATTATCGACCAAGAGATCTTTAATCATAGCAATACTAGGTTCAACTTTTATTTGTTCAGGGGGTGTAGGTGTTCTAATATTACTCTTACTGTAGCGACCCGACCCGAATGGATCGAATCTCTGTGCTCACGTGTCATCCCTGGATCGGTAATGCTGACACACACAGTACTCGAAGGATTTATAACAGAGTGCAATCACACACTTATTACATCGAATGTCTCAAAAGAGAACTTATTACAATAAATATGGCTTAAGGCCATCTAAAAGATAACAGCGGAAGGCTTGGAAGATAAAGTGAGTCCATCAACTCCAACGGCATAGCTGAGTGCACGACACGACCTACCGCACCTTACTCTTCGTCTGAAAAGTCTGCAATATGATATGTTGCAGCCCAAAACGGGTCAGCACATGGAATATGCTGGCAATATAACACAGTAGAGCAATGAACAGATAAATGCTATCACTACATGCATATATGGCTGGTGGAAAGCTCTAGGGTTATATTGTTTTGCAAAAAAGCCAATTTTTCCCTACAACAAAGGAATTTATTTTATTTAACTATCATGGTGGTTGTTAAACATTGAGAAGGTAAATCCCCATCTCAATCCCAATTAAAAGTAATCATTAAACCCAACAAATTAATTTAGAGTGATGGGATCAAATCAATAATTCAGGTACCAGATACTCAAGATGTCCATAACCGGGGACACGGCTAACCATGATTAGTTTTTACACTCTGCAGAGGTTTGCACACTTTTCCCCACAAGACTCGATCTCCTCCATTGGATTTCTCGCACTACATGGTGTTTGAGAAACAGATGACCGAGACACAGTCTTTCAGAAGCATTAACTCTAACCCTGGGTAGACAGTACCAACCTACATCCCCTACATCTGCTAGCCTACCACTGGAAGAGGTCATGCAACATACTCAACTATGCTAGAGCCCATAATAGCTTGTGGCTGCACACGGAAGTTTCTAGAATGAATAATCTTATGATCCCTTTGAGCCTGGGTGGCGAACCAAAAAGACAACACTGGTATATCCCCAGGTGCCTGCAACCAATCCACCCAGATGTGTATTTAAGTAGCCACCTTAAGTTAACCATTAATTAACAATCTCACATCTGTCATGGATACACTCAAACCCAATCCACGTCTACGAGCATAGCATGGCAATATAAGCATAACGTAGAAGTAACTCCCAAGGGTTTGATAATAAAGGGCAATAGGTTCTACCTCATCATCTACTTCCCAATACCCACAAGTTAATCACATCCTAATCATGCAGTGTTTGAGGATTGAAACTAATGCATAAAAATTTGGGTAATAAAGGGTTATGATCAATGTGTTACTTGCCTTGCTAACGATCCGCAAACCCTAGAGACTCGTAGTAGCATGCTTCGCACTCCGGGAATTCTATCGCAACCAAACAATAGCATACATAAGCAATCAAGCATAGATGCAAGGGTAAAACTCAAATAAGAAGATCAAATATGAAAGTTCAACTGAAGAGATTCGATCTGCAAAAAGAATTAATCGAATCGGAGCTACGGAACTGAAACTACGGTCAAAAGATCTTCGAAAACAAATCTGCTTGAAACCAAATTTTAAATTGTCAAAATCATGTTCAAGTTGATTAAACAGAAAGAGGGGTTCGAGACGAAGATTTTGGCGTTGGTTTCACTGGATTTGGACAAACGGTTTAGAAACAGCGAGGGTTTGAAGATCAGGGGCTAATCTGTGAAAAAAAATAATCGTGGATAGGTCCCTGGCCGAAAAAGAAAAATCTATCGGACGAACGTCCGCTAACAGAGACAAACGAACGAAAGCGTTCATTAACAGATCTAAACGAACGAACGCTCGCAAACGAACTAAACCGAGAAAACCGAACCGATCTAATAAAATAAAAAAACGAACTAGGGTTTTAAAAAAAAACGAAATGGTTTTTACCTAAACCGAAAAAAAAACCGGCGGCGGCGGCTCGGCTCCGGCGACTGCGGGGCGGGGCGGCGTCGGCGCGGGCGGCGGCGCTGCGGGTGCGGCGGCGTCGGCGGCAGGCGGCGGTGGCTAAGGGCGGCGACGGCGGCTTGCGGCGGCGGCGATGCGCGGCTGCGGTGGTGGCGACTCGGGGCGGCGGCGGCGGCTCGATGGGGACGAGGGGGGGTGGCACGGCTATTTAAAGGCCCGAGGGGGGTGGTGGCTTGGGGGAGGGGGCGAGGGAGGAGGAGTCCGGCTCGGACTCTGCGGCGGCGTCCGTGCCGAGCACGGCGGCGCGCGAGAGGAAGGCGGCGGCGGCCTGGCTCGGCTGGGCCTTCGGCCCAGTCGGGCGAAAGGTTTTTTTTAAATAAGTTCCGCCGGAAAAAATCCTAATAAAATAAAAAAAATTCTAAAAATGCCAAAAACAATTTTCACCATCTAAATAAAATATTTAGAACAAAGTGAACATTTTCTTGGCCTAAAAATGCAGTTTTGAAAAATGCATATTTTTCTAATTCAAATAAAATAGCCAATAAAATCCAAATAAAATTATTTATTTGATTTTAATATTTTTCCTCCAATATTTCTTTTATTTTGGAGAAGTCATTTTATCTCCTCTCATATATTTTTAATATGAAATATTTTGGAGAGAAAAATAAATAAAACCAAAATGATCCTCTTTTCAATATTTGAGAAAATTCAAATATGAAAATAAATGAAATCCCCAACTCTCTCCGTGGGTCCTTGAGTTGCTTAAGATTTCTAGGATCACAAACGAAATGCAAATAAAATATGATATGCATATGATGACCTATGTATAACATTCCAAATTGAAAATTTGGGATGTTACAAATCTACCCCCCTTAAGATGAATCTCGTCCTCGAGATTCGGGTTGGCTAGAAAATAGGTGTGGGTGGTCTTTCCATAGATCATCCTCTCGTTCCCAGGTGGCTTCATCCTCGGTATGGTGGCTCCACTGAACTTTGCAAAACTTGATAACCTTGCTGCGTGTAACTCTGCTGGCAAACTCGAGGATCTTGACGGGTTTCTCCTCGTAGGTCAGATCACTATCCAACTGAATTGCTTCCAGGGGTACTGTATCTCTCAGAGGAATATCGGCCATCTCAGCATGTCACTTCTTCAACTGGGAAACGTGAAATACATCATGAACTCCTGATAGTCCGTCGGGTAACTCCAACTTGTAGGCCACCTCTCTCATACGTTCCAAAACTCGGTATGGTCCTACAAATCTCGGGGCTAACTTTCCCTTGACTCCAAAGCGTTTAACTCCTCGCAGAGGTGACACACGAAGATATGCTCTGTCTCCGATTTCATAGACTACCTCCTTGCGTTTCGAGTCTGCATAACTCTTCTGTCTGGACTGGGCTACCTTCAGTCTATCTCAAATCAACTTAACTTTCTCTTCTGACTCTTTGATCAAATCCGGTCCAAACAACTGACGGTCTCCAACTTCATCCCACATCAACGGTGTTCTGCATCTCCTTCCATACAAAGCTTCAAAAGGTGCCATCTTCAAACTAGCTTGGTAGCTATTGTTGTATGAGAACTCCGCGTAGGGCAAATTGTCATCCCAACTAGATCCATAATCTAGCGCACAAGCTCTCAACATGTCCTCCAGAATCTGGTTGACTCCCTCGGTCTGTCCATCTGTCTGCGGATGAAAAGCTGTACTAAACTCTAGCCTGGTACCCAAAGTCTGGTGCAGCTGGTGCCAAAACTTTGAAGTAAACTGTGTTCCTCTATCTGATACGATGGTCCTCGGAACTCCATGCAGACATACGATCCTGGTCATATATATCTTGGCCAACTTTGCACTCGTATAGGTGGTTTTCACTGGGATAAAGTGAGCTACTTTGGTCAATCGATCCACTACTACCCAGATAGAATCATATCCCGATCGGGTCCTAGGTAATCCGGTGATAAAATCCATGCCAAGCTTGTCCCACTTCCATTCGGGTATCGGCATAGGCTGCAGTAATCCGGCTGGCTTCTGATGTTCTGCTTTCACTCTCTGACATACATCACATACGGCTACATACTCGGCAATGTCCTTTTTCATACCAGTCCACCAGAAACGCTCCTTCAGATCCAAATACATCTTGGTGTTTCCGGGGTGTATTGAGTATGGCGAGTCATGAGCTTCCTATAGTATCAACTTCCTGATCTCTGCATTATTGGGTACATAAACACGGTCCTCAAACCATAAAGTTTCGTACTCATCCTCACGAAAACCTTTGGCTTTTCCTTTGTTCATCCTCTCCTTTATCTCAGCAATTTCCTTATCATCCTTCTGAGCTTCTCGAATCTTCCCCAATAATGTTGACTGAACTTCTAATGCTGCAACAAAACCTCTAGGAACTATCTCCAAACGAAGCTCCCTGAGATCTTCGGCTAACTCTTTGGGTAATCCTCCGCTTACGAGGGTGTTGGCATAGCTCTTCCGGCTCAAAGCGTCTGCTACGACATTGGCCTTTCCTAGGTGATAATGCAGCTTCATATCATAATCCTTTATAAGTTCCAACCATCTCCTTTGCCTGAGATTCAGCTCCTTCTGAGTAAAAATGTACTTCAAATCTTATGATCCGTGTACACATCACAACGGTTTCCAATAAGAAAATGTCTCCAGGTCTTGAGTGCATGAACTACAGCTGCTAACTCCAAATCATGCGTGGCATAATTCAACTCATGCGGTCGAAGCTGACGTGAGGCATATGAGACAACTCTTCCGTCCTGCATAAGTACACCTCCAAGTCCTAAGCGAGAAGCATCGCAATACACTTGGAATTCCTTGCGTATATCCGGCAGAATCAGCACTGGGGCTGTAACCAAACGTTTCTTCAGCTCCTGAAAAGTTGCCTCACATTCATATGTCCATTTGAACTTGGTGTCCTTCTTCAATAACTCCATCATAGGCTTCACAATCTTAGAAAAATTCTCAATAAATCTCCGATAATATCCTGCAAGTCCAAGAAAACTGCGGATCTCTCCAACTGAGGTGGGTGCCAACCACTCAGTGACTGACTGAACCTTGGTACTGCTATACCTTCTCCTGATATAACATGTCCAAGAAATCCAACTTCCTTCAACCAAAACTCACATTTGCTGAACTTGGCATACAACTGATGTTCCCTGAGCTTCTCGAGAACCAAACGCAAATGTTCCTTGTGCTCGTCTTAATTTTTCGAGTATACCAAGATATCATCAATGAATACTACGACAAACTTATCCAAGAACTCCATGAACACTTTATTCATCATACTCATAAAATAGGCAGGGGCATTAGTTAATCCAAATGACATAACCGTATACTCATATAGCCCATACCTTGTGGTGAAGGCTGTCTTAGGTATATACTGTTCTCGGATCTTCAACTGGTGGTATCCTGATCTCAGATCGATCTTGGAAAACACTTTAGCTCCTTGCAACTGATCAAACAAATCATTGATCATCGGCAGTGGGTACCTGTTCTTGATCGTCACTTCATTCAATGCGCGATAATCGACAACCATTCTCAAGGATCCATCCTTCTTCTCAACTAAAAGCACTGGGGCTCCCCATGGTGATGAACTTCGTCGAATGTAACCTTTCTCTAGTAACTCCTTGATCTGCTTCTTAATCTCCTCCAGATCATTTGCGGGCATCCGGTATGGTCTCTTCGATATCGGTCCGATTCCGGGCAACAGCTCTATCAAGAACTCAATGTCTCGATCTGGCGGCATGCCTGGTAACTCCTCTGGAAATACATCCGGGTAATCCTTCACTACATGCACTTCTTCCTGAACAACTCCTGAGAGGGAATTTACTTGGGTCCTTCTCGGCGCATGCCTGGATACATACTTGATCCTTTTTCCCTCCGGGGTGGTGAGCAGAATTGACCTACTCGCACAGTCAATGTTTCCTCCATACTTCGACAGCCAATCCATGCCTAGTATTATATCCAATCCTTGTGATTCCAAAATTATTAGGTCTGAGGGAAATACATGGCTACCAATGGTCAAGGGTAACCGATCACACCATCGGCTGGCCATATACTCTGCACCTGGTGAACTTACTAACATGGGTGACCTAAGGGCTAAGGTGGGTAACTTAAACTTGTCCACAAATCCCCTTGAAATGTATGAATGCGATGCACCAATATCAAAAAGAACAATTGCAGTAAATGACTTAACCAAAAACTTACCGATAACTGCATCTGGCGGCTCTTCAACCTCCTCCACATTCACGTGGTTCACTTGTCCCCTGTTGAAAGGGTTGGGCTTCTTCCTAGAGCTTCCATTGCCATTACCATTCTTTGGCTCGGGGCACTCATTGGCATAGTGTCCAGTCTTCCCGCACTTGAAACAAGTAATGTGACTTTGGTCCTTCTTGGCGGGTGTGGCTGGGTTAGAGCGGTTCTGATTGCTGCCTGCTCCATTCCCGTTTCCATTCTTGGGGCCACTGTGGTTATGCGAACTTCCTCCATTGTGAGTATGGCCTCCATGGTTATGTGTATATCCTCCCGAGTTCGGGGTAAAATGAGGCTTCTGCTGAGCTCCTGAATTGTACTTCCCTTGTCCATACTTCCTTTTGCGGCTCTCAATCTGTTGCTCCTTCCCTTTAATCATAAGAGCCTTATCTACCAACTCCTGGTAGTTGTTAAATGTTGCCACCATTAACTGCATACTCAGCTCATCATTCAGCCCTTCAATAAACTTCTCCTGCTTTGCGGCATCTGTGGCCACATCATCCGGGGCATAGCGAGCTAACTTACTGAACTCATCCACGTACTGCCCCACAGTATGATTTCCTTGGCGTAAGTTGCGGAACTCATGCTTCTTCATGCTCATAGCTCCTGCTGAAACGTGTGCAGTGCGGAATGCTTGCTGAAACTGATCCCAGGTGACATTGGCTATAGGAAAAGTGGCTGTGTAATTCTCCCACCATGAGGCTGCGGGTCCATCCAATTGATGTGCGGCAAATCGCACCTTCTCAGCATCTGTGCATCATGCGGTGGTCAACTCCCTTCCAATCCTGCGTAGCCAGTCATCAGCAACAATCGGCTCGGTGCTACTGGAAAACACCGACGGATTCAACCTTAGGAAACGGGCTAAGTTGTCAACTAGAGGTGGTGGCGGTGGGTTGTTGTTGTTGTTGTTGCCTTGGTTTTGGACTAGTAGCTGCATCAGGGCATTCTGCTGATGAATCAACTGAGTGAGCTCCGGTGGGAAGATAAAACCGGGGTCACGTCTCGGAGGCATCTGATGGGTTTAGAGGGAAGAGATTAGAATAGAGTGAGGTCTAGTGAGAAGGCACTACCCATATGCACATGAGACAAACACATTCATATCACACCAAAAATCAATTCAAGCAAGGGCATACAAACGATCTAACTACCGTTACAGAAGTGCTCAGACTATTGCTATATACATGGGGAAAATACTACTGATAATATGGTGGTCATCTAGAAATTTTGATCGGTGGAAGACTCCATGATATCCGCTCCAGCTTCATCTTCATAATCATCATCACTACTGTCGGGGTCGGAGTCGGTGTCGTCGATGATGATGTAGTCTTCCGAACGAATGTCGTCGGGATGGTCGTCATCTCCTCCTGGCGCAGGGTCTCCCATGAACACTCCTAGCTTCCTCGTTAGGTCGTCATTCTTCTCCACTAGTATTGCGATTTCCTCCTCGTATCCGTCGCGTGTAGACTTGAGTTCCTCTTCTAGCTCCATGTTCCTGGTCATCACCTTCTTCAAATCTATCATGCTTGCGCACATCTGGTTCTCCTGTCGATGAATGTGCTGGTTTAACTCCTGAATGAAAGTTGCAATGGACCTGTTTCTCCTGGTGCTGATCATCTCCCATTGCTCATCTCGGCGCCCACATATCTGGTAGATGGTGTCCTTAAGATCCTTCTGATAAACTTCGCCGATGCATCCCATGGCGATGTGGGCTGCCATGCTCTTACCTAGACTCCAGGTTGGTGCATCAAAGGAAAACTCTATGGACTCGGTAACTGGCGTGAACGTCCTTCCTGGAACTTGAACTCGAATCATCCAACGCTCCTCTTCTGGTAAAGTGGCGGTGTAGGTCCCGGTGAAGCTTGGTATTCCGATGTTTAGGTACTTAGTGACTTCCTTCAAGTGTCGTCCAAAAGGTGTGTCTTCATCCGGTTGTGCAAACTTGTTCCTTGAGTCCGCCATCCTATAGAGTAGAAGAAGAAGAGAGAGTCAGAAATGAGTAGAGAAGAGTGACCTATGGCTTTTCTTAGTGGTCGTGTCCTACAGTCAGCGTGTGCTCTGATACCATCTCTGTAGCGACCCGACCCGAATGGATCGAATCTTTGTGCTCACGTGTCATCCCTGGATCGGTAATGCTGACACACAAAGTACTCGAAGGATTTATAACAGAGTGCAATCACACACTTATTACAATAAATATGGCTTAAGGCCATCTAAAAGATAACAGTGGAAGGCTTGGAAAATAAAGTGAGTCCATCAACTCCAACGGCATAGCTGAGTGCACGACACGACCTACCGCACCTTACTCTTCGTCTGAAAAGTCTGCAACATGATATGTTGCAGCCCGAAATGGGTCATCACATGGAATATGCTGGCAATATAACACAGTAGAGCAATGAACAGATAAATGCTATCACTACATGCATATATGGCTGGTGGAAAGCTCTAGGGTTATATTGTTTTGCGAAAAAGACAATTTTTCCCTACAACAAAGGAATTTATTTTATTTAACTATCATGGTGGTTGTTAAACATTGAGAAGGTAAATCCCCATCTCAATCCCAATTAAAAGTAATCATTAAACCCAACAAATTAATTTAGAGTGATGGGATCAAATCAATAATTCAGGTACCTGATACTCAAGATGTCCATAACCGGGGACACGGCTAACCATGATTAGTTTTTACACTCTGCAGAGGTTTGTGCACTTTTCCCCACAAGACTCGATCTCCTCCGTTGGATTTCTCGCACTACATGGTGTTTGAGAAACGGATGACCGAGACACAGTCTTTCAGAAGCATTAACTCTAACCTTGGGTAGACAGTACCAACCTACATCCCGTACATCTGCTAGCCTACCACTGGAAGAGGTCATGCAACATACTCAACTATGCTAGAGCCCATAATAGCTTGTGGCTGCACACGGAAGTTTGTAGCATGAATAATCTTATGATCCCTTTGAGCCTGGGTGGCGAACCAAAAAGACAACACTGGTATATCCCCAGGTGCCTGCAACCAATCCACCCAGATGTGTATTTAAGTAGCCACCTTAAGTTAACAATTAATTAACAATCTCACATCTGTCATGGATACACTCAAACCTAATCCACGTCTACGAGCATAGCATGGCAATATAAGCATAACATAGAAGTAACTCCCAAGGGTTTGATAATAAAGGGCAATAGGTTCTACCTCATCATCTACTTCCCAATACCCACAAGTTAATCACATCCTAATCATGTAGTGTTTGAGGATTGAAACTAATGCATAAAAAACTGGGTAATAAAGGGTTATGATCAATGTGTTACTTGCCTTGCTGACGATCCGCAAACCCTAGAGACTCGTAGTAGCACGCTTCGCACTCCGGGAATTCTATCGCAACCAAACAATAGCATACATAAGCAATCAAGCATAGATGCAAGGGTAAAACTCAAATAAGAAGATCAAATCTGAAAGTTCAACTGAAGAGATTCGATCTGCAAAAAGAATTAATCGAATCGGAGCTACGGAACTGAAACTACGGTCAAAAGATCTTCGAAAACAAATCTGCTTGAAACAAAATTTTAAATTGTCAAAATCATGTTCAAGTTGATTAAACAGAAAGAGGGGTTCGAGACGAAGATTTTGGCGTTGGTTTCACTGGATTTGGACAAACGGTTTAGAAATGGCGAGCGTTTGAAGATCAGGGGCTAATTTGCGAAAAAAATAATCATGGATAGGTCCCTGGCCGAAAAAGAAAAATCTATCGGACGAACGTCCGCTAACAGAGACAAACGAACGAAAGCGTTCGTTAACAGATCTAAACGAACGAACGTTCGCAAACGAACTAAACCGAGAAAACCGAACCGATCTAATAAAATAAAAAAAAAACGAACTAGGGTTTAAAAAAAAACGAAACTGTTTTTACCTAAACCGAAAAAAAAACCGGCGGCGGCGGCGACGAGATCCGGCGGCGGCGGCTCGGCTCCGACGACTGCGGGGCAGGGTGGCGTCGGCGGCAGGCGGCGGTGGCTAAGGGCGGTGGCGATGCGCGGCTGCGGTGGTGGCGACTCGGGGCGGCGGCGGCGGCTCGATGGGGACGAGGAGGGGCGGCGCGGCTATTTAAAGGCCCGGGGGGGGGTGGTGGCTTGGGGGAGGGGGCGAGGGAGGAGGAGTCCGGCTCAGACTCTGCGGCGGCGTCCGTGCCGAGCACGGCGGCGCGCGAGAGGAAGGCGGCGGCGGCCTGGCTCGGCTGGGCCTTCGGCCCAGTCGGGCGAAAGGTTTTTTTTAAAATAAGTTTCACCGGAAAAAATCCTAATAAAATAAAAAAAAATTCTAAAAATGCCAAAAACAATTTTCACCGTCTAAATAAAATATTTAGAACAAAGTGAACATTTTCTTGGCCTAAAAATGCATATTTTTCTAATTCAAATAAAATAGCCAATAAAATCCAAATAAAATTATTTATTTGATTTTAATATTTTTCCTCCAATATTTCTTTTATTTTGGAGAAGTCATTTTATCTCCTCTCATATATTTTTAATCTAAAATATTTTGGAGAGAAAAATAAATAAAACCAAAATGATCCTCTTTTCAATATTTGAGAAAATTCAAATATGAAAATAAATGAAATCCCCAACTCTCTCCGTGGGTCCTTGAGTTGCTTAAGATTTCTAGGATCACAAACGAAATGCAAATAAAATATGATATGCATATGATGACCTATGTATAACATTCCAAATTGAAAATTTGGGATGTTACACTTACGAACCACAGTTGAAGCTTTAGCATGATCCTTTATTCTAACAGGAAAAGATGGTTTCTCAATATAAGCAGTAGGAACAATAGGATCAACATTATAAGTAATAGTCTCTTCTTCAACTCCAATAGGTTCTACTACTTTTACTTCAATGGGAGCATGATATTTGAACCACTTCTCCTTAGGGAGATCAACATAAATAGCAAATGATTCACAAAAGGAAGCTACTATCTCAGAGTCAAGTCCATATTTAGTGCTAAAATCACGAAAAACATCGGTATCCATGGAAGATTTAACACAATCAAACTTGAGGTTTATACCTGACTCCTTACCTTCGTCGAGTTCCCAATCTTCAGAGTTGCATTTAATTCTTTCCAATAAATCCCATTTGAATTCAATAGTCTTCTTCATAAAAGAACCAGTACAAGAAGTATCGAGCATGGATCGATCATTATGAGAAAGCCGAGCATAAATTTTTTGAATAATAATTTGTCTTGAGAGCTCATGATTGGGGCATGAATATAACATTGACTTAAGCCTCCCCCAAGCTTGAGCGATACTTTCTCCTTCACGAGGCCATAAATTATATATATAATTCCGATCACGATGAACCATATGCATAGGATAAAACTTATGATGAAATTCCAATTTCAATCGATTGTAGTTCCAAGTCCCAATATCATCGCATAGCCTATACCATGTCAATGCCTTCTCCTTCAAAGATAAAGGGAAGACCTTCTTCTTGACTTCATCCTCGGGCAAACTTGCAAGCTTAAATAATCCACAAACTTCGTCCACATAGATTAGGTGCATATCGGGATGTAATGTTCCATCTCCTGCATAAGGATTAGCTAGCTGTTTCTCTATCATACCTGAAGGAATTTCATAATAAATATTTTCAGTAGTTGCAGTAGGTTGAGGGGCAACTCTTTGCACTTCCGATCGAGGTGAAGATACACCGAACAAACCCCTCAAAGGATGATTTTCCATAGTAACAAGTGACAGTAAATTTCAGCACACTATATAAATGGTTCCTTACCAAATTCCACTTACCAAAGGCGCTTCACTCCCCGGCAATGGCGCCAGAAAAGATTCTTGATGACCCACAAGTATAGGGGATCTATCGTAGTCCTTTCGATAAGTAAGAGTGTCGAACCCAACGAGGAGCAGAAGGAAATGACAAGCGGTTTTTAGCAAGGTATTCTCTGCAAGCACTAAAATTATCGGTAACAGATAGTTTGGTGATAATATAATTCGTAATGGGTAACAAGTAACAAAAGTAACTAAGGTGCAGCAAGGTGGCCCAATCCTTTTTGTAGCAAAGGACAAGCCTGGAAAAATTCTTATATAAAGCAAAGCGCTCCCGAGGACACATGGGAATTACTGTCAAGCTAGTTTTCATCATGCTCATATGATTCACGTTCGTTACTTTGATAATTTGATATGTGGGTGGACCGGTGCTTGGGTGCTGTCCTTCCTTGGACAAGCCTCCCACTTATGATTAACCCCTCTCGCAAGCATCCACAACTACGAAAAAAGAATTAAGATAAATCTAACCATAGCATGAAACATATGGATCCAAATCAGCCCCTTACGAAGCAATGCATAAACTAGGGTTTAAGCTTCTGTCACTCTAGCAACCCATCATCTACTTATTACTTCCTAATGCCTTCCCCTAGGCCCAAACAATGGTGAAGTGTCATGTAGTCGACGTTCACATAACACCACTAGAGGAAAGACAACATACATCTCATCAAAATATCGAACGAATACCAAATTCACATGATTACTTATAACAAGACTTCTCCCATGTCCTCAGGAACAAACGTAACTACTCACAAAGCATATTCATGTTCATAATCAGAGGAGCATTAATTATCATTAAGGATCTGAACATATGATCTTCCACCGAATAAACCAACTAGCATCAACTACAAGGAGTAATCAACACTACTAGCAACCCACATGTACCAATCTGAGGTTTTGAGACAAAGATCGGATACAAGAGATGAACTAGGGTTTGAGAGGAGATGGTGCTGGTGAAGATGTTGATGGAGATTGACCCCCTCTCGATGAGAGGATCATTGGCGATGACGATGGCTTCGATTTCCCCCTCCCGGAGGGAAGTTTCTCCGGCAGAACAGCTCCACCGGAGCCCTAGATTGGTTCTGCCCAGGTTCCGCCTCGAGACGGCGGCGCTTCGTCCCGAAAGCTTTCTTCTGATTTTTTCTAGGTCAAAACACATCATATAGCTGAAGATAGGCATCGGGGGCCTGCCAGGTGGCCCACAAGGCAGGGAGGCGCGCCCAGGGGGGGTAGGGTGCACCCCTACCCTTGTGGCTGCCTGGTGGGTCCCCTCAGGTGCTTTCTTCGCCCAATATTTTTATATATTCCAAAATAATTCTCTGTGAAGTTTCAGGACTTTTGGAGTTGTGCAGAATAGATCTATAATATTTGCTCCTTTTCCAGTCCAAAATTCCAGCTGCTGGCATTCTCCCTCTTCATGTAAACCTTGTAAAATAAGAGAGAAAAGGCATACGTATTGTGCTATAATGTGTAATAACAGCCCATAATGCAATAAATATTAATATAAAAGCATGATGCAAAATGAACGTATCAGTGAAGTAGAAGAAGTTGAGAACACCATGTGGCCGGAGGTGGAGGGAGAATAATCATCCACACAAATCTTTGACACACCATATTTATCTTGAAGCTTTGTCCACAACTCATGAGCATCCCGGAATGGCATGAGTTGAAATATAACTACATTGCTCAAAGCATCGAAAAGCACATTAGAAGCTTGAGCATTGAGATAAGAGTTTTTCTCATCCGCTATAGATATTCTTTGAGGATCCTTTGGAGGAGAAAAACCCATATCTACAATTCGCTCTAAATTTGGGTCCATGACCCTAAAGAGATTAAGCATACGAATAACCCAAACATCAAAATTTGTGCCATCGAAACTAAGAGTGTCAGAGAATCCTAAACCCCTAGTCGACATCTTTACTCTCTAGGCGGTAAAGCCTAATAACGAGAGACGAGGCTCTGATACCAATTGAAAGATCGTGGATGTCGCCTAGAGGGGGGGGGGGTGAATAGGCGCTTTAAAATAATTACGTTTTAGGTTTGAACAAATGCGGAATAAAACTAGTGTTTAATTTGTCAAGCACAAAACCTAAAACAACTAGGCTCACCTATGTGCACCAACAACTTATGCTAAGCAAGATAAACAACTAAGTGATAGCAAGATATATGACAAGAAACAATATGGCTATCACAAAGTAAAGTGCATAAGTAAAGGGCTCGGGTAAGAGAAAACCAAGGCACGTGGAGACGATGATGTATCCTGAAGTTCACACCCTTGCGGATGCTAATCTCCGTTTGGAGTGGTGTGGAGGCACAATGCTCCCCAAGAAGCCACTAGGGCCACCGTAATCTCCTCACGCCCTCGCACAATGCAAGATGCCATGATTCCACTAAGGGACCCTTGAGGGCGGTCACCGAACCCGTATAATTGGCAACCCTTGAGGGCGGTCATCGAACCCATACACTTTGGCAACCCTTGGGGGCGGTCATCGGAACCCGTACAAATTGCTCGAAGCAATCTTCACAACCTAATTGGAGATCCCGACGCTTGCCCGGAGCTTTACACCATAATGATTGAGCTCTGAAGCACCACCAACCGTCTAGGGTGCCCAAGCACCCAAGAGGAACAAGCTCTAGGGTACCAAGCACCCAAGAGTAATAAGCTTCTCAACTTTTCACTTCCACGTATCACCATGGAGAACTCAAACCGATGCAACTAATGCAATGGCAAGAACACACAAAGTGGTCAAGTCCCTCACTCCCAAATCCCACCACAACAACAAAAGCTATGGAGGAATATGAGAGGAAGAACAAGGAGCTCACAAAGAACTCCAAGATCTAGATCCAAGGGCATCCCCTCACAAAGAGGAGAAAGTGATTGGTGGAAATGTGGATCTAGATCTTCTCTCTCTTTTCCCTCAAAAAGGAGCAAGAATCATTGGAGGGATTGAGAGTTAGCAAGCTCTAAGAAGGTCAACAATGGGGAAAGAACACGAGCTCAAAAGATAGGGTCCAATGGAGAAGAATACCCCCTTTTATAGGTCCCCACGAATCTGCCCGTTATGTGCAGAAAACTATAGGACCGGTACAACCGGTGAAAGTACTGGTACAAGCGGTCAAAGCAGAGGAAAAACCTACCTGAAGGAAAAGCACTAAGCGGTACAACCGCCCTGGGAACCGGTAGTATCGGTTAAACTAAAACTAACCGGTACAACCGGCCCACAACCGCCCAAGAACTGCTCCACAATAGAACCCAGTCCGGTGGTAGAGCGGTACAGGGCCGGTACAACCATCAGACCAACTCTGGAGAGGTACAACAGCCCCAAACACCGGTAGTACCGGTCAATCGGTGTAAGAAGTGAAGGAAATATGCCCTAAAGGCAATAATAAAGTTGTTATTTTTTATTTCCTTATTCATGATAAAGGTTTATTATTCATGCTAGAATTGTATTGATCGGAAACTTAAATACATGTGTGAATAAATAAACAAATACCGTGTCCCTAGTAAGCCTCTACTAGACTAGCTTGTTGATCAAAGATGGTTAAGGTTTCCTAACCATAGACATGTGTTGTCATTTGATAATGGGATCACATCATTAGGAGAATGATGTGATGGACAAGACCCATTCGTTAGCTTAGCATATGATCGTTCAGTTTATTGCTGTTGCTTTCTTAATGTCAAATACATATTCCTTCGACTATGAGATTATGCAACTCCCGGATACCAGAGGAATACCTTGTGTGCTATCAAACATCACAACGTAACTGGGTGATCATAAAGATGCTCTACAGGTATCTCCGAAGGTGTTTGTTGAGTTGGCATAGATTGAGATTAGGATTTGTCACTCCGAGTATCGGAGAGGTATCTCTGGGCCCTCTCGGTAATACACATCATAAGAAGCCTTGCAAGCAAATGACTAATGAGTTAGTTAAGAGATAATGTATTACGAAACGAGTAAAGAGACTTGCCGGTAACGAGATTGAACTAGGTATGAAGATACCGACGATCGAATCTCGGGCAAGTAACATACCGATGGACAAAGGGAATTACGTATGTTGTCATAAGGTTCCATAGATAAAGATCTTCGTAGAATATGTAGGAGCCAATATGGGCATCTAGGTTCCGCTATTGGTTATTGACCAGAGAGGTGTCTCGGTCATGTCTACATAGTTCTCGAACCCGTAGGGTCCGCACGCTTAACGTTCGTTGACGATATAGTGTTATATGATTTTGTGACCGAATGTTGTTCGGAGTCCCGGATAAGATCACAGACATGACGAGGAGCTCTGGAATGGTTCGGAGGTAAAGATTGATATATAGGACGATACTATTCGGACGCCGAAAGAGTTTCGGGAGGTACCGGGTGGTCATCGGATCACCGGAAGGTGTTCCGGGAAGCCACGGGAGGAAGATGGGCCTATTGGGCCCTTGGAGGGGAGCACACCAGCCCACAAGGGGCTGGCGCACCCCCCTATGGCAGCCGGTCTAAGGGAGAAAGGAAGGAGGGGGATTCGGCCTCCCCCTTCCTTCCCTCTCACCCCTTTCCTTTCCCCCTCCGGCATATATGGTAAGGGGGGGGGGGGGGGGGCGACTAGGGCAGGAGCCCAAGTAGGATTCGGCCCTACTTGGGGCGCCTCCTGTCTGCTCCCCTCTCCCCACCTATATATATGTGGGAGGAGGGCGCCACACATAACCACGACAATCTCTTACCGTGTGCGGCGCCCACCTCCACAGTTTCGTCCTTCGGTCATATTTTCGTAGTGCTTAGGCGAAGCCCTGCGGAGATAGCTTCACCATCACCTCACCATGCCGTCGTGCTGCCAGAACTCATCCACTACTTCGCCGTCTTGCTGGATCAAGAAGGCAAGGACGTCACCGAGATGAACGTGTGCTGAACGCGGAGGTGTCGTACGTTCGGTACTCGATCGGTTGGATCGCGAAGAAGTTCGACTACATCAACCTTGTTACTAAACGCTTCCGCTTACGGTCTACGAGGGTACGTAGACACACTCTCCCCCTCGTTGCTATGCATCTCCATGGATAGATCTTGCGTGTACGTAGAATTTTTTTTGTTTTCCATGCAATGTTTCCCAATAGTGGCATCCGAGCCAGGTCTATGCGTAGATGATATGCACGAGTAGAACACAAAGAGTTGTGGGCGGTGATAGTCATACTGCTTACCTCCAACGTCTTATTTTGATTCGGCGGTATTGTGGGATGAAGCGGCCCGGACCAACCTTACATGTCCACGCACATGAGACCGGTTCCACCGACTGACATGCAACTTGTTTTGCATAAAGGTGGCTGGCGGGTGTCTGTTTCTCCTACTTTAGTTGAATCAAATTTGACTACGGCCAATCGTTGAAGAAGGTTAAAACAACAAACTTGATAAATCACCGTTGTGGTTTTTGCGTAGTTAAGAATGGTTCTTGCTAGAAGCCCATAGCAGCCACGTAAAACTTGCAACAACAAAGTAGAGGACGTCTAACTTGTTTTTGCAGGGCATGTTGTGATGTGATATGGTCAAGATATGATGTGATATATGTTGATGCATGAGATGATCATGTTTTGTAATATCGACAACCGGCAGGAGCCTTAGGGTTGTCTCTTAATTATTGTATGAAATGCAAGCGCCATGTAATTGCTTTACTTTATCGCTATGCGTTGGCAATAGTTGTCGAAGCAATAGTTGGCAAGACGACCCCGACGCAACGATGGAGATCAAGGTGTCGAGCCGGTGACGATGGAGATCATGATGATGCTTTGGAGATGGAGATCAAAAGCACAAGATGATGATGGCCATATCATGTCACATATTTTGATTGCATGTGATGTTTATCCTTTATGCATCTTATTTTGCTTAGGACGGCAGTAGCATTATAAGATGATCCCTTCACTAAATTTCAATATAAAAGTGTTCTCCCCGAGTATGCACCATTGCCAAAGTTCATCGTTTCGAAGCACCTCGTGATGATCGGGTGTGATAGACTCTACGTTCACATACAACGGGTGTAAGATAGTTTTGCACATGCAGAATACTTGGGTTAAACTTGACGAGCCTAGCATGTACAGACATGGCCTCGGAACACTGGAGGCCGAAAGGTCGAACTTGAGTCATATAGTAGATATGATCAACATAGAGATGTTCACCATTGATGACTACCCCATCTCACGTGATGATCGGACATGGGTTAGTTGATTTGGATCATGTATCACTTAGATAACTTGAGGGGTGTTTATTTAAGTGGGAGTTCATTAGTAATTTGATTAATTGAACTTAAATTTATCATGAACTTAGTCTTACTAGTTTTGTGTGGCACCCCGGCTCAAAGAAACCGGAACGCCCCGTATTCCAGCCCAGAGATCGAGGAGAAGTCTTCTGGAATACGTCACTGCTTAGCATAGAAAAATCAGCTCTTTATTACAAGCTATATGGGTACAAGGGGATTTCATTGGCACGACGACCCTATGCCTGCCACGGTTGCTCTATGACAGTAGTAGAACAACACGAAGCAACAGAATAACTTCTAGCAGTGGATAACGACGACGGTGATGAACTCCACTCCGCAGGGACTCTGGCTGGAACGCTTATCCTAGCTCGCAAACAAGGGATCCACGGCAAACAAGCAATCAAATCCGGCATGACCTGCAAACTGGCATGACATGCTAGGTCAGTACATTGAATGTACTTGCAAGCTCACAGCAACCAAAGGCAATCAAGACAAAAAACAACATGGCAATTACAGGTTACTTAACAATGATGAACACGATACTATCAGAACAACATGGCATGTACAACATGATACAGCTAGAACAATACGAGCATGGCATGAACATATGAACATGATGATACTAGCATGCAACATGATGACGCTATCATGCACCAACTTACTCTGCTCGGGTTACCTCGTAACCATCACATGCACAAGCTTACCATCACGGACATCACACGATCATCTCAGGATCCAATCGAGCTTGGTATTACAATACCGTAGTAATCATTACATGACCACAAGGAGCTTGACCTTTACCCTTGACTCTCGCATAACACCACAAATATCAAACAACTCGGTATCCTTGATACCACGGTGATCCTCTCACGATCACATAAAGATCAACCAACTTCGGTATCCATGATACCTCTGTGATCCTCTCTTGATCACAACCAATCTCTTTCTCATCATCGAACCAGGGTTGTTATTAAGCACATTATTATTACTGTTGACCCATAGTGTGACCGACTACGAACTGGGCCCATATCCACGGGCGCGGCTATCGATATATTAAACACACACTCTGCAGAGGTTAGTACACTGTACCCACACCACGGAACCCATGGCCTCGCACTCCCATTCGGTTGGACCAACGGTGTTCCGACAAAACCGATCTATTGCCATCACACCCTCTCGGCCACTCCGACAAACTCCCCTTTTGGGCTAAGTCCTGGTTGGCCCCAATGTCAACTCGTGACATCCGCCACCTACGTGGCCGGCCACCATCATGGCAAAACATAAACGGTCCCAAACAGGGACATGTGCACATAACCAAACTCAAGCTCACAAGGCTTATGCCGTCCTACCCGGCCAAGGTAGCGCCCGCGCATAACCTTCCCTCGTTGGAGGCACCGGCGAGAGGCATGACAATAGACCCAGTTAGGACCCCCCATAAGGCAAGTGTGGCTGCACTGGTCAGCTCGATTTGGTGGCACCATGACTCAGCCAACAGTTGTTCAAGTTCATTTAAGTCCGGTTAAACTGGAATCAAGAAGGTGAGCCATATTAAAATAACATGATGCAACTAAAATGCATGAGCATGATATCAACATAAGCATGGGGGTGCAACATAATCATCAAGCATATCGACAACAATAAATCATATATCCGAATGAACATGGCATACTAACGAGCATGAATATCACAAGCATAACACTACTCATAGCATAACGTCACCACTAGCAACGGAAATAACTACCATGCAAGAACATACCGGTAATATTACCAAGTAAGCATATAACTAGCTAGATGCAAAGGAACATGCATATCAACGGTACCCGGTAACAGACGATAAGCATGCATCAGAACGAACCTTACTACTACCAGCATGTACTACTACCAAACATGACATGTAACAATAATACTAGCAAGAAGTACAAGATAACAAGATGCCGAAGAGCATAGCATGAAGGTGAACATAGATCTATAAGCATTACCGAAACAACGACAACAGTTGCAGACAACCAAACACTTATTAAATGTTCAAGTAGAAAACCATGGCTACTGCATGACTATCATGCAAGTGGTTGTCGTGGCTTGCCTGGGGATGAAGAATGCACCGGGGAGAAGTGCGGAACGATCGCGGAAGGAATCGCCGGAAAGGGTTCTCCCTGGGAGGGGGCTGATTAGGGGCAAGGGCATAAAGGTCATTTTCAAAATGTTAAAACATCATGAAAATGGTACCAAAAGAATGGGCTCGACGAGACGAAGTAGTGGGCTTTGGAATCACCTCATTCGGAGTTGTGGTTGCGGAGATATCAAGTGTGGAAGCTCAGGAACCTATCTGTGAATATTTCTTCTCAAACAGGCCCCTGGGAGGAAAAACCGAAAACGTATTCCAGAGAATACGCTTTCCAAAAAGGAAAGCGCATTCTCATGGAATACGCTTCCACTTAATGACGTGGCTGGGGCGGGGTCAACGCGGGAGGCTGACATGGGGCCCGCGGGGAGGTGGGGCCCGCCTGGCCTGGCTCCTTCTTCCTCCTCGCTGCGCCCCGATTGAAACAGAGGAGGACAGGGGTGGGCGCACGGCCGGCTACGGCCCAGGTGGCTCCGGCCACCTCAGGCCAGGGCGAGGCCGCTGGCGGACCGGGGAAGGGCGCCGCATCCACCTGGCCTGGTCGCGGGCACCGGGGAGGGGCGGAGCATGAGGTGGCCGCGGTGGCAGAGAGAAACGGCGGTGGCCAAGCTTGAGGGTCGCGGCCGCGGTTGCTCCGGCGACAAAAGAAGAGAGGGGAGAGGCTCACCGGGGTGGAGGGGTTCTACTGGTGGTGCTAGAGTGGAGGGAGGAGGCGCGGCTCGCCGGAATTTAGGCTAAGCCGATCGGCGGCCGTGGTGGAAGAGACGAGCGAGGAGAGCTTCTGGAGCTCCGGCGAGAGGCTGGGGAGGGGTATGGGAGAGCAAGAAGGCCGCTGGTGAGATCGGGAAGGCACGGGGGGCCTATATATAGGCGGGGCGAGGATGGCTGAGCCTGTTGCCGCCGCTCGGGTCCAGCCAACGTCCTGGCGAGGCTCAGCGATCATGGGAGGGCGCGGGAACGCGACGAAACATCGATGCAGCGGTCACGAAGGAGAGGAGGCCAAGGGGGCACGGGGAGGAAGTGGACAAAGGAGGAAGACGACGGCCAGCTATAGCGCGTCCGTGGGCGCGCAGCGACGAGCGCCAGCGAGCGAGCTGCCGGAGAGGGAGAGGGGTCTAGGGGGACGGAGGAGGCACGGGGAAGCTATTGGACATGGCTAGGTGCGCGAACGCGGCGAGCAGAGGAGGGGCCCGAGCAAGAAACCAACCAGCTTGCGTCCATGGCAATGCACAGTGGCGGTCACCACGTGAACTGGCGAGTAGAGGACGCAATGGGTTGGCAAATGTTGTCTAGGGTGAAGTCCTTCCAGGGTAGGTTGCAACTGAGTTTAAAGCTCGATTAAAAATGCTGTGGTTAGATGGGACGTGACCTCTGAAGTTTGCTGTAGCAAACTAGATCATGTTACTGTGATCAACTTAGTGAAGTTAAGTGAAAAACTTGATGTCAGGGAGGTTTAGGTTAGGAAGGACTACGTCCTGCGAATTATGAAGAGATTTGGACCACTAATTAATACACTTGCTTTGCAACTGCATAATCTGGTCCAGAAGCAAAAACAGGAAGTAGCACTCACTAGGAGTGATGCCTTGGGCAGAAAATGGGCATGGAATGATGATTTGGTCATATGAGAGTGCCATAAAAATTTCATGCCATTTGGCCAAGCCAAAATGGTACTTCCTTCATACAACACCTCTCTGGACAGAATCTTGGGAAAATACTGAGGGAAAATGGCTAGATGAAATGAGCCAAAATCTTGTGGAGATAGGTTATATGGGTAGGAGAAGGTCCTGGAAAATTTTCAGCAATAATGAAGCAACATAAAATATACTTGCTTCACAAACTGAAACTCTGACCAGAAACAAAGAATTGAAGGTGTGCTCACATGGATGAGTTGCATGAGCTCAAATCTTGAGGAGAGTCATGATTTGATCAAATGAAGGACCATACAAAATTTCAACTCATTTGGATTAACCTAGCTAGTACTTTCTTCACAAAGAATTCCCTTAGACAGGAACTTTGAAAAATTGCTCAGGAATATTCACTAGGAAAATTAAGTTTAATTTTGACAGGAGGCAATGATATGGACATGAAAAGGTGTCCAAAAAGCTTGGGTTCAAATGGGCAAAGGTAAATAGCACTTGCTTCACAAAGTGCCATTTAGGACAGAATAGAAAAAGAATTAATTGAGCATGATGAGGAACATGGCAAATGAAATATTTTGCCATATTTTAGGAAGATATAACCCAAACAATTTATGATAATTATTTGAGAATTTTGGGAGTGACAGAAATATAGGTTGCTTCACAACCTAGGGCAAAAAGGATTATTCCTTTAATAGAAAAAAAGAATATTCCCAACAAAGAGGATATTGAGGTTGGGCCAAGATGAAAATGGCAAGGTCTTGGGAAGGATATGAGGATGACAAGCCACTCTGGAAAGGAAGAAGAGATCATCTTCTCCAGTTTCCAGACCACATAGCCACAGAAAAAGAAAACTCAAGCAAAATACTCAGAAAATCAAAAAAAAAGAAAGGGCCAAAAATCAGGGTGTGACAAACCTTCCCCCCTTAAAGAAATCTCGTCCTCGAGATTTGGTTGCTCTGGGAACAAGTATGAATATACTGACTTAAGGAAACCGTTTCCAACTCGGGTATCCTTTTTCTCTTATGTTATGTTCCCACTGAATTTCATATGATGAGACTGCCTGGCTATGGGGTGGTTTGTATCGACATTCTGACCGATCTTATCTCACATGTTCATGCTTATACTGGCTCCAATTCTTTTCATATCTGCTGACTTAGCTGAGTGGGATAGATTATCATGACTGAAACATATGTCCGTCTCACAAGTCCAAGAGTGATTTCCGATGGATGTGTCATCCAGCACTGACAACCTTCCATGAAGTTGTGATCAGATTTTCCTGATGAACACCCAAGCTCTTACTCCTTGCATTGGGTTTCTCAACTAAATACGGGTTCTCCGGGTTCAAAACAGTGAGGTGAGTCATAACCATTCTCCTGACGGATTCTGACTTCTCGCAGGAGTTTCTGAATCATCTTGACTAGCTCCACTGTCTTGAGTATCAGATCCGTACCAAATATTTGACTGTCGCCTGTCGTAGTCAACATAAAGGGGTACGGCCTTATATGATAGAATCCACAGACTTGACCAACGGTGGTGCTGGCAGAAGAAATTTTATTCATGACAGGTTGCCCTTTGATGATTCTCATAAGTGAGGGCACATGCTTCGAGACTGTTGCTCAACATCCTGATTGTTCGTTCTGTTGGCATATCCATGGGGATAGTAGGCTGTGTGATGCTTTACCATGGTTGCCGAGGTCAAACTGTTGAATGACCCCTTGGTCTGGTTCGACAGACCCAGATATTCGATACTGACAAATCTGAGCACATATTGTTGACTGAGTGGGTTGTCTGGATATGGGGTCCTTACCAAAATTGAGTAGACCCCTTAGGTGAATATTCCTGGTGATCGATGCTGACTCAGGCTGTCTGGGGTATCTACACCATGGGGTTCATGCAACAATTTTCATACCTGCATCACCGGTCTTGCTCCTTCATTATTGTTTTCTTGGTCTGGATCCTTTGTTGAAAGAGCTGGGTCATATTGCTTCTTCGTGCATCCATTGGTACTGTTGAGTGCAATATGTCGGACATCGTAACTTATCCTTGTTCATGTATCAGGTGATAGGGACTATACCGGGTTCACACATACTTGCATATAGCTCATTTTTGTCAAACATACAAGGTGGTGACAAGGGTTAATGATATCACCTTGCCGGGTATCAGGAAACTGGCCTTGCTGAGTACTGTCAAAATTTGCTGTCCCATGTTGTTGTTCTCCAAAACTTGTCGGTTCTTGCATCACCAACTGGCTTTCTTTCTCTTGCATGACTCATGAGGTTTTCGGAACCTTACCTTAACTTCATCATCGTACCAGAGACTTACAAGAACTTGGCAGCATGCTCATGATATATAAATAGCTGATTCTCGAGGCGGACTTGTGTTTCTGACTGATTCTTGCTTCTGACATAACTGTTGCCGATCTGGTTCTTGGGATGCACTGCCAAATGCTGTCAATTCATAGTGTAATATCTTACACTAATGCCGTACTGAGGGAGATTGGATGGCTTATGCTAGAAACCATCGAGAGTATCTTGCTAAGGAAGACTGGGTATCATGCTTCAGAAGCTTCCCCCCTTAAAGACATGCTAGGGAAGGACTCAGTACCTTATGCCGGAAACTTTTGCGGTTGCTTACTGAATAAGACAGAGTATTTTTCACAGGAAGTCATCCATATATCATATTGAGGAAGATAGATGAATCTTGCTTTGGAAGCTTCTCTGGTAGCTTGCGAGGGGAGACTAGGTTGCTTACGCCAGAAGCTTCTCATTGTGATATGCAGACTGATTGCCACAAATGTATCCTCTTAATATTCCTGCTGATGATTACCTTTGACTGATAATATACTGTTGGTCTTGCACACAATTTATCTTCTTGCTGATTTGATCTTTAATGCTTTGAATAGTGTGCACTGAGGTAAACTTGATTATCAGTACTGTTGTGAGGAGTGCACACTAATGCAAAATTGATGATCAGCATCAAGATCGGATATTCCCCATTTCACTGCAGTCGGCTGAGAATGCCATTCTGTTTAGCTGAGTTTCGAAATACTTGAATTCCTTGCTGATTCTTCGGGTCCGGTGTCGGTTGACGAGCAACTTTAATAAGGGGAAAATATGTAACACCGAAGGCCCAAAGAAAGAAGCAAAAGAAACGACGAAAACAAAAGCACACAATCATACTAATAATATAAATAATCAAGCAACATCACATTTTACTGCTACTCACAACAATAATATGCATGCACACCTAAACACACAAATCTCGCAGAAACTCTGGTACTACGGTCTAACATGCTGTGGCGGTGTGCAACAAAGTGAATCTGCGTGTGGAAGGAGTTGGCGTAACCAAGGCTACACCAGGCGCTGGCTGAACACCGGTTGCAACTAGATGAATATGGAGGCGAGGGCGGACTTGGAGATCATGGGGTGGAACACAAAGGTTACGACCACATCATCATCAAGCGTACGAAGGGAACCGTACACGTCCAAAGAATTGGATGACAGGGTAGGATAGCGGTGGAAAACAAGGCTTGCTGGCGTTGCCCTTTTCTGATCACAAAGATCAGTAAGGGTTGCCAAAGTGGCGAGATGGAAGGCACGATTCGGGATAGAGGCAAGTCTACCACCGAAACGATATGGGTGGGTGATGGAAAGATATTGACACGATATCCGAGCATAACTCCTGCAGATGGTGTCTGGAACACTTGGTACCATGGCATCACTCTGCTGGGACAGAGATGACGCTGAACACCGAAGAGCAGGTATGCAAAGAGGGAGGGTGCAGGTAGTGGATCGAAACCGATACCACCCACACTCACAAGATCAACTATTAGCGACCAAATACTAATCTATATGCATGCTATGCAATCAAACAAATGCAGCAATCAAGTGCAACAAACCAACTGGACTCTATACTACCGCATTCTAACACTCACGCGGGCTAGGGCATCCTACAGCCATACCTGCTCTGATACCAAGCCTTGTGGCACCTCGGCTCAGAGAAACAGGAACGCCCCGTATTCCAGCCCAGAGATCGAGAAGAAGTCTTCTGGAATATGGCACTGCTTAGCATAGAACAAATCAGCTCTTTATTACAAGCTATATGGGTACAAGGGGATTACATCGGCACAGTGACCCTACGCCTGCCACGGTTGCTCTATGCCAGCAGCAGAACAACACGAAGCAGCGGAATAACTTCAAGCAGCGGATAACGACAACGGTGATGAACTCCACTCCGCAGGGACTTTGGCTGGAACGCTTATCCTAGCTCGCAAACAAGGGATCCACGGCAAACAAGCAATCAAATCCGGCATGACCTGCAAACTGGCATGACACGCCAGGTCAGTACATTGAATGTACTTGCAAGCTCACAGCAACCAAAGGCAATCAAGACAAACAACAGCATGGCAATTATAGGTTACTTAACAATGATGAACATGATACTATCAGAACAACATGGCATGTACAACATGATACAGCTAGAACCATACGAGCATGGCATAAACATATGAACATGATGATACTAGCATGCAACATGATGACGCTATCATGCACCAACTTACTCTGCTCGGGTTACCTCGTAACCATCACATGCACAAGCTTACCATCACGGACATCACACAATCATCTCAGGATCCAATCAAGCTTGGTATTACAATACCGTAGTAATCATTACATGACCACAAGGAGCTTGACCTTTACCCTTGACTCTCGCATAACACCACAAATATCCAACAACTCGGTATCCTCGATACCACGGTGATCCTCTCACGATCACATAAAGATCAACCAACTTCGGTATCCATGATACCTCTGTGATCCTCTCTTGATCACAACCAATCTCTTTCTCATCATCGAACCAGGGTTGTTATTAAGCACATTATTATTATTACTGTTGACCCATTGTGTGACCGACTACGAACTGGGCCCATACCCGCGGGCGTGGCTATCGATAGATTAAACACACACTCTGCAGGGGTTAGTACACTGTACGCACACCACAGAACCCATGGCCTCGCACTCCCATTCGGGTGGACCAACGGCGTTCCGACAAAACCGATCTATTGCCATCACACCCTCCCGGCCACTCCGACAAACTCCCCTTTTGGGCTAAGTCCTGGGTGGCCCCGATGTCAACTCGTGACATCCGCCACCTACGTGACCGGCCACCGTCGTGGCAAAACATAAACGGTCCCAAACGGGGACATGTGCACATAACCAAACTCGAGCTCACAAGGCTTATGCTGTCCTACCCGACCAAGGTAGCGCCCGCGCATAACCTTTCCTCATTGGAGGCACAGGCGAGAGGCATGACAATAGAACCAGTTAGGACCCCCCCATAAGGCAAGTGTGGCTGCACTGGTCAGCTCGATTTGGTGGCACCATGACTCAGCCAACAGTTGTTCAAGTTCATTTAAGTCCGGTTAAACTGGAATCAAGAAGCTGAGCCATATTAAAATAACATGATGCAACTAAAATGCATGAGCATGATATCAACATAAGCATGGGGGTGCAACATAATCATCAAGCATATCGACAACAATAAATCATATATCCGAACGAACGAACATGTCATACTGACGAGCATGAATATCACAAGCATAACACTACTCATAGCATAACATGACCACTAGCAATGGAAATAACTACCATGCAAGAACATACCGGTAATATTACCAAGTAAGCATATAACCAGCTAGATGCAAAGGAACATGCATATCAACGGTACCCGGTAACAGACAATAAGCATGCATCAGAACGAACCTCACTACTACCAGCATGTACTACTACCAAACATGACATGTAACAATAATACTAGCAAGAAGTACAAGATAACAAGATGCCGAAGAGCATAGCATGAAGGTGAACACAGATCTATAAGCATTACCGAAACAACGATAGCAGTTGCAGAGAAACAAACACTTATTAAATGTTCAAGTAGAAAACCATGGCTCCTGCATGACTATCATGCAAGTGGTTGTCGTGGCTTGCCTGGGGATGAAGAATGCATCGGGGAGAAGTGCGGAACGATCGCGGAAGGAATCACCGGAAAGGGTTCTCCCTGGAAGGGGGCTGATTAGGGGCAAGGGCATAAAGGTCATTTTCAAAATGTTAAAACATCATGAAAATGGTACCAAAAGAATGGGCTCGACGAGACGAAGAAGTGGGCTTTGGAATCACCTCATTCGGAGTTGTGGTTGCGGAGATATCAAGTGTGGAAGCTCAGGGACCTATCTGTGAATATTTCTTCTCAAACAGGCCCCTGGGAGGAAAAACAGAAAACGTATTCCAGAGAATACGCTTTCCAAAAAGGAAAGCGCATTCTCGTGGAATACGATTCCACTTAATGACGTGGCTGGGGCGGGGTCAACGCGGTAGGCTGACACGGGGGCCCGCGGAGAGGTGGGGCTTGCCTGGCCTGGCTCCTTCTTCCTCCTCGCTGTGCCCCAATAGAAACAGAGGAGGGCAGGGAAGGGCGCACGGCCGGCGATGGCCCGGGCGGCTCTGGCCACCTCAGGCCAGGGCGAGGCCACCGGCGGGACTGGGGAAGGGCGCCGCATCCACCTGGCCTGGTCGCGGGCGCCGGGGAGGGGCGGAGCATGAGGTGGCCGCGGTGGCAGAGAGCAACGGCGGCGGACAAGCTTGAGGGTTGCGGCCGCGGTTGCTCCGGCGACAAAAGAAGAGAGGGGAGAGGCTCGCCGGGGTGGAGGGGTTCTACTGGTGGTGCTAGAGTGGAGGGAGGAGGCGCGGCTCGCCGAAATTTAGGCTGAGTCGATTGGCGACCGTGGTGGAAGAGACGAGCGAGGAGAGCTCCTGGAGCTCCGGCGAGAGGCTAGGGAGGGGTGTGGGAGAGCGAGAAGGCCGCTGGTGAGCTCGGGAAGGCACGGGGGGGGGGGGCTTATATATAGGCGGGGCGAGGATGGCCGAGCCGGTTGCCGCCGCTCGGGTCCGGCCAATGTCCTGGCGAGGCTCAGCGATCATGGGAGGGTGCGGGAACGCGACGAAACATCGATGCAACGGTCACGGAGTAGAGGAGGCCAAGGGGGCACGGGGAGGAAGCGGACAGAGGAGGAAGACGACGGCCAGCTATAGCGCGTCCGTGGGCGCGCGGCGACAAGCGCCAGCGAGCGAGCTGCCGGAGAGGGAGAGGGGTCCAGGGGACGGAGGAGGCACGGGGAAGCTGTTGGACATGGCTGGGTGCGTGAACGCGGCGAGCAGAGGAGGGGCCCGAGCAAGAAACCAACCAGCTCGCGTCCATGGCATGCCACAGTGGCGGTCACCACGTGAACTGGCGAGTAGAGGACGCAATGGGTTGGCAAATGTTGTCTAGGGTGAAGTCCTTCCAGGGTAGGTTGCAACTGAGTTTAAAGCTTGATTAAAAATGTTGTGGTTAGATGGGAAGTGACCTCTGAAGTTTCTGTAGCAAACTAGATCATGTTACTGTGATCAACTTAGTGAAGTTAAGTAAAAAACTTCATGTCAGGGAGGTTTAGGTTAGGAAGGACTACAATCCTGTGAATTATGAAGAGATTTGGACCACTAATTAATACACTTGCTTTGCAACTGCATAATCTGGTCCAGAAGCAAATACAGGAAGTAGCACTCACTAGGAGTGATGCCTTGGGCTGAAAATGGGCATGGAATGATGATTTGGTCATATGAGAGTGCCATAAAAATTTCATGCCATTTGGCTAAGCCAAAATGGCTAGATGAAATGAGCCAAAATCTTGTGGAGATAGGTTATATGGGTAGGAGAAGGTCCTGGAAAATTTTCAGCAATAATGAAGCAACATAAAATATACTTGCTTCACAAACTGAAACTCTGACCAGAAACAAAGAATTGAAGGTGTGCTCACATGGATGAGTTGCATGAGCTCAAATCTTGAGGAGAGTCATGATTTGATCAAATGAAGGACCATACAAAATTTCAACTCATTTGGATTAACCTAGCTAGTACTTTCTTCACAAAGAATTCCCTTAGACAGGAACTTTGAAAAATTGCTCAGGAATATTCACTAGGAAAATTAAGTTTAATTTTGACAGGAGGCAATGATATGGACATGAAAAGGTGTCCAAAAAGCTTGGGTTCAAATGGGCAAAGGTAAATAGCACTTGCTTCACAAAGTGCCATTTAGGACAGAATAGAAAAAGAATTAATTGAGCATGATGAGGAACATGGCAAATGAAATATTTTGCCATATTTGAGGAAGATATGACCCAAACAATTTATGATAATTATTTGAGAATTTTGGGAGTGACAGAAATATAGGTTGCTTCACAACCTAGGGCAAAAAGGATTATTCCTTTAATAGAAAAAAGGAATATTCCCAACAAAGAGGATATTGAGGTTGGGCCAAGATGAAAATGGCAAGGTCTTGGGAAGGATATGAGGATGACAAGCCACTCTGGAAAGGAAGAAGAGATCATCTTCTCCAGTTTCCAGACCACATAGCCATAGAAAAAGAAAACTCAAGCAAAATACTCAGAAAATCAAAAGAAAAAGAAAGGGCAAAAAATCAGGGTGTGACATTTTGCATATCTATGCTGTAGACCAATGGCCTGAGCTACCATTCCCTTGAATTTTAATGCGTTCCTACAGAAAGCTAAGTTGAAAGATGATGGTATCAACTACATGGATTGGGTCCGTAACTTGATGATTTATCCTCATTGCTGCACAGAAGAATTATGTCCTTGATGCACCGCTAGGTGACAGACATGCTGCAGGAGCTACTACAGATGTTAATGTCTGGCAGGCTCGATCTGATGACTACTCAATAGTTCAGTGTGCCTTGCTTTACGGCTTAGAACCGGGACTTCAAAGACGTTTTGAATGTCATGGATCATATGAGATGTTCCAAGAGTTGAAGTTAATATTTCAAGAAAATGCCCGGGTTGAGAGATATGAAGTCTCCAACAAGTTCTATAGCTGCAAGATGGACAAGAACAATTCTGTCAGTGAACACATACTCAAAATGTCTGGGTATCATAACCACTTGACTCAGCTGGGAGTTGATCTTCCAGTTGATAGTGTTATTGACAGAGTTCTTCAATCACTGCCACCAAGCTACAAAGGCTTCGTGATGAACTATAATATGCAAGGGATGAATAAAACGATTCCGGAGCTCTTTGCAATGCTTAAAGCCGCGGAGGTAGAAATCAAGAAGGAACATCAAGTGTTGATGGTTAACAAGACCACTAGTTTCAAGAAAAAGGGCAAAGGAAAGAAAGGGAACTTCAAGAAGAATGGCAAGCAAGTTCTCCCGGGAAGAAGCCCAAAGCTGGACCTAAGCCTGAAACTGAGTGCTTCTACTACAAAGGGAATGGTCACTGGAAGCGGAACTGCCCCAAATACTTGGCGGATAAGAAGGATGGCAAAGTGAACAAAGGTATATTTGATATACATGTTATTGATGTGTACCTCACTAATGCTCGTAGTAGCGCATGGGCATTTTATACTGGTTCGATTGCTCATATTTGTAACTCGAAACAGGAGCTACGGAACAAACAAGGATTGGCTAAGGACGAGGTGACGATGCGCGTCGGGAATGGTTCCAAGGTCGATGTGATCGCCGTCAGCACGCTACCTCTACATCTACCTTCGGGATTAGTTTTAGACCTCAATAATTGTTATTTGGTGCCAGCGTTGAGCATGAACATTATATCTAGATCTTGTTTATTGTGAGACAGTTATTCATTTAAATCGGAGAATAATGGTTGTTCTATTTATATGAGTAATATGTTTTATGGTCATGCACCCTTGATGAATGGTCTATTCTTGTTGAATCTCGATCGTAGTGATACACATATTCATAATATTGATGCCAAAAGATGCAAAGTTGATAATGATAGTGCAACATACTTGTGGCACTGCCGTTTAGGTCATATTGGTGTAAAGAGCATGAAGAAACTCCATGCCGATGGACTTTTGGAATCACTTGATTATGAATCATTTGATACTTGCGAACCATGCCTCGTGGGCAAGATGACTAAAACTCCGTTCTCCGGAACAATGGAGCGAGCTAATGACTTATTGGAAATAATACATACTGATGTATGCGGTCCGATGAGTGTTGAAGCACGCGGCGGGTATCGTTATTTTCTGACCTTCACAGATAATTTGAGTAGGTGTGGGTATATCTACTTGATGAAACATTTGAAAAGTTCAAAGAATCTCAGAGTGAAGTGGAGAATCATCGTAACAAGAAAATAAAGTTTCTACGATCTGATCACGGAGGCGAATATTTGAGTTACGAGTTTGGCCTTCATTTAAAACAATGTGTAATTGTTTCACAACTCACGCCACCTGGAACACCATAGCGTAATGGTGTGTCCGAATGTCGTAACCGTACTTTATTAGATATGGTGCGATCTATGATGTATCTTACCGATTTACCACTATCGTTTTGGGATTATGCATTAGAGACAGCCGCATTCACGTTAAACAGGGAACCGTCTAAATCCGTTGAGATGACATCATATGGACTACGGTTTGGCAAGAAACCTAAGCTGACGTTTCTTAAAGTTTGGGGATGGGACGCTTATGTCAAAAGGCTTTAGCCTGATAAGCTCGAACCTAAATCGGAGAAGTGCGTCTTCATAGGATACCCTAAGGAAACTATTGGGTACACCTTCTACCACAGATCTGAAGGCAAGATCTTTGTTGCAAAGAATGGGTCCTTTCTAGAGAAGGAGTTTCTCTCGAAAGAAGTGAGTGGGAGGAAAGTAAAACTTGATGAGGTAATTGTACCTTCTCTCGAATTGGAAAGTAGCACATCACAAAAAACCGTTCCCGTGATGCCTACACCAACTAGAGAGGAAGCTAATGATGATGATCATGAAACTTCAGATCAAGTTACTACTGAACCTCGTAGGTCAACCAGAGCACGATCCGCACCAGAGTGGTACGGTAATCCTGTCCTAGAAGTTATGTTATTAGACCATGGCGAACCTACGAACTATGAAGAAGCTATGAGGAGCCCAGATTCCGATAAATGGCTTGAGGCCATGAAATCTGAGATAGGATCCATGTATGAGAACAAAGTATGGACTTTGGTGGACTTGCCCGATGATCGGCAAGCCACTGAGAATAAATGGATCTTGAAGAAGAAGACTGATGCTGATGGTAATGTTACTATCTACAAAGCTCGACTTGTTGCAAAAGGTTTTCGACAAGTTCAAGGGGTTAACTACGATGAGACTTTCTCACCCGTAGCGATGCTTAAGTCTGTCCGAATCATGTTAGCAATTGCTGCATTTTATAATTATGAAATCTGGCAAATGGACGTCAAAACTGCATTCCTTAATGGATTTCTTAAAGAAGAGTTGTATATGATGCAACCAGAAGGTTTTGTAGATCCTAAAGGTGCTAACAAAGTGTGTAAGCTCCAGCGATCCATCTATGGACTGGTGCAAGCATCTCGGAGTTGGAATATACGCTTTGATGAGGTGATCAAAGCATATGGTTTTATACAGACTTACAGTGAAGCCTGTATTTACAAGAAAGTGAGTGGGAGCTCTGTAGCATTTATGATATTATATGTGGATGACATATTGTTGATTGGAAATGATATAGAATTTCTGGATAGCATAAAAGGATACTTGAATAAGAATTTTTCAATGAAAGACCTCAGTGAAGCTGCTTATATATTGGGCATCAAGATCTATAGGGATAGATCGAGACGCTTAATAGGACTTTCACAAAGCACATACCTTGATAAAGTTTTGAAGAAGTTCAAAATGGACCAGTCAAAGAAAGGGTTCTTGCTTGTGTTACAAGGTGTGAAATTAAGTCAGACTCCAAGCCCGACCACTGTAGAAGATAGAGAGAAAATGAAAGTCATTCCCTATGCCTCAGCCATAGGTTCTATCATGTACGCTATGCTGTGTACCAGACCTGATGTGTGCCTTGCCATAAGTTTGGCAGGGAGGTACCAAAGTAATCCAGGAGTGGATCACTGGACAGCAGTCAAGAACATCCTGAAGTACCTGAAAAGGATCAAGGATATGTTTCTCGTTTATGGAGGTGACGAAGATCTCGTCGTAAATGGTTACGTCGATGCTAGCTTCGCCACTGATCCGGATGACCACAAACCGGATACGTATTTATATTGAATGGTGGAGCTGTCAGTTGGTGCAGTTCCAAGCAGAGCGTCGTGGCGGGATGTACGTGTGAAGCGGAGTACATAGCTACTTTGGAAGCAACACATGAAGGAGTATGGATGAAGGAGTTCATATCCGATTTGGGTGTAATGCCCAGTGCATCGGGTCCAATGAAAATCTTTTGTGACAACACTGGAGCAATTGCCTTGGTGAAGGAATCCAGGTTTCACAAGAGAACCAAACACATCAAGAGATGTTTCAACTCCATTCGTGAAAAGGTCAAGGATGGAGACATAGAGATTTACAAAATACATACAGATCTGAATGTACTAGACCCGTTGACTACGCCTCTTCCGCGAGCAAAACATGATCATCACCAAGACTCCATGGGTTTTAGATTCATTACAATGTAATATAGATTATTGACTCTAGTGCAAGTGAGAGACTGAAGAAAATATGCCCTAGAGGCAATAATAAAGTTGTTATTTTATATTTCCTTATTCATGATAAAGGTTTATTATTCATGCTTGAATTGTATTGATCGAAAACTTAAAGACATGTGTGAATAAATAAACAAATACCGTGTCCCTAGTAAGCCTCTACTAGACTAGCTCGTTGACCAAAGATGGTTAAGGTTTCCTAACCATAGACATGTGTTGTCATTTGATAACGGGACCACATCATTAGGAGAATGATGTGATGGACCAGACCCATCCGTTAGCTTAGCATATGATCATTCAGTTTATTGCTATAGCTTTCTTAATGTCAAATACATATTCCTTTGACTATGAGATTATGCAACTCCCGGATACCGTAGGAATACCTTGTGTGCTATCAAATGTCACAACATAACTGGGTGATCATAAAGATGCTCTACAGGTATCTCCGAAGGTGTTTGTTGAGTTGGCGTAGATCGAGATTAGGATTTGTCACTCTGAGTATCAGAGAGGTATCTCCGGGCCCTCTCGGTAATACACATCATAAGAAGCCTTGCAAGCAAATGACTAATGAGTTAGTTATGAGATGATGTATTACGGAACGAGTAAAGAGACTTGCCGGTAACGAGATTGAACTAGGTATGAAGATACCGACGATCGAATCTCGGGAAAGTGACATACCGATGGACAAAGGGAATTATGTATGTTGTCATAAGGTTTGACCAATAAAGATCTTCGTAGAATATGTAGGAGCCAATATGGGCATCCAGGTTCCGCTATTGGTTATTGACCGGAGAGGTGTCTCGGTCATGTCTACATAGTTCTCGAACCCGTAGGGTCCGCACGCTTAACGTTCGTTGACGATATAGTGTTATATGAGTTATATGATTTGGTGACCGAATGTTGTTCAGAGTCCCAGATAAGATCACGGACATGACGAGGAGCTACGGAATGGTCCAGAGGTAAAGATTGATATATAGGACGATACTATTCGGACACCAGAAGAGTTTTGGGAGGTACCGGGTGGTCATCGGATCACCGGAAGGGGTTCCGGGAAGCCACGGGAGAAAGATGGGCCTATTGGGCCATTAGAGGTGAGCACACCAGCCCACAAGGGGCTGGCGCACCCCCCTATGGCAGCCGGCCTAAGGGAGAAAGGAAGGAGGGGGATTTGGCCTCCCCCTTCCTTCCCTCTCCCCCCTTTCCTTTCCCGTCCAGCATATATGGTAAGGGGGGAGGGGGTGGGGGGGCGCGGCCAGGGCAGGAGCCCAAGTAGGATTCGGCCCTACTTGGGGCGCCTCCTGGCTGCTCCCCTCTCCCCCACCTATATATATGTGGGAGGGGGGCGCCACACATAACCACGACAATCTCTTAGCCGTGTGCGGCGGCCCCCTCCACAGTTTTGTCCCTTGATCATATTTTCGTAGTGCTTAGGCGAAACCCTGCGGAGATAGCTTCACCATCACCGTCACCACGCCGTCGTGCTGCCGGAACTCATCCACTACTTCATCATCTTGCTGGATCAAGAAGGCGAGGATGTCACCGAGCTGAACATGTGCTGAACGCGGAGGTGCCGTACGTTCGGTACTCGATCGGTTGGATCGCTAAGAAGTTCGACTACATCAACCGCGTTACTAAACGCTTCCGCTTACAGTCTACGAGGGTACGTAGACACACTCTCCCCCTCATTGCTATGCATCTCCATGGATAGATCTTGCGTGTGCGTAGATTTTTTTTTGTTTTCCATGCAACGTTTCCCAACAAGAAGCGGTACAACCGGTCTATGAAAAACCGGTACGATCAAAACAACCATAACTTTCGCATACGAGCTCCGAATTGAGCAAACTCAAGCTTGTTGGATAGATGACAACAAGAGCTATCCAAAAGCGATTGGCTAAAATAAGAACAAGCAATGGAGAATAAGTGCCACTAGGATATGGAAGATGACCTTCCCAAGTCATATCCGGCAAAATCTCCAACATCGAAAACACAAATATGATGCATACGAAATCCGTTTTCGATGAGCTTGAGCTTATCATGATGAAGACCAAAAGCTCCTAAACTCACAAAGTGAAAAGCCAAACAAAAACCAAGAAAGATGATGATGCCAAGAATGCAATGGTTTGAGCTCTCACCGAATGATACGATCAAGCTACTGATTTCGCTTGAACTACGTCGGTATTTCCCCAAAGAGGAAGGGATGATGCAGCACAGCTACGGTAGGTATTTCCCTCAGTTACGAAACCAAGGTATCAATCCAGTAGGAGAACCAAGAAACACTATGTAAATGGTACCTGTCGTGGTCTTGTCACGGCAGATGTCCTAGAGAAGGGACTTAGTCGTGGAGCCATCGCGACGGGTTAGCTTAAAGGGGTTAAAGCGGACAAGGGACGCAGAGAGTTTATACTGGTTCGGCCCCTTGCGGTGAAGGTAAAGGCCTAATCCAGTTGTTATGGAATTGCTAGGGTTTCGATGACCAGGGAGCGAATCCGCTATGCCTGGCTCTCGAATTGTTGTCCCCCCAAACCGCCGCCGGGTCGTCCCTTTATATACACAGGTTGACGCCCGGCGGTTTACAGAATCCTGAGGCCGGCTCATAAACATGTCCGGCTCGGTCTCTACTCTTTTCTTATCTTACAAGACAAGTTACATATAATATGGCGGTTTACACCTACAAGCCCTTAATCCGCCTTTGGGCCCTGGGCCTTCATAAAGCGCCATACTCCTTGTCTTCATGGGCTTCAAATAAATAACTCATTATGGGGATAACCTGGCCTCTCCTGGCCGGTTTACACCCAGTAATAATATCCCCAACATTAGGCCCCAGATTGATTTGAACTTGTTCATGTCGATCTCCAACACTTGAGAAAATTTCTTCTTCAAAACCTTCGCCTAAGTCTTGTAGACCGCCATGACGTCATCTTCCAGGATCATAATAAATCGCCATGACGTCACCTGTTATTTAAAATGAGCCTCCGAGAATCGAGGCGACAGCTCTGTCACATATCCAACCTTTGGGCTCCTTGATTCTCGCGTCTGTCACTTATCTCTTCACCTTTATAAATAAGGCCGGGGGCCCTTTTCATTTTTCCCCCTTGCCTCTTCATCTTTCTCCTTCTTCCTCGCACCGACCTGACCGTCACACGTAGCCGCCGTCGTCAAACTCCGCCTTCTTCCTCAACTCCGGCCGCTGCATCAACCTGAACGGACCAGAAAAAACGCGGTGCTCCTTCGCTGCTCCATCAGCATCTGTAAGTCCCTTTTCTCTTTCTCCAGATTCACCATTAGGGTTTCGGTGTTCGTCGGAGTTCATTAAAGCTCCGGCGCTGTTCGTCCTTGTTCTTCTTAGTACCATAAATGGCTAATTTGGATCTGATATTTCTTGTGCGGTCGTAGTCATAGCCCCTTTTTCCTCATTAGAGCATCCTCTTCGTATAGAAAAACTCATCTGAATCCGATGAACTGTTGAAGCACCTGTATTTTAGGTTTGAATATATTTCTGTTTTCTGCCACGCCGCAGATCTGAATTTATCTTACCAGTCTGTGAAATCTGTTTTTCCCTCACTTAGGTACCAATATAGGTGGTTTAGCTTTGTCAAAGAATAATAATCCGGTATGCATCATTAGTCCCCTCTTAAACCGCCGATTCATTGATCTTTGCACCTTCTCCATTGTCAGACTCCGGTTTAGTAATATCAAACTCCGGTTTAAAAATATGCATATACCTCTGCTTCTGCTTATCTTGCATTGCTTTATTCTCGCCCGCCATAAATCTTAAACCGGCAATAAATATGTTTCAGGTTCCCATTGAAATGGCCAAACAAGTTTACGAATGCAACTGGGTTCCTTCCCGGGTTACTGAAGAGCAATTAAACAGATGTGTCACAACTGGCGCTTTAGCCAAGAAAGAAGTCATCCACTGGAGGGCCCCTGGTCCGGAAAATCCTCCTGAACCCAAGGACGGAGAAGTAGTTGTATTTACTGACCATCTGGGTCGAGGCTTTAGCCCTCCCGGTTCAAAATTTTTCCGGGATGTGCTGGCCAGCTTCCAACTCCACCCTCAAGATATTGGACCAAACTCTGTGTCCAATATTTGCAATTTCCAAGTATTTTGTGAGGCCTATCTTCAAGAGGAGCCCACAGTTGAACTGTTCAGGGATTTCTTTTATTTAAACTGTCGCACAGAGTTCACAGACGGACCCAACACTGAGCTTGGTGGAATGGCAATTCAAAAGAGGAAGGATGTCAGCTTCCCTCATGCCAAGCTTCATAGTCACCCCAAGGACTGGAATCCGACTTGGTTTTACTGCAAAGACACATCTCCAACTGATGAAAATCCTCTACCGGGTTACCGTCCCCACGGCTTAGCAACACTCATCCCTTCCCTCAAAGGCTGACTGCCAAGGAACGGTCCAACTATGCACCGCAACTGTCAAAGCTCAGAGCCTTTATGGCAAACGGTTTGACAGGTGTCGACTTTGTTCGCTGTTGGATATCTTGGAGCGTTCTGCCCTTAAGCCGGCACCCCGGTTTAATGTGTGAGTACACAGGGGATTTGAAAGACCCTCAACGACACATCGACATTCAGCTAACAGAAGCCGAAGTTACGGAGGCTGTCAAGAAAATACTGAATGAACCGGAAGCTGTCTGTAGCCAGACCGGGTTAAGCCCTTTCTGCGTCTCCAATAAACCGCCAACTGTAAGAATCACAACTTTCTTGTTTTAGTTTACCCCTTTTCAGATAGTCTCAACATTTTGTCCATCTTTCACAGGGCGATGACCCATTCTGGAAGAAAAAACCACAGGATAAACCGGCCAAACCACAGGATAAAACGGCAAAACCACTTCGCCCGAAGACCAAGGTCACCAAGAAACCTGCCAAGAAGAGGACCACTGAATCTTCTGAACCAAATGCTGATGCGGATCTGGCTAATCCAGACTCAGAGGTAGAACTTGACTCTCTTGGTTCTTTTTTCATACACCTTATTGACAACGACTGTTATCAGGACGACGCTGAAGGCAGCCAGGCTGATGATGCAGAGGTAATTATCCTTTCTTCCGGTTCAGACCCTCTGCCAACACAGAAAATCCGTCAAGCAAACCGGAAAATAAAATTTTCTCACCCCTTAGCTCACTTGGACCCAAACTTTCTTTTGAAGACGCAGCAACACGAAGCCCGCCGCACAACCCGGCACAGTGGCCAGGTAGTTACCTCTGCCGGTTTACCGAACACTCCGGTCCGGAAACATCGATCAGAGGTCTCTTATACTCCTGATATTTCTTGCCCCAAGGCGGGTTGTTTTCGACAGCCTCTTAATCTGTCTGATTCAAATTATCAGGGAACACCTAATTCGTCCTCTGGCGAGTCAACGGCCACACAACTTCCAACCCTCAAGACGGTCCCTGGGTAGGTTATGCTTTAATCTTATCCTTAATGTGTTATGTTTGCATACTGTACTGATCTTTATGTTTGTTCTTCTCAGTGCCAAGCCTAGACCCAGTAAGAAGGCCCGGTTAAATAAACCGTCTGATGACAATGTGGATATTGAACCGGAGAAGACTCCAGATCTGGAAAGAACAAATACTGATGTTACACATGATGATCCACCGCCTCAAGATTATAACTTCATAGTTGAACAAACAGAAGTTGACACCACAGGCCACACTGATAAACCGACTAGCCCGGCTCGCGCGGATGATAAGTCGGCCAGCCCAGCTAAGGCTGCTGATAAACCGTCAACTCCCGTGAAGGCTGCTGATGATAAAGAAGATGATATTATGATTACTGGCGTCGGCCACACCGCTCTTGGCAATCCTGTTGCTTTATCGAAGCATAGTGCCAAGGACGAGGTTTCTGCTATGGGCAAAGGCAAATGGAACATAGATTTGTCAACCTATGCTCACCTCAACGCCCAAGACATCCATTCTGGTTTTTTAAACCGACTGTACACAAGCCGCGACTTTGAAGCCGGTTTAGTGAATCTAATGAAGGAGCGATATGAGGTAACTGCATAACTGCTTCTCTCTTGTGTTCAATTCCAAATATTAACTCTAGTAGCCCCCAAGTGCCGGTTTATGATAGTCATCTAAACTGGGACTTTGTAATATCTCAACTTTGCATGCTTAGCCTCCAAGGGCCGGGTTATCTTTCTAAGATGAAACGGTACCTTAGAATTGCAATATTACAACTTTCGCCGGTATAGTCCCCAAGGGCCGGTTTAACTGATGAAGATGAACCGGGACTTTTTAGAAGAATAGTCATAATGTCACTTTGAGCAAGCATACATTAGCCCCCAAGTGCCAAGAGTAATACTTGTATTGCACTTGGGACTTGCAGAAATTTCTGATTACGAGCAAATATGCATTAGCCCCCAAGTATCAGGTGCATAACTTGTTATGTGCTTGGTACTTCAAATATGCACTGCCAATTCATGATATGTTTGTCTCTTATAGGCTGAGCTGAGCAAAAAGGAAACTCAAACCGCTGATTTGCAAGAAAACATCAAGTCCCAGCAGGCAGAAACCTCCAAAACCAAAGATGAGCTTACCAGTGCCTTAGCCACTATGGAAAAGCTGAAGGAGAGTTTCAACAAGGAGCGGGCGGATTGGGACACAGAAAAATCCGCATTGCAAAAAAGAGCCGAGGACGCAGAAGCAGCTCTTAAACCGGTGGTAGACGAGCTAACTGGTGTAAAGCGGCAAATACATGCCATGACTGCTGCTGTGTTTGGTAAATATCCTGGCTTTAAATTTTCAACATATCATCCCATACATTGCCGGTTTACTGATGTTTGTACTGGTGCAGGAACTCGCATTAGTCATCTGGGCTCTTACGTACAGAAGAAGCTGAAGGCTGCCTATACTCTTATAGAGCAGTTATATACCGGCGCGCAACGGATCATCTGCACTGCTTCTCACAACAAGCCGCCCCCAACTTTAATCAAGGAGACCTTAGAAAGGTTGTCAATGCTGCCTGTCCAGGTAGAAGAGCTAAAGAGATCTGCTGCCAGGGCTGGTGCTCTGACCGCACTAACCCGGGCAAAAGCATGGGTGCCTGATCTTGATCCGGTGGATGTGGCTAAAGGCTATCCAAGCTTAAAAGAAGATGGATCGAAATTTGTCCATGAGGACCTCCGAGCAATAACCCGGGAAGTACGTCCACTGGCTTGCCAACTGGCTGAAGAAACTGATCTTTCATATTACCAGGCGAGTTATGATGTCAACAACAAACGGGTTGCTGCACCAACCCCTGAGGCTCAAAATCTTATCCCGCCAATCCGTAAGCACACCTATGCCCCTGACGTTGAACTGTCCACACTTATAAGCGATGAAGCTGTGTTCCAAGCCTTAACTGGGATCGATTGGGCCACCATTGACTTCCAGCCGCTGGGTAGAGAGGAAGAGGATGAACCGGCGCAAGGCGATCCACAACCGTCAGGGCAGCCCGGTGACGAGTCATGATCCGGAGGCCGATTTAACCTTCCGCGTGCTGCAATACTTGCCAAAAAACAATTACTCTTTTGGGCACTGAAACGCCTTGTAATAGGCTAGTTTAAACACTTGGTCTGCTATGCCATCGTGCATATTTACTTTGCTTGATATCGTTAATTCACCGTGCTTAAGATATATAATGTTCATAATCCAGAGCGATTTATTCAGGCTGTTCCTGCATACAAAAAGTTGAACTTGTCCTGGCGGTTTACCACCGGACGGGTCATGATGCCCAAACATATAGCCTGGGTTTATAAACAAGGCTGTTAAAAATAATCAAATATGAAAATAAATGATACCTGTGACATTGAATCACATCGTAGGTTGACCAACTTTTGTAGTAAGGATGATACCCCTAATCATGAGTATTGATAACTCCTTCCATATTGTGCCGGTTTATGATAAACCCGTACCGGGTTGTGAAAAAACACCGGATTATTCATATATAACACTGGCGACTTATAGTCAAAACCAGACCGGGTTAATAAGCACCAGATTATGACTAATCATGTACTGATAACTTGTAGTTGAAAGCCGAGCCGGGTTAATTAACGCCGGTTTACCAAAATCATCATAAATCTCATCAAAGGAGAAAAACTTGGCAAATAAAAGCATATGAAAACTTGTAGTCGAGGCTTTTCACGGGCTGCCAGGCCCCAAATTCGAGGCTTTTCATGGGCTGCCAGGCCGCTGAGTTAAACCATTTTACAAAGCCTTTTAAGATGGACCTCAATCTTTAACCAATCGTCGTTTTAACTTTGACATGTTCAGGGTCTTATGAGATTGACTTGTCGAAGTTCGACGGGTCATACCAGGTTTACCTGGACGGAGCGACTTACTTAAAAAGACAGGCTAACCCGGGGTTTTAGGTGTATACACCAGGCTTCCAAGCCGTGGCTTGATAGCCTATTACAAGTGTAGATTCTTTGTTCATTGCGATAGCAAAGAATCCCCGAGCAATATTTTGAGCTGTGCTCAGTGGGTGCCTATGTTTGAGTTGTTCTTTTGGAACACTCTCTTTGGCCCCTAAGTAATTTTTCTTTTTGGCTCTGAGCCAATCAAGAGGTGTAGCTATGGTTCGAATATGACCAAGCCCCCAAGTGATTTTTCTTGTGGCCTTGCGCCTATCAAGAGGTGTAGCTAAGGTTCGAATACGACCAAGCCCCCAAGTGATTTATATATATGGCTTGATAAGCCGAATCAAGGGGTAAACCGGATGCCACTTTATAAGCAGAAACCTCCATGTAACCACACCTGATGTAAGAAAAAACAACAGATACCCCGCTTTAGCTGAGGCTCCAGTTTATTATATTGATCGTAATATATACATTGTCATAACTATGTACATGGCAAAGCCTAGGGCTCAGGTATAGTAAGGCCGTAGATGAGCGATATTCCACGGCCGGTGGGTCTTCTCCTCCGATTTACGTGAGTCTTTGTGCTCTCGAACATCGATTAGGTAGTATGACCCGTTGTGCAGGTTCTTGCTGATCACAAAGGGTCCTTCCCAAGGCGGGGATAACTTGTGCATATCCATCTGATCCTGGATGAGTCGGAGCACCAGATCGCCTTCTTGAAAAGTTCTGGTTCTAACCCGGCGGCTGTGATAACAACGCAGATCTTGCTGATAAATCGCCGAACGGGCTGCTGCAATGTCATGCTCCTCATCTAACAGGTCAAGTGCTTCCTACCGTGCCTTTTCATTATCAGCTTCAACATAAGCCGCCACACGAGGCGAGTCATGACGGATGTCACTCGGGAGAACCGCCTCTGCTCCGTAGACCATGAAGAAAGGTGTGTAACCTGTAGACCTGTTGGGCGTGGTATTGATGCTCCATAACACAGAAGGTAACTCCTTCACCCAACAACCCGGCGTCCGTTGCAAAGGAACCATAAGCCGGGGCTTGATGCCTCTCAAAATCTCCTGATTGGCTCTCTCCGCTTGACCATTAGATTGGGGGTGAGCCACTGAAGATACGTCAAGTCGGATGTGCTCATGCTGACAGAACTCTTTCATAGCACCTTTGGATAGATTAGTACCATTATCAGTTATAATGCTGTGCGGAAAGCCAAACCGGAAAATCACCTTCTTGATGAATTGAACCGCCGTAGCTGCATCACACTTACTGACTGGCTCTGCCTCCACCCACTTAGTAAACTTATCAACCGCCACCAAAAGGTGGGTCTTCTTGTCCTTGGATCTCTTAAAGGGCCCAACCATATCCAGCCCCCAAGTTGCAAACGGCCAAGTGATTGGAATCATCCTCAATTCCTGGGCCAGAACATGAGCTCGGCGTGAAAACTTCTGACAACCATCGCACTTTTTCACCAAGTCTTCCGCATCAGCATGAGCCGTCAGCCAATAAAAACCATGACGAAAAGCTTTAGCTACCAGGGACTTTGAACCGGCATGTTGACCACAATCCCCTTCGTGGATCTCACGCAGGATCTCACGGCCCTCTTCCGGAGATACACAACGTTGAAACACCCCTGTTACACTGCAGTGATGTAATTCGCCATTGACAATAGTCATTGACTTGGATCGCCGGATTATCTGTCTGGCCAAAGTCTCATCCTCTGGTAACTCATCCCAGTTCATGTACGCCAGATATGGGACGGTCCAATCCGGAATAACATGAAGTGCTACCACCAATTGAGCCTCCGGATCAGGAATAGCCAGATCCTCCTCTGTGGGAAGTTTAACCGACGGATTATGCAGCACATCCAAAAAGACGTTGGGTGGAACCGGCTTACGCTGGGAACCCAAACGGCTTAAAGCGTCCGCCGCTTCATTCTTCCGCCGGTCCACATGATCAACCTGATAGCCTTTGAAGTGACCTGCAACAATATCCACCTCTCGACGATATGCAGCCATGAGCGGATCCTTAGAATCCCAAGTACCAGACACTTGTTGAGCCACCAGGTCCGAGTCACCGAAGCACTTAACCCGGCTCAAATTCATCTCCTTAGCCATCCGAAGACCGTGGAGTAAGGCCTCATATTCAGCTGCATTGTTAGTGCAAGGGAACATTAAATGGAGAACATAACAAAACTTATCACCTCGTGGGGAAGTTAATACGACTCCAGCCCCCGAGCCCTCCAATTGCCTGGACCCATCAAAATGAATAGTCCAATAAGTATGATCCAGCTTCTCTTCTGGCGCCTGTAACTCTGTCCAATCATTGATGAAATCCACCAATGCTTGTGATTTGATTGCCGTCCGAGGCACATAATTTAACCCGTGAGGTCCAAGCTCAATGGCCCACTTGGCAATCCGGCCAGTCGCTTCCCTGTTCTGGATTATTTCCCCCAAAGGAGCAGAGCTGACCACAGTGATGGGATGACCCTGGAAATATTGCTTAAGCTTCCGGCTCGCCATAAAAACTCCATACACCAGCTTCTGCCAATGTGGGTACCTTTGCTTAGACTCAATAAGTACCTCACTGACGTAATAAACCGGCCGTTGAACTGGATACTCCTTTCCAGTCTCCTTGCGCTCCACCACAATAGCCACGCTAACTGCCCGGGCATTGGCAGCCACATATAATAGCAAAGACTCTTTATCAATAGGAGCAGCAAGGACAGGCGGCTCGGCTAGCTGCCGCTTTAAATCCTCAAACGCTTCATTGGCGGCGTCGCTCCAGACGAAATTATCCGTCTTCTTCAGCATCTGATATAAAGGGATAGCCTTCTCCCCGAGGTGACTGATAAACCGTCAACTATAATTCAGCACTTTACGTGGGCCCTTGAAGTCCTTGGGCAGCCGTACATTGCATAATGCTGGGACGAGACACGGCACCCCCAAAGAACTGAAGGTAACCCCTGGTTCCACCGGAGTTGTTGGACGAACTGGAGTAAGCTGACGGGCCGCGTTCTGTGCTGCTAACTCAGCCTCTCGACGTGCCCTAGCACGGTCCACCACATCCTGAGCATCAACACCGCCACCCGCCGGGTTATGGCCTCGTAGCGGATTACGATTGCGGGCACTGCTAGAAACAGCCGGTTCATCAACATGCCTGCTGTAACTCCGGCTTGGGCGGGGGGTGGAATGAATCCTCTCGCGACTGTACGAATAAGCCTGTTGCTGAGTCAAAGCTGTCTGAAGGAGCTCCCTAGCCCGTCGCGTCTCCACCGCTACAAGGGACTCACCATCGACTGGAAGGGCTGCCAATCGTGAAGCGGCCGCGACTATGTTATCCAAGGGGTTGGAATAATGAACCTGAGGCGTGGGCACATGCTGGGATGGGTTATTCTGAAGAGGCGGATCCATTGCGCGTGGCTGAACCGGCGTCCCCGTTCCAGGCGCTTCTACCCAGTTTACCACTGGCTGGTTGCTGGTTCCGGCCCCTGGCGTATTGAAGAGATTCCTGGCTTCGTAAACCGGAGGCAGGTGAGATCGGTACCTTCTCCTCATTACATCATTTGACGCGTTCTGATCCAATGTAAGCCGATAGGCCTGTGCATCTAACTCGGCCCGCTCTGCCGCCATCCTGGTGTTTTCAGCTGCCAAATCCACCTTGGCTTGGGCTATCTGATCCTTCACCTTCGCCACTTCTGCGTTGTGCCGCTCCTGATCCGCCGGGCTGACTTCGGCCGCTAACAGTGCTGCCAAGGTGTCGAATAAATCGGACAGAGCCTGAGCCGGTGGTGGCATAGGGCCTCCTGCCCCAGCTGCCATCGCCGCTGCTGAACCGAAGATCATCGCCGCAGCGGTCGAAGATTGTGGCGCTGACCGCATACCGGCCATGAAGATCGCAACCCGGCTTGGCGGGTTAAGAGAGTCCGGAATACTGTCGCCATCGGAACAACCACCAAACCGGCCATCTTGCAGCTGGTACAATGACTCGGTCTCTCCAGTAGATGACTCGTCACCGGAATAAACAACGGTTTCGCCATCATATTCCGATCTATCTTCAGATTCCACTTCGTGGATGACTCCCACGAAGGCACGCTTCGTGACAGGCTTAACCCGGGAAGATCTCGCATGCTGAGCCATTTCGACGATGTCGGTGCAGATGTTCGGCTCAGGGCCCGGTTCGCCAATCTTGCCAATGAACACGTGAATGCCGCCAAAGGGGACCTGGTACCCGTACTCAATTGAACCAGCCTCCGGGCCCCAGCCTGCGTCGTCGATGTAGAGCTTGCCGCGACGACTTTTAGTCATCCGGCCCACAGCGTATCCCTTGAGTCCTTCGAAGCTGCCCTCTAAGAACTCGAAACCATCGTGCGATAGCCCCACGGTGGGCGCCAACTATCGTCGTCTTGTCACGGCAGATGTCCTAGAGAAGGGACTTAGTCATGGAGCCATCGCGACGGGTTAGCTTAAAGGGGTTAAAGCGGACAAGGGATGCAGAGAGTTTATACTGGTTCGGCCCCTTGCGGTGAAGGTAAAGGCCTAATCCAGTTGTTATGGAATTGCTAGGGTTTCGATGACCAGGGAGCGAATCCGCTATGCCTGGCTCTCGAATTGTTGTCCCCCCAAACCGCCGCCGGGTCATCCCTTTATATACACAGGTTGACGCCCGGCGGTTTACAGAATCCCGAGGCCGGCTCATAAACGTGTCCGGCTCGGTCTCTACTCTTTTCTTATCTTACAAGACAAGTTACATATAATATGGCGGTTTACACCTACAAGCCCTTAATCCGCCTTTGGGCCCTGGGCCTTCATAAAGCGCCATACTCCTTGTCTTCATGGGCTTCAAATAAATAACTCATTATGGGGATAACCCGGCCTCTCCTGGCCAGTTTACACCCAGTAATAATATCCCCAACAGTACCTACACACAAAGAACAAATACTTGCAACCCGACGATTAGGAGGGATTGTCAATCCCTCAACGGGTAACGGTGCCAGAAATTGTCAAGTTGACGAGATAAAAATTGTGTAGATTGGATAAATAGATCTCGATAAAATGCGAAATAAAATAAATAATAAAAAGTGCAGCAAGGTATTTTTGGGTTTTTAGAATAATAGATCTGAAAACAAAAGCAAATAAAAATAGATCTCAAAGCAAATATGATAAAGAATAGACCCGGGGGCCGTAGATTTCACTAGTGGCTTCTCTCGAGAAAATAGCATACGGTGGGTAAACATATTACTGTTGGGCTACTGATAGAACATCAAATAATTATGACGACATCTAGGCAATGATCATTATATAGGCATCACATCCAAGATTAGTAGACCGACTCCTGCTTGCATCTACTACTATTGCTCCACACATCGATCGCTATCCAGCATGCATCTAGTGTATTAAGTTCATGGAGAAATGGAGTAATGCAATAAGAATGATGACATGATGTAAACAAGATCTATTCATGTAGGAATAGCCCCCATCTTGTTGTCCTTAATAGCAACAATACATGCGTGTCTTGCTGCCCCTTCTGTCACTGGGAAAGAACACCGCACGATCGAACCCATCACAAAACACCTCTTCCTATGGCAAGGAAAATCAATCTAGTTGGCCTAACTAACCCAAAGATTCGAAGAAGAAATATGAGGCTATAAGTAATCATGCATAAAAGAGATCAAAGAACTCAAATAACTTTCATGGATATAGATCTGATCATAAACTCAAAGTTCATCGGATCCCAACAAACACACCGCAAAAAGAGTTACATCAAATAGATCTCCAAGAGACCATTGTATTGAGAATCAAAAAGAGAGAACACGGACCCGTAGGTCTACAATGAACTACTCACGCATCATCGAAGAGGCACCAATGAGGATGATGAACTCCTCCGTGATGGTGTCTAGATTGGATCTCATGGTTCTAGAACCTGCGGCGGCTGGAATTGTGTTTCATCACCTCTTCTAGGGTTTCTGGAATATTTGGGTGTTTATAGGGTGAAGAGGCGGTGCGGGAGGCCACCGAGGTTGGCACAACCCACCAGGGCACGCCTGGGCCCCCAGGCGCGCCCAGGTGGGTTGTGCCCCCCTCGGGGCACCCCTCTGGTACTTCTTTGGCCCATGCTGTTCCTTCTGGTCCATAAAAATTCTCCAAAAAGTTTCGCTACGTTTGGACTCCGTTTGGTACTGATATTCTGTGAAGTAAAAAACAAGCAAAAAACAGCAACTGGCACTGGGCACTATGTCAATAGGTTAGTCCCAAAAAATGATATAAAGTTGCTATAAAACGATTGTAAAAACTCCAAGAATGATAATATAACAGTATGGAACAAGCAAAAATTAAGCATCCCCAAGCTTAATTCCTACTCGTCCTCGAGTAGGTAAATGATAAAAACAGAATTTTTGATGTGGAATGCTGCCTAACATGTTCATCACCTATTCTTTTCTTTTGTAGCATGGACATTTGGACTTTTATATGGTTCAAAGCAATAGTCTAGTTTTGACATGAAGATTTCAATACTCAAGCATATCAACAAGCAACCATGTCTTTCAAAATATCAACACTAAAGAAAGTTATCCTAGCCCATCATGCTCAATCCTTGACCGATTCATGAAACACACTTGCATATTAGCTACACCCAATGCTCAAGCACGATCATAGTGCCCCTTAGTTGGTGCTTTATAAGAGAAGATGGAGACTCAAATAAAAATAAAAATAGCATAAAGTAAATAGATAGGCCCTTCGCAGAGGGAAGTAGAGATTTGTAGAGGTGCCAGAGCTCAAAGCTTAAATTGAGAGATAATTTTTTTTGAGAGGCATACTTTTCCCATCAACGAAAACGACCGAGTAATTCCCAACACTTTCCATGCTAGATATATCATAGGCGGTTCCCAAACAGAAAATAAAGTTTATTCCTTTTTCCACTATTCTTTCACAATCCATGGCTAGCCGTATCCATGGGTGCCTTCCATACCAACACTTTCCAAGGAATTTATTATTTGACAACATAAAGTAAATTTCTTTTTCATTTCGGGACTGGGCATCCCTATTACCGCCGCACTCTCGTGCAATGACAAGTGAATAAACACTCATCTTGAGAATAACACATCTAGCATGGAAAATATTGGCCACCCCCTGCCGCTTCATGAGCGGTACAGGCACACAAAAAGGAAATTTATTTTGAAAATTAGAGATGGCACATACAAATTTTCTTAGAACGGCATGGAAATACCGCATATAGGTAGGTATGGTGTACTCATTTGGCAAAACTGGGTTTAAGGATTTTGGATGCACAAGTAGTATTTCTACTTAGTACAAGTGGAGGCTAGCAAAAAGATTGAGAAGCAACCAACCAAGAAACGAAAAATCTCATAAGCGAGCATTAAGCATAACTAACACCGAATAATGCACCACAAGTAGGATGTAATTTCATTGCATAACTATTGACTTTCGTGCTTGCATAGGGAATCACAAACCTTAACACCAATATTCTTACTAAAGCATAATTACTCACCAACATGACTCACATATCTTTATCATCATATCTCAAAACTATTACAAAGAATCAAGTTTATTTTTTCCAATGATCTTCATGAAGTTTTTTATTATATCCCTATTGAATATCCATCACTTTGGGACTAATTTCATATGTTGCTTTTGATAAGCTCAACAAATTTAAGTGAAGAACATGAGCATAAAATTTTTCGTCTCTCAAAATAATATAAGTGAAGCATGAGAGAATTTCTTAAAAAGTTTACTAACTCTCAAACAAATCTAAGTGAAGCATTTGAGCATTTCTTCAGAAATAATAAAGCACACCATGCTCAAAAACATATAAATGAAGCACTAGAGGTTTTCCATATCTCAAAAAATTTAAGTGAAGCATAAAGAGCAATTCTAACAAATCATAGCATAATTTTGGCTCTCTCAAATAGGTGTGTCCAGCAAGGATACTTGTGATAAACTAAAAAGCAAAAAAAGCAAAGACTCATATAATACAAGACGCTCCAAGAAAAACTCATGATATGTGACGAATAAAAATATAGCTCCAAGTAAAATACCGATGGTTGTTAGAAGAAAGAGGGGATGCCACTCGGGGCATCCCCAAGCTTAGTTGCTTGGTTCTCCTTGAATATTAACTTGGGGTGCCATGGGGCATCCCCTAGCTTAGGCTTTTCTTACTCCCTATTCCTTCATCCATCGTGATCTCACCCAAAACTTGAAAACTTCAATCACACAAAACTTAACAAAACCTTCGTGAGATCCGTTAGTATAAGAAAACCAATCTTTACTTTAAGTACTGTAGAAAACCCATTCAAATTTTGTTATTGCATTATATCTAATGTCTTCTAACTTTACCATGGCTTATACCCCCCGATACATTCCATAGATTCATCAAAATAAGCACACAATGCAAAGAAAACAGAATCTTTCAAAAACATAATAGTATGTAAAGATGCGAATTGTTCTTATACTCATATAACTCCAAAAATTCTGAATAATTAGGAAAATAGAGAAAATTTGTATATCAATATTGTGTAAAAAATTCAGAATTTTTCGTCGCTTATGTGAATTTAGAAAATTCTGTTACTGGACGCAAAAGTTTCTGTTTTTCAACAGGATCAAATCAACTATCACCAAAGCTATCCCAAAGGCTTTACTTGGCACAAACACTAATTAAAACATAAAAAACACAATCATAACAGAGGCATAATTGTGCAAACACTCAAGAACAGAAAGAAAAAGGCAAAAATAAATTTTATTCATTGGGTTGCCTCCCAACAAGCGCTATCGTTTTATGCCCCTAGCTAGGCATAATGCATAGATTCAAGTGTTGTCATCTTTAGTTTTAGATCCATAGGATGCCCTCATTATTGATTCATATGGAGGCTTAATTCTTGTTCTAGGGAAGTGTTCCATTCCCTTTCTTAGTGAAAATTGAAATTTAATATTGCCTTCTTTCATATCAACCACGGCACCAATAGTACGTAAAAACGATCTACCAAGAATAATTGGACAAGACGGATTGCAATCAATGTCAAGAACAATAAAATCTATGGGCACATAATTCCTATTTGCAAGAATATGAACATCATTAATTCTTCCCATAGGCTTTTTAATAGTGGAATCCGCCAAGTGCAAATTAAGAGAACATTCTTCAATATCGGTAAGACCAAGCACATCACATAAAGATTTCGGAATTGTGGAAACACTAGCACCCAAATCACATAAAGCAAAACATTCATAATTTTTAATCTTGACTTTGATGGTAGGTTCCCATTCATCATGTAATTTCCTAGGAATTGAAATTTCTAATTCCAACTTTTCTTCCAAAGCTTTCATCATGGCATCAACAATATGTTTAGTAAAAGCTTTATTTTGTTCATAAGAATGAGGTGAATTAATCATGGATTGCAACAAAGAAATACAATCAATCAAAGAGCAATTATCATAATTATAGTCTTTGTAATCCAAAAGAGTGGGCACATCACTAGTTAAAGTTTTGACCTCTCCAAACCCACTTTTATCAATTTTTTCATCAAGATTTTCACCCTCGGAATTATCGGGACACCTTCTAACTAAAGTTGACTCTTCTTCAGTCCCTTTATCATCAATTTTAATTTTACTAAACAAGGAATAAATAGAAGAAACACCAATCATTTTAAGATCTTCATCATTTCTATGAAAGCAATCACTAGAAAACGCTCTTTCTGAAAATTCTCGTTTAGCTCTAAGCATAACGGTTCTTTTCTTACTTTCATCCATATAAACATATAAAGCTTTAATTGATTCATCAACCTTAGGTACACAAATTTTCAACTCGAGATTTTCTACATCATGAGAAATTCTATCAATGCTTCTAGACATATCATCAATCTTATTCAACTTTTCTTCTATCGTAGCATTGAAAACTTTTTGAGCATTGATAAATTCTTTAATATTATTCCCAAGATCAGAGGTGTTCCTATTATTATTGTAAGAAGGATTACCATAATTATTAGAGGAATTTCCAGGAAAAGGCCTAGGATTAAAATTACCTCTATAAGCATTGTTATTAAAATTGTTTCGCGAGACAAAATTCACATCTACGGAATCACTATTTTGCTCAATCAAAGTAGACAAAGGCACATCATTAAGATCAATAGGAGCACTTTTATTAGCAACCAATTTCATAAGAGCATCAACTTTTTCACTTAAAGTACTAATTTCTTCAACCGAATTAACCTTTTTACTAGTAGGTGCTCTTTCAGCATGCCATTGTGAATAATTTGCCATAATATTATCAAGCAATTTAGTAGCTTCACCCAAAGTAATTTCCATAAAAGTACCACCCGCGGCGGAATCTAAAAGATTTCTAGAAACAAAGTTCAATCCCGCATACAAATTTTGTATGATCATCCAAAGATTTAAACCATGAGTAGGACAATATCTTAGCATCAACTTCATTCTCTCCCAAGATTGCGCAACATGTTCATGCTCAAGTTGCTTAAAATTCATGATTTGAGTCCTAAAGGAAATAATTTTTGCGGGGGGGGGGGTGGTGGATACTTAGTAATGAAAGCATCTTTGCATTTATCCCAAGAATCAATACTATTGTGAGGCAAAGAAGAAAACCAAATTTTTGCATGATCTCGCAAAGAAAACGGAAATAATTTCAACTTCACAATATCATTGTCCACATCTTTTTTCTTTTGCATATCGCATAATTCCACGAATGTGTTTAGATGGGACGCGACATCCTCATTAGGAGTACCGGAAAACTGATCTTTCATAACAAGATTCAACAAAGCGGCATTAATATCACAAGATTCCGCACTAGTGGCGGGAGGAGCAATTGGAGTGCTAATAAAATCATTATTATTGGTATTGGAAAAATCACACAACTTAGTGTTTTCTTGAGTCATCGTGATTACGCAAACAAGATTGCACACAAAAAAGATCTGACGAGAAAAAGGCGAACGAAAAAGAGGGCGAATAAAACGTTAAATTTTTGTGACGTGGGGGAGATGAAAACGAGAAGCAAATGGCAAATAATGTAAGTTGCAAGGAGATGAAATTTGTGATTAGGAACTTGATAGATGTTGATGATGTCTCCCCGGCAATGGTGCCAGAAATCTACTTCTGATAGCTCGTATCCGCGTCGGTATTTCCCCGAAGAGGAAGGGATGATGCAACACAGCTACGGTAGGTATTTCCCTCAGTTATGAAACCAAGGTTATCGAACCAGTAGGAGAACCAAACAACACTATGTAAACAATACCTGCACACAAAGAACAAATACTTGCAACCCGACGCTTATGAGGGGTTGTCAATCCCTCTATGGGTAACGGCGCCAGATATTGCCAAGTTGACGGGATAAAATTTGTGATAGATTGGATAAATAGATATGAAATAAACACGAAATAAAAGATGCAAATAAAAAGTGTAGCAAGGTATTTTTGGGTTTTGGAAATAATAGATTTGAAAATAAAAGCGAATAAAGAGTAGATCGGAAAACAATATGATAAAAGATAGACCCGGGGCCCATAGATTTCACTAGTGGCTTCTCTCGAGAAAATAGCATACGGTGGGTAAACAAATTACTGTTGGGCAATTGATAGAACATCAAATAATTATGATGATATCCAGGCAATGATCATTATATAGGCATCACGTCCAAGATTAGTAGACCGACTCCTGCCTGCATCTACTACTATTACTCCACACATCGACCGCTATCCAGCATGCATCTAGTGTATTAAGTTCATGGAGAAATGGAGTAATGCAATAAGAACGATGACATGATGTAGACGAGATCTATTCATGTAGGAATAGCCCCCATCTTGTTATCCTTAATAGCAATGATACATGCGTGTCTTGCTGCCCCTTCTGTCACTGGGAAAGAACACCGCACGATCGAACCCATCACAAAGCACCTCTTCCCATGGCAAGAAAAATCGATCTAGTCGGCCTAACTAAACCAAAGATTCAAAGAAGAAATATGAGGTTATAAGTAATCATGCATATAAGAGATCAAAGAAACTCAAATAACTTTCATGGATATATAGATCTGATCATAAACTCAAAGTTCATCGAATCCCAACAAACACACCGCAAAAAAGAGTTACATCAAATAGATCTCCAAGAGACCATTGTATTGAGAATCAAAAAGAGAGAAGAAGCCATCTAGCTACTGCCTACGTACCCGTAGGTCTATGATGAACTACTCACGCATCATCGGAGAGGCACCAATGAGGATGATGAACCCCTCCGTGATGGTGTCTAGATTGGATCTCGTGCTTCTGGAACATGCGGCAGCTGGAATTGTGTTTTGATGACTCCCCTAGGGTTTCTGGAATATTTGGGGTTTTATAGGGTGAAGAGGCGGTGCAGGAGGCCACCGAGGTGGGCATAACCCAACAGGGCGCGCCAGGGCCCCCAGGTGCGCCCAGGTGGGTTGTGCCCCCCTCGGAGCACCCCTCTGGTACTTATTTGGCCCAAGTTGTGTCTTCTGGTCCATAAAAATTCTCCAAAAAGTTTCGTTGCGTTTGGACTTTGTTTGGTACTGATATTCTATGAAGCAAAAAACAAGCAAAAAACAGCAACTGGCACTGGGCACTATGTCAATAGGTTAGTCCCAAAAAATGATATAAAGTTGCTATAAAATAATTGTAAAACATCCAAGAATGATAATATAACATGGAATAATAAAAAATTATAGATACATTGGAGACGTATCAGTGATTGCGTGCAACCTCAGTCACATGTCGTTCCTCGTGGTGGTGCACAATGATAGGATCCCAGAGGTGCAACGTCTTGCCCTTGTAAAGGCTAATCAACATCGTGCCTCCCACAGAGAGTAGAACACCTACGATCTTCAGCAATCCAGCTATGCTCCAGATTTGCAGCGCCTCCATTCTAATATGTTCATGCATACCACATAAGTGTGTTGAAAATAAGATATAATAGAAGTTATTGACTAGTAGTTGGAATGCTTAAATCTGTTTTGAACTTGACTTTGCTTTTTTTTGTGGGTTATCAAGATGTCTATTTTAGGCCCAATACATCAAATATGGAGTTTATTGTGAATCCCTGAATAATACAAGATTTTTTTTACCTGAAGATGAGTGAGAGAATGAAGGTGACCAGTGGGATCATATTTACAAAGATGACCGCATAAGATGGGGTTGTATCATTGAGGCCATAGTAGAGTAGACTCATTGGCACCGCGTACCTACATACAGCATACCATGACGTGTGGTCACTTGAATTAGTTCATGTGATCAAATAGTAGTTTGTTCAAACATTTGGCCCTCTAATAGTCTAATCAGCTATCATAGTGTCAAAAACATTCTTATATTATGGGACGGATGGAGTATGTGTTAGATTGAAAATGGCTAGCTAGTTTTCTCTCTGCTTTGTTGCATGGGTACTTTTCTCTCTGTAGCTAAGCACTAATATATGGGATGGAGGGAGCACCAATATTTGACCCGGAGATCCCATAAAAAAACATTTGACCTAGAGAAGAAATTCATACCCTGTTACTTATCAGTAATCACTATAACATTGACATGGCGGCCGGTTTTAACTTGTGATGGGTTCATTTGTTGGTCAAGCATCTAACCTAAGGATCATCATGGGATCTTTTTTAACCTAGGAGCCATCACACCTTTTTGTGGATTCAAAACAATGGCTTTAACAGTTCCAGAGGGAATGTACGCATTTGATGAACGTACTCGGTGAAGGCATTGAGAAAGATCCATCCTTTGGCGTGCCCACCCATCTCCCTCCACTTGTCCCTACCAAGAAGGAAATGAAATCCACGATCGAGGGATGGTGAGAGCTCCTTCCTTTCCTTGGATGAAGGTTTGGGCACACAGCCAGCGTACAGTACCTTTCAGAGATGAGCACGAAGGGGAGGATGAATGCGGCGCCGAGGAAGCTGCGGTAGGCGAGGAGCGCGAAGATGAACATGCCGGCGCCGATGGACACCTTGGACAGTAGGAGCATCCCCGTGATGAATAGCTGCACCAGCACCATTGATGCCGGCGTCCTCCAGTCCCGCGGCCCCGCATCCACGACCATCGATGGTTGCAGCCGATTGTCAGCTCTTGCTCGCCAGGCAGAGGGCATGCACAACTTGGAAGAAGCTGAAACCTACTAGGAGCTGATCCATGGTTTTGTGGTCAGGGACTGCAGGACAAAGGAGAGGAGGGAAGTGAATTTTGCTCTGCATACATCGTGCTATGTGTTGTATTACAACCTCACGACCTACATGCGTACATGCACACCCGGCTGGCCGGCAAATCAACCTACCCTCGTCGGTAAATCATGCAACTACCTCGTTGCTCCACTACTGGAATGGCATGCTATGCCGACGGCCCACAGCTGTCGGCATAGGCCCAAACCCCATCGGGATAGGCCTATGCCGACGGCATAGGGCCATCGGCAACTTTCACGTCGGCGTAACTGGGTTGGGACGTCGGCGTAGAAAAGCTGTATGCATAGAGACCTATGCCGACCGCTCCCGTACAGCCGTTCACAAAGATTAACCATCGGCAAACTTTCACGTATGACGGCGGCTGACGGCGCCGTCGTCAAGTATTGACCAACCAACGGGAGCCACGTGGCACATGTATGCCGATGGCCTCCCCGTTGGTATAGCTTTGTGCCAGGAAGCGCCCAGTGGGCGCCACGTGTCATCTATGCCGACGGTGTGGCCGTCGGCGTAGATTCATATCTATGCCGACGGCCCAGCTGTCGGCATACCTGTGCGCCAGGAAGCTACCAGATCGTGCCACGTGTCCACTATGCCGACGACCAGGCCGTCGACATAGGGTACACGTGGAGCGATCTGGTAGCATGGCCTCCCCCTATGCCGACGGTTAGGGCGTCAGCATATCTCATGTCTGATTTTTTTTATTTTCTGTTTGAATTCAATTCAAATGCACAACAAATTCACAGCACATATATATAATCAAATGCACATAGACAACACATATAAGTATCATCATCACCACCAACATCACAACAACATAAGTATCATCATCATCACAATCACAATAGCATCACCACCATCACAATAACATAAGAGTATCATCATCATCATCATCACAATCACAATAACACCATACACATCACAGTATCATCATCAACGACGGCCACTATCACCGCCAAGGTCGTCACCGCCCAGACCGCCAAAGCCCAGGTCGTCACTGCTTGCGGCAGCGCTACCGCCAAGATCGGCACTACTACCGCCAAGACCGCCACTGCCACCTCGGTGGATCAGAGTGATCGGGCTACCGGCATCGCTACCGCCAAGACCGGCACCACCACCAACGGATGATCCACTGGTTCCCTGGATGTTTGAAAAGACATGTTAAGGGGATATATGATTGTGTTGAATGAACGGTAAGCGGTGGTTGAATAGTTTGGGGATGTACTAACCAGAGTCCTCGTGTGCTGTGCCAGAAATTCCTCAAAGGTAAGCTGCACTGGTTGTGGTCCAGCAGGTGGTGGTTCCATTACAGGAACCGTGCCGGCCGCCATGCTCTCAAAAACGCGCTGCATGTTAATTGACCAAGCAAACACGAATGTCAGAAGAAATGAAAGTGCAAATATGGAAGTGAAATGAAAGGGGCTAAACTAAGCGCCATAATGCGACTGCTATGCTCCTGGACTGCTGCAACTCTCGTGCTCCATGCCATGATCTCCTGGCGTGTGTACTCCATGTAGGCCTACAATATGACATGATGGAACTCATAAAACATCTCAATGCGGAAAATAAAGTGAGCAAAAAAGGAAGATAAGAGGGAAAATACTTACAGAGTGCTGCTCGGCTGGGAGGGAGTGTGACTGTGCACTGGTCGTGCTCGTGCGCTGGCTCAGGCTCGGGTCGGTAGCTTGAAGCTGTGTGTAGGAGTTAGAAGGAGTGACCAGGGCATCCAGAACCGTCTGTCGACCATGAAGCTTCGGCCCCATGCCCACCACCACCATGTCGTCCAGAGCCACCTTTATGGGGTCAGGTGTGCCAGGATGTAACCTCAGATTCTCCTTCTTGTAGGCCTTCATGTTCTGCTCGGTCTTGCCGTAGTACTCTCCCTCGCCATCCTTGGGCTTCCTCCGCGTATGGGCGATCTGCCACGCTTCCATGTGTGAGAGCGGCCGCTTCAGTTTCTCCTCTTGCACCACCAAACAGAGGTTAGTCATACATAAGAAAGTGACGGTAAATAGAAGAAGAAGAATGTTTCATGTACATAGATATACCTGAAGTTTCTTGTGGCTAAAGTGGTTCCGGTTTCCCTGACCATGTACTCCGTCGGTCCCTCGGTTGGCCCTGTTTTTCATGCTCTTAGCAGCCCACTCTCCATCCTGACCAAGCCACAGATCCACCAATGCCGCCCATCCATCGGCTTTTCCATAACACCAAGCAGGACACACCTACATAATGAAAGCATAATGGCATGTCAACACGAAACGATGAAATTTACCACAAATGTCGGAATGAAAAATCTTTTATACTTACCATCAAGTACTCCTCTATCTCCAAGGTAAGCTTCTACCTCCGTGCGTCTTCCTTGGTCATCTTCTCGCCAAGAGCGTCGTGATAATATTGCGAGATGGCCACCCAACACACCTCGTACTGCATCTGGTGGTTCTTCTTCCTCGCTTGGCGCAGCAAGATCTCATCGGCACTGGACTTGTGCTCCTCAAGAACTCGATAGTATTTCTATAATCATTCGGAAAACCAGAATGGAAGAAGCCATGAGTTAAACCATTCGATGATAGACTACAAACAAAACTCAAGACTCGTGCTTCTGAAGAGAACTTACCCAAAAATTTGTGATCACGGCCTTAGCATGCGTATTATGGTCTGGGTGGGGGGCCGCTTCCCAGTGGTCCAAGCTCGTGGCCAAAACCCGGCACTCCAGCTGCCAGACTGGATCCGGACAAAACAGCCCCGGCCAGTGTTCCTTCAGCAAGACGGTGATGAGGGCGTTTGGAAGACAGGCCCCATTAGGAATTATCCAGTTGCTGCAAAAGATATAAAGAATGAAAATATTAGCATGTGTACAATCAAAAGAATGAAAATATTAGCTTGTGTACAAGAAAAATAATTAAATTATGATTAAGTGGTACTTACTCTTTCCCCGTGGGCTCAATGAGCCACTTCTGCTCCTTGGTAGCAGGAAGGGGAGGGAGCTTTGCATTACCGCGCAGCCACCCCTTCTTGTTGCCAACCCCCTCGCTGCCACCACATTTCTCCCCGCCACGACCATCCTCCTCGCCTGCCTCCTCCTCCTCGTGAACCTCCTCGTCCTCCTCGGCAGAGGGTACGTCACTAAAGGAGGGCCTCGAAGACGACACCACTAAGTTGGTGAGGAAGTGATGTTTCTGGCCCCAACCCCCTCTAGGGGCTCTCCCCCACCCCCTCCTCCTCTAGGGGCACCTCTCCCTCGACCTCCCTATGAGGAGTCATCCTCAAGTAGTCGGGGGGGGGGGGGGGGGGAAGAGTACAGGGTCGACCACTCCGACTAGCCATCGTGGTGACCTTGGCTAGGAAACCCGTGCCGTCAGCCTTCCCCTTGCCCATGTTCCACGAACCTGCATTGAAAAGAGAATAAACAATTAGTACATTAATAATGAAGAAAAAAGCATAATAAAAAGGAATAAAAAACACATTAATAAATAAGCATAAAAATGCATATTAATAAACCATAGAAAAAAAGACATGAAACGTACATCTGCTAGAACCCATACGATTCATCACTGTTGTAACCGATTCCTCGATCGGTCTCATCATTACTATCACGCATATCATCTTCGTTGTCTGACGAAGGTGGTGGCTCTTCCTCGTCGTCAGCGTCTTCGTTTAACTTTTCTAGCATAAGTATGTCATTTTCATTAACAATGGTCTCACCATCATTCCGTGCATCATCATCATTTGGATACACATCATCATCACCCAAGGCGTCAACGTCATCGTTTCTGACCACATCATCATCAGATTGCTCTTGATAGAACACTCCCTTGTATGTCATGGGGTTAAAGTTGTAGTAATCGTCTTCGTTCGGGCCCGGTAGCTTCCCATGTGGCGACACCTTGAACACAACTTCCCAACCCTTTAGGTACTCTTTCTGGCATGGGTAAGGCAGATAATAAACTTGTGTGGCTTGGGTAGCCGCAATAAAGAGATTGGCTCCGGCATAGACGGTTGATGGTTTAACTTCGACCAAACCAACGGAAGGCGTATGTCTCAGCCCCTCTACTGGGTCAAACCATCGGCATTTGAATGTAGGGAGACTTAGGGTTTCGCGCCCCGACTGAATGTAAGCTCGTATATTTTTCCTACTATTCCGTAGTAGTCAACTGAATTTTGACCTGGGGTGTACTCTCCGGTATTTATACTTTTGCGATCAGGTCAGCTGTTCTAGTGCTCCTCTGTATGGAAGCGATACCCATTCACATCATACTTTTCACATGTCATGACACAAGTGTTAAAACCCATGGAAACCCATCTCAATTCGTCATCCATAGATATGTTCCGATCTTTTCCCTACAAGTTTAATTGAAATTGCTGGATGCATTAGTTCGGTTAACTAATAAATGTTGAACTAGGTATTTAATAGGGGAATGTAAAAAATTACTTTCTCCATGAACCAAGCAACAAAATTTTTCCTTCCAGGATTTCCATGCCGGAGAAGAGTAAGTGCCTCCGCCTCAGTGAGGAATCATTCCCGTCCATTCCTCTTGAACGAATTCACTGAAAGAAGAAAAACGGTGTTAGACCGGGACTAAGTGAACATTGAACATGATGTTGTGCAAGACATAAAGGAATGGTGTAGTGGTATTACCTTCCTTGATGTTGTGCAAGACATAGAACATGAGGTCCTCCCACTCTTGTTGTAGCATGTTATAAGATTTTGAGCCCCAGCCCTGCCACCTTGCCCGCTGAATAGATGCGGCTTGGGTTTATAATTGGGCTCTTCTATATTGTATCGAGGCACCTTATTATGCAGAGTGGGAACATGGTCTGGATAGTTCAATGTCCTGAGGTCTGACACCTCCCTCTAGGATAACTGCCTCAACTATTGAAGCTTCAATCTTAGCTTTGTTTCCACATTTGTGTCCGAGATGCTTGTTCTGACTCTCAGGGCCGTACTGCCAACGATTTTGCACAGGCCCCCCCAACAATACCTCGTTCGCGAGGTGCAAAATGAGATGTGTCATCGGAGTAAAGAAGACTGGCGGAAAGATCTTCTCTAGCTTGCATATCAACTCCGGTGCCTTCTTATGCAATTGTCTAATCACCTCAAGACATACTTCTTTAGCACAGAGCGTGCAGAAGAAATGGCTTAGCTCGATAAGCACTCGCTAGACATGCTCGGGGACATAGCCTTGAACCATCACCGACATTATCCGCTCAATCCATACATGATAGTCATGACTCTTGAGCCCGGTCACTTTGCCCGTTGAAAGATTGACTCCCTTACTTATATTCGATGCATAACCATCAGTGAACTTCACTATGTGTTTGAGCCACTTCAATACCTCCATCTTTTCTAGGTTTTTAAGGACGAAGTCAGCATCTGGCTTGAACCAGTTTCTTCGACCGCCTATGGGAGGCTTCATGTTTAGACGTGGTCTATCACAAATTTTCTGTTGATCAGCTCTATCTTTAACGTTATCCTTCGTCTTATCCGGAATGTTGAGGATCATGCGGAAAAGGGACTCTGTGACATTCTTTTTGATGTGCATCACATCGATGTTGTAAGGAAGTTTGAGGTCCTTGAAATAGGGAAGCTTCATGAAGGGGGGTAATGTGAGTCTAGTTGTGCGTCTCACCATACCCTCGAAGCCTTTGACTTTGCCTTGGCCTTGGTCTTCGCCTTCTCCTTCTCCTTTGGCTTTGGCTTTGCCTTTGCCTTTAGGCTTGAGAGCTTTTAGCTGAGCAAGAACATCTGCCCCCGAAAATGTTGGAATCTCGTTTACTTCATGGACAACCCAGCCTTTCGTGAAGTTCTTCTTGTCTTCCCTGTCTGGATGGTCTGGAGGGAGGAACTGTCGATGCAGGTCAAAGGCTACATACTTGCAACCCTTCTTCAGCCAAATTAAACATAGAGCCTGCATGCACACTAGGCATGGCATCTTCCCACTTGTACACCATCTGCAGAATAGGGCATAACCAGGAAAGTCATGCATGCAATAGTGCAACCAAACTTTCATCAAGAAATTTCTCTGCAGATCTCGGTCGTATGTCAACCTCGGGAAGTACCAAGAATGGTGCAAATCATCCACCAGCGGCTGCATAAACACACACAAATTCTTCCTCGGGTATTCAGGCCCTAGAATGATGAGTGACAAGAACATGGTCTTGCGTTGCATTAGGGCACCGGGAGGGAGATTGAGCGGAATAACAAACACGAGCCAGCAGCTGTATGCATTGGATGACATACCATATGGATTGAACCCATCACCTGATATGGCAATTCTGACATTCCCAGCCTCGGCTGCTTCCTCGGGGTATTCTTCATCGAACGACTTCCATGCTTCGCCTTCCGATGGATGTACGATTTTATTTGGATGGTACCTTATACCTTCCTTGTGCCACCTCATCATTTTGGTAGACTCCTCCGTGATGAAAAGGCGCTGCAGTCTTTCTATGAAATAGAGATACCGAAGAACCTTTGCAGGGATGCCTAGCCGCCTCTTCTCACCATCCTCATCGACCACCTCAAGGTACCAAGAGGAACCACACTCCCTCAGTACTTGTCATCCGCATACTCGTGCCTAAACAAAAGGCAATTCTTCGGACAAACATGTATTTTCTCATAATCCATAGAGAGTGCCTTCATGATTTTCTTTGTAGCATAAATGCTTTTCGGCAGTTCATGACCCTCAGGGAGGCTGTTAGCCCATACTCCCAGAAATGTTTCGAAGCATTTCTGGCTACAGCCATACTCAACCTTGACTGCAATTAGTTGCGCGAAGGCATCCAGTTGGGATAGTTTGGCACCCGCATAAAGAGGTTTCTTTGACGAGGCCAAGACCTCCAAGAAGGCCTTTGCAGTTGCCTCTGGCTCCTCCGGTTCATTCTCTGAAGGTGTCGCATGTGCCGTTTCTGCAGCAAAAACATCATCTAGCATGTCTCTGACCCCGTCGTCCGCATAACCACCAATGAGTTGTCGCATCACCTCCTCTCTACCACGGTCCCGCTCGGCTATGTTTATTGGCGGCATGTGAAAGTTTGGCATCCGTGCGTGTGAAGGTGCTCACTCATGTCCTTCTGATTTCTATGGAGACGTCTGCCACATTTCGCATAGGGGAATTGTGGGATAATTCTCAGTGGACGACGGAATATCTCCTTCAAATACACATCGGTTTTCGCGATCCACTCTGATGTTACTCGATTCCGATGGATAAAACCACTGTACATCCACTGATTATCTGCAATCCTCTGCTTTATTGGGAGCCACACAACAAAATTAAGGATTCATTTATATTAATCACATCAAATTTTATTTTCTACCGCGTTGACGGCATTGAATCCACCTACATCTATAATAGGTAAAGATGAGTCCTAATCCCACCCGAGGATGTGTAGATTGAGTACGTTCTCCATGCTCTACCTCGTTCCGAGACAAAATTTTGGCAGCACCTCCTCGCTGTTCTCCAGATACACGTCTCGGCAAATAGCCGAGAGAATGTGCTCTGGAGAACAACGGGGAGGCACCACCGAAATCCTGTCTCGAAAAGGGGTAGAGCACGGAGAACGTACCCAATCTACACATCCTCGGGCTGCCCATGGAAAACGCTGGACAATCTGAAAGAGTTGCGATGATAAATATGCAATTGAATGCATATTTATCGATGCAACCCTTTTGGACGGGAGACTCCTAGGTTACACGACCAAAAAAAGAAGAGGAGGTTAAGGGGGATTCATAGATCACCCTTGGCTGTAGTGGAAGTAGTTGATCAGCGGAGGAACGATCGGGGACCAACAACTCTGACGTCGATAATCACTCCTCGGAGATGCAACACCACAAATCTGTAAATTGCACCGACTTAAAATTTTAGACCATCACATATCGTATAGCTTTTAACAACATATCAAATTTGAAAATAGCTCCAAAACTATCTTCTCAAATTGCTTCGTTAACTATGATATTCATTTGGGGTCTCAAATTACAAAATGACAAATAATGTGTCTGATGAATCAACATGACCTAACACTAACTTGACCAACATCCATCCATCTATCATTAACTTGACCAACATCCATTCATCAACATGACCTAACATTAAATTTATAACAAACTAAGTTTCTAAAAAAATTCACCAACATTCCATCCATCCACCATCTATGATTCTAATAACATCCATGCATCCATCTAACACAAATTAATCCATGCATTCATCCACCTAACAAACAATAGCAACAAGAAGAAAAAAACAGGAAAAAAGTGAAGAATGCTCACCGGGGCCGGGGGTCGAAAGAGGGGCGTCGTGGGCGCGGGTGCAGCGGGTGACCGGAGATGACGCTGCGGCCACGGGTGCAGCGGGAGAGCAGGAGTGGTCGGAGCTGGGCTAGGAGAGGGGTGAGGGCTGGGGCAGGGCCCCCTCGTAGGGAGGGCATTGGCGGAGGGGGGCGGAGCAGCGGCCAGGGAAGAGGCCCGGGCCTCTGGCGGGAGGGCATCCGGCGAAGGGGGGTCTCTGGCGGAGGGGGGCGGAGCAGCGGCCGGGGAAGATGTCGGGGCCTCTAGTGGAGGGGGCGGAGCAGCAGCCGGGGTTGAGAGGCTGAGGCGAGACGGTAGTGTGGGGCTAGGGAGACGGCGGGTGGAGACGGCGGCGCGACGCAGGTAGATTCGGGGTCGGGGTCGGGTTGATTCGGGATCGAGCGGGTGTGGGGAACGAGTGGAGGAGAACAGTTGGAGGAGAAGGAGTGGGGAAGGATAAGGTATGGCTAGCCGTCGGCATAGGTGTGTATACCACGTGTACACCTATGCCGTCGGCCATGCCGTCGGCATAGGTATTTTCATTTTTCTTATTTCCTTTCATTATTTTATGTTGCATTTTTTCTAACACATAAATATTACACATGTGTATTAGTTCTCACAAAAAACAAAGTGACTGCATTCTTGATGGATATATGCCCTATAGGCAATAATAAAGTTGTTATTATTATATTTCCTTATTCATGATAAAGGTTTATTATTCATGCTAGAATTGTATTGAGCGGAAACTTAAATATACATGTGTGGATAAATAAACAAATACTGTGTCCCTAGTGAGCCTCTACTAGACTAGCTCGTTGATCAAAGATGGTTAAGGTTTCCTAACCATAGACATGAGTTGTCACTTGATAACGGGATCACATCATTAGGAGAATGATGTGATGGACAAGACTCAACCGTTAGCATAGCATATGATCGTTCAGTTTATTGCTACCGCTTTCTTAATGTCAAATACATGTTTCTTCGACCATGAGATCATGCAACTCCCGGATACCGGAGGTATACCTTTGTGTGCTATCAAACGTCACAACATAACTGGGTGATCATAAAGATGCTCTACAGATATCTCCGAAGGTGTCTGTTGAGTTGGCGTGAATCGAGATTGGGATTTGTCACTCCGGATGATGAAGAGGTATCTCTGGGCCCTCTCGGTAATACACATCACAAGAAGCTTGCAAGCAAAGTGACTAAGGAGTTAGTTGCAAGATGATGTATTACAGAACGAGTAAAGAGACTTGCTGGTAACGAGATTGAACTAGGTATAAAGATACCGACGATCGAATCTCGGGCAAGTAACATACCGACAGACAAAGGGAATTACGTATGTTGTCATAAAGGTTCAACCGATAAAAGATCTTCATGGAATATGTAGGAATCAAAATGGGCATCCAGGTCCCGCTATTGGTTATTGACGGAGAGGTGTCTCGGTCATGACTACATAGTTCCCGAACCCGCAGGGTCACACGCTTAATGTTCGTTGACGCTAGAGTAGTATTGGGATATTTGATGAGTGGTAACCAAATATTGTTCAGAGTCCCGGATGAGATCCCGGACATCACGAGGAGTCTCAGAATGGTTGAGAGGTAAAGATTTATATATGGGAAGTCATATTTTGGGTTCCGTAAAAAGGTGCAGTTTTTTCGGTATTGTACCGGGAAGCTTCCAGAAGGTTTTGGATGATTCCGGAGGGGTCCGGAAGTCCACAAGTGGGTCCACCAAGACCCAAGGGCTAGCATGGGCTGCAGGGAGGTGCCCTGGCCTTATTGGGCTAGGCGCACCAAGTCCTTAAAAGCCCATGCGGCTAGGGAAGGCAAAAAAAGGAAGGAGTCCTAGTAGGAATAGGATGGGACTTGGAGTCCAAGTCCTCTCCCTCTTAGCTATGCCCTAGGGCTTGAAGGGGATGTTTCCCACACCCCTCCACCTATGTATAGAGGCGAGGGGGAGCCCCTCTCTCTCCCGTTACTCCGTTGTTCCACCACCTCGTCTCGGCGACGCTTAGCACAGCGCTGTCGGTGCTCCACCACCACCATCACCACCACGTCGTCGTGTTGGTTGTGATCCCATCTACTTCTCCTCTCCCACTTGTTGGATCAATAAGGAGGAGATGTCATCAAGCCGCACGTGTGCTAAACTCGGAGGTGCCGTCCGTTCGGCACTAGATCGGTTGGATCGTGATCGGATCGCGAAGAGTACGACTACATCAACCGCGTGATAAATGCTTCCGCTTAGCGATCTACAAGGGTATGTAGATGCTCACCCCCTCTCATGGCTATGCATCTCCATGGATAGATCTTGTGTGTGCGTAGGAATTTTTTGTTTTCCATGCAACGTTCCCTTGAATTTTAATGCGTTCCTAGAGAAAGCTAAGTTGAAAGATGATGGTAGCAACTACACGGACTGGGTCTGTAACTTGACGATTATCCTCATTGCTGCACAAAAAAATTCTGTCCTTGATGCACCGCTAGGTGATAGACCTGCTATAGGAGCTACTGCAGATGTTATGAACGTCTGGCAGGCTCGATATGATGACTACTCAATAGTTCAGTGTGCCATGCTTTACGGCTTAGAACTGGGACTTCAAAGAAGTTTTGAACACCACGGAGCATTTGAGATGTTCCAACAGCTCAAGTTGATATTTCAAGCTAATGCCCGGGTTGATAGATATGAAATCTCCAACAAGTTCTATAGCTGCAAGATGGAGGGGAATAGTTCTGTCAGTGAACACATACTCAAAATGTCTGGGTATCATAACCACTTGACTCAGCTGGGAATTGATCTTCCAGTTGAGAGTGTTATTGACAGAGTTCTTCAGTCACTGCCACCAAGCTACAAAGGATTCATGATGAACTATAATATTCAAGGGATGACAAAAACGATTCCTGAGCTCTTCGCGATGCTGAAATTGGCGGAGGTAGAAATCAAGAAGGAGCATCAAGTGTTGATGGTTAACAAGACCACTAGTTTCAAGAAAAAGGGCAAGGGAAAGAAAGGGAACTTCAAGAAAATGGCAAGCAAGTTGCCGCTCCCGTGAAGAAGCCCAAAGCTGGACCCAAGCCTGAAACCAAGTGCTTCTACTGCAAAGGAAATGGTCACTGGAAGCGGAACAGCCCCAAATAATTGGCAGATAAGAAGGATGGCAAAGTAAACAAAGGTATATTTGATATACATATTATTGATGTGTACCTTACTAGTGCTCGTAGTAGCCCCTGGGTATTTGATACCGGTTTAGTTGCTAAGATTAGTAACTCGAAACAGGAGTTGCAGAATAAACGGAGAATAGTTAAGGGCGAGGTGACGATGTGTGTTGGAAGTGTTTCCAAGATTGATATGATCACCATCACACACTCCCTCTACCTTCGGGATTAGTGTTGAGCCTAAATAAATGTTATTTGGTGTTTGCGTTGAGCATGAACATGATTAGATCCTGTTTATTGCAATACAGTTATTCATCTAATTCAGAGGATAATTGTTGTTCTATTTACATGAATAAAACCTTCTATGGTTTGATACGTCTCCATCATATCTACTTTTCCAAACTCTTTTGCCCTTGTTTTGGACTCTAATTTGCATGATTTGAATGGAACTAACCCGGACTGGTGCTGTTTTTAGCAGAATTGCCATGGTGTTATTTTTGTGCAGAAATAAAAGTTCTCGGATTGACCTGAAAATTTATGGAGAATATTTTTGGAAAATATAAAAAATATTGGCAAAAGAATCAACCAGAGGGGGGGCCACCCAGAGGCCACAAGCCCTGGGGGCACGCCCTGCAGGCTTGTGGGCCCCCTGGAGCCCCTCCGACCTCAACTCCAACTCCATATAACCCTATTCGGGGAGAAAAAAATCAGAGAGAAGGATTCATCGCGTTTTATGATACGGAGCTGCCGCCGCCTCCTGTTCTTTATCGGGAGGGCTGATCTGGAGTCCGTTCGGGGCTCCGGAGAGGGGGATTCATCGCCATCATCATCACCAACCTTCCTCCATTTCTAATTTCATGATGCTCACCGCCGTGCATGAGTAATTCCATCGTAGGTTTGCTGGACGGTGATGGGTTGGATGAGATTTATCATGTAATCGAGTTAGTTTTGTTAGGGTTTGATCCCTAGTATCCACTATGTTCTGAGATTGATGTTGCTATGACTTTGCTATGCTTAATGCTTGTCACTAGGGCCTGAGTGCCATGATTTCAGATCTAAACCTATTATGTTTTCATGAATATATTTGTGTTCTTGATCCTATCTTACAAGTTGTAGACACCTATTACGTGTTATGATACGCATACCCCAAGGTGACAATAATTGGGATTCTTTCCGGTGATTGCCGTAATTTGAGGAGTTCATGTATTCACTAAGTGCTAATGCTTTGTCCGGTTCTCTATTAAAAGGAGGCCTTACTATCCCTTAGTTTCCATTAGGACCCCGTTGCCACGGGAGGGTAGGACAAAAGATGTCATGCAAGTTCTTTTCCATAAGCACATATGACTATATACGGAATACATGCCTACATTATATTGATGAATTGGAGCTAGTTCCGTGTCACCCTAGGTTATAACTGTTGCATGATGAATGCCATCCGACATAATTATCCATCACTGATCCGTTGCCTATGAGCTTTTCATATTGATCTTTGCTAAGTTACTTTTTCGTTGCTACTGTTACAATCACTACAAAACTGCTACTGTTACTTTTGTCACCGTTACCGTTACTTCCATACTACTTTGCTACTAAAAACTTTGCTGCAAATATTAAGTCTTTCAGGTGTGGTTGAATTGACAACTCAGCTGCTAATACTTGAGAATATTCTTTGGCTCCCTTGTGTCGAATCAATAAATTTGGGTTGAATACTCTACCCTTGAAAATTGTTGCGATCCCCTATACTTGTGGGTTATCAAGAGCTTTTTCTGGCGCCGTTGCCGAGGAGCATAGCTCTATTCTTTGAGTCACTTGGGATTTATATCTGTTGATCACTATGAGGAATCTGAAAGATACCAGAACCAAGATTTCCCCTCTACTATGAGGGGAGGTAAGGAACTGCCATCTAGCTCTGCACTTGATTCACCTTCTGTTTTGAGTAAGCTTGCGACGCCACCACCTGCTATTCATTCTGATATGTCGCAAGTAATTGATGATGCTACTTCTGCTATGAATGATGCTTTTGATGACACTACTGCTGCTTGATAATACTATGCCACTGGGTGAATTTCTTGATGAACAACTTGCTAGAGTTAATGCTGAAACTGATGAAATTATTGAAACTGAACACTTTGAAACACCTGCTAGACCTAGCTCTCCTAGATATGAATTGCCTAATATACCTGAGGGTTATGTTATGGATGGAGAGGTAGCTAGGGACTTTCTTGCTTATAAGGATAGATATGATCTTAAGAAATTATTATGCAAGTGGAAAGAAAAATCTTTGAATGCTAGAATGCAATATGATCCTAAGTTTGGTACTTCACCTATCTTTGTTACTGATAAGGATTATGAATTCTCTGTCAATCCTGAGTTAATTACTTTGGTTGAATCTGATCCTTTCCATGGTTATGAATCTGAAACTGTTGTGGCACACCTTACCAAATTGAATGATATAGCCACCCTATTTGCTCATGAGGAAAAAATTCGCTACTACTATATTCTTAAGTTGTTTCCTTTCTCGTTAAAGGGTGATGCTAAGATATGGTTTAATTCTCTTGCTCCTGGTTGTGTGCGTAGTCCCCAGGATATGATATATTACTTCTCTGAAAAATATTTTCCTGCTCATAAGAAACAAGCTGCTCTACAGGAAATATTTAATTTTGTGCAAATTAAAGAAGAGAGTCTCCCACAAGCTTGGGGGAGGCTTCTCCAATTACTTAATGCTTTGCCTGATCATCCTCTCAAGAAAAATGAAATACTTGATATCTTTTATAATGGACTAACCGATGCTTCTAGGGACCACCTAGATAGTTGTGCTGGTTGTCACTACTGCTGGATGCTGCTAACGCGACACTATGATCAGAGACCCTTTGATGAAAGTGTGTGTGATACATTAATCGCAAACGGTGATGTAAAAAAACCATCAAAAAAGATGCAAAACGTTTGCGATGAATGATACATCAAACACGGTTCAGATTTTAGTTGCGTGTGCGATACGGGGCATACGGTTGATCCATACGAACTGTTTGCGATGAGATAGAACAACAGAAACGGGCAGCCAGATCAAGGTGTGTGCGATATACGACATACAGTTCACTCCGATGAACCGTTTGCGATGATCAAGGTGAACACAAATGATTCGGCGTAACAAGATGTGTGTGATACCCGGCAAACAGGTCGGTAATCAGAATTGTGTGCGATCATTATAGACAGCCCATACGGTCTTTTTTTGTGAATTGTGTGCTTGTCAGGGCACACAGTTCAACAAACCAACCTGTGGGCGATAATGTAGAAGATCTCTGTCGAATACATATTACTAACCGTCTGCGATGAGATTGACAGGATAAATAGAGATAACAAATTAATATGAGCGAACGAAAATAGAGATATATACAGTCTGCTTAATTTAGTCCTTCTTCTTCTTGTTGTTGTTGGATGGCCCCGCAGCATCGTCTTGGCGAGGACGCTTCTTGCCGCTGACCGTTGGCTTTTCATCGCCGCCGCCGTCGTCATTGTCGTTGCTGTTGTCGTCCTCCTCCTCCTTGTTCGACCATTCCTCCTCCTCATCATCGTCGTCCTCTTCTTTGTCCTCCGACGGCTCCTCGTCCATCTGGTTGTCGTCTGACGACTCCGGAGGTGGCATCACTTCCATGATCCGGATATAATCAAGGTCTGGGCTCGACGCCGGACTCATGGAAGACGAGCGGGATGATTCCGATGTTGACCTATCATCGGGCACCAGACTGCTGGCCGAACTGTCGTCCTCGCTGTCGCTCGACATGGCTGCAGTCGTATAAAAACCGCGAGAAAGCAAGATTGCAGAGTGTGTGCAAGTGTGTAGCGCGGCCTGCCGAGGACGATGTAGATGGTGGACACTTAAGCGGGGTATGCAGAGAAGAGGAAATGCCAATTGAAGTGGGGGTTGACGTATTATCTAACCGCTGATATAATCAACCGCAATTATTTGTACCCAGTCACTCCAAATTCCCGGGGTTGCGCAGGACTCCTATTGGCTGATTTCTTTTTTCAGGACAAAAACAAGGAACGAGTTTTGGGATTATGCGCCGGTACCGGTACGAACGGAGTACGATAGTTGGCAAACAATTATTGAGCTCTTCTTATTGATGAAGCTAGTAATAGTCAAACTACAAAGGAAAAGAAAAAATACAAAGGAAAATATCTGCACGAATCTTCGCGTAACATCAATGGCATAGGACCTAGATGTGCATTACTTAGAGCGCATCTAGATGTGCTTTAGCAATACTGTCAAACAAAACCCCTAATCATCATTGCAAACAGCACATAGAACATGGCTAATGCGACAACCACAACTACACATGCTAGTTCCTTCTTGTCTCTTGCTTTCATCTATTACCTATGGTTGATTCTTTCTTGCTTCATCGTACTTATTGTACATTCCAGATCAGCCAGTTTCTTCTTCAGCTTTATGTTATCTTCTGCGAGCTTGGTGATAACACTCCGAGCCCTGCCATGCCATTCTTCATCCAACCAGTTAACTAAGGCACAAGCCTCATATCCCTGCCAATGTTAAATAGTATTCAGGATGAGCGATGGCATTAACTCAAGTAAAATGATGAACTTAGCACTAACCTCTAAGGTGCAACTGAGAAACCGCCTGCCAATGTTGAATCCCTCCGTGCATACACGTCGAGTGGGAGTGTGCCCGTGCACACAACTCAGCTTTTGGTACTTCTCGGTGGCGCAAAACTCGGAGTCGAACTCGTGTTGCGGGAGTCTGGAGTCATGCTCCGGATCTGGCGGCAGATCGCTTTCCTGGTGGGGGGGGGGTCATTCAGGACGGATTCAGCAAGGAGCTACTTTGTACATGCTAAAAAAGATCGGGATAGATTGGAACTTGACAGGACGATTCGGATCCGTAGTACACCTGCCTTTTGATGACCTTAGGCAAGTGCTCAGCGGCGACCGCCGTCGTGGCGGCGCTGCCGAGAGCGGCGATACGAGCAGGAGCAGGAGCAGCCGCACCGAAACCATCAGCACCACTCGTCCGCATTCCCCCAATGTCAGCGCCACGCGAGGGAATTTGGAGGCTATCTAGGGATTTGGGGGAAATGGGGAAACTGTGGGGATAAGCTAACGGTCGGGAACTACTTATGGCACTATATGTTGTATACGGCACACTGTTTATACATGTCGTTTGTGTTAGGTATTACAACTTCACACATGATTTCTGCACCAAACCGTGTGAGAAGACAACGTAGGTGAGACACGGTTGCCGTTACATAACCGTATGTGATGTACTACCCTATACATATAATTGAGTTACAGTGATACCATGTAAACAGCCGCTCTGCGGATATCCATCAAAAAATAAAACAGCCGCTCTGCAGATAGAGATGGCGGTGGTGGCCTAGGCAGCGGCTACCAGAGAAGAGGTCAATCCTCGGTCGGTGGGTGGTGGCGGAATCATAGGAGGTCAATCCTCGGTCTGCGGCGGGAGATAGGAGAAGCTCAACCGTCGAGGTCGGCGGCGGCGTGATTGGAGCACATCCATCGCGGTCGATGGCAGGATAGTGGAGGTCGAACTTCAGGCGGCAGCTGCACTAAGCTTTGCTCCTCAACCCTGCTGTCTCGGCGTGCCGCCGCATCGCACTTCTCTGTCTGCTGGGTGGAGGTCGCCGCGCGGCTAATTAATTAAGGTATTCTTTTCGTGAGTGGCTTAATTAAGGTATTCAATTCCTAAGGGTAGTGTTGTAGTACTCTGCGTGTAAATTGACTGGCCATTAATTTTTGTCATTGCACGTCTGGATAACAATATGGAGCGCCCTCAGTAATTATGAAAATAAAACCTTGTGATTTATGCACACATCTTTGGGCATCAGTTAATCCATTTATTAATGTTGTTGTTTTGTTTTTAATTACCATTCGTGTGGTGCAGATGGAACGATCTGAATGGATGAAGAATCGGAGAACCACAGATTTTATCAGTGGCGTGACAGAGTTCATGAATTTGGCTGAAAGTACAAAGAGGAGAATTGGTGATGCGGATTACATCCTGTGTCCATGTACTCATTGTGCCAATACAGAGTCACGTGAAGTTGCAGATGTCCAGTGGCACTTAGTCTCTCGGGGATTCATGGATGGATATACACGTTGGACCAGACACGGTGAACAACATGTCATGGATGAATATACCCAGGGCTACGAGATGCCAAACCCCGATCAGTGTCACATGGATGTTGAATCTAACATCGGGGCAGAGGCGTCAAGCTACCAATGGAACACCGGAAAGCCGAAACGCCCATTGGAAAACCAAGACATCGACGCAGATGACGACAATCTTGATATGCCAGATTTTGCTGCTATGATTGCAGATTTCAAGGGCCCAAAAAAGGATATGATTGTAGGGTAACGCAGCAGAAAACAAAAAATTTCCGACCTACGCACCAGCCCAGGACCACTATGGAGACTGCATACAAGGTTTGATCATTTTCGTTACCGACTCGTGGCGTAGCGGAAGTAGAGTCGATGACGATCAGCGGTGCAGATCCCCGCAGCTAGGATTTACAACCTCCCAACCACGAGGATGTATACCCTCATCCGCCACTCGGACAGCCTTCCGGGAGGCAGTCGGACAGTCCCCCGGATGGTGTCGCGGACAGCCCTTCGGGAGGACCTTCGAAACTCGGACGGTCACTCGGACAGCCCTTCGGGAGGACTCACAGAACTCGGACCGTCACTTGGACAGCCCTTCGGGAGGCACTCTCAAAACAACCCCTCGGGCACAAAGATCGAAACTACGACCTCACTACAGAGTTGCACACATACGGTGTCATCTATCCGGCAGGGCTTCGCCGTCCAGAACTAGTTCCCACCGGAACCCAGACAGCCTTTCGGCTCTACGAAACTATTTCGCGGGGAGGGAGAGAGAAGCCAGATCATTGCAATGGCACTTGTATGTGAGAAGGAGTGGGTTTTGGGCAGCCCCCTCCACCTCTATTTATAGGAGAAGGAGGGGTGGAGGGGCTGAAATTTCAGCCACATCCATCCATGTCATCTCCAAGATATTTTGGAGCAAAAGCCCAAAAAGGTGGCTTTCCAAAAAGTAACCCAAAAAGCACTTTCACTATTCACGACAACATTTTTCAGCGTCCGTTCGAACTGAAAATATTTATGTGGGCTTAGAACATTTCCAGTACCCACTAAAATAATTTTCAACGCATTCCAGAACAATTCCGGTTTAGTGATTTTCATCTGCGAAAAGCATCTGAAGTGGTTCCGGCAGCTCCGGAACATTTCCGGTTTTTCTTCCAGAAAATTCCCAGAAGTTTCCAGAATGATTCTGGCACCCTCCAAGAAATATCAGGCATGTGCCAAAACCAATTTGACTTAATGGTATCCCCTGAAACAACTTTTCAGTTTTACCGGAACTCATCCGGTGACCTCTCTTTTCGGAACTTTTCCGCTGTCTCCGAATTTTTTTTTCAGAAACTTTCTCTCAGACTCTCTATCTAGTATTCAGCAGATAGATGACCCTTAAGCGTGTGACCCTATAGGTTCAGTGAAGTATAGACATGACATGGAACTCCTTCCGATCAATGATCAACATCGGAGCCGTGGACACCCATATTGACCCCTATACCCACACGAATGAATATTCGAGTGAACCTCTAGTTGCTGTGTGCTATTCCTGTTGCTTCGCGATATGTTACAAATACCCGAGGTGAGACATGTTGGCATTCCCGTGGATCAACAACTTTTCCACTAAGCCAGTTACCTCATTACCGGTATTGTTCTCTTTTCTCGTTCCTGTGTTCCGGCATCCCTGTGATCAAATCACCCTGTGTCTGGCCAGACGATGATGGATACTGTAACACCGAGAGGGCCCAGAGATATCTCTCCATCGTCGGAGGAGCAAATCCCAATCTTGAGCTATCAAGTTACTTGACATACTTTCCCATGAACCCGTAAGCCGCCATAATAGCCATCCAGTTACGGATGACGTTTAACAAACCCCAAAGTTCATGAATCAAGCATGAAGAAACTCGATACTCTCATGGTCTAAGGAATCATGCAAACATTAACCATCTCTGTGTTATTAACCATAAACTTGTGACGAACGTATCTCATAGCATAACATCAATTCGGGTCGATTCAACACAAATGTTCCTCTAACATTGTGCCCTCAAAGTTGCTGGCATAGACATGCCCATGATCAGGAAAACAAAACCATCATGCAACACTTGAGCTAGTCTTAGAGGCTAGACTAGGAATACATTTTACCGTTTATTATCCCACACGTGCACATGATTTTCCCTCCAAGCCTCGTTTTATTTGTAGACTCGAGAATCATTGCAGTTATAGCATGGAACATAAACATAATTATGAACATGGAGATAAATAATAACATTTATTATTGCCTCTAGGGCATATCTCCTACAGGCTCCCATTTGCACTAGAGTCAATAATCTAGTTAATGCTAACGCACTTCACACCTGTGGCACACTGGTGTAAATATGCTTCGCTTGTGGTATAGCCTGATGTCCAACGGATCTGACAACTTCAGCTCCGTGTGTATCTTTGCATATCCTCGCGTTTTTATGCTTTCACAAAATTCATATTTTGTGTGGACTTGGCTTTGTATGTATGTGAATCACATGTCGAACCTGGATTCCTCAGTTGAGTTATGGAGCAACTACCTGCAGTAGTGTCCCATTGACAAAAGCCATCTTGGAACCATACTAAGTTCATGAATGAACTCTATGATTCAACATCTTCTTTGTCGCTTCAAAAGTGGCAACATACTTCGCCTCTGTTATAGAATTCGCCACAGTAACTTGTTTGGAAACCTTTTCCAACTAACTGTGCCACCACATTGTGTGTTACACAAAACCCTCAATTTAAATCGAAAATCACATGGAGCATTGATGACGACTATATCGATGTAATTACTTACAACGAGCACTTCATAATCTCTGCTTGCGAGAAAACATGTCATCAATACTACTCTAGTACTCAATGACATCTTTCACTGTTGTCCCATGATCAGTACTTTTGATCACTTTGGTATCTATACTCGCAACGAGTATTGGACATATCTGGTTGTTTTACATACCATGCAATACATGATTAATCCAAACACGAAGGTGTGTGGAATCTCCATCATGTATTTTGCTCATCAGTGTTTTTGGGACACCGAGTCTTGCAAAAACTCTTTCCATGTGACTTCGGCAAGAATCACTCCTTGGTGTTTTAAATGCTAAAAAGTTTTAGCATCTTGTCAATATGTATTTATTGCTTAGCCCCATTTGGTAAATCTATCTCCATAGATCATCATGCCTAATATTGAGGCTATTTAGCCCAAGCACTTCATCGAAAAACTATTTTCAAATGAAGTCCTAATTCATGTCAAGAATTTTATTTCCAATTAACAATGTGTCAAGCACACAAGGTTTTTAGAAATATTATTAGGCTCCCACTTACTTTCTTGAATTACAAGCATCTTTGTTACCCATTGATGAAGTCAAACTCCTTTGACCATTTCATCAAAACACGAAGATTCCAACTCCACTTTGCTCTCTTCTGTCCATCGCTGGAACTCTGAAGTTTGCACCCTTACTAGCATCCTCTGGACTCACAAAATACCTTGGACTGTAACACATGCAAGTCCTTGGTTTCATTTCCATCAGATGGAAATCGTTTTGTCATCCTTGTTTCATATCTCATGATTTGAAATATGTATTAATTGCTAGTTCAACCCGAACCGACTTTAAGCATCGCTACGGTGAAACAACCTCATCGTAGTCAACTCCTTGAACTTGTTATTGCAACAAGTCGAGCTTTATGGATAAAACATTTTTATCCGTATCAGTTTTTAGTTCCATAAATATTCGTTAGACTCTAAGTCTTCTGATAGGTGTATCAAGATTTTAATCTTGAAACATTTATATGGAAACTATCTCGGATTGTATTGGCATTTAGCCAATTCTGGAGTCAGGGCCCATCAACGCTTCCTTGTGTATCGTAGGTATACTATTGTCTAACAACAATATCTCGTTTGCGCACCTGAGAGGTTTGCACAAGCCTTGCCTATGTGGTTCAGCTGCAAGTTCGATCGAAGTCCATACATTTTATTGTAGAGACTTCCGTATCAGTCGCAGTAGGAAACTCTGGAATTACTTCCAAGGTCTCTTTTCTTTGATCTGATGACGAAGATACTGTTATCTTGTCGAGTTGCATTGTTCTCCCACTCACCTTTTTGAAAGAACCATTTTCTTCAAAAAGCATACCGTTCTTTGTGGCAAACCTATTTGCCTTGGTATAGTGAGGGAGGAATACCCAATTACTTGGGATAACCTACAAAGTAGCACTTGTCTGATTTGGAATAGGTTTGTAACCTTTTACACAAGCCCCATATTCCAAATGTTAAGGAAAGATATAACATGGTTGGGCGTACCATACCATGTCATCATTTCAACAGACCTGATGGATCTCTTTTCAGTGTAAAAAGCCGCAGTCTCTAAAGCATCACTTTAAAAGGGATAATGGCAAATTTATTTATGTCATCTTTGATCTTACCATGTCATTAATGGTTCGATTACATCTTCACGGACTTTCCAGTTGCAGTGGTGTTCTGGGAGGTGCAAGTTATGAAACCCCTTTCACAACTCATCAGACATTCGCTAAACTTGTAACTAAAAAATTCCTTTCTGCAATCGAATTGTAGAAACATAATTTTCTTGTTACAATAACTTCTTCTTCATTTTTAAAAACCTTTCGAATGATTTCAAAAGATCCAGACTTACGTCTCATCAAGTAAATATCCTTATATCTACTTGAGTCATTTCTAAAGATAGATAAATCCACTACTTGCAACATTTATTGAACTACACACATCAAAATGTATGATCACCAATAAGTTTGTTGCTCGTTCCTTATGGCCTGTGAACGGTATTTCAGTCACTTCACTTTTCAGAGGAAAGTTGCAAGTGTCAGATGATTCAAAATCAAACGACTTAAAAATCCATCATAATGGAATTTTCCATGCGGGTATCTCCAATGTGACCAAATGTAGTGCCACACTTCTATGGTATTCTTTTAGTCTTATGACAGTTAGCGTCAGTGTTATGGATGTATCATATTACCATCAATATTCATAACATACGTCCCATCGATGATGGAAGTATGGCCCTCATGTTATTCATAATACTGAACAACAATTGTTCTTCTATGAACAACCCTTTTGCAACAAACATTGTGCAATGGGCTAGAGTGTGTAAAACTCTAAAATGAATTACGAAAGTAAATACTGAGGTAATGTATTATTATCAATATTCATAACATACATCTCATTCATAATGAAAGTATGGCCCTTATGTTATTCATAACACCGAACATCAAAAGTTCTCTTATGAACAACCTTCTTGCAAGATACCTTATGCAATGGGCTAGAATGTGTAAAACTCTAAATGAATTATGAAAATAAACACAGATGGTAATACACCAATGGAAGGTATAGTAACATTTACTATGTTGCCTGTGTATACCTAAACCTCATTCCTGGCTAGTCTTTCAGGCCATAGTAGTTCTTACATCGAGTTGCAACAGAATGCAATCGAGCGGGTATCTTTGTGATTAACTCACAATACCCAAGAATCAGTGATTAACAATTTAATCATAATTCCCAAGAACTATATCTTTGACCAGCCTTCTATACATCAAAAACTTGTATGACATTCATACATGAGCTAGATATTCCAGTCTTCTTTCTTTTTGCCTTTATACTTCTAACAGTTTAACTTTTAGTATTTCTCCTACTCTCAGAAGAAGTATCCAACTTAAGAGTGTTGTTTAGCCATGAACTTCCTAGGCGTGAAAGTCTTACTAACACCCTTTGGACACTTCCTTTCTCTTTAAGTTGTTGTTTTATTCACCTTTCATCATATGACAAGCATTCTCCTGGATCCCTTTCCTATCAGTCTAATGCATAGTAAACTCCTTTACTAATAGTTTGCAAACAAACATTGCTTTGGATATCTCATATCTTTTAGCCTTTGTCTGTCTCTGAAAATGATTTTTAGATTCCATGACTATCACATAACTATCCAAACTTTTAAAGTTCGGGTCTCATGGAAACAAACATATTGCACTTGACTGAAACAGAATTCTAGCTTTTGGATCGAAAGACGAGAGTCACATGATCCATAGCATTAGCGGGAGAATACCGAAAGTATGCGATAGGACAAAGTCCTTCTCGGCACTCTTGAGGACAATCCTCACATTACGTTACCAACCATAAAGTTTTAACCATATATTTAACAGCTATTCAATTTTAATAGGGAAGGTGGAAACGCGAGCCATTATTCTACAACTATTATGCAAAACACACTTAGACAGTGTTCAAAATTAATTGCATCGAGAATTAAACAAGTTAATTCTAAAGTGCGCTCCCACTCAAATCAATATCTCTCATAATTGATTGTGAGTGATTCAAGATCCATATTACAATTCAACGCCAAGGATGCATCCATCTCAAGTGACGAGAATTGCAATCGGTAGGCCAACTTGCCAATCACATCTCTATGTGACTCTTGTCCATCTTTCGATGCTTGTGTTCTGAGCGCATGACTCTCATGCCTGAACGTCAAGACAACCAAGTGATCTCGCTGCGATGTCTCAACTCACCCGCCTCACACATCCCTAATCGTTCGTACCCATGCATCCATGTGATACCCCAAAAAGTTAGGTGCCGTGACGGTGCTACACTTGGGAGAACACTAACTACTTGATATTTTTGTGAGAGATCACCCTAATAAAAAGCGACTACCACGCAATCAAGAAGGGTGCATCATAAGGGATAAACATCTCAGGCAATTCATAATAGCATGATATGGTATAGCCCTTTCTGACGGAGAAGTCTATCATTTCTTCGTCTCCGGCATTCACATCGGTGTTCACCTTCGCGAAGATTGCCACCACCTTGTCGATGCACCAGATAATATTGCTATCTCTATAGCTAATAAAATAATGCATTACAACAAGGTTGACACGCAGGTCATTAAAGTGCAATCATATGGCTCCAGCCATCATGCCGAATCATGACACGCAGGTCATGTTAATAAATTTACATTATATAGTCATCTCATACCTAATCAAATTTTTATGAGCACTGCTATACCACATCACATGCACATGCAAACCCTCCTGCAAAACCAAGTTAGACGTCTCTAATCGGTTCATGCAAAAACTTGTTTTACGTGGCTTCTAAGGTTTCGAAACAAACCGAAGCTACCAACGTCCATCATCAAGTATGATAATTCAAGTCGCTAAATTAACTTCGCGGGGTGTATGAAGCATGAGATAATAAAATCTCGAACCCCATACTAAACTTCATCATACGCATGACCCCCGTGCAGATCATATCTGCATTGCCCTTTTGTCTGCGAAACATCCATCTTTCTTTAACTATGGTGGAACCCAAAGAACTGTTAGCACTTCATTGATCTGTCAATCAGCATACTCAGGAGCAGCATGAAAGGATCGCGGATTGCCAGAACTTTGTGAGATTCCACCATTTCGTTAAGATCAGGATTATGCAAATTCAAGGGAAGCAACAGGAACATCGGGTAACAGATTTCATCTGCTACCCGCACAAATAATTTTCAGTAATAGAACTCATCTACTACCTAATTATATTGTGCAACACCCATACATCTCTATGTATTCTAGATCGCAACCTGCATCTACGCATAGCACGGCTCATGATGCCACTGTAGGGTAACGCAGCAGAAAACAAAAAATTTCCGACCTACGCACCAGCCCAGGACCACTATGGAGACTGCATACAAGGTTTGATCATTTTCGTTACCGACTCGTGGCGCAGCGGAAGTAGAGTCGATGACGATCGGCGGTGCAGATCCCCGCAGCTAGGATTTACAACCTCCCAACCGCGAGGATGTATACCCTCATCCGCCACTCGGACAGCCTTCCGGGAGGCAGTCAGACAGTCCCCCGGACGGTGTCGCAGACAGCCCTTTCGGGAGGACCTTCGAAACTCGGACGGTCACTCGGACAGCCCTTCGGGAGGACTCACAGAACTCGGACCGTCACTTGGACAGCCCTTCGGGAGGCACTCTCAAAACAGCCCCTCGGGCACAAAGATCGAAACTACGACCTCACTACAGAGTTGCACACATACGGTGTCATCTATCTGGCAGGGCTTCACCATCCAGAACTAGTTACCACCGGAACCCAGACAGCCTTTCGGCTCTACGAAACTATTTCGCGGGGAGGGGGAGAGAAGCCAGATCATTGCAATGGCACTTGTATATGAGAAGGAGTGGGTTTTGGGCAGCCCCCTCCACCTCTATTTATAGGAGAAGGAGGGGTGGAGGGGCTGAAATTTCAGCCACATCCATCCATGTCATCTCCAAGATATTTTGGAGCAAAAGCCCAAAATGGTGGCTTTCCAAAAAGTAACCCAAAAAGCACTTTCACTATTCACGACAACATTTTTCAGTGTCCGTTCGAACTGAAAATATTTATGTGGGCTTAGAACATTTCCAGTACCCACTAAAATAATTTTCAACGCGTTCCAGAACAATTCCGGTTTAGTGATTTTCATCTGCGAAAAGCATCTGAAGTGGTTCCGGCAGCTCCGGAACATTTCCGGTTTTTCTTCCAGAAAATTCCCAGAAGTTTCCAGAATGATTCTGGCACCCTCCAAGAATTATCAGGCATGTGCCAAAACCAATTTGACTTAATGGTATCCCCTGAAACAACTTTTCAGTTTTACCGGAACTCATCCGGTGACCTCTCTTTTCGGAACTTTTCCGCTGTCTCCGAATTTTTTTTTCGGAAACTTTCTCTCAGACTCCCTGTCTAGTATTCAGCAGATAGATGACCCTTAAGCGTGTGACCCTATAGGTTCGGTGAAGTATAGACATGACATGGAACTCCTTCCGATCAATGATCAACATCGGAGCCGTGGACACCCATATTGACCCCTATACCCACACGAATGAATATTCGAGTGAACCTCCAGTTGTTGTGTGCTATTCCTGTTGCTTCGCGATATGTTACAAATACCCGAGGTGAGACATGTTGGCATTCCCATGGATCAACAACTTTTCCACTAAGCAAGTTACCTCGTTACCGGTATTGTTCTCTTTTCTCGTTCCCGTGTTCCGGCATCCCTGTGATCAAATCACCCTGTGTCTGGCCAGACGATGATGGATACCGTAACACCGAGAGGGCCCAGAGATATCTCTCCATCATCGGAGGAGCAAATCCCAATCTTGAGCTATCAAGTTACTTGACATACTTTCCCATGAACCCGTAAGCCGCCGTAATAGCCATCCAGTTACGGATGACGTTTAAGAAACCCCAAAGTTCATGAATCAAGCATGAAGAAACCCGATACTCTCATGGTCTGAGGAATCATGCAAACATTAACCATCTCTGTGTTATTAACCATAAACTTGTGACGAACGTATCTCATAGCATAACATCAATTCGGGTCGATTCAACACAAATGTTCCTCTAACATTGTGCCCTCAAAGTTGCTGGCATAGACATGCCCATGATCAGGAAAACAGAACCATCATGCAACACTTGAGCTAGTCTTAGAGGCTAGACTAGGAATACATTTTACCGTTTATTATCCCACACGTGCACATGAGTTTCCCTCCAAGCCTCGTTTTATTTGTAGACTCGAGAATCATTGCAGTTATAGCATGGAACATAAACATAATTATGAACATGGAGATAAATAATCACATTTATTATTGCCTCTAGGGCATATATCCTACAATGATTGGGTACAAGGATCTGCCAACCATTGATGCGGGCTCCAAGAAAGAATTGTATCTAGGTTGCAAAAAGCAAAATTCCAAGTTGAGTGCCACCCTGGCGCTTCTCAGATTTAAAGCAGCAAACAGTCTATCAAACAAGGGCTTCACCGAGATGTTAGGTCTTTTCAAAGAAATTCTTCCGGAAGATAATGTGCTCCCCAGAAGCACGAACAAAGCGAAGAAAATTGTTTGCCCATTAGAACTTGAAGTACAGAAGATACACGTTTGTGTGAATGATTGTATATTGTACCGTGGTGAGTACGAAGATTTGCATGCATGTCCCATATGCAAGCATGCACGATACAAGCACAGGAGAGCAAAGGACAAGTACAAATTGGATGACGATATCAAGACAGGAATCCCGTTTAGGTTGTTTGGTACTTGCCTTTAATTCCAAGGTTGAGGCGTTTGTTTGCAAACCCTACAAAGGCAAAGAGGTTGCGGTGGCATCATGATGAGCGAACTACGGATAAATATATGAGGCACCCGAAAGATGGGGCTCAGTGGGAATTAATCGACAACAAGTTTCAAGACTTTGCCAGGGATCCTAGAAGTATAAGGCTCGGGGAGTGTACTGATGGGATGAATCCTTTTGGTGATATGAGCACCAATCACAGCACATGGCCGGTGCTTCTGTGCATATATAACCTAGCTCCTTGGTTGTGTATGAAGAAAAAAAATACATTATGATGTCAATGATTATCCAAGGCCCGAAGCAACCTGGAAATGACATCGACATTTACTTTCAGCTACTGGTAGAAGAACTGCTGACAGTGTGGATAGATGCGCCTGCTGTAAAATGTTATGATGCTTACAAAAAGGAGATTTTCGATCTACATGCGATGCTGGTGCACACCATTCAAGATATGCCGGCATTAGGCAACACATCAGGGCAGAAAACAAAGGGAGATGTAGGGTGTGTCACATGCATGGATAGGACAGCTAGCAGATTTCTTCCTAACTCACGCAAAACCGTGTATTTGCGTCATCGTAGGTTCTTACGGAGAAATCACACATACCGAAAGATGAAAGCTGAATTTGATGGTATGACAGAGGTGGATGTGGGCCCAAGACCCTATGATAGGGAGGTGGTCCAAAACATGGCTAAACAAATTAATGTTGTGCTTGGCAAGAAGCACGCTTTAACGGTGAAACAAACACCCAAGGGTCAAGTGTTTAAGAAGAAATCGGTGTTCTGGAAATTACCTTATTGGGAGATTCTACGTGTACGTCACTGCATCGATGTCATGCACGTACAGAAGAACATATGTGAAAGCATCCTTGGTACTCTGCTCAAGATTAAAGGTAAAACAAAGGATGGTGATGGTGCACGGCTCGATATGCTTGCTGATCAATCAAAACGCAAGAGTGAAGCAGAAGATGATGACAGATTCATCAAAGCTCGCCAGAGTTACAATTTCAGTACAAAAGAAGCAACACAGTTCTTCACCTATTTGTTGTCAGTTAAGACACCCTCTTCCTACTCCGCAAACATCAGAAGTATCGTGGATGTGAGCTCAGGTAAAATGAAGTTGGGACACATGAAGTCACATGATTGCCACGTAATGTTGACACAAATCCTCGCGATGGCCATCAGGAATCTGATGGACAAAGATATAAGAAACACACTCATTGAGCTCTATGATTTCTTCAACCAACTATGGCAGAAAGTTGTAGATCCTGAAGAGTTGGATCATATGCAAGATGATATTGCAAGAATATTGTCCAACCTAGAGATGTTTTTCCCACCGTCATTCTTTGATGTCATGGTCCATCTCAATGTGCACCTTGTCGACGAGATAAAGTATTGTGGTCCTGTGTTTCTTCGCAACATGTATCCCTTTGAGTGGTTCATGGGAATACTGAAGCGCTATTGTCAGAACCAAAACCATCCAGAGGCAAGCATCCTACAAGGTTATAGCGCGGAGGAGGTGGTTGAGTTTTGCATCGAATACATGAAACAAACACCTATAGGTTTGCCCCTCTCTCGCCACGAGGGAAGGCTGAAAGGTAAGTCGGTCCTTGCTGGCACGCAAATGGCTGCACCCAGAGAATTGGCAGAGAAAGCCCATTTGATGGTACTGCTTAACAGCCCAGTTCTTAGCGCTTATGCTGAAGAACATTTGGCGGAGATACGCCAAAGATTCTTACCAATGGTGCCTTCATCAGATGTGGAGATGAAGGAGCACACTAAGAACTACGCCGAATGGCTGAAGAATCATTTGGCACAAGGATCCATCGATGACATTGCTACGTGGTTGGCACAAAAGGCATCACCTACGGTGTTGACGTACCAAGCATATGACATAAATGGATACATGTTCTACACTGAGGAACGTGATGAGAAGACCTCATATCAGAATAGCTCTATTCGAATAGAATGCATGACTGTAGATGAAGTTGATAAAAGGGTATACTGTGTAACCATCAAAGAGATTTGGGAGCTTAACTATGTGAAAGTTAAGGTGGCATTATTCAGGTGCGCATGGATCCCTCTTGGTCATGTAAAGGTTGATGATTACAGGAAGACCTGTGTTAACAGGACAACGATGGCATATCACGCGGACCCGTTCATTCTTGCCAGCGATGCTACCCAGATTTTCTATGCGGAAGACCCCTTGCATAAGAACTGCCATGTAGTGATGCATGGGAAGAGGAGGGTATTGGGTGTCGAGGATGTTGCCGATGAGGACGAGTACGATGAATTTGCTGAGTTCCTAGCCAAGGGATCACACACCCATGTAACAGAGAAGCGTAAAATCATCAGAAAACCCAAGTTCATTTGGGGTCAACGTAATGATCCCAGTTCCCCCATGTACATGGGAATTAAGTTGTAAGACTAGTCTTTATGCCTACCCTGCAACTTAATTCGCTCAATTTAGAATTGTCGCGTGTACTGAATTTGTGAGTTATGCCCGGTTTTCTGTTGATGCAAGAACCGTTAATATGTTGACCTTGATATGCTGTCAGCTCAGGCAATGAATATGAACTATTTATTATTATTATATCATAGAGGTAGCACACTCAATTGATCTCACTCTAGTATGTGTGAACAAAAGATATGCAATTTGTTTTGTGAATAGCACATGGTTCGTTCATGAAAGCCATGTGCCGACCAAACCCCGCACGCGATCTGAGTCGTGCTTTCTGATTGGCCAGAACCCAATCCCCACGGATCATACGTCTGCACCATTGGATGCTCCCAGATCGAACGACAATCCTCATCCTTTTCGACAACAAATGCAGTTCCGGTTGTAATTTTATTTTTATGCACAAAATGCACGTTAAACTCAAAAAATGTCTTAAATATAGCTAACGATACCTAAAATGCGCCAGAAAATCAAACCCGTGGTATAATGGTGATTGCGCACTGTGGAAATTTTTATGAGGCCAAACGATGAAGTCACCGGCCACTGGAGTTTGAATCGACACGTCTCCTTTTGGAAACCATGATCCTTCATGTGAGATGCTCCGGTTTGGAAGGAGCGATCATCAAAACTTGTGCCAAACTTTACCAATTTTTTTCCACGGGATCGTGAGAGCACGCCATGAGCACACATCAATTTTGATGATGTCCGGACTCCATCTGAATTTCCTGTAATTAAAATACCAACTAGGCCTATGCTAGTGGCCGCACCTCGCGGCCGAAATGTTTGAAACTTCTCCCTGCTTCTCGGACAAACGGATGAAAACTCTCAAAGCGACACACAAATGATTTGTACACCTTCTTTGCTAAGGCTGGCCATAGTGGGGGTATCATAGCCGGTATCATGCACTCGGGAATAGCAAATATGATGATGTGGCAAGGAATTAAAGAAGGGAGAGTGGGTTAGAGTAACATAGGTAGATACCATAACATAATAAATGCTATACTACTTTGTGTCATGCATGGCCATAAATACGGTCATCTATGATACTACTCTATGATACTATGCACTATGAAGGTACATAGTATCATACACTAGTATCATATGCATGATACTAGTATATGATACTCCACACTATAAGGCTGGCCATAGTGGTGGTATCATAGCCGGTATCATGCACTCGGAAATAGCAAGTATGCTGATGTGGCAAAGAATTAAAGAAGATAGAGAGGGTTAGAGTAACATATAGGTAGATATCGTATCATGTTAAATGCGATGCTAATTTGTGTCATGCATGGCAATAAGTATGATCATCTATGATACTACTCTATTATACTATGCACTATAATTAAAGGTAGTATCATACACTAGTATCATATGCATGATACTAGTATATGATACTCTCCACTATGAGTAGCCTAAGTATAGCCTAACTAAAACACCCACATGTAGTTGTAGTAGGGTTTTGACTTTATATGCACTAAATGCAAGGTAAGTGTAAAAAATGACTTAAACATAGCAGACGAGACCTGAAATGGGCCAGAAAATCAAACCAAGGGTATATCCGTGATTTTTTACCATGATTTTTTTCGAGGCGGAACGATGTAGTCACTGACAATTTGGAGTCCGAAGTGCCGCGTCTCCTTTTGGAAACTATATATGATCCTTCTTGTGAGATGCTCCGGTATGGAACGTGCGAGCACCAAAACTTGTGCCAAACTTTACCAATTTTTTCCATGCTATCGTGAGAGCACGCCACATTGACACAATGATTTTCGTTTTTTCTGGACTCTATATGCATTTCCTGTAATTAAAAAACTAACAAGGCCTACGCCTGTGGCCGCACCCTGCGGCCGAACTGTTTGAATTTTTCCCCGTTTCTCAGACAATGAATGAAAACTCGCAAAGCGACACACAAATGATGTTGCTAACACCCACATGTAGTTGCGAGATCTCAAATGACTCAAATATAGCAAACGAGATCTCAAATGCACCAGAAAATCGAACCATAGGGTACAATCGTGATTTCTAACCGTGGAAAAAAATTGGAGGCGAAACGATGAACTCATGTTTTCATTCAAACGGAAATATGCTGTTAGTTCATGTAAATGTTTTCAAATAGCACACGGTTCACTCACGAAAGCCGTGTGGCTACTAAACCGTGGCCGATGCCCCCCAGCCACGCGCGTGATCTGAGTCATGCGTTCTGATTGGCCAGAACCCAAACCCCGCGGATCGTACATCTGCACCATTGGATTCTCCTTGATCGAACGGAAATCCTCATCCCTTTTGAAAGCACATGCAGTTCCGGTTGTGATTTTATTTATATCCACAAATTGCACGTTAAATTCAAAAAATGTCTTAAATATAGCAAACGATACATGAAATGCGTTAGAAAATCAAACCCGTGGTATAATGGTGATTGCGTACCGTGGAAATTTTTATGAGGCCAAACGATGAAGTCGTCGGCCATTGGAGTTTGAATTGACACGTGTCCTTTTGGAAACCATGGTCCTTAATGTGAGATGCTCCGGTTTGGAAGGAGCGATCATCAAAACTTGTGCCAAACTTTACCAAATTTTTTCCCTGGGGTCGTGAGAGCACGCCATGGGCACACACCGATTTTGATGATGTCTGGACTCCATCTGAATTCCCTGTAATTAAAATACCAACTAGGCCTACGCCGATGGCCGCACCTCGCGGCCGAAATGTTTGAAACTTCTCCCCATTTCTCGGACAATGGATGAAAACTCGCAAAGTGACACACAAATGATTTGTACACCTTCTTTGCTAACTAACACCCAGATGTAGTTGTAGAACGGTTTTGAATTTATATGCACTAAATGCAAGGTAAGTGCAAAAAAAATGACTTAAATATAGCAGACGAGACCTGAAATGGGCCAGAAAATCAAACCTAGGGTATATATGTGATTGTTTACCGTGAAAAATATTCGAGGCGGAACGATGTAGTCACTGGCGATTGGAGTTCGAAGTGCCGCGTCTCCTTTTGGAAACTATGATCCTTCTTGTGAGATGCTCCGATTTAGAAGGTGTGAGCATCAAAACTTGTGCCAAACTTTGCCAAATTTTTTCCATGGGATCCTGAGAGCACGCCACGGTGACACACCGATTTTCGTTATTTCCGGACTCTATATGCATTTCCTGTAATTAGAATACCAACAAGGCCTACGCCTCTGGCCGCACCCTGCGGCCGAACTGTTTGAATTTTTTTCCCGTTTCTCGAACAATGAATGAAAACTCCCAAAGCGACACACAAATGATCTTGCAAGCTAGCACCCACGTGTAGTTGCGGCTATAGCAAATGACTCAAATATAGCAAATGATACCTCAAATGCACCAGAAAATCGAACCATAGGGTACAATGGTGATTTCTTACAGGGGAAAACAATTTGGAGGCGAAACGATGAACTCTTGTTTTCATTCAAACGAAAATATGATGTTAGTTCATGTAAATGTTTTAAAATAGCACACGGTTCAGTCACGAAAGCCGTGTGCCTACCAAACCGTGGCCGATGCCTCCCCCCCTTGCTGCGCGCGCGATCTGAGTCGTGCGTTCTGATTGGCCAGAACCCAAACCCCATGGATCGTACGTCTACACCGTTGGATGCTCCCAGATCGAACGGCAATCCTCATCCCTTTCGACATCAAATGCAGTCCAGCTAGGATTTGATTTATATGCCAAAATGCACGGTAAATGCCAAAAAATGTCTTAAATATAGCACACGAGACCTGAAATGCGCCAGAAAATCAAACCCGTGGTATAATGGTGATTGCTTAACGTGGGAAAAATTTAGTGGCAAAACGATGAACTCACGTCTTCATTTCAAAATTAGTACGTCTTTATTTCAAATGAAATTATTCTCTTTGTGCACACGAGCGCTTAGAGGCAACCATTTGCATAGGCCTTTCCGCGCGGCGACCGGGGATATTTTTTCACCCTTTTCACCTAGGCCGCCAACACGCCCCCACCGCCTGCCCGCGTTTCACTCAACTAGTCCACCCAATCTCCATCCCCAGCTCCCCCCTCCCCCAGATCCACAGCAGAACCCTCTCCGGCGGCGACGTGCTCACCCCGGCCGTGTGCCCGCTCTTCGGCGTCAACCCTACCTCCACTGTCGTTCCCAACACGCGGCTGCCCGCGCCTCGCCGTCTTTGTTTGCTCGCCAGCCACCCTCGAGCATATCGATCCTGTAACCCTCACCTCTCCTGTGGTCCGGCCGGGTTTGCATTAAGAAACCTGTTAGTTACTGCTCTCCATCGCGGTGAGGCATATTTCCTTGCAATCCCTCTTCCTATTTCGTTCCGTATGTTCCCAAATTGGCTATAAAATAACGGAGAGCGTATATATGTTCATTATCTACCTTCCTAACTAGTACATATAAGCTGTATTTGTTCCAGTAAGTTACTGCCGATTTACAGATCGCGGGCGCCCGAGTCACACAAACTTAACAAATAAGCAGTACATTTTCTAAATTATTGCATGACATGTTTAGACAGCTTGATACCAAGTTGTTAGTTTTATGCTTATCCTCCTTTCCTGAGTTTTGTATGTGTTCTCTGTAGATGCCGAGTAGCAGCGACAACACTCATGCTTCAGGCGATGTATCTTCATCTGATTCCGACAACCCTAGGTCTTCAGCAGATGGTGAGGGATCAAGTAATCTTGAACGGGATAGAGCTACAGCAATTACCCTTCCGGTCAGGACACGGAGGAACACTCCAAGGAAGCCCACACACCAGCCTAAAGGTATATATGAAGTAACCAAGATCAATTTAAAGTCTTGGGCTCCAACTAAACCAGATAAAGCATGCACGAGGTTCAGGAGTGTGTGTGGATTTGTTGGCAGGGCAAGGCTCAACATTAATCTACTGGGGTTTTGGAAGGCTGACACAGAAACACGGCAAAGGATAGTCCGAGAGATCATGGATCACTTCAACATTCCAGAGCAGTGGAGAATGTAGGTGGAACATGCTGCACTGAAGAAGGCTAGGGATGCTTGGAGAAACTGGAAGCACGTGCTGTACAAGAAGTACTCGAGTGAAGGCAAGTACCCAATCCCCGCATACCCCCAAATTACAAAGGCAGACTGGGCAGAATTCAAAAGGGTCAGGGCAACTACAGAGTTTGCTAAGAAGAGTGCCAAGCAATTGGAACTTTAGAAGAGGAACACACACCCCCACCGTATGGGTGTGGCAGGATACTACGGCATGAAACCGATATGGGACCAGGAGGAGAAAGAAGCAGTAGCGGCGGGTGGGAAACCGGCCTTTAGTGAAATCAGGGGCGAATGCACTAGAGACTACTTGCGGGCACGTGCAAGGAGGTGTGATGACGGAACTTATTACTTTGAAAACTCACATGACAAAGAACTGTATCGCGTGATGTTAAAGGCTTCCAAGATCCCTGGAAGGTTCTACAGGAACTCAGGGCCATGTGACATTCTGTCCGATGCTTTGGAAACAAGAGAGCCCCCTGGCCGTGCAAGGGGTATAGGTGTTAATGTCCCACACAAGAGGGCTTTCACACTCAGCAAAGAAGAGAGGCTCAGCATGAAAAAAGCGAGGAGTGAAATAAAGCAGAATGAATTGTATGAAAGGTTGAGGAAGGACATGTATCCGGCTGTTCGAAAGGATATTGAGGAGTCAATGATGATGCAGAAGACTCTAACACTGACAGATAGCTAGCAGATGGGAGGGGAGGCGGGCAGGGAGGATGCTGGTTATTGCACGACAACACCGCACAAGAGTAGCTGTGCATCAGCTGACCCCAGCGACACTGAGACTGCAGCTGCTCATGATGATGCTATATCTGATCTATCTGGAATGAAAGACAGACTGAAGGGCATGCTTACACATTATGAAGGTACATTAAAATGTGCAACAACCTGGGTTGGCCCACGCTTCTTGGAAGAGGGCCTCTTGTTGGACAATGTGCCATTGAAGCCGGGCGGTGTGCAGTGCTACGTGACTGAAGTAAAGCCTGGATTCAATGAATTTGCCCTGAAGAATGTCCTAGGAGACTTTGATGAGCAAAGGACCTTGGGAGAAACACTGTTACATCACATCCAGTGGCCATGAAAGGAAATAGAGTTCATGGATCAGATCTCTGAGGCCCCGCCAAGAGCAACCAATGTCACCCCTCAACCGGTGACTCTCTCCTTGCCACAGCAGCTCTCGCGTGCTTCCCCCAAAGAACCTAATACTCGTAATCCGACGGCTGATGCATCAACCTGTGATCAGCTGGCCCGACTTTGTGCTGTACAGGCCATGTCATCATTCGCCCCAGAGCAGCCAGTGGCAAGGCCTACAACTGCTGAAGACGCACCACCGGTTCAGATGCCGGCCGCTGAAGCAGCGGGGGGAGACCCAGCTGCAGCACATGCTTAGCAGACCAACCTTGTGGAATGGACTGCTATGCAGTCTGATGCTTTGGAACCGCCTGCTAAGCAGTTTGTAGGTCCAGAACCGACTGCTCATCAGTCCGTCGGTCCACAGCCGCGTGATCAGCATACCAATGTGTCATCACTTCCTGCTCAGCAAACCAACGCGTTGGCACGGCCTCCTCAACACACCAACAAGTTGGCACCACCTGCGCAGAAACCTGACATAGCTTCAATGCATGGTCAGCAGTCCGATGCCTCTGCTCCTACAGCCCAGCAGTCCGTCACAGCAGCACCGCCAGCTTAGCGGTCCGGCATAGCTAAACCGTCTGCTAAGCAGTCCGTCGAAGCTTCACCGTCTGCTCGGTAGTCTACCTTTCAGCCAACCAAACGTTCTACCAGAAATGCTTCAAGTACCAAGAAGGAAGCAGCCAAAAAGGCTGCACCCGCGAGGAAGCACGCCGGGAGAGTGAAGAGGAAAGAGAACGATTGCCTCTTACTTAAAGCACTCATCGCCCAGAATCAAATTAACAGCAGGTTGTTCGAATCAAGGAGTAATATTATTTCTGACGGCATGGATGATGAAGAAATAGCTTTGCAGCTTGCTAAAAATAAAGCAGACGTACTTTAAGCATGCAATTACGTCCATGGCCAGCCATTTCTTGTTGGCGAATACTTTGATGAGTGCAGCTCCAGTTGCCACGAGTTACATAAATATTGCATGGATCAAATGTCAGCAGGTCATCATGTTCTGCTAGTCCACTACAACAGAGATCATTCCCGACACGATGTTGGTTCCATCAATGTGAGTTTCAAGGACTTACATCTCTTCTTCAACTTCAACGAGCTCGATGCCACTCTTGTTAGATGCCTGATTTTGTAAGTACTTAACAAACTCTGATCAACTTCTCCATACAAGGCTGTAAATAATGAACAGCTAACTGCATTTTATTTCTCTCAGGGGATTGAACGCGCAGAGAAGAAAAAGGGAGAGTGTGTATTTCATAGATCCTGCATTAGCAAATGGCACAACATTAGATGGAAGGACCTACGGGACTGGGCCATTAACACGGTCATCCGTATCTTCAAAAACACGCCCCATGCAGAATCATTTCTCTAGCCATATCATGAACGGTAAGTCAAGTAAACAACCATGCATACACTGATTGTCTTTCAGATTTCAACATAATTCATAAGTGCATGGCTTTCTTAATATGTAGCAATCACTGGATATTGGTATTCATTGTTCCAAACAAGAACACAGTTTACTACATGGATTCTCCCAGAGAGTCAACAAGCGCTCAGGATCTGACGCATCTTCAGCAATTCATGGATAGGTATTGAATTCTCTGATGTTGAAATTAATTTGCATTCATATCTGGTTCAATAATTGATGTTGTCAAAATTCATCTTCATTTGCAGTGTGCTCGCATTGTGGAAAACTAAACCAGGGAACCTGTTCAAGAGGGAACTACCTCTGCAGCACGAGATCGTTTCTTCGGTGACACACCGAAATCCGTTATTTTTTGAAAATTTTATCCAATAGTCTGCAAATACCTTTTCTTACGCTAGTCAAATGTTCAAGCTTCTAAATAAACCTCTTTCTATTTCTGTCCAAAGAAAATAAAATACATCTAACACCGGTTAGGTTGTTCCTAACAGGACAAATACATGACTAATTCTGTACACAAAATTTCAGTGTCCTCAGCAACAAGCAGGGACCAACCTTTGTGGATACTATGTTTGCAGACACATGATCTCCATCTGCAAATCTGCTGATAGTTGTGAAGATGCTCGCGAATTAGTACCAGTAAGTCTATCTTAATTAATATCTTCTACTCCACTCATATGGCACATTCTGATCTTAAAAATACTGCAGCTCATCTTAGAACCGATGACCCCTGAACCGCTCCCCGCTGGTGAATTGCTGATGGTTCAGAGATTTATCAGCGACTTCTTCCTGAATCACTACATCAATCCCACTGGTGATAATGAAGATTTCAGCATGCCTTTTCCTGAAACATTGAGTAAGAGTTAGCCGCTAAACATATACGCATGGATCCATTGTTTTCCATCTGATGAGGTCTTCGTATTTCGTACACTATGATTAATTATGTAATGCATATATGTGTCGACAAATCATTGGAATTTAGCTACCATATGTTCAATTGCAATTGTTGCGAAATCTGATGAATGTTCTTCCTGTGGACACTATTTGTTCAATTGAATATTGTGGCGAATTTGCTTTTTGCATGCCGATTCAAAATGGGATATTTTTGTTTTAACCTGGCAATTGCTCCGCACACGGTTCAACTAAATGAGTGTGTGCGATCCACATCGGAACGCATACGTCAATCGTAGCGGAACCGTCGGTGATACACAGCAGATCGCAAACGATTTGCAGCACTACTACGTGTGCGTAGGGGCTCTGAAACCATTTGTGATATCACGTTATCGCACACAAGAGCTCGGAGTAAACCGTGCCCAATGTAAAATACACTCCCAGTCGTAAATTTTTCAGGAAACGTGTGGGATCCCAAACGAAAAGCACACGTCACTCTTGTTGCAATCGTCGGTGATACACAACAAATCACAAATGGTCTGCAGCACTTGTATGTGTGCGAAGGGGCTCCTGAGCTGTTTGTGATAGAACATTATCGCACACAGTAATTGTTGGGAAACATGTGCGATGGAGTCTTGCATGGCAGACGGGTTCCGCAGAAAACTCGTGTGCGATGGGGCACATATCGCACATAGTTCATATGTTGGCCCGTGTGCCTTATATACTGTTTCCCAAATGGTTCATTATGACACACCATTTGGTTTCACTGCATCATTAGAAATGTTTAATCACCGATCCCACACGTGCGAAAGAATTTAGTGTGTGTTGCATTGCACACGATTACATTTTGCAAGACCTCTGGATCATGGCTCCATATCCCCGACGGTTTCTGGGTCGTGTGGGAAGGACCCCCCCTATCGCAGTCACTCACTTGGCGACGGTTCCAAATGCCGTCGCAGAAAGGGGTTAAAAACCGTTTGTATAGCACCTCGTTGTACCAGTGTGTGTTTTCAGGGAATGAACTGTTGAACAAGCTGAAGTGCTATTGAATAATATATTGAGTAATGATAATGATTGGACTCTTCCTGAACCACCTCCTAAGCCAACTCCAAAGAAAAGAGGTATTCTATTTCTCAGTCCTGAAGATATGCAAGAGGCAAAGAAATCTATGAAAGAAAAGGGTATTAAAGCTGAAGATGTTAAGAATTTACCACCTATTGAAGAAATACATGGACTTAATATTCCGACATAGGTAGTAGAGGTAAATTCTCTCTATAGATTTGATGAAGGTGATATTCCTCATAATAAGTTCGCTAGTCAATGCTTGGATGAATTTGATAACTTTATTGTTAAACAAGAAAATTTCAATGCTTATGTTAGTAGACAATTGAAACGAAATGCTTATTTGCTTGACTGCTTGGGTGACTACATGTGTAGAACTATTAATGATCTCAAAATTGTTAGTAAACATGCTTCCATGGTAAAAACTCAAGTAGAACAAGTTCTCAAAGCACAAAATGATTTGCTAAAGGAGATGAATAATAAGAACAATGATCATGCTGTTAGAGTTATGACTAGAGGTGGTAAAATGACTCAGGAACCTTTGTATCCCGAGGGCCATCCTAAGAGAGTTGAGCAAGATTCTCAGAGAATTAATATTGATGCACCTAGTCCTTCTAGTAATAAAAAGAAAAAGAAAACTGATAGGACTTTGCATGCTTCTAGTGAACCTGTTGCAGACACACCTGAGAATCCAAATGATATTTCTATTTCTGATGCTGAGACACAATCTGGTGATGAACATGAACCTAGTGATAATGTTAATGATGATGTTCATGTTGATGCTCAACCTAGTAATGATAATGATGTGGAGATAGAATGTGCTGTTGATCTTGATAACCGACAACCTAAGAATAAAAGATATGATAAGAGAGACTTCATTGCTAGGAAGCATGGTAAAGAAAGAGAACCATGGGTTCAGAAACCCATGCCCTTTCCTCCTAAACCATCCAAGAAAAAGGATGATGAGGATTTTGAGCGCTTTGCTGAAATGCTTAGACCTGTCTTTTTGCGTATGTGTTTGACTGATATTCTGGAAATGTCTCCTTATGCTAAGTATATGAAATTTCCACCATGCTTGCTAATTATACATTTAAGGGTGGAATACCAAAGAAACTAGGAGATCCAAGAATACCAACCATACCATGCTCCATTAAAAGAAACTATGTTAAAACTGCTTTATGTGATCTTGGAGCCGGTGTTAGTGTTATGCCTTTCTCTTTATATCGTAGACTTGATTTAAATAAGTTGACACCTACTGAAATCTCTTTGCAAATGGCTGATAAATCAACTGCTATACCCATCGGTATTTGTGAGGATGTGCCTGTCGTAGTTGCTAATGTTACTATTTTAACGGACTTTGTTATTCTTGATATACCCGAGGACGACAGTATGTCGATCATCCTTGGTAGACCCTTTTTGAATACTGCAGGGGCTGTTATTGATTGCAACAAGGGCAATGTCACTTTTCATGTTAATGGTAAAGAGCATACGGTACACTTTCCAAAGAAACAACCTCAAGTTAATAGCATCAATTCTATTGGAAATTTCAACTATTGCTATTGGAGGTTTTGAATTCCCTATTCCTACTATCAAAAAGAAATATGATATTCTTATTGTTGGGGACATGCATATCCCCATTGAGGTAACCTAGTGTTATTCGGAAATTCTCCGGTTTCATGTCATTCAGAAGAAGTTTGTTAATAAGACTTGATCAACCTTATTAATGGATTCCTTTTGATGGGCATGAGATGGATGAATTTAGGAAGCACAACTTTCTGTACCCACTTTTTACTTTCTGTTATTTAGAATAAATAAAGCAAAATACTATTTTCTGCCTGTTTTCTGAATTATCCGTGCAATAAAAAATGTCCCAAAAATAAAAGTTCTCCAAATGCCTTAAAATTTTAGTATGATTTTTTATAGAATATTTAAGAATTTTTGGCACTAAGAACACACCAGGGGGCAGCACCAGTGGGCCACAAGCCCACAGGGCGTGCCTAGGTGGCTTGTGGGCCCCATGTGGATCCCCCTCACTTATTCTAGCAACCATCCACTTCGTCTTCCTCCAGAAAAAATCATCCCGTTGCTCAAACCCGTGTTCTAGCTCATTTTGCTGCCATTTTCGATCTCCTTGCTCAAAGCTCCATTCACAAAACTGTTTTGGGGGATTGTTCTTCGGTATGTGACTCCTCCAATGGTCCAACTAGTTTTTGTTCTAGTGCTTTATATATTGCAAATTTTTGCTGATGTGGTGACCTTGTTCTTGAGCTTGCATTTCAAATTTATATGGTCCAAAGTAGTTTTCATGCAGGATATAGCCTCTAGACACTTGTAGGAGTTGTTGCTATCAATTTTGTTGAGTTTTGTTCACTTTTATTTTGAGTCACTAAAAATTGCAGAATATTTTCAAAAAAAGGAAAGAAATAATGAAAAGATGGTTAAGGGTTTCTTCAAGCCGGAATACAAATGAAAATGAAAGTGAGGAGAAGAAGAAGCCCAAGTACAACCTTCCTCGCACTGCGGAGGTTCGGCCATGTGAATGGCCAAGTGATGCATTCTTGAGGGTGGCCGGAATTTATGATGATTTCTATTATTTGGCGGAGAATGTGGGCATCACCGACTTCCTCCAAGATAAGTGTGAACAACACCTCCTACTCACTAATACCTTCGTGCAAAATTTTCACTTTCATGCTAGGAAAGATCCTCCTATGGTAGAATTTCACTTGTACGATGTGCCCAAGCGAATGTCACTTTATGGTTTTTGTAATGTTTGCAAATTACCTTATGAGGGCAGCGTCAATGAACCACGTCCTAGAGACGTGGAGGACTTTATTGCTGAAACTACTGTAGGGGAAGAGAGAGGGGTGTCGGAAGCAAGAGTGGCTAGCTTACATTTTCCTGTTTTACGCTATTATTCATTATTTTCTGGAGATGTTTGATTGGTCGTGGGGAGAGCGGAGGCCTTAGTGCCCCAGACCTTGCTATTTTGCGCCATGCTTTGTATTGTGATAGAACTTTTAGTTTGGGCGCTATTGTTGCTCGACGGTTGAACATGAACCGTACGAAGGGGCCCATCTTTGGAGGCATCTATGCCTCTCGCCTTGCTAAACATTTTGAGATACCTATTAGGCATGATGAGGAGGAGGAGATGCTGTTGCCCACTAGATATTTGAACGATAATAGTATGGTAGCGCACGATTTTATTAAGAAGGATAAGGACAAGAGACTTCTCTATAACTTAGTATTTAGTCAGGGTACTTGTGAGACTATTGCTTTGCCTGCTTCTTCTTTGTTCGATGTTCGTTCAGGCAGGTACACTATTATGCCCGAGGACATCTACAGATTTTGGGGTCTTGTACAACCCCCAGCACCTGAGCAAGCACCAGTTCCTGATCCATATCAGGAGCCCGTTTTTCAGTGGGAGCCACAGGAGCTCGCAAACCAGTGGAACCCTCAGGACCCTCCGGAGTATCGAGGAGAGGGTTATTTCGAGCCATGGCCTAGACCAACTTAGGCCAAAAGCCTAAGCTTGGGGGAGTATGTATTTCTCACCGACATTATATTCATGTTCACACACTCATTTCAGTTGTCGGTGTTCATACTTTTTCATTGTATTATCCATGCTAGTTTATTTCTTTTTCTCACTTTGTTCTTGTGTGTTTGAAAAAACTTTTAGAAAATCCAAAAAAAATTAGTTCTCGCTTCTTTTTAGTCTTTCTTTCTAGTTTAATTTAGTTGAAGTATTAAAAGAAAACCCAAAAATATTTCTTGTTCTTCTTTTGCTTGTTGGGAGCTTTCCCGTGTAAATAGTTTTTCTCGTTCTTGTTTTACTTTCTTCAGAAAAACAAAAACTTCAAAAAATATTTCAGTGTGTTTCTGTGAAATTCTTTTCCTTTTCTTTGGGTTGTAAGGAGTAGACCACGATGAAAATGTTGAGTGGTTCTCATATGCATTATTGTTGATCTAACAAAGAGCCCATATTACCTTGTCTTCTCCTTTGAATGAATGCTTGCAGATTCTAGCTTAGTCCAATGCATGTGCACTCTTATTATTATTCACATCGTTCGGTCATGCAAGTGAAAGGCAATAATGACGATATATCGTGGAATGATTAAGATGGAGAAAAGCTGGTACGAACTCGACCTATTTTGTTTTTGTAAATATGATTAGCTCATCATTCCCGATTCAGCCTATTATGAATGAAACATGTTTGCAATGACAACTAGAGATTATAGTTACTCATGTCGTGCTTAATTAGCTAGGAGTGTATAATGGTTTGTCTTGTGTGCCAACATGCAAATTAAAATGGTTATGATGTAGTATGATAGGATGGTATCCTCCTTTGAATGATTTAAGTGGCTTGACTTGGCACATGTTCATGCATGTAGTTGAATCAAAATCAACATAGCCTCCACGATATTTATGTTCATGGTGATTTATATCCTACTCACGCTTGCACTCAATGTTGGTTAATCTCAATGCATGTTTATGACCGCTGTCGCTCTCTAGTTGGTCGCTCCTCAATCTTTTGCTAGCCTCCACTTGTACTAAGCGGGAATACTGCTTGTGCATCCACTTCCTTAAACCCAAAGTTGTTCCATATGAGTCCACCATACCTACCTATATGCGGTATTTACCTGATGTTCCAAGTAAATTTGCATGTGCCAAATTCTAAACCTTCAAATAATAATCGGTTTTGTATGCCCGAATCGCTCATGTAGCGACTGGGGGCTGTCAGTATCTTCCATGCTAGGTGGGTTATTCTCACGATGAGTGTTGATTCACTTGTCATTCACGAGAAAGTGGCTGGTAATCGGGATGCCCAGTCCCATGCTCCAAATCAAATCAAAATATAAATATCAAACAAAACTCCCCCAGGATTGTTGTTGGTATGGACGGTACCCGTTGTTTTGAATCAGCCGTGGAGTGTGATTGTTGGTGGAGGGGGAGTAAAAACTTTACCATTCTATTTGGGAACCGCCTATAATGTAGCTAGCATGGAATATAGTGAGATCTCTTGGTTGTTATGTTGACAATGAAAGCATACCGCTCAAAATTATATTCATCTCTGTTTTAAAAACTCCGAGCTCTGGCACCTCTGCAAATCCCTACTTCCCTGTGATACCCCTGGCTCAATCGTGCACTAATCATACACGCAAATGCACACGATCAAGCCTAAGGACTCACGGGAAGATATCACAACACAACTCTAAAACATAAATAAAGTCATACAAGCTTTATATTACAAGCCAGGGGCCTCGAGGGCTCGAATACATAAGCTTGCGTACAAGCGTCAGCGGAAGCATCAGATATCTGAGTACAGATATAAAAGAAAACACAGATAAGCCCTTAGGCGGGGCAAAAGAAAACACTACGATCGAAAGGCGCAGGCCTCCTGCCTGGGACCCTCTGAACCTACTCCTGGTCGATAGCCAACTCGTAGTAGTATCCATCCTCGGGGTGGTAGTAGTAGTCGATCGACGGGGCATCTGTCTCGGGGGGGGGGGGGGGGGGGGGGGGGGGGCTCCGTCCTCTGGTCATGACAAACTGATATGGGGAGAAAAGGAAAACAAAGCAACCATGAGTACTCAGAAGTACTCAGCAAACAAGGATCTACACTACATATGCAACATTTTCAAAGGGAGGCTGTATATGTGGACTGGGCTGCAGAAATGCCAGAATAGAGAGAAGGCCTAGTCCTATCGAAGACTAGCATCTTTAGAGGTCTTGCAGCAATAGAAGAGAGTAGAACAGTACAATATAAGGTAGCAGTAATGATATCAACCTCACCCATAGATCCTTTCTCGACTCCCTGCGAGAAAGCAATCCCAGAGCCATACGGTCATCAACCTCGTCCTGAGATCCCTTCTCGACTCCCGGCGAGAAGCAATCCCAGAGCCATAGTATCCAATTCTAATTGTATCAATCGGGATACAACTCCGAGTGTCCATTACCGAGGATCCGGCTATGCATAGATTAGTTCTTCCCTGCAGGGGTGCACCAACTTACCCACCACGCTTGCTTAACTCCGGTCGGACACACTTTTCCGGGTCATGCCCGGCCTCGGCCAAACGACACACCGCAGCCCTACCTAAAGCTCAGCAGAGAGGTCCCCGCCGGTCTACATCCTAAGCACTCAGGGGTCTTGGGCCATCGCCCTATGCACTCCGGGTCGTTGTGAGCAGGGTGGATACCAGCACCAACGGCATGATCCGACCCGGCCGCAATGCCGAACTAGACGTCTGACAGAACTGTCGGCTGATGCTACGATGCAGAACGCCCATACTATGCCCACGTGATGGTTAGTGCTATCGGGCCAGAGGCCCACTCAGATCACATATCCAAACCATTAGTACCTTGGGGCTGCGGTAACGAGCAGAGACTCACGAAAGATGTGACCCCGTCGCCCCATCTCGAGGACTTGTGGCAAGGGCCAAGAATGCCCGACCATGCCTCGTATTCATCAATCGGGCACCATACAGGCAACCCGCCTTCACATCACACGCGGGTACCCCTCAGGGTCGACCCGCCTTTCCAAGTAACAGTAGTACAGTCCAAGTATCTGTGTGTCCGTATCATCAGGGGGATCCGAGGTATCACCCTCGTTGGATTCCTACCCGATATATCCGTCAAGGTGAACTCGGAGGAATCACCCTCGCTGGGTTCACACTTGAGGTGTCGTACGACGGCGTCGTTATCAGAAGCGGTGAAGGAGGAATCACCCTCGATGACCACGACCGATTAGCTACTCTACAGAGTTAACATCAGAAGTGCTACACGAGGTATCACCCTTGGCACTCGATAGTAACGCTGCAGTGTCGTTACAACTAAGGGGGGGTGGTGTGCGGTGCCGAGGCCTGGTCTTCAATTCCCCTTGATCGGGTCTTCGGATAATCCAGCGGGGCAGTCGGGATAAGTGGGGTCACTGATAGGTCTCTACCCAGCGTATACTAAGCAGTTTAGGATATGCAGGTAATTATCAATAGCAGGTTACAATAAACAGGCTATGCATCAGAATAGGCAAAGCAATAGCAACAGCAATTCTAATGCAAGCATGAGAAAATAGAATGGGCGATATCGGGATGATCAAAGGGGGGGGCTTGCCTGGTTGCTCAGCGGCAAGGGCAAGGTCGTCAGTGGGGTCGTCGATCTTCAGGACATCGTCAGCGGTCTCGGGGTCTAGCGAATAGGAAGAGGGGGACGAAACAGTAAATACAAGCAAACAGATGCATGACAATACGATACACGGTGCTAGGGGTGACCTATCGTAGTGCTACACGACATAGGTGAAGGGGGAATAACATCCGGGAAAGTTTTCCCGAAGTTGCATTTTCGGACAGGCGAACTGGAGGGGGAAAGTCCCATGTTCAGGTAGTTAGAGACGTGCGACGGACGAACGAAACGCATATTCGGATTTGTCTCGTCGTTCTGAGCAATTTTCATGTACAAATTATTTTCATCGGAGTTACGGATTAAAAGATATGATTTTCTAAAGTTTTATTGATTTTCTGAATTTCCTGGAATTAAATTAATTCGAAAAATGCACAGTGCAGAAAAAGCTAAATGCAGCAGGTGCACTGCACCCAGTGTGCATCAGAGACTGACCAGTGGGGCCAGACAACTGCCCAGTCAGCAGTTGACTGGACCGTTGACTGGTCAACTGGGTCCAGTCAGCAAAGGCTGATGGATGGGGCCCAGTGTTGAGTCAGCAGTCACAGTCAGCAGATCTTATCCATTAGAACAGTAAACGGTGGGCCCAACTTGTCAGTAGGTCATTTTAATTAAATCGCTTTCTGTTAAACTAATTAACCCTTGTGGGACCCGGCTGTCAGTGGGGATTAGTGGTGAGGGTTAGCAGTTAAGTACGCCACATCGACGGGGTTAACGGCGGCGGGGAGCTACAGTGCGCCGGAGACGAGGCCGAGCTCCGGCGATGGCCGACCGGCTGGTTCTGGCGACCAAATGGATGACCGTGGGCACGATTCGAACGGGCGCAGCGTTCCGCACCCAACCATGGTGGTAGTTGGTCCGAGGGAGGTCGGGAGCGGCGCCGGTGATGAGCAGGGCGGCGGCGGCGTTCGGGAGCGTGGTGGGGACGAGGCTAGGGGGCGCGGAGAGGCGAGCCAAAGGGTTTGTCGTACTCCTGCGAGCCCCGGGAATGCATTGGTGTGCTCGGGCGCGATCTTGGCTAGGTGTGGCCGCGTCGGCGAGGCGACAGGCGGCGGCCGGAGTACGGTTGCGTCGGCAGGGCGACTATAGAACGCTAGAGGGGGAATGGACGGGCACCAATGGCACAGTGGCTCACCGCGGTAGCGTAGGGACCAGGCAATGGGCTCGGGGAGGTCCTGCGACGGATATCGACAATGGTGAGGCGGCGGCAGCCGACGGAGGAAATCGGCGCGGGTGACGGCCTGGTGCTCCCCGGCTCGATCCGAAGGGCGGAGGGGACGTGGTCGAGGACGCTGCTCCTCCTGGCCATGGTGAGGGGGTGCAGGGTAGCCGGTGGCCGCGAGCTCCACGGGTCAACGGCCACGGCGGCGCTCGGGTTCGGGGGAAAAGGAAGATGACGAGGCAGGGAGAGGGGAAAGTGGGGCTAGGGTTAGCTTGGGGGCTCTTGGGGCTTCCTTATCCCCTCTAGAGACGTGGGGTTCATCGCGATGTTGAGCAGGGAGAGGGGGGGCATGGCAAGCGCGCGCGGGGGAGGGCGCTGTGGAGACGACAGAGAGGGGGGTGAACAGCGTGAGGTGGGGGGGGGCGGCAGGCGGTGGGCTGGCCGGCTGGTCTGGTGGTCCAGCTGGGCCACGGCCCAGTGGGGGGGGGGGTTCTGTTTCCCTTTTCTTCTTTTCTCTTTCTCTGTTTTTCTTTTCTGTTTTGTCTTTTAATTTTTTATATATTTTTTACTCCAAATGACTTTTGTAAAATATGGCACTTGACCATATAACATCAGTGCAATATCCAACCATGGTATAAAATGGTTTTGGGGCCAAATGTTTTCACATGGATTTTATTTAAATAAAAAGGTATTAACCAACCCTGTTTTTCTACTCTTATAGTCACTTAGTTAATTTATTAATTGTTGATTATAATTTTAGAATAGTCTCTGTAATATTTGCTATTTATTGAACATTTTAGTTTCTATGTTGAACAACTTTTATTTTCACTTTTAGTTTGAATTTCCATTTGAATTTGAATTTGAAAAGAGATACGATACTAATGATGATTAAGCAATGTTGATCATGATGACATGGCATAATCAAAAGGGGATTACTGTAGTTAACCACTGGGGGTGTTACATTCCCTCTGCGAAGGGCCTATCTATTTACTTTTATTGTTGAGTCATCATCCTCTTATAAAAAGCACCAGCTAGAGAGCACCATTGTCATTTGTATGCGTTGTTATTAATTGATATTGAGTATGACTGTGACTGGATCTCTTTTGCCATGAATTACAATGTCTAGTCAGTCCTTAATCTTCAGGGGTGCTCTGCATTTATGTTTTGCAGTCTCAGAAAGGGCTAGCGAGATACCATTTTGTCATATCATATCATGATTGTTTTGAAAAAGTGTTGTCATCCGTGACTTATTATTATTGCTCGCTAGTTGATTATGCCATTGATATGAGCACTGTTCAAGATATCTTCCGATATTCCGATAAATCGGCCGATTTATCACTTACCGGTGTCTGACCGATAAGATAAATTGGCCGATAAATCAGCCGATATGCCGATAAATTGGATGATTTACCCCTTATCATGGGTCGACCGATAAGTTCCCGATAAGCGATATCCCCATCATTGGATATGAGTAAATGTGAGACCTAAATGTTATTGTCAATATGCTTAGTTCATAATCTTTGCTGAAAACCTGAATATTGGCTAGACATATTTGCAACAACAAGATCAAACAGAGTTTGTAAAAGTTTTTCTTTGTCACTTTCAGTTTGTCAACTGAATTGCTTGAGGACAAGCAATGGGTTAAGCTTGGGGGAGTTGATTCGTCTCCATTGTATCTACTTTTCCAAACTCTTTTGCCCCTTGTTTTGGACTCTAATTTGCATGATTTGAATGGAACTAACCCGGACTGACGCTGTTTTCAGCAGAATTGCCATGGTGTTATTTTTGTGCAGAAATAAAAGTTCTTGGATTGACCTGAAAATTAACGGAGAATATTTTTGGAATATATAAAAAATATTGGTGAAAGAATCAACCAGAGGGGGGCCACCTAGAGGCCACAAGCCCTGGGGGCACGCCCTGCAGGCTTGTGGGCCCCATGGAGCCCCTCCGACCTCAACTCCAACTCCATATAACCCTATTCGGGGAGAAAAAAATCAGAGAGAAGGATTCATCGCGTGTTACAATACGGACCCGCTGCCGCCTCCTGTTCTTCATCGGGAGGGCTGATCTGGAGTCCATTCGGGGCTCTGGAGCGGGGGATTAGTCGCCATCATCATCACCAACCTTCCTCCATCACCAATTTCATGATGCTCACCGTCGTGTGTGAGTAATTCCATCGTAGGTTTGCTGGACGGTGAGGGTTGGATGAGATTTATCATGTAATCGAGTTAGTTTTGTTAGGGTTCGATCCCTAGTATCCACTATGTTCTGAGATTGATGTTGCTATGACTTTGCTATGCTTAATGCTTGTCACTAGGGACCGAGTGCCATGATTTTAGATCTGAACCTATTATGTTTTCATGAATATATTTGTGTTCTTGATCCTATCTTGCAAGTTGTAGATGTTGGGGAACGTTGCATGGAAAACAAAAAAAAGTCTACGCACACGCAATGATCTATCCATGGAGATGCATAGCAACGAGGGGGAGAGTGTGTCTATGTACCCTCGTAGACCGTAAGCGGAAGCGTGTCACAACGCGGTTGATGTAGTCAAACTTTCTTCGCGCTCGAACCGATCTAGTACCGAACGCACGCACCTCCGCGTTCTGCACACGTTCAGCTCGGTGACGTCCTCGCCTTCTTGATCCAGCAAGACAGGCGAAGTAGTAGATGAGTTCTTTCAGCACGACAGCGTGGTGATGGTGATGGTGAAGTGATCTCCGCAGGGCTTCGCCTAAGCACCACGAAAATATGACCGAGGGAGTAAACGGTGGACGGGGGCGCCGCACATGGCTAAGACAATCTTCTGTGTTGTTTGGGGCGCCCCCTCTCCTCTATTTATATATGTGTAGGGACTTGGAGTAGAAGGAATAGTGCCATGTGAACAGTACCATGTGAATAGTACACACGTGGACTTGGACTCCAAAGTCCAATCCTATTCCTACTAGGACTCTCCTTTTTTCCTTCCCTAGTTGCGTGGGCTTTTGAGGACTTGGTGCGCCTGGCCCAATAAGGCCAGGGCGCCTCCCCTTAGCCCATGCCAGCCCTTGGGATGTGGTGGACCCACTTGTGGACTTCCGGACCCCTTCGGAACCTTCTGGAAGCTTCCTGGTACAATACCGAAAAAACTGCACCTTTTTCCGGAACCCAAAATTTGACTTCCCATATATAAATCTTTACCTCTCAACCATTTTGATACTCCTCATGATGTCCGGGATCTCATCCGGGACTCCGAACAACATTCGGTCACCAAATCACATAATTCATATAATACTATATCGTCATCGAACGTTAAGCGTGCAGACCCTACGGGTTTGAGAACTATGTAGACATGACCGAGACACCTCTCCGGTCAATAACCAACAACGGAACCTGGATGCTCATATTGGCTCCTACATATTCTACGAAGATCTTTATTGGTCGAACCGTTATGACAACATACGTAATTCCCTTTGTCCATCGGTATGTTACTTCCCCGAGATTCGATCGTCAGTATCTTCATACCTAGTTCAATCTCGTTACCGGCAAGTCTCTTTTGTAGGGGAACGTAGCATGCAATTTCAAAAAAATTCCTACGCTCACGCAAGATCTATATAGGAGATTCATAGCAACGAGAGGGGGAGTGTGTGTCCATGTACCCTCGTAGAACGAAAGCGGAAGCGTTTGACAACGCGGTTGATGTAGTCGAACTTCTTCTCGTTCCGATCGATCAAGCACCGAACGTACGGCACCTCCGAGTTCTGCACACGTTCAGCTCAATGACATCCCTCGAACTCTTGATCCAGCAAAGTGTCGAGGGAGAGTTCCGTCAGCACGTGGCGTGGTGACGGAGATGGTGAAGTGATCCACGCAGGGCTTCGCCTAAGCACTACGAAGATATGACCGGAGGCGTAAACTGTGGAGGGGGGCACCGCACACGGCTAACAGTTATTGGTGTGTGTTCTAGCGGTGCCCCCCCCCCACATATATATAGGTTGGAGGGGGAAGGAGATAGCCTTGGGGCGCCCCAAGTAGGACGAATCCTACTTGGGGGCCTAGTCCAATTCGCCCCCCTCCCCTTACCATATTTTTCGGAGGGGGAAGGAAGGAGGAGGGACGAAGGAAGGAAGGGGGAGGCTGAATCCCTCCCCTTCCTTCTCTCTTCCCCTCTTTCCTTTCCTCCTCTGGTTTGGCCCATATGGGGGGTGCAGCAGCCCCTGCTAGCTGCTGTGTTTCCCCTCTTGGCCCATTAGGCCCATATCTTTGCCGGGGGTGCCCAGAACCCCTTTCCGGTGACCCGATATGTACCCTGTACCCCTGGAACACTTCCGGTGTCCGAATATCATCGTCCTATATATGAATCTTTACCTCTCGACCATTTCGAGACTCCTCGTCATGTTCGTGATCTCATCCGAGACTCCGAACAACATTCGGTCACCAAATCACATAACTCATATAATACAAAATCGTCATCGAACGTTAAGCATGCGGACCCTACGGGTCCGAGAACTATGTAGACATGACCGAGACACCTCTCCGGTCAATAACCAACAGCAGAACCTGGATGCTCATATTGGTTCTCACATATTCTACGAAGATCTTTATCGGTCGTACCGTACTGACAACATACGTTATTCCCTTTGTCATCGGTATGTTACTTGCCCGAGATTCGATCGTCGGTATCTTCATACCTAGTTCAATCTCGTTACCGGCAAGTCTCTTTACTCGTTCTGTAATGCATCATCCTGCAACTAACTTATTAGTCACATTGCTTGCAAGGCTTCTTATGATGTGCATTACCGAGAGGGCCCAGAGATACCTCTCCGATACTCGGAGTGACAAATCCTAATCTCGATCTATGCCAACCCAACAAACACCTTCGGAGATACCTGTAGAGCATCTTTATAATCACCCAGTTACATTGTGACGTTTGATAGCACACAAGGTATTCCTCCGGTATCCGGGAGTTGCATAATCTCATAGTCAAAGGAATATGTATATGACATGAAGAAAGCTATAGCAATAAAACTGAACGATCAATATGCTAAGCTAACAGATGGGTCATGTCCATCACATCATTCTCCTAATGATGTGATCCCGTTCATCAAATGACAACACATGTGTATGGTTAGGAAACTTAACCATCTTTGATTAACGAGCTAGTCTAGTAAAGGCTTACTAGGGACACGGTGTTTTGTCTATGTACCCACACATGTATCAAGTTTCATGTTAATACAATTCTAGCATGGATAATAAACATTTATCATGAATAAGGAAATACAAAATAACAACTTTATTATTGCCTCTAGGGCATATTTCCTTCAGTCTCCCACTTGCACTAGTGTCAATAATCTAGATTACATTGTAATGATTCTAACACCCATGGAGTCTTGGTGCTGATCATGTTTTGCGCGTGGAAGAGGCTTAGTCAACGGGTCTGCCACATTCAGATCCGTATATATTTTGCAAATCTCTATGTCTCCCTCCTTGACTTGATCACGGATGGAGTTGAAAGGTCTCTTGATGTGATTGGTTCTTTTGTCAAATCTGGATTCCTTCGCCAAGGCAATTGCTCCAGTATTGTCACAAAAGATTTTCATTGGACCCGATGCACTAGGTATTACACCTAGATTGGATATGAACTCTTTCATCCAGACTCCTTCATTCGCTGCTTCCGAAGCAGCTATGTACTCCGCTTCACACGTAGATCCTGCCATGACGCTCTGCTTGGAACTGCACCAACTGACAGCTCCACCATTCAAAATAAATACGTATCCGGTTTGTGACTTAGAGTCATCCGGATCAGTGTCAAAACTAGCATCGACGTAACCGTTTCTGACGAGCTCTTTATCACCTCCATAAACGAGAAACATATCCTTAGTCCTTTTTAGGTACTTCAGGATGTTCTTGACCGCTGTCCAGTGATCCACTCCTGGATTACTTTGGTACCTCCATGCCAGACTTATGGCAAGGCACACATCAGGTCTGGTACACAGCATAGCATTCATGATAGAACCTATGGCTGAAGCATAGGGAATGACTTTCATTTTCTCTCTATCTTCTGCAGTGGTCGGGCATTGAGTCTTACTCAACTTCACACCTTGCAACACAGGCAAGAACCCTTTCTTTGAATGATCCATTTTGAACTTCTTCAGGACTTTATCAAGGTATGTGCTTTGTGAAAGTCCTATTAAGCGTCTCGATCTATCCCTATAGATCTTGATGCCCAATATATAAGTAGCTTCACCGAGGTCTTTCATTGAAAAACTCTTATTCTAGTATCCTTTTATGTTATCCAGAAATTCTACATCATTTCCAATCAACAATATGTCATCCACATATAATATTAGAAATGCTACAGAGCTCCCACTCACTTTCTTGTAAATACAGGCTTCTCTGAAAGTCTGTATAAAACCATATGCTTTGATCACCTCATCAAAGCGTATATTCCAACTCCGAGATGCTTGCACCAGTCCATAGATGGATCGCTGGAGCTTGCACACTTTGTTAGCACCTTTAGGATCGACAAAACCTTCTGGTTGCATCATATACAACTCTTCTTTAAGAAATCCATTTAGGAATGCAGTTTTGACATCCATTTGCCAGATTTCATAATCATAAAATGCGGCAATTGCTAACATGATTCGGACAAACTTAAGCATTGCTACGGGTGAGAAAGTCTCATCGTAGTCAACTCCTTGAACTTGTCAAAAACCTTTCACGACAAGTCGAGCTTTGTAGACAGTAACATTACCATCAGCGTCAGCCTTCTTCTTGAAGATCCATTTATTTTCTATGGCTCGCCGATCATCGGGCAAGTCAACCAAAGTCCATACTTTGTTCTCATACATGGATCCTATCTCAGATTTCATGGCCTCAAGCCATTTATCAGAGTCTGGGCTCATCATCGCTTCTTCATAGTTCGTAGGTTCGTCATGGTCTAGTAACATGAGTTCCAGAACTGGATTACCGTACCACTCTGGTGCGGAACGTGCTCTGGTTGACCTACAAGGTTCGGTAGTAACTTGATCTGAAGCTTCATGATCATTATCATTAGCTTCCTCTCTAGTTGGTGTAGGCATCACGGGAACAGATTTCTCTGATGAGCTACTTTCCAAATTGAGAGAAGGTACAATTACCTCATCAAGTTCTACTTTCCTCCCACTCACTTCTTTCGAGAGAAACTCCTTCTCTAGAAAGGATCCATTCTTAGCAACAAAGATCTTGCCTTAGGATCTGTGGTAGAAGGTGTACCCAATTGTTTCCTTAGGGTATCCTATGAAGACGCACTTCTCCTATTTGGGTTCGAGCTTATCGGGCTGAAGCCTTTTGACATAAGTGTCACAACCCCAAACTTTAAGAAACGATAGCTTAGGTTTCTTGCCAAACCATAGTTCATACGGTGTCGTCTCAACGGATTTAGACGGTGCCCTATTTAACATGAATGCAGCTGTCTCTAATGCATAATCCCAAAATGATAGTGGTAAATCGGTAAGAGACATCATAGATCGCACAATATCTAATAAAGTATTGTTACGATGTTCGGACACACCATTACGCTGTGGTGTTCCAGGTGGCGTGAGTTGTGAAACTATTCCACATTGTTTTAAATGAAGGCCAAACTCGTAACTCAAATATTCACCTCCGTGATCAGATCGTAGAAACTTTATTTTCTTGTTATGATGATTTTCTACTTCACTCTGAAATTCTTTGAACTTTTCAAATGTTTCAGACTTATGTTTCATCAAGTAGATATACCAATATCTGCTCAAATCATCTGTGAAGGTCAGAAAATAACGATACCTGCCGCGAGCCTCAACACTTATCGGACCACATACATCGGTATGTATTATTTCCAATAAGTCAGTGGCTCGCTCCATTGTTCCGGAGAACGGAGTTTTAGTCATCTTGCCCATGAGGCATGGTTCACAAGCATCAAATGATTCATAATCAAGTGATTCCAAAAGTCCATCCGCATGGAGTTTCTTCATGCGATTTACACCAATATGACCTAAACGGCAGTTCCACAAATATGTTGCACTATCATTATCAACTTTGCATCTTTTGGCATCAATATTATGAATATGTGTATCACCTCGATCGAGATTCAACAAAAATAGACCACTCTTCAAGGGTGCATGACCATAAAAGATATTACTCATATAAATAGAACAACCATTATTCTCTAATTTAAATGAATAACCGTCTCACATTAAACAAGATCCAGATATAATGTTCATGCTCAACGCTGGCACCAAATAACAATTATTCTGGTCTAAAACTAATCCCGAAGGTAGATGTAGAGGTAGCGTACCAACGGTGATCACATCGACCTTGGAACCATTCCCGATGCGCATCATCACCTCGTCCTTAGCCAATCTTCATTTAATCCGTAGCCCCTGTTTCGAGTTACAAATATGAGCAACCGAGCCAGTATCAAATACCCAGGCGCTACTACGAGCATTAGTAAGGTACACATCAATAACATGTATATCACATATACCTTTGTTCACTTTGCCATCCTTCTTATCCGCTAAATACTTGGGGCAGTTCCGCTTCCAGTGACCAGTCCCTTTGCAGTAGAAGCACTCAGTTTCAAGCTTAGGTCCAGACTTGGGCTTCTTCCCGGGAGTGGCAACTTGCTTGCCATTCTTCTTGAAGTTCCCTTTCTTTCCCTTGCCCTTTTTCTTGAATGTAGCGACCCGATCCCAATGGATCGAAGTATATGTGCTTAAGTGTCATCCCTGGATCGGTATGCTGACACACAGTACTCGAGGATTTATAACAGAGTTCAATCACACACTTATTACATCGAGTGTCTCATAAAGAGTACTTATTACAATAATATGGCTGAAGGCCATCTAAATAAAATAACTACGGAAGCTTCGAAGGTAAATGAGTCCATCAACTCCAACGGCATAGCTGAGTGCATGACAACGACCTAGCGCACCTTACTCTTCGTCTGAAAATTCTGCAACATGATACGTTGCAGCCGTGTAGGTCAGCACATGGAATATGCTGGCAAGATATCACTATATAGCAATGATGAATAATATCTACTACATGCAATATATGGCTGGTGGAGGCTCTAAGTTTAACCTTTGCATAAAGCCAATTTTTCCCTACAACAAAGGAATAGATTTTATTTACTACCAAGGTTATGCCATTAATGAGAAGGTTCCTCCAACTCAATCCCAAAAGAATATTAATAACCCAACAATTTCATTAAGTAAAGTGATGAGATCAAACCAATAATTCAAATACCAGATACTCAAGATGTCCATAACCGGGGACACGGCTAATCATGATTAGTTTACACACTCTGCAGAGGTTTGCGCACTTTTCCCCACAAGACTCGATCTCCTCCGTTGGATTTCTCGCACTACACGGTGTTTGAGAAACGGATGACTGAGACACAGTCTTTCTGAAGCGTTAACACTTTACTCTGGGTAGACAGTACCACCTACTTTCCCCAACATCTGCTAGCCTACCACTGAAAGAGGTCACACAACATACTCAACTATGCCAGAGCCCATAATGGCTTGTGGCTGCACACGGAAGTTTCTAGCATGAATAATCTTATGATCCCTTTGAGCCTGGGTGGTGGACCTAGGGTAATCACACGGGTACTCCGGGATTCCCTTGGGCAAGCACTGGTTTCTCCAGGTGCCCCAAACAATCCACCCAGATGTGTGTTAATGTTGCCACCTTAAGTTACCCTTAATTATTAACTCTCACAACTTGCATGAATCTCACATACCAATCCCCGTCTACGAGCATGGCTAAGCAATACATGAGCATGACGTATATTCCCGGGGTGATCAAAGGTAATAGGTTCCTACCTCAAGTACTACAACCAAAACAATGTGTTACCACTCCTACTCATGCAAATATGTGAGGGTTGAAACTAATGCATAAAAACTGGGTAATAAAGGGATATGATCAAAGTGTAACTTGCCTTGCTGACGATCGGTAAATCCTAGAGATTCGTAGTAGCAACCTTCGCACTCCGGATACTCTATCGTAGACAAACAATAGCATACATAAGCACACAAGCATAAGATGCAAATAAAACCATAGAAAAATATCTAAACAGAAAGTTCAAGTGAAGAGCTTCGATTTGCAAAAAGAATTGATCAAATCGGAATTACGAAACTCAAACTACGATCAAAAGAAGTTCAAATTCAAATCTGTTTGAACCCAAATTTTTAAACTTTCAAAAATAAACTTAAGTTGATTATCTGAACAGAGGGGATCGAGACGAAGAAATTGGCGTTGGTTTCGTTGGATTTGGATAAATGAGTAAAAAGTTGTGAGGGTTTAAATATAGGGACTAATCTGTAAAAATAATACTATGGGTAGGTCCTTGATAGAAAACTGAAATAAAAGAAAAAAATCTACCAAACGAACGTTCGCTACAGAACCTAATCTAACGAAAACCGTTCACTACAGAAACGTAACGAACGAACGTTCGCAAAATAAACTAACCTAACTAAATAAACCGATCTAAAAATAAAAACCGAAAACCTAAAAAAAACCGGATCGGGGTCGGTGGTTTATACCGTTTCGGCCGGTTCGGGAGGGTTCGGCCGGCGGCGAGAAATCCGATTGCGGCGGCGGCTCCGGCTTTGGAGGGACTCGGCGGCGGGGCTCGGCTACGGCGGCGGCTAGCGCCGCGCGGGCAGTGGCGGCGACTGCGGTAGGCGGCGGCGCGGCCGTCGGCGGCTGCGGTGGCTGCTGCTGTTGCTGCTGCTTTAAGGGAGAGAGGGGGCCGGGGGTCCGGTATATAAAGGCGCGGGGCGGGCGGCTTGGAGGAGGGGCAAAGGAGGCGGCGGCGAGGTGGAGTCCGGGTCGGACTCCGGCGGGTGGCAGCGCGGCGCGGGACTCTGTCCCGAAGGCGGGCGGGCGGGCGACGGCGGCTGGGCCGGCCCAGTTCGGCTGCACGCGTTTTTTTAAAACAGCGCAGCGAAGAAAAATCCAAGTAAAAATAAAATAAAATCCTAAAAATTTCAGAAACAATTTTCACCCTCCCCTCCTTATATTTGGGATCACGTGAACATTTTTCTGGGCTAAATGCAATTTTTCAAAAATGCATCTTTTTCCCTAATTTAATAAAATGCAACCGAATAAAATTGCAAATAAAATTCAAATGAAACATATTTTTATTCAAAATTAAATTTCCAATATTTCTTAGCTGTTTTGAAGAAGTCATATTATCTTCTCTCATTATTTTATTTATTTTGAAATAATTGGAAAAATAATTTTGAATAAAACACTTTGATCCAAAATGCCAATTTTGAAAAATTCAAAAATGGATTTTTGTGAAAACCTCCAACTCTCTCAATTGGTCCTTGAGTTGCGTAAGGTTTCTAGGATCAAAACTCCAAATAAAACAAGTTAAAAAATGTTCAAATTATGAATGCATATGATGATCTAATGTATAACATCCAAATTGAAAATTGGGATGTTGCAAACCTACCCCCCTTAAGATGAATCTCACCCTCGAGATTCGGGTTGGCTAGCAAATAGGTGTGGGTGATCCTGGCGAAGATCATCCTCTCGTTCCCAGGTGGCTTCCTCCTCGGTATGGTGGCTCCACTGAACTTTGCAAAACTTGATGACCTTGCCGCGAGTGACTCGGTTGGCGAACTCTAAAATCTTGACGGGTTTCTCCTCATAAGTCAGGTCACTCTCCAACTGAATTGCTTCCAGGGGCACTGTATCTCTCAGAGGAATATCAGCCATCTCTGCGTGGCACTTCTTCAACCGGGAAACATGAAACACATCATGAACTCCTGACAAACCTTTGGGTAATTCCAACTTGTATGCAACTTCACCCATATGTTCCAATACTCTGTATGGTCCTACAAATCATGGCGCTAACTTCCCTTTGACTCCAAACCGTTTGACTCCTCGAAGTGGCGATACACGAAGATATGCTCTATCTCCGACTTCATAGGTTACCTCCTTGCGTTTAGTATCGGCATAACTCTTCTGCCTGGACTGGGCTACCTTGAGTCTATCACGAATCAACTTGACCTTCTCCTCAGACTCTTTGATTAAATCTAGTCCGAACAGTTGTCGATCTCCAACTTCATCCCACAGCAATGGTGTCCTGCATCTCCTTCCATACAAAGCTTCGAAAGGGGCCATCTTCAAACTAGCCTGATAGCTATTGTTATATGAGAACTCCGCGTAAGGCAAATTATCATCCCAACTAGACCCATAGTCTAGCGCACAAGCTCTCAACATGTCCTCCAGAATCTGGTTGACTCTCTCGGTCTGTCCATCTGTCTGCGGATGAAAGGCTGTACTGAACTCTAGCCTGGTACCCAAAGTCTGGTGTAACTAATTCCAAAACTTCGATGTAAATTGCGTTCCTCTATCTGATATGATGGTCCTCGGAACTCCATGCAGACATACGATCCTGGTCATACATATCTTGGCCAACTTCATGCTCGTATAAGTGGTTTTCACGGGGATAAAGTGAGCCACTTTGGTCAAGCGATCAACTACAACCCAAATGGAATCATATCCTGAACGAGTCCTGGGTAATCCAGTGATGATCCATGCCAAGCTTATCCCACTTCCATTCGGGTATCGGCAAAGGCTGAAGTAATCCTGCTGGTTTCTGATGCTCTGCTTTGACTCTCTGACATACGTCACATACTGCTACATACTCGGCAATATCCTTCTTCATACCTGTCCACCAGAAACATTCCTTCAAATCCATATACATCTTGGTGTTTGCCTGGGTGAATCGAGTATGGCGAATCATGAGCCTCCTGAAGAATTAACTTCCTGATCTCTGGGTCATTGGGCACATAGAAGCGATCCTCAAACCATAAAGTCCCGTGTTCATCCTCACGAAAACCTTTGGCCTTTCCTTTACTCATCTTTTTTTTTGAACTTTTTTACTCATCTTTTCCCTTATCTCCGCGATTTCTTTATCCGTCTTTTGGACTTCTTGGATTTTTCCCAACAAAGTGGACTAAACTTCCAATGCTGCAACAAAACCTCTCGGAACTATCTCCAAGCGAAGTTCTCTGAGATCGTCGGCTAACTCCTGAGGTAATCCTCCGGTTATGAGAGTATTGACATAACTCTTGTGACTCAAAGCATCGGCCACGACATTGGCCTTTCCTGGATGATAATGCAATTTCATGTCATAATCCTTTATGAGCTCCAGCCATCTCCTCTGCCTGAGGTTCAACTCCTTCTGCATGAAAATGTACTTCAAACTCTTATGATCCGTGTAAACATCCCAACGATTTCCGATAAGAAAATGTCTCCAGGTCTTGAGCACATGCACTACGGCTGCTAGCTCCAAATCATGCGTGGCATAATTCAACTCATGAGGTCGAAGCTGACGTGAGGCATATGAAACAACTCTTCCTTCTTGCATAAGAACGCCTCCAAGTCCTTGACGAGAAGCGTCGCAATATACTTGGAAATCCTTGCATATATTCGGAAGAATTAGCACTGGGGCTGTAACTAAACGTTTCTTCAACTCCTGAAAACTGGCCTCACAATCCTCGGTCCACTTAAACTTGATGTCCTTCTTCAATAACTCCATCATGGGCTTCGCAACCTTGGAAAAATTCTCAATAAATCTCCGATAATATCCTGCAAGTCCAAGGAAACTGCGTATCTCTCCTACTGAGGTGGGTGCCAACCACTCGGTGACAGATTTAACCTTGGATGGGTCTACTGCTATTCCTTCTCCTGATATAACATGTCCAAGAAATCCAACTTCCTTCAACCAAAACTCGCATTTGCTGAACTTGGCATATAGCTGATGTTCCCTGAGCTTCTCGAGAACCAAGCGCAAATGTTCCTTGTGTTCCTCTTCATTCTTTGAGTAGACCAATATATCATCAATGAACACCACAACAAACTTATCCAAGAACTCCATGAACACCTTGTTCATCATACTCATAAAATAGGCAGGGGCGTTAGTCAAACCAAAAGACATGACCGTGTACTCGTATAGCCCATACCTTGTGGTGAAAGCTGTCTTGGGTATATCCTGTTCTCGGATCTTCAGCTGGTGGTATCCTAATCGAAGATCGATCTTGGAAAATACTTTAGCTCCTTGCAGCTGGTCAAACAAATCATTGATCATCGGTAGTGGGTATTTGTTCTTGATCGTCACCTCATTCAACGCACGATAATCAACAACCATTCTTAAGGATCCATCCTTCTTCTCAACTAAGAGCACTGGGGCTCCCCACGGCGATGAACTTGGTCGTATATAACCTTTCTCCAGTAACTCCTTAATCTGCTTCTTAACTTCCTCCAGATCATTAGCGGGCATCCGATACGGTCTCTTGGATATTGGTCCGGTGCCTGGCAATAACTCGATTAAAAACTCAATGTCTCGGTCTGGTGGCATGCCTGGTAACTCCTCTGGAAATACATCGGGATAATCCTTCACCACTGGTACGTCCTCCTGAACAACTCCCGATAGGGAATTTACTTGAGTCCTCCTTGGCGCATGCCTAAACACATACTTGATCCTTTTTCCCTCTGGGGTGGTGAGAAGAATTGACTTACTAGCACAATCGATGTTTCCTCCATACTTTGATAACCAATCCATGCCTAGTATTACATCCAATCCTTGAGATTCCAAAATAATGAGGTCTAAGGGGAAAACATGCTTACCTATGGTCAAAGGCAACTGGCAACACCATCGTCTAGCCATATATTCCGCTCCTGGTGAGCTTACTAACATGGGTGACCTAAGGGCTATGGTTTCCAACTCAAACTTATCCACAAATCCCCTTGATATGTATGAATGCGATGCACCAGTGTCAAAAAGAACAAGGGCTGTAAATGACTTAATCAAAAACTTACCAATAACTGCATCAGGCTGCTCTTCAACTTCCTCCACGTTGACATGGTTCACCTGACCTCTGGTGAAGGGATTTGGCTTCTTTCCTGAGCTCCCATTGCCATTACCATTATTTGCTTCAGGACACTCGGTGGCGTAGTGTCCAGTCTTCCCGCACTTGAAACAAGTAACATGACTCAGATCCTTCTTGGCGGGTGTAGCGGGGTTGGAACGGTTCTGACTGTTATTTCCTCCACTCTCATTACCATTCTTAGGACCACTGTGGTTGTGTGAATTTCCTCCATTGTGGGAATGGCCTCCATGGTTATGTCCTCCATGGGTATGAGTGTGTCCTCCCGAGTACGGGGCATATCGAGGCTTCTGCTGAGCTCCAGAGCTGTACTTCCCCTGTCCATACTTCCGTTTGCGGTTCTCTATCTGCTGCTGCTTGCCTTCAATCATGAGGGCCCTGTCTACCAGCTCCTGGTAGTTGGTGAATGTTGCCACCATCAACTACATACTCAGCTCATCATTGAGTCCCTCAAGAAATTTCTCCTGCTTCGCAGCATCTGGGGCATAGCGTGCTAACTTGCTGAATTCATCCACATACTGCCCCACAGTACGATTCCCTTGGCGTAAGTTGCGGAACTCACGCTTCTTCATACTCATGGCTCCAGCTGAGACATCTGCAGTGTGGAAAGCCTACTGAAATTGATCCCAAGTAAGATTGGCCACGGGGAAAGTGGCGGTGTAGTTCTCCCACCATGAGGCTGCGGGTCCATCCAGTTGATGTGCGGCAAAGCGCACCTTCTCAGCATCAGTGCATCCTGCGGTGGTCAGCTCCCTTCCAATCTTGCGGAGCCAGTCATCAGCAACAATCGGCTCGGTGCTGCTAGAGAACACCGGCGGATTCAACCTGAGGAAACGGGCTAGGTTGTCAACTGGGGGTGGTGGCGGTGGGTTGTTGTTGTTGTTGTTGCCTTGGTTTTGAATGAGCATCTGCATCAAGGCATTCTGCTGTTGGATCAACTGGGTGAGCTCTGGCGGGAAAGCAAATCCGGGGTCACGTCTCGGAGGCATCTGGTAGGTTAGAGGGGTGAGAACAGAATAGAATAGGTCTAATGAGAGATTTCACTACCCTTATGCACATGAGACAAACATATTCAATCCGCACCACTCAATTTCAAACAAGATTCATACAATCGATCTAAGCTACTATTACAAAATCTCGCGAACGATACTATCTACATGGGAGAACTCTAATGGTAATATGGTGGTCGACTAGAAATTTTGATCGGTGGAAGACTCCATAATATCCGCTCCAGCTTCATCTTCATAGTCATCACTGTCTTCATCCTCGCTGTCGGGGTCGGTGTCCGTGTCATCTAGTATGATGTAGTCTTCAGAAGGAATGTCCACTTCAGGTTCGGGGTTCCCCATGAATATTCCTAGCTTCTTCTTCAGTTCTTCATGCTTCTCCAGTAGCATAGCAATTTCTTCTTCATATCCATCACGTGTAGCCTTGAGTTCCTCTTCTAGCTCCATGTCCCGGGTCATCACCTTCTTGGTATCTATCATGTTAGCGCACATCTGATTCTCATATCGGCGAATGTGCTAGTTTATCTCCTGTATGTAGGATGCAATAGATCCATCCTTCCTGGTGCGAATCATCTCCCATTGCTCATCCCGGCGTCCACATATCTGGTAGATGGTGTCTTTAAGATCCTTGTTGTACACCTCGCCTATGCATCCAATGGTGATGTGGGCGGCCATGCTCTTGCCTAAACTCCAGGTTGGTGCATCCAAGGAAAACTCGATGGGCTCGGTAATTGGTGCAAAAGTCCTTCCTGGGACACGAACTTGAATTGTCCAGCGCTCCTCTTCTGGTAAAGTTGCAGTGAAGGTTCCGGTGAAGCTTGGTATGCTGATGTTCAGGTACCTAGTGACTTCCTTCAAATGTCGTCCGAAAGGGGTGTCGTCATCCCGTTGAGTGAACTGGTTCCTGGGGTCCGACATCTATAGAGTAGGAATAGAGGAGAGTTAGAAATGAGTAGAGAAGAGTATCCTGTGGCTTTTCCTAGTGGTCGCGTCCTACAGTCAGCGTGTGCTCTGATACCATCTTGTAGCGACCCGATCCATTGGGATCGGGTTGCTACATTGAAACTAGTGGTCTTGTTAACCATCAACACTTTGATGTTCCTTCTTGATTTCTACCTCCGCAGCTTTGAGCATTGCGAAGAGCTCGAGAATTGTTTTCTCCATCCCTTGCATATTATAGTTCATCACGAAGCCTTTATAGCTTGGTGGCAGTGATTGGAGAACTCTATCAATAACACTATCATCTGGAAGATTAACTTCCAGCTGAGTCAAGTGATTATGATATCCAGACATTCTGAGTATGTGTTCACTGACAGAACTGTTCTCCTCCATCTTGCAGCTATAGAACTTGTTGGAGACTTCATATCTCTCAACTCGGGCATTTGCTTGAAATATTAACTTCAACTCTTGGAACATCTCATATGCTCCATGACGTTCAAAACGTCTTTGAAGTCCCAATTCTAAGCCGTAAAGCATGGCACACTGAACTATCGAGTAGTCATCAGATCAAGCTTGCCAGACGTTCATAACATCAGCATCTGCTCCTGCAGCAGGCCTTTCACCTAGCGGTGCATCAAGGACATAATTCTTCCGTGCAGCAATGAGGATAATCCTCAAGTTACGGACCCAGTCCGTGTAGTTGCTACCATCATCTTTCAACTTAGCTTTCTCTCGGAACGCATTAAAATTCAAGGGAACGGTAGCACGGGCCATTGATCTACAACATAGATATGCAAAAACTATCAGGACTAAGTTCATGATAAATTAAGTTCAATTAATCATATTACTTAAGAACTCCCACTTAGATAGTCATCCCTTGAGTCATCTAAATGATCACGTGATCCAAATCAACTAAACCATGTCCGATCATCACGTGAGATGGAGTAGTTTTCAATGGTGAACATCTCTATGTTGATCATATCTACTATATAATTCACGTTCGACCTTTTGGTCTCCAGTGTTCTGAGGCCATGTCTGTACATGCTAGGCTCGTCAAGTTTAACCCGAGTATTCCGCATGTGCAAAACTATCTTGCACCCGTTGTATGTGAACGTAGAGCCTATCACACCCAATCATCATGTGGTGTCTCAGCACGACGAACTGTCGCAACGGTGCATACTCAGGGAGAACACTTATACCTTGAAATTTTTAGTAAGGGATCATCTTATAATGCTACCGCCGTACTAAGCAAAATAAGATGCATAAAAGATAAACATCACATGCAATCAAAATATGTGACATGATATGGCCATCATCATCTTGTGCCTTTGATCTCCATCTCCAATGCACCGTCATGATCTCCATCATCACCGGCTTGACACCTTGATCTCCATCGTAGCGTCGTGGTCGTCTTGCCAACTATTGCTTCTACAACTATCGCTAACGCATAGTGATAAAGTAAAGCAATTACATGGCGTTCGCATTTCATACAATAAAGCGACAACCATAAGGCTCCTGCCAGTTACCGATAACTTTTACAAAACATGATCATCTCATACAACAACGTATATCACATCATGTCTTGACCATATCACATCACAACATGCCCTGCAAAAACAAGTTAGACGTCCTCTACTTTGTTGTTGCAAGTTTTACGTGGCTGCTACGGGCTTCTAGCAAGAACCGTTCTTACATATGCATCAAAACCACAATGGTGTTTCATCAAGTTTGCTATTTTAACCTTCAACAAGGACCGGCCGTAGTCAAATTCGATTCAACTAAAGTTGGAGAAACAGACACCTGCCAGCCACCTTTATGCAAAACTAGTTGCATGTCTGTCGGTGGAACCGGTCTCATGAACGTGGTCATGTAAGGTTGGTCCGGGCCGCTTCATCCAGCAATACCACCAAATCAAAAAAAGACGTTGGTGGTAAGCAGTATGACTATCACTGCCCACAACTCTTTGTGTTCTACTCGTGCAAATCATCTACGCATAGACCTGGCTCGGATGCCACTGTAGGGGAACGTAGCATGCAATTTCAAAAAAATTCCTACGCTCACGCAAGATCTATCGAGGAGATGCATAGCAAAAAGAGGGGGAGAGGGTGTCCACGTACCCTCGTAGACCGAAAGCGGAAGCGTTTGACAACATGGTTGATGTAGTCGAACTTCTTCTCGTTCCGACCGATCAAGCACTGAACGTACGGCACCTCCGAGTTCTACACATGTTCAGCTCGATGACGTCCCTCGAACTCTTGATCCAGCAAAGTGTCGAGGGAGAGTTCCGTCAGCACGACGGCGTAGTGATGGTGATGGTGAAGTGATCCGCGCAGGGCTTCGCCTAAGCACTACGAAGATATGACCGGAGGTGTAAACTATGGAGGGGGGCGCCGCACACGGCTAACAGTTATTGGTGTGTGTTCTAGCGGTGCCCCCCCACATATATATAGGTTGGAGGGGGAGGGAGACAACCTTGGGGCGCCCCAAGTAGGAGGAATCCTACTTGGGGGCCTAGTCCAATTCGCCCCCCCCCCCCCTTAGCATATTTTTTGGAGGGGGAAGGAAGGAGGAGGGAGGAGGGAAGGAAGGGGGAGGCCGAATCCCTCCCCTTTCTTCTCTCTTCCCCTCTTTCCTTTCCGCCTCTAGTTTGGCCCATATGGGGGGTGCAGCAGCCCCTGCTGGCTGCTGCGTTTCCCCTCTTGGCCCATTAGGCCATATCTTTGCCGGGGGTGCCCGGAACCCCTTTTCGGTGACCCGATATGTACCCGGTACCCCCGGAACGCTTCCGGTGTCCGAATATCATCGTCCTATATATGAATCTTTACCTCTCAACCATTTAGAGACTCCTCGTCATGTCCGTGATCTCATCTAGGACTTCGAACAACACTCGGTCACCAAATCACATAACTCATATAATACAAAATCGTCATCGAACGTTAAGCATGCGGACCCTACGGGTTCGAGAACTATGTAGACATGACCGAGACACCTCTCCGGTTAATAACCAACAGCGGAACCTGGATGCTCATATTGGTTCCCACATATTCTACGAAGATCTTTATCGGTCGTACCGTAATGACAACATACGTTATTCCCTTTGTCATCGGTATGTTACTTGCCCGAGATTCGATCGTCGGTATCTTCATACCTAGTTCAATCTCGTTACCGGCAAGTCTCTTTAATCGTTCTATAATGCATCATCCTACAACTAACTTATTAGTCACATTGCTTGCAAGTCTTCTTCTGATGTGCATTACCGAGAGGGCCCAGAGATACCTCTCCGATACTCGGAGTGACAAATCCTAATCTCGATCTATGCCAACCCAACAAACACCTTCGGAGATACCTGTAGAGCATCTTTATAATCACCCAGTTACGTTGTGACATTTGATAGCACACAAGGTATTCCTCCGGTATCCGGGAGTTGCATAATCTCATAGTCAAAGGAATATGTATATGACATGAAGAAAGCTATAGCAATAAAACTGAACGATCAATATGCTAAGCTAACGGATGGGTCATGTCCATCACATCATTCTCCTAATGATGTGATCCCGTTCATCAAATGAAAACACATGTCTATGGTTAGGAAACTTAACCATCTTTGATTAACGAGCTAGTCTAGTAGAGGCTTACTGGGGACACGATGTTTTGTCTATGTACCCACACATGTATCAAGTTTCCGGTTAATACAATTCTAGCATGGATAATAAACATTTATCATGAATAAGGAAATATAAAATAACAACTTTATTATTGCCTCTAGGGCATATTTCCTTCATCTTTACTCGTTCCGTAATATATCACCTCGTGATTAACTCCTTAGTCGTTTGCTTGCAAGCTTACGATGTGTATTACTGAGAGGGCCCAGAGATACCTCTCCGATACTCGGAGTGACAAATCATAGTCTCGATCTATGCCAACTCAATAGACACCTTCGGATATACCTGTAGAGCATCTTTATAATCACCCAGTTACGTTGTGACATTTGATAGCACACAAGGCATTCCTCCAGTATCCGGGAGTTGCATAATCTCATAGTCGAAGGAATATGTATTTGACATGAAGAAAGCAATAGCAATAAAACTGAACGATCATTATGCTAAGCTAACGGATGGGTCTTGTCCATCACATCATTCTCCTAATGATGTGATACCATTATCAAATGAGAACTCATGTCCATGGTCAGGAAACCTTAACCATCTTTGATCAACGAGCTAGTCTAGTAGAGGCTTACTAGGGACACGGTGCTTGTTTATGTATTCACACATGTATTATGGTTTCCGATTAATACAATTCTAGCATGAATAATAAACCTTTATCATGAATAAGGAAATATAAAATAACAACTTTATTATTGCCTCTAGGGCATATTTCCTTCAGTCTCCCACTTGCACTAGAGTCAATAATCTAGTTCACATCGCCATGTGATTTAACACCAGTAGTTCACATCGTCATGTGATTAACACCCATAGTTCACATCGCCAGGTGACCAACACCCAAAGGGTTTACTAGAGTCAATAATCTAGTTCACATCACCATGTGATTAACACCCAAAGAGTACTAAGGTGTGATCATGTTTTGCTTGTGAGAGAAGTTTAGTCAACGGGTCTGTCACATTCAGATATGTATGTATATTTGCAAATTTCTATGTCTACAATGCTCTGCATGGTGCTACTCTAGCTAATTGCTCCCACTTTCAATAGGTATCTAGATTAAGACTTAGAGTCATCTAGATCGGTGTTAAAGCTTGCATCGACGTAACTCTTTACGACAAACTCTTTATCACCTCCATAACCGAGAAATATTTCCTTAGTCCTCTAAGGATAATTTTGACCGCTGTCTAGTGATCTACTCCTGGATCACTATTGTACCCCCTTGCCAAACTCATGGCAAGGTACACAACAGGTTTGGTACACAGCATGACATAATTTATAGAACCTATGGCCGAGGCATAGGGAATGACTTTCATTCTCTCTCTATCTTCTGCCGTGGTCGGGCTTTGAGTCTTACTCAATTTCACACCTTTGAATACAGGCAAGAACCCTTTATACAGGCAAGAACCCTTTCTTTGACTGATCCATTTTGAACTCCTTCAAAACTTTGTCAAGGTATGTGCTTTGTGAAAGTCCTATTAAGTGTCTCGATCTATCCCTATAGATCTTGATGCTCAATACGTAAGCAGCTTCACCAAGGTCTTTTATTGAAAAATTCTTATTCAAGTATCCTTTTAAGCTATCCAGAAATTCTATATCATTTCCAATCAACAATATGTCATCCACATATAATATCAGAAATGCTACAGAGCTCCCATTCACTTTCTTGTAAATACAGGCTTCACCGAAAGTCTGTATAAATCCATATGCTTTGATCACTTCATCAAAGCGTATATTCCAACTCCGATATGCTTGCACCAGTCCATAGATGGATCGTTGGAGCTTGCACACTTTGTTAGCACCTTTAGGATCGACAAAACCTTCTGGTTGCATCATATACAATTCTTCCTTAAGAAATCCATTAAGGAATGCAGTTTTGACGTCCATTTGCCAGATTTCATAATCATAAAATGCGGCAATTGCTAACATGATTTGGACGGACTTAAGCATCGCTACGGGTGAGAAAGTCTCATCGTAGTCAACCCCTTGACCTTGTCGAAAACCTTTTGCGACAAGTCGAGCTTTATAGACAATAACATTACCATCAGCGTCAGTCTTCTTCTTGAAGATCCATTTTATTTTCTATGGCTTACCGATCATCGTGAAAATCCACCAAAGTCCACACTTTGTTCTCATACATGGATCGCATCTTAGATTTGATGGCCTCAAGCCATCTGTCAGAATCTGGGCTCATCATAGCTTCTTCATAGTTCATAGGTTCGCCTTGGTCTAGTAACATGACTTCCATTACAGGATTCCCGTACCACTCTAGTGCGGATCGTGTTCTGGTTGACCTACGAAGTTCTGTAGTAACTTGATCCGAAGTTTCATGATCATCATCATTAGCTTCCTCTCTAGTTGGTGTAGGCATCACGGGAACGGTTTTCTCTAATGAACTACTTTCCAATTCGAGAGAAGGTACAATTACCTCATCAAGTTCTACTTTCCTCCCACTCACTTCTTTCAAGAGAAACTCCTTCTCTAGAAAGGTTCCATTCTTGGCAACAAAGATCTTGCCTTCGGATCTGTGGTAGAAGGTGTACCCAATTGTTTCCTTAGGGTATCCTATGAAGACGCACTTCTCCTATTTGGGTTCGAGCTTATCAGGCTGAAGCCTTTTGACATAAGTGTCGCAACCCCAAACTTTAAGAAACGACAGCTTAGGTTTCTTGCCAAACCATAGTTCATACGGTGTCGTCTCAATGGATTTAGACGGTGCCCTATTTAACGTGAATGCAGCTGTCTCTAATGCATAACCCCAAAACGATAGTGGTAAATCGGTAAGAGACATCATAGATCGCACCATATCTAATAAAGTACGGTTATGACGTTCGGACACACCATTACGTTGTGGTGTTCCAGGTGGCGTGAGTTGTGAAACTATTCCACATTGTTTTAAATGAAGGCCAAACTCGTAACTCAAATATTCGCCTCCGCGATCAGATCGTAGAAACTTTATTTTCTTGTTACGATGATTCTCCACTTCACTCTGAAATTCTTTGAACTTCTCAAATGTTTCAGATTTGTGTTTCATTAAGTAGATATACCCATATCTACTCAAATCATTTGTGAAGGTCAGAAAATAACGATACCCGCCGCGTTCTTCAACACTCATCGGACCGCATACATCGGTATGTATTATTTCCAATAAGTCATTAGCTCGCTCCATTGTTCCGGAGAACAGAGTTTTAGTCATCTTGCCCATGAGGCATGGTTCGCAAGTATCAAATGATTCATAATCAAGTGATTCCAAAAGCCCATCTGCATGGAGTTTCTTCATGCGCTTTACACGAATATGACCTAACGATAGTGTCACAAATATGTTGCACTATCATTATCAACTTTGCATCTTTTGGCATCAATATTATCAATATGTGTATCACTACAATCGAGATTCAATAAACCATTTACATTGGGTGTATGACCATAGAAGGTTTTATTCATGTAAACAGAACAACAATTATTCTTTGACTTAAATGAATAACCGTATCGCAATAAACAGGATCCAATCATATTCATGCTCAACGCAAACACCAAATAACATTTATTTAGGTCCAACACTAATCCCGAAGGTAGAGAGAGTGTGCGATGGTGATCTTATCAACCTTGGAATCACTTCCAACACACATCGTCACCTCGTCCTTAACTAGTCTCTGTTCATTTTGCAACTCCTGTTTCGAGTTACTAATCTTAGCAACTAAACCGGTATCAAATACCCAGGGGCTACTATGAACACTAGTAAAATACACATCAATAACATGTATATCAAATACACCTTTGTTCACTTTGCCATCCTTCTTATCCACCAAGTATTTGGGGCAGTTCCGCTTCCAGTGACCATTTCCTTTGCAGTAGAGGCACTCAGTTTCAGGCTTGGGTCCAGCTTTGGGCTTCTTCATGGGAGCGGCAACTTGCTTTCCATTCTTCTTGAAGTTCCCTTTCTTTCCCTTGCCCTTTTTCTTGAAACTAGTGGCCTTGTTAACCATCAACACTTGATGTTCTTTCTTGATTTCTACCATCGTTGATTTCAGCATCGCGAAGAGCTCGGGAATCATTTTCGTCATCCCTCACATATTATAGTTCATCACAAAGTTCTAGTAGCTTAGTGATAGTGACTAGAGAACTTTGTCAATCACTATATTATCTGGAAGATTAACTCCCACTTGATTCAAGCGATTGTAGTACCCAGACATTCTGAGCACATGCTCACTGGTTGAGCTATTCTCCTCCATCTTGTAGGCAAAGTACTTGTCAGAGGTCTCATACCTCTCGACACGGGCATGAGTCTAAAATAGCAATTTCAGCTCTTGGAACATCTCATATGCTCCATGGCATTCAAAACATTTTTGAAGTCCCGGTTCTAAGCTGTAATGCATGGCGCACTAAACTATCAGGTAGTCATTATATCGACCTTGTAAACATTCATAATGTTTGCATCTGCTCCTGCAATAGGTCTGTCACCTAGCAGTGCATCCAGGACATAATTCTTTTGTGCAGCAATGAGGATAATCCTCAGATCACGGACCCAGTCCGCATCATTGCTACTATCATCTTTCAACTTAGTTTTCTCTAGGAACATATCAAAAATAAAACAGGGGAGCTATACGTGAGCTATTGATCTATAACATAGATATGCAAATACTATCAAGACTAAGTTCATGATAAATTAAGTTCAATTAATCAAATTACTTAAGAACTCCCACATAAATAGACATCCCTCAAGTCATCTAAGTGATACGTGATCCAAATCAACTAATCCATGTCCGATCATCACGTGAGATGGGGTAGTCATCAATGGTGAACATCTCTATGTTGATCATATCTACTATATGATTAATGTTCGACCTTTCGGCCTCCTATGTTCCGAGGCCATGTCTATACATGCTAGGCTCATCAAGTTTAACCCGAGTATTCCGCATGTGCAAAATTGTCTTGCACCCGTTGTATGTGAACGTAGAGTCTATCACACCCGATCATCACGTGGTGTCTCAACACGACGAACTATCGCAATGGTGCATACTCAGGGAGAACACTTATACCTTGAAATTTAGTGAAGGGATCATCTTATAATGCTACCGCCATACTAAGCAAAATAAGATGCATAAAAGATAAACATCACATGCAATCAAAGTATGTGACATGATATGGCCATCATCATCTTGTGCTTTTGATCTCCATCTCCAAAGCATCGTCATGATCTCCATTGTCACTGGCTCGACACCTTGATCTCCATCGTTGCGTCGTGTTCGTCTCGCCAACTATTGCTTCTACAACTATCGCTAACGCATAGTGATAACGTAAAGCAATTACATGGCGTTTGCATTTCATACAATAAAGCGACAACCATAAGGCTCCTGCCAGTTGCCGATAACTTACAAAACATGATCATCTCATACAATAACATATATCACATCATGTCTTGACCATATCACATCACAACATACCCTGCAAAAACAAGTTAGACGTCCTCTACTTTGTTGTTGCAAGTTTTACGTGGCTGCTACGGGTTTCTAGCAAGAACCGTTCTTACCTATGGCAAAAACCACAATGGTGATTCATCAAGTTTGCTGTTTTAACCTTCTTCAAGGACCGGCCGCAGTCAAATTCGATTCAACTAAAGTTGGAGAAACAGACACCCGCCAGCCACCTTTATGCAAAACTAGTTGCATGTCAGTCGGTGGAACCGGTCTCATGTGCGTGGACATGAAAGGTTGGTCCAGGCCGCTTCATCCCACAATACCGCCGAATCAAAATAAGACGTTGGTGGTAAGCAGTATGACTATCACCGCCCACAACTCTTTGTGTTCTACTCATGCTTATCATCTACGCATAGACCTGGTTCTGATACCACTGTTGGGGAAAGTTGCATGGAAAACAAAAAAAATTCTATGCACACGCAATGATCTATCCATGGAGATGCATAGCAACGAGGGTGAGAGTGTGTCCATGTACCCTCGTAGACTGTAAGCGGAAGCATTTCACAACGCAGTTGATGTAGTCGAACTTTCTTCGCGCTCCAACCGATCTAGTACCGAACGCACGACACCTCCGTGTTCTGCACACGTTCAGCTCGGTGACGTCCTCGCCTTCTTGATCCAGCCAGATGAGCGAAGTAGTAGATGAGTACCGTCAGCACGACGGCGTGGTGATGGTGATGGTGAAGTGATCTCCGCAGGGCTTCGCCTAAGCACCACGAAAATATGACCGAGGGAGTTAACGGTGGACGGGGGCGCCGCACACGGCTATGACAATCTTCTGTGTTGTTTGGGGCGCCCCCTCTCCTCTATTTATATATGTGCAGGGACTTGGAGTAGAAGGAATGGTGCCACATGAACAGTACCACGTGAATAGTACACAAGTGGACTTGGACTCCAAAGTCCAATCCTATTCCTACTAGGACTCTCCTTTTTTCCTTCCCTAGCTGCGTGGGCTTTTGAGGACTTGGTGCGCCTGGCCCAATAAGGCCAAGGCGCCTCCCCTTAGCCCATGCCAGCCGTTGGGACATGGTGGACCCACTTGTGGACTTCCAGACCCCTCCAGAATCCTTCGGAACTGTCGGGCCCCTTTCTGGGAATAAATCTCAGAAAAGGTCCTAAGTCACACCAGCCCCAAGATCAACACAACTGGTGGACTTCCTTGATACAGATAACCAGTACAAATAATATTACACAGGGTTGAGTCTGAAGGCTCAACAAAATTATTACAAACTCGCCAAATATATGGCAGCGGTGGAATATGACAGTGGTGTGGTGGTGGTACATCTGTGATACAATAACGTAAAGCCAAGCGTCAGAGTGAGGCTTGACTATTTATTGGTGTAGCAGAAGCTCAGCGGATGATACAGGTGGTAGATTCCTATCTCACAGGTTGACTGACTGGGACTCCTCTATGCGTCGGGCTCGCTAGCGCAATCCTTCTCCACAAGCTCGTCCTCCTCCAAGTCTGGCCAAGTAAATAGCCAGGGACAAGCCAGTGAGTACGTTGGAATGTACTCGCAAACATTATGAACAAAAGATATAATGGATGCACATGCTCATGCTGACTAAAATCCTGGTCATGACATAATTATAAAATGATGCGGAAGTAAATAAAACATGTTAGCCATAACCAGTCTCTTAAGAAAATAAAAGCAAGTGAATGCCACGGGTAGTCTAGCCAGCCCAAGTGACATTCCAAAAAAAATAAGAGAAATGCTGGTCGCGTGTCTACAAGAGTAGTGGCGAGATAAACCGCCTGTTAACTCGAGAGACGCCACGAGAGGTCTTGAAAAGAAATGCCTGTCGGGCGTCAAGTGACGCCACGGTTGGACTTGAAGAGAAATGCCAATCGGGTGTCCACAAGAGTAGTGGCGAGATAAACCGCCTGTTAACTCGAGAGACACCACGAGAGGTCTTGAAAATAATAGTTGAGTGCCCGGGGTAGTCTAGCCAGCCCCTGAGACACTTAGGAAGAAAATAAAATGAGAGAAACAGTTAGTCCTCAATATTATGCATAGCCACAATAATATTTAATAAGCATAAAATAATCAAGGTAGCAACAGGGTATCAATAATTATACAGCAAAAATGAGTCAGACACATTTTAATTATTTCCTCCAGAGACCGATACCGGGACCGACACTTGACCCACCCAGCTACGCCCTTTGACCGAGGACACGGCTATTCGAACAATTTTAACTCTGCAGAGGGTGTACTCTTTACCCACAAGTAAAGGATTTCTTTAGTCAGTACCGTGACACTGACTAATTCCCATTACGGTCTTTGGGTTGAAAACACACCTGACCAGCACACACCAGAATAACTCTCCGGATGCCAGGAATCACCCAAAGCATCGTTCAAGAAAAACTCTGAGACGGAGAGACCAACGTCCTGCATGGGATCACTATTAATACATGCGGATTACAAGGGGTGCTCCCCTCTCAGTCACAACCGGAAACACCCATGCCCCCTGACCCGATGACAGGATTTAGTCCAAGGTCTTTGGAAACCCTCATCGTGGCCCTCTGTACAGTGTGTACCTGGACAGGGGTTAACAACTTACTCAGCCGCACCTTCCTTGCGGAAGGACCCGTGGCAGCATGGTATCAAGCTAGGTGTAATGGAACAAGACTCGATCTAGGCCGACTCAGGAGGTGTTAATTAACATCACCGGAATATTCCACTTAAGTCACATGACACCATCGTGTCAAGCATAAGGGCCCGTGTCCACTGGCACGTCCAAGGCAGGAGACACTCTCCCGTATTCCCACAACTTTACCATGTCAGAAGAATCTCTTGCTTGAGTGATGTGCAAGCTATGAGCAAAAGAGATATGACCATGCATGCAAGTGCTAGTGACATACTACCGATGCAACATGCAAATGCAAATGCAATCACCATATCCCAAGTTCAATAATGCTTGCCTTGTCCAAAGTAGTCAGGTGAAAACCCTTCAAAATTCTCGGCAAAGTTTCCCTCTTCTTTTTCTAAAAATTCAAAATCAACTCAAATTAAAAAAATTGGCAACAGTACAAAAAGTTGTCCTAAATCATTTTTAAATAAATACTAAAAAAACTAGAGAGAAAAATAAGAATTTCAAAAAAAAGTTCAACTCAAACGGAGTTGTGGTTTAAAAGTTATTAAACTTTCAAAACTAGGGGTTTTTCTATAAAAAGCCAGTCCCTGTGCGTTTATAAGGAAAACGCTTCGGGCCGAAATACGCTTCTCAGCGCGGAAGGCGTAAAAGTCGAGATTACGTCTTCATTTTTAGACAGAGAAAAAGAAAAGAAAAAGCGCGAGGTGGGGTCCACCCGTCAGGTTCAAACATTTGAACCTGCGCGCGGAAACAGAGAAGAGACGGCGTTCGCCGGCGGTGATCGCCGGGGTCTTGGAAGGCGGCGATGGTCGGAACATGACCAGGGAGGAGTGCCGCGTTGGAGGGAGGTGGTGGTGGTCGCCGGGGAGCACCTGAACGCCGGCGAGGTCGACGGTGGCGGACAGTGGTTCGGTGGCGTTGGGATCTCGTCGGAGAGAGCTCGGGGAGTGGAATTGAAGCGGGGAATCGATGATTTGGTGGAATATATGACTACTGGCAAAATTTGAGCAGTGGAGGTGGAGTAACAACGATGAACGGATCGGTGACAGTGGCGGCGGAGCGGTGATCAGAGGGGAAGAAGAAGACCTCCTCGAGGTCGGGCGAGTGGTGTAGGGGCCATTGGGAGGTGGTGGAGGCGATGGGTGAGAAGAACGGGGCTCGGGGGCCTTTATATAGGCGATCCCGAGGAGGTCCGGCGGGGTTCGGATCACGCCGGAGTTATTATGGTCGGCGAGGTCGGTTTGGGCGGTGGTCGTGGTCGGTGAGTGTCAGTGAGGGTGGAGGAAGCTGCCCGAAGCGCCAGCGCGAACGAGCTCGGGCTTGGTAGCTTTATCCACGGCGAGGTCGGTGTATGGGTGCGGCGGACGTGCCCGTCTCCGGCGACTGCCGGATGGGGTCCAGAGGTTTGGTCAGTGCGCGGAGCTGCGAAGGGCAGCGACGCGTGGAGAGGGAAGTAGGTTAGCAGGGTACGGTGCAGTGAATGAGGCCGGTGGCGCGAGCTGATCCGCTCGGCCTGCCATGGCCGAGCGTGGTGGCCGTTGCACCGGCCAGCCTCCGGCCTGTTGACGGCGAGGGGCTGACTAGGAGGCCCCGCGGCTGCACATTTAAGGCGAGGGAAGGCGTGGAGGAGAAGAGGATGGATGGAGTGCAGTGCACGGCTCGCTCACCCCCTGTCCCCTGAAGATTCAGTTAACTGAATCTTATTCAGCTATGAACAGTGCACATACACTCATATGATCCCATGGCAGAGAGTGCTAGGGATTTTTGTATTTTGTGGGAATTTTTGTGGTAATGTGTGGATGCTCAAAAATGAGTTTGGCAGAGTTTGGGAATTTTTGGAGCATTTAAAAATATGTTTGGATCAGAAATATTGAATCTAGTCCAAATTTGAATTGAGTGGAATTTGAAATTTTTGAACTGTGGCACCCCATGTTTTTGGAGAAATGGGTTGTGGGAACCATATATTTGTTGAGATAATTTTGGTGTAGGTGGAATCCTTGTAGAAAGGGTGGTTCCTTTGTAAACCATAGAAATGATGGAATATATGAATTCCAACTTTAGAATTTATTTGGGTGGTGAAAAATATTTTTGTGGGGTAGGAATGAGTTGGATTCTGTCCTAGATGAGGTGAGTGACTTGTGGAATAAATTTGGAGTGGAAGAGAATTTGTTGGATGGATTTTAGTAGGGCTAAAAGGAGGTGAAAAGGTTATTTCCTTTGAAAATTTAATTATCCCCAAAACTTTTCTTGCTAAAATAAATTGTTTGAAAAAAAACCAAAGTAATTATCCATATAGTTTTAAACTCTTCAACCAGAATATTTAAAGAAGATTAAAACCCAAATAAAATTTGTAAAAGGTTTTCAAATTGAAGAAAGGTGATATGACCAAAAATGATTTTCAAAACTTTTATTTTTAAAGGAAAGATTTTCAAATATTCGGAAAAAATATTTTTGGGGTGTTACAACACCTACCCCCCTTAAGAAAAATCTCGTCCCCGAGATTTCAGCTGTCCCTTAAACAGGTACGGATATTCAGTCCTCAGATGATCCTCTCTTTCCCATGTTGCTTCTTCCTTGGTGTGATTACTCCATTGAACCTTGTAAAATTTTATTACATTCTGCCGGGTCCTCCGTTTAGATTCCTCTAAAATCTTTATAGGATGCTCCCTATATGTGAGGTCTGGATGAAGGTCCAAGTCTTGGTGTTGCACTTGCTTGTCTGGGTTACTAACACATCTCCTTAGTTGTGACACGTGAAACACATCGTGGACATCTGATAATTCTGCCGGTAGCTCTAGTTGATAAGCAACCTTGCCTCTTCTTGCGATTACACGGAATGGTCCAATAAATCTTGGTGCCAATTTTCCTTTGACTTTAAATCTTTGTAGTCCTCTAGTTGGAGATACTCTGAGATACACGTATTCATCGGGCTCAAAACTGATTTGGTGGTGCTTTTGATCGTAATAGCTCTTTTGACGGTTCTGAGCTGCTTTCAGTCTGTCTTGAATAAGCTTCACTTTTGTTTCTGCTTCTTTAAGAACTTCGGGACCAAAAATTCGACTGTCTCCGGTCTCTGACCAATTGAGTGGGGTACGGCACCTTCGTCCATACAGGGCTTCAAAAGGTGACATTTTTAAACTGGCTTGATAACTGTTGTTATATGAGAATTCCGTGTATGGTAAACTGTCTTCCCAGCTAACTCCATAGGTGAGCACACATGCTCTTAGCATGTCCTCCAATATTTGATTTACCCGCTCAGTTTGTCCTCCGGTTTGCAGGTGGTATGCTGTGCTGAATGTTAGTTGAGTTCCTAGGGCTTGCTGTAGGTGTTCCCAAAATCTAGATACAAATTGGGTGCCTCTATCAGAGACTGTGGTCTTGGGTACTCCGTGTAGGCAAACAATCCGGGAGAGATATAATCTGGCGAGTCGCTGTGTGGTGTATGTGGTTTTTACCGGAATGAAATGTGCCACCTTGGTCAAATAATCTGTTATAACCCAGATAGCATCATTTCCATGTCGTGACCTTGGTAGTCCGACGATAAAATCCATTCCTATTACGTCCCATTTCCATTCAGGTACTCTGAGTGGCTGCAGTAGTCCTGCTGGCCTCTGGTGTTCTGCTTTTATACGCTGGCATGAATCACAACGTGCGACATATACGGCTATATCTCTTTTCATCCCGTGCCACCAATAATTTTCTTGTAAATCCTTGTACATTTTTGTCCCTCCTGGATGGATAGAATATGGAGTGGTATGGGCTTCTGCCAAAATTTGTTGCTTTAATTCTTCCTTATTAGGCACACATATTCTTTTCCCGAACCATAAAATTCCCTGATCATCAACGGTAAACTCGGGCGCCTTGCCCAGTTTCATTTTCGTCTTAATCCCCTCAATACTTGGGTGTCCTTCTTGGGCTTCTTTGATCTGATCCTCTAATGTTGGTTTCATCTCCAGTTGATTAATGGTTCCTTCTGTGACTAAGACCATATTGAGTTTGGCAAATTCCTTTTTGAACTCATGTTGTGAAAATTGCACACTCTTATTATTGGTGCAGGGATTTCGACTGAGAGCATCTGCCACAACATTTGCTTTACCCGGATGATAATGAATTCTGATATCGTAGTCCTTTATTAACTCAAGCCAGCGACGCTGTCTCAAGTTTAATTCCGGCTGGGTGAAAATATACTTAAGACTTTTGTGGTCCGTGTATATTTCACATCGCTCACCGAGAAGAAAGTGTCGCCATTCTTTGAGTGCGTGTATTACCGCAGCTAGCTCCAGATCATGCGTAGGATAATTCTCCTCGTGTCGTCGTAGCTGTCTTGAGGCATAAGCCACGACATTTCCTTCTTGCATCAATACACATCAAAGGCCTTTCCTGGACGCATCACAGTATATCTCAAACTTTTTGTGCACATTGGGTATGACCAGAATGGGTGCCGTTGTTAATCTTTTCTTCAATTCTTGGAAACTTTTCTCACAAGCTTCAGTCCATTCAAACTTCTTATCCTTCTTAAGCAATTGGGTCTTGGGTTTAGCTATGGTGGAAAATCCTTCGATAAATCTTCGGTAATATCCTGCCAGACCAAGAAAACTCTTGACCTCAGTCACGTTGGTGGGTTGTTTCCATTCTTGGACAGCTTTTACCTTGCTTGGGTCCACTGCTATCCCATCCTGTGTCAGAACATGTCCTAGGAAGCCAACTTCTCATAACCAAAATTCACATTTACTGAATTTGGCATAAAGTTGGTTTTTCCTCAATTCTTCCAGGACTATTCGTAGGTGTTGTTCGTGTTCTTCGGGTGTCTTGGAGTAGATAAGTATGTCATCAATAAATACGACCACGAACTTGTCCAAATATTTCAAGAAAACCTTGTTCATGAGATGAACAAAATAAGCAGGAGCGTTGGTTAAGCCAAACGGCATCACTGTAAATTCGTACAATCCATATCTGGTAGTAAATGCAGTCTTGGGTATATCTGACGATCGGATTTTCAATTGGTGGTAACCTGACCTCAAATCTATTTTTGAGAATACCTTGGCTTCTGCTAGTTGTTCGAACAAGTCATTTATCCTGGGCAGCGGGTATTTATTTTTGATGGTGACCATATTGAGAGCCCTGTAATCAATACATAGTCTAAGGGTACCATCCTTTTTCTTAGCAAATAAAACTGGCAATCCCCATGGTGACGAGCTGGGTCTGACGTACCCCTTTTCCATTAATTCCTTAATTTGTTTCTTTAGTTCAGCCAATTCGGTTGGAGCCATACGATACGGCTTCTTATAAATGGGAGCCGTTCCAGGTGCTAATTCAATAACGAACTCAATTTCCCGATCAGGTGGCATGCCTGGTAGCTCTTCTGGAAATACATTGGGGTATTCACAGACTACAAGGACCTTACTTAATTCTGCCGCATCCACTTGATTTAATTTTCCTTGTGATGCGGAAATCCTCCTTGTGCCAAATTTTATTGTTTCTCCTTGGCAGCTTGTAAGAGTCATCGTGCGGTTGTAGCAGTCTATGAAACCTTTATTTTTGGTTAACCAATCCATTCCCAGAATAACATCCAGTTCGACTGTTTCCAGAATAATAAGGTTGGCTAAAAATACCATTCCTTTGATCTCGATATTTACATCCTTGCAGTACCATTGTGTGTTTTGCTTCGATCCCGGGGATTGAATAACCATGGAATTTTGCAAAGGCAAAAAAGAAAATCGATTCTCCGCGGCGAACTTTTTAGAGATGCATGAATGCGAAGCTTCGGAATCAAATAAAACTGTAGCATTAATTGAGTTGACAGGAAACGTACCGAACACTATATCCGGTGCATTTTGTGCTTCCTCAAGGGTCACGTGGTTGACTTGTCCCTTCCTTTGGTTGTTATTGTGGTTGATGTTGTTGTGCTTGGGGGCTGTGTTTGTACCACGACCATTGTTGTTGGGCTTAGTAGTATTATTTCCCTGCTTTAGGCATTGCCTGGAGTAATGCCCTTCTCCTCCGCAGGCATAGAAGGTGATGCTCGGATAGTATGTTGTATCTCTGGTTCTGTTGTTGAAAGCACAGCAGTTCTGCTGCGGTGGTCGAGGTAGTAGTGTTGCTGGTCGGTGTGTTGTGGGCTTCTGAAATTCATTCTTGGGTTTATTGTTGCGAACCTGAGATGACTGGTTCATACGGCGCTTGCGTATCTCGTTCATGTTACGATGCTCGTTCTCCAGAATAATTGCCTTGTCCACCAGTGTCTTGAAATCAGGAAAGGTGTGGACCACCAGTTGGCATTTTAAAGATGGAATAAGTCCATCAAGAAACTTTTCCATCTTTTTGTCTTCTGTCATATATTCATCGTTGGCGTACCGGGCCAGCTGAGTAAACTGATCCAGGTACTGTGTCACCGTGGTGCCTCGCTGCTTGAGAGCCTCAAACTCCCTCTTTTTCAGTTTCATGATACTGTTGGGGATATGTGCTCCCCGAAAATTTTCCTTGAATTGTTCCCATGTCATATTGGCTCCGTTGGGATGAGTGTGGCATAAGTTTTCCCACCATGATGCTGCTGTACCAGAAAAATAGTACGGGGTATAAAGTACTTTTTCCCGGTTCGTACACTGGGCAATAACCAATTTTCTTTCAATATCACGTAGCCAATCATCTGCCTCCAATGGTTTGTCGGTGTGAGAAAACACAGTAGGATTGGTCTTCTGGAGCTAAGATAATTTTGACCTGTTCTGATTTTGTCCTTGGTGGTTTCCCATATTGATTAAATGTTGCATCATTTCTTGGTGCTGTTGCTGGCTTTGCTCGTACAGCCGGCACACTTGTGAAAATGCTGTGTCACTGTCCTGTTGACTACTCTGTCCTTGTGTAAAATTATTTCCCATCTGTCCATGGTTGCTCTCTGGCGGATTTGGCATAGAACGGGTCCAGGGGCGATGCATTTTCTTTCTGGGGGTATTTGTGTAACACCAATGAGAAAAGAAATTATAAAGGCAACAAGAAAAAAAAATAAGAGACTGAAAATAAATCTCCCCCCAGGATGCAAGTACAACAGGTTATATCATACACGCAGGATTTAATTATACAAGCAGGACTTAATTATACAAGATGCTTGCAGAAACCGTATACTACAAGACCACTTATTCAACTAGCATACTACTTCGTCCTCTCAACGAGCTGTGGTCCGAGTCCATTACTCGCCATCTTAAAAAAAGAAAAGAAGAAGAAACAGAAAATAAATATCTTACAACCATGTCATCATAAAAAGACTACTATGGTGCTGACGCTCGATCAGTCCTCACGGAGTGTCTGAGACACTGTAAGCACCGCTGAGGGTGAGTCCCAGCTATGGCTCTCGAGACTCAACCTCCTCCTCTTCTGGGATGGTCTCCAGTCGTGAAGCGGTTGATGCCACGCCTGTCTGAGGTGGCACCATGTGCGTCGAAAGTGGAACTCTGGTCGGAACAGGTGCAGCCAAGCGACTAGCCTCATCACTCGGGGATGAGTGCTGAACCGCGGGCTATGTAGGAGAGTAGTGTGGTGGAGTCGGATTACGAGGGGCACGTGGTGAAGGTGAACGGAACTCACTCCTGCGAGTGATCCTCGCACGAGCCAGGTCCATTCGTGCAGCAAGATGGTCGTCCACCAGTGCGGTAAAGATCGACTCGAGTGCCATGATGTACTGAACAAGGGGCTCGATCGCCCCATCCCATTCTCCCACGGTGCAGGAAAAAGCGTAATGGTTGGTATAAGGAACATGACACGGAAGGTAGTGATAGGGACGAGTCTGCATAATAGGCAGGATGTCCCTAAGACGTTCAATAGCCTCACGTGCGGCCATCTGGATAGCATGCCTCTCAGAGGGCATGAATCTCCCCATGAAACGGTAGTTGCGGAAGGACAGGTTACTTCCACCCCAAACATATACCGAAGCCTGGTACATAGTCAGAGTGTCTGTGACCCTGTCAGGAAAAATCGTGTACTCAGGACGGCTCGGAGACCTCATCGCATCCCTAGCGATGACGGCAAGAAGACGGGAAAATCCCGCCGGCTCGTTGGCAAAAATCTGGGATGGGCAGCTGCCGCCAGACATCTACATCAGTAGACAAAAATCCAAACAGTCATATCATAAGAATATGATGACTAAGGAAAATTTGTTATGATGCATGAAATGCATGCTAAAAAAAATTAGTACTAACTCGAGTGCTAGCGATCGTGCCTAGGGGTTTCCTACAGTCAGCCTGGCTCTGGTACCAAGTCCTGTGGGGCCCCTTTCTGGGAATAAATCTCAGAAAAGGTCCTAAGTCACACCAGCCCCAAGATCAACACAACTGGTGGACTTCCTTGATACAGGTAACCAGTACAAATAATATTACACAGGGTTGAGTCTGAAGGCTCAACAAAATTATTACAAACTCGCCAAATATATGGCAGCGGCGGAATATGACAGTGGTGTGGTGGTGGTACATCTCTGATACAATAACGTAAAGCCAAGCGTCAGAGTGAGGCTTGACTATTTATTGGTGTAGCAGAAGCTCAGCGGATGATACAGGTGGTAGATTCCTATCTCACAGGTTGACTGACTGGGACTCCTCTATGCGTCGGGCTCGCTAGCGCAATCCTTCTCCACAAGCTCGTCCTCCTCCAAGTCTGGCCAAGTAAATAGCCAGGGACAAGCCAGTGAGTACGTTGGAATGTACTCGCAAACATTATGAACAAAAGATATAATGGATGCACATGCTCATGCTGACTAAAATCCTGGTCATGACATAATTATAAAATGATGCGGAAGTAAATAAAACATGTTAGCCATAACCAGTCTCTTAAGAAAATAAAAGCAAGTGAATGCCACGGGTAGTCTAGCCAGCCCAAGTGACATTCCAAAAAAAAAGAGAAATGCCGGTCGGGTGTCTACAAGAGTAGTGGCAAGATAAACCGCCTGTTAACTCGAGAGATGCCACAAGAGGTCTTGAAAAGAAATGCCTGTCGGGCGTCAAGTGACGCCACAGTTGGACTTGAAGAGAAATGCCAATCGGGTGTCCACAAGAGTAGTGGCGAGATAAACCGCCTGTTAACTCGAGAGACGCCACGAGAGGTCTTGAAAATAATAGTTGAGTGCCCGGGGTAGTCTAGCTAGCCCCTGAGACACTCATGAAGAAAATAAAATGAGAGAAACGGTTAGTCCTCAATATTATGCATAGCCACAATAATATTTAATAAGCATAAAATAATCAAGGTAGCAACAGGGTATCAATAATTATACTGCAAAAATGAGTCAGACACATTTTAATTATTTCCTCCGGAGACCGATACCGGGACCGACACTTGACCCACCCAGCTACGCCCTTTGACCGAGGACACGGCTATTCGAACAGTTTTAACTCTACAGAGGGTGTACTCTTTACCCACAAGTAAAGGATTTCTTTAGTCAGTACCGTGACACTGACTAATTCCCATTACGGTCTTTGGGGTTGAAAACACACTTGACCAGCACACACCAGAATAACTCTCCGGATGCCAGGAATCACCCAAAGCATCGTTCAAGAAAAACTCTGAGACGGAGAGACCAACGTCCTGCATGGGATCACTATTAATACACGCGGATTACAAGGGGTGCCCCCCTCTCAGTCACAACCGGAAACACCCATGCCCCCTGACCCGATGACAGGATTTAGTCCAAGGCCTTTGGAAACCCTCATCGTGGCCCTCTATACGGTGTGTACCTGGACAGGGGTTAACAACTTACTCAGCCGCACCTTCCTTGCGGAAGGACCCGTGGCAGCACGGTATCCAGCTAGGTGTAACGAAACAAGACTCGATCTAGGCCGACTCAGGAGGTGTTAAGTAACATCACCGGAATATTCCACTTAAGTCACATGACACCACCGTGTCAAGCATAAGGGCCCGTGCCCACTGGCACGTCCAAGGCAGGAGACACTCTCCCGTATTCCCACAACTTTACCATGTCAGAAGAATCTCTTGCTTGAGTGATGTGCAAGCTATGAGCAAAAGAGATATGACCATGCATGCAAGTGCTAGTGACATACTACCGATGCAACATGCAAATGCAAATGCAATCACCATATCCCAAGTTCAATAATGCTTGCCTTGTCCAAAGTAGTCAGGTGAAAACCCTTCAAAATTCTCGGCAAAGTTTCCCTCTTCTTTTTCTGAAAATTCAAAATCAACTCAAATGAAAATTTTTGGCAACTGTACAAAAAGTTGTCCTAAAACATTTTTAAATAAATACTAAAAAAACTAGAGAGAAAAATAAGAATTTCAAAAAAAAGTTCAACTCAAATGGAGTTGTGGTTTAAAAGTTATTAAACTTTCAAAACCAGGGGTTTTTCTGTAAAAAGCCAGTCCCTGTGCATTTATAAGGAAAACGCTTCGGGCCGAAATACACTTCTCAGCGCGGAAGGCATAAAAGTCAAGATTACGTCTTCGTTTTTAGACAGAGAAAAAGAAAAGAAAAAGCGCGAGGTGGGGTCCACCCGTCAGGTTCAAACATTTGAACCTGCGCGCGGAAACAGAGAAGAGACGGCGTTCGCCGGCGGTGATCGCCGGGGTCTTGGAAGGCGGCGATGGTCGGAACATGACCAGGGAGGAGTGCCGCGTCGGAGGGAGGTGGTGGTGGTCGTCGGGGAGCACCTGAACGCCGGCGAGGTCGACGGTGGCGGACGGTGGTTCGGTGGCGTTGGGATCTCGTCGGAGAGAGCTCGGGGAGTGGAATTGAAGCGGGGAATCGATGATTTGGTGGAATATATGACTACTGGCAAAATTTGAGCAGTTGAGGTGGAGTAACGACGATGAACGGATCGGTGACAGTGGCGGCGGAGCGGTGATCGGAGGGGAAGAAGAAGACCTCCTCGAGGTCGGGCGAGTGGTGTAGGGGCGATTGGGAGGAGGTGGAGGTGATGGGTGAGAAGAACGGGGCTCGGGGGCCTTTATATAGGCGATCCCGAGGCGGTCCGGCGGGGTTCGGATCACGCCGGAGTTATTATGGTCGGCGAGGTCGGTTTGGGCGGTGGTCGTGGTCGGTGAGTGTCAGTGAGGGTGGAGGAAGCTGCCCGAAGCACCAGCGCGAATGAGCTCGGGCTTGGTAGCTTTATCCACGGCGAGGTCGGTGTACGGGTGCGGCAGACGTGCCCGTCTCCGGCGACTACTGGATGGGGTCCAGAGGTTTGGTCAGTGCGCGGAGCTGCGGAGGGAAGCGACGCGTGGAGAGGGAAGTAGGTTAGCAGGGTACGATGCAGTGAATGAGGCCGGTGGCGCGAGCTGATCCGCTCGGCCTGCAGTGGCCGAGCGTGGTGGCCGTTGCACCGGCCAGCCTCCGGCCTGTTGACGGCGAGGGGCTGACGAGGAGGCCCCGCGGCTGCACATTTAAGGCGAGGGAAGGCGTGGAGGAGAAGAGGATGGATGGAGTGCAGTGCACGGCTCGCTCACCCCCTGTCCCCTGAAGATTCAGTTAACTGAATCTTATTTAGCTATGAACAGTGCACATACACTCATATGATCCCATGGCAGAGAGTGCTAGGGATTTTTGGATTTTGTGGGAATTTTTGTGGTAATGTGTGGATGCTCAAAAATGAGTTTGGCAGAGTTTGGGAATTTTTGGAGCATTTAAAAATATGTTTGGATCAGAAATATTGAATCTGGTCCAAATTTGAATTGAGTGGAATTTGAAATTTTTGAACTGTGGCACCCCATGTTTTTGGAGAAATGGGTTGTGGGAACCATATATTTGTTGAGATAATTTTGGTGTAGGTGGAATCCTTGTAGAAAGGGTGGTTCCTTTGTAAACCATAGAAATGATGGAATATATGAATTCCAACTTTGGAATTTATTTGGGTGGTGAAAAATATTTTTGTGGGGTAGGAAAGAGTTGGATTCTGTCCTAGATGAGGTGAGTGACTTGTGGAATAAATTTGGAGTGGAAGAGAATTTGTTGGATGGATTTTAGTAGGGCTAAAAGGAAGTGAAAAGGTTATTTACTTTGAAAATTTAATTATCCCCAAAACTTTTCTTGCTAAAATAAATTGTTTGAAAAAAAACCCAAAGTAATTATCCATATAGTTTTAAACTCTTCAACCAGAATATTTAAAGAAGATTGAGACCCAAATAAAATTTGTAAAAGGTTTTCAAATTGAAGAAAGGTGATATGACCAAAAATGATTTTCAAAACTTTTATTTTTAAAGGAAAGATTTTCAAATATTCGGAAAAAATATTTTTGGGGTGTTACAGGAACCTTCTAGAAGCTTCCCGGTACAATACCGAAAAAACTGCACCTTTTTTCGGAATCCAAAATATGACTTGCCATATATAAATCTTTACCTCTCGACCATTCTGAGACTCCTCGTGATGTTCGGGATCTCATCTGGGACTCCGAACAACATTCAGTCACCAAATCACATAACTCATATAATACTATATCGTCATCGAACGTTAAGTGTGCGGACCCTACGGGTTCGAGAACTATGTAGACATGACCGAGAGACCTCTCCGGTCAATAACCAACAGCGGAACCTGGATGCTCATATTGGCTCCTACATATTCTACGAAGATCTTTATCGGTCGAACCGTTATGACAACATACGTAATTCCCTTTGTCCATCGGTAAGTTACTTGCCCGAGATTCGATCGTCGGTATCTTCATACCTAGTTCAATCTCATTACCGGCAAGTCTCTTTACTCCTTCCATAATATATCACCTCATGACTAAATCCTTAGTCGTTTGCTTGCAAGCTTATGATGTGTATTACCGAGAGGGCCCAGAGATACCTCTCCGATACTCGGAGTGACAAATCCTAGTCTCGATCTATGCCAACTCAACAGACACCTTCGGAGATACCTGTAGAGCATCTTTATAATCACCCAGTTACGTTGTGATGTTTGATAGCACACAAGGCATTCCTCCAGCATCCGGGAGTTGCATAATCTCATAGTCGAAGGAATATGTATTTGACATGAAGAAAGCAATAGCAATAAAACTGAACGATCATTATGCTAAGCTAATGGATGGGTATTTTCCATCACATCATTCTCCTAATGATGTGATCCCGTTATCAAATGACAACTCATGTCCATGCTCAGGAAACCTTAACCATCTTTGATCAACGAGCTAGTCTAGTAGAGGCTTACTAGGTACACGGTGTTTGTTTATGTATTCACTCATGTATTATGGTTTCCGATTAATACAATTCTAGCATGAATAATAAACCTTTATCATGAATAAGGAAATATAAAATAACAACTTTATTATTGCCTCTAGGGCATATTTCCTTCAGGAGACACCTATTGCGTGTTATGATCCGCATACCCCAAGGTGACAATAATTGGGATAATTTTCGGTGATTGCCGTAGTTTGAGGAGTTCATGTATTCACTAAGTGCTAATGCTTTGTTCTGGTTCTCTATTAAAAGGAGGCCTTAATATCCCTTAGTTTCCATTAGGACCCCGCTGCCACGGGAGGGTAGGACAAAAGATGTCATGGAAGTTCTTTTCCATAAGCACGTATGACTATATATGGAATACATGCCTACATTATATTGATGAATTGGAGCTAGTTCCGTGTCACCCAAGGTTATAACTGTTGCATGATGAATGCCATCTAACATAATTATCCATCACTGATCCGTTGCCTACGAGCTTTTCACATATTGGTCTTTGCTAAGTTACTTTTCCGTTGCTACTGTTACAATCACTACAAAACTGCTACTATTACTTTTGTCACCGTTACCGTTACTTCCATACTACTTTTCTACTAAAAACTTTGCTGCAGATATTAAGTCTTTCAATTGTGGTTGAATTGACAACTCAACTGCTAATACTTAAGAATATTCTTTGGCTCCCCTTGTGTTGAATCAATAAATTTGGGTTGAATACTCTACCCTCGAAAACTGTTGCGATCCCCTATACTTGTTGGTTATCATGGTCATACACCCAATGTGAATGGTTTATTGAATCTCGATCGTAGTGATACACATATTCATAATATTGATGCCAAAAGATGCAAAGTTGATAATGATAGTGCAACATACTTGTGGCACTGCCGTTTAGGTCATATTGGTGTAGAGCGCATGAAGAAACTCCATGCGGATGGACTTTTGGAATCACTTGATTATGAATCATTTGATACTTGTGAACCATGCCTCATGGGTAAGATGACTGAAACTCCGTTCTCTGGAACAAAGGAGCGAGCTAATGACTTATTGGAAATAATACATACCGTTGTATGCGGTCCGATGAGTGTTGAGGCACGCGGCGGGTATCGTTATTATATGACCTTCACAGATGGTTTGAGTAGGTACGGATATATCTACTTAATGAAACACAAGTCTGAAAAGTTCAAAGAATTTCAGAGTGAAGTGGAGAATCATCGTAACAAGAAAATAAAGTTTCTACGATCTGATCGCGGAGGCGAATATTTGAGTTACGAGTTTGGCCTTCATTTAAGACAATGTGGAATTGTTTCACAACTCACGCCACCTGGAACACCACAGCGTAATCGTGTGTCTGAACTTCATAACCGTACTTTATTAGATATGGTGCATTCTATGATGTCTCTTATCGATTTTCCTTTATCATTTTGGGGTTATGCATTAGAGACAGCCGCATTCACGTTAAATTGGGCACCGTCTAAATCCGTTGAGACAACACCGTTTGAACTATGGTTTGGCAAGAAACCTAAGCCGTCATTTCTTAAAGTTTGGGGATGCGACGCTTATGTCAAAAGGCTTCAGCCTGACAAGCTTGAACCCAAATCAGAGAAGTGTGTCTTCGTAGGATACCCTAAGGAAACTATTGGGTACACCTTCTACCACAGATTCGAAGGCAAGATCTTTGTTGCCAAGAATGGGTCCTTTCTAGAGAAGGAGTTTCTCTCAAAAGAAGTGAGTGGGAGGAAAGTAGAACTTGATGAGGTAATTGTACCTTCTCTCGAATTGGAAAGTAGCACATCGGAGAAAACCGTTCCCGTGATGCCTACACCAACTAGAGAGGAAGCTAATGATGATGATCATGAAACTTCGGATCAAGTTACTACTAAACTTCATACATCAACCAGAACATGTTCCGCACCAGAGTGGTACGGTAATCCTGTCCTGGAAGTCATGTTGTTAGACAACGGCGAACCTACGAACTATGAAGAAGCTATGATGAGCCCAGATTCCGACAAATGGCTTGAGGCCATGAAATCTGAGATAGGATCCATGTACAAGAACAAACTGTGGACTTTGGTGAACTTGCCCGATGATCGGCAAGCCATTGAAAATAAATGGATCATCAAGAGGAAGACAGACGCTGATGGTAATATCACTGTCTACAAAGCTCGACTTGTCGCAAAAGGTTTTCAACAAGTTCAAGGGGTTGACTATGATGAGACTTTCTCACCCGTAGTGATGCTTAAGTCTGTCTGAATCATGTTAGCAATTGCCACATTTTATGATTATGAAATCTGGCAAATGGACGTCAAAACTGCATTCCATAACGGGTTTCTTAAAGAAGAGTTGTGTATGATGCAACCAGAAGGTTTTGTCGATCCTAAAGGTGCTAACAAAGTGTGCAAGCTCCAGTGATACATCTATGGACTGGTGCAAGCATCTCGGAGTTGGAATATATGCTTTGATGATGTGACCAAAGCATATGGTTTTATACAGACTTATGGTGAAGCCTGTATTTACAAGAAAGTGAGTGGGAGCTCTGTAGCATTTCTGATATTATATGTGGATGACATATTGTTGATTAGAAATGATATAGAATTTCTAGATAGCATAAAAAGATACTTGAATAAGAATTTTTCAATGAAATAGCTTGGTGAAGCTGCTTATATATTAGGCATCAAGATCTATAGGGATAGATCGAGACGCTTAATAGGACTTTCACAAAGCACATACCTTGACAAAGTTTTGAAGAAGTTCAAAATGGATCAGTCAAAGAAAGTGTTCTTGCCTGTGATGCAAGGTGTGAAGTTGAGTAAGACTCAAAGCCCGACCACGGCAGAAGATAGAGAGAGAATGAAAGTCATTCCCTATGCCTCAGCCATAGGTTCTATAAAGTATGCCATGCTGTGTACCAGACCTGTTGTGTGCCTTGCCGTGAGTCTGGCAAGGGGGTACAATAGTGATCCAGGAGTGGATCACTGGACAACGGTCAAAATTATCCTTAGGTACTTAAAGAGGACTAAGGAAATGTTTCTCAGTTATGGAGGTGATGAAGAGTTCGTTCTAAAGGGTTACATTGATGCAAACTTTGACACCGATCTGGATGACTCTGAGTCTCAATCTGGATACGTATTGAACGTGGGAGCAATTAGCTAGAGTAGCTACATGCAGAGCATTGTAGACATAGAAATTTGCAAAATACATATGGATCTGAATGTGGCAGACCCATTGATTAAACCTCTTTCACAAGAAAAACATGATCACACCTTAGTACTCTTTGGATGTTAATCACATGGCGATGTGAACTAGATTATTGACTCTAGTAAACTCTTTGGGTGTTAGTCACATGGCGATGTGAACTATGTGTGTTAATCACATGTCGATGTGAACTAGATTATTGACTCTAGTGTAAGTGGGAGACTGATGGAAATATGCCCTAGAGGCAATAATAAAGTTATTATTATTATATTTCCTTATTCATGATAAAGGTTTATTATTCATGCTAGAATTGTATTGACCGGAACTTAAATGCATGTGTGGATAAATAAACAAATACTGTGTCCCTAGTGAGCCTCTACTAGACTAGCTCGTTGATTAAAGATGGTTAAGGTTTCCTAACCATAGACATGAGTTGTCACTTGATAACGGGATCACATCATTAGGAAAATGATGTGATGGACAAGACCCAACCGTTAGCATAGCATATGATCGTTCAGTTTATTGCTACTGCTTTCTTAATGTCAAATACATGTTTCTTCGACCATGAGATCATGCAACTCCCGGATACAGGAGGAATACCTTGTGTGCTATCAAATGTCACAACGTAACTGGGTGATCATAAAGATGCTCTACAGGTATCTTCGAAGGTGTCTGTTGAGTTGGCATGAATCGAGATTGGGATTTGTCACTCCGTATGACGGAGAGGTATCTCTGGGCCCTCTCGGTAATACACATCACAAGAAGCTTTCAAGAAAAGTGACTAAGGAGTTAGTTGCAAGATGATGTATTATGGAACGAGTAAAGAGACTTGCCGATAACGAGATTGAACTAGGTATAAAGATACCGACGATCGAATCTCGGGCAAGTAACATACCGACAGACAAAGGGAATTACGTATGTTGTCATAAAGGTTCAACCGATAAAATATCTTCGTGGAATATGTAGGAATCAATATGGGCATCTAGGTCCCACTATTGGTTATTGACCGGAGAGGTGTCTCGGTCATGACTTCATAATTCCCGAACCCGCAGGGTCGCACGCTTAAGGTTCATTGACGCTAGAGTAGTATTGGGATATTTGATGAGTGGTAACCAAATGTTGTTCGGAGTCCCGGATGTGATCCTGGACATCATGAGGAGTCTCAGAATGGTCGAGAGGTAAAGATTTATATATGGGAAGTCATATTTTGGGTTCCGGAAAAAGGTGCAGTTTTTTCGGTATTGTACCGGGAAGCTTCCAGAAGGTTTCGGAGGATTCTGGAGGGGTCCGGAAGTCCACAAGTGGGTCCACCATGACCCAAGGGCTAGCATGGGCTGTGGGGAGGCGCCCTGGCCTTATTGGGCTAGGCGCACCAAGTCCTTAAAAGCCCATGTGCTTAGGGAAGGCAAAAAAAAGGAAGGGGTCCTAGTAGGAATAGGATTGGACTTGGAGTCCAAGTCCTCTCCCCCTTAGCTGCGCCCTAGGGCTTGGAGGGGCTGTTTCCCAAGCCCCTCCAGCTATATGTAGAGGGGAGGGGGCGCCCCAAGAGGACACACCAAGCCCTTGGCGCCCCTCTCTCTCCCGTTACTCCATTGTTCCACCGCCTCGCCCCGGTGATGCTTAGCGAAGCGCTGTCGGTACTCCACCACCACCATCACCACCATGTCATCGTGTTGGTTGTGATCCCATCTACTTATCCTCTCCCGCTTGCTGGATCAAGAAGGAGGAGACATCATCAAGCCGCACATGTGCTAAACTAGGAGGTGTCGTCCGTTCGGCACTAGATCAGTTGGATCGTGATCGGATCGCGAAGAGTACGACAACATCAACCACGTGATAAACGCTTCCGCTTAGCGATCTACAAGGGTATGTAGATGCTCTCCCCCTCTCGTGGCTATGCATCTCCATCGATAGATCTTGCGTGTGCGTAGGATTTTTTTTTCCATGCAACGTTCCCCAACAATTCTACCCATCGGAATAGATACTTTTCTGACCAAGAGTTTCCACCCTCCGTGCGACGGCGGCAGCGACGTCCGTGAGGGGGGTCACACTATGGAGCCGCGTGCCGGGTGCTTGCACCTTGATACGTCTCCATCGTATCTACTTTTCCTAACGCTTTTGCTCTTGTTTTGGACTCTAATTTGCATGATTTGAATGAAACTAACCCGGACTGACACTGTTTTCAGCAAAACTACCATGGTGTTGTTTTTGTGCAGAAATAAAAGTTCTCAGAATTGGACAAAACTTTTTGGAGATTTATTTCAGAATAAATAAAAAATACTGGAACCAAGAGCCACCGGAGGGGGTGCCCTGGCTGCCCACAAGACTACAGGACGTGCCACCCCCCTGGCGTGCCCTGGTGGGTGGTGGGGCCCTCGGTGCTCCGCTGACTCTAATCCTGATGCTATAAAATCCTATTTTTCTAGAAAAAAATAGGAGAGGAAGTTCCATCGTGTTTTATGATATGGAGCCGCCGCCACCTCCTGTTCTTCATAGGGAGGCCAGATCTGGAGCTCGCTCGGGGCTCCGGAGAGGGGAATCTTCGGTCTTCGTCATCACCAACCCTCCTTCATCACCAATTCCATGATGCTCCCCACTGGGTGTGAGTAATTCCTTCATAGGCTCGCTGGTCGATGAGGGGTTGGATGAGATTTATCATGTAATCGAGTTAGTTTTGTTAGGGTTCGATCCCTAGTATCCACTATGTTCTGAGATTGATGTTGCTATGACTTTGCTATGCTTAATGCTTGTCACTAGGGCCCGAGTGCCATGATTTCAGATCTGAACCGTTTATGTTTTCACCATTATATCTATGTTCTCGATCCGATCTTGCAAGTCATATGCACCTATTATGTGTTATGATCCGTAAACCCCAGGGTGACAGCAATTGGGATACTTTCCGGTGATGACCGTAGTTTGAGGAGTTCATGTATTCACTATGTGTTAATGCTTTGTTCTGGTTCTCTATTAAAAGGAGGCCTTAATATCCCTTAGTTTCCTTATGGACCCCGCTGCCACGTGAGGGTAGGACAAAAGATGTCATGCAAGTTCTTTTCCATAAGCACGTATGACTATTTACGGAATACATGCCTACATTATATTTATGAACTGGAGCTAGTTCTGTGTCGCCCTAGGTTATGACTGTTATATGATGAATATCATCCAACGAATTCACCGATCCAATGCCTACGAGTTTTCCACATATTGTTCTTGCTAAGCTACTATTGCTATTGCTACTGTTACAATTGCTACAAAATCATTGCTATCATTGTTATCGTTACTGTTACTATTACCACTGCTATCAAACTATCATATTACTGTGCTACTAATTGCTTTGCTACAGATATTTAATATCCAGGTGTGGTTGAATTGACAACTCAACTGCTAATACTTACAAATATTCTTTGGCTCCCCTTGTGTCGAATCTATAAATTTGGGTTGAATACTCTACCCTCAATAAACTGTTGCGATCCCCTATACTTGTGGGTTATCAAGACCTTTTCCGGTGCCGTTGCCGGGGAGCATAGCTATATTTGTTGAGTTACTTGGGATTATTATCTATTTATCACTATGAAGAATCTTAAAGATCCAAGAACCAAGATCGTTCCCTCTAAGACGAGGGAAGGTAAGGAACTGCCATCTAGCTCTGCACTTGATTCACCTTCTGTTTTGAATAGACTTGCAACACCACCACATGCTATTAATCCTGATATGTCGCAAGTTATCGATGATGCTACTTCTGCTATGAATGATACTTATGATGATACTAGTACCTTGCTTGATGATAATGTGCCACTAGGTGAATTTCTTGATGAACAAATTGCTAGAGCTAAAGTATTGAGAATGCTAAAACTGATGAAATTACTAAAACTGATAAAGTCTTTGAAACTGAGAATCATGAAACACCTATTAGACCTAGCTCTCCTAGATTTGAATTGCCTAAGATACCTGAGGATTACGTTATGGATGAGGAGGTAGCTAGAGACTTTCTTGCTTGTAAGGATAGAGATGATCTTAAGAAATTATTATGAACACTGAAAGAAAAATCTTTGAATGCTAGAATGAAATGTGATCCTAAGTTTGCTACTTCACCTATCTTTGTTACCGATGAGGATTATGAATTCTTTGTCGACCCATAGTTAATTACTTTGGTTGAATCTGATCCTTTCCATGGCTATGAAACTGAAACTGTTGTGGCACATCTTACTAAATTAAATGATATAGCCACCCTATTTGCTCATGATGAGAAAATTCGCTATTACTATATCCTCAAATTATTTCCATTCTCATTAAAGGGTGATGCTAAGATATGGTACAATACTCTTGTTCCTGATTGTGTGCGTAGTCCCCAGGATATGATTTACTACTTCTCTGAAAAATATTTTCCTGCTCATAAGAAACAAGCTGCCTTACAGGAAATATTTAACTTTGTGCAAATTGAAGAAGAGTGTCTCCCACAAGCTTGGGGGAGGCTTCTCTAATTACTTAATGCTTTGCCCGATCACCCTCTTAAGAAAAATGAAATACTTGATATCTTCTATAATGGACTAACCGATGCTTCTAGGGACTTCCTGGATAGTTGTGCTGGTTGTGTTTTCAGGGAACGAACTGTTGAACAAGCTAAGGAATTATTGAATAATATATTGAAGAATTATGATGATTGGACCCTTCCTGAACCACCACCTAAACCCACTCCAAAGAAGAGGGGTATCTTATTTCTAAGTCCAGAAGATATGCAAGAGGCAAATAAATGTATGAAGGAAAAAGGTATTAAAGCTGAAGACGTTAAGAATTTACCACCTATTAAAGAAATACATGGACTTGACACACCACCACCACAGGTGGTAGAGGTAAATTCTTTATTAAAGTTTGATGAAGGTGATATTCCTTACAATAAACATCCTAGTCAATGCCTTTATGAATTTGATAACTACGTTAGAAAACAAGATCACTTCAATGCAAATGTTATGAAACAATTGAAACAAAATTTTGATATGATTGCTCACTTGAGTGACTTGTTATTTAGAATCACAAATGATGTTAGAGGTGTAGTAAAACATGCCTCTATGGTTCAAACTCAGCTAGAACAAGTTGCTAAATCTCAAAGAGAATTGCTTAGTGAAATGAATAATAATATGAATGATTATGTTATTAGAGTAGCAACTAGAGGAGGCAAAATGACTCAGGAACCACTTTATCCTGAGGGACACCCTAAAAGAATTGAACAAGACTATCAAAGAATTAATGCTGACGCACCTAGTTCTTCTAAAAAGAAAAAGAAAAAGAAAAATGGTAGGACTTTGCATACCTCTAGTGAACCTAAAATAGAAAAACTTTCCGAAGATAATAATGATGTCTCTATCTCTGATGCTGAAACTCAATCTGGTAATGAACATTCATCTAGTGATAATGAAAATGATAATGATGATGTTCATGCAGATGCTCAACCAGACAATGATAAGGAACCACATAATGATGTTGAGATAGAGCCTGCAGTTGATCTTGATAACCCACAACCTAAAAATAAACATTATGATAAGAGAGACTTTGTTGCTAGAAAACATGGTAAAGAAAGAGAGCCATGGGTTCAGAAACCCATGCCCTTTCCACCCAAATCATCTAAGAAAAAAGATGATGAAGAATTCGAACGCTTTGCTGAAATGCTTAGGCCAGGCTTTTTGCGCACTCGTTTGACTGATATTTTAAAGATGGCCCCTTATGCAAAATACATGAAAGAAATTGTCACTAATAAAAGAAAGATACCTGAAGCTGAAATCTCCACCATGCTTGCTAATTATTCTTTTAAGGATGGAGTACCTAAAAAACTTGGAGATCCAGGAATACCAACTATACATTGCTCCATCAAAAGAAATTATGTCAAAACTGCTTTATGTGATTTAGGAGCTGGTGTTAGTGTTATGCCTTTCTCTTTATATAAAAGGCTTGATTTGAATAAACTCACACCCACTGAGATATCATTGCAAATGGCTGACAAATCAACTGCCATACCTATCGGTATTTGTGAGGATGTGCCCGTTGTTGTTGCAAATGTTACTATCTTAACAGACTTTGTTATACTTGAGATGCCCGAGCACGACAACATGTCGATTATCCTTGATAGACCCTTTTTAATAATGCAGGGCCTGTTATTGATTGCAATAAAAGCAAAGTCACTTTTCATATCAATGGTAATGAGCATACGGTGCACTTTCCGAAGAAACAATTCCAAGTGAATGGTATTAATGTTATTGAAAAATCTCTGACAATCACTATTGGAAGTTTTCAACTCCCTTTGACTACTGTCAAAAAGAAATATGAAATACTTATTCTTGGGGATATGCATATCCCCGTTGAGGTAACCTAGTGTTTTACAAAAATTCTTCGGGTTCATGTTAATCGAAAGTGATTGTTAATAAGACTTGATCAACCTTATTAATGGATTGTTTTTGAGAGGCATGTGGTCGATGAATTTAGTAAGCACAACCTTCTGTCCCCACTCTTTGTTTTATGTTTTTCTTAGTTAAATAAAATAAAATGCCATATGTTAGTCTATTTTTTGAATTTTCCGTGCAATAAAAAAATGACCCAAAAATAAAAGTGCTCAGAATGCCCTGAAATTTTAACATGATTTTTCTGAAAATTTAAGAATTTCTGGAACAAATAACCACACGAGGGGGTGCCCCTGGTGCCCACAAGACACCAGGGCGCGCCAGCCACCCCAGACGCGCCCTGGTGGGTGGTGGGCCCCACGTGGGTCCCCTCACTTATCTCTTTAGCCTATGTCATCTCCTACCTCCAGAAAAAAATCACTCTTCCTCTCTCTCGTGTTCTTGCTCTCAAACCCGCGGATTTCGATCTCTTTGCTCGAGGCTCCGTTTTCGAAACTGTTTTGGGGGTTTGCTACTTGGTATGTTACTCCTCCATTGCTCCAATTAGTTTTTGCTCTAGTGGTTTATATTTTGAATAATTAGCTACTCTTGGTGCTGCTGTAAATGGGCTTGCATGTTGAATTCTTAGAGTTCTATGTAGTTTGAATGCTTGGTATAGCCTCTAGGCACCCATATAAGTAGTTGCTATCAATCTTGTGAAGTTTTGTTGACAAAAAATTTGTGGCCAAAAATTTCATAATTTTATTCATCGGAATAAGATGAGTATCTTCAGGAAGTTTTCCTCCAAAAAGAATGCTGAGGGAGTCATCGGGGAATCATCGGACAATGACCTCAACACTCCGAGAACGGTAGAGGTGCGGCCGTGCGAATGGCCGCATAATGCCTTCATGGACGAGGCCGGGTTCCATCAAGAGTTTTCCCAATTTATCGCAAATGCTAGGCTGACTGACTTCCTCGCAGATGAGTGTGACCAACATCACCTCCTTACAAATTCCTTTGTGCAAAATTTCTATTTCTTAAATAGGAACAATCCTCCTGAGGTGCGGTTTAATTTATATTCTGAAACACACCAGATACCGCTCACTGACTTTTGTGACATATGTTTGATTCCCTCTGACGAGGAATTAAGAGAACCTAGACCGGCAGAGTTTGAGGACTTTCTCCTCACTTTGACAGTGGGTGATGAAAGAGGCGTGTCGAAAGCCACCGCCACTAGTTTGCAGTTTCCTTCTGTGCATTACTTTGCTTTATTCAATGTGAAGTGTTTAACTGCTAGGGAGAAGGCCGGTGCGCTCAGTGCTCCCGACCTCGCCATTTTACGCCGTGCACTACACAATGATCACACCTTTAGCCTAGGGGCTATTATTGCACGCCGTCTGTACCTCAGCAGAACTAAGGGCAAAATTCATGGTGGTATTTATGTCACTCGTCTAGCGAGTCATTTTAATGTTTAGATATGCCAACATGATTATCCTTTGCCCTGAGTTTATCTAGATCACCACGCGATGGAGGCTCATCAGTTCACTGATGCCGTTGATTCTTTTCATAACATTTGTTACAACTTGGTTTTCAGTGTGGAAACCCGTGATATTATCCCGTTGCCTGCACCTGCTTTGTTTGATTCTTTTGCCAGGCACGGATATAGGGTCATGCCCGAGGACATTATTGCCTATCGGAACAACCAGGCAGCAGCAGAGGAGGAGCCCCAGGAGTGGGACGCTCAGGTGCCGCCGCCACAACACTTTCACGTGGGACCGGAGTGCCACTACGAGTGGTGATTACCAAGCTAGGCCAAAATCCTACACTTGGGGGAGTACGTATTTCCACCAACATTATATTCATGTTCACACATTTCATTCCAGTTGTCGGTGTCCACACTTTTTCATTGTATTATCCATGCTAGATTTATTTTCTTGCATTCTTCTTGAGTGTTTGAAAAACTTTGAGAAAATCCAAAAATATTTCTTGCTTCTTTTCGGTTTTTCTTTCTAGTTTAATTTAGTTGTAGTATTAAAAGAAAACCCAAAAAGATTTCTCGTTTCTTCTTTTTGTTTGTTGGGAGCTTTCCCGTGTAAATAGTTTTTCTCATTCTTGTTTTTCTTTCTTTAATTTGCTTTCTTCAAGACAAATTAAAAACTCCAAAAATATTTCAGTGTGTTTCTTTGAATTTCTTTTCTTTTGTTGAGTCCTACCGAGGAGAAGACCACGATGAAAATGTTGAGTGGCTCTCATATGCATTATTGTTGATCTAACAAAGAGCCCATATTATTTTGTCTTTTCCTCTGAATAAAATGTTGCAGATTCTAGCTTAGTCCATGACACTCTTGCACTATTATTATTTTCATATCATTCGGTCATGCAAGTGAAAGGAAATAATGATGATATTTGATGAAGTGACTGTGGCAGGGAAAAGCGGGTATGAACTCAACTTGTTCTTGTTTTTGTAAATATGTTTAAATCAGTATCCATGATTCAGCATATTATGATCAAACATGTTTGCAATGACAATTAGAGATTATAGTTGCTCATGCCATGCTTAAGTAGCTAGGAGTGGATAATGATTTATCTTAGGTGTCAACATGCATTAAAATGATTATGATGAATGATACGTCCATTTTGCATCATGCTTTTATATTGATATTTATTGCATTATGGGTTGTTATTACACATTATGGTACAATACTTATGCCTTTTCTCTCTTATTTTACAAGGTTTACACAAAAAGGGAGAATGCCGGCAGCTGGAATTCTGGACCGGAAAGGAGCAAATCTAAGAGACATATTCTGCACAACTCCAAAAGTCCTAAAAATTTACAGAGAATTATTTTGGAATATATAAAAAATATTGGGCGAAAAAATACCAGAGGGGACCCACCAGGTGGCCACAAGCCTGGGGGGTGCGCCCTACCCCCCTGGACGTGCCCCTAGGGCTTATGAGCCCCCTGGCAGGTCTCCGGTGCCCATCTTCTGCTATATGGAGGGTTTTGACCTGAAAAAAAATCATAAGGAAGCTTTCGGGACGAAGCGCCGCCGTCTCAAGGCGGAACCTGGGCAGAAGCAATCTAGGGCTCCGGTGGAGCTGTTCTGCCGGGGAAACTTCCCTCCGGGAGGGGAAATCGAAGCCAAAGATCCTCTCATCGAGAGGGGGTCAATCTCCATCAACATCTTCATCAGCACCATCTCCTCTCAAACCCTAGTTCATCTCTTGTATCCGATCTTTGTCTCAAAACCTGAGATTGGTACCTGTGGGTTGCTAGTAGTGTTGATTACTTCTTGTAGTTGATGCTAGTTGGTTTATTCGGTGGAAGATCATATGTTCAGATCCTTAATGATATTTATTACCCCTCTGATTATGAACATGAATATGCTTTGTGAGTAGTTACGTTTGTTCTTGAGGACATGGGAGAAGTCTTGTTATAAGTAATCATGTGAATTTGGTATTCGTTCGATATTTTGATGAGATGTATGTTGTCTTTCCTCTAGTGGTGTTATGTGAACGTCGACTACATGACACTTCACCATGATTTGGGCCTAGGGGAAGGCATTGGGAAGTAATAAGTATATGATGGGTTGCTAGAGTGACAGAAGCTTAAACCCTAGTTTATGTGTTGCTTCGTAAGGGGCTGATTTGGATCCATATGTTTCATGCTATGGTTAGATTTATCTTAATTCTTCTTTCGTAGTTGCGGATGCTTGCGAGAGGGGTTAATCATAAGTGGGAGGCTTGTACAAGTAAGGACAGCACCCAAGCACTAGTCCACCCACATATCAAATTATCAAAGTAAGGAACGTGAATCATATGAGCATGATGAAAATTAGCTTGACAATAATTCCCATGTGTCCTCGGGAGCGCTTTGCTTTATATAAGAGTTTGTCTAGGCTTGTCCTTTGCTACAAAAAGGATTGGGCCACCTTGCTGCACCTTAGTTACACTTGTTACTTGTTACCCGTTACAAATTATCTTATCGCAAAACTATCTGTTATCGATAATTTCAGTGCTTGCTGAGCATACCTTGCTGAAAACCGCTTGTCATTTCCTTCTGCTCCTCGTTGGATTCGACACTCTTACTTATCGAAATGACTATGATAGATCCCCTATACTTGTGGGTCATCAAGACTCTTTTCTGGCACCGTTGCCGGGGAGTGAAGTGCCTTTGGTAAGGAAAATTTTATATAGTGTGCTGAAATTTACTGTCACTTGTTGCTATGGAAAATAATCCTTTGAGGGGTTTGTTCGGGGTATCTTCACCCCGACCGGAAGAACAAAGAGTTGCCCCTCAACCTACTGAACCTACTGAAAATATTTATTATGAAATTCCTTCGGGTATGATAGAGAAACTGCTAGCTAATCCTTATGCAGGAGATGGAACATTACATCCTGATATGCATCTAATTTATGTGGATGAAGTTTGTGGATTATTTAGGCTTGCAGGTTTGCCCGAGGATGAAGTCAAGAAGAAGGTCTTCCCTTTATCTTTGAAGGAGAAGGCATTAACATGGTATAGGCTATGCGATGATATTGGGACTTGGAATTACAACCGATTGAAATTGGAATTTCATTAGAAGTTTTATCCTATGCATCTGGTTCATCGTGATCGGAATTATATTTATAATTTTTGGCCTCGTGAAGGAGAAAGTATCGCTCAAGCTTGGGTGCGGCTTAGTTCAATGTTATATTCATGCCCCAATCATGAGCTCTCAAGAGAAATTATTATTCAGAATTTTTATGCTCGGCTTTCTCGTAATGATCAATCCATGCTTGATACTTCTTGTACTGGTTCTTTTATGAAGAAGACTATTGAATTCAAATGGGATTTATTGGAAAGAATTAAATGCAGCTCTGAAGATTGGGAACTCGACGAAGGTAAGGAGTCAGGTATAAACCACAAGTTTGATTGTGTTAAATCTTTTATGGGTACCGATGCTTTTCGTGAATTTAGCACTAAATATGGACTTGATTCTGAGATAGTAGCTTCTTTCTGTGAATCATTTGCTACTCATGTTGATCTCCCTAAGGAGAAGTGATTTAAATATCATCCTCCCATTTAATTGAAAATAGTAGAACCTATTAAAGTTGAAGAGGAAACCATTACTTATAATGTTGATCCTATTGTTCCTACTGCTTATATTGAGAAACCACATTTCCCTGTTAGAATAAAGGAACATGCTAAAGCTTCAGCTGTGGTTCGTAAGAGTTATACTAGAACACCTACACCCCCTGAACAAATTAAAGTTGAACCTAGTATTGCTATGGTTAAAGATCTCTTGGTCGATAATATTGATGGGCATGTTATTTATTTCTGTGATGAAGCTACTAGAATTGCTAGACCTGATGATAAAGATAAACATAGACTTGTTGTTGGCATGCCTGTTGTTTCTGTTAAAATAGGAGATCATTGTTATCATGGCTTATGTGATTTGGGTGCTAGTGTGAGTGCAATTCCCTTTACTTTATATCAAGAAATTATGAATGATATTGCACCTGCTGAAATAGAAGATATTGATGTCACTATTAAGCTTGCCAAAAGAGATACTATATCACCCATTGGGATTGTTAGAGATGTTGAAGTCTTGTGTGGGAAAATAAAATACCCTACTGATTTTCTAGTTCTTGGTTCCCCACAAGATGATTTTTGTCCCATTATATTTGGTAGACCTTTCTTGAACACTGTTAATGCCAAAATAGATTGTGAGAAAGAAACTGTTACTGTAAGTTTTGGGGATGTGTCTCATGAGTTTAATTTCTCCAAATTTCGTAGACAACCCCATGATAAAGAATTGCCTAGTAAAGATGAAATTATTGGTCTTGCTTCTATTGCTGTGCCTCCTACAGATCCTTTAGAACAATATTTGCTAGACCATGGAAATGATATGTTCATGAATGAAAGAAAGGAATTAGATGAGATTTTCTTTAAATAGATGCCTGTGTTGAAACACAATTTGCCTGTTGAGACTCTTGGAGATCCTCTACCACCCAAGAGTGATCCTGTGTTCGATCTTAAACAATTACCTGATACTCTGAAATATGCTTATCTTGATGAGAAAAAGATATATCCTGTTATTATTAGTGCTAACCTTTCAGAGCATGAAGAAAAGAAATTATTGAAAACTCTGAAGAAGCACCGGGCAGCTATTGGATATACTCTGGATGATCTTAAGGGCATTAGTCCCACTCTATGTCAGCACAAAATTAATATGGAACCCGATGCTAAACCAGTTGTTGGTCACCAGCGACGGTTGAATCCTAAAATGAAAGAAGTGGTAAGAAATGAAATACTAAAGCTTCTGGAAGCAGGTATAATTTATCCTATTACTGATAGTAGATGGGTAAGTCCTATTCATTATGTTCCTAAGAAGGGAGGTATTACCGTTGTTCCTAATGATAAAAATGAATTGATTCCACAAAGAATTGTCACAGGTTATAGAATGGTTATTGATTTTAGAAAGTTGAACAAAGCTACTAGGAAAGATCATTATCCTCTACCTTTTATTGATCAAATGCTAGAAAGACTACCCAAACATACACACTTTTGCTTTCTAGATGGTTACTCTGGTTTTTCCCAAATACCTGTGTCACAAGAGGATCAAGAAAAAACTACTTTTACTTGCCCTTTCGGTACCTTTGCTTATAGACGTATGCCTTTTGGTTTATGTAATGCACCTGCTACTTTTCAAAGATGTATGACTGCTATATTCTCTGACTTCTGTGAAAAGATTGTTGAGGTTTTCATGGATGATTTCTCCATTTATGGAACTTCTTTTGATGATTGCTTAAGCAACCTTGATCGAGTTTTGGAAAGATGTGAAGAAACTAATCTTGTCTTGTATTGGGAGAAGTGCCACTTTATGGTTAATGAAGGTATTGTCTTGGGGCATAAAATTTCTGAAAAAGGTATTGAAGTTGATAAAGCTAAAGTTGATGCTATTGAAAAGATGCCGTATCCTAAAGATATCAAAGGTATAAGAAGTTTCCTTGGTCATGCTGGTTTCTATAGGAGGTTTATTAAAGACTTCTCTAAAATTTCTAGGCCTCTCACTAATCTCTTGCAAAAAGATGTTCCATTTGTTTTTGATGATGATTGTGTAGAAGCATTTGAAATACTTAAGAAAGCCTTGATTTCTGCACCTATTGTTCAACCACCTGATTGGAACCTACCCTTTGAAATTATGTGTGATGCTAGTGATTATGCTGTTGGTGCTATTCTAGGACAAAGAGTTGATAAGAAATTAAATGTTATCCATTATGCTAGTAAAACTCTAGACAGTGCTCAAAGAAATTATGCTACTACTGAAAAAGAATTTTTAGCAGTTGTCTTTGCTTGTGATAAGTTCAGATCTTATATTGTTGATTCCAAAGTAACTGTTCACACCGATCATGCTGCTATTAAATACCTTATGAAAAAGAAAGATGCTAAACCTAGACTTATTAGATGGGTTCTCTTGCTGCAAGAATTTGATTTGCATATTATTGATAGAAAGGGAGCTGAGAACCCCGTAGCAGACAACTTGTCTAGGTTAGAAAATATTCTTGATGACCCACTACCTATTGATGATAGCTTTCCTGATGAACAATTAGCTATCATAAATGCTTCTCGTAGTACTCCATGGTATGCTGATTATGCCAATTATATTGTTGCTAAATTTATACCACCTAGCTTCACATACCAACAAAAGAAAAAGTTTGTATATGATTTAACACATTACTTCTGGGATGACCCACACCTTCATAAAGAAGGAGTAGATGGTGTTATTAGATGTTGTGTACCTGATCATGAATAAGAACAGATCCTACGCAAGTGTCACTTCGAGGCCTATGGAGGACACCATGCTGGAGATAGAACTACACACAGGGTACTATAATCTGGTTTTTATTGGCCTACTCTTTTCAAGGATGCTCGTAAGTTTGTCTTGTCTTGTGATGAATGTCAAAGAATTGGTAATATTAGTAGACGTTAGGAAATGCCTATGAATTATTCACTTGTTATTGAACCATTTGATGTTTGGGGATTTGATTACATGGGACCTTTTCCTTCCTCTAATGGGTATACACATATTTTGGTTGCTGTTGATTATGTTACTAAGTGGGTAGAAGCTATTCCAACTAGTAGTGCTGATCATAACACCTCTATTAAAATGCTTAAAGAAGTTATTTTCTCGAGGTTTGGAGTCCCTAGATATTTAATGACTGATAGTGGTTCACACTTTATTCATGGTGCATTCCGTAAATTGCTTGCTAAGTATGATGTTAACCATAGAATTGCATCTCCATATTGCCGGGGCCGGGACACAAAATCTCAGAAATTAACCCCTCATGTCATCACCAGCCCAGGATTACCGTTACTGGTGGACACGTCCTTGTTACAGATTACCAAGCTATTACAAGAATTGGATATAAGACCATACAGGTCTAATGATACAACAGTGACTCCGGGGGTGGATGACGGAAGCGACTCGTGGTTCTCCAACGTCGATGGGGCTCCATTCCCACAGGAACGGCTGACCTGGATAATTCCTATCCCACATGGCTGCCATCCTAGGCTCCACACAGACATCACTGTAGTACTCCTTGTAGAAATCCTGACCTGGCCAAGTAAATAGCCAGGGACAAGCCTGTGAGTACGTTTGAATGTACTCGCAAACATCATGAACAAAAGATATACCGAATGCAACAATTAAATTATAAGACCATGATGAACTACACTTTATGCAAATGCTCATGATGGACTTAAATGCCTACTGACAGGAATTTAATCATGGCATGATAAAATAATAGCATATGCAAGTAAATGAATATATGGGAATGTTAGTGTTAAATAAGGAAAGTCAAAGGAAACAAAATAAAAGAAATGCCGGTCGGATGTCAAGTGACACCACGGTAGGTCTTGAAGAGAAATGCCAATCGGGTGTCTAAAAGAGAAATCGGACGAGGCAGGACCATCCGAGAACTCAGGCGACGCCATGAGAGGTCTTGAAAAGAAATGCTAGTCGGGTGTCAAGTGACGCCACGGTCGGACTTGAAGAGAAATGCCAATCGGGTGTCCACAAGAGTAGTGGCGAGATAAACCGCCTGTTAACTCGAGGGACGCCATGAGAGGTCTTGAAAATAAAATTGAGTGCCCGGGGTAGTCTAGCCAGCCCTTGAGACACTCAGGAAAATTAAAATAAGAGAAACAGGTTAGTTCACAATAATATGCATAACCATAAAAAAATTCACAGCAATAGTATTCAAATAACCATGACGGCGTTAGTGATGATAACAATATCCTGCAAAATAGTTCAGGCCCAATTAATTATTTTCCTCCGAAGACCGACACTAAGACCGACACTTGACCAACCCGGACTGTAGCCCTTAACCGCGGACACGGCTATTTGAATAGGTTTAAACTCTGTAGAGGGTGTACTCTTTACCCACAAGTAAAGGATTTCTTAAGTCAGTATTGTGACACTGACTAATTCCCATTACGGTCTTTGGGTTGAAAACACACCTGACCAGCACACACCAGAATAACTCTCCGGATGCCAGGAATCACCCAAAGCATCGTTCAAGAAAAACTCTGAGACGGAGAGACCAACGTCCTGCATGGGATCACTATTAATACGCGCGGATTCCAAGGGGTGCCCCCCTCTCAGTCATAACTAGAAACACCCATGCCCCCTGACCCGATGACAGGATTTAGTCCATGGCCATTGGAAACCCTCATCGTGGCCCTCTGTACGGTGTGTGCATGGAAAGGGGTTATCAACTTACTGAACCATACCCTACCTGTGGCAGCACGAAACAAGTATGGGGGTTACCGGAACAAGACTTGATCTACGGTCGACTCAGGAGGCATTAAGTTTCCTGCAACGGTTAACACAACAAGGTATTCTTTTAACAGCAATACCAACAGGGCCACAACCCTTGCATGCTCCAACATGCACAACAAACAAGGCATGATCACGCTCCAACGTGATCATCCTTCTGCCGGTAACGATATTTCATGTATGCCTGCTACTGCAAGTTAGTCATGGCAACACAAGATGCACGGTACGATGAAACATGCCAACACTACACACATGCAAAATTAGCCATATGCCAGTTTTATTTGAATTCAACATATTCATGATGCAATTATTCTTGCAAACAACAACTATGCAATTCACCATATCAAGTGTTCAAGATGCTTGCCTTGAGCATGTAGGGGTGTTGGTTGTACTCCAAAATTTTGAAAACTTTCTTCCCTCCATTTTTCCTATTTTGAAGATTATAGCAATTACCACATAATTCAAAAATAGTATTAAAAGTTGCTTCAAAATTTTTTCAAATAAATACTAAAATAAACTAGATGAAAAATTAGAAATACCAGAAAAGGAAACAAATTATTTGGAGTTCATATGAATTACCTATGAATTTTCTAAGTTTAAATAAATGGTTAAAAGGACTTTTTAATTGATCTAGCAGAAACTAGGTATAATAAAAATGTTCACCCTAGCTAGTTTGATAGAGCATGATTTTATAAGTCTTGAGAAATTTGAATAACTGAATTTGGATTTGAAAAGATTGCTATGGAATTATTGGAAGTTTACTGGAAAAAGAAAAAAAAGAAAGGGATAGAGGTGTGCCCTGGGCGGGGTATATTCGCGTGGGCTATTGGGCCAAGCCCAGAGACGCTCGGCTGCGCGAGAGGCCGATGACGCGGTGCCAGGTCGCTGATAGTGGGTCCTAGGGCCCACCTGTCATATTTGACCGGTCGCCCGCGCCTCCTCCTTCCGCGGCAGAACCGGGGCGGAGCTCCGGCGTACGGCGGCGCCAATCAAGGAGGTAAGCACGGGGACAAACTCAGGAGGAGTTGGTGATCCTGTTGAGGTGCGTTACGGTCGTCGGGGAGCCCTATCTCGCCGGCGGCGAGGTCTCCCGAGAGGCTCCGGCGGAACCCAAATTGGGGATTTTGCCTCCGATGCCCTTTCCGGCAAAATTGAGGTGCGGAGTCGATGCAGGGGTGCTCACTGAGTGGTTTGGTGGCGGAAAGTGGAGTAGAGGGGCTGTGTTTGCGACGGAATCATCGACAGGATGACGGCGGCCGTGTCTGTCGGAGGTGGGGAAGACGGCCTCTTCCGGTCGTCTGGTCACTCCTGGAGGCTCATAGGGAAGGGGGTGGTGTGGTGGTCCGGAGTGGAGAGAGCTCGTGGCGGCTTAAATAGCACGGGGTGGCCGTGCTCGTGGCTTCCAGAGGAAGGCATGACGGCGGCGGCCATTTATGGCATTCAGAGGCCGGTGGCGAGGTTGGTGGTGGTCGGCAGAGTCGGTGAGGATGGTGGCCGCCCGTATTTACGCCGGGGGTGGCTGGCTGGCTCGAGGGCGCGCCACGCGTCCTGGCAGAGCCGTGCCCGAGACGCCAGCGGCGGTGGACGGTGCGGACGGCGGCTGGTCGACGCTAGAGGCCAGTGAAGAGTGTCGACGAGGGCGGTGACTTGCCCATGAAGCTAGCAGAGGAGGGACATGAGCGAGGGAGGCGGCAGAGGCACGGCGCCAGGGCGATGCCGATGCCTGCAATACCAGTGCTCTGGCCGCGCTCTGAGCATGCACTCCAGGTGCTCGACCCAATGCCAGGGGGCACTAGGTTGGTCCTGTAGATCTGGTTTTTGGCAGGGTCGCATTATCAAAGATGGCAAGGATATTCGACAAGTTATTTTGGCAAAATGAGCAAGTGACACATGGTGCTTTGGGAAGTTAAAAATTTTGGTCATGCACTCAAAGTGTTCGACAGAATGATAGGGTGACCTAGGTGATTCTGGTAGTCATGGTAACTGGCAGGCGGAGGTCTCTTTGGATGTTAAAGATAGTGGTAAAGTTGGTTTGTAAGAATAGAGAACTTGTCTGTGCAAGTTTTAGAGAAATTCATTTCTGGACAGGAAATTAAGAGGAATATTTGGTGAACTAAAATGATTCCAATGGAGCTAAAATTTTGGACTTAAGGGTTTTATTGGAAGGACTATAAGTGGGAAAAATTTCAGGATTTTTGGGGCAAGGAAAATTGGGGTTGTAGTTGAAACTCAAAAATGGGACAGAAATGAAAGGAGGATGTTTCACTCAAAATTTTCAAAAGACATAGTTAGGTTTTTGCACCAAAGTGACATATGGGCATCATATGACCTCTCATAATTTTTGTGGAGTTTTAAAAGAATTATTTGAAAGTAGTTGTAGTGCAACAGAGGCATTTAAAATATTGAAATAGCTGTTAAAAGAATTGTTTAGAGGCAAATTTTATTCTGAAAATAATTCTTACTGTTATTAAACTATAATTGAAATGTTTTAAGAGAACTACCAAAGCCACAATATTATTTTCAAAAATTTCTATATGGAGGGAAGAATTTGAAAAACAGAGGGTAGAAAATACTCCGAAAATAATAAAGGACTTGATATATTTCAAAATTTTATTTTTTGGCCAAATTTTAATTAGTAAAAACATGATTAAATTTTTGGGGTGTTACAAACTCTACCCCCCTGAAGAAAATCTCGTCCTCGAGATTTATTAAGGACGGAAGAATTAAAAGCAAATCACAACAGACAAGCAATCATGCACAATAACAGACAGACACATCATTCAATCAAACACTACACACAGCTAGAAATTTACACATATTCGTCTACGACATGACGGTGGAATTTACAAGGCAACAGGGTTGCTAAGAACATGACAGCTACTTTGGTGGACTCAGTCCACTTCGTCGACATCCAGACGGGCGTGTCTCGCGGACATCGAGGCTTCTCCGGGGGCTTCAACGTCGGAGTTGACTGGAGTGTTATGAGGGGCTGCAGGGTTGGGGTAGCGATGATGACCCACGCGGTGTGTAGTGGCTACAGTCCCGTTGGAGAAGATCCCCAAGAGACGACGGAGTTCATCCGGGGAAACGAATGCATTGCCCGGGTGGATGACAGGGGCAGACCTTGGGGGCTCAACTGGCCTCCCAAGCAGTACTATCGGGGTGTCGGTGTCGGGTGCAGCTTCACTTGTCACCGGGGTCAGGAGAGCAAGCGTCCTGCGGGTCTCAATCAGATCATTGGTGACCTGATCGAACAGTGTCTCTTGCGCTCTCAGGTAGCGCACCAGATGCACTAGGGCAGGATCCGTCTCATGGTCGCCGTTAGCGACTTGGGTCGACCTACCATAGCCTTCACGACTAGGGTAGTAGTAGAAGGAGCGGCAGTTAACCCTCGGCGACCGATGCCGGAGTTGAACTACAGCTTCTCGGGCTGCAAGTTGGATAGCTTGGGGCTCGTCGGTGGTCGTCCTCCCGGTGAACCGGTAAGGGCGCTCTGCGGTGATGCCCCTCCCGTAGATGTGCACCGTGGCCCAGTAGTGGTGGATGGCATCACTCGCGTACTCTTGCTACACGACATACTCCGGCGGCTCTTCGATGCTGAGAGCACAATGGGTGAGATTGGCGAGGATGGCTACAAAGCCTTCAAGCTCGACTGTGGTGGTCTCGTTGTGAACGATAGGACCAGGCATCTTGGGGTGTTGGATATTGAACTGAGAGTGAGGCTGTGATGTGCTATGTCAAGGCAAGGCTTCTCTTATAAGCCAGCGGAGTCTTCCATCGCACGCTTGCGGATGGGACAACTCAGGTGTCGGCCACAGGCACATAGCCTATGGGCTAGGTTGATAGGTTGGGCACCGACTGTCAAAAGATGTCGGCTGCCATTGTGCGGTTATCGGATGGGATGGGCTTGACGATGGATAGGAAATGATGTGGACGGTGTGAAAACCTACGGATAGCGACCAGGCTAAGATAGGATTAGCCAATGGTCAGCCTGGCTCTGATACCAAGGCTGCCAGGGCCGGGACACGAAATCCCAGAAATTAACCCCTCGTGTCATCACCAGCCCAGGATTACCGTTACGGGTGGACACGTCCTTGTTACAGATTACCAAGCTATTACAAGAACTGGATATAAGACCATACAGGTCTAATGATACAACAGTGACTCCGGGGGTGGATGACAGAAGCGACTCGTGGTTCTCCAACGTCGATGGGGCTCCAATCCCACAGGAACGGCTGACTTGGATAATTCCTATCCCGCATGGCTGCCATCCTAGGCTCCGCACGGACATCGCTGTAGTACTCCTTGTAGAAATCCTGACCTGGCCAAGTAAATAGCCAGGGACAAGCCTGTGAGTACGTTTGAATGTACTCGCAAACATCATGAACAAAAGATATACCGAATGCAACAATTAAATTATAAGACCATGATGAACTACACTTTATGCAAATGCTCATGATGGACTTAAATGCCTACTGATAGGAATTTAATCATGGCATGATAAAATAATAGCATATGCAAGTAAATGAATATATGGGAATGTTAGTGTTAAATAAAGAAAGTCAAAGGAAACAAAATAAAAGAAATGCCAGTCGGATGTCAAGTGACACCACGGTAGGTCTTGAAGAGAAATGCCAATCGGGTGTCTAAAAGAGAAATCGGACGAGACAGGACCATCCGAGAACTCAGGTGACGCCACGAGAGGTCTTGAAAAGAAATGCCAGTCGGGTGTCAAGTGACGCCACGGTCGGACTTGAAGAGAAATGCCAATCGGGTGTCCACAAGAGTAGTGGCGAGATAAACCGCATGTTAACTCGAGGTACGCCATGAGAGGTCTTGAAAATAAAATTGAGTGCCCGGGGTAGTATAGCCAGCCCCTGAGACACCCAGGAAAATTAAAATAAGAGAAACAGGTTAGTTCACAATAATATGCATAACCATAAAAAAAAATCACAGCAATAGTATTCAAATAACCATGAAGGCGTTAGTGATGATAACAATATCCTGCAAAATAGTTCAGGCCCAATTAATTATTTTCCTCCGAAGACCGACACTTGACCAACCCAAACTGTAGCCCTTAACTGCAGACACGGCTATTCGAATAGGTTTAAACTCTGTAGAGGGTGTACTCTTTACCCACAAGTAAAGGATTTCTTTAGTCAGTATCGTGACACTGACTAATTCCCATTACGGTCTTTGGGTTGAAAACACACCTGACCAGCACACACTAGAATAACTCTCCGGATGCCAGGAATCACCCAAAGCATCGTTCAAGAAAAACTCTGAGACGGAGAGACCAACGTCCTGCATGGGATCACTATTAATACGCGCGGATTCCAAGGGGTGCCCCCCTCTCAGTCACAACTGGAAACACCCATGCCCCCTGACCCGATGACAGGATTTAGTCCATGGCCATTGGAAACCCTCATCGTGGCCCTCTGTACGGTGTGTGCATGGAAAGGGGTTATCAACTTACTGAACCATACCCTACCTGTGGCAGGAACCTGTGGCAGCACGAAACAAGTATGGGGGTTACCGGAACAAGACTCGATCTACGGTCGACTCAGGAGGCATTAAGTTTCCTGCAACGGTTAACACAACAAGGTATTCTTTTAATAGCAATACCAACAGGGCCACAACCCTTGCATGCTCCAACATGCGCAACAAACAAGGCATGATCACGCTCCAACGTGATCATCCTTCTGTCGGTAACGATATTTCATTTATGCCTGCTCCTGCAAGTTAGTCATGGCAACACACGATGCACGGTACGATGAAACATGCCAACACTACACACATGCGAAATTAGCCATATGCCAGTTTATTTGAATTCAACATATTCATGATGCAATTATTCTTGCAAACAACAACTATGCAATTCACCATATCAAGTGTTCAAGATGCTTGCCTTGAGCATGCAGGGGTGTTGGTTGTACTCCAAAATTTAGAAAAATTTCTTCCCTCCATTTTTCCTATTTTGAAGATTATAGCAATTACCACATAATTCAAAAATAGTATTAAAAGTTGCTTCAAATTTTTTTCAAATAAATACTAAAATAAACTAGATGAAAAATTAGAAATACCAGAAAAAGAAACAAATTATTTGGAGTTCATATGAATTACCTATGAATTTTCTAAGTTTAAATAAATGGTTAAAAGGATTTTTTTAATTGATCCAGCAGAAACTAGGTATAATAAAAATGTTCACCCTAGCTAGTTTGATAGAGCATGATTTTATAAGTCTTGAGAAATTTGAATAACTTAATTTGGATTTGAAAAGATTGCTATGGAATTATTGGAAGTTTACTGGAAAAAGAAAAAAAAAGAAAGGGATAGAGGTGTGCCCTGGGCGGGGTATATTCGCGTGGGCTATTGGGCCAAGCCCAGAGACGCTCGGCTGCGCGGGAGGCCGATGACGCGGTGCCAGGTCGCTGACAGTGGGTCCTAGGGCCCACCTGTCATATTTGACTGGTCGCCCGCGCCTCCTCCTTCCGCGGCAGAACCGGGGCGGAGCTCCGGCGTCCGGCGCCGGCGTACGGCGGCGCCAATCAAGGAGGTAAGCACGGGGATGAACTCAGGAGGAGTTGGTGATCCTGTTGAGGTGCGTTACGGTCGTCGGGGAGCCCTATCTCGCCGGCGGCGAGGTCTCCCGAGAGGCTCCGGCGGAACCCAAATTGGGGATTTTGCCTCCGATGCCCCCTCTGGCAAAATTGAGGTGCGGAGTCGATGCAGGGGTGCTCACTGAGTGGTTTGGTGGCGGAAAGTGGAGTAGAGGGGCTGTGTTTGCGATGGAATCATCGACAGGATGACGGCGGCCGTGTCTGTCAGAGGCGGGGAAGACGGCCTCTTCCGGTCGTCTGGTCGCTCCTGGAGGCTCGTAGGGAAGGGGGTGGTGTGGTGGTCCGGAGTGGAGAGAGCTCGCGGCGGCTTAAATAGCACGGGGTAGCCATGCCCGTGGCTTCCAGAGGAAGGCACGATGGCGGCGGCCACTTATGGCATTCAGAGGCCGGTGGCGAGGTTGGTGGTGGTCGGCAGAGTCGATGAGGACGGTGGCCGCCCGTATTTACGCCGGGGGTGGCTGGCTGGCTCGAGGGCGCGCCACGCGTCCTGGCAGAGCCGTGCCCGAGACGCCAGCGGCGGTGGACGGTACGGACGGCAGCTGGTCGACGCTAGAGGCCAGTGAAGAGTGTCGGCGAGGGCGGCGACTTGCCCATGAAGCTAGCAGAGGAGGGACACGAGCGAGGGAGGCGGCAGAGGCACGGCGCCAGGGCGATGCCGATGCCTGCAATACCCGTGCTCTGGCCGCGCTCTGAGCATGCACTCCAGGTGCTCGACCCAATGCCAGGGGGCACTAGGTTGGTCCTGTAGATCTGGTTTTTGGCAGGGTGGCATTATCAAAGATGGCAAGGATATTCGACAAGTTATTTTGGCAAAATGAGCAAGTGACACATGGTGCTTTGGGAAGTTGAAAATTTTGGTCATGCACTCAAAGTGTTCGACAGAATGATAGGGTGACCTAGGTGATTCTGGTAGTCATGGTAATTGGCAGGTGGAGGTCTCTTTGGATGTTAAAGATAGTGGTAAAGTTGGTTTGTAAGAATAGAGAACTTGTCTGTGCAAGTTTTAGAGAAATTCATTTCTGGACAGGAAATTAAGAGGAATATTTGGCGAACTAAAATGATTCCAATGGAGCTAAAATTTTGGACTTAAGGGTTTTATTGGAAGGACTATAAGTGGGAAAAATTTCAGGATTTTTGGGGCAAGGAAAATTGGGGTTGTAGTTGAAACTCAAAAATGGGACAAAAATGAAAGGAGGATGTTTCACTCAAAATTTTCAAAAGACATAGTTAGGTTTTTGCACCAAAGTGACATATGGGCATCATATGACCTCTCATAATTTTTGTGGAGTTTTAAAAGAGCTATTTGAAAGTAGTTGTAGTGCAACAGAGGCATTTAAAATATTGAAATAGCTGTTAAAAGAATTGTTTAGAGGCAAATTTTATTCTGAAAATAATTCTTACTGTTATTAAACTATAATTGAAATGTTTTAAGAGAACTACCAAAGCCACAATATTATTTCCAAAAATTTCTATATGGAGGGAAGAATTTGAAAAACAGAGGGCAGAAAATACTCTGAAAATAATAAAGGACTTGATATATTTCAAAATTTTATTTTTTGGCCAAATTTTAATTAGTAAAAACATGATTAAATTTTTGGGGTGTTACACATATCATCCTTAGTCTAGTGGTCAAGTAGAATTGAGTAATCGAGAAATAAAGTTGATTTTGCAAAAGACTGTTAATAGATCCAGAAAGAATTGGTCTAAGAAACTTGATGATGCATTATGGGCTTATAGAACTGCTTATAAAAACCCTAAGGGTATGTCTCCATATAAAATGGTTTATGGAAAAAGCATGTCACTTACCTCTCGAACTAGAACATAAAGCTTATTGGGCAATTAAAGAGCTCAACTATGATTTCAAACTTGCCGGTGAGAAGAGGCTATTTGACATTAGCTCACTTGATGAATGAAGAACCCAAGCCTATGAGAATGCCAAAAAATTTAAAGAAAAAGTTAAAAGATGGCATGATAAAAGGATGCAAAAGCGTGAATTTAATGTAGGTGACCATGTCTTGATATACAATCCTTGTTTAAGATTTTTTGCAGCAAAACTTCTCTCTAAATGGGAAGGCCCTTACATTATCAAGGAAGTTTATCGTTCCAGTGCCATCAAAATCAACAACGCTGAAGGCACTAACCCGAAGGTGGTAAATGGGTAAAGAATCAAACATTATATCTCAGGTACTCCCATAAATGTTGAAACCAATGTTATTAATACCATAACACCAGAGGAGTACATAAGGGATACCTACCACAACGTTTCAGACTCCGAAAAGGAATAGGTATATGGTACAGTAAGTAAACCGACTCCAAAACTTTTCCAATGGCAAGTTTACTCCGTTTTGGAATATTTAAAAAATTAAGAAAATAAAAAGTACTCCAAAAAGCGCACGAGGAGGCGACAAGCCCTGGGGGCGCGCCCTACCCCCTGGGCGCGCCTCCCAGGTTTGTGGCCACCTCGTGTGCCCTCTGGATACTGTTTTCTTGTGGAACACTCCTTTTGGTCAGTAAAAATTCATTATATAATCTCCCAAAAGTTTTGACCACCGTACCACGGCAAAATCCTCTGTTCTTGTTTCGTGCTGTTTTCCTGGCAGATCTGAAAATATGTCGTCTCAAGATTCGGAGGGAGAGAGCTATGTCGCTGATTTCATCGCTAACCCAAAGGTTTATGGGGAGGTGGAGCATTACGGCTGGACTATGGAGGAGGAGGACTCTGACATGGAGAGAACAAGGGACGATAGTTCTGACGAAGATGAAGATCCACTACCTCAACCTGGCGATATGCATGTGGAATTCAAGAAGTCAAGCCTTCCTAAGGTCCAATCTATCCCACCACGTTTTTTGCAGGACAGCAAGGCGACATTATGCAAAAAGATAATGAGACTCGAGCTATAGAATGAGGATCTGAGGGAGGAAAATTTTAGCCTCAGATGCAAGCTGGAGAAGAAGAATGCAACAACTCCATCATCACCACCTCCGAAGAAAGAGACCTAAATACATGGGTATGGGCACTCCCCTTGGCAACTGCCAAGCTTGGGGGAGGTGCCCCGGTATCGTATCACCATCACATCTTTACCTTTATCGTTTTTTTTTAGTTCGATCCTTTTGGTTATATCTCGGTTTAGTAGAATAAAGTTTTAGTATGATCTAGCTTTAAGTTTTGCTTTGTGTTCCCTCTATGTAATCGAGTCCGAGAGTTATATAATAAAGATTAGTTTTGAGTTGAGGGCTTTGCTTTCTTGGTATGATCTTGAGAAATAGAAAAAAAAGAATAAAAGAAATAAAAAGATTATATAATGATCTTATGGGAAGTGACGACTTCACATATAAGAAGTGTGTCGCATGAAATTTGTTGGGAGTTGACAAACATAGTTTTGGTCATTGTTGCAATTAATAGGAAGTAATAAAGAAAGAGAGGTCTCAAATATAAATATACTATCTTGGACATCTTTTGTGATTGAGAGCACTCATTAAAATATTATATGCTAAAAGGTTGGGAGGCGAAACCATAAGCCCCTATCTTCCTCTGTGTCCGATTGAAACTTTGATCTCATAAGTATCACGTGAGTGTTAGCAATTATGAAAGACTAAATGATAGGTTAGTATGTGAACTTGCTGAAAAGCTCTTACATTGACTCTTTCCTACATTATGATAAATTGCAATTGCTCCAATGGCTGAAATAATAGTATGTTAGTTTTCAATAAAGTTCTTGTTCCATACTTTACCTTGTGAACGAATTGTTACTTTAGCATAAGAAATTATATGACAAAATATGTTGTTGTTCTAAAAGATGATCATGATGCCTTCATGTCCATATTTTATTTTATCGACACCTCTATCTCTAAACATGTGGACATGATTATCAATTTCGGCTTTCGCTTGAGGACAAGCGAGGTCTAAGCTTGGGGGAGTTGATACGTCCATTTTGCATCATGCTTTTATATTGATATTTGTTGCATTATGGGCTGTTATTACACATTATGGTACAATACTTATGCCTTTTCTCTCTTATTTTACAAGGTTTACACAAAGAGGGAGAATGCCGGTAACTGGAATTCTGGACCGGAAAGGAGCAAATCTGAGAGACCTATTCTGCACAACTCCAAAAGTCATGAAAATTTATGGAGAATTATTTTGGAATATATAAAAAATATTGGGCGAAGAAAATACCAGAGGGGACCCACCAGGTGGCCACAAGCCTGGGGGCGCGCCCTACCCCCTAGACACGCCCCTAGGGCTTGTGGGCCCCCTGGCAGGTCTTCGGTGCCCATCTTCTGCTATATGGAGGGTTTTGACCTGGAAAAAATCATAAGGAAGCTTTCCGGACGAAGCGCTGCCGTCTCGAGGCGGAACCTGGGCAGAAGCAATCTAGGACTCCGGCGGAGCTATTCTGCCGGGGAAACTTCTCTCCCGGAGGGGGAAAGCGAAGCCATCGTCATCACCAAATATCGTCTCATCGAGAGGGGGTCAATCTCCATCAACATCTTCACCAGCACCATCTCCTCTCAAACCCTAGTTCATCACTTGTATCCGATCTTTGTCTCAAAACCTCAGATTGGTACGTCTGGGTTGCTTGTTGTGTTGATTACTCCTTGTAGTTGATGCTAGTTGGTTTATTCGATGGAAGATCATATGTTCAGATCCTTAATGACATTTATTACCCCTCTGATTATGAACATGAATATGCTTTGTGAGTAGTTACATTTGTTCTTGAGGACATGGGAGAAGTCTTGTTATAAGTAATCATGTGAATTTGGTATTCGTTCGATATTTTGATGAGATGTATGTTGTCTTTCCTCTAGTGGTGTTATGTGAACGTAGACTACATGACACTTCACCATGATTTGGGCCTAGGGGAAGGCATTGGGAAGTAATAAGTAGATGATGGGTTGCTAGAGTGACAGAAGCTTAAACCCTAGTTTATGCGTTGCTTCGTAAGGGGCTGATTTGGATCCATATGTTTCATGCTATGGTTAGATTTATCTTAATTCTTCTTTCGTAGTTGTGGATGCTTGCGAGAGGGGTTAATCATAAGTGGGAGGCTTGTCCAAGTAAGGACAGCACCCAAGCGTGGTCCACCCACATATCAAATTATCAAAGTAACAAACGCGGATCATATGAGCATGATGAAAACTAGCTTGACAATAATTCCCATGTGTCCTCGGGAGCGCTTTGCTTTATATAAGAGTTTGTCCAGGCTTGTCCTTTGCTACAAAAAGGATTGGGCCACCTTGCTGCACCTTAGTTACACTTGTTACTTGTTACCCATTATGAATTATCTTATCACAAAACTATCTGTTACCGATAATTTCAGTGCTTGCAGAGAATACCTTGCTGAAAACCGCTTGTCATTTCCTTCTGCTCCTCGTTGGGTTCGACACTCTTACTTATCGGAAGGACTACGATAGATCCCCTATACTTGTGGGTCATCAATGAAGTATGATGATATGGTATCCTCCTCTGAATTTTTCAAGTGGCTTGACTTGGCACATGTTCACGCATGTAGTTGAATCAAAACCAACATAGCCTCCACGATATTTATGTTCATGGTGTTTATATCCTACTCATGCTAGTATTGAATGTCGATTATTCATAATGCATGTTGATGACCGTTTTCGCTCTCTAGCTGGCCGCTTCTCAATCTATTTGCTAGCCTTCGCCTGTACTAAGTGGAAATACTGCTTGTGCATCAAAATCCTTAAACCAAAGTTATTCCAGATGAGTCCACTATATCTACCTATATGCGGTATTACCCTGCCGTCCCAAGTAAATTTGCATGTGCCACCTCTAAAATTTCAAATGAACATCTGTTTTGTGTGCCTGGACCGCTCATGGAGCGACAGGGGGTGGTCAGTATCTTCCATGCTAAGCGGGTTATTCTCATGATGAGTGTTTATTCACTCGTCCTTGCACGAGAGGGGCCGGTAATAGGGATACCTAGTCCCGAAATAAAAATTGCAAATAATTAAACAAAACTCCCCCAGGACCGTTGTTGGTATGGAAGGCACCCGTGGATTCGGTTAGCCTTGGCTTGTGTTTGTTGGTGGAGGGGGAGTAAACTTTACTTTTATCGCTTGGAACCGCCGCTAATTTGTTTAGCATGGAAGATATTGAAAACTTTTGGTCGTAACATTGGCAGGAAGGGTGAACCTCCCAAAATTATATTTTTCTCTGTTTTAAGGTTTGAGCTCTGGCACCACTTCAAGTCCTTGCTTCCTGATGTTTGCTTGAACTACGTCGGTATTTCCCCAAAGAGGAAGGGATGATGCAGCACAGCAACGGTAGGTGTTTCCCTCAGTGATGAGACCAAGGTTATCGAACCAGTAGGAGAACCAAGCAACACTACGTAAACAGCACCTGCACACAAAGAACAAATACTTGCAACCCGACGTGTTTAAGGGGTTGTCAATCCCTTTCAGGTAACGGCGCCAGAAATTGGCAAACGGACGTGAGATAAATTGTAGTAGATTCGATAAATAGATCGCGAATAAAATAAAGTGAAGCAAAATATTTTTGGGTTTTTAGAAATATAGATCTGAAAATAAAAGTGGCAAATAAATAAAAAGGCAAATAGCAAAATAGATCTGAAAATATATGATGAGAAAATAGACACGGGGGCCGTAGATTTCACTAGTGGCTTCTCTCGAGAAAAATAGCATACTGTGGGTAAACAAATTACTGTTGGGCAATTGATAGAACTTCAAATAATTATGATGATATCCAGGCAATGATCATTATATAGGCATCACGTCCAAGATTAGTAGACCGACTCCTGCCTGCATCTACTACTATTACTCCACACATCGACCGCTATCCAGCATGCATCTAGTGTATTAAGTTCATGGAGAAACGGAGTAATGCAATAAGAATGATGACATGATGTAGACAAGATCTATTTATGTAGAAATAGACCCCATCTTGTTATCCTTAATAGCAACGATACATACGTGTCAGTTCCCCTTCTATCACTGGGATCAAGCACTGTAAAATCGAACCCATCACAAAGCACCTCTTCCCATGGCAAGAAAAATCGATCTAGTTGGCCTAACTAAACCAAAGATTCGAAGAAGAAATACGAGGCTATAAGTAATCATGCATATAAGAGATCAAAAGACTCAAATAACTTTCATGGATAAAAACATAGATCTGATCATAAACTCAAAGTTCATCGGATCCCAACAAACACACCGCAAAAAGAGTTACATCAAATAGATCTCCAAGAGACCATTGTATTGAGAATCAAAAGAGAGAGAGGAAGCCATCTAGCTACTAACTACGGACCCGTAGGTCTACAATGAACTACTCACGCATCATCGGAGAGGCACCAATGAGGATGATGAACCCCTCCGTGATGTGTCTAGATTGGATCTGTGGTTTCTGGAACTTGCGGCGGCTAGAATTGATTTTCGTCGACTCCCCTAGGGTTTCTGGAATATTGGGGTATTTATTGAGCAAAGAGGCGGTGCGGGAGGAGGCCGAGGTGGGCACAACCCACCTGGGCGCGCCTGGGCCCCCAGGCGCGCCCTGGTGGGTTGTGCTCCCCTCGGAGCCCCCCTCAGGTACTTTCTTGGCCCAACTTGTGTCTTCTGGTCCAGAAAAAATCACCAAAAAGTTTCGCTGCGCTTGGATTCCGTTTGGTATTGATTTCCTGCGAAGTAAAAAACAAGCAAAAAATAGCAACTGCCACTGGGCACTATGTCAATAGGTTAGTCCCAAAAAATGATATAAAGTTGCTATAAAATGATTGTAAAACATCCAAGAATAATAATATAACAGCATGGAACAATCAAAAATTATAGATACGGTGGAGACGTATCAGCATCCCCAAGCTTAATTCCTGCTCGTCCTCGAGTAGGTAAATGATAAAAACAGATTTTTTGATGTGGAATGCTGCCTAACATGTTCATCACATATTCTTTTCTTTGTAGCATGGACATTGTGAGTTTTATATGATTCAAAGCAATAGTCTAGTTTTGACATGAAGATTTCAATACTCAAGCATATCAACAAGCAAGGTATCCCTAGCCCATTATGCTCAATCATTGATCCATTCATGAAACACACTCACATATTAGCTACACCCAATGCTCAAGTACGATCATAGTGCCCCTTAATTGTTGCTTTATAAGAGAAGATGGAGACTCAAAATAAAAATTGCATAAAGTAAAAGAAAGGCCCTTCGCAGAGGGAAGTAGGGATTTGTAGAGGTGCCAGAGCTCAAAGCGAAAAAAGTAGAGATAAAACATTTTGGGTGGCATGCTTTTCCTGTCAACGAAAACGATCGAGTAGTTCCCAATACTTTCCATGCTAGATATATCATAGGCGGTTCCCAAACAGAAAATAAAGTTTATTCCTTTTTCCACCATACTTTCACATTCCACAGCTAGCCGAATCCACGGGTGTCGTCCATACCAACACTTTCCAAGGAATTTATTATTTGACAACATAAAGTAAATTCATTTTTCACTTCGGGACTGGGCATCCCTAATACCTTTGTTGTACTCTCATGCAATGACAAGTGAATAAACACTCATTTTGAGAATAACACATCTAGCATGGAAATATATCTGCCACCCCCTACCGTTTCATGAGCGGTACGAGCACACAAAAGAGAAATTTATTTTGAAATTAGAGATGGCACATACAAATTTGCTTAGAACGGCACGGAAATACTGCATATAGGTAGGTATAGTGGACTCATATGGCAAAAACTGGTTTAAGGATTTTGGATGCACAAGTAGTGATCATACTTAGTGCAAATGAAGGCTAGTAAAAGATTTAGAAGCATCCAACCAAGAAACGAAAAATCTCATAAGCGAGCATTAAGCATAACTAACACCGAATAATGCACCACAAGTAGGATGTAATTTCATTGCATAACTATTGACTTTCGTGCTTGCATAGGGAATCACAAACCTTAACATCAATATTCTTACTAAAGCATAATTACTCATCAACATGACTCACATATTATATCAACATATCGCAAAACTATTACAAGGAATCAAGTTTATTTTGTCCAATGATCTTCATGAAAGTTTTTATTATATCCCTCTTGAATACCTATCACTTTGGAACTAATTTCATAAGTTGCTTTTGATAGCTCAAACAAATCTAAGTGAAGAACATGAGCATAAAATTTTCTTATCTCAAAATAATTAAAGTGAAGCAAGAGAGAATTTCTAAAAAAAAATTACTAACTCTCAAATAAATCTAAGTGAAGCATGAGAGCATTTCTTCAAAAATACTAAAGCACACCGTGCTCAAAAAGATATAAGTGAAGCACTAGAGCAATTCCATAGCTCATAAAGATTTAAGTGAAGCATAGAGAGCAATTCTAACAAGTCATAGCATAATTTTGGCTCCCTCAAATAGGTGTGTCCAGCAAGGATTCATGACTTAAAATAAAAAGCAAAAAAAGCAAAGACTCATATCATACAAGACGCTCCAAGCAAAACTCATGATATGTGACGAATAAAAATATAGCTCCAAGTAAAATACCGATGGTCGTTAGAAGAAAGAGGGGATGCCACTCGGGCATCCCCAAGCTTAGTTGCTTGCTTCTCATTGGATAATGGCTTGGGGTGCCATGGGGCATCCCCAAGCTTAGGCTCTTCTTACTCCTTATTCCTTCATCCATCGTAATCTCACCCAAAACTTGAAAACTTCAATCACACAAAACTCAACAAAACTTTCGTGAGATCCGTTAGTATAAGAAAACCAATCTTTACTTTAAGTACTGTAGAAAACCCATTCAAATTTTGTTCTTGCATTATATCTAATGTATTCTAACTTTACCATGGCTTATAACCTCCAATACAAACCATAGATTCATCAAAATAAGCACACAATGCAAAGAAAACAGAATCTGTCAAAAACAGAACAGTCTGCAAAGATACGAATTGTTCTCATACTTATGTAACTCTAAAAATTCTGAAAGGTAGGACAACATAGGGAATTTGTATATAAATCTTGTGTAAAAAATTCAGAACTTTTCATCGCTTCTGTGAATTTTCAAAAAAAAATACTGTACGCAAAAGTTTCTGTTTTCCAACAAGATCAAATCAACTATCACCCAAGCTATCCTAAAGGCTTTACTTGGCACAAACACTAATTAAAATACAAAAAACACAATCATAACAGTAGCATAATTGTGCAAACACCCAAGAACAGAAAGAAAAAGACAAAAATAAATTTTATTCATTGGGTTGCCTCCCAACAAGCGCTATCGTTTTACGCCCTTAGCTAGGCATAATGCAAAGATCTAAGTATTGTCATTCGTAGTTTTGGCAACTTTTGTAAGGGCTTTCTCAAACCCGGGAGGCTCTTTGTGCTTCCCTAAATTCTCAGGAAAAGAAACCATCATGAGATCTAAAATATCCAACCGCTTATTGCAAAGGGTAATCAAAGTATTCATGCGATTGAGATTTCCACTAATATGCTTGAGGGGTTCATTATATTTTTGCAACTCGACCATATGTTTATGCAAATCACTCAACTTGTCTAAAATTTGAACTCCTTCTTGAGTAAAGCTAATCCCCTTTTTGGTTGGTGGAATTCCCAAAATTCCCTCTAAGATTTCATAAGCAGTATTAGCATCAAGTTCAATAAAAATTCCTTTAGCAGCAAAATCCAAAAGTTGTCTATGATGCAAGGCTAATCCTATATAAAAGTTTCGAAGCAAAACCCTTGCGTCTCCTTTAAGATTTCTAATACGATAAGATTCCATTAGTCTATACCAAGCATCTTTCAAAATTTCTCCTTGTCTCTGCTTGAAGTATAGAACTTCAAAATCTGGAGATAGAGGAGGGGTTGTGCTAGACATAATGTTAAGGTGGACAAGCAAGATCACACTCATAAACAGATCTGACGAGAAAACGGCGAACGAGAAAGAGTGCGAATAAAACGGCGAATTTTTGTGAAGTGGGGGAGAGGAAAACGAGAGGCAAATGGAAAATAATGTAAATTGCAAGGAGATGAGATTTGTGATTAGGAACCTGGTAGATGTTGATGATGTCTCCCCAGCAATGGCGCCAGAAATTCCTTTTGATGTTTGCTTGAACTACGTCGGTATTTCCCCAAAGAGGAAGGGATGATGCAGCACAGCAACGGTAGGTATTTCCCTCAGTGATGAGACCAAGGTTATCGAACCAGTAGGAGAACCAAGCAACACTACATAAACAGCACCTGCACACAAAGAACAAATACTTGCAACCAAGGTAGTCAGAATCCCGACTCGACTCCTAGAATCCTACGACTTCACGACCCTACGGAAGCATGTCGATCCAAGTCCCACTATGAATCCGGATACGGTAGAATCCATGTTGAGTCACGATCCAAATCATAGAATCCTATACAAAACTGTAGAATCCCGACTATGCTATGGACTATGTCCGATTCTAGTAATTTGTCTAAGCTTTTGTTTAGTGCAAAAGAATAGTATGCCATCATCCAAACCCCTTTTCACATGCCTCATGGCCCTTTATTCCCCTCACAAACTCAAACGCTCAGCCACCGACACCTTTGATCTAGCTCTCAAAAACCCTAGGTCAAAACTGAGGATCAGGCTTGTCGACGAATGGAATTGGCGTGAGAAGGAGGATGCATCAAGATTGATCGAAGAAGATGAGCAAGACCCTTCAAGGCTCAACACTTCAGGTGAGCTATACAAGTCATCGTCTATTCACATACTCTAAAAGAACCTCCAAAGTAAATTTTGTGCGTTGAATACTTAAATGTTCTATATATTTCCCTCTCATATATGTTCCATACATGCAAGCTAGATAGTAGGTTAGCCATAAAAATAAGTGGAATACAACTAGCATTGATGTGTATGTTTTTTGCTCTATATTTAGTGTTAAAACTCTATAGAACCCATATGAATTTCTGGCGTGGATACAAAATATCTTATTTAAGTATATCTAGTAGAATCCTCGATTCCACGACTCGATACTACGACTCGATTCTCCCGAAGGAAAATCGATCCGACTCCGAATCCCGACTCTGACTACCTTGCTTGCAACCCAACGTGTTAAAGGGGTTGTCAATCCCTTTCGGGTAACGGCGCCAGAAATTGGCAAACGGACATGAGATAAATTGTAGTAGATTGGATAAATAGATCGCAAATAAAATAAAGTGAAGCAAAATATTTTTGGGTTTTTAGAAATATAGATCTGAAAATAAAAGTGGCAAATAAATAAAAAGGCAAATAGCAAAATAGATCTGAAAATATATGATGAGAAAATAGACCCGGGGGCCGTAGATTTCACTAGTGGCTTCTCTCGAGAAAAATAGCATACAGTGGGTAAATAAATTACTGTTGGGCAATTGATAGAACTTCAAATAATTATGACGATATCCAGGCAATGATCATTATATAGGCATCACGTCCAAGATTAGTAGACCGACTCCTGCCTGCATCTACTACTATTACTCCACACATCGACTGCTATCCAGCATGCATCTAGTGTATTAAGTTCATGGAGAAATGGAGTAATGCAATAAGAACGATGACATGATGTAGACAAGATCTATTTATGTAGAAATAGACCCCATCTTGTTATCCTTAATAGCAACGATACATACGTGTCGGTTCCCCTTCTGTCACTGGGATTAAGCACCGTAAGATCGAACCCATCACAAAGCACCTCTTCCCATGGCAAGAAAAATCGATCTAGTTGGCCTAACTAAACCAAAGATTCGAAGAAGAAATACGAGGCTATAAGTAATCATGCATATAAGAGATCAAAAGACTCAAATAACTTTCATGGATAAAAACATAGATCTGATCATAAACTCAAAGTTCATCGGATCCCAACAAACACACCGCAAAAAGAGTTACATCAAATAGATCTCCAAGAGACCATTGTATTGAGAATCAAAAGAGAGAGAGGAAGCCATCTAGCTACTAACTACGGACCCGTAGGTCTACAATGAACTACTCACGCATCATCGGAGAGGCACCAATGAGGATGATGAACCCCTCCGTGATGGTGTCTAGATTGGATCTATGGTTTCTAGAACTTGCGGCGGCTGGAATTGATTTTCGTCAACTCCCCTAGGGTTTCTGGAATATTGGGGTATTTATAGAGCAAAGAGGTGGTGCGGGAGGTGGCCGTGGTGGGCACAACCCACCTGGGCGCGCCTGGGCCCCCAGACATGCCCTGGTGGGTTGTGCTCCCCTCGGAGCCCCCCTCAGGTACTTTCTTGGCCCAACTTGTGTCTTTTGGTCCAGAAAAAATCACCAAAAAGTTTCGCTGCATTTGGACTCCGTTTGGTATTGATTTCCTATGAAGTAAAAAACAAGCAAAAAGCAGCAACTGGCACTAGGCACTATGTCAATAGGTTAGTCCCCAAAAATGATATAAAGTTGCTATAAAATAATTGTAAAACATCCAAGAATGATAATATAATAGCATGGAACAATCAAAAATTATAGATGCGCTGGAGACGTATCACTTCCCTCTGCGAAGGGTCTATCTATTTACTTTTATGTTGAGTCATCACCTTCTTAAACAAGCGCCAGACCTGAGAGCACTATTGTCATCCTCATGCATTGTGTTTAGTTAATGTTGAATGCATCATAACTGGATCTCTTCTACCATGAATTACAATGTTTAGTCGCTGCTTGAACTTTGGAGGTGCTCTACATTTATGTTTTGCGGTCTCAGAAAGGGCTAGCGAGATACCACTATTGTCATATTATATCATGATTGTTTTGACAAAGTGTTGGCATTTGATATATTTTATTATTGCTCGCTAGTTGATGATGTCATTGATATGAATTAATATAATTTTTAAGAGTTATTGTTGACATGGTTAGTCATGATCTTTGCTGGAAACCTGGGTTCTACTTAAGCATATATATGTAAACAAGAAAAAAAGAGTTCGTAAAAGTTTTTCTTTATCACTTTCAGTTTGTCAACTGAATTGCTTGAGGACAAGCAATGGGTTCAGCTTGGGGGAGTTGATACGTCTCCATCGTATCTACTTTTCCTAACACTTTTGCTCTTGTTTTGGACTCTAATTTGCATGACTTGAATGAAACTAACCCGGACTGACGCTGTTTTCAGCAGAACTACCATGGTGTTCTTTTTGTGCAGAAATAAAAGTTCTCGAAATTGGATGAAACATTTTGGAGATTTATTTCAGAATAAATAAAAAATACTGGAACCAAGAGCCACCGGAGGGGGTGCCCTGGCTGCCCATGATACGTCTCCAACATATATATAATCTTTTATTGTTCCATGATATTATATTATCTGTTTTGGATGTTTTATATGCATTAATATGCTATTTTATATTATTTTTGGGACTAACCTACTAACCTAGAGCCCAGTGTCAGTTTCTGTTTTTTCCTTGTTTTTGAGTTTTACAGAAAAGGAATATTGATAATCCCAAAGTGCAAGGAATCATCATAGCAATTTCCAAAGGTGGAAGTGATAAGTATGGAGTGTCGAACCCACAAGGAGCTAAAGGTAAGATCAATATTCTCTCAAGTACTATCTGCCACTGATACGACTCTACGTACACTGAATGTTTGCTTCCATCTAGAAACGAGAAATAAAACTTCTCATGATCAAGTAACAAGCTATTCACATGTTAAAGTATATACCATAAAGTTTCGTGAAAACTAACAAACTATGCTTTCAATCACCAAACAATTGCAATTCATCTTATTTTCAGGAAGGGTCTATGTAAGAGCTTTGATTTAGCAAATTCCACATACTCAACTATCATATAGTCTTCCATGATTGCTAACACTCAAAGCATATTTTTAGAACAAATAGCATCCGTCGAACACAGAGAAAGATAGGGGCTTAATGTTTCGCCTCCCAACTTATTTATCATATAGATAATTGTCAACAATAATGATTCATGATCAAATATATTTGAATGGCCATATATGCTTGTATCTTTCCCCACCACATGATGCTTGCCAACTAAAGAATAATTGAGGTTGAAATAAGAAGGAATACTATTGACTCTTGTATGAAAGTAAATACATGAAAGTAAAAGATAGGCCCTTCGCAGAGGAAAGCAGAGGTTGTCATGCGCTTTTTAATTTTGGATGCGCAAACCCTTAATGCAAAGGAACGTCACGTTGTATTGCCCTTTGTGATAGCAACCTTTATTATGCAGTCCATCGCTTTTATTTCTTTACCATCACAAGTTCGTACAACACTTATTTTCCCTTACAATAAAAGATCATACATATTTAGGAGCAATTTTTATTGCTTTTTGCACCGATGACAACTTACCTGAAGGATCTTATTCAATCCATAGGTAGATATGGTGGACACTCATGGCAAGAAACGGGGTTTAAGGGTTTTGGATGCACAAGTAGTATCTCTACTTAGTACAAAATTTTGGCTAGCAAAAGGTCCTAAGCAAGCACCACATGTTGGAGGATCCATAACAATATAACTTCTATACAAATATACAAAAATATAACTCATTACGATGTCTTCCTTGTCCAACTTCAACTAATTTGCTCAACTTTGAAAATAATTAATGGGGCTCACAATCATAGAAGATGTCCAAGATAGTATATTTATATGTGAAATCTCTCTTCCTTCAATATTCTTTCATGAATTGTTCAAGTGACCAATGTTGTGTTTGCTAACTTTCAATAAATTTTACCACCTATACTTCTTATATGTGAAGTCATTACTCCCCATGGGATAAGCATATGAAACATATATAATTTCAGATTTATGATATTCAATTCATTCAACCATTTACTCATAGGATATAAGTGAAGCACGAGAGTAAATGACAAACTACTCCAAAAAGATATAAGTGAAGAACAATGAGTGGTCAAGTAGTTAAATAACCATGTGAGGACTCTCTCTCTCACTAAAGATTTCAGATCCAATGTTTTTATTCAAACAGCTATAAAAATGAAAATACGCTCCAAGCAAAACACATATCATGTGACGAATAAAAATATAGCCCCGAGTAAGGTATACCGATAGTTTTGAAGACGAAAGAGGGGATGCCTTCCGGGACATCCCCAAGCTTAGGCGCTTGAGTATTCCTTGAATATTACCTTGGGGTGCCTTGGGCATCCCCAAGCTTAGGTTCTTGCCACTCTTCATTCTTCTCATATCGATATCTCACCCAAAACTTGAAAACTTCAATCACACAAAACTCAACAGAAAACTCGTGAGCTCCGTTAGTATAATAAAACAAATCATTCACTTGGGTACTGTCAATACAAGATTCATAATTGTTTCCACATAATGCCTACTTTACTCAATAATTTCTACAATTTATATTAAGCAATATAAGCCATAGAAACTAGAAAACAAGCAAACTATGCATCGAAAACAGAACAGTCTGTAAAGATCTGAATTATACTCATACTTATGTTACTCCAAAATTTCTTAAAAATTAGGAAAATGTAGAAAATTTGTATATAAATCCTCTGTAAAAAATTCAGAGTTTTTCCACACTCCAGTGAATTTTAACAATTCTGTTACTGGATGCAAAAGTTTCTGTTTTTGCACAGAATCAAGTCAACTATCAACCACACTATCCCAAAGGCTTTACTTGGCATTTTATTGAAACAAAAGCTATAAAACATGATTAATACAGTATCTTAATCATGTGAACACACAAAAACATTAAGGATAAATATTGGGTTGTCTCCCAACCAGCGCTTTTCTTTAATGCCTTTTTAGCTAGGCATGATATTTTAATGATACTCTTCCAAGCCCAATTTTGATGATAATTTTATTCATACTCTAAAATATATAAGTTAAGTTCATAGAGCATTCTACAATTAATATAGATTGACCAATATCCAAGCTAAAAATATATACATGAAGCACACGAAGCATTCTATAAAGCCATACTCAAAAGATTTAAGTGAAGCACAAAGAGCATTCTATAAAGCCATACGCAAAAGATTTATGAAGCACATGAAGCATTCTATAAATCAATGAAGGACTATATCATACTAGCATGGTGCATAAAGGCAAATAAAAGAAAAATAAACACAAAAGACGCATATCATGTGAACAAAACAAAAGCCGAGGTATACCGATAACTGTTGAAGAAGAAAGATGGGATGCCAACCGGGGCATCCCCAAGCTTAGATGCTTGAGTATCCGTGAAATATTTACTTGGGGTGCCTTGGGCTTCCCCAAGATTGAAATCTTGCCTCTCCTTATTCTTCTCATATCGATAACTCCTCGATCTTCGAACACTTCATCCACACAAAACTTACCAAAAAACCTTGTGAGATCCGTTAGTATAATAAAGAAAATCACTACCTTTAGGTACTGTTGTAAACTCATTCCAATTTCATATTAGCATTATATCTATTGTATTCCAACTTCACCATGGTTCATACCCCCCGATACTACACATAGATTCATCAAAATAAGTGAACAACACATAGAAAAACAAAATCTGTCAAAAACAGGACAGTCTGTAGCAATCTGAAAATTTACCATACTTATGTAACTCCAAAAATTATGAAAAAATAGGAAAAAATAAAAAAAATTCATATAAGTACTTTGAAAAAAATTCAGAAACTTTTGACATTCCAGTAAAAAATGTAAAATCATGCACTACAGCCAAAGTTTCTGTTTTTTGCACCGCACATAGCAAACAAGCAATCTAATCATCCTAAAGACAAATCTTGGCTCATTATTTTTATAATACAATGGATATATACAAGGGTATAATTATTTTTGAGAAATTTCCATGAAAAATTCTACATTGTTTCCATGAGCATGAACACAAGTGTTCAAGGTCGGCCCTCACTTCTCCAATGCATAATCTTCCAATCACTTCTCTTTTTGAAAAAAAGTTTTTAGGCATAAGAGGCAAGTAATTTTTTTGTATTTTGTTCTTTTAAATTTTTTTGTTTGTTTCACCCACAACTAAAGAAAACAAAAACAAAAGGGAAAACAAAATCTACTTAGTGAAGAAAGCAAACAAGTATACTCGAAAATATCAACCCCACACTATTGCTCCCCGGCAACGGCGCCAGAAAAGATCTTGATAATCCCCAAGTGCAAGGAATCATCGTAGCAATTTCCAAAGGTGGAAGTGATAAGTATGGAGTGTCGAACCCACAAGGAGCTAAAGGTAAGATCAATATTCTCTCAAGTCCTATCTGCCACTGATACGACTCTACGTACACCGAACGTTTGCTTCCATCTAGAAACGAGAAATAAAACTACGTTGTGGGTATGAAGTGGATAGCTTTGCATGATATCGGAGAACTAAAATATAAAAATAGGTGCTATTAACATAAATTTAGAATATATTACAAAAAGCAAGTGTGGAATAATGATGGAACGGTGTGCGGAATTGTCCTGGGCAATTGTTAACAAGATCGGTAATCATTATTGCAATTTTATATGAGGGAGAGGCATAAGCTAACATACTTTCTCTACTTGGATCATATGCACTTATGATTGGGACTCTAGCAAGCATCCGCAACTACTAAAGATCATTAAGGTAAAACCCAACCATAATATTAAAGTATCAAGTCCCCTTTATTCCATACGCAACAACCCCCTTACTCGGGTTTAAGGTTCTGTCACTCTAGCAACCCACTATAAGCGAATCATGAACATATTGCAACACCCTATAGAAGGAATCCTTCACGTGTGCGCGACACAGAAGACACCATAGGACAGCACCAAAATAAAACATACAACTCAAACCAATCTAAATCATCAATCAACCCAAAAGACAAAATAAATCTACTCAAAACATCATAGGATGGCAACACATCATTGGATCATAATATGTGGCATAAAGCACCATGTTCAAGTAGGGGATTACAGCGGGTGCGGGAGAGTGGACCGCTTAAAAGAGATGAGGACGATCATGAAGAAGGTGATGTTGATGAAGACGATCACCGCGGTGATGGTTCCCTCGGCGGCACTCCGGCGCCACCGAGAGAGAGGGGGAGAGAGTCTCCCCCTTGTGCTTCCTCCTCCATGGCCTCACCCCTAGATGGGGAGAGGTTATCCCTCTGGTCCTTGGCCTCCATGGTGATGATGGCCCCCTCCGATAGGGTGCCGGAGAGGGCCTAGATTGATTTTTTGTAGCTACAGAGGCTTGCGGCGGCGGAACTTCCGATCTAGGGTTCTTTTCGGAGGTTTTTATATTTATAAGAATTTTTGGCATCGGAAACAAATCAAGGAGGTGCCGAGGGGCCCACAAGCCCTCAAGGCACGCCCGGGGGGTAGGGCGCGCCCCCTGGCTTGTGGACTCCTCGGGACTCTTCTGGTCCAGCTTCGATGCTTCAGGGGTCTCTTTTGGTCCATAAAAAATCACCGTAAATTTTTAGCCCATTCTGAGAACTTTTATTTCTGCACAAAAAATGACACCACGGTAGTTCTGCTGAAAATAGCGTCAGTTCGGGTTAGTTCTAATCAAATCATACCAAAACCATATAAAATCGTTGTAAACATGGCATGAATACTTCATAAATTATAGATACATTGGAGATGTATCAAATATCAAATGGAGTCCACACGGATTAAAACTTTACGATGATTTTTCTTGGACCAGAAGACATCCACGGAGCTTGGAGAGGGGATCAGACAATGACCGAGGAGGCCACAAGCCTGCCAGGCACGCCCCTGGGGGGCGCTGAAGGAAATATGCCCTAGAGGCAATAATAAAGTTGTTATTTTATATTTCCATATTCATGATAAAGGTTTATTATTCATGCTAGAATTGTATTGACTAGAAAATTAAATACATGTGTGGATACATAAACAAATACTGTGTCCCTAGTGAGCCTCTACTAGACTAGCTCGTTGATCAAAGATGGTTAAGGTTTCCTAACCATAGACATGAGTTGTCATTTGATAACGGGATCACATCATTAGGAGAATGATGTGATGGACAAGACCCATCCGTTAGCTTAGCATATTGATCGTTCAGTTTATTGCTATTGCTTTCTTCATGTCAAATACATATTCCTTCGACCATGAGATCATGCAACTCCCGGATATCAGAGGAATACCTTGTGTGCTATCAAACATCACAACGTAACTGGGTGATCATAAAGATGCTCTACAGGTATCTCCGAAGGTGTCTGTTGAGTTGGCATGGATCGGGATTGGGATTTGTCACTCCGTGTATCGGAGAGGTATCTCTTGGCCCTCTCGGTAATACAGCATCACAAGAAGCTTGCAAGCAAAGTGACTAAGGAGTTAGTTACGAGATGATGTATTATGGAATGAGTAAAGAGACTTGCCAGTAACGAGATTGAACTAGGTATGGAGATACCGACGATCGAATCTCGGGCAAGTAACATACCGACGGACAAAGGGAATTACGTATGTTGTCATAACGGTTCAACCGATAAAGATCTTCGTAGAATATGTAGGAACCAATATGGGCATCCAGGTTCCGCTGTTGGTTATTGACCGGAGAGGTGTCTCGGTCATGTCTACATAGTTCTTGAACCTATAGGGTCCGCACGCTTAACGTTCGTTAACGATATAGTGTTATATGAGTTATATGATTTCATGACTAAATTTTGTTCGGAGTCCCGGATGAGAACACGGACATGACGAGGAGTCTCGAAATGGTCGAGAGGTAAAGATTGATATATAGGACGATGGTATTCGGACACCGAAATAGTTTCGGAGTGCAGCGGGTAGTCATCGGGTCACCGGAAGGGGTTCCGGACACCCCCGGTAAGTGTATGGGCTTAATGGGCCAAAGGAGGGGCCAGACTAGCCCACTAGGGGGCTGGTGCGCCCCTCTACAAGGATGGCCGGCCCTATGGGAAGGAAAGGGGAGGGGTGGCCCCTCCTGCCTTTCCCTCCTCGTGAGAGAAAGGAAAGGGGGGCGCCACCTCCCCCTGCCTTCCTCCCGCACTCAAATAAGGAAGGGGGCGCAAGTTGGGGAAGACCCCAAGTAGGATTCAGCCCTACTTGGGGCGCCCCTTGGCCTCTCCCCTCTCCCCCCCCCACCTATATATATGTGAGAGGGGGGCGCCTAGCACAACCAGGACAATTGCTTAGCCGTGTGCGGCGCCCCCCTCCACCGTTTGCACCCCCGGTCATATTTTCGTAGTGCTTAGGCGAAGCCCTGCGGAGATAGCTTCACCATCACCGTCACCACGCCGTTATGCTGCCAGAACTCATCCACTACCTCGCCGTCTTGGTGGATCAAGAAGGCGGAGGATGTCACCAAGCTGAACGTGCAATGAACGCGGAGGTGTCGTACGTTCGGTACTTGATCAGTTGGAGTGCGAAGAAGTTCAACTACATCAACCGCGTTACTAAACGCTTCCGCTTACGGTCTACGAGGGTACGTAGACACACTCTCCCCTCTCGTTGTTATGCATCTCCATGGATAGATCTTGTGTGTGCGTAGAAATTTTTATGTTTTCCATGCAACGTTTCCCAACAGTGGCATCCGAGCCATGTCTATGCGTAGATGATATGCACGAGTAGAACACAAAGAGTTGTGGGCGGTGATAGTCATACTATTTACCACCAATGTCTTATTTTGATTCGGCGGTATTGTGGGATGAAGCGGCCCGGACCAACCTAAATGTCCACGCACATGAGACCGGTTCCACCGACAGACATGCAACTAGTTTTGCATAAAGGTGGCTGGCGGGTGTCTGTTTCTCCTACTTTAGTTGAATCAAATTTGACTACGGTCGGTTCTTGAAGAAGGTTCAAACAGCAAACTTGATGAATCACCATTGTGGTTTTTGCGTAGGTAAGAACGGTTCTTGCTAGAAGCCCGTAGCAGCCATGTAAAACTTGCAACAACAAAGTAGAGGACGCTAACTTGTTTTTGCAGGGCATGTTGTGATGTGATATGGTCAAGATATTATGTGATATATGTTAATGTATGAGATGATCATGTTTTGTAATATCGACAACCGGCAGGAGCCTTAGGGTTGTCTATTTATTGTATGAAGTGCAAGCGCCATGTAATTGCTTTACTTTATCGCTATGTGTTAGCAATAGTTGTAGAAGCAATAGTTGGCGAGATGACCCCGATGTAACGATGGAGATCAAGGTGTCGAGCCAGTGATGATGGAGATCATGACGATGCTTTGGAGATGGAGATCAAAAGCACAAGATGATGATGGCCATATCATGTCACATATTTTGATTGCATGTGATGTTTATCCTTTATGCATCTTATTTTGCTTAGAATGGCGGTAGCATTATATGATGATCCCTTCACTAAATTTCAAGATAACAAAGTGTTCTCCCCGAGTATGCACCATTGCCAAAGTTCGTCGTTTCGAAGCACCACGTGATGATCGGGTGTGATAGACTCTATGTTTAAATCACATACAACGGGTATAAGACAGTTTTGCACATGCAGAATACTTGGGTTAAACTTGATGAGCCTAGCATGTACAGACATGGTCTCGGAACACTGGAGACCAAAAGGTCGAACGTGAGTCATATAGTAGATATGATCAACATAGAGATGTTCACCATTGAAGACTACCCCATCTCACGTGATGATCGGACATGGGTTAGTTGATTTGGATCACGTATCACTTAGATAACTTAAGGGATGTTTATTTAAGTGGGAGTTCATTAATAATTTGATTAATTGAACTTAATTTATCATGAACTTAGTCTTATAGTTTTGCATATCTATGTTGTAGATCAATAGCTCGCGATTTAGCTCCCCTAATTTTGATATGTTCCTAGAGAAAACTAAGTTGAAAGATGTTACTAGCAATGATACGGACTGGGTCCGTGATCTGAGGATTATCCTCATTGTTGCACAGAAGAATTATGTCCTTGATTTACTGCTAGGTGACAGACCTATTGCAGAAGCAGATGCAGACGTTATGAATGTTTGGCAAGCTTGATATGATGACTACTTAATAGTTTAGTGCACCATGCTTTATGGCTTAGAACCGGGACTTCAAAAACGTTTTGTATGCCACAGAGCATATGAGATGTTCCAAGAGCTGAAATTGGTATCTCAGACTCATGCCCGTGTCGACAGGTATGAGACCTCTACTTTTCCTACAAGATGGAGGAGAATAGCTCAGCCAGTGAGCATGTGCTCAAAATGTCTGGTTACTACAACCGCTTGAGTCAAGTGGGAGTTAATCTTCCAGATAAGATAGTGATTGATAGAGTTCTCTAGTCACTATCACCAAGCTACTAGAACTTCGTGATGAACTATAATATGCAAGGGATGACGAAAACAATTCCCGAGCTCTTCGCGATGCTGAAATCGGCGGAGGTAGAAATCAAGAAAGAGCATCAAGTGGTGATGGTTAATAAGACCACTAGTTTCAAGAAAAAGGGCAAGGGAAAGAAAGGGAACTTCAAGAAGAATGGCAAGCAAGTTGCTACTCCCGTGAAGAAGCCCAAAACTGGACCCAAGCCTGAAACTGAGTGCTTCTACTGCGAAGGAAATGGTCACTGGAAGTGGAACTACCCCAAATACTTGGCGGATAAGAAGGATGGCAAAGTGAACAAAGGTATATTTGATATACATGTTATTGATGTGTATTTCACTAGTGTTTGTAGTAACCCCTGGTATTTGATACCGGTTCAGTTGCTAAGATTAGTAACTCGAAACAGGAGTTGCATAGACTAGTTAAAAGCGAGGTGACGATGTGTGTTGGAAATGATTCCAAAGTTGATATGATCACCATCGCACACTCCCTCTACCTTCGGGATTAGTGTTGAACCTAAATAAATGTTATTTGGTGTTGGTGCAACTAACCCTGGTGTATGTTGCCCGGACTGTACACAGGCTCAGGGGCAAGGTTACAGCGACAAGACAAGACCAAATTGGAGAGATAGCTCTTTGAGAAATCAAAGGGCGGATCAAGAAGACCAAGACAAGCCGAAGGAACAAGATATCACTAAGGAAAAAGCCTTCCTTGCCGGGCAGGCGAGCCTGGTCAGGTCGAGGCCACCCCAAGGGCAAGTCCCAAGACCTCCCCGGCAAGGTTTGCCAGGGCGCTGACGGCCTACTTCCCCGCCAAGGCTCCACCGCTCCACCTCACAGCAACGCAAGTCACTTATCGATGCGGTGTCGAGCCCCCAAGTGATTAAGTGGCTGTCATTTGGCACATGGCAGCCATTTCTGAGGAAGATCACCCCTAAATGACATCAGTCCAGGGGTGTGTCACGCACGCAGACGAGAAGGTGGTTGAACAGCGCGACAAGGCTTGTCGGACTACATCCACGACGTGACACTGAGCGGGTCACCTTGTCATGTCTGCAAAGTTAGGTATGATAGCACTGTTGGCTATCTAATCACTGGATAATGACTGTTTTGCCATTGTGGTAACCCCTTGACCTATAAAAGGAGGGCCAAGGCAACCTTAGAAAGGATTTGGACCCTTGTACACTCATGCGCGCGTAGCTGCTCTCCCCGAGGCGATCTTGCCTGGCTTGAGTGCTGCGCGTTCATCACGGTCCTCTATCCAATCCACCAAAGCAGGGGTAGGGTTTTACGCCTCACGGCGGCCTGAACTTCGGTAAAAACCACCTGTGCCACCACTGTCGTGCTGCTCTACGGCCTCCGCTCTTTGTGCAACGTGCCCTTCCCCCTTGTCGAACCACAAGGGGCCAATGGCCCCATAGGTGATCGTGTTGAACCATGACATCTTTGGCGCGCCAGGTAGGGGGGAGCGCTTGTGCGAACCCGAGGACGTAAACAGCGCATCAGTCTTCATCACCATCTTCTTCATCAACGGCTTCATCATCCATGGCGCCCAAGAAAAAGTCCGGCACGGCAGCCCACCCTTCCACCTCGAAGGCCCCCTCGCATGTAGCCACTGATCTCGTGGGAGCCGCGGTGGCGTTGGGGGACGCGGACACCGCGGGGAACGTGATCAGCACGGGCGACGCCATCATCGTTCCCCCTGCAGCCGAGGTGGGAGCAGGAGGCGTCGAAGGAAGACAGCATCAGCAGCACCCTAGCGGCCACACTCCACAAGATGCGGGAGGGGAGAATATCCAATCTTCGCCTCTCCACCTCGCTGGAGGACGCAGCCGCAGCGATGGCGCCTGCTCCGACGCGAATCACAACCCCCTAGCTGGCCCTGCTGCAGGCACAGCTACGGGGCACATGCCTTCCCCAGGGCAAGGCAATCAAGACGAAGCATCGAATGGGGTCGTCAACCCCCAAGCGTGTCCTTCTCGTCGTCACGCCACCCTTGCGACTGGCTCGCGATGACAAGAGCGCGACGCCACCACTTCCGGTACCGTCAGAAGTCGGGCGACGTCGCGTCGTCGTCCATGCCTAGCACTGCTTCGGAGGCCATGGCGCGAGCCCAGCTCCTGTTGAGATTCCCACCAGCGGCCGACCAAATGGATGAATGGAGAGCCACCATTCAAAGTTTGATTGGTTTCACTGAGGCGGGACGATCACAACGGGCAGGCTCGCCACGGCATCCGCGGGTAGCGACAACGGCCTGAGCCGCTGGCCGTGCCGAAGGGGCCAATCCTACGGTGCAGTCCCCCATGACAGCCAGCGCAGGGGATGCAGCCAGAGCCACACAACCAAGAACCCGATGAGGTGTCGATGGCTTCATCTGATCCTCGAGCCTGTCGAGATCAGCGGCAGGTCCTAGAAGACAGGCAGAGGGAAGACGCGCGTGTCACCATAGAACGGCGCCGCGAAACCCACAGCCAGTATGACAGGCGCAATGGCCCTGACGTCGACGAGCCTGCACCCAGTGGAGACGGATACCTGCCTTTCGAGGTTGGGTGTCCTGCCTTCACTCGCAAGCTGCGGCAAGTCCGTTGGCCATCTGCCCGTACGTTCAAGCCAGAGATACCAGAAAAATATGATGGAAGACTGAACCCAGTAGAGTTCTTGAGCATCTACACCATCGCTGTTCAAGACGCCGGGGGAAGAGATGAAAAGGTATTCACCAACTACTTCCCTTTGGCGCTCAAGCCAAATGTGAGGTCGTGGCTGATGCACTTGCTGGAGAACTCCACCTCGACTTGGGCTGACCTGTGCCACGAGTTTGTTGGTGCCTTCATGGGCGGCCATCAAGAACCAGGGTGACCCAGTGATTTGCAGCTCCTTCCACAAAAGGAAGGGGAGAGTTTGCGGAAGTACATGCAGAGGTTCAGTCGTGTGCACAGGAACATTCCAGATATCCACCCGGCAGCTGTGTTTGGCGCGTTCCAATCCAACGTACGCAACTGCAGGATACGTTCCAAGATGAACATCCGGTTGCCCAAGACTGTGAATGAGCTTTACACCTTGGCGGATAAGTGTGTCCGTACGAAGGAGGGGAGGTGACTCCCCGGAGAAGAGGATGGCGTCGACGTTGACTCAGAAGATGACGATGATGCTACCAACCAGAAGAAGAAGAACAAGAAACGCAACAAGAAGCGCAAGGAGAAAGCAGTGCTGGCTGTTGAGGGATCAGGCACTCCTAGTACCAGCAAGAAGGCCAAGACCGAAGCCCCCGGCAAGGAAGTTGCCGCGTGCATCGACTGCCGGGAAGCTGCGGCGGCCGAGAAGGCTGGGAAGGCTGACGGGCCGTACTGCAAGATCCATCGGACCAAGGGCCATGATCTCCAAGAGTGTCATCAAGTTGAGCAACTCGTCAAAAAGCAAAAAGCTGAGTATGAGAAGTGTGACAAGGAGAGAAACCAAGATGGTGTTGGCGGGAAGGGCCGAGGCAGCCGAGGAGGCCGCCTCGGCAAGGTCCCTCAACATCAAGGGAAACCTGCTAAAGGCCATGAAAAGAAGGAATGTGGTGATGAAAGCGATGAAGAGGATGAAGAGGAAACAAGCGAGCAAGAGTTTCAGAAAGCCACTGAAGCCCTATGCATTGACGGGGGCGCATCCTTCCACTCCTCTCACCGCCAGTTGAAGCAATGGGCACGTGAGGTCATTGCTGTGGAGCCAGCGGCAGATTCCCGAAAACCACTCAAATGGTCTCGCACACCCATCATCTTTGACAAAGAGGATCACCCTGACCGCACCACCATGGTAGGGTGCTTGCCATTATTGGTATCACCAACAATCCGCAACCTCAAGGTCACAAGGATGTTGGTTGACGGCAGGGCCGGGTTGAATCTGATTTCCCCCAAGGTAATCAGCAAGCTGCAGATAACAGATGAAGAGCTCAAAATTACTGGCACGTTCCAAGGGATCAACCCCGGCAGGAGTCGTCCAAAGGGGAAGATCACATTGCCGGTGACATTTGGAGGAGAATTGAACTACCGTACTGAGAAGATTGTGTTCGATGTGGTCGAGCTTCCGTTGCCATACAATGGGATACTTGGATGACCTACCCTGACAAGGTTCATGGCGGCATCCCACTATGCCTACAACACCCTGAAGATGCCAGGACCAATGGGCGTTATTTCTATTCCATCAGACAAGAAGGACACAATTATATGTGTGGACACGATGTACCGGGATGCGGTCGCTGCCGAGGCCGCAGAAGCCGCAGTCCCCACCAAGGAAAACAAACAAGGGAGAAAAGCTAGCAAGGATACCGGCAAGGAATCCGGGAAGCGCGCCTCTCCGGAGTACGCTGCACCTGTCGATGGCTTGCCAGAGAGTTCCACTAGCAAGAGATCCAAGGTTGCTGCACCCACTGTGAAGAAGGTCCCAGCAGGGCTGGTTGGCGCTGATGGTACATTTAATATCAGCTCCACCCTTGACGACAAATAGGAAAGCGTGCTTGTTGCCTTTCTGCGGGCGAATGTCGATGTGTTCACTCGGCAACCATCTGACATCCCCGGTGTTCCCAGAGAGGTAATCGAGCACCACCTTCCTGTCTGCCCTCATGCCCAGCCCATCAAGCAGAAGGTCTGGAAGCAAGCCTTGGAGCGGCAGCAGTTCATTGCCAAAGAGATCAAGAAACTCGAGGCAGCTGGTTTGGTCAGAGGAGTATTGCACCCAACATGGTTGGCAAATTTAGTGGTAGTGCGCAAGGCAAATGGGAAATGGAGGCTTTGCATAGATTTCACAGATCTGAACAAAGCATGCCCGAAGGACCCATTCCCCTTGCCGCGCATCGACCAGATCATGGATTCCACCTCTGGGTGTGATCTACTTTCCTTCTTGGATACCTACTCCGGGTATCACCAGATATTCATGTCCAAGGAAGACGAGGAGAAGAGAGCGTTCATAACCCCATGTGGCACGTACTGCTTCGTACGGATGCCCTTTGGGTTAAAGAGCGATGGGTCCACTTTTGCAAGAGCAGTGCAAATGGGGTTTGAATCCCAGCTGCACAGGAATATTGAAGCTTACATGGATGACATAGTGGTCAAGACCAGGGACAGATCAACGCTCATTCAGGACTTGGAAGAAACCTTTGCGAACCTGCGCAAGATCAACTTGAAGCTGAACCCAGAGAAGTGTGTGTTTGGCGTTCCATCCGGCAAGCTACTTGGCTTCTTTGTGTCTCACCGGGGGATAGAGGCCAACCTCGACAAGATCAGGGCAATCAAACAGATTCAAGCACCTAAGTCAGTCAAGGAAGTGAGGCCTTTAACTGGATGTGTTGTCGCGCTGAGTAGGTTCATTTCCATGTCCGCCGAGCGCGCCCTACCGTTCTTCAAAATTTTAAAGAAGGCAGGGCCCGTGAAGTGGACCCCGAAGGCAAAAGCAGCGCTGCAGGACTTGGAATCTTACATTTCCTCTGTTCCCACCCTGGTCGCTCCTAAACCACAAGAGGCGTTGCTGTTGTATCTGGCGGCAACCAATCAAGTGGTTAGTGCAGCACGGGTGGCACAACGGGAAGTGGAAGAAGGAGCGGTTGTAGCTACTGTCCTCCCCAGAGAAGGGAATGAACCAGTCACGGCAGGACTGAGTGCAGATCAAGAGAAAGAACAGCAGAGAAGTGAAGGCGATCCCAAGACTGCAGCAAGGAAGAAGGTGGTGCAGCGACCAGTTTACTTTGTCAGCTCCCTATTGCAGGGGGCTAGATCAAGGTACTCTGGTGTGCAAAAGTTGATCTCCGTCCTTGTCGCGGGAAACCGCGGCCACCTATGGGACCAGGAGGCCCCTTGCTGGTTCGGCAGGGGGGCGTCGTGTTGCACAAAGAGCAGACGAGCGTGTGGCAGCACGGCAGAGATCACACAGACATTTTTACCCAGGTTCGGGCCGCCGTGAAGCATAAAACCCTACTCCTGCTTTGGTGGAAAGGTGGTGGTGGAGCGTAGTACACTTGCCCGGCAAGGGTTGCCTCAGGGCGGCAGTGGCTACGCGCGTATGGGGGTCTGAGTTATCCAATCTTCTAACCCTCTCTACGGTCGCCATGGGCCTCCTTTTATAGATTAAGGGGTCACCACAATGGCAAAACTGTCATTATGCACTGATAAGATAGCAAACAGTGCTATCATACATAACTCTGCGGGCTGACAGGGTGCATTAAATGCACCGCTCAACGTCACATTGTTGGTTGCCCGGCAAGGCTTGCCGGTCTATCTCGCTAGCTCCACGCCTGCTCGCTTGACACGTCGCAGGATGGGTGTCATCTGCAGGTGTTTCCTGTAGGGAGAGGCTGCCATGTGGTGAATGGCTGCCACTTAGTCACTCCGCGGTTTGACACCGCACTGATTGATGATGTGGGTCATGGTGGAGTAGTTGTTGAGGTGGTTTTGCCTCCATGTGCCCTAGCAGGCCCTGCCGGGACGTCTTGGATGTCGTCTTCCGGGGGTGGCCTCGCCCCTTGCCGAGCTCGCCTGCCCGACAAAGGAGGCCCTTCTCCTGATGGTGCCTTGCTTCTTTGGCTTGATCTTGGTCCCTCTAATTTGTATGTTAGTCCTTTGAACCTCTTAGTCCCTTGTATTCTGACTTGGGTTGGTGCTTCAATCTCGTCCCTGTGCCTGTGCACAGTCTGGGCAACAGACCCAGGGTTTGTTGCACTGACAGAAGCCCCCGGGCCTGCCCCAAACGTGCTGCCGAGCATCATCGGGGTAGGGCCTAATAAGTGCATAGGCGGGGTCGTTGAAGAGGCTGGTCTCTTGAGGTCTTCTTTGCTTCTTCATTAGCCTTGATTCCGGGCCAGTTTCCTATTTCTCTGCGCGTCGTGTAAGGCCAATGGTGGTGGGGCCGCTCCAATGATGGCCCGTGAATGACTTTAATGCACGGGGGAGAGACTGCCAATTCACTCTTCCCACCACGCCCTTATCCTTAGCCACGTATGCTGCATGCATCGCGCGGGGTAGGTAATGGAGGCGCGTGGCGTGGGAGAGCGTCAAGGCAAGGGCCCGGTCATCTTGAGTTGGCGGAGGAGGACGGTGGCCGCCTGTTGAGGGAGCGGCTCCCCTCCCCGATCCGCCTATAAAATGGAGGGGTGGAAGAGGGCGAAGTCACCCACCCTCGCATTCTTCTTCTCCTACGCTTTCTGCCTCTGCTGGTTATGCTGAAGAGGAGAGCCTGGGGCCAGCCCCCGGGCTCTTGGTTGGGGCTAGTGTTGCCAAATGCCAGTGCTGGTGCTCGGGTAGTGAGCCCGGTCCTTGATGTGGCGAACCTCTTGGTTCCTTCGAGGCTCGGCCGGGAGGCGGGGCTGGAGACCATTGGTAATCCCAGCACCACCCCTCCCGGAGGTCTTGGGCTGATGTTGATGAGAGGCGCACCTTCCTGCCTGCCAAGGCGGGGAGCGGTGCGCCTTAAGCCTCCTGGCTGCTCGCCGTCTCCCCGGGGAAGGCGCCGGGCTCTTCTGTCGGTGCCTGTGCTGGAGCCCCCCACTCGGTCCTGGCAGCGGTGATCCTGGGGCCTCCAGGGCGCTCCGCACGTCTTCCTCCTTCGCAGCCTCGCCACTCCCGATCTTGTCAGGCTTTGTCCGACAGCTCCTGACAGGGATCGGGGTGGCATTGTGCCGGTGCGTCGCCCACCCTCTTCTCTTCCCACTGCATTACCTGGGATAAGAGGGACAGGGAGAGGAGTTTACGGAGCACCTATCTTTTTTCAATCTTAAACTTGTAGGCAATTGCCAAATTTTAATTCAAATAATGTAATCTCTCGAGTCCATGTTTGTGTTCTGTAATGCTTGTACTTGTAACAGCATATCAATGAAAAAGATGAACCTTGCCGGGAACCCGTGCATGTGTATGTCCATGTAGAGGTGAGATGCCTCTTTAGTGTAAATAAACGAGTTTTCCCCGGCAGGCTATCCTGCCGGCACCTTTTCTGTCTGCCGGAGAGCTATGTCTACCGGGCAACAGGCAAAGGGGCCAGCCCCCCGCCAACTTCTTTTTACCAAAGGCCACTATGACCATCCTATCCGAAGCAACGTTCGAGTCAGGGATGGGAGCACCTAAGTCTCAAAAGAGTGGCAGGGTTTTCTTATGCACAAGTTATAACTTACAGAACACTAATGGATAGGAGGTAGAACTTATCTGTTTGGCTTGCCGGGGATCGCAGTGCCAGGCAATCTTCTCAACTCCTCATCAAATCCAAGTTCACAGCAGGAACCTGCAGCTTCATGCGGATGAGAATGAATGCAGGATGCGATCCTATCTATATGCATATGCAAATGCTCATGGAATGCTTATGCAGTGATCTTGGAATGCTCATGCATGCATGCAATCTTGGTCGGGGGCCCCCCACAGCGCTTCTTTATTTTCTCTTGCACAGGGTCATCGCCCTGGCTTTGTACAAGGGGTTACATGCAGCTGAGGCAAGGCCTGTACAAAAGGGTGGCTGCCGGGCAGGGCCCGACAGCCGCGCCTTATAGGTAGAACTTGCGGAGATGCTCAATATTCCATGAGTTTTGCAACTGAATGCCATCTCCGGTCTCCAGACGGACTGCGCCAGGTCTGGTGACTCGTACTACCCGGTAAGGGCCTTCCCACTTCGGTGACAACTTGTTTGTACCCTTGGCGGACTGAACACGCCTAAGGACAAGGTCACCTTCCTCAAAACACTGGGCGTGAACCCTGCAGCTAGGATAGTGACGCAGGGCTTGCTGATAGCGTGCAGCACGCGTAGCAGCCCGGAGACGGTTCTCCTCGAGTAGCACAGCGTCGTCACGCCGGTGTTGATCTTGCACTACTTCATCGTAGGCAAGCACTCGAGGTGACCCGTAAATGAGTTCCGTGGGGATAACTGCTTCTGCCCCGTAGACCAGGGAGAAGGGAGTCTGCCCGGTAGCTCGGTTTGGTGTCATTCTGAGGGACCAGAGAACTACCGGCAGCTCCTCGACCCACCGCCTGCCGTGCTTCTGCAGCGTATCAAAGGTTCTCGTCTTGAGTCCACGCAGCACTTCAGCATTTGCCCTCTCAGCTTGCCCATTGCTTCAGGGGTGTGCCACAGAGGCAAATGAGATCTTGCATCCGAGGGCATGAACATATTGCATGAAGGCACGGCTCGTGAACTGGGTGCCGTTGTCGGTAATGATCCTTGCCGGAACTCCAAAATGACACACCAATTCTTTCAAGAACTTGATAGCTGACTGAGCAGTCACCTTTCTCACGGCAGTCACTTCCGGCCACTTTGTAAACTTGTCGATAGCAACGAACAAGAATTCAAAGCCCTCGATTGCTCGGGGGAAGGGGCTGAGGATATCGAGCCCCAGACCAAAAATGGCCATGATAGAGGGATTGTTTGAAGAGCTTGGGCAGGCAGGTGGGTTTTCTTGGAATGGAACTAGCAGGCTTCATATTTGGTGACTAGCTCGACCGCATCTTGGAGGGTTGTGGGCCAATAGAATCCTTGCCGGAATGCTTTCCCAACTAGTGCCCTTGATCCAATGTGGGAGCCGCACATGCCTTTGCATATCTCAGCCAACAGTTCCTTTCCTTCTTCCCGGCAGGCACACTTTAATTTCACACCGTTGGGCCTCCTTCTGTATAGAGTGTCATCGATAAACTGATACATACTGGCCCTTCGGGCTACTTTTTCAGCTTCGTATTGGTTGCCGGGAAGCTCTCCGGTTTGGAGGAAGTGGACAATGTGCCTTGCCCAAGTTGGAGCCTGGGGCTCGGCAACGAGGACTAGCGGCACCTCCTCTGCTGCAGGAGCACATGCCTCGTTCACGGGGTCCATGGGCCCGGCTGGAGGGTGTGGTCTGGCAGACTGCAAGGAGTTGTTTCCGGCAGGGTCTCTGCCAGGAGCGGACGGCTCTACTGGGAGAGGCTTACCGGAGTCCAACTTTCTCCTTTTCGGGGCCATTGTTGCTAGAGATACGGAGGGCTGAGTGAGATGGAGAACAAAAGTCCCTGGTTCCACAGGGAGCTTCTGCGCAGCACACTTTGACAGATGATCAGCTATGTTGTTTTTTGCACGGGGTACGTGCTCTGTTTGCAATCCGTCAAAGTGCTCCTCCAATCTCCTTACTTCCTCGATGTATGCCTCCATCAATGGACTTTGGTAATCCTTGTTAACTTGTCTCACCACAAGCTATGAATCTCCTCGAATGGTCAGCTTCTTAATTCCCAATTCAGCTGCAGTCCTGAGCCCGGCAAGGAGCCCTTCATATTCTGCTATATTGTTGGTTGCTTCTTCCCAGGCAAAATGCATTTGGACGACATACCTCAAGTGTTCCCCGGAGGGGGCAACAAGAAGCACGCCAACTCCTGCACCTTGTAGGGAAAAAGCACCATCAAAATACATAATCCATTCTTGGGGTGATTCCTTGCCGGGGATAGCTGTCTCCGTCACTTCCTCATCAGGGGTTGGCGTCCATTCTGCAATAAACTCTGCCAATGCCCTGCTCTGGATAGTTGACGTGCTTTCAAACTTCAAACCAAAACTGGATAACTCCAAAGCCCACTCCACTATTCTGCTGGTAGCCTCAGGGTTTCGGAGTAGCCGTTGCAACGGGAAACGAGTGACAACCATGATCTCATGGGCTTGCAAGTAGTGGTGCAGTTTCCTTGAGGCCATGATGAGACCAAAAATCAACTTTTGCACACCAGAGTACCTCGATCTAGCCCCCCGTAATAAGGAGCTGACGAAGTACACTGGGCGCTGCACCACTTTCTTCTTTGCCGCGTCCTTGGGGTTGCTCTCGTTGCCGTGCTCATTGTTGTCCTGATCCTTCTCTGACTCTGCAGGTCTCTGCTCACTCTCTACCTCATCCACTTCTCGTTGCGCTACCAAAGCTGCACTGACTACTTGGTTGGTTACCGCTAAGTACAGCAGCAACGGCTCCTGGGGTTTGGGAGCGACCAAGGTAGGCATGGAGGACAAGTAGGCCTTCAACTCTTGCAAAGCTGCATCTGCTTCTGGGGTCCACCACATGGGTCCTGCCTTCTTCAAAATTTTGAAGAACGGCAGGGCGCGCTCGGCAGACTTGGAGATGAATCTGCTTAGCGCGGCAACGCATCCTATCAGACGCCTCACATCCTTAACTATCCTTGGTGCTTGGATCTGCTCGATAGCCTTGATCTTGTCGGGATTGGCTTCGATCCCGCGATGGGATACAAAGAACCCAAGCAACTTGCCGGAGGGAACACCAAATACACACTTCTCCGGGTTGAGCTTCAAATTGATTTTGCGCAGATTAGCAAACGTCTCATCCAAATCTTGTATAAGGGTGGCCCTATCCTTGGTCTTGACCACAATATCATCCATATAGGCTTCTATGTTTCTGTGCAACTGTGGCTCAAAACCAATCTGGACTGCCCTTGCAAAAGTGGACCCGACACTCTTTAATCCGAATGGCATGCGGACAAAGCAGTACGTACCACATGGAGTGATGAACGATGTCTTCTCTTCATCTTCCTTGGACATGAAGATCTGGTGATACCCAGAATATGCATCCAAAAAGGAGAGCAAATCACAACCTGAAGTGGAATCCACAATCTGATCGATACGCGGCAAGGGAAACGGGTCCTTCGGGCAAGCCTTGTTGAGATCTGTGAAATCTATGCGAAGCCTCCACTTCACGTTAGCCTTTCGGACTACCACTGGATTTGCCAACCACGTGGGATGCAGTACTCCTCTGACCAATCCAGCTGCCTCTAGTCTCTTGATCTCTTCTGCAATGAATTGTTGCCTCTCCAAGGTCTGCTTCCGGACTTTCTGCTTGACAGGTTGGGCATGTGGGCAGACAGCAAGGTGGTGCTCGATTACCTCCCTGGGAACACCGGGGATATCAGATGGTTGCCAGGCAAACACATCGATATTCGCCCGCAGGAAGGCAACGAGCGCGCTTTCCTATTTGTCATCGAGGGTGGCGCTGATAGTGAAAGTACCATCAACGCCAGCCAGCCCTGCCGGGACCTTCTTCACTTGGGGTGCAGCGACCTTGGATCTCTCACCATTGGAACACTTCGTCACGTCGTCAACGGGTGTCGTGCACTCGGTGGGGGCACGCTTCCCGGACTCTTTGCCGGAGTCCCTGCAATCCCTCTTCTTTCCTTTGCTTTCCTTAGCGAGAGCTGCTGCTGCCGTTGCCTCTGCTGCGACCGCATCCCGGTACATCTTGTCCACACAAATGATTGCATCCTTCTCATCTGATGGGATGGTGATGACTCCCAGTGGCCCAGGCATCTTCAAGGTGTTGTAGGCATAGTGGGATGCTGCCATGAACTTAGCCAGGGCCGGGCGTCCAAGAATCCCATTGTATGGCAGGGGGAGATCAACCACATCAAACACAATCCTCTCAGTCTGGTAGTTCAGTTCTCCCACAAATGTTACCGGCAACGTGATCTTTCCCTTAGGACGGCTCCTGCCGGGATTAACTCCTTGAAACGTGCCGGTAACCTCCAGCTCTTCCTCTGCTATCTGAAGCTTCCTGATAACTGCTGGGGAAATCAGATTCAACCCAGCCCCGCCGGCCACCAACATCTTCGTGACCTTGAGGTTGCGGATTGTTGGGGAGACCAACAATGGCAAACACCCTACCGCAGTGGTACGGCTAGGATGATCCTCCTCGTCAAAGATGATGGGCGTACGGGACCACTTGAGCGGCTTCCGGGCCTCGGGCGCTGGCTCCACGGCATTGACTTCTCGCGCCCACCGCTTGAGTTGGCGGTGAGAGGTGTGCAGAGATGCACCCCCGTCAATGCACAGGGCGTCGGTGGCCTTCTGAAACTCTTGCTCACTGGTTTCCTCTTCATCCCCTCCATCACTCTCATCACCACAGGCTTCCTTCTCTCGACCTCTGGCGGGTTTTCCTTGGTTCCGAAAGGGTTTGCCGAGGCGATTTACTTCACCACCTCGGCCCTTGCCGCCAGCAACATTCTGACCCTTTTCCTTGTCACGCTTCTCATACTCTGCTTTCTGTCTTTTGACAAGCTGCTCAACCTGATAACATTCTTGAAGGTTGTGGCCCTTGGTCCGATGAATCTTGCAATACGGCCCATAACCTTTCCCGGCTTTCTCGGCAGCAGCGGCTTCCCGGCAGTCAGCGCACATGGCAGCTTCCTTTCCGGGGGCCTCAGCTTTGGCCTTCTTGCCGGTACTTGGTGTACCCGATCCTTTAACAGTCATCACTGCCTTATCCCTTTGCTTCTTACTACGCTTCTTGCTCTTCTTCTGACTGGTTGATTCATCCTCATCCTCTGAATCAATATTGGTGCAATCTTCCTCTCCGGGCAACTTTCTTCCCTCCTCCATTCGAGCACACTTATCCATCAACGTGTAGAGCTCCTTCACAGTCTTGGGCAACCGTACGTTCATCTTGGAACGAATCCGGCAGTTGCGCACATTGGACTGGAAGGCGGCTATCACGGCTGCCGGATGGATATTTGGGATATTTCTATGAACTTTGTTGAATCTCTGTAAATACTTATGGAGGGTCTCTCCTTCCTTTTGTTGGAGAAGCTGCAAGTCGCTGGGTCGGCCCGGCTCTTGGTGGCCACCGGTGAAGGCACCGATCAACTCATGGCACAGGTCTACCCATGACGAAATGGAGTTCTCCGGCAGGTGCATCAGCCAAGACCTCACATTGGCCTTGAGGGCCAAAGGAAAGTAGTTGGCGAACACCTTCTCATCTCTTCCCCCGGCAGCCTACACAGTGATGGTGTAGATGCTTAGGAACTCTGTCGGGTTCAGCCTCCCATCGTACTTCTCAGGTATCTCTGGCTTGGACGTGCGAACGGATGGCCAACGGACTTGCCACAGCTCACGGGTAAAGGCAGGGCAGCCAACCTCGAAAGGTAGGCACCCGCCAATACCGAGCGCGGGCTCGTCGACGCCGGGGCCGTCGCACCCATCGGTCCGGCGGAGGTCGTCGCGGCGTTGCTCGACAATGGCGCGTGTGTCTCCTCTCCGCCTATCCTCCGGGGCTCGTCGTTGGCCTGGACGCGCTAGAGGGTCAGAAGAGGCCATCGAGACGTCGTCGGGGTCTTGATTCTGTTGCGCTCACGCTGGCTGCCATGGCGGGGACTGCACCATGGGGACGGCCCCTTCTGTATGGTCAGCAGCATGACCCGTTGCTGTCGCTTGGGGCGACCGTGGCGGGCCAGCTCGCCGTGAGCCCCCAGCTTCGGCTAAACCGAGCAAACTTTGGATGGTGGCACGCCATTCGTCCATTTGCTCAGCCACTGGCAGAAACCTCAGCAGCAGTTGAGCCCGCGCCATGGCCTCCGAGGCTATACTTGGCATGGGTGATGATGAAGTCGATCGCACCGTCGCTCGTCTCCTGACGGTGCCAGCGGCGGCAGCACTGTGCCCCCGCTGCTGCGGGGCGACCACCTGGATGGCAGGGTGGTGCGCCGAAGGCGCTCAAGGGCCAGTGGCTCCGTCGGGCGCAGCGGCTTGGTCGACCCGTCCCGGGGGAGGTGCACGCGCTGCGACCGCACCCGTGGTGGGAGAGGTCGGAGGGCGGCGATTCGCCCCGGCCCGAGCGTCGTTGCTGCGGCTGTGCTCGTCGGCGGGTGGAAGGGTGCTGATGGAGTAACCCCTTCACTCGGACCTTGTGGAGCGTGGCCGTCGGGATGTTGCTGATGCTGCTCTCCTCCGATGTCTCCTGCTCCTGCGTCGGCCGCGGGGGAAGTGGTGACGGCGCCGCCTGCTCCGACCACATCCCCAGCAGCGTCCACGTCCTCGCGTGTCTCCGCACCCCCCGCAGCGTTAGAGGCCGCGGGCGGCGGAGCCTTCGAGGTGGAAGGATGAGCTGAAGAACCGGGTTTCTTCTTGGGCGCCATGGTCGATGGCATCGTCGATGATGCTGATGGTGATGAAGGTGACGCGCTACACATGCCTTCAGGTTCGCGCAAGTGGTCCCCCTACCTGGCACGCCAAAGATGTCGCGGGAAACCGCGGCCACCTATGGGACCAGGAGGCCCCTTGCTGGTTCGGCAGGGGGGCGTCGCGTTGCACAAAGAGCAGACGAGCGTGTGGCAGCATGGCAGAGATCACACAGACATTTTTACCCAGGTTCGGGCCGCCGTGAGGCGTAAAACCCTACTCCTGCTTTGGTGGATTGATGGTGGAAAGGTGGTGGTGGAGTGTAGTACACTTGCCCGGCAAGGGTTGCCTCAGGGCGGCAGTGGCTACGCGCGTATGGGGGTTTGAGTTATCCAACCTTCTAACCCTCTCTACGGTCGCCATGGGCCTCCTTTTATAGATTAAGGGGTCACCACAATGGCAAAACAGTCATTATGCACTGATAAGATAGCAAACAGTGCTATCATACCTAACTCTGCGGGCTGACAGGGCGCATTAAATGCACCGCTCAACGTCACATCGTTGGTTACCCGGCAAGGCTTGCCGGGCTATCTCGCCAGCTCCACGCCTGCTCGCTTGACACGTCGCAGGACGGGTGTCATCTGCAGGTGTTTCCTGTAGGGAGAGGCTGCCACTTAGTGACTTCGCGGTTTGACACCGCACTGATTGACAACGTGGGTCGTGGTGGAGTAGTTGGTGAGGTGGTTTTGCCTCTGTGTGCCCCGGCAGGCCCTGCCGAGACGTCTTGGACATCGTCTTCCAAGGGTGGCCTCGCCCCTTGCCGAGTTCGCCTGCCCGGCAAAGGAGGCCCTTCTCCTAATGCTGCCTTGCTTCTTTGGCTTGATCTTGGTCCCTCTGATCTGTATGTTAGTCCTTTGAACCTCTTAGTCCCTTGTATTCTGACTTGGGTTGGTGCTTCAATCTCGTCCCCGTGCCTGTGCATAGTCTGGGCAACAGACCCAGGGTTTGTTGCCCCGACAGGCCTCGTCATGGCCTCAAGGAAACTGCGCCACTACCTCCAAGCCCACAAGATCACAGTTGTCACCCAATTCCCTTTGCAACGCATACTGAGGAACCCGGAGGCCACTGGCAGAATAGTGGAATGGGCTTTGGAGTTATCAAGCTTTGGTTTGAAGTTTGAGAGCACATCAACCATTCGGAGCAGAGCACTGGCGGAGTTTATTGCGGAGTGGACGCCTACCCTAGACGAAGAGGCACTGGAAATGGTTATCCCCGGCAAGGAAGCGCCCCAAGAATGGATCATGTACTTTGATGGTGCCTTCTCACTACAGGGTGCAGGAGCTGGTGTGCTCCTCGTCGCACCCATGGGAGAGCACCTCAAGTATGTGGTCCATATGCATTTCCCCCGGGAGAAGGCTACAAACAACACTGCAGAATATGAAGGACTCCTTGCCGGGCTCAGAATTGCGACATAATTGGGTATTAAGAAGTTAATCATTTTAGGAGACTCACAGCTCGTGGTGAGGCAAGTGAACAAGGATTATCAGAGTCCATTGATGGAGGCATATGTGGAGGAAGTGAGAAAGTTGGAGGAGCGCTTTGATGTATTGCAAACAAAGCACGTGCCGCGTGTGGAAAACAGCATTGCTGATCATCTGTCAAAGTACGCTGCGCAAAAGCTTCCTGTGGAACCAGGGACTTTTGTTCTTCACCTGACTCAACCCTCCGTATCCCTGGCAACAATGGCCAGAAAAAGGAGGAAACTGGACTCCGGCAAGCCTCTCCCGGAAGAGCTTCCCGAAGCCCCCGGCAGAGAGGTTGGCGGGAACAACTCCACTTCGCTTGGTGAGCAGCACCCTCCCGCCGAACTACCAGTCATTGCGGTTGAGGCATGCGCTCCCACGAATGAGGAGGTGCCGCTGATCCTTGTTGTCGAGCCTCAAGCTCCAACTTGGGCGCGACACATAGTCCATTACCTTCAAACAGGAGAACTTCCCGAAGAGCAAGAAGAAGCTGAAAGAGTAGCCCGGAGGGCTAGTATGTATCAGTTCGTTGATAACATGCTATACAGAAGGAGGCCCAATGGTGTGAAATTGAAGTGCATTTGCCGGGAGATGGGAAGAAACTATTGGCGGAGATACACAAAGGCATGTGCGGCTCTCATATTGGATCAAGAGCCTTGGTTGGAAAAGCTTTCCAGCAGGGTTTCTACTGGCCCACGGCCCTCCAAGATGCAATTGAGCTAGTCACCAGATGTGAAGCGTGCCAGTTCCACTCCAAGAATATCCATCAGCCTGCTCAAGCTCTACAGACGATTCCTTTATCATGGCCATTTTTGGTCTGGGGGCTCGACAACTTGGGCCCCTTCCCCCGTGCTACCGGGGGCTTTTAATTCTGGTACATTGCCATCGACAAGTTTACAAAGTGGCCGGAGGTGGAGCCCGTGAGGAAGGTAACTGCACAGTCAGCTATCAAGTTCTTAAAGGGGTTGGTGTGCCGCTTCGGGGTACTCGCCAGAGTCATCACTGACAACGGCACCCAATTCACAAGTCACGCCTTCATGCAATACGTTCAAGCCCTTAGAAGCAAGGTCTCATTTGCCTCTGTTGCCCATCCCAGAAGCAATGGACAAGCTGAGAGGGCGAACATTGAAGTGCCACGAGGACTCAAGACAAGAACATTTGATAGGCTGCAAAAGTGTGGCAGGCGCTGGATCAATGAGCTGCTGATGGTTCTTTGGTCCCTCTGTATGACACCAAATCAAGCTACCGGCCAGACTCCCTTCTCCCTAGTCTATGGGGCAGAAGCAGTGATCCCCACGGAACTCATATACGGGTCACCTCGAGTATTTGCCTACGATGAAGTAGAGCAAGAGCAGCACCAGCATGACGATGATGTGCTCCTTGAGGAGAACCGTCTCCAAGCTGCTACGCGTGCTGCACGCTATCAGCAAGCCCCGCGTCACTACCACAGCCGCAGGGTTCATGCCCGGAGCCTTGAGGAAGGCGACTTTGTCCTTAGGCGCGTTCAGTCCGCCAAGGGTGCAAACAAGTTGACGCCGAAGTGGGTAGGCCCTTACCGGGTAGTACGAGTCTCCAGACCCGGCGCAGTCCGTCTGGAGACCGAAGATGGCATTCAATTGCAAAACTCATGGAACATTGAGCATCTTCGTAAGTTCTACCCGTAAGGCGCGGCTGTCGGGCCCTGCCCGGCAGCCACCCTTTTGTACAAACATTGCCAATGCTGCATGTAACCCTTTGTACAAAGCCAGGCACAAACCCTGAGCAACAGATAAATAAACAAAGCGCTTGGGGCCCCAAAAACTTGCATGCATGCATAGCATAACATGAGCTTGGCATGATCATGTAGATAAGGTCATATGTAGCTTTGTTTTCCTCTGCACTAAATTGCAGGGCTCTTGCCGCGGACTCGGTCCCGAAAAGAAGAAATGGAAACAAGCCTACATATCGGTCCCTGACAAGCCAAACAGATAAGTTCCTTCTTATCCATACATGTTCTGTAAGGAGAAAACTTGTGCATATAGAAACCTCGTCACCTTCGAAGCATGGGTGCTCCCATCCTTTGACCCGAACGTTGCTTCGGTCAAGCTGGTTGTAGTGACCTTTGACGGAGAAGGTTCGATGGGGGGCTGGTCCCTTTTCATAGTTTCAAGCCCGGCAGGCCAAGCCCCGCGGCAACAAACGGAAGGCACCGGCAGGATAGCTTGCCGGAGAAAACTTGTTTACTTAAACGTATAGAGGCATTCCACCTCTGCATGGACATAATACATGCACAAGTACCCAGCAAGGCTTGTCTTCTTTCATTAATATGCGGATAAACAAGTACAGATCCTACAGAGCACAAATATGGATAAAGAAGATTACATATTTAAGACCAAAGTTTGGCAAGTGCCTACATATTTTAGACTGAAAAAAGATAAGTGCCCCGTAATCCCTTTCTTGTCCCTCTCCTCCTAGGAACTACAGTGGGAGGTGAAGAGGGCAAAAGGAGTGCCTGGGCAGAAGCCCAGCCTGACCTCGTTAGGGCCCATGTGACAGAGCCTGACAAGATCAAGAGGGCGTGGGCGAAGGTGATGGATGGGGAGAGCGACTAGGCGATGCCCTGGTCACTGCCACCAGAGCCAGCAGGACGCGGCAGGGCGAACAAAGCCAGAGCCCATGAGGAAGCCTGACGGGGTCCAGCTGGAAGACTGCTGGAGGAGGCGAAGGCGCCACCCACGCCCAACACCCCGGCAAATCACCTTGCCGGGGAGGAGATGCAGGTGCGGATGGTGGTGCCGCCGGCTGACGGTGACGGTGCGGCTGGTTTTCAGCCAGAGTCAGAGCCGTCGTCCTCCCCATCGGCTTCGCCGTCATCGCCGTCACTGTCCTCCTCGTCGCTATCGCTCAAGGAGGAGCTTTCGTCATCAGTCAAGCTATCCGCGCAGCACCCTAAGCAAGCACCCGAGCGTCTGAAGACTTTGACGGAGAGCAGGGTGGCGTCCATTAGCTTGAAATGGAGGACGTGCCCGGCCGCCAAGCTGTGGGCACGAGCAAAAGTCTTCCAACCACGCCGGAGAAGCATGACATGAGGAGCGGGGAACTCCACGTCTGCCCGCATGCTGCCATTACAACAGCCCTCATGTGCAGCCTCAGCCCCGGCGGCTGCTCGACCTCCATCACCCTTGCAAATGGAGTAGGGAGCCGAAGACGGCTGCGCGGTGGTCCTCGCAGCTTGATGGTGAACTCCAGCAGCTGGTTCCCGAGGTGGCCTTCATTCGGATCCTGAACCGACGGGGGAGGTGCGATCAGCACACCGCCCTGTCCTCCTCGACCCCGAGCGCCGCGGTGACCACGTCCCCGTCCTCTTTCGCCTCCCCTCACAACAGGCTCCACTCCCGTGTCCCCAACAGGGGGAGGGAGGCGCTGTCGAGCAGAAGCCCTCGTCGCTGCTACTGGGGTGCCACTACGCCCTCGCCCCCTCACCATGATGGAGAAACAATACCAGAAGGAAGGAGGAAGAGATAGGTGTGATCCAGCACCTCGCCCACGTCCCATTTTATAGGCAAACGAGGCCGGGGGCTGGCTCCTCACCCAGGGGGTAACTGCCCCGCTCTGCCAATCCGACTCCTCCGCGCCACCAACGGCTCGTGGAATTAAGGCCGACCCCCTGCGCTAATCCGTGGCGCCTGGCTTTCTGCCATGGCACACATTTTCGTGCCCTCCATGTCCGCCACCAACCCGGTGCAACGCATGCAGCATACGTGGCGGAAACGCCAGAAGCAGAGAAGCTAGTGGAATGGCAGTTATCGCTCCGTGAACGTGGGACGTGGGTAGCCCACGGATCGTGGCTTAAAACTCCCCCATAACATCTTGCACGACGCACGGAAAAACTAGAAACTGACTCAAGCACAGGTTAATGAAGAAGCAAGGAAAATATCAAGGGATGAGCTACCACAAACTCTTCGCATGTGTACTAGATAGGGCCTAACCCAACAACGCTCGGCAGCGCGGTCGGGCCAGGCCCGGGGGGCTCCTGTCGGTGCAACAAACCCTGGTGTATGTTGCCCGGACTGTACACAGGCTCAGGGGCAAGGTTACAGTGACAAGACAAGACCAAATTGGAGAGATAGCTCTTTGAGAAATCAAAGGGCGGATCAAGAAGACCAAGACAAGCCGAAGGAACAAGATATCACTAAGGAAAAAGCCTCCCTTGCCGGGCAGGCGAGCCTGGTCAGGTCGAGGCCACCCCAAGGGCAAGTCCCAAGACCTCCCCGGCATGGGTTGCCGGGGCGCTGACGGCCTGCTTCCCCGCCAAGGCTCCACCGCTCCACCTCACAGCAACGCAAGTCACTCATCGGTGCGGTGTCGAGCCCCCAAGTGATTAAGTGGCTATCATTTGGCACGTGGTTGAATGGCGTGACATGGCTTGCCCGACTACATCCACGACATGACACTGAGCGGTGCATTTAATGCACCTCGTCCTGTCTGCAGAGTTAGGTATGATAGCACTGTTGGCTATCTAATCACTGGATAATGACTTTTTTGCCATTGTGGTAACCCCTTGACCTATAAAAGGAGGGCCGAGGCAACCTTAGAAAGGATTTGGACCCTTGTACACTCATGCGCGCGTAGCTGCTCTCCCCGAGGCAATCTTGCCGGGCTTGAGCATTGCGCGTTCGTCATGGTCCTCCATCTAATCCACCAAAGCAGGAGTAGGGTTTTACGCCTCACGGTGGCCCGAACCTGGGTAAAAACCACCTGTTCCACCGCTGTCGTGCTGCTCTACGGCCTCCGCTCTTTGTGCAACGTGCCCTTCCCCCTTGGCGAACCACAAGGGGCCAATGGCCCCATAGGTGATTGTGTTGAACCATGACATTTGGTGATTTAGTTGAGCATGAATATGATTAGATCATGTTTAATGCAATACGATTATTCATTTAATTCAGAGAATAATTGTTGTTCTGTTTACATGAATAAAACCTTCTATGGTCATACACCCAATATGAATGGTTTATTGAATCTTGATCGTAGTGATACACATATTCATAATATTGATGCCAAAAGATGCAAAGTTGATAATGATAGTGCAACATACTTGTGGCACTGCCGTTTAGGTCATATTGGTGTAAAGCGCATGAAGATACTCCATGAAGATGGACTTTTAGAATCACTTGATTATGAATCATTTGATACTTGCGAACCATGCCTCATGGGCAAGATGACTAAAACTCCGTTCTCCGGAACAATGGAGCAAGCTAATGATTTATTGAAAATAATACATACCGATGTATGCGGTCCGATGAGTGTTGAGGCACGCGGCGGGTATCGTTATTTTCTGACCTTCACAGATGATTTGAGTAGGTATGGGTATATCTACTTGATGAAACACAAGTCTGAAACATTTGAAAAGTTCAAAGAATTTTAGAGTGAAGTGGAGAATCATCGTAACAAGAAAAAAAAGTTTCTACGATCTGATCGCGGAGGTAAATATTTGAGTTACGAGTTTGGCCTTCATTTAAAACAATGTGGAATTGTTTCACAACTCACGCCACCTGGAACACCACAGCGTAATGGTGTGTCCGAACATCGTAACTGTACTTTATTGGATATGGTGCGTTCTATGATGTCTCTTACCGATTTACCACTATCGTTTTGGGGTTATGCATTAGAGACAGCCGCATTCACATTAAATAGGGCACTGTCTAAATCCGTTGAGACGACCCCGTATGAACTTTGGTTTGGCAAGAAACCTAAGTTGTCATTTCTTAAAGTTTGGGGTTGCAACACTTATGTCAAAAGGCTTCAGCCTGATAAGCTCGAACCCAAATTGGAGAAGTGCGTCTTCATAGGATACCCGAAGGAAACAGTTGGGTACACCTTCTACCACAGATCCGAAGGCAAGATCTTTGTTGCCAAGAATGGATCCTTTCTAGAGAAGGAGTTTCTCTCGAAAGAAGTGAGTGGGAGGAAAGTAGAACTTGATGAGGTAATTGTACCTTCTCTCCAATTGGAAAGTAGCACATCAGAGAAATCCGTTCCCGTGATGCCTACACCAACTAGAGAGGAAGCAAATGATAATGATCATGAAACTTCAGATCAAGTTGCTAATGAACCTCGTAGATCGACTAGAGCACGATCCGCACCAGAGTGGTACAGTAATCCTATCCTGGAAGTCATGTTACTAGACCAAGGCGAACCTATGAATTATGAAGAAGCTATGATGAGCCCAGATTCCGATAAATGGCTTGAAGCCATGAAATCTGAGATAGGATCCATGTATGAGAACAAAGTATGGACTTTGGTGGACTTTCCCGATGATCGGCAAGGATCTTCAAGAAGAAGACTGACGCTGATGATAATGTTACTGTCTAGAAAGCTCGACTTGTCGCAAAAGGTTTTCGACAAGTTCAAGAAGTTGACTACGATGAGACTTTCTCACCTGTAGCGATGCTTAAGTCTGTCCGAATCATGTTAGCAATTGCCGCATTTTACGATTATGAAATCTGGCAAATGGACGTCAAAACTGCATTCCTTAATGGATTTCTTAAAGAAAAGTTGTATATGATGCAACCGGAAGGTTTTGTCGATCCTAAAGGTGCTAACAAAGTGTGCAAGATCCAGCGATCCATCTATGGACTGGTGCAAGCATCTCGGAGTTGGAATATACGCTTTGACGAGGTGATCAAAGCATATGGTTTTATACAGGCTTACGGTGAAGCCTGTATTTACAAGAAAGTGAGTGGGAGCTCTGTAGCATTTCTAATATTATATGTGGATGACATATTGTTGATTGGAAATGATATAGAATTTCTGGATAGCATAAAAGGATACTTGAATTAAATTTTCAATGAAAGACCTCGATGAAGCTGCTTATATATTGGGCATCAAGATCTATAGGGATAGATCGAGACGCTTAATAGGACTTTCACAAAACACATACCTTGACAAAGTTTTGAAGAAGTTCAAAATGGATCAGTCAAAGAAAGGGTTCTTGCCTATGTTACAAGGTGTGAAGTTGAGTAAGACTCAAAGCCCAACCACGGCAGAAGATAGAGAGAGAATGAAAGTCATTCCCTATGCCTCAGCCATAGGTACTATACGATATGCCATGTACCACACCTGATGTGTGCCTTGCCACTTGTCTGGCAAAGGGGGTACAAGAGTGATCCAGGAGTGGATCACTGGATAGCCGTCAAAATTATCCTTAGGTGCCTTAAAAAGGACTAAGGAAATGTTTCTCGGTTATGGAGGTGATAAAGAGTTCGTCGTAAAGGGTTACGTTGATGCAAGCTTTGACACCGATTCAGATAACTCTGAGTCTCAATCTGGATACGTATTGAAAGTGGGAGCAATTAGCTAGAGTAGCTCTATGCAGAGCATTGTAGACATACAAATTTGCAAAATACATATGGATCTGAATGTGGCAGACCCGTTGACTAAACCTCTCTCACAAGCAAAACATGATCACACCTTAATACTCCTTGGGTATTAATCACATGGCGATATGAACTAGATTATTTGACTCTAGTAAACTCTTTGGGTATTGGTCGCATGGCGATGTGAACTATGGGTGTTAATCACGTGGCGATGTGAACTAGATTGTTGACTCTAGTGCAAGTGGGAGACTGAAGGAAATATGCCCTAGAGGCAATAATAAAGTTGTTATTTTATATTTCCATATTCATGATAAAGGTTTATTATTCATGCTAGAATTGTATTGAAAGGAAACTTAAATACATGTGTGTGTACATAAACAAATACTATGTCCCTAGTGAGCCTCTACTAGACTAGCTCATTGATCAAAGATGGTTAAGGTTTCCTAACCATAGACATGAGTTGTCATTTGATAATAGCATCACATCATTAGGAGAATGATGTGATGGACAAGACCCATCCATTAGCTTAGCATATTGATCATTCAGTTTATTGCTATTGCTTTCCTCATGTCAAATACATATTCATTCGACCATGAGATCATGCAACTCCCGGATACCGGAGGAATACCTTGTGTGCTATCAAACATCACAACGTAACTGGGTGATCATAAAGATGCTCTACAGGTATCTCCAAAGGTGTCTGTTGAGTTGGCATGGATCGAGATTGGGATTTGTCACTCCGTGTATCGGAGAGGTATCTCTGGGCCCTCTCGGTAATGCACATCATAAGAAGCTTGCAAGAAAAGTGACTAAGGAGTTAGTTACGAGATGATGTATTATGGAACGAGTAAAGAGACTTGCCAGTAACGAGATTGAACTAGGTATGGAGATACCGACGATCGAATCTCGGGCAAGTAACATACTGACAGACAAAGGGAATTACGTATGTTGTCATAACGGTTCGACCGATAAAGATCTTCGTATAATATGTAGGAACCAATATGAGCATCCAGGTTCCGCTATTGGTTATTGACCGGAGAGGTGTCTCGGTCATGTCTACATAGTTCTCAAACCCGTAGGGTCCGCACGCTTAACGTTCGTTGACGATATAGTGTTATATGAGTTATATGATTTGTTGACTGAATGTTGTTCGGAGTCCCGGATGAGATCACGGACATGACGAGGAGTCTTGAAATGGTCAAGAGGTAAAGATTGATATATAGGACGATGGTATATGGACACCGGAATAGTTTCGGAGTGCACCGGGTAGTCATCGCGTCACCGGAAGGGGTTTCGGACACCCCCGGTAAGTGTATGGGCTTAATGGGCCAAAAGAAGGGGACAGACCAGCCCACTAGGGGGCTGGTGCGCCCCTCTACAAGGTTGTCCGGCCCTAGGGGAAGGAAAGGGGAGGGGTGGCCCCTCCTGCCTTTCCCTCCTCGTGAGAGAAAGGAAAGGGTGGGGGGCGCCACCTCCCCCTGCCTTCTTCTCACACTCAAATAAGGAAGGGGGCGCAAGTTGGGGAAGACCCCAAGTAGGATTCAGACCTACTTGGGGTGCCCCTTGGCCTCTCCCCTCTCCCCCCACCTATATATATGTGGGAGGGGGCGCCTAGCACAACCAGGACAATTGCTTAGCCGTGTGCGGTGCCCCCCTCCACCGTTTACACCCCCGGTCATATTTTTCGTAGTGCTTAGGCGAAGCCCTGCAGAGATAGCTTCACCATCACCGTCACCACATCGTCGTGCTGCCGGAACTCATCCACTACCTCGCCGTCTTGCTGGATCAAGAAGGCAGAGGACGTCACCGAGCTGAACATGTGCTGAACGCGGAGGTGCCGTACGTTCGGTACTTGATCGGTTGGAGCGCGAAGAAGTTCGACTACATCAACCGTGTTACTAAATGCTTCTGCTTACGGTCTACGAGGGTACGTAGACACACTCTCCCCTCTCATTGCTATGCATCTCCATGGATAGATCTTGCGTGTGCGTAGAATTTTTTTTGTTTTCCATGCAACGTTTCCCAACATGCGCGCCCTGAGGGCTTGTGGGCCCCTGGGGGTCTCCTAACCCTAATTCTTGCTCTATAAATTCCCAAATATTCCCAAACCACCAGAAGCATCCACCAAAATACTTTTCCGCCGCCGCAAGCCTCTGTTCCCATGAGATCCCATCTTGGGGCCTTTTCCGGCACCCTGCCGGAGGGGGATTCGATCACAGAGGGCCTCTACATCAACCTTGCCGCCCTTTCGATGATGCGTGAGTAGTTTATCACATACCTATGGTCCATAGCTAGTAGCTAGATGGCTTCTTCTCTCTCTTTGATCTTCAATACAATGTTCTCCTCGATGTTCTTGGAGATCTATTCGATGTAATACTTTTTTGCGGTGTATTTGTTGAGATCCGATGAATTGTGGATTTATGATCAGGTTATCTATGAATATTATTTGAGTCTTCTCTGAACTCTTTTATGCATGATTAAGATATCTTTGTATTTCTCTTCGAACTATCGGTTTGGTTTGGCCAACTAGATTGGTTTTTCTTGCAATGGGAGGGGTGCTTAGTTTTGGGTTCAATCTTGCGGTGTCCTCACCCAGTGATAGAAGGGGTAGCGAGGCATGTATTGTATTGTTGCCATCGAGGATAAAAAGATGGGGTTTTCATCATACTGCTTGAGTTTCTCCCTCTACATCATGTCATCTTACTTAAAGCGTTGCTCTATTCTTATGAACTTAATACTCTAGATGCAGGCAGGAGTCGGTCGATGTGTGGAGAAATAGTAGTAGATGCAAAATCATTTTGGTCTACTTTTCATGGACGTGATGCCTATATTCATGATCATTGCCTTAGATATCGTCATAACTTTGCGCTTTTCTATCAATTGCTCAACAGTAATTTGTTCACCCACCGTATGCTATCTTCAAGAGAGAAGCCTCTAGTGACACCTATGGCCACCGGGTCTATTTTCCATCATATATTTTCAGATCTATAAACCAAAAAACCCAAAAATACTTTGCTGCAATTTATTTGTTTTTAGTTTGTTTTACGTTTTAGTAATCTTTTATACCTATCTCTATTAGATCTCACTCTTGTTTGAGACCGTGAAGGGATTGACAACCCCTTTTTCGCGTTGAGTGCAAGTGTTTGTTAGTTTGTGCAAGTGCATAGATTGGAGACTTGCTTGTACCTCCTACTGGATTGATACCTTGGTTCTTAACTGAGGGAAATACTTATCTCTATTTTGCTGCATTACCCTTTCCTCTTCAAAGGAAAAATCAACGCAAGCTCAAGAAGTAGCAGCCCACAAGACACCTGGGCGCGCCACCCCCCTGGCGCGCCCTGGTGGGTGGTGGGACCCTCGGGGCTCCGCTGACCCTAATCCCGACGCTATAAAATCCTATTTTTCCCAGAAAAAAGGAGAGGAAGTTTCATCACGTTTTACGATACGGAGCCGCCGCCACCTCCTATTCTTCATCGGGAGGCCAGATCTGGAGCCCATTCGGGGCTCCGGAGAGGGGAATCTTCGGTCTTCGTCATCACCAACCCTCCTTCATCACCAATTCCATGATGCTCCCCACCGGGAGTGAGTAATTCCTTTGTAGGCTCGCTGGTCGATGAGGGGTTGGATGAGATTTATCATGTAATCGAGTTAGTTTTGTTAGGGCTTGATCCCTAGTATCCACTATGTTCTGAGATTGATGTTGCTATGACTTTGCTATGCTTAATGCTTGTCACTAGGGCCCGAGTGCCATGATTTCAGATCTGAACCGTTTATGTTTTCACCATTATATCTATGTTCTAGATCCGATCTTGCAAGTCATATGCACCTATTACGTGTTATGATCCGTAAACCCCAGGGTGACAGTAATTGGGATACTTTCCGGTGATGACTGTAGTTTGAGGAGTTCATGTATTCACTATGTGTTAATGCTTTGTTCCAGTTCTCTATTAAAAGGAGGCCTTAATTTCCCTTAGTTTCCTTATGGACCCCGCTGCCACGGGAGGGTAGGACAAAAGATGTCATGCAAGTTCTTTTCCATAAGCACGTATGACTATTTATGGAATACATGCCTACATTATATTTATGAACTGGAGCTAGTTTTCTGTCGCCCTACGTTATGATTGTTATATGATGAATATCATCCAAAGAATTCATCGATCCAATGCCTACGAGTTTTCCACATATTGTTCTTGCTAAGTTACTATTGCTATTGCTACTATGACAATTGCTACAAAATCATTGCTATCAGTGTTACCATTACTGTTACTATTACCACTGCTATCAAACTATCATATTACTATGCTACTGATCGCTTTGCTGTAGATATTTAATCTCCAGGTATGGTTGAATTGACAACTCAACTGCTAATACTTACAAATATTCTTTGGCTCCCCTTGTGTCGAATCTATAAATTTGGGTTGAATACTCTACCCTCGAAAACTGTTGCGATCCCCTATACTTGTGGGTTATCACACCTGCCACCACACTTCCAGACATGTAAGAGGGCCCAGCACAAGACCTGGCAGCATAGCTACCCCCCCCCCCCCCCCCCCCCCCAAGTTCCCTGTCTCGTCTAACCCTTGCACAGTTGACCAACGGAGCTAGGCCTTTGACTTTCACCAGACGGGGTTTGATCGATGGACCTTTTCACCTAGTTGTGATAGGCCAACCCATAGGTACACATCCGATCAAGGTCCGGGCCCAACCCACCGGAAGATTTCCTTTGTGTCTGCCTGACGTGGATGTTTCCCCCCTCCGTGCGACAGCGGCAGTGACGTCCGTGAGGGGGGGTCACACTCCGAAGCCGCGTGTCGGGTGCTTGCACCTGCCACCACACTTCCAGACTTGTAAGAGGGCCCAGCGCAAGACTTGGCGGCATAGCTACCCCCCCCCCCCCAAGTCCCCCATCCCATCTAACCCTGGCATAGTTGACCGACGGATCTAGGCCTTTGACTTGCGCCGGACGGGGTTTGACCAATTGACCTTTTCACCTAGGTTGTGATAGGCCAGCCCATAGGTACACTTCTGAGCAAGGTCCGGGCGCAACCCACCACTAGATTCCCTCCAGCTCGACCCGGCGCGCACGTTTTCCCCCTCCAAGTGACGGTGACACTGCCGTCCGTCGAGGGGGGGCACACCCCGGAGCCCCAAGACGGGCGTCTATGCATGCCACAACACTTTCAGACATGCATAGGACCCGTGCGACATTTCGGTGGCATAACTATTACACCCCGAAGGCCACCCGACCGGACTAAACCCTAGCCCCATTGACCCGATGATGTAGCCCTTTGACTTTCGCCGGACGGGGTTTGACCGATTGACCTTTTCACCTAGCTGTGATAGGCCAGCCCATAGGAACATCCCCGAACATGGTCTGGACCCAACTCACCACTAGATTCCCTCTGGCTCGACACGACGCACACATTTCCCTCCAAGTGACGACGGCACTACCATCCGTGGAGGGGAGCGGGGCACACCCCGGAGCCCCAAGATGGGCGTCTACGCATGCCACAACACTTTCAGACATGCATGAGGACCCGTGCGATGTTTCGGTGGCATAACTACACCCCGAAGGCCACCCGACTGGACTAAACCTTAGCCCCGTTGACACGATGATCTAGCCCTTTGACTTTCGCCGGACGGGGTTTGACCGATGGACCTTTTCACCTGGTTGCGATAGGTCAGCCCATAGGAACATCCCCGAACATGGTCTGGACCCAACCCACCATTAGATTCCCTCCGGCTCGACCCGATGCTACTTCTTGAGCTTGCGTTGATTTTTCCCTTGAAGAGGAAAGGGTGATGCAGCAAAGTAGAGATAAGTATTTCCCTGAGTTAAGAACCAAGGTATCAATCTAGTAGGAGGCACAAGCAAGTCTCCAATATATGCACCTGCACAAACTAACAAACGCTTGCACACAACGCGAAAAAGGGGTTGTCAATCCCTTCACGGTCACGAACAAAGAGTGAGATCTAATAGAGATAGGTATAAAAGATAAATAAAAGAGCAAGCTAAAGTAAATATAAATAAATTGCAGCAAGGTATTTTTGGGCTTTTTGGTTTATAGATCTGAAAATATATGATGGAAAATAGACCCGGGGGCCATAGGTTTCACTAGAGGCTTCTCTCTTGAAAGAAAACATACGGTGGGTAAACAAATTACTGTTGAGCAATTGATAGAAAAGTGCATAATTATGAAGACATCTAAGGCAATGATCATAAATATAGGCATCACGTCCGTGACAAATAGACTGAAACGATTCTGCATCTACTACTATTACTCCACACATCGACCGACTCCTGGCTGCATCTAGAGTATTAAGTTCATAAGAACAAAGCAACACTTTAAGTAAGATGACATGATGTAGAGGGATAAACTCAAGCAATATGACATAAACCCCATCTTTTTATCCTTGATGGCAATAATACAATACGTGCCTCGCTACCCCTTCTGTCACTGGGTGAGGACACCGCAAGATTGAACCCAAAACTAAGCACCTCTCCCATTGCAAGAAAAACCAATCTAGTTGGCCAAACCAAACCGATGGTTCGAAGAGAAATACAAAGATATCTTAATCATGCATAAAATAGTTCAGAGAAGACTCAAATAATATTCATAGATAATCTGATCATAAATCCACAATTCATCGGATCTCAACAAACGCACCGCAAAAGAAGATTACAACGGATAGAACTCCAAGAACATCGAGGAGAACATGGTATTGAAGATCAAAGAGAGAGAAGAAGCCATCTAGCTACTAGCTATGGACCATTAGGTCTGTGGTAAACTACTCACGCTTCATCGGAAGGGCAGCAAGGTTGATGTAGAGGCCCTCCGTGATCGAATCCACCTCCGGCAGAGTGCCGAAAAAGGCCCCAAGATGGGATCTCACGGGAACAGAAACTTGCGGCGGCGGAAAAGTATTTTGGTGGACACTTTTGATGTTCGGGGAATATTGGAGAATATATAGAGCTAGAATTAGGGTTAGAGGACCTCCGAGGGGCCCACAAGCCAGGGGGCGTGCCCCAGGACCCTGGGGCGCACCCTAGAGGCTTCTGGCCTCCTCGAGACTCTTCTGGCCCTCTCCCCAAGTCTCCTGGGTGTCTTTTAGTCCAAGAAAAATCATCGTAAAGTTTTATTCCGTTTGATATTCCTTTTCTATAAAAGTCAAAAACAAGGAAAAAACAGAAACTGGCACTTGGCTCTAGGTTAGTAGGTTAGTCCCAAAAATAATATAAAATAGCATATTAATGCATATAAAACATCCAAAACAAATAATATAATAGAATGGACCAATCAAAAATTATAGATACGTTGGAGACGTATCAAGCATCCCCAAGCTTAATTCCTGCTCGTCCTCGAGTAGGTAAGTGATAAAAGCAGAATTTTTGATGTGAAATGCTACCTAACATATTTATCAATGCAATTTTCTTTAGTGTGGCAAGAATATTCAGATCCATAAGATTCAAAAGAAAAGCTTAATATTGAAATAAAAACAATAATACTTCAAGCATACTAATAAAGTAATCGTGTCTTCTCAAAATAACATGGCCACAATCCTGCCAGGCGCGCCCCTCGGGGGGCACCCTGAGGGCTTGTGGGCCCCTCGGGGGTCTCCTAACCCTAATTCCTGCTCTATAAATTCCCAAATAGTCCGAAACCACCAGAAGCGTCCACCAAAATACTTTTCCGCCGCCGCAAGCCTCTATTCCTGTGAGATCCCATCTTGGGGCCTTTTTCGGCACCCTGTCGGAGGGGGATTCGATCACGGAGGGCCTCTACATCAACCTTGCTGCCCTTTTGATGATGCGTGAGTAGTTTACCACAAACCTATGGGTCCATAGCTAGTAGCTAGATAGCTTCTTCTCTCTCTTTGATCTTCAATACAATGTTCTCCTCGATGTTCTTGGAGATCTATTCGATGTAATACTTTTTTGCGGTGTGTTTGTTGAGATCCGATGAATTGTGGATTTATGATCAGATTATCTATGAATATTATTTGAGTCTTCTCTGAACTCTTTTATGCATGATTAAGATATCTTTGTATTTCTCTTCGAACTATCAGTTTGGTTTGGCCAACTAGATTGGTTTTTCTTCCAATGGGAGGGGTGCTTAGTTTTGGGTTCAATCTTGCGGTGTCCTCACCCAGTGACAGAAGGGGTAGCGAGGCACGTATTATATTGTTGCCATCGAGGATAAAAAGATGGGATTTTCATCATATTGCTTGAGTTTATCCCTCTACATCATGTCATCTTACTTAAAGCGTTGCTCTGTTCTTATGAACTTAATACTCTAGATGCAGGCAGGAGTCGGTCGATGTGTGGAGTAATAGTAGTAAATGCAAAATCGTTTTGGTCTACTTGTCACGAACGTGATGCCTATATTCATGATCATTGCCTTAGATATCGTCATAACTTTGCGCTTTTCTATCAATTGCTCAACAGTAATTTGTTCACCCACCGTATGCTATCTTCAAGAGAGAAGCCTCTAGTGAAACCTATAGCCCCCGGGTCTATTTTCCATCATATATTTTCAGATCTATAAACAAAAAAACCCAAAAATACTTTGCTGCAATTTATTTGTTTTTACTTTGTTTTACGTTTTAGTAATCTTTTATACCTATCTCTATTAGATCTCACTCTTGTTCGAGACAGTGAAGGGATTGACAACCCCTTTTTCCCGTTGAGTGCAATTGTTTGTTAGTTTGTGCAGGTGCATAGATTGGAGACTTGCTTGTGCCTTCTACTGGATTGATACCTTGGTTCTTAACTGAGGGAAATTGTCACACCCTGATTTTTGTCCCTTTCTTTTCTTTTGATTTTCTTTGGATTTTTTCTTTGGATTGCTTTTCTATGGCTATGTGGTCTTGAAACCTGAGAAGATCACCTTTGATTCTTCACCAAAGTGGCTTGTCATCCTCAAAACCATCCCAAGATCATTTCATTTCCCATCTTTGACCAATCCCAATATTCTTTTTATTGGGAATATTCCTTTTTCTATTAAAGGAATAATCCTTTTTGCCCTAGGTTGTGAAGCAACCTACCTTTCTATCATCCACAAAATTCCCAAATAATTATAATAAATCCTTTGGGACATATCTTCCACAGATATGTCAAAACCCTTCCTTGGCATCATCAAAAATAATTCACAAATAATCATTTCCCTATTCTGCCCTATATGGCACTTGGTGAAGGAAGTGCCATCTATATTTGCTTGATTGACCCCAAACTTTTTGGAAACCTTTTCCTGTCCATATAATTGCCCCATGCCAAAATTCAACTTCATTTGCCAGGTAAATATTCCTGAGCAATTTTCCAAATTTTCTATTCAAACAGAGGCCTTGTGAAGGAAGTACTAGCTAGGGTAATCCAAATGAGTTGAAATTTTTCATGGTCCTTCATGTGCTAATATAATGACTTTCCACCAATTTTGAGCTCAATCCACCAATCTATGTGAGCACACCTTCAAATCTTGGTTTCTGGTCAGATTTTCAGGTTGTGAAGCAACTATATTTTATATTACTTAATTATTTCTTAAAATTTACCATTACATGCTCCTACCCATATAAACTCTCTCCCACAAATTTGGGATCATTTAATCTAGCCATTTGCCCTATATTATTTTTCTAAAATTCTGACCAGAGAGCTGCATTGTGAAGCAAGTACCATTTTGGTGTATCCAAATGGTATTAAACTTTTACAGAGTCTTCATATGTTCAAATAAATCATTTATTACAAATTTCAGCTCAATCCAATCCACTATGAGAGTTCTACTTCATACTTTGTCTTTCTGACCAGTGGGGCACTTTCTACAGCAAGTGCCACTTATCTTCATCCAAATAATCTTAAAATTTTCAGAGATACTAATCTTAGTAGTTGATCACCCCCTGCTAAATATCAGTCTAATCCACCCGACCAATCTCCTCCAGAAGGCATCAAACAACTTGCTGTTCAGCTGGTTTGGAGCTAAGCCCAAATCTCTTCTTTGACCCTGCCCTTGGTTGTTTCTTCCTTGGAACTCAGGGTAGAGCGTTCTATCTCCCGGGCATGGTCTGACAGCTCAGAGCGCGTGTCACCACCGTGTTCACGCGGTGATCACGGGGCTGGCATGCACACCGACGCGCTCTGGCAGACCGCGGCGCTGTGCTCGTCCGTTCCTTCGTCGTCTCGATGCATCTCCTTGTCCTAGAGTTTCCCTTGAGCCTCTGCGTCGCTCTGTGATCTGCATCTCTCCTGTTTCGCCGTCTTCGAGTGCCGGCAGCCGTGCCCGTGACCTGACCACCGCCCCCACCTCCATTGTTGTGACGCCTGAGCGCCCTCGAGCTCTCCAGAGCCTCCCCACGGCTATTTATAGCGTCCCAGACCTCTTCCGCACCTCGCAGCTCCCGCCCCTGCTATCCCTGCCCACCGGAGCTGCTCCACCTTGCCTCTGGCCGCCGCCGTCCGCTATGGCTGCCTCGGCCTCGGCCTAAATTGGAGCTAGCCAGTCCCCCTCCCTCCCGTCCGTAGCCACCATCACCTTTCCCGAGCTCCGGTGCACCTCCCCTTCTACTCAGTTCATCGCCGGAGCCAGCGTGGCCGTGCCCCCACAGTCGGTCGTCGCTCCTGCGCTCGGCCTCTGCGTGCCGCCGTGGCTGCGGCCCCTCCCCGGCGTGGCTGCTGCACCAGGAAGGTGCGGCGCCTCGCCCCAGTTCCACCGGTGGCCTCTTCTCGGCCGGGCGTGGCCGGAGCCGCCGGGAACCTTCGCCGGAGCCCCGCCTCTGTTCCCTGCCACCGCCAATTCTGCAGGCCTTCCCCGCCGCTCCTGCTGCCCCTCTTCATCGCGGCGCTACTCGGCGAGCTCGTCGGTGCCAGCGCCCTCGCCGGAGGTGGCCGGAGCTGCCGAGCCCGTCGCCGGCCGAGCCCAGCCCCGTCTCTCCTCTGTTTCTGTCGGGCGCGAGGAAGAAGCCAGGCGAGAGGAGAGAGAGATGGATAAGGTGGGCCCCGCATGTAAGTGACCCAACCGGCCCCGCTGACAGGGATTAGTGGATGCGTATTCCACTAAATGCGTTTTCCCTGATCGAAAACGTATTCGGGTACGGCTGTGGGAAGAAGTACGTTTTCCCTTTCTGAAAACGTAATCTGTGAAAGGCGCTTCCTGTTTTTTAGCCCAGTGACTTGTTTGTGGAGATAGTTTTACAGATCAGTCCCTATTCTTCAAACGCTTATATCTTCGCGCTCCTAACTCCAAACGAGGTGATTCCAAAGCTCACGGTTTTGTCTCGTCGGGCCCGATCTGTTGGTCTCATTTTCATAATGTTTTCACACTGTGAAAATGACCATTTTGCCCTTGCCCCAAACAGCCCCTTCTGAGAGAGAACTGTTTCCGGCGAATCTTTCCGCGAATGCTTCGCACCTCTCCCCGGTGATTTCTTCCACCCCAGGCAAGCCACGACAGCCACTTGCATGATAGCCTTGCAGTAGCAATGGTTTTTAACTAAATCTTTAATTATTGAGTGCATGTTAATATTTCGTGAATGTTATATATATGCTCATGTTTGCATGCTTATGCTTGTGCTATGATCAGTTGCATCTAGTTGAGTAGATGTTTACTTGCTTATGCTCTTGTTATACTTCAGTCAAATAATTATTTTGATGTTAATGATCATGCTATGCTCTTATGCGATCATGTTATACTATTTTGTTCATGTTCATCATCATGTCCTGCTCATCGGTATAAATGCTTTACTACTGTTGATATGTTGAATGATTATGCTTTCCCATCCATGTTCATGTTGTTATCATGGTCAGTTCATCATGTTATATTGTATGACTCAGCATCATTTGCATTCAAGTTTAACCGGATATTAATTGAACTTGAACACCTGTTGGCTGAGTCATAGTGCCATCAAATCGAACTGACCAGTGCAACCACATTTCCCTTTTATGGGAAGGCCCTAATGTGGTCTATTGTCATGCCTCTCGCCAGTCCCTCCAACTAGGGAAGGTTATGCTCGGGCGCTACCTTGGCCGGGTAGGACGACATAAGCCTTGTGTGCCCGTAGTTGTGTTGTACCCGGGTTGTCCCCGTTTGGGGCCGTTTTTGTTTTGCCACGACGGTGGTTGTTGGATGTCCAGAGTGGCATCGGGGCCACCCAGGACTGAGCCCTCAGGGGAGTTGTTCTGAGTGGCCGGGAGAGTGTCATGGCGATAGATCGGTTTTGTCGGAACGCCGTTGGTCCACCCGAATGGGAGCACGAGGCCTTGGGTTCCGTAGTGTGGGTACAGTTTACTAACCTGTGCAGAGTGTGTTTAAATCTATCGATAGCCGCGCCCGCGGATATGGGCCCAGTTCGTAGTAGGTCACACTATGGGTCAACAGTAATAATAACCTGATTAATGATAACCCTGGTTCGATGAGGAAAGAAGTTGGTTGATCTTTATGTGATCGTGAGAGGATCACGGTGGTATCATGGATACCGAGGTTGGTTGATATTTGTGGTGTTATGCGGTAATCACGGGTAAGGATCAAGCTCCTTGTGGTCATATAATGATTACTACGGTATTGCTAATACCAAGCTTGATTTGATCCTGAGGTGATCGTGTGATGTCCACGATGGTAAGTGGTACATGCGGTGGTTACGAGGTAACCCCCGAACAGAGTAAGTTGAATCATGATAGTTTAAACATGCTGCATGATAGTGTCATTCTGTAACATTGCCATGCTCATTTCATATGATGCTAGATGTGTTATGTTTAACATGTTCATGCCATGCTTGTCTGATTTTGTTCTAGCTGTATCATGTTCACCTTGTACATGCCATGTTGTTCTGGTAGTATCATGCTCATCATTGTTTAACCTGTAAATGCCATGTTGTTGTTTGTCTTGATTGCTTTTGGTTGTTGTGAGCTTGCGAGTACATTCAAAGTACTCACCTGGCGTGTCATGCCAGTTTGCAGGTCATGCCGTGTTTGCTTGATTGTCGAGGATCCTGAGTTTGCGAGCTAGGATAAGCGTTCCAGCCAGAGTCCCTACGGAGTGGAGTCCATCGCTGTCGTCGTTGTTCCGCTGCTAGAAGTCATTCCGCTGCTACGAGTTGTTCTGTTGCTAGCACAGAGCAACCTGATCAGGCGTAGTGTCGCCATGCCGAGATATTCCATTGCAATACTCGAACCCTTGTATCCCCGAGTATTTGTAATAAAGAGCTGATTTGTTCTATGCCAAGCAGTGCCGTATTCCAGAAGACTTGATCCCTGGGCTGGAATACGGAGTGTTCCGGTCTCTCTGAGCCAGGGTGCCACAGAAATACTTATCTCTACTTTGCTGCATCACCCTTTCCTCTTCAAGGGAAAAATCAACGCAAGCTCAAGATGTAGCAGGAAGAATTTCTAGCGCCATTGCTGGGGAGGTTCTACATCAAGCCTACCAAGTACCCATCATAAACTCTCATCTCTTGCATTACATTATTTGCCATTGGCCTCTCGTTTTCCTCTCCCCCACTTCTAAAACGTTTACAGAAAAACACAAAAATATTTGCCTTTTTATTCGCCCTTCTTTTGTTCGTCTTTTTTGTTTGCTCGTGTGTTAGATCGTTTGCCTTGTCACGATGTCTCAAGAAAATACCAAATTGTGTGACTTTTCCAATTTAGGTGGCGCCCCCGACTCAATCGTACACTAATCATACACGCAAACGTGTACGATCAAGCACAGGGACTCATGGGAAGATATCACAACACAACTCTAACACAAATTAAACGGAGGTCCACAATATTACAGACCAGGGATCCGAAGATCCGAATACATAAGTCAGTCATACAAATATTATCTGAGTACAGACATAGTTAGACAAGTTTTTCCTTAAGAAGGCTAGCACAAACAGTGACACCAGATCGAAAGGCGTTGGCCTCCTGCCTGGGAGCCTCCGATCCTACTCCTGGTCATCTGGCTCGATCCAGTAGTAAGTACCCTCTGGACCCTCCTGGTAGTAGGCTCCGGTGGTGGCATCTGGCTCCTGGACTCCATCGTCTGTTGTATCATCAATGTGGGGTATATGGGGAAAAGAGAAAGTAAAGCAACCGTGAGTACTCATCCAAAGTACTCAGCAAGCAAGGATCTATACTACATATGCAACATTATCAATGGTGAAAGGCTGTATATGTGGACTGGGCTGCAGAAATGCCAGAATAGAGAGAAGGCCTAGTCCTATCGAAGACTAGCATCTTCAAACATCTTCACAGGGCCATCATCTTGCAGCAGTAGAAGAGAGTAGAATAGCATTTTATTTAGCAAACATGTTGAAGTACAGCTTAAAGATCCTTCCTCGACTCCCAAGCGAGAAAGCGATCCCGAAGCTTCAATTAAGTAACAAGTATCCAGTTTAAGTAGTAGATCGAGATACACAAACTGAGCGTCCTTTACCGTAGGACCGGCTATCGATAGAAGATTCATCCCTGCAGGGGTGCACTACTGTTACCCAACACGCTCGATCAACTCTGGCCGGACACACTTGCTGGGTAATGCCCGTCCTCGGAAGATCAACACAAAGCAGCGCCCTACCTAGGCTCGGCAGAGAGGTCAGCACGCCGGACTAACCTATGCACCCAGAGGTCTCGGGCCATCGCCCTGGGCACCCTGCGCGTTGCGAGACTGGCCGGGGTGCAGGCGCGACACTGAACTCGTCAGTGAAGTATCCAGCCCAATCCCGACAATCAGCCCGCACGGTGAATCGTGACATCAGACGAGCTTTCGGAGAAACGTACTTCGCAGAGGGTCCCATAACCATTATCCCGCGTGGTGGTAGTGCGTATAGGGCACGTCGACCCACTCAGATCACACACCCAAATCCAATAGGCTCAATTAGTATCAAGCGGAGACAATCAGAGTCTCTGATGCTCCGCCACAATGTCACACTCGAGTGCCCTTCCGGCACACCCGAAAATCATAGATCCCAGCGGGTACCCACCAGGGTGGACCCGCCTGTAACAGAGGTCAAGTAATCGTGTGGTCATAACATCAAGGGGGAAACCCGAGGAATCACCCTCGGCGGATTCCACTCGACGAAATCATCAGGGCGAACGTATGAGGTATCACCCTCGAGGTTCACACTGAGGGTTGTACGACAGAGTCGTATCGGAAGTGGAGAAGGAGGAATCACCCTCGATGACCACGACCGAACAGCTCCACTGCAGAGTATTCATCGGGAGTGCGTTACGAGGTATCACCCTCGGCACTCGATAGTTACTACGCAGAGTCGTACAACTAAGGGGGTGTGAAGTGAGGTGTCGGTCTCTGGTCGACGATCACGTTGATCGAGTCGTCGATGATCAAGCAGGGGCAACAAAGGAAAGGTGGTGGGGTCACTGATGGTTCATTCCAACCTAAACTAAACAGTTTATCATAGGCAGGTAAGGTAGCAATGAACAGGTTACAACAGCAGGCTATGCATCAGAATAGGAGCATACATTAACAGTAGCAAAATCTAATGCAAGCAGGAGAATAGAATGGGCGATATCTGGAATGCTCAAGGGGGGGGCTTGCCTGGTTGCTCTGGCAAGAGGGGAAGGTCGTCAACGGGCTGCTCGTCGGTAGAGTAGTCGTATCCAGGTGCAGCGCCGTCGGTCTCAGCGTCTATCGAGAGAGAGAAGGAGGGGGAGAGAAACAATAAATTCACGGCAATAATGCAAACAATATGTATGACATGCCTAAATGATATGCCGGGGTGTTCTACTGCCTAACTAAATGATTTAGTTAATTTAGGAATTTATTTGGATTTATTTAATTAAAGTTGGGCACTATTCATTTACTGAAAACGGTCTAAAAGTTCAATGTTCTTATAGCTGCGGGCGTCTGACGGGAATACGGAGGACGTATTCGGGTTCGTATCGAAATTCTGAGCAAGTTTCATATATAAATTATTTTCATCGGAGTTACAGTTTATTTAATATGATTTTCTAAAGTTTTTATTAATTTCTGGAATTTATTTAATTATTTAAATCAACATTATCCGAAACAGTGCTGCGATGACATCAGCATGACCTAAGCATGACGTCAGCAGGTCAACTCTGGCTGACCAGAGTCAAACCTGACAGGTGGGACCCACATGTCATACACTGTGGCTTAATCAGAGAGGTTAATTTAATTATTTGAGTTAATTAACAGGTGGGGCCCAGCAGTCAGTGACTGATTAGTGTTTAATTAACTAATTAACAGATTTTCTATTTATTTAAAATCATTTAAGCGACCGGGCCCCACATGTTAGTGAGACCGGGCGGCCACGTCAGCGTTGACCCCGGTCAGCGGGGTCAACGAGGCCCGCGGGGCCCCACAGTCAGTGGCATAGGACGGGACCCGCCAGTGCCACGTCGGCGGTGGCCGGCGACGCGCCGGAGTAGCTTCGGGGAGCCAAAACGCGGCAGCGCGAGTCGGGCCTGGCTCGGGTTTCGCCTACGGTGGGTCTCAGGGGCTGGGGTAGGTTGCGTTCGACGCGGCTCGACGTCGCGCGTCGAATGGCGGCGGTGCGGGGTGCTGGGGAGGCCGGAGCTGAGCGCCAGGAGCTCGTCGGCGGCGAGGTTCTCGGGCGAGCTACGGGATCGACAAAACGGCGCGCGTCCAAGCGTTGTGAGGAGCTAGGCGGGGTCTATGCGACGCGGCGAAGCAGATGGGCAGCAGCACATGACCAAATGGTCGCCGGATGGTCGCCGGCGACGAGGTCCGTGGCGGTGGGTGTGGCCTAACGCGGAGCGGCGGCTACGGTACGCTAGCGCGCTAATGGAGAGGGGGAGGAGGAGCAGGAGCTCACAGTGGGGCGTAGCCGTTCAAAGTGGGCTCGGGGAAGGCCTGGAGTAGCCGGAATCGACGGTGAACGGTGGCGGGGATCCGAGGAAGAAGACGGCGACGTGGGGGCGATGCAGGGCGCTCAGCTTCGGTTCGTCGGCGCAGGAGGCGTAGAGGAGCACGGCGGAGCTCGTGGGCACGTCGCAGTGGCGAGGCAGAGGTGGTGGCTACGCGGGCGATGGAGCAATGGCGATGGCTGCGTCGGCCATGGCGGCAAGCGAGCGAGGGAGGGGAAAGAGTGGGGCGAGGGAGGCACCAGAGGCTACGGGGCTTGCCCTTATCCTCGCGGCGGGCGCGGCGCGTTGTCGAGCAGGGGGAGAGGGGGGGCCGGGTGCGTGCGTGCGGCGCGGGGTTTTCGACAGCGAGGCGAGGAGCAGCGCGAGAGGTGGGGGACGGTGCGAGGACGGGCTGGGCCGGCGCTGTAGCAAGCATGCCGAGTGTACAGTAGATCATTTAGGCCTTTTCCTTTTTCTCTTTTCTGTTTCTTTTTCTTTTCTGTTCTGTTAATTGTTTAGGCCCCAAATGGATTTTGTAAAAAGTGGGCGCTAGTCCTTAAATACTAGTGCACTATACCCTAACACCAAAAACTAGTTTGGGCAAAACATCATTTCATATTCGATCTAGATTAATTAAAAGGCTTGTAGATATTATTTTCAGCCACTGTTAAAAGAGGTTTGGGTCACCTAATTAATTTATCAAATGTTGGTTACAATTTTAGAATGGTCTCTGCAATATTTGTTATTTACTGAACATTTTAGTTTTTATGTTGGACAACTTTTATATTTCACTTTCATTTAAATTTGAATTTGACTTAGGAGTTGAAATGCAATATGATGCAAATGATGATTATGCACTGTTAATCATGCTAACATGTCATTATCAAAAGTGATTACTGTTGCTAATCACCGGGGGTGTTACAACTAATTATAATGATTTTATTAGTACTCCGATTGCTCCCGCCACTAGTGCGGAATCTTATGAAATTAATGCCGCTTTGTTGAATCTTGTTATGAAAGATCAATTTTCCGGCCTTCCTAGTGAAGATGACGCATCCCATCTAAATACTTTTGTTGAGTTGTGTGATATGCAAAAGAAAAAAGATGTGGATAATGATATTGTTAAATTGAAGCTATTTCTGTTCTCACTACGAGATCGTGCTAAAACTTGGTTTTCATCTTTGCCTAAAAATAGTATTGATTCATGGAACAAGTGTAAAGATGCTTTTATTTCCAAGTATTTTCCTCCCGCTAAGATCATCTCCCTTAGGAACGACTTAATGAATTTTAAGCAACTTGATCATGAACATGTTGCACAATCTTGGGAGAGGATGAAATTGATGATAAGAAATTGCCCTACTCATGGTTTAAGTTTATGGATGATCATACAAAAAATTTATGCCGGATTGAATTTTGCATCTAGAAATCTTTAAGACTCCGCCGTGGGAGGTACTTTTATGGAAATTACATTAGGAGAAGCTACTAAACTCCTAGATAATATTATGGCAAATTACTCTCAATGGCATACCGAAAGATCTTCCACTAGTAAAAAAGTGCATGCCATTGAAGAAATTAATGTTTTGAGTGGAAAGATGGATGAACTTATGAAATCGTTTGCTAGCAAGAGTGCTCCTATTGATCCTAATGATATGCCTTTGTCCACTTTGATTGAGAATAATAATGAATCTATGGATGTGAATTTTGTTGGTAGGAACAATTTTGGTAATAATGCGTATAGAGGTAATTTCAACCCTAGGCCGTTTCCTAGTAATTCCTCTAATAATTATGGTAATTCCTACGACAATTATTATGGAAATTATAATAAAATACCCTCTGATCTTGAGAACAATATTAAAGATTTTATTAATTCTCAAAAGAATTTTAATGCTATGGTAGAAGAAAACTTGCTTAAGATTGATGATTTGGCTACGAACGTTGATAGAATTTCTCTTGAGAATGATTCTTTAAAGATTATATCTATGCCACCCAAGCATGATATTAATGAATCTCTGAAAGTTATTAAAATTTCTATGGATGAATGTAAAGAAAGAACCGCTAGGATGCGTGCTAAGCGAGATTGGTTTGTAAAAGCATGTTCTTCTAGTTTTTGTGAAAATAATGATGAAGATCTTAAAGTGATTGGTGTGACTCCTATTGAATCTTCATTTTCTAATATAAATCTTGATAAAGATGGGACTAGAGATGAGTCAACTTTAGCTAGAAGGCGTCCCTATAATTTGGAGTTTAAAGATCTTAATGAAAAATTTGATAAAAGATGGATTGGAGAGGTCAAAACTTTAAGTAGCGATGAACCTACTCTTTTGGATTTCAAGGACTTTAATTATGATAATTGCTCTTTGATAGATTGTATTTCCTTATTGCAATCCATGTTAAATTCTCCTCATGCTTACAATCAAAATAAAGCTTTTACTAAACATATTGTTGATGCCATGATGAAATCTTTTGAAGAAAAACTTGAGTTGGAAGTTTCTATTCCTAGAAAGCTTTATGATGAGTGGGAACCTACTATTAAGATTAAAATTAAAGATTATGAGTGCAATGCTTTGTGTGATTTTCGTGCTAGCGTTTCCACGATTCCAAAAACTTTATGGGATGTGCTAGGTTTTCGTGAATTTGATGATTGTTCTTTGAATTTGCATCTAGCAGATCCCACTATTAAGAAACCTATGGGAAGAATTAATGATGTTCTTATTGTTGCAAATAGGAATTATGTGCCCGTAGATTTTATTGTGCTTGATATAGATTGCAATCCTACATGTCCTATTATTCTTGGTAGACCTTTCCTTAGAACGATTGGTGCAATTATTGATATGAAAGAAGGAAACATTAGATTTCAATTTCCGTTAAGGAAGGGCATGGAACACTTACCAAGAAAGAAAATTAAGTTGCCATATGAATCTATTATGAGGGCTACTTATGGATTGCATACCAAAGATGACAATACCTAGATCTATGTTTTATGCCTAGTTAGGGGCGTTAAACAATAACGCTTGTTGGGAGGCAACCCAATTTTTTTTATGTTTTTTTATTTTGGTTATGTTTTTAAATAAATACACATTATTACCTCTGTAGTAATTGTGTTTTGGTGTTTTAATTAGTGTTTGAGTCAAGTAAGACCTTTGGGATGGTCTACGGTGATAGTTGATTTGATCTTACTGAAAAACAGAAACTTTTGCGCTCATTGCCAAAAATTCAATAAATCACAGAAACGTGATTTTGATCTGAATTTTTTACACAAGATTTATATACAAATTTCCCAGGTTGTCCTAATAGTTCAGAATTTTTGGAGTTACATAAGTATACGAAATTTACAGATTACTACAGACTGTTCTGTTTTTGACAGATTCTGTTTTCTATGTGTTGTTTGCTATTTTGATGAATCTATGGGTAGTATCGGGGGGGGGGGTATGAACCATGGGAAGTTGGAATACAGTAGATATTACACCAATATAATAAAGAATGAGTTCACAACAGTACTAATGTGGTGATTTATTTTATTATACTAACGGATCTTATGAGTTTTTCTGTTGAGTTTTGTGTTGTGAAGTTTTCAAGTTTTGGGTAAAGATTTGATGGACAACGGAATAAGGAGTGGCAAGAGCCTAAGCTTGGGGATGCCCAAGGCACACCAAGGTAATATTCAAGGACAACCAAGCATCTAAGCTTGGGGATGCCCCGGATGGCATCCCCTCTTTTGTCTTCAATCCATCGGTAAATTTACTTGAAGCTATATTTTTATTCACCACATGATATGTGTTTTGCGTGGAGCATCTAGTATGATATGAGTCTTTGCTTTTTAGTTTGACACAATCATCCTTGCTGTACACACCTTTTGAGAGGGACACACATTAATCGTGAATTTATTAGAATACTCTATGTGCTTCACTTATATCTTTTGACCTAGGCAGTTTGCTCTAGTGCTTCACTTATATCTTTTTAGAGCACGGCGGTGGCTTTATTTTATAGAAATTGTTGAACTCTCATGCTTCACTTATATTATTTTGAGAGTCTTTAAACAGCATGGTAATTTGCTTAGGTTATGAATTTAGTCCTAATATGATGGGCATCCAAGAGGGATATAATAAAAACTTTCATGTAAAGAGCGTTGAATAAGATGAGAAGTTTGATTCCTTGCATTTGTTTTGAGATATGAAGATGGTGATATTAGAGTCATGCTAGTGAGTAATTGTGGATTGGTAGAAATACTTGTGTTAAAGTTTGTGATTCCCGTAGCATGCACGTATAGTGAACCGTTATGTGATGAAGTCGGAGCATGATTTATTTTTTGATTGTCTTCCTTATGAGTGGCGGTCGGGGACGAGCGATGGTCTTTTCCTACCAATCTATCCCCCTAGGATCATGCGTGTAGTACTTTGTTTCGATAGCTAATAATTTTTTGCAATAAGTATGTGAGTTCTATATGATTAATGTTGAGTCCATGGATTATACGCACTCTCACCCTTCCACCATTGCTAGCCTCTCTAGTACCGCGCAACTTTTGCCGGTGCATTGAACCCACCATATACTTTCCTCAAAACAGCCACCATACTGATGTTTGCTTGAACTATGTCGGTATTTCCCCAAAGAGGAAGGGATGATGCAGCACAGCAACGGTAGGTATTTCCCTCAGTGATGAGACCAAGGTTATTGAACCAGTATGAGAACCAAGCAACACTACGTAAATAGCACCTGCACACAAAGAACAAATACTCGCAACCCAACGTGTTAAAGGGGTTGTCAATCCCTTCCCGGTAACGGCGCCAGAAATTGGCAAACGGACGTGAGATAAATTGTAGTAGATTGGATAAATAGATCACGAATAAAATAAAGTGAAGCAAAATATTTTTGGGTTTTTAGAAATATAGATCTGAAAATAAAAGTGGCAAATAAATAAAAAGGCAAATAGCAAAATAGATCTGAAAATATATGATGAGAAAATAGACCCGGGGGCCGTAGATTTCACTAGTGGCTTCTCTCGAGAAAAATAACATACGGTGGGTAAACAAATTATTGTTGGGCAATTGATAGAACTTCAAATAATTATGACAATATCCAGGCAATGATCATTATATAGGCATCACGTCCAAGATTAGTAGACCGACTCCTGCCTGCATCTACTACTATTACTCCACACATCGACCGCTATCTAGCATGCATCTAGTGTATTAAGTTCATGGAGAAACAGAGTAATGCAATAAGAACGATGACATGATGTAGACAAGATCTATTTATGTAGAAATAGACCCCATCTTGTTATCCTTAATAGCAATGATACATACGTGTCGGTTCCCCTTCTGTCACTGGGATCAAGCACCGTAAGATCGAACCCATCACAAAGCACCTCTTCCCATGGCAAGAAAAATCGATCTAGTTGGCCTAACTAAACCAAAGATTCAAAGAAGAAATACGAGGCTATAAGTAATCATGCATATAAGAGATCAAAAGACTCAAATAACTTTCATGGATAAAAACATAGATCTGATCATAAACTCAAAGTTCATCGGATCCCAACAAACACACCGCAAAAAGAGTTACATCAAATAGATCTCCAAGAGACCATTGTATTGAGAATCAAAAGAGAGAGGAAGCCATCTAGCTACTAACTACGGACCCGTAGGTCTACAATGAACTGCTCACGCATCATCGGAGAGGCACCAATGAGGATGATGAACCCCTTCGTGATGGTGTCTAGATTGGATCTGTGGTTTCTGGAACTTGCGGCGGCTGGAATTGATTTTCGTCGACTCCCCTAGGATTTCTGGAATATTGGGGTATTTATAGAGCAAAGAGGCGGTGCAGGAGGTGGCCGAGGTGGGCACAACCCACCTGGGCACGCTTGGGCCCCCCAGGCGCGCCCTGGTGGGTTGTGCTCCCCTTGGAGCCCCCCTCAGGTACTTTCTTGGCCCAACTTGTGTCTTCTGATCCAGAAAAAATCACCAAAAAGTTTCACTTGGTTTGGACTCCGTTTGATATTGATTTCCTGCAAAGTAAAAAACAAGCAAAAAATAGCAACTGGCACTGGGCACTATGCCAATAGGTTAGTCCCAAAAAATGATATAAAGTTGCTATAAAATGATTGTAAAGCATCCAAGAATGATAATATAACAGCATGGACCAATAAAAATTATAGATACGTCGGAGACGTATCAGCATCCCCAAGCTTAATTCTTGCTCGTCCTCGAGTAGGTAAATGATAAAAATAGAATTTTTGATGTGGAATGTTGCCTAACATGTTCATCACATATTCTTTTCTTTGTAGCATGGACATTTGGACTTTTATATGATTCAAAGCAATAGTCTAGTTTTGACATGAAGATTTCAATACTCAAGCATATCAACAAGCAACCATGTCTTTCAAAATATCAACACTAAAGCAAGTTATCCCTAGCCCATTATGCTCAATCATTGATCCATTCATGAAACACACTCGCATATTAGCTACACCCAATGCTCAAGTACGATCATGGTGCCCCTTAGTTGGTGCTTTATAAGAGAAGATGGAGACTCAAAATAAAATAAAAATTGCATAAAGTAAAAGAAAGGCCCTTCGCAGAGGGAAGTAGGGATTTGTAGAGGTGCCAGAGCTCAAAGCGAAAAAAATAGAGATAAAACATTTTGGACGGCATGCTTTTCCTGTCAACGAAAACGATCGAGTAGTTCCCAATACTTTCCATACTAGATATATCATAGGCGGTTCCCAAACAGAAAATAAAGTTTATTCCTTTTAACACCATACTTTCACATTCCACGGCTAGCCGAATCCACGGGTGCCGTCCATACCAACACTTTCCAAGGAATTTATTATTTGACAACATAAAGTAAATTCATTTTTCATTTCGGGACTGGGCATCCCTAATACCTTTGCCGTACTCTCGTGCAATGACAAGTGAATAAACACTCATCTTGAGAATAACACATCTAGCATGGAAATATATCAGCCACCCCCTACCGTTTCATGAGCGGTACGAGCACACAAAAGAGAAATTTATTTTGAAATTAGAGATGGCACATACAAATTTGCTTAGAACGGCACGGAAATACCGCATATAGGTAGGTATAGTGGACTCATATGGCAAAACTGGTTTAAGGATTTAGGATGCACAAGTAGTGATCATACTTAGTGCAAATGAAGGCTAGCAAAAGATTGAGAAGCATCCAACCAAGAAACGAAAAATCTCATAAGCGAGCATTAAGCATAACTAACACCGAATAATGCACTACAAGTAGGATGTAATTTCATTGCATAACTATTGACTTTCGTGCTTGCATAGGGAATCACAAACCTTAACACCAATATTCTTACTAAAGCATAATTACTCATCAACATGACTCACATATTATATCAACATATCGCAAAACTATTACAAGGAATCAAGTTTATTTTGTCCAATGATCTTCATGAAAGTTTTTATTATATCCCTCTTGAATACCTATCACTTTGGGACTAATTTCATAAGTTGCTTTTGATAGCTCAAACAAATCTAAGTGAAGAACATGAGCATAAAATTTTCTTCTCTCAAAATAATTTAAGTGAAGCAAGAGAGAATTTCTAAAAAAAATTACTAACTCTCAAATAAATCTAAGTGAAGCATGAGAGCATTTCTTCAAAAATACTAAAGCACACCGTGCTTAAAAAGATATAAGTGAAGCACTAGAGCAATTCCATAGCTCATAAAGATTTAAGTGAAGCATAGAGAGCAATTCTAACAAGTCATAGCATAATTTTGGCTCCCTCAAATAGGTATGTCCAGCAAGGATCCATGACTTAAAATAAAAATCAAAACAAGCAAAGACTCATATCATACAAGACGCTCCAAGCAAAACTCATGATATGTGACGAATAAAAATATAGCTCCAAGTAAAATACCGATGGTTGTTAGAAGAAAGAGGGGATGCCACTCGGGCATCCCCAAGCTTAGTTGCTTGCTTCTCTTTGGATAATGGATTGGGGTGCCATGGGGCATCCCCAAGCTTAGGCTCTTCTTACTCCTTATTCCTTCATCCATCGTAATCTCACCCAAAACTTGAAAACTTCAATCACACAAAACTCAACAAAACCTTCGTGAGATCCGTTAGTATAAGAAAACCAATCTTTACTTTAAGTACTGTAGAAAACCCATTCAAATTTTGTTCTTGCATTATATCTACTGTATTCTAACTTTACTATGGCTTATAACCTCCAATACAAACCATAGATTCATCAAAATAAGCACACAATGCAAAGAAAACAGAATCAGTCAAAAATAGAACAGTCTGTAAAGATGTGAATTGTTCTCATACTTCTGTAACTCCAAAAACACTGAAAAATTAGGACAACGGATACAATTTTTATATCAATCTTGTGTAAAAATTTCAAAAAAATACGTCGCTTATGTGAATTTTAAAAATTGTTTTACTGGACACAAAAGTTTCTGTTTTTCAACAAGATCAAATCAACTATCATCAAAGCTATCCTAAAGGCTTTACTTGGCACAAACACTAATTAAAACACAAAAAACACAATCATAACAGTAGTATAATTGTGCAAACACTCAAGAACAGAAAGAAAAATATGAAAATAAACTTTATTCATTGGGTTGCCTCCCAACAAGCTCTTTCTCTATAGCCATTAAGATAGGCTTTGAGATTTCAGTGATGCTCACATGAAAGATAAGAATTGAAACACAAAGAGAGCATCATGAAACATATGACAAACACATTTAAGTTTAACATACTTCCTATGCATAGGAATTTTATAAGCAAACAAATTATCAAGACAAGAAACATCTAACATATGCAAAGTAGAGGAATAAAACATTAACGATCTCAACATAACGAGAGGTAATTTAGTAACATGAAAATTTCTACAACCATATTTTCCTCTCTCATAATAATTACATGTAGGATCATAATCAAATTCAACAATATAGCTATCACATAAAATATTCTCTTCATGATCCACATGCATGCAAAGTTGACACTCTTCCAAAATAGTGGGATTATCAACAAATAAAGTCATGACCTCTCCGAACCCACTTTTGTCAAAAATTTCATAAGATTGAACACTCTCCAAATATGTGGGATTATTTTTACCTAAAGTTGACGCTCTTCCAAACCCTCTTTCAATATTATTGCAAACGCTATTATCAATATCGTATTCATCATCAGGCTTAAATAAATTTTCAAGATCATAAGAAACATTATCACCCCAATCATGATCATTGCAATAAGTAGTAGACATATCAAAATTAGCCTCCCCAAGCTTGGGGTTTTGCATATTATTAGCACAATTGATATTAATAGAATTTATAGTAAAATCATTACAATCATGCTTTTCATTCAAGGAGGTATCATGAATCACTTCATAAATTTCTTCATCACAATTTTCAGATTCATAAATCTCAAGCAAAACTTCATAAAGATAATCTAGTGCACTCAACTCACTAGCAATCGGTTCATCATGATTGGATCTTTTAAAAAGATTAGCAAGTGGATGGGGATCCATATCAAAAGATTTTTAGCAAGCGAAGATGCAAGCATATAGAAGGCACATGGCAACACAAGCAAACAAAAGATCGAACGAGAAAAAGGCAAATGAAAAAGATGGCGAATAAAACGACAATTTTTTTTGTGAAGTGGGGGAGATGAAAACGAGACGCAGATGGCAAATAATGTAAATTGCAAGGAGATGAGATTTGTGATTAGAAACCTGGTAGATGTTGATGGTGTCTCCCCGGCAACGGCGCCATAATTTTTTTTGATGTTTGCTTGAACTACGTCGGTATTTCCCCAAAGAGGAAGGGATGATGCAGCACAGCAAAGGTAGGTATTTCCCTCAGTGATGAGACCAAGGTTATCGAACTAGTAGGAGAACCAAGCAACACTACGTAAACAGCACCTGCACACAAAGAACAAATACTTGCAACCCGACGTGTTAAAGGGGTTGTCAATCCCTTCCGCGTAACGGCGCCAAAAATTGGCAAACGGACGTGAGATAAATTATAGTAGATTGGATAAATAGACTGCGAATAAAATAAAGTGAAGCAAATTATTTTTGGGTTTTTAGAAATATAGATCTAAAAATAAAAGTGGCAAATAAATAAAAAGGTAAATAGCAAAATAGATCTGAAAATATATGATGAGAAAATAGACCCGGGGGCCGTAGATTTCACTAGTGGCTTCTCTCGAGAAAAATAGCATACGGTGGGTAAACAAATTTCTGTTGGGCAATTGATAGAACTTCAAATAATTATGACGATATCCAGGCAATGATCATTATATAGGCATCACGTCCAAGATTAGTAGACCGACTCCTGCCTGCATCTACTACTATTACTCCACACATCGACCGCTATCCAGCATGCATCTAGTGTATTAAGTTCATGGAGAAATGGAGTAATGCAATAAGAACAATGACATGATGTAGACAAGATCTATTTATGTAGAAATAGACCCCATCTTGTTATCCTTAATAGCAACGATACATACGTGTCGGTTCCCCTTCTGTCACTGGGATCAAGCACCGTAAGATCGAACCCATCACAAAGCACCTCTTCCCATGGCAAGAAAAATCGATCTAGTTGGCCTAACTAAACCAAAGATTCAAAGAAGAAATATGAGGCTATAAGTAATCATGCATATAAGAGATCAAAAGACTCAAATAACTTTCATGGATAAAAACATAGATCTGATCATAAACTCAAAGTTCATCGGATCCCAACAAACACACCGCAAAAAGAATTACATCAAATAGATCTCCAAGAGACCATTGTATTGAGAATCAAAAGAGAGAGAGGAAGCCATCTAGCTACTAACTACGGACCCGTAGGTCTACAATGAACTACTCACGCATCATCGGAGAGGCACCAATGAGGATGATGAACCCCTCCGTGATGGTGTCTAGATTGGATCTGTGGTTTCTGGAACTTGCGGCGGCTGGAATTGATTTTCGTCGACTCCCCTAGGGTTTCTGGAATATTGGGGTATTTATAGAATAAAGAGGCGGTGCGGGAGGTGGCCAAATTGGGCACAACCCACCTGGGCGCGCCTGGGCCCCCAAACGCGCTCTGGTGGGTTGTGCTCCCCTCGGAGCCTCCCTCAGGTACTTTCTTGGCCCAACTTGTGTCTTCTAGTCCAGAAAAAATCACCAAAAAGTTTCGCTGTGTTTGGACTCCGTTTGGTATTGATTTCCTGCGAAGTAAAAAACAAGCAAAAAACAGCAACTGACATTGGGCACTATGTCAATAGGTTAGTCCCAAAAAATGATATAAAGTTGCTATAAAATGATTGTAAAACATCCAAGAATGATAATATAACAGCATGGAACAATAAAAAATTATAGATACGTTGGAGACGTATCACATACCTACCTATTATGTCATTTCCATAGCCATTCCGAGATATATTGCCATGCAACTTCCACCGTTCTGTTTATTATGACACACACCATCATTGTCATATTGCTTTTCATGATCATGTAGTTGGCATAGTATTTGTGGCAAGGCCACCGTTCATATTTTTTATACATGTCACTCTTGATCATAGCACATCCCGGTACACCACTGGAGGCATTCATATAGAGTCATATCTTGTTCTAAGTACCGAGTTGTAATTCTTGAGTTGTAAGTTAATAAAGTGTGATGATCATCATTATTAGAGCATTGTCCCATGTGAGGAAAGGATGATGGAAGCTATGATTCCCTCACAAGTTGGGATGAGTCTCTGGACTTTATAAAAATAAAAGAGGCCAAAGAAGCCCAAACAAAAAAATGGGAAAAGAAAAAAATGAGAGAAAAAGAAAGAAGGGACAATGTTTCTATCCTTTTTCCACAATTGTGCTTCAGAGTAGCACCATGATCTTCATGATAGAGAGTCTCCTATTTTGTCACTTTCATATACTAGTGGGAATTTTTCATTATAGAACTTGGCTTGTATATTCCAATGATGGGCTTCCTCAAAATTGCCCTAGGTCTTCGTGAGCAAGCAAGTTGGATGCACAACCACTTAGTTTGTTTTTGGGCTTTCATACACTTATAGCTCTAGTGCATCTGTTGCATGGCAATCACTACTCACTTGCATCGATATCGATTGATGGGCATCTCCATAGCCCATTGATTTGCCTAGTTGATGTGAGACTTTCTCCTTCTTTTTGTCTTCTCCACAACCACCATATTCTACTCCACCCATAGTGCTATATCCATGGCTCACGCTCATGTATTGTGTGAAAGTTGAAAAAGTTTGAGAACATCAAAAGTATGAAACAATTGCTTGGCTTGTCATCGGGGTTGTGCATGATGAAATAATTTGTGTGATGAAGATGGAGCATAGCCAGACTATATGATTTTGTAGGGATAACTTTCTTTGGCCATGTTATTTTGAGAAGACATGATTGCTTTATTAGTATGCTTGAAGTATTATTGTTTTTATGTCAATATTAAACTTTTGTTTTGAATCTTATGGATCTGAATATTCATGACACAATAAAGAAGATTACATTGATAAATATGTTAGGTAGCATTCCACATCAAAAATTCTGTTTTTATCATTTACCTACTCGAGGACGAGCAGGAATTAAGCTTGGGGATGCTTGATACGTCTCCAACGTATCTATAAATTTTTATTGTTCCATGCTATTATATTATCTGTTTTGGATGTTTTATATGCATTAATATGCTATTTTATATTATTTTTGGGACTAACCTATTAACCTAGAGCCCAGTGCCAGTTTCTGTTTTTTCCTTGTTTTTGAGTTTTACAGAAAAGGAATTTCAAACGGAGTCCAAACGGAATAAAACTTTACGATGATTTTTCTTGGACCAGAAGACATCCACGGAGCTTGGAGAGGGGGTCAAACGATGGCCGAGGTGGCCACAAGCCTGCTAGGCGCGCCCCTGGGGGGCGCCCTGAGGGCTTGTGGGCCCCTCAGGGGTCTCCTAACCCTAATTCTTACTCTATAAATTCCCAAATATTCCCAAACCACCAGAAGCGTCCACCAAAATACTTTTCCACCGCCGCAAGCCTCTGTTCCCGTGAGATCCCATCTTGGGGCCTTTTCCAGCACCCTGCCGGAGGGGGATTTGATCACGGAGGGCCTCTACATCAACCTTGCTGCCCTTTCGATGATGCATGAGTAGTTTACCACAGACCTACGGGTCCATGGCTAGTAGCTAGATGGCTTCTTCTCTCTCTTTGATCTTCAATACAATGTTCTCCTCGATGTTCTTGGAGATCTATTCGATGTAAAACTTTTTTGCGGTGTGTTTGTTGAGATCCGATGAATTGTGGATTTATGATCAGATTATCTATGAATATTATTTGAGTCTTCTTTGAACTCTCTTATGCATGATTAAGATATCTTTGTATTTCTCTTCGAACTATCGGTTTGGTTTGGCCAACTAGATTGGTTTTTCTTGCAATGGGAGGGGTGCTTAGTTTTGGGTTCAATCTTGCGGTGTCCTCACCCAGTGACAGAAGGGGTAGCGAGGCACGTATTGTATTGTTGCCATCGAGGATAAAAAGATGGGGTTTTCATCACATTGCTTGATTTTATCCCTCTACATCATGTCATCTTACTTAAAGTGTTGCTCTGTTCTTATGAACTTAATACTCTAGATGCAGGCAGGAGTCGGTCGATGTGTGGAGTAATAGTAGTAGATGCAGAATCATTTTGGTCTACTTGTCACGGACGTGATGCCTATATTCATGATCATTGCCTTAGATATCGTCATAACTTTGCACTTTTCTATCAATTGCTCAACAGTAATTTGTTCACCCACCGTATGCTATCTTCAAGAGAGAAGCCTCTAGTGACACCTATGGCCACTAGGTCTATTTTCCATCATATATTTTCAGATCTATAAACCAAAAAACCCAAAAATACTTTACTGCAATTTATTTGTTTTTATTTTGTTTTACGTTTTAGTAATCTTTTATACGTATCTCTATTAGATCTCACTCTTGTTCGAGACCATGAAGGGATTGACAACCCCTTTTTCGTGTTGAGTGCAAGTGTTTGTTAGTTTGTGCATGTGCATAGATTGGAGACTTGCTTGTGCCTCCTACTGGATTGATACCTTGGTTCTTAACTGAGGGAAATACTTATCTCTATTTTGTTGCATTACCCTTTCCTCTTCAAGGGAAAAATCAACACAAGCTTAAGAAGTAGCAGCCCACAAGACACCTGGGCGCGCCACCCCCCCCCCCTGGCGCGCCCTGGTGGGTGGTGGGACCCTCAGGGCTAAGCTGACCCTAATCCCGACACTATTAAATCCTATTTTTCCAGAAAAAAATAGGAAAGGAAGTTTCATCGAATTTTACGATACAGAGCCGCTGCCACCTCCTGTTCTTCATCGGGAGGCCAGATCTAGAGCCTGTTCGGGGCTCCGGAGAGGGGAATCTTTGGTCTTCGTCATCAACAATCCTCCATCACCAATTCCATGATGCTCCCCACCAGGAATGAGTAATTCCTTCGTAGGCTCGCTGGTCGATGAGGGGTTGGATGAGATTCATCATGTAATCGAGTTAGTTTTATTAGGGCTTGATCCCTAGTATCCACTATGTTCTGAGATTGATGTTGCTATGACTTTGCTATGCTTAATGCTTGTCACTAGGGCCCGAGTGTCATGATTTCAGATCTGAACCGTTTATGTTTTCACCATTATATCTATGTTCTAGATCCGATCTTGCAAGTCATATGCACCTATTACGTGTTATGATCCGTAAACCCCAGGGTGACAACAATTGGGATACTTTCCGGTGATGACCGTAGTTTGAGGAGTTCATGTATTCACTATGTGTTAATGCTTTGTTCCAGTTCTCTATTAAAAGGAGGCCTTAATATCCCTTAGTTTCCTTATGGACCCCGCTGCCACGGGAGGGTAGGACAAACGATGTCATGCAAGTTCTTTTCCATAAGCACGTATGACTATTTACGGAATACATGCCTACATTATATTTATGAACTGGAGCTAGTTTTCTGTCACCCTACGTTGTGATTGTTATATGATGAATATCATCCAAAGAATTCACCGATCCAATGCCTACGAGTTTTCCACATATTGTTCTTGCTAAGTTACTATTGCTATTGCTACTATGACAATTGCTACAAAATCATTGCTATCACTGTTACCGTTACTGTTACTATTACCACTGCTATCAAACTAACATATTACTGTGCTACTGATCGCTTTGCTGCAGATATTTAATCTCCAGGTATGGTTGAATTGACAACTCAACTGCTAATACTTACAAATATTCTTTGGCTCCCCTTGTGTCGAATCTATAAATTTGGGTTGAATAATCTACCCTCGAAAACTGTTGTGATCCCCTATACTTGTGGGTTATCACACCTGCCACCACACTTCCAGACGTGTAAGAGGGCCCAGCGCAAGACCTGGCGGCAGAGCTACCCCCCAAGTCCCCCGTCCCGTCTAACCCTCGCACAATTGACCAACGGATCTAGGCCTTTGACTTTTGCTAGTCGGGGTTTGATCGATGGACCTTTGCACCTAGTTGTGATAGGCCAACCCATAGGTACACTTCCGATCAAGGTCCGGGCCCAACCCACCGCAAGATTCCCTTCGTGTCTGCCCGACGTGGACGTTTCCCTCCTTTGTGTGACAGCGGCAGCGACGTCCGTGAGGGGGGGTCACACTCCGGAGCCGCGTGCCGGGTGCTTGCACCTGCCACCACACTTCCAGACATGTAAGAGGGCCCAGCGCAAGACTTGGTGGCATAGCTACCCCCCCCCCCCCAAGTCCCCTGTCCCGTCTAACCCTGGCACAGTTGACCGGCGGATCTAGGCCTTTGAATTTCGCCGGACGGGGTTTGATCAATTGACCTTTTCACCTGGTTGTGATAGGCCAGCCCATAAGTACACTTCCGATCAAGGTCCAGGCGCAACCCACCACTAGATTCCCTCCGGCTCGACCCGGCGCGCACGTTTCCCTCCTCCAAGTGATGGCGACACTACCATCCCCGGGGGGAGGGGGCACACCCCGGAGCCCCAAGATGGGCGTCTACGCATGCCACAACACTTTCAGACATGCATAGGACCCGTGCGATGTTTCGGTGGCGTAGCTATTACACCCCGAAGGCCACCCAACCGGACTAAACCCTAGCCCCGTTGACCCGATGATCTAGCCCTTTGACTTTCACCGGACGGGGTTTGACCGATGGACCTTTTCACCTGGCTGTGATAGGCCAGCCCATAGGAACATCCCCGAACATGGTCTGGACCCAACCCACCACTAGATTCCTCCGGCTCGACACGACGCACACATTTCCCCCTCCAAGTGACGACGGCACTGCCATCCGTGGAGGGGGGCGGGGCACACCCCAGAGCCCCAAGACGGGCATCTACGCATGCCACAACACTTTCAGACATGCATGAGGATCCGTGCGATGTTTTGGTGGCATAGCTACACCCCGAAGGCCACCCGACCGGACTAAACCCTAGCCCCGTTGACACGATGATCTAGCCTTTTGATTTTCGCTGGACAGGGTTTGACCGATGGACCTTTTCACCTGGTTGCGATAGGTCAGCCCATAGGAACATCCCTGAACAAGGTCTGGACCGAGCCCACCATTAGATTCCCTCCGGCTCGACCCGATGCTACTTCTTGAGCTTACGTTGATTTTTCCCTTGAAGAGGAAAGGGTGATGCAGCAAAGTAGAGATAAGTATTTCCCTGGGTTAAGAACCAAGGTATCAATCCAGTAGGAGGCACAAGCAAGTCTCCAATATATGCACCTGCACAAACTAACAAACGCTTGCACACAACGCAAAAAAGGGGTTGTTAATCCCTTCACGGTCACGAACAAGAGTGAGATCTAATAGAGATAGGTATAAAAGATAAATAAAAGAGCAAACTAAAATAAATATAAATAAATTGCAGCTAGGTATTTTTGGGCTTTTTGGTTTATAGATCTGAAATATATGATGGAAAATAGACCCGGGGGCCATAGGTTTCACTAAAGGCTTCTCTCTTGAAAGAAAACATACGGTGGGTAAACAAATTACTGTTGAGCAATTGATAGAAAAGAGCATAATTATGAAGACATCTAAGGCAATGATCATGAATATAGGCATCACGTCCATGACAAGTAGTCCGAAACGATTCTGCATCTACTACTATTACTCCACACATCGATCGACTCCTGTCTACATCTAGAGTATTAAGTTAATATGAACAGAGTAACGCTTTAAGTAAGATGACATGATGTAGAGGGATAAACTCAAGCAATATGACATAAACCCCATCTTTTTATCCTTGATGGCAACAATACAATACGTGCCTCGCTACCCCTTCTGTCACTGGGTGAGGACACCGCAAGATTGAACCCAAAACTAAGCACCTCTCCCATTGCAAGAAAAACCAATCTAGTTGGCCAAACCAAACCGATGGTTCGAAGAGAAATACAAAGATATCTTAATCATGCATAAAAGAGTTCAGAGAAGACTCAAATAATATTCATAGATAATCTGATGATAAATCCACAATTCATTGGATCTCAACAAACGCACCGCAAAAGAAGATTACATCGGATAGAACTCCAAGAACATCGAGGAGAACATGGTATTGAAGATCAAAGAGAGAGAAGAAGCCATCTAGCTACTAGCTATGGACCCTTAGGTCTATGGTAAACTACTCACGCTTCATCGGAAGGGCAGCAAGGTTGATGTAGAGGCCCTCCATGATCGAATCCTCCTCCGGCAGAGTGCCGGAAAAGGCCCCAAGATGGGATCTCATGGGAACAGAAACTTGCGGCGGTGGAAAAGTATTTTGGTGGACGCTTTTGATGTTCGGGGAATATTTGAGAATACATAGAGCTGGAATTAGGGTTAGAGGACCTCCGAGGGGCCCACAAGCCAGGGGCGCGCCCCAGGACCCTGGTGTGCGCCCTAGAGGCTTGTGGCCTCCTCGGGACTCTTCTGGCCCTCTTCCCAAGTCTCCTGGGTGTCTTCTGGTCCAAGAAAAATCATCGTAAAGTTTTATTCCGTGTTATATTCCTTTTCTATAAAAGTCAAAAACAAGGAAAAAACAGAAACTGGCACGTGGCTCTAGGTTAATAGGTTAGTCCCAAAAATAATATAAAATAGCATATTAATGCATATAAAACATCCAAAGCAGATAATATAATATAATGGAACAATCCAAAATTATAGATACGTTGGAGACGTATCAAGCATCCCCAAGCTTTATTCCTGCTCGTCCTCGAGTAGTTAAATGATAAAAACAGAATTTTTGATGTGAAATGCTACGTAACATATTTATCAATGCAATTTTCTTTAGTGTGGCAAGAATATTTAGATCCATAATATTCAAAACAAAAGTTTAATATTGACATAAAAACAATAATACTTCAAGCATACTAATAAAGCAATCGTGTCTTCTCAAAATAACATGGCCAAAGAAAGTTATCCCTACAAAATCATATAGTCTGACTATGCTCCATCTTCATCACACAAAGTATTTCATCATGCACAACCCCGATGACAAGCCAAGCAATTGTTTCATACTTTTGGTGTTCTCAAACTTTTTCAACTTTCACGCAATACATGAGCGTGAGCCATGGATATAGCACTATAGGTGGAATAGACTATGGTGGTTGTGGAGAAGACAAAAAGGAAGGAGAAAGTCTCACATCAACTAGGCAAATTAATGGGCTATGGAGATGCCCATCAATTGATATCGATGCAAGTGAGTAGGGATTGCCATGGAACGGATGCACTAGAGCTATAAGTGTATGAAAGCTCAAAAAGAAACTAAGTGGGTGTGCATCCAACTTGCTTGCTCATGAAGACCTAGGGCAATTTGAGGAAGCCCATCATTGGAATATACAAGCCAAGTTCTATAATGAAAAAATCCCACTAGTATATGAAAGTGACAAAATAGGAGACTCTCTATCATGAAGAACATGGTGCTATTTCAAAGCACAAGTGTGGAAAAAGGATAGTAAAATTGTCCCTTCTCTCTTTTTCTCTCATTTTTTTGTTTGGGCTTCTTTGGCCTCTTTTTTTTATTTGGGCTTCTTTGGCCTCTCTTTTTTTATGTCCGGAGACTCATCCCAACTTGTGAGGTAATCATAGCTTCCATCATCCTTTCCTCACATGGGACAATGCTCTAATAATTATGATCATCACACTTTTATTTACTTGCAACTCAAGAATTACAACTCGATACTAGAACAAAATATGACTCTATATGAATGCCTCCGGTGGTGTACCGGGATGTGCAATGATCAAGAGTGACATGTATAAAAAATATGAACCGTGCCAAAGCCACAAATAATATGCCAACTACATGATCATGCAAAGCAATATGACAATGATGGTATGTGTCATAATAAACGGAACTGTATAAGTTGCATGGCAATATATCTCAGAATGGCTATGGAAATGCCATAATAGGTAGGTATGGTGGCTGTTTTGAGGAAGGGCAGGGGCGGAGCCAGGAAATTTAGCCATTGGGTTCACTCAATGATTCGTCTTGGGGATTTGATATGAATTAACTAAGTACCAAGACTAAATTTACATACAAGGTTGTGTACTCTGTTCGGTAATTGCTTTATATCTAACATGCTTATTTGTCTGCACCATTAGTTTATCAAGATCAGCAAGTGCAGTCAAATTGGCCAACCACCATATTCATCAAATGGCTCTGGATTAAATCTCTGTTGTATATAATGAAAATTGTGAGTTGCTACACATTAGTTCTATGCTTAATTCCATCTTGCTAATTAGGATTTATTGCGTATTCTGAAAGCATCTTCCAATCAGTCGGATCGTAAGGCCAAATTACTTTTTCTCTGAATAGAAGGGTTCAGGAGATTACTTACAGGGACATTTGATGCTTGCCTACGTCTGACAGGTGACCTTGACGTGGTTGCACCATTAACCAGATTTGGTGCTCGATTTCTCTTTGAAAATTAATTTCCTGTACCTAATAAAAATTCATGGAATTTTTTTTTAGAAAACTAGGGCAAAAAACAATTACAGTTCTAGGTTATTAGGATAAATAAAACATGCACAAGGGGGAAGAGATATGGCGATCTAGCCTCGTTATTTCTAATTGAGAGTGCAATTGCCGGATTACCGCTGTCGATCTTCAGTTTGCTCCTTGCCGCTAGGTCCGCCGACGAAACAATAGGAACAGGGGAGATGAGATGAGAGAGCAGAGTTGGGAAGCGAACAGGAAGGGCGTGCGATTGCTGCGTATACATCTAAGGCTTTTTTAGCGATACAGGTCACGAACAGGCCTGGGCAGTTGGTACCGAGGCAATTAGCGTGTGGGCTTTTGGGCCTTTAGTTCACGGTGCATTGTTATTGATGGGGTCAGCTTTGATTTTTCACTAGGTTCACGCCACTAAGGACCTATACATCTGTACGTAGCTGACAAGAATCGTTGGGTTCATCTGAACCCAACAACTATACGCTGGCTCCGCCACTGAGGAAGGGTATATGGTGGGTTTAATGCACCGGAGAAAGTTGCATGGTACTAGAGAGGCTAGCAATGGTGGAAGGGTGAGAGTGCGTATAATCCATGGACTCAACATTAGTCATAAATAACTCACATACTTATTGCAAAAGTCTATTAGTTATCGAAACAAAGTACTAATACGCATGCTCCTAGGGGGATAGATTGGTAGGAAAAGACCATCGCTCGTCCCCGACCGCCACTCATAAGGAAGACAATCAAAGAATAAATCATGCTCCGACTTCATCACATAACGGTTCACCATACGTGCATGCTACGTGAATCACAAACTTTAACACAAGTATTTCTACCAATCCACAATTACTCACTAGCATGACTCTAATATCACCATCTTTATATCTCAAAACAAATGCAAGGAATCAAACTTCTCATATATTCAATGCTCTTTATATGAAAGTTTTTATTATATCCCTCTTGGATGCCCATCATATTAGGACTAAATTCATAACCTAAGCAAATTACCATGTTGTTTAAGACTCTCAAAATAATATAAGTGAAGCATGAGAGTTCAACAATGTCTATAAAATAAAACCACCACCGTGCTCTAAAAAGATATAAGTGAAGCACTAGAGCAAACTGCCTAGCTCAAAAGATATAAGTGAAGCACATAGAGTATTCTAATAAATTCACGATTAAAGCGTGTCCCTCTCAAAAGGTGTGTACAGCAAAGATGATTGTGGCAAACTAAAAAGCAAAGAATCATACCATACAAGACGCTCCAAGCAAAACACACATCATGTGGTGAATAAAAATATAGCCTCAAGTAAATTTACCAATGGATTGAAGACGAAAGAGGGGATGCCATCCGGGGCATCCCCAAGCTTAGATGCTTGGTTGTCCTTGAATATTACCTTGGGGTGCCTTGGGCATCCCCAAACTTAAGCTATTGCCACTCCTTATTGTGACACCCTGGTTTTTGCCTTTTTTCTTTCTCTCGAGTTTATTGCAATTTGGTTTGAAACTGAGTTTTTGAATTAACTCATTTGGACTTAGCACTTGGGCATTGTTTTGATTTTCACCCAAGTGACTCCACTCACTCCCAAAACATCTCTTGCTCTCTGATCTCTCAAAATATTGCCACGAGAATATTTTTCTCAAAAGAAAAATATTCATTTTCTCTCTGAAAATGAATTATTTTCACTTCTGCTCCAAAGCAACCTCTATTTTTCTTGCTCCCAAAAATCTGAGAAAATTCCAAATATTCTTTGAACCTTGGCCCAACTTCTTGTGCAAAAATATCCTATGGTCATGTGGATTATTTTTGCTATAGAAAATCATTTTCATTCTGGTCAGAAATGGTACTTTGTGAAGCAAGTATATTTTTGACTAATCTCCTTGAGCTGAAATTTTATAGCTTGATGACCTTCCTAACTAACTCTTAACCTCCAAGTTTCAGCTCCTAACTCTCTCTAGACTTCTCTCAAATGACCTCACAAGTTTCTGTCCAGAAACTTGCCAAGGAGCTCAAGTCATATCCTGTCGACCTGGCTTGGATCTAACACCACAGAGTGACTAAACCTTGCAAGAACAAGCCACCAGACATGATTTAACTCCACGGGTGCACCGTGTTGCACCAGTGCACGCAGTGACCACGTAAATCCAACCTGCCAGGCAGGCGTTCGACGCGCTCTGAGCGTCGGCAGCGCCTCTGTTCAGCACGTGTGTCCACCCCAGGCCAGGCCCGTGTGTCTTGGAGCTTCCCCTGCCTTGACTCGTCGCCCCTGACCACTCGCTGGAGCTTCCCGACGATGGTTACAGCCGCTGCAGATGTGGACACGGCGGAGCAGAGGGCACAGTACGCCCGTGTGCTCGAGCCGTCTCCCTCCCGCGCCCTATGCTTGGCTCCTTGCCTCCACTTTGGCCGCGTGAGCTCCTCGACCTCTCCCATCCACTCTGAGCCCCGTTCATTGCCACTCGCCGCTCTAGAGCCTTCTCCAGTGATCTCAAGCCCCATCTCACCCCTGCCTATATATAGAGCCCCTCCCCGAGCTTCTCTGGCCACACCACCCACCTCCACTGACCGCAAAACATCTCGTAGAGCGCTGCGGCTAGGCCAGGCGGGCCTCTGTCCGCCATTCTGCACCGGAGCTCGCCGCTGATCCCCTTCAGCGTTCTGCTTCTTCCGGCGCCTCGCGACTTCTTCCAACCCCTCCGACGTGTTCGTGGTGTTCTCCTGGACGAGACGATGCTGCTGGAGCTGCTGGAGCCCTTCTACCTCGCCGGAATCCCCATCTCCGACGAGCTCCCTCCGCTGACGCCTCTGGAGACGATCACCGCGACACCGTCCGTCCACCTCCGACCAAGCTGCGGGTACGTACATGTTCGTCGTGCAGTGACGCTTCCACCCATCCACTCGCCGGTGGCAGCCGTGGCCTCCTCGTCGGAGAACCATCGGCGACCGAGTCGCCGTCCCCTGCTTCTCTCTCTCTCTTCTAACCCTGCCAGTGGGGCCCGCATGTCAGCCTCTTTGTTCATCCACCAAAGCGGTATAAGTGGAAGTGTATTCCTCAAATACGCCTTCGACGTCACCCCCTCTTTGTTTATTCAAAAATCAATTTTAATTCAGAAATTTGACCCAACTTTGACCAGCTCTAACTTCTATTCTACAAGTCCAAATCAGTTGATTCTTTTTGCATTGGTTTTGTATTGAGCTCCTCTATCAGCATGCAAAAGTTGAGATTTTTGCTTGCTGTAAATATTTTCTGGTGCATTTAAATGTGTTATGTGACATTTTCTTTTTGCCATTTTAATTATTTTCAGAAGGAACTTGCTGCCTTGAGGAGAACCAGGAGGATTGTGACCCTCCTCTGAACTAAGGCAAGCCATCACAAATATTTGCAAGAGTGACATTTCAATAACTATGATTTTTACTTGAATATGAACTCATATAATGCATATAGTTATTTAAAATAATTCTACTTGTGCTAGTTTCATGTTCATGCTATGCTTACTATATTTCCAGTGGTAGTGGAGTTGTTTGGTTAAGCTTATGTAGTAGAGTAATATGATCATGAGCACATGTAGGATTATACCGGCATTATGTTGAAATGGTGCATATGTATATAGTTGCATTTTCATGGCATACTCTGGCTCGGAAATATTTCATTGCAAGTTTTAACATGATGATAACTCAACTTGAACATGTTGTTGATCGAGTCATGGTGCCACCGAATCGAGCTTCCCAAGTGCAACCACATTTGCCTTTATGGGAAGGCCCTTTCTCGGTCTATTGTTATGCCTCTCGCCAGTGCCTCCAACTAGGGAAGGTTATGCGCTTGCGCTACCCTGGCCTGGTAGGCAGGCATAGCCTTGTGTGCCCGTAGTTGTTTTGGTACCATTGTCCCCGTTTGGGACCGTTTTGTTTTGCCACGACGGCGGCCGTTGGATGTCCGGAGTGGCATCGAGGCCACCCATGACTTAGCCTAAAGGGGAGTTGGTCGGAGTGGCCGGGAGAGTGTCATGGCAATAGATTGGTTCTGTCAGAACGCCGTTGGTCCACCCGAATGGGAGTGTGAGGCCATGGGTTCTGTGGTGTGGGTACAGTGTTCTAATCTCTGCAGAGTGTGTTTAATCTATCGGTAGCCGCGTCCTCGGTCATGGACACAGTTCATAGTAGGTCACACCGTGGATCAACAGAAATATTTAACCTGCACACTAAAGTTATACATGTGGCACTTGAGATGATGGTGAAATTGTTGGAATCGTCGAGATGGTTTCTTTTGTGATCCGGAGGTGATCACTGTGGTAAGATAATGCTCGTGGTTATGAGGTAACCGAGAGGGTAAGCGGGTCTGAGAGACCCTGTTGTAAGCACTGTCACTTCATGAGTAGCATGGTAAGTCCTTGCATTTAACCTGTTTAAATATTATGTTATTGTTTGCCATTGTTGCATTATTTGTTGTGAGCTTGCGAGTACATGCAAAGTACTCACCTGGCGTGTCATGCCAGTTTTAGGAGAAGTCGTACCGGAGTTGGAGTTGCATCATTGCATCGCAGTCTAGGCCGTGTCCACATCAGTGTCCCTGTGAGATGGAGTCCTTCTATGTCGTCTTTCCACTGCTGCGTAGCTATATCGTTGTGCTCGAGGCCCCTATCACGTTCATTAAATAATGTACATATGTGCAGCAGCACCATGTGTGCCGCTTGGCCTCGCTATCTAATGTAATGTCGAACCTATGTATCAATAAAGCGGTAGTCTTTCTGTACCAAGTTGTTGTGTGTTTCCAGAAGACATGATCTATGGGCTGGCAATGCAAGGTAAACCGGTTGCTCTGAGTCGGGGTGCCACAACGCTTAGTATTAGAGCCGCGCTGACTGTAGGATGACCTAGACAGCTAACGCGCTAGTTAAACGGTAGTTAGTAGTCCTGAGTGCCGGTAGTGTGTGTATGCATCTGGTTATTGCATTGCATGTATATAGTTTATTTTTATTACTAACCGACTAATGATTGTGAGTGTAGATGGCTCCAGTGCCGTACCCGTACCAGTCTGAGCCAGCACCGTACACTTCTCTGCATCTTCTTCAGAACGTGTGGCGTCGACTCAACCCAGATGGCGATGACCCGGTGTACCAGGTGTACAGGGAGCGACTGGCAGACTCAGTGTACGAGTACCACGCGGAGGTCACCATGCACCACAGCTCTGTGTCCAGCACCTACACTCGTTCTTCTAGGAGTGGTTTCGCTTTTACCCCTACTCAGGCTGTTCAGTTCGCTGCGTTCGAGGCTCTCATTGATCTTCGCTACAACAAGGTCTGGATGCAGACTCATCCAGGTTTCTACTACTACCCGTCCATGTTTGATAATGGACGTATCTGTTTCCCTCCCATTGATCCGGCGTGCGACTGTTCATCCAGCCACCTCTCTCGCTATACCACTGCTAGTTATCTTCTGCTTTTTGAGTTGGCCCGAGAGTTGACTCGTACTCGTGCCGCTTTGGTTGCCGCTAGATCTGCTTTCGCTCCACCTTCCATTGGGTTTACCCCATTTGTTCCTCCAGCTACTATCCCGCCAGCTACTTAGGTTACCCCTCAGAGTAACTCAGACACCTCGACAGTGACTCCCCATGAGTCTCCTGCCGAGTGGGCTTTACTTCTTGCTACTCCCGTCGCTCCTATGCTTCGGTCTCACCCAGCACCTGCCCCTGAGGGAGAGCCCTCGAGGCAGCGTCATCGTGTTTCCTTTAACCCGGAGGTTTCCGTTAACGTCGTCAGTTCAGGATCCGAGAACGAGTCAGGAGAGATCCCAGCAGGATCAGCGGAGCACTAGTTCTTCAGGAGTAGCCGAGGTTGTCATGATGATGGGTTGTATGAGCGTAGTCATACTTGTCACGCTATTTCCTTTCATGTATGGGTCTATGTATAATTATGTTGGAATTTCTTTTTATTATTCGCCTTGGTTTCTTATCGCTTCCTTTCGGATTTTGTCGCTTGCTTTTCTTCCCCATTTATGGACGTTGCTCATCTCGATGCTTCGTATTGGGAAATATAAATAGGATGACGAGAGGAGGTAGCAGCAGTCATGCGGGTGACGATACTCCCGTTCGTCGCTCAACCAGATAGGCAGGACATTCCCCCGAACCGTATCAACCCCCACCACCTCCTCCACCGCATCCACCTACCAGAGAGCAGATTATGTGAATGTTTGAGGAAAGAAGAAACCAGGATTTGCTTGAATTACTAAGGAGTGTACAGGCTATGGTGGGTCAGAATGGTAATCACTCCAAGCTGTCAGATTTTCAGAGAACTAAGCCTCCCAGTTTCAACCAAGTTGTGACCCTATGGAAGCTGACGATTGGCTATGGACTATTGAGAAGAAGCTAGAGATTGCTCGCACCAAAGAAATTGACAATGTCCCATTCGCTACTCACTATCTTGAAGGAGCCGCTACTATATGGTGGGATAATACTAAAACCATGTGGCCTGCGGACGACGAGATCACTTGGGATAAATTCAAGGACAAGTTCCGCAAGTACCACATTCCCGCTGGTATCATGAAGGTCAAGCAGCATGAGTTTCTCGCTCTCACCCAAGGGAACCTGTCAGTAAGTGAATATTTAAACAAGTTCAATCACTTGGCTCGTTATTCTCTCTATGATGTGGCCACCGAAGAAAGGAAGATCGAACGATTCCTGGGAGGACTCAATCAGCACCTCCGATGCACCCTCAGCATGCTAGATTTTCCTGACTTCCAGACTTTGGTGAACAAGGCACTTATCGCAGAAAGGGAGCACAAGCTCGTCCATGACAACAAGCTAGCTTTTGACGACCGCAAACGCAACCTCAGTTTGAGTTCAAGCCAACATGGCAGCAGAATACCAACAAGACAGACAACCGAGTCAAGAATATTGTGGCCAACCCTGTACGGGAGGATTGTCAGCGTAGCAACACATGTTTCTCTTATGGATAGACCGGTCACTATGCGAGTCAGTGTCCCAAGAACGGCAAGCCAAATACACCCGTCAAGCCTCAAGTCAACCACATGGAATCCTTCCCCGTGCAGGAGCTTATCCAAGGGCAAGTGTATCATCTCTCCGCCGAAGAAGCCCAAGAAAACCCCGAAGTGTTCATTGGTATGTTCCCTATTAATAACATACCTGCAACAATTTTATTTGACTATGAGGCTTCCCATTCTTTTATTTCGCGAAGTTTTGTTGCCCAAAACCAGTTTTCTTGCTCTCTTCTTGAGAAATTCATGATGGTGCAATCCCCGAGATCCCTTCTCAAAACAAATGTGGTATGTCGTGGCTTGGAAATAAATGTCCATGGAGTTATTTTCCCTGCCACCCTGGTAGTAATTGAATCCGCAAGGTTGGATGTCATACTGGGAATGGATTGGCTGACAAAGCATCAGGTCTGCATCAACTGTGCAACCAGAGAAGTTACATTAATAAATCCGGCAGGACAAGCAGCGCAGTTAGTTGCTTGCAGAACCATGCCTAAAAGGGAGATGATTTTCACAGCTATAATCTCAGGCATGGAGTTAATCCCAGTGGTCAGTGAGTTCCCAAACGTATTCCCTGAAGAATTGTCAGGAATGCCACCCGATCGTGAGCTCGAGTTTTCTATTGATCTCATGCCAGGGATAGCACCCATATACAAGAAGTATTACCGAATGCCTTCATCTAAGTTAGTTGAGTTGAAGAAGCAACTTGATGAGATGCTCAAGAAAGGGCACATCCGCCCCAGTTCCTCACCATGGGGATCACCTACCATATTTGTGGACAAGAAAGATGGTAGTCTTTGGATGTGTGTGGACTATCGCCAGCTCAATGATGTCACTATCATGAACAAGTACCCGATCCCCAGGATTGATGATCTGTTTGATCAACTAAGTGGAGCTCAAATATTCTCCAAGATTGATTTAAGGACCGGGTACCATCAACTCAAGAACAAGAAGGAAGATATTCCTAAGACCGCATTCACCACTCGATACGGTCTATATGAATATACAGTCATGTCTTTTGGTCTGATAAATGCCCCTGCCTTCTTCATGCATATGATGAACAAGGTGTTCATGGATTTCTTGCGCAAGTTTGTGGTGGTCTTCATCGATGACATTCTCATATATTCTAAAGGAGAAGAAGAGCATAAACAACATCTTCGAGCAATAGGCTCCGTGATCACCAATTATATGCAAAATTCAGCAAGTGTGAATTTTTGGCTTAAGCAAGTCGGATTCTTGGGACATATTCTCTCTGCCGAAGGAATAGCTGTGGATCCAAGTAAAGTCAAGGATGTACTAAAATGGCCAGCACCCACGATTGTGATTGAGATCAAAAGTTTTCTGGGGCTTGCTGGTTGTTACCGTCGATTCATTGAAGGCTTTTCCAAGATTGCTAAACCAATGACGGAACTGCTTAAGAAGGACCAGAAGTTCATATGGTCTGAAGACTATGAGATGAGCTTTAATGAATTGAAGACTCGCTTAACCTCAGCACCCGTGTTGACGCTTCCAGATATCTACCGAAGCTTTGACGTATACTGCGACGCATCCAGAAGGGGTATAGGACGTGTGCTCATGCAAGATGGTAAAGTTGTAGCCTATGCATCCAGGCAGCCAAAGCCCCATGAAGGAAACTATCCTACTCATGACTTGGAGCTAGCAGTAGTTGTGCATGCCTTAAAAATATGGAGGCATTATCTCATCGGCAAGCGATGCCAAATATTCACCGATCACAAAAGCCTCAAGTGCATATTCACTCAACCCGATTTGAATCTCCGACAAAGAAGATGGCTTGAGTTGGTCAAAGATTATGACCTCGGTATAAATTATCATCCGGGTAAAGCTAATGTGGTTGCCAATGCTCTTAGTCATAAACCAGCCGCATTAAACACATTAATGGAATCTTTGCCACCCGAGCTACAAGAAGAGATAGCCCAGCTCAACCCGACTAGTGTTGAGACTGACTGTACCACTACGTTGGAAGTCACTCCCACTCTTGAGGAAGAAATTCGCAAGGCCCAGGCATAGGATCCCTTCCTGCAACACCATGTCACGCGTATGCAAGACGGCAAGACTCAAGATTTCCTGATGGATGAGCAAGGTACCCTAAGGTTTCGAGGGTGAATCTGTATACCTGATATAGAAGATCTGAGGAAGAAGATATTAATGGAGGCACACGAGTCCTCGTACTCGATCCATCCAGGCAGTACCAAGATGTACGAAGACCTCAGGCAAATATTTTGGTGGGATGGAATGAAGAAGGATATTGCATATTTTGTCGCCTGCTGTGACATATGCAACAAGGTAAAGGCGGAACATCAGAAACCCGCCGGGCTACTTCAACCTTTACCCGTCCCGCAATGGAAATGGGACGATATCTGCATGGACTTCATCACCAGTCTTCCCAAAACTCCTCGTGGCAACAATGCCGTATGGGTCGCGGTGGACATGCTGACGAAAGTAGCCCACTTCATTGCAATCCGGACCACATACCGGGCAGACCAACTAGCTCAATTTTATGTGTCCAGAATTGTCAGTTTGCACGGAGTTCCAAGAACCATCACCTTCGATCGAGTGTCTCTTTTCACCTTGGCATTCTGGTCACGTCTTCATCAAGCCTTGGGAACAACACTGAAGTACAGTACAGCTTATCGCCCTCAGACAGACGGACAGATGAAGCGAGTAAACCAGATGCTCGAAGACATGCTCCGAGCATGTGCCCTTGCTCAAGGACCCAAATGGGAAGACAATCTGCCTTACGCGGAGTGTTCCTAGAACAACAGTTATCAGACCAGTCTCAAGATGTCACCTTATGAAGCCCTGTATGGTCGCAAGTGCCGTACTCCATTAAATTGGTCCCAGACCAGAGATAGCTGCATTTTCGGGAGTAACTTGATGATGGAAGCTGAGAAGCAAGTCAAGGAAATCCGAGAAAGACTGCAAGTGGCCATGTCTCGACAAAAGAGCTACTATGATTCCAAGCACCGACAGATCAGCTTTGAACCAGGTGAATATGTCTACCTCCGAGTCACTCCCATGAAAGGAGTTAAAAGATTTCAGACTCAGGGAATGCTTGCACCAAGGTATATTGGCCCATTTCCTGTCATGTCCAAGGTTGGTACAGTGGCATATCAACTGGAACTTCCTCCCGAATTGTCGGAAGTACACGATGTCTTCCACGTATCGCAGTTGCGAAGGTGTATCTCACCACCAGAGAAACAGACTGATATGGCAGAAACAGAGCTTACTATGGACCTGACTTATGAAGAGAAACCTTTCCGAATACTGGATGAGATGTTAAGAGTCACCCGCAGCAAGTCAGTTAAGTTTTACAAGGTGTAGTGGGAACACCATACCGAGAGCGAGGCTACCTGGGAAAGATTGGAATTTTTGAGGACAACATACCCTGAATTGTTTCCCGAGCAACCAAATCTCGAGGACGAGATTCATCCTAAGGGGGGAGGTTTGTGACACCCTGGTTTTTGCCATTTTTCTTTCTCTGGAGTTTATTGCAAATTTGGTTTGAAACTGAGTTTTTAAATTAACTCATTTGGACTTAGCACTTGGGCATTGTTTTGATTTTCACCCAAGTGACTCCACTCACTCCCAAAATATCTCTTGCTCTCTGATCTCTCAAAATATTGCCATGAGAATATTTTTCTCAAAAGAAAATATTCATTTTCTCTTTGAAAATGAATTATTTTCACTTCTGCTCCAAAGCAACCCCTATTTTTCCCGCTCTAAAAAATCTGAGAAAATTCCCAAATATTCTTTGAACCTTGGCCCAACTTCTTGTGCAAAAATATCCTATGGTCATGTGGATTATTTTTGCTGTAGAAAATCATTTTCATTCTGGTCAGAAATGTTAGTTTGTGAAGCAAGTATATTTTTGACTAATCTCCTTCAGCTAAAATTTTTATAGCTTGATGACCTTCCTAACTAACTCTTAACCTCCAAGTTTCAGCTCCTAACTCTCTCTAGAATTCTCTCAAATAACCTCACAAGTATCTGTCCAGAAACTTGCCAAGGAGCTCAAGTCCTATCCTGTCGACCTGGCTTGGATCTAACACCACAGAGTGACTAAACCTTGCAAGAACAAGCCACCAGACATAATTTAACTCCACGGGCGCACCGCGTTGCACCAGTGCACGCGGTGACCGCGTGAATCCAACCTCCCAGGCAGGCTTTCGACGCGCTCTGAGCGCCGGCAGCGCCTCTGTTCAGCGCGTGCGTCCACCCCAGGCCAAGCCCGTGTGTCTTGGAGCTTCCCCTGCCTCGACTCGTCACCCCTGACCACTCGCTGGAGCTTCCCGACGCCGGCGACAGCCATTGCAGACGTGAACACAGTGGAGCAGAGGGCACAGTACGCCCGTGTGCTTGAACCGTCTCCCTCCCGCGCCCTGTGCTTGGCTCCTTGCCTCCACTGTGGCCGCGTGAGCTCCTCGACCTCTCCCATCCACTCTGAGCCCTGTTCGTCGCCGCTTGCCACTCCAGAGCCTTCTCCGGTGATCTCGAGCCCCTCCTCGCACCTGCCTATATATAGAGCCCCTCCCCGAGCTTCTCTGGCCACACCACCCACCTCCACTGACCTCAAAACATCTCGTAGAGCGCTGCGGCCAGGTCAGGCGGGCCTCTAGCCGCCGTTCTGCACCGGAGCTCGCCGTTGATCCCCTTCAGTGTTCTGCTTCCTCCAGCACCCCTCGACTTCTTCCAACCCCTCCGGCGTGTTCGTGGTGTTCTCCTGGACGAGACGATGCTGCTGGAGCTGCTGGAGCCCTTCTACCTCGCCGGAATCCCCATCTCCGATGAGCTCCTTCCGCCAACGCCTCTGGAGATGATTGCCAAGACGCCATCCGTCCACCTCCGACCAAGCTGCGGGTACGTACGTGTTCGCCGTGCAGTGACGCTTCCACCCATCCACTCGCTGGTGGCAGTTGTGGCCTCCTCGCCGGAGAACCACCGGCGACCGAGCCGCCGTCCCCTGCTTCTCTTCTCTCTCTTCTAACCCTGCCGGTGGGGCCTGCATGTCAGCATCTCTATTCATCCACCGAAGCGGTATAGGTGGAAGCGTATTCCTCAAATACGCCTTCGACGTCACCCCCTCTCTAATTATTCAAAAATCAATTTTAATTCAGAAATTTGACCCAACTTTGACCAGCTCTAACTTCTATTCTACAAGTCTAAATCAGTTGATTCTTTTTGCATTGGTTTTGTCTTGAACTCCTCTATCAGCATGCAAAAGTTGAGATTTTTGCTTGCTGTAAATATTTTCTGGTGCATTTAAATGTGTTATGTGACATTTTTGTTTTGCCATTTTAATTATTTTCAGAAGGAACTTGCTGCCTTGAGGAGAACCAGGAGGATTGTGACCCTCCTTTGAACTAAGGAAGCCATCACAAATATTTGCAAGAGTGACATTTCAATAACTATGATTTTTACATGAATATGAACTCATATAATGCATATAGTTATTTAAATAATTTTACTTGTGCTAGTTCCATGTTCATGCTATGCTTACTATATTTTCAGTGGTATTGGAGTTGTTTGGTTAAGCTTATGCAGTAGAGTAATATGATCATGAGCATGTGTAGGATTATACCGGCATTATGTTGAAATGGTGCATATGTATATAGTTGCATTTTCATGGCATACTATGACTCGGAAATATTTCATTGCAAGTTTTAACATGATGATAACTCAACTTGAACATGCTGTTGATCGAGTCATGGTGCCACCGAATCAAGCTTCCCAAGTGCAACCACATTTGCCTTTATGGGAAGGCCCTTTCTCGGTCTATTGTTATGCCTCTCGCCGGTGCCTCCAACTAGGGAAGATTATGTGCTTGCGCTACCCTTGCCCGGTAGGCAGGCATAGCCTTGTGTGCCCGTAGTTGTTTTGGTACCATTGTCCCAGTTTGGGACCATTTTGTTTTGCCACGACGGTGGCCGTTGGATGTCCAGAGTGGCATCGGGGCCACCCATGACTTAGCCCAAAGGGGAGTTGGTCGGAGTGGATGGGAGAGTGTCATGGCAATATATTGGTTCTGCCGGAACGCCGTTGGTCCACCCGAATGGGAGTGCGAGGCCATGGGTTCTGTGGTGTGGGTACAGTGTGCTAACCTGTGCAGTGTGTGTTTAATCTATCGATAGCCACGTCGGTCATGGACACAGTTCATAGTAGGTCACACCGTGGATCAACAGAAATATTTAACCTGCACACTAAAGTTATACTTGTGGCACTTGAGATGATGGTGAACTTGTTGGAACCGTTGAGATGGTTTCTTTTGTGATCCGGAGGTGATCACTGTGGTAAGATAATGTTCGTGGTTATGAGGTAACCAAGAGGGTAAGCGGGTCCGAGAGACCCTGTTGTAAGCACTATCACTTCATGAGTAGCATGCTAAGTCCTTGCGTTTAACCTGTTTAAATATCATGTTATTGTTTGCCATTGTTGCATTATTTGTTGTGAGCTTGCGAGTACATTCAAAGTACTCACCTGGCGTGTCATGCCAGTTTCAGGAGACGCCATACCGGAGTTGGAGTTGCATCGTTGCATCGCAGTCTAGGCTGTGTCCACATCAGTGTCCCTGTGAGATGGAGTCGTTCTACATCATCTTTCTGCTGTCGCGTAGCTATATCGTTGTGCTCGAGGCCCCTATCATGTTCATTAAACAATTTACATATGTGCAGCAGCACCTTGTGTGCCGCTTGGCCTCGCTATCTGATGTAATGTCGAACCTATGTATCAATAAAGAGGTTGTCTTTCTGTACCAAGTTGTTGTGTGTTGCCAGAAGACATGATCCATGGGCTGGCAATGCAAGGTAAACCGGTTGCTCTGAGCCGGGGTGCCACAACACTTGGTATCAGAGTCGCGCTGACTGTATGATGCCCTAGACAGCTAACGCGCTAGTTAAATGGTAGTTAGTAGTCCTGAGTGCCGGTAGTGTGTGTATGCATCTGGTTGTTGCATTGTATGCATATAGTTTATTTTTATTACTAACCGACTAATGATTGTGAGTGTAGATGGCTCCACTGCCGTACCCGTACCAGTTTGAGCCAGCACCGTACACTTCTCCGCATCTTCTTCGGAACATGTGGCGTCGACTCTACCTTGATGGCGATGACCCGGTGTTACCAGGTGTACCGGGAGCGACTGGCAGTCTCAGTGTACGAGTACCACGCGGAGGTCACCTTGCACCACAGCTCTGTGTCCGGCACCTACACTCGTTCTTCTAAGAGTGATTTCGCTTCTACCCCTGCTCAGGCTGTTCAGTTCACTGCGTTCGAGGCTCTTGTTGATCTGCGCTACAATGAGGTCCGGATGCAGACTCATCCAGGTTTCTACTACTACCCGTCCATGTTCCATAATGGACGTATCCGTTTCCCTCCCATTGATCCGGCGTGTGATCGTTCATCTAGCCACCTCTCTCGCTATATCACCACTAGTTATCTTCTGCTTTTCGAGTTGGCCCAAGAGTTGACTCGTACTCGTGCCGCTTTGGTTGCCGCTAGATCTGCTTTTGCTCCACCCTCCATTGGGTTTACCCCATTTGTTCCGCCAGCTACTATTCCGCCAGCTACTCCGGTTACCCCTCAGAGTAACTCGGACACCTCGATAGTGACTTCCCACGAGTCTCCTGCCGAGTGGGCTTTACTTCTCGCTACTCCCGCCACTCCTATGCTTCGGTCTCACCCAGCACCTGCCCCTGACGGAGAGCCCTCGAGGCAGCATCGTCGTGTTTCCTTTAACCTGGAGGTTTCCATTAACGTCGTCAGTTCAGGATTCGAGACCGAGTCAGGAAAGATCCCAGCAGGATCAGCGGAGCACTAGTTCTTCAGGAGTAGCCGAGGTTGTCATGATGATGGGTTGTATGAGTGTAGTCGTACTTGTCATGCTATTTCCTTTCATGTATGGGTCTATGTATAATTATGTTGGAATTTTTTTCTATTAATCGCCTTGGTTTCTTATCGCTTCCTTTCGGATTTTGTCGCTTGCTTTTCTTCCCCATTTATGGATGTTGCTCATCTCGATCCTTCGTATTGGGAAATATAAATAGGATGACGAGAGGAGGTAGCAGCAGTCATGCGGGTGATGATACTTCCGTTCGTCGCTCAGCCAGACAGGCAAGACATTCCCCCGAACCGTATCAACCCCCACCACCTCCTCCACCGAATCCACCTACTAGAGAGCAGATTATGCGAATGTTGGAGGAAAGAAGAAACCAGGATTTGCTTGAATTACTAAGGAGTGTATAGGCTATGGTGGGTCAGAATGGTAATCACTCCAAGCTGTCAGATTTTCAGAGAACTAAGCCTCCCAGTTTCAACCAAGTTGTCGACCCTATGGAAGCTGACGATTGGCTGCGGACTATTGAGAAGAAGCTAGAGATTGCTCGCACCAAAGAAATTGACAATGTCCCATTCGCTACTCACTATCTTGAATGAGCCGCTGCTATATGGTGGGATAATACTAAAACCATGTGGCCCGCGGACGACGAGATCACTTGGGATAAATTCAAGGACAAGTTCCGCAAGTACCACATTCCCGCCGGTATCATGAAGGTCAAGCAGCGTGAGTTTCTCGCTCTCACCCAAGGGAACCTGTCAGTAAGTGAATATTTAAACAAGTTCAATCAATTGGCTCATTATTCTCTCTATGATGTGGCCACCGAAGAAATGAAGATCGACCGGTTTTTTGGAGGACTCAATCAGCACCTCTGATGCACCCTCAGCATGCTAGATTTTCCTAACTTCCAGACTTTGGTGAACAAGGCTCTTATCACAGAAAGGGAGCACAAGCTCATCCATGACAACAAGCTAGCTCTTGACGACCGCAAATGCAAGTTCGAGCCCAAGAAGGACGGACAGAGAGTTCAGAAGGCTCGTACCTGGCAGCAACCTCAGTTTGAGTTCTATCAAACATGGCAGCAGAATACCAACAAGATAGACAACCGAGTCAAGAATATTGTGGTCAACCCTATATGGGAGGATTGTCAGCATAGCAACGCATGTTTCTCTTGTGGATAGACCGGTCACTATGCGAGGCAGTGTCCCAAGAACGGCAAGCCAAATACACCCCTCAAGCCTCAAGTCAACCACATGGAATCCTTCCCTGCGCAGGAGCTTATCCAAGGGCAAGTGCATCATCTCTCCGCCGAAGAAGCCCAAGAAAACCCCGAAGTGGTCATTGGTATGTTCCCTATTAATAACATACCTGCAACAATTTTATTTGACTCTGGGGCTTCCCATTCTTTTATTTCGTGAAGTTTTGTTGCCCAAAACCAATTTTCTTGCTCTCTTCTTGAGAAATTCATGATGGTGCAATCCACGGGATCCCTGCTCAAAACAAATGTGGTATGTCGTGGCTTGGAAATAAATGTCCATGGAGTTATTTTCCCTGCCACCCTGGTAGTAATTGAATCCGCAAGGTTGGATGTCATACTGGGAATGGATTGGCTGACAAAGCATCAGGTCTACATCAACTATGCAACTAGATAAGTTACATTAATAAATCCGGCAGGACAAGCAGCGCAGTTTGTGGCTCGCAGAACCATGCCTAAAAAGGAGATCATTTTCATAGCTATAACCTCAGGCATGGAGTTAATCCCAGTGGTCAGTGAGTTCCCAGACGTATTCCCTGAAGAATTGCCAGGAATGCTACCCGATCGTGAGCTCGAGTTTGCTATTGATCTCATGCCAGGGACATCACCCATATACAAGAAGTATTACCGGATGCCTTCATCTTAGTTAGTTGAGCTGAAGAAGCAATTTGATGAGATGCTCAAGAAAGGGTACATCCGCCCCAGTTCCTCACCATGGGGATCACCTACCATATTTGTGGACAAGAAAGATGGTAGTCTTTGGATGTGTGTGGACTATTGCCAGCTCAATGATGTCACTATTAAGAACAAGTACCCGCTCCCCAGGATTGATGATCTGTTCGATCAACTGAGTGGAGCTCAAATATTCTCCAAGATTGATTTAAGGACCGGGTACCATCAACTCAAGATCAAGAAGGAAGATATTCCTAAGACCGCATTCACCACTCGATACGGTCTATATGAATATACAGTCATGGTTTTTGGTCTGATAAATGCCCCTGCCTTCTTCATGCATATGATGAACAAGGTGTTCATGGATTTCTTGGACAAGTTCGTGGTGGTCTTCATCGACGACATTCTCATATATTCTAAAGGAGAAGAAGAGCATAAACAACATCTTCAAGCAGTAGGCTCCGTGATCACCAGTTATATGCAAAATTCAGCAAGTGTGAATTTTTGGCTTAAGCAAGTCGGATTCTTGGGGCATATTCTCTCTGTCGAAGGAATAGCCGTGGATCCAAGTAAAGTCAAGGATGTACTAAACTGGCCAGCACCCACGACTGTGACTGAGATCAGATGTTTTCTGGGGCTTGCTGGTTATTACCGTCGATTCATTGAAGGCTTTTTCAAGATTGCTAAATCAATGACGGAACTGCTTAAGAAGGACCAGAAGTTCATATGGTCTGAAGACTGTGAGAAGAGCTTTAATGAATTGAAGACTCGCTTAACCTCAGCACCCGTGTTGACGCTTCCAGATATCTACCGAAGCTTTGACATATACTGCGACGCATCCAGAAGGGGTATAGGATGTGCGCTCATGCAAGATGGTAAGGTTGTAGCCTATGCATCCAGGCAGCTACGGCCCCATGAAGGAAACTATCCTACTCATGACTTGGAGCTAGCAACAATTGTGCATGCCTGAAAAATATGGAGGCATTATCTCATCGGCAAGCGGTGCCAAATATTCACCGATCACAAAAGCCTCAAGTGCATATTCACTCAACCTGATTTGAATCGCCGACAAAGAAGATGGCTTGAGTTGGTCAAAGATTATGACCTCGGTATAAATTATCACCCGGGTAAAGCTAATGTGGTTGCCGATGCTCTTAGTCATAAACTAGCCGCATTAAACACATTAATGAAATCTTTGCCTCCCGAGCTACAAGAAGAGATAGCCCAGCTCAACCTGACCATTGTTGAGGCCGACTGTACCACTATGTTGGAAGTCACTCCCAGTCTTGAGGAAGAAATTTGCAAGGCCTAGGCATAGGATCCCTTCCTGCAACACCATGTCACGCATATGCAAGACGGCAAGACTCAAGATTTCCTGATGGATGAGCAAGGTACCCTAAGGTTTCGAGGGCGAATTGTATACCTGATATAGAAGATCTGAGGAAGAAGATATTAACGGAGGCACACGAGTCCTCGTACTCGATCCATCCAGGCGGTACCAAGATGTACGAAGACCTCAGGCAAATATTTTGGTGGGATGGAATGAAGAAGGATATTGCATATTTTGTCGCCTGCTATGATATATGCAACAAGGTAAAGGCGGAACTTCAGAAACCCGCCGGGCTACTTCAACCTTTACCCGTCCCGCAATGGAAATGGGACGATGTCTGCATGGACTTCATCACTGGTCTTCCCAAAACTCCTCATGGCAGGAATGCCATATGGGTCGTGGTGGACATGCTGACGAAAGTAGCCCACTTCATTCCAATCCGGACCACATACCGAGCAGACCAACTAGCTCAACTTTATGTGTCCAGAATTGTCAGTTTGCACGGAGTTCCAAGAACCATCACCTTCGACCGAGGGTCTCTTTTCACCTCGGCATTCTGGTCACGTCTTCATCAAGCCTTGGGAACAGCTCTGAAGTACAGTACAACTTATCACCCTCAGACAGACGGACAGATGGGGCGAGTAAACCAGATACTCGAAGACATGCTCCAAGTGAAGGAAATATGCCCTACAGGCAATAACAAAGTTGTTATTTTATATTTCCTTATATCATGATAAATGTTTATTATTCATGCTAGAATTGTATTAACCGGAAACTTGATACATGTGTGGATACATAGACAAAACACCGTGTCCCTAGTAAGCCTCTACTAGACTAGCTCGTTAATCAAAGATGGTTAAGTTTCCTAACCATAGACATGTGTTGTCATTTGATGAACGGGATCACATCATTAGGAGAATGATGTGATGGACAAGACCCATCCGTTAGCATAGCATATTGATCGTTCAGTTTTATTGCTATTGCTTTCTTCATGTCAAATACATATTCCTTCGACTATGAGATTATGCAACTCCCGGATACCGGAGGAATGCCTTGTGTGCTATCAAACGTCACAACATAACTGGGTGATTATAAAGATGCTCTACAGGTATCTCCGAAGGTGTTTGTTGGGTTGGCATAGATCGAGATTAGGATTTGTCACTCCGAGTATCGGAGAGGTATCTCTGGGCCCTCTCGGTAATGCACATCATAAGAAGCCTTGCAAGCAAAGTGACTAATGAGTTAGTTATAGGATGATGTATTACAGAACGAGTAAAGAGACTTGCCGGTAATGAGATTGAACTAGGTATGTGGATACCGACGATCGAATCTCGGGCAAGTAACATACCGATGGACAAAGGGAATAACGTATGTTGTCATAACGGTTCGACCGATAAAGATCTTCGTAGAATATGTGGGAGCCAATATGAGCATCCAGGTTCCGCTATTGGTTATTGACCGGAGAAGTGTCTTGGTCATGTCTACATAGTTCTCGAACCCGTAGGGTCGGCACGCTTAACGTTCGATGACGATTTAGTATTATATGAGTTATGTGATTTGGTGATCGAATGTTGTTCGGAGTCCTGGATGAGATCACAGACATGACGAGGAGTCTCGAAATGGTCGATAGGTAAAGATTGATATATAGGACGATGGTATTCGGACACCGTAAGTGTTCCGGAGGGTACCGAGTACATATAGGGTCACCGGAAGGGGTTCCGGGCACCTCCCGGCAAAGATATGGGCTTAATGGGCCAAGGGAGGGACAGACCAGCCCACAAGGGGCTGGTGCACCCCTCCACCAGGCCGGCCAGCCCTAGGGAAAGGAAAGGGGGGAGGGCAAGTCCCTCCTTCCTTCCCCTCCTCAAGGGAGAAAGGAAGGGGGGCCGAACCAGGGCAGGAGCCCAAGTGGGATTCGGCCCCACTTGGGGCGCCCCTTGGCCTCTCCCCTCTCCCTCCCACCTATATATATATATATATATATATGAGGAGGGGGGCGCCTAGAACACACCAACAATTGTTAGTCGTGTGCGGCGCCCCCCTCCACAAATTACACCCTCGGTCATATTCTCGCGGTGCTTAGGTGAAGCCCTGCGTGGATCACTTCACCATCACCATCACCACACCGTTGTGCTGGCGGAACTCATCTACTTCCTCGACACTTTGCTGGATCAAGAGTTCGAGGGACGTCATCGAGCTGAACGTGTGCAGAACTCGGAGGTGCCGTACGTTCGGTGCTTGATCGGTCGGAACGAGAAGAAGTTCGACTACATCAACCGCGTTGTCAAACGCTTCCGCTTTCGGTCTACGAGGGTATGTAGACACACTCTCCCCCTCTCATTGCTATGCATCTCCTAGATAGATCTTGCGTGAGCGTAGGATTTTTTTTTTGAAATTACATGCTATGTTTCCCAACACCGAGCATGTGCCCTTGCTCAAGGACCCATTTGCCTTACGCGGAGTTTTCCTAGAACAACAGTTATCAGACCAGTCTCAAGATGTCACCTTGTGAAGCCATGTATGGTCACAAGTGCCGTACTCCATTAAACTGGTCCCAGACCAGAGATAGTCGCATTTTCAGGATTGACTTGATGATGGAAGCTGAGAAGCAAGTCAGGGAAATCCGAGACAGACTGCAAGTGGCCAAGTCTCGACAAAAGAGCTACTATGATTCCAAGCACCGACAGATCAGCTTTGAACCAAGTGAATATGTCTACCTCCGAGTCACACCCATGAAAGGAGATAAGAGATTTCAGACTCGGGGAAAGCTTGCACCAAGGTATATTGGCCCATTTCCTGTCATGTCCAAGGTTGGTATAGCGGCATATCAACTGGAACTTCCTCCCGAATTGTCGGAAGTACACGATGTGTTCCACGTATCGCAGTTGCGAAGGCGTATCTCACCACCAGAGAAACGGACTAATATGGCAGAAATAGAGCTTGCTAAGGACCTGACTTATGAAGAGAAACCTTTCCGAATACTGGATGAGATGGAAAGAGTCACCCGCAGCAAGTCAGTTAAGTTTTACAAGGTGTAGTGGGAACACCATACCGAGAGTGAAGCTACCTGGTAAAGAGAGGACTTTTTGAGGACAACATACCCTGGATTGTTTCCCGAGCAACCGAATCTCGAGGACGAGATTCATCCTAAGGGGGGAGGTTTGTGACACCCTGGTTTTTACCTTTTTTCTTTCTCTGGAGTTTATTGCAAATTTGGTTTGAAACTAAGTTTTTGAATTAACTCATTTGGACTTAGCACTCGGGCATTGTTTTGATTTTCACCCAAGTGACTCCACTCACTCCCAAAACATCTCTTGCTCTCTGATCTCTCAAAATATTGCCATGAGAATATTTTTCTCAAAAGAAAAATATTCATTTTCTCTCTGAAAATGAATTATTTTCATTTCTGCTCCAAATCAACCACTATTTTTCATGCTCCCAAAAATCTGAGAAAATTCCCAAATATTCTTTGAACCTTGGCCCAACTTTCTGTGCAAAAATATCCTATGGTCATGTGGATTATTTTTGCTGTAGAAAATCATTTTCATTCTGGTCAGAAATGGTACTTTGTGAAGCAAGTATATTTTTGACTAATCTCCTTGAGCTGAAATTTTTATAGCTTGATGACCTTCCTAGCTAACTCTTAACCTCCAAGTTTCAGCTCCTAACTCTCTCTAGAATTCTCTCAAACGACCTCACAAGTTTCTGTCCAAAAACTTGCCAAAGAGCTCAAGTCCTATCCTGTCGACCTGGCTTGGATCTAACACCACAGAGTGACTAAACCTTGCAAGAGCAAGCCACCAGACATGATTTAACTCCATGGGCGCACCGCGTTGCACCAGTGCACGCGGTGACCGCGTGAATCCTACCTACTAGGCAGGCGTTCAACGCGCTCTTAGCACCGGCAGCGCCTTTGTTCAGCGCGTGCGTCCACCCCAGGCCAAGCCCGTGTGTCTTGGAGCTTCCCTGCCTCAACTCGTCGCCCCTGACCACTCGCTCGAGCTTCCCGACGCCGGCGACAGCTGCTGCAGACGCGAACACAACGGAGCAGAGGGCACAGTACGCCCATGTGCTCGAGCCGTCTCCCTCCCGAGCCCTGTGCTTGGCTCCTTGCCTCCACTGTGGCCGCGTGAGCTCCTTGACCTCTCCCATCCACTCTGAGCCCCGTTCGTCGCTGCTCGCCACTCCAGAGCCTTCTCCAGTGATCGTGAGCCCCTCCTCGCCCTTGCCTGTATATAGAGCCCCTCCCCGAGCTTCTCTGGCCACACCACCCACCTCCACTGACCTCAAAACATCTCGTAGAGCGCTGCGGCCAGGCCAGGCGGGCCTCTGGCTGCCGTTCTGCACCGGAGCTCGCCGTCGATCCCCTTCGGTGTTCTGCTTCCTCCGGTGCCCCTCGACTACTTCCAACCCCTCCGGCGTGTTCGTGGTGTTCTCCTGGACGAGACGGTGCTGCTGGAGCCCTTCTACCTCGCCAAAATCCCCATCTCCGATGAGCTCCCTCCGCCGACGCCTCTGGAGACGATCGCCGCGACGCCGTCCGTCCACCTCCGACCAATCTGTGGGTACATACGTGTTCGCCGTGCAGTGACGCTTCCACCCATCCACTCCCCAGCGGCAGCCGTGGCCTCCTCGCCGGAGAACCACCGGCGACCGAGCCGTCGTCCCCTGCTTCTCTTCTCTCTCTTCTAACCCTGCCAGTGGGGCCCGCATGTCATCCTCTCTGTTCTTCCACCGAAGTGGTATAAGTGGAAGCGTATTCCTCAAATACGCCTTTGATGTCACCCCCGCTCTGTTTATTCGAAAATCAATTTTAATTCAGAAATTTGACCCAACTTTGACCAGCTCTAACTTATATTCTACAAGTCCAAATCAGTTGATTCTTTTTGCATTGGTTTTGTCTTGAACTCCTCTATCAGCATGCAAAAGTTGAGATTTTTGCTTGCTGTAAATATTTTCTGGTGCATTTAAATGTGTTATGTGACATTTTCTTTTTGCCATTTTAATTATTTTCAGAAGGAACTTGCTGCCTTGAGGAGAACCAGGAGGATTGTGACCCTCCTCTGAACTAAGGCAAGCCATCACAAATATTTGCAAGAGTGACATTTCAATAACTATGATTTTTACTTGAATATGAACTCATATAATGCATATAGTTATTTAAAATAATTCTACTTGTGCTAGTTTCATGTTCATGCTATGCTTACTATATTTCCAGTGGTATTGGAGTTGTTTGGTTAAGCTTATGTAGTAGAGTAATATGATCATGAGCATGTGTAGGATTATACCGGCATTATGTTGAAATGGTGCATATGTATATAGTTGCATTTTCATGGCATACTATGGCTCGGAAATATTTCATTGCAAGTTTTAACATGATGATAACTCAACTTGAACATGATGTTGATCGAGTCATGGTGCCACCGAATCGAGCTTCCCAAGTGCAACCACATTTACCTTTATGGGAAGGCCCTTTCTCGGTCAATTGTTATGCCTCTCGCCAGTGCCTCCAACTAGGGAAGGTTATGCACTTGCGCTACCCTGGCCCGGTAGGCAGGCATAGCCTTGTGTGCCTGTAGTTGTTTTGGTACCATTGTCCCCGTTTGGGACCGTTTTGTTTTGCCACGACGGTGGTCATTGGATGTCCGGAGTGGCATCGGGGCCACCCATGACTTAGCCCAAAGGGGAGTTGGTCGGAGTGGCCGGGAGAGTGTCATGGCAATAGATTAGTTCTGTCGGAATGCCGTTGGTCCACCCGAATGGGAGTGCGAGGCCATGGGTTCTATGGTGTGGGCACAGTGTGCTAACCTCTGCAGAGTGTGTTTAATCTATCGATAGCCGCGTCGGCCATGGACACAATTCATAGTAGGTCACACTGTGGTAAGATAATGTTCGTGGTTATGAGGTAACCAAGAGGGTAAGCGGGTCTGAGAGACCCTGTTGTAAGCACTGTCACTTCATGAGTAGCATGCTAAGTCCTTGCATTTAACCTGTTTAAATATCATGTTATTGTTTGCCATTGTTGCATTATTTGTTGTGAGCTTGCGAGTACATTCATAGTACTCACCTGGCGTGTCATGCCAGTTTCAGGAGAAGCCGCACCGGAGTTGGAGTTGCATCGTTGCATCGCAGTCTAGGCCGTGTCCACATCAGTGTCCCTGTGAGATGGAGTCCTTCTACGTCGTCTTTCCGCTGCCGTGTAGCTATATCGTTGTGATCGAGGCCCCTATCATGTTCATTAAATAATGTACATATGTGTAGCAGCACCCTGTGTGCCGCTTGGCCTCGCTATCTGATGTAATGTCGAACCTATGTATCAATAAAGCGGTTGTCTTTCTGTACCATGTTGTTGTGTGTTGCCAGAAGACATGATCCATGGGCTGGCAATGCAAGGTAAACCGGTTGCTCTGAGCCGGGGTGCCACACTTATTCCATAGTCCATCAAATCTTTACCCAAAACTTAAAAACTTCACAACACAAAACTCAACAGAAAACTCATAAGATCCTTTAGTATAAATAAAATAAATCACCACTTTAGGTACTGTTGTGAACTCATTCTAAATTTATATTGGTGTTATATCTACTGTATTCCAACTTCTCCATGGTTCATACCCCCTGATACTACCCATAGATTCATCAAAATAAGTAAACAACACATAGAAAACCGAATCTGTAAAAAACAGAACAGTCTGTAGTAATCTGGAAATTTCGTATACTTATATAACTCCAAAAATTGAAAAATTAGGACAATTTAGGCAATTTGTATATCAATCTTGTGTAAAAAATTCAGATCAAAAGCACGTTTCTGTGATTTTCTAAATTTCTGGCAATGAGCGCAAAAGTTCTTGTTTTTCAGCAAGATCAAATCAACTATTACTATAGACCATCCCAAAGGTCTTACTTGGCTCAAACACTAATTAAAATACCAAAACACAATTACTACAGAGGTAATAATGCGTATTTATTAAAAAATAGAACCAAAAAACAAAAAAACACAAAAATAAAATTGGGTTGCCTCCCAACAAACGCTATTGTTTAACGCCCCCAGCTAGGCATAAAACATAGATCTTAATCATTGGAATAGAAGTGAGGGAGATCATCCATGCTCATCTCATACTCCCTCCCAGGGCCGGTCCTAGGGAGGGGCGAACGGGGCGGCCTCCCCGGGCCCCTCAGAAGTCAGGGGCCCCCTCCAGGTATACGTACGTACAGGCATACAGGTCTTGGAGTGGAAAAAAAATTGAAGTCAATCTCAGCGCCTCGCTAAGCCTCTGGCGTGCTAGCCTAGGAAACTAAAAAATATATGGTGGGCCTTGTACATGCATGTACGTGGAGACCGGAGAGAAAAAGGAATGGTTTGATTCGCTAATCACGATTTCTTTCCTAAAAAAACTAATCACGATTTCCTGTAACTTCGGATCGGTCTTTCCCTGCCCTTTTGGTTGTTCCGTTGTTCCTGTTCGTCTAATCCTCTTCGACACTGCCTCCTCACGAATAACCCGACGACTGCGGCAGGTACGTCTCCTCGCGTCCTCTTCACTCGCATGTTCTTCTACCTGTAATCCTATTTCTTTTCTTTCTAATCCTGATTTCCAACTTGTTGATCGATCAAACAGGTTAATAGGAGGGATTGGACTTTTTGCCCCACTTTATGTTGGGGTTTGATGATTTGCCCAGGCTTGTTGTTAGGGTAAAAGATCCAATTTCTCGGTTAACAGGGAATTATTGTTAGGGCGCTCGAATCATTACGCACAGGTAACCAGATTAGATTACAAAGAGAAGGTACTATACTACCCTAGCAGATTGTCATTACATTAGTTGATTTTCTATACAATATTTTAATTAGCTTTGCGCTAATTTTATAAGCTAATTTGTTCCTTTCAATTTCAGCAGGGGTCATGTCGAGTTCGGGTAGAAGGAGGCGGATGAAGAGATAGAAGAATTGAGAGGATCTCTTTTTAAATATTAAGAGAGCGATACAAGCACTCCAAGAAATTCAGAAGAGTTGGCGATAGTTCTTATGGGTGACCAAACTGATGTCAATCAGGAAGATGATGGTCATACTCCTATAGAAGGCAATGTTGACGTCAACATGGATGATATCAATGTGAGTGATCATGAGCTCATATTTATTTCTATTGCATATCGGATTTTCTTTACTATGCCTGTGAAAGGAAGTTTTTCAAAGTTAAAATTGTTGAAGAACTACCTGAGATCTACAATGTCGCAAGAGAGGTTAAATAGCTTGGCAACTTTATGCATTGAGAAAAAATTGCTTGATGAAATTGATATTGATACTATCATTAGCGATTTTGCATCTCAGAATGTTAAGAGAAAATTTTGAAGGTAATATGTAATACATTATGTGATATGCACAATCATTCTGTATGCACTTAATTATTTTCTTTGATAAAAATTATATCTACATATGATGATTACCAATTAGACATTTATATTAAGGGCCCCGAAGGACCCCGGATTGTAGTTTCGCCCCGGGCCCCCAAAATCTCAGGACCGGCCCTGCTCCCTCCTCTCGACAGCAAGCTTTCTTTGTGGCAAGCAAAAATAATCAAAGGGGCTAAATTTAATAGGGTATGGATCTATAAGATCAAGTTTGGGAGGAATAGGTTCCTCCTTCGGCCCCTTGTACTTGATAATTATTTCTTCATTATAAACATTCCTTTGAGTGAATTCTCTAAGTTTATCTCTTAGCACAAACCCAAATCCGTTATTTTGTATAGCAAAATTGTCATTGTGTTCAGAAATCTTATCAACCAAAACATCGGGAGGAACTTTCTTTCTTAAGTTTTCATTATAAGCAGCTTAATCCGGAGATTGCAATCTCATTATTTCTTCTTGATTAAAAATGATCTGCTCTATGGGAGGACAACCACCATTGATATTATAATGAGCAAATATTTCACCCACTTCTTTTAAAATAAACCTAAATTCATGAGCTAGGAATATGGTGGCAATATGTTTAACGGAAGGGTGATGAAAATGAGAGAATTCTAGGAAAACCCTTTGTATACACGAATGCATGTGAACAAATTGTCTTTCAAGTTCAATTACAAGCAAAGATATTGCATCCGCAAGGCTATTAGCTTTATTAAGGATTGACCCTCCTAGCATGGGTATCGTACCGGCACAAGTAAAGAAATCTTGAATAACACCTTTTCCAATAATATTACCGCTACCCACGCGGAGTTTTTTAGTATGCATGATAGTAGGTTCTTCATGAGGATCATTATTAGCAAAGTCATCAAAGTTTCCCTCAAGATTATCACTTTCTTTTTCAACGATAACCTCCCCAGATTCAGACATGATGGCAAGAAACCAATCTAGCACACAAGCAAATGGAAAGCAAACGAAAAGATGAACGAAAGAAGGGCGAATAAAAAGGCAAATATTTTTGTATTTTTCTAAAAACGTTTTAGAAGTGAGGGAGGGGAAAACGAGAGGCAAATGGCAAATAATGTAAGTGCAAGATATGAGAGTTTATGATGGGTACTTGGTAGGCTTGATGTAGAACCTCCCCAGCAACGGCGCCAGAAATTCTTCCTGCTACTTCTTGAGCTTGCGTTGATTTTTCCCTTGAAGCGGAAAGGGTGATGCAGCAAAGTAGAGATAAGTATTTCCCTCAGTTAAGAACCAAGGTATCAATCCAGTAGGAGGCACAAGCAAGTCTCCAATATATGCACCTGCACAAACTAACAAACGCTTGCACACAACACGAAAAAGGGGTTGTCAATCCCTTCACGGTCACGAACAAGAGTGAGATCTAATAGAGATAGGTATAAAAGATAAATAAAAGAGCAAACTAAAGTAAATATAAATAAATTGTAGCAAGGTATTTTTGGGTTTTTTGGTTTATAGATCTAAAAATATATGATGAAAAATAGACCTGGGGGCCATAGGTTTCACTAGAGGCTTCTCTCTTGAAAGAAAACATACGGTGGGTAAACAAATTACCGTTGAGCAATTGATAGAAAAGCGCATCTTTACCTAATATTAAAGGGAGGATTGTTTCTCCACTTTTTTTGGTCCATGGTGGGGCCACCAGTTTTTTCGTCCGTCTTGGGTGCCTATATGTCGCTAGCCTTGGTACGTACGTTCATGATCTGTTGCTACCTGTGTTGGCTCCTCCGTTTTTTGGGAAAAAAAGAAAATTTCTGAACCGAAAAAAAACAAACGCCATAGGTGGGATTCAATCCCTGGAATGCTGGGTTGATATTCGCGGTGCCAGCCAGCTCAACTGTCCTGCTGTGCGTGTTTAAATTAAGCGCCTGATTGTATTGATAGAGGAGTGGGCGTGCAGAAATAAGGTACTACAAAAGTCACACGAGGAGAGTTAGGTACTATTTTTTTAGGGGCGGGTTAGGTACTTTTTTTAGACAAGGCGGGTTAGGTACTTAATATCGCCCACTGCAATGAGGCCGGCCCAACTAATCAACCACCTGGCCTCAGCCTGTTTAACAACGCAGCTGCATTTAATCGATTACTGGCCTCAAATTATTAAATAGTCCCATCTTCTTTTCTTATATTCAATCCTTCCAAACGAAGACATCTAAGACAATGATCATGAATATAGGCATCACGTCCGTGACAAATAGACCAAAACGATTCTGCATCTACTACTATTACTCCACACATCGACCGACTCCTGCCTGCATCTAGAGTATTAAGTTCATAAGAACAGAGCAACGCTTTAAGTAAGATGACATGATGTAGAGGGATAAACTCAAGCAATATGACATAAACCACATCTTTTTATCCTTGATGGCAACAATACAATACGTGCCTCGCTACCCCTTCTGTCACTGGGTGAGGACACCGCAAGATTGAACCCAAAACTAAGCACCTCTTCCATTGCAAGAAAAACCAATCTAGTTGGCCAAACCAAACCGATGGTTCGAAGAGAAATACAAAGATATCTTAATCATGCATAAAAGAGTTCAGAGAAGACTCAAATAATATTCATAGATAATCTGATCATAAATCCACAATTCATCGGATCTCAACAAACGCACCGCAAAAGAAGATTACATCGTATAGAACTCCAAGAACATCAAGGAGAACATGGTATTGAAGATCAAAGAGAGAAGAAGTCATCTAGCTACTAGCTATGGACCCTTAGGTCTGTGGTAAACTACTCACGCTTCATCGGAAGGGCAGCAAGGTTGATGTAGAGGCCCTCCGTGATCGAATCCCCCTCCGGCGGAGTGCCGAAAAAGGCCCCAAGATGGGATCTCACGGGAACAGAAGCTTGCAGCAGTGGAAAAGTATTTTGGTGGACGCTTCTGATGTTCGGGAAATATTTGAGAATATATAGAGCTGGAAATAGGATTAGAGGACCTTCGAGGGGCCCACAAGCCAGGGGCGCGCCCCCCCGGGGCGCACCCTAGAGGCTTGTGGCCTCCTCGGGACTTTTCTGGCCCTCTCCCCAAGTCTCCTGGGTGTCTTCTGGTCCAAAAAAAATTCATCGTAAAGTTTTATTCCGTTTGGACTCTGTTTGATATTCCTTTTCTGTAAAAGTCAAAAACAAGGAAAAACAGAAACTTGCACTGGGCTCTAGGTTAATAGGTTAGTCCCAAAAATAATATAAAATAGCATATTAATGCATATAAAACATCCAAAACAGATAATACAACAGTATGGAACAATAAAAAATTATGGATACAAACTACATATTCATAATCTATGGAAAATTCTACACCAAATCGATATATAATTTATGTATGTTTATGTTTAGATAAGGCACATTTAAGTTAATCAAATTTTAATTTAGAAAAAAAAAAGATAATACACAGATATGCCGACGGCATAGCTATGCCCCCGGATCGATGAGGTGTACCCAACCGACACGCCTCGGATCGATGACGTGGACCAAGCCTATGCTGATGGCCGCCGTTAGGTCCGTCGGCATAGCTATGACGGCGTCAAACGCCCATCAACTACCGGGTCGCCGGGCCCACGTCTATGCCGACGGCCGCTGTAGGCATATGTCCCGCTACGCCGACGGCATTACTATGCCGACGGCCGCTATCGGCATATGTGGATGTATGCCGACGGCTTTTCTACACCGACGGCTTGCCCTAGGCCATCGGCATACCTCCATATATGCCGACGGGGCTGGCATATGATAGGCCGTCGGGATTAGACGAAATTCCGATAGTGCTCGGCGTCGATGGACTCGATGGCCGGCCGGCCTAGCTTTTCCCTTCACGGTGGCGAGGTGGAGGGATGGCCGCGGTGGCGACGGAGAGGAGGAAGAGGGCGTTGTAGAGGTGGCTGCACACGCCACTGGCGTCTTTATGTAGCTGAGTGGAGCAGTACTGGAGAGAAGGCGAGCGGGCAAGGTGATGATAGATCGATGTGTCAAGCATGATCGCTGGGCTGGCCACTATCTCATCTCAATTACTTTTACAAATTTGTGACGTATGATGAACACGTGATAGCCTTTTTTTGAGGAAACATACAATTGGATGGTTGTGGTAAGAAACGCTAACGATTAGATAAAAATGGAAAGCAGAATGAGATTCCTACTATCTTTCACCGGAGGCCACAAGGTCGTATTGGCAATCGTCATAGCCAACGAACGCCACATGTTTGATGAAAGGCTAATCTACATGACCGTTGAATCATCTCACAGTTGTTCTTTGCTGTTGAGAAAGCATAGTCTAGTTTCTAGGTAAACCATAGTATAACCCGATCACTCAACCAAACGAGACCTCTCCCATGCCCGGCTCCCTAAATACCCCTCGCGTGTGTAATTTGAGAGCATCTCTAACCATCCCACAAACTAAACTTTCAAAAGCAACTTATAGGAGCCGGTCTAAAAAAAACTTATAGGAGCCCACCTAAAACAAATATAGTTATTCAGAGCCTCCCAAGTAGCCCATCCCACACTTAACTCATTTTCTTTTGCTAATCCTCACATCCTTTTGCATATATCAAACTCATTTCAACTATATTTTATTTTCACAACATTGATTGACCCAAAAGCTTCAACAAATTTGATAAATTCCAATTCAAATTCAAACAGAACATTTGGCCCAAATGAAGCAAATGTTCTAAACAAACATATGATGAACACGCGATAGCACATGAATGAACTCTTGCCCATGGAGTTCGCACATGTGCTCCACTAGTCCATCTCGGAGTTGCTCATGAGTTTGTTGGTCTTCGATCCGTTGATGCACTCTTTAAATATATGGTTTATGTTTGCATTATCTAGAGGATTGACATGTGTTCAATTGGGTTCATGATCATCATGTAGAGGGGTGCAAATGTAACTCTCATGTCTCATCTGCTTGAAGTAATCATCATAATCTTCAACAATAGCTACAATGCACAAAAAGAGCTCCGACGACATTCAAAACAATTTCCTGGAAATGTCTCTAGATGCATCTTCAGATCCACAAAGCAATCTCTCTCCAGTTTGGTATAGCCATTTGCCCTATCGCGACGAATGCATACAAGTCCCGGCTGAGAACCATGTCTAGGTTCCATCTCTTCCCCTTGAATGATTAACGCGGATGCTATCTCGAAGTCATCGTCTTCTTTCTCTTCCTCCAACAATGAGTCATAAAAAACTATTGGATAAGCTTCCTCATTTGCCAATTGGAAAACATATTAAAATGAATGAAATCTTCAATTGAAATTTTGCTATAAAAAGAATAAGACATCTTATACCCTTTTTCGTGAAACATCACGTGTGTGTCACCACAGACGTCGCACGGTGGCCACCACAAAGTGGTTGTCGAACCAATATGTGATTTATAGAAGGAGGCGACGGGGTGATGTAAGTCGATTTTTATCCTTGCCGAAGCTCCTGGTCGCGGCATAGGAGGCGACGAGGGCATGAATGAGCCCGGGAGCTCATGCGGTGGCCACCAGCTTGGCTCGTTGGCAGGAGGAGGCGACGATCATGACAACAACTCAACATGGTTCTCAGGCGGCGACGACCTAGAGGGAAAAGCTGGGATGAGCCTAGCGGCGACGCCAGAGAGGACACTAGCGGCTGACGATGTCGGCTGGGTTGGGAGGTTTCTTCCCGCAGAAAACCGTGTATGCGAGGAGTTTTAGCTTGGGGCACAACTTCCCTACTTTTTGGGAGGGAGGGGTTGTTTAATTGGAAGCTCACAATTTCTTCTAGAGTTTAAGTTCCTTTGTTTTGTTTTTTTAGACAAAACTTTTTTTGGATGAAATGAAGATGCTCGGGTAGTCCGTCTTCTTCAACAAAGACGACTCTAGAAGTGTACGGTGACTTTGTAAAATCTCAAGATGACATGCCGGTTCAGTCTCTCGGAGGTGCTCATACGGGTAGGGTGTGCGTGTATGTGTTTATAAGGATGAGTGTATGCGCGTATATATGAGCGCTTGCGTTTGTACGGTGTTAAAGAAAAAAGACGCTCTAGAAGTGTAGTTTATTTTTTTCGAAGGGCCTCTAGGAGCTCTAGAAGCAGAAACAAAAGACCATGGGCCAGTGATAACCGGCGACACCACACCGTATAACCTGGGCTCCAAAAGCGAGACGACATCAAGGCCCATGACACCAGAGCCGCTTCACGGTCCACAAAAGCCCAGCGTTCGCCCTACATAAAGCTGGCACCATTCCCTCAACCCTTCCCACCAAGCCGCCGCCGCAACCCTAGAGCCTCGCCTCCCTCACCTCCTCGCCCGGGCGCCTCCACCCCCCGGCCTAGCGGCGCGAAGCGACCATGGTAAGCCCCGCCGTCCTCCGATCTCCTCCGTCGGATCTCGCTCCTCGCCGGCCCCTCATCTCACCGTTCCCGCCGTGTTTTGCAGACGTTCAAGCGGAGGAACGGCGGCCGCAACAAGCACGGCCGTGGCCACGTCAAGTACATCCGCTGCTCCAACTGCGCCAAGTGCTGCCCCAAGGTATGACCACCATCATTTCTCTTCTGTTCCCCTCCTGGATGCGATGCTATTTCGTAGTGGATAGATCAGGTTGCTTTATTCGTAGAAGAATCAGTACACGCATGAGGATCTGTGCTGGTGTTATTTCCATGGTGCGATCTGTATATTATTGCTCTAGCGGTTTGCGGTTGATATTATGTTCGACGAGGGATTTTGCCGTCTAGATGTGTTTTTATCTCGCCGGAACAGTGACGTTTATACATCTATTACTAGTTTTAGGTTCTTTTTAGTCTGAATTGTTCTCTAGTCAACAGTTGGTACTTGCTAAATTATGTTAAATGTTATGGATAATAGATGGCTGGTATCTAACAAATCAGTTCTTATTTTGTGCAGGACAAGGCTATCAAGCGTTTCTTGGTGAGGAACATCGTGGAGCAGGCTGCTGTGAGAGATGTGCAGGAGGCTTGTGTGCATGATGGTACAGTCTCTTGTTTGCTATTACATTTGTACTTGACAGTTATTATTAATCACTAGTAACTGTGTACTGAAAACACCTCATTTCGATTCTCTTTTGTCCAGGATATGTTCTTCCCAAGCTGTACGCCAAGGTGCACCACTGTGTTTCCTGTGCCATCCATGCTCACATTGTCCGTGTCCGCTCCCGTGAGAACAGGAGGAACCGTGAGCCCCCGCAGCGTTTCAGGCGCAGGGTATAATTTTAACAACCATATGTTCTTCACTTTACCTAAGTTTGAAGTTTTCTTGTATGCTGTTCCATATATTTTTAACTGTTAGATAGAAGTTTGAAGTTCATCATGAGTAGTGCACCATGATTAGTTCTTCACTCTTCTAGTGTTGCTTTTGGCGTTGCATTCTCTGTGTATGTCACAATGGATGCGTCAACGGAAGCATAAATAAACATGTCTTGATGCATTGCAGGCTTATGTATGATGACTGATACCTAATGCAGTCACCACTTCCTCATTGCACTCATGTGAAACAAATTTTTCAGTACTGTCCTAGTGTTGCTTTTGGCGTTGCATTCTCTGTGTATATGTTGCAATGGATGCGTCAACGGAAGCATAGATAAACATGTCTTGTTGCATTGCAGACTTATCTGTGATGACTGACCCCTACTTCATTCATGACCTCCTCAATGCACTCATTTGTTAATACTTTTAACAGTTGGTAATAGGTTGCAGTGTTTATTTGTCTATTTAGAACATGTGTTTAAATTTTTTTATCAGATTGTGGGACTTCTTGTCTGCCCCATTGGCTATAACAAGTGAGATTGCCTATGGAATGAAGCAGTCCCTTAACATCTGATAACCATCCTCTTCACTTTGTCTGCTAAAACCTCCAGTTTTTAGCTGATCATTAACGGATGGGACATTTACATAACCATCTCATTCACTTTGTCTGCTAAGACGTTCTGTTTCTAGCTGATGATTAGCTGATGTGACATTTCATTACTACTGTTGATTCTTATCTGAGACTCTTATGATACCTTTTTTCATTCTTAATGTATACATACTGCTTGTTTGACCTGTCCTGTCGAGCAATTTCACTGATGTTTGTCTTGTTCGTTAACTTTGATTGTAGGATGATGGCCCAAGGCCTGGACAGGGTGGCCCGCCCAGGGCTGGTGGCCCTGGAGGCCCTGGTGGTGCTCCTGCCGGTCCTGCCGGTGCTGGTGCTGTCCCTGGAGCTCCTGCTCCCCGTGCTTTTATCTAGTTCTGGCATGATTCGGCCATGGTGCCATCCCTAGTTTTACTCGGTGTCTGGATATTGAACTATTCTACCTAGTTTTTGCTGCAATCGGTTGTACTGAAAGTTGGTTGGTCAAAAGCACAATTTGTGATCAGGTCTTTTATGTTTTGACAGTTTCGCTGCTATCTATAATCAGAGAGAACCTTTTGGTTTGTCTGGGGATGCCCCTTGGTTTTGCCTTCATGCATGTTTTTTAGTTCTTCATTCGTTCATGTAGAGGCTGTGATTTGAAACATACGCTGCTGCACCAGTGAGTCTTGGCTTTTCTACCGTTATTCTGTCTTCTCTTATTAGTGAATGAAGAATGCAGAGTAAAAAATGACCTGTTGGTTTTAGATATTGCACCTATAATGAAATGAATCAGACATGGATTCGTGGGCAGCTGGCTTGGGCGCCGTGCCTGTCCAGAACCATGACCTCCGGATCCCAATCATCATCAGGTTGCAGCTCCAACCTTAGCTGTCGACGGTAGATCGGATCCTGCAAGGCCATTTTTTCCGGCGACGCTGCGTGCCCCAGCACATCCTGCAGTCTACTGGCATCAAGCAAAACGCCCCATGGCAAGTCCCTACTCTGTACACATAGCACATCTTCACGTAAACCGTAAATTCAAATAAAATTGCAAAAAATAAAATAATCTGAATTTTTTTGTACATCTAAGACGGATAAGTTCTCAGGCGTGCAAGAATTCTTAACAAAATGAAAATGAGGGAGCTCGGGGCCGGAAAAAAATAAACAAGATGAGTGCTCCATAATTGAATTTTTTGAACCTTTCTCAAAGCTCCGTTTATAAGAGCTCTAATGTGTTATCGTCGCGAAATTTTGCACACCTATAAATACTTTGCATCTGTGGTTCCAATTTTTATTTTTTTGGCTACGGAGCAGATGCTCCCTGTATATTGTATAGGTCTCAAACACCCTCCCCTATATTGTATAGGTCTCAAATAGCATCGTGCTTACATACGCAGTGAAATGAAAGTTCGTTACCTCGTCAGAGAGACAGTACCTCCATCCAATGCATTAAAATGCACAATCTGTTCCTTGAGGAGGTGTAAGCTATATCTACAGTAGCTTTCAAGGGGAATTCTGAGATGACATGCTGTATTAGCTATGTGTTCTGCTTATGCACCACGCCCATTTTTAAATTTGAGTACCCACTACCCTCAATCAGTGTACTAGTAGTAGTTTATTAAGACATGATTTTTGCTACTACGGGGCCAATACACTTTGCCATAAAAAAAAAAACCGGCGCAGTGAACCACACAGTATCCTTCTAGTAGCCCTCTAAATGATAGAATCTCTCCTCCCTCAGACAGGAAAATGGTTCGGTAATCCAAATCTTAGATGCCACAAAATGGCATCGTATCCGATCCTGACAAGGAAGGACCTCAAGGCCTAAAAGCCGAATTGCTTAGCCACTTATCTCTCCCGAATCACACGCTCTGCGACAAGTTATCGCCTCCCTACGGCTTGATGAAGCGAGCTAACTTCCCAAGCACGCCTCTCAGGTTGCGTATGCCGGCTCCCGTCTTGGAGCTCACCATCATCTACAAGACACACATCACTCTATTAGAATTGACATGGTTCAGGAGTAGGTATAACAGATTGGAGATGGTCAGATGGTCCAGGAGCTCACCACAGGCTTTACGACCGACTTGTTCTTCTTCAGGCTCTGCGGTTGAGGAAATTAACGGTTTCGGTTAGGCAATGAATTGCAATGTGGATGGGAAAAGGGAGGGGCTAGGGATGGGGAGGGAGTGAACCTCTTGGATTTCCATGGCACGGCGAGCGACGTCTATAGGGAAAACCAAATCGGTCTTGGTTAATACAATCTGGTACGGTGTCTTGTATCTGCAACAATGTTTTTGGATATGTCACTCACAGAGTTGGGCGTAACACCACTATGTATATCACCCAAAAATCTTAAGCAAATGTTTTGGCCAAATGATGGCTTTCAAAGCAAAAATATGTTACTCTATTCATCGAATTTGATTGCTTAGTTTTTTTTAAAAAAACTTCGCACCGACAGTGATGCGCTTCGGTTAAGGCCACGAAGGTGCATAACTTAAACATTACTAAATTAGAAAGAAAAGGAAAGTAGATATGACCATATGGACACTGCTTCTGTACGGATTTAAACAAACCTTTCCATTAGATCTATAAGCTCGTAGTCCAATGGTTTCATTCCACGTTTAGTGTGCACAAGAAGGCACACTCTATCTAGGCCAACCCTGTTTGAAACATACTCCTTCACCTACAAATATCAGAGTGCTTGTAAGAACTAAGAATAACAATAACCAGTAAGCAAAAATAAAACACGAGATTTCTTTGACAGACAGAGCCAATGGTTCTATTCAACCCCAAGTTCCTGCAAGGCGACATGATTCATGAGAAGGCTATTATTCAGATTATATACTTACAAGCTCCTGCCAAGACTCTTTAACTTCATCCTTTGCATAAGCAAAACCATATCCAGGCAAATCAACAAGGCATAACTTTGATGCAAGCTTGAAGAAATTTATACTCTGTGATGCAGAGGTAATATGTTATACATATAAATAAATAAACAAACTGTTTGAACACTGATAAGTAGACGAAGATATGAAAACTTTAATTGTTTATTCAACTTACTTGAGTAAGTCCTGGCTTATCTGATGTTCGCACGATACCCCACTGTCTTGTAAGTGCATTGAGTAGTGAGGATTTCCCAACATTTGATACCCCTTGAATTTCAGTAAAGTAAGAAAACAAAGTTGTCAAGGCAGATATGAAACACTAAAAGGAACAGGGATTTACAGATAGGTTCAACGCTATATTTGATTCAGTAAAGAGTTTACAGACTCCAAAAAAGCATTGTTTTTTTACCCAAAAAACGACATAAATATCTAAAGAATAAATGCAAAATGATATATTTCCTATCCAAAGTTTCAAATGCAGCTAAATGCCTAGAAGTTGAACTGACATGAAAAAAGAGAGGAGTAAACAGAAGGGGCAGTACTAAATGTCATAATATGACAGAAAAACTCCTGTGCCTGTTATTTGCAATAGAGTTAAATGCACTGGAGGTCCTAAAAGTTTCGTCGGGGTGTCACTTTTGTCCTAATTCTTCCAAAATGCACCTTTAGGTCCTAATTCTTTAGTAAGTGGTTCACCCGAGGTCCTTTTTTCACGAGCCCTCACTGACCTGCCCGCGTGGCGCACTGACCCACACCACGTCAACAGAGGGCCCAATCGCTAGGCGAGAGAAATACACTAGAGGTCCTATTAGTTTTTGGGCAGTATCACCTTAGTCCTACTTCTTTCAAAATGCATGTTTAGGTCCTAATTCTATAGTAAGTGGTTCCCCCAAGGTCCTTTTTTGCACGATCGCTCACTGACCTGCTCGGTTGCGCGTTGACCCATGCCGCGTCGACTTAGGATCACTAGCAGATGACGAACATTGCAAAAAAAAAACCCAATTTTTTGCAATTGCTAGCTGTAGGCATTGATTTAGTTCGATTTGCACTGTTTCATTAAGTTTCTCAAACCGCTTGCTCTGATTTGAGGTTGGGTTATAGGAGCTTGTGGAGGAGGCGGCGCCGACGATGCTGCTGCAATGCTCCCTTTCGTCACCCGCTTCCCTGTCGAGGAGCTTGTTGTCCCAGGCATAGCGATGGTGTGGGCACGAGAGAGAGAGAGAGAATTTTGGTAGGGGCTGGGAAATGTCAAGAGGGGGTGTTTACAAGGGGCTTTCTGTACAAAAGAGCAACTGCAGCGGCCTCTAAGTTGACATGGTGTGGCTCAACGCATTACGCGAGCAGGTCAGCAACCGCTCGTGCAAAAAAGGACCTCGGGTGAACCACATACTATAGAATTAGGACCTAAACGTGCATTTTGAAAGAAGTAGGACTAAAGTGACACTGCCCAGAAACTTTTAGGACGTTTCTCGCCTGGTGGTAGGGTCCTGTGTTGATGTGGCGTGGGTCAACGCGCCACGTAGGCAGGTCAATGAGCGCTCGTGAAAAAAGGACCTAGGGTGAACCACTTACTAAAGAATTAGGACCTAAAGGTGCATTTCAGAAGAATTAGGACTAAAGTGACACCCTGACAAAAGTTTTAGGACCTCCAATGCATTTAACTCTTTGCAATATGTACTTTACTAAAGCATGAGGATATGGTTTCAAGTTTGTCATAGTAAAATGAGCTTTCTACTAGATGTGAAGTTTCTCTTTCACCAGTAGTTCAGTGGATAATAGACAACCAAACATTCAAAAGTTACATGATATAGAGATGAGCTGAGCAGAACATAAGATGGCTGAAAGTTGAAACATAGAACAGAGTAGAGGCTTGGTTCGTTGACTACAGAAGCTCAATGTGCAATTCATCATCAATGTCTCAGTGTGATAATGCCACTGAAACAACAAAACATACATTCTCAATGCAAATATTTGCTCCACTATTTGCAAAATAATATAAGGGATACATACAGAATGATATATGACATACTGAATTCAGACACAGAACATCAAAATGACATGATGGAAAACTTCCCATATAAAATAAGAAAGGGGAGATGGAACTAATATCATGTATTCCTTCCTAAGATGTTTACCTGCAAATGCTATCTCTGGAATTGTAGGAGGAGGGAAAGATGATGGGATCTTTGCAGCGGCAAAAAAGTCCAACTTATTTCTGAACACCTGTTGATAGTTTCTTGTGAGCAACAATAATTAACATTGGATTGTAAATCAACATAACATACAATATAGAACCTAAAATGGTATAGTATGCAAAAATAACTGACTAAAACAAGAGAAACATACAACTTTCTGTACTGATTATATGTTATCTTTCTTACACTGTCTTCTATCCGGTCACGCTCAATTCTGGTCGAGAAGGGGACATTATCCAGAGGAGCAGAAAGCTTGGTATTGTAGCCAGCATTTTTTATGTCAATTAGACGCCTACGGCCAAGTAGCTGCAAAGAACAGTACAATGATGTTATACATGCATTCATAGAGAGAAAGAGTCAAATAGAGGTATGAGGAGGTAATCGCTTATACATTATCTTCAACATATGAAAGGATTGAAGAACTTGGCTGTATGTCACGAAATTTAGCATTTATAGACATTTCAGTCTCTTCAGGTTCAGGTGTGCTCTTTTCTGGAATCTTCTCGGGTATGCAAACTAAAAAAGAAAGAAAATGGAGATATTAAAACAGAGGCATAAGATTGATAATCAGACACTCCTAAAAAAAGACCAAGAGTTTCAAATAAGTAAAGAAATTATAAGTGGGTGAATGCACGAAGAAGTTCAGGAAAGTTTTCATATTACCAAGGAAACAATTAAAACATGTACTCCCTCCGATCCATATTAGTTGTTGCTGAAACTGATGTATCTAGATTGTATTTTAGTGCTAGACACATCCGTTTGACAACAACAACAACAACAACAACAACAACAACAACAACAAAGCCTTTAGTCCCAAACAAGCTGGGGTAGGCTAGAGGTGAAACACATAAGATCTCGCGACCAACTCATGGCTCTGGCACCTGGATAGCAAGCTTCCACGCACCCCTGTCCATAGCTAGTTCTTTGGTGATACTCCAATCCTTCAGGTCTCTCTTAACGGACTCTTCCCATGTCAAATTCGATCTACCCCGACCTCTCTTGACATTCTCCGCACGCTTTAGCCGTCCGCTATGCACTGGAGCTTCTGGAGGCCTGCGCTGAATATGCCCAAACCATCTCAGACGATGTTGGACAAGCTTCTCTTCAATTGGTGCTACCCCAACTCTATCTCGTACATCATCATTCCGGACTCGAGGGAGTAGCAATTTGGATCGGAGGGAGTAGCAATTTTGAGAAGTTATCAGTTGAAAGAAGAGAGTGTTTGAATCAACAATCTTACATAACAAAACATGCACAGACTGGATAAAACCAGAACTTGTAAGTGGTTCCAATGTGTATGCATTTTTCACCACCATAGGGTTTGAGGGGTTGTGCACATGAAACATGATATACATACATATGCACAAATTAATCCTCTGAAGCACTTAAAAAATAGTAAGATAGCATTCGTACCATCTTGTTTGGGAGTTGCGTCCTCAATTCGTTTGTTTGATGTGTCATAAGGATCTAGTTTCATTCTCTTTCTCTTCTTCGGAGGAGCAATTTCCTCAGAGCCAGAAACTGAATCCTTCTTATAGACCCTGAGTTTCTTCCCAGTCTTGTCCAGCACCCGAGAGGGACGAGCACGAGGCTTCTCTTCAGTACTCCGGCGTGAATCGTCAGACTTCCTGCTTCCCGCATCATGCTCATCCAAATCATTTCGACGATCAACTCTGATATCTTTGTCAAATTTCTTCCACTTGGAGGCTTGTGAATTCATACAGACCATTGATCGACCCTTGTCCCCTTTACTTCCACCAGAGGTCTTGCTACTATCCCTTCTCATTGAACGAAAGCCATCATCTTCTGAATCTCGAGGCTTGAACCTTTCGCCTTCCCCTCTGCCCATACCAGAACCTCTGCTGCTATCCCTTCTCACTGAACGAAAGCCATCATCTTCCATACTTCGAGGCTTGAACCTATCGCCACCCCCTCTGCCCATACCAGAACCATTGCTGCTACTCCTTCTCATCGGACGAAATTCACCCTCTTCGGATCTCCGGGGCTTAAATCCGTCGCCTCCTCGAGAAGAAAACTTCCCACGGGTTACGTCGGAAGGGTTCTTTCTGTTCATCCTTGGGTTAGAAAATGACGACGTGTCGTTGTAATCGCCGTACCCCGAGTCACGATCAGCCTTCCTCTTCCTGCTGTCAAACCCAGACGAACCCCTCCTGGCGTCCCCTTGAGATCCTGCATCACTCCGCCACCTCTTCTGCTCCGTACCGCCTCCGCGCCCACGCCCACCGCGCTCTTCTCTCTCCTCCCCATTGCCCCGGCCACCGAACCTGGCCCCTCCTTTCCCTCTGGCGTCCTCCCTTCTGTTCCCCGTCTTCCCGCCGGCCATCCCGGTCCCGCCGCCGCTCATGTCCCTCTTGGCGCTCAGCTGGCTCGCCGTGCTGGTCTCCCGCCACTTCAACCGTACACCGAGCGGCATTTCTCGGCCCCCCTTTGTCTGACGAAAACCACCTGCACAAAGACGACGACGGGTTAGATGCTCTCGCCGTTGGTCTCGCACCATGCGCGCGCGCGCAGGGAAGGTGTTCGGAGGAATGCCTAGGCGGAAAAGGGGAGGATGGAAGAGATGGCTGCTGTGGGCGCTGGCGCGCGGGGGATGGGGCAGCAGTGCGCTCACCTGGATCTTGGGGCGGCGGCCGCGTTGCTGTCGCGCCGGGCGGAGGAGGCTGCCGGCGGGCGGCGGGTAGGCGTTGGTGGGAGTAGCAGAACGAACTGAACGGAGGCGCGCGTGTACTGAGGCTTATGGTTTTCCTATGGAGTGTTGGATACAGATCCGACGGTAGGAATGGGGTGCGGCGGCGAGCTTATGTTTGGGCCGTTGTAGTTCCGAAGCACGTGGGCCTAAATAAATGGGCCAATTTGTTAGTCATTTACCATCCGAAAACTCTGCCTTGCACAATTTTGGAGGAAGCAACGCTACGTTAATTAGGGAGATCAAGTCAAGGATAGCTGAATTTGATCAAGTCACTTATGTCCATGAAAGGAGGTCCTCGAAGTCAAGTCCGAGGCTAATAATATTGCTCACTATGCTCGGACGTGGAGTTTCTACACCCGGGCTCAAATGCTCCTGGTGTGAACATCATAAAAATAGAAAAAAAATCTGATTTTTTTTTTTGCATATTTTAAGAAATGTTTGTTGTGCATGTAAAATTTCATCACGAAATCACATTGGTGGAAGGCGTGGTAAAAAAATAAAATCGATGCTCTGAAAATGTTACTTTCAAACGTATTTCAGAGCATCCATTTTTTTTTGCCACGACTTCCACCAATGTGATTTCGTGATAAATTTTTATATGCACAACAAACATTTCTTAAAGTATGCAAAAAATCAGAATTTTTTTTAGTTTCTTTTCTATTTTTTTGATTTTACTGTTCACACCAAGAGCATTTGAGCTCGGGTGTAAAAAGGTACTTTCGGCTATGCTCTGTCTTTAATGGCGAGTCACCATTCTTGGCTTCTCCGGGTCCATGATGTAATTTTTATACTCCTGAACGTTACGCATTACTCTCTCTGTTCACAAATGCAAGACATTTTGGCACTTTAAATTGAAATGCCAAAACGTCTATTTAGGAATAGAGGGAGTAGTAATATGATTATCCTAAAAGAATAATTTAAGTGTGCTTTATTTATATTATTGTATGAAAACGCGCCAAAAATTCTGGATGAGCGACATGAGATGCTGGCAAAGTCCCCAGAGGTAGTTTAAAACACGCCATTTAGTATGCGGGTATTGTTATCATGTATGACTTTTCTTCCAATTATTTTCTTTTTTCCGCTCCATTATTTTTTTGACATTTCTGATTTCCTGTTTTTATTAGTTTTTCCTATTTAGATTTAGTTCTACTCTATTCTTAATTCATTGTCTAATTTTTTTGTTCCTTTTTATTTTTCAGTGCGTAGCTTTCGGGTTAGCACCTCATATTCTATTTATATTATCATATGAAATGTCCATTTAATATTTGCTTTGCTCATTGTTCAATAGTTTATTTTAATAGTATATCTTTTGTTTTGATTAAAAATTGCATGGAGGAAAATTTAAAATTAAGCAAAATGAATTTTATCATCTTTGTCTATGAAATATGGAAAGTTTGAACTGAGTTACGTGAACTTTTTCTATAAAATACATGTACATGTTTGTGTTGGGGAACGTTGCATGGAAAACAAAAAAAATTCTACGCACACGCAAGATCTATCTATGGAGATGCATAGCTACGAAAGGGGGAGATCATCTACATACACTTGTAGATCGCTAAGCGTAAGCGTTTATCAACGCGGTTGATGTAGTCGTACAGCTTCACGATCCGCGTTCAGCACACGTTCAGCTCGATGACGTCCTTGCCTTGTCGATCCAGCAAGAGAGGCGAAGTAGTACATGAGTTCCGACAGCATGGCGGCGTGATGACGGTGGTGGTGAAACTATTCCGCAGGGCTTCGCCAAGCACAGCGATTTAGAGCGGAGGACGAACTAGAGGGAGAGGGGGCGCCGGCACATGGCTTGGGGATTCATGGTGTGTGGCGCCCCCTCCCCTCCTCTCATATATATAGGTGGAGGGGGAGGGCAGGCAGCCCTAGGCGCACCCCAAGGGGGCCGGCGGCCGCCCTAGGGCGCATGCCCTAGGCGCGCCCCCCTTCCTTCTTGGCGCGTGGGGAGAAGGCAGGAGGGGAGCCCCCCTTTTCCTTTCTTAGCATGTGGAAGAGAAGGCAAGAGGGGACCGACCCTCTTCCTTCCTTCCCTAGGGGCGGCGGCCATGAGGTGGGGCGCGCCAGCCCCTTTGTGGGCTGGTGTGCTCCCCTTGTTGGCCCGTTTGGCCCAATAACTCCCCGTGGCCTCCCGGAACCCCTTCCGGTGATCCGATAATTATCCGGTGCATTCTGAAACTCTTCCGGAGACCAAATACTATCATCCTATATATCAATCTTTACATCTGGACCAATACGGAGCTCCTCATTATGTCCGTGATCTCATCTGGGACTCCGAACAACATTTGGTCACCAACATACATAACTCATATAGTACTATATCGTCAACGAACGTTAAGCGTGCGGACCCTACGGGTTCGAGAATGATGTAGACATGACCGAGACGCTTCTCCGGTCAATAACCAATAGCGGGACCTGGATGCCCATATTGGTTCCTACATATTCTACGAAGATCTTTATCGGTCGAACCTTTATGACAACATACGTAGTTCCCTTTGTTTGTCGGTATGTTACTTGCCCGAGATTCGATCGTCGGTATCTCCATACCTAGTTCAATCTCGTTACTGGCAAGTCTCTTTACTCGTTTCATAATACATCATCTTATAACTAACTCCTTAGTCATTTTGCTTGCAAGCTTCTTTGTGATGATGTATTACCAAGAGGGCCCAGAGATACCTCTCCGTCATACGGACTGACAAATCCCAATCTCGATTCACGCCAACTTAATAGACACCTTCGGAGATACCTGTAGAGCACCTTTATGATCACCCAGTTACGAAGTGACGTTTGATAGCACACAAGGTATTCCTCCGGTATCCGGGAGTTGCATGATCTCATGGTCGAAGAAATATGTATTTGACATTAAGAAAGCAGTAGCAATAAACTGAACGATCATATGCTAAGCTAACAGGTGGGTTTTGTCCATCACATCATTCTCCTAATGATGTGATCCTGTTATCAAGTGACAACACATGTCTATGGTTAGGAAACCTTAACCATCTTTTGATCAACGAGCTAGTCTAGTAGAGGCTTACTAGGGACTTTGTATTTGTTTATGTATTCACACATGTATTTAAGTTTTCGATCAATACAATTATAGCATGAATAATAAACCTTTACCATGATTAAGGAAATATAATAATAACCACTTTATTATTGCCTCTAGGGCATATTTCCAACAGTCTCCCACTTGCACTAGAGTCAATAATCTAGATTACATAGTAATGAATCTAACACCCATGGAGTCTTGGTGCTGATCATGTTTTGCACGCGGAAGAGGTTTAGTCAACGGGTCTGCCACATTCAGATCCGTATGTACTTTGCAAATTTCTATGTCTCCATCCTTGACCTTTTCACGAATGGAGTTGAAGCGTCGCTTGATGTGTTTGGTTCTCTTGTGAAACCTGGACTCCTTGGCTAAGGCAATAGCTCCAGTGTTGTCACAAAAGATTGTCATTGGACCCGATGCACTGGGTATTACACCCAGATCGGATATGACCTCCTTCATCCAGACTCCTTCATGCGCTGCTTCCGAAGCAACTATGTACTCCGTTTCACATGTAGATCCTGCCACGACGCTCTGCTTAGAACTGCTCTGTATCCGGTTTGAGACTTAAGAGTCATCCGGATCTGTGTCGAAGCTAGCATCGACGTAACCCTTTACGACGAGCTCTTCATCACCTCCATAAACGAGAAACATATCCTTGGTCTTTTTTAGGTACTTCAGGATATTCTTGACCGCTGTCCAGTGATCCACTCCTGGATTACTTTGGTACCTCCCTGCCAAACTTATGGCAAGACACACATCAGGTCTGGTACACAGAATGACATACATTATAGAACCTATGGCTGATGCATAGGAAATGACTTCCATTCTCTCTCTATCTTCTATCGTGGTCGGACTTTGAGTCTGACTCAATTTCACACCTTGCAACACAGGCAAGAACCCTTTCTTTGACTGGTCCATTTTGAACTTCTTCAGAACTTTGTCAAGGTATGTGCTTTGTGAAAGTCCTATTAAGCGTCTCGATCTATCCCTATAGATCTTGATGCCCAATATGTAAGCAGCTTCACTGAGGTCTTTCATTGAAAAATTCTAATTCAAATACCCTTTTATGCTATCCAGAAATTCTATATCATTTCCAATCAGCAATATGTCATCCACATATAATATCAGAAATGCTATAGAGCTCCCACTCACTTTCTTGTAAATACAGGCTTCACCGTAAGTCTGTATAAAACCAAATGCTTTGATCACCTCATCAAAGCGTATATTCCAACTTCGAGATGCTTGCACCAGTTCATAGATGGATCGCTGGAGCTTGCACACTTTGTTAGCACCTTCAGGATCAACAAAACCTTCTGGTTGCATCATATACAACTCTTCTTTAAGAAACCCGTTAAGGAATGCAGTTTTGACGTCCATTTGCCAGATTTCATAATCATAAAATGCGGCAATTGCTAACATGATTATGACAGACTTAAGCATCACTACGGGTGAGAAAGTCTCATCGTTGTCAACCCCTTGAACTTGTCGAAAACCTTTTGTGACAAGTCGAGCTTTGTAGACAGTGATATTACCATCAACGTCCGTCTTCCTCTTGAAGATCCATTTATTCTCAATGACTTGCCAATCATCGGGCAAGTCCACCAAAGTCCACACTTTGTTCTCATACATGGATCCTATCTCAGATTTCATGGCCTCAAGCCATTTGTCGAAATCTGGGCTCATCATAGCTTTTTCATAGTTCGTAGGTTCGCCGTTGTCTAACAACATGACTTCCAGGACAGGATTACCGTACCACTCTGGTGAGGTACGTGTTCTGGTCGACCTACGAGGTTCAGTAGTAACTTGATCTGAAGTTTCATGATTATTATCATTAGCTTCTTCTCTAGTTGGTGTAGGCATCATGGGTACGGTTTTCTATGATGTGCTACTTTCCAATTCGAGAGAAGGTACAATTACCTCATCGAGTTCTACTTTCCTCCCACTCACTTCTTTCGAGAGAAACTCCTTCTCTAGAAATGACCCATTCTTACACTACTGCAGGTTGGTCCAAACGCGACAGTCCAATCAGAGATCCTTCGACGAAACTGTGTGTTATGCATTAATCACAAACGGTGATGTAATAAAACCGTAAAAAAAGATACAAAATCTTGGAAATGCACAATAAACAGTAAATCTTGTAGGATCACTCTTCTCTATTTTGTAGTCTACTTCATGCTGTATTGAGAATGTGGCAACTGCATTCCTGCAGTCAACAACAGAAGGAAATACAACCCCTTCAGCTAAACTGGGTTTTTCTCTATCAAACATCATCTCAGGCCTGTCCTCATCATCATTCTCAAAAGATCCCATGTCAATGTTCTCACGTTCCTCCTCTGAATCTGTGTCTGAAAACTCAGCAGGTATAAAGTCCTCATCTGGCTCTTCCTCATTTCTCTTTTGCACTAGATCTAGAAACATCCTCTCATCCTCCTCATCTGAGCCTAGCACATCATCAGGCTCAGCTTCCTCAATCATAGGCTCAACAAGAATTTCAGTATCATTACCCTTAGCTTGCCTTGGTACATCTCAGTAGGAGTTGCAGGTGGATTACAACTACTACTAGGGGTTGCTGCCCTACTCCTAGAGGTGCTTCCTGCTGCATTAGTTCTTTTTGATGCACTAGAGGTTGGGGGCTTTGCTGTTCTCACTACTGCTTCTGGTCTACTTCTCTGAATGACTGTAGCTTCAATATTTGCAGTTTTGGAATCAGCATTTGTAGCAAACATTACACCTAACTCATCATCAGACTGCAAAGGGTCCAAACTGCTTTCTCTACGTCCCAGTATCTGAACTCAACTGCATCGTGCATACCCTAGGGATATTTCCTATAGATTGCAGCCCTAAAATCGTTGAACGAGCTTGAACAGTCAACAACTAAAGGAAAACTAAAGCCTGCATCTTGCCCCTTTGTGCCACCCTTTGCTAAAAGAGTGGTCTCCATTCTAATTGTCAGAAAGAACGCACGCGATGGATCCATCCTACGATTTTAAGCACAACCGAAGTCATGGAACGGGGCCTTTCTAATGCACAAATGACAACAGATGAGTAAGGAGTGGAGTTGCAAAGTTACCCTGCGGGGATCTGCTGATTTGACTCCGATCTAAAGCCACACCGCATGGCGTCGTCGTCGCCGCCACCCCGCGAAGAGTGGGTCTCCACCATCTTCACCGTGCTATGTAGATGAGGTCACCACATCGACCGCACGCTTTCTACGGCCAAATAGCGCTCGTCGCCAGTGCTAGGGTTTGGATCACCTGCGTCGTCGCCGATCTAGGGTTTGTGGGGGGATGAGACAGAGAGAGGGGGCAATAACTAAGAGAGTAGAGAGAGGGATTGGACCCACCTATAAGGATAGCGCAGGGGCAATCGATGTCCAAAACGGCAGGCCGTCTCGGTCAAACGGCGCTGACTAGGCGGAGCCGTGACGGAAGGGCATTCGGGCGAGTCGAGCAAAAAAAGTAAGGGCAAAACTGAGCAAGCCCAAAAAGTAAGGGCAAAACCCGTGGGTAGGAACCAACTAGGGGCAAAGATGCAATTGTCCCTATCTAAAACGTTTGCGATGAAGAGCTGGACAAATCTTGCTTGGCACATTTGATGGAAATATGCCCTAGAGGCAATGATAAAGTTGTTATTATTATATTTCCTTGTTCATGATAAAGGTTTATTATTCATGCTAGAATTGTATTGATCGGAAACTTAAATACATGTGTGGATACATAAACAAATACCGTGTCCCTAGTAAGCCTCTACTAGACTAGCTCGTTGATCAAAGATGGTTAAGGTTTCCTAACCATGGACATGTGTTGTCACTTGATAACGGGATCACATCATTAGGAGAATGATGTGATGGACAAGACCCATCCGTTAGCTTAGCATATGATCGTTCAGTTTATTGCTACTACTTTCTTAATGTCAAATACATGTTCCTTTGACCATGAGATCATGCAACTCCCGGACACCGGAGGAATACCTTGTGTGCTATCAAACATCACAACGTAACTGGGTGATCATAAAGATGCTCTACAGGTATCTCCGAAGGTGTCTGTTGAGTTGTGATACGTCTCCAACGTATCTATAATTTTTGATTGTTCCATGCTGTTATATTATCATTCTTGGATGTTTTACAATCATTTTATAGCAACTTTATATCATTTTTTGGGACTAACCTATTGACACAGTGCCCAGTGCCAGTTGCTGTTTTTTTGCTTGTTTTTTACTTCGCAGAATATCAGTACCGAACAGAGTCCAAACGCAGCGAAACTTTTTGGAGAATTTTGATGGACCAGAAGACACAACTTGGGCCAAAGAAGTACCAGAGGGGTGCCCCGAGGGGGGCACAACTGACCTGGGCATGCCTGGGGGCCCAGGCGCACCCTGGTGGGTTGTGCCCACCTCGGTAGCCTTCCGCACCGCCTCTTCACCCTATAAATCCCCAAATATTCCAGAAACCCTAGGGGAGGTGACGAAACACAATTCCAGCTACCGCAAGTTCCAGAACCACGAGATCCAATCTAGACACCATCACGGATGGGTTCATCATCCTCATTGGTGCCTCTCCGATGATGTGTGAGTAGTTCATTGTAGACCTACGGGTCCATAGGCAGTAGCTAGATGGCTTCTTCTCTCTTTTTGATTCTCAATACAATGGTCTCTTGGAGATCTATTTGATGTAACTCTTTTTTGCGGTGTGTTTGTTGGGATCCGATGAACTTTGAGTTTATGATCAGATCTATATATCCATGAATGTTATTTGAGTTTCTTTGATCTCTTATATGCATGATTACTTATAGCCTCGTATTTCTTCTTCGAATCTTTGGTTTAGTTAGGCTGACTAGATCGATTTTTCTTGCCATGGGAAGAGGTGCTTTGTGATGGGTTCGATCGTGCGGTGTTCTTTCCCAGTGACAGAAGGGGCAGCAAGACATGCATGTATCGTTGGGGCTATTCCTACATGAATAGATCTTGTCTACATCATGTCATCATTCTTATTGCATTACTCCGTTTCTCCATGAACTTAATACACTAGATGCATGCTGGATAGCGGTTGATGTGTGGAGTAATAGTAGTATATGCAGGCAGGAGTCGGTCTACTAATCTTGGACGTGATGCCTATATAATGATCATTGCCTGGATATCGTCATAATTATTCGATGTTCTATCAATTGCCCAATAGTAATTTGTTTACCCACCGTATGCTATTTTCTCGAGAGAAGCCACTAGTGAAATCTACGGCCCCCGGGTCTATCTTTTATCATATTGTTTTCCGATCTACTTTTTATTCGCTTTTGTTTTTAGATCTATTATTCCAAAAACCCAAAAATACCTTGCTGCACTTTTTATTTGCATCTTTTATTTCATGTTTATTTCAGATCTATTTATCCAATCTATCACAAATTTTAACCCGTCAACTTGACAATATCTGGCGCCGTTACCCGTAGAGGGATTGAGAACCCCTCATAAGCGTCGGGTTGCAAGTATTTGTTCTTTGTGTGCAGGTACCGTTTACATAGTGTTGCTTGGTTCTCCTACTGGTTCGATAACCTTGGTTTCATAACTGAAGGAAATACCTACCGTAGCTATGCTGCATCATCCCTTCCTCTTCGGAGAAATACCGACGCGGATACGAGCTATCAAGTTGGTGTGAATCAAGATTGGGATTTGTCACTCCGTGTTTCGGAGAGGTATCTCTGGGCCCTCTCGATAATACAGCATTACAAGAAGCTTGCAAGCAAAGTGACTAAGGAGTTAGTTACGAGATGATGTATTACAGAACGAGTAAAGAGACTTGCCGGTAACGAGATTGAACTAGGTATGAAGATACCGACGATCGAATCTCGGGCAAGTAACATGCCGACAGACAAAGGGAATTGCGCATGTTGTCATAAGGTTCGACCGATAAAGATCTTCATAGAATATGTAGGAACCAATATGGGCATCCAGGTCCCGCTATTGGTTATTGACCAGAGAGGTGTCTCGGTCATGTCTACGTCATTCTCGAACCCGTAGGGTCCGCACGCTTAACGTTCATTGACGATATAGTATTTTATGAGTTATGTGAGTTGAGACCGAATGTTGTTCGGAGTCCCGGATGAGATCACGGACATGATGAGGAGCTCCAGAATGGTCTAGAGGTAAAGATTGATATATAGGACGATGCTATTTGGTCACCGGAAAGGTTTCGGAATGTATCGGGTAGTCATCGGATCACCGGAAGGGGTTCCGGGAAGCCCCGGGAGGTTAATGGGCCATATGGGCCAAGAGAGGGGAGCACACTAGCCCACAAGGGGCTGGCGCGCCCCACCTCTAGGCCGTCGGCCCTATGGATGGTAAGGGGGGAGGGCTAGCCCCTCCTGCCTAACCATCACCTAAGAGGAAGGAAAGGGGGGGGGGCACCCCCTCCTGCCTTCCCCCCGCGCACCAAAGAAGGAAGGGGGGGAGGCGCGGCCAGGGCAGGCGCCCAAGGTGGTAGCCGGTCCCTTGGGGGAACCCTAGGCTGCCTCCCCTCCTCCCCTACCTATATATATGTGTGGAGGGAGAGGGGCAACACACACCACGATCCCCAAGCCGTCCTTGAGCACATCGAGGTCGTCAACACGCCGCGCCTGGAGTACTCGGCGCCCCCGTCCTTCTCTCGCTGCCGCGGTAGTTCCTGGATGCCGCGGCGAATGGAGACGTCGACCTCCTCATCATCGGGCTCGGGCTCTCTTTTCTCCGGTTCACCGGCGCTCTGCCCCGTCAAGCCGGAGCCGCAGGAGACGCCGCTTGGGCGCTGTCGGTGTACTAAATATTGGGCCTTTATTACCCCATACTTGTGCATGGGCAGTTGTAGCCATACATGCGGCAAGGCTTGTCGGGGGAATGGCTGAAGATCGATCCAAGGTTATCAAGAGACATCCACGCCAAGGATCAGAAGATAAGGAGAACTGAAGACCAGGGGCTCGGCTCCCGGCAAGATCTTGCCGGGGTAGCCCGCCAAGCCTGGCAAGATTTGCACCCGACAAGGTTCCGCCACTGTGCCACCGTCCCAGCGCAGCGACCGGCCTGGCATTCTGGCCCCACCTCTGGATGCGTGGCAAGGCATTAGTGGAGGCGAGCTTAAGCGGTGCTGATGGGATGGCCCCTTTTTCCATCCCCAAGAAAGTAAGGACACCTCACGGTGCATTAAATGCATTTGTCCAAAACCGTTAGTGGTTAGGTATGATAACCATGTAGCTACTTTACACCTCGCATATGAGCAGTTTGCCACTGTGGTGACCCCTTTGATCATATAAAAGGAGGCCCAAGGCAACTGCTACAGGGGAGGACGACGCCCAGCCCATTCTGCATGCGTAGCTGCTGCTTGAACTTACTGTTCATTGCAAGCGCTCCAAGAACTGGGACGAATCACTGATAATAAACAAAAGCAGGAGTAGGGTTTTACGCTGATCAGCGGCCCGAACCTGGGTAAAAATCCCCTCGCGTTGGTCATCGGTTCTGCTCTTTGTGCATACCTCTCTCCCTGCCGAACCGTAAAGGGGTCCCTCGGATCCCATAGGTGTCGTACGCCGACATCTTTGGCGCGCCAGGTAGGGGGATCGAGGTTGCGCAAACCTGATCTGGTGATCAGCGCGTCAGTTTCTTCATCGTTTTTGTCACCATGCCGCCCAAGAAGAAGGGTGCGGCAGCAGTTTTTCCATCTACGTCCGATTTGCCTGCGCCTACTCGGACGGGCGACGGCGTGGATGCAAGAAGTGGAGGTTTAGAGCCTCCACGGCGATCTGGAGATCCGAGCCAGGCGAGCGGCGTCGTTCGCAGTGGCGACGGCAACCCGCACGCCGCTAGATCCAGGGATGGAGCCGTGCTGCCTACGGGCGACGCAGCGAACTCCGGGGATCGGAGCACGCCTTCTAGGGCTCCCGCGCCGGCGCAAGCATCGCGGCCTTCCCAGGTCGCACGCGACGAGCAGCGACGTGGCGCTGGTGGTTCTGAACGTCCTCATGGAAACACTTCTGCGCATAGATCCCAAGGTGCGTAGGCCCAGCATGCACGCCAAACCATCGGTGAGGGTGGCGCGCGGTCGCGTGGTCGTGGCGATGCTCCTTCTAACACTGTTAGGAGTTAGAGCACCTCACGTACCTCGCACCTGTCACCGCCGCCTACGCCAGCAGAAGCTTTGGCACGTGCGCGGCTACTCCTCGATTTCCCCCCTGCTCCAGAGAAAATGGAGGAGTGGCGATCTACTATCCAGAGCCTCATCGGCTTTGTCAACAATGATAGGCCGCAGCAAGCGGGGCCCTCGCGGCAGCGGTCTATCGTTCCGGCGCGAGCCGATGGTGAGAAGACCGGAGGCAGTGCGACCACGGTGCACTCCCCTCCATGACAGCAGCAGCGGTCGTCAACCCGGCGGACCGACGGCCGTGATGACGATTCCACGGTGTCGTCCGATCCGCGGATGCGCCGCGATCAGCGTCAAGTTCTCCAGGAACGAAGGAAAGAAGACGCTCGAACTACCATCGAGCGGCGACGGGAGGCGCGTCATCAGTCCGATAAACATGCAGGGCCTACTGTCGACAAGCCTGTGCCAGGGGACACAGGCGACTTGCCCTATGAGGTAGGTTGTCCAACGTTTACCGGTGAGCTGCGGCGAGTCCAGTGGCCCAACTCCCGAACATTCAAACCAGAGGTCCCGGAGAAATATGACGGCAAGACTCACCCCTCGGAGTTCCTGAGCATCTACACCATTGCGGTGCAGGCTGCCGGAGGCCGAGACGACAAGATACTTGCCAACTACTTCCCGTTGGTGCTCAAACCCAACGTCAGGTCATGGTTGATGCATCTGCTGGAGAATTCCATTTCTTCCTGGTCAGATCTGTGCCATCAGTTTGTTGGCGCCTTTGTTGGAGGCCACCAAGCTCCTGGCCAAGAAAGTGATTTGCATCTCCTCCCTCAAAGGGAGGGCGAGCCCCTGCGCAAGTTTATCTAGAGGTTTAGCCGAGTGCAGTACAATATTCCAGACGTTCATCCTGCCACTGTTGTTAGCATGTTTCATCAGAACGTGCATAACCGCAAGATGCGCAAAGAGCTGGCGATGAACAAGGTCAGGAGTATTGCCGAGCTTTATGCTTTGGCGGACAAGTGCGCTCGAGCTGAAGAAGGGAGGAAACTCCCCGGCGAGGGTGTTGGTGCGGGGGGCAAATCTGAAGATGAAGATGTTACAACCCCGTCGAAGAAAGGCCGGCGGCGGAATAAGAAGTGCAAAGGCAAAGCCGTGCTTGCTGTCGAGGAATCCGGCAACCCCGGCACCGCCAAGAAGGCCAAGGTTGACGACCCCGGCAAGGAAGTTGCCGGGTGCGCATCCTGTCAGGCCTTGGCGGCTGCCGACAAGCCGGAAGGCTCCGGCAACCAGTATTGCAAGATCCATCGCACCAAGGTCCACGATCTCCAAAACTGCCGGCAAGTTGAGCAGCTTGTCGAGAAGCAGAGAGCTGAGTATGAAAGACGCGACAAGGAGAAGGCCCAGGATGGTGCTGAGGGATCCGGCAAGAAGCGTGGTGGTCGAGGAGGCCGCCGCGGCAAGGCTAAGCAACAGAAGGAGAGGCCCGCCCAAGGCCGCGACAAGGACGAGGGAGGCAATGATGATGAGGAAGACGACGAGTCCAGCGAGCACGAGTTTCAGAAAGCCATGGAAGCCATGTGTATTGACGGGGGCGCCTCGTTGCATTCTTCTCACCGCCGACTTAAACAGTGGGTGCGTGAGGTTAATGCGGCAGAGCCGTCGCTTGATGCATGGAAACCTTTAAAGTGGTCCACACGCCTATCATTTTTGACGCCGAGGATCACCTTGATCGCACAACTGCGGTCGGGTGCTTGCCCTTGTTGGTCTCACCAACAATCCGCAACCTCAAGGTGACAAAAATGCTAGTTGACGGTGGGGCCGGGCTGAACTTAATCTTGCCGGACGTGCTCAAGAAGGTGCAAATTCCTGATGAAGATCTCGAGGAAACGGGCACGTTCCAAGGGATCAACCCAGGAAGAACTCAGCCGAAAGGCAAGGTTATGCTGCCGGTAACATTTGGTAGCGAGCTCAATTATAGGACAGAGAAGGTAGTGTTTGATGTTGCCAAGATCCCCATGTCATACAATGGGATCCTTGGCCGCCCAGCGTTGGCCAAGTTCATGGCGGCATCACACTATGCGTATAATGTGTTGAAGATGCCCGGACCGATTGGTGTCATCACTGTTCACTCCGACAAGAAGGATGCACTGATCTGTACCGACCAACTCTACCGGGAGGCAGCTGCAGCACCTGCCGTCAAGGCATTTGCTCCTGCCGCTGGAACTCCCGGAGGGAAGGAGAAGAAGACCGGCAAGATCTCTGGCACAAACTCCGGCAAGCGCACCTCTTCGGAGTGCTGCGCTTCCGTTGAGGACGCACCAGAGAGTTCCATCGGCAAGAACAAGAAGTCCAAGGCTGCTCCACCAGAGACCAAGAAGGTGCCCGTCAAGGAGGACGGAACGGGAGGAACTTTTACCATAAGTTCCACCCTAGATGACAAATAGGAAAGCGCGCTCGTTGCTTTCCTGCAGGCAAATGTCGATGTGTTTGCATGGCAACCATCTGACATCCCCGGTGTTCCCAGGAAAGTAATTGAGCACCACCTTGCTGTCTATCCTCACGCGTGGCCCGTCAAGCAGAGGGTGAGGAAGCAAGCCTTGGAGCGGCAAGAATTCATTGCCGAAGAAATCAGGAAGTTGGAAGCGGCAGGTTTGGTCAGAGGGGTGCTTCACCCAATGTGGCCAGCCAATCCGGTTGTAGTGCACAAGGCGAATGGGAAATGGAGGCTGTGTATTGATTATACAGACATCAATAAAGCCTGTCCAAAAGATCCTTTCCCCTTGCCGCGCATCGACCAGATTGTTGACTCCACTGCTGGTTGTGACCTACTGTCGTTCCTTGATGCCTATTCAGGGTATCATCAGATCTTTATGGCTAAAGAAGATGAAGAAAAGACCACATTTATCACCCCATGTGGTACGTATTGTTTTATACAAATGCCTTTCGGGTTGAAAAGTGCTGGTTCTACATTTGCGAGAGCGGTCCAAATTGGTTTTGAGCCTCAGCTACATAGAAATATGGAAGCATACATGGATGACATAGTGGTCAAAACCAAGGATAAAGCGATGCTTATACAAGATTTAGAAGAAACATTTGCAAATCTGCGCAAGATCAATTTAAAGCTCAATCCTAAGAAGTGTGTGTTTGGCGTCCCTTCTGGCAAGCTTCTCGGGTTCTTTGTATCTCAGCGTGGGATCGAAGCGAACCCCGACAAGATCAAAGCCATTGAGCAGATTCAAGCGCCAAAACGTGTCAAGGATGTACGTCGCCTTGCCGGCTGCGTTGCTGCCTTAAGCAGGTTTATCTCCAAATCTGCTGAGCGCGCCCTGCCCTTTTTCAAAATTTTGAAGAAGGCAGGTCCAATGAGATGGACTCCGGAAGTGGAGGCAGCGCTGCAAGATTTGAAGAGGTACCTCTCCTCTCCGCTGACGCTAGTCGCACCTAAGCCACAAGAGCCGTTGCTATTGTATCTAGCGGCAACAAATCAAGTGGTTAGTGCTGCGTTAGTGGCATAGAGATAAGTTGATGAGGGGGCAACGACAGCGGCAGGACCGTCAAGTGACGCGCCGGGATTTTCCCCGGCAAGGTCTGGTGCCGACAAGACAGGATCTGCGCTGTCAGAGCAATCAGTACAAAAGAAGAAGATGGTGCAGCGTCCAGTTTATTTTGTCAGTTCCCTTTTACAGAGAGCTAGGTCACGATACTCTGGTGTGCTGAAATTGCTCTTTGGCCTCCTCATGGCCTCGAGGAAGCTGCGCCATTATTTCCAAGCGCATGAGATTACCGTCGTCACTCGCTTCCCGTTGCAGCGGATTTTGCAAAATCCAGAGGCGACCGGGAGGATTGTGGAGTGGGCGTTGGAATTGTCGAGCTTTGGTCTCAAGTTTGAAAGTACTTCAACAATTCAGAGCAGAGCCTTGGCGGAATTCATTGCGGAATGGACCCCAACGCCAGACGAGGAGATTCAAGAAATGACTCTTCCCGGCAAGGAAACAGATCAAGAATGGATTATGTACTTTGACGGTGCTTTTACGCTGCAAGGCGCCGGTGCTGGCGTGCTGCTTGTCGCACCCACCGGAGAGCACCTCAAGTATGTAATTCAGATGCATTTTCACCGGGAGAGCTCGACAAAAAACACTGCAGAGTATGAGGGCTTGCTTGCCGGTCTCAGGATCGCAGCGGACCTCGGTATCAAGAAACTCATCATCAGAGGCGATTCACAGCTTGTTGTCAAGCAAGTCAACAAAGATTATCAAAGTCCATTGATGCAGGCTTATGTGGATGAAGTGAGAAAAATGGCAGAGCGCTTTGACGGTCTGCATACGAAGCACATTCCTCGTGCTGAAAACAGTATTGCCGATGACCTGTCAAAACGCGCTGCCCTTAAGTTGCCTGTGGAACCAGGAACTTTTGTGCTCCATTTAACTCAGCCATCTGTAGTGCCATCAATAGGGCAAGCAAAGAGAAGGAAGTTGAATTCTGGTCAGTACTTTCCGGCAGAGCTCCCGAAAGCCGCCGGCAAGGAACTTGCTGGGATCAGCGGCAAGCCTGCCGGGGAACAACAGGCTCCAGCAGGGGCTCAGGCCCTTGCCGTCGAGACAAACGTTCCCCCGGCAGAAGAGATGCCTTTAGTCCTAGTTGTCGAGCCCCAGGCTCCAGCTTGGGCACAACCCATCGTTCATTTTCTTCAAACAGGGGAACTCCCTGAGGAGCAGGAAGAAGTGGAAAAAGTAGCCCGTCAGTCTAGCATGTACCAGTTCGTCGATCGCGTTCTGTACAGAAAGAGACTGAACGGTGTGAAATTGAAGTGTATTCCTTGGGAAGATGGACTGGAGCTGTTGGCAGAGATACATGGAGGCATATGTGGATCTCACATAGGATCAAGAGCGCTTGTCGGAAAGGCATTCCGGCAAGGTTTCTTTTGGCCTACTGCTCTCCAGGATGCAACTGCACTAGTAACCAAGTGTGAAGCGTGCCAGTTTCATTCAAAGAAATCACATCAGCCAGCTCAAGCTCTTCAGACAATCCCTCTCTCCTGGCCATTTTTGGTCTGGGGGCTCGACATACTGGGCCCTTTTCCCCGTGCTACCGGGGGCTTTGAGTACTTCTACGTGGCAATCGACAAGTTCACAAAGTGGCCGGAGGTGGAAGCAGTGAGGAAGGTGACAGCACAATCAGCCGTCAAGTTCTTTAAAGGGGTAGTTTGCCATTTCGGTGTGCCCAACAGGATCATCACCGACAACGGCACACAGTTCACAAGTCGCACCTTCATGCAATACGTCCAAGACCTTGGCGGCAAAGTTTGTTTTGCCTCTGTTGCTCACCCGAGAAGCAACGGCCAAGCGGAGAGGGCTAATGCTGAAGTGCTGCGCGTTCTCAGGACCAGAACTTTTGACAAGCTGAGAAAGTGCGGAAGGCGCTGGATTGATGAGTTGCCGGTGGTTCTTTGGTCAATCAGAACGACACCAAATCGAGCCACTGGCCAGACACCCTTCGCTCTAGTTTACGGAGCGGAAGCAGTTCTCCCCACGGAACTCATATACGGGTCACCTCGAGTGCTCGCTTATGATGAGCCTGAGCAAGAGCAACTGCGGCAAGATGATGCTGTGCTCCTTGAGAAGGATCGTCTTTAGGCTGCTGTGCGAGCTGCACGCTACCAGCAAGCTTTGCGCCGCTATCATAGCCGCAAAGTTCATGCCCGAAGCCTTGAGGCAGGTGACCTTGTTCTTCGGCGGATTCAGTCCGCCAAGAATTCAAACAAGTTAACGCCAAAGTGGGAAGGCCCTTATCGGGTAGTACGAGTCACCAGGCCCGGCGCTGTCCGCCTGGAGACCGAGGATGGCGTTCCAGTGAGCAACTCCTGGAATATCCAACATCTTCGCAAGTTTTACCCATAAGGCGCGGTTGCCGGGGGCCCCCGGCAACCTCCTTTTGTACAAGTCTTACCGGTGAGGCATTTAATCCTTTGTACAAAGCCAGGCACAGACCCTGTGCGCAGTTGAATAAGCTTAAGTGTTGTGCATTTCTTGTTGATTTCCATGTTTATATATATATGCATGTTTGTCTGAGATATTGTATGACACTTGATCCCCGGTAAGACTAACGAACCGCCAAGGTTCCATATCTTTATTTTCTCTTCTTTCTTTTTCTCAAAGGATAGAAGGTTCCCTCGCGTACAAGTTTACCGGGGGGGGGGGGGGGGGGAGGAAGGTATGGGTACCAATAGGCAATGTTTAGAATTGGTGTCTTGCCGGAAGGAGCACAGCGACAGAAAGCTAAGTTCGAAACTTTGAGCAAGTTTTTCGATTTTTATTATCAGGCTATTTTCTTTGGACGATTTCGGCCCTTGTATGGAAAACCTGCACGCGAAGGAACCCTTGTCGTAATTGGTTGCGCCCTTGTTCTGTTTCGAGTCCGCTCAACAGTATAAGTGGCTGCGCCAAGAGCGCCAAGGTGTCTGGCCGGCCGCTGCACCTCCAGCAGGCTGCTGAAGTCCCGCACCCAGCGCTCGCAGCAGGTTGCGCGCTGACAAGTTTCCAGTAAGCGTAGGGCGCAATCATACGGAAAGAAATCGAACAAGGGAAATAGCATGCATATATACTCAGTCATAGCAAGTTATATTACATCAATAGTTGCCGCAGTTCTAACCTAAGACTAAATTGTCTTTGACATGGAATGGTGGCGGCAAGAAAAAAGGCAAGACGGCTAGTCCCTGCGCTGGCCTTCGACCCTCTTGATTGAATCCACCTTCTCGAGGATGGGCGCGACAAGCTTCTCAAGTGCCTGGAGATCTGCATCCTTCGGCAAGCGGTCGAGCATGTTGGTGAGGTCAATGCCGGGATTCTTATGCACCACCTTGATGAGCACCTTGTGGAGGATGGCCCGGCAAAGTTTGCGGGACTCGTTGGCCAGCTGAGTCACTCGGTTGGACTGGAGCAGCTTCAGAGCATCAATGATGCTTTCGAAGAACATGGTCAACCTGGTGCTCGGGGATATTCTTTCTTCAGAAGAATACCTGAAGTTTTGCAAGCCCTCCTGGCCCATGGTTGACAGCTGTGCTGTGAGCTTCTCCACGGTGTCGACAAGGCGATCTGTCCAGATTTGCACGCCTTTCTCATAGTCAACTTGGGCGGCGGCAGCGCTCTTGAGCAAGTTCCTCTCTTCCTGGAGATCTTTGCTCAGGGCCTTCTCGCGGGCCCTACCGTCCTTGAGAGACTTCTCCAACGTGGTCAGCTTCAGCCTCAGATCGGCAATGGCATCGTTGGCTGAAGAGAGCTACTTGGTCTTGTCGGACATAGCAACTTGCATCTCCGCCAGGCTGTGGAGAGTTTTCTCCCTCTCACTTTTGAGCGTCAAGAGCTCCTTGCTGTGTTCCTCAAGATCCACTTCCAGCTTCTTCACCTTGTCGCTCAGCTCGTTCTTGGCGGCCTCTACGGCCTCGGCGGCATCGACGGCTTCCTTGAGCTTGCTGGCGTGATCTGCAGTTGCAGCTTTGAGCGCCTCCTTGTGCTTCAGCTCCAGCTCCTGGGTCCGTTGCGCGACAAGTTTTTCAATCTCTTCGACCTTGCCACGGAGTTTGGCGACAAGTGCCTGCTCATGCGCGGTAAGATCTTCTTCATGAGCGTCAAGCCCAATGTGACGCTGAGTCAAGAGGGCTTCTTCAGCGGCAACCTTTTGCGCAGCTTCCTCTTGCGCTCTCTCCATATCAGACTGCTTCAAGTGGAGCTCCGTCCAGCTTTGGCTGACTTGTTCCTGGCCGACAGTCAACTCCTCGAAGGCCTCGGCGTACCAGATCTGCATTTGCTCAATGTGTTTCTGGAAGTCCGCCTCGGCTGCTTCGACAACTGCAGCTCTGGCGTCTACCTTCTCTTTTCGAGCACAGTGGAGCGCTTGGAGCTTGCGGAAGTTATCGCCCATGGCCTGGAGGAGCCGATCTTCTTCAGATTTGCCGCTGCTGGCACTTGGTTCATCGACAATCTTGAGCCCGACAGCGGTGATGACTTCTTCGTCAAAGATTTCCCCTTCGATCGGCGCTCCAATGCTTGCCGTCCCCGGTAAGTTGACGAACAGGTTGTCGCCAACCTTGAGATACTTGCTCGATGAGGGAGCCTCGGATGTCGATGGTTGATCTTCGGCAAGCGTCTCACCGGTAGCTGGGGGCTCTGTGGCCGGTGTAGCGCCTGGCGCTCCTGCGGCAGGAATGCCGTCAGTACGGTCATCAGTCTCCTCGCTGGCCTTCTCGGCAAGATTCTTGGCGGCTCCCTCGGCAGCAGCCGCGCTGGCCTCAACGGTGGCATCTTTGGTGGCCTCGCTAGCGGCGATCTTGTCAGCTTCGGCAGCAGCATCTCTGGCAGTCTCCTCGATGACCACGTCGATGTCCATATGTTCCATCACGGGGAATTCTGAAGGACGAAGGAGGGAAACAAAATCAAGTCAAGATCAAAGTTCAGAAAGATAAAGGAAAAATCACAAGTGCTCTGAGGCAAGGAGTTACCCGCGTCAAGCTGATGAGGGGTAGCTTCGCCCCTCCCGGCAACATTGGTTGCCGGGGAAGGGTTGCCGGTGCCCACGTTTGCCGGCTCCTCCTCTTCTAAGATAGGCTCGTCGGTGGGAGCTCTTGTCGGAGATGCGCTTGCGGGCGGTGTGGTTGATGGAGGCGGCACGACGGGGGCGTCCTCCAACGGCTCTCCCTGTTGCCGCTCTTCTCCTGCAAGCCCAAAGATGTAAGCGGCAAGGAAGAAACTTCAGCGCCCACCAGTAGAAAATGAGTATTGGGCTCACGCTGGGGGCTGCACTGGGGGCTGCGTCGAGGGCTAAGCTCCGGGCTGATGGTGATAGTCTCTGGCACGCTTGTGGAGCTTGTCGGGGGCTCGTCGCCCGTGGAGGTCTTCGCCCTCTTCGCCATCCTTTCCGCCAAGGTTTCTGTCTCCCTGCAGAGACAAGACAAAGCAAGACAATTAGGTCAACTGAATTCAGAATTTGGAAAACAAAGACTATGACAGGATACTTACTCTTCCTCTTCTCGTTCTGGGCTGAAGCCGGAGATGTCGAAGTCGATCTCCGTTGCAGTGTCCGTATGGGGAGACGGTGGAGGGGTCCTGGGTCGCTTGGCTGCGGCAGGTGCAGGGGGTTGGTGTGGTTCTGCCGCCTCAGCTTCCGGTGCTGCTGTGTGAGACGCCCCTACCGCCCCAGTTGGTTGCCGCAGGTGTGTGTCTCATGCGCCACGCGGGTTGCTGTCAAACCCCTTGCCGCGGTGCAGCCTTGCCGGCTGCCCCCTTGCCGGGAGCCTCGCTGCTCGCGGAGGGTTGGCTTGCTGGGACACCAGAAGCAGCTTTCCGAAGGACGCGCTTTGCCTTCTTTGGAGCTGGGGCTCCTCCTGCGGCTGCTCTTCGACTGCTTCCTTGCCTGATGAGCTCTCAGCGGCTGCGCCGCTCTGTTCCCCGGCAACCTCATCTTCCCCAGCAGGTTTATCCTCCAGTACGACTTCTGCGTCGCTGGTTTCCCATTCTGTGAAGCCGACGTTGCCGGCCTCCGCGGCAAGATTCGCCTCTTCCACTCTAGTGGCAATATATGCCACTTCTTCGTCAGTGGTGGCGTGGATGAGGTTTGTCTCTTCTCGGACGGGCCTCTCCGACAAGTTGTCAAAGAACTTCTATGGCTCCTCTGCAGATGGCTCGACCAAGGTCGCATCAAGGCCGTGAGCGTTGAACATTGGCATTGCGGCAATGATTGTCCCCAGGGCGGAGTTGTTGCACAAGGGAACAATTCTTGCCAGCAATTTATGCTTGTCTTCGCGCTGAAATAGCCGGTGGCGGAGAGCGCCAAGCTGCATGATTGTCAGGTTGTTATTTAGTCTGAGGCGTAGCCTCATGATATCTGCCGCGTTCCGGAACTCCCAGGCTGGCCTCCCCTTATTCTGCAGAGGCGCGATGCGCCGGTGAAGAAAATCAGAGCCAATCATCTCTATTGTGAGCCCAGCGGCTTTCAAACGAAGGATCCTGGTCGTGGCGATTGTGAGCCTGTCATCTTGAGCATCAAGGTCGCTCCAGTCCTCGCTGCGGACCGCCTTTTGCCGTCGGGGCAAACAGAAGGGATGGGGATCCGCTTCCTTGATCTAGCATCACTCGGACGCCATTCTTCCCACTTCTCGCGGTAAACCTCGTCCGGATATATCTCCTTGTTCCATGCCCTTGGGATCCAGGCGATAGAACTGGCAAGGGCTTCTCCTTTTTGGATGCGAGGAATGAAGTAATGGTGGAAGAGGGCAGTGTTGGGAACTACTCCGGCAAAATTTTCGCAAAGATGGGCAAAGATAGCCATGCAAGTTACGACATTCGGCATGAAGTCCAAGAGATGGAAGCCGTATGTGTACATGATATCGTTGAAGAAATCGGAGAATGGAGGGCAGAGCCCACAGTAAAAGTAAGCAGCGAAGAAGGGATATCTATCAGGGCCGCTTTTGAAAGAGGAACCTGGGACCACGTGAGTCGCGGGGTGAGCCTTCGTCTCCCTTGCCCACATGCACTGGTACCGGTTCCTCAAGGCTTCCGTGTCGAGCGTCGGAGCGAAGACGACGTACTTCTTCCGCATCTTCACCAACTCGCTCTTCGGGACATCAGCCTTCATCTCCTTGCCCTTGCTCTTGCTAGCCTTGGGCGGCATAGTGGTTGCGAGGGCGGAAGCCGAGGATGGAGCGAGTGCGGAGGCGAGAAGCGGATGAAGAGAAGTTCTGCTCTGGGCTCGGGGGAGAGAAGGTAATGGCGGATTTTAGATTGGAAAGAGGAAGGGGTAAAAGAGCAGCGCCTTTGCGGATTCCTTTTTATGGGGAAGGAGTAAGGCTCCCTCTTTTACTGCCCAATGTGAACATGCCTATACAAGCGCGCTGCGGCCGTGACCGTTCGGCGCACGCCTCCCACGTCGCGCACTCAACGTGCGTAGTGGGGAAGCGCAGTAAACGGAATGATTACGAGCAGTTAATCCCTGCCATGCATGCCCGTGCACTATTTGGGCCTAGCCCAACAACGCCTCACACCCGTGTGTGGCCTAGGCCCGGGGGCTCATGTCGGTGTACTAAATATTGGGCCTTTAGTACCCCATACTTGTGCACGGGCAGTTGTAGCCATACCTGCGGCAAGGCTTGTCAGGGGAACAGCTGAAGATCAATCGAAGGTTATCAAGAGACATCCACGCCAAGGATCAGAAGATAAGGAGAACTGAAGACCAGGGGCTCGGCTCCCGGCAAGATCTTGTCGGGGTAGCCCGCCAAGCCTGGCAAGATTTGCACCCGACAAGGTTCCGCCACTGTGCCACCGCCCCAGCGCAGCGACCGGCCTGGCATTCTGGCCCCACCTCTGGATGCGTGGCAAGGCATTAGTGGAGGCGAGCTTAAGTGGTGCTGATGGGATGGCCCCTTTTTCCATCCCCAAGAAAGTAAGGACACCTCACGGTGCATTAAATGCATTTGTCCAAAACCGTCAGTGGTTAGGTATGATAACCATGTAGCTACTTTACACCTCGGATATGAGCAGTTTGCCACTGTGGTGACCCCATTGATCATATAAAAGGAGGCCCAAGGCAACTGCTACAGGGGAGGACGATGCCCAGCCCATTCTGCATGCGTAGCTGCTGCTTGAACTTACTGTTCATTGCAAGCGCTCCAAGAACTGGGACGGATCACTGATAATAAACAAAAGCAGGAGTAGGGTTTTACGCTGATCAGCGGCCCGAACCTGGGTAAAAATCCCCTCGTGTTGGTCATCGGTTCTGCTCTTTGTGCATACCTCTCTCCCTGCCGAACCGTAAAGGGGTCCCTCGGATCCCATAGGTGTCGTACGCCGACAGGTGCCGCACCCGCGGTGGCGCCCTTGTCATCAACGAGGGCGGCCACCCCTCTCCTTCTTCCTACCGCCTCATCAGGCCGAAGACCGAGCCGGGTTTGCTCCCCGTGAAGAAGGAGCACAAGGCCATGGCCGCCGCCGACGAGACCGCCCTCAAGTGGGCGAAGGTGGACTACATCCGCGAGTAGATGGAGCGCCAGCGCCGGTACTTCGAGGAGATCAAAGCTCGGCGCCGCGGACGTGGGGAGGGCGGCGTCATCATCCTCGACAGCGACGACGAGGAGGCGCCCAGGCCGTCCAACCCCCCGCGCGTCGGCGACGCTGGTCAGGGGTGCAGCAGGGACGGTGGTGGCACGCAGGGCGGCGACGGCGACAATGACGGCGACAATGACGGCGACGACGACGGCGGCGACTACACCCGGTTCTACAGGCTCCTCGGCATGTAGAAGGCGGGCAGCGGCGTAGTATTGTCATTTTTAGTTAGTTTTAATTTATGTTTTTAAGTTTTTGTACAAATATGAATGAAAATTGCCAAGTTTGGACGAATTTTGTGTCGTGTTTGGCCGATTTCCTTTTCAAAAAAGGGCGTCTGGGGCGACCTGGGGGCGGCGGCTGGGAACCCGATCGTGTAACACCCCAAGTGGTTAGCTACAGTAATTCCCCTTTTGATAATGCCATGTCAGCAAGTTCAACAGTGCCTAGTCATCATTTGCATCATATTGCATTTCAAACTCCAAATTCAAACTTCAAATGAATTCAAAGTGGAAAATAAAAGTTATTCAAAACAGAAACTAAAATGTTCATTAAATAGCAAATAATCCAGAGACAATTCTAAAATTATATTCAACATATACTAAATAAATTATGTGACTCTAACAGCAACAAAACAGAGATAATTAATCCATTTTCATTTAATTAAAATCCAAATAAAATTCAATTGCCTCCAAACCAATTTCTAGCAGTGGCTAATTTTGCACTGTAATTATTGGTCTAAGTCACATATTTTTCAAAAGTCATCTAGTGGCCAAACTATTTACAAAACAGAAAAGATAATAGAAAACGAAATAGAAAATAGAAAAAGGAAAGAAAAGGGGCCTTGCTACTTTGCACTTTAGCCCGAAGTAGCAGTGCGGCCCAGCCCACCTAGCTCCTCCCCTACCTCTCTATTCACCACACGTCGCTGTCACCCGCACCGCGCGCCCGCGCCTGGCCCCCCCTCGCTCCCCCTCGCTCTGCTTGACAGCACGCTGCCGTGCCCTCCGTGGAGGATAAGGGGCAGCCCCCCGTCGCCCCTGGCCTCTCCCTCTCGCTCTCCTCCTCTCTGCTTCGCCAGATCCTCCTTGCTCGAGCGCCACCGTCACTGCCGCTTGCCATCATCGCGACCACCGGCCCTCCCTCGACGAACCGGAGTGTCCAGGACCTCCGTCGTGCTCCGCTCCGTCGGCTACCACAGTGGCTCGAGCCCGGTGAGCCCCCACAGCGAGCACCTCGACCTCTTCTTCCCCGGCGCCGTCCGCCACTGCCGCCGTCGATTTGGTCATCTCCGACCATGACGGGCTTCCCCGAGCCTTCCCATCAATGCTGTGAGCGCCGCCTCGCATCCCCTCTCTCTCTGCCATCTCCTGTCGTCGTTTTAGCCGTGGTCGAGCTTGCATGCTCTGGCCGCCGCCACCGCACCTCGTGCTGCTGCTGTGGTGCCGCTCTGGCTCAATCGAGCGCACCACCGAGTCCGTGCCATCGCGTAGCCGCCGCCTAGTCACTTAGTTAGACCGCTGGAGCCCCGCCTCGATGTTTCCGTACACCACCGAACTCCGGCCGCCACCGCGAGCTTTATTCCGGCGAACTCCGGTCACCCCAGCTCGTGAGATTGCCACAGATCGACTCGGTTCGATCCCAGCTTTCGGACGAGCCGCTTCCTGCACTAAATGAGCCCCTGTGGGCGATTTCCGCCGAGCTTCGGCGAAGTTCCGGCCGTCCCCGCCGCGTCTCGCCTCACCGGCGGCCGGCGCTGACCGGGCGCCCACCTGGCACCGCGGGCCCCGCCCCGTGCCACTGAACACGGGCCCCACTGGGCCCTGTTGACCGGTCAGCGTGCTGACTGGGCATAGTGGCCCACTGACATGTGGGTCCCGTTAATAAAATGATTTTTAAAATAAATAAAAACACTAATTAAAATGCTAATTAACCTAATTAGTTAATTAGTTAAATTAACAAACACTGACAGTAGGCCCCACCTGCTAATTAGGTTAATTAGATTAGACTAACTCTGTTTAGTTAGCTCCGTCACTGACATGTGGGTCCCACAGGACCCACCTGTCAGGTTTGACTCTGGTCAGCCAGAGTTGACTGCTGCTGTCATATTTTTGTCATGCTGATGTGACCTTTTACTGTTTTGGATAATTCAAATTTAATTGATTAAATAATTCCAAAAATTGTTTAAATCTTTAGAAAATCAAAGAAAATAAACCGTAGCTCGGATCGAAAAACTTTGTACATGAAAGTTGCTCAGAACGACGAGACGGATCCGAATGCGCGTTCCGTTCGTTCGCCACACATCCCTAGCATAGCGAACATGGAACTGTTCCCCTTCGTTTCATCTGTCCGAAAATGCCAAACTTCGGGAAAACATTCCCGGGTGTTTTCCCTCTTCACCTATAGCGTGTAGCACCGCGTCGGAACGCCCCTAGCTCTGCGTATTGTCATGTCATGCTCTTGTTCACTTTATATTTACTGTTTCTTCCCCCTCTTCTCTCTCGGTAGACCCCGACACCGACGTCGTCCCCGAGACCGACGCAGCTCAGGAGCCCGACGACACCGTTGACGACCTTGCCCTTGCCGCCGAGTAATCAGGCAAGCCCCCCCTTTGATCATAGCAATATCGCCCATTCTATTTTCTCATGCTTGCATTAGAATTGCTGCTGCTACTGTTTATCCTATTCTGATGCATAGCCTGTTTATTGTAACCTACTATTGATACCTTACCTGCTTATCCTAAACTGTTTAGTATAGGCTGGATAGAGACCTAGTGACCCCACTTGTCCCGATTGCCCCTCTGGATTATCAGAAGACTCGACAACCGGGCCCCGGCACCGCACATCACCCCCTTAGTTTTAACGACACTGTAGCATTACTATCGAGTGCCGAGGGTGATACCTCGTGTAGCACTTCTGATGCTAACTCTCTAGAGTAGCTATTCGGTCGTGGTCATCGAGGGTGATTCCTCCTTCACCACTTCCGATAACGACGTTGTCGTGTAACACTTCAAGTGTGAACCTCGAGGGTGATTCCTCTGAGTTCACCTTGATAGATACATCGAGTAGGAATCCAACGAGGGTGATACCTCGGATTCCCCTGATGTTATGGACACACGATTACTGTGACTTTACCCCTGAACCTTGTTAGAAACGGGTCGGCCCCGAGGGCGACCCGAGGGAGTTACTTTTACTGCAGGACTAGAGGGACAGGCGGTACCGCCTAGTAGAGGTGGACCTGAGTTCCCGACAGTCTTTTGCGAGACAGGTTGACCTGGATGGTGCCCGAGTGATGAATACGAGGCGTGGCCGGGCATTCTTGGCCCTTGCCGCAAGTCCTCGAGACGGGGCGACGGGGTCACATCGATCGTGAGTCTCTGCTCGTTACCGCACTACCAACACACTACGATTTGGATATTTGATTCGAGTGTGCCTCTGGCCCGATAGCACTAACCATCACGCGGGAAAATTTATGGGCACTCTGCATCGTATGCATCAGCCGAAAGCTTTGTCAGACGTCTAGTTCAGCATTGTGGCCGGGTCGGATCGTGCCATTGGCGCTGGTATCCACCCTGCTCGCAACGACCCGGAGAGCACAGGGCGATGGCCCAAGACCCCTGAGCGCTTAGGTTGTAGACCGGCGGGGACCTCTCTGCTGAGCTCTAGGTAGGGCTGCGGTGTGTCGTTTGGCCAAGGCCGGGCATGACCCGGAAAAGTGTCCGGCCGGAGTTAAGCGAGCGTGGTGGGTAAGTTGGTGCACCCCTGCAGGGAAGAACTAAACTATGCATAGCCGGATCCTCGGTAACAGACGCTCGGAGTTGTATCCCGATCGATACAACTAGAATTGGATACTATGGCTCTGGGATTGCTTTCTCGCAGGGAGTCGAGAAAGGATCTCTGGGTGAGGTTGAGACTTAATGATACTACTACTTTATGTTGTACTAATCTACACTCATCTAATGCTGCAAGACCGTTGAAGATGCTAGTCTTCGATAGGACTAGGTTTTCCCCTCTATTCTGGCATTTCTGCAACCCAGTCCACATATACAGCCTCTCTTTGATAATGTTGCATATGTACTATAGTTCCTGGCTTGCTGAGTACTTTGGATGAGTACTCATGGTTGCTTTGCTTTCTTTTTCCCCCATACCCATTTGATGCAACCAGATGATGGAGCCCCTGAGACAGCTGCCCCCGCCGACGATCGCTACTACTACCACCTTGAGAGTGGTTATTTTTACGAGCTGGCCGATGACCAGGAGTAGGATCGGAGGGTCCCAGGCAGGAGGCCTGCGCCTTTTGATCGTAGGGTTTTCTTTTGCCCCGCCTTTCTAAAGGCTTATCTGTTTCTGTTTCATATCTGTACTCAGATATCTGATGCTTCCGCTGACGCTTGTACGCTAGCTTATGTATTCGAGCCCTCAAGGCCCCTAGCTTGTAATATAAAGCTTGTATGACTTTATTTATATTTTAGAGTTGTGTTGTGATATCTTCCCGTGAGTCCTTAGGCTTGATCGTGTGCATTTGCGTGTATGATTAGTGCACGATTGAGCCGGGGGCGTCACAAGTTGGTATCAGAACCGACTGCCTGTAGGAACCCCCCTTTCCAACTCCTTGGCCGAAGTTGAGTCTAGTGGTCCAAAACTGTTTTACTAACTTGTCTGTGTGGCTTACGGGCCCACGTCGCCGAGTGGGTGGTATTAGGATCTTTTATTCCTTGTCTTTACTCTGGGACTCTGATCTCTCTTCTGCTCGGGTTAAATGAATTTTACTAACGCCGACACTTAGGATCTCGTAAATCTTGTCCATCCGGAGAGCTGGATATCTGTGCTTAATTCCTTGCCATTGATCTGATTAGTCTGATAATCATTTTCCTTTCCATTGTTTTGTTTAACCTTTCTCTGCGAGTTGTATTATACTTCTCATTGTCTTTTGACAACCCTGATTTTCCTCTGTTTCAGATGGATCGTTTGTTTCCACCACGCCCTACGACGCAGCTTGTGCTTCGCACTTGGGCTCGTGGTGCCCCTAGTTTTCCAGCTGTCCTGATCGCCCTCCTGACCAGGCTGGGCTACCGCTGGTACCCCGAGTACATGGTCTACAAGGATTACCGCGAGTTCAACCAGGAGCAGTACCATGCTGATGTTCGTATCTATGATCAGCCCGATGACTCAGACACTGAGCTGCACCTTTTCCACGGTATCGGCGTGACGATTGAGATGGCAGTACATGATGCCGCCTACTCTGCTGTCGCATGTCTCCGAGGAGAGTTCAGCGATAGCTTGGATGCTTCTGAGTTCCGATACATTCCGTATGCCCCTACTGGAGATACTACTAGATACTACACAGCTGTCTGTGCCCCGTACGAGCGTCGTCGATACGACCCGCATGTTCTGATTCAGTGCACTCAGGCTCTGGATCGCACTGTTCGGGCTCTTGCCGTCGAGTTGGTTGCCACTCGAGCATGCCTCTACGATGCTATGATGCAGTTGCTACCAGCTGTTCATGCAGGGATACATCCAGAGTACATCCTTTACCCGAGCAGGACTCAGATGTATGCTGGTATTGATTGGCCTGCTGTTGGAGGTCACGCACCTCCACGTGGACCTCTTCTTTCAGCTCGAGACCAGGTTCTGCATCAGAGTGCACATGGAGCACAGGATCCTTCCGCGACGAACACTCGTCGTCCGCACGTGCAGCTACCCCGTTTCAGTGGATCTTCCCGACGTTGATGTAGCCTTTGCTATATCTCATGGTGTACCTCCTTACCGCGTGCCTGTGCGCCGCCTACCATATCTAGCTGTTTGAATTTGCGCCGTTATGCTATTCGCATGTACCCGACTCTGTGTATGGATCTGTATGTCTTAATTGACTACTGTTAAGTATCTAGTACACTGCTTAATTATTGTCGTGTTACATCATGCTTGTCGCTAAACACCCGCAGCTGCTTTTACTGAACTACCCTTGTTGAAACTTAGCAGGATGGTTAGACCAGGTGGTCGTGGTCAAGGTCGTGCCCCTGAACGCCCACCACCGCCAGATTATATGGCAGCTATGATGCAACAATTCGAGCTCAACCGGCAGTTCATGACTGGGATTATGGCTTAGTTCCCGCATCTAAACAACCAGAACCAGAACCCTCCTTCAATAACTCTGCCAGAATTCATGCGTCTTAACCCAACTCAGTTCCGCAACTCTGAGAAACCACTGGATGCTGATGACTGGATTAGCGATATCACTCACGAGATGGAGTCTGCAAATGTCTCCCCTGCCAACTTTGTTGCCTTCACGTCCTTTTTCTTAAAGGGTCCCGCTGCTCAATGGTGGGACACCCACAAACGTACATTGCCTACTGGAACAGCCGTTACTTGGCCTGAGTTCCAGGCTGCTTTCTGTGCCCGATATATTCCTCAAGGAATCATGGACCGGATGAAAACCCAGTTCCGCAACCTCGCTCAGGGTAATAAGACTGTCGACGCTTATCAGCGGGAATTCCTTGATCTGTCCCGCTATGCTGAAGAAGACATCACCACGGATGCCCGTAGACAAGAGAAGTTCCGTAATGGACTCCACCCAGACATCGAGCTTGCACTTGCTGCTCAAGACTTCACCGACTTTACTAATCTTGTGAACAAGGCTATTCTGCTTGAGACTGCTCAAATGAAGCATAAGGAGTCGCAGAAGCGCTATCGTGATGTTGGCTCATCTTCGGGCTCAACACAGAAGCATCGATTCTGGATTCCCAACAACGTGTTCCGTCAAGCTGCCCCTGCCTCAAGTAAAAACTATGCCGCACCACATGTCCCACCCAATGCTCCTCTTTGTCCTGAAGATGGACTGTGCTTCAAGTGTCGCAAACCAGGCCACCTTGCTAAGGACTGCCGCCAGACTCAGAATCAGTTGGCTTTCCCTCGTACTGGCCGTGGCAATGATCATGGCAACAATCAGGCCCGCAACTATAATACTTGGTCTGCTGCTCATGGTCGTGGACACGCTTACAACATTGATATTGAACTAGTCCATGATCAACCTGCCACTGTGATGGGTAACCTTCTCGTTAACTCAATACCTGCTTTTGTTTTATTTGATTCAGGAGCATCACATTCATTCATCTCTGGAAAAATTTGCATTCATGCATGACCTTCATTATGAGTAAATGAATACTCCGTTAGTCAGCTGGGCTAGTGAATTACCGTGCCCAGATAACTCCAAATGTTGAGGATAAAATAAACACCTTGAAAGCGTTGAATGCTTCTCCGCTTGAGGGGATCGGAAACATTCCAGTCATTCGAGATTCTCCGGACGTTTCTTCGAAACAACTTCCAAGGATACCCCACTCTCTTTCAGTCTTCCTCTTAATTCTCGGGACGAGAATTCTTATTAGTGGAGGAGATTTGTAACACCCCCAGTGGTTAGCTACAGTAATTCCCCTTTTGATAATGCCATGTCAGCAAGTTCAATAGTGCCTAGTCATCATTTGCATCATATTGCATTTCAAACTCCAAATTCAAACTTTAAATGAATTCAAAGTGGAAAATAAAAGTTGTTCAAAACAGAAACTAAAATGTTCATTAAATAGCAAATAATCCAGAGACAATTCTAAAATTATATTCAACATATACTAAATAAATTATGTGACTCTAACAGCAACAAAACAGAGATAATTAATCCATTTTCATTTAATTAAAATCCAAATAAAATTCAATTGCCTCCAAACCAATTTCTAGCAGTGGCTAATTTTGCACTGTAATTATTGGGCTAAGTCACATATTTTTCAAAAGTCATCTAGTGGCCAAACTATTTACAAAACAGAAAAGATAATAGAAAACGAAACAGAAAATAGAAAAAGGAAAGAAAAGGGGCCTTGCTACTGTGCACTTTAGCCCGAAGCAGCAGTGCGGCCCAGCCCACCTAGCTCCTCCCCTACCTCTCTATTCACCACGCGCCGCTGTCGCCTGCACCGCATGCCCGCGCCTGGCCCCCCCTCGCTCCCCCTTGCTCTGCTTGACAGCACGCTGCCATGCCCTCCGTGGAGGATAAGGGGCAGCCCCCCGTCGCCCCTGGCCTCTCCCTCTCGCTCTACCCCTCTCTGTTTCGCCAGATCCTCCTCGCCCGAGCGCCACCGTCGCTGCCGCTCGCCATCATCGCGACCACCGGCCCTCCCTTGAAGAACCACAGTGTCCAGGACCTCCGTCGTGCTCCACTCCGTCGGCTACCACAGTGGCTCGAGCCCAGGGAGCCCCCACAACAAGCGCCTCGACCTCTTCTTCCCCGGCGCCGTCCGCCACTGCCGCCTTTGATTTGGTCATCTCTGACCACGACCGGCTTCCCCGAGCCTTCCCATCAATGCTGTGAGCGCCGCCTCACATCCCCTCTCTCTCTGCCGTCTCCTGTCGTCGTTTTAGCCGTGGTCGAGCTTGCATGCTCTGGCCGCCGCCACCGCACCTCGTGCTGCTGCTGTGGTGCCGCTCTGGCTCAACCGAGCGCGCCACCGAGTCCGTGCCATCGCGTAGCCGCCACCTAGTCACTTAGTTAGACCGCTGGAGCCCCGCCTCGATGTTTTCGTCCACCACCGAACTCCGGCCGCCGCCGCGAGCTTTGTTCCGGCGAACTCCGGTCACCCCAGCTCGTGAGATTGCCACAGATCGACTCGATTCGATCCCAGCTTTCGGACGAGCCGCTTCCTGCACTAAATGAGCCCCTGTGGGCGATTTCCGGTGAGCTCCGGCAAAGTTCCGGCCGTCCCCACCGCGTCTCGCCTCACCGGCGGCCGGCGCTGACCGGGCGCCCACCTGGCATCGTGGGCCCCGCCCCGTGCCACTGACCACGGGCCGTGTTGACCGGTCAGTGTGCTGACTGGGCATAGTGGCCCGCTGACATGTGGGTCCCGTTAATAAAACGATTTTTAAAATAAATAAAAACACTAATTAAAATGCTAATTAACCTAATTAGTTAATTAGTTAAATTAACAGACACAGACAGGAGGCCCCAGCTGCTAATTAGGTTAATTAGATTAGACTAACTCTGTTTAGTTAGTTCTGTCACTGACATGTGGGTCCAACAGGACCCACCTGTCAGGTGTAACACCCCAAAAATATTCTCTAGATTTTCAAAATCTTTTCTTAAAAAAATTTTATTAAACTCTTGAAAACCTTTCCTTTTGATTTTTGTTTCTTTTTCAGTTTTGAAAACCCTTTCAGATTTTATTTGGGTTTCATGTTCTCTCTGGTGGTTCTATTTTAAAAGGTTTTAATTATTTGAAAGATTATTTTGGAGGTTTTCAAACAATTTTTTCAAATAGGAAAGTTTTTGGAATAAATTAAATTTTCAAAGATAATGGCCCTCTTCACTTCTTTCTAGCCTTGCAGAATCATCCAAATAATTTTTCTACCACTCCCATCTATCCCTCAAGTCATTCTATTATTCTAGGGCAGTACGCAAATCTCTCCCACCCCACAAAAATATTTTTCACAATTCAAATAAATTCCCAAGTTGGAATTTGTATTTTTTTCATCATTCCTTGGTTTACAAAGGAACCACCATTTCTACAAGGATTCCACCTCCACCAAAATTATCTCAACAAATATATGGTACCCACAACCCATTTCTCCAAAAACATGGGGTGCCATAGTTCAAAAATTTCAAATTCCACTCAATTCAAATTTGGACCAGATTCAATGTTTCTGATCCAAACATATTTTTAAATGCTCCAAAAATTCCCAAACTTTGCCAGGCCCTGTCATATGCATCAACACATCACCACAAAAATTTCCACAAATTCTACAAATCCCTAGCACAATCTGCCATGGGAACATATGGATGTCTATGCCCTGTTCATCCCTGAAGAAATTCAGTTAACTGAATTTTGGCTTCAGTGGCAGAGCCGATCGGTTCCGTGCACCCCTCCCCTTCCTTCTCCTTCACGGCGACGCCAAGTTGATCAATACCCCGACCCCTCCTGGACCACTCCACAGCCTCTCCTCGCCGGTGAGCTGGCGACTAGCCAGTGCAACGGCCCCGAGCTGATCCACGGCGGACCGAGCGGAGCCGCCTCGGCCACCGACCTCCATCACTGCGCCACTGACCTTCCCCACCTAATTACTCTCCATGCGGCATCTCCTCCGCACTCTCTCCATGCCGACCACGCCGACCTTGGCCCTCTGTCAGTCACCGGAGACGGACGACGTCCGCCGCACCCGTACGGTGGCCACGCTGTGGATGAGGACGAGGAGCTCAAGCGCGTCCACGCCGAGCCTTTCGGATATCTCCACCACCCTCATAACTGCCGTACCACCCCTGACCACCGCCCCTAACCACCTCCGGCGGCCGGAGTAACTTCGGTGTTGCCCGCAAGATTCAGACCGCCTCGACAGCCTATAAATAGAAGCCCTGAGCTCCCCTCGTTCCACCCATCGCCTCCACCACCTCCTAATCGCCCCTTCACCACTTCCCCGACCTCGAGGAGGTCTCCTTCCTCCTCTCCGGCCACCGCTTCGCCACCTTTATTTCCGCAACCACTGTCATATTCCGCCACTGCCATATATTGGCGAGTTTGTAATAAACTTTGTTGAGCCCTCAGACTCAACCCTGTGTAATAGTATCTTGTACTGGTTATCTGTATCAAGGAAGTCCACCAGTTGTCTTGATCTTGGGGCTGGTGTGACTTAGGGCTATTCTGGGATTTATTCTCAGAAATAGGCTCGACATCAGGTTTGACTCTGGTCAGCCAAAGTTGACTGCTGACGTCATCTTTTCATCATGCTGATGTCACCTTTTACTGTTTTGGATAATTCAAATTTAAATGATTAAATAATTCCAGAAATTGTATAAATCTTTAGAAAATCATAGAAAATAAACCGTAGCTCGGATTGAAAAACTTTTTACATGAAAGTTCCTCAGAACGTTCGTCCGCCACATGTCCCTAGCATAGTGAACATGCAACCGTCCCCTCCATTTCATCTGTCCGAAAATGCCAAACTTCGGGAAAACATTCCCGGGTGTTTTCCCTCTTCACCTATATCGTGTAGCACCACGTCGGAACACCCCTAGCTCTGCGTATTGTCATGTCATGCTCTTGTTCGCTTTATATTTACTGTTTCTTCCCCCTCTTCTCTCTCGGTAGACCCCGACACCGACGTCATCCCCGAGACCGACGCAGCTCAGGAGCCCGATGACACCGTTGACGACCTTGCCCTTGCCACCGAGCAACCAGGCAAGCCTCCCCTTTGATCATCCCAATATCGCCCATTCTATTTTCTCATGCTTGCATTAGAATTGCTGCTGCTACTGTTTATCCTATTCTGATGCATAGCCTGTTTATTGTAACCTACTATTGATACCTTACCTGCTTATCCTAAACTATTTAGTATAGGCTGGATAGAGACCTAGTGACCCCACTTGTCCCGATTGCCCCACTGGATTATCAGAAGACTCGACAACCGGGCCCCGGCACCGCACATCACCCCCTTAGTTGTAACAACACTGCAGCATTACTATCGAGTGCCGAGGGTGATACCTCGTGTAGCACTTCTGATGTTAACTCTGTAGAGTAGCTATTCGGTCGTGGTCATCGAGGGTGATTCCTCCTTCACCACTTCCGATAATGACGTTGTCGTGCAACACTTCAAGTGTGAACCTCGAGGGTGATTCCTCTGAGTTCACCTTGACAGATACATCGAGTAGGAATCCAACGAGGGTGATACCTCGGATTCCCCTGATGTTATGGACACACGGTTACTGTGACTTTACCCCTGAACCTTGTTAGAAACGGGTCGGCCCCGAGGGCGACCCGAGGGAGTTACTTTTACTGCAGGACTAGAGGGACAGGCGGTACCGCCCAGTAGAGGTGGACCTGAGTTCCCGACAGTCTTTTGCGAGACGGGTTGACCTGGATGGTGCCCGAGTGATGAATACGAGGCGTGGCCGGGCATTCTTGGCCCTTGCCGCAAGTCCTCAAGACGGGGCGACGGGGTAACATCGATCGTGAGTCTCTGCTCGTTACCGCACTACCAACACACTACGATTTGGATATTTGATTCGAGTGGGCCTCTAGCCCGATAGCACTAACCATCACGCTGGAAAAGTTATGGGCGCTCTGCATCGTATGCATCAGCCGAAAGCTTTGTCAGACGTCCAGTTCAGCATTGTGGCCGGGTCGGATCGTGCCGTTGGTGCTGGTATTCACCCTGCTCGCAACGACCCGGAGAGCACAGGGCGATGGCCCAAGACCCCTGAGCGCTTAGGTTGTAGACCGGCGGGGACCTCTTTGCTGAGCTCTAGGTAGGGCTACGGTGTGTCATTTGGCCGAGGCCGGACATGTCCCAGAAAAGTGTGTCCGGCCAGAGTTAAGCGAGCGTGGTGGGTAAGTTGGTGCACCCCTGCAGGGAAGAACTAAATTATGCATAGCCGGATCCTCGGTAATGGACGCTCGGAGTTGTATCCCGATCGATACAACTAGAATTGGATACTATGGCTCTGGGATTGCTTTCTCGCAGGGAGTCGAGAAAGGATCTCTGGGTGAGGTTGAGACTTAATGGTACTACTACTTTATGTTGTACTAATCTACACTCATCTAATGCTGCAAGACCATTGAAGATGCTAGTCTTCGATAGGACTAGGCTTTCCCCTCTATTCTGGCATTTCTGCAACCCAGTCCACATATACAGCCTCTCTTTGATAATGTTGCATATGTAGTGTAGTTCCTTGCTTGCTGAGTACTTCGGATGAGTACTCATGGTTGCTTTGCTTTCTTTTCCCCCCGTATCCATTTGATGCAACCAGATGAAGGAGCCCCTGAGATAGCTGCTCCCGCCGACGATCGCTACTACTACCACCTCGAGAGTGGTTATTTTTACGATCTGGCCGACGACCAGGAGTCGGATTGGAGGGTCCCAGGTAGGAGGCCTGCGCCTTTTGATTGTAGGGTTTTCTTTTGCCCCGCCTTTCTAAAGGCTTATCTGTTTCTGTTTCATATCTGTACTCAGATATCTGATGCTTCCGCTTACGCTTGTACGCAAGCTTATGTATTCGAGCCCTCGAGGCCCCTGGCTTGTAATATAAAGCTTGTATGACTTTATTTATATTTTAGAGTTGTGTTGTGATATCTTCCCGTGAGTCCTTAGGCTTGATCGTGTGCATTTGCGTGTATGATTAGTGCATGATTGAGCCGGGGGCGTCACAGATCGCCCCCACGCCGAAGTTATCGCCGGTTCGCCCCCAGGCAGCGCTTTTTTCTAGCCCCTGGGGGGGGGGGCGAACGGCTGGAGATGCTCTAAGCATGCAACCAAGGACACACATTTGAGTTTTGAACCCATTTATATGCACAGGAGCATGTGCATGTAGTTCAAATTTGAATTATGCACATAAATGCATATAAAACTCAATTAATGTATAAAAATGTCCAAGCGAACCCCAAAAAATCCCAAAAATTGACACAACACTCCCGTTGTTCTATGTTGACACTAGAAAAATTTTGAAGGCAAAAAGATGCAACAGATATCGTTTCGTCCACACAGGTGGCACGTTCCCTACCGAAACCATCAGGCTTGTTGTGAGAAGCTCTGGTTTGTGAGAAGCTTATACCCAAACCTACCCCAAATGGGACAATATTTTTACCACGGGATGTTGACGCCGTTCCATGATATCAGGTCAAGTTGCATGAATTTCAAACTAGTTTTCGATTTACTAGAATTTTAAAACCATGTATCTCAATGTTAGCGACCGAGCGACAGTGTCAAGGTGTTTGACATTCATTCTCATTTCTTGCATGTGACCTAAGCATGCAACCAAGGACACACATTTGATTTTTCAACCCATTTTTATAAACTGGAGCATGTGCATGCAGTTCAAATTTGAATTATGCACATAAATGCCTAGAAAACTCAGTTAAGGTATAAAAATGTCCAAACGAACCCCGAAAAATTCCAAAATTTAACACGACACTCCTGTTGTTCTATGTTGACACCAGAAAAAAATTGAAACCAAGAAGAGGCGACGAATATCGTTTTGTCCACAAAGGTGACATGTTTCCCTACCGAAACCATGAGGCTTCTTTTGAGAAGCTCTGGTTTGTGAGAAGCTTATACCATAATCTACCCCAAATGGGACAATATTTTTTACCCCAGCATGTTGATGCCATTCCATGATAGCATGCCAAGGTTCATGAATTTCAGACGAGTTTTGAATTTACTAGAATTACAAAAGCAAGTACCTCGACGTTTGCCGGACAGCCACGGTGCCGTGGTGTTTGAAATTCATCCCCATTTCTTGCATGGGACATAAGCATCAACCCATAGACACATATATGATTTTACAACCCATTTTGGTGCACTGGAGCATGTGCATGTAGTTTAATTTTTAATTGTGCACCTGAAATGCCTAGAAAACCAAGTTAATGTATAAAAATGTCCAAACGAACCTTGAATAATTCCAATTTTTTTGACGACACACCTATAGTTGCATTTTCACTGCAGATAAAAGTTCTAGCAATTCAAACACCATTCATTGCCGTTGTGACCCCATTTTGTAATTCAAATCAAGACAAAAAATCAAGTAGATCGCACACAGTTTATTATCACCAACCGTGTGAGATGCAGTACAAAATATCTTGGAGCACCGTCGGAGTATAGTACGCATATGGCTTACGCGAGAAGGTGCGTCGGCTACAGTCCACAACCGGCGTGTCAAGCACACTAGCTCGCCCCCCAAATATCATTTCACTGTTCAATCATCGCCGGTGAAAGATGGGGACGTGGACCCGCGTCGTGAGGGCAACTTCGGCGGCCCACTCTGGCGAGAGAGCGGCCGCAGCCGCCATGCGCGTGCTAACAAGCTACGCGAGTGCCCGCCAGAGTAGTACTCTTTGTTTAATTTAGAGCGCCGGTCTTTAATTTGTTAGGTTAATGTTTAGGTCAGCTAGCTCTGTTTAATTGCTGAACTTGCTCGATTAAGAAGTGTGAGTGTGGTGTAGGCTCCTTTGTGTACCCAAATTATGCAGTGACGTGGATGACCATTGTAACCAGGGATATTCGGACCAAAATTTGCATGTTCAAACTCATCACACATGGGGTAAGCTATATGAATCGTTTGTGATGTTCACATATCGTACACAGTGCTGAATAAGGGACCGTGTCTGATGACACTTTGCGCGCCAGTTTTTTCACTGCACCGATCCAAAATTTTCGGCTTCCACAGAAATATCTACCTCCCCGCCCCTCCCCCTTACCAAAAGCCACATTTCCCCCCTTTCCGCCTTCCTTTTCATGTTGAAACCTTCAATCCTTGCTTGCAACGCCGCCTCCTCGCCGGCGACCCTCCTTCACGCTGTTCGGCCTCGTCGATCCAGGCAGGTAATCCACACCTGACCCCCATCCTCCTCCTCCTTCCACATCCCACATGCCCTGACCTCCGGCGCGACACCTTCCACCCAAATAACCGACCCCTCCCCCAAATAAGCGCCGCCCTAAGCCATGGTGCACGCAGTATAGCCAGGAGCTCAAGGAGCATTTGGCAGCGGAGAAGCAAATCGCAGCCGCACGCGCGGATGAGGTCACGATGGCTGCCATTCGTGTCGACCCCCAGATCTTGGAGGAGCACCTTGCCATTGAGGCCACCGTCGATGCCTCGCGCACCGACGCCGCGACGCGGTTGGCTGCTTTAAACGACAGTTCATGGCATTTTCTGGAGGCCACCGTCGGTGCCTTCGACGAAGACTACGAGGTGTTTTCTCAGCATGCCCGTGCTTACCTCAACTCGAGAGCCAGCATGTTGGTGCCCGGAGCGGCTCATGCAACTCGCCACTATGATGATGGCACCGACGATGTGGAGGCCTCACCCTCTTCCATCTCCAAGGAGCCAATCATCATCGATATCTCCGATGATGAGGAGTACCTTGTCTTATTAGCTCACTATAAGGACCTATTTTCAGTTTGCTAGCTACGTCGGTTAAGCATGCTCGGTTTACCCGTTGCATGTGCTGCTCCTGCCGTTCCTTAACAAATTCTAGTGAAATGTCCTATCTACTTTTACCATGCAATCTGTTGCTCTAGTGTATATGTTCTATATGTTGTGCAATGTGGTGCTCACTTATTAACTATTTGGTTAATTAGTTGTCATGTTCAGTTAACTGTTTGGTTCAATTCAGCAAATGTGATGTTCAATTCTTCAGGGTGCAATTTTGTATTATCTTCCATGTGAGAAATAAATCGAATTTATCTGTACAAAATACATGAGAAACAAATACAATAGCTATATTTCCAAGTTGTCAAGCATGCTTAGTTTGGTTAACTGTTTGATCTTCTAGTATGTTATATATTGTGCAATGTGGTGCTCAGTTAAGGTTTGGTTCATTTGTTGTGGTGTTTAGTTAACTGTTTGGTTCAATTCTGCAATGCGATGTTCAATTGTTGTGGGTGCATTTTTTTATTGTATACCATGTGAGAAATAAATCGAATTTGGTTGTACTAAATACATGAGAAACAAATACAATTACTATATTTCCAAGTTGTTAAGCATGCTTGGTTTGGTTAACTGTTTGATCTTCTATTAGGAGTATGTTATATTGTGCAATGTGGTGCTCAGTTAATGTTTGGTTCATTTGTTGTGGAGTTTAGTTAACTGCTTGGTTCAATTCTGCAATGAGATGTCCAATTGTCATGTGTAGAATTTTGTATTGTTGTGCATGTGAGGAATAAATCGAATTTGGCTGCACTTAATACATGAGAAACATATACAATTGCTATATTTCCTAGTTCTTAATCATGCTTGGTTTGGATAAATGGGTTTTCCATGTGGCTCGAATTAATCTGATGAATCTGCAATGTACTTATTTTTCATCAACATATTCTACTGATAGCATGCGAACCCTCACTTAACCTGATCACTAACTACCTTATATGTGTTGCAGGGAAACAATGGGAAGCACTGAGGTTTACAATCGAGGTTTGCACATGCATGGTCCTTTGTCTAATAGCACATTATTGTGCAATTGCAGGAACCATTCTAATATTTAGGTTTTTAACAATTTGGTCTTGCACATGTAGGTCATGCTGTCAGAGGTTTTGACCCACTGTTCGACCCTTTTTGCATATGGGGAAATGAGTTGTCGATGAATATCAGTCAAGTCAAGAAACTCAGAAAGATTGTTAGGATAAAGAAATTAGCGACAAAAAACAACAAGACCTTTGTCTGCTGAAGAAGACATCAGTTCACTACAGGATGGTACTAACTATTATACCTTGGCCTTTTTATTTCTTTGCCCTTTTTCCAATCTAGAGAAGATATTTATGCACAGCCTTGTTTTCAGGCCTTTCCAAAGCAGTTCACTGATGATTACCTCTCAAACCACCTGTATGGTCAGGAGGCGAGGAAGGTATTCATACAGCACCCACGGTTCAATATTGAAGTGTTCCTGAAGAGGACGAAGGATGGACGGTCAATCATCCACATGCACTGGCCTAAAGTTGCAAAGACCTTCAACATCAATGAAGGCTAAATATTTACCTTCCACTTCAGCAGTTTTCCAGATGAGATTCATCTGTCTATGTACCGTATATGATGCTAATTTCGAAAGGTTATAGATGTTGCATGTGCAACTTGGTGCTGGTGCAGTTGTGTAATGGGGTAGCTGAGTGCTGAAGCTATATGATGTTGTACTCTGATGTATTTCAATTATGAAATACTACTTCCTTAATATGAAAATGAAATATATTGTGTGCTTAATATGAAATGTCAATTAGATTAATAACTGGATTATTTATAATAGGACAATTAGCCTGCTAATGGCCAAATAGCCTGCTAATTGGGTTTTTCTATTGCAAACGGTTATTGAGAAAACATCGTGGGCGATTGATACGTCCATTTTGCATCATGTTTTCCTACTATTATTTATGATGTTTTAATGCATAATAATGCTTTTTGGAGTAATTCTAATGCCTTTTCTCTCATAATATGCAAGGTTCACACAAAGAGGGAGAATTCCGGCAGCTGGAAATCTGGACCTGAAAAAGCTACATCAGGCTACCTATTCTGCACAACTCCAAATGAGCTGAAACTTCACAAGGAGATTTTATGGAATAAATAAGAATTATAGGAGCAAATAACTACCAGAGGGGGCCCACCAGGTGGGCACAACCCACCTGGGCGCGCTAGGGAGCCCATGCGCGCCCTGGAGGGTTGTGCCCTCCTCGGCCCACCTCCGGTGCCCCTCTTCTGGTATATAAGTCATTTTGACCTAGAAAAAAAATAAGGAGAGGACTTTCGGAATGAAGCACCGCCATCTCGAGGCGGAACTTGGGCAGGAGCACTTTTGCCCTCCGGCGGAGCGATTCCGCCGAGGGAACTTCCCTCCCGGAGGGGGAAATCATCGTCATCATCATCACCAACAACTCTCCCATCTTGGGGAGGGCAATCTCCATTAACATCTTCAACAGCACCATCTCCTCTCAAACCCTAGTTCATCTCTTGTGTTCAATCTTTGTATTGGAACTATAGATTGGTACTTGTGGGTGACTAGTAGTGTTGATTACATCTTGTAGTTGATTACTATATGGTTTATTTGGTGGAAGATTATATGTTCAGATCCATTATGCTATTTAATACCCCTCTAATCTTGAGCATGATTATCATTAGTGAGTAGTTACTTTTGTTCTTGAGGTCACGGGAGAAATCTTATTGCAAGTAATCATGTGAACTTGATATGTGTTCGATATTTTGATGATATGTATGTTGTGATTCCCTTAGTGGTGTCATGTGAACGTCGACTACATGACACTTCACCATATTTGGGCCTAAGGGAATGCATTGTGGAGTAGTTATTAGATGATGGGTTGCGAGAGTGACAGAAGCTTAAACCCTAGTTTATGCGCTATTCCGTAAGGGACTGATTTGGATCCAAAAGTTTAATGCTATGGTTAGATTTATTCTTAATACTTTTCTCGTAGTTGCGGATGCTTGCGAGGGGGTTAATCATAAGTAGGAAGTTTGTTCAAGTAAGAACAGCACCTAAGCACCGGTCCACCCACATATCAAATTATCAAAGTAGCGAACACAAATCAAACCAACATGATGAAAGTGACTAGATGAAATTCCCGTGTACCCTCAAGAACGCTCTGCTTATCATAAGAGACCGTTTTGGCCTGTCCTTTGCCTCAAAAGGATTGGGCTACCTTGCTGCACTTTTGTTACCATTACCGTTACTTGCTCGTTACAAATTATCTTGCTACCAAACTACTCGTTACTTATAATTTCAGTGCTTGCAGACATTACCTTGCTAAAAACCGCTTGTCATTTCCTTCTGCTCCTCGTTGGGTTCGACACTCTTACTTATTGAAAGGACTACGATTGATCCCCTATACTTGTGGGTCATCAAGACTCTTTTCTGGCGCCGTTGCCAGGGAGTGAAGCGCTCTTGGTAAGTGGAAATCGGTAAGGAAAAATTATTACTACGTGCTGAAATTTATTGTCACTTGTTACTATGGAGAACAATCCTTTGAGGGGTTTGTTCGGGGTATCTTCACCTCGACCGTAACCGCAATTAATTACCCCTCAACCTACTACACCTACTGAAAATATTGGTTATGAAATTCCTTCGGGTATGATAGAACAACTGCTAGCTAATCCTTATGCAGGAGATGGAACCGAACATCCTGATATGCACTTGATATATGTGGATGAAATTTGTGGATTATTTAAGCTTGCAGGTTTACCCGGAGATGAAGCTAAGAAGAAGGTTTTCCCTTTATCTTTGAAGGGAAAAGCATTGGCATGGTATAGGCTATGCGATGATATTGGATCTTGGAATTGGAATCGACTAAAATTGGAATTTCACCAAATTTTTTAGCCTATGCATCTAGTTCATCGTGATCAGAATTATATATATAATTTTTGGCCTCGTGAAGGAGAAAGTATCGCTCTAGCTTGGGGGAGGCTTAAGTGAATGTTATATTCATACCCCAATCATGAGCTCTCAAGAGAAATTATTATTCAGAATTTTTATGCTCGGCTTTCTCATGATGATCGATCCATGCTTGATACTTCTTGTACTGGTTCCTTTATGAAGAAGACTATTGACTTCCAGTGGGATCTTTTAGAAAGAATTAAATACAACTCTGAAGATTGGGAACTCGATGAAGGTAAAGAGTCAGGTATTAAGCTCAAGTATGATTGTGTTAAATCTTTTATGAATACCGATGCTTTTCAAAAGTTTAGCACTAAATATGGACTTGACTCTGAGATAGTAGCTTCCTTTTGTGAATCATTTGCTACTCATGTTGACCTCCCTAAGGAGATGTGGTTTAAATATCACCCACCTATCAAAGAAGAAATTAAAGAACCAGTAATAGCTAAAGATGAAACTATTATTTATAATGTTGATCCAGTTGTGCCTACTGCTTATATTGAAAAACCACCTTTCCCTATTAGGATAAAGGAACATGCTAAAGTCTCAACTGTGGTCAACAAAAGTTATATTAGAACTTCCAAACCTGCTGAACAAATCAAAGTAGAACCTAGTGTTTCTATGGTTAAAGATCTCTTGGTTGAAAATATAGATGGGCATGTTATTTACTTCTGTGATGAAGCTGCTAGAATTGCCAAACCCGATGAAAAAGATAAACATAGACCCGCTGTTGGCATGCCTGTTGTCTCAGTTAAAATAGGAGATCACTGTTATCATGGTTTATGCAACATAGGTGCTAGCGTGAGTGCCATTTCTTTTACCTTATATCAAGAAATTATGAATGATATAACACCCGCTGAAATAGAAGACATAGATGTTACTATTAAACTTGCTAATAGGGACACCATCACACCACTTGGGATTGTTAGAGATGTTGAAGTCTTGTGTGGGAAAATAAAATACCCTACTGATTTTCTTGTTCTTGGTTCCCCACAAGATGACTTTTGTCCCATTATCTTTGGTAGACCTTTCTTGAACACCGTCAATGCTAAAATAGATTGTGAGAAACAAATCGTCGGTGTTAGTTTTGGTGATGAGTCTCATGATTTTAATTTTTCTAAGTTTAGTAGGAAGCATCATAAGGAAGAATATCCTAGTAAGGATGAAATAATTAGTCTTGCTTCTATTGCTGTGCCTCCTACCGATCCACTAGAACAATATTTGCTAGACCACGAAAATGATATGCATCTGCATGAAAGAAAGGAAATAGATAAGATTTTCTTTAAACAACGTCCTCTGCTTAAACACAATTTGCCTATTGAAACTCTAGGAGGTCCTCCTCCACCTAAAGGTGATCCTGTGTTTGAATTAAAATAATTGCCAGACACTTTGAAATATGCTTATCTTGATGAGAAAAAGATTTATCCTATTATTATTAGTGCTAACCTTTCAGAACATGAAGAAGAAAGATTATGAAGGTTCTGAAGAAGCACCGAGCTGCCATTGGATATACTCTTGATGATTTAAAGGGCATTAGTCTCACTCTCTGTCAGCATAAAATTAATATGGAGCCTGATGCTAAACCCGTTGTTGATTACCAATGACGTTTAAATCCTAAAATGAAAGAAGTGGTAAGAACAGAAATACTGAAGCTTCTGGAAGCAGGTATAATCTATCCCATAGCTGATAGTAGATGGGTAAGTCCCGTTCATTGTGTCCCTAAAAGGGGAGGTATTACCATTGTTCCTAATGATAAGAATGAACTTATTCCACAAAGAATTGTCACTGGCTATAGAATGGTAATTGATTTTAGAAAACTAAATAAAGCTACTAGAAAAGATCATTACCCTTTGCCTTTTATTGATCAAATGTTAGAAAGACTATCAAAGCACACACATTTTTGCTTTCTTGATGGATATTCCAGTTTATCTCAAATACCCGTCTCACAACCTGATCAAGAGAAAACCACCTTTACTTGCCCTTTTGGAACTTATGCTTATAGACATATGCCTTTTGGTTTATGCAATGCACCTGCTACCTTTCAAAGATGTATGACTGCTATATTCTCTGACTTTTGTGAAAAGATTGTTGAGGTTTTCATCGATGATTTTTTCATGTACAGAACTTCTTTTGATGATTGCTTGAGCAACCTTGATCGAGTTTTGCAGAGATGTGAGCAAACTAATCTCGTCTTGAATTGGGAGAAGTGCCACTTTATGGTTAATGAAGGTATTGTCTTGGGACATAAAATTTCTGAACGAGGTATTGAGGTGGATAAAGCTAAAGTTGATGCAATTGAGAAAATGCCATGACCTAAAGATATCAAAGGTATTCGTAGTTTCCTCGGTCATGCTGGTTTCTATAGGAGGTTTATTAAAGACTTCTCTAAAATTTCTAGGCCTCTTACAAATCTTTTACAGAAGGGTGTTCCATTTGTTTTTGATGATGATTGTGTAGAAGCCTTTGAAACACTTAAGAAAGCCTTGATTTCTGCACCTGTTGTTCAACCACCTGATTGGAACTTGCCTTTTGAAATTATGTGTGATGCTAGTGATTATGTTGTTGGTGCTGTTCTAGGACAAAGAGTCGATAAGAAATTAAATGTTATTCATTATGCTAGTAAAACTCTGGACAGTGCTCAACAAAATTATGCTACTACTGAAAAAGAATTTTTAGCAGTTGTGTTTGCTTGTGATAAATTTAGATCTTACATTGTTTGATTCTAAAGTGACTGTTCACACCGATCATGCTGCTATAGAATATCTTATGGAAAAGAAGGATGCTAAACCTAGACTCATTAGGTGGGTTCTTTTGCTACAAGAATTTGATTTACATATCACTGATAGAAAGGGAGCTGAGAACCCCGTGACTGATAACTTGTCTAGGTTAGAAAATATTCTTGATGACCCACAACCTATTAATGATAGTTTTCCTGATGAACAATTAGCTGCTATAAATGTTTCTCATAACACTCCTTGGTATACTGACTATGCCAATTATATTATTGCTAAATATATACCACCTAGCTTCACATACCAACAAAAGAAAAATTTCTTCTATGATTTAAGACATTACTTTTGGTTTGACCCACATCTTTATAAAGAAGGAGTAGATGGTATTATTAGACGTTGTGTACCTGAGCATGAACAGGGACAAATCCTACGGAAATGTCACTCTGAAGCTTATGGAGGACATCATGCGGGAGATAGAACTGCTCACAAGGTATTGCAATCTGGTTTTTATTGGCCTACTCTCTTCAAGGATGCCTGTAAGTTTGTTTTATCTTGTGATGAATGTCAAAGAATTGGTAATATTGGTAAGCGTCAGGAAATGCCTATGAATTATTCTCTTGCTGTTGAACCATTTGATGTTTGGGGATTTGATTACATGGGGCCTTTTCCTTCCTCTAATGGGTATACACATATTTTGGTTGCTGTTGATTATGTTACTAAGTGGGTAGAAGCTATTCCAACTAGTAGTGCTGATCACAACACCTCTATTAAAATGCTTAAGGAAGTCATTTTCCCAAGGTTTGGAGTCCCTAGATATTTAATGACTGATGGTGGTTCACATTTTATTCATGGTGCTTTCCGTAAAATGCTTGCTAAATATGATGTTAACCATAGAATTGCATCACCTTATCATCCTCAATCTAGTGGTCAAGTTGAACTTAGCAATAGAGAAATAAAATTAATATTACAAAAAACTGTCAATAGGTCCCGAAAGATTTGGTCTAAGAAGTTAGATGATGAACTTTGGGCTTATAGAACAGCATATAAAAATCCTATGGGTATGTCTCCTTATAAAATGGTTTATGGAAAAGCTTGTCATTTGCCTCTTGAGTTAGAACATAAAGCATATTGGGAAATTAAAGAACTCAACTATGATTTCAAACTTGCCGGTGAAAAGAGGTTATTTGATATTAGCTCACTAGATGAATGGAGAACCCAAGCCTATGAAAATGCCAAGTTATTTAAAGAAAAAGTTAAAAGATGGCATGACAAAAGAATCCAAAAGCATGAGTTCAAAGTTGGAGAATATGTTCTTTTGTACAACTCTCGTTTCAGATTCTTTGCAGGAAAACTCCTCTCCAAATGGGAAGGACCTTATGTTATCGAGGAGGTTTATCGATCCGAAGCCATCAAGATAAATAATGCCGAAGGTACTAACCCGAAGGTTGTTAATGGGCAATGAATAAAACATTATATCTCAGGTACGCCCATTAATGTTGAAAGCAATATTATCCAAACTATGACACCGGAAGAACACATAAAGGAAACCTTCCGGAACACTCAAGGATAACTGAAAAAATAGGAGGTACGTGATATGGTAAGTAAACGTACTCTGAAAAATCCAAAAAAATATTTTTTTGTCAGTTTTGGAATATAAAAAAATTTAGGAAAATAAGAAACAACCAGGAAGGCACCCCTGGTGGGCACAAGACACCAGGGCACGCCTGGCTTGCCAGGCGCGCCCAGGTGGGTTGTGCCCACCTCGGGTACCTTTCGGACTCCGTTTTTCTTCTGTTTGTTTCTTTCCCAAGATAAAAAATCTTTATATACCCCCCGAACCTATTGACCACCGTATCACGGAGAAATCTTCTGTTTTCTTTTCCTTGCTGTTTTCTGACAGATCCAATCCACCATGGCCGCTTCAAGCTCCTCCAAGGACAAGTTCTTCGAGAACGTCACCAACCCATATTTGCGGGAGGTGATGCAGCACCCTCAGGCTATCCAGATGCATGAGGGGGTGCTGCATATCCGTGATGTGCAAGGCCCCAAGGGGACAGGATACGTGGAGGCTAGGCTTGAAGCTATGGAGCAGGAAGTCTTCTGGTGCAAGGGGATGGTAGAACATGGACTCAATGCCAATCACCTCATGATCGTGGACTACACCCGTGATCTCAAGGTGGATGGCAAGTCCATGAAGGACATCATCTTCACCTTCAACGAGCAAATCAACTTCCTCCAAAGCCAGATCTATGATCTCCAAAACCAAGTCTTTGAATATGAGGCGAGGTTTAAAGGTATGAGTTTGGCTGCCAGTTGCAGGACCCACAAGACTCACTCCTCTTATGATGGTGAGCCCTTGCCATGGAAACCCGAGGATAAGATTGCCACTACTTCATCACCACCACCTCCTTCTTCATCACCAAAGGAAAATTGAGTATCGGGTATGGGCACTCCCCTTGGCTTGTGCCAAGCTTGGGGGAGGTGCCCCGGTATCGTATCACCTCCACTATCTTTTGCCTTTACTTATCTTAGTTCGATCCATAGTTATCTTTTGCTTTAGATCAATAAAAGTTTTGTTCGATCCTTTCTTTTCGAGTGTTTGCTTAGTGATCTATCTTTGTAATCATGTGCAAGAGATATATAATAAAGTTTACTTTGAGTTTTGTTTTCTTTACTTTCATGTTCAATAAAAAGAAAGGAAATAAATGAAAAAGATCATATGCTAATTTTATGGTAAGTAATGACATCACATAAGGAAGAGTATAAGTAGAAAATTTTATTGGAGATTGACAAACATAGCATTGGTCAATGATGTAATTCATGAAAGAATTAATAAGGGAAGAGAAGATTCACATGCAAATACACTATCCTGGACATCTTTTGTGATTGTGAGCCCCCATCAAAATATTATATGCCAAAATTGTTGATGTTGGACAAGGAATACAACGTAATGATTTATGTTTGTTCATATTCACATAGAAGTTATATTGTCATAGATCCTTTAACATGTGGTGCTTGCCCCCATCTTTGCTAGCCAAAAATTCCGCACTAAGTAGAGATACTACTTGTGCATCCAAAAACCTTTAAACCCAAATCTTATTTTGAGAGTCCACCATACCTACCTATGGATTGAGTAAGATCCTTCAAGTAAGTTGTCATCGGTGCAAATAGGGCAATAAAAATAGCTTCTAAAAGTGTTGGATCATTTAGTGTAAGAGAAAATTGAGCGTTGTACGAACTTGTGATGGCAAAGAATAAAAGTGACAGACTGCATAATAAAGGTTGCTATCACAAGGAGCAATATAACGTGACATTCTTTTGCACTAAGAGATTGAGCATACAAACAAATAAGCGCATGGAAACCTCTGCTTCCCTCTGCGAAGGGCCTATCTTTTACTTTTATGTATTTACTTTTATGCAAGAGTCAAAGTTCTTCTCTCTATTCCTTTTTATTTTCTCTTTTGGCAAGCATCATGTGGTGAGGAAAGATCTAGGCACATATATCCAGTTGGATATGAGTAGCATGAGTTATTATTGTTGACATCACCCTCGAGGTGAGTATGTTGGGAGGCGAAACTTTAAGCCCCTATCTTTCTATGTGTCCGGTTGAAACATTTTGCTCATGTGTATGCGGTGAGTTTTAGCAATCATAGAAGACTATATGATGGTTGAGTATGTGGACTTGCCAAAAAGGCTCCGATACGTGACCCTTCCTGAAAAGATGATGAATTGTAGTTGCAAAGTTGACTGAGAACATAGTTTGTTGGTTTTCAATAGAGTTTATGCTTTATACTTCGATGTTGTGATGAATTGTTACTTGTTCATGAGAAGTTATATGATAAAGTTTTATATTAAAGTTGGTTGCTGTTATAATAATATACATGATGCTTCTATGTCCGTATTTTGTTTTTATCGACACCTCTCTCTCTAAGCATGTGGACATGTTTTTCGATTTCGGTTTTCTCCTGAGGACAAGCAAGGTCTAAGCTTGGGGGAGTTGATACGTCCATTTTGCATCATGTTTTCCTACTGTTATTTATGATGTTTTTATGCATAATAATGCTTTTTGGAGTAATTCTAATGCCTTTTCTCTCATAATATGCAAGGTTCACACAAAGAGGGAGAATTCCGGCAGCTGGAAATCTGGACCTGAAAAAGCTACGTCAGGCTACCTATTCCGCACAACTCCAAATGACCTTAAACTTCACGAGAAATTTTTATGGAATAAATAAGAATTATTGGAGCAAATAACTACCAGAAAGGGCCCACCAGGTGGGCACAACCCACCTGGGCGTGCCAGGGAGCCCAGGCGTGCCCTGGTGGGTTGTGCCCTCCTCGGCCCACCTCCGGTGCCCCTCTTCTGGTATATAAGTCATTTTGACCTAGAAAAAAAATAAGGAGAGGACTTTCGGGACGAAGTGCCGCCGTCTCGAGGCGGAACTTGGGCAGGAGCACTTTTGCCCTCCGGCGGAGCGATTCCGCCGGGGGAACTTCCCTCCCGGAGGGGGAAATCATCATCATCGTCATCACCAACAACTCTCCCATCTTGGGGAGGGCAATCTCCATCAACATCTTCAACAGCACCATCTCCTCTCAAACCCTAGTTCATCTCTTGTGTTCAATCTTTGTACTGGAACTATAGATTGGTACTTGTGGGTGACTAGTAGTGTTGATTACATCTTGTAGTTGATTACTATATGGTTTATTTGGTGGAAGATTATATGTTCAGATCCATTATGCTATTTAATACCCCTCTGATCTTGAGCATGATTATCATTAGTGAGTAGTTACTTTTGTTCTTGAGGTCACGGGAGAAATCTTGTTGCAAGTAATCATGTGAACTTGATATGTGTTCGATATTTTGATGATATGTATGTTGTGATTCCCTTAGTGGTGTCATGTGAACGTCGACTACATGACACTTCACCATATTTGGGCCTAAGGGAATGCATTGTGGAGTAGTTATTAGATGATGGGTTGCGAGAGTGACAGAAGCTTAAACCCTAGTTTATGCGCTATTCCGTAAGGGACTGATTTGGATCCAAAAGTTTAATGCTATGGTTAGATTTATTCTTAATACTTTTCTCATAGTTGCGGATGCTTGCGAGGGGTTAATCATAAGTAGGAAGTTTGTTCAAGTAAGAACATCACCTAAGCACCGGTCCACCCACATATCAAATTATCAAAGTAGCGAACACAAATCAAACCAACATGATGAAAGTGACTAGATGAAATTCCCGTGTACCCTCAAGAACGCTTTGCTTATCATAAGAGACCGTTTTGGCCTGTCCTTTGCCTCAAAAGGATTGGGCTACCTTGCTGCACTTTTGTTACCATTACCGTTACTTGCTCGTTACAAATTATCTTGCTACCAAACTACTCATTACTTATAATTTCAGTGCTTGCAGACATTACCTTGCTGAAAACCACTTGTCATTTCCTTCTACTCCTTGTTGGGTTCGACACTCTTACTTATCGAAAGGACTACGATTGATCCCCTATACTTGTGGGTCATCAGCGATGACCTCAGAGAACGCACATAGTTTCTAGGAATAAAACATGTTGGATCAATGAACAATCACACACGACTTCCTCTTGAAAACTGTTTGCGTTAGGCCACCTTGCGCAAACGTTTACCACATAAAAAGTGTGTGTGATGGACAGCCTATGCCACACAGTTTCTTCTGCGCACCATGTGTGATGCATTCAATAATGCGAATGAGAAAATTGTTAATATTCTTTGCAATGGCAACGCTATCACAAACGCTTTAATGGGGAAAATTGTGTGTGATGTACCTGCGAACGGAAACGTTTCCTTGGAGTGACTGTGTGGGATGTATATACAAATGGAAACGTACTTCTTGGATTGACTGTGTGGGATGTACATACTAACAGAAACATATTCCTTGGATTGACTGTGTGGAATGTACATACGATCGGAAACGTTTAGCCGGGACTGACTGTGTGGGATGTACTTATGACTGGAAAAGATTTGGCCTGTATAATTGTATTTTTAGCACAACTGTACATATAATCGTATTTGATCGCTCGCCCGTCGCACACGACCTTATTTTGCTGAGTGTGTGTGACTGGAGGGCCTATCCCCAATGGTTTCTGGGTCATGTGGGAAGGACCCCCCTATCGCACACACTCACTAGGCGACGGTTCAAAATGCCGTTGCGGAAAGGGGTTAAAAACCGTTTGTATAGCACCTCGCTGTACCAGTGTTAGCAACAAAGATTTTTCCTTCAGATCTGTGGTAGAACATATACCCAATGGTTTCTTTAGGGTATCCTATGAAGACGCACTTCTCCGCTTTGGGTTCGAGCTTATCAGGCTGAAGCCTTTTTACATAAGCGTCGCATCCCCAAACTTTAAGAAGCGACAACTTAGGTTTCTTGCCAAACCATAGTTCATACGGTATCATCTCAACGGATTTAGATGGTGCCCTATTTAATGTGAAAGTGGCTGTCTCTAATGCATAACCCCAAAATGATAAAGGCAAATCGGTAAGAGACATCATAGAACGCACCATATCTAATAAAGTACAGTTACGACGTTCGGACACACCATTATGCTGTTGTGTTCCAGGTGGCGTGAGTTGTGAAACAATTCCACATTGTCTTAAATGAAGGACAAACTCGTAACTCAGATACTCACTTCCACAATCAGATCATAGAAATTTTATTTTCTTGTTACGATGATTCTCCACTTCACTCTGAAATTCTTTGAACTTTTCAAATGTTTCAGACTTGTGTTTGATCAAGTAGATATATCCATACCTACTCAAATCATCTGTGAAGGTCAGAAAATAATGATACCCACCGCGTGCTTCAACAGTCATCAGACCGCATACATCGGTATGTATTATTTCCAATAAGTCATTAGCTCGCTCCATTGTTCCAGAGAATGGAGTTTTAGTCATCTTACCCATGAGGCATGGTTCACAAGTAACAAATGATTCATAATCAAGTGATTCCAAAAGTCCATCTGCATGGAGTTTCTTTATGCACTTTACACCAATATGACCTAAACGGTAGTGCCACAAGTAAGTTGCACTATCATTATCAACTTTGCATCTTTTGGCATTAATATTATGAATATGTATATCACTACGATCGAGATTCAACAAGAATAGACCATTCACTAAGGGTGCATGACCATAAAAGATGTTACTCATATAAATAGAACAACCATTATTCTCTGACTTAAATGAATAACCGTCTCACAATAAACATGATCCAGATATAATGTTCATGCTCAATGCTGGCACCAAATAACAATTATTGAGGTCTAAAACTAATCCCGAAGGTAGATGTAGAGGTAGCGTGCCGACGGCGATCACATCAACCTTGCAACTATTTTGACGCGCATCTTCGCCTCGTCCTTAGCCAATCTTTGTTTATTCCGCAGATCCTGTTTCGAGTTACAAATATGAGCAACTGAACCAGTATCAAATACCCAGGCGCTACTACGAGCATTAGTAAGGAACACGTCAATAATGTGTATATCAAATATACCTTTGTTCACTTTGCCATCCTTCTTATCTGCCAAGTACTTGGGGCAGTTCCGCTTCCAGTGACCATTTCCTTTGCAATAGAAGCACTCAGTTTCAGGCTTGCATCCAGCTTTGGGCTTCTTCATGGGACCGGCAACTTGCTTGCTAGTCTTCTTGAAGTTCACTTTCTTTCCCTTGCCCTTTTTCTTAAAACTGGTGGTCTTGTTAACCATCAACAGTTAATGTTCTTTCTTGATTTGTACCTCTGCTGATTTCAGCATCGCGAAGAGCTCAGGAATCATTTTTGTCATCCTTTGCATATTATAATTCATCACGAAGCCTTTGTAGCTTGGTGGCAGTGACTGAAGAACTCTGTCAATAACACTCTCAACTGGAAGATCAATTCTCAGCTGAGTCAAGTGGTTGTGGTACCCAGACATTTTGAGTATGTGTTCACTGACAGAACTGTTCTCCTCCATCTTATAGCTAAAGAATTTTTTGGAGACTTCATATCTCTCAACCTGGGCATTAGCTTGAAATATCAATGCTCCGTGGCGTTAAAAACACTTTTGTAGTCCTGATTCCAAGCCTTAAAGCATGGCACACTGAACTACCGAGTAGTCATCAGATCAAGCCTGCCAGACATTCATAACATCTGCATCAGCTCCTGCAGCAGGTCTGTCACCTAGCGGTGCATCAAGGACATAATTCTTCTGTGCAGCAATGAGGATAATCCTCAAGTTATGGACCCAGTCAGTGTAGTTGCTACCATCATCTTTCAACTTAGCTTTCTCTTGGAACGCCTTAAAATTCAAGGGAACGGTAGCACGGACCATCAATCCACAACATAGATTTGCAAAAACTATTAGGACTACGTTCATGATAAAATTTAGTTCAATTAATCAAATTACTAATGAACTCCCACTTAAATCAACATCCCTCGAGTTGTCTAAGTGATACATGATCCAAATCAACTAACCCATGTCTGATCGTCACGTGAGATGGGGTAGTCTTCAACGGTGAACATCTCCATGTTGATCACATCTACTATATGATTCACGTTCGACCTTTCGGTCTCCAATGTTTTGAGACCATGTCTGTACATTCTAGGCTCATCAAGTTTAACCCAAGTATTCTGCATGTGCAAAACTGGCTTACACCCGTTGTATGTGAATGTAGAATCTATCACACCTGATCATCACGAGGTGCTTCGAAACGATGAAGTTTGGCAATGGTGCATACTCGGGGAGAACACTTTTATCTTGAAATTAAGTGAATGGATCATCTTATAATGCTACCGTCGTTCTAAGCAAAATAAGATGCATAAAGGATAAACATCACATGCAATCAAAATATGTGACATGATATGGCCATCATCATCTTGTGCTTTTGATCTTCATCTCCAAAGCAACGGCATGATCTCTATCGTCACCGGCACGACACCTTGATCTCCATCGTTGCATCGGGGTCGTCTCGCCAACCATTGCTTCTACAACTATTGCTAACGCATAGCGATAAAGTAAAGCAATTACATGGTGCTAATTGATTGACACGTAGGTCATACAATAATTAAAGACAACCCTAAGGCTCCTGTCGGTTGTCATACTCATCGACATGCAAGTCATGAACTTATTAGAAAACATGATCATCTCATACATCAACATATATCATATCATGTCTTGACCATATCACATCACAACATGCCCTGCAAAAACAAGTTAGACGTCCTCTACTTTGTTGTTGCAAGTTTTACGTGGCTGCTACGGGCAACTAGCAAAGAACCGTTCTTACCTACGCAAAACCACAACGGTGATTATCAAGTTGCTATTTAAACTTCTGCAAGGACCGCCGCAGGCAAATTAGATTCAATTAAAGTGAGAGAAACAGACAACCGCCAACCACCTTTATGCAAAACAAGTTGCATGTCAGTCGGTGGAAACAGTCTCATGTACGTGGACACGTAAGGTTGGTCCGAGCCGCTTCATCCCACAATACTACCGAATCAACATAAGACATAGGTAGTAATCAATATGAACATCACCGCCCACAACTCCTTTGTGTTCTACTCGTGCATATCATCTACGCATAGAGCTAGCTCTTGATGCCACTGTTGGGGAACGTTGCATGGAAAACAAAAAGATTTCTATGCACATGCAAGATCTATCTATGGAGACGCATAGCTACGAGAGGGGGAGAGCATCTACATACCCTTGTAGATCGTTAAGCAGAAGTGTTTATCAACACGGTTGATGTAGCCATACAACTTCGTGATCCATTTTGAACAAGCACCGAACGCACGGCACCTCCGCGTTCAGCACACGTTCAGCTCGATGATGTCCTCGCCTTCTCGATCCAGCAAGAGAGGCGAAGTAGTAGATGAGTTCCGGCAGCACGACGGTGGCGGTGAAACTATTTCGCGGGCTTCGCCAAGCACAAGGGTTTAGAGCGGAGGACGAACTAGAGGGAGAGGGGGCGCTGGCACACGGCTTGGGGATTCGTGGTGTGTGGCGCCCCCTTCCCTCCTCTCATATATATAGGTGGAAGGGGGAGGGGAGGCAGCCCTAGGCGCACCCCAAGGGGGCTGGCGGCCGCCCTAAGGCGCCTGCCCTAGGCACCCCCTTCCTTCTTGGCACGTGGGGAGAAGGCAGGAGGGGAGGCGCCCCCCCTTTTCCTTTCTTAGCATGTGGAAGAGACGGCAAGAGGGGTCCGGCCCTCTTCCTTCCTTCCCTAGGGCCGGCGGCCATGAGGTGGGGCGCGCCAGCCCCTTTGTGGGCTTGTGTGCTCCCCTCGCTGGCCCGTTTGGCCCAATAACTCCCTGTGGCCTCCCAGAACCCCTTCCCCTCCTGGAACCCCTTCCGGTGATCCGATAATTATCCGGTGCATTCCGAAACTCTTTTGGAGACCAAATACTATCATACTATATATCAATCTTTACCTCCGGACCATTTCGGAGCTCCTCGTCATGTCCATGATCTCATCCGGGACTCCGAACAACATTCGGTCACCAACATACATAACTCATATAGTACTATATCATCAACAAACGTTAAGCGTGCGGACCCTATGGGTTCGAGAATGATGTAGACATGACCGAGACGCTTCTCCGGTCAATAACCAATAGCGGGACCTAGATGCCCATATTGGTTCCTACATATTCTAAGAAGATCTTTATCGGTCGAACCTTTATGACAACATACGTAGTTTTTTTTTTGTCGGTATGTTACTTGCCCATGATTCGATCGTCGGTATCTGCATACCTAGTTCAATCTCGTTACTGGCAAGTCTCTTTACTCATTCCGTAATACATCATCTTGTAACTAACTCCTTAGTCATTTTTCTTGCAAGCTTCTTTGTGATGCTGTATTACCGAGAGGGCCCAGAGATACCTCTCCGTCATACGGAGTGACAAATCCCAATCTCGATTCACGCCAACTCAACAGACACCTTCAGAGATACCTGTAGAGCACCTTTATGATCACCCAGTTACGAAGTGACATTTGATAACACACAAGGTATTCCTCCGGTATCCGGGAGTTGCATGATCTCATGGTCAAAGGAATATGTATTTGACATTAAGAAAGCAGTAGCAATAAACTGAACGATCACATGCTAAGCTAACAGATGGGTCTCGTCCATCACATCATTCTCCTAATGATGTGATCCCATTATCAAGTGACAACACATGTCTATGGTTAGGAAACCTTAACCATCTTTTGATCAATGAGCTAGTCTAGTAGAGGCTTACTAGGGACTTAGTATTTGTTTATGTATTCAAACATGTACTTAAGTTTTTGATGAATACAATTACAACATGAACAATAAACCTTTATCATGATTAAGGAAATATAATAATAACCACTTTATTATTGCCTCTAGGGCATATTTCCAACAGTTTGTGCATGTGTTCTTGATCCATATAAAACATTTTTATTTGTGATTTTTTTAACAAAATGTGGAAGAAAAAATGGCGCAATAGAGGAAGAAGCTCCCATTTTATTTACTGCATTGAGTTGCTATTCTAAATTCTAAGATTTGGCTTCTTGTGAGAAGCTTTGGTTTGTGAGAAGCTTATACCATAACCTGCCCCAAATGGGACAATATTTTTTACCCCAGCATGATGATGCCATTCCATGATAGCATCCCAAGGTTCATGAATTTCAGACGTGTTTTGGATTTACTAGAATTACAAAAGCAAGTACCTCAACGTTTACCAGAGAGCCACGGTGCAGTGGTGTTTGAAATTCATCCCCATTTCTTGCATGGGACATAAGCATCAACCCATGGACACATATATGATTTTACAACCCATTTTGGTGCACCGGAGCATGTGCATGTAGTTTAATTTTGAATTGTGCACCTGAAATGCCTAGAAAACCAAGTTAATGTATAAAAATGTCCAAACGAACCCTAAATAATTCCAATATTTTTGACGACACACCTATAGTTGCATGTTCACTGCAGATAAAAGTTCTAGCAATTCAAACACCCTCCTTTCCCGCTGTGATCCCATTTTGTAATTCAAATCAAGACAAAAAATCAATTAGATCGCACACAGTTTATTATCACCAACCGTGTGAGATGCAGTACAAAATATCTTGGAGCATCGTCGGAGTATAGTACGCATATGGCTTACGCGAGAAGGTGCGTCGGCTACAGTCCATAGCCAGCGTGTCAAGCACACTAGCTCGCTCCCCAAATATCATTTCACTATTCAATCATCGCCGGTAAAAGATGGGGACGTGGACCCGCGTCGTGAGGCAACTTCGGCGACCCACTCCAGCGAGAGCGCGGCCGTAGCCACCATGCGCGTGCTAACAAGCTACGTGAGCGCCAGCCGGAGTAGTACTCTTTGTTTAATTTAGAGCGCCGGTCTTTAATTTGTTAGGTTAATGTTTAGGTCAGCTAGCTCTGTTTAATTACTAAACTTGCTCGATTAAGAAGTGTGGGTGTGCTGTGGGCTCCTTTGTGTACCCAAATTATGCAATGACGTGGATGACCATTGTAACCAGGGATATTCGGACCAAAATTTGCACGTTCAAACTCATCATACACGGGGTAAGCTATATGAATTGGTTGTGATGTTCACATGTTGTACACAGTGATGAATAAGGGGCCGTGTCTGATGACACTTTGCGCGCCAGTTTTTTCGCTGCACCGATCCAAAATTTTCGGCTTCCGCGGAAATATCTACCTCCCCGCCCCCTCCCCCTCACCAAAAGCCACATTTCCCCTATTTCCACCTTCCTTTCCAAGTTGAAACCTTCACTCCTTGCTTGCAGCGCCGCCTCCTCGCTGGCGACCCTCCTTCACGCTGCCCGGCCTCGTCGATCCAGGCAGGTAATCCACACCCGACCCCCATCCTCCTCCCTCTTCCACATGGCCTGACCACCGGCGCGACATCTTCCACCCAAATCACCGACCCCTCCCCCAAATAAGCGCCGCCCTAAGCCATGGTGCATGCAGTATAGCCTGGAGCTCAAGGAGCATTTGGCAGCGGAGAAGCAAATCGCGGCCGCACGCGCGGATGAGGTCACGATGGCTGCCATTCGTGCCGACCCCCAGATCTTGGAGGAGCACCTCGCCGTTGAGGCCACCGTCGAAGCCTCACGCGCCGACGCCGCAACGCGGTTGGCTGCTTTAAATGACAGTTCGTGGCGTTTTCTCGAGGCCATCGTCGGTGCCTTTGACAAAGACTACGAGGTGTTTTCTCAGCATGCCTGATAACCCACAAGTATAGGGGATCGCAATAGTTTTCGAGGGTAGAGTATTTAACCCAAATTTATTGATTCGACACAAGGGGAGCCAAAGAATATCCTCAAGTAATAGCAGCTGAGTTGTCAATTCAAGCACACCTGAAAGACTTAATATCTGCAGCAAAGTTTTTAGTAGCAAAGTAGTATGGAAGTAACGGTAACGGTGGCAAAAGTAATAATAGCAGTTTTGTAGCAATCGTAACGGTGGCAACAGCAAAGTAACTTAGCAAAGATCAATATGTGAAAAGCTCATAGGCAATGGATCAATGATGGATAATTATGTCGGATGGCATTCATCATGCAACAGTTATAACCTAGGGTGACACAGAACTAGCTCCAATTCATCAATGTAATGTAGGCATGTATTCCGAATATAGTCATACGTGCTTATGGAAAAGAACTTGCATGACATCTTTTGTCCTACCCTCCCGTGGCAGCGGGGTCCTAATGGAAACTAAGGGATATTAAGGCCTCCTTTTAATAGAGAACCAGACCAAAGCATTAGCACTTAGTGAATACATGAACTCCTCAAACTACGGTAATCACCAGAAAGAATCCCAATTATTGTCACCTTGGGGTATGCGGATCATAACACGTAATAGGTGTCTACAACTTGCAAGATAGGATCAAGAACACATATATATTCATGAAAACATAATAGGTTCAGACCTGAAATCATGGCACTCGAGCCCTAGTGACAAGCATTAAGCATAGCAAAGTCATAGCAACATCAATCTTAGAACATAGTGGATACCAGGGATCAAACCCTAACAAAACTAACTCGATTACATGATAAATCTCATCCAACCCATCACCGTCCAGCAAGCCTACGATGGAATTACTCACGCACGGCGGTGAGCATCATGAAATTGGTGATGGAGGATGGTTGATGACGACGACGGCGTCAATTTCCCCTCTCCGGATCCCCGAACGGACTCCAGATCTGACCTCCCGATGAAGAACAGGAGGTGGCGGCGGCTCCGTATCGTAAAACGCAATGAATCCTTCTCTCTGATGTTTTTCTCCCCGAACGTGAATATCTAGAGTTGGAGTTGAGGTCGGTGGAGGTCCAGGGGACCCACAAGGCAGGGGGCGCACCCTAGGGGGCGCGCCCTCCACCCTTGTGGGCAGCCGGTGGGTCCCCTCTGGTTGATTCTTTCGCCAATATTTTTATTTATTCCAAAAATATTCTCCCTGAAGCTTCAGGTCATTCTGAGAACTTTTATTTCTGCATAAAAATAACACCAAGGCAATTATGCTGAAAACAACGTCAGTCAGGGTTAGTTCCATTCAAATCATGCAAATTAGAGTCCAAAACAAGGGCAAAAGAGTTTGGAAAAGTAGATATGATGGAGGCGTATCAACTCCCCCAAGCTTAACCCATTGCTTGTCCTCAAGCAATTCAGTTGAAAAACTGAAAGTGATAAAGAAAAACTTTTACAAACTCTGTTTGATCTTGTTGTTGCAAATATGTAAAGCCAACATTCAGGTTTTCATCAAAGATTATGAACTACCATATTCACAATAACATTTAGGTCTCACATTTACTCATATCAATGGCATAATCAACTAGCTAGCAATAATAATAAATCTCGGATGACAATACTTTTTCAAAACAATCATGATATGATATAACAAAATGGTATCTCGCTAGCCCTTTCTGAGACCGCAAAACATAAATGCAGAGCACCCCTGAAGATCAAGGACTGACTAGACATTGTAATTCATGGTAAAAGAGATCCAATCACAGTCATACTCAATATCAATTAATAACAACGCATACAAATGATACGTCTCCAATGTATCTATAATTTTTTATTGTTCCATGCTATTATATTATCTGTTTTGGATGTTTTATATGCATTATTATGCTATTTTAAATTATTTTTGGGACTAACCTATTAACCTAGAGCCCAGTGCCAGTTTCTGTTTTTTCCTTGTTTTTGAGTTTCGCAGAAAAGGAATACCAAACGAAGTCCAAACGGAATAAAACTTTCGCGATGATTTTTCTTGGACCAGAAGACACCCCGGAGACTTGGAGTTCAAGTCAGAAGAGCCACGAGGCGGCGACAAGGGGGATAGGGCATGCCCCCTGCCTTGTGGGCCCCACATAACTCCACCGACCTACTTCTTTGTCCTATATATTCACATATATTCCCAAACCCTCAGAATCATCCACGAAAACACATTTCCACCGCCGCAACCTTCTGTACCCATGAGATCCCATCTAGGGACCTTCTTTGGCACCCTGCCGGAGGGGGATTCGATCACGGAGGGCTTCTACATCAACTCTATTGCCATTCCGATGAAGCATGAGTAGTTTACCTCAGACCTACGGGTCCATAGCTAGTAGCTAGATGGCTTCTTCTCTCTCTTTGATTCTCAATACCACGTTCTCCTCGTTGTTCTTGGAGATCTATCCGATGTAATCTTCTTTTGCGGTGTGTTTGTCAAGATCCGATGTATTGTGGATTTATGATCAGCTTATCTATGAATATTATTTGAATCTTCTCTGAATTCTTATATGCACGATTTGATATCTTTGTAATTCTCTTCGAATTATCGGTTTGGTTTGGCCAACTAGATTGGTTTTTCTTGCAATGGGAGAAGTGCTTAGCTTTGGGTTCAATCTTGCAGTGTCCTTTCCCAGTGACAGTAGGGGTAGCAAGGCACGTATTGTATTGTTGCCATCGAGGATAAAAAGATGGGGTTTACATCATATTGCTTGAGTTTATTCCTCTACATCATGTCATCTTACTTAATGCGTTACTCTGTTCTTCATGAACTTAATACTCTAGATGCAGGCAGGAGTCGGTCGATGTGTGGAGTAATAGTAGTAGATGCAGAATCGTTTCGGTCTACTTGACACGGACGTGATGCCTATATTTCATAATCATTGCCTTAGATATCGTCATAACTTTGCGTTTTTCTATCAATTGCTCGACAGTAATTTGTTCACCCACCGTATTATTTGCTATCTTGAGAGAAGCCTCTACTGAAACCAATGGCCCCTGGGTCTATTTTCCATCATATAAGTTTCCGATCTACTATTTTCCATCATATAAGTTTCCGATCTACAATTTTACAATCTTTTACTTTCCGATCTATAAACCAAAAAACCCAAAAATATTTACTTTATCTTTTGTTTAGTTTTATCTATCTCTATCAGATCTCACTTTCGCAAGTGACCGTGAAGGGATTGACAACCCCTTTATCGCGTTGGGTGCAACGGTTTGATTGTTTGTGCAGGTATTAGGTGATTTGTGCGTTGTCTCCTACTGGATTGATACCTTGGTTCTCTAACTGAGGGAAATACTTATCTCTACTTTGCTGCATCACCCTTTCCTCTTCAAGGGAAAAACCAACGCAAGCTCAAGAAGTAGCAACAAATGATAGTGGTGCTCTCTAACTGGTGCTTTTTATAAGAGGATGATGACTCAGCATAAAAGTAAATAGATAGGCCCTTCGCAGAGGGAAGCAGGGATTTGCAGAGGTGCCAGAGCTCGAGTTTTTTGAAACAGAGATGAATATAATTTTGAGCGGTATGCTTTCATTGTCAACATGACAACCAAGAGACCTCGGTATCTTCCATGCTACATACATTATAGGCGGTTCCCAAACAGAATGGTAAAGTTTTTACTCCCCCTCAACCAACAAGCACACGCCACGGCTGGTCCAAAACAACGGGTACCATCCATACAAACAATAATCTTGGGGGAGTTTTGTTTGAAATTATGTTGATTTGATTTGAGCATGGGACTGGGCATCCCGAATACCAGCCACTTTCTCGTGAATGATAAGTGAATCAACACCCATCTTGAGAATAACCCACCTAGCATGGAAGATACTGACAGCCCCCAGTCACTACATGAGTGATTCGGGCATACAAAACAGATTATCATTTGATGGTTTAGAGTTTGGCACATGCAAATTTACTTGGAACGACAGGTAAATACCGCATATAGATAGGTATGGTGGACTCATATGGAACAACTTTGGGTTTATGGAAGTGGATGCACAAGCAGTATTCCCGCTTAGTACAAGAGAAGGCTAGCAAAAGATTGAGGAACGACCAACTAGAGAGCGACAACAGTCATAAACATGCGTTAAGATTAACCAACATTGATTGCAAACATGAGTAGGATATAAATCACCATGAACATAAATATCGTGGAGGCTATGTTGATTTTGTTTCAACTACATGCGTGAACATGTGCCAAGTCAAGCCACTCGAATCATTCAAAGGAGGATACCATCCTATCATACTACATCACAACATTTTAAAAGCATGTTGGCACGCAAGGTAAACCATTATAAACTCCTAGCTAATTAAGCATGGCATGAGTAACTATAATCTCTAATTATCATTGCAAACATGTTTCATTCATAATAGGCTGAATCAAGAACGATGAACTAATCATATTTACAAAAACAAGATAGGTCGAGTTCATACCAGCTCTTCCTCATCTCAATCATTTCATCAAATATCATCATTATTGCCTTTCACTTGCACGACCGAACGATGTGGATAATAATAATAATAGTGCACGTGCATTGGACTAAGCTGGAATCTGCAAACATTTATTCAAAGGAGAAGACAAGGTAATATGGGCTCTTTGTTAAATCAACAATAATTCATATGAGAGCCACTCAACATTTTCATCGTGGGCTTCTCCTTACGACCCAAAGAAAGGAAAAAGAATTTCAAAGAAACACACTAAAATGTTTTTGGAGTTTTTGTTTTTCTGAAGAAAGTAGAACAAGAACGAGAAAACTATTTACACGGGAAAGCTCCCAACAAGCAAAAGAAGAACGAGAAATCTTTTTGGGTTTTCTTTTAATACTACAACTAATTTTTTTGGATTTTCTCAAAGTTTTTCAAACACACAAGAAGAAAGCGAGAAAAAGAAATAAACTAACAGGGATAATACAATGAAAAAGTATGAACACCGACAACTGGAATGAATGTGTGAACATGAATGTAATGTGGGTGAGAAATATGTACTCCCCCAAGCATAGGATTTTGGCCTAAGTTGGTCTAGGGCCACGACTGGCCTGGCGGATATCCAAAGTGATAGTTGGGGTTGTACTATGATGCGGCAGCTACTGCTTGGAGGGCTGCCTCGTGAAGGCGAGCAGTCTCCCTCTCTCTCTCGTACTCAGCTGCCTCCTCCCTGGTTATAAAGTATCTTCGTTTTACCTGAGAGTCAAAGAAAGCAGAAGCAGGAAGGGTAATATGGACAGTGCGCTGCCTGTCAAAGATTAGTCAGTATAGGAGGGACTGTTCATTCCTCTCAAGGAACTGGTAGCGTACCATAGCATTATAATCAAGAAAAGCAGATGGTAACTCAATGTCATCCCCCCTTATGGGTACCCCGAGATAGTTAGCTAAATGGGTGGCATAAATCCCACCGAAGAAATCTCCATCTATAGCATTATTATGTAACCTCCTTGCAATAATAGCCCCCAAGTTATATCGTTTATCACCCGTTACCGCACACTTGAGGACACTAAGATCCGATGCACAAAGGTGGCTATGATCATGTTTACCATTAATACATCTACCTATAAAGAGAGCAAAATAATGTATGGCAGGAAAGTGAATGCTCCCCATGGTAGCTTGTGTGATATTTCTAGTCTCTCCTACAGTGATGCTATCTAGGAAACCATTGTATTTAGTTTTGCGAGGTTCACTAAGAATTCCCCCCTATGGAATTTTACATGCTTCATTAAAATCTATTAGGTCCATGGTATTATGATTTATCATAAAGGTCAAACAGGACAGAATGAGTATTGCGTTGGGAAGTAAACTTAAATATTCGTACAAACGAATCAGTGAGATGATAATATTGTAAGCACTTATCTGACATGAAGTCTTCAAGGTCAGCATTTTGCATGTACACATCAAATTCATCCTTGAAACTTGTTGGGGAACGTAGCATGCAATTTCAAAAAATTTCCTACGCTCACGCAAGATCTATCTAGGAGATGCATAGCAGCCAGGGGGAGAGTGTGTCTATGTACCCTCGTAGACCATAAGCGGAAGCGTTTGACAACGCGGTTGATGTAGTCAAACTTCTTGTTCCGACCGATCAAGCACCGAACGTACGTCACCTCCGAGTTCTGCACACGTTTAGCTCGATGACATCCCTCTACCTCTTGATCCAACAAAGTGTCAAGGAAGTAGATGAGTTCCGTCAGCACGACGGCGTGGTGACTGTGATGGTGAAGTGATCCGCGCAGGGCTTTGCCTAAGCACCGCGATAATATGACTGAGGGTGTAATCTGTGGAGGGGGGCGCCGCACACGACTAACAGTTGATGTTGTGTGTGTTCTAGGCGCCCCCTCCCCATGTATATATAGGTGGGAGAGGGAGGGGAGCAGCAAGGGGGCGCCCCAAGTAGGAGGAATCCTACTTGGGGTTCTCCCCAATTCGGCCTCCCCCCTTCCATAAGTGCCGGAGGGGGAAGGAAAGAGGAGGGAGGAGGGAAGGAAGGGGGAGGCCGAATCCCTCCCCTTCCTTCTCTCTTCCCCTCTGGTTCAGCCCATATGGGGGGTACAGCAGCCCCTGCTGGCTGCTGTGTTTCCCCTCTTGGCCCATTAGGCCCATATCTTTTGCCGGGGGTGCCCGGAACCCCTTTCGGTGACCCGATATGTACCCGGTACCCTCCGGAACACTTCCGGTGTCCGAATACCATCGTCCTATATATCAATCTTTACCTCTCGATCATTTCGAGACTCCTCGTCATGTCCGTGATCTCCTCCGGGACTCTGAACAACATTCGGTTACCAAATCACACAACTCATATAATACAAAATCGTAATCGAACGTTAAGCGTGCGGACCCTACCGGTTCGAGAACTATGTAGACATGGCCGAGACACCTCTTCGGTCAATAACCAATAGCAGAACCTGGATGCTCATATTGGCTCCTACATATTCTACGAAGATCTTTATCGGTCGAACCGTTATGACAACATACGTTATTCCCTTTGTCCATCGGTATGTTACTTGCCCGAGATTCGATCGTCGGTATCTTCATACCTAGTTCAATATCATTACCGGCAAGTCTCTTTACTCATTTCGTAATACATCATCTTGTAACTAACTCATTAGTCACTTTTCTTGCAAGGCTTCTTATGATGTGCATTACCGAGAGGGCCCAGAGATACCTCTCTGATACTCGGAGTGACAAATCCTAATCTCGATCTATGCCAACCCAACAGACACCTTCGGAGATACCTGTAGAGCATCTTTATAATTACCCAGTTACATTGTGACGTTTGATAGCACACAAGGCATTCCTCCGGTATCCGGGAGTTGCATAATCTCATAGTCGAAGGAATATGTATTTGACATGAAGAAAGCAGTAGCAATAAAACTGAACGATCATTATGCTAAGCTAACGGATGGGTCTTGTCCATCACATCATTCTCCTAATGATGTGATCCCGTTATCAAATGACAACTCATGTCCATGGTCAGGAAACCTTAACCATCTTTGATTAACGAGCTAGTCAAGTAGAGGCTCACTAGGGACACAGTGTTTGTCTATGTATTCACACATGTATTTAGGTTTCCGATCAATACAATTCTAGCATGAATAATAAACATTTGTCATGAATAAGGAAATATAAAATAACAACTTTATTATTGCCTCTACGGCATATTTCCTTCAGTCTCCCACTTGCACTAGAGTCAATAATCTAGATTACATTGTAATGTTTCTAACACCCATGGAGTCTTGGTGCTGATCATGTTTTGCTCGTGGAAGAGGATTAGTCAACGGGTATGCTACATTCAGATCCATATGTTTTTTGCAAATCTCTATGTCTCCCTCCTTGACTTAATCACGGATGGAGTTGAAGCATCTCTTGATGTATTTGGTTCTTTTGTGAAATCTGGATTCCTTCGCTAAGGCAATTGCTCCAGTATTATAACAAAAGATTTTCATTGGACCCGATGCACTAGGTGTTACACCTAGATCGGATATGAACTCCTTCATCTAGACTCCTTCATTTGCTGCTTCCGAAGCAGCTATGTACTCCGCTTCACACGTAGATCCCACCACGACGCTCTGCTTGGAACTGCACCAACTGACAGCTCCACCATTCAATATAAATACGTATCCGGTTCGTGACTTAGAGTCATCCGGATCAGTGTCAAAACTAGCATCGACGTAACCATTTACGACGAGCTCTTTGTGACCTCCATAAACGAGAAACATATCCTTAGTCCTTTTTAGGTACTTTAGGATGTTCTTGACCGCTATCCAGTGATCCACTCCTGGATTACTTTGGTACCTCCCTGCCAGACTTATGGCAAGGCACACATCAGGTCTGGTACACAGCATAGCATACATGATAGAACCTATGGCTGAAGCATAGGGAGTGACTTTCATTTTCTCTCTATCTTCTGCAGTGGTCGGGTATTGAGTCTTACTCAACTTCACACCTTGCAACACAGGCAAGAACCCTTTCTTTGAATGATCCATTTTGAACTTCTTCAAAACTTTATCCAGGTATGTGCTTTGTGAAAGTCCTATTAAGCGCCTCGATCTATCCCTATAGATCTTGATGCCCAATATATAAGCAGCTTCATCGAGGTCTTTCATTGAAAAACTCTTATTCTAGTATCCTTTTATGCTATCCAGAAATTCTACATCATTTCCAATCAACAATATGTCATCCACATATAATATTAGAAATGCTACAGAGCTCCCTCTCACTTTCTTGTAAATACAGGCTTCTCTGAAAGTCTGTATAAAACCATATGCTTTGATCACCTCATCAAAGTGTATATTCCAACCCCGAGATGCTTGCACCAGTCCATAGATGGATCGCTGGAGCTTGCACACTTTGTTAGCACCTTTAGGATCGACAAAACCTTCTGGTTGCATCATATACAACTCTTCTTTAAGAAATCCATTAAGGAATGCAGTTTTGACGTCCATTTGCCAGATTTCATAATCATAAAATGCGGCAATTGCTAACATGATTCGGACAGACTTAAGCATCGCTACGAGTGAGAAAGTCTCATTGTAGTCAACTCCTTGAACTTGTCAAAAACCTTTCGCGACAAGTCAAGCTTTGTAGACATTAACATTACCATCAGCGTCAGTCTTCTTCTTGAAGATCCATTTATTTTCTATGGCACGCTGATCATCGGGCAAATCCACCAAAGTCCACACTTTGTTCTCATACTTGGATCCTATCTCAGATTTCATGGCCTCAAGCCATTTTTCGGAATCTGGGCTCATCATAGCTTCTTCATAGTTCGTAGGTTTGCCTTGGTCTAGTAACATGACTTCCTGTACAGGATTCCCGTACCACTCTGGTGCGGATCGTGTTCTGGTTGACCTACGAAGTTCTGTAGTAACTTGATATGAAGTTTCGTGATCATCATCATTAGCTTCCTCTCTAGTTGGTGTAGGCATCACGGGAACGGTTTTCTCTGATGAACTACTTTCCAATTCGAGAGAAGGTATGATTACCTCATCAAGTTCTATTTTCCTCCCACTCACTTCTTTCGAGAGAAACTCCTTCTCTAGAAAGGTTCCATTCTTGGCAACAAAGATCTTGCCTTCGGATCTGTGGTAGAAGGTGTACCCAATTGTTTCCTTAGGATATCCTATGAAGACGCAGTTCTCCGATTTGGGTTCGAGCTTATCAGGCTGAAGCCTTTTGACATAAGTGTCGCATCCCCAAACTTTAAGAAACGATAGCTTAGGTTTCTTGCCAAACCACAGTTCATACGGTGTCATCTCAACGGATTTAGACGGTGCCCTATTTAACATGAATGCAGCTGTCTCTAATGCATAACCCCAAAACGATAGTGGTAAATCAGTAAGAGACATCATAGATCGCACCATATCTAATAAAGTACAGTTACGACGTTCGGACACACCATTACGCTGTGGTGTTCCAGGTGGCGTGAGTTGTGAAACTATTCCACATTGTTTTAAATGAAGGCCAAACTCGTAACTCAAATATTCGCCTCCGCGATCAGATCATAGAAACTTTATTTTCTTGTTATGGTGATTCTCCACTTCACTCTGAAATTCTTTGAACTTCTCAAATGTTTCAGACTTGTGTTTCATTAAGTAGATATACCCATATCTGCTCAAATCATCTGTGAAGGTCAGAAAATAACAATATCCGCCGCGTGCCTCAACACTCATTGTACCGCATACATCAGTATGTATTATTTCCAATAAGTCATTTGCTCGCTCCATTGTTCTGGAGAACGGAGTTTTAGTCATCTTGCCCATGAGGCATGGTTCGCAAGTATCAAATGATTCATAATCAAGTGATTCCAAAAGTCCATCTGCATGGAGTTTCTTCATGCGCTTTACACCAATATGACCTAAACGACAGTGCCACAAATATGTTGCACTATCATTATCAACTTTGCATCTTTTGGCATCAATATTATGAATATGTGTATCACCACAATCGAGATTCAACAAAAATAGACCACTCTTCAAGGGTGCATGACCATAAAAGATATTACTCATATAAATAGAACAACCATTATTCTTTGATTTAAATGACTAACTGTCTCACACTAAACAAGATCCAGATATAATGTTCATGCTCAACGCTGGCACCAAATAACAATTATTCATGTCTAAAACTAATCCCGAAGGTAGATGTAGAGGTAGCGTGCCAACGGCGATCACATCGACCTTGGAACCATTCCCGACGCGCATCGTCACCTCGTCCTTAGCCAATCTTTGTTTAATCCGTAGCTCCTATTTCGAGTTACAAATATGAGCAACCAAACCAGTATCAAATACCCAGGTGCTACTACGAGCATTAGTAAGGTACAAATCAATAACATGTATATAAAATATACCTTTGTTCACTTTGCCATCCTTCTTATCCGCCAAATACTTGGGGCAGTTCCGCTTCCAGTGACCAGTCCCTTTGCAGTAGAAGCACTCAGTTTCAGGCATGGGTCCACCTTTGGGCTTCTTCTCGGGAGTGGCAACTTGGTTGCCATTCTTCTTGAAGTTCCCCTTCTTTCCCTTGCCCTTTTTCTTGAAAGTAGTGGTCTTGTTAACCATCTACACTTGATGCTCCTTCTTGATTTCTACCTCCGCAGCTTTGAGCATTGCGAAGAGCTCGGGAATTGTCTTTTCCATCCCTTGCATATTATAGTTCATCACGAAGCCTTTGTAGCATGGTGGCAATGATTGAAGAACTCTGTCAATAACACTATCATCTGGAAGATTAACTCCCAGCTGAGTCAAGTGATTATGATACCCAGACATTTTGAGTATGTGTTCACTGACAGAACTGTTCTCCTCCATCTTGCAGCTATAGAACTTGTTGGAGACTTCATATCTCTCAACTCGGTCATTTGCTTGAAATATTAACTTCAACTCTTGGAACATCTCATATGCTCCATGACGTTCAAAATGTCTTTGAAGTCCCGATTCTAAGTCGTAAAGCATGGCACACTGAACTATCGAGTAGTCATCAGATCGAACTTGCCAGACGTTCATAACATCAGCATCTGCTCCTGCAGCAGGCCTTTCACCTAGCGATGCATCAAGGACATAATTCTTCTGTGCAGCAATGAGGATAATCCTCAAGTTACGGACCCAGTCCGTGTAGTTGCTACCATCATCTTTCAACTTAGCTTTCTCTAGGAACACATTAAAATTCAAGGGAACGGTAGCACCGGCCATTGATCTACAACATAGATATGCAAATACTATCAGGACTAAGTTCATGATAAATTAAGTTCAATTAATCAAATTACTTAAGAACTCCCACTTAGATAGACATCCCTCAAGTCATCTAAATGATACATGATCCAAATCAACTAAACCATGTCCGATCATCACGTGAGATGGAGTAGTCATCAATGGTGAACTTTCAGTATATGATTCACGTTCGAACTTTCGGTATCTAGTGTTTCGAGGCCATATCTGTACATGCCAGGCTCGTCAAGTTTAACCCGAGTATTCTGCATGTGCAAAATTGTCTTGCACCCGTTGTATTTGAACGTAGAGTCTATCACACCCGATCATCACATGGTGTCTCAACACGATGAACTGTCGCAACGGTGCATACTCAGGGAGAACACTTATACCTTGAAATTTAGTGAACGGATCATCTTATAATGCTACCGCCGTACTAAGCAAAATAAGATGCATAAAAGATAAACATCACATGCAATCAAAATATGTGACATGATATGGCCATCATCATCTCGTGCTTTTGATCTCCATCTCTATCGGTGCAACAGACCCTGGGTCCATTGCACGGACTGTGCACAGGCCAGAGACAAGATTACAAGACCAAGATCAGATCAAGCAAGGAGGATCAATTCCTTTGAAGGATCCAAGAGCAAGTCGAGAAGGCCAAGGCGAGACAGAGGAACGGGGCATCACCAAGGGAAGGGCCTACCTTGCCGGGCAGGCGAGCCTGGCGGGGTTGGGTTTTTCCCCCGGAAGCAAGCTCCCAGATTGTCCCGGCAGGCCTGCCGGGGCTGGCGAAGGCAAGCCACTCCACTACTCCACCTCACAAGTGACACAAGTCAGTAATCGAAGCGGTGTCAAGCTCCAAGGTGACTAAGTGGCTACTTTCTGCCACATGGCATCCACTTCCTACAGCAAGCACCTCAATATGACACCCGTCCTGAGACGTGTCAAGCGAGCAGGCGCGAAGCTGGCAAAACAGCTTGGCAGGGCCTGCCGGGCGAGCTGCGATGTGACACTGAGTGGCGCATTTAATGCACTCTGTCAGCCTGCGGAGTTAGGTATGATAGCACTGTTAGATATCTAATCAGTACGCAAAGACCGATTTGCCACTGTGGTGACCCCTTAAGCTATAAAAGGAGGCCCATGGTGACCGTAGAAAGGGTTGGATCCTCACATATCCATACGCGCATAGCCACTCTCGCCCCCAGAGCAACCTTGCCGGGCGAGTGTGCTACGTTTCACCACCATTATCCACCATCAATCCACCAAAGCAGGAGTAGGGTTTTACGCCTCACGGCGGCCCGAACCTGGGTAAAGACTGCTCGTGTCATCTCTGCCATGCCGCGCGACGCTTCTCCGCTCTTTGTGCAATGTGTCCATCCCCCTGCCGAACCAAAAGGGGCTGATGGCCCCATAGGTGACCGTGGTTTCCCACGACATCTTTGGCGCGCCAGGTAGGGGGATCACTTGTGCGAAACCGAGAGCGTACACTGCGCGTCATCTTCATCGACATTTTCATCGTCGACGGCGTCATCGGCTATGGCGCCCAAGAGGAATCCCGGAGCTGCAAATCACCCGTCCACCTCGAAGGCTCCGCCGCCCACGACCGCTGACATTGCGGGGAGTGCGGGGGCTCGCGAGGGTCTGGATGCCGCGGGGGATGTGGTCGGCGCAGGCGGCGCCGTCAGCACCTCCCCCACGGCCGAAGCAAGAACGGGAGGTACCGGGGAAGGACAGCATCAACAACATCCTGACGGCCATGCTCCACGAGGTACGGATGGAGGGATCGTTCCGCCTGAACCCCTTCTGCTCGCCAACGGGCACAGCCGCTGTGATGATGCTCGCTCTGGGGCGAATCGTAACCCTCCGGCCGCCCCCACTGCGGGCGCGGCCACAGGGCACGTGCCACCCCTGGGGCGGGCTGACCCAGCTACTGTGCCCAACGGAGCCGCTGGTCCTCAAGCGCCTCCGCCGCGTCACCATGCCGTCCAAACGGCTGGTTCACATCAGTAAGGGCGCGGCGCAGTCGCCACCGGTAATGTCAGGAGCCGAGCGACGCTACGATCTACATAGTCATCACCTATGCCAAGCACTGTCCTCGAAGCCATGGCGCGAGCCCAACTGCTGCTGAGATTTCCACCGGCGGCAGACCAGATGGATGAGTGGTGAGCCACCATCCAAAGTTTGATTGGTTTTGCCAAGGCGGATGGATCACAGCGGGCCGGACCGCCACGACCTTCCCAGGCAGCAACGACGGCTCATGTGGCTGGTCGTGCAGGAGGAGCCACCCTCACGGTGCAATCCCCACCACGGCAAGCTGCCCGGGAGCCGAATAACCAAACGCCCGATGACGTCTCGATGGCTTCGTCAGATCCTCGAGCGCTTCAAGGCCGACAGCATGCCCCGGAGGGCAGGCGTAGGGAAGGCGCATGCTTCATCGATGAGCGGCGCCGCGATAACCCCCGCCAGACCAATGGGTGCGATGGCCCCGACGTCGACGAGCCCGCGCTCGGAGATGGCGGGTGCCTGCCTTTCGAGGTTGGGTGCCCTGCCTTCACCCGTGAGCCGCGGCAAGTCCGTTGGCCGTCCACTCGCACATTCAAGCCAGAGATACCCGAGAAGTATGATGGGAGACTAAACCCGGCAGAGTTCTTGAGCATCTACACCATCGCTGTTCAAGCTGCTGGGCGAAGAGATGAGAAGGTGCTCGCCAACTACTTCCCTTTGGCCCTCAAGTCAAATGTGAGGTCTTGGCTGATGCACCTGCCGGAGAACTCCATTTTGACCTGGGCTGACCTGTGCCACGAGTTCATTGGTGCCTTCATGGGTGGCCATCAAGAACCAGGGCGGCCCAGTGATTTGCAGCTTCTCCGGCAGAAAGAAGGAGAAACTCTGCGCAATCGGAGGATACGTTCCAAGATGAACGTTCGGTTGCCCAAGACTGTGAAGGAGCTCTACACTTTGGTGGACAAGTGTGCTCGGGTGGAGGAGGGGAGGAAACTTCCTGGAGAGGAAGATTGCATCGACACCGACTCAGAAGATGACAACGAAACCATCAGTAAGAAGAAGAAGAAGAAGAACAAGAAGCACAAGAAGAAGCGTAAGGATAAGACAGTGATGGCTGTTGAGGGGTCAGGCACGCCTAGTACCGGAAAGAAGGCCAAGGCTGAAGCCCCCGGCAAGGAAGCTACCGCATGCGCTGACTGCCGGGAGGCGGCGGCTGCCGAGAAAGCTAGGAAAGGTGATGGGCCGTACTGTAAGATTCATCGGACCAAGGGCCATGATCTCCAGGAGTGTTATCAAGTTGAGCAGCTCGTCAAGAGACAGAAGGCTGAGTATGAGAAGCATGATAAGGAAAAAGGTCAGAATGGTGTTGGCGGGAAGGGCCGGGGTGGTGAAGTAAATCGCCCCGGCAAGGCTCCTCGGAACCAAGGGAAACCCGCCAAGGGCCGAGAGAAGGAGGATTGCAGTGATGAGAATGATGGAGGGAATGAAGAGGAAACCAGCAAGCAGGAATTCCAGAAGGCTACTAACGCCCTGTGCATTGACGGGGGTGCATCTTTGCACTCCTCTCACCGCCAACTTAAACAGTGGGCGCGTGAAGTCAATGCCATGGAGCCAGCGGCAGATTCTCGGAAGCCGCTCAAGTGGTCGCGCATGCCCATCATCTTTGACGAAGATGACCACCCCGACCACATCACTGCGGTAGGGTGCTTGCCGTTGTTGGTCTCACCAACAGTTCGCAACCTCAAGGTCACAAAGATGCTGGTTGACGGCCGGGCCGGGTTGAATCTGATTTCCCCAAAGTTTATCAGCAACTCCAGATAGCGGAGGAAGAACTTAAGGCCACAGGCACGTTTCAAGGAGTCAATCCCGGCAGGAGCCGTCCTAAGGGAAAGATTACGTTGCCAGTGACATTTAGAGGGGAGTTGAACTACAGAACTGACAAAGTTGTGTTTGATGTGGTTGACCTCCCTCTGCCGTACAACGGGATCCTTCGGCGCCCGGCCCTGGCCAAATTCATGGCAGCATCCCACTATGCCTACAACACCTTGAAGATGCCAGGGCCGATGGGCGTCATTTCCGGTCCGTCGGACAAGAAAGACACAATTATTTGCGTGGATAAGATGTTCCGGGAAGCGGTCGTGGAAGCCACAGTTCCCGCAAAGGAAAAGCATAGCAGAGGCACTGGCAAGGAGTCCGGGAAGCGTACCTCTGTGGAATGTGCCATGCCCATTGATGACACGCCAGAGAGTTCCAACAGCAAGAGATCCAAGGCTACTCCACCCCAAGTGAAAAAGGTCGCGGCAGGGCTGGCTGGCGCTGATGGTACTTTCACTATTAGCGCCACCCTTGATGACAAATAGGAAAGCGCGCTCATTGCCTTCCTGCGGGCGAATATCAATGTGTTTGCCTGGCAACCATCTGATATCCCCGGTGTTCCCAGGGAGGTAATCGAGCACCACCTTGCTGTCTGCCCACATGCCCGGCCCGTCAAGCAGAAGGTTCGGAAGCAGGCCTTGGAACGGCAGCAGTTCATTGCCGAGGAAATCAAGAAACTTGAAGCAACTGGTTTGGTCAGAGGAGTACTGCATCCAACATGGTTAGCAAACCCAGTGGTTGTGCGCAAGGCTAATGGAAAATGGAGGCTTTGCATAGATTTTACTGATCTGAACAAGGCATGCCCAAAGGACCCATTTCCCTTGCCACGCATCGACCAGATCATGCATTCTATTTCAGGATGTGAGTTGCTCTCTTTTCTGGATGCATACTCTGGATACCATCAGATTTTTATGTCCAAGGAGGACGAAGAAAAGACTTCATTCATCACCCCATGTGGCACGTACTACTTTGTGCGCATGCCTTTCGGGTTGAAGAGTGCCTAGTCCACTTTCACAAGAGCAGTCCAGATTGGCTTTGAATCACAGTTGCACCGGAACATTGAAGCCTATATGGATGATATTGTGGTCAAGGCCAAGGATAGATCAACCCTCATTCAGGATTTAGAAGAGACATTTGCTAATCTGCGCAAGATCAACTTGAAGCTGAATCCGAAGAAGTGCGTGTTTGGCGTTCCCTCCAGCAAGCTAATTGGTTTCTTTGTGTCCCACCGTGGGATAGAGGCCAACCCCGATAAGATCAAGGCTATTGAGCAGATACAGGCACCCAAGACGGTTAAGGATGTGAGGCATTTGACAGGATGCGTTGCCGCGCTTAGCAGATTCATCTCCAAGTCTGCCGAGTGCGCCTTGCCGTTCTTCAAGATTTTGAAGAGGACAGGACCCATGAAGTGGACCCCGGAAGCGGATACAACACTGCAAGATTTGAAGGCCTACTTGTCTTCAGTGCCTACTTTGGTCGCACCCAAACCACAAGAGCAGTTACTGCTATATCTGGCAGCAACTAATCAAGTGGTTAGTGCGGCCCTAGTAGCACAGCGAGAAGTGGAAGAAGCAGCCACCTCAGCAAGTGTCCCACCAGGGGAAGAGGAAGAGAGCGGCCCAGCAAGGCCAGATACGGATCAGGACAAAGAAGAGCACGGCAGCGGAAGCAACCCCAAGGACACAGCAAGGAAGAAGGTGGTACAACGCCCAGTATACTTTGTCAGTTCCCTATTGCAGAGGGCTAGATCCAGGTATTCTGGTGTGTAAAAGTTGATCTTTGGCCTTGTCATTGCCTCAAGGAAACTGCGCCACTACTTCCAAGCCCATGAGATCACGGTTGTCACTCGCTTCCCGTTGCAAAGGATACTTCAAAACCCAGAGGCCACCGGCAGGATAGTGGAGTGGGCATTGGAGTTATCCAGCTTTGGCCTGAAGTTTGAAAGCACATCAACAATCCAGAGCAGGGCGTTGGCAGAGTTTATTGCAGAATGGACGCCAACCCCCGATGAAGAAGTACAGGAAACAGTTATCCTCGGCAAGGAAGTGCCCCAAGAATGGATCATGTATTTTGATGGTGCCTTCTCCCTACAAGGTGCAGGGGCTGGCGTGCTTCTCGTGGCTCCCACTGGAGAGCACCTGAGGTACGTCATCCAGATGCACTTTCCCCGGGAGGAGACAACCAACAATACAGCAGAATATGAAGGGCTTCTTGCCGGGCTCAGAGTTGCCACAGAATTGGGAATCAAGAAGCTGATCATTCAAGGAGATTCACAACTGGTGGTGAGACAAGTCAACAATGATTACCAAAGCCCATTGATGGAGGCATACGTCGAGGAAGTGAGAAGATTGGAGGAGCGCTTTGACGAGTTGCAAATAGAACACGTACCTCGTGCGGAAAACAGCATTGCTGATCACCTGTCAAAGTGCGCTGCGCAGAAGCTTCCTGTGGAACCAGGGACTTTTGTTCTCCATCTTACTCAGCCCTCCGTATCCCCGACAACAATGGCCCGAAAGAGGAGGAAATTGGACTCCGGTAAGCCTCTCCCGGTAGAGCCTTTCGGGGCTCCTGGCAGGGACCCTGCCGGAAACAACTCCCCTTTGCTTGCCGGGCTGCACCCTCCTGCCGGGCCTTTGGTCCCCGCAGTCAAGAGATGCGCCCCCACGAATGAGGAGGTGCCGCTAGTCCTCGTTGCCGAGCCTCAGGCTCCAACTTGGGCAAGGCACATAGTCCATTTCCTCCAAACCGGAGAACTTCCCGAAGAGCAAGAAGAAGCTGAAAGAGTAGCCCGGAGGGCCAGTATGTATCAGTTTGTCGATGACACACTGTACAAAAGAAGGCCCAACTGTGTGAAATTGAAGTGCATTTGCCGGGAAGGAGGAAAGGAACTGCTGGCAGAGATACACAAAGGCATGTGCGGCTCCCATATTGGATCAAGGGCTTTGGTTGGGAAAGCATTACGGCAAGGATTCTATTGGCCCACAGCCCTCCAAGATGCGGTTGAGCTCGTCACCAAGTGTGAAGCCTATCAGTTCCATTCCAAAAATATCCATCTGCGTGCCCAAGCACTCTAGACAATCCCTTTGTCATGGCTGTTTTCGGTCTGGGGGCTCAATATCCTCGGCCCTTTCCCCCGAGCTGCCGGGGGCTTTGAATTCTTGTTCGTTGCAATCGACAAGTTTACAAAGTGGCCGGAAGTAGATGCCGTGAGAAAGGTGAATGCTCAGTCAGCTATCAAGTTCTTGAAAGGATTGGTGTGCCGCTTCGGGGTCCCTGCCCGGATCATCACCGACAATGGCACCCAGTTCACGAGCCGCGCCTTCATGCAATATGTTCATGCCCTCGGAAGCAAGATCTCATTTGCATCTATCGCACATCCCAGAAGCAATGGACAAGCTGAGAGGGCAAACGCTGAAGTGCTGCGAGGACTCAAGACGAGAACATTTGATAAGCTGCGGAAGCACGACAGGCAATGGATCAATGAGCTGCCGGTGGTTCTTTGGTCCCTCAGAATGACACCAAACCAAGCTACCGGACAGACTCCCTTCTCCCTAGTCTATGGGGCAGAAGCAGTTACCCCCATGAAACTCATTTACGGGTCACCTCGAGTGCTTGCCTACGATGAAGTAGCACAGGAACAACACATGCGTGACGATGCCATGCTTCTCGAGGAGAACCGTCTCCGGGATGCTACGCGTGCTGCACGCTATCAGCAAGCCCTACGTCGCTATCATAGCCGCAGGGTTCATGCCCGGTGTTTTGAGGAAGGCGACCTTGTCCTTAGGCGCGTTCAGTCCGCCAAGGGTACAAACAAGCTGTCGGCGAAGTGGGAAGGCCCTTACCGGGTAGTACGAGTCACCAGACCTGGCGCAGTCCGTCTGGAGACCGGAGATGGCATTCAATTGCAAAACTCATGGAATATTGAGCATCTCCGTAAGTTCTACCCGTAAGGCGCGGCTATCGGGCCCTGCCCGGCAGCCACCCTTTTGTACAGGCCTTGCCTCAGCTGCATGTAACCCCTTGTACAAAGCCAGGCGAAGACCCTGAGCAACAGAGAAATAAATGAAGCACTGGGGGCCCCCGACAAGTTGCATGCATGCATAAGCATTTCATGAGCATTGCATGATTCATGTAGATAGGTTGCATGATCATGTAGGTAGATTGCATCTGGCATCATCTTCATCTCCATAAACTGCAGGCTCCTGCCATGGACTTAGTCCGAGGAAGAGAATGCGAAGACAAGCCAACACTACGATCTCCGGTAAGCCAAACAGATAAGTTCCATCTCTTATCCATACATGTTCCATGAGTAGAACTTGTGCATACGAAAACCTCGCCGCCTCGGAAACAAAGGTGCTCCCATCTACTGACACGAATGCTGCTTTGGTCAGGATGGTCGTAGTGGCCTTTGGTTGAAAGGGGTTGGCGGGGGGCTGGTCTCTCCCAATGGTGCTGCGCCCGGTAGGCTCAGCCTCACGGCAGCAGTCCCATGGGGTGCCGGCAAGGTAGCTTACCGGGATCTACTTGTTTACATGAAAGTATGGAGGCGTTTCACCTCTGCATGGATATCATACATGCACAAGTGCCCGGCAAAGCTTATCTTTTTCATTAATATGCTGATCAAAAAGTACAAATCTCACGGAACATAAACATGGATACAAGAGATTACATTATTTGAACTAAAATTTGGCAAGTGCCTACAGATTTAAGACTGAAAAAAGATAAGTGCCCCATGATCCCCTCTTTTCATTTTCCCTCCACCAGGTATTGCGGTGGAAAGAGAAGACGGCTGAAAGAGCACCCAAGCAGGAGCCCACTCCCGATCCCGTCGTGGCCTGCCGGGCGCAGCCTGACAAGATCGAGAGTGGCAAGGCTGCGAAGGAGGGGCACAAAGAGCAGCACGGCGGCGCCCTGATCGCCACCCCCAGGGCTACCAAGAAGCCCCAGCTTGAACACCGAAGGGATCAGCCGCCGACACCCAGTTGGGAGACTGCTGGAGGAAGGGGAAGGCACCAAGGGAACATCCCTCCCTGGCTATCACCTAAAGAGACTGGTGATGATGGTGCCGGGGAGGGAGGAGAAGAGCGGAAAGACGAGGCGGCAGGTCGCCAATACGAGACGAAGGCGTCGGTGCCATCGTACTTCGACCTGATGCCCTGCCTCCTGCCTCCCCAGCTTTCCCTTGATCTCTCTCCATCACCGCCGCTCCAGGAAGACGCCGGACCCCCAGCCCGGCACCTCCCCCGAAGAGACAGCGAGCGATTGCGACGAGCAGGACACTCGAGGCGCGCCGCTCCCCACATTGGCGGGCAGGAAGATGTCGCCGTCCTTAGCAAGAATACGAGGTTCGTCGGAAGGAGCAGTGTTGGGATTACCAAGGGCCCCATACACTGCATCCCAGGCAAGCATCAAGAGCCCCAGACACCTCGACAATAGGATGGCGACCACCGGCAACGAGCGGCACCGGACCAGACTCACTCCCCAAGCATCAGCACAAGCATTTGACATCACCAACAACTCCAAGCTAGGGCCCGGGGGCTGGCCCCAGGCTCTTCTTTTCAGCATACCCAGAAGAAACAGAAGGCGGAGGAGGAGTGGAATGTGGATGAATGCCTCCGCTCCTCCCCCGCTCCTCCTTTTATAGGCGAGCTGGGGGTGGGGGCTGATTCCCTGGCAAGTACCCGCCGTCCTCCTCCACCAATCCAAGAAGATCGGGCCCCTGCCTTAATGCTCTCCCGCTCCACGCGCCTCCATTACCTACCCCACTCAATGCATGCAACATACGTGGCTAAGGATAAGCGCGCGGTGGGAAGAGTGAATTAACAGTTACCCGCCCGTGTGTTAAAGTCATTCACGGGCCATTACAAGAATGGCCCCACCACAATTGGCATTGCACGACGCGCGGGAAAACTGGAAACTGACCCAAGCTCAGGTTAATGAAGAAGCAAGGAAGATCTCAAAGGGCGGAGCCGCCCTTACATTTTTGCCTGTGCACTGGTTAGGGCCTACCCCGACGACACCCAGCGGCGCGTCCGTGCCAGGCTCAGGGGCTCCTGTCGGTGCAACAGACCCTGGGTCCATTGCACGGACTATGCACAGGCCAGAGACAAGATTACAAGACCAAGATCTGACCAAGCAAGGAGGATCAATTCCTTTGAAGGATCCAAGAGCAAGTCGAGAAGGCCAAGGCGAGCCAGAGGAACGAGGCATCGCCAAGGGAAGGGCCTACCTTGCCGGGCAGGCGAGCCTGGCGGGGTTGGGTTTTTCCCTCGGAAGCAAGCTCCCAGATCGTCCCGGCAGGCCTGCCGGGGCTGGCGGAGGCAAGCCACTTCACCGCTCCACCTCACAAGCGATGCAAGTCAGTAATCGAAGCGGTGTCAAGCTCCAAGGTGACTAAGTGGCTGCTTTCTACCACATGGCAGACACTTCCTACAGCAAGCACCTCCATATGACACCCGTCCTGAGACGTGTCAAGCGAGCAGGCGCAAAGCTGGCAAAACAGCTCGGCAGGGCCAGCCGGGCGAGCTGTGATGTGACACTGAGCGGCGCATTTAATGCGCTCTGTCAGCCTGCAGAGTTAGGTATGATAGCACTGTTAGCTATCTAATCAGTACACAAAGAATGATTTGCCACTGTGGTGACCCCTTAAGCTATAAAAGGAGGCCCATGGTGACCATAGAAAGGGCTGGATCCTCGCATATCCATACGCGTGTAGCCACTCTCGCCCCCAGAGCAACCTTGCCGGGCGAGTGTGCTATGTTTCACCACCATTATCCACCATCAATCCACCAAAGCAGGAGTAGGGTTTTACGCCTCACGGCGGCCCGAACCTGGGTAAAGACTGCCCGTGTGATCTTTGCCGTGCTGCGCGACGCTTCTCCGCTCTTTGTGCAACGTGTCCATCCCCCCGCCGAACCAAAAGGGGCAGATGGCCCCATAGGTTGCCGTGGTTTCCCACGACAATCTCCAAAGCATCGTCATGATCTCCATCATCACCAGCTCAACACCTTGATCTCCATCGTTGCGTTGTGGTCGTCTCGCCAACTATTGCTTCTACAACTATCTCTAACGCATAGTGATAAAGTAAAGAAATTACATGACTTTTGCATTTCATACAATAAAGTGACAACCATAAGGCTCCTGCCAGTTGCCGATAACTTTTTACAAAACATGATCATCTCATACAACAACGTATATCACATCATGTCTTGACCATATCACATCACAACATGCCTTGCAAAAACAAGTTAGACGTCCTCTACTTTGTTGTTGCAAGTTTTACGTGGCTGCTACGGGCTTCTAGCAAGAACCGTTCTTACCTACGCATCAAAACCACAACGGTGATTTATCAAGTTTGCTGTTTTAACCTTCAACAAGGACCGGCCGCAGTCAAATTTGATTCAACTAAAGTAGGAGAAACAGACACCCGCCAGCCACCTTTACGCAAAACTAGTTGCATGTCTGTCGGTGGAACCGGTCTCATGAACGTGGTCATGTAAGGTTGGTTCGGGCCGCTTCATCCAACAATACCGCCGAATCAAAATAAGACATTGGTGGTAAGCAGTATGACGATCACCGCCCACAACTCTTTGTGTTCTACTCGTGCATATCATCTACGCATAGACCTGGCTCTGATACCACTATTGGGGAACGTAGCATGCAATTTCAAAAAATTTCCTACGCTCACGCAAGATCTATCTAGGAGAGTGTGTCTACGTACCCTCGTAGACCATAAGCGGAAGCGTTTGACAACGTGGTTGATGTAGTCGAACTTCTTCTTGTTCCGACCGATCAAGCACCAAACGTACGGCACCTCCGAGTTCTGCACATGTTCAGCTCGATGATGTCCCTCGACCTCTTGATCCAGCAAAGTGTCGAGGAAGTAGATGAGTTCCGTTAGCACGATGGCATGGTGACGGTGATGGTGAAGTGATCCGCGCAGGGCTTCGCCTAAGCGCCGCGAGAATATGGCCGAGGGTGTAATCTGTGGAGGGGGGCGCCGCACACGGCTAACAATTGATGTTGTGTGTTGTAGGCACCCCCTCCCCATGTATATATAGGTGGGAGAGGGAGGGGAGCAGCAAGGGGGCGCCCCAAGTAGGAGGAATCCTACTTGGGGTCCTCCCCAATTCGGCCTCCCCCCCTTCCATAAGTGCCAGAGGGGGAAGGAAAGAGGAGGGAGGAGGGAAGGAAGGGGGAGGCCGAATCCCTCCCCTTCCTTCTCTCTTCCCCTCTTTCCTTCTCCTCTAGTTCGTCCCATATGGGGGGCGCAGCAGCCCCTGCTGGCTGCTGCGTTTCCCCTCTTGGCCCATTAGGCCCATATCTTTTGCCGGGGGTGCCTGGAACCGCTTCCGGTGACCCGATATGTACCCGGTACCCTCCGGAACACTTCCGGTGTCCGAATACCATCGTCCTATATATCAATCTTTACCTCTCGACCATTTCAAGACTCCTCGTCATGTCCGTGATCTCATCCAGGACTCCGAACAACATTCGGTTACCAAATCACATAACTCATATAATACAAAATCGTCATCGAACATTAAGCGTGCGGACCCTACGGGTTCGAGAACTATGTAGGCATGAACAAGACACCTCTTCGTTCAATAACCAATAGCGGAACCTGGATGCTCATATTGGCTCCTACATATTCTATGAAGATCTTTAAGTTATTCCCTTTGTCCATCGGTATGTTACTTGCCCGAGATTCGATCGTCGGTATCTTCATACCTAGTTCAATATTGTTACCGGCAAGTCTCTTTACTCGTTCCATAATACATCATCCTATAACTAACTCATTAGTCACTTTGCTTGCAAGGCTTCTTATGATGTGCATTACCGAGAGGGCCCAGAGATACCTCTCCGATACTCGGAGTGACAAATCCTAATCTCGATCTATGCCAACCCAACAGACACCTTCAGAGATACCTGTAGAGCATCTTTATAATCATCCAGTTACGTTGTGACATTTGATAGCACACAAGGCATTCCTCCGGTATCCGGGAGTTGCATAATCTCATAGTCGAAGGAATATGTATTTGACATGAAGAAAGCAGTAGCAATAAAACAGAACGATCATTATGCTAAGCTAACAGATGGGTCTTGTCCATCACATCATTCTCCTAATGATGTGATCCTGTTATCAAATGACAACTCAAGTCCATGGTCAGGAAACCTTAACCATCTTTGATTAACAAGCTAGTCAAGTAGAGGCTCACTAGGGACACAGTGTTTGTCTATGTATTCACACATGTATTTAGGTTTTCGATCAATACAATTCTAGCATGAATAATAAACATTTATCATGAATAAGGAAATATAAAATAACAACTTTATTATTGCCTCTAGGGCATATTTCCTTCAAAACCTGCATGAACCATGAATTGATCCAACGGCCATTCGCACGGCCGCACCGAAGCTTCTCTTGGTGGTTCAAGGTCCGGCTCATGTATCGCGAGCCTTGTGGCTTGCTTCTTCGATGAACCACCTTGGTATACTTTCCTAAACATTTTCCTTCCTCTGAAAATTTCTGAAATTTTTTAGTGACTTAAAATAAAAGTGAACCAAACTCAACAAAACTAATAGCAACTACTCCTACAAGTGCCTAGAGGCTCTATCATGCATCAAAACTACCTTGGACGATATAAATTTGACATGCAAGCTCAAGAACAAGGTCACCTCAGCAGCAAAAATTTGCAATATATAAAGCACTAGAACAAAAACTAATTGGATCATTGGAGGAGTCACATACCGAAGAACAATCCCCCAAAATAGTTTTGCAAATGGAGCTTTACACAAGGAAATAGAAAATGGCAGCAAAATGAGCTAGAACACGAGTTTGAGCTACGAGATGATTTTTTCTAGAGGCAGACGAAGTGGATGGGTGCTGGAATAAGTGAGGGGGACCTACATGGGACCCACAAGGCAGGGGGGCGCGCCCAGGGGGGTAGGGCGCGCCCTCCACACTTGTGGTCCACTAGTGCAGCCCCCTGGTGCAATCTCAGTGCCAGAAATTCTAAAATATTCTATAAAAAGTCATACTAAATTTTCAGGGCATTTGGAGAACTTTTATTTTCGGGACATTTTTCTATTGCACGGATAATTCAGAAAACAGGCGGATAATACTATTTTTGCTTTATTTATTCTAAATAACAGAAAGTAAAAGGTGGGTACAGAAAGTTGTGCTTTCTAAATTCATCCATCTCATGCTCATCAAAAGGAATCCATTAACAATGTTGATCAAGTCTTATTAACAAACTTCTTTCGAATAACATGGAACCGGAGAATTTTTGAATGACACTAGGTTACCTCAACGGGGATATGCATGTCCCCAACAATGAGAATATCATATTTCTTTTTGACATTAGGGAGAGGGAATTCAAAACCTCCAATAGTAATAGTTGAAAATTTTCCAATAGAATTGATACTGTGAACTTGAGGTTGTTTCTTCGGAAAGTGTACCGTGTGCTCATTACCATTAACATGAAAAGTGACATTGCCCTTGTTGCAATCAATAACAGCCCCTGCAGTATTCAAAAAAGGTCTACCAAGGATGATTGACATACTGTCGTCCTCGGGAATATCAAGAATCACAAAGTCCGTTAAGATAGTAACGTTTGCAACCACAACAGGCACATCCTCACAAATACCGATGGGTATAGCAGTTGATTTATCAGCCATTTGCAAAGAGATTTCAGTAGGTGTCAACTTATTCAAATCAAGTCTACGGTATAAAGAGAAAGGCATAACACTAACACCGGCTCCCAGATCACATAAAGCAGTTTTAACATAGTTTCTTTTAATGGAGCATGGTATAGTTGGTATTCCTGGATCTCCTAGTTTCTTTGGTATTCCACCCTTAAAAGTGTAATTAGCAAGCATGGTGGAAATTTCAGCTTCCGGTATCTTTCTTTTATTTGTAACAATATCTTTCATATACTTGGCATAAGGAGACATTTTCAGAATATCAGTCAAACGCATACGCAAAAAGACAGGTCTAAGCATTTCAACAAAGAGCTCAAATTCCTCATCATCCTTTTTCTTGGATGGTTTAGGAGGAAAGGGAATGGGTTTCTGTACCTAGGGTTCTCTTTCTTTACCATGCTTCCTAGCAACGAAGTCTCTCTTATCATAACATTTATTCTTAGATTGTGGGTTATCAAGATCAATAGAAGGTTCAATCTCCACATCATTATCATTACTGGGTTGAGCATCAACATGAACATCATCATTAACATTATCACTAGGTTCATGTTCATCATCAGATTGTATCTCAGCATCAGAAATAGAAATATCATTTGGGTTCTCAGGTGTATCTATAACAGGTTCACTAGAAGCATGCAAAGTCCTATCAGTTTTATTTTTATTTTTATTACTAGGGCTAGGTGCATCAGTATTAATTCTCTGAGAATCTTGCTCAGCTCTCTTAGGATGGCCCTCAGGATACAAAGGTTCCTGAGTCATTTTACCACCTCTAGTCATAACCCTAAGAGCATTATCATTATTCTTACTATTTAACTCATTAAGCAAATCATCCTGTGCCTTAAGTACTTGTTCTACTTGAGTCTTAACCATGGAAGCATGTTTACTAATAATTTTCAGATCACTAACAGTTCTAGTCATATAATCACCCAAGCAATCAAGCATGTAAGCATTACGTTTCAATTGTCTACTAACATAAGCATTGAAGTTCTCTTGTTTAACAATAAAATTATCAAACTCATCCAAGCATTGACTAGCAGACTTATTATAAGGGATGTCACCTTCATCAAATCTATAGAGAGAATTTACCTCTACTACCTGTGTCGGGTTATCAAGACCATGTATTTCTTCAATAGGTGGTAAATTCTTAACATCTTCAGCTTTAATACCTTTTTCTTTCATAGATTTCTTTGCCTCTTGCATATCTTCAGGACTGAGGAATAGAATACCTATTTTCTTTGGAGTTGGCTTAGGAGTTGGTTCAGGAAGTGTCCAATCATTATCATTACTCAATATATTATTTAATAGCAATTCAGCTTGCTCAACAGTTCATTCCCTAAAAACACAACCAACACAACTATCTAGGTGGTCCCTAGAATCATCGGTTAGTCCATTATAAAAGATATCAAGTATTTCATTTTTCTTGAGAGGATGATCAGGCAAAGCATTAAGTAATTGGAGAAGCCTCCCCCAAGCTTGTGGGAGACTCTCTTCTTCAGATTGCACAAAGTTAAATATTTCCTTTAAAGCAGCTTGTTTCTTATGAGCAGGGAAATATTTTTCAGAGAAGTAGTAAATCATATCCTGGGGACTACGCACACAACCAAGAGCAAGAAAATTAAACCACAACTTACCATCACCCTTTAATGAGATATGAAACAACTTAAGAATATAGTAATAGAGAATTTTTTCCTCATGAGCAAATAGGGTGGCTATATCATTCAACTTAGTAAGATGTGCCACAACTGTTTCAGATTCATAACCATGAAAAGGATCAGATTCAACCAAAGTAATTAACTCAGGATCAACAGAGAATTCATAATCCTTATCAGTAACAAAGATAGGTGAAGTAGCAAACTTAGGATCATATTGCATTCTAGCATTCAAAGATTTTTCTTTCCACTTGCATAATAATTTTTTAAGATCATCTCTATCATTACAAGCAAGAAAGTCCCTAGCTACCTCTCCATCCATAACATAACCCTCAGGTATAATAGGCAATTCATATCTAGGAGAGCTAGGTCTAGCAGGTGTCTCAAAGTGTTCAGTTTCAATAATTTCATCAGTTTCAGAAATATCATCATCTTCAGCATAATCAATAGTTCTAACTCTAGCAAGATGTTCATCAAGTAATTCACCCAGTGGCACAGTTTTATCAAGCAGAGTAGTAGCATCATAAGCATCATTCGTAGCAGAAGTAGCATCATCAATTACTTGCGATATATCAGAATCAATAGCAGGTGTAGGTGTCGCAAGCTTATTCAAAATAGAAGGTGAATCAAGTGCAGAGCTAGATGGCAGTTCCTTACCTCCCCTCGTAGTAGAGGGATAGATCTTAGTTTTGGTATCTTTCAAATTCTTCATAGTGATCAATAGATATAAATCCCAAGTGACTCCGAGAATAGAGCTATGCTCCCCGGCAACGGCGCCAGAAAAAGGTCTTGATAACCCACAAGTATAGGGGATCGCAACAGTTTTCGAGGGTAGAGTATTCAACCCAAATTTATTAATTCGACACAAGGGGAGCCAAAGAATATCCTCAAGTATTAGTAGCTGAGTTGTCAATTCAACCACACCTGAAAGACTTAATATCTGCAGCAAAGTTTTTAGTAGCTAAGTAGTATGGAAGTAACGGTAACGGTGGCAAAAGTAACAGTAGCAGTTTTGTAGCAATCGTAACAGTGGCAGCGGCAAAGTAACTTAGCAAAGATCAATATGTGAAAAGCTCGTAGGCAATGGATCAATGATGGATAATTATGTCGGATGGTATTCATCATGCAACAGTTATAACCTAGGGTGACACAGAACTAGCTCCAATTCATCAATGTAATGTAGGCATGTATTCCGAATATAGTCATACGTGCTTATGGAAAAGAACTTGCATGCCATCTTTTGTCCTACCCTCCCGTGGCAGCGGGGTCCTAATGGAAACTAAGGGATATTAAGGCCTCCTTTTAATAGAGAACCAGACCAAAGCATTAGCACTTAGTGAATACATGAACTCCTCAAATTACGGTAATCACTGGAAAGAATCCCAATTATTGTCACCTTGGGGTATGCGGATCATAACACGTAATAGGTGTCTACAACTTGCAAGATAGGATCAAGAACACATATATATTCATGAAAACATAATAGGTTCAGATCTGAAATCATGGCACTCGGGCCCTTGTGACAAGCATTAAGCATAGCAAAGTCATAGCAATATCAATCTTAGAACATAGTGGATACCAGGGATCAAACCCTAACAAAACTAACTCGATTACATGATAAATCTCATCCAACCCATCACCGTCCAGCAAGCCTATGATGGAATTACACATGCACGGCGGTGAGCATCATGAAATTGGTGATGGAGGATGGTTGATGATGATGACGGCGTCGATTTCCCCTCTCCGGAGCCCCGAACGGACTCTAGATCTGCCCTCCCGATGAAGAACAGGAGGTGGCGGCGGCTCCGTATCGTAAAACACGATGAATCCTTCTCTCTGATTTTTTTCTCCCCGAACATGAATATATAGAGTTGGAGTTGAGGTCGGTGGAGGTCCAGGGGACCCACAAGGCAGGGGCGCGCCCTAGGGGGGCGCCCTCCACCATTGTGGACAGCCGATGGGTCCACTCTGGTTGATTCTTTCACCAATATTTTTTATTTATTCCAAAAATATTCTCCGTGAAGTTTCAGGTCATTCCGAGAACTTTTTATTTCTGCACAAAAATAACACCAAGGCAATTCTGCTGAAAACAGCATCAGTCCGGGTTAGTTCCATTCAAATCATGCAAATTAGAGTCCAAAACAAGGGCAAAAGAGTTTGGAAAAGTAGATATGATGGAGACGTATCAGTGCCCGTGCTTACCTCAACTCGAGAGCCAGCAGGTTGGTGCCCGGAGCGGCTCAGGCAACTCACCACTATGACGAGGGCACCCACGATGTGGAGGCCTCGCCCTCTTCCATGTCCAAAGAGCCAATCATCATCGATATCTCTGATGATGAGGAGTAGCTTGTCTTATTCGCTCACTGTAAGGACCTATGTTCAGTTTGCTAGCTACGCCGGCTAAGCATGCTCGGTTTACCTGTTGCACGTGCTGCTCCTGCCTTTCCTTAACAAATTCTAGTGGATTGTCCTATCTACTTTTACCATGCAATCAGTTGCTCTAGTGTATATGTTCTATATGTCGTGCAATGTGGTGCTCACTTATTAACTGTTTGGTTAATTAGTTGTCGTGTTCAGTTAACTGTTTGGTTCAATTATGCAAATGTGATGTTCAATTCCTCAGGCTGCAATTTTTTATTGTCTTCCATGTGAGAAATAAATCAAATTTATCTGTACAAAATACACGAGAAACAAATGCAATAGCTATATTTCCAAGTTGTCAAGCATGCCTGGTTTGGTTAACTGTCTGATCTTCTAGTATGTTATATATTGTGCAATTTGGTGCTTAGTTAAGGTTTGGTTCATTTGTTGTGGTGTTTAGTTAACTTTTTGGTTAAATTCTGCAATGCAATGTTCAATTGTTGTGGGCGCATTTTGTTATTGTATACCATGTGAGAAATAAATCGAATTTGGCTGTACTAAATACATGAGAAACAAATACAGTTGCTATATTTCCAAGTTGTTAAGCATGCTTGGTTTGGTTAACTGTCTGATCTTCTATTAGGAGTATGTTATATTGTGCAATGTGGTTCCCAGTTAATGTTTGGTTCATTTGTTGTGGTTTTTAGTTAAGTGCTTGGTTCAATTCTGCAATGCGATGTCTAGTTGTCATGGGTAGAATTTTGTATTGTTGTGCATGTGAGGAATAAATCAAATTTGGCTACACTTAATACATGAGTAACATATACAATTGCTATATTTCCTAGTTCTTAATCATGCTTGGTTTGGATAAATGGGTTTTCCATGTGGCTCGATTAATCTGATGAATCTGCAATGTGCTTATTTTTCATCAACATATTTTACTAATAGCGTGCGAACCATCACTTAACCTGATCACTAACTACCTTATATGTGTTGCAGAGAAACAATGGGAAGCACTAAGGTTTACAATCGAGGTTTGCACATGCATGGTCCTTTGTCTAATAGCACATTATTGTGCAATTGCAGGAACCATTCTAATATTTAGGTTTTTAACAATTTGGTCTTGCACATGTAGGTCCTGCTGTCAGAGGTTTTGACCCACTGTTCGACCCTTTTTGCATATGGGGAAATGAGTTGTCCATGAATATCAGTCAAGTCAAGAAACTCAGAAAGATTGTTAGGATAAAGAAATTAGCGACAAAAAACAAAAAGTTCTTTGTCTGCACAATGAAGAAGACATCAGTTCACTACAGGATGGTACTAACTATTATACCTTGCCTTTTTTATTCCTTTGCCCCATTTCCAATCTAGAGAAGATATTTATGCACATCCTTGTTTTCAGGCCTTTCCAGAGCACTTCATTGATGATTACCTCTCAAACCACCTGCATGGTCAGGAGGCGAGGAAGGTATTCATACAACACCCACGGTTCAATATTGAAGTGTTCCCGAAGATGACGAAGGATGGACGGTCAATCATCCACATGCACTGGCCTAAAGTTGCAAAGACCTTTAACATCAATGAAGGCTCAATATTCGCCTTCCGCTTCAGCAGTTTTCCATATGAGATTCATTTGCCTATGTACCGTCTATGATGCTTGTTGGGAAACGTTGCAAGGAAAACAATTTTTTTCTATGCACACGCAAGATCTATCCATGGAGATGCATAGCAACGAGAGGGGAGAGTGTGTCTACGTACCCTCGTAGACCATAAGCGGAAGCGTTTGATAACGCGGTTGATGTAGTCGAACTTTCTTCACGATCCAACCGATCGAGTACCGAACGTACGGCACCTCCGCGTTCAGCACACGTTCAGCTCGGTGACGTCCACGCCTTCTTGATCCAGCAAGATGGCGAGGTAGTGGATGAGTTCTAGCAGCACGACGGCATGGTGACGGTGATGGTGAAGTTATCTCCACAGGGCTTCGCCTAAGCACTACGAAAATATGACCGGGGTGTAAACGGTGGAGGGGGGGGGGGGGGGGGGCGCCGCACACGGCTAAGCAATTGTCTCGTGTGTGCTAGGCGCCCCCTTCCCACATATATATAGGTGGGAGGGAGGGAGGAGCAGCCAAGGGGGGCGCCCAAGTAGGGGGAATCCTACTTGGGGTCTCTCCCAAGGTGGCGCCCCCCTGCCATGTATAGGAGCGGGGGAAAGGCAGGGGAGGGTGGCGCCCCCCCTTTCCTTTCTCCCACGAGAGGGGAAGGCAGGAAGGGCTAGCCCTCCCCCTTTCCTTCCCTTGGGTTGGACGGCCAGGGAGAGGGGCGCACCAGCCCCCTGTGGGCTGGTCTATCCCTCCCTTGGCCCATTAAGCCCATATACATGCCGGGGGGGTGTCCGGAACCCCTTTCGGTGACCCGATGGCTATCCGGTGCATCCCGAAACACTTCCAGTGTCCGAATACCATCGTCCTATACATCAATCTTTACCTCTCGACCATTTCGAGACTCCTCGTCATGTCCGTGATCTCATCCGGGACTCCGAACAACATTCGGTCACCAAATCATATAACTCATATAACACTATATCATCAACGAGCGTTAAGCGTGCGGACCCTATGGGTTTGAGAACTATGTAGACATGACCGAGACACCTCTCCAGTAAATAACCAATAGAGGAACCTGGTTGCCCATATTGGCTCCTACATATTCTACGAAGATCTTTATCGGTCGAACCGTTATGACAACATACGTAATTCCCTTTGTCCATCGCTATGTTACTTGCCCGAGATTCGATCGTCGGTATCTTCATACCTAGTTCAATCTCATTACCAGCAAGTCTCTTTACTCGTTCCATAATACATCACCTTGTAACTAACTCTTTAGTCATTTGCTTGCAAGCTTATGATGTGTATTACCGAGAGGGCCCAGAGATACCTCTCCGAAACTCGGAGTGACAAATCCTAATCTTGATCTATGCCAACTCAACAAACACCTTTGGAGATACCTGTAGAGCATCTTTATGATCAACCAGTTACATTGTGACATTTGATAGCACACAAGGTATTCCTCCGGTATCCGGGAGTTGACCTGAAGAAAGCAATAGCAATAAACTGAACGATCAATATGCTAAGCTAACGGATGGGTCTTGTCCATCACATCATTCTCCGAATGATGTGATCCCGTTATCAAATGACAACACATGTCCATGGTTAGGAAACCTTAACCATCTTTGATCAACGAGCTAGTCTATTAGTGGCTTACTAGGGACACGGTATTTGTTTATGTATTAACACATGTATTTAAGTTTCCGATCAATACAATTCTAGCATGAATAATAAAACTTTATTATGAATAAGGAAATATAAAATAACAACTTTATTATTGCCTCTAGGGCATATTTCCTTCAGTCTCCCACTTGCACTAGAGTCAATAATCTAGTTCACATCGCTATGTGATTAACAGCAATAGTTCACATCGTCATGTGATTAACACCCGTAGTTCACATCGCCATGTGACCAACACCCAAAGGGTTTACTAGAGTCAGTAATCTAGTTCACATCACCATGTGATTAACATCTAAAGAGTACTAAGGTGTGATCATGTTTTGCTTGTGAGAGAAGTTTAGTCAACGGGTCTGTTACATTCAGATCCGTATGTATTTTGCAAATTTCTATGTCTACAATGCTTTGCATGGGGCTACTCTAGCTAATTGTTCCCACTTTTAATATGTATCCAGATTGAGACTCAGAGTCATCCAGATCGGTGTCAAAGCTTGCATCGACATAACCCTTTACGACGAGCTCAACTTTCACACCTTGCAACACAGGCAAGAACCTTTTCTTTGACTGATCTATGTTGAACTTCTTCAAAACTTTCCAAGGTATTTTCTTTGAGAAAGTCCCATTAAGCGTCTCGATCTATCCCTATAGATCGTGATGCTTCAATATGTATGTAGCTTCACCGAGGTCTTTCATTGAAAAGTTCTTATTCAAGTATCCTTTTATGCTATCCAGAAATTCTATATCATTTCCAATCAATAATATGTCATCCACATACAATATCAGAAATGCTACAGAGCTCCCACTCGCTTTCTTGTAAATACAGGCTTCACCACAAGTCTGTATAATACCATATGCTTTGATCACCTCATCAAAGCATATATTCCAACTTCGAGATGCTTGCACCAGTCCATAGATGGATCGCTGGAGCTTGCACACTCTGTTAGTACCTTTAGGATCAACAAAACCTTTCTGGTTGCATCATATACAACTCTTCTGTAAGAAATCCATTAAGGAATGCAATTTTGACATCCATTTGCCAGATTTCATAAAATACGGCAATTGCTAACATGATTCGGACAGACTTAAGCATCGCTACGGGTGAGAAAGTCTCATCGTAGTCAACACTTTGAACTGGTCGAAAACCTTTTGCAACAAGTCGAGCTTTGTAGACAGTAACATTACCATCAGCGTCAGTCTTCTTCTTGAAGATCCATTTATTTTCTATGGCTTGCCAATCATCGGGCGAATACACCAAAGTCCACACTTTGTTCTCATACATGGATCCTATCTCAGATTTCATGGCCTCAAGCCATCTGTCGGAATCTGGGCTCATCATAGCTTCTTCATAGTTAGTAGGTTCACCATGGTCTAGTAACATGACTTCCAGGACAGGATTACCGTACCACTCTGGTGACTTACGAAGTTTAGTAGTAACTTGATCTGAAGTTTCATGATCACCATCATTAGCTTCCTCTCTAGTTGGTGTACGCATCAAGGGAACGGTTTTCTGTGATGTACTACCTTCCAATTCAAGAGAAGGTACAATTACCTCATCAAGTTATACTTTCCTCCCACTCACTTCTTTCAAGAGAAACTCCTTCTCTAGAAAGGACCCAAACATAGTAACAAAGATCTTGCCTTCGGATATGTGGTAGAAGGTGTACCCAATAGTTTCTTTAGGGTATCCTATGAAGACGCACTTCTTCGATTTGGGTTCGAGCTTATCAGGCTGAAGCCTTTTGACATAAGCGTCACATCCCAAAACTTTTTAAGAAACGACAACTTAGGTTTATTGCCAAACCACAGTTCACACGGTGTCATCTCAACGGATTTAGACGGTGCCCTATTTAACGTGAATGCGGCTATCTCTAATGCATAACCCCAAAATGATAGTGGTAAATCGGTAAGAGACATCATAGATCGCACCATATCTAATAAAGTACGGTTACGACGTTCAAACACACCTTTACGCTGTGGTGTTCCAGGTGGCGTGAGTTGTGAAACTATTCCACATTATTTTCAATGAAGTCCAAACTCGTAACTCAAATATTCGCCTCCACAATTAGATCGTAGAAACTTTATTTTCTTGTTACGATGATTCTCCACTTCACTCTGAAATTCATTGAACTTTTCAAACGTTTCAGACTTGTGTTTCATCAAGTAGATATACCCATACCTACTCAAACCATCTGTGAAGGTGAGAAAATAACGATTCCCGCCGCGTGCTTCAACACTCATCGGACCACATACATCGGTATGTATTATTTCCAATAAGTCATTAGCTCGCTCCATTGTTCCGGAGAACGGAGTTTTAGCCATCTTGCCCATGAGACATGGTTCGCAAGTATCAAATGATACACAATCAAGTGATTCCAAAAGTCCATCTGCATGGAGTTTCTTCATGCGCTTTACACCAATATGACCTAAACAGCAGTTCCACAAGTATGTTGCACTATCGTTATCAACTTTGTATCTTTTGGCATCAATATTATGAATATGTGTATCACTATGATCGAGATTCAATAAACCATTTACATTGGGTGTAAGACCATAGAAGGTTTTATTCATGTAAACAGAACAACAATTATTCCCTGACTTAAATGAATAATCATATTGCAATAAACATGATCTAATCATGTTCATGCTCAACGCAAACACCAAATAACATTTATTTAGGCTCAGCACTAATCCTGAAGGTAAAGGGAGTGTGCGATGGTGATCATATCAATCTTGGAAACACTTCCAACACACATCATTACCTCGCTCTTAACTAGTCTCTGTTTATTCTGTAACTCCTGTTTCTAATTACTAATCTTAGCAGCTGAACCAGTATCAAATATCCAGGGGCTACTATGAATACTAGTAAGGTACACATCAATAACATGTATATCAAATATACCTTTGTTCACTTTGCCATCCTTCTTATCCGCCAAGTATTTGGGGCAGTTCTGCTTCCAGTGACCATTCCCTTTGCAGTAGAAGCACTCAGTTTCAGGCTTAGGTCCAGCTTTGGGCTTCTTCACGGGAGTGGCAACTTGCTTGCTGTTCTTCTTGAAGTTCCCTTTCTTTCCCTTGCCCTTTTTCTTAAAACTGGTGGTCTTGTTAACCATCAACACTTGATGTTCTTTCTTGATTTCTACCTCCGCCGATTTCAGCATCACGAAGAGCTTGGGAATCGTTTTCGTCATCCCTTGAATATTATAGTTCATCACGAAGCTCTAGTAGCTTGGTGATAGTGACTGGAGAACTCTGTCAATCACTATCTTATCTAGAAGATTAACTCCAACTTGATTCAAGCGATTGTAGTACCCAGACATTCTGAGCACATGCTCACTGGCTGAGCTATTCTCCTCCATCTTATAGGCAAAGTACTTGTCAGAGGTCTCATATCTCTCAACACGGGCATGAGCCTAAAATACCAATTTTAGCTCTTGGAACATCTCATATGTTCCATGGCGTTCAAAACGTCTTTGGAGCCCCGATTCTAAGCCGTAAAGCATGGCGCACTGAACTATCAAGTAGTCATCAGATCGAGCTTGTTAAACATTCATAACGTCTGCATCAGCTCCTGCAGCAGGTCTGTCACCTAGCGGTGCATCAAGGACATAATTCTTCTGTGCAACAACGAGGATAATCCTCAGATCACGGACTTAGTCCGCATTATTGCTACCATCATCTTTCAACTTAGTTTTCTCTAGGAACGTATCAAAAAAATGTGGAAGCTATATCGCGAGCTATTGAACTACAACATAATTTGCAAAGACATTTTGACTATGTTCATGATAAATCTTAGTTCAATTAATCAAATTACTAATGAACTACCACTTAAATCAACATCCCTCAAGTTGTCTAAGTGATACATGATCCAAATCAACTAAACCATGTCCGATCATCACGTGAGATGGAGTAGTCTTCAATGGTGAGCATCTTTATGTTGATCATATCTACTATATGACTCATGTTCGGCCTTTCGGTCTCTAGTGTTCCGAGACCATGTTTGTACATGCTAGACTCGTCAAGTTTAACCCAAGTATTCTGCGTGTGCAAAACTGGCTTACATTCGTTGTATGTGAACGTAGAGTCTATCACACCCAATCATCACGTGGTGCTTCGAAAAGACGAACTTTGGCAACGGTGCTTACTCAGGGAGAACACTTTATCTTGAAATTAAGTGAAGGGATCATCTTATAATGCTACCATCGTTCTAAGCAAAATAAGATGCATAAAGGATAAACATCACATGCAATCAAAATATGTGACATAATATGGCCATCATCATCTTGTGCTTTTGATCTCCATCTCCAAAGCGTCGGCATGATCTCCATCGTCACCGGCTTGATGATACGTCTCCAACGTATCTATAATTTTTGATTGTTCCGTGCTATTATATTATCTGTTTTGGATGTTTTATATGCATTAATATGCTATTTTATATTATTTTTGGGACTAACCTATTAACCTAGAGCCCAGTGCTAGTTTCTGTTTTTTCCTTGTTTTTGAGCCTCGCAGAAAAGGAATACCAAACAGAGTCCAAACAGAATAAAACTTCATGATGATTTTTCTTGGACCAGAAGACACCCAGGGGACTTGGAGTCCAAGTCAGAAGAGCCACGAGGCGGCGACAAGGGTTGAGGGCGCGCCCTAGGGGGGGGGGGGGGTTCACCCCCTACCTTGTGGGCCCCTCGGGACTCCCCTGACCTAACTCTTCCTCCTATATATTCACAAATATTCCAGAACCACCAGAGGCATCCATGAAAACACTTTTTCACCGCCGCAACCTTCTGTTCCCGTGAGATCCCATCTTAGGGCCTTTTCTGGCATCCCGCCGGAGGGGGAATCGATCACGGAGGGCTTCTACATCAACTCCATTGCCCTTCCGATGATGTGTGAGTAGTTTACCTTAGACATATGGGTCCATAGCTAGTAGCTAGATGGCTTCTTCTCTCTCTTTGATTCTCAATACAATGTTCTCCTTGATGTTCTTGGAGATCTATCCGATGTAATCTTCTTTTGCGGTGTGTTTGTCGAGATCCGATGAATTGTGGATTTATGATCAGCTTATCTACGAATATTATTTGAATCTTCTCTAAATTCTTTTATGCATGATTTAATATCTTTGTATTTCTCTTCGAATTATCGGTTTGCTTTGGCCAACTAGATTGGTTTTTCTTGCAATGGGAGAGGTGCTTAGCTTTGGGTTCAATCTTGCGTGATTTCACCCAGTGACAAAGTAGGGGTAGCGAGACACCTATTGCATTGTTGCCATCGAGGATAAAAAGATGGGGTTTTCATCATATTGCTTGAGTTAATTCCTCTACATCATGTCATCTTACTTAAGGCGTTACTCCATTCTTTATGAACTTAATACTCTAGATGCATGCTGGATAGCAGTCGATGTGTGGAGTAATAGTAGTAGATGCAGGCAGGAGTCGGTCTACTTGACACGGACGTGATGCCTATATGCATAATCATTGCCTTGGATATCATCATAACTTTGCGCTTTTCTATCAATTGCTCGACAGTAATTTGTTCACCCACTGTATTATTTGCCTTCATGAGAGAAGCCTCTAGTGAAACCTATGGCCCCCGGGTCTATTTTCGATCATATTACTTTCCGATCTACTATTTTGCAATCTTTTATTTTCAGATCTATATACCAAAAAACCCAAAAATATTTTATCTTTTGTTTATCTATCTCTATCAGATCTCACCTTTGCAATTGACCATGAAGGGATTGACAACCCCTTTATCGCGTTGGGTGTAAGTGTTTGATTGTTTGTGCAGGTGTTGGTGATTTGTGCGTTCTTCTACTACTGGATTGATAACTTGGTTCTTAACTGAGGGAAATACTTACCTCTACTGTGCTGCATCACCCTTTCCTCTTCAAGGGAAAAACCAACGCAAGCTCAAGAAGTAGCAGGAAGAATTTCTGGCACCATTGCCGGGGAGATCTGTGCCAAGTCAAGACATACCAAGTACCCATCATAAAACTCTCATCTCTTGCATTACATTATTTGCCATTTGCCTCTCGTTTTCCTCTCCCCCACTTCTAAAATGTTTTCAGAAAAACACAAAAAGATTTGCCTTTTTATTCGCCTTCTTTCCGTTTGCCCTTATGTCTTACTTGGTTTGTTTGCTCGTTTGCTTGGCATAATTGTGTGTTTATTGAAAATCAGAAACAAAGTTTATGGATCCACTTAAAGTTTTTTACCTGGATCATCTTCGATCCATATGTGCTCGTGCTGAAACACCAACTAGTTTAGTTGAGGGAAAATGTTTAGATGAGCATGCTCATTTTGTGCATCATCGTTTGTCTGAAAAAGGGAGACTCTTATGGAATCAAATAAATTGTTTGCTATGTTATGCTTGGAATCTTTGTGAACTTTGTGATTTTACTTGTTGCTCTAAGAACCCTAAAAAACACCTTCCCTACCTATGTGAGTTTAATGATAATGAAATCTTATCTTCTTATGAAAAGGGTGTTTATAGTTACTATGATATCGAACAAATTGAAGAATTTGTTGCTTTTAAGGGTGCTTATGAAGTTGCTTATTTGATTGAAAAGTATGATATTACTCTCTACAAATCTGAAAATTTTGACATACTTAAATATTGCTATGAAAACTATGCTCATAATGCCTATGTCAAAGAATTTATTGAGAGAATGACTGTTGCTTTGAAAGAAAATAATGATATGCATGAATCTATAGATAATTATGATTCTGATGATTTGATTGAAATATCCCTTGATGAACATGATGCTTGCTATTCTTATGGCCATGATGCCAATATTTATGGAGATGAATTTGCTATAGTTCCTTATGTTAAACATGAGATTATTGCTATTGCACCCATACTTGATAGTTCCTTGAATCAAAAGCATGATTGCAATGATGTTATTATAAATTCTATTAATATCAATTGTGCTAATAATATGCAAAACCCCAAGCTTGGGGATGCTAGTTTTGCTATGTCCGCTACTTATTGCAATGATCATGATTGGGGTGATGATGCTTCTTATGATCTTGAAAATTTATTTAAGCTTCATGATGAATATGTGTGCAATAATATTGAAAGTGGGTTTGGAAGAGTGTCAACTTTAGGAAATAATTATCCCACTACCTTGGAGTATGATCGATCTTATGATTTTTTTGATAAAAGTGGGTTTGGAGAAGTCATGACTTTATTTGATGATAATCCCACTATTTTGGAAGAGTGTCAACTTTGCATGCATGTGGATCATGTAGAGAAAATTTTATGTGATAGCTATATTGTTGAATTTGATTATGATCCTACTTGTAATTATTATGAGAGAGGAAAATATGGTTGTGGAAATCTTCATGTTACTAAATTACCTCTCGTTATGTTGAGTTTGCTATTGTCTCTTTCTTCTTCCTTGCATAAGCTAGTTTTTGCTTGCCTTGATAATTTGTTTTCTTATAAAATGCCTATGCATAGGAAGTATGTTAGACTTAGATGTGTTTGTCACGTGTTTTATGATGCTCTCTTTGTGCTTCAATTCTCCTCTTTTATGTGAGCATCATTGTAATCTCAATGCCTAGCTAAAAGGCTTTAAAGAAAAGCGCTTGTTGGGAGACAACCCAATATTTTTCCTTGCTGGTTTTGAATAAGTTTTTCATCTAGCCTCTGTTTAGATGTGTTTTGGTGTTTTAATTAGTGTTTGTGCCAAGTAAGACCTTTGGGATGGCTTACAGTGATAGTTGATTTGATCTTGCTGAAAAACAGAAACTTTTGCGCCCAGTCACAGAATTTTAATAATTAACTGGACCATTTAAAAACCCTGAAGTTTTTACATGAGATTGATATACAAATTTTCTATTTTTTCCTTATATTTCAGAATTTTTGGAGTTACATAAGTATTATAACAATTCAGATCTTCGCAGACTGTTCTGTTTTTGACAGATTCTGTTTTCTTTGTGTTGTTTGCTTATTTTGATGAATCTATGGGTAGTATCGGGGGGTATGAACCATGGAGAAGTTGGAATACAGTAGATATTACACCAATATAAATAAAGAATGAGTTAACAACAGTACCAAATGTGGTGATTTTATGTTCTTGTATTAACGGATCTCACGAGTTTTCTGTTGAGTTTTGTGTTGTGAAGTTTTCAAATTTTGGGTAAAGATTTGATGGACTATGGAATAAGGAGTGGCAAGAGCCTAAGCTTGGGGATGCCCAAGGAACCCCAAGGTAATATTCAAGGACAACCAAGAGCCTAAGCTTGGGGAAGCCCCGGAAGGCATCCCCTCTTTCGTCTTCGTCTATCGGTAAATTTACTTGAGGCTATATTTTTATTCACCACATGATATGTGTTTTACATGGAGCGTCTTGTATGATATGAGTCTTTGATTTTTAGTTTGCCACAATCATCCTTTCTGTACACACCTTTTGAGAGGGACACGCATGAATCGTGATTTATTAGAATACTCTATGTGCTTCACTTATATCTTTTGAGCTAGGCAATTTTGCTCTAGTGCTTCACTTATATCTTTTTAGAGCACGGCGGTGGTTTTATTTTATAGAAATTGTTGAACTCTCATGCTTCACTTATATTATTTTGAGAGTCTTTCTAAACAGCATGGTAATTTGCTTTGGTTATAAATTTAGTCCTAATATGATAGGCATCCAAGAGGGATATAATAAAAACTTTCATATAAAGTGCATTGAATACTATGTGAAGTTTGATTCCTTATGATTGTTTTGAGATATAAAGATGGTGATATTAGAGTCATGCTAGTGAGTAATTTTGGATTGTAGAAATACTTGTGTTAAAGTTTGTGATTCCCGTAGCATGCACGTATGGTGAACCGTTATGTAACGAAGTTGGAGCATGAGGTATTTATTGATTTCTTCCTTATGAGTGGCGGTCGGGGACGAGCGATGGTCTTTTCCTACCAATCTATCCCCCTAGGAGCATGCGTGTAGTACTTCATTTTGATGACTAATAGATTTTTGCAATAAGTATGTGAGTTCTTTATGACTAATGTTGAGTCCATGGATTATACGCACTCTCACCCTTCCACCTTTGCTAGCCTCTCTAGTACTGCGCAACTTTCACCGGTGCCGTACACCTACCTTTTACCTTCCTCAAAACAGCCACCATACCTACCTATTATGGCATTTCCATAGCCATTCCGAGAAATATTGCCATGCAACTTTCCACCGTTCCGTTTTATTATGACACGCTTCATCATTGTCATATTGCTTTGCATGATCATGTAGTTGACATAGTATTTGTGGCAAAGCCACCTTTCATAATTTTTATACATGTCACTCTTAAGTCCTTGCACATCCTGGTACACCGCCGGAGGCATTCATATAGAGTCATATTTTGTTCTAAGTATCAAGTTGTAATTCTTGAGTTGTAAGTAAATAAAAGTGTGATGATCTTCATTATTAGAGCATTGTCCCATGTGAGGAAAAAATAAAAGAGGCCAAAGAAGCCCACCAAAAAAAATGAGAGAAAAGAGAGAAGGGGCAATGTTACTATCCTTTTTCCACACTTCTGCTTCAAAGTAGCACTATGATCTTCATGATAGAGAGTCTCCTATGTTGTCACTTTCATATACTAGTGGGAATTTTTCATTATAGAACTTGGCTTGTATATTCCAATGATGGGCTTCCTCAAATTGCCCTAGGTCTTCGTGCGCAAGCAAGTTGGATGCAGACCCACTTAGTTTCTTTTTGAGCTTTCATAAACTTATAGCTCTAGTGCGTCCGTTGCATGGCAATCCCTACTCACTCACATTGATATCTATTGATGGGCATCTCCATAGCCCGTTGATACGCCTAGTTGATGTGAGACTATCTTCTTCTTTTTGTCTTCTCCACAACCACCATATTCTATTCCACCTATAGTGCTATGTCCATGGCTCACGCTCATGTATTGCATGAAAGTTGAAAAGGTTTGAGAACATCAAAAGTATGAAACAATTGCTTGGCTTGTCATCGGGGTTGTGCATGATTTGAGTACTTTGTGTGACGAAGATGGAGCATAGCCAGACTATATGATTTTGTAGGGATAACTTTCTTTGGCCATGTTATTTTGAGAAGACATGATTGCTTTATTAGTATGCTTGAAGTATTATTGTTTTTTATGTCAATATTAAACTTTTGTTTTGAATCTTATGGATCTGAACATTCATGCCACAATAAAGAAAATTACATGGATAAGTATGTTAGGTAGCATTCCACGTCAAAAATTCTGTTTTTATCGTCTACCTACTCGAGGACGAGCAGGAATTAAGCTTGGGGATGCTTGATATGTCTCCAACATATCTATAATTTTTGATTGTTCCATGCTATTATATTATCTGTTTTGGATGTTTTATATGCATTAATATGCTATTTTATATTATTTTTGGGACTAACCTATTAACCTAGAGCCCAGTGCCAGTTTCTATTTTTTCCTTGTTTTTGAGCCTCGCCGAAAAGGAATACCAAACGGAATAAAACTTCACGATGATTTTTCTTGGACCAGAAGACACCCAGGGGACTTGGAGTCCAGGTCAGAAGAGCCACGAGGCGGCGACAAGGGTGGAGCGCGCGCCCTAGGGGAGGGGGGGCGCCCGCTACCTTGTGGGCCCCTCGGGACTCCCCTGACCTAGCTCTTCCTCCTATATATTCACAAATATTTCAGAATCACCAGAGGCATCCACGAAAACACTTTTCCACCGCCGCAACCTTCTGTTCCCGTGAGATCCCATCTTGGGGCCTTTTCCGGCATCCCGCCGGAGGGGGAATCGATCACGGAGGGCTTCTACATCAACTCCATTGCCCTTCCGATAATGCGTGAGTAGTTTACCTCAGACCTATGAGTCCATAGCTAGTAGCTAGATGGCTTCTTCTCTCTCTTTGATTCTCAATACAACGTTCTCCTTGATGTTCTTGGAGATCTATCCGATGTAATCTTCTTTTGCAGTGTGTTTGTCGAGATCCGATGAATTGTTGATTTATGATTAGCTTATCTATGAATATTATTTGAATCTTCTCTGAATTCTTTTATGCATGATTTAATATCTTTGTATTTCTCTTCGAATTATCGGTTTGCTTTGGCCAACTAGATTGGTTTTTCTTGCAATGGGAGAGGTGCTTAGCTTTGGGTTCAATCTTGCGTGATTTCACCCAGTGACAAAGTAGGGGTAGCGAGACACGTATTGCATTGTTGCCATCGAGGATAAAAAGATGGGGTTTTCATCATATTGCTTGAGTTAATTCCTCTACATCATGTCATCTTACTTAAGGCGTTACTCCGTTCTTTATGAACTTAATACTCTAGATGCATGCTGGATAGTGGTCGATGTGTGGAGTAATAGTAGTAGATGCAGGCAGGAGTCGGTCTACTTGACATGGACGTGATGCCTATATGCATAATCATTGCCTTGGATATCGTCATAACTTTGCGCTTTTCTATCAATTGCTCGATAGTAATTTGTTCACCCACCGTATTATTTGCCTTCATGAGAGAAGCCTCTAGTGAAACCTATGGCCCCCGAGTCTATTTTCCATCATATTACTTTCCGATCTACTATTTTGCAATCTTTTATTTTCAGATCTATATACCAAAAAACCCAAAAATATTTTATCTTTTGTTTATCTATCTCTATTAGATCTCACCTTTGCAATTGACCGTGAAGGGATTGACAACCCCTTTATCGCGTTGGGTGCAAGTGTTTGATTGTTTGTGCAGGTGTTGGTGATTTGTGCGTTCTTCTCCTACTGGATTGATACCTTGGTTCTTAACTGAGGGAAATACTTACCTCTACTGTGCTGCATCACCCTTTCCTCTTCAAGGGAAAAACCAACACAAGCTCAAGAAGTAGCACTCGACACCTTGATCTCCATCGTTGCGTCAGGGTCGTCTCGCCAACTATTGCTTCTACAACTATTGCTAACGCATAGTGATAAAGTAAAGCAATTACATGGCGTTTGCATTTCATACAATAAAGAGACAACCATAAGGCTCCTGCCGATTGCTGATAAATTACAAAACATGATCATCTCATACAATAACGTATACCACATCATGTCTTGACCATATCACATCACAACATGCCCTGCAAAAACAAGTTAGACGTCATGTACTTTGTTGTTTGCAAGTTTTACGTGGCTGCTACGGGCTTCTAGCAAGAACCGTTCTTACCTATGGTAAAAACCACAACGGTGATTTATCAAGTTTGCTGTTTTAACCTTCTTCAAGGACCGGCCACAGTCAAATTCGATTCAACTAAAGTAGGAGAAACAAACACCCGCCAGCCACCTTTATGCAAAACTAGTTGCATGTCTGTCGGTGGAACCGGTCTCATGTACGTGGACATGTAAGGTTGGTCCGGGCCGCTTCATCCCACAATGCCGCTGAATCAAAATAAGACGTTGGTGGTAAGAAGTATGAACATCACCGCCCACAACTTCTTTGTGTTCTTACTTTCACATCATCTACGCATAGACCTGGCTCATGATGCCACTGTTGGGAAACGTTGCCTGGAAAACAAATTTTTTTCTACGCACACGCAAGATCTATCCATGGAGATGCATAGCAACGAGAGGGGAGAGTGTGTCTATGTACCCTCATAGACTGTAAGCAGAAGCGTTTGACAACGCGGTTGATGTAGTCGAACTTTCTTCATGATCCAACCGATCGAGTACCGAACATACGGCACCTCCGCGTTCAGCACACGTTCGGCTCGGTGACGTCCGCGCCTTCTTGATCCAGCAAGACAGCAAGGTAGTGGATGAGTTCCGGTGGCGTGGTGACGGTGACGGTGAAGTTATCTCCGTAGGGCTTCGCCTAAGCACTACGAAAATATGACTGGGGTGTAAACGGTGGAGGGGGCGCCTCACACGGCTAAGCAATTGTTTGGTGTGTGCTAGGTGCCCCCTTCCCACATATATATAGGTGGGAGGGAGGGAGGAGCAGCCAAGGGGGCGCCCAAGTAGGGGGAATCCAACTTGGGGTCTCTCCCAAGGTGGCCCCCCCCAGCCATGTATAGGAGCGGGGGAAAGGCAGGGGAGGGTGGCGCCCCACTTTCCTTTCTCCCATGAGAGGGGAAGGCAGGAAGGGCTAGCCCCCCCTTTCCTTCCCTTGGGTTGGACGGCCCGGGAGAGGGGCACACCAGCCCCCTGTGGGTTGGTCTGTCCCTCCCTTGGCCCATTAAGCCCATATACATGCCGGGGGGGGGGGGGGGGGTGTCCGGAACCCCTTCCGGTGACCCGATGGCTATCCGGTGCATCCCGAAACACTTCCGGTGTCCGAATACCATCGTCCTATATATCAATCTTTACCTCTCGACCATTTTGAGACTCCTTGTCATGTCCGTGATCTCATCCAGGACTCTGAACAACATTCGGTCACCAAATCATATAACTCATATAACACTATATCATCAACGAGCGTTAAGCGTGCGGACCGTACGGGTTCGAGAACTATGTAGACATGACCGAGACACCTCTCCAGTCAATAACCAATAGCGGAACCTGGATGCCCATATTGGCTCCTACATATTCTACGAAGATCTTTATCGGTCGAACTATTATGACAACATACGTAATTCCCTTTGTCCATTGCTATGTTACTTGCCCGAGATTCGATCGTCAGTATCTTCATACCTAGTTCAATCTCGTTACCGGCAAGTCTCTTTACTCATTCCGTAATACATCACCTTGTAACTAACTCCTTAGTCATTTGCTTGCAAGCTTATGATGTGTATTACCGAGAGGGCCCAGAGACACCTTTCGAAACTCGGAGTGACAAATCCTAATCTTGATCTATGCCAACTCAACAAACACCTTCGGAGATACCTGTAGAGCTTCTTTATGATCAACCAGTTACGTTGTGACATTTGATAGCACACAAGGTATTCCTCCGGTATCCAGGAGTTCCATAATCTCATAGTCGAAGGAATATGTATTTGACATGAAGAAAGCAATAGCAATAAACTGAACGATCAATATGCTAAGCTAACGGATGGGTCTTGTCCATCACATCATTCTCCTAATGATGTGATCCCGTTATCAAATGATAACACATGTCCATGGTTAGGAAACCTTAACCATCTTTGATCAATGAGCTAGTCTATTAGAGGCTTACTAGGGCACGATATTTGTTTATGTATTCACACATGTATTTAAGTTTCCGATCAATACAATTCTAGCATGAATAATAAACCTTTATCATGAATAAGGAAATATAAAATAAAAACTTTATTATTGCCTCTAGGGCATATTTCCTTCAATGCTAATTTCAAAAGGTTATATATGTTGCATGTGAAACTTGGTGCTGGTGCAGTTGTGTAATGGGGTAGCTGAGTGCTGAAGCTATATGATGTTGTACTCTGATGTATTTCAATTATGAAATCCCGCTTCCTTAATACGAAAATGAAATATATTGTGTGCTTAATATGAAATGTCAATTTGATTAATAAATGGATTATTAATAATAGGACAATTAGCCTGCTAATTGGGCTTTACTATTGCAAACGGTTATTGAGAAAACACCGTGGGCGATGACCTCAGACAACGCACATAGTTTCTAGGAATAAAACATGTTGGATCAATGAACAATCACACACGACTTCCTCTTGAAAACTGTTTGCGTTAGGCCACCTTGCGCAAACATTACCACATAAAAAGTGTGTGTGACGGACAGCCTATGCCACACAGTTTCTTCTACGCACCGTGTGTGATGCATTCGATAACGCAAACAATAAAATTATTAATATTGTATGCAATCGCAATGCTATCACAAATGATTTAATGGGGAAAATTGTGTGTGATGTACCTACGATTGGAAACATTTTTCTTTGGAGTGACAGTGTGGGATGTATATATGAACGGAAACGTACTTCTTGGATTGACTGTGTGGGATGTACATACTAACGGAAACATATTCCTTGGATTGACTGTGTGGAATGTACATATGAACAGAAACGTTTAGCCGGGACTGATTGTGTGGGATGTACTTACGACTGGAAATGATTTGGCATGTATAATTGTATTTTTTTAGCACAACTGTATGTATAATTGTATTTGATCGCTCACCCGTCGCACACGACCTCATTTTGCCGAGCGTGTGTGACCGGAGGGCCTATCCCCGACGGTTTCTGGGTCATGTGGGAAGGACCCCCCTATCACACACACTCACTAGGCGACGGTTCAAAATGCCGTCGTGGAAAGGGGTTAAAAACCGTTTGTATAGCACCTCGCTGTACCAGTGTTAGCAACAAAGATTTTCCTTCGGATCTGTGGTAGAAGGTATACCCAATAGTTTCTTTAGGGTATCCTATGAAGACGCCCTTCTCCGCTTTGGGTTTGAGCTTATCAGGTTGAAGCCTTTTTACATAAGTGTCGCATCCCCAAACTTTAAGAAACGACAACTTAGGTTTTTTTTCCAAACCATAGTTCATACGGTGTCGTCCCAACGGATTTAGATGGTGCCTATTTAATGTGAATGCGGCTGTCTCTAATGCATAACCCCAAAATGCTAAAGGTAAATCGGTGAGAGACATCATAGAATGCACCATATCTAATAAAGTACGGTTACGATGTTCGAACACACCATTATGCTGTTGTGTTCTAGGTGGCGTGAGTTGTGAAACAATTCCACATTGCCTTAAATGAAGGCGAACTCGTAACTCAGATACTCATCTCCGCGATCAGATCGTAGAAATTTTATTTTCTTGTTATGATGATTCTCCACTTCACTCTGAAATTCTTCAAACTTTTCAAATGTTTCAGACTTGTGTTTCATCAAGTAGATATATCCATACCTACTCAAATCATCTGTGAAGGTCAGAAAATAACGATACCCACCGCGTGCTTCAATAGTCATCAGACCACATACATCGGTATGTATTATTTCCAATAAGTCATTAGCTCGCTCGATTGTTCCGGAGAACGGAGTTTTAGTCATCTTACCCATGAGGCATGGTTCACAAGTATCAAATAATTCATAATCAAGTGATTCCAAAAGTCCATCTGCATGGAGTTTCTTCATGCACTTTACCCCAATATGACCTAAACTGCAGTGCCACAAGTATGTTGCACTACCATTATCAACTTTGCATCTTTTGGCATGAATATTATGAATATGTATATCACTACGATCGAGATTCAACAAGAATAAACCATCCACTAAGGGTACATGACCATAAAAGATGTTACTCATATAAATAGGACAACCATTATTCTCTGACTTAAATGAATAAACGCCTCACAATAAACAAGATCCAGATATAATGTTCATGCTCAATGCTAGCACCAAATAACAATTATTGAGGTCTAAAACTAATCCCGAAGGTAGATGTAGAGGTAGCGTGCCGACGGCGATCACATGAACCTTGGAACTATTTCTGACGTGCATCGTCACCTCGTCCTTAGCCAATCTTTGTTTATTCCGTAGCTCCTATTTCGAGTTACAAATATGAGCAACTGAACCAGTATCAAATACCCAGGTGCTACTACGAGCATTAGTAAGGAACACGTTAATAACATGTATATCAAATATACCTTTGTTCACTTTTCCATCCTTCTTATGTGCCAAGTACTTGGGGCAGTTCTGCTTCCAGTGACCATTTCCTTAGCAATAGAAGCACTTAGTTTCAGGCTTGGGTCCAGCTTTGGGCTTCTTCACGGGAGCGACAACTTGCTTGCCATTCTTCCTGAAGTTCCCTTTCTTTCCCTTGCCCTTTTTCTTCAAACTGGTGGTCTTGTTAACCATCAACACTTGATGTTCTTTCTTGATTTCTACCTCCACCGATTTCAGCATCGCGAAGAGCTTGGGAATCATTTTCATCATCCCTTACATATTATAGTTCATCACGAAGCCTTCGTAGCTTGGTGGCAGTGACTGAAGAACTTTGTCAATAAAAATCTCAACTGGAAGACCAATTCCCAGCCAAGTCAGGTGGTTGTGGTACCCAAACATTCTGAGTATGTGTTCACTGATAGAACTGTTCTCCTCCATCTTACAGCTAAAGAATTTGTTGGAGACTTCATATCTCTCAACCTGGGCATTAGCTTGAAATATCAACTTCACCTCTTGGAACATCTCATATGCTCCGTGGCGTTCAAAACACTTTTGTAGTCCCGGTTCCAAGCCGTAAAGCATGGCACACTGAACTATTGAGTAGTCATCAGATCAAGCCTGCCAGACGTTCATAACATCTGCATTAGCTCCTACAGCAGGTCTGTCACCTAGAGGTGCATCAAGGACATAATTCTTCTCTGCAGCAATGAGGATAATCCTCAAGTTATGGACCCAATCCGTGTAGTTGCTACCATCATCTTTCAACTTAGCTTTCTCTTGGAACGCATTAAAATTCAAGGGAACGGTAACACGGGCCATTGATCTACAACATAGATTTGCAAAAACTATTAGGACTAGTTCATGATAAATTTTAGTTCAATTAATCAAATTACTAATGACCTCCCACTTAAATCAACATCCCTTAAGTTGTCTAAGTGATACATGATCCAAATCAACTAACCCATGTCCGATCATCACGTGAGATGGGGTAGTCTTCAATGGTGAACATCTCCATGTTGATCACATCTACTATATGACTCACGTTTGACCTTTCGGTCTCCAGTGTTCCGAGACCATGTCTGTACATGCTAGGCTCGTCAAGTTCAACCCAAGTATTCTGCATGTGCAAAACTGGCTTACACCCGTTGTATGTGAACATAGGATCTATCACACCCGATCATCACGAGGTGCTTTGAAACGACGAACTTTGGCAACGGTGCATACTCGGGGAGAACACTTTTATCTTGAAATTAAGTGAATGGATCATCTTATAATGCTACCGTCATTCTAAGCAAAATAAGATGCATAAAGGATAAACATCACATGCAATCAAAATATGTGACATGATATGGCCATCATCATCTTGTGCTTTTGATCTTCATCTCCAAAGCAATCACATGATCTCCATCGTCACTGGCACGACACCTTGATCTCCATCATTGCGTCGTAATCATCTCGCGAACTATTGCTTCTACAACTATTGCTAACACATAGCGATAAAGTAAAGCAATTACATGGCGCTAATTGATTGACACGCATGTCATACAATAATTAAAGACAACCCTAAGGCTCCTGTCGGTTGTCGTACTCATCGACATGCAAGTCATGAACTTATTACAATACATGATCATCTCATACATCAACATATATCATATCACGTCTTGACCATATCACATCACAACATGCCCTGCAAAAACAAGTTAGATGTCCTCTACTTTGTTGTTGCAAGTTTTACGTGGCTACTACGGGAAACTAGCAAAGAACCATTCTTACCTACGCAAAACCACAATGGTGATTATCAAGTTGCTATTTAACCTTCTGCAAGGACCGCCATAGTCAAATTAGATTCAACTAAAGTGAGAGAAACAGACACCCACCAACCACCTTTATGCAAAACAAGTTGCATGTCAGTCGGTGGAACCGGTCTCATGTACGTGGACATGTAAGGTTGGTTCGAGCCACTTGATCCCACAATACCGCCGAATCAAAATAAGACATATGTAGTAAGCAATATGAACATCACCGCCCACAACTCTTTTGTGTTCTACTCGTGCATATCATCTGTGCATAGACCTTGCTCTTGATGCCACCGTTGGGGAACGTTGCATGGAAAACAAAAAAATTTCTACACACACGCAAGATCTATCTATGGAGATGCATAGCTACGAGAGGGGGAGAACATCTACATACCCTTGTAGATCGCTAAGCAGAAGTGTTTATCAACACGGTTGATGTAGTTGTACAACTTCGTGATCCATTCCCATCAAGCACCGAATGCACGACACCTCCGTGTTCAGCACACGTTCAGCTGGATGACATCCTCTCCTTCTCAATCCATCCAGAGAGGCGAAGTAGTAGATGAGTTCCGGTAGCACGACGACGTGATGACGGTAGTGGTGAAACTATTCCACGGGCTTTGCCAAGCACAACGGTTTAGAGCGTAGGATGAACTCGAGGGAGAGGGGGCGCTGGCACATGGCTTGGGGATTCGTGGTGTGTGGCGCCCCCTCCCCTCCTCTCATATATATAGGTGGAGGGGGGAGGGGAGGCGGCCCTAGGCGCACCCCAAGGGGGCCGGCGGCTGCCCTAGGGTGCCTGCCCTAGGCGCGCCCCCTTCCTTCTTGGCGCGCGAAGAGAAGGCAGGAGGGGAGGCGCCCCCCTTTTCCTTTCTTAGCATGTGGAAGAGAAGGCAAGAGGGGGCCGGCCCTCCTCCTTCCTTCCCTAGGGCCGGCAGCCATGAGGTGGGGCGCGCCAGCCCCTTTGTGGGCTGGTGTGCTCCCCTCATTGGCCCGTTTGGCCCAATAACTCCCCGTGGCCTCCTGGAACCCCTTCCGGTGATCCGATAATTATCCGGTGCATTCCGAAACTCTTCTGGAAACCAAATACTATCATCCTATATATCAATCTTTACCTCCGGACCATTCCGGAGCTCCTCGTCATGTCCGTGATCTCATATGGGACTTCGAACAACATTTGGTCACCAACATACATAACTCATATAGTACTATATCGTCAACGAACGTTAAGCGTGCGAACCCTACGGGTTCTAGAATAATGTAGACATGACCAAGACGCTTCTCCGGTCCATAACCAACAGCGGGACCTGGATGCCCATATTGGTTCCTACATATTCTATGAAGATCTTTATCGGTCGAACCTTTATGACAACATAAGTAGTTCCCTTTGTCTGTCGGTATGTTAGTTGCCCGAGATTCGATCGTTGGTATCTCCATACCTAGTTCAATCTTGTTACTGGCAAGTCTCTTTACTCGTTCCGTAATACATCATCTTGTAACTAACTCCTTAGTCATTTTGCTTGCAAGCTTCTTTGTGATGCTGTATTACCGAGAGGGCCCAGAGATACCTCTCCGTCATACGGAGTGACAAATCTCAATCTCGATTCACGCCAACTCAACAGACACCTTCGGAGATACCTGTAGAGCACCTTTATGATCACTCAGTTATGAAGTGACGTTTGATAGCACACAAGGTATTCCTCTGGTATCCGGGAGTTGCATGATCTTATGGTCGAAGGAATATGTATTTGACATTAAGAAAGCAGTAGCAATAAACTGAATGATCATATGCTAAGCTAACAGATAGGTCTTGTCCATCACATCATTCTCCTAATGATGTGATCCCGTTATCAACTGACAACACATGTCTATGGTTAGGAAACCTTAACCATCTTTTGATCAACGAGTTAGTCTAGTAGAGGCTTACTAGGGACTTAGTATTTGTTTATATATTCACACATGTATTTAAGTTTTCGATCAATACAATTACAGCATGAATAATAAACCTTTATCATGATTAAGGAAATATAATAATAACCACTTTATTATTGCCTCTAGGGCATATTTCCAACAGTTTGTGCATGTGTTCTTGATCCATATAAAACATTTTTATTTGTGAATTTTGTTTACCAAGATGTGGAAGAAAAAAATGGCGCAATAGAGGAAGAAGCTCCATTTTATTTACTGCATTGAGTTGCTATTCTAAATTCTAAGATGTGTTAAATTTTGTCAATTTCTGAGATATGGTGTCAAAATTGTCTATGTTGCATGATTGCAGATTATTTGTTATGCCGTTTGGACCGAGCAATACTTTGCTTACCAGTTAGTTGTTTAAGTGTGATATATTGTGCCCATTGGTGATACTTTCCTAGTTGATGTTGAAGTCCCACCTAGCATGCATCACGCGACACACATGTGATGGTGATGGATGCATGGACGGATTTGCGAGGAGACCGATCGAGACTGACACGGCCACAATGCATGCTAGCCTCGACAGCAATAATACTAGACTTATGGGATGATTGTACATTGCAGGGAGAAACGTGGTCTCATCTAATTGCCCCCCTCCCCCACGCCCCCAAATTTCACTGGTGGGTCAGCCTTCCTAATTAAATCCCTGCCAATCACACCCCATCTTCCCCGTAAACCCCCTGTAAACTGCTCGTCATTGCTCCCTTTTTTTTTGAGAAACTCCCAATCTATTCATGTTCAATCATGGCAATATAGAGAACAACAGAAATGTTAAAAATTACAACCATGTCGGTGGGCCACCCAGCAATGACTACAAGCACTGGAGCGAGCCGAAGGCACGCCACCGTCATCACCCCTCCCTCACTAGAGCTGAGCAAACCTTGTTGTAGCACGTCATTGCTCCCTTGACAGGGTGGGATCCAAGCACGTGCATCCGTTTCATCTTTTTACCCGAAACAAACATGCATGTTATGAAAACAGGCAGAAGTGACATTTTTTGTATTGGTGAAATTACAACAATGCTATACGCCTACACCTACGGACAGATCCTTACACGATTGATGTTATACACTGAGATGTGAAACTATGTTTGGGGATTAGGGAGGATGGGGTCCGTCAGTGAAATCAAGGGTGGGAGGGGGGGGCAGTTATTGGTGGGAAAGGAGTCTGTAAGCAGCAGTCCCCCTGGGGTCCCATAAGTATAGCATTTTTGGTGAAATTTGTTGGGAAACATAGTAGAAAACCAAAAAATTTCGCCCTACGATCACCCAGGAACAATATCAAGATGCATAACGGGTTGTGATCAACGATTGTTACCGACTCCGGGAGTGCAGCAGAAGTAGACGAGTCGATGTAGATCGTACTTGGAGTCCCTCGAACATAGATGATGATCTTGTGAACCGCCCTCGAATGATCCCTCGAACAGAAGACCGAAAGCATGACCTCTCTACTTGGTTGCAAGCATACGGTCTTCACGATCTGGCAGCGCTTCGCTGTCCAGAGCTAATCGTTGTCAGAGAATTAGAGGCAGGAGATTAGAACCACACTGTGCTTCTAATTATGAGGATTAGAGGTGGCTAGGGCTAGCTCTAATTAGTCAACTAGGACCAACTAGAACTAGTACTAGATGAAGTAGAGGAGGCTCCAAAACTTGTGTATCCAAAAGGTGGAAATCCTCTAGTATATATACGTTGGAGGGGAAGAGGAGGGCTGCCACCAAGGAGGGAAAGCCTCCTTGAGGCGCCACACAAGAGAGGGAGGAGTTGGACTCCTCCCCTAGTAGGACTCGGCCCCTTCCTTAGGGAAGGGAGGCGCCTACTCCACTTGGGCCCTTGTGGCCCAAGTTGCCTTCCACCTCTTGGCCTTTTTAGGCCCCTTGATAATTAAATTAAATATAAAATGTTCTAAACATTTTTAGAGCATTATATATATAATTTAACATCCCTGGAAACATTTTCCACCTATATATAATTAATCGGTAATACCTGGTATTACCCGATATTCACCGAAACCCTTCCGGTCACCCCGAAACGCTTCCGGAACCTCTCGGAACTATTCCGGATATTAATGAAACAATTCCACAAATATATTCTCATCACTCCCATCCTACTAACACTTAGTAGATCATGATTACCTTAAGCTTGTGACCCCGTAGGTTCGGTAACCATAGACATGAACGAAACCCCTTCGTTCAATGACCGATAGCGGAACCGTGGACATCCATATCGGTCCCTATGATGACACGAATGATATTCGAGTGAACCTTTGGTTATCATGTGATGTTCCCTTTGCTTCACGATACTTTACAAAACCCAGTGTGCATGGATATCCTCAAGAGTCATCACCATGCTCACTATACCGTTGCTCCGTTACCGATTTTGTTCTTCTTTCTCGTTGACGTGTTTCGGCATCCCCGTGACGTACTCACCTATGTCTGGCCAGACAATGATGGATGCCGTCACACCGAGAGGGACCAAAGAATATCTCTCCATCGTCGGAGGAGCAAATCCCACTCTTGAGCTGTCCGGTCACTTGTCAAACTTTTTTGGTGTGCCTGAAAGTTGTCGTTATTATCACCTTGTTACAGATGACGTTTGAGCAACCCCAAAGCCCATCGTCTGGTAGGAACTGACCGAGACACTCTCATGGTCTGAGGAACTAAAACACATGCTAACACTCTATGTTATAACAGATGATTTCAGATCATATGCTCTCATAGTATAACAGACAAGTATTGAGTCGATTCAATATGATTGTTCTTCTAACGTCATACCCTCAATGTTGTTTTAGTACTATCTTTACACTTAACGGTATCCTAAGATCCGGAAAACATGATCACCAACAACACTTGAGCCAATCTTAGAGGCGAGACCAGGAACCTATTGTTTACCACTTATCATTCCACACGTGCATATGAGTTTTCCACTAAATCGCATATTCCAGGATCATAACAGTTATAGCATGGAATATAAACTCTTAACTATGAATAATGGAAATATAACAATACAATATTATTGCCTCTAGGGAATATTTCCAACAAAATTATGCACCTACGATTATAAAGTATATAGGGGTGGGGGTGGGGGGTGGGGGACACGTGCCCCCTATACCACAAGTGTAGAGAATAATTATTTTTATGTGGAACCGAAAGACATGTTACATCTCGTCGCCCTGGATCCGTCTGTTCTTTCTCGCTTTCCCACAGATATCATCATCACTAGATCGGGATCGCACCTTGGCGCGAGGGTACCGGTCCAAACATTTTGGTCCAAGCATGTAATGCTTAGTTTGTAGGTCATATCCAACCCGGTACCAAAGCCATTGGAGCACACCGAGTTGATTCAATCATATCCAGCCCAATAAAACAGATCATGGAGGTCCAAAGGATGAAGATTCATTACATTTCATCAATGCATTTCATATAATATGTAGCATAATGCAGGAAAAGTTTCAAGGTTTAAAACAACACCATAATAATAATTTCGCTGGAAAGAAAAAATCGCTGGCAACCCTCTGAGAATTACTTCTAATATATACAAAGATGCCTTAGCACTGACATGTAATTACAGAAGATATAAATTTTTGGCAGTTTCTTAAATAATTTGAATCAACAAAATGGAAGTTTCAAGAAAAAGATAGACATAGAACTGGGCTTTGGAATAGTCTAAAGGATAAACATGTACCCAAAACATATCTACTGTCCAGATCGACGTATGCTATTTTTTCTCTTTTCAAACATATGTGATCTTCTATGCACCATAATCTCCAAAATACATTTCAATATATATAAACACGTCTTGCTTTAGTAAATTGATTAAGTATCCTGCTTGGAAATTCATACCTACAACTTATGATCTGCATGGCAACACAAAAAAACACCAAGCAGATAGAGTAAAATCAAATATTCTTGGAAACAAACATACTGAAAGAACCAAAGAGCAAAATCAAATATTTGTAGCCCACAGATTCAATTATCTAATCTAAGATATATTGCACTGAACTAAATATATGTTTGTAGCTATATAGTTCTAAAACGAATGGTTATCATGACTATCTTCTAAAACAAATGGTAGTGCTCCATTTTCTATTCTCAGTTGTCGCAGGTTAAAACAAATATAGAGATCCAATCACCACTACCTCCAATAAATTATCTTAATTATCTCAGGTGAAAACAAATATGGAGATCGGTAACGCGCCTTGGCGCGAGGGTGCCGGTCCCAACATTGTGTTTATGCAGGTAATGCTCAAGTTAGTAGTAATCCAGGTTTAACGTACTTACTCAAACAGGATATCACAAAATAAAAATAAGAAGAAACATTCACATGTGATGTGATAGAAGCAAGACAATATGGAGTTTTATGTACACATCATTATTGAAGATCAAGAAATCTTATCATTTCATTAGAAATGATAGCTATTTTTTATCCATATGGTACATACTGTTAGAGCTACAAATAAGAACATAGGTGAGGGAGTCATGGACTAAGGGGTCCTCGGTGCGCCGGCCCATTGTACATGGGCCGGACTGGTGGAGCCGTATAATGACGGGAGATCTATGAAGCCGTGGTGTGCCCTCCAAGTCAAGAAGGCGCAGGATCTCTTTAATTCCTTATTGTAATCTATCTTCGGTAACCCTAACCCTACCGGTGTCTATATAAACCGAGGGTTTTTAGTCTTTAGGGCTAGAGCTATATTCATCACCTCATAGCCTTAGGGTTTAGCTCATGCTGATCTCGAGGTAGATCTACTCTATAAACCATGTTATACATTCAATACAATCAAGCAGGACATAGGGTTTTACCTCTTCGATAGGGCCTGAACCTGGGTAAACACTGTGTTCGTCGTCTCTTGTTACCCATCGATCCTAGATCCACAGCTCGGGACCCCCTACCCCGAGGTCTGCCGGTTTTGACACCGACATTGGTGCTTTCATTGAGAGTTCCGCTGTGGGATCGCTAGAGGAATCGATGGCTCAACCGGTCATTGGAGACCACACCCGCGCCGAGGGATTCCCCACCCCTGGTCATCTCCTCGTCTTCGGCGGCATACTAGCATGCGCCGATCCCACTAGTCGCCTCAACCAGATCGAAGGCTTCACCCCCGTTGAAGGGTTCATCGATTCAGGGGCATCGACCCCAGGACCAGCACACTCACAAAAATCCAGTATCCCTCAGAGTCCGGCCTTGAAGCCCGACTCCGACATACCACCCCAAAGATCTCCCGCTGAATCGCCGGAGTGTCCGGCACCCCCATGTGGCCAGCCGGCAGACCACCTGGCGAGCCTTTTTCGTGCAATGGGACTCTCTGTTACCAGGCCTGCGGCCTACGATCAGATCGGGCTTAGACCCGACGATCGAGAAGTCAACACCCCTCCGGTCACACACCTTGTCGTCAAAGTCGAAGCAGGAGGGGCCACAGCCTTGCAAGCTAAAGACGCTGTACACTCGAATCACCAGCTCAGAGTCAGACACCAGCCCGGATGTACGTCCGGACATAATCCCCAGCTCAAGTCCTGGCCTCGAGCCTATCCGGCCGCACACCAGTTCAGACCCGAGCCCTGTGCGGTCAGAACCGGACATCACTCAACCGCCCATCAAGGATAGTCTGGATCCGCGGCAGGAGGGAATTCTCAAAATTTTCCCGCCCGCCCACCACACGGAATATAATCCGGACTCGAGAAACCCAGACATATGGGACCTCATGTACGTCAACCAGCTGCCAAACGAGACAGTCCACCATTATTGGGCTAGATTTCTCCTGGTAAAGAACAGGATGGCACCTTGCTATGACAAAGAAATAATTAAAGCCTTCCAGTTTAACTGCAGGGACGAGGGCCTCTTAAACGCCCTCGCGCGTCGCTGAATTCAAAGCTTCACCGAACTATTAGACATGGTACGCAAATATTGCGCCATGGAGAACACGTGGAGAGCGCAACAGCTGAACATGGGGCCACAGCCCGCCGCGCGTCACGGAAGGCCCCGCCTTAAAGGGGCTTACACAAATCAGTCATCGGAGCACGAGCCTAATGAAAGGAAAACTAGGCCCAGATCGGTGTTAGACGAGTTGCTGGGTAAACCATGCCCAATACATTCGGTCTTGCTAGACGCAAACCCAACCCACAGACTATGGCTGTTGGGTGGTAAGACAAGTGGCCAAATATGGCGAGCTAATCTTGGGCCTTACACCACCAGATAAACAGTCCTCGGCTTCACCGCATGACCACAATGTCCTTACGGTATAAGATACGTTCGCCTCAAACAATAAAAGGAAAAAGGCTCTTCGAGAGCTCAATCAAATATATCAAGTGACAGCCGCACAACCATGGGTGGCCACGCCTATCACCTTCAACGAGAAGGATGAGCCAAGCCCCCGTAATAACCACGCACCGGCCGCACTGGTCCTCGACCCCATTGTCGACGGTTTCTGGCTGACTAAAGTGCTGATGGACGGAGGCAGCGACCTCAACCTCATTTATAAGGATACTCTAGACAAGATGCAGTTCAACAGGTCTCACATCGAACGCAGTCATACCACATTCCGAGGTATAATACCCGGAAGGGAGGCACACTGCTCGGGATGCGTAACCCTGGACGTTGTGTTCGGTACACCCGACAACTACAGATCCGAACCCTTGCTATTTCACATTGTGCCCTTCTGTAGCGGATCCCACACCCTTCTAGGACGTGAGGCATTCTCAAGATTTCAGGCCATACCACATTATGGGTATATGAAACTGAAGATGCCAGGGCCCAACGGGGTGATCTCTCTTAAAAGCGATCCTAGCAAAGCCTTGCGAGCCGAAAATAAGACGGCATCCCTTGCACTAGAGGCACTATCCAAAGCCCTCGCGGCCGAAGAGTTGACAGTGCTACGCACTACAGTCGACAAGGATGACGTGGTTCTCAATAAAAGACAAAAGCCCACATCATTCAAGCCAGCGGACGAAATAGTCAAATTTCAAATGCACCCAACAGATCCCAATAAAATGGCATCCATAGGAGCATAGCTGGACCCCGCAGTCGACGGGGCGCTAAGGACATTCCTGCATGAAAATTGGGAAATATTCGCCTGGCACCCATCAGATATGCCAGGAATCCCACGAAGACTAGCCGAGCACAACCTCAACATTTTAAAAGGCTTCAAGGCAGTGAAACAAACCCTGCGCCGATTTTCCAAACCCAAACGACAGGACATGGGCGAAGAGCTTGCAAAACTGCTAGAGGTCGGATTCATCCACGAGATCAAGCACCCCGAGTGGTTAGCAAATCTGGTTATGGTACCCAAGAAGGATAAGTCCTGGCGGCTCTGCGTCGACTTCAAAGACCTTAACAAAGCTTGCCCTAAGGATCCATTCCCTCTGCCAAGGATAGACCAGATCATCGACGCCACCACCAGACACGACTCGTTATGCTTCCTCGATGCATACTCTGGATACCATCAGATCAAGATGAAGGAGTCCGATTAGGCAGCAACCGCATTAATCACCCCTACGACCCCTTCTGCATCAACACCATGCCGTTCGGACTAAAAAATGCGAGAGCCACATACCAGCGCATGATTCAAACATGCCTCGAAAAACAAATTGGCAGAACAGTCGAGGCATACGTGGACGACGTGGTTGTCAAAACCAGACACATCGACCAACTGATAGACGACCTACGTCAAACCTTTGACAACCTGCGGGCCTACGATGTACGGCTCAACCCGGAGAAATGTGTTTTCGGGGTCACTGTCGGAAAGCTACTCGGATTCATTGTTTCCCATAGAGAAATCGAAGCCAATCCGGCCAAAATTAGAGCACTATCTCAGCTCGCAATACCAACGGAGCTTAAGCATGTCCAGAAGCTGGCAGGATGCGTGGACGCCTTGAGCCGCTTCATATCCCGCCTCGGAGAAAAGGCATGGACACTCTACAAATTGCTTAAAAAGACCAAGAACTTCCAGTGGACAGATGAAGCAACCATGGCACTCGAGGAGATTAACACACTCCTCGCCGGCAACCCTATCCTGGCGGCACCCGGCATGGGTGAACCTATGCTACTATACATTTCGGCCACCAATCAGGTGGTGAGCGTGGTGCTTGTCGTAGAACGGGAATCCGAGGGCCACAAGTTCCAAGTCCAGAAGCCGGTCTACTACATGTCCGAGGTGCTTACGCCATGCAAATCACGATACCCGCACTATCAAAAGATAGCCTACACGGTCTTCATGGAATCTCGAAAGCTACATCATTACTTTCAAGAATCCGGACCAGTCGTCGACTTCTTATCCTATGTCGTACACCGTTATGGTGTCCCCCACAACATAATTACCGATAATGGTACCAACTTCACCGCCTAGGAAGTTAAAGACTGGTGCGGTAAAATGGGCAATAAGCTCGATTATGCCTCGGTGTACCACCCACAGACCAACGGACAGGTCGAACGAGCCAATCGACTCATCATGAGTGGCATTAAGCCTCGCCTAGTTCAATCCCTTGAACAATCAGATTGCCATTGGGTCGAGGAACTCGATTCTGTGCTATGGGGGCTGCGCACCACTCCTAATCGGGCAACCGGATACACACCATTTTTTATGGTATACGGTGCGGAAGCAGTCCTCCCATGCGACCTTATCCATGACGCGCCTAGAGTGCACATGTACGAAGAAAAGGAAGCCGAGCTCGATCGGCAGGATGATCTGGACGCTCTAGAAGAAGAACGGGACATAGCTCGAGCTCGGTCCGTGTTCTATCAACAGCAAGCACGGCGTTACCACAACGTCGAGGTCCAGGCGAAGACATACAACGTGGGAGACCTCGTCCTCCAACTCCCCAAAAAACAGAAGAATAAACTGTCGCCTAAATGGGAGGAACCGTACATCATCGATGAAGTACTGACATGGGGAGCATATCGTCTTCGCCACCCGTCTGCTGACGGCCTAGAGCCAAACCCATGGAACACAGCAAGGCTGCGGTGTTTTTATGCCTGAGCTTGACATACATCTCCACCTTTCCCTTCTTCCCTTTTTCTCTTCGACATGGTGCTAGTCCGGCTAAACCGAACCATACCAAGCTCACATTATATACATCATTGAATATAATACCCAGCTTTGCCTGGGGGCTCCTCAGAAGAGCCGTATAAATGTAAAAACCACATTCGTACTGATTGCATCCTTCTCACACATGTTAAGACAACATATGCACTTGTTTTCCTTAAGATCTTTGCCAAGCAGGGTTGCCTGGCTCCTGTGCTTACCCCTACGTTCCCGATTGTTCGACTAGGGCGTAAAGGGAGCACCTCTATGATTGTTATGACCGGGTCACCCGTGACCGTAACTCAGACGGGTGAAGCCGAAAGCTAGCGTTCTTACAGAATACAACAAGTCGGCCTAAGGGAAGTGAATATAGCCTCGAGCTTAATACCAGGGTTCTTTTTTAAAGCCATTGGTGTCCGTTGACCCTACGTGTCCAGACTGTAATTTTACCCGATGAAAGGAACTCTTGGAGGAACTATTTTCATCGGAAGATGTTTCTTACGTTAAACAGTAATATAACATCGCTCTTCGCATATGTTTCGTCTGTTTAAACCGGAGGGCCGGATTGCCTGGTTCCCGAATTGTTGCCTTGTTTCCTATGGCACACAGTACGGAACACTCCCCGATCTCTGATCGGAGAGGCAGAAACCGATGGCCGGTCAAGACAACATTCTTTCAAAAATAACAATAAGAACGCGGATTAAGCATGGTTAACATAAAGTACATAGATACATAGAATTGACAAGACTACTCATTCTCGACATTGTCTATCAACTGTTCTAAAGCACAATCCTTTTGGGAATATCGAGCGTCTTGCATCACTTCATCATACACCAAGCTTAGTGGTATCTCTTGACCGTCAGGGCCCATAGGACCAGCCCGGGCCATATGCACCGGGTCTAGCTTGGTGAAGCGGGTCTTTACCATAGCCCACGCCTCGCGCGCTCCTTCTTGGCAGGCCGAGATCTTCCATAACTCAAACCTTCGCCGAGCCCCTTTAAAGCGACTAGCTAGTTCGGCCATACTCTCTGGTGGTGCACCTGACGGCCATAACACCTTCGCCATGCTCTTCATGGCTTTCCAGGCCTTTTCATAGGTCTTCGACAGTTCCTTTAGAAGATTCCCGTCATAAGCGCTTACTTCTTCCTCGGGCCGCCCAGTCAGGAGACCTAACAAGCAGGTGTTGCACATCATCATTAACACATCAATGACACTTGCCAACAGCACGGTACGATCAACACTTATCGAATATACCACCTTTCATCTTCTGGTTTTCCTCCGCGGTCTGGGCCAGCTGAGCTTTCAAGCTCTTAATTTCCTCGGCTTGTCATTGATTTTCTGCCTTGAGCTTATTTTTCTCCTCCTAACTTCACGTCAGTACTCGTTTACCAGCCTCCAGCTCCCTCCGCAGCTCGTTTACAGCTCCCGTGGCTCTACGGAGAATACGGTGTTAATGCTTAGCATACAACGTATACCTACAAAAATAGTCTTCACTACTCACCGAACAATTCGCTGCTGGCTTTTCAAGCCGCATCTAGTTCGGCCTTGGCTTCGACCAACTGTGTCCGACTCACTTCAAGGTCCTCGAACAGCTTTTTGTTCTGCTCTCTTGCGGCCTACAAAAATAATATCATTAGACACCCTTAACTCGGCCGTCCCGCCCGAATTAAGGCTTGGGGGCTAGTTGGTTAGGGAACATGATCTGCTTTTAAGCTATGTACCTGCACCTTGGCGGCAAATAGACCAGCAATCCCATCCAGACCAGTCCGGGCCGCTCCAAGGTACGCATCCACCGAACTAAAAGCATTAAATTCCAATTCGGGAAAGGCAGTATGACATAAAGTCTCCCTCCGGCGGCGATGGTTCATTACGCTCTCGACCTCGGAATTAGTGACCGAAACATCATCGGAGTACGCCAGAGGTACGCCAGCCGCTGCGTGTTCGGAGGAGGCTCTTGCTTGTGCCGAAGACTTGGGCCCGGAGTTGCGGCTCGGCGCATCCGGGATATCTTTGGATTGGTGTAGGGCATACGCCTCCTACAAAATCGAGCAAGCTCTAATAAGAAAGTGCCAGCGGCAACCCTCGTTGCAATTCCAGACATATGGGACCTCATGTACGTCAAGCAGCTGCCAAACGAGACAGTCCACCATTATTGGGCTAGATTTCTCCTGGTAAAGAACAGGATGGCACCTTGCTATGACAAAGAAATAATTAAAGCCTTCCAGTTTAACTGCAGGGACGAGGGCCTCTTAAACGCCCTCGCGCGTCGCTGAATTCAAAGTTTCACCGAACTATTAGACATGGTACGCAAATATTGCGCCATGGAGAACACGTGGAGAGCGCAACAGCTGAACATGGGGCCACAGCCCGCCGCGCGTCACGGAAGGCCCCGCCTTAAAGGGGCTTACACAAATCAGTCACCGGAGTACGAGCCTAATGAAAGGAAAACTAGGCCCAGATCGGTGTTAGACGAGTTGCTGGGTAAACCATGCCCAATACATTCGGTCTTGCTAGACGCAAACCCAACCCACAGACTACGGCTGTTGGGTGGTAAGACAAGTGGCCAAATATGGCGAGCTAATCTTGGGCCTTACACCACCAGATAAATAGTCCTCGGCTTCACCGCATGACCACAATGTCCTTACGGTATAAGATACGTTCGCCTCAAACAATAAAAGGAAAAAGGCTCTTCGAGAGCTCAATCAAATATATCAAGTGACAGCCGCACAACCATGGGTGGCCACGCCTATCACCTTCAACGAGAAGGATGAGCCAAGCCCCCGTAATAACCACGCACCGGCCGCACTGGTCCTCGACCCCATTGTCGACGGTTTCTGGCTGACTAAAGTGCTGATGGACGGAGGCAGCGACCTCAACCTCATTTATAAGGATACTCTAGACAAGATGCAGTTCAACAGGTCTCACATCGAACGCAGTCATACCACATTCCGAGGTATAATACCCGGAAGGGAGGCACACTGCTCGGGACGCGTAACCCTGGACGTTGTGTTCGGTACACCCGACAACTACAGATCCGAACCCTTGCTATTTCACATTGTGCCCTTCTGTAGCGGATCCCACACCCTTCTAGGACGTGAGGCATTCTCAAGATTTCAGGCCATACCACATTATGGGTATATGAAACTGAAGATGCCAGGGCCCAACGGGGTGATCTCTCTTAAAAGTGATCCTAGCAAAGCCTTGCGAGCCGAAAATAAGACCGCATCCCTTGCACTAGAGGCACTATCCAAAGCCCTCGCGGCCGAAGAGTTGACAGTGCTACGCACTACAGTCGACAAGGATGACGTGGTTCTCAATAAAAGACAAAAGCCCACATCATTCAAGCCAGCGGACGAAATAGTCAAATTTCAAATGCACCCAACAGATCCCAATAAAATGGCATCCATAGGAGCATAGCTGGACCCCGCAGTCGACGGGGCGCTAAGGACATTCCTGCATGAAAATTGGGAAATATTCGCCTGGCACCCATCAGATATGCCAGGAATCCCACAAAGACTAGCAGAGCACAACCTCAACATTTTAAAAGGCTTCAAGGCAGTGAAACAAACCCTGCGCCGATTTTCCAAACCCAAACAACAGGCCATGGGCGAAGAGCTTGCAAAACTGCTAGAGGTCGGATTCATCCGCGAGATCAAGCACCCCGAGTGGTTAGCAAATCTGGTTATGGTACCCAAGAAGGATAAGTCCTGGCGGCTCTGCGTCGACTTCAAAGACCTTAACAAAGCTTGCCCTAAGGATCCATTCCCTCTGCCAAGGATAGACCAGATCATCGACGCCACCACCAGACACGACTCGTTATGCTTCCTCGATGCATACTCCGGATACCATCAGATCAAGATGAAGGAGTCCGATTAGGCAGCAACCGCATTAATCACCCCTACGACCCCTTCTGCATCAACACCATGCCGTTCGGACTAAAAAATGCGGGAGCCACATACCAGCGCATGATTCAAACATGCCTCAAAAAACAAATTGGCAGAACAGTCGAGGCATATGTGGACGACGTGGTTGTCAAAACCAGACACATCGACCAACTGATAGACGACCTACGTCAAACCTTTGACAACCTGCGGGCCTACGACATACGGCTCAACCCGGAGAAATGTGTTTTCGGGGTCCCTGTCGGAAAGCTACTCGGATTCATTGTTTCCCATAGAGAAATCGAAGCCAATCCGGCCAAAATTAGAGCACTATCTCAGCTCGCAATACCAACGGAGCTTAAGCATGTCCAGAAGCTGGCAGGATGCGTGGACGCCTTGAGCCGCTTCATATCCCGCCTCGGAGAAAAGGCATGGACACTCTACAAATTGCTTAAAAAGACCAAGAACTTCCAGTGGACAGATGAAGCAACCATGGCACTCGAGGAGATTAACACACTCCTCGCCGGCAACCCTATCCTGGCGGCACCCGGCATGGGTGAACCTATGCTACTATACATTTCGGCCACCAATCAGGTGGTGAGCGTGGTGCTTGTCGTAGAACGGGAATCCGAGGGCCACAAGTTCCAAGTCCAGAAGCCGGTCTACTACATGTCCGAGGTGCTTACGCCATGCAAATCACGATACCCGCACTATCAAAAGATAGCCTACACGGTCTTCATGGAATCTCGAAAGCTACATCATTACTTTCAAGAATCCGGACCAGTCGTCGACTTCTTATCCTATGTCGTACACCGTTATGGTGTCCCCCACAACATAATTACCGATAATGGTACCAACTTCACCGCCTAGGAAGTTAAAGACTGGTGCGGTAAAATGGGCAATAAGCTCGATTATGCCTCGGTGTACCACCCACAGACCAACGGACAGGTCGAACGAGCCAATCGACTCATCATGAGTGGCATTAAGCCTCGCCTAGTTCAATCCCTTGAACAATCAGATTGCCATTGGGTCGAGGAACTCGATTCTGTGCTATGGGGGCTGCGCACCACTCCTAATCGGGCAACCGGATACACACCATTTTTTATGGTATACGGTGCGGAAGCAGTCCTCCCATGCGACCTTATCCATGACGCGCCTAGAGTGCACATGTACGAAGAAAAGGAAGCCGAGCTCGATCGGCAGGATGATCTGGACGCTCTAGAAGAAGAACGGGACATAGCTCGAGCTCGGTCCGTGTTCTATCAACAGCAAGCACGGCGTTACCACAACGTCGAGGTCCAGGCGAAGACATACAACGTGGGAGACCTCGTCCTCCAACTCCCCAAAAAACAGAAGAATAAACTGTCGCCTAAATGGGAGGAACCGTACATCATCGATGAAGTACTGACATGGGGAGCATATCGTCTTCGCCACCCGTCTGCTGACGGCCTAGAGCCAAACCCATGGAACACAGCAAGGCTGCGGTGTTTTTATGCCTGAGCTTGACATACATCTCCACCTTTCCCTTCTTCCCTTTTTCTCTTCGACATGGTGCTAGTCCGGCTAAACCGAACCATACCAAGCTCACATTATATACATCATTGAATATAATACCCAGCTTTGCCTGGGGGCTCCTCAGAAGAGCCGTATAAATGTAAAAACCACATTCGTACTGATTGCATCCTTCTCACACATGTTAAGACAACATATGCACTTGTTTTCCTTAAGATCTTTGCCAAGCAGGGTTGCCTGGCTCCTGTGCTTACCCCTACGTTCCCGATTGTTCGACTAGGGCGTAAAGGGAGCACCTCTATGATTGTTATGACCGGGTCACCCGTGACCGTAACTCAGACGGGTGAAGCCGAAAGCTAGCGTTCTTACAGAATACAACAAGTCGGCCTAAGGGAAGTGAATATAGCCTCGAGCTTAATACCAGGGTTCTTTTTTAAAGCCATTGGTGTCCGTTGACCCTACGTGTCCAGACTGTAATTTTACCCGATGAAAGGAACTCTTGGAGGAACTATTTTCATCGGAAGATGTTTCTTACGTTAAACAGTAATATAACATCGCTCTTCGCATATGTTTCGTCTGTTTAAACCGGAGGGCCGGATTGCCTGGTTCCCGAATTGTTGCCTTGTTTCCTATGGCACACAGTACGGAACACTCCCCGATCTCTGATCGGAGAGGCAGAAACCGATGGCCGGTCAAGACAACATTCTTTCAAAAATAACAATAAGAACGCGGATTAAGCATGGTTAACATAAAGTACATAGATACATAGAATTGACAAGACTACTCATTCTCGACATTGTCTATCAACTGTTCTAAAGCACAATCCTTTTGGGAATATCGAGCGTCTTGCATCACTTCATCATACACCAAGCTTAGTGGTATCTCTTGACCGTCAGGGCCCATAGGACCAGCCCGGGCCATATGCACCGGGTCTAGCTTGGTGAAGCGGGTCTTTACCATAGCCCACGCCTCGCGCGCTCCTTCTTGGCAGGCCGAGATCTTCCATAACTCAAACCTTCGCCGAGCCCCTTTAAAGCGACTAGCTAGTTCGGCCATACTCTCTGGTGGTGCACCTGACGGCCATAACACCTTCGCCATGCTCTTCATGGCTTTCCAGGCCTTTTCATAGGTCTTCGACAGTTCCTTTAGAAGATTCCCGTCATAAGCGCTTACTTCTTCCTCGGGCCGCCCAGTCAGGAGACCTAACAAGCAGGTGTTGCACATCATCATTAACACATCAATGACACTTGCCAACAGCACGGTACGATCAACACTTATCGAATATACCACCTTTCATCTTCTGGTTTTCCTCCGCGGTCTGGGCCAGCTGAGCTTTCAAGCTCTTAATTTCCTCGGCTTGTCATTGATTTTCTGCCTTGAGCTTATTTTTCTCCTCCTAACTTCACGTCAGTACTCGTTTACCAGCCTCCAGCTCCCTCCGCAGCTCGTTTACAGCTCCCGTGGCTCTACGGAGAATACGGTGTTAATGCTTAGCATACAACGTATACCTACAAAAATAGTCTTCACTACTCACCGAACAATTCGCTGCTGGCTTTTCAAGCCGCATCTAGTTCGGCCTTGGCTTCGACCAACTGTGTCCGACTCACTTCAAGGTCCTCGAACAGCTTTTTGTTCTGCTCTCTTGCGGCCTACAAAAATAATATCATTAGACACCCTTAACTCGGCCGTCCCGCCCGAATTAAGGCTTGGGGGCTAGTTGGTTAGGGAACATGATCTGCTTTTAAGCTATGTACCTGCACCTTGGCGGCAAATAGACCAGCAATCCCATCCAGACCAGTCCGGGCCGCTCCAAGGTACGCATCCACCGAACTAAAAGCATTAAATTCCAATTCGGGAAAGGCAGTATGACATAAAGTCTCCCTCCGGCGGCGATGGTTCATTACGCTCTCGACCTCGGAATTAGTGACCGAAACATCATCGGAGTACGCCAGAGGTACGCCAGCCGCTGCGTGTTCGGAGGAGGCTCTTGCTTGTGCCGAAGACTTGGGCCCGGAGTTGCGGCTCGGCGCATCCGGGATATCTTTGGATTGGTGTAGGGCATACGCCTCCTACAAAATCGAGCAAGCTCTAATAAGAAAGTGCCAGCGGCAACCCTCGTTGCAATTCCAGACATATGGGACCTCATGTACGTCAAGCAGCTGCCAAACGAGACAGTCCACCATTATTGGGCTAGATTTCTCCTGGTAAAGAACAGGATGGCACCTTGCTATGACAAAGAAATAATTAAAGCCTTCCAGTTTAACTGCAGGGACGAGGGCCTCTTAAACGCCCTCGCGCGTCGCTGAATTCAAAGTTTCACCGAACTATTAGACATGGTACGCAAATATTGCGCCATGGAGAACACGTGGAGAGCGCAACAGCTGAACATGGGGCCACAGCCCGCCGCGCGTCACGGAAGGCCCCGCCTTAAAGGGGCTTACACAAATCAGTCACCGGAGTACGAGCCTAATGAAAGGAAAACTAGGCCCAGATCGGTGTTAGACGAGTTGCTGGGTAAACCATGCCCAATACATTCGGTCTTGCTAGACGCAAACCCAACCCACAGACTACGGCTGTTGGGTGGTAAGACAAGTGGCCAAATATGGCGAGCTAATCTTGGGCCTTACACCACCAGATAAATAGTCCTCGGCTTCACCGCATGACCACAATGTCCTTACGGTATAAGATACGTTCGCCTCAAACAATAAAAGGAAAAAGGCTCTTCGAGAGCTCAATCAAATATATCAAGTGACAGCCGCACAACCATGGGTGGCCACGCCTATCACCTTCAACGAGAAGGATGAGCCAAGCCCCCGTAATAACCACGCACCGGCCGCACTGGTCCTCGACCCCATTGTCGACGGTTTCTGGCTGACTAAAGTGCTGATGGACGGAGGCAGCGACCTCAACCTCATTTATAAGGATACTCTAGACAAGATGCAGTTCAACAGGTCTCACATCGAACGCAGTCATACCACATTCCGAGGTATAATACCCGGAAGGGAGGCACACTGCTCGGGACGCGTAACCCTGGACGTTGTGTTCGGTACACCCGACAACTACAGATCCGAACCCTTGCTATTTCACATTGTGCCCTTCTGTAGCGGATCCCACACCCTTCTAGGACGTGAGGCATTCTCAAGATTTCAGGCCATACCACATTATGGGTATATGAAACTGAAGATGCCAGGGCCCAACGGGGTGATCTCTCTTAAAAGTGATCCTAGCAAAGCCTTGCGAGCCGAAAATAAGACCGCATCCCTTGCACTAGAGGCACTATCCAAAGCCCTCGCGGCCGAAGAGTTGACAGTGCTACGCACTACAGTCGACAAGGATGACGTGGTTCTCAATAAAAGACAAAAGCCCACATCATTCAAGCCAGCGGACGAAATAGTCAAATTTCAAATGCACCCAACAGATCCCAATAAAATGGCATCCATAGGAGCATAGCTGGACCCCGCAGTCGACGGGGCGCTAAGGACATTCCTGCATGAAAATTGGGAAATATTCGCCTGGCACCCATCAGATATGCCAGGAATCCCACAAAGACTAGCAGAGCACAACCTCAACATTTTAAAAGGCTTCAAGGCAGTGAAACAAACCCTGCGCCGATTTTCCAAACCCAAACAACAGGCCATGGGCGAAGAGCTTGCAAAACTGCTAGAGGTCGGATTCATCCGCGAGATCAAGCACCCCGAGTGGTTAGCAAATCTGGTTATGGTACCCAAGAAGGATAAGTCCTGGCGGCTCTGCGTCGACTTCAAAGACCTTAACAAAGCTTGCCCTAAGGATCCATTCCCTCTGCCAAGGATAGACCAGATCATCGACGCCACCACCAGACACGACTCGTTATGCTTCCTCGATGCATACTCCGGATACCATCAGATCAAGATGAAGGAGTCCGATTAGGCAGCAACCGCATTAATCACCCCTACGACCCCTTCTGCATCAACACCATGCCGTTCGGACTAAAAAATGCGGGAGCCACATACCAGCGCATGATTCAAACATGCCTCAAAAAACAAATTGGCAGAACAGTCGAGGCATATGTGGACGACGTGGTTGTCAAAACCAGACACATCGACCAACTGATAGACGACCTACGTCAAACCTTTGACAACCTGCGGGCCTACGACATACGGCTCAACCCGGAGAAATGTGTTTTCGGGGTCCCTGTCGGAAAGCTACTCGGATTCATTGTTTCCCATAGAGAAATCGAAGCCAATCCGGCCAAAATTAGAGCACTATCTCAGCTCGCAATACCAACGGAGCTTAAGCATGTCCAGAAGCTGGCAGGATGCGTGGACGCCTTGAGCCGCTTCATATCCCGCCTCGGAGAAAAGGCATGGACACTCTACAAATTGCTTAAAAAGACCAAGAACTTCCAGTGGACAGATGAAGCAACCATGGCACTCGAGGAGATTAACACACTCCTCGCCGGCAACCCTATCCTGGCGGCACCCGGCATGGGTGAACCTATGCTACTATACATTTCGGCCACCAATCAGGTGGTGAGCGTGGTGCTTGTCGTAGAACGGGAATCCGAGGGCCACAAGTTCCAAGTCCAGAAGCCGGTCTACTACATGTCCGAGGTGCTTACGCCATGCAAATCACGATACCCGCACTATCAAAAGATAGCCTACACGGTCTTCATGGAATCTCGAAAGCTACATCATTACTTTCAAGAATCCGGACCAGTCGTCGACTTCTTATCCTATGTCGTACACCGTTATGGTGTCCCCCACAACATAATTACCGATAATGGTACCAACTTCACCGCCTAGGAAGTTAAAGACTGGTGCGGTAAAATGGGCAATAAGCTCGATTATGCCTCGGTGTACCACCCACAGACCAACGGACAGGTCGAACGAGCCAATCGACTCATCATGAGTGGCATTAAGCCTCGCCTAGTTCAATCCCTTGAACAATCAGATTGCCATTGGGTCGAGGAACTCGATTCTGTGCTATGGGGGCTGCGCACCACTCCTAATCGGGCAACCGGATACACACCATTTTTTATGGTATACGGTGCGGAAGCAGTCCTCCCATGCGACCTTATCCATGACGCGCCTAGAGTGCACATGTACGAAGAAAAGGAAGCCGAGCTCGATCGGCAGGATGATCTGGACGCTCTAGAAGAAGAACGGGACATAGCTCGAGCTCGGTCCGTGTTCTATCAACAGCAAGCACGGCGTTACCACAACGTCGAGGTCCAGGCGAAGACATACAACGTGGGAGACCTCGTCCTCCAACTCCCCAAAAAACAGAAGAATAAACTGTCGCCTAAATGGGAGGAACCGTACATCATCGATGAAGTACTGACATGGGGAGCATATCGTCTTCGCCACCCGTCTGCTGACGGCCTAGAGCCAAACCCATGGAACACAGCAAGGCTGCGGTGTTTTTATGCCTGAGCTTGACATACATCTCCACCTTTCCCTTCTTCCCTTTTTCTCTTCGACATGGTGCTAGTCCGGCTAAACCGAACCATACCAAGCTCACATTATATACATCATTGAATATAATACCCAGCTTTGCCTGGGGGCTCCTCAGAAGAGCCGTATAAATGTAAAAACCACATTCGTACTGATTGCATCCTTCTCACACATGTTAAGACAACATATGCACTTGTTTTCCTTAAGATCTTTGCCAAGCAGGGTTGCCTGGCTCCTGTGCTTACCCCTACGTTCCCGATTGTTCGACTAGGGCGTAAAGGGAGCACCTCTATGATTGTTATGACCGGGTCACCCGTGACCGTAACTCAGACGGGTGAAGCCGAAAGCTAGCGTTCTTACAGAATACAACAAGTCGGCCTAAGGGAAGTGAATATAGCCTCGAGCTTAATACCAGGGTTCTTTTTTAAAGCCATTGGTGTCCGTTGACCCTACGTGTCCAGACTGTAATTTTACCCGATGAAAGGAACTCTTGGAGGAACTATTTTCATCGGAAGATGTTTCTTACGTTAAACAGTAATATAACATCGCTCTTCGCATATGTTTCGTCTGTTTAAACCGGAGGGCCGGATTGCCTGGTTCCCGAATTGTTGCCTTGTTTCCTATGGCACACAGTACGGAACACTCCCCGATCTCTGATCGGAGAGGCAGAAACCGATGGCCGGTCAAGACAACATTCTTTCAAAAATAACAATAAGAACGCGGATTAAGCATGGTTAACATAAAGTACATAGATACATAGAATTGACAAGACTACTCATTCTCGACATTGTCTATCAACTGTTCTAAAGCACAATCCTTTTGGGAATATCGAGCGTCTTGCATCACTTCATCATACACCAAGCTTAGTGGTATCTCTTGACCGTCAGGGCCCATAGGACCAGCCCGGGCCATATGCACCGGGTCTAGCTTGGTGAAGCGGGTCTTTACCATAGCCCACGCCTCGCGCGCTCCTTCTTGGCAGGCCGAGATCTTCCATAACTCAAACCTTCGCCGAGCCCCTTTAAAGCGACTAGCTAGTTCGGCCATACTCTCTGGTGGTGCACCTGACGGCCATAACACCTTCGCCATGCTCTTCATGGCTTTCCAGGCCTTTTCATAGGTCTTCGACAGTTCCTTTAGAAGATTCCCGTCATAAGCGCTTACTTCTTCCTCGGGCCGCCCAGTCAGGAGACCTAACAAGCAGGTGTTGCACATCATCATTAACACATCAATGACACTTGCCAACAGCACGGTACGATCAACACTTATCGAATATACCACCTTTCATCTTCTGGTTTTCCTCCGCGGTCTGGGCCAGCTGAGCTTTCAAGCTCTTAATTTCCTCGGCTTGTCATTGATTTTCTGCCTTGAGCTTATTTTTCTCCTCCTAACTTCACGTCAGTACTCGTTTACCAGCCTCCAGCTCCCTCCGCAGCTCGTTTACAGCTCCCGTGGCTCTACGGAGAATACGGTGTTAATGCTTAGCATACAACGTATACCTACAAAAATAGTCTTCACTACTCACCGAACAATTCGCTGCTGGCTTTTCAAGCCGCATCTAGTTCGGCCTTGGCTTCGACCAACTGTGTCCGACTCACTTCAAGGTCCTCGAACAGCTTTTTGTTCTGCTCTCTTGCGGCCTACAAAAATAATATCATTAGACACCCTTAACTCGGCCGTCCCGCCCGAATTAAGGCTTGGGGGCTAGTTGGTTAGGGAACATGATCTGCTTTTAAGCTATGTACCTGCACCTTGGCGGCAAATAGACCAGCAATCCCATCCAGACCAGTCCGGGCCGCTCCAAGGTACGCATCCACCGAACTAAAAGCATTAAATTCCAATTCGGGAAAGGCAGTATGACATAAAGTCTCCCTCCGGCGGCGATGGTTCATTACGCTCTCGACCTCGGAATTAGTGACCGAAACATCATCGGAGTACGCCAGAGGTACGCCAGCCGCTGCGTGTTCGGAGGAGGCTCTTGCTTGTGCCGAAGACTTGGGCCCGGAGTTGCGGCTCGGCGCATCCGGGATATCTTTGGATTGGTGTAGGGCATACGCCTCCTACAAAATCGAGCAAGCTCTAATAAGAAAGTGCCAGCGGCAACCCTCGTTGCAATTCCAGACATATGGGACCTCATGTACGTCAAGCAGCTGCCAAACGAGACAGTCCACCATTATTGGGCTAGATTTCTCCTGGTAAAGAACAGGATGGCACCTTGCTATGACAAAGAAATAATTAAAGCCTTCCAGTTTAACTGCAGGGACGAGGGCCTCTTAAACGCCCTCGCGCGTCGCTGAATTCAAAGTTTCACCGAACTATTAGACATGGTACGCAAATATTGCGCCATGGAGAACACGTGGAGAGCGCAACAGCTGAACATGGGGCCACAGCCCGCCGCGCGTCACGGAAGGCCCCGCCTTAAAGGGGCTTACACAAATCAGTCACCGGAGTACGAGCCTAATGAAAGGAAAACTAGGCCCAGATCGGTGTTAGACGAGTTGCTGGGTAAACCATGCCCAATACATTCGGTCTTGCTAGACGCAAACCCAACCCACAGACTACGGCTGTTGGGTGGTAAGACAAGTGGCCAAATATGGCGAGCTAATCTTGGGCCTTACACCACCAGATAAATAGTCCTCGGCTTCACCGCATGACCACAATGTCCTTACGGTATAAGATACGTTCGCCTCAAACAATAAAAGGAAAAAGGCTCTTCGAGAGCTCAATCAAATATATCAAGTGACAGCCGCACAACCATGGGTGGCCACGCCTATCACCTTCAACGAGAAGGATGAGCCAAGCCCCCGTAATAACCACGCACCGGCCGCACTGGTCCTCGACCCCATTGTCGACGGTTTCTGGCTGACTAAAGTGCTGATGGACGGAGGCAGCGACCTCAACCTCATTTATAAGGATACTCTAGACAAGATGCAGTTCAACAGGTCTCACATCGAACGCAGTCATACCACATTCCGAGGTATAATACCCGGAAGGGAGGCACACTGCTCGGGACGCGTAACCCTGGACGTTGTGTTCGGTACACCCGACAACTACAGATCCGAACCCTTGCTATTTCACATTGTGCCCTTCTGTAGCGGATCCCACACCCTTCTAGGACGTGAGGCATTCTCAAGATTTCAGGCCATACCACATTATGGGTATATGAAACTGAAGATGCCAGGGCCCAACGGGGTGATCTCTCTTAAAAGTGATCCTAGCAAAGCCTTGCGAGCCGAAAATAAGACCGCATCCCTTGCACTAGAGGCACTATCCAAAGCCCTCGCGGCCGAAGAGTTGACAGTGCTACGCACTACAGTCGACAAGGATGACGTGGTTCTCAATAAAAGACAAAAGCCCACATCATTCAAGCCAGCGGACGAAATAGTCAAATTTCAAATGCACCCAACAGATCCCAATAAAATGGCATCCATAGGAGCATAGCTGGACCCCGCAGTCGACGGGGCGCTAAGGACATTCCTGCATGAAAATTGGGAAATATTCGCCTGGCACCCATCAGATATGCCAGGAATCCCACAAAGACTAGCAGAGCACAACCTCAACATTTTAAAAGGCTTCAAGGCAGTGAAACAAACCCTGCGCCGATTTTCCAAACCCAAACAACAGGCCATGGGCGAAGAGCTTGCAAAACTGCTAGAGGTCGGATTCATCCGCGAGATCAAGCACCCCGAGTGGTTAGCAAATCTGGTTATGGTACCCAAGAAGGATAAGTCCTGGCGGCTCTGCGTCGACTTCAAAGACCTTAACAAAGCTTGCCCTAAGGATCCATTCCCTCTGCCAAGGATAGACCAGATCATCGACGCCACCACCAGACACGACTCGTTATGCTTCCTCGATGCATACTCCGGATACCATCAGATCAAGATGAAGGAGTCCGATTAGGCAGCAACCGCATTAATCACCCCTACGACCCCTTCTGCATCAACACCATGCCGTTCGGACTAAAAAATGCGGGAGCCACATACCAGCGCATGATTCAAACATGCCTCAAAAAACAAATTGGCAGAACAGTCGAGGCATATGTGGACGACGTGGTTGTCAAAACCAGACACATCGACCAACTGATAGACGACCTACGTCAAACCTTTGACAACCTGCGGGCCTACGACATACGGCTCAACCCGGAGAAATGTGTTTTCGGGGTCCCTGTCGGAAAGCTACTCGGATTCATTGTTTCCCATAGAGAAATCGAAGCCAATCCGGCCAAAATTAGAGCACTATCTCAGCTCGCAATACCAACGGAGCTTAAGCATGTCCAGAAGCTGGCAGGATGCGTGGACGCCTTGAGCCGCTTCATATCCCGCCTCGGAGAAAAGGCATGGACACTCTACAAATTGCTTAAAAAGACCAAGAACTTCCAGTGGACAGATGAAGCAACCATGGCACTCGAGGAGATTAACACACTCCTCGCCGGCAACCCTATCCTGGCGGCACCCGGCATGGGTGAACCTATGCTACTATACATTTCGGCCACCAATCAGGTGGTGAGCGTGGTGCTTGTCGTAGAACGGGAATCCGAGGGCCACAAGTTCCAAGTCCAGAAGCCGGTCTACTACATGTCCGAGGTGCTTACGCCATGCAAATCACGATACCCGCACTATCAAAAGATAGCCTACACGGTCTTCATGGAATCTCGAAAGCTACATCATTACTTTCAAGAATCCGGACCAGTCGTCGACTTCTTATCCTATGTCGTACACCGTTATGGTGTCCCCCACAACATAATTACCGATAATGGTACCAACTTCACCGCCTAGGAAGTTAAAGACTGGTGCGGTAAAATGGGCAATAAGCTCGATTATGCCTCGGTGTACCACCCACAGACCAACGGACAGGTCGAACGAGCCAATCGACTCATCATGAGTGGCATTAAGCCTCGCCTAGTTCAATCCCTTGAACAATCAGATTGCCATTGGGTCGAGGAACTCGATTCTGTGCTATGGGGGCTGCGCACCACTCCTAATCGGGCAACCGGATACACACCATTTTTTATGGTATACGGTGCGGAAGCAGTCCTCCCATGCGACCTTATCCATGACGCGCCTAGAGTGCACATGTACGAAGAAAAGGAAGCCGAGCTCGATCGGCAGGATGATCTGGACGCTCTAGAAGAAGAACGGGACATAGCTCGAGCTCGGTCCGTGTTCTATCAACAGCAAGCACGGCGTTACCACAACGTCGAGGTCCAGGCGAAGACATACAACGTGGGAGACCTCGTCCTCCAACTCCCCAAAAAACAGAAGAATAAACTGTCGCCTAAATGGGAGGAACCGTACATCATCGATGAAGTACTGACATGGGGAGCATATCGTCTTCGCCACCCGTCTGCTGACGGCCTAGAGCCAAACCCATGGAACACAGCAAGGCTGCGGTGTTTTTATGCCTGAGCTTGACATACATCTCCACCTTTCCCTTCTTCCCTTTTTCTCTTCGACATGGTGCTAGTCCGGCTAAACCGAACCATACCAAGCTCACATTATATACATCATTGAATATAATACCCAGCTTTGCCTGGGGGCTCCTCAGAAGAGCCGTATAAATGTAAAAACCACATTCGTACTGATTGCATCCTTCTCACACATGTTAAGACAACATATGCACTTGTTTTCCTTAAGATCTTTGCCAAGCAGGGTTGCCTGGCTCCTGTGCTTACCCCTACGTTCCCGATTGTTCGACTAGGGCGTAAAGGGAGCACCTCTATGATTGTTATGACCGGGTCACCCGTGACCGTAACTCAGACGGGTGAAGCCGAAAGCTAGCGTTCTTACAGAATACAACAAGTCGGCCTAAGGGAAGTGAATATAGCCTCGAGCTTAATACCAGGGTTCTTTTTTAAAGCCATTGGTGTCCGTTGACCCTACGTGTCCAGACTGTAATTTTACCCGATGAAAGGAACTCTTGGAGGAACTATTTTCATCGGAAGATGTTTCTTACGTTAAACAGTAATATAACATCGCTCTTCGCATATGTTTCGTCTGTTTAAACCGGAGGGCCGGATTGCCTGGTTCCCGAATTGTTGCCTTGTTTCCTATGGCACACAGTACGGAACACTCCCCGATCTCTGATCGGAGAGGCAGAAACCGATGGCCGGTCAAGACAACATTCTTTCAAAAATAACAATAAGAACGCGGATTAAGCATGGTTAACATAAAGTACATAGATACATAGAATTGACAAGACTACTCATTCTCGACATTGTCTATCAACTGTTCTAAAGCACAATCCTTTTGGGAATATCGAGCGTCTTGCATCACTTCATCATACACCAAGCTTAGTGGTATCTCTTGACCGTCAGGGCCCATAGGACCAGCCCGGGCCATATGCACCGGGTCTAGCTTGGTGAAGCGGGTCTTTACCATAGCCCACGCCTCGCGCGCTCCTTCTTGGCAGGCCGAGATCTTCCATAACTCAAACCTTCGCCGAGCCCCTTTAAAGCGACTAGCTAGTTCGGCCATACTCTCTGGTGGTGCACCTGACGGCCATAACACCTTCGCCATGCTCTTCATGGCTTTCCAGGCCTTTTCATAGGTCTTCGACAGTTCCTTTAGAAGATTCCCGTCATAAGCGCTTACTTCTTCCTCGGGCCGCCCAGTCAGGAGACCTAACAAGCAGGTGTTGCACATCATCATTAACACATCAATGACACTTGCCAACAGCACGGTACGATCAACACTTATCGAATATACCACCTTTCATCTTCTGGTTTTCCTCCGCGGTCTGGGCCAGCTGAGCTTTCAAGCTCTTAATTTCCTCGGCTTGTCATTGATTTTCTGCCTTGAGCTTATTTTTCTCCTCCTAACTTCACGTCAGTACTCGTTTACCAGCCTCCAGCTCCCTCCGCAGCTCGTTTACAGCTCCCGTGGCTCTACGGAGAATACGGTGTTAATGCTTAGCATACAACGTATACCTACAAAAATAGTCTTCACTACTCACCGAACAATTCGCTGCTGGCTTTTCAAGCCGCATCTAGTTCGGCCTTGGCTTCGACCAACTGTGTCCGACTCACTTCAAGGTCCTCGAACAGCTTTTTGTTCTGCTCTCTTGCGGCCTACAAAAATAATATCATTAGACACCCTTAACTCGGCCGTCCCGCCCGAATTAAGGCTTGGGGGCTAGTTGGTTAGGGAACATGATCTGCTTTTAAGCTATGTACCTGCACCTTGGCGGCAAATAGACCAGCAATCCCATCCAGACCAGTCCGGGCCGCTCCAAGGTACGCATCCACCGAACTAAAAGCATTAAATTCCAATTCGGGAAAGGCAGTATGACATAAAGTCTCCCTCCGGCGGCGATGGTTCATTACGCTCTCGACCTCGGAATTAGTGACCGAAACATCATCGGAGTACGCCAGAGGTACGCCAGCCGCTGCGTGTTCGGAGGAGGCTCTTGCTTGTGCCGAAGACTTGGGCCCGGAGTTGCGGCTCGGCGCATCCGGGATATCTTTGGATTGGTGTAGGGCATACGCCTCCTACAAAATCGAGCAAGCTCTAATAAGAAAGTGCCAGCGGCAACCCTCGTTGCAATTCCAGACATATGGGACCTCATGTACGTCAAGCAGCTGCCAAACGAGACAGTCCACCATTATTGGGCTAGATTTCTCCTGGTAAAGAACAGGATGGCACCTTGCTATGACAAAGAAATAATTAAAGCCTTCCAGTTTAACTGCAGGGACGAGGGCCTCTTAAACGCCCTCGCGCGTCGCTGAATTCAAAGTTTCACCGAACTATTAGACATGGTACGCAAATATTGCGCCATGGAGAACACGTGGAGAGCGCAACAGCTGAACATGGGGCCACAGCCCGCCGCGCGTCACGGAAGGCCCCGCCTTAAAGGGGCTTACACAAATCAGTCACCGGAGTACGAGCCTAATGAAAGGAAAACTAGGCCCAGATCGGTGTTAGACGAGTTGCTGGGTAAACCATGCCCAATACATTCGGTCTTGCTAGACGCAAACCCAACCCACAGACTACGGCTGTTGGGTGGTAAGACAAGTGGCCAAATATGGCGAGCTAATCTTGGGCCTTACACCACCAGATAAATAGTCCTCGGCTTCACCGCATGACCACAATGTCCTTACGGTATAAGATACGTTCGCCTCAAACAATAAAAGGAAAAAGGCTCTTCGAGAGCTCAATCAAATATATCAAGTGACAGCCGCACAACCATGGGTGGCCACGCCTATCACCTTCAACGAGAAGGATGAGCCAAGCCCCCGTAATAACCACGCACCGGCCGCACTGGTCCTCGACCCCATTGTCGACGGTTTCTGGCTGACTAAAGTGCTGATGGACGGAGGCAGCGACCTCAACCTCATTTATAAGGATACTCTAGACAAGATGCAGTTCAACAGGTCTCACATCGAACGCAGTCATACCACATTCCGAGGTATAATACCCGGAAGGGAGGCACACTGCTCGGGACGCGTAACCCTGGACGTTGTGTTCGGTACACCCGACAACTACAGATCCGAACCCTTGCTATTTCACATTGTGCCCTTCTGTAGCGGATCCCACACCCTTCTAGGACGTGAGGCATTCTCAAGATTTCAGGCCATACCACATTATGGGTATATGAAACTGAAGATGCCAGGGCCCAACGGGGTGATCTCTCTTAAAAGTGATCCTAGCAAAGCCTTGCGAGCCGAAAATAAGACCGCATCCCTTGCACTAGAGGCACTATCCAAAGCCCTCGCGGCCGAAGAGTTGACAGTGCTACGCACTACAGTCGACAAGGATGACGTGGTTCTCAATAAAAGACAAAAGCCCACATCATTCAAGCCAGCGGACGAAATAGTCAAATTTCAAATGCACCCAACAGATCCCAATAAAATGGCATCCATAGGAGCATAGCTGGACCCCGCAGTCGACGGGGCGCTAAGGACATTCCTGCATGAAAATTGGGAAATATTCGCCTGGCACCCATCAGATATGCCAGGAATCCCACAAAGACTAGCAGAGCACAACCTCAACATTTTAAAAGGCTTCAAGGCAGTGAAACAAACCCTGCGCCGATTTTCCAAACCCAAACAACAGGCCATGGGCGAAGAGCTTGCAAAACTGCTAGAGGTCGGATTCATCCGCGAGATCAAGCACCCCGAGTGGTTAGCAAATCTGGTTATGGTACCCAAGAAGGATAAGTCCTGGCGGCTCTGCGTCGACTTCAAAGACCTTAACAAAGCTTGCCCTAAGGATCCATTCCCTCTGCCAAGGATAGACCAGATCATCGACGCCACCACCAGACACGACTCGTTATGCTTCCTCGATGCATACTCCGGATACCATCAGATCAAGATGAAGGAGTCCGATTAGGCAGCAACCGCATTAATCACCCCTACGACCCCTTCTGCATCAACACCATGCCGTTCGGACTAAAAAATGCGGGAGCCACATACCAGCGCATGATTCAAACATGCCTCAAAAAACAAATTGGCAGAACAGTCGAGGCATATGTGGACGACGTGGTTGTCAAAACCAGACACATCGACCAACTGATAGACGACCTACGTCAAACCTTTGACAACCTGCGGGCCTACGACATACGGCTCAACCCGGAGAAATGTGTTTTCGGGGTCCCTGTCGGAAAGCTACTCGGATTCATTGTTTCCCATAGAGAAATCGAAGCCAATCCGGCCAAAATTAGAGCACTATCTCAGCTCGCAATACCAACGGAGCTTAAGCATGTCCAGAAGCTGGCAGGATGCGTGGACGCCTTGAGCCGCTTCATATCCCGCCTCGGAGAAAAGGCATGGACACTCTACAAATTGCTTAAAAAGACCAAGAACTTCCAGTGGACAGATGAAGCAACCATGGCACTCGAGGAGATTAACACACTCCTCGCCGGCAACCCTATCCTGGCGGCACCCGGCATCGGTGAACCTATGCTACTATACATTTCGGCCACCAATCAGGTGGTGAGCGTGGTGCTTGTCGTAGAACGGGAATCCGAGGGCCACAAGTTCCAAGTCCAGAAGCCGGTCTACTACATGTCCGAGGTGCTTACGCCATGCAAATCACGATACCCGCACTATCAAAAGATAGCCTACACGGTCTTCATGGAATCTCGAAAGCTACATCAATACTTTCAAGAATGTTTGATCATAGTAGTGTCAGAGGTACCCTTGAATGATATAATCAATAACCGGGATGCCACAGGCCGCATCGCCAAATGGGCCATCGAGTTCCTCCCCTTCGAGATAACATACAAGCCACGCCGAGCCATTAAATCTCAGGTGCTGGCCGATTTCATAGCCGAATGGACCGAGGCCGAACTACCCCGGGAATACTCTATGTACTCGCACTGGACAATGTACTTTGACTGCTCAAAGATGTTAGCCGGACTGGGGGCTGGGGTCATCCTCATCTCCCCCACAGGCGACATTGTTCGGTATGTCCTTCAAATAATGTACACGGACTCGAACAACGCAGCCGAGTACGAAGCACTACTACATGGTCTTCATATGGCCACATCAATGGGCGTGCAGCGCCTCGAGGTAAGGGGAGACTCAAATTTGGTGATCTCTCAAGTCAACGGCGAATTCAACGCCAAAGACCCCAAGATGGCGGCGTATAGAAACGCGGTCCTCCTGATATCTGCTCGATTTGAGGGCCTAGAATTTCACCACATCGCTAGAGACAATAATCAAGCAGTCGACGTCCTCGCCCGCACGGGCGCCAAGCGCGACCCGGTTCCTAAAAACACCTTCCTCGAGCAGCTCTTTAAGCCCTCCATGGTATGGCAGGACGACGTCACCGGTGCACCATCCAATGAGCCCGCTTGCAATGCCTCGCCCGAAAATGAACAAGGCAAGCACATCATCGGTGGCTCCGCACTCGAGGAAACACCTTCTGCACATGAGATAATGGCCGTAATCCCACCCTGGACAGAACCCCTGCTAGCCTACTTCACACAACATCAGCACAACGCATAGTTTGCCGCTCTAAAGCATACAAGGTCCATGAGGGTGAACTCTATAAGAAGAGTACTACATGAGTTTTACAAAGGTGCATCTCCGAAGAAGAGGGGCAGCAGCTTTTGGCAGAGATACACGTGGGCATGGGCGGACACCACGCGGCAGCTCGGGCTCTGGTCAGCAAAGCTTTCTGAGCAGGTTTTTTCTAGCCTACCGCCTGTGAAGATGCCCGGACATTAGTCCAACACTACGTCGGATGCCAGTTGTTCGCAAATCAAAGCCACATGCCCCCCCAGCTCTTCGATCAATACCGATCACGTGGCCTTTTGTGGTCTGGGGTCTCGACATGGTCGGACCACTTAAAGGGGGGGACAAACAAAAAGAAGTACCTATTGGTCATGGTCGACAAATTCACCAAGTGGATCGAGGCAAGACCCGTCACTTCGGCAAAATCCGGACCAGTCGTCGACTTCTTATCCTATGTCGTACACCGTTATGGTGTCCCCCACAACATAATTACCGATAATGGTACCAACTTCACCGCCTAGGAAGTTAAAGACTGGTGCGGTAAAATGGGCATTAAGCTCGATTATGCCTCGGTGTACCACCCACAGACCAACGGACAGGTCGAACGAGCCAATCGACTCATCATGAGTGGCATTAAGCCTCGCCTAGTTTGATCCCTTGAACAATCAGATTGCCATTGGGTCGAGGAACTCGATTCTGTGCTATGGGGGCTGCGCACCATTCCTAATCGGGCAACAGGATACACACCATTTTTTATGGTATACGGTGCGGAAGCAGTCCTCCCATGCGACCTTATCCATGACGCGCCTAGAGTGCGCATGTACAAAGAAAAGGAAGCCGAGCTCGATCGGCAGGATGATCTGGACGCTCTAGAAGAAGAACGGGACATAGCTCGAGCTCGGTCCGTGTTCTATCAACAGCAAGCACGGCGTTACCACAACGTCGAGGTCCAGGCGAAGACATACAACGTGGGAGACCTCGTCCTCCAACTCCCCAAAAAACAGAAGAATAAACTGTCACCTAAATGGGAGGGACCGTACATCATCGATGAAGTACTGACATGAGGAGCATATCGTCTTCGCCACCCGTCTGCTGACGGCCTAGAGCCAAACCCATGGAACACAGCAAGGCTGCGGTGTTTTTATGCCTGAGCTTGACATACATCTCCACCTTTCCCTTCTTCCCTTTTTCTCTTCGACATGGTGCTAGTCCGGCTAAACCGAACCATACCAAGCTCACATTATATACATCATTGAATATAATACCCAGCTTTGCCTGGGGGCTCCTCAGAAGAGCCGTATAAATGTATAAACCACATTCGTACTGATTGCATCCTTCTCACACATGTTAAGCCAACATATGCACTTGTTTTCCTTAAGATCTTTGCCAAGCTGGGTTGCCTGGCTCCTGTGCTTACCCCTACGTTCCCGATTGTTCGACTAGGGCGTAAAGGGAGCACCTCTATGATTGTTATGACCGGGTCACCCGGGACCGTACCTCAGACGGGTGAAGCCGAAAGCTAGCGTTCTTATAGAATACAACAAGTCGGCCTAAGGGAAGTGAATATAGCCTCGAGCTTAATACCAGGGTTCTTTTTTAAAGCCATTGGTGTCCGTTGACCCTACGTGTCCAGACTGTAATTTTACCCGATGAAAGGAACTCTTGGAGGAACTATTTTCATCGGAAGATGTTTCTTATGTTAAACAGTAATATAACATCGCTCTTCGCATATGTTTCGTCTGTTTAAACCGGAGGGTCGGATTGCCTGGTTCCCGAATTGTTGCCTTCTTTCCTATGGCACACAGTACGGAACACTCCCCGATCTCTGATCGGAGAGGCAGAAGCCGATGGCCGGTCAAGACAACATTCTTTCAAAAATAACAATAAGAACGCGGATTAAGCATGGTTAACATAAAGTACATAGATACATAGAATTGACAAGACTACTCATTCTCGACGTTGTCTATCAACTGTTCTAAAGCACAATCCTTTTGGGAATATCGAGCGTCTTGCATCACTTCATCATACACCAAGCTTAGTGGTATCTCTTGACCGTCAGGGCCCATAGGACCAACCCGGGCCATATGCACTGGGTCTAGCTTGGTGAAGCGGGTCTTTACCATAGCCCACGCCTCGCGCGCTCCTTCTTGGCAGGCCGAGATCTTCCATAACTCAAACCTTCGCCGAGCCCCTTTAAAGCGACTGGCTAGTTCGGCCATACTCTCTGGTGGTGCATCTGACGGCCATAATGCCTTCGCCATGCTCTTCATGGCTTTCCAGGCCTTTTCATAGGTCTTCGACAGTTCCTTTAGAAGATTCCCGTCATAAGCGCTTACTTCTTCCTCGGGCCACCCAGTCAGGAGACCTAACAAGCAGGTGTTGCACATCATCATTAACACATCAATGACACTTGCCAACAGCACGGTACGATCAACACTTACCGAATATACCACCTTTCATCTTCTGGTTTTCCTCCGCGGTCTGGGCCAGCTGAGCTTTCAAGCTCTTAATTTCCTCGGCTTGTCATTGATTTTCTGCCTTGAGCTTATTTTTCTCCTCCTAACTTCACGTCAGTACTCGTTTACCAGCCTCCAGCTCCCTCCGCAGCTCGTTTACAGCTCCCGTGGCTCTACGGAGAATACGGTGTTAATGCTTAGCATACAACATATACCTACAAAAATAGTCTTCACTACTCGCCGAACAATTCGCTGCTGGCTTTTCAAGCCGCATCTAGTTCGGCCTTGGCTTTGACCAACTGTGTCCGACTCACTTCAAGGTCCTCGAACAGCTTTTTGTTCTGCTCTCTTGCGGCCTACAAAAATAATATCATTAGACACCCTTAACTCGGCCGTCCCGCCCGAATTAAGGCTTGGGGGCTAGTTGGTTAGGGAACATGATCTACTTTTAAGCTATATACCTGCACCTTGGCGGCAAATAGACCAGCAATCCCATCCAGACCAGTCCGGGCCGCTCCAAGGTACGCATCCACCGAACTAAAAGCATTAAATTCCTATTCGGCAAAGGCAGTATGACATAAAGTCTCCCTCCGGCGGCGATGGTTCATTACGCTCTCGACCTCGGAATTAGTGACCGAAACATCATCGGAGTACGCCAGAGGTACGCCAGCCACCGCGTGTTCGGAGGAGGCTCTTGCTTGTGCCGAAGACTTGGGCCCGGAGTTGCGGCTCGGCGCATCCGGGATATCTTTGGATTGGTGTAGGGCATACGCCTCCTGCAAAATCGAGCAAGCTCTAATAAGAAAGTGCCAGCGGCAACCCTCGTTGCAATTCCAAAATATGTTACCTTTGGGCCAAGGGGGTAGGTGCCTCCGCCTCGGCGGAAGCTTTCTGCTTTGATCTCCCGTCAATGGCCGAAGCTGGCGCGGTCCGCGCTCCTCCCGAGACATTCTTACGCATAGTGCGGTGACCCTTGGGAGTAGAAGTCATCACTTGGGGGGGGGGGGGGGGGGGGTAGCGCGAGACGAGCGCCCTGTTCGGGAGAGGGTCTTCTTTTCACTTACTGTGGAAGAGGGAAGAGCCCCGGGGTGATCGGCTGTTACAGCCACTTTGCCGCCATCAAGGCCCTCCTGATAGAACACCCCATCTTCAAATTCGATTGACGTCTCTGAATCGTCATGATACCTTGGATCGCCATCACGAGAGTGATTCTTTGGTTGAGGGGGAGGACAACTAATGGACGCAACCTGACGCCTCCATCCCTGTTCAAGTGGTGATCAGTAAGAATTCGGCGTGATCTGTGGGCTCAAAGTAATGGATTGTCACTTACCCAGTCCGCCGGATTGTATCCGGAGCAACCTTCTCAAATACTCATGCGAGCAAACTCTGCTTCATCTCCCTTGAAGAGATCTGCCAGTATTTTGGCCAGGGCCACCTTGTTGTCTCGCCCTTTCCACTGATGACGTGTCACATCATTGGTCCCGTTATAGCACCATAAAGGGTGACCCTGTTGTTGGAGGGGTTGCACGCATCGGGTAATGGCGATGGCCATAACTTCGATCATGGTCAGCTTGCTGCTAGTTAGCAGCCTGATCTTGGCCGACAGTGCACGCACTTCTTCACTGTCATGTTGGGAAGGGCCTTTAGGCCGCCAGTTGTACCGCTTTATAGGCGGATCATTTAAATATTCCGGTAGCCCTTGCCGAATTGGATCGGTGAGGGGAACTTCTTTGATATAAAACCACTCCGAAGTCCATCCTTCGGGATCTTTCTGTGGGTTCCCGATTGGGTACCCTGTCCCAGCTATTCACCATACTTCAGCGCCGCCTATCTCGAATATAGATCCCTCCCAAAGGCGGGGGACAAGACAGAAATACTTCCTCCACAAGTCAAAGTGGGGCTCGTAACTCAGAAATATCTCGCACAAGGCTACGAAGCTAGAAACGTGCAATATCGACCCCCGGGGTGAGGTTGTGGAGCTGGATCCCATAGAACTCTAGCAGACCCCGTAGAAAGGGATGAATAGGAAAACCCAAACCTCTTAGAAGGAAGGGCAAGAGACATACCCTCTCCTCCTTGCTTGGGGTGGGGGAGTTCTTGGTAAGGGCGCGGCCATCAATGGAGATGAGACCTGCGCAGACTGGGACCAGATCGGCCGAAGGGAGGAAGCGCTGCGTCTGCAAGCGACTCAGCTGGATATGCGAGACCGAGCAGCTCAACCAATCACCTGGGAGCGGGCCGTGAGGGCGCGAGGAAGAACCTGGGATGTCGGCCATGGCTTTGGAGAATTTTTTTCGGTGTCGTTCTTGGCGAAGGGGAAGATAGCTGTTCTCAGCCCCTTTGGATCTATAAATAAGCGTCTTATCGTGAAGCCGAAAGGACGGGTCCGTGGAAGGACGACATTGGGCCACACGCCCTCTGGAAAGGTGTGCGAAGCCCTTGCCCCGAAGGACAGCATTAAACTCTGATGGTCCCACCTCAATCTCGAGATGTCTTCGGATCTTAGAATCTTTAGACTGTCCGGACCCGAGTACACTAAAGCGGGTTCCGTATAAAGTTCGGGGAAATTAACATGGCTTCAAACGGAGTAAAGGAACTCATCTCGCAAGCCGACGATGTGAAGATTCCAGAAGACGATCCCCGGCATGGAGGCAAGTTCGGGGGCTACTGAGGGAGTCATGGACTAAGGGGTCCTCGGTGCGACGACCCATTGTACATGGGCCGGACTGGTGGAGCCGTATAATGACGGGAGATCTATGAAGCTGTGGTGTGCCCTCCAAGTCAAGAAGGCGCAGGATCTCTTTAATTCCTTATTGTAATCTATCTTCGGTAACCCTAACCCTACTGGTGTCTATATAAACTGAGGGTTTTAAATCTTTAGGGCTAGAGCTACATTCATCACCTCATAGCCTTAGGGTTTAGCTCATGCTGATCTCGAGGTAGATCTACTCTGTAAACCACGTTATACATTCAATACAATCAAGCAGGACGTAGGGTTTTACCTTTTCGAGAGGGCCTGAACCTGGGTAAACACTATGTTCGTCATCCCTTGTTACCCATCGATCCTAGATCCACAGCTCGGGACCCCCTACCACGAGGTCTGCCGGTTTTGACACCGACAATAGGTCCATGCTTAGTATCTTTCACACTCAAGGTAATCTTCATAATGCCAATACCAAATTTCAATTTTATGGCAATAATAGTTGGAAAAATTTCACAGAACATTTATCTGCTAAGAGCATAGAGCCTAACTACATGTTGAACCTAATGCCAATTTCCTGAATCAACATATCACTAAACATTCGTGTTAGCTAACATCATAGCATGACCACACGAAGCCATAGTGGTAGTGGATTAACTTATTTACACTGATTTTATATGGTATAGCAGTAAACTATATTAGATAGATAGATGGATAGATAGCTCCATTACCTTGTCATCCAAATTGCTTGCAAGGCATGCAGCAACCAACTTGTTTTAACCTGGTGATGCAAACAATGATATAAAAGAAATGACGGTACGTACCATATAGTCGCTATGCAGCCAGAATAATAATGGTTCAGTAAAAACATCAAGATACGTCACATCTCTTCGCACATATCACAATGGTTGTACCAAGGGTTATCAAAAGATAGCAGGTCATACCAATCTATGGCATACGGTGCATGTTTAAAAGGTATAACAAAACACAATAGAAGTGCAGACAATAGCAATTCAGTATACTGGAATAAGTAGTGGCTTAGTCCTAGAGAATGTAAAAGGCAATAGACATATATAATAAAGGGGCATTAATATTCATTTATAGTAGTTTGTGACACATGATAACGGGCAGTAGATTGCACACATAGTTTGCTTGCACATTTCACACCAACTGAGCACAAATCAAGGCATGATATGCACAAAAATAACAGAGAAGCCAGTGAGGGAGAAGGGATGGCTCGCCAATGCACCCCACAGATCCAAGCTCCAACACTTTGAGTCCCTTCTGGATTTTCATGGAAAACCATATAGACACATATAAATAATAATCTACAAAAAGAAGATGTTATATATTGTAGTACTAATTCCAGTCAAGGCATCACTATATCATTGGAGGATGTTGAACTCAACAGGTTATATTCTTATAGATTCCTTCTGATCATTTATTTGTCAAAAGCCCACCGGTTATGAAATCAACCGCGGGTGATTGTTAATTACAAAGCAGTGGAGAACTGATCAGGGTGTGTGAGCACAAAAAAAGGACCCGCTCATGAATGAAAAGTTACTCTGATGGGCTATTGCAACAAAAATAGACTAAATTAAAATTAAAATGGGAGTACCTTATGTTAAATGTCTACTCCTCTGATGAAATTAACATGAGTATTTGTTTAGATGGTAAACTGATTAAGTTAAAATGTCTACTCCTCTAGTGGAGCAGTTTTGAGCCACTAACGAAAAATGTTCACATTCAAAAAAATGTCCGGTTTCTGAAAATGTTCAGGTTTGGACTTGTAGTTGTACTTTACAATTTAGGACAGCATGGATCTGATCAACAATAGAAAAATAGAACAATAGAAAAACAGGACACCACAAAGCTCTACAAACTGAAAATTATACAGGCTGTCTCATACAGTAAAATTATGGAGCTGGATCAGACCTTTTTGTGTTACTGTCTTTCAGAAATGACAGTACAAGCTAAATTCTGGACAGTAAAACTCAGTACAGATGATATTCCTGAACTCCATATACCTAAGTTGCACACAGAAAAAAAAGAATAACTTCTAACAGAATTTTTCCCATCTCAGTATGCAATAAAGGTATAAGAGAGAAGAAATCTTTACATAAGACGGCTATAAACACTGGAGCATAAATAAGCAACCCTTTAAGTACAAATAGAAAGGGTTCAGGGTTCATTGCATCGTGGGCTCAAATTCGCCTTTCCTCGATCATATAACCTACCCCTGTCATCTCTTATCACCAGATCAATCTGTTTACACAATGGAGCTGTCGTGGTTATCACTCAACAAGAATGACCATCCAAGGACAGATCAATAGCTATCACAGGATCAAAAAGGATTCTAGAGACAATAGGCAGGATCCAACTTGATACCCACAGGTGCCTCGATTGCCCAAAGGCACACTTATTTTAGCCACAGTTAATCATCTTCGCCCTGGCACGAACACCACTGATCAATTTAGCAAATCCAGGAGCATAGCTATAGGACCAGGGCACCCACATGTAAACCAGAGCATCACAGGAGCTCCTATGATAGCAACTGAACATGAATAGCAGCCTACAAACCCTAGAATAGCATGGATCCATGACTACAGAGCTCAAGTAGGAACCGATGCATGAGTAGGGCATTGAGCATCAACCAGACGAGCACCACATCAACATATCCACGACCATGTCCCATACAACAGCCGAAGCAGAGGAGCAGGAGGAAGATGGAGCTCACAAAGGGAGGTTGTAGCCTAGGAGAGAGGCGGCTAGGATTTTACCACAGGCATGCTGTTCTTTTATATGCAATATGTGAAAGGTGCAATGCCCTCAGCGGGGCACTGAAATTACACACGGTGGCACGGTGGAGTGAAACTATTCATTGCTACAGGGTCACCTCTTCAATCCGACGACCGAGGTCGTCCAAGGGCTCGATCCGACGGCCTAGATCGCATCAAGCAAAAGGATCCGACGGCCAGAATGCCCAAATCGCTGAGGAGGCTGGGTTCCTCCCACGATTCCTGTTTCTCGATAAATAAGCAACACCTTTAAATACAAATAAAAAGGGTTCAGGGTTCATTGCATAGTGTGCTCAGATTCGCCTTTCCTCAATCATATAACCTACCCCCGTCATCTCTTATCACCAGATCACTCTGTTTATACAGTGGAGCTGCCCTGGTTATCACTCAATAAGAATGACCATCCAAGGATAACAACAAGTATCACAGGATCAAAAAGGATTCTAGAGACAAGAGGGAGGATCCAACTTGATACCCACAGGTGCCTTGATTGCTCAAAGGCACACTAATTTCAGCCAAGGTAATCGTCATCGCCCTAGCACGAACACCACTTGAGCATAAATAAGCAACAACTTTAAATACAAATAAAAATGGTTCAGGGTTCATTGCATAGTGGGCTTAGATTCGCCTATCCTCGACCATATAACCTACCCCCGTCATCCCTTATCACTAGATCAATCTGTTTATACAGTGGAGCTGCCCTGGCTATCACTCAACAAGAATGACCATCCAAGGACAACAACAAGTATCACAGGATCAAAAAGGATTCTAGAGACAAGAGGGAGGATCCAACTTGATTCCTACAGGTGCCTCGATTGCTCAAAGGCACACTTATTTTAGCCACGATTAATCATCATCGCCCTAGCACGAACGCCACTGATCAATCTAGCAAATCCAGGAGCATAGCTATAGGACCAGGGCATCCACATGTAAAAAGAGCATCACATGAGCTCCTATGATAGCAACTAAACATGAACAATAGCCTGCAAACCCTAAAATAGCATGGATCCACAACTATAGAGCTCAAGTAGGAACCGATGCATGAGTAGGGCATATAGCATCAACCAGACGAGCACCACATCAATATAGCCACGGCCATGTCCCATACAGTAGCCGAAGTAGAGGAGCAGGAGGAAGATGGAGCTCACCGAGGGAGGTTGTAGCCGAGGCAGTACTCAGTGTGCGTCGAGGTTGCGCCTGAACACCGTCCAACCGGCGAGGAACCACGTCGGAGTTGCGCCTTGCACCGCCCCGCCGACGAGCACGAACACATCAAACAACCAAGTGACTTTGTGCACAGAATACATGTCAAACAATATAAACAATCAGATATGCTATCACAACAGGCGAATAAACATCTAGTATAACAGAACAATGTAATCGAAGCGGGGCTAGGCAATACAGAAAGCAATGCATATTTGATAGACCAGTTCATCTATCACTGGAACTGTAGAGTATTTAGATGACCGCTAATAATAGTATGTCACTGCAGATATATTTGTAAGTCAAATGGAATGTGTTTTGTTAAAAACCCAATTAATGGCCTGACTTTGATAAAGCCACAGGATGCTACAGGGTTAAAGGAGATGACGCGAGGGCGAGCGCAGGCAGCGGCGGTGGCGGCATGGGGAGCAGCTAGGCGGCGACGCGCAAGTGCGGGAGTGAGGCGGCTAGGGTTATCTCCATGGGAGCCACCCCCTTTTATACCCCTGTGCGCAAAATTGTGATACCAAACGTACCAAGGATTTAACCTGAGCAAACAGGGTACTGCCTCAATTTACCGATTTCCAATTCCCTAGATTAACATGATCACTGATTTCAGGGTCAATTTTACTTGGAGTGTAAAATTTTACCATGCAACCTATAACTTGTGGTAAAAGACCACGAAAACAATTTGCAATAATCACATACAAGGCTATGTTTGCCAAAGGCAAGACACTGTTTGCCAAATTGAGCATTTAAACCCCCACTGACTTCCATGGCCTACAAGATACACAAATATGATAGGTAATCTATTCAGGAACTAAAATAAATGAATTCATTACCTACTGCATTTTTTGAACCAAAATAAGTGGGACCATATCTAGAGTATCATTCTCATGTTCGCCTTGGACAGAGGTTAATCGACGTGGGCTATTGAAACTCAGTTATAATTTAAAAGATTCATATTGTGGGCTGTTGAATGACTTATACACAGGTTAACGGATGTGCTGTACTGAACCTCAGTTATAATTTAAAAGATTAATATTGTGGACTATCGAAGCATCCTACCGCTTATTTTGCTAGAAGAATATACAATACAGTCTAGATTTTAAGACATGACCAACAAATGCACAAGGTAAGTTTGTACCTAGCAGGCATTGGCATGAATATTACATAGTAGCACAAATAAGTAGAGCATATAGTTACATGTCAGTCCTAGTGCTTGGTTCATGTTAAGATGTAGACCTTGGAGGTACACGGACTGAATACTCAAGTCCCATGGTAGTCACAATAACTCTTTAGATATAAAAATATAGGTGTTCTCTTAAGAAAAAAAGAGGTGCAGACCACAAACTTTACACTCAATACTCCAGTTACATGTCAGTCCTAGTGCTTGGTTCATGTAATCAAAATCGCTAAAGAAAACAAGAAGGGCATTAATTGCCAGCAACAAAAAACCAGAATGACATGATCATAAGGATAGCCCAAATCAGAGTTGCTTCAAACATATGTAAAGAAACACTGAAACACTGAAATTAGTTGTAATTTAAGTATTTGACATTAAATAAACTGGTCTTTTGTAAAGTAGCACTATGTATCAAACAGACTAATTGGCAAATAGAATCAGCAGCTATCTCACTTGGAAATATACAATTTTTTACTTCATTGACCTTGTGATATGCTCAAGCTTACAGTAGAGCTGACCTTCCTCCACATGAGTACATAGCTGCATCAACACCACCACATCAGAACCTCCTAAACTGAAAGCAAAGTAATCTATCAGTCATTCTTATTGTGTTACCATTCCCTGTATGACATTCCCTTTTTTTTGTATCTTTTGTCGAGATATGTATCTTCTGACACCTTGCTAATCTACAAACGAAAAATCCTCTTCTGTCAGACTAAAAGAAGGCTATTCTGAAACTACATCACCAGAATCCATTTAGTGTCACCGTATACACGAAGGTGCCATTTACACGAAGTGTCACCGTATACATCACGATCTACACCCACAAGCTATTTTAAGATCAGAATGCCACTGTCAAAATTCACAAAGTGCCAATGGTGGTTAAGTTATGTATAAATTAATAGAAAGTTCTAAACATATTTATCCTAAGATCAGAGTGCAGCTCATACAAAAGTGTCTTCCAGTCAGAAAGGAATTGGTAAATAACAAAGTGCCAATGTCAATTAATGTGCCAATGTAGTTCATACAACAAGGTGCTACAATGAACAAAATACATATCTGCTGACCCAAAATTTTGTTAACTGCTACAAAGTTCAGTTAAGTGCTAAGGGGGGAAACATGATTCACAGATGGCTTGATGAACTGTAGGAAGTGCGTGTAAATCTTTCATACAAGAAAGAAAAGAGAGATCAGGAGAAGAGATAGAAGTTCATACCTGCAGAGGCGGATCTCAGGTCGGTGGGGGTGGCACGAATCGGTCCGGCGAGCCGCGTGGTGCTCAGGGGCGACAAACAGTGAGGGAGAAGAGGGGCGGTCGTGCTGCCTCTGCCGAGCACTGTGGAGGAGGAAGGGGAGAAGTGAGACCGGCGAGGAGAGAACCGCACACCCTCCCCAGCTCGTGTAGAGGAAAACGCCTGGGAATCGATCTGCCGGTGCTCCTCGCCTCCCCCGGTGGATCAGGAGCAGCTCAGAGGGGCGACCTTGATGGGGGCAGAGATGGCCGGGGCAACGAGCAGGCGGCCGCCGGAGGCGAGGTCCACCTCCACCACCGAAACCCTAGCGGGGGAAATCAAAGGGGGCGACCACAGGAGGCGAGGAAAAATATCTTGCTGCAATTGTCTTTTATTTTTTTTGTTAGATCTATTTATCAAAATGTTGGAGCCCGAGCTCCAAATTTATGTATGACTTGGATCGTATGTCCCCTACTCTATTTTTTAAGTTTTTCAACGTAGAGTCTGGTCGGAATTGTGTTTTGCAGCTCGGGCTCCAATAGGCTTAGTTTTCTAAAAATTAGTTGGATATACATTCTCTGACAGGAAATAAATTCTTAAAAGCAATTCAGATGTATATATGGGTATATTCGACGTACGTTCTCTGATTGGCAAAAATTCTTGAAAGCAATTCACATGTATATATGGGTATATTCCACTTATGTTTTCTAAAAATATTGGAAATATATATTTTGACTGGCAAAAATTCCTAAACGTAATTTCACATGTATATATGGATATATTGGACGTATGTGTAAATTGTTCGTTCAGAGATACTAAAGTACAATTTATATATTTTTATTAATATTTTTTATTTTTCAATTTAAATATTTTTTTGACTCATTGCAGATATAGCTCTAAATTTATGCATGGCTTGACTCCAATTAACACGGTGGCTCTACAGAATCGTTTGCCACCAGCATGCTTACATCATTTTCCCCAAAAAAACAGAACGTGCTTTCATCTTGTGTGGTTGGGCCCACAAAAAAAATCTTATGTGGCTGGGCCATGGACACCTTAGGCCTTGTACAATGCAAGGTGCTTAGGGGAGGTGCTTAGAGAAATAAACCAGCCTTTTCTTAAGCACCGGTGCTTATTTGTACAGGATATACGCTTTTTTTTAGGGAATGCCATCGTGGCTTGCTTTATTGATCAACTTAACACACTTACATCGTTCACAAGAGATTCATGAATGAAAGAAGGGGAGTCATCTATCCAGTTACAAGATAAACGATTCTCATAGCTATACTTAGCAATCTCATGCGTGACGCCATTGGCATTCCGAAAACAATGAGTAAACTGAACCGAACCTATCTCCACGACTAGATCAACACAATCTGCAAAGATCGCAGCTCCTTCATGCCACCAAGTATTTTCCCCTCCACAAGCTTCAACGACTTCCAAACAATCAGATTCTGCCACAACTCTATTGTAGCCTAATGATACTGCCAGCTTTAGACCTTCCTTCATGGCCTGGGCTTCCATCATAGAAGCTGACGAGGCGTTTGGGAAAAAAGAGCAACCGCCCCCAAGGAAATTCCCATACATATCTCTCAGAATTGCACCTATCGAGCCAACTCCTTCGTCATTGTGATAAGAAGCGTCCACATTTAGTTTAATATGATTAGAATCCGGCTTTTTCCATTTAGTTAAGCTTCCGTCCCCATCTCGCTGGCTTGATTTTGTAAAGTTTGCGCACAGTGCCAATATAGAAAGCTTCCAACTTGCCGCTGGCGGAATTCTCTCCTTATGCGTGACCGATCGTCTGATCCACCATAGGTACCAGGTAGCGATCGCCACAACTTCCACGATTTCTACTTGGGGTAAACCGGGATAGTGGCCTGTAGATGAGTCCAGCAGCTCTTCCAATATTGCATACCCCGAACGATCAACCACATATGCATCCACAATCAGTTTATCTAGCTGTAACATTCTCCAGAGTTCCTGTGCTGGGGAGCAATCAAACAGAAGGTGCTTCAAGTCTTCTGCATATGTATGACAAATCAGGCACAAGCTATCCGTCCCTATGCGTCGATTCATCAAAATTGATTTAACTGGAATAGCTCCATGTAGTACCTTCCATACAAAAGTTTTAACTTTCTCGGGACGCTTAGTTAGATGTCTCTCCTGTAGAAATAGGCACCGGTGCTTCAGAAAAATTCGGTTTATTTTTCTAAGCACCTAGCATTGTACAAGGCCTTAAACGCCTTGTTTTTTCTTTAAAGAAGTGAGACATTTCGGCACTTTGTGTGGCTGGGCTTTGCTTTTTCTTCAGGCACGATAAGTTTGGTTGGGCTTGCTTTTTAGGTGATCGGTGTTATGTTTTGATATGCTGCCGAAATACGCTGCCGGTGTCCGATTGAAATACACCTAAAAAAAGAGTCTGATTGAAGTATGTTCCTTTTTTCGTTAGGTGCACGTCCACTCGTCGTAAGGTGCATGCACACGGTAGTATCCCTTTGCATGAAGAACCGTAATGGATTATGGCTCTATGTTAGGACACATTCTTTTTTTATAGGACTTGGTCTCAATTTGTACACATAATTTGATGCACGTGTCAAATATTGCACGTAATATTTTAGTCAACTATTAATTTTTTTCTGACTCCTGTCATCATTGGTATATATCCACGTGACAGTTCAGTATTGGTACATACGTGTTAAATATGTGTAACGTAAATACTTTTAAATCTCAACCATTATTATTCTGATCAAACCGTGCAAATAATATTAGCATATGTGAATAAACGTGATGGCTTATTTGACTCTTGTTTTAATTATATAATAGATATCAACGGGTCTTGAAAGGCCAAGAGGTGGAAGACAACTTGGGCCACAAGGGCCCAAGAGGAGTTAAGTGGGAGAGGAGTCTAACTCCTTCCCTTGGACAGCATACCAATGAGGGCCTTTCCCTCCTTGGTGGCATCCCTCTAACCTATATATATTTGAGGTATTGTGCCCAATTGAACACACAAGTTTTGGAGCCTCCTCTAGTTCATCTAGTTCTAATTCTAGTTGGTCATAGTTGACTAATTAGACCTAGACCTGGTTCCTATATTCCTCATAATTAGAAGCCTAGTGTGGTTCTAATCTCCTTCCTCTAATTCTCCGGCGACGATTAGCTCTGAACGGTGAAGGCTGCCAGATCGTGAAGACCGTACGCTTGCAACCAATTAGACAGGTCGTGCTTTCGGTCTTCTGTTCGAGGGATCGTTCGAGGGCGGTTCGCAAGATTGTCATCGACGGTTTGAGGGACTCCAGTTACGATCTAAACCGACTTGTCTCCTTCCGCTGCACTTCGGAGTCGGTAACGATGGATGATCCAAACTCTTTATGCATCTTCATATTGTTCCTGGGTGATCGTAGGGCGAAATATTTTTGTTTTCAACTATGTTTCCTAACAGCTCTAAGAGAAACTCTAACTGATCACCTAAAAAATAGAGGAGGATCCGGACGACAATAGCTTAGTGGAGTATTTTTACTCCACTAAGTTTTGGTCGGACCTAGCCGAACTCCTAAATTTAACGGAGTAAAAATCAAATTTGCAAAGTTCAACCGAGTTTCAACCAATACTTGCCTAAGTTCAACCGAGCCGAACACATTGTCTTGACAATAGAAATTTAAAGATACATTTAAATTTAAACCTGAAACAAAACTACTACTCATCATCATCATCATCGCCATGGTAGAGGTCGATTCAATCTTGCCTCGACATTCCACCATCCATCGGGTCCGGGCCGGTGACGTCTCCGCCGGAGTCGGGGAAGGCGTGCCGCCACTCTTCAACATCGACTTCCTCCTCATCCTTGCCACTGTCGTGGTTGCCGCCATCATCCCCGCCTCGCTCCTCGTTGTCGGAGATGACGATCACCTCCCCGTTGACCGCCAGCGCCACGAAGATCGCCTGCTTTGCCTCCATGAGCTCAGGGTACTGGCGGCGGAGGTCCGCCATGTACTCCTTGTCGGCGGCCTCCATCGCGATGTGCTCCCGCGCCTCCTGGTCCTCCCAGTCGTTCCCGCATCCATCATCCCCGGCGGCGGTGGGACGAGGTCGGCGAGTACCGTCCCCCACGGGAAGTTGAGCCGCACCTCCGCACCGTGGAACTGCACCTGCCACTGGTCATACTCCAGCGCGGCGAGCCCCGCCGTGTGGAATGACCTGGGCCACTACCGCTTGTGGGTCTCTCGGTCGGTGATCTCCGCCACCCATGTCTGCCACGCTCGCTGCCGGACGCCAAGGTATGTCCCCTATGGCTTCCCCGGCGGAGGGAGGTCAGGGCAGTGGGCGATGTGGTGGGTGTCAGTGTCAAAACTGGCGGATCTCGGGTAGGGGGTCCCGAGCTGTGGATCTAGAATCGATGGGGAACAAGGGATGATGAACATGGTATTTACCCAAGTTCGGGCCCTCTCGAAGAGGTAAAACCCTACGTCCTGCTTGGTTGTATTTGATGTATGGTATGGTTACAGAGTAGATCTACCTCGAGATCAGGCGAGCTAAACCCTAAGGCAATGAGGTGCTGAATGTAGCTCTAGCCCTAAAGACTAAAACCCTCCGGTTTATATAGATACCGGTAGGGTTAGGGTTACACGCGATCGGTTACAAATAGAGGAAGATCCTACCTAATCTTCACTTGGAGGAGACACCACGGCTCCGAAGATACCTTATCCGGTCATGGATCCGCACTCCAGCCTAGGCCCCATAATAGCCCATCAATCCGGCCCAAGCATAAAAGGCCGACAGCCCGAGGACCCCTTAATCCAGGACTCCCTCAGTAGCCCCCAAACTTGCGTCCACCGCCAGAGCTTGAGCCCGGCAACCGCACACCTCGTGGTCTTCGGCTTGCGAGGCGAGTTCTTCATCGTGTCCTGTACATGCTCGGAGTTAAGTGGTGTTCGGAATCTGAAGCGTCTATTTTACTTAGCTCCAACCATTCAGTGCGAATAGTGTCCTCATCTGACAACTTTTTCCTCTTTAACGAATGGTCGCGACCGGTCATAATACCGAGCGGCCTGACTGTTCTCGATTCGCGGCTCGAGGCCGCCTCCTATTGGCACGTACCATTAAGGCAGAGATCGTGCCCTATTTTTTAGGGGATATGATCAATGATCTCGATTCCCCACCCGCGCATAACATCGCGAGAGTATCGGGAAGCGAAGAATCCCACAGCGTGGAAAGAGGAACCCTTGGCTCCTCCATGGCCTATAAAGAGGGGGATTGCTACAGTTAGCATCCTACGCCTTCTTCCACCTTCCACTGCTGCTTGCATAATCCTCCAGAGCTCCAGCGCCCTGTCTTTCCGCTCCACGACGAATCCCATCTTGCCCTCCCCAGCCATGGCCAGATCGGGTGCAAACGGCAAGTGGGATGTCTTCGTCGTCACCAACAACAACATCCTAGAGCTGAAGCGGGGCGGCTACTTGTCGGCCGACATCGCTCACCGGGCCCCTGAAAAGGGCCAGCTCATCCCCACGCCCAAGCCAGGCGAGAGGGTTGTATTTCTCCCCCATTTCATTGGGGGGCTTGGATTTCCCCTACATCCTTTCGTGAGGGGATTGATGTTCTTCTACGGGCTAGATTTCCATGATCTAGCCCCCAACTCCCTCCTCCACATCTCAGCCTTCATCATCGTCTGCGAGGCCCTTCTCCGAGTCCAGCCACACTTCGGCCTATGGCTGAAGATGTTCAACGTCAAGTCCAAGGTGGTTGGCGGTGCCCAGGCGGACTGTGGCGGGGCTATGTTCAGCAAGCTGAATCGGGTCCAGTGGCCGGAGGGCAGGTTCATCGACATCGTCAAGGTGTGGCAAAAAGAATGGTTTTACATCACGGAACCAAGGGAGGCTACCTGGACGGCAGCTCCTGAATTCAGATTCGGACCCCCAGAAAGATTGGCCTCGTGGACTACAAAGAGTCCGGACTGGGGGTCCACTGTGGACGTGAAGCTGCTGCAGAAGCGCGTCGTCACTGTGATGGAGACCGGCGCCAAACTAACCAACGTGGTCCAAATAATGCTCAAGCGCCGGATCCTCCCATGCCAGCAAAGGGCCGACCCGATGTGGGCATACAAGCCCGAAGACCCGACCACCGTGCAGTTCCTCTTCGGCACAACCCATGACAAGGCATGGGCTATGCTGTTCAAGCCTCAAGAGGAGTGGCCGGGCGAGGAGGAGGACATCGCCCTCGACGCGGCGACCCCCCCGACGGAGATGAGCAGTCTTTCCCCTAACATGTGTTCCGATAATCATACTGTGCATAATTTGTTCTAAACCTCCCTTTACGAATTTTTGCAGGGTTGGCTCAAAAAGGCCGAGAAGATCAACTGTGAGGCGCCACTGCCCGAGAAGCCCCGATCGGCTCAGCTAGAAAAGCTGCTGGCTATGGTGCCTTACAAGGCGCCCGACAAGAAGGGCAAGACACTGGTACATCGAGGTGCTATACAAATGGTTTTTAACCCCTTTCCGCGATGACATTTGGAACCGTCGCCAAGTGAGTGACTGCGATAGGGGGGTCCTTCCCACATGACCAAAAACCGTCGGGGATAGGGGCTCCATCCTTGCAAGTCATTTGTGCTTGCATTGCCATCGCAGTCAGTATTCTGGGGTGCTACGTTTATGTTGCGCGGCCCATCACAAACGGTTCACGATTATAGAACGTGTATGATAAGCAGACAATCACACACATTCACTTTTCCCGAACCGTATGCGATAACAAATTAAGAAGATTAGCTAATCGTCGTACGAGTGTTGGATAGGATTACGAAACGTCGGACCGTCGTAACATCGTCGTATATGACAACTATCAGACACGCTATTCTGTGGTGCAACATTTACGATGCGTACCACATCAGAAACAGTTCATGGTTGCAAATCGTGTATGATAAGGCAACTATCACAAATGTTTAGTTTGCCTGCATCGTTTGTGATATTGTCTGACATCGCACACGCTTTGCAAACAGCAACTATGTGCATGCTTGCACACGTTTCCTCTCTGTGAACCATGTCGGATTATGGTGTATATCACAAATGTTTGTGTTTTACCGACCGTGTGCAGCGTAACGACCTGCAGAGTGTAATTTCACCGTAATTTAATTGCTGCTATTTCAAATTGTACCGGATTTGAATTTGAAAGTATGCTATAGCTTTATTCATATCCATCAGGTTCAAACAACCAATGCATTATTCGATTCATAGGTACATATGTTCAAGAATTACATAAGCATCAAATAAAGAATGATGAACCACAGTTGTATACTTGTACTATTAAAGACGGTAAAGAAAGAGGCGAAATACATTCTGGTTGCTGAACAAGGTGAAGCAGAATGCCCATATTGTGCCCTCCTCCATGCAGAAGGCACGCACGACTCTAGTCCAACCCCTTGTGATGGCCGACCGCCCATCCTTCACGGTCTTCATGAAAACATCTAGATAATCATCGTGTTCTGGTAGAAATACTTTAACCTTTGCATGCCCACCAATCATGTAGTTTGAGAGGTAATCTTGAGTAAACTGCTTTGGGAACCACTGCAAAGAAAAAAGATTCAGACATTGTCATCTAACACAACTCATTATGGGCAGTAAAAAGAAGGCTGCAGAGTTCTTACATACCATCCTGTAGTTCGCTGTTGTCTTGGATAAAGTGTAAACAAATAGTTTAATTACCATCTTTTGACCCATTTTACTAACAATCTTTATCAGCTTCCTCACTTGATGCTGGTTCATCGATATCTCATTGCCCCATACGCAGAAAGGGTCGAAGCGCAGATGTTTACGATTGACATATGTACCTAAAAGCACCAAGTTAATATTAGAAGCTAAACAGCAATTGCACAATGATGTAGTACAACACTCTTTTATAATATCTTATAACATCCAATATACTCACATATTAGATGAATTAACATCTTATATTATGGACCGGAGGGAGTTTATTGCATTTTTACAAATTATCGGCTGATTAACTGCTGCTGTATCCATGGGTTAGAGTTAGTTTGAGCTAGTTTGGGCTCAAATAGCCCTAAAGTATATCCAAACATGAGGGCCAGTTTGAGCTAGTTGCATCTAACCCACCCAAAAAACTATCCCACCCAAGAGCTGCTAATTGGAGCTAGTTCTCCTAGTGCATTTATTGTCAATCTAACCCTGTCATCCAAACACCTCTTTGGCTAGAGTTAGTTCAGGGCTAGTCATGAGCTAGAAACTAAGTATAACCTCTAGCTAAGTTGAGTATCCAAACAGGGCTGTGTTGTTGTTGTTGCTACTGCTGCTCTTCTACGTATATCTAGACATCATCGTCTATACCAATATAAAAAGACCCAAAGCGGCAGATCCAACTTATCCCAGCCATCAAACCATGTCAATCCAACGACCTAGATTGCTCCAATGGCGAGCACTCAACATGTTTAGCATGCAAATAATATCATACCAAATATTAATATCAACACTAATCACATAATCGACATGCAATTAATATTCTACCTAAATCAAGGTAGAATTAATATTTTGCCAAATATCAACGTGCATTGCACGTACGCATTTACTAGTCAGAACATTAAGGTAACACTCTTCCTTGTTGCTATGTAGCCTAGGATTGCATATTTAGACATTAAGTACAGTGCATGTTGCTATGTAGCCTCAGATATATTACATATGGCCCTAGTTAACCTAATGATAAATAGGTTACAGATATATTCAGTTAAAAGTCCGATTCACCGATTAGTCCCTTATCAGCCCCCGACCTATATGGTACCAGCTACCGATATCCTGAATAGTGAGTATATATAAGCCATGGGATGAAACTAACCTCGATGGAAACATTAGTCATTCCCAAAATTGTCCTGTGTAAGTACATCAAGAGGCATGTTAAGCACAACAGGCTAAACATCAACCAAATATATCCATGGCAGACAAAATAATCTCCAAAAGATAGCTTCAGTGTGCAGGTTTAAGCACGCTAGTAAAGCAAAACAAGTGGAAATGTGTGTTAACTGCAACATGCATAACATTTAACAACAAGCAAACATAGTCATTCAAACTGGTATTGTGCCGGTCTAAGTACACTGGTTATTGTTAAATAAAAATGAAAAGGCGTGTTAACTACAAGTTGCAGCAACCAAATGTAGTCATTCATAGTGGTATTGTTGAAACTGGTATTGATGAAATTGAACTGCACAGTTCATACTTGCACATATAGAACATCACGTTGTGAATAACTGGAATAAACAAGGCATACTACGAACAACCAAAGATAGCATTTGAAACTGGACATATGCTAACTACAAACAACCGAACAATCAAAAAACTTTAAAAGAGGCATATGCTAGCTATAACAGGCTTAACAACAAGCAAATATATGCATTCCTATCGGTATGTTTAAAACTGGATTGATGAAAATGTACTGCACAGTAAATAGTTGCACATATAGAGCATCGCATTGTGAACAACTGAAATAAACAAGGCATACTGCAAACAATCAAATATAGCAATTAAAACTGGACATATTCTCACTACACTACAAAAGGGACTCGACAAAACAAATCATGGGTTCCCCCCTGTGAAGAGGCACGGTAAAACAAATCATGGGTTTCCTCACTTGTCACAGATGGGCTTGTTCCCCTGGATGCGCTCCATGTTGTCGCAGATGGGCTCCTTCCCCTTGGAATAGCACGGCTGTAGGGTGCCCTCCCTAATGTCACAGACGGGATCTTTCCCCTTGGAAGAGCAGATGGGCTCTTTCCCCTTGGAAGAGCCGGAGAGGGTGCCCTCCTCGTGGTCGCCGTCGATGAGGTCTGACATGGAAGCTGTGGATCCCAAGCCAGCGTTGCAGAATGTGTCCTTCAGAAATGACAAAAGGGGCTCGATGGCGATGTAGGATGGCAAATTCTTGACAGCGAGCCAGAGGAGATCAGCGGCGGGGCCATGGATGACATCGACGGTGTCGGTGCAACAAACCCCAGGTGTGTTGCCTAGACTGTACGCAGGCTTGAGAACAAGGTTGCAGCATCCAAGACAAGACCAAGCAGAAGAGATCAGCTCTTTGAGGAATCAAAGGGCGGATCAAGAAGACCAAGACCAACCAAAGGAGAAAGGTACCACTAAAGAAAAACCTCCCTTGCCGGGCAGGCGAGCCTGGCGGGGACGAGGTTGCCCCGAAAATAAGTCCCAAGATTGCCCCGGGAGGCTTGCCGGGGACGCCGAGGGCGGGTTACCCCGCCAAGGCTCCACCGCTCCACCTCACAGCAACGCAAGTCATCGATCGATGCGGTGTCGAGCCCCCAAGTGGCTAAGTGGCCGTTATTTGGCACGTGGTAGCCACTTCCAGAGGAAATCACCTCCAAATGACACCCGTCCAGGGACGTGTCACGCAGGCAGGTGAGAAGGTGGCCGAACAGCACGGCAAGGCTTGCCGGGCTACGCTACGATGTGACACTAAGTGATGCATTTAATGTGCTCTGTCCTGTTTGTAGAGTTAGGTATGATAGCACTGTTTGCTATCTAATCAGTACGCAATGACTGATTTTCCATTGTGGTGACCCCTTGATCTATAAAAGGAGGGCCATGGCAACCTTAGAAAGGATTCGGACCCCCGTACTCTCGTACGCGCTTAGCAGCTCCCGCCTCGAGGCGACCCTGCCGGGCTAGAGTGCTGCGCCTCCACCACCATCCATTCATCATCCACCAAAGCAGGAGTAGGGTTTTACATCTCGCGGCGGCCCGAACCTGGGTAAAACTGCCCGTGTCATTAATGCCATGCTGCTCTATGCTTTCCGCTCTTCGTGCAATGCACTCGTCCCCCTTGCCGAACCACAAGGGGCCGATGGCCCCATAGGTGGCCGTGTGAAAACCACGACATCTTTGGCGTGCCAGGTAGGGGGAAGCGCTTGCGCGAACCCGGGAGCGTACGCAGCGCGTCATCTTCATCATCGTTCTCTCTTCGTTAATGGCTTCATCATCCATGGTGCCCAAGAAGAAATCCGGTGCCGCAGCTCACCCGCCGACCTCGAAGGCCCCTTCGCATGCGGCCGCCGATGCCGTGGGGGCTACGGGGGCACACGGGGACGTGGACGCTGCGGGGGACGTGGCCGGCGCAGGCGGCATCGTCACCACCTCCCCTATGGCCAAAACGGGAGCAGGAGGCACCGGAGAAGGATAGCGCCAACAACATCCCAGTGGCCACACTCCACAAGGTGCGGGAGGAGAGATCATCCTGTCGGTGCCTCTCCACCCCATCGAAGGACGCAGCCACAGTGATGGCACTCACCCTGGGACGCAGCCACCGGAGAAGGGCACGCGCCACCCCCGGGACGGGCTGGCCAAGCCGATGCGCCGAACGGAGCCGCCGATCCCCAAGCACATCCACCTCGTCACCACGCCGCGCTGGCGACTGGCTCACGACGACGAGAGCATGGCACTGCCACTACCGGCACCGTCAGAAGCCAGGCGACGTTGTGGTCTACGTCGTCGTCTATGCTGAGCACTCCTTTGAAGGCCATGGCGCGGGCCCAACTCCTGTTGAGATTTCCGTCGGCGGTCGATCAGAAGGATGAGTGGAGAGCCACCATTCAGAGCCTGATTGGTTTCACCGAGGCAGGAGGATCACAGCGAGCGGGCCCGTCACGGCCTCCGTAGGCGGCGACAACAGCCCGAGCCGCTGGCTGTACCGAAGGGGCCACCCCCATGGTGCAATCCCTTCCGTGGCAGCCAGCGCAGGGGCCGCCGCCAGAGCCCCGCGACCAAGAACCCGACGATGTATCGATGGCTTCATCCGATCCTCGAGCACGGCGAGACCAGCGGCGAGTCCTGGAAGACAGGTGGAGGGAAGACGCGCGCGTCACCAGTGAACGACGCCATGAAGCCCAACGCCAGCCTGATAGGCGCAATGGCCCCGACGTCGATGAGCCCACGCCCGGTGAAGGTGGGTACCTACCTTTCGAGGTTGGGTGCCCCGCCTTTGCTCGCGAGCTGCGGCAAGTCCGTTGGCCATCTGCTCGCATGTTCAAGCCAGAAATACCAGAGAAGTACGATGGAAGATTGAACCCGGCAGAGTTCTTGAGCATCTACACCATCGCTGTTCAAGCTACCGGGGGAAGAGACGAGAAGGTATTCGCCAACTACTTCCCTTTGGCAATCAAGCCAAATGTGAGGTCTTGGCTGATGCACTTACCAAAGAATTCCATCTCGACCTGGGCTGACCTGTGCCATGAGTTTGTTGGCTCCTTCACGGGCGGCCATCAAGAACCAGGATGGCCCAGCGACTTGCAGCTCCTTCCGCAGAAGGAAGGAGAAAGTCTGCGGAAGTACATGCAGAGGTTCAGCCGGGTGCACAGGAATATTCCAGACATCCACCCGGCAGCTGTGATAGCCGCGTTCCAGTCCAACGTGCGCAACCGCCGGATACGTTCTAAAATGAACGTTCGGTTGCCCAAGACTGTGAATGAGCTATACACTCTGGTGGATAAGTGTGCCCGAGTAGAAGAGGGGAGACGACTCCCTGGTGAATAAGATGGCGTCGACATCGACTCAGAGGACGATGATGACGCCACCGACTAGAAGAAGAAGAACAAGAAGTGCAACAAGAAGCACAAGGATAAAGCGGTGATGACCGTTGAAGGATCGAGTGCACCTAGTACCGGCAAGAAGGCCAAGACCGAGGCTCCCGGCAAGGAAGCTGCCGCGTGCACTGATTGCCAGGAAGCCGCGGCTGCCAAGAAGGCTGGGAAGAGTGATGGGCTGTACTACAAGATCCATCGGACCAAGGGCCACGATCTTTAGGAGTGTCATCAAGTTGAGAAACTTGTCAAGAAGCAGAGGGCTGAGTACGAGAAGCATGATAAGGAGAAAGACCAAGATGGCGCTAGCGGGAAGGGTCGAGGCGGCAGAGAAGGTTGCCCCAGCAAGGCTCCTCAGCATCAGGGGAAACCCGCCAAAGGCTGTGAGAAGAAGGATTGCGAGGACGAGAGTGATGAAGGAGATGAAGAGGAAACCAGCGAGCAGGAGTTCCAGAAAGCCACTGACGCCCTGTGCATTGACGGGGGTGCATCTTTGCACTCCTCTCACCGCCAACTTAAAAAGTGGGCACGTGAAGTCAATGCCGTGGAGCCAGCGGCAGATTCTCGGAAGCCTCTCAAGTGGTCCCGCACGCCCATCATCTTTGATGAGGAGGATCACCCTGACTGCACTATCGCGGTAGGGTGTTTTCCATTGTTGGTTTCACCAATGATCCGCAACCTCAAGGTCACAAAGATGTTGGTTGACGGTGGGGCCGGGTTGAATCTGATTTCTCTGAAGGTCATCAGCAAACTCCAGATAATAGATGCAGAGCTCAAGGTTACTGGTACATTCCAAGGGATCAACCCCGGTAGGAGTCATCCTAAGGGGAAGATCACACTACCGGTAACATTCGGGGGGGGGGGGAGTTAAACTACCAGACTGAGAAGATCGTGTTTGATGTGGTTGACCTCCCCCTGCCGTACAATGGAATCCTTGGTCGCCCTGCCCTAGCCAAATTCATGGCGGCATCCCACTATGCCTACAACACTTTGAAGATGCCAGGGCCAATGGGCATCATTTCCATTCCATCAGACAAGAAAGACGCAATCATATGCGTGGACAAGATGTACCGGGAAGCAGCCGCTACAGAGGCTGGGGAAGCCACTGCTCCCGCCAAGGAAAGCAAGAAAAAGAAGAAAGCCAGGAAGGATGCCAGCAAGGAATCTGGGAAGCGTACCTCTTCGAAGTGCGCTGTGCCTGTTGATGACTTGCCGGAGAGTTCCAATAGCAAGAGATCCAAGGCAGCTGCACCCGCTGTGAAGAAGGTCCCGGCAGGGCTGGCTGGCGCTGATGGTATGTTTACCATCAGTGCCACCCTCGACGACAAATAGGAAAGCGCGCTTGTTTCCTTCCTGCGGGCGAATGTCGATGTGTTTGCTTGGCAACCATCTGACATCCCCGGTGTTCCCAGGAAGGTAATCGAGCACCACCTTGCTGTCTGCCCACATGCCCGGCCCGTCAAGCAGAAGGTCCGGAAGCAAGCTTTGGAGCGGCAACAGTTTATTGCCAAGGAGATCAGGAAACTTGAAGCCGCTGGTTTGGTCAGAGGAGTGTTGCATCCAACTTGGTTAGTGAATCCAGTGGTGGTGCGCAAGGCGAATGGAAAATGGAGGCTTTGCATAGATTTCACGGATCTAAATAAAGCATGCCCGAAGGACCCATTCCCCTTGTCGCGCATTGATCAGATTGTGGATTCCACCTCCGGGTGTGACCTGCTTTCCTTCCTGGATGCCTACTCTAGATACCACCAGATCTTCATGTCCAAGGAAGACGAAGAGAAGACCGTGTTCAGAACCCCATGTGGCATGTACTGTTTTGTACGGATGCCCTTCGGGTTGAAGAGTGCTGGATCCACTTTTGTAAGAGCAGTACAGATTGGCTTTGAGTCCCAGCTGCACAGAAATATTGAAGCCTACATGGATGATATAGTGGTCAAAACCAAGGACAGAATGACTCTCATTCAGGATTTGGAAGAGACCTTTGCAAATCTGCGCAGAATCAACTTGAAGCCGAACCCGGAGAAGTTTGTGTTTGGTGTTCCTTCCGGCAAGCTACTTGGCTTCTTTGTGTCCCATCGGGGGATAGAGGCCAACCCTAACAAGATCAAGGCTATCGAGCAGATACAAGCACCCAAGATAGTTAAAGATGTGAGGCGTTTGACTGGATGTGTTGCCGCGCTGAGCAGGTTCATTTCTAAGTCTGCCGAGCACGCCTTGCTGTTCTTCAAAATCTTGAAGAAGGCAGGGCCCGTGGAGTGGACCCCGGAGGCAGACGCTGCGCTACAAGATTTGAAGACCTACCTTTCCTCTGTTCCCACCTTAGTCGCTCCTAAACCACAAGAGCCGTTGCTGCTATATTTAGCAGTGACCAATCAAGTGGTTAGCGCAGCGTTGGTGGCACAGCAGGAGGTAGATGAAGCAACAGCCGCCACCGTCGTCTCCTCTGGAGAGGAAAGTGAACACGTCCCAGCAAGGTCAGATGCAGTTCAAGACAAGGAAGAGCAAGGCAGCGGAGACAGTTCCAAGATCACGGCAAGGAAGAAGGTGGTGCAGCGCCCAGTGTACTTCATTAGCTCCCTACTGCATGGGGCTAGGTTGAGGTACTCTGGCATGCAAAAGTTGATTTTTGGCCTCATCATGGCCTCAAGGAAACTGCGCCACTACTTCCAAGCCCACAAGATCACGGTTGTCACCCGCTTCCCCTTGCAACACATACTCCGAAACCCTGAGGCACCGGCAGAATCGTGGAATGGGCTTTGGAGTTATCCAACTTTGGTTTGAAGTTTGAAAGCACATCAACTATTCAGAGCAGAGCACTAGCAGAGTTCATTGCGGAGTGGACGCCAACCCCTGATGAAGAAGTAATGGAGACAGTCATCCCCGGCAAGGAAGCGCCCCAAGAATGGATTATGTATTTTGATGGTGCCTTCCTTACAAGGTGCAGGAGCTAGCGTGCTTCTTGTTGCTCCCACTGGGGAGCACCTTAAGTACGTCGTTCAAATGCATTTCCCCTGGGAGAAGGCTACCAACAATACTGCAGAGTATGAAGGGCTCCTTGCCGGGCTCAGAATTGCAACAGAACTGGGAATCAAGAAGCTGATCATCCGTGAAGATTCACAACTTGTGGTGAAGCAAATCAACAAGGATTATCAAAGCCCATTAATGGAGGCATACGTCGAGGAAGTGAGGAAGTTGGAGGAGCGCTTTGATGGATTGCAAACAGAGCACATGCCACGTGCGGAAAATAGCATTGCTGATCATGTGTCAAAGTGCGCTGTGCAAAAACTCCCTGTGGAACCAGGGACTTTTGTTCTCCATCTGACTTAACCCTCCGTATCCCCAGCAACAATGGCCAGCAAGAGAAGGAAATTGAACTCCGGCAAGCCTCTCCCAGCAGAGCTTCCCGAAGCCCCCAGCAGAGAGCTTGGCAGAAATAACTCCCCTTCGATCAGTGAGCTGCACCCTCCCGCCGAACTACCAGTCTTTGCGGTCGAGGCATGCGCTCCCATCAACGAGGAGGTGCTGCTAGTCCTTGTTGCCGAGCCCCAGGCTCCAACTTTGGCGCGGCACATTGTTCGTTTCCTCCAAACAGGAGAAATTCCCGAAGAACAAGAAGAAGCTGAAAGAGTAGCCCGGAGGGCCAGTATGTATCTGTTCGTTGACGACACGCTATACAGAAGAAGGCCCAACGGTGTGAAATTGAAGTGCATTTACCGGGAAGAAGGAAAGGAACTGCTGGCAGAGATACACAAGGGTATGTGTGGCTCCCACATCGGATCAAGGGACTTGGTCGGGAAAGCTTTCCGGCAAGTTTTCTACTGGCCCATAGCCCTCCAAGACGCGATTGAGCTAGTCACCAAGTGTGAAGCCTGCCAGTTCCACTCCAAGAGTATCCATCAGCATGCTCAAGCTCTCCAAACAATCCCTTTGTCATGGCCATTTTTGGTCTGGGGGCTCGACATCTTGGGCCCCTTCCCCCATGCTACCGGGGGCTTTGAATTCTTGTTTGTCGCAATCGATAAGTTTACAAAGTGGCCGGAAGTAGAGCCCGTGAGGAAGGTGACCGCGCAGTCAGCTATCAAGTTCTTGAAAGGATTGGTGTGCCGCTTCGGGGTACCTGCCCGAATCATCACCGACAATGGCACCCAATTCACAAGCCGCGCCTTCATGCAATACGTTCATGCCCTCGGAAGCAAGGTCTCATTTGCCTGTGTGGCCCATCCCAGAAGCAATGGGCAAGCTGAGAGAGCGAACGCTGAAGTGATGCGAGGTCTCAAGACAAGAACCTTTGATAGGCTGCAGAAGTGCGGCAGGTGATGGATCGACGAGCTGCCGGTGGTTCTTTGGTCCCTCCGTACGACACCAAATCGAGCTACTGGGCAGACTCCCTTCTCCCTAGTCTATGGGGCAGAAGCAGTTATCCCCACGGAACTCATATTCAGGTATCCTCGAGTGCTTGCCTACGATGAAGTAGCGCAGGAACAGCACCGGCGTGATGACGCTGTGCTACTTGAGGAGAACCATCTCCGAGCTGCTATGCGTGCTGCACGCTACCAGCAAGCCCTGCGTCGCTATCACAGCAGCAGGGTTCATGCCCGGAGCTTTGAGGAAGGTGACCTTGTCCTTAGGCGTGTTCAGTCCGCCAAGGGTGCAAACAAGTTGACGCCGAAGTGGGAAGGCCCTTACCGGGTAGTACGAGTCACCAGACCTGGAGCAGTCTGTCTGGAGACCGGAGATGGCATTCAATTGCAAAACTCATGGAACATTGAGCATCTCCATAAGTTCTACCCATAAGGCGCGGCTGTCGGGCCCTGCCCGGCAGCCACCCTTTTGTACAAGCTTTGCTGAAGTTGCATGTGACCCTTTGTACAAAGCCAGGCGCAGACCCTGAGCAACAGAGAAATAAACGAAGCGCTGGGGGCCCCCTGAAACTTGCATGCATGCATAAGCATATCATGAGCATAGCATGATCATGTAGATGAGGTCGCATGTGGCATTGTTTTCATCTGCACTAAGTTGCAGGGTTCTTGCCGTGGACTTGATCCTGAAGAGAAGAAATGAAGACGAGTCTACGTGACGATCCCTAGCAGACCAAACAGATAAGTTCCTTCTTATCCATACCTATTATGTAATTTGAAAACTTGCGCATATGAAAACCACGCCACCTTCGAAACATAGGTGCTCCTACCCTTTGACTCGAACGCTGCTTTGGTCAGGGTGGTCGCAGTGGCCTTCGACGGAAAAGGTTCGGCGGGGGGCTTGTCCCTTTTTGTGGTTTTGTGCCCGGCAGGCCTAGCCCCGCGGCAACAAACTGAGGGCACCGGCAGGATAGCCTACCGGGGAAACTTGTTTACTTAAATGTATAGAGGCATTTCACCTCTGCATGGATATGATACATGCACAAGTGCCCGGCAAAGCTTGTCTTTTTCATTAATATGCTGATAAGCAAGTACAGATCTTACAGAACACAAACATGGATAAAGAAGTTTACATAATTTAGACTAAAGTTTGGCCAATGCCTACACATTTTAAACTGAAAAAAGATAAGTGCCCCGTAATCCCTTCCTTGTCCCTCTCCTCCTAGGCACTACGGTGGGAAGAGAAGAAGGCAAAAGGGATGCCTGGGCAGAAGCCCAGCCTAACCCCGTCGGGCCCCATGACAGGGAGCCCAACAAGATCGGGAGGGCACGAGCGAGGGAGATGGTGAAGAGAGCGGCGGAAGGGTCCTCCTGACCACCGCCACCAAGGCCAGCAGGACGCGGCAGGGCGAACGAAGCTACAGCCCGCGAGGAAGCCTGCCGGGGCCCAGCTGGAAGGCTGCTGGAGGAGCCGAAGACATCATCCCCACCTCTGCATCCAACTCCCCGACAAATTGCCTTGCCGGGAATGAGATGCAGGTGCAGATGATGGTTCCGCCACCTGATGGTGATGGTGCGGCTGACGTTCAGCCGGAGTCGGAGCTGTCGTCCTCCCCGTCGGCGCCGTCGTGATCGCCGTCACTGTCCTCCTCGTCACTATCGCTTGAGGAGGAGCTTTCATCGTCGGTTGAGCTCTCCGCGCAGCGCCCTAAGCGAGCTGCCGAGCATCCGAAGACCTTGACGGACAGCAGCTCGGCGTCCATTAATTTAAAATGGAGGACGTGCCCCTCCGACAAGCTGTGGGTGCGGGCAAAAGTCTTCCCGCCGCGTCGGAAGAGCATGACATGAGGGGCGGGGTAATCCACATCCACCCGCATGCTGCCATTACATCAACCCCTCATGGGCAGCTTCAGTGTGCGCGGTTGTTCAAGCTCCGTCACCCTCGCAAATGGTGTAGGGAGGCGGAGGCGGCCGCGCGGGGGCTTATACAACCTGATGATGAACTCCAGCGGTTGATCTCCGATGTGGCCTTCCATTGGGGGATGAGCGGCCGGCGGAGGTGCAATCAGAGCACCACCCCATACTCCTCGACCCCGGGCACCACGTCGGCCACGACCTCGCCCCCTCCCACCTCCTCCCACGGCGGGCTCGGCCCCCACATGTTCAATAGGAGGAGGGAGGCACTATCGAGTAGAAGCCCTCGTCGCCACCGCCGGAGAACCACCACGCCCCCGGCCCCTCACCATGGTGGACGAGAGCTGCTAAGGAGAAGGAAGGGGTGAGATGCGTAGAGAAGCACCATGCCCTGCGTTCCTTTTTATAGGCGAATGGGGCAGGGGGCTGGCTCCTCTCCCTGAAGGTAGCCGCCCCACTCCTCCAATCCGGTTTCCCCGCGCCACCAATGGCTCATGGAATCAAGGCCGACCCTCAGCACCAATGCACGGCGTCTGGGTTTCTACCATGGCACGCATTTCCACTTCCTCCGCGTCCGCCACCAACCCCGTGCAACGCATGCGATATACGTGGCGGAAGCGCTGCAAGTGGGAAAGATAGTGGAATGGCAGTTACCACTCCGTGAACGTGGGACGTGGGTAGCCCATGGATCATGGCTCATAATCTCCTCCACAACATCTTGCACGACGCGCGGGAAAACCACAAACTGACTCAAGCTCAGATTAATGAAGAAGCAAAGAAGATCTCAAAGGGTGAGCTACCGCAGCCTCCCCGCCCATGTACTGGACAGGGCCTACCCCGACGACGCTCGGCAGCGCGTTCAGGCCAGGCCCGGGTCATGTTGGTGAAACAAACCCCAGGTGTGCTGCCCAGACTGTACACAGGCTCGAGAACAAGGTTGCAGCATCCAAGACAAGACCAAGCAGAAGAGATTAGCTCTTTGAGGAATCAAAGGGCGGATCAAGAAGACCAAGACCAACCAAAGGAGCAAGATACCACTAAGGAAAAACCTCCCTTGCTGGGCAGGCGAGCCTGGCGGGGACAAAGTTGCCCCGAAAATAAGTCCCAAGATTGCCCCGGCAGGCTTGCCGGGGACGCCGAGGGCGGGATACCCCGCCAAGGCTCCGCCGCTCCACCTCACAGCAACGCAAGTCATCGATCGGTGTGGTGTCGAGCCGCCAAGTGGCTAAGTGGCCGTTATTTGGCACGTGGCAGCCACTTCCAGAGGAAATCACCTCCAAATGACACCCGTCCAGGGACGTGTCACGCAGGCAGGCGAGAAGGTGGCCGAACGGCATGGCAAGGCTTGCGGGGCTACGCTACGATGTGACACTAAGCGGTGCATTTAATGCGCTCTGTCCTGTCTGCAGAGTTAGGTATGATAGCACTGTTTGCTATCTAATCAGTACGCTATGACTGATTTGCCATTATGGTGACCCCTTGATCTATAAAAGGAGGGCCATGGCAACCTTAGAAAGGATTCGGACCCCCGTACTCTCGTACGCACTTAGCTGCTTTCGCCCCGAGGCGACCCTGCTGGGCTAGAGCGCTGCGCCTCCACCACCATCCATTCATCAATCCACCAAAGCAGGAGTAGGGTTTTAAGCCTCGCGGCGGCCCGAACCTGGGTAAAATTGCTCGTGTCATTGCTGCCGTGCTGCTCTATGCTTTCCGCTCTTCGTGCAATGCGCTCGTCCCCCTTGCCGAACCACAAGGGGCCGATGGCCCCATAGGTGGCCGTGTGAAAACCATGACAGGCGGCGGTTGAACCCGAGGGGTTGGGGGTGGGCCACTTAACCTGTGACATAGCCCGCGTCAGGCCGTCGCTATGGATGACCTCGATGTCGTAGCTGGCGTCTGCGACATACCCGCATACTCTAGCCTGCTGATTGAGTGCCTGCGGCCAGTAATGGTCGTCAGCTTCCTCGGCGGCCACCTCGGTGACGTTGGGCGAAGAGACCGCGATACACCTCTTTTGGGCCAGTCGCTCCTCGAGCTCCACGGGAAGCATAGCCGGGCTTAGGCTGCGACGCTCTGGAGTGGGGGATGGGGATGGGGATCTGTGGGAAAGGGGGCATTTGGCAGGCATCATCTAAGAAACTCAGGGCGGCCTGGGTATGGAGATCGGTGGGTAAGCTACGCGGGCAAACCGGAAGATGTTGACAATGGAGGCCTTGCGGCGGCGGCGGCGACCTTGCTAGGGTTTCAAGCGAGGGAGGGGTTGTGGTGGGGGGGTGTGTGTGTGCGCGCACGCGCGCCCGAGGAGGTTTTGGCGTGTGTGTGTGTGTTTGTGGGGGGGGGGGCTGTGTTTGAGGAAATGATGCGGCTACTGAAAATTTTACTACGCGGGAGTGAAATGCCGGGGATATTGAAAATTTGGATGATGGTGGATCGTACATGGTCTGGAAATAACAACCGTGTGTTATGAAACAGAAAAACCCTCGAGGCGGGCAGGTATTTTCGAGGGATGCAGGTGGGAGAGGGAACAACAAACATCACACACGGTCGAAACATAATAACCGTGTGTTATCAAACAGAAAAAACCTGTACGCAGGTAGATATTTTTGAGAGGGGTAGCCTCATGGAGCCCAATGTACTGTGCGGATGTGCGTGACAGGGGCACCGGCGTGGCACACGGTTAGTGTGAGTGAACCATGTCTGTTGCATCATCCGACTTGTCTAATGTTCATAAATTTAACGAAAATGACGCGGGAAAGGGTCAAAACATGAACACACTTGCATGTGGACCAAATATATGTATGAAAAGGGTGGTTTGATGTTCAAATACCAAATGCAACTTCGATGTGGCACCTATCTCGCAAAGCGCACGGTATTGCTTGCCCCCCCTCGTGTCGGCAGGAGGGGAATCCTAAGCTATGAACGCATGCCCCCCATGGAGGTTCACCTAGCAAAGTGCAAAGTAGCAGTCCCCGCCATCACACACACACACACACACACACACACACACACACAAACACGCGCGCGCGCGCACACACACTTTTTCAGTCGGCGGGCCGGAGAGGGCATCTCACCAAGATGTATCATAAAATGGACCAAGAATAATCCACCTTTGTCGTACAACCTCTCTCTTGTTGTTGGTCAAAGTGATGGTCGTCCATGCGACCCCAGAGATGGGCTAGCTCGCCAATAATCACGCAAGTAGCTAGTCCCCGAAGACAACCACTGCCTGCGCGTGGCCCAAACATATGTATGGAGAGGTGTTGATGTTTGAATACACAATGGAACAACTTTGATGTGGCACCGTGCTTTCGAACTAGAAACCCCCACATGGAGCGAGGGTTAGTTTGATGATGCATATGTATGTCACACCACACTTCGAGCCGATGACGGGGATTCATGCATGCATGCGTGCATAGTATGTGCTCAAACTTAATTAGGTCTGAATCTCACCATGACCTATACTACGATAACACGAACCAAAGGAAGAATCTGCCATGGTAACCTATCTTGTTGTTGGTCAAAGTGATCATGGATGTCCACGCGGGCCCATGAATACATAGGCTTGTCACCGATAACCACGCGAGGGAGTGTACCGTTCGAAGACAACCACTACATGCATATGTATGGAGGTGATGCGTGCATGCATGTTTGAATACCATTCACAACAATTATGTGGCGCGTGCGTAAAAAATCGTACAGTCCCCACACAGAGCGAGATCGGTTCATGACGTGTCATGGTACTAGCCACTTCGACTCAATGGGAGGGATTCATGCGTACACATGCATGTGTGTGCTCAAACTGTATCATGTCATTCCAGAGCATGACCTATATATATACCATATTACAAACAAAAAAATAATCCCCTCCTAAGTAAAATTAACATCTCTCGTTGTCAGGCAAAGTAGTGATGGACCAAGCGGGCCCACAGATGGAAAGCATCGATATCGCTGATAACCGCGTGAGTGGGTGCGAGAGGACAACCACCATCATTTTGCATGTGGGCCAAACATATGTTGAATACCCAAAATGCACAACTTTGATGTGGCACATGCCTCGAAAACCGTAAAGTCCCCACACAGAGCGAGGTTGATGAAGCATACTACATATGATGGTCCCCTTCCCCCTCTTCGACGCATACTATATGCTCCTACCGTAATACAACCCAAAAAGAATCCTCCTTGATGGTGAAATTAATTAACCTCTCCCGATGTATGTCAAAGTGATGCATGCATTGATGATGACCTCGCGGGCCCACAGATGGAAGCGTCACACGTGAGTGTCCTAGGATAACCACCGCCTGCATGCATGTGGCCCAAAGAGGTGTTGTGTGATGATTGAATAGCCAATTCACAACTTTGATGTGGCACGTGCCTCGGAAACCGAAGAGTCCCGACACTGAGTGAGGTGTACTTGTTCACGGACGCGTACGTAGAGTATATATGCTAGTCCCCTCCCCACCTCTTCGACGTGTACTATATACTCCCACCATAACACAAAAAAAATATTCTACCTTCCTGGTCAAATTAACCTCTCTGCCGGCTGTTGGTCAAAGTGATGGACGATGACCTCGTGGGCCCGCAGAAAGCGTCACGCGCGAGTGAGTGTCGTGTAGGACAACCATCGACTGCATGTGGCCAAAACATGTATGTATGAAAGGGTTGTGTAATGTTTTAAATAACGAATTAACGACTCTGTTGTGGCACCTGCCTCACAAAATGGCCACACGGTGGCTCACGACTCGTAGTATACTGCCAGCCACCCCCACCCCCCAGACACACACACACACACACACACACACACACACACACACACACACCGCGCATCCACCGCAACTACGATGCATGTTAAATTTTCCTGTGGTGAGCATATGTTACCAAAGGAGGGACGTTTTAATTTTGAAAAAGAAACATAGATCATTAAGACGTATTAGTACATTGATTGATTTTCTAGGGGTATAATGTGCAAAAATCAAATTTGGGCTACATGCACACGTGATAGTGCACCTAAATGGATTGGAAAAACACATGTGTCTCACTGGGTGCATGTTTACTCCGCGTGCAAGAAATTTCAAACATTGAGAATCTTGATTTTTAAATTCTAATACATCCAAAACTTATTTGAAATTCATGAAACTTATCGTGTTGTCATATGGACACCAATACAAAGTGGCATTGTACTTTTTTTGTCAAATTTGAGACCAGTTTTATGTAATCTTTATCTTCTTACAAACGGAAGATTATTAATAATTGGGAACCAATATCACAAACGGATTATTTATTCGAACCGTGGGCGTTAGACCAACAATGGATACGTGCCATGCTTTGGTTAAGCAATAAAGCGGCATCATTAATCATCAAAATAGAAAAACAATATACGTGCCGCCACGCGACCCGTGTGCCATGCGAGCAGGCATGAGTTGATGGGACGCATGCGAGCAGTCCGCCACGCAGGCAGACCGGGAGGCGTGCGTGCAGGTGTGTGAATTGATGGGAGGCGTGCTCGCTGCATAGTGTCATCGGGAGGCATGCGAGTAGCTGTGTGAAATGACGGTAGGCATGCCAGCAGTCCGGTGTGTACGCTCACCGGGAGGCGTGCCAGCGGTTTGACCGCCGCGCGTGAGCGGCCGCACCCCCCATCCTCGCCACACACACACAATCCTCTCTCCGCTTGCATCCTCGATGCCGCTCAGTCCTCAAAGACGTCAGTGTATGAGGATGCCGTCGAAGCGCCCCATCAGAGGGAGTGGTGACGCCGGGGCTGCTGAAGCACCGGAGCACGGCGTGGAGATGGAGACAGAGGTTGCCGTCACCGCCGGCGAGGTATCGCTTCACCCTGACGTCGTCGACAGCTTCGTGCTTCCACAGCTGGAGCCGGAGGTCCACACCGACTCTGGTGACGACTCGGGCGACGACTCCGACGACCACTCCGGCGACGACTCCGACGACGACGGACAACCGGTTAGTCATCTATACCCATTTATGTGTCAAATACATCCTAGGGTTTCTCTGCTTACTCCAGCCTCCCCCTTTTTGGCCCGGAGCGCGACGCAATCGCCATCCGAGCGTCGGCTCTTGCCAAATACACTGATGTCAGCGTCTTTGTCCCGGAGCGGGAAGACAACGGCGCCGAAGTGCCCCCGTCTTGGTTCGGCCTGAACCCGTCGGACGGAGAGGACTCAGCGGAGGAGATTGCCTCCAGCGATGAAGGCTACGGGGACGACCAAGACGAGGGCGGCAGCTACGCCGCACCAGGTGGCGGAGCGACCAGCCCGACCCGGCGCCGACTGGCGACCAGCCGGAGACCACGTCGGCCGCCGCCGACCACCAGGCCGAGACTCCGTAGCCGGCAGCCCCACCAGCCGGAGCTACGCCTGCTGTCGACCAGTCCGTGCCGCACGAGGAGCCATCTGCCTAGATCTTTTTTCGAGTTTTTCTGTCTCGTGCTTGAAAACAATGTCAGTTATGCGTGGTTCCACCCACTGGGGGTGTATTTTTAAACTTGATGAATGCTGGCCCCGGGCCCTTTTGCAATGTACAAAGTTTAAATCCCCACATTTTGCATGTGTTGCCGGGTTCTAGCTTGAGTTTGCTTTTGCCCTCTTTGGCTTTTTCCTTCGCCGCATTCCCTTGGCCGCCTCCCTGCCAGCCAGACAGCCGCGCTGCAGTCTGTGGCTGGGTCAGGGACTTGGTCGTTTTAGAACGGGCAAGTTACTTCAGCCGCTTAGAGCGTAGCTTAGTCGAGCGAGAAGCCGGCCTGCCGCATGCTGAGCAGCCATACGAGGGAAGCGAGAGGCCGTCTTGGCCGTAGCCGGCATTTTCCTTGGTCGTTTTTCGTGTGGACAGTGTTTCCGGCCTTTGACTCTTGCCAGTCGGACAGCCACGCTGCGAGCTGTGACATGGAGCGAAGAGAAGGCTTTGGCGTCGGCACACTACTAGTCGGCCCTGGCTGGTGTGGACTCAGGCCAAGACAGCGAGCCCCCGGGTCGGCTGACCGGAACCCGGACGGGGCAAGAATATACGAAAAAACTCAATTCATGGTATAAGCTTATCTCATGTATAAAAAGGTAGCCCCCGAGTGCATCTCGGGGGACCTGAGGTCTTTTACTTAATACAAAAGTTGGCGTGGTACATACACTCGCTTTAACTGTGAAACGGACGGAGTAGGTTCGTGTTCCATGGCCGCTCCGTCTCTTCACCGGCTGTGCTTCGCTTGCGTGCCCTGGGCTTTTGGGCGTCGATGAGGTAGTACGAGTCGTTGCCCAGGGCCTTGCTGACAATGAAGGGGCCTTCCCAAGGTGCTGCGAGCTTGTGCTGGCCGGCCGATCGCTGTATCAGGCGGAGCACAAGGTCGCCTTCGCGGAATGTACGTGGCTTGACCTTCTTGTTGTGGTAGCGGCGCAGGCTGTGCTGGTAGATGGCGGACCGGCTGCATGCCAGCAGCTGGGCCTCTTCTAGCAGGTCGACGCCATCTTCTCGCGCCTCCTTTGCTTCTGCCTCTGTGTACATAGTGACGCGAGGCGAGTCGAACTTGATATCCGTGGGGATGATAGCCTCGGCACCGTCCACGAGGAAGAAGGGCATAAAGCCGGTTGATCTGTTGGGCGTGGTCCGAAGACTCCAAAGGACGGCCGATAGCTCGTCGATCCAGCAGCCGGCCGATCGCTCCAGCGGCTCGATCAGGCGGGGCTCGATGCCGGACAGGATGAGGCCGTTTGCTCGCTCCACCTGGCCGTTTGACTGTGGATGTGCAACGAATGCTAGGTCCAGTCGGATACCCTAGTTCGCGCAGAAATGGGCCAAGGCGCCTTTGGCGAAGTTGGTGCCATTGTCGGTGATGATGCTGCGGGGGACGCCGTATCGGACGGTGATGTCGGCGATGAATGTGACGGCGGTCGGACCATTAAGCTTCTTGATTGGCTTAGCCTCTATCCACTTGGTGAATTTATCCACGGCGACCAGCAAATGAGTCATGCCGCCGCGTGCTGTCTTGAAAGGACCCACCATGTCCAAACCCCATACGGCAAATGGCCAGGTGATGGGGATGGTCTTGAGGGCAGAGGCCGGCTGGTGTTGCTTGGTGCTGAACTTCTGGCGCCCTTTGCACTTCTTGACCAACTCTTTGGCGGCGTCCAATGCAGTCGGCCAGAAGAAACCATGGCGGAATGCCTTGGCTACGAGGGACCTGGAGGCGGCATGGTGGTCACATTCGCCTTGGTGGATGTCTCTGAGGATCTCCACGCCCTTCTCCGGCTCCACGCAGCGCTGATAAACGCCGGTCACGCTCCGCCTGGCGAGCTCTCTGTTGACGATGGTGTAGGCGCCTGCCCGGTGCTGGATCTGCCGGGCTAGCTGTGACACCCTGATTTTTGCCAACTTTTTCTTTTCAAAACTTGACTTGACTTTATTTGAATTTGAATGGATTTCAAATTCTTTCACATGGACTTGGTCATTTTTGAATCTTTGTCAAGTGGTTCCTAGCCTCATCATCTTGCAAATGTCCTGCCAGGAACCTCAAGTACTCAAATTTCCATTCAAATTATTTTCAAAAGCTCTTTTCTTTTAATTGGGAAATTAGGGCATTGGCATAGGTTGTGAAGCAACCTATAGTTTTGATGCTCCTAAACTTCTCCATTAATTCCTAAAAATCTCTTGGATCATATCTCCACCAAATCTTCAAAAACATTCCTTGGTCATGTTCAAATGTTTTGCTTAAAAATCCTTTTTCCTCTCTGTCCAGAACCAGCCATTGTGAAGGAAGTGCATTTTTGGTTTGTCCAATTGCTACCAAATTTTTACAGCAATGAGACAACACCAAATGAGCACTCTCCACAAATTTTCAGCTCTCCAAGAATTATCATGTGATCAGTACTTCCATTTGCAGATTCAGGCTAGTTTTGTGCATTTCACATGAGCTACCCTCAAATTTCAACCAAATGAGCTCAAACTTGGTCAGGTTGTAGATCATTCGACCAGGAACACACCAGACAACTCTCTTGGCCTCATCCCATCCTCTCCTCTCCTCCAGAACCTCCCCAACATTTCTGTCAGCAACTGTTGTTGATGAAACCTCTCTTCTCAGACCACTTCTAGCCAAACCAAGTGCACAGGTGACATGATCCTTCGAGGGACGACGCCTCAGACAACTTTGGCCAGGCCAACGTGGCCACGGGACATGTCCTGGCGTGGTGAGCATGGGCGTGGCATGCTGTCGCCGCGCTCTATGACGCGCCCAGGCTCGGGTCATGTCCGAAACGACGATTCGCGCAGAGCGGCGCTGTCCAGACGTGCCGACTACCTTCCCCGTGGACGCGTGGACCAGCTGGAGTCCTCACCTGCGCCGGAGATGCCCTGGACGGCCGCCGCATCTCTGCCGCCCTGTTCTGCCCGTGGAAGCACAGTGGCCGTGCGGCGCGTCGCCTAGCCCCCGCCTCGTCGCTTCGGCATTGAATGCCCCTGCCCTCACCCATGTCGAGCCAGCCAGCAGGGCGTACGGGCGCCGTCGCCATGGCCCGCTCCGACGAGCTTCGGGAGAGATCGCCGCACCCTCCTTCCGCCTATAAAAAGCCCCGCCCGGGCTCTCCGAGCTCTTCAACCCACTCCTCCCCCTCCATAGCATCTTCTAGCAGCAAGAACCCGAGGCACTGAGGCCTCCGGCCTCGAGCACGACCGGAGCTCTGCCGCGATCCCCTCTCCTCCTCCAGCTCGCTCCAGTCCACCTCCGCTCCACCCGAGCCCTCCATCGTGATCAGATCGTTCCACTGGTGCTCCCAGAGCCGCCGCCCGGTCGAATAGCTGCCGGAACCGCCATCGCCGGCGAGTGCCGAAAGCTGCCACCGCCGGAGACGAAGGGGGCGACGTCATCCGTCCGCCTCTGACCGAGCTGCGGGTACAAGGAGAACCGCCGTTCGATGCTCGATCCATCCCCGTCCTTCTCGAGCCCAGCCGCCGTCCCTATCGCCAGTGAGCACCGCCGGAGCTCCGCCCCTCTCTGTTCCTCTCTCTCCCTCCTCTATTTAAACCGAGTGGGCCCCACTGTCAGCGACTCAGCACACGCGTGCGAAGGGGTAAGTGAAGGCGCATTCGGCCTTTACGCCTTCGACGTGGCCCGCTGTGAGTTTTTCAATTTTTGGTTTTATTTTCAGCTTTGACCAGTAACTTTGACTGCTTATATCTTTTAATAGAAAGGTCCAAATGACCTGATTCTTTTTGCATTGTGTTCATAATGGAATTCTTTATTTTTCCACCAAGTTTCATATTTTTATCCCACTCACAGAATTGCTGGTGATTGAAACAGTGTTATGTGACATTTTATTTTACTATTTTAAAATATTTTCAGAGGGAGAAACTTGTGGATTTGAAGGTCAAGAGTTTCTGGACCACCCAACTGATCAAGGCAAGCCAGGATAACCATGTTTTGAAGCATGTCATGGCATTGCATTTTCATATTCATTTTGCACATTAAATTTAACCCCAAATAATTCCAAGTAAATTAATAAATGACTAAGATGACCAACTAAGTTAACATGAGTTGATAACCTGCTGAATGCTTAATGAAACTTAGTTGGTTGATCGAGAGTCACCTGTCCGGGTTAAAACGTGCAGCCACATTTGCCGGTATGGGACGGCCTTGACTTGGGCTGGCTATGTGCTCTTTCACCGGTACCTCCAAAGAGGGAGGGTTATGCGTGCGCGCTACCCTGATCAGGTAGACGACGATAACTCTGTGAGCCCAGTTGAGTTATTTGCCGGCGTCCCTGTTTGGGACAGTTAGTTTGGCCACGACGGTGGCAGGTGTCTTGAGGACACGGGGCCACCCAGGGCTTGACTCCAAGAGGGAGTGTGATGGCCGGTGGTACGATGGAAGAGTCACGGGTCAGACAGGTTTCGTCGGAACGTCGTTGGTCCACCCGAATGGGAGCACGAGGCCATGAGTTCCGTGGTGTGGGTAAAGTGTACAACCTCTGCAGAGTGTTAAATCTATTCGAATAGCCGTGTCCACGGAATTGGACAGCCCGTCCAGACCTCTGTAGGAGATCAACCGTTATAAGGATACTGATGAAAGAACTTGTCTTACGTGCGGAAGTACTCAGTGAGGTGGAGTACTCCGTGGGTTGTGAAGCAACCCGGATATGAGTAAGTTGATGATCGTGATCTCAGCAATTAAGACTCAACATGTTTATTGCCATGCTATTACTTGCTGCATTATTTGGTTGTCATGTGCTTGCGAGTACATTCAAAGTACTCACTTGGCGTATCATGCCAGATGCAGGAGAAGACTGAGACGCAGGTCTTGGAGGTTCGTGTTATAATGCCTAGGATGTGTCCACAGTAGTGTCCCTGTGGATGGAGTTGCTGCCATATTCCGCTACACTTTAGCCTTCCGCTGTAGTATCGCTAAGTTATGCCGAGGCCCATCATGTTTGATAAATAATGTACATACTGTATAGCACTTGTTGTGCTCTAGCCTCGAGGATCTTGTAAGCTTGTACTCTTTATTATCAATAAAGTCAGCCCTGTTTCTGTTGCCAAGATGTTGAGTGTTTCCAGAAGACAATGGTCTCTGGGCTGGGAACACTGGCATTCCGGTTCTATGAGCCGGGGTGCCACACTAGCACCTCGTTTGCTGGTAGCATGCGGCTTACCAGGTAGTCATGGATGGGTTGCGCCCAAGATGGGGCCGCCACCACTGTGAAGACGGCAACTGGCACGAGGGTGGCCGGGGTGGGAGGCGGCGGGATGGGGCCGGCCACTCCTGGTGGTGTCGATCAAGTCCCCGGGTCGACTGCTGGAATCCCTGGGCCAAGTGCTGGTGGTGCAGCCCCCGGGCCACCTGCTAAAGTCCCAGGGCCGGCTGCTGGAGTCCCCGAGCCGGATTCGACTGCTCCGGGGTCAGCCGGCACAAAGATGGAGTCGGACTCCGGCGATGGTTTGATAGACGGCTTGCGCAGACACTCGAGGGAGACGCCGGTTGGTATGGCTTGCCGGGTGGAACCAGTGCGGGCGAGGGCGTCCGCTGCGTCGTTGTCTGCTCTTGGCACGTGGAGGAACTCGCACCCATCAAAGTGCCCGCTTATCTGCTGGACGAGGAAGCGGTAGCCTGCCATGTTGGCGTCCTTGGCATCCCAGTCGCCGGACGACTGCTAGACCACCAAGTCTGAGTCGCCGTAGCAGAGGATGCGGCGGATGCCGATTTCCTTGGCCAGTCGGAGCCCAAAGATGAGCGCCTCGTACTCGGCTACGTTGTTGGAGGTGGCAAAGTGGATCTGCAGCGTGTACTTTAGCTTGTCGCCCTTGGGAGAGGTGAGGACGACGCCGGCTCCCAAGCCGGTGCGCATCTTTGAGCCGTCAAAGTGCATCCGCCAATGCGTAGAATCCGGCGCGGGTGGCAGGTACTGGAACTCGGCCAGTCGACTAAGAAGTCGGCCAGCGCTTGGGACTTGATGGTGGTGCGGGGCTGGTAGAGGATGGTGTGGGGGGCCAGCTCGATGGCCCATTTGGCCACCCGGCCTGAGGCATCTCTGTTGCCCATGATCTCGGCGAGGGGGGCGGTGCAGACAACCTTGATGGTGTGCTCTTGGAAATATTGCTTCGGCTTCTTGGCGGCAAAGTATACGCCGTAGCACATCTTCTGGTAGTGGGGGTAGTTCTACTTGGAGGCAGACAAGACCTCGCTTAGATAATACACTGGCCTCTGGAACGGCTGCACCTTGCCGGCCTCTGAGCGCTCGACCACAATCACCGTGCTGATGACCCGGCTGGTGGCGGCGATGGAGAGGAACATCGGTTCCTTGGCAACCGGAGCCGCCAGGATAGGCGGCGTGGACATCATGCGCTTGAGCTAACGAAAAGCTTTGTCCGCCTGGTCGTTCCACTCGAAGCAAGTGGTTTTCTTCATGAGCTGGTACAGGGGGAGTGCCTTCTCGCCCAGCCGACTGATGATGCGGCTGAGGGATGCCAAGCACCCGGTGAACTTTTGGACGTCACGCAGCTTGGTGGGTCTCTCCATCCGCTCGATGGCCTTGATCTTCATGGGGTTGCACTCGATGCCGCGTTCAGAGACAACGAAGCCGAGGAGCTGGCCGGCTGGTACTCCGAAGACGCACTTCTCCGGGTTGAGCTTGATTTGAAAATGGCGCAGATTTTCGAAGGTCTCCTTGAGATCCTCTAGGAGGGTGCCGCGCTTCTCCGTCTTCACCACAATGTCGTCTACATAGACGTGGGCGTTTCTGCCGAGCTGCTTGAGGAGGCACTTCTGCATGCAATGCAGAAACATGGCGCCGGTATTTCTCAAGCTGAACGTCATGGTCAGGTAACAGAAGGCTCCGAATGGTGTGATGAAGGTGGTCTTCAACCGATCGGCCGGGTTTAGCTTGATCTGGTGGTAGCCGGAGTAGGCGTCCAGGAAGGACAGCAACTCGCATCCGGCGGTGGAGTCGATCACTTGATCTATCTGGGGCAAGGCAAAAGGATCCTTGGGGCAGGCCTTGTTGAGGCTCATGTAGTCGATACACATGCGCCACTTGTTATTCTTCTTCAAGACGAGGACTGGGTTGGTGAGCCTATCCGGGTAGAACACTTCCATGATGAAGCCGGCTACCAGAAGCCAAGCGATTTCTTCACCAACGATCCTTCTCTTCTCTTCTGACAGGCGGAGGAGGGGTTGCTTGATGGGCTTAGCATCCTGCCTCACATGTAGTTTGTGCTCGTCGAAATCCGTCGGGACACCCGGCATGTCTTTGGGGGACCATGCGAAGATGTCTCGATTCTCACGGAGGAAATCGACGAGCTCGCCTTCCTATTTGCTGTCAAGGTTGGTCCCTATGACAGCAAACCTCTCCGGGTGCGTCGGGTCCAAGGCGATCTTCTTGGTTTCCTTGGCCGGCTGGAAGGTGGCCTTTGCTTCCGTCTCCTTGGGATCAGTCGGCACGGCCGGCTTCTCGCTGGCCATGGCTACCATCCGGTCAAGGAGACGCTTTTCTTGAGCGATGACGAGGGACTCGGCCAGCTGGCTGCAGGCGGCGGCGTAGTCCAGCGACTTCTGGTAGTCGCCGGCAATAGTGATGATGCCCTTGGTACCCGGCATCTTGGCCTTCAGGTAGGCGTAGTGCGGGACCATCATGAATTTGGCCAGCGCTGGGCGGCCCAAGAGCGCGTGGTAGGGACTGTCTAGGTCGACCACCTCGAACCAGGTTGGCTCGCAGCGGAAGTGGTTCTTGTCGCCGAACAGGACGTCAATCTTGATCTTGCCAATTGGAGAGCAGGAAAGGCCGGGAACTATGCCGTGGAAGACAGTCCGGCTGGGCTGAAGCTGCTTGACCTAGATATCCAAATGCTCCATGGTCTCGCGGTACAGGATGTTGATGCTGCTGCCGCCATCTATCAGAACTCGGCTGAAGCGGCAAGTCCGCCTCTCCGTTGAGAAGGTTGAGTCCAGCACCAAGGCGTATGCACCCGGCGAAGGCATCACGGCCGGGTGGTCAGCTTGGCTCCAGGTGACGGGCCTCTCGGACCAGTGCATGAAGGTGGGGACCTCCGAGCTGACAGCATTTACCTTGCGGTGCTGCTGCCGTCTGCTGTGCTTGTCGTTGGCTTCGCTCATGAAGACGACGTAGGTGGCGTTCTCTTCGAGGAACTCATCTTGAAGCATGCCGGTAGCTCGGGCCGGTTGCCGAACAGTCGGGGCTACCTGGCCGGCCGGCGGAGGAGGCGGCAGGGCCTCGCCCTTGGCAATCCGGGCGAGCCAGTTGCATTTCCGGGTGGTGTGGTTGGACGGCTTCGCGCCGCTATGGAACTTGCACGAGGCATCGAGGGCTTGCTCAAAGGAGAAGGCAGGCTGCCAGGCGCCCTTGCCGCCCCGCTGACGCTTGGGCCGGGCTGCCCGGCCGGCTCCTGATCCTCGATAGCGGCCACCTGCCGGCTGTTAGAAGCCGGCTACGGGGCCTTGCGCTTGTTGTCGTTCGGTTGTTGGCGCCGGCCGGTGTCACCAGCCGGAGTCTGGGATCCCAGCTGGACCACCCTGCCGGCCGCGTCAACCCGGATCTCCGACCCCATGGAAGAGTCGGCGGTGGCGTACTTGTCGGCCACGACCAGGAGCTCGTCCAAGGTAGCCGGCTCGTCGCACAAAAGCTTATGCTTGAGCAGAGTGCCCTCTCTGTACTCGGTGGTGAAGTACTCGATGGCCTATACCTCGTGGACCCCCTCATAGGAGTTGTGCAGCTCACCCCAATGCGTCAGGTAGTCGCGAATAGACTCGGCTGGTCCCTGAATGCACATGGAGAGCTTGCGTGGCTTGGGGGGCCGCTTGTACGTACTGGTGAAGTTGCGGATGAAGGCGTCACTGAAATCTACCCAGCTGTTGATGCTGTTGGGCTTGAGGCTGTTCAGCCACGTCTGGGCCGTGCCCTGAAGCATGAGCGGGACGTACTTGATGGCTACGCGCTTGTTGCCGTTGGCAAGCCCAACTGCTATGGAGTAGTCGATCAGCCAGTCTTCCGGCTTCACGACACCGTTGTACTTGGGCGTGTCTCTGGGGAGCGTGAACCCTTTGGGAAAGGGCTCATCGCGGATGCGGGGGCCGAAGCAGGCCGGCCCGATCATGCGCTCCTCTTCCAACAACTGGGACCGAGCCAGCCGCATGATCCGGCGGCGTGTGTCGATTTCGCCGACTGCTTCGCGGGGGCCAAGCCGGCCGCTGAGCGTCGGGTGATCGAGCGGCGGCGCGGGATCGGCCGCCCTCTCCCTCCGAGGAGGCAAGCGCTCTTCTGGCCGGCACCGAGGCTCTGTGTTCTGGAGCACTTGGTGGCTGTCCGCCACCGTGCGGGGCGCACGCCGGCTGTTGCTAGCAGCCAGCTCTGGGTCTCGAGATTGCCCGCGGCCTCTGTCGCTAGGGGACCGAGAGGTCGCGCCGTTCTCGCGACGAAGCACGTGGGTGTCGACCCGCCGGCCCGCTCCCACCACGCGGTTGCCCGTGTCCTGCTGCGTGTTCGCAGCGTTGATGAGTTGCTGGAGGCGCTCCAGTTGCTCGCGTAGCTCGTCGCCCCGCAAGTGCTTGAGCTCGCCTGCGGCCGCCTGGGCGGCACGCATGTTCTGCGCTGGGGTCTCATAGACCAGGCGTTCGACCCCCAGCATGCTGGCAATCGCAGCGCCGCATTGCTGGATGGTGCCGGCCCGGCTAGGCTCGGCCGTAGCCGGTGTCCCACCGACCACACTGTCGATCTCGCGCTGAGTGGCTTCAGCACGGCGCTTCAGCGTCGCCATCTTGGAGGCGCTGTCGAAAAGCTTGACGCGGAACTCCTCCAGCTCCGCCTGGCTAGCGCCAGGGGGAGGAGGCATCGCCAGGGCGTGTATGGTTGCGTCCAGTGGATCCTGGCCGGATCCGCCAGTGCCCAAGCCGTCATCAATGACCATCACCTCCACGAGGGTGCTGGTGTCGAGCGCGCCGACAGGAGCGTCGCTGGCGGCAGGAGGGAGAGGATCGTCGACGATCTCCATGTAGCTGGGGAAATCGTTGGCAGATGCCGTGTCGACGAGAGCGAACTTGCCGAAGAGCTCGGTGAGGGAGTCGGCCGCTAGTGCGTCGGCGGCCGGCTCGTCGAAGAGGCTGAGCTCGCTGAAGAGGCCGGCGAGGCGACCTGCGGGGAAGGCGGTTCCCGCGTCAGGCGATGCACCAAAGCCAGTGCAGGCGGGCGCACCAGGCAGGCTGATCTCGCCAGCCACGGCACACTCGTCGGAGAGGAACAAGGTTCCCGTCCAGAACGTGTCTCTGGCCGACGTCGCTGCTGGCCCCACGGTGGACGCCAACTGTCGTGGTAAAATCTTGACAGATGCCAGGGGGTGGCTTATCGTGGTTGGGGCCATGAGATCGTCGTCGGGTCCTGGAAGCGGGAGTGGGCACAAGCTCGGACGGACATGAGATATACCCAGGTTCAGGGCTCTCCTAAGAGATGAAACCCCTACTCCTGCTCTGCGGGGTCTTCGTATGATCACTATGAAGCAAAGAATACAATGGTGCTCCTAGAGCTGTTCGGCCAGAGGAAGAAGAAGGGCGAGGCCAGCTCTCTCCTCTCCCTGGCTGTGGTGTTTATAGAGCTGGGGTGGAATATGGGAGGAACCCTTTGCATGGGTGTGGCCTGGGGGGTTTTATAGGCTAACCCCCCAGGGGTACAATGGTAATATGGCCAGGTGGTAGGCCCCGGCAGTCAGCGTCTATGGGGGCCGGGTTCTCCGCCGGCTGCTGGGCCCACCTCTGCTGGGCCCTGCCAGCTGCCGAGGAACCGGCCGACAGATGGGGCCCGCCGCTTGCGGGCCCCGTTGGCGGCTCTTCACTGTGGCGCCGCCCGCGCCGACGGAGGCCGTGTCGGGCACGCCGTGGCTACAGCTTCGCGCCGGGCGGGTCGGCGGCCGCCGGGCGGTGCCCACTGTAGCCATACGGCCCTGCTTTGGGGGAGGCATGGCGCACTATGGCCATGCCCCAGCTTGTCGCCTGGTCGGGCTCAGACTCCGAGGGAAGGGGCGGGCCGCCAGCTAGAAGCCGGCCCGTACCCACGCCACCCTCGGAGAGCGCACCGTCTTCTGGAGGCTGGCTGGATGGCACCAGCCGGCTCTGGGAGCCCGTCGTGAGACCTGCCGGCCTGAGGGGCCTGGCTTGCCCCGATGCCTTGAAATGTTGTTAGGTGCGGGTGAGGCTACCCGGGGTCTATCCCCCCGACAACAGGGGAGGAGGGCGATGCTATCATGGCCAAGGCTGACACCTCGCTTGCTTAGGATCGGGAGGGTGCGACCCTTCTGGCGAATGCGGGAGGGAGGTCCGGACCATCTAGACCCCCTCAGTCGTCCATACCTGAGCCCCCAAGGCACTCGACGGTGCCGGTCCCTTCCTATGAAGAGGAAGGGGTTGAGGGCCCAACGCCCATGCCGAACACCTCCAACCAGGCGGCGGCGGGCTGGCCGGACGTACTGGAGGAGTTGGTGAACAACTCTATCATCATCGACGGGCACCGCACCCTTATGGGTGCGGTTTTACAGGGTGCTCGGGCCGTCCAATCCGGACTGAACGACGCTGTCCAAGGCCTGCTAATAGGCTTTGAGGTAAGTCAAGTAATAACCTTTTCCCATAAAGTGGTTTTAGCCCTTGGTTTTACTGTTTAAATAGGACGTATGTATAGCAGCCCCCGAGACTCTGTAAGATGTACAAAGAAAACGTGCAGAGGATCCAAATTCTTGAGGCCGATATTTAAAATAGTGTGAACTTTTTCTGATGTCTCAGGCATCTTCCGTGGCTGCGGCAGCTAATGCCGCGTCGCTAGAGGAGATGGATCGGAAGCTCAAGCTCTCCGATGGAGAGCTTGACCTTGTCAACAAGCGGCTTGACGAGGCACAAGGTAAGCCCTTGTTAAGATGTATGATTGCTTATTGCCGGATATTTACTTTCCAGACTGTATGATAATCGTGGAATATGCGGATATTGTAGCTGCCGCCACCAAGGTAGAGGGCTTGAAGGCGGCTTTGGAGAAGGCCAAGGCCGAGGTGGCCGCGGAGAAAGCGGCCGCCGCGAAGGCGATGGCCGAGCTTGAGAAGGCCAGGCTTGCTGGTTTGAAGCACAAGGCTCGAGTAGCCAAGGTGCAGGTGGAGCTCAAGGATGCCGTCAAGAAATTGGAGGCCCTTGAGAAGAAACAGTAGGAGCGGTCTTCCAAGCTGTCCAAGGTCAAGAAGGAGCTCCAGGAGGCGAGGACCGAAGTGCGAGGTGTCCGGGAAGAGCTCCGCCAAGTGGGGCAAATCGCAGATGGTAAGAAGTACTTACTGCAGAGTGTGTTTGGAGGCAACAGGTTCGCCTTGCTAACGCGGGTCTGGCGCTCCACAGGCGTTTTCACCGAGCTTCCGAAGAGTGCGGCTACTGCGGTGGAGCACTATGCGACGCGGGAGGAGAATTCGGGACGGCGGCTCTTCTGGTCGCAGTTTCCGGAGGTGTCGCGGCCATCGCCAAGGGCGAGTTCACTGTGGAGGACGTCGCCGCCGCGATGATCATCATCATCGGAGGGATGGTCGCTGTCACTGCCGTCTCCCTCGGGGTAGCACCCCAAGTGCCTGTCGTCCTCCACGAAGATCTTGACGAAGAGCGTCGCCGCCCCGTCGTACTTAAGGTGGAGGTTACATCTCCCCTGCAGGCCGCGGGCGCGGGCGAATGTCTGCCACCCGCGGTTCAGGAACATGTTGCCTGCGGGTGTGACCTCGATCTCCACCCATGAGGCCTTGTTGCAGTAGCCGTTGGCCTATAGCCATAGGCTAGCAGGTCCTTCGCCCGGCAGCACCTCCGCGAAGAAGCGCGGAAGTTGGAGCCAAGTGACCTCCGGCCTCTCCACCCACACAACAAACTCTTGGGTCGAGTCGGCCGTGTGGGATCGCGGGTGCGGTGGCCAGACGGCTGCCGAGGGCCTCCCACCCTGACCGTGACCGCCACGGCTTCCACAGTCATTTCCGCGGGAGGTACCTTTCCCATGGCCGCGGGATGCAATGTGGACCCCCGTGGGGGTGCGCTCATGCCCCTGGGAAACTGTCGCTATTGTCGCCGTGGACTTGCGAGGGCGTCCGTGCCCCCTCTTGGGCGGCGGCACATCTAGCCCCTCCTCGGGGGCCTTGCCTTTCTCTTCAGTGGTGAACCTCCTCAATGGAGCCATGGTTGCTTCGGCAAGATGGTGGCTGCGGCGAAGGTAGGAGAAGAGAGGGCGAGAAGACAAAGATGGGACGGGGCACTGCCCCTTGCCCTCTTATAGGCGATCGTGGGCCAACCGCCGTCCCTCCACCTTCTTGCAATGATGGCCCTGCAGTGTGCACCAGTCTTTTGTCAGCCTGGGGCAGTTGCCGAGGCGACGTGGGGGAGCGTAGGCGTCCGCTTCCTGTCATGCGCCACGCGTCGAGCCTGGTCCGCAGGCGATTGGGGCCACGGCGTTTCGCCCTTCGCTCCTCACCTTCGCCTCGAAGCCAGGCCGAGCGCGCCTTGGGCCCGGGGGCTACTGTCGGCATTTTGGGATCGGGGATACCCAGATCTGCCTGCTTGCGGCCCAGCGCGTGGGCCCATTGACAGCCCTGTATGGCCCAACTACAGCAACTCCAAGGCAAGACCCTCGCGAGGGCCCTAGCCTCGCGAGGCGAGCGACACCAAGACCTCCAGAGGAGCGGCCTTCCCAGGCTGCCTCCCGATGGGCGGAGACTTCTATGCAGGTACCCAGTCTCACGGGACTGTGATGACATGAGCCATGACGATCAAAGCCGGTCAGGCGCCAGCATGCACAAAAGACGCGGGTTCCCAAGGAATCCCCCAAAGCTTTCCATTCCGGTGCAACATGACCCAGACCACGAGCACGGTAGGGCGGTTGTCATCGCCGAGCCCACCTCTGCGTCACGACCAGAAGTTTTGCAGGCGAAGACTACCTTTCGTTAGGATTAGATGTACTTCTTGTCCCCTTTCAAATTGGCCGTTGTGGGATCCCTTCCCGCCTAGGTTTTGAGGGAAGAGGACCAAGGCCACTATAAGTATAGGCTAGCCACTACCGTAGAGAGGATCCCGAATCCAATCCGTCCCCAGACTAGTTCATCCTCACCAGAGCTCTCACGAGGCCGCTCATCCACTGTACTAGTTCATCCTCAGCTTCCTCGTGAGGCCAATCCACCACAAAGCAGGAGTAGGGTTTTACACCACAAGGTGGCCCGAACCTGGGTAAACTGCTGTGTTCATCTTCTTCTTCCTTGCTAGCACGAACTCGGCGAGGCTAGGCTGTGGGGTGGTGAGCTTGAGACTTGAGCTGGTTGAGATCTTCACACACGCCCCAGAGTTCGAACCTTCTTGGGTCTGCGGAGCCCTGGATCCGACAGAGGGTCAGTGTTCGACGGATGTAATCATCGAATGATTTATTGTCCTGTTGCCACCCGAACTTGTTGCTTTACTATGCGGCCCGTTTTGTATTTATTGTTTTAATTTTGACTCCTGTGCGGCTGTTTGGTTATTCTGAAAGTTACCAGTCGTCGGCTTTAGCCCCCAAGTAAATGTTACGAGAGGTGTTTCATCTCTGCACTGTTACCCTTAGCCGACGTCTGGGAGCCCGAAGGCGGTAGCACGAGAGAGAGACTAGGCAATCGGACTATGCGGCTTTATCGCTTTCACTTAGCCATAGGAGCTTGACGGCAAGGGCTAGTGACTAGCCCCCAAGTTTTGGTGATGTACGCGGGAGCCGAGGCATGCCTTTGTAGTCACATGGTTTGTGCTAGGACGAACCCTTCGTATGACACGGGTAAATCGCCAACGATTTCTTAGTTTAACACTTGTTGTCGGATCGCTGACCAGTTCTCGCCTACTATGACGGTCAGTTTTCGGCTTTCTCCCCTGAGGCGCTTGACTGGACTAGCCAGAAGCACAATCGCAGGGGTTATCCCTTTACCTTCTTAGCCGAACATGCAGAACGTAAGAGGGTAAGAACAGGAGCCGGGCAACCCAACTATTGACCCAAGACATAGTTTGGAACTAATGCATATAGTGCAATATCCGAGACACCAGACACTCGATGTGACGTGGTCCTGGACTTAGTATGTAGAGCTGACGGGAAAAGTCAGGCCTTCGGTCAAGTAACCGGTTTAAGACACGAGATGTGTATATCCAGCCGTTCGAAGAGCAAAAAAGGGAAAGAGAAAGAAGCCTAATAATGTGGATGCCCGAACACCACAAAAGGTGTTTTTATTTTCCATAAGTTCTGGACGTCTATCCGTACAATTCGAACTGCTGAGGTGTTTATAATAATGAAGAAAAGAATTTTTTTACAGAGGAAGGTTTACAGAGGGCCTTGATGTGTGGGTCGAAGCCTCAACTGTGCCCTGCTGCACGTCTGCGCCTTTCCTTCTGCGGGGTGGAGGGGAGCAACATGGAAATTTGTTTAAAATGCCATCTGCTGGTGAGAGGTGCCCTCAAAAAGGGACCTTGAGATGTAAACCTGCCATTGTAGCTTGATGCTGAGCAAGTCCGGAGTCCTGCCCGTTGTCGTCCGAGGACGTGGTGATATGATAGTTCGGTTAAGCCGAACACATGGTGTCATAGACCCTCACGGCTGCCCATGGTATCTTTAGTGCGAAGTTGTGCTGACGAGGCACATAACGCATGGGGAAGGCAGGCGTACCATGGGGGCGTCTCCCTATTTGCAGCGAACGCAGGCGGGTTCCCATGATGGGGATCGGGGTCGAGCCCGTTTAAGTGTATCTTTTGCCTTTACGGCGGGCTGATACCTTGCCCTACTGGCGACGAACTGGTCTTCGGCTGCCAGTGCCACAGTGTGCTCCTCGCTCCGGAGCGAGCATTCCGTGTTGCCATTTATCGTGATGACGCCTGCAGGCCCAGTCATTTTTAGCTTGAGGTATGCGTAGTGTGGGACAACGTTGAACTTGGCAAACACCGTTCGGTCGAGGAGGGCATGATAGCCACTGCGGAATGGGGCGATGTCGAAGATCAAGTCTTTGGATCAAAACTTGTCCGAAGAGACGAATACTACTTCTAGTGTTACCGTGCCTCAGCATCAGGCCTCTACACCCGGAATAACACCCTTAAAGGTGCCACATTTTCCTCACTGTGTCTATGTAAATTAGATTGAGGCTACTGCCTCCGTCCATTAGGACTCTCGTGAGGTGGTACCCATCGATAATGGGGTCGAGTACCAGGGCCGCCGATCCTCCGTGATGGATACTGGTCGGGTGGTCCCTGCGGTCAAAGGTGATCGGGCAAGCCGACCACGGGTTGAACTTCGGCGCTACGGGCTCGACGGCGTACATGTCCCGCAGTACGCGCTTCCTCTCTTTCCTTGGTATGTGGGTGGCATAGATCATATTCACCATCTTAACCTCAGAAGGGAATGGTTTTTGGCCTCCATTGTTCGGCCTACATGGCTCATCGTCGTCCTCGCTCCTTGGGCTTTTGCCCGAGTCATCGGCTGTGAGCTTGCCGGCCTGCTTTATCACCCAACAATTGCGGTTGGTGTGGTTAGCTAGCTTTTCGGCCGTGCCATAAATCTGGCAGGGCCTGTCCAGGATTGCGTCCAATTTAGTTGGCCCATCCTGATTGCCTTTAGAAGGCTTTTTTCGTGACCCAGACTTCGGATTACGGAATCCGGCATTTACTGCCGTCTCATCGGTTTCGCCGTTGTTGTGACGACGCTTGTTCTTGTTGCGCCGTGGCTTTCCATTCCTGTCCCGGACCTCTAAGGTGCCGGGACTTACGGGTTGGTGCCTGTACGAGCCAACCAACTATCCTCCTCGGCACAAAAAAGGGTCACGAGGGAGGTAAGCGCCGCCATTGTCTTCGGCTTGTCCTGGCCGAGCTGCCTTGCTAGCCATTCATCTCGAATACTGTGTCTGAAGGTGGCTATGGCTTCGGCGTCTGGACAATCGATGATTTGGTTCTTCTTCATCAAAAACCGATTCCATAATTGTCGGGCTGACTCGCCGGGCTGCTGGATTACGTGGCTCAGGTCATTGGCGTCCTGAGGCCGGACATAAGTACACTGAAAGTTGGCTTGAAAGGCGTCCTCCAGCTCCTCCCAACATCCTATGGAGTCTTCGGGGAGGCTGTTTAACCAGTGTTGAGCCGGACCTTTGAGCTTCAATGGTAGGTATTTGATGGCATGAAGGTCGTCGCCTTGTGCCATGTGAATGTGTGGTAGGAAGTCTTCTATCCATACGGCCGGATCCGTCGTCCCGTCGTAGGGCTCGATATTTACGGGCTTGAAGCCCTCCGGGAATTGGTACGGCATCACTCTATCTGTGAAGCACAGAGTGTGAGCGGCACCCCTGACTCGGGCTACATCGCACCGGATACCATCTGTCATCCGGGCTCACTGTTGTTCCCGGGCTCTGTCGTTTCGGTCTAGCGAAGCTTGGTAGCTGTCCCGTGGATCGGGAGAGTTGTCTTTGGGTCCATAAATGGATCTAGTCAGACCTGCGCGGGCTTCTAGGTCGCGTCGTAGGTCATACTCATAGGCAGGCCGGACTGGCTCCTTGCCTGGACGGCGAGGTGGAGCGAGAGGCTATTCGGCTTTATCGGCCGGCCTATCCCGTCCTCGAGGGGGGCGGTCCGGCTCGTCTGCTTTAGTGTGCCATGCAGGTGCTGGCTCTATGGCCTCATCGTCAAATTGCGGCAGAAGCTTTCGCATTGGGTAACTTTTGGTCTACCGCTCGTAGTCGTACCCTTCTTTGGAATCTAGGACTTTAGTCCATCTGTCATTGAGGGTGTCTTGCTCGGCCTTTATTTTCTATTGCTGTTTCTTCAGGCTATGCGCGGTGGCAATGATCTGCTGTTTGAACCGCTCTTGATCCAGAGGGTCTTCGGGGATGATGAAATCCTCTTCGCCCAAGCTAACCTCCTCTTCGGAGGGGGGGGGGGGAGGTAGTTGCTGTCTTCGGAATCACCGAGGTCCTCTAGGTTGAGCGGGTCTTCCTCCTCGTGGTCGGCCTGAGGTTGCTCATCGATGCCGTGGTCCTCGATGTTGTCCGCGTTATCCGGAGTGCCATTCTCTCTGGTGTCCGTGCTGCTGGCGTGGCTTCGGCGTGCCTTGGAATGACAGTGTTGTCTGCGGCGCCTGTGCGGCTCATCGCCGGGCTTGGCGCTATCATTCCTGGGGGTGTTGTCGTATTTTTGAGTGTCCACCATGTAAATGTCGTAAGTGGACGTGGCCGTCCAGCGGCCGGTGATGGGAGGCGCGGCGTCGGTGTTAATGGTGGCTCCGCTATCCTCGTCCATGGAATAGGCGTTTTCCGAAGTGTAGTCCAACATGTCGGTTAAGTCCTCAACCGTGGCTACGAGGTGGGTGGTGGGTGGGACGCAAAATTCCCCGAAGCATGTCTCAAAGGGCTGCTGAACGCGAGCTGAGGGCGGAACCTCCCGAATAGCCATCATCTGGATTCGGTCCAACGCCTCGTTTATTAAAGTGAGGGTCGCCGGACTGGTATGCGGTGGCCGAAGGGGGCCGGCTTCCGATGTGACATGGCAAGGGCTGATCAGGGCCAGAGCCAGATCCTGATTTTCGAGGGCCGAGTTAACCTCGAGGCCCGGGGCCGGATAGTCGTAAGAAACCGAGGACGAGACCTGGTCTTCAGATATTGCTTCCGTGTTGGGGCTCGAAGCCGAGTTGTCGAGGGGGAATTTGGCTAGGGGTAACCCCTGGCCATCGAACATCAACCCGTCGCTGGGGCTCAAGGCCGTGGGCATGCTGCAAGGGGAGAGTTCGGCCGAAAGCGGCTCTCGGCGTCTGAACCTTGTTTCCGCATTGTGGCCCGAAGGCGGGTCTCCGGCGGATATTGCGGACACGGTCGGGCGGGATTCATGGCCTCCGTTCGAGGCGGAGACGTCCGAGCTCGAGGCTGGCCATAGGATGGGAGCTGATCCATAGATTGGATCGAGGAAAGGTACATGAGTCGGCGTAGTTAATCCGGCGAAAACCAGATCACCACGGACGTCCGCTACGTACTCCAAATTGTCGACTCGAATTCAGTGCTCAGGCGCGAAGCTGTCGATCTGATCTATATGACCAGTTGGGTTGGCGTGCAGCACGATGCTAGCAAACGTAAAGAGTTGGCCGGGAACGAAGAGGTCCCCGGAGCTAAAGCCTTCTCTGATGATTAGGCGAGCCATTGATCCTTTTGGTGAACCAACAGCGGAACTCAATGAAAGCACCAATGTCGGTGTCAAAACCGGCGGATCTCGGGTAGGGGGTCCCGAGCTGTGGATCTAGGATCGATGGGGAACAAGGGACGATGAACACGGTATTTACCCAGGTTCGGGCCCTCTCGAAGAGGTAAAACCCTACGTCCTGCTTGGTTGTACTTGATGTATGGTATGCTTACAGAGTAGATCTACCTCGAGATGAGGCGAGCTAAACCCTAAGGCAATGAGGTGATGAATGTAGATCTAGCCCTAAAGACTAAAACCCTCCGGTTTATATAGATACTGGTAGGGTTAGGGTTACACGCGATCGGTTACAAAGAGAGGAAGATCCTACATAATCTTGACTTGGAGGACACACCACGGCTCCGAAAATACCTTATCCGGTCATGGATCCGCAATCCAGCCTGGGCCCCATGCATAATAGCCCATCAATCTGGCCCAAGAATAACAGGCTGGCAGCCCGAGGAGCGCCGGTCATGGAATTCGGCCATTATGAGGAGGGGCGTTGGCGAACGGCGGGGGGAGTCACCGACGGCGGGGATTGGAGAGGAGAAGAGGTAGAGGACACAAAGAGGAAGAGGTGGAGACGTGGATTTTTTACTCGACCGCCGAGCGGTGGAGTAAAAGTAGGGGTGACGAAGGCGGCTGAGGATAATTTATCCTCCACTGTGGAGTATCGGGGATCGGCTAGGTCCTGATTAGAGGAGTAAAACCGGGTGTTTACTCCTCTAACCGGTTATTGAGGATCGGTTAGAGTCGGCCTAAGTAAATAAGGCTGCATTTGGTTGCCTGCATCCACCCTAACCAAGCCCGTGCGGGAAGAATTTGGCCCATTTGGTTGGTTGGGTCCCATCCGAAGGTTGGCCCGCACGGAATTTAAAGCACTCCCTAGCTAGGCCCGCTAGGAAAGGTCAAATCGATAGGTTCCAGTGAGGCAGACTGAGTCAAGCCACCCCGAGCGCACGTGGTGTGTCCTCTTGCATGAGAGGATGCTACCTAGATAGTATATAGCCTGTACATTGTTTGTTCTTCCACCTCCAGTAAGCTCCTTCTCTAATCTCCTTTCTTCCATCCCTTCTAATCTACACAACGGTGTTTGGATTCGAGGTAAACTTTACACAAAAAGATGCACATCGATGTTATGGTTCCATTCAGACAATCGGTTTGTAGTTTCGTCGACCGTAAATGTTCAATTTCATGTTCATGTTTGGAGCTATTTTTTTGGCAAATTTTATCAAATTCATCGCGCATGGTCGACCGTTTGAAATTTTCTTTGACCAATAGCTTCATCTTGAGGTTTCACATGACTTTCGTGTTGCACATTTTCCGTTCCGAGATCGTAGACAAGTAGATCTAACCTCTTCCTCATGGAAAGTACATATTCATATGTGTGATCTGCATTAATGACACTCTTTAATCTTAGTATCCTCTCCCATGCCCTGCTACACTGGCGTCACCGCCAGCGTTGTTCCTCTCGGCCACCTCTCCCGCGTGCTATTGCACTAGCCCCACCATCGGCGTCGTTCCTCTCAATCTCCTCCCGCGTCCTACTACACTCGGGCGGTCATCATTCCTCTCTGTCTTCTCTCCCATGTCTTGCTACACTGAGCCATCACCGGCGTCATTCCTCTCGATCTCCTTGCTCGCGTCCTACAACACTGGCACCGTCGCCAGCGTTGTTCTTTTTTCTGAAAAAGGGTTTCCCCTGCTTTGTATTACAAAGCAAATATCACCGATACAATCCACGATAGGTGCTGGGGCGGAAGCAGCGCAATCACGACCAAAAGAAACGAGAGAAAAAATACAAAAGGAATAAATGCCGACACGGGCGGATCAACAAAAACGAAGAAGCCTCGCGACCACTGCGCCCACCGGAGATCACCCACCAAGCTTCAAGACTCCAAAGCGCCGGTACCAGTCAACACCTCCAAGAAGGGGATGCGATGATGACGACGATGCTGCCAAGGGTTTCCCCTGGTACACGGCAAGGATAAAGGAATGGTAACTCCCGACGCCCTCTAGGAAGGTCCAGCGACACCCGCAGGCGCCACAGCGTCAGTGTCGGCCAGGCCGACAGGGATTTCTCCCAATCCCAACCTTCACCTCAGGCGCTCCGGAGCTCGCCACCATACTGTCCACCACACTACGCCAACACGATCATGAAGCTTCCCACGCCGTCTCACCACGACACCGCGAAGAGGGGTCTACACAATGAAGAAGTGGAGCCAGGACTAGGGGCAACATCACTGTTGGCACGCGGGAGGGCCCAACCTCCACCGTCAACGATACTAACCGACCGAACGCAATAGCAGGAGCATACCAGGCCCATGGGCCCACAGGCCCGGCCGGGCCCTTAGACGCTCGTAAAGCCCCCACCATCACGCCGCACAAGGCATGCAGTCAGCGCTGCCGCCCCCAGTCTGAGCTGTTCCTCTACAACACCACATAGTAGGCATCGTGGCCACGCCGGAACTGGCCCGCTAGGACCTAGATGGGGGCCTAGGGGCCTAGATCTAGGCTGGGGGTGTGCTGCCGGCCACCCTGCACCACCAGTCCGCCCCGCCGCCAAGGAGCGGGGCCACCACCGCGCTCGCCGCCAGCCACCGCTACTAGGTCACCGGACCGCCACTGGCCTAGCAACATCGCCACCGCCCCTTCCCCGGGAAGGGGAACCACGCGCGGGTATGGGAGGACCCGCTGCCGCCGATACCACCCGGGCCAGATCCGAGGGCGCCCGCCGGTGGTGGTGGGTGGAAGGAAGGAAGGAGGGTGTATGAGGGGAGCAGCGGCACGCGCCGCCTCGGCCGCCTCCCAGGGAGGCAACGCTAGGGCGGGGACAAAAGCGGGACGGGGAAAGGGGGAAGAAGCGGTGTCGTGGATTTGCTCTCGGGGCCGCGAGAGGCGGATTTGACTGGAGGGAAGGGAAGAGCGGAGGAAGGGGAGCTCGGATCTAGGCTGCGCGCCGGTGAGGCCCGCTACAACACGTTGGAATCGAGCAGCCAAGGCGGCGGCGACGAGGGTTTCGAGGAAGGGAGAGACGAGCCTGTGTTGAGGATCAGCGTTGTTGTTTTCACTACAAAAAAAACCACTTCCATGATGATACGTGTTTGTCACAGTAGGTCATGTTTTCTGTCATGCATGTACAACCATGATGATTTTATGACAGAATCAAGATAGTCATACCTGTGCTGTAGTCGAAGTGTTCCATGACAATACCAAAATTATCATCATGGAAGTGTCCACTTCCATGACGATAAATGGCGAGTCATGGAAGTGTTTTCGTCAATGGTGATCGACACGTGGCGTCCACCATAACGAGTCGCCGTTAAGCTATTGGGTTCCGGTTTGGATCCAAATAACCCGTTAGCAGCCCAGACCAATGGGGATTTTCCACGTGTAAAATTCTCATTCGATGGAGGATCCACGTGTCAGCTCAGTGCTAGGACAGATGTTGTCCAGCGAATGGACGGGACACGCCTTTGATACGTCGACACGTGGCTCGGCCCAATAATGGCCCATTAAGGTCAAAAGGCCGGCCCATTTGACTTGGTTAAAAGGTAGCGGCCCGGCCCACGGAAAGCCTGTTAACGGCCTGTTCGCATATAGCCCATTTACAGCCCGCTAACTCACGACCCATTATAGCCTATCCGAATTAGGCCCAGTAGCGTCATCTGGGCCGTTCAATATGATTCCAGCCCATTGTAACTTCCGGCCCATGTATGGCCGATGATGTCTTTCGGCCCATATGAGGCCCTTTGTAACTTTTGGTCCATAAACGACCCATGGTGAAACTGGCCCATAATGAACAGTATATCGCTTTATACCCATTAACGGCCCATTATTCCATTGGGCCGTTTCCAGCCCGTGTTATCTTTCGGCCTTCTAAGGGCCCATTTATTATTGGGCTCATTTCCAGCATTCGATTACTTACGGTCCATTAGTGGCCTGTTACGCTTGTGGGCCAAATTCAGCCCACGGTTAAAGTCGGCCCGACTGTGGCCCGTTAATCTGTTAGGCCATTTTCATAGCGTCATCAAATATGGCCCATTAACGACCCATTATGTTTGCCGATAGAATTAAGCCAGTTGTACACATCGGCCTATTAACGGCCCATTATGGTCAGCCCATAAACAGACAATTCCCATTCTAGCCCATTTACAGCCCATATCGAGGTCCGTTAATGGTCCACGAATAGTAAGGCCCATATTTGGCCAATCGATCATATGGCCCGTAGAAGTCCCATTGAATCTACGACCCGTAGAAGGCCTGTAGGAGGTCCATGGTCACTACAGCAGATAGCGGGACCATGGTTATTCTGGCCTAGTTTTAAAAAAATAGGTTATTGCGGCCACTAGGAAACCGAGAAAAAATAACTGCAGAAATACAAGCAAACAAATAAATAAGACTAACAAATAAATAAGCAAGCAACTAATGCTAGGATATTACGGCGATTACACAAATTACATCCACTGGGCATCAAAGTTCACCACCGGCGCAAATATAGGGAACAAAGCAGCATATTACATACACTGGTTGTCAAAGTTGGCGACCAGTGCAAATAAACGCCGCAACAAAACATGTCCAGAACTGAAACACTTCAGAAGAGCTCAAGAAACAATATCCTAGGTACCCACCATGCTGGCAAGATGCTTAGCAAGCTTATTAACTTTCTCTTGTTTGGCACTTAAATCCTCCAGCGCTTGCTATTGCACCAGAAAGTATACATCTGAATTTTGCAGGGATTTCCTCAGTCCTTCGGCTTCAAGTCGCAGCACATCTGATCGATGTCTTTCAACTTGAAGTTGAGACTCAAGAAGATGAATTGATTTAGGCAGCGAGTTCGAAGAGCTTGTGCCAGTAGTAGTGGCCAGTAACTCGAACACTACATCAAGACAGGACTTTGGGGTTGTCTCACTGTCTTCAAGATAGTTTTTATCAGCTTTCTTGGAGACCAACAGGGATGTCTCACTATCTTGAACCTTATCTGCATTACTTCCTTTACCATTGCATAACGGGGTACTCTTCTCCAATATTTTGTCAGCATTCTAAAAGAGAAACAAGCAGACACATCATAGGTTTACCATGTTGTATATGAAACTCATTTTGGTAAATCAGTTCAGTAGTAAAGTGGACAGGATAACAACATGAAACAAACATATATCTATGTACCATGGTCACTGTATGGTCTATATCATTCTAGTTTATGTTGCCAAATCAAGATAGAGACACAGTTCAAATCATATATGTTTAAGACAAGGCAGCATAGACAGAATATAAGTGTGGGAAACTACACAGCAATAACAACACTTGTAATGTGCATGACATGGGAACATAACTGTTTATTCAATTGAAACTGAAATCAACATAGAGCAAGTTACAATAGCAAACCAGTTAAAGAAATAGGTTTAAAACATACCTGTTGCGCCATTGGAGTTTCAATTCCATCCTTCAAATCTGAAATTAGTTGGTATGAGTAAATACAGTGATGCAAGAGCAAAGGAGTATGAACCGTAGCTACGGAACCTGACCTGAGAACAATTCTGCTTCTGCTTTAAGCGTTGAGTTGGGGTTCGGAGTGGTGGTCCTCGTGCTTTGGGTAGTGCAGTTGCCTTACTAACTGCTCGTGTTTGGGTGCTCTGTGGTGGAGACGGTGTTGTGTCTACTGGAACTAGGTTACTATCTGCTGGGGTTGGGGTTAGAAGGGGTGTTGCTGGTTCTCTGTCCAACTGGGTAGGGGTACAATCTGCGAGAGTCTGGGTTATGTGTGGTGGGGTTGGTTCTTGGGCAAGTAGAACCGTGGTTCTATCTGCATCGACTGGTAACACTATCTTTTCTGAAGACCGTGTTGTTACTCCCTGAGATACTGCCATCACCCCCTCCAATTCAAATGGCTGATAAACAAGAAAAGTAATTGAATGTACAGACATTGTATGATAGACAGGTGCAATGGATAGTCAGGAATAAAAGAAGGCATTAAATAATTCACATTTATGTTGTCTAACCAAACAGAATAGCATGACACAATTTCACATATATGATGGCTAACTAAACATGATAGAAAGACATAATTCAAAATATGATGACTATGTAAACAGGATGACATGATATAACTATATGATGTGTTTATTAAATAGGTTGGCATGCCATAATTCACATACATGCCGCCTATGCAAACATGATGGCATGATATAATTCATAGATAGAATGACATAATTCAAAATATGATTACTATGTAAACAGTAAACAGTAAACAGGATGAGATGATATAACTATATGATGTCTTTATTAAATGGGTTGGCATGCCATAATTCAGATATATCTTGTCTATGTAAACATGATGGCATGATATAATTCAAATATATGATTTATAGACTAAGCAAGTAAGCATATGGCAATCGCATATATGATATCTAAACTAAGCAGGTGGCATTCAATATTGTGTATATGATGTAAAAACTAAGCAATGCAAGACAACATATGCATGATATGAGTAATATAACCCTGCCAAGTTTGAGCATACACCTTAGGGGGGAAATAGGACTATCATCTATCTCTGAATCCTCCTCCGAGGAGCTATTTGTAACCAGCAAGATGTCTGCTTCAGCAGGTAGCATTGTCTGCTCTGAAGACCTTGTCTTCACTCCAGATACTTCCATCACCGATTCAAATGGCTGATGCACAGGAAGAGTAGTTGATTGGCTAAACAACATGGCATTGCATAATTCACATATATAATTCCTTGCAATAAGATAACATTGCATAATTCACATATATAATGTCTTGCAACAAGATGGCATTGCATAATTCACATATATGGTAATTAGACACTAAACAGGTGGCATTCACACAAAGCATGTCCAAACTAAGCAAATGACATAGCAATGCAAGACATCATACGCACGATATGAGCAACATAACCCTGCCAAGTTAGAGCATGCACCTCGGGGGGGAAATAGGACTGGTCATCTGTCTCTGAATCCTCCTCTGAGGAGCTATCTGTAACCAGCAAGATATGCGCTTCGTCAGATAGCATTGTCTGCTCTAAAGACCTTGTTTTCACTCCAGATTTTTTCCATCACCGTGTCAAATGGCTGATGCACACGAAGAGTAGTTGAATGTACTAATATTGTTGACAAATGTAATACGTAATGAAAAAAAAGGATGGCGTGATATAATTCACATATAAGATGACTGGCTAAGCAGGATGGCATTGCAAAATTCACATATATGATGCCTGGCTAAACAAGATGGCGTTGCATAATTCACATATACGATATAGAAACTAAACAGATGGCATTCACACAAAGCATGTCTAAACTAAGCAGATGACATATTTGATGTATAAAGTAAGCAATGCAAGGCACCATATGCATGATATGACCAACATCAGCATGCCAAGTTAGAGCAAAGACCTCAGGGGGTAAATAGGAGTGGTCTGCTCCTTCTGAATCCCCCTCAGAACATTTATCTTCCTCTTGATTACAATATGAAATGGGGGGAGGGGGGCTGCCTTTGTGCCCACCATGGAGCGACATCTGCATAAAATTTTATTGTCACGCAAGGCTCGTCTCTTTTGCTCTACATGTTCAGTACCATTGTGTACAATAACTGACATGCATAGGAATAAAACATAGTGAGATTATGTAAGGAGTGCATGCAGAAATCTAGAGTGATGGTAGCAACCTGTGGATAGACCCAAAACCAATGATAGCAGGCAGATAATAGCTTCAGTTAAAAAATACAGATAATGGCTTCTTTACTATTTGTTTCCCACCCAACATGAAACTCATAGTAGACACCAGAGATTAACCAGATAGTAGACATATACTATTGATTGCGGCCCCGATATGTACCCCATAACCATTTAAAAACTCAAGTTTGAGCATTAATTTGGTGCTGACTCAGAGTCTAATCGGTGAACAGGATGATAAAGTAGCATGTAATATTAAGCGATGCATAACGTAAGCAGACACGAAAGAATGCGATCTCTCTTGCGGACCCGTGTAGTCCTCAAGGTCATCTGCTCAGTTGATGATGGTAATGCAATTGTCGTGGCTGCTGGCGGCGGGGAAGAAGATCTGAGATGACGAAAGACAGTTTGGAGGGCGGATCCCTGCTGTGGTGGACCCTTCCATCATTGGAGCAGCTGAGCTGGGGTGGACGACGGCGCGGCAGGAGCGGGATAAACCACACAAGGTTTTCTTTGACAACTATCTGTAAGAGAAGTAATTCTGTAAGAGCTCATTTGAATTTGAGGATTCTAAAAACCCAGGGATAGGAAATACACAGTAATAGGATAGGAATGCATGTGCAAAACAGAGAATTTAAAATCACAGGATTTCTGTCAATCTGGGTGTTTGGTTCACATGACTTGGAAGGTCACAGGAATGCAAAGAAGCATGGTCAAATTAAGTCAAACCACAAGAAAATGTACAATTATAATGCTATTATGCTACTATCACTTAGTCTTCTTCTTCATGAATAGAAATTTGAAAAGGAGGGCCAAGTGGATATTAAAATTCCTACGGTTTTTCTTTGAAAGAGACACTAAAGGGACAAATCTTACAGTTTTCCTTTGCTCCATTCGTTTGAACCAAATGCATGGATAGTAGTACCATAGGAAACTTTTCAATTCCTATGTTTTTCATTCACTTTTCCTTTCAATCACTGGCAATTCTAGTAGGCAGGCTTGAACAGGCAAAAGCCTACACTCCAAAAATGTTTTGGTGCTACTTCTACTACTTTGGACCCAGGCCACTACCCTACTAGCTCAACTCCGAGGCCCATCTACACATGCACAGCTCAAACACGCAGAAATAAATAATGATGGCTTTCGAGAGAGTCCATCACGGATAGTTAAGTTGCCTGGTACCTCACTGCTTGTTATATAGGAGAAACTAATCGTATTTCACGTTACTACACGTGCTCAGTGGACAATGTATATAACATGTAGAGTAAAAAAGCAATGCAGCAAGTGTACAACCTATTTGGTGAAGCCATGTCGATCTCAACGTCATTGGGTTGGTCGCTGAGGATGCTGCGGCTGATGTGGTAGTCGGAGGAGGGGAAGAAGATCTTAGGCGTCTCGAGATGGAGCCAAGGGTACTGCTCCGCTGTGATGGAGGGTTTCATCATTGGAGCAGCTCCCGTGAGGTGTACGACGGCGAGGCTGAAGCAGGACAAGAGAGACAACGTTAACCTGAAGTGGTATTCTAATAGCATCTCCAATAGATGATGTAAAATACATAACCAAAAAGTGTTAGATGTAAAATACATAAGCCGCTCATCTCTGAACTTAACTGTCAAAACTGAATTTAACTGTCAAAACTGAATTTTACTGTCAAAACTGAATTTTGCTGTCGAAACTGAATTTTACTATCGAAACTGAACGCACTAGTAGAAGAAAAGTAGTGCACTAATACTTTTGGCCGCTCGAGCACTAGTGGCAGAGTAGTAGTGATCTAAATTGGTAGCCGCTCCAGCAGGGAACGTACTACCTGAGAGCAGGCGGGGCAGAGTAGCAGCAGCGCCCAGAGCAGCAATGCATGCGAGAGCCGGGGCAGCTGGTCGTGTAGCAACACCTCGGGTAGCAGCAGCAGGAGCTCGAGCGAGAGCCGGAGCTGCTGCTCATGCAGCAGCAGCGCGAGCAAGAGTAGAACAGCAGCGCAAGCAAGAGCAAGAGCAAGAGCAGTAGCGCGAGCATGAGCCAGAGCAGACCAGGCAGGGGACCGAGAGTAAGAGCAGAGCAGCAGCGCGAGTGAGAGCCGAAGCAGCAGCAACAGGGCCAGCGAGAGCCGAAGCAGCAGCAACAGGGCCAGCGAGAGCCGAAGCAGCAACAACTCCTACTGATGTGGGCGTCGCCGCTGTGGGAGCGACGCCATGGAGGAAGTGGTCGGTGCCGCCGCCGTAGATGTAGCCGCGCCATGGCTGCTCGGGACCGAGTGCCGGCAGCATCGTGAGATCGAATCAAGAAGAAAATGCAGTGATTAGTGTAGAACCTCTTTGGTGGTGCCGATTAGGCCTCAGCTTCATCCGAGGAATCGGTGATGGTGCTGCTCTTCTGATGGTGCAGGTGAAGACGACGCTGTGGGAATGGAGGTGGCACGATAGACGAGGCGAACATCAGGGCAACTCCTTGGAGGTGGAGGACAGGGTGGCTGAACCGGCGGGACGATGAGATCGACGGCGGATCCTCATTAGTGCGGTGGATGAGGGACATCGAGCTATTGCAGTGGACAATGTCGTCGGGAAAGAGGCTCCGGCTGAGTGGCAGACAAAGGAGGGTGTGGGGCTTCGCGTGTTTTCGCGGCCTCGGTTTACGAAATGGGGGGCGGAGGGAATGGGAGGGGGAACCATGGCTTAGGGACGCGCTTGTCCGAAATGTGGGGTATGTTATGAAAGTACCCCCACCGATTTGAACTAGGCGGTTCTTTCGGTTCAGGGGTATCACGGGAATTTCGCGTGTCGGGATTTCGCAGGAGGTGGGAGTTTTCGCGCACGTTGTAATTTTGGGATAGCATGGCGCGGGTTGAGATGGAGGGAGTTTTCGGAGCACAATGAGGCAAAGAGATATCTTAAAATTTCGGGATAACAAGGCGCGGGTTGAAGAGGCGGGAATTTCGCACCACAATAGACAGAGATGCTAGCTTGAAATTTCGGCATAACAAGGCGCGGCTTGAAATTTCGGGAGAAGAAGCTTAACGTGTACAAAAAAATAAAAGACAATTCGCACCCCACTACAGAGAGAGTCATATCCTATTTTACTATATTACTACAAATGCCATTCAAAAACAACAACAAAAAACAAAAAAAAATTGGGAGAACAAGCTTAACGTGTACAGTATCAAATTAATTTGCACTTCCCTCAACAATAAAAAATAATAATTCGTACTGTCTAGCATATGAACTAAATTTGATTACACTTTCCCTGTTTGAATGGGATTGTACTCGGGTTAGTTATACAACCATCTAAATATTATCTTCACAACACATAACATAAATATAGGAGTAGTAAATTCTCATATAAATATGAACTACATGTAGATACGATCTCGAATTCAAATATATGTATCCATTTTATGTTGAATTCAAATCATAGTACATGTATGCTATAGCTAGATGTTCAGAATCTAAACCATGTATGATACTATGTACAATATGTTTAACACACACAACACACACACACACACGCGGGCGCGCATGTGCGCCCCCCCCCCCCCCCCCCCCAACACCATTTAGATATGAGGTGCGAAAGCCACCCATCATCTCCAATTTGAATAGTGTGTCCATGCATGGATGCAATGTGGCCGAACGATGCCTGCCATCGGTATCTCAAATTCAGACCTTATTCAATGTGTATACAGTATAGCATGCTCATTTCAAAACCACACCACGCATATCTCAATTATATTCATGCATGCATGGGTGATGTCTACTACACAACTTGTTCTTGTAGACTCGTGTTGGGCCTCCAAGCGCAGAGTTTTGTAGGACAGTAGCAAATTTCCCTTAAGTGGATGACCTAAGGTTTATCAATCCGTGTGAGGCGTAGGATGATGATGGTCTCTCTCAAACAACCCTGTAACCAAATAATAAAAAGTCTCTTGTGGCCAACACATCAAATACAATGGTAAATTGTATAGGGGCACTAGTTCGGCGAAGAGATGGTGATACAAGTGTATTAATGATAGTAGATATTGATTTTTGTAATAGTAACAATAAAAAATAGCAAGATAGCAAGTAGCAAAAGTGAGCACAAACGGTATTGCAATGCTTAGAAACAAGGCCTAGGGTCCGTACTTTCGCTAGTGCAATATCTCAACAAGGCTAATATAATTGGATCATATAACCATCCCTCAACGTGCGATGAAGAATCACTCCAAAGTTCCTATCTAGCGGAGAACATAAGAAGAAATTGTTTGTAGGGTACGAAACAGCCTCAAAGTTATCCTTTCCGATCGATCTATCTAAGAGTTCGTACTAAAATAACACCAAGTTATACTTTCCGATTGATCTATCCAAGTGTTCGTACTAAAATAACACCATATGATACACACCAACCAACTCTAATGTCACCTAGATACTCCAATGTCACCGCGAGTATTCATGAGTTGATTATACGATATGCATCAAACAATTTCAGATTCATAATACTCAATCCAACACAAAGAACCTCAAACAGTGCCCCAAGATTTCTACCGGAGAAACAAAGACGAGAACATGCATCAACCCCTATGCATAGATTACCCCAATGTCACCTCGGGAATCTGCGAGTTGAGTGCCAAAACACACATCAAGTGAATCTATATGATACCCCATTGTCACCACGGTTATTCATAGCAAGACATACATCAAGTGTTCTCAAATCCATAAAAGTATTCAATCCGATAACAACGAAATCTCAAAGGGAAAACTCAATTCATCATAATAAGATAGAGTGGGGAAAACACCATATGATCCTACTATATTAACAAAGCCCACAATACATCAAGATCGTGCCAAATCAAGAACACGAGAGAGAGAGAGAGATTAAACACATAGCTACTGGTACAAACCCTCAGCCCCGAGGGTGGACTACTCTCTCCTCATCATGTTGGCCACCGGGATGATGAAGATGGCCACCGGTGGTGATTTCCCCCTCCGGCAGGGTGCCAGAACAGGGTCTAGATTGGTTTTCGTGGCTACAGAGGATTGCGGGGGCGGAACTTCTGATCTAGGGTTATTTCTGGGGATTTCTGTATTTATTGGATTTTTTGGCGTTGGTTTCACGCAAAGATGGGCCTCGAGGTGACTACAACCCACCTGCACACGGGCAAGGGCCCAGGCGTGCCCTGGTGGGTTATGCTCACCTCCTTCACCTTCTGGTCCTCCCACAAAGCTTCTAGTGCCTCTTTTGCTCCAAAAAAATCGTCAAAAAGTTTTGTTGCATTGGGAGAACTTTTATTTCTGCACAAAAACAACACCACGGTAGTTCTGCTGAAAACAGCATCAGTCCGGGTTAGTTCCATGCAAATCATACCAAAACCATATAAAATTGTTGTAAAACTGGCATGAATACTTCATAATTACGTTGGAGACGTATCAGCATCCCCAAACTTAATTCCTACTCGTCCTCGAGTAGGTGAATGATAAAAGAAATAATTTATGAAGTGTGGATGCTAGCATAGTGCATATCTTTTATATCAATCTCTATCAGATCTCACCCTTGCTAGTGATCATGAAGGGATTAACAACCCCTTTTTCGCGTTGTGTGCAAGTATTTGTCAGTTTGTGTAGGTGCATCTATTGGGGACTTGTGTGTTCCTCCTACTAGATTGATACCTTGGTTCTTAACTGAGGGAAATACTTATCTCTACTTTGCTGCATCACCCTTTCCTCTTCAAGGGAAAAATCAACGCAAGCTCAAAATCGTCGGAGACCGGAACCCGAACGGTGCAGATGGACGTCAGATCGATGATGGATCCCTCAGGGGACGAGCCGCCAACGTCCACCACGATGCGGTTGCGGCGCCCGGACTGATGCGTCATACGAGGCGCCAGAGAATGTGACTTCACCTCGCCGACGTCTGCAGCCGCCTCCCGAGCCCGGTGCCTTGCACGGTGTGCACGCCGTGCCATGGCCTCGTGGGTCGATGATGCGTCCCCAATATCGGCACGCCACCAGAGGGGTTGCGCGTCCGCCAGCGCGTTCGGATGCCAGACGGACCACACGGCCTCCGGCGAGGCAGCTATGGCCGGCCTAGCGCCGGATCCATGCGCCATTGGGGCGGACGCAATGGATTCCCGATGGATGGAGCACTACTAGGAAAAGGGCTATAGCTGATATGGACATTAATGGCGCACCATGTATGTGGTGCGCCACTGCTATATAGTAATGGCGCACCAGATACAGGTGCGCCATTAATGTCCTCATTACTAATGGCGCACCAGACACACGGTGCGCCATTACTAGCAAATTTTATTTTTTTTATTTTTCCAAAACTATTAATGGCGCACCAGGGCACAGTGCGCCATTACTAGTTTTAACTAGTAATGGCGCACCACACACTCCGTGCGCCACTACTAACAAATTTTTTTTTACTTTTTTTTTTCAAAACTAGTAATGGCGCACCTGGGTACAGTGCGCCATTACTAGTTCAAACTAGTAATGGCGCACTATCCACTCGTGCGCCACTACTAAACATTTTTTTTTTTTGCAAAACTAGTAATGGCGCACCACGTAACAGGTGCGCCATTAGTAACCAGGGTTACTAATGGCGCACCTGTTACGTGGTGCGCCATTACTAACTTTCTGAGTCTTACAATTTATCACAAATTCCGCCCCCCCCCCCCCCCCCCCCGTAGGACAGACCTTTTCAGTTTCAAAAAAAATAAAAGAAAATGATAGAAATGTCAAAAAAATAAAAGAAAATAAGATTCCCATGTGATATGTGGTCTAGTTGTTAGCAAAATTTACAAACATGAATTTTTGACTTTTTTGCAAAATCTTTCGAGAATTTGTAAAATGGGCATAACTTTTGCATACGAACTCCGATGAAAAAGTTTTTTATATGAAAAATTATCCTCCTTTATTCAGTTTAGGGAATCAGCTAGGTGCCAGTTAGAGGAGTCAAACTAGAATTTTACTCCTCTAATGCCGGATAGGGGTTGGTTAGAGTTGGCCTATGAGATTCCCGCACCTGAATTAAGGACAGTAAAACTGAACCACTTCTGGATCATCTCAGGCCATGCGCCTTTTCGTCCGTTGGATCGCATGAGATGATTGTCCTTGGCCGTCCGAATATTAACTGATCGGCTATCCTTAAGGGAAGCTATTCCCATAGAAAAATTTGAGCATTATGGTTAATTGGGCCTGGCACCCAGCAGCCCGTGTAGCGTTGAGGAAACACGATCCAGCCACCCGGATTCCTAACATGGACATTATAAGAGAAAACACAGAAAATAAAAGGCGGCAAGAGGAACATTAGCAAATGCCAAAAGCCGGAGTGACAGCAATGAAGTCACGAGATATGATAGGTGCCTTTTCCAAAGAAAACTACATGTAGTGACGTTGTGCCTGCCCCCTTCTCCCCAGCAGCGGCGCTCACCACAACTCATCAGCTCGCTCCGTGGCTTGGGTGTTCCTAGTTGCGATGGCCACCATGCTTCTGCCCCACATCCACGCCGCTCTTCCTTCCCCTACGTATGTGAGGAGAAGCAAGCAGGAGGACAACGAGTAGCACTCTTCTATCATGTACATGTTCGTCACTGTAATGGTAGCAATATCACGTTGATAGGTTGATGATATATTTTCCTTCCATCAGTTCTTAATTTATTTCTACACATAAGACTGAATTCGAAAACAATCAGGTGTTGGTCCCTTACTAAATTTGTGTTTTACATATTAAAGCTTCATTAACTAAAGCCGTGCGTATGGTAATTCATTTTTACATGTTCCCTATACGAAGTACTGTATCAAAAAAATATACAATAAAAACATATGTGTAAGCAGTGTCGCCGCCCTTGTATCTCCTATGTTTAGGGGGCCTTCACCTCATCCGAGAATGACGGTGCTCCGTGTGTATGTGTGTGCTACTTTAGTTCCAATAAAGCAGTTGCATGATGCTCCTATATCGAGGCTATCATTTGTCGTCGAGGCAATGAAATGATTCTACGGATTGTTTGCTTATCCATGTTTCTTTCTGCAATTTTATCTTTTTATAATATACTAAGACTTTCATTGATTTATCGTTTGCTACTTCTAGGTGAGGAGAGAGAAGGTATTCCGGTTTCATTGTTCAAAGGACTGGTGTTTTCACTTTATTGTCACGTAAATGGTCTATCTCTTTTAAACTGAAAGCAAATTTAGGTCCAAGAACCAAGCTTATTTTGTAGCTACACTTAATGAACTGATCATACTAGGAGGTATGCCCTTATCACCTGTGTGGATGCAAATAATTCCGTAATGATATTCCATATTCCACTAGAAGAATACTTCAAGAAAACGACATTTCCGCTCTTGGAGTTCTGTCCATAACAAAAGTTGCTTGCATTAGAATGTTGTAAATTTCTGTTGTGTCCATTTTTGAACGATCTCTTCTCGTGAATGGGGATTGATACCACAACAATATTCTTCACTATTTGTGTTCTGGCAAGCATTGCTGATATGTGTAGTAGTCCGATTATTTCAGAGTCCACCATCTATGAGGTGCATCCTCAATCACCAGTAGTATTTTTAACCTTCTACTTTTCTGAAATGAGTTATATCGTCTCACAAAACATTTTTTCTTACCCTTTATGGTACATGTTGTGCTTTCTTCATCCGGCAATATCATTCTATGAGCTATTCTTATCGACAAGGTTGCCTTTTCATCTTCAAATTTGCGTAGATTTTCCTTCTCTGCAATCCCATTGTCTTGTGAAAAGCACCTCTTGGGTATTTTCTTTGTTTGTAAGTTAGTTTTTGTAATTAGTTCTGGCTCATGCTGATGATGTTTTCCACAATTAATTTGTTGCAGTACAATCGCCAAGTCCTCGGGAAGGAGAAAGAATTATTGACCATCTGTTGCATCCGGAGTATGCTTGATTGTGTATCTTTTACAAATTTGGATAACTTGTTGCTAATCTAAGTTCAGTATGATGTTAATAACTTCCTTGCATGAGTTTCAGAAACTGAAATTACAATTGCATCACATGAGGACAAATATTAATGCCACATGTTAGATTATATAAACACTACTTCTTCTACCTACAAAGAATAAATATTTATATTCAAAGTTAGGCAATTAGGCTAATGAGCTACCTCTTAGATTAGGCTTTTGCGTATAAATTTACTTCACAGGCGAATGCAAAAAGAGCACCATAGTAGAAATGATAATGCAGTTTTCCTTAGTTACCTAGGCGCGGTCCATGTACTTTATGCTGTTGTTGATACATGGCATTTCATACTAGGATATTACTACTTAGTGATTCTATGTAATGTACTATCCAAAATTTGATCTATGATATGTCAGGTATCACTTAATTATTTCGTAGTGTTGTTTCTTCAGTTCTATACATTACTTAGTATGGCGGAGTAGTGCAACACTTTATAACTTTTTTGTACAATTTAAATTTTAATAAAAAAATCATACCCATCTTTTGCACTTAATGTATGTAAAATATTTATGAAAAGTATTATTATTGTATCGTAAAAATGGACGCGCGCGGCAACGTGCGCCACCAACGATCTAGTTTTCATTAAAAAGGGCTAGAACACAACATTGTTTTTTTAACACAAAACAAACGCAAGCGCTCATATATACGTGCATACACTCACACATATGAACGCACACACGCACACCCTATCCCTATGAGCACTTTCGAGAGACTGAGCCGGCATATCATCTTGAGATTTTACGAAGTCACAGTAGGCGCCTCATAGTCGACAGGAACGTCTCCTCCCACTGAACGCGCATTGCCGGAAATCCTGAAATAAATTCAGAATAAATGCGAGCACCAAGACTTGAACCCTGGTGGGTTGGGAATACCACTGTCCTCCTAACCATCCAACCACAGATTGGTTCGTAAAAATTGTTAACAACATTAGTAAGGCTGAGGGCGACACATATTACAGGTACGAGTAGAGCACAACCTAGGTGGTAAAGGCAACACAGAAAGACCACCGACTTATTTGATTCAGTACAGTAAGAGCATCTACAACCGGACTTGGCAAATCCGATCCCTCAAACGGCCGCGGACGCGCCCGGGCGCGTCCGTGGACAGTGACCGGTCACCCCTCAAAAAACACATTCCACATCCAGATACCTCAAATTAGAAACCTCAAATCCATATTATTACATGCAACGCAGCGATCTTTGACGGGTGCTTCGTCCGGTTCCGCTCCTGCCCACCCGGCTCTGCCCTGGCCATGTCCCGTGGCTGGCTGCGCCCCTCAAAGTGTTTGTACGGTCGCCGACAAGGTAGGGTAGGGCATGGGACACGAGCCAGCTCACGGGACTCAAGGCGCCGCCGTCTCCCATGCCCTACTCTTCCTCGTCGTAGACCGGAACCCGAACGGTGCCGGTAGACGTCAGATCGATGATGGATCCCTCAGGGGACGAGCCGCCAATGTCCACCACGATGCGGTTGCGGCGCCCGGACTGATGCGTCATACGGGGCGCCAGAGAATGCGACTTCACCTCGCCGATGTCTGCAGCCGCCTCCCGAGCCCGGTGCCTTGCACGGCGTGCACGCCGTGCCATGGCCTCATGGGTCGATGATGCGTCCCCAATATCGGCACGCCACGAGAGGGGTTGCGCGTCCGCCAGCGCGTTCGGACGCCAGACGGACCACACGGCCTCCGGCGAGGCAGCTATGGCCGGCCTAGCGCTGGATCCATGCGCCATTGGGGCGGATGCGATGGATTCCCGACGGATGGAGCACTACTAGGAAAAGGGCTATAGCTGATATGGACTGTAATGGCGCACCATGTATGTGGTGCGCCACTGCTATATAGTAGTGGCGCACCAGATACAGGTGCGCCATTAGTGTCCTCATTACTAATGGCGCACCAGACACACGGTGCGCCATTACTAGCAAATTTTATTTTTTTTATTTTTCCAAAACTATTAATGGCGCACCAGTGCACAGTGCCCCATTACTAGTTTTAACTAGTAATGGCGCACCACACAATCCGTGCGCCACTACTAACAAAATTTTTTTACTTTTTTTTTTCAAAACTAGTAATGGCGCACCTGGGTACAGTGCGCCATTACTAGTTCAAACTAGTAATGGCGCACTATCCACTGGTGCGCCACTACTAAACATTTTATTTTTATTTTTTTTGCAAAACTAGTAATGGCGCACCACGTAACAGGTGCGCCATTAGTAACCAGGGTTACTAATGGCGCACCTGTTACGTGGTGCGCCATTACTAACTTTCTGAGTCTTACAATTTATTCACCAAATGCACGCCCCCCCGTGGACCGCCTTTTCAGTTTAAAAAAAATAAAAGAAAATGATAGAAATGTCAAAAAAATAAAAGAAAATAAGATTCCCATGTGATATGTGGTCTAGTTGTTAGCAAAATTTACGAACATGAATTTTCGACTTTTTTGCCAAATCTCTCGAGAATTAGTAAAATGGGCATAACTTTTACATACGAACTCCGATGAAAATGTTTTTTATATGAAAAATTATCCTCCTTTATTCAGTTTAGGGAATCAGCTAGGTGCCAGTTAGAGGAGTCAAACTAGAATTTTACTCCTCTAATGCCGGATAGGGGTTGGTTAGAGTTGGCCTATGAGATTCCCGCACCTGAATTAAGGACAGTAAAACTGAACCACTTCTGGATCATCTCAGGCCATGTGCCTTTTCGTCCGTTGGATCGCATGAGATGATTGTCCTTGGCCGTCCGAATATTAACTGATCGGCTATCCTTAAGGGAAGCTATTCCCATAGAAAAATTTGAGCATTATGGTTAATTGGGCCTGGCACCCAGCAGCCCGTGTAGCGTGGAGGAAACACGATCCAGCCACCCGGATTCCTAACATGGACATTATAAGAGAAAACACAGAAAATAAAAGGCGGCAACAGGAACATTAGCAAATGCCAAAAGCCGGAGTGACAGCAATGAAGTCACGAGATATGATAGGTGCCTTTTCCAAAGAAAACTACATGTAGTGACATTGTGCCTGCCCCCTTCTCCCCCCTTCTCCCCAGAAGCGGCGCTCACCACAACTCATCAGCTCGCTCTGTGGCTTGGGTGTTCCGAGTTGCGATGGCCACCATGCTTTTGCCCCACATCCACGCCGCTCTTCCTTCCCCTACGTATGTGAGGAGAAGCAAGCAGGAGGACAACGAGTAGCACTCTTCTATCATGTACATGTTCGTCACTGTAATGGTAGCAATATCACGTTGATAGGTTGATGATATATTTTCCTTCCATCAGTTCTTAATTTATTTCTACACATAAGACTGAATTCGAAAACAATCAGGTGTTGGTCCCTTACTAAATTTGTGTTTTACATGTTAAAGATTCATTAACTAAAGCCGTGCGTATGGTAATTCATTTTTACAAGTTCCCTATACGAAGTACTGTATCAAAAAAATATACAATAAAAACATTTGTGTAAGCAGTGTCGCCGCCCTTGCATCTCCTATGTTTAGGGGGCCTTCACCTCATCCGAGAATGACGGTGCTCCGTGTGTATGTGTGTGCTTCTTTAGTTCCAATAATGCAGTTGCATGATGCTCCTATATCGAGGCTATCATTTGTCGTCGAGGCAATGAAATGATTCTACGGATTGTTTGCTTATCCATGTTTCTTTCTGCAATTTTATCTTTTTATAATATACTAAGATTTTTCATTGATTTATCGTTTGCTACTTCTAGGTGAGGAGAGAGAAGGTATTCCGGTTTCATTGTTCAAAGGACTGGTGTTTTCACTTTATTGTCGCGCAAATGGTCTATCTCTTTTAAACTGAAAGCAAATTTAGGTCCAAGAACCAAGCTTATTTTGTAGCTACACTTAATGAACTGATCATACTAGGAGGTATGCCCTTATCACCTGTGTGGATGCAAATAATTCCGTAATGATATTCCATATTCCACTAGAAGAATACTTCAAGAAAACGACATTTCCGCTCTTGCAGTTCTGTCCATAACAAAAGTTGCTTGCATTAGAATGTTGTAAATTTCTGTTGTGTCCATTTTTGAACGATCTCTTCTCGTGAATGGGGATTGATACCACAACAATATTCTTCACTATTTGTGTTCTGGCAAGCATTGCTGATATGTGTAGTAGTCCGATTATTTCAGAGTCCACCATCTATGAGGTGCATCCTCAATCACTAGTAGTATTTTTAACCTTCTACTTTTCTGAAATGAGTTATATCGTCTCACAAAACATTTTTTCTTACCCTTTATGGTACATGTTGTGCTTTCTTCATCCGGCAATATCATTCTATGAGCTATTCTTATCGACAAGGTTGCCTTTTCATCTTCAAATTTGCGTAGATTTTCCTTCTCTGCAATCCCATTGTCTTGTGAAAAGCACCTCTTGGGTATTTGCTTTGTTCGTAAGTTAGTGTTTGTAATTAGTTCTGGCTCATGCTGATGATGTTTTCCACAATTAATTTGTTGCAGGTACAATCGCCAAGTCCTCGGGAAGGAGAAAGAATTATTGACCATCTGTTGCATCCGGAGTATGCTTGATTATGTGTCTTTTACAAATTTGGATAACTTGTTGCTAATCTAAATTCAGTATGATGTTAATAACTTCCTTGCATGAGTTTCAGAAACTGAATTTACCATTCCATCACATGAGGACAAATATTAGTGCCACATGTTAGATTATATAAACACTACTTCTACCTACAAAGAATAAATATTTATATTCAAAGTTAGGCAATTAGGCTAATGAGCTACCTCTTAGATTAGGCTTTTGCGTATAAATTTACTTCACAGGCGAATGCAAAAAGAGCACCATAGTAGAAATGATAATGCAGTTTTCCTTAGTTACCTAGGCGCGGTCCATGTACTTTATGCTGTTGTTGATACATGGCATTTCATACTAGGATATTACTACTTAGTGATTCTATGTAATGTACTATCCAAAATTTGATCTATGATATGTCAGGTATCACTTAATTATTTCGTAATGTTGTTTCTTCAGTTCTATACATTACTTAGTATGGCGGAGTAGTGCAACACTTTATAACTTTTTTGTACAATTTAAATTTTAATAAAAAAATCATACCCATCTTTTGCACTTAATGTATGTAAAATATTTATGAAAAGTATTATTATTGTATCGTAAAAATGGACGCGCGCGGCAACGTGCGCCACCAACGATCTAGTTTTCATTAAAAAGGGCTAGAACACAACATTGTTTTTTTAACACAATACAAACGCAAGCGCTCATATATACGCGCATACACTCACACATATGAACGCACACACGCACACCCTATCCCTATGAGCACCTTCGAGAGACTGAGCCGGCATATCATCTTGAGATTTTACGAAGTCACAGTAGGCGCCTCATAGTCGACAGGAACGTCTCCTCCCACTAAACGCGCATTGCCGGAAATCCTGAAATAAATTCAGAATAAATGCGAGCACCAAGACTTGAAACCTGGTGGGTTGGGAATACCACTGTCCTCCTAACCATCCAACCACAGATTGGTTCGTAAAAATTGTTAACAACATTTGTCAGGCTGAGGGCGACACATATTACAGGTACGAGTAGAGCACAACCTAGGTGGTAAAGGCAACACAGAAAGACCACCGACTTATTTGATTCAGTACAGTAAGAGCATCTACAACCGGACTTGGCAAATCCGATCCCTCAAACGCCCGCGGACGCGCCCGGGCGCGTCCGTGGACAGTGACCGGTCACCCCTCAAAAAACACATTCCACATCCAGATACCTCAAATTAGAAACCTCAAATCCATATTATTACATGCAACGCAGCGATCTTTGACGGGTGCTTCGTCCGGTTCGGCTCCTGCCCACCCGGCTCTGCCCTGGCCATGTCCCGTGGCTGGCTGCGCCCCTCAAAGTGTTGGTACGGTCGTCGACAAGGTATGGTAGGGCATGGGACACGAGCCAGATCACGGGACTCAAGACACCGCCGTCTCCCATGCCCTACTCTTCCTTGTCGGAGACCGGAACCCGAACGGTGCCGGTGGACGTCAGATCGATGATGGATCCCTCAGGGGACGAGCCGCCAACGTCCACCACGATGCGGTTGCGGCGCCCGGACTGATGCGTCATACGGGGCGCCAGAGAATGCGACTTCACCTCGCCGACGTCTGCAGCCGCCTCCCGAGCCCGGTGCCTTGCACGGCGTGCACGCCGTGCCATGGCCTCGTGGGTCGATGATGCGTCCCCAATATTGGCACGCCACCAGAGGGGTTGCGCGTCCGCCAGCGCGTTCGGACGCCAGACGGACCACACGGCCTCCGGCGAGGCAGCTATGGCCGGCCTAGCGCCGGATCCATGCGCCATTGGGGCGGACGCAATGGATTCCCGACGGATGGAGCACTACTAGGAAAAGGGCTATAGCTGATATGGACATTAATGGCGCACCATGTCTGTGGTGCGCCACTGCTATATAGTAGTGGCGCACCAGATACAGGTGCGCCATTAGTATCCTCATTACTAATGGCGCACCAGACACACGGTGCGCCATTACTAGCAATTTTTTTTCCAAAACTATTAATGGCGCACCAGGGCACAGTGCGCCATTACTAGTTTTAACTAGTAATGGCGCACCACACACTCCGTGCGCCACTACTAACAAATTTTTTTTTACTTTTTTTTTCAAAACTAGTAATGGCGCACCTGGGTACAGTGCGCCATTACTAGTTCAAACTAGTAATGGCGCACTATCCACTGGTGTGCCACTACTAAACATTCTATTTTTATTTTTTTTGCAAAACTAGTAATGGCGCACCACGTAACAGGTATGCCATTAGTAACCAGGGTTACTAATGGCGCACCTGTTACGTGGTGCGCCATTACTAACTTTCTGAGTCTTACAATTTATTCACCAAATGCACCCCCCCTCCAGTGGACCGCCTTTTCAGTTTCAAAAAAAATAAAAGTAAATGATAGAAATGTCAAAAAAATAAAAGAAAATAAGATTCCCATGTGATATGTGGTCTAGTTGTTAGCAAAATTTACAAACATGAATTTTCGACTTTTTTGCAAAATCTCTCGAGAATTTGTAAAATGGGCATAACTTTTGCATACGAACTCCGATGAAAAAGTTTTTTATATGAAAAATTATCCTCCTTTATTCAGTTTAGGGAATCAGCTAGGTGCCAGTTAGAGGAGTCAAACTAGAATTTTACTCCTCTAATGCCGGATAGGGGTCGGTTAGAGTTGGCCTATGAGATTCCCGCACCTGAATTAAGGACAGTAAAACTGAACCACTTCTGGATCATCTCAGGCCATGTGCCTTTTCGTCCGTTGGATCGCATGAGATGATTGTCCTTGGCCGTCCGAATATTAACTGATCGGCTATCCTTAAGGGAAGCTATTCCCATAGAAAAATTTGAGCATTATGGTTAATTGGGCCTGGCACCCAGCAGCCCGTGTAGCGTTGAGGAAACACGATCCAGCCACCCGGATTCCTAACATGGACATTATAAGAGAAAACATAGAAAATAAAAGGCGGCAAGAGGAACATTAGCAAATGCCAAAAGCCGGAGTGACAGCAATGAAGTCACGAGATATGATAGGTGCCTTTTCCAAAGAAAACTACATGTAGTGATGTTGTGCCTCCCCCCTTCTCCCCAGCAGCGGCGCTCACCACAACTCATCAGCTCGCTCCGTGGCTTGGGTGTTCCTAGTTGCGATGGCCACCATGCTTCTGCCCCACATCCACGCCGCTCTTCCTTCCCCTACGTATGTGAGGAGAAGCAAGCAGGAGGACAACGAGTAGCACTCTTCTATCATGTACATGTTCGTCACTGTAATGGTAGCAATATCACGTTGATAGGTTGATGATATATTTTCCTTCCATCAGTTCTTTATTTATTTCTACACATAAGACTGAATTCGAAAACAATCAGGTGTTGGTCCCTTACTAAATTTGTGTTTTACATGTTAAAGCTTCATTAACTAAAGCCGTGCGTATGGTAATTCATTTTTACAAGTTCCCTATACGAAGTACTGTATCAAAAAAATATACAATAAAAACATATGTGTAAGCAGTGTCGCTGCCCTTGCATCTCCTATGTTTAGGGGGCCTTCACCTCATCCGAGAATGACGGTGCTCCGTGTGTATGTGTGTGCTACTTTAGTTCCAATAAAGCAGTTGCATGATGCTCCTATATCGAGGCTATCATTTGTCGTCGAGGCAATGAAATGATTCTACGGATTGTTTGCTTATCCATGTTTCTTTCTGCAATTTTATCTTTTTATAATATACTAAGATTTTTCATTGATTTATCGTTTGCTACTTCTAGGTGAGGAGAGAGAAGGTATTCCGGTTTCATTGTTCAAAGGACTGGTGTTTTCACTTTATTGTGGCGCAAATGGTCTATCTCTTTTAAACTGAAAGCAAATTTAGGTCCAAGAACCAAGCTTATTTTGTAGCTACACTTAATGAACTGATCATACTAGGAGGTATGCCCTTATCACCTGTGTGGATGCAAATAATTCCGTAATGATAGTCCATATTCCACTAGAAGAATACTTCAAGAAAACGACATTTCCGCTCTTGGAGTTCTGTCCATAACAAAAGTTGCTTGCATTAGAATGTTGTAAATTTCTGTTGTGTCCATTTTTGAACGATCTCTTCTCGTGAATGGGGATTGATACCACAACAATATTCTTCACTATTTGTGTTCTGGCAAGCATTGCTGATATGTGTAGTAGTCCGATTATTTCAGAGCCCACCATCTATGAGGTGCATCCTCAATCACCAGTAGTATTTTTAACCTTCTACTTTTCTGAAATGAGTTATATCGTCTCACAAAACATTTTTTCTTACCCTTTATGGTACATGTTGTGCTTTCTTCATCCGGCAATATCTTTCTATGAGCTATTCTTATCGACAAGGTTGCCTTTTCATCTTCAAATTTGCGTAGATTTTCCTTCTCTGCAATCCCATTGTCTTGTGAAAAGCACCTCTTGGGTATTTGCTTTGTTCGTAAGTTAGTGTTTGTAATTAGTTCTGGCTCATGCTGATGATGTTTTCCACAATTAATTTGTTGCAGGTACAATCGCCAAGTCCTCGGGAAGGAGAAAGAATTATTGACCATCTGTTGCATCCGGAGTATGCTTGATTGTGTGTCTTTTACAAATTTGGATAACTTGTTGCTAATCTAAATTCAGTATGATGTTAATAACTTCCTTGCATGAGTTTCAGAAACTGAATTTACCATTCCATCACATGAGGACAAATATTAATGCCACATGTTAGATTATATAAACACTACTTCTTCTACCTACAAAGAATAAATATTTATATTCAAAGTTAGGCAATTAGGCTAATGAGCTACCTCTTAGATTAGGCTTTTGCATATAAATTTACTTCACAGGCGAATGCAAAAAGAGCACCATAGTAGAAATGATAATGCAGTTTTCCTTAGTTTCCTAGGTGCGGTCCATGTACTTTATGCTGTTGTTGATACATGGCATTTCATACTAGGATATTACTACTTAGTGATTCTATATAATGTACTATCCAAAATTTGATCTATGATATGTCAGGTATCACTTAATTATTCGTAATGTTGTTTCTTCAGTTCTATACATTACTTAGTATGGCGGAGTAGTGCAACACTTTATAACTTTTTTGTACAATTTAAATTTTAATAAAAAAATCATACCCATCTTTTGCACTTAATGTATGTAAAATATTTATGAAAAGTATTATTATTGTATCGTAAAAATGGACGCGCGCGGCAACGTGCCCCACCAACGATCTAGTTTTCATTAAAAAGGGCTAGAACACAACATTGTTTTTTTAACAATATACAAACGCAAGCGCTCATATATACGCGCATACACTCACACATATGAACGCACACACGCACACCCTATCCCTATGAGCACCTTCGAGAGACTGAGCCGGCATATCATCTTGAGATTTTACGAAGTCACAGTAGGCGCCTCATAGTCGACAGGAACGTCTCCTCCCACTAAACGCGCATTGCCGGAAATCCTGAAATAAATTCAGAATAAATGCGAGCACCAAGACTTGAACCCTGGTGGGTTGGGAATACCACTGTCCTCCTAACCATCCAACCACAGATTGGTTCGTAAAAATTGTTAACAACATTTGTCAGGCTGAGGGCGACACATATTACAGGTACGAGTAGAGCACAACCTAGGTGGTAAAGGCAACACAGAAAGACCACCGACTTATTTGATTCAGTACAGTAAGAGCATCTACAACCGGACTTGGCAAATCCGATCCCTCAAACGTCCGCGGACGCGCCCGGGCGCGTCCGTGGACAGTGACCGGTCACCCCTCAAAAAACACATTCCACATCCAGATACCTCAAATTAGAAACCTCAAATCCATATTATTACATTCAACGCAGCGATCTTTGACGGGTGCTTCGTCCGGTTCCGCTCCTGCCCACCCGGCTCTGCCCTGGCCATGTCCCGTGGCTGGCTGCGCCCCTCAAAGTGTTGGTACGGTCGCCGACAAGGTAGGGTAGGGCATGGGATACGAGCCAGCTCACGGGACTCAAGGCGCCGCCGTCTCCCATGCCCTACTCTTCCTCGTCGGAGACCGGAACCCGAACGGTGCCGGTGGACGTCAGATCGATGATGGATCCCTCAGGGGACGAGCCGCCAACGTCCACCACGATGCGGTTGCGGCGCCCGGACTGATGCGTCATACGGGGCGCCAGAGAATGCGACTTCACCTCGCCGACGTCTGCAGCCGCCTCCCGAGCCCGGTGCCTTGCACGGCGTGCACGCCGTGCCATGGCCTTGTGGGTCGATGATGCGTCCCCAATATCGGCACGACACCAGAGGGGTTGCGCGTCCGCCAGCGCGTTCGGACGCCAGACGGACCACACGGCCTCCGACGAGGCAGCTATGGCCGGCCTAGCGCCGGATCCATGCGCCATTGGGTCGGACGCAATGGATTCCCGACGGATGGAGCACTACTAGGAAAAGGGCTATAGCTGATATGGACATTAATGGCGCACCATGTATGTGGTGCGCCACTGCTATATAGTAGTGGCGCACCAGATACAGGTGCGCCATTAATGTCCTCATTACTAATGGCGCACCAGACACACGGTGCGCCATTACTAGCAAATTTTATTTTATTTTATTTTTCCAAAACTATTAATGGCGCACCAGGGCACAGTGCGCCATTACTAGTTTTAACTAGTAATGGCGCACCAAACACTCCGTGCGCCACTACTAACTAATTATTTTTTTACTTTTTTTTTCAAAACTAGTAATGGCGCACCTAGGTACAGTGCGTCATTACTAGTTCAAACTAGTAATGGCGCACTATCCACTGGTGCGCCACTACTAAACATTTTATTTTTATTTTTTTTGCAAAACTTGTAATGGCGCACCACGTAACAGGTGCGCCATTAGTAACCAGGGTTATTAATGGCGCACCTGGTTACTAATGGCGCACCTGTTACCTGGTTACTAATGGCGCACCTGTTACGTGGTGCGCCATTACTAACTTTTCGAGTCTTACAATTTATTCACCAAATGCACCCCCCCTGGACCGCCTTTTCAGTTTCAAAAAAAATAAAAAAAAATGATAGAAATGTCAAAAAAATAAAAGAAAATAAGATTCCCATGTGATATGTGGTCTAGTTGTTAGCAAAATTTACAAACATGAATTTTTGACTTTTTTGCAAAATCTCTAGAGAATTTGTAAAATGAGCATAACTTTTGCATACGAACTCCGATAAAAAAGTTTTTTATATGAAAAATCATCTATTCGAAAAGTTACATCCGAATTTAACTGGGGGAACTTTGTTAAATATTTTCAGAATCCCCAAAAACCTAACAGAACAAAAAATACGGAGCTTTTAAGATCTAGAGGGGAAAAAATGGAAAAAAATTCAAACTTAGTAGTGGCGCACCATTTGCTAGGTGCGCCACTAGTAACAGAAAAACAAATTTGGTTTCGAATTTTTTTTTTGGAATTTTTTTTCAAAATATGATACGTAATATGACCGGGAAGTTTGAAATATTTTTTTAAAATTTCATCACACTAATGAACATGAAGAAAGTCCTAGACATCAACAAGGTTTAATAGGATTGATATCATAGATATATCAACAAGTGCGTGTTAAGTGAGGTGGTGCTGGGGTTGGATAGAACTGCGAAGTTAAGCGTGCTCGGGCTGGAGTAGTGTGAGGATGGGTGATCTTCCGGGAAGTTTGACCACTTAGTGCGATTTGACTTCAGATTAAGCATATTGACCCGAGATTAAGCCATAGTGACCCGAGATTAATAAAAAAACAAAAAAAAAATTGAAAAAAATTTGTTAGTAATGGCGCACTTCTATGTGGTGCGCCATTACTATCTGACTTAGTAATGACGCACCACATAGAAGTGCGCCATTAGTAACCCAGAGCACAAGGTAAATATGGTCCCCTGGGAGGCATACTAATGGCGCACCAGGGGACATACTAATGGCGCACTTCCTGATGCGCCACTACTGTCTGGTATACTAATGGCGCACCAGGGGTGGGTGCGCCATTAGTATTAGTTACTAATGGCGTGATGATAGTGGCGCACCTGTAGTGCGCCATTAATGGCCAAAACAGGTGCGCCACTAGTAGGCCTTTTCCTAGTAGTGGAGTCTGAGCAAAGCCGTCCACGGGCCTCCTCCCAGGCACAGCAGAGCGCAAGCCGAACGATCATCTCCTCCTCGGGGCCGTGTGGGATGAGCTCGGGATCGACGGATCTGGAGGTGAAGGACTTGGATCCGATGCCCGCCTTGCCGGAGACGACCAGAAGGAGCCGGAGACGAACTTTGGTGGTCGAGGGAAGTGGAGGGGAAAAGATTGAAGTGGCTAGGGTTTGGTCTGATGAGCGGATGGGGAGAATTTTATGTGGAGTCGGGTGAGCCAGCGTGGACAGGGACCGACGTGGCGGGTGTGCCCGGGCACGCCCAGGCGTCCCATATCTGCCCCATATTTAGGCTGGATATGGGGGTGCCGGTCAGCCCGGGCGGTTGACGGTCGTTTGAGAGGCCCGTCTTGGTCAAAAAGTCGTGACCGAGCGGCCCGCCCGGACATATGAGACGGGTTTAAGACGCGCGGATGTAGATGCTCTAATTACAATATCAGCATCGATAGAGTTTTTCAGAGACGTCATCACTCCGCTGCCTACGTCCCCAATCCTTTGGCACAAAATTGATTTGCCACCTTAACTAGTTTCTTGGCGCGAGGTACGCGTGGACATATTTTTTTTGAATTTTCTGTAATATCAGTTTTTAACAATGAAAATTTGGAGCGGCCCCTTAGTTTAAAAGAAAAGGTACATGTGGAGAATATAAATAGCTTAATTAGTGAGGCCAGGTACGTCGAACATCCAAATCAAATCTTCTTCTTTGGACATAAATCAAGGCGGACAGAAGCTGTTTGCGATGATATGGGTCTCGGAACAAATAAAAAATTAGTTGATCCAACACAATCAACAAAATATCAGTACGCGAACCAACCTGTGGTTGGATGGTTAGAGAGACTTTAGTATCCCCAGCCCATCAGGGTTCAAATTCTGGTGCTCACATTTATTTCTGAATTTGCAACGATGCACGTTCCCGTCGACGACGAGGTGCCTACGGTGACTTCGTAAATTTCAAGATGATATCTCGGCTCAGTCTTTCAGAGGTGCTCATAGAGGTAGGGTGTGTGTATGTGCGTTTATAGTGGTGAGTGTATGCGCGTGTATATGAGCGCTTGTGTCTATATTGATGTTAAAAAAAAATATCACTACGAAACAAATTAAGATGCGTGCTGAGCATTTATAAAAAAAAAAAAAAAAAAAGACGCGTGCTGAGCAAGCGGCACCCGCCCGCACACGGCCTATAAAGACACGTGCGGTAGGAGGTAGCAGCGCAGCTCAAGCCATCAGACCAGCCATGCAAGACCTACTAGTCATTCTCACTGTGACGCTCGTCCTCTTGGTCGTGGTTGTCCGGCGGTATGCACCTAGCAAGGCGGTCTACACGCGCCTCGCCGCCAGCATCAAATCGACCATGGCACGCCGGTTCCGGCCGCCAGCCATCGTCATCAAGGACCGCGCCACGGCGCACCGCCTTCTCGTCCGTGGCCGCGCCGGCGGCAATTTCTGCAACCGCCCGGCACGCCAACGGCCGTGGTGTCGCACCTTCGCCACCACAACATAATCACGGCGCCGTACGTCCCGTTCTGGCTCCGAGGTTCTTGTAACACCCTAAAAATATTTTCTTTGGATTTTCAAAATCTTTTCCTTAAAATAAAATTCTTTGAATTATTTTTGGCCTTATTCTCTTTCTATTTCTTCTATTTTGAAAATTATTTTAATTTTCAACTAGGTTTCAAATTTTTTGAATGGTTCTGTTTTGAAAGGTTTAAATTATTTGGATAATTAATTTGGAGGTTTTCAAACAATTTTCATTCAGAATTTTTTTTGGGAATAATTAAATTTGAGAAAATTCCTTATATAACACTATTTTAAATGTTGGTTCCCTATTTAACACTGCAAAAAAAATTCTTCCTTATCTAACGCAGAGTGTAAATATTTTGCCTTTTCTAACACTTCCGTCAGTTCTGTTAGCCCACGCCGTTAAAATCAGCATCGACTCAAGTCAATTTTTGTTAGTCGGACGAAACTGCCCCCTGTCCATAATAAGCCTGAAAAAAAGGAAAGAAAAAAATGCCCAACCGGCCTCTCTCTCCCCGACCCGACTGTTTCTCCTCTTCTCATCCCCTTTCTCCCGAACCCTAGCGGCAGCGGCTACGATCTCCAGTCTAGCGACGACGTTGGCGAGGGTTATGGATGGCGGCGGTGCTGCAGATGGAGACGGCGCTGCGGAGGACGGCCTTGGCGCGGCTATGGACGGGCCAGGCGTTGGCGCGGCTCTGCATCGGGCGTTGCCGCGGTTGGTGACCGATGGTGTCGGCCAGGCTGCAGAGGGGTTCGGCCAGGGAGCGACTCCGGAGGGGTCCGTCCAGGGCGTGGCTGAGGATGGCGACGGCGCAGCTTCGGCAGGTGGGGGCGGCTCAGCTACAGCGGGCTCGGGCCAGGGCAGTGCGGTCGCTGGGGGCTCGTGCCAGGGCAGTCCGGTCGCTGGGGGCTCGGCCGCCGGCGTGGCTGGAGACTCCGGCCAGGGCGCAGCTCAGTTGTCCTCGGAAGCACCTTCAGGCCAGGGCGCGGCTCAGTTGGCCTCGGCCAAATGGGCATGTCCAGAGGGGTATGTGTCAGATTTCAATGCAATGTTAGTAGTAATACAGTCCATCTAGTAGGAATTATCATGTATAGATTTGTGCTAGTTTGTGTAGCTGTGTTATTTGAGGAAGATATCTCTTTCAGGAACTAGTTTGCTTGGCTGTGATCACAATAAGATTAACTCTTCACTTAATTTCAATTAATGATTAGATTGTTTAGCAATGCTCATGCATAGGTTTGATGCAAACTTGTCTCTTTAATTCACAGGATGGATCCAAATTCAAGTTATTTTCTCAAAATTAAACTGTTTGGGAATTGAAAGAAAGCTCGAAAGGACATAAGATGTTTTTGTTTTGAGAAGGTCATCGATTGTGACTTGACAAATTATAAGGATTTGGTTGAATCAATTGTAGAGCAGTACCCGCCGCGTTATTTGGAAGTTGCACATGTACAGTATTACGATGATGCTCTGAAAACCTGTCCAGAAGTAAAATCTGACCAAGATTTGATGGTTATGTTTGAAAAACACTCCGAGACAAAGGTGTTGCATATGATCATTGCATATTGTGATCCCTCTGAAACATATGAGCCTATCACCGAGTGGGAAAGTGATGTGCATACCGAACCTAACAACAATATAGAACATGATGATGATACTTACCTTCGCAACCCAAGACCTGAGAATGAGCATGTTGGTGTTGATGAGGAGAATATGTATGAAGTGGATGAACCTATGCCCTTAGATGTAGTTCTTTGTCCTAATCCCAATAAAGAAAAGGACAAAGACTATATTTTTGAGGATGATATCGAGGCTGAGAGCGAGGGCAAGTCTGAAGTAGAGGATGATGAAGTAGAGGAGGATGAGGAGTTGCATGAGGCAGAGCATACTCCACATGTAGAGTATGACAAATTAGACCCTCCAATGACAAAAGGCTTCAAATATCCCAGCATGAAAGAGTTCAAGTTGGCACTTCCCCAGCATGCAATCAAACACGAATTTGAGTATAACACCGAGTATAGTACACCTCATCGGTTTAGGGGCTATTGTTCAAGACGGGATGCAGATAATTGTCCATGGAGGATACATGCTTCTACGACGGAGGATAAGTGTACTGTAATGGTAATTGTTTAACTTTATCCATTTGTGAACATTTATTGCATAATTGTTAAGTGGTTTTACCTAATTACCTCTATTTCTCTTTTGAAGGTGAAGAAAAACCCATGTGGTCATGATTGCTCTAGTACAAGAAGGAAAAAGAAGATGAAGAATGCAACCAAGTATTGGATATGTGATAAGGTGAAGGATTGGCTGATTGAAGATGCAACTCTTGGAGCGAAGGCATTGCGCAAAAAGATTAAATAACACCACAAGGTTGACATCCACTACAAGAGGGTATATATGGGTAAGAAGCTAGCTCTAAAAGAACTATATGGTGATTGGGATAGCAGCTTTGACAATTTGTATAGGTTTAAAGTACAAGTTGAAATCTCTTGCCCTGGTAGCATAGTGCAGATTGATCATTACACTATAAAAGAAAAAATCAGGTTTAGAAGGTTCTTCTTTGCTTTGAAACCTTGCATACATGGATTCCTTAGTGGTTGCAGGCCGTATTTGGCAGTAGATAGCACATTCTTAACAGGCAGGTTCAAGGGGCAGCTGGCTAGTGCTACCGCTGTAGATGGCCATAATTGGATGTATCCACTTTGTTTTGGAATTTTTGATTCCGAAACAAATGAGAACTGGATCTGGTTCATGCAATTGCTTAGGCAAGCCATAGGATCACCAAGGGGTTTAGCCATAAGCACTGATGCTGGGCAGGTGGTGATGACAGGGGTAAAGGAAGTTTTCCTAGAGGTAGAACATAGGGAATGCATGTTTCACTTGGTGTCAAACTTTAAGAAAAAGTATCACGGAAAGGTATTTGATGACCATCTTTGGGCTGCTGCTTACTCATGGAATAAATATATATTTGAGAAAAATTGGGTTGCAATGGAGACAGCAAAGCCAGCGGCAACTGCATATCTTAGGAAGTGGCACACTAGGTTGTGGACTAGGAGTCAGTTCTCAACCATTTGTAAGGTGGACTATGTAACCAACAACCTGGCTGAGTGCTTCAATAATTGGATTAAGCACCACAAGGCTTTGAACTTGGACGACTTAATGGTCAAGCTTAGGCAGATGATTATGATCATGTGGAATCGAAGGAGAAAAGTAGCAAAGAAGTTGGCTGGCTTATTAATTTTGCCCCACATAATTAAGAAGTTGAATGCAAAGAGTAGAGAGTTAAACTTGGAGGTGGTAGAAAGCTCGGAAGAAGTTGCTAAAGTTACTCAATTGGGAGGCAGCGGGTTTAGGTTTGTCGTCAACTTGCATGACAACACATGTTCTTGTAGACAATGGCAAGTTTCCGGCCTTCCTTGCAAACATGCTCTAGCATTCATCACATCACTTGTCAATGCACATATACAGAATTATGTGGACTCGTATTACTCCATTGACAAGTTTAGAGCAGCTTATGGCCAACTAATCCCTGCTATGTGTGACAAGACCCAGTGGCCTGAATCTAACCATGGATTCTTCATGCATCCACCCTTGTTAAAAGCTGTAGCTGGTCGGCCCCAAACCGAGAGGCATAAGGGTTGTGGTGAGAAAAAGAGGAAAAGTGGCCAACACTTGTGCCCTATTTGTAAGGAATACGGGCACCATTGGCATAAGTGCAAGAAGGGTAACAAAGATGACATTGCTGCTTTGATGGAAGTGAGGTAATCAACTATGCATTCTACTTTCTTATTGCATGTTAACTACTTTCTTGCATTACTGTTCTGTAATCACCTATAAATTTTCACTACTTCCTTATTGCTTGTGTAGAGAACCACCATATAAGAGGAGGAAGGCTACTAAATCAGCCGAGTCATCCATTGTGCCGAGAGGTGATGAAGCACCGGCAGCCGCTATGTATTTTCCACCAAGGTTACCAATTCTACACCTATGCTTGTTCCAAATGAAAACTGAGTTTGATTTGTGCCAAATGAATACTGAGTTTGATTTATATGTATTCATGTAATCCATAGCCAAAACTTGGAAACTACAACCAAGAAGAAGGGAAAACATAACCAAACATTGAAGACTACAAACAGGAAAAATGCAAAAGGGGGAAAAAGGTGACCTTTCTTGATTCTGAATTTTAATATCACATATTATGCATAGTTAATGTTGTTGTTTGCTGCCATACATGTATCAAATATTATCCATATGTACTACTGCCATACATGCAATGCAATTTGATAGCCATGCTGTTATTTTAAGGGCCACAAGGAAGATGGAGCTTGCTAAAAAGGATGAAAACAGTCCTATGGTGCCATTTGACAGCCCTGCAATGGGCACAAGAAGCAAAAAACCTTACCCAGCCAGCCCTGCAATGAGCACAAGAAGCAAAAGAAGGCTCAGCTTGTGAACTTCACCTAATTTCTTTCACTTAAAAGTCACTTTTGTTGCTGCTCATGTCATCTTGTGTGGACTTGGACTCATGTATGTGACCCTAGAATCACTTTTGAGCTACTCATGACATGTATGTATGGACTTGGACTATGTATGTGAACCTGTATATGATCTGAGGCACTTTTGGGTTGCTAATATGATGTATGTGTGGACTTGAACATGTATATGTGAACTTGGATATGTTGTAAGTCATATATGTGTACTTGGATGTGAGCCTGGATGTTTATGTCTCATGCCATTGGCAGATTTGAAAATTATGTGTTGAATTATGTATATGTGAATTGTGACCAGAGGATATGGTATCAATTTACAAGGGAGGTTCTGCCCAATTTTTGAATTAAATTTCGAAATAATTAAAATAATTGTGTGCAGGAGATATGAAATTTGTGCATGTTTACAGGGGAGGTTCTGCACAATTTTGCAATTAACAACAAGAAAAAGTTATTTGTTCTCATGTGAATAATTTTGATCACAAGTTGCATCATGGGTAAAATCGTCTTTTCATGTGACATTTAACACCGTTAGTGCTCAAAATAGACGGAAGTGTCACAAAGGGAACAAGTTTTAGCATTGTTGTTAGATAAGGAAGAAAAAGTTTTCCGGTGTCAAATAGGGCATAAATTTTTAAGCCAGTGTTAAATAAGGAATTCTCTCATTAAATTTTCAAACAAAATGACGTTTTCACTTCCTTCTAGCCCTTCTAAAATCTTCCAACAATTTTTCTGCCACTCCAAATTTATCCCACAAGTTATTCTCACCTTCTAGGACAGTATCCAACTCTCTCCCACCCACCAAAAATATTTTTCAGATTCCAAACAAATTCCAAAGTTGGAATTTTCATAATTCTTGGTTTCTTTGAATTACAAAGGAACTATATTTTCTACAATTCTCCTGCTTCCACAAAAATTATCCTAGCAACTAGATGGTACCTAAAACCCATTTCACCAAAAATATTAGGTTCCACAGTTCAAAATTTTCAAATTCTCTCCTGTTCAAATTTGAACCAGATTCAATTCTGTTGATCAAAACCCAATTTATATAGTTCCAAAAATTCTGAAACTTGGTCAGACTCTCTCATTTGCATCAACACCTTCCCACAAATTTTTTCATAAAAACCTAAAATCTCTAGCACCATCTGGCAGTTCATCATACACTTGGAGGTTGCACTGTTCATCGATGACAGAGATTCAGATAACTGAATTTCTTCAGAGAGCAGGGGTGATCGAGCCGTGCACTGCACTCCATCCATTCTCTTCTTCCCCATGCCTCCTCTACTCATCAATGAGCCACCCCGACCCCACCGGTCAGCTGGACACCGCCATCAACACCGGAGCTGGCCGGTGCACCTGCCTCTGTCCTCGGCGGCAGCGAGCCGAGGAGATCAGCATCGCGCCCGCCTCCTTCACTGCTGCTGCTGCTCTATCAATCTACTTCCTCTTACACGTGGCGTCACCCCCGCACCCTCTCCACGCCGACCGCACCGTCCAAACCATTCTGGACCCAACTGGCAGTCGCCGGAGACGGATGTCGCCGCCGCACCCGTACGCGAGCATCACCGTGGATAAGGCCATGGGGGTCGAGCTCGTCCGCGCTGGCACTTCGTGCAGCTTCCACCACTCTCACTAACACCCACCGACCACGGCCACCGCCCAAACCTACCTCGCCGACCACCGTAACTCCGGCGTGATCCGAACCTCGATGGACCACCTTGGATCGCCTATAAAAGGGAGCTCGAGCCCCGGCGATCACTCACACCACCCACACCACCCTTCAATCGCCCCCTACGCCACTCCCCCGACCTCGGGGAGGCCTCCTTCTCCAACTCCGACCACCGCCCCGCCGCCTCTGTCCACGACCCGTTCATCACCATTACTCCACCTCCGCTTCCAAAACTCAGTCAAAAACCTCTCACCACCTTCTCTCGTCGAATCCGTGCCTCAATTCGACGCGAGGAGCCCTCCCCGGCGAGTCCCAAAACCACCCGAGCCACCGTCCGCCGCCATCAACCTCGCCGCCGTTCTGCTGCTCTCCGGCGACCACCACCACCACCCTCCGACGCGGTACTCCATCCCGGACACTTCCACACCATCGCCAGCTACTGGAACCCCGGTGATCATCGCCGGCGACCGTCGTCACCCCTCTGTCTCGTGCACCGCCGTCACCCATCTGTCTCGCGCGCGAACAGGTTCAAATTTGAACCTGACGGGTGGACCCCCACCCCGCGCGGTCTTTTTATTTTTCTCTGTCTAAAACGAAGGCGCACTCTGCCTTTTACGCTTTCCACGCTGAAAAGCGTATTCGTGCCCGAAGCGTTTTCTTTATAAACACACAGGGACTGGATTTTTATAGAAAAACCCCTGGTTTTAAAAGTTTAATAACTTTTAAACCACAACTCTGTTTGAGTTGATTCTTTTTTTGAAATTCTTATTTTTATTTCTAGTTTTTTAGTATTTATTTAAAAATGTTTTGAGAGAATGTTTTGTACTGTTGCCAAAAAATTTAATTCGAGTTCGAATTCAAATTTTTCAGAAAAATAAGAGGGGAACTTTGCTGGGAATTTCGAAGCGTTTTCTCCTGACTACCTTGGACAAGGAAAGCATTATTGAACTTGGGATACAATGATTGCATTTGCATTTTGCATGTTTGCATAGGTTTGGAGTTTGCACCATGTATATCACAAGTGCATGCATGTATGGTCATGCCATTTCTTTCTCACTTGCTTGTCTGCTACTCAAGCACCTCTCTGACATGTATGGAGAATCTGAAACTTCAGAAGTGTTTCTTCTGCTTTGGACGTGCCGGTGGGCATGGGCCATTTTTTGACACGGTGGTGTCACTGTAACAGATATGGAGTATGCCGGTCATAATAACAACACCTCCTGAGTCGGCCTAGATCGAGTTTGTTCCGTTACACCTAGCTGGATACCGTGCTGCCACGGGTCCTTCCGCAAGGAAGGTACGGCTTAGTAAGTTGTTAACCCCTGTCCGGGTACACACCATCTAGAGGGCCACGATGAGGGTTTCCACGGCCATGGACTAAATCCTGTCATCGGGTCAGGGGGCATGGGTGTTATCGGTCTTAGCCGAGAAGGGGTCCCCCCTTGGAATCCGCGCGTATTATTAGTGATCCCATGCTACTCGAGATTGTTGTCTCCCCAACTTAGAGTTTTTCTGAAACGATGCTTTCGGTGATTCCTGGCATTCGGACGGTTATTCTGGTGTGTGCTGGTCAGGTGTGTTTTCAACACAAAGACCGTAATGGGAATTAGTCAGTGTCACGGTACTGCCTAAGGAAATCCCATACACGTGGGTAAAGAGTACACCCTCTGCAGAGTTTAAACCTATTCGAATAGCCGTTGTCCACGGTCAAGGGCGTTAGCTGGTTGGGTCAAGTGTCGGTCTCGGTGTCGGTCTTCGGAGGAAATAATTATAATATGCCTGAAATATTTTGCAGGATAATTTGACACCCTGATGCTACTATGAATATCTTGCTATGCTTATCAATATTATTATGGTTATGCATATTATTGAGGACTAACCCGTTTCTCTTATCTTATATTTCCTGAGTGCCTCAGGGGCTGGCTAGACTACCCCGGGCACTCAATTTTATTTTCAAGACCTCTTCGTGGCGTCCCACGAGTTCACAGGCGGTCTATCACGCCACTACTCGTGTGGATACCCGATTGGCATTTATTTTCAAGACCTCTTCGTGGCGTCCCTCGAGTTCACAGGCGGTTTATCACGCCACTACTCTTGTGGATACCCGATTGGCATTTATTTTCAAGACCTCTTCATGGCGTCCCTCGAGTTCACAGGCGGTTTATCACGCCACTACTCTTGTGGATACCTGATTGGCATTTCTCTTCAAGTCCGACCGTGGCGTCACTTTTGACACCTGACTGGCATTTCTTTTCAAGACCTTTCGTGGCGTTGCTTGAGTTTTCAGGCAGTCGCCCGACTCTCTTTTAGACACCCGATTGGCATTTCTCTTATTTCTTTTTTCTGAATGTCACTTGGGCTGGCTAGACTACCCGTGGCATTCATTTGCTTTTATTTTTAATAAGATTGATTATGACTAACGTGCTTTATTTACTTCCGTATCATTTTATCATTGTCATATCATGACCAAGATTTTAGTCAGCATGACCATGTTAACATGATCCAACTTGAGCATATGCATTCATTTTATCTTTTGTTCATCATGTTTGCGAGTACATTCCAACATACTCACTGGCTTGTCCCTGGCTATTTACTTGGCCAGACTTGGAGGAGGACAAGCTTGTGGAGGAGGATTGCGCTAGCGAGCCCGACGCTTAGAGGAGTCCCAGTCAGTCAACCTGTGAGATAGGAGTCTACCACATGTATCATCCGCCGAGCTTCCGCTACACAAATAAAATAGTCAAGCCTCACACTGACGCTTGGCTCTATCTTATTGTACCAGTATTGTATCACCACCACGCCACTGTCGTATTCCGCCACTGCCATATATATTGGCGAGTTTGTAATAATGTTGTTGAGCTCTCAAACTCAACCTTGTGAAATATTATCTTGTACTGGTTATCTGTATCAAGGAAGTCCACCAGTTGTGTTGATCTTGGGGCTGGTGTGACTTGGGGCTTTTCTGTGATTTATTCCAGAAAGGGGCCCGACAGACCTTGGTACTAGAGCCAGGCTGACTGTAGGAAGCCCTAGGCGCGATCACTAGCACTCGAGTCAGTACTAACATTTTTAGCATGCATTTCATGCATTGTAGCAAATTTTCCTTGGTCATCACATACTTATGATATGGCTGTTTGGATTTTTGTCTACTGTTGTAGATGTCTGGCGGCAGTTGCCCATCCCAGATTTTCGCCTGTCATGCAGACCCGTCCCTATCATTACCTGCCATGCCATGTTCCTTACACTAGACACTACGCTTTTTCCTGCACCGCAGGAGAAAGGGATGAGGCGATCGAGCCCCTTGTTCAGTATATCATGGCACTAGAGTCAGTCTTCACTGCACTGGTGGACGACCATCTTGCTGCACGGATGGACTTGGCTCGTGCGAGGATCCCTGGCAGGAGTGTGTTCCGTTCACCTTCACCACGTGCCCCTCGTATTCCGACTCCACCACACTATTCCCCTGCTCAGCCCGTGGTTCAGTGCTCATCCCCGAGCGATGAGGCTAGTTGCTTGGCTGCTCCTGTTCCGATCAGAGCTCCACCACCGACGAACACAGTGCCACCTCGGGCAGGCGTAGCTTCGACCTCTGCCCGACTGGAGACCATTCCTAAGGAGGAAGAGGAGACTGAGTCTCCAGCACCTCAGCTGGGACTTACCCTCAGCGGAGCTTACAGCGTCTCAGGCACCCCGTGAGGACAGATCGAGTGTCAGCACCGCAGTAGTCTTTTGTGAGACGTGGTTGTAAGATATTTATTTTCTGTTTCTTCTTCTTTTTGTAAGATGGCGAGTAACAGACTCAGACCACATCACGCTGAGAGGACGAAGTAGTACGCTAGTTGAATAAGTGGTCGTGCAGTATATAGTTTCTGCATCCTGTATAATTAAGCCATGCTTGTATAATTAAATCCTGCATATATGATATAACCTGTTGTATTTGCGTCCTGGGGGGGAGATTTATTTTTAGTCTCTTAAAAAATTTATTTGCTGCCTTTATAATTTCTTTTCTCATCGGTGTTACACAAATACCCCCAGAAAGAAAATGCATTGCCCCTGGACCCGTTCCATGCCAAATCCGCTAGAGAACAACCATGGGAAAATGGGAAATAATTTTACACAAGGACAGACTAGTCAACAGAGCAGTGACTCAGCATTTTCAAAAGTATGCCGTCTGTACGAGCAAATCCAGCAACAGCACCAAGAGATGATGCAGCATTTAATCAATATGGGAAATCATCAAGGACAAAATCAGCACAGGTCAAAATTATCTGAGCTCCAGAAGACCAATCCTACTGTGTTTTCTCACACCGACAAACCATTGGAGGCCGACGACTAGCTGCGTGATATTGAAAGGAAACTGGTTATTGCCCAGTGTACGGACCAGGAAAAAGTGTTATATACTCCACACTATTTTTCTGGTATAGCAGCATCATGGTGGGAAAACTTATGCCACACTCACCACAACGGAGCCAATATGACATGGGAACAATTCAAGGAAAACTTCTGGGGAGCACACATTCCCAACAGTATCATGAAATTGAAGAAAAGGGAGTTTGAGGATCTCAAGCAGCGAGGCACCACGGTAGCCCAGTACCTGGACCAATTTACTCAGCTGGCCCGGTACTCCAACGACGAATACATGACAGAAGACAAAAAGATGGAAACATTCCTCGACGGACTTATTCCATCTTTAAAGTGCCAACTGGTAGTCCACACCTTTCCTGATTTCAAGACACTGGTGGACAAGGCAATTATACTGGAGAACGAGCACCGCAACTTGAATGAAATACGCAAGCGCCGTATGAACCAGTCATCTCAGGTTCGCAATAACAGGCCCAAGAATGAATTTCAGAAGCCTACAACACCACGACCAGCAACTCCGCTACCCCGACCAGAAGCTATAGCACCACAACAGAACCGCAGTGCTTTCAACAACAGGACCAAAGATACAACATTCTATCCGGGCATCACCTGTTATGCCTACGGAGGAGAAGGGCATTACTCCAGGCAATGCCCAAAGCAAGGAAATAATACTCCCAAGCCCAACAACAATGGACGTGGTACAAACACAGCTCCAAAACGCAACAACTTCAACCCCAATAACAACCAAAGGAAGGGACAGGTCAACCACGTGACCTTTGAGGAGGCACAAAATGCACCAGATATTGTGTTTGGTACGTTTCCAATCAACTCAATTAATGCTATAGTCTTATTTGATTCCGGAGCTTCCCATTCGTGCATCTCAAAAAGATTCGCTTCGAAAAATCAATTTTCTTTTTCACCTTTGCAAAATTCCATGGTTATTCAGTCCCCGGGATCGAAGCAAAGCACATAATGGTACTGCAAGGATGTGAATATTGAGATCAAAGGAATGGTATTTTTAGCCAACCTTATTGTTTTGGAGGCAGTCGATCTGGACATTATTCTGGGAATGGATTGGTTAACCAAGAATAAAGGTTTCATAGACTGCTACAACCGCACAGTGACTCTTACAAGCTGCCAAGGGGAAACAATAAAATTTGGCACAAGGAGGATTTCCTAATCACAAGGAAAATTAAATCAAGTGGATGCGGCAGAATTAAGTAAGGTTCCTATAGTCTGCGAGTACCCCGATGTATTTCCTGAGGAGCTACCAGGAATGCCCCCGGACCGTGAAATTGAATTAGTTATTAAATTGGCACCTGGAACGACACCCATTTATAAGAAGCCGTACCGAATGGCTCCAACGGAATTGGCTGAGTTAAAGAAATAGATTAAGGAACTAATGGAAAAAGGTTATGTTTAACCCAGCTCATCACCATGGGGATCGCCAGTTTTATTTGCTAAGAAAAAGGATGGTACCCTAAGCCTATGTATTGATTACAGGGCACTCAATATGGTCCCCATCAAAAATAAATACCCGCTGCCCAGGATAAATAACTTGTTCGAACAGCTAGCAGAAGCCAAGGTTTTCTCAAAACTAGATTTGAGGTCAGGCTACCATCAATTAAAAATCCGATCATCAGATATACCCAAGACTGCCTTTACTACCAGATATGGATTATACGAGTTCACAGTGATGCCTTTCGGCTTAACCAACGCTCCTGCTTACTTTGTGCATCTCATGAACAAGGTCTTCATGAAATATCTGGACAAGTTCGTGCTCGTATTTATCGATGACATACTTATTTATTCCAAGACACCCGAGGAACACGAGCAACACCTACGAATAGTCCTGGAAGAATTAAGGAAAAATCAACTATATGCCAAATTCAGTAAATGTGAATTTTGGTTACGAGAAGTTGGCTTTCTGGGACACGTACTGACACAAGATGGGATAGCAGTGGACCCAAGTAAAGTAAAGGCTATCCAAGAATGGAAGCAACCCACAAACGTGACAAATGTCAGGAGTTTTCTTGGATTGGCTGGCTACTACAGGAGATTTATTGAAGGATTCTCCACCATAGCTAAACCCATGACCCAATTACTCAAGAAAGATAAGAAGTTTGATTGGACTGAAGCCTGTGAGAAAAGTTTCCAAGAATTGAAGAAGAGGTTAACAACGGCACCCGTTCTGGTCGTGCCCGATGTGCATAAATTTTTTGAGATATACTGTGACGCGTCCGGGAAAGGCCTTGGATGTGTATTGATGCAAGAAGGAAAAGTCATGGCATATGCCTCAAGATAGCTGCGACGACACGAGGAGAATTATCCTACTCATGATTTGGAGCTAGCTGCAGTAATACATGCACTCAAGGAATGGCGACACTTTCTTCTCGGTAAACGATGTGAAATATACACAGACCACAAAAGTCTTAAGTATATTTTCACCCAGCCAGAATTAAACTTGAGACAGCGTCGCTGGCTTGAGTTAATAAAGGATTACGACATCGAAATTCATTATCATCCAGGTAAAGCAAATGTTGTGGCAGATGCCCTCAGCCGAAATCCCTGCACCAGCAACAATAGTGTGCAATTCTCACAGCATGAGTTCAACCAAGAATTTGCCAAACTCAATATGGTCCTAGTCACAGAAGGAACCATTAATCAACTGGAGATAAAACCAACATTAGAGGATCAAATCAAAGAAGCCCAAAAAGGACACCCAAGTATTGAGGGGATTAAGAGGAAAATAAAATTAGGCAAGGCGTCCGAATTTACCATTGACAGTCAGGGAATTTTATGGTTCGGGAAAAGATTGTGCGTGCCTAATAAGGAAGAGTTAAAGCAAAAAAAATTGGCAGAAGCCCATACCACACCGTATTCTATTCATCCAGGAGGAACAAAGATGTACAAGGATCTACAAGAAAATTATTGGTGGCACGGGATGAAAAGAAATATAGCCGTATATGTCGCACGTTGTGATTCACGCTAGTGTGTAAAAGCAGAACACCAGAGGCCATCAGGACTATTGCAGCCACTCAGAGTGCCTGAATGGAAATGGGATGTAATAGGAATGGATTTTATCGTCGGATTGCCAAGGTCACGACACGGAAATGATGCTATCTGGGTTATAATAGATTATTTAACCAAGGTGGCACATTTCATTCCGGTAAAAACCACATATTCCACACAGAGGCTTGCCTGGTTATACCTCTCCCGGATTGTTTGCTTACACGGAGTACCCAAGACCATAGTCTTTGATAGAGGCACCCAATTTGTCTCTAGATTTTGGGAACACCTATAGCAAGCCCTAGGGACTCAACTGACGTTCAGCACCGCATACCACCCGCAAACTGGAGGACAAACTGAGCGGGTAAATCAAATATTGGAGGACATGCTGAGAGCATGTGTGCTCACATACGGAGTTAGCTGGGAAGACAGTTTACCATATGCGGAGTTCTCATATAACAACAGTTATCAAGCCAGTTTGATGTCACCTTTTGAAGCCCTGTACGGACGAAGGTGCCGTACCCCACTTAATTGGTCTGAGACCGGAGATAGTCGAATCTTCGGTCCCGAAGTTCTTAAAGAGGCAGAAACAAAAGTGAAGCTTATTCAGGACAGACTAAGAGCGGCTCAGAGCCGTCAAAAGAGTTACTATGATCAAAAACACCGCCAAATCAGTTTTGAGCCCGATGAATATGTGTATCTCAGAGTATCTCCAACAAGAGGACTACAGAGATTTAAAGTCAAAGGGAAATTGGCATCGAGGTTTATTGGACCATTCAGAGTAATCGCAAGGAGAGGCAAGGTTGCCTATCAACTAGAGCTACCGGCAGAATTATCAGATGTTCATGATGTGTTTCACGTGTCACAACTAAGGAGATGTGTCAGTAACCCAGAAAAACAAGTCCAGCATCAAGACCTGGATATCCAACCAGATCTTACCTATAGGGAACGTCCTATAAAGATTTTGGAGGAGTCTGAACAGAGAACCCGGCAAAATGTGATAAAATTTTACAATGTTCAGTGGAGTAATCACACCGAGGAAGAAGCAACCTGGGAAAGAGAAGATCACCTAAGGACTGAATATCCGTACCTATTTGAGGGACAGCTGAAATCTCGGGGATGAGATTTTTCTTCAGGGGGGTAGGTGTTGTAACACCCCAAAAATATTTCCTTTGGATTTTCAAAATCTTTTCCTTAAAATAAAATACTTTGAATTATTTTTGGCCCTATTCTCTTTCTAGTTCTTCTATTCTGAAAATTATTTTAATTTTCAACTGGGTTTCAAATTTTTTGAATGGTTCTGTTTTGAAAGGTTTAAATTATTTGGATAATTAATTTGGAGGTTTTCAAACAATTTTCATTCAGAAAAGTTTTTGGGAATAATTAAATTTTCAAAGAAAATGACCTTTTCACTTCCTTCTAGCCCTTCTAAAATCTTCCAACAATTTTTCTGCCACTCCAAATTTATCCCACAAGTCATTCTCACCTTCTAGGATAGTATCCAACTCTCTCCCACCCAACAAAAAGATTTTTCATATTTCAAACAAATTCCAAAGTCGGAATTTTCATAATTCTTGGTTTCTTTGAATTACAAAGGAACTATATTTTCTACAATTCTCCTGCTTCCACAAAAATTATCCTAGCAACTAGATGGTACCTACAACCCATTTCACCAAAAATATTAGGTTCCACAGTTCAAAATTTTCAAATTCTCTCCTGTTCAAATTTGAACCAGATTCAATTCTGTTGATCAAAAACCAATTTATATAGTTCCAAAAATTCTGAAACTTGGTCAGACTCTCTCATTTGCATCAACACCTTCCCACAAAATTTTTCACAAAAACCTAAAATCTCTAGCACCATCTGGCAGTTCATCATACACTTGGAGGTTGCACTGTTCATCGCTGACAAAGATTCAGATAACTGAATTTCTTCAGAGAGCAGGGGCGATCGAGCCGTGCACTGCACTCCATCCATTCTCTTCTTCCCCACGCCTCCTCTACTCATCAATTAGCCACCCCGACCCCACCGGTCAGCTGGACACCGCCATCAACACCGGAGCTGGCCGGTGCACCTGCCTCTGTCCTCGGCGGCGGCGAGCTGAGGAGATCAACATCACGCCCGCCTCCTTCACTGCTGATGCTGCTCTATCCATCTACTTCCTCTTCCACGCGGCGTCACCCCCGCACCCTCTCCACGCCGACCGCATCGTCCAAACCATTCTGGACCCCACTGGCAGTCGCCGGAGATGGATGTCGCCGCCGCACCCGTATGCGAGCATCACCGTGGATAAGGCCATGGGGATCGAGCTCGTCCGCGCTGGCGCTTCGGGCAGCTTCCACCACTCTTACTGACACCCACCGACCACGGTCACCGCCCAAACCTACCTCGCCGACCACCGTAACTCCTGCGTGATTCGAACCTCGCCGGACCACCTTCGATCGCTTATAAAAGGGAGCCCGAGCCCCGGCGATCACTCATACCACCCACACCACTCTCCAATCGCCCCCTACGCCACTCCCCCGACCTCGGGGAGGCCTCCTTCTCTAACTTCGACCACCGCCCCGCCACCTCTGTCCACGACCCGTTCATCACCATTACTGCACCTCCGCTTCAAAAACTCAGTCAAAAACCTCTCACCACCTTCTCTCGTCAAATCCGCGCTTCAATTCGACGCAAGGTGCCCTCCCTGGCGAGTCCCAAAACCACCCGAGCCACCGTCCGCTGCCGTCAACCTCGCCGCCGTTCTGCTGCTCTCCGGCGACCACCACCACGACCCTCCGACGCGATACTCCATCCCGGACACTTCCACACCATCGCCAGCTACTGGAACCCCGGCGATCATCGCCGGCGACCGCCGTCACCCCTCTGTCTCGCGCGCGAACGGGTTCAAATTTGAACCTAACGGGTGGACCCCCACCCCGCGCGGTCTTTTTCTTTTTCTCTGTCTAAAACGAAGGCGCACTCTGCCTTTTACGCTTTCCACGCTTAAAAGCGTATTCGTGCCCGAAGCCTTTTCTTTATAAACGCACAGGGACTGGATTTTTACAGAAAAACCCCTGGTTTTGAAAGTTTAATAACTTTTAAACCACAACTCTGTTTGAGTTAATTATTTTTTTTGAAATTCTTATTTTTCTTTCCATTTTTTTAGTATTTATTTAAAAATGCTTTGAGATAATGTTTTGTACTGTTGCCAAAAAAATTAATTAGAGTTCGAATTCGAATTTTTCAGAAAAAGAAGAGGGGAACTTTGCCGGGAATTTTGAAGAGTTTTCTCCTGACTTCCTTGGACAAGGCAAGCATTATTGAACTTGGGATATGGTGATTGCATTTGCATTTTGCATGTTTGCATAGGTTTGGAGTTTGCACCACATATATCACAAGTGCATGCATGTATGGTCATGCCATTTCTTTCTCACTTGCTTGTCTGCTACTCAAGCACTTCTCTGACATGTATGGAGAATCTGAAACTTCAGAAGTGTTTCTTCTGCTTTGGACATGCCGGTGGGCACGGGCCATTTTCTGACACGGTGGTGTCACGGTAACAGATATGGAGTATGCCGGTCATAATAACAACACCTCCTGAGTCGGCCTATATCGAGTCTTGTTCCGTTACACCTAGCTGGATACCGTGCTGCCACGGGTCCTTCCGCAAGGAAGGTACGGCTTAGTAAGTTGTTAACCCCTGTCCGGGTACAGACCACCTAGAGGGCCACGATGAGGGTTTCCACGGCCATGGACTAAATCCTGTCATCGAGTCAGGGGGCATGGGTGTTACCGGTCTTAGCCGAGAGGGGGTCCCCCCTTGGAATCCGCGCGTATTAATAGTGATCCCATGCTACCCGAGATTGTTGTCTCCTCGACTTAGAGTTTTTTTTGAAACGATGCTTTGGGTGATTCCTGGCACCCGGACGGTTATTCTGGTGTGTGCTGGTCAGGTGTGTTTTCAACCCAAAGACCGTAATGGAAATTAGTCAGTGTCACGGTACTGCCTAAGGAAATCCCATACACGTGGGTAAAGAGTACACCCTCTGCAGAGTTTAAACCTATCCGAATAGCCGTTGTCCACGGTCAAGGGCGTTAGCTGGGTGGGTCAAGTGTCGGTCACGGTGTTGGTCTTCGGAGGAAATAATTATAATATGCCTGAAATATTTTGCAGGATAATTTGACACCCTGATGCTACCATGAATATCTTGCTGTGCTTATCAATATTATTATGGTTATGCATATTATTGAGGACTAACCCGTTTCTCTTATCTTGTATTTCCTGAGTGCCTTAGGGGCTGGCTAGACTACCCCGGGCACTCAATTTTATTTTCAAGACCTCTTCGTGGCGTCCCTCGAGTTCACAGGCGGTCTATCACGCCACTACTCTTATGGATACCCGATTGACATTTATTTTCAAGACCTCTTCGTGGCGTCCCTCGAGTTCACAGGCGGTTTATCACGCCACTACTCTTGTGGAAACCCGATTGGCATTTATTTTCAAGACCTCTTCGTGGCATCCCTCTTGTTCACAGGCGGTTTATCACGCCACTACTCTTATGGATACCCAATTGACATTTCTCTTCAAGTCCGACCGTGGCGTCAGTTTTGACACCCGACTGGCATTTCTTTTCAAGACATTTCGTGGCGTCGCTTGAGTTTTTGGGCAGTCGCCCGACTCCCTTTTAGACACCCGATTGGCATTTCTCTTATTTCTTTTTTCTGAATGTCACTTGGGCTGGCTAGACTACCCGTGACATTCATTTGCTTTTATTTTTCATAAGATTGATTATGACTAATGTGCTTTATTTACTTCCGTATCATTTTATCATTGTCATATCATGACCAAGATGCATGAGCATGTTAACATGATCCAACTTGAGCATATGCATTCATTTTATCTTTTGTTCATCATGTTTGCGAGTACATTCCAACGTACTCACTGGCTTGTCCCTGACTATTTACTTGGGCAGACTTGGAGGAGGACGAGCTTGTGGAGGAGGATTGCGCTAGCGAGCCCGACGCTTAGAAGAGTCACAGTCAGTCAACCTGTAAGATAGGAGTCTACCACATATATTATCCGCCGAGCTTCCGCTACACAAATAAAATAGTCAAGCCTCACACTGACGCTTGGCTCAATCTTATTGTACCAGTATTGTATCACCACCACGTCACTGTCATATTCCGTCACTGCCATATATATTGGCGAGTTTGTAATAATGTTGTTGAGCTCTCAGACTCAACCTTATGAAATACTGTATTATCTTGTACTGGTTATCTGTATTACGGAAGTCCACTAGTTGTGTTGATTTTGGGGCTGGTATGACTTGGGGCTTTTCTGTGATTTATTGCAGAAAGGGGCCCGACAGTTCTCCACCCGCTGCGCCTCCACCAGTACGCCGCCGCCCGCCGCGACGCGCTCGGCGGTCTCGTGGCGGACCTCAGAAGGCAGTGCACGTCAAACCCCGATCGCCTGGTCCTCGCAGCGGAGAGCATCCGAAACGCCATGTTTGGCTTGCTGGCGACCATGTGCTTTGGCGACGGCATCGACAAGGGCCTCGTCCGCGCGATGGCCGATGCCCAGTACGAGTTCATGCAGTTGTTCCCTGACCTGCGCCTCTTCGCGAGGGTACTGGCGCTTGCCAGGCTAATCCAGCGCAAACGGTGGAGCAAGATAATCGCGCTGAGGCGGAAGCAGGAGGACATGTACCTCCCGCTCATCCACGCCCGCCGCATCCGGCAACGCCAGTCTGGCGAGACGCCGGCGTATGTGGACACGCTCATCGACCTCTGGGTCCCGGACGAGCACAACGCTGGCAAGCGAAGGCGACAGCGTAGGCTCGCCAACGGCGAACTCGTGGGCTTGTGCTCCGAATTCGTTGGTGCAGGAACTGAAACTGTGGCCGCGGAGCTGCAGTGGATTATGGCTGTTGAGTATGTATTTGTACTGCACGTGTATTGGAGTTGTGGCCCACCTCCTAGTCCTGTATAGTTGAGGTAGAGGCCTTCCCTTGTATTATATATGCGTGCACCAGCACCCCAAATCAATACATCGTATTGCAAATCATCTGTCTACATGGTATCATCTTTTTCGGTCTAACCCTAGGGTAGCCGCCGCCGCCGCCACCGCGCCACCGTCGCCGCCGCCGCGCCCCACCTCCGCACCTGCTGCCACCGCGCCTCTCCACCTATTTCCCCGCGCCGCCGCCGCTAGTACCTTGCTTCCGCACCGCTCCTTGACCGCGTTGACCGATTGCTAGCTAGCTTCAATCGCTAGCCACGCCCGCTGCTGCTTCTACGCTCGTCAACCGCGCCCGCGCTGCCGCTTCTCCGCTCGTGAGCTGCGCCACGCTGCTGCTTCACGCGCCAGCCGCGCCCACGTTGCCGCTGCTTTTTCCATCCTGCGCCGCCGCTTCGCCAGCCGCCGCGCCATCTACCGCTGCAGCCGCGCCCCGTCGCTGCTGCTACCTCCTCTCCAACCCTAACCCTAGTCGCTACCCCGCCGCCGCCATGTCGTGGCCCTCCTCCCCCGGCTCCTCCACCACCCACTCGTCCAACCCATTCGCTGGTCCCGAGCCCTCCGCCGCCGCCATCCGTGACCTCAATATTGAGGCCCGGGTCCCCATCCGTCTCGACAGCTCCAGCACGTCGTACTACGTGTGGAAGACCTACTTCAACCTCGTCTTCCGCGAGTACTATCTCACCGAGCATATCGACGGTTCCGTGGACAGCGCGTACATGCGCGGCGACCCGGAGTGGTCCGCCATCGAGGCCACGATCATCCGTTGGTTCTACCAGACGGTCTCGAAGGACATCTTCCACATGGTCGTCACCGAGGACGACGACGCATGCACCGTGTGGGCCAAGATCAACGCACTCTTCACCGACAACAAACTCCAGCGCCTTGTTTTCTTGCAGCAGGAGTTCTTCGGCTGTCACCAGGACAACTTCACCATCGACGAGTACTGCATGAGGCTCAAGATGCTCGCCGACGAGCTTCGCGACATCGGTACTAAGGTCCCTGACGACCTCATGCTGAGCACCCTCACCGCCGGGCTTAATGAGGACTTCGGCAACGCGGCCTCCAACCTCACCCTGCTGCCGCAACCCACCTTCCAGCGCGTCGTCGCGTACCTCAAACTTGAGGAGCGCCGGATGACGAAGCTGAAGCAGCGGGTCCAGCACACCGCTCTCGCAGCTGGTACCACCCGCGACGGCCCTGCTCCTCCGGCCGCCCCCCGCCAGTCCGCGCCGCCAGCACCCGCCGGCTACTACCCGCTGCCGCCCGCTCCGCCCGCGCCGCCAGCGCCTCTCCAGCAGCCGCAATGTGGCGGGGGCCGGCGCAACCAGCGGGGTGGCGGGGGCTGCCGCCAGCAGCAGCCGCAGCAGCAGCAGGCGCAAGGCGCAGGGGGAGCGCCCCACTTCCAGCAGCCGCCTCCTCCGTGGGCCGCCGGGCAGAACCCGTGGACGGGCGTCGTCCACGCCTATCACATGCCCGTCCCGCGGGCTCCTGCACCGGGTCTCCTTGGCCCCCGTCCAGCGGGCCACCAGGCGTTCGTCGCCGCCCCCTACCAGCCCTACGGTGCCCCGCTCGCGCCGCCACCCCTCGGTGGTTACAGCGCGCCCGCCCAGGCGCCGCCCTATGGAGGCCCGCTGCCGCCGCCGGCACCTGCACCGTGGGACCCTGCCCTCCTGGCCGCCCTACACTCGGCGCTGTCGCCGAGCAACTATGGCGGTGGAGGCGACTGGTACATGAACTCGGGTGCTACTGCGCACATGACAGCTCATCCCGGTAACCTTTTCTCCTCGACTCCAGTTCACACTCCCACTCGCATCACCGTTGGCACCGGTTCCTCTTTACCCATTACCCATGTCGGTAGCACTAGTTTTCCTTCCAGTTCCACACCTATCACTATGTCTAACGTTCTTGTTTCACCTGACTTAGTCACTAGCTTAGTCTCTGTTCGTCGTCTTACTCGTGAGAATCCTCTTACTGTTGAATTTGACGGTGTTGGTTTTTCTGTGAAGGACGCCCGTACACGGATGGTGCTTCACCGATGTGATAGCCCTGACGAGCTTTATCCCGTGCACGCTGGCGCCTCCACTTCCACACCCGTCGCGCTCTCCGCTGGCGTCGACCTTTGGCATGCTCGCTAGGGCCACCCCAACCCCGCTGTTTTGCGTCAGATCCTTAGGAGTTTTTCTTTCTCATGTAATAAGCTCGACGAGCATACTTGTGAGGCTTGTCGTTTGGGCAAGCACGTGCGTCTTCCCTTTAGTGCGTCTACTTCAGTTTCCACTTTTCCGTTTCAGTTGATTCATAGTGATGTTTGGACGTCTCCCGTTGCGAGTAACACGGGCTATCTATACTATTTGGTGATTTTAGATGATTATTCTCATTATGTGTGGACTTTTCCTCTTCGTCGTAAATCCGATGCTTTAGCCACACTCACCGCCTTTTATTCCTACGTCACTACTCAGTTCGGTCGCCCTATACTTGCACTCCAAACTGATAACGGAAAAGAGTTTGACAACGTCGCTCTTCGCTCACTTCTCGCCTCTCACGGCACCACCTTCCGTCTGACTTGCCCCTACACCTCACAGCAGAACGGCCGCGCCGAGCGCATTCTCCGCACTCTTAATGACTGCGTTCGCACGTTACTCTTTCACGCTAACGTGCCCGCTCGGTTCTGGCCCGATGCCCTGGCCACCGCCTCTCTCTTAGTCAACATTCGTCCGTGTCGTCCCCGGTGGAACTACGCCCCTCACCACCTTCTTTTCGGTACACCACCGTCCTATGATGGTCTTCGCATATTTGGGTGTCTCTGTTATCCTAACACCGCGTCCACCACGCCACACAAGCTTGCACCCCGCTCCGTCCCATGCATCTTCCTTGGCTACCCTCCCAACACCAAAGGTTACCGGTGCTATGATCCTGTCACTCATCGTGTGTACACCTCGAGGCACGTGTACTTCGTCGAGACGGTGTTTCCTTTTTTTCAGGTTCCTCTGGCCGCGGCTCCTTCGGCTCCGGCCCCCGCGCCCCCTACCTGGAGCGATGCGCGGCGGCACCCCCCCTGGCCCGGCGCCTTCTGCCGCCCCCTCCTGGGTTCTCGACTCCCTCACCCGAGGTTGAGTCCGACCGGGCCCCCGGGTCCCCGGCTCCCTCGCCCGAGGTCGAGCCAGCGGGCACCCCACCCGCCACCGCGGCCGGCGCCGCCACTCCTGCGACGGGCTCGACCTCGACCTCGCCCGTCGCCTCCTCCGCGGCTGGCTCGGCTGGCGTCGTTGCGGCTCCTGACGCTGCGGCCCCCACCTCTGACACCATGGGCCCCGCCCCTGACGCCGCATCCCACGCCGCCGCGGGCGCCCCTGTTGTGGCCGCGGCCCCCGCCGCCGCTGTGGCCCCCGCTATCGCGGCACCCGCCGCCCTCGCCGGCCCGGTCACCCGTGCCCGTGCAGGAGTGCATCGGCCGAGCACGCGCTACTCCTCTGACGAGTATGCGTGCGCTGCCTCGACATCGACGCCCTCACCCATCCCCTCCTCCGCTCGTGCCGCCCTTCGGGATCCCCATTGGCTGGCTGCGATGCAGGAGGAGTTCGACACCCTACAGCGCAACCGCACGTGGCAGCTTGTTCCGCGACCCCTTCGTGCCAACATCATCTCTGGCAAGTGGGTGTTTCGCCACAAGACTCGCCCGGACGGTTCTCTCGAGTGCTACAAGGCTCAATGGGTGATTCGCGGTTTTCGGCAGCGCGCGGGCGTGGACTTCACTGACACCTTCGCCCCGGTTGTGAAACCGGGCACGATCCGCGCCTTCCTTCAGCTGGCCGTCTCGCGCGCCTGGCCTGTGCATTAGTTGGACGTTTCCAACGCCTTCTTGCACGGTCATCTCGCCGAGCAGGTGTTCTGTGAGCAACCTACTGGTTTCGTCGACGCTGAGCACCCCGACTTCGTGTGCTTGCTCTTCCGTTCTCTTTACGGGTTGAAGCAGGCGCCTCGGGCTTGGTACCAGCGTATCGCAGCCTTCCTGTAGTCTCTGGGCTTTCGGTCCACTCGCTCCGATGCCTCACTCTTTGTGTATCATCAGGGAGCTGACACTGCATATCTGCTGCTCTACGTCGACGACATCATCCTCACGGCGTCCGCCCCCGATCTCCTTCAGCGGCTGACTGCTCGTCTTCGTGATGAGTTCGCCCTCAAGGACTTGGGGCCCCTGCACTACTTTCTCGGCATCGAGGTGATCCGCCGGGCTGACGGTTTCTTTCTGCATCAGCAGAAGTACGCCCACGAGCTCCTTGAGCGTGCCGGTATGCTTAACTGCAAGCCGGCGCCCACCCCCGTCGACACGAAGGCGAAGGTCTCTGCTCTGGAGGGGTCTCTCGCGTCCGATGGAGCGTTTTATCGCTCTATCGTCGGTGCTTTACAGTACTTGACACTGACTCGCCCCGACCTGCAGTACGCTGTTCAGCAGGTGTGCCTCCACATGCACGCCCCGCGTGACTCTCACTGGACTCTGGTCAAGCGTATTCTCCGTTACATACGCGGCACCATGTCCTTGGGACTCACCCTGACGGCCTCCGCCTCCACCGACCTCGTGGCCTACTCGGATGCCGACTGGGCTGGCTGTCCCGACACGCGACGCTCTACGTCCGGCTACTGTGTCTACCTTGGGCCCTCGTTGATCTCCTGATCATCGAAGCGGCAGCCCACGGTCTCCCGCTCCAGCGCCGAGGCAGAGTATCGCGCCGTGGCTAATGCCATGGCCGAATGCTCTTGGATACGTCAGCTGCTCCAGGAGTTGCTTTGTGATGTTCACAAGGCCACTCTTGTCTACGGTGATAACGTCAGCGCGGTCTACCTCTCCGCCAACCCGGTGCACCATCGACGGACAAAGCATATTGAGCTTGATATTCACTTCGTGCGCGAGCAGGTTGCCCTTGGTCGTGTTCGGGTTCTCCACGTGCCGACGACGCAACAGTTTGCTGATGTGATGACTAAGGGATTGCCTACTCCCGTCTTTGAGGAGTTTCGGTCCAGTCTCTGTGTCTCCGGCGACGCTTCGACTGCGGGGGGTGTTGAGTATGTATTTGTACTGCACATGTATTGGAGTTGTGGCCCACCTCCTAGTCCTGTATAGTTGAGGTAGAGGCCTTCCCTTGTATTATATATGCGTGCACCAGCACCCCAAATCAATACATCGTATTGCAAATCATCTGTCTACAATGGCGAACCTGGTGAAACACCCACACATGCAAGAGGCTGTTTGGAGGGAGACCGACGCTGCTGTGGACGCCAACGCCGAGGAGGTCGGTGAGGAGGTTCTTCCGAAGCTAGAATACCTCAACGCAGCCGTCATGGAGGCGCTCCGGCTATCCCCCACCGTGACCTTGGTGATTAGGCAGGTAACCAATTAATGGACTGCTAAGGCAGCCGACATGAGAGAGACAAACCTGTTAATTGAGATCTCATTTTGTTTTGCTATAAGAAACATGTTAATAATTGAGATTAACTAATAACTAATCGATCAGCATCATGGATGTAATTTTGTGCTGACTAGGTGATGGAAGAAGACGACGTGGTTCATGATAACCGACGTATTCCGGCGGGCACCAACGTAATCTTCCGGCCGTTGTCGCTAGGGCGAGATAAGACAGCATGGGCTAATCCGGATGAGTTCAGGCCAGAACGATTCCTAAGCCTGCAGAGGTGGGCAAAGTGTGAATCTTGTTGCTGCGGCGGGAAGCAGGGGCGGGGAGATGAGCATGATGCCGTTCGGGGCCGGCCGAAGGGTGTGTCCCGGCATGGGCGTCGCCATGCTCCACGCGGCCTACTTCCTCGCCAACCTTGTCAAGGAGTTTGAGTGGAGGGAGGCGGAGGGGGGGCTAGCAGTGGATCTCCGCCCGCGCTTCGCTTTCTTCACTGTCATGGAGCGGCCGCTGCGTGCTCGCCTCCTGCTTCGATCCAGGACGCAGAAAGGACAAGTTAACTAGACATGCATATTGTGTAACAATTCAAGATGCAATTCCGTTGTCGCCTTTTTTTTTTCTTACGATTACTAGAGCCTTTTATCCCTAATAATAATAAAGGCTATCGCGTATGGTCGTACGTTAGCATCATATTTACAGAAAAGTCTCTCTGTTTCTGAGAATTCAACCCACGGTTCTATTTTAAATGGGAAAAGGGGTCCACCAAGCACAGATCCCACACGTCAGCGAGATCAGGCTGAAGCCGCGGAGTGAGCGAGACTAGAAGGGGGCGGTAACTATTCAGTGCTACAGAGGAACCAGATCAATCCGACGGCTCAGCTTCTCCCACCGCTAGATCCAACGCCTGAGAACACATCAAGCAAATCGATCTGACGGCCAGAATGCTCTAATCGCTGAGAACGCTTGTAGCTCCCTTCTTCTCTTGTTTCTGAATACATCCGCGGTCCTAAATTTAAGTGAAAAAAAATGATTTGCTTTTTCTGAAAACCCTCTTATCTTTTAGTTAATCAACCCGCCATCCATCCATCTATTCATTTTTAAAAAATATCCGTATCTTTTAAACCCTAACTCCAATTTGGACATGTCATATATGAAAATTGATTAGAAAATTATCTAGAATCTTAACCCTCTTAAATATTTAAAAAATGTGATTCAAATGCTTTTTAAAATATTCATATCTTCTAAACCGTAACTCCAATTTTGACATTATATATATGAAAATTGATTAGAAAAATGTGTAGAATCTGAATATGATGTTCTTTTACCTGTTAAATATTTTTTAAATGCTATTTAGGGGACAATATTAATCAATAGCGCATGATCCATCTACTTTCGTACCGGTGTAGATCGGGTTAGAAATCAACACCTCAGCAAAATTAGTTTGGAGAAGAAAGAAACCATCTATAACCATGCATGCACAACTCGGTAAAACCTCGAGGTGAACAAAGTATATTTCTCAGCTTATGCGGAGAGAAAGAGAGACACATTAGAATTGGCCACATTCAAGCGAGTTGTGATTGTGAGCACTGAGGCCGCCGTTGACAAGGGTTGGAAGGAGGGTAAGCGGCAACATAGATGGGATGCATGTGGACCCATTGAGGTCTTCATTCATGATTATTCTGTTAGGGGCATGTGGTATTTTTTTCCCGTTGCAACGCACGGGCTTTTTTGCTAGTTATATATAATTTACCACCTCCGAAAATATTTTTCACTTATATATTATTTATCGATAATACCCGGTATTGCCGGACAAACTCTGAAACACTTCCGGTTCCTCTCAAAACTATTTCGAATATTAACGAAACTACTTCACAAATAAATCATCGATACTCTCGTCCTACTAACACTCAACAGATCATGATTACCTTAATTTTGTGACCCGGTAGTTTCGGTACACCATAGACATGAACGAAACCCCTTCGTTTAATGACCGATAGCGGAACCGTGGACGTCCATATCGATCACTATGATTACACGAATGTTATTCGAGTGAACCTTTGGTTATTATGTGATGTTTCCTTTGCTTCACGATACTTTACAAAACCCGAGGTGAGACATATCGGTATCCTCTTGAGTCATAGACGTGCTCACTATACCGGTCTCCTAGTTGCCAGTTTTGTTCTTTTTCTCATTGTCGTGTTCTGGCATCCCCGTGGCGAAGTCACCTATGTCTGGCCAGACGATGATGGATGCCGTCACACCAAGAGGGTCCTAAGAATATCTCTCCATCTTCAGAGGAGCAAATTCCACTCTCGAGCTATCGTGTCCCTTGTCAAACTTTCTGATAAAACTCAAAGTTGTCATTATGATCACCAAGTTACGATGATGTTTGAGCAACCCCAAAGCTCATCGTATGGTAAGAAGTGACTATGATACTCTCATGGTCTAAGGAACTAAAATCACAAGTTAACACTCCGTATTATAACAATTTACTTATGATGATACTATCTCAAAGTATAACAAAAAAAGTTTTTGGGTCGATTCAATATGATCGTTCTTCTAATGTCATACTCTCAATGTTGTTTGAGACTATCATTACACTTAACGATATCTTAAGATCCGGAAAACGTGGTCACGAACAACACTTTAGCTAGTTTTAGTGGCATGAGTAGGCGATACGTCTCCAACGTATCTATAATTTTTGCTTGTTCCATGCTGTTATATTATCATTCTTGGATGTTTTACAATCATTTTATAGCAACTTTATATCATTTTTTGGGATTAACCTATTGACATAGTGCCCAGTGTCAGTTGCTGTTTTTTTGCTTGTTTTTTACTTCGCAGAATATCAGTACCAAACGGAGTCCAAACCGCAGGGGCAAGCCGATGCATGGAACCACACATCTACCCAGGCACCTCCTGCAGCTCGGGGTGCACACGGTGGCACCGGCGCCCATGCCGTCGCCAAGGAGTCCGAGCTCCTCAATGAGCACATCTTCCTCAAGATCCTGCAGACGAAGGTGTGCCTCATCGGCACTGTCATGGCCTCCCGCGGAGACCATTATCAAGTGCCCCACGGACAGTAACATAATGCACACGATGAGCAGCTTAATAGTTGTGGAAGCCATTGCGGGTTATCGATGGATGGATGGGGTAATGAAAATATGTTTGATGGATGGATGGGGTTAAGGAGATGAGAATTGGTGTGGCACTATAGGAATAGAGTCTGATGTATATAGGCTAGATCAATGACACTGGGGATGTACGGTTGTTAAATTATGTGGATGTATGATCATTAAGCTATATGATAGTTTATGCAGCCGATAGCTAGCTACCTAGCGTATAAACATGGGCTAATGACCAACGTCGTTGTTGAGATAATAATACAATGTTTAATTCTATGCTGCCAGTGGTGCATACATAAGCAAACCACAGCATCAGAGTAGTGACGCCCATGTAAAGCATGTGTGCATGCATGTGATATTTTGACTATGTCCAGAGCACCAAAAGTCGGACTGATTCCGAAACTTTATGTTGCCAGATTTTTCATCTTTTTATGAAGTTCTAATTCATGGGTTCACAGATTTTCATGTCAATACTTGGCACTTAATTTTCATCTTTTGCCTTGCTTTCTTTAGATTTGTTCACCATCGATGTTTTTCATCTTTTGCCTTGCTTTCTTTAGATTTGTTCACCATCGATGTTTTTCCTTGCCGGATATGAACGGGTGGATGGGATATTGACGGTGTGTTTGATTGATTGATGGGGTCAAAGAGGTGAAAATTGGTGTGGCACTATAGATCAATGACACAGGATGTACGGCCATTAAGCTATATAATAGTTTATGCAGGCGGCTAGCTAGCTACCTAACGTATAAATATGGTACTACTTTATAGCTAATGACAAACTAGTACCGTACAAAGAGAAGTCATCATTGACTTCTTGTACAATGTTTATTACTATGATGTCAGTGGTTCATGGATAAGCAAACACGACGACTCCAACAACCCGAACATTAATCTGAGAAGATGTACCTATTATACATGTCAGTTGCTTGGTCAATTGGGATGCCCAGTGCCGCCCATGTAAAGCATGCGTGCATATGCATGTCATATTTTGACTATGTCTTGAGCTTCAATGTTTTCTTCTTACTTTGTTCAGGATATTCATCTTCAATGATTTGCGTTGCTTTGTTCAAGACGTTCACATATAAAGCCATGGGACGTGGCCACCACACGTTAGAGGAAAATCCGTATGGATTTGAGTTCACCCGTGTAAGGAAATAGCACGGAGGATGGCTCCTCCCCCCATTTCCCCTCCTCTTCTCAAACCTAGCTGAGACGCCGTCATCTCCACCAGTATTTATGTGGCTTTCAATATTTATTCAACATGCTAATCATTTATTTATCTCAATCCGAAATTAATGATATTATTAATGTTTGTGACGGAGAATAATTAATGCGGAATTTCGCTCGAGGAAGTAATACTCAAGGTGCCAATGACGACCGTGAAGAAATAAGTAGGGGAATTAATAGGTATTTGGGAGCATGGTTTTGGTCCGATGCCGAAACCACAATCTGCTGCCATAGCGAGTCGCTGTGATTTCTTCTGTTGTGCGCCATTTCGATCTCGTCGCCCTGGTCTGCGGTGCAACTCTCTCTCGACGAGTGTTGTGGCTCATCCGTTGCGTACTAGCCTTTCTCAGATCAATCTTTTGCCGCCGTCGTGATCCTTATCGATCTGCTGTGATGTCTTCCTCCACATAAACTCTGCCACCACATGGATTGATTCTGCCGCCTACTCTACGTGCGCTACATCAATCCGTCCCTGCAAAAAATGATTACCAGTAGGCTTGAAATCTTCTTGCCTGCGTTTCATGCGTCGTCTTAGTTGATCTAGCAAAGCCGACAGGAACTCGCTGCCGCCTAAGATCCATTGTGGCACGTCAGCCAACCGAAGACACCTCGAGTCCCGAGGAGATTCTGCTAATGCGATCCACATTATGTGTCTTCGCCTGCGTGATGCCGCCTGCCTGCTATTGCGCCCTGATGCTGCGTGGATCAAGGACGGTCCTGCTGCGCGGAACTCAACTGAGACCATTAGCTCTACTGAAGGATCAAGTCCCATGGTGAACCATGGCTCACTTCCTCACATCGGTCAACGCAAGAAAGTCACCGTGGAGGAGCTATACTAAAGTAAAAAAGGCCGACGCCCACCGAAAGAGGATTTGTAGCACCTGCGTGCTCCACCCCTTAGGTGGACATTAACTTCAAAAACATACCAAGAAATTTGAAAAAAACATGGGATTTTGGGAACCAAACTTGGGTCTACGATATACTTTCTTTTGAAATTTCACAAAAAATACCAGGAAACGTATCGGTCGCAAGAAAGACCTAAAAATCCTACGTAAAGAAAAAAACAATTTGGATGGATTTTTGTTTGAACAGTACCGCATATACGTTTCCTGGAATTGTTTCACGAAACTTCACACGGGAGTAGATTGAGAACCCAGGTTTGATAACACCAAATTTCAGATTTTTCTGAAATTTGTTGGTATTGTTTACATTTAATATTCGTATAGGGGTGTGGAGCACCCAGGAGCTCCTGTGTATTTTCTGGCATGCAGCAGTGTTCTTGCGCTGGTAGAATTAGTGCAGAATAACCAACCTACCACCCTATGTCTGAAACCGAAAATATCGAGTCGAAGGATTGCCAAATATGAAGAACCGACACCTGAAAGCCCACATAGCAATTGCTGAGTAAATAGGCAATTTTCCGACTAATTTAATCCATAAATAAATCACTAGCATGGCATTGACTAAATTGATGACGTACTGACTCTGATCTAAACATGCACGTACTAAGCAAACAGTAGACAAATCTACACATAGTGCTAGTACTGCTAATACGAGAATAAACAGGAGCGGGATAAACGCGTTATACCCTCCAGTAGGCCATGCAGACGCCGCGGCGGTGGTGGCGGCAGCAGCGTCCTCGGCGGCCTTCTTGTCGGCTTCAGCTTTCTCGGCGGCGGCACGTTCGGCGTCGGTGGACATGATGATGATGAGGGCGATGCAGACGTAGAGGATCGGAAGCGAGCAGTCGCGTAGTCGCTGCCCAAAAACCTATTCGCCCCTCACCCGTACAGGAACCAGAAGGGTGTGGTTTCGGAGACCTGCTCTCCCGTCGACCGTGTACGCGGCGGACGGGATGGAGTCACCGGCGGCAGCAGCAGCAAGGGAACGACGGTGGATGTGCGCGTGAGCAGATGAGATCTGTTCGTAGTTAGGGTTAGGAGACACCGCACACTTATATAGGCGCAGCCGCGTGGAGAGACGTGGGCTCGACCCACGTCCGAGTCCGTGACAGCCCACGATCTGACGTCTCAAATCGTGACCCAGCTGTCAGAGAACTCTCCGTTAGTGACTGGCAAAAATAAGCGCGTAGGTATGAGCTCGGCTCGGCTCAATCCCGCAACCCGCGTCGCGTCGCGTCGCGTCGTGACGAGGCGTGGCGTGGCAGGCGGCGGAGGAGGAGTGCGCGAGGGCCTCTTCTATTCTCAAGCTCCAATAGCATGTGAAAGAACGCCCCTTATAAAGAGGTCCAACTCCTCTTCCACTTCCGGGGTGGGACTAAACTTCCCACCTCCACCTAGTGCCAATAAACCCACATGGGCCCTTAGAGATTTTCAGAAATTGCTATATGGGCCTAAAGCCCACTCCAAATTTCAGCAATCCCCCACCAGATCTCGAGGGCCCATTGTGTCCTCTGTTCCAATTGCTGTTTCGATATACCAGTGTTTCAGTGAAGACCTGTTAAGGTTGAACTTCACCTAGAGCAAGCAGCTACACTCCTTCACAACTGAACAATGGACTAAGCCTTGAATTGTCAGTTTGGCGTGAAGAAGTTTCACCACATGTCTTACTAGTACTAGGCTGCCGAAGGCTGACCCCTCGGGTGGAGCATATAAGTCACACTCCTGGCCTGTTCATGAGCTTACTCGAGATTACCCCAATCTCATAGACTGTGACCAGCAGTCGGGCTCATATAGGTGTGTTCCTCCAAAGATCGCTCTGTAGGATAGCATCTTGCTTGCATAAGAATTGGAACACATTAAGACAATAGTCACCCTACCATACAGTATTGAGAGTATTGCATCTCCAACGGAGTGGGTTAATATAGTTACTCTCCTCAGTTCACCACTGGCTTGTTTTCTCAGGTCCTACTTCACGGGATCTCCGATCACATAGGTTGGGTTACCACCATGGCAACTCATGTGGGTCTCATACCCATCTCCCTCGATGCATTATCTATCACAACACGTGATAGCCCTTTAGTAAAGGGATCTGCCAGATTCTTAGCCGTATGGACATACTCCAACGCTATCACTCCGGAGTTTCTTAATTTTCTGACAGCTTTTAGTCTCATTCTTATGTGTTTGTTGGACTTCATGTTGTCCTTTGAACTCTTCACCTTGGTGATGACAGTCTGATTGTGACAGTTCATAAGGATAGCCGGAACCGGTTTATCAACCAATGGCAAGTCCATCAAAAGATCTCGAAGCCATCCTGCTTCAACACCAGATGTGTCTAATGCTGTTAATTCTGCTTCCATTGTCGATCTCGTTAAGATCGTTTGCTTGCAAGACTTCCAGGAAACAGCGCCACCTCCAAGAGTAAACATATACCCAGTTGTGGCCTTCATCTCATCAGCATCAGAGATCCAATTCGCATCACTATACCCTTCAAGTACCGACGGGTATCCGGTATAGTGAAGTCCATAGTTCATCGTACCTTTCAAATAGCGCATAACTCTCTCAACAGCATGCCAATGTACATCACCCGGTTTGGAGACAAACCGGCTCAGTTTGCTCACAGCAAACGCGATGTCAGGCCTCGTTGCGCTCGCTAGGTACATCAGTAAACCAATGATTTGAGAGTATCTCAATTGATCTTTAGCCATGCCTTGAGACTTTCGAATCAACACGCTAGGATCATATGGTGTTTGAGATGGTGTGCAGTCCGAATATCCGAAACGACTCAACACCTTCTCAACATAGTGGGATTGCAGAAGTGTAACCCCACCCTCATTATCTCTCAGTAGCTTGATGTTCAATATAACATCAGCCACACCAAGGTCCTTCATTTCAAAGTTCTGAGATAGAAACGACTTGACCTCCTCAATGACTTTGAGGTTTGTTCCGAATATCAGTATGTCATCAACATACAAGCACAGTATAACTCCTTCGCCCCCACCATGGCGATAGTATACACATTTGTCAGCTTCATTAACAACGAAGCCAACAGATGTCAAAGTTGTATTAAACTTATCATGCCATTGCTTAGGTGCTTGCTTCAGGCCATATAAAGATTTTAGCAACCTACACACCTTTCTTTCCTGACCATCTATCACAAAGCCATCTGGCTGTTGCATGTAGATTTCCTCGTTTAGCTCTCCATTCAGAAAAGCCGTCTTAACATCCATCTGGTGGACGAGAAGACCATGCGAGGCTGCCAACGAGAGTAATACTCGAATGGTGGTCAGTCTAGCCACAGGTGAATAGGTGTCGAAGAAATCTTCCTCTTCTTTCTGGTCATAGCCCTTGGCCACAAGCCTAGCCTTGTACTTTTCAATTGTACCATCGGGCCTAAGCTTCTTCTTGAACACCCACTTACATCCCAATGGTTTGCAACCATAGGGGCGGTCAGTGATCTCCCATGTCCCGTTAGCCATGATGGAATCCATCTCGCTACGGACCGCATCCTTCCAGTAGTCAGCTTCTGGAGAGGCATACGCTTCTGAAATAGAAGTGGGAGTATCATCCACGAGGTACACGAAGAAATCATCACCAAAGGTCTTTGCAGTCCTTTGTCTCTTGCCCCTACCAAGGGTTTCCTCGTCATCCTCCTCAGGATTTTCATCATGTGTTTGTTCATAATAATCCATAGGGATGGCAGGCTCAGAAGTCTCCTCAGATTCCTGTCTAGAAGTGCTTTGCATATCTCTCATAGGAAAAATATCCTCGAAGAATGTAGCATCCTTAGACTCCATAATCGTACCGACCTTCTGGTCAGGTACCTCAGATTTCACTACTAGAAATCTATATCCAACACTGTTCTTAGCGTAGCCCATATTAACGCAGTCCACAGTCTTAGGTCCAAGCTTACGCTTTTTGGGGATCGGCACATTGACTTTCGCCAAACAGCCCCAAGTACGCAAGTATGAGAGTGTTGTCCTTCTCTTTGCCCATTTCTCATATGGAGTGATCTCATTATCCTTTGTCGGAACTTTATTCAGGACATGACATGCCGTCAATATAGCCTCTCCCCACCATGCCTTGGATAAACCCGATGTATCTAACATGGCGTTAACCAAATCAGTTAGAGTGCGGTTTTTCCGCTCGGCAACCCCGTTTGACTGGGGTGAATAGGGAGGCGTCCTCTCATGAATAATGCCGTGTTCCACACAAAAAGAATCAAACTCACTCGAGAAGTACTCTCCACCACGATCTGACCGGACTCGTTTAATTTTCTTTTCAAGTTGATTCTCAACTTCTGCCTTATAGATTTTAAAGTAGTGTAGAGCCTCATCTTTAGTATTTAACAGATACACATAGCAATATCTAGTGGAATCATCTATCAATGTCATGAAGTATTTCTTTCCACCTTTAGTCAACACACCATTCATCTCACAAAGATCAGAATGTATGAGTTCTAACGGTGCCAAGTGTCTCTCCTCCGCGGCCTTGTGAGGCTTGCGAGGTTGCTTAGCTTGCACACATGAAAGGCACTTAGAACCTTTGACTAAAGTGAAACTCGGGATTAAATCCAACTTAGCTAGCCGCGTCATAACACCGAAACTAATGTGACAAAGACGTGAATGCCAAACTTCAGATTCATTAACACTCGAATGAATATGGTTCACGACTTTATTACAAAAATCTGCGAGGGAAAGGCGGAACATCCCTCCGCTCTCATAACCTTTTCCAACAAATAGTCCATACTTAGTAACAACTAATTTATTAGACTCGAAGACCAACTTAAACCCTTCTCTACACAGAAGGGAGCCACTAACGAGGTTCTTCTTGATGGCGGGGACATGCTGCACGTTCTTCAGCTGCACGATCCTTCCCGAAGTAAACTTCAGATCGACCGTGCCAACACCATGAACAGAAGCACTCGCGCCATTCCCCATCAATACGGACCCGTGGCCTGTGACCTGGTAAGAAGAGAACAATGAAATGTCAGCACACACATGAACACCTGCACCTGTGTCCACCCACCAATCGGTGGGCTGAAACACTGAAAAGACAGTAAATAAATTACCGTACCCTGATGCACCATTCTCATTGTTGCCCACAATCATGTTGACAGACTTGGAGTCCTGCCCTGACTTCTTAAACTTGTTTGGGCACTTGTTGGCCCAATGTTCAACCGAACCACAAGTAAAGCAGCCCTCATCCTTCTTGTTCTTCTTGAAGGTCTTCTTACCCTTCTTCTTAAAGTCGGTATTCTGTTGGACACCGTTCTTTCCCTTGGGCTTGTGGGAGTTATGGTTCCTCTGGTTAACCATGTTGGCAACAGAAGTTCCTTCGACCCCTTTTCCGTGCGAGTCCTTTGCCCTTGAATTCTGCTCAACACTCAGATGGCCAATGACATCCTCCACAGAGAATTCACGCCTCTGATGTTTCAGAGTGGTGGCAAAGTTCCTCCAGGAATTAGGGAGCTTAGCGATTATGCAGCCCGCGACAAACTTGCCCGGTAAATCGCACTTAAGAAGCTCAAGCTCCTTAACAATGCATATTATCTCATGAGCCTGCTCCAATACAGGACGGTTTTCAACCATCTTGTAATCGTGGAACTGCTCTATAATATACATCTCGCTCCTGGCATCGGCGGCCCCGAACTTAGATTCGAGCGCCTCCCACAAGTCCTTGGCGACATGCACATGTAAATATGCGTCGACCAGTTTATCTCCGATCACGCTAAGAACTGCTCCGAGAAACACAACGGTGGCCTCCTTGAACGCCTTCTCCTGTTCAGGAGCAATCGTTCCCGTGGAGACACCGGTGACCCAGAACACGTTCATAGCCGTGAGCCATAAAGTGGTCTTAGTCTGCCAACGCTTAAAATATGTACCGGTAAACTTATCCGGTTTCAGTGCAGCGGCGAAGCCACTTGCCGAAAAATTCCTACACATAATAGGTTTTTGGATTGCTGAGTAAATAGGCAATTTTCCGACTAATTTAATCCATAAATAAATCACTAGCATGGCATTGACTAAATTGATGACGTACTGACTCTGATCTAAACATGCACGTACTAAGCAAACAGTAGACAAATCTACACATAGTGCTAGTACTGCTAATACGAGAATAAACAGGAGCGGGATAAACGCGTTATACCCTCCAGTAGGCCATGCAGACGCCGTGGCGGTGGTGGCGGCAGCAGCGTCCTCGGCGGCCTTCTTGTCGGCTTCAGCTTTCTCGGCGGCGGCACGTTCGGCGTCGGTGGACATGATGATGATGAGGGCGATGCAGACGTAGAGGATCGGAAGCGAGCAGTCGCGTAGTCGCTGCCCAAAAACCTATTCGCCCCTCACCCGTACAGGAACCAGAAGGGCGTGGTTTCGGAGACCTGCTCTCCCGTCGACCGTGTACGCGGCGGACGGGATGGAGTCACCGGCGGCAGCAGCAGCAAGGGAACGACGGTGGGTGTGCGCGTGAGCAGATGAGATCTGTTCGTAGTTAGGGTTAGGAGACACCGCACACTTATATAGGCGCAGCCGCGTGGAGAGACGTGGGCTCGACCCACGTCCGAGTCCGTGACAGCCCACGATCTGACGTCTCAAATCGTGACCCAGCTGTCAGAGAACTCTCCGTTAGTGACTGGCAAAAATAAGCGCGTAGGTATGAGCTCGGCTCGGCTCAATCCCGCGGCGCGGCGCGGCGCGTCGTGACGAGGCGTGGCGTGGCGTGGCGAGGCGGGCGGCGGAGGAGGAGTGCGCGAGGGCCTCTTCTATTCTCCAGCTCCAATAGCATGTGAAAGAACGCCCCTTATAAAGAGGTCCAACTCCTCTTCCACTTCCGGGGTGGGACTAAACTTCCCACCTCCACCTAGTGCCAATAAACACACATGGGCCCTTAGAGATTTTCAGAAATTGCTATATGGGCCTAAAGCCCACTCCAAATTTCAGCAATCCCCCACCAGATCTCGAGGGCCCATTGTGTCCTCTGTTCCAATTGCTGTTTCGATATACCAGTGTTTCAGTGAAGACCTGTTAAGGTTGAACTTCACCTAGAGCAAGCAGCTACACTCCTTCACAACTGAACAAATGGACTAAGCCTTGAATTGTCAGTTTGGCGTGAAGAAGTTTCACCACATGTCTTACTAGTACTAGGCTGCCGAAGGCTGACCCCTCAGGTGGAGCATATAAGTCACACTCCTGGCCTGTTCATGAGCTTACTCGAGATTACCCCAATCTTATAGACTGTGACCAGCAGTCGGGCTCATATAGGTGTGTTCCTCCAAAGATCGCTCTGTAGGATAGCATCTTGCTTGCATAAGCTTTGGAACACATTAAGACAATAGTCACCCTACCATACAGTATTGAGAGTATTGCATCTCCAACGGAGTGGGTTAATATAGTTACTCTCCTCAGTTCACCACTGGCTTGTTTTCCCAGGTCCTACTTCACGGGATCTCCGATCACATAGGTTGGGTTACCACCATGGCAACTCATGTGGGTCTCATACCCATCTCCCTCGATGCATTATCTATCACAACACGTGATAGCCCTTTAGTAAAGGGATCTGCCAGATTCTTAGCCGTATGGACATACTCCAACGCTATCACTCCGGAGTTTCTTAATTTTCTGACAGCTTTTAGTCTCATTCTTATGTGTTTGTTGGACTTCATGTTGTCCTTTGAACTCTTCACCTTGGTGATGACAGTCTGATTGTCACAGTTCATAAGGATAGCCGGAACCGGTTTATCAACCAATGGCAAGTCCATCAAAAGATCTCGAAGACATCCTGCTTCAACACCAGATGTGTCTAATGCTGTTAATTCTGCTTCCATTGTCGATCTCGTTAAGATCGTTTGCTTGCAAGACTTCCAGGAAACAGCGCCACCTCCAAGAGTAAACATATACCCAGTTGTGGCCTTCATCTCATCAGCATCAGAGATCCAATTCGCATCACTATACCCTTCAAGTACCGACGGGTATCCGGTATAGTGAAGTCCATAGTTCATCGTACCTTTCAAATAGCGCATAACTCTCTCAACAGCATGCCAATGTACATCACCCGGTTTGGAGACAAACCGGCTCAGTTTGCTCACAGCAAACGCGATGTCAGGCCTCGTTGCGCTCGCTAGGTACATCAGTGAACCAATGATTTGAGAGTATCTCAATTGATCTTTAGCCATGCCTTGAGACTTTCGAATCAACACGCTAGGATCATATGGTGTTTGAGATGGTGTGCAGTCCGAATATCCGAAACGACTCAACACCTTCTCAACATAGTAGGATTGCAGAAGTGTAATCCCACCCTCATTATCTCTCAGTAGCTTGATGTTCAATATAACATCAGCCACACCAAGGTCCTTCATTTCAAAGTTCTGAGATAGAAACGACTTGACCTCCTCAATGACTTTGAGGTTTGTTCCGAATATCAGTATGTCATCAACATACAAGCACAGTATAACTCCTTCGCCCCCACCATGGCGATAGTATACACATTTGTCAGCTTCATTAACAACGAAGCCAACAGATGTCAAAGTTGTATTAAACTTATCATGCCATTGCTTAGGTGCTTGCTTCAGGCCATATAAAGATTTCAGCAACCTACACACCTTTCTTTCCTGACCATCTATCACAAAGCCATCTGGCTGTTGCATGTAGATTTCCTCGTTTAGCTCTCCATTCAGAAAAGCCGTCTTAACATCCATCTGGTGGACGAGAAGACCATGCGAGGCTGCCAACGAGAGTAATACTCGAATGGTGGTCAGTCTAGCCACAGGTGAATAGGTGTCGAAGAAATCTTCCTCTTCTTTCTGGTCATAGCCCTTGGCCACAAGCCTAGCCTTGTACTTTTCAATTGTACCATCGGGCCTAAGCTTCTTCTTGAACACCCACTTACATCCCAATGGTTTGCAACCATAGGGGCGGTCAGTGATCTCCCATGTCCCGTTAGCCATGATGGAATCCATCTCGCTACGGACCGCATCCTTCCAGTAGTCAGCTTCTGGAGAGGCATACGCTTCTGAAATAGAAGTGGGAGTATCATCCACGAGGTACACGAAGAAATCATCACCAAAGGTCTTTGCAGTCCTTTGTCTCTTGCCCCTACCAAGGGTTTCCTCGTCATCCTCCTCAGGATTTTCATCATGTGTTTGTTCATAATAATCCATAGGGATGGCAGGCTCAGGAGTCTCCTCAGATTCCTGTCTAGAAGTGCTTTGCATATATCTCATAGGAAAAATATCCTCGAAGAATGTAGCATCCTTAGACTCCATAATCGTACCGACCTTCTGGTCAGGTACCTCAGATTTCACTACTAGAAATCTATATCCAACACTGTTCTTAGCGTAGCCCATATTAACGCAGTCCACAGTCTTAGGTCCAAGCTTACGCTTTTTGGGGATCGGCACATTGACTTTCGCCAAACAGCCCCAAGTACGCAAGTATGAGAGTGTTGTCCTTCTCTTTGCCCATTTCTCATATGGAGTGATCTCATTATCCTTTGTCGGAACTTTATTCAGGACATGACATGCCGTCAATATAGCCTCTCCCCACCATGCCTTGGATAAACCCGATGTATCTAACATGGCGTTAACCAAATCAGTTAGAGTGCGGTTTTTCCGCTCGGCAACCCCGTTTGACTGGGGTGAATAGGGAGGCGTCCTCTCATGAATAATGCCGTGTTCCACACAAAAAGAATCAAACTCACTCGAGAAGTACTCTCCACCACGATCTGACCGGACTCGTTTAATTTTCTTTTCAAGTTGATTCTCAACTTCTGCCTTATAGATTTTAAAGTAGTGTAGAGCCTCATCTTTAGTATTTAACAGATACACATAGCAATATCTAGTGGAATCATCTATCAATGTCATGAAGTATTTCTTTCCACCTTTAGTCAACACACCATTCATCTCACAAAGATCAGAATGTATGAGTTCTAACGGTGCCAAGTGTCTCTCCTCCGCGGCCTTGTGAGGCTTGCGAGGTTGCTTAGCTTGCACACATGAAAGGCACTTAGAACCTTTGACTAAAGTGAAACTCGGGATTAAATCCAACTTAGCTAGCCGCGTCATAACACCGAAACTAATGTGACAAAGACGTGAATGCCAAACTTCAGATTCATTAACACTCGAATGAATATGGTTCACGACTTTATTACAAAAATCTGCGAGGGAAAGGCGGAACATCCCTCCGCTCTCATAACCTTTTCCAACAAATAGTCCATACTTAGTAACAACTAATTTATTAGACTCGAAGACCAACTTAAACCCTTCTCTACACAGAAGGGAGCCACTAACGAGGTTCTTCTTGATGGCGGGGACATGCTGCATGTTCTTCAGCTGCACGATCCTTCCCGAAGTAAACTTCAGATCGACCGTGCCAACACCATGAACAGAAGCACTCGCGCCATTCCCCATCAATACGGACCCGTGGCCTGTGACCTGGTAAGAAGAGAACAATGAAATGTCAGCACACACATGAACACCTGCACCTGTGTCCACCCACCAATCGGTGGGCTGAAACACTGAAAAGACAGTAAATAAATTACCGTACCCTGATGCACCATTCTCATTGTTGCCCATAATCATGTTGACAGACTTGGAGTCCTGCCCTGACTTCTTAAACTTGTTTGGGCACTTGTTGGCCCAATGTTCAACCGAACCACAAGTAAAGCAGCCCTCATCCTTCTTGTTCTTCTTGAAGGTCTTCTTACCCTTCTTCTTAAAGTCGGTATTCTGTTGGACACCGTTCTTTCCCTTGGGCTTGTGGGAGTTATGGTTCCTCTGGTTAACCATGTTGGCAACAGAAGTTCCTTCGACCCCTTTTCCGTGCGAGTCATTTGCCCTTGAATTCTGCTCAACACTCAGATGGCCAATGACATCCTCCACAGAGAATTCACGCCTCTGATGTTTCAGAGTGGTGGCAAAGTTCCTCCAGGAATTAGGGAGCTTAGCGATTATGCAGCCCGCGACAAACTTGCCCGGTAAATCGCACTTAAGAAGCTCAAGCTCCTTAACAATGCATATTATCTCATGAGCCTGCTCCAATACAGGACGGTTTTCAACCATCTTGTAATCGTGGAACTGCTCTATAATATACATCTCGCTCCCGGCATCGGCGGCCCCGAACTTAGATTCGAGCGCCTCCCACAAGTCCTTGGCGACATGCACATGTAAATATGCGTCGACCAGTTTATCTCCGATCACGCTAAGAACTGCTCCGAGAAACACAACGGTGGCCTCCTTGAACGCCTTCTCCTGTTCAGGAGCAATCGTTCCCGTGGAGACACCGGTGACCCAGAACACGTTCATAGCCGTGAGCCATAAAGTGGTCTTAGTCTGCCAACGCTTAAAATATGTACCGGTAAACTTATCCGGTTTCAGTGCAGCGGCGAAGCCACTTGCCGAAAAATTCCTACACATAATAGGTTTTTGGATTGCTGAGTAAATAGGCAATTTTCCGACTAATTTAATCCATAAATAAATCACTAGCATGGCATTGACTAAATTGATGACGTACTGACTCTGATCTAAACATGCACGTACTAAGCAAACAGTAGACAAATCTACACATAGTGCTAGTACTGCTAATACGAGAATAAACAGGAGCGGGATAAACGCGTTATACCCTCCAGTAGGCCATGCAGACGCCGCGGCGGTGGTGGCGGCAGCAGCGTCCTCGGCGGCCTTCTTGTCGGCTTCAGCTTTCTCGGCGGCGGCACGTTCGGCGTCGGTGGACATGATGATGATGAGGGCGATGCAGACATAGAGGATCGGAAGCGAGCAGTCGCGTAGTCGCTGCCCAAAAACCTATTCGCCCCTCACCCGTACAGGAACCAGAAGGGCGTGGTTTCGGAGACCTGCTCTCCCGTCGACCGTGTACGCGGCGGACGGGATGGAGTCACCGGCGGCAGCAGCAGCAAGGGAACGACGGTGGGTGTGCGCGTGAGCAGATGAGATCTGTTCGTAGTTAGGGTTAGGAGACACCGCACACTTATATAGGCGCAGCCGCGTGGAGAGACGTGGGCTCGACCCACGTCCGAGTCCGTGACAGCCCACGATCTGACGTCTCAAATCGTGACCCAGCTGTCAGAGAACTCTCCGTTAGTGACTGGCAAAAATAAGCGCGTAGGTATGAGCTCGGCTCGGCTCAATCCCGCAACCCGCGGCGCGGCGCGTCGTGACGAGGCGTGGCGGGCGGCGGAGGAGGAGTGCGCGAGGGCCTCTTCTATTCTCAAGCTCCAATAGCATGTGAAAGAACACCCCTTATAAAGAGGTCCAACTCCTCTTCCACTTCCGGGGTGGGACTAAACTTCCCACCTCCACCTAGTGCCAATAAACCCACATGGGCCCTTAGAGATTTTCAGAAATTGCTATATGGGCCTAAAGCCCACTCCAAATTTCAGCAATCCCCCACCAGATCTCGAGGGCCCATTGTGTCCTCTGTTCCAATTGCTGTTTCGATATACCAGTGTTTCAGTGAAGACCTGTTAAGGTTGAACTTCACCTAGAGCAAGCAGCTACACTCCTTCACAACTGAACAAATGGACTAAGCCTTGAATTGTCAGTTTGGCGTGAAGAAGTTTCACCACATGTCTTACTAGTACTAGGCTGCCGAAGGCTGACCCCTCAGGTGGAGCATATAAGTCACACTCCTGGCCTGTTCATGAGCTTACTCGAGATTACCCCAATCTTATAGACTGTGACCAGCAGTCGGGCTCATATAGGTGTGTTCCTCCAAAGATCGCTCTGTAGGATAGCATCTTGCTTGCATAAGCTTTGGAACACATTAAGACAATAGTCACCCTACCATACAGTATTGAGAGTATTGCATCTCCAACGGAGTGGGTTAATATAGTTACTCTCCTCAGTTCACCACTGGCTTGTTTTCCCAGGTCCTACTTCACGGGATCTCCGATCACATAGGTTGGGTTACCACCATGGCAACTCATGTGGGTCTCATACCCATCTCCCTCGATGCATTATCTATCACAACACGTGATAGCCCTTTAGTAAAGGGATCTGCCAGATTCTTAGCCGTATGGACATACTCCAACGCTATCACTCCGGAGTTTCTTAATTTTCTGACAGCTTTTAGTCTCATTCTTATGTGTTTGTTGGACTTCATGTTGTCCTTTGAACTCTTCACCTTGGTGATGACAGTCTGATTGTCACAGTTCATAAGGATAGCCGGAACCGGTTTATCAACCAATGGCAAGTCCATCAAAAGATCTCGAAGACATCCTGCTTCAACACCAGATGTGTCTAATGCTGTTAATTCTGCTTCCATTGTCGATCTCGTTAAGATCGTTTGCTTGCAAGACTTCCAGGAAACAGCGCCACCTCCAAGAGTAAACATATACCCAGTTGTGGCCTTCATCTCATCAGCATCAGAGATCCAATTCGCATCACTATACCCTTCAAGTACCGACGGGTATCCGGTATAGTGAAGTCCATAGTTCATCGTACCTTTCAAATAGCGCATAACTCTCTCAACAGCATGCCAATGTACATCACCCGGTTTGGAGACAAACCGGCTCAGTTTGCTCACAGCAAACGCGATGTCAGGCCTCGTTGCGCTCGCTAGGTACATCAGTGAACCAATGATTTGAGAGTATCTCAATTGATCTTTAGCCATGCCTTGAGACTTTCGAATCAACACGCTAGGATCATATGGTGTTTGAGATGGTGTGCAGTCCGAATATCCAAAACGACTCAACACCTTCTCAACATAGTGGGATTGCAGAAGTGTAATCCCACCCTCATTATCTCTCAGTAGCTTGATGTTCAATATAACATCAGCCACACCAAGGTCCTTCATTTCAAAGTTCTGAGATAGAAACGACTTGACCTCCTCAATGACTTTGAGGTTTGTTCCGAATATCAGTATGTCATCAACATACAAGCACAGTATAACTCCTTCGCCCCCACCATGGCGATAGTATACACATTTGTCAGCTTCATTAACAACGAAGCCAACAGATGTCAAAGTTGTATTAAACTTATCATGCCATTGCTTAGGTGCTTGCTTCAGGCCATATAAAGATTTCAGCAACCTACACACCTTTCTTTCCTGACCATCTATCACAAAGCCATCTGGCTGTTGCATGTAGATTTCCTCGTTTAGCTCTCCATTCAGAAAAGCCGTCTTAACATCCATCTGGTGGACGAGAAGACCATGCGAGGCTGCCAACGAGAGTAATACTCGAATGGTGGTCAGTCTAGCCACAGGTGAATAGGTGTCGAAGAAATCTTCCTCTTCTTTCTGGTCATAGCCCTTGGCCACAAGCCTAGCCTTGTACTTTTCAATTGTACCATCGGGCCTAAGCTTCTTCTTGAACACCCACTTACATCCCAATGGTTTGCAACCATAGGGGCGGTCAGTGATCTCCCATGTCCCGTTAGCCATGATGGAATCCATCTCGCTACGGACCGCATCCTTCCAGTAGTCAGCTTCTGGAGAGGCATACGCTTCTGAAATAGAAGTGGGAGTATCATCCACGAGGTACACGAAGAAATCATCACCAAAGGTCTTTGCAGTCCTTTGTCTCTTGCCCCTACCAAGGGTTTCCTCGTCATCCTCCTCAGGATTTTCATCATGTGTTTGTTCATAATAATCCATAGGGATGGCAGGCTCAGGAGTCTCCTCAGATTCCTGTCTAGAAGTGCTTTGCATATCTCTCATAGGAAAAATATCCTCGAAGAATGTAGCATCCTTAGACTCCATAATCGTACCGACCTTCTGGTCAGGTACCTCAGATTTCACTACTAGAAATCTATATCCAACACTGTTCTTAGCGTAGCCCATATTAACGCAGTCCACAGTCTTAGGTCCAAGCTTACGCTTTTTGGGGATCGGCACATTGACTTTCGCCAAACAGCCCCAAGTACGCAAGTATGAGAGTGTTGTCCTTCTCTTTGCCCATTTCTCATATGGAGTGATCTCATTATCCTTTGTCGGAACTTTATTCAGGACATGACATGCCGTCAATATAGCCTCTCCCCACCATGCCTTGGATAAACCCGATGTATCTAACATGGCGTTAACCAAATCAGTTAGAGTGCGGTTTTTCCGCTCGGCAACCCCGTTTGACTGGGGTGAATAGGGAGGCGTCCTCTCATGAATAATGCCGTGTTCCACACAAAAAGAATCAAACTCACTCGAGAAGTACTCTCCACCACGATCTGACCGGACTCGTTTAATTTTCTTTTCAAGTTGATTCTCAACTTCTGCCTTATAGATTTTAAAGTAGTGTAGAGCCTCATCTTTAGTATTTAACAGATACACATAGCAATATCTAGTGGAATCATCTATCAATGTCATGAAGTATTTCTTTCCACCTTTAGTCAACACACCATTCATCTCACAAAGATCAGAATGTATGAGTTCTAACGGTGCCAAGTGTCTCTCCTCCGCGGCCTTGTGAGGCTTGCGAGGTTGCTTAGCTTGCACACATGAAAGGCACTTAGAACCTTTGACTAAAGTGAAACTCGGGATTAAATCCAACTTAGCTAGCCGCGTCATAACACCGAAACTAATGTGACAAAGACGTGAATGCCAAACTTCAGATTCATTAACACTCGAATGAATATGGTTCACGACTTTATTACAAAAATCTGCGAGGGAAAGGCGGAACATCCCTCCGCTCTCATAACCTTTTCCAACAAATAGTCCATACTTAGTAACAACTAATTTATTAGACTCGAAGACCAACTTAAACCCTTCTCTACACAGAAGGGAGCCACTAACGAGGTTCTTCTTGATGGCAGGGACATGCTGCACGTTCTTCAGCTGCACGATCCTTCCCGAAGTAAACTTCAGATCGACCGTGCCAACACCATGAACAGAAGCACTCGCGCCATTCCCCATCAATACGGACCCGTGGCCTGTGACCTGGTAAGAAGAGAACAATGAAATGTCAGCACACACATGAACACCTGCACCTGTGTCCACCCAGCAATCGGTGGGCTGAAACACTGAAAAGACAGTAAATAAATTACCGTACCCTGATGCACCATTCTCATTGTTGCCCACAATCATGTTGACAGACTTGGAGTCCTGCCCTGACTTCTTAAACTTGTTTGGGCACTTGTTGGCCCAATGTTCAACCGAACCACAAGTAAAGCAGCCCTCATCCTTCTTGTTCTTCTTGAAGGTCTTCTTACCCTTCTTCTTAAAGTTGGTATTCTGTTGGACACCGTTCTTTCCCTTGGGCTTGTGGGAGTTATGGTTCCTCTGGTTAACCATGTTGGCAACAGAAGTTCCTTCGACCCCTTTTCCGTGCGAGTCCTTTGCCCTTGAATTCTGCTCAACACTCAGATGGCCAATGACATCCTCCACAGAGAATTCACGCCTCTGATGTTTCAGAGTGGTGGCAAAGTTCCTCCAGGAATTAGGGAGCTTAGCGATTATGCAGCCCGCGACAAACTTGCCCGGTAAATCGCACTTAAGAAGCTCAAGCTCCTTAACAATGCATATTATCTCATGAGCCTGCTCCAATACAGGACGGTTTTCAACCATCTTGTAATCGTGGAACTGCTCTATAATATACATCTCGCTCCTGGCATCGGCGGCCCCGAACTTAGATTCGAGCGCCTCCCACAAGTCCTTGGCGACATGCACATGTAAATATGCGTCGACCAGTTTATCTCCGATCACGCTAAGAACTGCTCCGAGAAACACAACGGTGGCCTCCTTGAACGCCTTCTCCTGTTCAGGAGCAATCGTTCCCGTGGAGACACCGGTGACCCAGAACACGTTCATAGCCGTGAGCCATAAAGTGGTCTTAGTCTGCCAACGCTTAAAATATGTACCGGTAAACTTATCCGGTTTCAGTGCAGCGGCGAAGCCACTTGCCGAAAAATTCCTACACATAATAGGTTTTTGGATTGCTGAGTAAATAGGCAATTTTCCGACTAATTTAATCCATAAATAAATCACTAGCATGGCATTGACTAAATTGATGACGTACTGACTCTGATCTAAACATGCACGTACTAAGCAAACAGTAGACAAATCTACACATAGTGCTAGTACTGCTAATACGAGAATAAACAGGAGCGGGATAAACGCGTTATACCCTCCAGTAGGCCATGCAGACGCCGTGGCGGTGGTGGCGGCAGCAGCGTCCTCGGCGGCCTTCTTGTCGGCTTCAGCTTTCTCGGCGGCGGCACGTTCGGCGTCGGTGGACATGATGATGATGAGGGCGATGCAGACGTAGAGGATCGGAAGCGAGCAGTCGCGTAGTCGCTGCCCAAAAACCTATTCGCCCCTCACCCGTACAGGAACCAGAAGGGCGTGGTTTCGGAGACCTGCTCTCCCGTCGACCGTGTACGCGGCGGACGGGATGGAGTCACCGGCGGCAGCAGCAGCAAGGGAACGACGGTGGGTGTGCGCGTGAGCAGATGAGATCTGTTCGTAGTTAGGGTTAGGAGACACCGCACACTTATATAGGCGCAGCCGCGTGGAGAGACGTGGGCTCGACCCACGTCCGAGTCCGTGACAGCCCACGATCTGACGTCTCAAATCGTGACCCAGCTGTCAGAGAACTCTCCGTTAGTGACTGGCAAAAATAAGCGCGTAGGTATGAGCTCGGCTCGGCTCAATCCCGCGGCGCGGCGCGGCGCGTCGTGACGAGGCGTGGCGTGGCGTGGCGAGGCGGGCGGCGGAGGAGGAGTGCGCGAGGGCCTCTTCTATTCTCCAGCTCCAATAGCATGTGAAAGAACGCCCCTTATAAAGAGGTCCAACTCCTCTTCCACTTCCGGGGTGGGACTAAACTTCCCACCTCCACCTAGTGCCAATAAACCCACATGGGCCCTTAGAGATTTTCAGAAATTGCTATATGGGCCTAAAGCCCACTCCAAATTTCAGCAATCCCCCACCAGATCTCGAGGGCCCATTGTGTCCTCTGTTCCAATTGCTGTTTCGATATACCAGTGTTTCAGTGAAGACCTGTTAAGGTTGAACTTCACCTAGAGCAAGCAGCTACACTCCTTCACAACTGAACAAATGGACTAAGCCTTGAATTGTCAGTTTGGCGTGAAGAAGTTTCACCACATGTCTTACTAGTACTAGGCTGCCGAAGGCTGACCCCTCAGGTGGAGCATATAAGTCACACTCCTGGCCTGTTCATGAGCTTACTCGAGATTACCCCAATCTTATAGACTGTGACCAGCAGTCGGGCTCATATAGGTGTGTTCCTCCAAAGATCGCTCTGTAGGATAGCATCTTGCTTGCATAAGCTTTGGAACACATTAAGACAATAGTCACCCTACCATACAGTATTGAGAGTATTGCATCTCCAACGGAGTGGGTTAATATAGTTACTCTCCTCAGTTCACCACTGGCTTGTTTTCCCAGGTCCTACTTCACGGGATCTCCGATCACATAGGTTGGGTTACCACCATGGCAACTCATGTGGGTCTCATACCCATCTCCCTCGATGCATTATCTATCACAACACGTGATAGCCCTTTAGTAAAGGGATCTGCCAGATTCTTAGCCGTATGGACATACTCCAATGCTATCACTCCGGAGTTTCTTAATTTTCTGACAGCTTTTAGTCTCATTCTTATGTGTTTGTTGGACTTCATGTTGTCCTTTGAACTCTTCACCTTGGTGATGACAGTCTGATTGTGACAGTTCATAAGGATAGCCGGAACCGGTTTATCAACCAATGGCAAGTCCATCAAAAGATCTCGAAGCCATCCTGCTTCAACACCAGATGTGTCTAATGCTGTTAATTCTGCTTCCATTGTCGATCTCGTTAAGATCGTTTGCTTGCAAGACTTCCAGGAAACAGCGCCACCTCCAAGAGTAAACATATACCCAGTTGTGGCCTTCATCTCATCAGCATCAGAGATCCAATTCGCATCACTATACCCTTCAAGTACCGACGGGTATCCGGTATAGTGAAGTCCATAGTTCATCGTACCTTTCAAATAGCGCATAACTCTCTCAACAGCATGCCAATGTACATCACCCGGTTTGGAGACAAACCGGCTCAGTTTGCTCACAGCAAACGCGATGTCAGGCCTCGTTGCGCTCGCTAGGTACATCAGTAAACCAATGATTTGAGAGTATCTCAATTGATCTTTAGCCATGCCTTGAGACTTTCGAATCAACACGCTAGGATCATATGGTGTTTGAGATGGTGTGCAGTCCGAATATCCGAAACGACTCAACACCTTCTCAACATAGTGGGATTGCAGAAGTGTAACCCCACCCTCATTATCTCTCAGTAGCTTGATGTTCAATATAACATCAGCCACACCAAGGTCCTTCATTTCAAAGTTCTGAGATAGAAACGACTTGACCTCCTCAATGACTTTGAGGTTTGTTCCGAATATCAGTATGTCATCAACATACAAGCACAGTATAACTCCTTCGCCCCCACCATGGCGATAGTATACACATTTGTCAGCTTCATTAACAACGAAGCCAACAGATGTCAAAGTTGTATTAAACTTATCATGCCATTGCTTAGGTGCTTGCTTCAGGCCATATAAAGATTTCAGCAACCTACACACCTTTCTTTCCTGACCATCTATCACAAAGCCATCTGGCTGTTGCATGTAGATTTCCTCGTTTAGCTCTCCATTCAGAAAAGCCGTCTTAACATCCATCTGGTGGACGAGAAGACCATGCGAGGCTGCCAACGAGAGTAATACTCGAATGGTGGTCAGTCTAGCCACAGGTGAATAAGTGTCGAAGAAATCTTCCTCTTCTTTCTGGTCATAGCCCTTGGCCACAAGCCTAGCCTTGTACTTTTCAATTGTACCATCGGGCCTAAGCTTCTTCTTGAACACCCACTTACATCCCAATGGTTTGCAACCATAGGGGCGGTCAGTGATCTCCCATGTCCCGTTAGCCATGATGGAATCCATCTCGCTACGGACCGCATCCTTCCAGTAGTCAGCTTCTGGAGAGGCATACGCTTCTGAAATAGAAGTGGGAGTATCATCCACGAGGTACACGAAGAAATCATCACCAAAGGTCTTTGCAGTCCTTTGTCTCTTGCCCCTACCAAGGGTTTCCTCGTCATCCTCCTCAGGATTTTCATCATGTGTTTGTTCATAATAATCCATAGGGATGGCAGGCTCAGGAGTCTCCTCAGATTCCTGTCTAGAAGTGCTTTGCATATCTCTCATAGGAAAAATATCCTCGAAGAATGTAGCATCCTTAGACTCCATAATCGTACCGACCTTCTGGTCAGGTACCTCAGATTTCACTACTAGAAATCTATATCCAACACTGTTCTTAGCGTAGCCCATATTAACGCAGTCCACAGTCTTAGGTCCAAGCTTACGCTTTTTGGGGATCGGCACATTGACTTTCGCCAAACAGCCCCAAGTACGCAAGTATGAGATTGTTGTCCTTCTCTTTGCCCATTTCTCATATGGAGTGATCTCATTATCCTTTGTCGGAACTTTATTCAGGACATGACATGCCGTCAATATAGCCTCTCCCCACCATGCCTTGGATAAACCCGATGTATCTAACATGGCGTTAACCAAATCAGTTAGAGTGCGGTTTTTCCGCTCGGCAATCCCGTTTGACTGGGGTGAATAGGGAGGCGTCCTCTCATGAATAATGCCGTGTTCCACACAAAAAGAATCAAACTCACTCGAGAAGTACTCTCCACCACGATCTGACCGGACTCGTTTAATTTTCTTTTCAAGTTGATTCTCAACTTCTGCCTTATAGATTTTAAAGTAGTGTAGAGCCTCATCTTTAGTATTTAACAGATACACATAGCAATATCTAGTGGAATCATCTATCAATGTCATGAAGTATTTCTTTCCACCTTTAGTCAACACACCATTCATCTCACAAAGATCAGAATGTATGAGTTCTAACGGTGCCAAGTGTCTCTCCTCCGCGGCCTTGTGAGGCTTGCGAGGTTGCTTAGCTTGCACACATGAAAGGCACTTAGAACCTTTGACTAAAGTGAAACTCGGGATTAAATCCAACTTAGCTAGCCGCGTCATAACACCGAAACTAATGTGACAAAGACGTGAATGCCAAACTTCAGATTCATTAACACTCGAATGAATATGGTTCACGACTTTATTACAAAAATCTGCGAGGGAAAGGCGGAACATCCCTCCGCTCTCATAACCTTTTCCAACAAATAGTCCATACTTAGTAACAACTAATTTATTAGACTCGAAGACCAACTTAAACCCTTCTCTACACAGAAGGGAGCCACTAACGAGGTTCTTCTTGATGGCGGGGACATGCTGCACGTTCTTCAGCTGCACGATCCTTCCCGAAGTAAACTTCAGATCGACCGTGCCAACACCATGAACAGAAGCACTCGCGCCATTCCCCATCAATACGGACCCGTGGCCTGTGACCTGGTAAGAAGAGAACAATGAAATGTCAGCACACACATGAACACCTGCACCTGTGTCCACCCACCAATCGGTGGGCTGAAACACTGAAAAGACAGTAAATAAATTACCGTACCCTGATGCACCATTCTCATTGTTGCCCACAATCATGTTGACAGACTTGGAGTCCTGCCCTGACTTCTTAAACTTGTTTGGGCACTTGTTGGCCCAATGTTCAACCGAACCACAAGTAAAGCAGCCCTCATCCTTCTTGTTCTTCTTGAAGGTCTTCTTACCCTTCTTCTTAAAGTCGGTATTCTGTTGGACACCGTTCTTTCCCTTGGGCTTGTGGGAGTTATGGTTCCTCTGGTTAACCATGTTGGCAACAGAAGTTCCTTCGACCCCTTTTCCGTGCGAGTCCTTTGCCCTTGAATTCTGCTCAACACTCAGATGGCCAATGACATCCTCCACAGAGAATTCACGCCTCTGATGTTTCAGAGTGGTGGCAAAGTTCCTCCAGGAATTAGGGAGCTTAGCGATTATGCAGCCCGCGACAAACTTGCCCGGTAAATCGCACTTAAGAAGCTCAAGCTCCTTAACAATGCATATTATCTCATGAGCCTGCTCCAATACAGGACGGTTTTCAACCATCTTGTAATCGTGGAACTGCTCTATAATATACATCTCGCTCCCGGCATCGGCGGCCCCGAACTTAGATTCGAGCGCCTCCCACAAGTCCTTGGCGACATGCACATGTAAATATGCGTCGACCAGTTTATCTCTGATCACGCTAAGAACTGCTCCGAGAAACACAACGGTGGCCTCCTTGAACGCCTTCTCCTGTTCAGGAGCAATCGTTCCCGTGGAGACACCGGTGACCCAGAACACGTTCATAGCCGTGAGCCATAAAGTGGTCTTAGTCTGCCAACGCTTAAAATATGTACCGGTAAACTTATCCGGTTTCAGTGCAGCGGCGAAGCCACTTGCCGAAAAATTCCTACACATAATAGGTTTTTGGATTGCTGAGTAAATAGGCAATTTTCCGACTAATTTAATCCATAAATAAATCACTAGCATGGCATTGACTAAATTGATGACGTACTGACTCTGATCTAAACATGCACGTACTAAGCAAACAGTAGACAAATCTACACATAGTGCTAGTACTGCTAATACGAGAATAAACAGGAGCGGGATAAACGCGTTATACCCTCCAGTAGGCCATGCAGACGCCGTGGCGGTGGTGGCGGCAGCAGCGTCCTCGGCGGCCTTCTTGTCGGCTTCAGCTTTCTCGGCGGCGGCACGTTCGGCGTCGGTGGACATGATGATGATGAGGGCGATGCAGACGTAGAGGATCGGAAGCGAGCAGTCGCGTAGTCGCTGCCCAAAAACCTATTCGCCCCTCACCCGTACAGGAACCAGAAGGGCGTGGTTTCGGAGACCTGCTCTCCCGTCGACCGTGTACGCGGCGGACGGGATGGAGTCACCGGCGGCAGCAGCAGCAAGGGAACGACGGTGGGTGTGCGCGTGAGCAGATGAGATCTGTTCGTAGTTAGGGTTAGGAGACACCGCACACTTATATAGGCGCAGCCGCGTGGAGAGACGTGGGCTCGACCCACGTCCGAGTCCGTGACAGCCCACGATCTGACGTCTCAAATCGTGACCCAGCTGTCAGAGAACTCTCCGTTAGTGACTGGCAAAAATAAGCGCGTAGGTATGAGCTCGGCTCGGCTCAATCCCGCGGCGCGGCGCGGCGTGACGAGGCGGGCGGCGGAGGAGGAGTGCGCGAGGGCCTCTTCTATTCTCAAGCTCCAATAGCATGTGAAAGAACGCCCCTTATAAAGAGGTCCAACTCCTCTTCCACTTCCGGGGTGGGACTAAACTTCCCACCTCCACCTAGTGCCAATAAACCCACATGGGCCCTTAGAGATTTTCAGAAATTGCTATATGGGCCTAAAGCCCACTCCAAATTTCAGCAGCAATCATGCATACAAACAAGAGGTTCTTCATGCACTTGCCTTGATCCAGCCAGTAAATCATAGAATATTTCTTAGCTCTGGAAGCTCTCAAACCTGTGCGTAAAACTGCTTTAGAAGCTATTTCCAATTAAGAAGATATAGCAGTCCTAAATATATGCCAACTACAGCTCCGTTCTTGATTTTTTCTTACACCGTTTTGCAGATTGATGCTTGTCTAACGTGTGCAATCATTTACTCCAGCCGGCCTATATGCCATATAGTAGGGTAATCGAATGCACAAACTTAAAGTTTCTAACTATTTCCTGTTTCTGATGGCAAAACCGATAATGCTAGATCCTAATTCATGGTTGCATAGTCCAGCTAACTATACAAGTTTATTCTCATACAAAAATAGAAAAAAAAAAAATCTGCAATGGTTTTTCTAGCACCGTAACTGTTGATATAACTTGCTCCCAATGAATTCGCGTATGGCAGGGCAATATAGTAAACTGAACCAATAGGTGTTGCTGCTATTAAGAGTGTCACAAGCCAAAGCAAAGCAAACCTCACCCACACCTTGTACTAGTACAGCTAGTTTAATTGTTTGTTCCTACTTCGAGCGTACTTTAGCTTTGACTTGCTTCAATCTCAAACGGGAGCTTCATACTAGCAACTAGTAAAACAACTAGCACTAGCCAATACCGCACCGGAACAGATTGGAAGGAAAGAGACATGGGACACACCAGGTCGATTGCACAAAGAAAAACGCCATCGTTGAGAAAGATACCTCGCGGTAAGCAGAACCCTTGGTTGTAAAATCAACTCAAGCTGTAGCGCCACCCACGGACATGGGGATAGCGGTAGTGGAGCAGCGCTTGAGGACAACATTTCAGCAACATCGGGCGACAAAAGAATAGAGTGGCATATGGCTTCATATATTTTGGTAAATTAAAGATATCTAATGGCATTCATTTCCGCGCTTTCACACGTGGCAGCGTGCTAGATTTCTTTGAACATCACATATATATTGACATCACAACAAGTAACTTACATAGAAAGTATACACGTACATTTCGGGGCCCTGAGGGGTACATACATAGTCATCTAACTACGTACGTGACCAATCACTAATAGAGACAAAGCATCTGTTCCTCCTTTCATATCTATCCGCGCGCATGGGAAGGCTAGAGGTTATTTATTCAAATACATAACAACATTAATGCACACGAGCTTCTTGTCAAAGCAGTTCCTGGTGCCGAGGGCGCAATTAAGGAAGCACACGACAAACCGCGGGGGCAAGCCGATGCATGGAACCACACATCTACCTAGGCACCTCCTGCAACTCGGGGTGCACACGGTGGCACTGACGCCCATGCCGTCGCCGAGGAGACCGAGCTCCTCAATGAGCACCTCTTCCTCAAGATCCTGCAGACGAAGGTGCGCCACAACGGCACCGCCATGGCCTCCCGTGGAGGCCATCATCATGTGCCCCACGGACAGGAACATAATGCACACGATGACCAGCTTAACAGTTGTGGAAGCCATTGCGGGTTATCGACGGATGGATGGGGTAATGAAAATATTTTTGATGGATGGATGGGGTTAAGGAGATGAGAATTGGTGTGGCACTATAGGAATAGAGTGTGATGTATATATAGGCTAGATCAATGACACTGGGGATGTACGGTTTTTAAGTTATGTGGATGGATGGTCATTAAGCTATATCATAATTTATGCAGCCGATAGCTAGCTACCTAGCGTATAAACATGGGCTAATGACAAACGTCGTTGTTGAGATAATAATACAATGTTTAATTCTGTGCTGCCAGCGGTGCATACATAAGGAAACCACAACATCGAGTAGTGACGCCCATGTAAAGCATGTGTGCATGCATGTGATATTTTGACTATGTCCAGAGCACCAAAAATCAGATTGATTCCGAAACTTTATGTTGCCAGATTTTTCATCTTTTTATAAAGTTCTAATTCATGGGTTCACAGATTTTCATGTTAATACTTGGCACTTAATTTTCATCTTTTGCCTTGCTTTGTTTAGATTTGTTCACCATCAATGTTTTTCCTTGCCTGATATGAACGGATGGATGGGATATTGACAGTGTGTTTGATTGATTGATGGGGGCCAAAGAGGTGAAAATTGGTGTGGCCCGAAAAAAACGGCTCGTTTGGCCAGGTATACCGGCAACCTCCCCGATCCACCGCCCGCACCTACGCCTTTCCTGGATACCCACGCGTCGCCGCCGGCAGTGGATCTCGCGCGTCGCCGCCTGCAGTGGATCCCGCGCGTCGTCGCCGGCCCTGGATCCTCGCTCGCCGCCGCCGGCCCTGGATCCCGAGCGCCGGCGTCGGTCTATGGTTCTCCGCACGACGACCAACTCCCCCTGCTTCAGCCGCGGCCGCCGTCCTCCCACTGCAGCTAGCTAACTCCGCATCCCTCCTCCACATGCTGGCCTGCCTCCACACACCGACGCGACCTTCCTGCACCTGCCGCCGCGGCCCTCAGTCACCACCACCGTTTTGTTTTGTGGCGCCGACGCACTAAATCTGAACCACCTCATCTGCGACGATGGCACCCTGTGGCCTTCAACGCCCATCATCCAACGGATTGGGCAGGAGAAGGCAAGATCCGTCCGCCGCCACTATTGCCAGCATCGTCGCCCGCCTAGCCCCCTGCCACCGTGAATCCCCTCCCCCAGCGAGGCTGCGTGCGAGCACCCCACCCGCCTGCTTGGGTCGCTGCTGCACCCAACACGCAAAACTCCCACCGGCGGAGCTTTTCCTTGCCACCAAGTTGCCTACCGGATCCTCCCGGTGGGGATCCACTCCCGCAAAGTCCAGGCAGTTCACCGACGGCACCGCATGCCGTTCGCCTTGGCCGGCCGCCGCACGCATGGAGCACACCGACGCTCGGGATGCACCTCAGCTCTGAATCCCCGGCGCACTCCTGAAGGCTTGCGCGAGTGCGCGGGTGCTGGCCTTCTGTGCTACGCCGCCGTCCTATAGCTTGTGCTCACCCGCTGGCGTTGCAAGCTAAGCCATGTTTGCATAATTGACTAGATCGGCATCGCGCCTTGGCACGAGGGTGCCGGTCCCAACGATGTGGCGAAGCAAGTAATGGTCAAGTTAGTAGAAAGCCAGGCTTTGTCAGGATATAACAGAATAAAGGAAAGAAGAAACATTTACATGTAATAGGAGCAAGACATCATAGATGGATACCAAAACTGTAGTACAACACATCTCCATAGCCAACAGGACGACTACACAACACATTTGAGGATGCAATGATCATATACAGGGTAAATTAAAGGATACAATTGTTCATACACGGTAGATATCGAGTACAAAAGGATGGATGGATGTGACAAAGGGGACACATTCACAAAAGGAGAGGGAGATCACACGGTAGTTTACATGGTGCATCACAGGAGCTAGTGGCATCGAATGAAAGTCCAGTCCCATGGTTCATGAATCCAAACAAACATAGGGACTTGTAATCTAAGAGTTCCTGGAATCACAGTAGTTGGTTGTCAACAAACAAAAGTAACCACCAGTTTCTGAAACCCCACTATGTATTAGTAAACATATGGTTGTCACATAAAAGTGTCTTCATCCAAGGAAATCAAAAACAATATTTATGGTTGCTTGTTACGACCACGTCACTAATACAACGCATACATCAAGTACTCCAACCCTAATGGGGAAATGACACACTATCTTGCCATGAAAGGTTAAGTGTAGGTCAAAAAGAAAACAAAAGAATTCATGGTTTCTTCAATGACAAATTCATTTGAAAGCAAGTGGAAAACTGGTAAAGCTTTGGAGCCTTGCACAGGGTTGAAACTTTGAAGCCTCACATTCCCAAGCAATCTTAAGGAGGGCCAACATAATTGAAACCAAGAAGAACTAAACAATATATCAGCTAGAGAGCAATACCTGCACTGGCCAATGATGACATGGTGGCATGTTTGGGAATAATTATGAAAGGTTCCTATTCATCTTCACACGGTGCATGTTTCAACAATAATTCTGCCCCTGATAGAAACAATTCTAGCGAGTGAGCACTTCCTGTCAATGTATCTCCCTGAAATGAAATAAGTTAATAATCAGATTTCATCCTCCCTAGAATGGAGAAAATCAATAATTTGATTACATTCTTATAAGCAACATATTGCCTAAATACTCCATAGAGGTTACTGACAAGTAAACAACATAAGCCACATGCATCAACAGATAAATATCACATGTCTTTCAAGAAAAATTATCACATGCCAGCAAAATAAAGGTTTTGGTAAGTATTTTTCTTCATGTACTCACTCTACAGGACAAACAAATTGGTACCAGGAATCAAAAGGAACAACTTTTTTTACTGAATAGTAAGGATTAGCTAAATTGATGAACCAATTATCACAGTAACTTCAACTCCATCATGGACACTATCTATTTTCAAAAACAACAAGGATCGACTAAATAGATAAAGCAATTATCTTATACACAAACAGAAAGACTACATCTACATATCTAAACAGAAAGACTTGATAATTGGCTTCTATCTTACCAATGTATTCGACACTTATAATTGACTCAAAAATATTAAAGCCTAACCCGAACCAAAATGGAGGTCACAATCTATTACCTTCACATAAGAAGTACCAACATAAAAAAATATAGGCAAAACCATTTGGAACCTCGATAACAAGAGTGGTGGTTACATAAGAAGTGGTTTCACCATTAGAGAGAGTGTGGCCATGAGTTTACTGCTTGGGTTTCACCAAAGCATTCAAAACGAACATGTTGATTAGACAACGCGAAGAGCTACAAATATTTACTGGTGCAAGTTTGAAGAAAATGATTAATAAATAGGCGCTTGTAGTGAAACAACTGGAAAAATGTTTCAATAAATAGGCGCTTGTAGTGACTCATGATATAACCACTAAATCTTCTCTAGCCTTCAATTGAATGTACTATTTTAGAATTGAAAAATTGCACACAAGAGCATGTAAGAGGCACAAGTACCTCTGTCAAGACCAAAAGCAACACATAAAAGGCGTATCAAAGAGTTCATAGGTTTCCCAGTTCATGGATACATTCCTGCAACATATAGCAACATAAATGATCCAGCAATAGGTACCTCTGTCAAGCAAATGCTTCACATTATACCTAATCATATTTAAGTGCCAGGAGGTTGGCAGAGAATTTCTAAATAACTGGACATGAAAGAGAAGTTAAACAAAGCAACACATATGGCCTTTTGAAGGGGGCAAGTAGGTCAATGCTACCTCTGAATATAAAATTAGGCATGTTTATGGGAGACGCAGTGTGCCAGCCGGATCCCCTTTGCTATGGCCAAAGCGGCAACCTGCACGACAGGAGATGGAAGAAGCATCAGTGAGAGAGAGAGAGAGAGAGGCTAGGACAAACGGCACCACGAAGGGGAGCCGCACTTGCAAAAGGAGTCTCACCTCATCACGATGCCCTCATCAGCCCCTATGGCGGCGGCCTCCGGTGCGGTCTGCCGGCAGATAAGCAAAATCCATCAACCAACGGAGCACCAACGACCTGCTTGAATATATGCAATCCTCAATTGACATGAGCTATATATAAGTTAGCAATTCAAGAATCCTTTATAGCAAGTTTTAGCCTCCTGGTTTGTTTAAGTAGTGAACCACTAATTAATTTTATTATCCTGGTTTGTTTAATTAGCTCCATTGTAGAAAGATTCATCCTGGGTTGTTTAATTAGGGAGCCACAAATTCATTCTAGCATCCAGGTTTGTTTAATTAGTGAGCCACTAATTATTCAATCAACCGAGCAGTAGATACACACAATCAGTGATATATATGCAACACTAACGCAACCTGCGTTGCTCTCATCATGACACATCATCTGCTTGTCATGGCAACATACTTACACTGATGTACATGGCATCAGGTTTCTGCTTACCTGTAGGAACTTCAGCATCCATGATGCAAAAATAGCAAGTAAAGCTACATGTATGCTACCTTACTTGATTTAAACAAAATATATGACTTCACTAATCTTATTTTCTCAGAAAACCAATGTTCTTTTTAGTTCCATGTAAAAAATAATATGTCATAAGAAAATAATCAATTGATCATTTGCTAAGAAGTATCCATTGATCCCATACAACAAATTAAAGCAAAAAGAGAGAAACTAAAAATGAGCATAAAGGAACACTAAAAATAGACAGATCAGAGGAGGAGGGGAAGTTAGTACGAGAAGAGGGCTGGGGGGGAGGAAAAAGAGAGGATAAGGGCTCACCGGAGGACGAGTAGGGCGGCGGTGAGGGGTGCCTGGTGGCACGGGAACAGGAGAAGCCTTCTCTCGCTGGACGGCGCGTGCCCCCGTGCGGCATGAACCTCGCCCGTGCCCCTCCTCGACCCTGTATCGACCTCCTCCGCTCTTCTCTGGCGGCGGCAGGACCAGCCCCGTGTGGCTGTGCTCCTCGGGCGACCGCGACCGCTGCCCCTATGCTAACCGATGCTATCAATGACAAGGAGAAACCTGCAGAAATATATATCTTGCTTTAGAAAAATCGACAACACATGCATGAAAGACCAAAATCTGGAAACTGTGCAAGAACATGGATGTACAAATTAAGGGCACAATCTCACATTCCTCAAGCAATCAATTTACATGGTCTATAAAATTGAAGCGTCTTACTAAAATACAATCAGATAGAGCAGCTCAGATCGAGTGGCCGCTATATTCTTTTAGGCTCCACTAATTGTGAGGATACATGTGTAGAGTCACACGATTGAAACAATGAAAATAATAGATCATTGCGTACTAAACGAAATTACATTTTCCAATTTGAAGGTATGTTAGTGCTCTCGGATACCTAAACCGGCTCCCTGCTCAAACCAATGCACCCACTTGTACAATCCATAATATATCAAATCACACACTAACTCACAATTAACCCAACAGAGAAAGCCAAGGAATGATGGAGAGGGGATTTTGGTAGTGCAGGAGAGGGTAATTTTATACCTACTATGTTGACCCGAGTGCCGAAGAACACTGCCACGGTGGCGTCGACCTGAGAGGAAGTAGGCAGGGAGCACATGTCAGGAAGTAGGCAAGGAGCACAGTCAGCAGGAAGAGGAGATATCTCACTATCTCCTGTTATCACTGATTTCCATAGTCCAATCAGATCATTTCTCTCTCAGCAAAATAGACAACGATATTCTGTTGTCTGAAGATATTCTCAAAAGGAAATGGCATTTTCATCTTTAAAAGGGTCAAAGATGAACCTATAATGTGAATGTGTATACGTATGTTCCAGAAGCGATCACCAATTTTAACTGATTTGTGAAGTTCACCTTTGTAAGAAACCAAACCATACTAAATGAAGCTACTGCCATTAGCACTGCCAGAAAAATGCTAATACTTCTATCAGCGATAGGAGGATACCTTGGAGAACAACAAAGCATTACATATAACTAAGGCGCATATATATGAAATATTTGTACTAAAGCCAAACTGTAGTTACTTTTTCTAATGATTGTTTGACTGCAGTTATATGTTGATTTTATATACAAGCAGTATGGTATGCAGAAGTAGATATAAACAGCAATATCCCAGATGTAGAGTATTTGAATTCTAATAATCAGGTATTATACCCCAGAATTAAATTTCCAAAAACTATTCCCAAATTTGGTTTGGATTTGTGCATAAATCATGGTGCCCTGGCTCCATGGAGCACCAATTTAGTGTCCAATATATACTGTATCAGTAGCATTCTCCCTTACTGTTTCAAAACAACAGATTTATGTTCTACAGGAGACGTAGTTGTGAAATGAGCAGCAGGGAGAGTATCCAATCAAATGGAGCATCTGAATTACGTGGGTGCTCAATGAAATAAATTGTGCAGTAAAATACCATGTTTTTTCAGTAAAATACCACGCTTATTTGTAGGGTTTAGAACTCCAGGCTAAAATACCATGCTTTTTCAGTAAAATACCATGTTTATTTCACCAATGAAACCATAGCCATGGAGTAAAACTAATCTATGGCTATCTTTCATACTCTTTCTATAAAGAAATATAAGAGCGTTTCGATCACTACTTTATAGTGATCTAAATGCTCTTATATTTTTTTACGGAGGGAGTACATGATAACATACACAACCATTGTTTCTAAGAAAAATAAGCATGGGTATACAAATGGAGAAGCTTACCATTTTTCCTTATTTTGCAAGAAATTATCTTCTTGGTACTTGAAGCATGAGACAATTTGTCTTTCTTGATCAATCTACAGAGATTATAAGATTTGCATTCCATTAGAAATCAAAACCCCAACCTTCGCTAACTTAACCAGACACATAAAGTAGAGGGCAAAGCAAATAAAAAATAAACCCAAATGATACAAGCTAGGACGGCGCATTAAGGATGCGACATATGATTAATAAGAGGAAGGGTTGGTTATATATATTTTAAAGTGGAGAGAGAGGGGCGAGATCCTTTATTGCAATTGTTCATCTAATTCTTGGACTGTTTGAGTAAACATAGCTGATAAAATATTAGAATAAAATTAGCATTTATACTCAGATTCTATCCTCTTATTCGTCAGACATCTTGTGGGCTGTTAAAAGGATCACGTATATGAAGTAACAGAGACCTTTGTTCTTTGGTAATCTCTCATGTGGCCATTAATCAATCATATACATATTAGCCGCGACAAAAGAGCTATGCACATTATCTACCCTACTTCTCTACCTAGACCAGTTGGTGTTATGTGTGGCTGTAGATAATAAAGTACATCATCACACCTTTGATCCATAGGTTAAGGTAGCCTTCTACCTCAATCATCACATCAAATCTCTTTCTATGGGCTGAGAGGAGAAAACCATCAAACATGGGATAATAAAAATGGATTCACCATGAAAGAGTAAGGAGAGACTTGGTACCTCTGGTTCATTGCACATCAATATGAGGCAAGGATGCGTTGGGGATGGAGATGGAACTGCTGCTGTTCAGCAACCATCCACAAGAAGAGGTGATTCGGCAGTAAGGATCGGGCACCCACATCGCGTCCGCTGGTTCCTCACGATGGATCCCCTCATAGAAGACAGGACGACGGCGCGTCAGCCTCGTCGCCCGCAGCACCCATCTTCTTCTGTCTAGATGGGCGGCATGAGATCGAGGATGACCCACTGCTTCTAACCCTGGATGCATTTCACCGCAGTTAATCTACACAATAAGATCTTCTTGTTCACCAGATCTGAAAACGAATGACAAAAAGGTTCAGTATCAAGACCTGAGCATACACCCATAGAAAAAGAAGGCATGGATGAATTGTTTGTCAACATCCCACCAGTATATATATAGAACCAGAAACACAAAATAGCAGCAAGACCAAATAAAAAGGGCATCAACAACACACTTATGTACAATAGTGCAAAGTAAAAAATCAATCATATATTGTACACTGTAAGGGGAAATGATTATTATCCAGTCCATGACTCTATTTGCAAGCTAATGTGAGAACAAAGGAATCTGACCAGGAATTTTTGTCGGGGTATTCTCGCGACAGATGCCAGGGGGTGGCTTATCATGGGTGGAGCCAAAAGGACGTCGTCGGGCCCTGGAAGCGGGAGTGAGCACGAGCTCGATCGCACATGAGATGTACCCAGGTTCGGGGCTCTCCGGGGAGATAACACCCCTAGTCCTACTCTGCGGGGTCTCCGCATGATGACTATGATCAAATGGTGGCTACAAGGTTGCTCCTTGAGCTGCGCTGCTAGGGGAGGAAGAAGGGCAGAGCTGCTACCTTGCTCTCCTTAGCTATGGTGTGTGAGTGGCGTGTGTGTTCAACCCTTTGCATGGGTGATCCCGGGGGCTTATATAGGCCTGCCCCCAGGGGTACAATGGTAACACGGCCGGGAGTAGGACCCGGACGTCAATGTCTAGGGTTGTCGGGTTCTCCGCCGGCTGCTGGGGCCCGCCGCCGGAGGGCCCCGCCGGCTGCCGAGAATCCGGCCGACGGGTAGGGCCCACTGCCTGTGGGCCATGCTGATTGCCTTTTGCTGTAGCGTCGTACTTGATGACGGATGCCGCGTCAGGAGTCCTATGGCTACAGTCTCGCCGTATGACGGGTTGGTGGCTGCTTGTTCAGCGCACGCTGTAGCCATGCTCCATCCCGTCGGAGCAGGTGAGTGCAGACTTCGAGGGGAGGGGAAAGGCCGCCTGCTGGGGGCCGGTCTGCCCCCGAAGCCGCCTTCCAGGAATGCGCCGTCCTTTGGGAGCTCACGGACAGGTAGGGCCCACCGCCTACGGGCCGTACTGATTGCCTTTTGCTGTGGCAGGGCCCTTGCTGACGAGGGCCATGCTGAGGGTCGCATGGCAGGTAGGTGACCGCTTGGTCAGCTCGCACTGTAGCCATGCCTCCCCTGGGATTTGGGGGTGAGGGTGGCCCTGTAGCCACGCGCCGTCTCGTCGTAGTGGTTGAATGCAGACTCCTAGGGGAGGAGGGTCCGTCTGCCAGGAGCCGGCCTTCCCAGAAGCCGCCTCCTGAGAGTGCTCCGTCTTCTGGGAGCTGGCCGCTTGGGCCCAGCCGGCCCGAGGACCGACCGCGTGTTTGGAAGGCGTGAGGGGCTTTGCTAGCCCCGATGTCTTGAAATGCTAAGGGGTGTGGATGAGGCTACCCGTGGTCAATCCCTCCGACAGTAGTCACCGAAGCTGGTGAGGCGCCGCGGCTCAAAGCCGGAGTGCCTCAGCAGTTTCCTCCTCCGAGAGATCCTGTGCCCTTGCTTCGTCCGGCTAGGGGAAGCCGTCTGACAGGAGCCGGCCGAGGCTAAGCCGGCCGTCTGGTGAATTTGAACCGTCGTGGCGCGTGCCGGGCTGATGCCAGCGGGTGGCGCGCTTGCCGCCCATTGCTTGCTTGCCACGCGGCGCCAGCAGGCTAGGCTAGCCTGCCAGCCCACGCGCGCGATGGTACGTCGCCGCAGTCCCGGGCCCACCACTACAAGGCCTCGGCACGCGCGCGGATCCGCTGCGGCCGAGGTGGGCGGTTGCCCTTCCCAGGCGCAATGATCACGCGCCATGATGGCGCGGAATACACGGGGACGTGCGGGGCGTGGGCGCAGTTAATCCCCACGCCCCCATGATGCGTCGCCTCGGCTCCACCATCGCCATTGTATAAGTAGGAGGGAGGGGGTGCGGCCGAACGCACGCGCCGCCCTCCGCTCTTCTTCTTCTTTCTTCCTCTTGTTCCTTGCCGCCACTGCGCTGCTGCGCCGCCCACCACCGAAACACCACCGCAGCTCATCGTCGCCTAGCCTCGCCGCGCCACCGCAGACTTGCCGCCACCCGACCTCGCCGCACCGCCGCCAAGTTGCCACGAACCATGGCGCGAGGCGAATGGGACGGCTCGAATATCCATGACGGGCACGTCGAGTTCCTCCGCGCGACGCGGCGGATGCCCAACGAGCCGTGCGTGGGGGCGCGCATCAGGATGCGCGGGAGATCTTGCCGGCGCTGCGGGCCGGTGAGTACGTTGTCTTCCGCAGCCACTTCCTCCATGGCTTCGGCTTGCCGGCGAGCGCCTTCCTCCGCGAGTTCCTCGACTTCTACCGCCTTCAACCTCACCATCTCACGCCCAACACGGTAGTCCTTCTCTCCGCCTTCGTCACTTTCTGCGAAGGCTACCTCGGCGTCCTGCCCACACTCGAGTTGTGGGGCAGGTTCTTCTACCTCAAGCTTGGTACCGCGGCCAAGGGCGAGCCGGCCCAGTGTGGTGCTTGCCTCGCCGTGCGGCGTGCCGATGCCGGGACCCGATTTTCCCCCGTCGTCTTGCACGAGTTGGTGAAGTTGTGGCAAAAGTCATACTTCTACGTCCGCAACCTCCACCCGACTTGTGACTACATCAACCTGCCAGCCATTACGCCTGGCCCGCCTGCTGAACCGCGGAACAACTGGGGGCAACAGCCCAAACCGTTGCCGGCTGCCATCACCAACGCCCTCGACCGGCTTCAGGAGATGACGGACTCGGAGGGGCTCCAACCGGCAGACCTGCTGGCCGCTTTCGTCTACTGCCGAGTGTCACCCCTCCAATTCCGGCCGCATCCAATCTCCGACATGAGCGGCCGCCGGGACCCGTGCCGGATGTCGACGAAGGAGCTGCCGACTGTCGAAGTGATTCGACATGTCAACTACTTCTCCAACAGCCAGCTGAGCGAGACCGACTGGAGCTTCGGCAAGCCACCGTACAGCCGCACCAACCCGCCGCCTGCGGTTAGTATATGGTCCCCTATCTTTTGTCACGCTTCGTTCTTCATCCACCCTGACCACCCGAACGCGGCACAGCACTTCGCCGGCCAGGCGGCAGCCGCCGTGCCGGCTCCTGGTCACCAATGGATGGCGGACCGGGAGGTGAGCGACGTGGGTGGCCCCGAGCTGGCGGCGGCCGCGTTGGAGGAGGACGACGCCGCCGGGGGAGGCGGCGCTGGAGTAGGCGGAGCTGCAGGAGGCGGCGCGGGAGGCGATGTCCGGGATTGGCCAGATGACGATGAAGAAGGCGACGGGCAACGCCGCCCTGAAGGCGCCGACAGGGCGGGTGCCGGCTCCTTGGCGGCGCGGCCGACATGCGGGGCGCCGACTGGGGCACCCAGCGCGTCTAAGCGCCGCGCCGACGCGGGGATGTTCGGCAGCCGCCCGACCAAGAAGGCCAAGTCGACAGCCGCCACCAGGCGGCAAGAGGCCGCGAAGACGGCTGCCATCCGGAGGACCCCGAAGGAACGCCCACTGGTGTCCGCGTGAGTGCTCTTACTGCTCTTGTCTTGGTTGTTTCGTCTTGGCTTTTTCTTCTCTTGCGAGTTTCTTATCTTTTGCTTGCCTTGACGCACAGGGCTCCCCTTTCCGTGTCGCGGGCTCCATCCGCCTCACTGATCAGAGCAGCAGGCGGCTCTGAAGAGGCCCGTCGCGTGGACCCGGCCGCTACCCTTCGGGAGGCGACAGAGAAGAACGCGCGAGAAGCGCGGGAGGAGCGGGAGGCCGCCATGCGACTGGAGGCCGAGGCAGCGACTGCGGCGCAGGCGGAGGCCGAGGCTGCGGCCAAGGCGCAGGAGGAGGCTGCGACCAAGGCGCAGGCGGAGGCCGACGCCAAGGCCGCGGAGCACCTCGTCCGCGTCGAGGTTCTGGAGACCGCCGACATGCAGCAGCCGGAGCCACCGGTGGTGGAGGACTGCGCGCCGGCTGGAGCAGCCAGAGCTGACCAGACGGCCCCAGAGCAGGGGGCGACCGACCCCATCATCCCGGAGGATGCTCAGCGCGCACCGCGTGCTGACGAGCGGGGAGGTGGCCATCCCGAAGGGCCAGAGGTGCCGCCAGCGAGCACCGAGCTAGTGACAAGCCAAGCAATGATGACCCGCACCTCCCCGCGCCTGCGCCCATCGCGGGTTGCTTCTGCGCCGAGGCCGATGGAGGTTGGGGCCGCGAGTTCACCTGCACCTGACACTGAAGCCTCGAGCTCTACTCCGTCTGGCTGGGCGCCAGGAGCCTGCCCGGCCGCTCTGAACGTTGCTGTGCAGGACGTCCTGGACAAGTTCAACGCCCACGGCACCACCCTCATGCAGGCCAGGAATGAGATGCTAGCGATGCCGACGTCCGTCTGGGTACGCTCTCGATCTTCCTTTTTATTTTTGCAATCTTCAGTGGGGGCACGCCAGCGCACCCACTGGGTGTAGCCCCCGAGTTCCAAGCCGGCTGCTGAGCGGGCGGGTTGGAACTTCAAGGCATGTTTCTGAACATTGAAGTGTTGGTCTTGCTGCAGGACTACCACAACCTGCGCGCGGCCGCCTACAACTCCCAGAACCAGCAGCTCGCCAACCGGACTGCTGATCTGAACAAGAGCCGCGGTACGTAGGCCGGCTTTCAGTGGGGCTGGATCTTCCAGCGACTTCTTGGTTTTGTCGATGTTGACGTTTCTTTCTTGCTTTTGCAGAGGCCGCTGCCCAGCTACGGACGCGCGTGTGCGAGCCTAAGGGCCAGCTCCAGGCCATGGAGCAGGAGCGCAGCCAGGCGGCCGCAGAGCGCGGTCGTCTTGCGAAGGAGCTGGCTGACCAGGCGACCCGGCATGCGGACTAGGTCCGACAGCTGAAAGACGGGGAGGCGCTCCTCAAGGCCGGGTTCGAGTCTCAGCGCTTAGACTGGGCCGAGAGGGAGAAGCTGCTGTCGGAAGGTTATGAGGTGATCGAGGCCATGCTCGAAGGTAACTTTTCTTTCTTGCCTGGAGGTGCCGGCTGTTGCTGGAAGCCGGCCTCTTATTCCTTTGTTTTCTTTTCGCGCAGAGTGCTTTCCGGACCACGCTGGCGTCATCATCCAGGCAATCGAGACACGGCGCGAAGAGCGGAGGCGGGTGGGCAAGGAGATTGCGCCAGACCGGCCTCGGACTATGGGCGAGCAGTTCCGGGCCATCCAGCTGCACCTTGTGCCGGTCCGCCGGCTGCTCCGCCAATTTCAGCGCAGCGGGTCCCAGGTCTTGTAGGGGCTCTGGTCGGGTGTGCCGGTGCCCCGGACTCCCAGTTAGACCGTGACTAGTTGGGGGTGGTGGCCGAGCAGCTCGAGGCTTGGAAAGGTGCCGTGGCACGGGCAGGCGCCAGGGCGACGCTGGGATTCGTCAAGGCGTGGTACCCAGGTGTGAGTTTGGCTCAGCTGGCCACTTTTCGTCAGGAGGTGGCGCTGGAGCTGGAGGCGGAGCGCGAGGCTATCGCCGAACGCGCGGCAGCCCTTGCCGACTATGCCGACGTCAGCATCTTCATCCCGGAGCGGGCGGAAGACGGCACTGAGGTGCCGCCCTCTTGGTTCGGGTTGAACCTGGACGATCAGGAGGACCCGGTGGAGGAGATCGCCTCCAGCGACGAAGGCACGGAGGGGAGCGAGGACGAGGACGGCGATGACGTCGCACCAGACGGCGGAGCGACCAGCCGGACTCAGCCTGACCCGGCCTCGACCAGCGAGCCGCGGGAGACTATGTCAGCCGCCGCTAACGCCGACCAGGCCGAGACCCGCCAGCCGGAAGCCCCACCAGCCGGTGCCTCAGCCACCGCCGACTTGTCCGAGCAGCCCGCCGCTCCTTCGGCCTAGGCGGCCTTTTATCTTCTTAAAATCTACTGCATCAACTGTAAAATGGGTGGAGAAGGTTCGCGTTCCACGGGCGCTCCGACTCTTGGCCGGCATTGTCCTTCTTGTGCGCCCTGGGCTTTTGTGTGTCGATGAGGTAGTAGGAGTCATTACCCAAGGCCTTGCTGATGATGAAAGGCCCCTCCCATAGGGCCGAGAGCTTGTGTTGGCTGGCTGTTCGCTGGACCAGTCGGAGCACAAGGTCGCCCTTGCGGAAGGTGCGCGGCTTGATCTTCTTGTTGTGGTAGCGGCGCAGACTCTGCTGGTAGATGGCGGACCAGCTGAGTGCTAGCAGCCGGGCCTCTTCCAGCAGATCGATGCCATCCTCTCGCGCCTTCTTGGCTTCCGCCTCCATGTACATGGTGACGCGAGGCGAGTCGAACTCAATGTCTGTTGGGATGACAGCCTCGGCCCCGTACACGAGGAAGAAGGTTGTGAAGCCGGTTGCTCGATTCGGCGTAGTCCAAAGACTCCAAAGGATGGCCGGCAGCTCCTCGATCCAGCAGCCGGCCGAGCACTCCAGAGGCTCGACCAGCCAAGGCTTGATGCCGGACAGGATGAGGCCGTTTGCTCGCTCCACTTGGCCGTTTGACTGCGGACGGGCGACGGACGTGAGGTCCAGTCGGATGCCCTGCGTCTCGCAGAAACGGGCCAAGGCGCCTTTGGCGAAGTTCGTGCCATTGTCGGTGATGATGCTGTGCGGGACGCCGTATCGAACGGTGATATCCGCGATGAATGTGACAGCAGTCAGACCATTCAGCTTCTTGATTGGCTTTGCCTTGATCCACTTCATGAACTTGTCCACGGCAACCAGCAGATGAGTCATGCCGCCGCGTGCTGTCTTGAATGGGCCCACCATGTCCAGTCCCCATACGGCAAATGGCCAGGTGAGGGGAATGGTCTTGAGTGCTGAAGCCGGCAGGTGCTGCTTGGAGCTGAAGCACTGACACCCCTTGCACTTGCGGACCAACTCCTTGGCGTCGTCCAAAGCGGTCGGCCAGAAGAAACCGTGGCGGAAAGCTTTGGCAACGAGGGCTCTGGAGGCGGCATGGTGGCCACATTCGCCTTGATGAATGTCCCTGAGGATTGCTATGTCCTTCTCCGGCTCTACGCAGCGCTGGAAGACACCAGTCACGCTGCGCCTGACGAGCTCTCTGTTGACAATTGTGTATGCAGCCGCCCGGCGTTGCACCTGCCGGGCCAAGATTTCGTCAGTTGGCAGCTCGCGGCTAACCAGAAAATTGAGGATGGGCTGCGCCCAAGATGGCACTTCAACCACCTTCATGATAGAAACCGGCATAAGGGCGGCCGGGTTGGGAGGTGGCGGGTTGGAGCCGGCCGCTGCTTGCTGCATCGTTGAAGTCCCCGGGCCAATTGCAGTAGTCCCCGCGCCAGGTTCTGGGGTCCCCGGTCCGGGTGCGGGTGCTGCAGCCCCCGGGCCGCCTGCTGAAGTCCCAGAGCCGGATCCAACTGTTCCAGGGTCAGCCGGCACGAAGATGGATTCTGATTCCGGTGAAGGTTTGACAGACGGCTTGCGCAGGCACTCGAGGGAGATGACGGACTCGGAGGGGCTCCAACCGGCAGACCTGCTGGCCGGTTTCGTCTACTGCCGAGTGTCACCCCTCCAATTCCGGCCGCATTCGATCTGCGACATGAGCGGCCGCCGGGAGCCGTGCCGGATGTCGACGAAGGAGCTGCCGACTGTCGAAGTGGTTCGACATGTCAACTACTTCTCTAACAGCCAGCTGAGCGAGACCGACTGGAGCTTCGGCAAGCCACCGTACAGCCGCGCCAACCCGCCGCCTGCGGTTAGTATATGGTCCCCTTTCTTTTGTCACGCTTCGTTCTTCATCCGCCCTGACCACCCGAACGCGGCACAGCACTTCGCCGGCCAGGCGGCAGCCGCCGTGCCGGCTCCTGGCCACCAATGGATGGCGGACCGGGAGGTGAGCGACGTGGGTGGCCCCGAGCTGGCGGCGGCCGCGTTGGAGGAGGACGACGCCGCCGGGGGAGGCGGCGCTGGAGTAGGCGGAGCTGCAGGAGGTGGCGCGGGAGGCGATGTCCGGGACTGGCTAGATGACGATGAAGAAGGCGACGGGTAACGCCGCCCTGAAGGCGCCGACAGGGCGGGTGCCGGCTCCTTGGCGGCGCGGCCGACATGCGGGGTGCCGACTGGGGCACCCAGCGCGTCTAAGCGCCGCGCCGACGCGGGGATGTTCGGCAGCCGCCCGACCAAGAAGGCCAAGTCGACAGCCGCCACCAGGCGGCAAGAGGCCGCGAAGACGGCTGCCATCCGGAGGACCCCGAAAGAACGCCCACTGGTGTCCGCGTGAGTGCTCTTACTGCTCTTGTCTTGGTTGTTTCTTCTTGGCTTTTTCTTCTCTTGCGAGTTTCTTATCTTTTGCTTGCCTTGACGCACAGGGCTCCCCTTTCCATGTCGTGGGCTCCATCCGCCTCACTGATCAGAGTAGCAGGTGGCTCTGAAGAGGCCCGTCGCGTGGACCCGGCCGCCGCCCTTCGGGAGGCGACAGAGAAGAACGCGCGAGAAGCGCGGGAGGAGCGGGAGGCTGCCATGTGACTGGAGGCCGAGGCAGCGACTGCGGCGCAGGCGGAGGCCGAGGCTGCGGCCAAGATGCAGGAGGAGGCTGCGACCAAGGCGCAGGCGGAGGCCGACGCCAAGGCCGCTGAGCACCTCGTCCATGTCGAGGTTCTGGAGACCGCCGACATGCAGCAGCTGGAGCCACCGGTGGTGGAGGACTGCGCGCCAGCTGGAGCAGCCGGAGCTGACCAGACGGCCCCAGAGCAGGGGGCGACCGACCCCATCATCCCGGAGGATGCTTAGCGCGCACCGGGTGCTGACGAGCGGGGAGGTGGCCATCCCGAAGGGCCAGAGGTGCCGCCAGCGAGCACCGAGCTAGTGACAAGCCGAGCAATGATGACCCGCACCTCCCCGCGCCTACGCCCATCGCGGGCTGCTTCTGTGCCGAGGCCGATGGAGGTTGGGGCCGCGAGTTCACCTGCACCTGACACCGAAGCCTCGAGCTCTGCTCCGCCTGGCTGGGCGCCAGGAGCCGGCCCGGCCGCTCTGAACGTTGCAGTGCAGGACGTCCTGGACAAGTTCAACGCCCACGGCACCACCCTCATGCAGGCCAGGAATGAGATGCTAGCGATGCCGACGTCCGTCCGGGTACGCTCTCGATCTTGCTTTTTATTTTTGCAATCTTCAGTGGGGGCATGCCAGCGCACCCACTGGGTGTAGCCCCCGAGTTCCAAGCCGGCTGCTGAGCGGGCGGGTTGGAACTTCAAAGCATGTTTCTGAACATTGAAGTGTTGCTCTTGCTGCAGGACTACCACAACCTGCGCGCGGCCGCCTACAACTCCCAGAACCAGTAGCTCGCCAACCGGACTGCTGATCTGAACAAGAGCCGCGGTACGTAGGCCGGCTTTCAGTGGGGCTGGATCTTCCAGCGACTTCTTGGTTTTGTCGATGTTGATGTTTCTTTCTTGCTTTTGCAGAGGCCGCTGCCCAGCTACGGACGCGCGTGTGCGAGCTTGAGGGCCAGCTCCAGGCCAAGGAGCAGGAGCGCAGCCAGGCGGCCGCAGAGCGCGATCGGCTTGCGAAGGAGCTGGCTGACCAGGCGACCCGGCATGCGGACTAGGTCCGACAGCTGAAAGACGGGGAGGCGCTCCTCAAGGCCGGGTTCGAGTCTCAGCGCTCAGACTGGGCCGAGAGGGAGAAGCTGCTGTCGGAAGGTTATGAGGTGATCGAGGCCATGCTCGAAGGTAACTTTTCTTTCTTGCTTGGAGGTGCCGGCTGTTGCTGGAAGCCAGCCTCTTATTCCTTTGTTTTCTTTTCGCGCAGAGTGCTTTCCGGACCACGCTGGCGTCATCAGCCAGGCAATCGAGACATGGCGCGAAGAGCGGAGGCGGGTGGGCAAGGAGATTGCGCCGGACCGGCCTCGGACTATGGGCGAGCAGTTCCGGGCCATCCAGCTGCACCTTGTGCTGGTTCGCCGGCTGCTCCGCCAATTTCAGCGCAGCGGGTCCCAGGTCTTGGAGGGGCTCTGGCCGGGTGTGCCGGTGCCCCGGACTCCCAGTTAGACCGCGACTGGTTGGGGGAGGTGGCCGAGCAGCTCGAGGCTTGGAAGGGTGCCGTGGCACGGGCAGGCGCCAGGGCGACGCTGGAATTCGTCAAGGCGTGGTACCCAGGTGTGAGTTTGGCTCAGCTGGCCACTTTTCATCAGGAGGTGGCGCTAGAGCTGGAGGCGGAGCGCGAGGCAATCGCCGAACGCGCGGCAGCCCTTGCCGACTATGCCGACGTCAGCATCTTCATCTCGGAGCGGGCGGAAGACGGCACTGAGGTGCCGCCCTCTTGGTTCGTGTTGAACCCGGACGAGCGGGAGGACCCGGTGGAGGAGATCGCCTCCAGCGACGAAGGCACGGAGGGGAGCGAGGACGAGGACGGCGATGACGTCGCACCAGACGGTGGAGCGACCAGCCGGACTCAGCCTGACCCGGCCTCGACCAGCGAGCCGCGGGAGACTACGTCAGCCGTCGCTGACGCCGACCAGGCCGAGACCCGCCAGCCGGAAGCCCCACCAGCCGGTGCCTCAGCCACCGCCGACTTGTCCGAGCAGCCCGCCGCACCTTCGGCCTAGGCGGCCTTTTATCTTCTTAAAATCTAATGCATCAACTGTAAAATGGGTGGAGAAGGTTCGCGTTCCACGGGCGCTCCGACTCTTGGCCGGCATTGTCCTTCTTGTGCGCCCTGGGCTTTTGTGTGTCGATGAGGTAGTAGGAGTCATTACCCAGGGCCTTGCTGATGATGAAAGGCCCCTCCCATAGGGCCGAGAGCTTGTGTTGGCTGGCTGTTCGCTGGACCAGTCGGAGCACAAGGTCGCCCTTGTGGAAGGTGCGCGGCTTGATCTTCTTGTTGTGGTAGCGGCGCAGACTCTGCTGGTAGATGGCGGACCGGCTGAGTGCTAGCAGCCGGGCCTCTTCCAGCAGATCGATGCCATCCTCTCGCGCCTTCTTGGCTTCTGCCTCCATGTACATGGTGACGCGAGGCGAGTCGAACTCAATGTCTGTTGGGATGACAGCCTCGGCCCCGTACACGAGGAAGAAGGTTGTGAAGCCGGTTGCTCGATTCGGCGTAGTCCGAAGACTCCAAAGGATGGCCGGCAGCTCCTCGATCCAGCAGCCGGCCGAGCGCTCCAGAGGCTCGACCAGCCAGGGCTTAATGCCGGACAAGATGAGGCCGTTTGCTCGCTCCACTTGGCCGTTTGACTGCGGACGGGCGACGGATGTGAGGTCCAGTCGGATGCGCTGCGTCTCGCAGAAACGGGCCAAGGCGCCTTTGGCGAAGTTCGTGCCGTTGTCGGTGATGATGCTGTGTGGGATGCCGTATCGAACGGTGATATCCGCGATGAATGTGACAGCAGTCAGACCATTCAGCTTCTTGATTGGCTTTGCCTTGATCCACTTCATGAACTTGTCCACGGCAACCAGCAGATGAGTCATGCCGCCGCGTGCTGTCTTGAATGGGCCCACCATGTCCAGTCCCCATACGGCAAATGGCCAGGTGAGGGGAATGGTCTTGAGTGCTGAAGCCGGCAGGTGCTGCTTGGAGCTGAAGCGCTGACACCCCTTGCACTTGCGGACCAACTCCTTGGCGTCGTCCAAAGCGGTCGGCCAGAAGAAACCGTGGCGGAAAGCTTTGGCGACGAGGGCTCTGGAGGCGGCATGGTGGCCACATTCGCCTTGATGAATGTCCCTGAGGATTGCTATGTCCTTCTCCGGCTCTACGCAGCGCTGGAAGACACCAGTCACGCTGCGCCTGACGAGCTCTCTGTTGACAATTGTGTATGCAGCCGCTCGGCGTTGCACCTGCCAGGCCAAGATTTCGTCAGTTGGCAGCTCCCGGCTAACCAGAAAATTGAGGATGGGCTGCGCCCAAGATGGCGCTTCAACCACCGTCTTGATAGCAACCGGCATAAGGGCGGCCGGGTTGGGAGGTGGCGGGTTGGAGCCGGCCGCTGCTTGCTGCATCGTTGAAGTCCCCGGGCCGACTGCAGCAGTCCCCGCGCCGGGTTCTGGGGTCCCCGGTCCGGGTGCGGGTGCTGCAGCCCCCAGGCCGCCTGCTGAAGTCCCCGAGCCGGATCCAACTGTTCCAGGGTCAGCCGGCACAAAGATGGATTCTGATTCCGGTGAAGGTTTGACAGACGGCTTGCGCAGGCACTCGAGGGAGATGCCAGCTGGTATGGCCTGCCGAGTGGAGCCAATCCATGCCAGGGCATCGGTTGCTTCGTTGTCAGCCCGTGGCACGTGGAGGAACTTGCACCCGTCGAAGTGTCCACTCAGCTGCTGGACGAGGAAGCGGTAGCTAGCCATGTTGGCGTCCTTGGTGTCCCAGTCTCCGGAAGACTGTTGGACCACCAAGTCCGAGTCGCCGTAGCACAGAATGCAGCGGATGCCGATCTCCTTGGCTAGCCGGAGCCCGTGGACGAGCGCCTCGTACTCGGCCACGTTGTTGGAGGCGGCAAAGTGGATCTGCAACGTGTACTTGAGCTTGTCGCCTTTGGGAGAGGTGAGGACGATGCCGGCTCCCAAACCGGTGCGCATCTTCGAGCCTTTGAAGTGCATCCGCTAATGCATGGAATCCGGCGCTGGCGGCAGGTACTGGGTCTCGGCCCAGTCGACAAGGAAGTCGGCCAGCGCTTGGGACTTGATGGCGGTGCGGGGCTGGTAGTGGATGGTGTGGGGAGCTAGCACGATGGCCCACTTTGCCACCCGGCCTGAGGCATCTCTGTTGCCCATGATCTCGGCAAGGGGGGCGGTGCAGACGACCATGATGGTGTGCTCCTGGAAGTACTGCTTTAGCTTCTTGGCGGCAAAGTACACGCCGTAGCACATCTTCTGATAGTGGGGGTAGTTCTGCTTGGAGGCGGACAACACCTCGCTCAGGTAGTAGACCGGCCTCTGGACCGGCTGTGCTTTGCCGTCTTCTGGACGTTTGACCATGATCACGGTGCTGATGACCCGGCTGGTAGCGGCGATGTAGAGGAACATGGGATCTTTAGCAGCCGAAGCGGCCAGAACAGGCGGCGTGGACAGCATCCGCTTGAGCTGGAGGAACACCTCGTCCGCCTGACCGGTCCACTCGAAGCATGTGGTCTTCTTCATTAGCTAGTACAGAGGGAGGGCCTTCTCTCCCAGCCGACTGATGAACCGGCTGAGAGAGGCTAAGCACCCGGTGAACTTCTGGATGTCCCACAGCCGGGTCGGCTTCTACATCCGCCCAATGGCCTTGATCTTCATGGGGTTGCACTCGATCCCGCACTCAGAAACAAGGAAGCCAAGGAGCTGGCCGACTGGTACTCCGAAGACACACTTCTCTGGGTTAAGCTTGATCTGGAAGCGGCGCAGGTTGGCGAAGGTCTCCTTGAGATCCTCCAAAAGGTTGCCACGCTTCTCCGTCTTCACCACAATGTCGTCCACATAGATGTGGGCGTTCCTCCCGAGTTGCTTCAGGAGGCACTTCTGCATGCAGCGCTGAAAGGTGGCGCCAGCATTCCTCAAGCTGAACGTCATGGGGATGTAGCAGAAGGCACTGAAAGGGGTGATGAAGGCGGTCTTCAGTCGGTTGGCCGGGTCCATCTTGATCTGGAGGTAGCCAGAGTTGGCGTCCAAGAAGGACAACAGCTCGCAGCCGGCCATGGAGTCGATCACTTGATCTATCCGGGGCAAGGCAAAAGGGTCCTTGGGGCAGGCTTTGTTGAGGCTAGTGTAGTCGATACACATGCGCCACTTGTTGTTTTTCTTCAAAACGAGGACTGGGTTGGCAAGCCAGTCCGGGTAGAACACTTCCATGATGAAGCCGGCTGCCAGAAGCCGGGTGATTTCTTCACCAATGATTCTTCTCTTCTCCTCTGATAGGCAGCGGAGGGGTTGCTTGACCGGTTTTGCATCTGATCTCACATGTAGTTTGTGCTCGGTGAAATCCGTCGGAACACCCGGCATGTCCTTGGGGGACCATGTGAAGATATCCTGATTCTCACGGAGGAAGTCGACGAGCTCGCTTTCCTATTTGCTGTCAAGGGCGGACCCTATGACAGCAAACTTCTCCGAGTGCGCCGGGTCCAAGACGATCTTCTTTGTTTCCTTGGCCTGCTGGAAGGAGGCCCCGGCCTCCACGTCCTTGGGGTCAGATGGAATGGCCGGCTGCTCGCTGGCCATAGCCACAGCCCAGTCTAGGAGGCGCTTCTCTTGGGCAATGACGAGGGACTCGGCCAGCTGGGAGCTGGCCGCGGCGCACATGAGCGACTTCCGGTAGTCGCCGGCAATGGTGATGATGCCCTTGGGACCCAGCATCTTCATCTTCAGGTAGGCGTAGTGCGGCACTGCCATGAATTTGGCCAGCGCAGGCCGGCCGAAGAGCGCGTGGTAGGGGTTGTCCAGGTCGATCACTTAGAACCAGATCGGCTCGCGGCGGTAGTGGGTCTTGTCGCCGAACAGGACATCAATCTTGATCTTGCCGATTGGGGAGCAGGAAAGCCCGGGGACAATGCCATGGTACACAGTCCGGCTGGGCAGGAGCTACTTCTCCTTGATGCGCAGCTTCGCCATGGTGTCGTGGTAGAGGATGTTGATGCTGCTACCGCCGTCTATTAGGATCCGGGAGAAACAGCAGGCCCGCCTCTCCATTGAGAAGGTGGAGTCCAGCACCATTGCATAAGCACCCGGTGAAGGCATCACGGCCGGGTGGTCTTCACGGCTCCAGGAGATGGGCCTCTCAGATCAGTGCATAAATGGGGGGACCTCTGAGACGACAGCATTCACCTCGCGGTGGTGCTGGCGCCGGCTGTGCTTGTCGCCGGCTTCACTGGTGAAGACGATGTAGGTGCGTTTGCGCCGGGGAACTCGTCTTGGAGCATGCCGACTAGGCGGGCCGCCGGCTGCTGAGGAGGCGGAGCCACCGCGCCGGCAGGAGGAGGCGGCAGGCCCTCACCTTGGTGATTCTGGTGAGCCAGTTGCACTGCCGGGTGGTGTGGTTAGATGGCTTCGCGCCGCTGTGGAACTTGCATGGAGCGTCGAGTGTCTGCTCAAAGGAGAAGGCTGGCAGCCAGGCCCCCTTGCCACCCCGCTGACGCTTGGGGCCGGGTTGCATGCCGGCTGCTTGTCCTCGACGGTCGCCACCTACCGGCTGCTGGTAGCTAGCTGCTGGGCCTTGCGCTTATTGTCGTTTGGCTGTTGGCGCCGGTTGGGGTCACCAGCCGGCGTTTGGGGAGCCGGCGGGAGCACCTTCCCGGATGCGTCAACCCGGGTCTCCGACTTCATGGAGGAGTCGGTGGTGGCGTACTTGTCCGCCACGACCAGGAGCTCATCCAATGTAGCCGGCTCGTCTCACAGAAGCTTGTGCTTAAGCAGGGTGCCCTCTCTGCACCTGGCGGTGAAGTACTCGATGGCCTGCACCTCGTGCACCCCTTCGCAGGAGTTGCGCAGCTCGGCCCAGCGCATTAGGTAGTCGCGGGTGGACTCGGTCGGGCCCTGAACGCACATGGAGAGCTGGCGTGGCTTGGGGGGCCGTTTGTAAGTGCTGGTGAACTTGTGGACGAAGACGTCGGCGAAGTCCAACTAGCTGTTGACGCTGTAGGGTTTGAGGCTGTTCAGCCATGTCCGGGCCGTGCCCTGGAGCATGGGTGGAACATACTTCACGGCAACGCGCTTGTTGCCGTTTGCTATGCTGACTGTCGTAGCGTAGTCGGTCAGCCAGTCCTCTGGCTTCACGGAGCCGGTGTACTTGGGAGTGTCTCGAGGGAGCGAGAACCCTTTGGGGAAGGGCTCGTCACGGATGCGGGGGCCGAAGCAGGCCGGCCCGACAGTGTCCTCCTCCTCGACTAACAGGGACCGAGCTAGCCGCTCGATCCGGTGGCGGGCATCATTCTCACCGACTCCTTCACGGGAGCCTAGCCGGCCCCCGAGAATCGGGTGGTCTACCAGCGCCGGAGAGGCTGGCCTCTCCCTGCTAGGGGGAGGTGGACGCTCGTCCTGCTGGCGCCGGTCCTCCACTCTTGGAGGAACTTGCTGGCTGTTGAAAACCATCAGGCGGGTGCGCCGGCTGCGGCTAGCAGCCGGCTTCGGGTTCCGCTGGCCGCGGTCGCCGCCGCTTGGGGACCGAGAGGTCGCTCCGTGCTCGTGGCGGGGGGGGGAGGGGGGGATTTTGGCTTGCTTGCTGGCTTCCACCGCGCGGTTGCACGCGTCTTGCTGCGGATTCGCAGCGTCGAGGAGCTCCTGGAGGCACACCATCTGGCTACGCCGCTCGTCGCCCTCCAGGTGCTCCAATTCTTCTGCCGCCACCTGGGCGGCGCGCAGGTTCTGCGCGGGGGTGGCGTAGATCAGGCGTCCGACCCCCAGCATGTTGGCTATGGCCGCGCCACGTTGCCGAATGGTGCCGGCTCGACTGGGCTCGCCAGAAGCCGGCGTGCCGCCTGCGATGCGGTCGATCTTGTGCTGGTTGGCCTCCGCGCGGCGCTTCATGGCCGCCATCTTGCTGGCGCTGTCAAGGAGCGTGACACGGAATGCCTCTAGTGTTGCCCCATCGGCGTTGCAGCAACGAGGGTGGCCAGTCCCTGCATGGCCGCTTGCAACGGGTCCAGGGCGGCCCCATTGGAGTCCCCGCTGTGGCTGATGACCAGCATCTCGACGACGATGCCGGCATCGGCATCGCTGGCGACAGGAGGGAGCGGATCATCAACGACCACCACGTCGGCAGGGAACCCGTCGGTGGAGGCCACATCGGAGATGGTGAGCTTCTCGAAAAGCTCAAAGAGGGGGTCGACGAGCGGAGGGCCTCGGCGTCGGAGGCGGGCTCGTCGGAGAGGCTGGCCCTGCTGAAGAGGTCAACAAGGTAGCTCACGGGGCAGGCTGCCCCCGCATCGGGTGGTGCGCTGGTGCAAGCGCAAGCGGGCGCGTCAGGCTGGCTGATCAGGCCGGCCGCGACGCGCTCGCCGGAGAGATAGAGGGTTCCCGTCCAGAATGTGTCTCCGGCCAATGCTGCGTTAGGCCCCACGGTGGGCGCGAACTGTCGGGGTATTCTCGCGACAGATGCCAGGGGGTGGCTTATCATGGGTGGAGCCAAAAGGACGTCGTCGGGCCCTAGAAGCGGGAGTGAGCACGAGCTCGATCGCACACGAGACGTACCCAGGTTCGAGGCTCTCCGTGGAGATAACACCCCTAGTCCTGCTCTGCGCGGTCTCCACATGATGACTATGATCGAATGGTGGGTACAAGGTTGCTCCTTGTGCTGCGCTGCTAGAGGAGGAAGAAGGGCAGAGCTACTACCTTGCTCTCCCTAGCTATGGTGTGTGAGAGGCGTGTGTGTTCAACCCTTTGCATGGGCGATCCTGGGGGGCTTATATAGGCCTGCCCCCCAGGGGTACAATGGTAACACGGCCGGGAGTAGGACCCGGACGTCAGTGTCTAGGGTCGCCGGGTTCTCCGCCGGCTGCTGGGGCCCGCCGCCGGAAGGCCCCGCCGGCTGCCACGAATACGGCCGACAGGTAGGGCACGCCGCCTGCGGGCCATGCTGATTGCCTTTTGTTTGTAGCATCGTACTTGATGACGGAGACCGTTTCAGGGGTCGTATGGCTACAGTCTTGCTGTCTGACGGGTTGGTGGCCGCTTGGTCAGCGCACGCTGTAGCCATGCTCCATCCCGTCAGAGCAGGTGAGTGAAGACTTCGAGGGGAGGGGAAAGGCCGCCTGCTGGGGGCTGGTCCGCCCCCGAAGCCGCCTTCCAGGAATGCACTGTCCTCTGGGAGCTTACGGACAGGTAGGGCCCGCCGCCTGCGGGCTGTACTGATTGCCTTTTGTTGTGGCAGGGCCCTTGCTGACGAGGGCCATGCTGAGGGTCGCATGGCTACAGTCCTGCGCATGGCAGGTAGGTGACCGCTTGGTCAGTTCGCACTGTAGCCATGCCTCCCCTGGGATTTGGGGGTGAGGGTGGCCCTGTAGCCACACTCCGTCTCGTCGTAGTGGTTGAATGCAGACTCCGAGGGGAGGAGGGTCCGTCTGCCAGGAGCCGGCCTTCCCCGAAGCCGCCTCCTGAGAGTGCTCCGTCTTCTGGGAGCCGGCCGCGTGTTTGGAAGGCTTGAGGGGCTTTGCCAGCCAAGATGTCTTGAAATGCTAAGGGGTGTGGATGAGGCTACCCGTGGTCAATCCCTCCGACAATTTTTTTCATCTTCTCCAATAACAACAGAAAAAAGAGATACAACCAGCTCTCCTAGATGTATATATCTAGCAATTAAAATCACTGTAAGAAGGAACCTAGTAAAAGTAGCCATACAAATCTATGGTGTTCAGGTGTTCGGTAAAATTGAACAGACGATGCTTGAAACTATTTAAAATGGAGATTTGGAAAGAGGTAAGTAATTGTAGAGTTGGCTTGTACTGGATACCAAACATGGTACTCTCAAAAAGTAAACAGAAAATCAAATCATCTAAATAGACCTGACAATTGCCCTCTCCGTTGACCTTGAGCTCAACCAAGCCGTGAAACACAAACCTAAGTAAGAGATCATATTGGGATCAAATGACAAACAATTAGAAAAACCTACCACATAGCACAGAAAATTATGTGCAGATTTATGGGGTAAATGATATTCATTGATGCTTAAACCAACTAATATATATTCACTCACATGATTAGTACTTCAGTACAGCATCATAATAGTTAGCATGATGCTCACTACAGTAGCATAAAAAGATATTGGTCACAGGTTCATAATAATAATGCCGGAACACATGCAAGTGAATAAAAATTCATCAAAGAATGAGTTTCTTGATCATCGATGGAGAGTTAGAGATGCAGATTCTGAACTTCTTTTAACCAAGCATGATTCAATCAAACTGCCCTTTTACCCACATCATGGGAACTATTCACATGAACACCTTGACATATTGGCGTGACAACAGAAAAGCAAAGGAAAAAACAGGAAGTAAAATCATAGTAGGTCATCTATTTCATATCCACGCATGCATAATCAATATCTGTCAATAGAGTGTAGGTGGAGAAACCTCATCGGCTATCATCGCCAAGAGGAAACTCCCATGGCTATGGCCATTTCTTCATCATGAAAGAAGCAAATAATCTAGCCATACTCACACCAAAAGGGCCAGTACTCCGATAGTGATGCATTGGCTGTACCGATCACTGCTCGCAACACATACACACTGCAAAGAAAAGTTTTCAAAAAAATCAAGCATTGCAAATAATTGGGATGGTCAGGTAGATCTGAGAACCACACAATTTGTCCTAACCTCCTGCAGTATTGGGATGGTCAGGTGGAGCAGCATTCTTATACGCCCCGCCAATCATTAGGAAGAACGCGTAAAGCCACAGGACGGCGACGGACATTATGATGGCGAACCCCTCAAAGGCAGTGCCCAGCAAAGGCACCAGATGAGGTATTTACTGCAGAAAAAAATGATCATAAGCTTCAGAAATTGTAAGTAAAGGTCACACAACAGCTATGAGGACTGATGATGCATGTACCTGGGAAAGAGCTACCAGCAGTATGATCTCTGGAAGAACGATTTCGATACATTTCACGACCTACATAGCGTATCCATACTGTTATGCTATTGTTATGCCCACTGCTGTCAACTACAGCCAGATAGAATTCAGAAGTGCAGATTTGTGTATGCACAACATAAAAAGTCTTACACTTGGAAATCAAAGCGTGTAGAGCCCGAATCCAACGAGCGCGATGAGCATCCCGGTGACTGCAACACGGCTAATGGAATCCGTCACACACGTAGTGAACTCGAGGGAGAGGGAAACACGACCTCGAGGCGGATGGCGGTGAGCTCACGCACCTAGGTCAGGGACGAAGAGGGTGCCGCTGTAGACGATGTTGGGCGCCTTTTCGCCATGGTCGGAGACGATGCGGTCCGTGGCGAAGCCGTCGGTGGTGGCGCGGAGTCTGCATCAGCCCGACCGCCGCCGCTACTGATGGCGTCGGCATGGAGCAAGCAGTGGACGGAGGAAGCATCCCTCCGTCGAGGGAACCCTGGCAAGCGACCCAGAGCAGCGGGAGAAGACCCTGGCAAGCGACGCACGGTGATGTCGGCCGCCTCCTCGTCGTGCCCGTGGCCGGCCCTCCTCCTCCTCTGCCTAGCCCCGATGGGGAGGAGGAAGGATGGCGGCATCAGGGGTGAGGGATGGCCGGAGGCTCTGTGAGATGGACGTCGCGTTCTCCATCCCCGCCCTCGTCCCGGCTGCTGCTGCTCGTTCCTTCCTGCGTCTCGGCGGCCCGGTTGGACGTCGACGGCGTGCTGGTAGTGGGGAGAGCAGCGAAGGCAGTGAATTCGGAGATGGGAGATGTACGAGGAGGAGAGGAGGACGGGAGCATGGCAGCGGCGGCGGCGGCTGCGGTGGAGAAGGGGAGAGGTGCGCAGCGGGGAGAATTGGCTAGGGTTCTCACCCAGTCGGGACCCTCCTCGCTCCTATGCCAAACGTAACCACCCACACGACGCCACGCATGACCACACACGCGAATTCCCGCAAATGCCCTCGGCAGGGTGGCAAAATTAATGGCAGTGGCATGATATCTTGACAGCAAAGAACTTATACCGGGCGCATCTCCAGGCACATCCACTGACAGGCGCGGCCCACCAAGCATAGACCCCACACGTCAGCGAGATCAGGCCGAAGCCGCAGAGTGAGCGAGACCGGGAGGGGGCGGTAACTATTCATTGCTACAGAGGAACGAGATCGATCCGACGGCTCAGCTTCTCCCACCGCTCGATCCAACGCCTGAGAACACATCAAGCAAATCGATCCGACGGCCAGAATGCTCTAATCGCTAAGAACGCTTGTAGCTCCCTTCTTCTCTTGTTTCTGGATACATCCGCGGTCCTAAATTTAAGTGAAAAAAATGATTCGCTTTTTTCCGAAAACCCTCTTATCTTTTAGTTAATCAACCCGCCATCCATCTATTTTTTTGACAGGTTCAAATGCTTTTAAAAAATATCCATATCTTTTAAACCCTAACTCCAATTTGGACATGTCATATATGAAAATTAATTATAAAAAATATCTAGAATCTTAACGCTCTTAAATATTAAAAAAATGTGATTCAAATGCTTTCTAAAATATTCATATCTTCTAAACCGTAACTCCAATTTTGACATTATATATATGGAAATTGATTAGAAAAATCTGTAGAATCTGAAGATGATGTTCTTTTACCTGTTAAATATTTTTAAATGCTATTTAGGGGACAATAATAATCAATAGCGCATGATCCATCTACTTTCGTACCGGTGTAGACCGGATTAGAAATCAACACCTTAGCAAAATTAGTTTGGAGAAGAAAGAAACCATCTATAACCACGCATGCACAACTCGGTAAAACCTCGAGGTGAAAAAAGTATATTTCTCAGCTTATGCGGAGAGAAAGAGAGACACATTAGAATTGGCCACATTCAAACGAGTTGTGATTGTGAGCACTGAGGCCGCCGTTGACAAGGGTTGGAAGAAGGGTAAGCGGCAACATAGATGGGATGCACGTGGACCCATTGAGGTCTTCATTCATGATTATTCTGTTAGGGGCATGTGGTATTTTTTCCCGTTGCAATGCACGGGCTTTTTTGCTAGTTATATATAATTTACCAGCTCCGAAAATATTTTCCACTTATATATTATTTATCGATAATACCTGGTATTGCCCGACAAACTCTGAAACACTTCCGGTTCCTCTCGAAACTATTTCGAATATTAACGAAATTACTTCACAAATAAATCATCGATACTCTCGTTCTACTAACACTCAACAGATCGTGATTACCTTAATTTTGTGACCTTGTAGGTTCGGTACACCATAGACATGAATGAAACCCCTTTGTTTAATGGCTGATAGCGGAACCGTGGATGTCCATATCGATCACTATGATTACATGAATGTTATTCAAGTAAACCTTTGGTTATTATGTGATGTTTCCTTTGCTTCACAATGCTTTACAAAACCCGAGGTGAGACATATCGGTATCCTCTTGAGTCATAGACATGCTCACTATACCGGTCTCCTAGTTGCCAGTTTTGTTCTTTTTCTCGTTGTCGTGTTCTGGCATCCCCATGACGAAGTCACCTATGTCTGGCCAGACGATGATGGATGCCGTCACACCAAGAGGGCCCTAAGAATATCTCTCCATCTTCAGAGGAGCAAATTCCACTCTTGAGCTATCATGTCCCTTGTCAAACTTTCTGATAAAACTCGAAGTTGTCATTATGATCACCAAGTTACGATGATGTTTGAGCAACCCCAAAGCTCATCATACGGTAAGAAGTGACTATGATACTCTCATGGTCTAAGGAACTAAAATCACAAGTTAACACTCCATGTTATAACAATTGACTTATGACAATATTATCTCAAAGTATAACAAAAAAGTTTTTTCGTCGATTCAATATGACCGTTCTTCTAATGTCATACTCTCAATGTTGCTTGAGACTATCATTACACTTAATGATGTCTCAAGATCAGAAAAGCATGGTCACGAACAACACTTTTGCTAGTTTTAGTGGCATGACTAGGAATCTTATTTTACCATTTATCGTTCTACATGTGCATATGAGTTTTCCACTGAATCGCATATTCCAGGATCATAACAGTTATAGTATAGAATATAAACTCTTAATTATGAACATGGAAATATAATAATATAATATTATTGCCCCTAGGGAATACTTCCAAATGAATCCCACTTGCACTAGAGTCAATAGTCTAGTTTACATAGTTTCTCTAACACCTATGGCTATCCAGTGTTGCTCATGGTTTGCTCATGGTAAAGCCTTCGTCATAGGGGCTGACACATTCAAATCTGTATGAACCTTGAGAACCTTCACACATTCAAACATAGCGGAGAAGTATTTCCCTTAGTGAAAACCAAGGTTATCGAACCAATTTGAGAACCACGCAAATTCCGGTCTGTAGCACCTACACACACAAAAGCAAATACTTGCACCCAACGCGGTCAAGAGGGTTGTCAATCCCCTTGAACTCGGTACTTGCAAGGATTAATTCTGATAGTGATAGATAGATAAAAATAAAACTTAAATAGAAATAATATAATCTCAGCAAGGTATTTTTGGTTTTTGTAATATGACTAAATAGACCCAGGGGGGCCTAGTTTTCACTAGAGGCTTCTGTCTCAAATGCATAGCATACGGTGGGTAAACAAATTACTGTTGGGCAATTGATAGAAAAGCACATAGTTATGATGTTATTCATGGAAATGATCACACATATAGGCATCATGTCCATGACAAGTAGACCAAAATGATTCTGCATCTGCTACTATTACTCCACCAATCGACCACTATCTAGCGTGCATCTATGGTATTAAGTTCATGACAAACAAATTAACACCTTAAGCAAGATGACATGATGTAGACAAAGTAAACTCAATATATATGAAATAAACCCCATCGTTTTACCCTTAATGGCAACAATAAAAATATGTGCCTCGCTACCCCTTTTGTCACTGGATGAGGACACCGCAAGATTGAACCCATTATAAAGCACCTCTCCCACTTAACATAAATCAATCTAGTTGGCCAAACAAACGGATAGATCGGAGAGAAATACAAAGCTATCATAATCATGCATAATAAAGTTGAGAAAAGACTCAATTAATTTCAAAGAATAATCTAATCATAAACCCACAATTCATCAGATCCCAATAAACAAACCGCAAAAGAAGATTACATCGGATAGAACTCCAAGAAGATCAAGGAGAGAGAAGAAGCCATCTAGCTACTAAATATGGACCCGTAGGTCGCTGGTGAACTACTCATGCATCATCGGTATTGCAGCAAGGTTGTTGTAGAGGCACTCCGTTCCGCTCCGGCAGAGTGTCGGAAAAGGCCTCTATATGGGATCGCGGAAGAACAGAAGCTTGTGGTAGCGAAAAAAGTATTTCAGGTGTCTCTCTGTTGGTTTGGGAATATTTCAGAATTTATAGAGGTTGAATTTGGTTAAACGGAGTTGCATGGGAGTCACGAGCTCAGGGGGGCGCGCCTACCCCCCTGGGGCATGCCTCGTGAGCTCGTGGCTCTCCCGTACGTCTTCTGACCTCCTCCGGAACCTTCTAGGGTTCCTTCTTGTCCAGAAAAAATAACTGTAAAGTTTCATCGTGTTTGGACTTCATTAGGGATTGATTTTCTGAAGAATAAAAAACAAGCAAAAAACAGGAAATCACACTAGGTACTAGGTTAATAGGTTAGTCCCAAAAAATGACATAAATAGCAAATAAAGGCATATAAAGCATCCATGATTGATAATATAATAGCACGAAACAATCAAAAATTAAAGATACATTGGAGACGTATTACATCACTACAAAAAAAGACATATCCATGACATTATGACCTAAATGTAAACTTTTTCTGTCATGGATGTCCAGGACGGGCCGGAGACGCACATGCAAGAAATTATTTGGGCCATCCATGATGTAAAAAATCATGGTAGAAGTGAGGGCTAGAAAATTTTTATGGTGTTCCCGATATAAGGTGGGTGGTCGGGCCCGAGCGATGAAGTCATTTGCATGTTTCTCTCTCGTACGCGCGTGTGTGTGCGAGCCATGTTCGCTAATTGAACCCGAGCGAGGCGTTCGCTCACTGAACTCAATAGATTGATAGCCGTCGCACTACATATTTGTGACGCCCTGATAACCCACAAGTATAAGGGATCGCAATAGTTTTCGAGGGTAAAGTATTCAACCCAAATTTATTGATTCGACACAAGGGGAGCCAAAGAATATTTGCAAGTATTAGCCGCAGAGTTGTCAATTCAACCACACCTGAAGATTAATTATCTGCAACAAAGTGATCAGTAGCAAAGTAGTATGATAGTTTTGATAGTAGTAGCAACTGCAATAGTAACGGTAACAGTGATAGCAATGATTTTGTAGCAAGTGCAACAGTGACAATAGACGTAGTAACTTAGCAAGAACAATATGAGAGAAATTTGTAGGCATTGGATCGGTGAATTCGTTGGATGATATTCATCATATAACAGCCATAACCTAGGGCGATACGGCACTAGCTCCAGTTCATAAATATAATATAGGCATGTATTCCGTAAATAGTCATACGTGCTTATGGAAAGAACTTGCATGACATGTTTTGTCCTACCCTCCCGTGGCAGCGGGGTCCTATTGTAAACTAAGGGATATTAAGGCCTCCTTTTAATAGAGAACCGGAACAAAGCATTAACACATAGTGAATACATGAACTCCTCAAACTATGGTCATCACCGGGAAGTGTCCCGACTATTGTCACTCCGGGGTTGCCGGATCATAACACGTAGTAGGTGACTATAACTTGCAAGATCGGATCTAGAACATAGATATAATGGTGATAACATAAACGGTTCAGATCTGAAATCATGGAACCTAGGCCCAAAGTGACAAGCATTAAGCATGGCAAAGTCATAGCAAAATCACTCTCAGAACATAATGGATACTAGGGATCAAGCCCTAACAAAACTAATTCGATTACATGATGAATCTCATCCAACTCCTCACCGACTAGCGAGCCTACGAAGGAATTACTCACTCCCGGTGGGGATCATCATGGAATTGGTGATGGAGAAGGGTTGGTGATGACGAAGATCGAAGATCCCCCTCTACGGAGGCCCAAACGGACTCCAGATCTGGCCCCCCAATGAAGAACAGGAGGTGGCAGCGGCTCCGTCTCGTGAAACGCAATAATTCTGTCTTCCCAATTTTTCCCCAAATATGTGATTTTATAGTATTAGGGTTGAAGTCTGCGGGGCCACCAGGTGGGGACAACCCACCTAGGCGCGCCTGGAGGGGGCACCCTGGTGGGCTGTGCCCACCCAGGTGCCCCCCTCCAGTGGTTCTTGGCTCCAGAAATTCTTATTTATTGAATAAAAAATCCTCGCAAAGTTTTGTTCCAATCCGAGAACTTTTATTTCGGCACAAAAACAACACCATGGTAGTTCTGCTGAAAACAACGTCGGTCCGGGTTAGTTTCATTCAAATCATGCAAATTAGAGTCCAAAACAAGAGGAAAAGCGTTAGGAAAAGTAGATACGACGGAGACGTATCAACTCCCCCAAGCTTAAACCTTTGCTTGTCCTCAAGCCATTCATTTGCTAAACTGAAAGTGAAAAAGAAAAACTTCTACGAACTCTTTTGCTCTTGTTTACATAAATAAGCTTAAGTAGCACCCAGGTTTTCAGCAAATATTATAACTAACCATGTCGACAATAACTCTTAAAAATTATATTAACTCATAACAATGGCATAATCAACTAGCGAGCAATAATAGGATATCTCAAACAATCAACACTTTGTCAAAGCAACCATGATATAATATGACAATAGTGGTATCTCGCTAGCCCTTTCTGAGACCGCAAAACATAAATGCAGAGCACCTCCAAAGCTCAAGCAGCGACTAAACATTGTAATTCATGGTAGAAAAGATCCAGTCATGATGCACCCAACATTAGCTATACACAATGCATGAGGATGACAATATTGCTCTCAGGTTCTGGCGCTTATTTGAGAAGGTGATGACACAACATAAAAGTAAATAGATAGTCCCTTCGCAGAGGGAAGCAGTGATTTGCAGAGGTTCCAGAGCTCAAGTTTTAAAACAGAGGTAAATGAAATTTTGAGAAATGCACCCTTCTTATTTACTTCGAGACCATTAGTTATCGGTATCTTCCATGCTAAACACATTAGTGGTGGTTCCCTAGCGATAAAAGTAAAGGTTTACTCCCCCTCCACCAACAATCACACTCCACGGCTTGTCCGAAACAACGGGTGCCGTCCATACCAACAACATTCCTGGGGGAGTTTTGTTTAATTATTTGCAATTTGAATTTGGGACTGGGAATCCTTATTACCGCCCCTCTCGTGCAAGGACGAGTGAATAAACACTCATCATGAGAATAACCCGCTTAACATGGAAGATACTGACTACCTCCTGTCGCTCTATGAACAATCCAGGCACACAAAAAAGGATATTTATTTGAAGTTTTTCAGAGGTGGCACATGCAAATTTACTTAGGACGGCAGGGTAATACCGCATATAGGTAGGTATGGTGGACTCATCTGGAATAACTTGGGTTTCAGGGATTTGATGCACAAGCAGAATTCCCACTTAGTACAGGCAAAGGCTAGCAATTAGGTTGACAAGCGGCTAGCTAGAGAGCGAAAACGATCATGAACATGCATTATGCATAAGTAATATTGGATACTAGCATGAGTAGGATATGAACACCATGAACATAAATATCATAGAGGCTATGCTGGTTTTGATTCAACTACATGCATGAACATGTGCCAAGTCAAGCCACCCGAACATTCAGAGGAGGATACCATATCATCATACTACATCACAATTATTTTAACGCAAAGTTGACATCCAAGATAAAACATTATCCACTCCTAGCTACTTAAGCATGGCATGAGAAACTATAATCTCTAAGGGTCATTGCAAACATGTTTGATCATAATAAGCAGAATCATGGATACTAGGTTAAACATATTTACAAAAACAGAACAAGTTGAGTTCATACCCGTTTCTCTCTGCCACAGCCAGTTCATCAAATATCGTCATTATTGCCTTTCACTTGCACGACCGAACGATATGAAAATATTAGTGCAATAGTGCCGTGGACTAAGCTGGAATCTGCAAACATTTTATTCAAAAAGAAGAAAACAAGGTAATACTGGCTCTCTGTTAGATTAACAACAATGCATATGAGAGCCACTCAACATTTTCATCGTGATCTTCTCCTCGGTATGACTCAATAAAAAGAAATTCAGAGAAACACACTGAAATAAAGGTAATACGGGCTTTCTGCAAACATTTTTGGAGTTTTTTGGAAACTCTCTGCAAATTTAAGAAAGAAAAAACAAAAACGAGAAAAACTATTTACACGGGAGAGCTCCCAACAAGCAAAAACAAGTACAAGGAAATCTTCTTGGGTATTCTTTTTAAATACTACAGCTAGTTATACTAGAAAGAAGCAGAAAATATTTTTGTATTTTCTCAAAGTTTTTTTTAAACACACAAGAAGAAGGCAAAAAAAAATCTAGCATGGATAATACAATGAAAATGTGTGGACACCGACAACTGGAATGAAATGTGTGAACATGAATGTAATGTCGGTGGAAATACGTACTCCCCCAAGCTTAGGCTTTTGGCCTAACTTGGTAATCACCACTCGAAGAAGCCATGGGGTCCTATGTTGAAGTGCTGGGGAGCGGGCACCTGAGGGTCCCATTCCTGGGGCTCCGCCTGTGCCGCAGCTAGGTTATTCCGGTAGGCGACAATGTCCTCAGGCATAATCCTGTATTCGCCCCTGGCAATAGGATCAAACAAAGCATGTGCAGGCAATGGAATGATATCACGAGTATCCTCACTAAAAACAAGGTTGTAAGGGAAATCACTAGTAGTGTTCTCGCCATCAATAAATTGGTGGTGTGCCATAGCCGAGCGATTTAAATAAACCTTGGGTAAAGGATAATCATGCTGGTGTATCTGAATGTTAAAGTGACTCGCCAAGCGAGTAGCATAAATGCCACCATGTATTTTACCCTTGGATCTGTTAATGTGGAGGCGCCGTGCCACAATAGCTCCCAAGCTATAAGTGTCGTCGCCGTAAAGTGCACGACGTAAAACAACAAAGTCAGGCGCACTAAATGCACCTACCTTCTCTCTAGCAAGCTAACACTATGCAATGAATAGAGCAAAATAATGTACAACCAGAAAATGTAAACTAGTGGCAGTGACTGACGGTGTCCTGGACTAGTGGGTACTCATCACATCATCTCCCGATTAGTTGGATTGGGCCGAGGACCCCCAGGGCCGTTTACTCATGGGCCAGTTCGGATAGCCGAAGTATACACGAGGAAGATTCCACAAGACTTGGTGATCAAGACAAGGACTCCTCTCCATCGGCGTATTCGACTAGGACTCTTGTTATCCTAGGCCTCTGGTACATTATATAAGCCGAGGCCGGGCTAGTCGATAGGGAGGCTAGATCATTATGACATCAATCATCATACCTCCAGGGTTTAGACCACAACATATGATCTCGAGGTAGATCAACTCTGTACTTGATATCCCATCAATATAAACAAGAGCAGGATGTAGGGTTTTACCTCCATCAAGAGGGCCCGAACCTGGGTAAAACATCGTGTCCCCTGTCTCCTGTTACCCATCGATCCATGACACACAGCTTGGGACCCCCTACCCGAGATCTACCGGTTTTGACACCGACAATGGTGCTTTCATTGAGAGTTTCGCTGTGTGATCGGCAAAGGATCAATGGCTCGCCCGCAGATCAACTGCGACGTTGGCATCTTCGTCGCCGGCTCGACTGGTCACCTTGGCTCGACCGAGGACTGCGCTCCATCTCCGATCGTCATGTTCGGACGAGGGCCTTCATCAAACATCAACTCCGATCTCTATCATGATCACGGAGGAACCATCCTTGGGACTCGGGGGCTCAACGTCAACATTGCCCTCGGGCGACCGTGCTGTTTTTCTAGACAGTGAACTTTTATCCGCCTCCACCGCCTCCTCGAGTGTCATTTTAACTATTGCTTCAGTGGAATTGTGCGGAATTAAGTCTACAACAACCATGCAAAATTTCGCCGAGTTCCAATGGAGGAATCTCTGGCGATCTCTGATATACCGGAGCCCTGTTGAGTCTGGACGGGAATCTGGACGAGTTTGGAGCGTGGTGTCCAGCATGTAGCTCGGACGTCCTTTGGAAGATCCAACCATTGATCGGCTGCAGAATTCCTATATCTAACACCCCTTAAAACCAATTTTCAGATCTGTTTCCTGCGTGAATATAGATCCGACCCGAATTCATGTTTCTTTATGAACATGATATTGGACGACCTTTTTAAAGGAATTTTCTTCTAGGGTATTGTGCGTTGTTTTTAAACACGTGCCCATAAAATTTTAAGCCTCCTCTGAGGTAATCTTCACCATCACGCTGGTGTCAAACCAGTTCGGCAATATTGCTCCATGGCTGCTGACCTGCGCTAGACGCGTCGTCGCTTTTCGAGCCGAGCTCAACTTCTTCGGATCATCATCTCAGCGAGCCGAACAAGAGTTCGGAATCGCCAAGGATAAATCATCACCAACATCGCCGCCCCACGGATTACACGGAGCGGGCACACCGGCACTGCCGCATGGCCACTTCATCAAGCCGGCATTGACCGCGTCACAAGTTACGACCTGCGTCGGCATGGCCGCACTGTTGCTTCTTCAAGCCGATGTCCATCACGCCGAACTGCTTCAACACCTCGGCTGACATGGCAACTGCAACGTCTCCTTACCGACCTGCTCCGTCACCTCGGCTAGACCGGGGGCTTCGCCATCTCTTCATCAACCTACTTCGGAGACTTTGGCGTCACCAGCCAACCAGCTTCGTTACGTTAGCTGGACCGGGGGCTTTGCCTCGGCGAGACAATCTTTGCCAGCATCGCCATGCTGTCGCTTCATCACCCATCAGGCAATGGGTGTGCGGATCGAGTCCCAATTTTGGGAGTAACCTTTCTTCGGACTGCTACAACAAATAAACCAGGTGCTATTAATCCTAGCAATTTTTGCTTGTTTGTGTTTATTTTTCCCAAGGAATTATTACTCTGGTTTGTTCCATCATCTGTACACAGGTCTATCAAATGGTGGCCGCATTAACGACGGTCGCGTGGTGGTTCGGTCAGTTTCCATACATAGTTCGATGAACGCCGCATCCGGAACTCGGACCGACCTGTGAAATCGGGCTTTGCCACGCCTTTACTGCATCACGCCGACGCCCTGCATCGACATTGACTTCGGCGCCAGGCCACATCTCTTTAAATAAATTATTTTTGCGAAAAGCAATTATGCAAGGATTTTATATATATTTATATTATTCTTTTTGGACCGCACTATTTTATGTGTGCAGGTGATTGACTTCGACTGTGTCATGTGGTCACTTTGGCAAGCCAATGTCGTTGTCCCAATTGGCATAAATCGGCTCGCATGATCATCTTGTTGATTGAATTGCCATACCGACATGTTCGGTTGCCTCGGGGACTTCAGCATCATCAAGAGGGTCCTACCTCGTCGGGTAAATGATCCAGATTGGGCAGCGCTGTCACCTCGGCTGGACCAGGGGCTTCGTCATCACTTCATTAACCCACACCGGGAACTTCGGCGTCATACTATCGGCCTACTCTGTCGCCTCGAACGGACGAGGGGTTCCACCTCGCCACATTGGCCGTGCTGTGTCGCCACTTCGGAGTGCCGAGCTCTTCGCTCCTCCATCTCGGGACCGGCTTAGGGGCTGGGACCTCGACCCGCCGTAAACTCGGACCGCGTCATCGATGCCGAGCACATTAACCAGCTAAGTCGCTTTCATGCCCAAAGTTTTAAATTTTTAATTTGTGTTCGGTTCGACCGTGCTCACGTGAGTTGTTTGTTAAAAGAAACTCCCTTTACCCATGTTAGCTGGGGGCTCTTAAATTTACATGAGCCATTTTATAATAAGTGTGTTTTCTTCTTGTTCATTGCAAAGTCTTTTTCTATCACTCCTTCCTCGACTCGAGTGTGTGGTCAATAGCCGGATAGCCTGGGTCCGATCTTGACCCACTTGCAGTCTTGAGATCGGATGTGTCATGTTAAAGCACGACAGAAGCACAATTTTTTTTAGACCAATTTTCGGATTGGCACCAATTGACTTGATTTAGTTCGGACATGGAGTTTCCGCATAAGTCTTTTGGTTTTTAAGCCTATGGCACTTTTAAACTATTTGTGTGTTTCCAGCATAAGTCTCGCAGTGCAACGTCGGACACCTTTAGAGATTCGGCAAAACATTCTTGGGTATTGCTTTATATGCATCAGTTTCGAATTGTGTCTTTGGTCAATAGTTGGGTTGCCCGGCTCCTGTGCTTGCCTCCTACGTTCCACTTTGTTCGGCTAGCTGTGCAAAGGGAGAACCACTGCGATTGTGCTTCCAGCTAGCATGGTTAAGCGCCTCAGTGGATAAAGCCGAAAACTGACTATCACAATAAGTGTAAACTGGTCAGCGATCCGATGACTGTGTTAAATTATAAGATTGATAGAGGTCACCCCATGTTAAATGACGGTCCGTTCATAACATTGGCCGAAGTGTTTACGGCTTGACCTCGACTGTCGCCGAACACTAACTGGGGGCTAGTAACTGGCCTCCCAACTTTAAGCTCCTATGACTAAGTGAAAGTTATAAAGCCCGCATATCTGATTGCCTCGTTTCCGCTAACACAACCGCCTTCGGGCACCGAGACATCGGCTAAGGGTTGTTTTGTTATTGCTAAAACACCCTGCATAGCATCTACAAGGGGGTGGAAGCCGACGATGGGCCACTTTCAAATGATAAACGGTCGCAACGGAGTCAAAATAAACATATCATCGGTGTTTGTATTTAATATACGAGGGCCTCCTTCCGCAATCATCATTATAAAGCCATAAATATGCATCAATTTGACTTAAGATTTTGGCCAAGCTGGGTTGCCTGGCTCCTGTGCTTACCCCTACGTTCCCGATTGTTCGGCTAGGTGGTAAAGGGAGCACCTCTATGATTGTTACTACCGGGTCATCCGAGTAAGTACCTCAGACTGGGTGAAGCCGAAAGCTAGCAATCTTAAACGATCACATTGGTCGGCAACGACGGAAGTGAAATTTTTGGTTCATTAATACCATAGAGTTCAGGAACTTTCCCCGAACTAAATCCTCAATATTTTCCTCCCACATTGATCAGAGGTGAGGTTTCATGATCATGATAAGCATGACGACCCAAAGAAAGGAACCGATAGCGGGACTATTTTCTTTGGAAGATGTTTCTTACGTTAAAACGTAATATAACATATCTCTCTGCGTACCTTTGTTTATAAAACCGTATGGCCGGATTGCCTTGTTCGTCGTAAATCTTTGCCCTTATAAAGGCTTTATAAAGTAGGACGAACACTCTTCGGCTGCTGGCCGAAGAGGTTGAAGCTGATGGTCGGTCAACAAAGTTTTGTACAATGCGGATCCGAGCATTAGTGATGTAAAGTACTTGGATACATAGAATCATTACACATAAATTGTGATATACTCCGGACATTGATCCTTAATTCGGCCACCCGTGCCCACATTAAGGCTCGAGGGCTACTGGGCTTCGCGCTTCTCATTTACAAATATTAAAGGGGTACATCGATCCCCTGATCTGGTGTTGCCACCCGACCATTGGCTCGGGGGCTACTGCATTAACGATGCAATGCAGACAGTTTACAAAGTGCGAAATAGTTCCCAAGGAGATTATGATCCTCAGGTTGGTCGGCCGCACCCAACCTGAGTCTTGAGGAATATGCACACCACATTTCTATTCCTAAGTATGCTACAGAGCTAGGAGTTGATCCTCAGGCTGATTTTGTGAATCGACCTGAGTCTCAGGGGCTACTGGGATCACCGGTTTTATGCCATCCTTCAGGTGCATCTCGGGTTTTAGACCGACGCACACCTTGAGGGCTACTGGCTATATATCTCGGTGGAGAATAAATTACACCAATCAAAAATATTCACAAAAAATCAGCCCGCAGTCGGGGTGGTGCACCACCTCAGAAGCAGTCCGGCATAAAGCTCGGGCGCCAGTGGCTGGCTCCATAGTGGGCACTTCCGGCATTAAGCTCGGCTGAATTCATTCAATCTTTTAAAGACTGAGGTAGTTTATGACACCTCGGACGCTGACCATCGTTAGAGCTCGGATACAGTCCGGCGTTAGAGCTCGGATACAGTCTGGCGTTGGAGCTCGGATACAGTCCGGCGTTGGTGCTCGGCTGCAAAAGATACCTCAAATACAGTCCGGCGTTGGAGCTCGGATGCGAGAGGACACCACCGCATGGGAACAACTTCAAACCCGAGGTGTGGCGTAAAAAATAACAAGGCATTGATAAAGGCCGAGAACTTAAAGGGGCTCCTCGGATACCCGACGTGTAAACTCTTCGGATTCCCTTCGGCGATCCTCAAGATCGAAGATGAGAAGATTTGTTGAACCAGTTTTCAAGACCGACGACCGAAGATGAAGAACATTTCGGAAGAATCGAGGAGCGTCCCCAACTTGAAGACCGGTTCAAGCGGCTACTGACGGTGTCCTGGACTAGGGGGTACTCACCACATCATCTCCTGATTAGTTGGATTGGGCCGAGGACCCCCAGGGCCGTTTACTCATGGGCCAGTTCGGACAGCCGAAGTATACACGAGGAAGATTCCACAAGACTTGGTGATCAAGACAAGGACTCCTCTCCACCGGCGTATTCGACTAGGACTCTTGTTATCCTAGGCCTCTGGTACATTATATAAGCCGAGGTCGGGCTAGTCGATAGGGAGGCTTGATCATTATGACATCAATCATCATACCTCCAGGGTTTAGACCACAACATATGATCTCGAGGTAGATCAACTATGTACTTGATATTCCATCAATATAAACAAGAGCAGGATGTAGGGTTTTACCTCCATCAAGAGGGCCCGAACCTGGGTAAAACATCGTGTCCCCTGTCTCCTGTTACCCATCGATCCATTACACACAGCTTGGGACCCCCTACCCGAGATCTGCCGGTTTTGACACCGACAGTGACAGCCGATACCCCTCTCTCATCCCCCACAGTCAGAGTGCGGTAAAAACCATCAAACTCTGTGGGCCTAGGTTCTACTAAATCCCCATCAGAAAGGATCATGCATATGTCACAAAACTCAGTAAGTGGTATCTGATGGGGTTCAGCATATAAGTTAAACTGCACCTCGGGAGGAATTTGTGAGGAGATGATACTGTTCACATTCAGCTACGATGAAGTCGGTGAGGCCAGCATTAGCAGCATACTGTGCAAACTCTCGACGGATTTCGGCTCCCTCCATGAATGGGTTATGCGGCCACTCACACGGCCGTACCTCCGCCATTCTCCGGGTGCAGAGATCACTGTCAGACGACTCCCCAATAACTCCCTTGGAGTTCTTCTTGGAAGCAAACTTCCTAAAGATACTCATCTTTTTCCTATGAACAAAATTCTGAAAGTTTTAGTCCACAAAATTTTTCTCAACAAAACTTTACAAGATTGATAGCAACTACTCATAGGGATGCATAGAGGCCATATCAAGGATTCAAACTACTTAGAACTCTAAGAATTTAACATGCAAGCTCATCTACAGCAGCACCAAGAGTCATTAATTATTCTAAATATAAACCACTAAAGCAAAAACTAATTGGACCAATGGAGGAGTCACATACTGTCGGGGTACGACACCTATGGGATCCTGAGAGACCCCTTTACGATTCGGCGGGGGGAGAGGTATACGCAAAGAGCAGAACCAATGATCGACGCGGGAAGTTTTTACCCAGGTTCGGGCTGCTGATCAGCGTAAAGCCCTACTCCTGCTTTGTGTTCTTATTGATGTTCTTGAGCCCAGCCTTCAGGAGCGCTCGCAATGAACAGTACGTTCGAAGAGCAGCTACGCATGCATAATGGGCCAGAAGTTCTCCTCCTCTGTAGCAGTTGCCTTGGGCCTCCTTTTGTATGCTCAAAGGGGTCACCACAGTGGCAAAATGTACATACATTGAGGTGTAAAGTAGCTACAGGGCTATCATACCTAACCCCTGACAGATTAGGACGAACACATTTAATGCACCATGAGGTGTCCGTTTAGGTGTCCTCACTTTCTTGGGGATGGAAAAAGGGGCCATCCCATCAGCACCGCTTAAGCTCTCCTCCACTGGCTCGTTGCCATGCATCCAGAGAAGGACCCAGAATGTCAGACTTGTTACTGTGCCGAAGCGGTGGCACAGTGGCAGAATCTCGCCAGGCGCCGAGTCTTGCCGGACACCAAGCCTTGCCGGGCTCCACAGGTCATCCCGGCAAGGATCTTGCCGGGGAAGCTGGCCTTCGGATTCCAGCTTTGCTTATCTGCTGATCCTCAGATCTCTGACTTGATGATTTCCTTGATGGCTTGAATCGACCTCGAGCTGTTCCCGGCAAGCCTTGCCGAGAGGATGGCTACAACTACCCGTGCACAAGTACGGGGTACTAGTGGCCCAATACTTAGTACACCGACAGGAGCCCCCGGGCCTAGGCCATACACGAGTGCGAGGCGTTGTTGGGCTAGGCCCAAACAGTCCACGGGCACGCGTGGCAGGGAATTAACTGCTCGTAAATATCTTGTTTTACTGTGCCCCCCATTACACGCACCGAGCGCGTGACATGGGAAGCGTGCCAAAAAGGCTGCAACTGCCTCGCGCCTATAGAGGCGCATTCACATTGGGGAATAAAAGAGGCGGCCCCGCTCCTTCCCCATAAAAAAGGAGAAGCCGCGGAGGCACAAGCCTATTTACCCCCCTCTTCTTTTCAATCTGGCCATCGCCATCGCCTTCCTCCTCTCGAGCTCAGAGCGAAGCCTTTTCCTCTTCCGCCCGCTGCTTCCACGCTCGCTCCACCCCCAATTTCCGTCCTCACAGCCGCCATGCCGCCCAAGGCCAGCAAAGGCAAGGGTAAGGAGGCGAAAGCCGACATTCCGGAGAGCGAACTGGCGAAGATGCAGAAGAGGCTCGTCGTCTTCCCTCCATCGCTCGATGCTGAAGCTCTGAAGGGGCGATACCAGTGCATGTGGGCGAAGGAGACGCAAGCTCACCCCGCCACACGCGTAATCCCAGGTGCTTGCTCCAAATGTGGATCGGACAGATATCCTTTCTTCACTGCATATTTCTATTGCGGGCTCTGTCCCCCCTTTTCCGACTTCTTCAATGATATCATGTACACATACGGCTTTCGTCTTCTCGATTTCACGCCGAATGCAGTACTTTGCATGTCCATCTTTGCCCATCTCTGTGAAAACTTTGTCGGCGTGATTCCCAATTCTGCTCTTTTTCGCCATTACTTCTTCCCTCGCATCCAAAAAGGAGAGGCCCTCTCTGGTTCTATCGCCTGGATTCCAAGGGCTTGGAATAAGGAAATATACCCAGAAGGAGTTTATCGCGAAAAGTGGGACGAGTGGCGGGCTGAATGGTGCTGGATCCAGGAAGTAGATCCCCATCCGTTTTGTCATCCCCGGCAACAGAAGGTGGTCCGCGGCAAGGATTGGAGCGATCCTGCTGCGGAGGACGAGAGGCTCACAATCGCCACCACCAGGATCCTTCGCCTGAAGGCTGCCGGGCTGACGATGGAGATGATCGGCTTCGACTTTCTCCGCCGCCGCATCGCCCCTCTGCAGAACAGGGGAAGGCCAGCTTGGGAATACAAGAACGCGGCAGATATCATGAGATTGCGCCTCGGGCTGAACAACAATCTGACCGCTATGCAGCTTGGCGCTCTCTGTCAGAAATTATTCCAGCGCGAAGACAAGCACTGGCTGCCGGCAAGGATTGTTCCCTTGTGCAACAATTCTGCCTTGGGGTCAATCATTGCCTTCCTGCTATGTTCAACGCCCACGGTCTTGACCCGACCTGGGCCGAGCCAACCGAGGAGGAAGCGCAGAAGTTTTTTGACAACTTGACGGAGAGGCCTGTCCGGCAAGAGTCAGATTTCATCCGAGCCACTACCGATCAAGAAGTAGCTTATATTGCTACTAGGGTGGAGGAGGCAAATCTTGCCGCGGAGGCCGGCAGCATCGGCTTCACAGAGTGGGGAGCCAGCGACGCAGAGGTGGTAGTGGAGGTAAAGCCTGCCGGGGAAGAGAGCAGCGCAGCCGCTGAGAGCTCGTCCGGCGAGGACACGGCCGAAGAAGAAACGCGAGAAGAGCTCCCACCCCCGAAGAAGACGAAGCGTGTTCTTCGGAAGGCTGCATCTGGCATCCCGGCAAGCCAGCCTTCTTCGAGTGGCGAAGCTCCCGGCAAGAAAGTGGCTGGCAAGACTAGACTGCGGCAGGGGGCTCGTCAACAGCCTGCGCGGCGTGCGAGACCCACACCAGCGGCCACTGCTGGGGCGGCAGGAGGGTCTCGTACTACTGCACCGGAAGCTGCCCCGGCGCCTGCCACAGCCAAGCGGCCTAGGACTCCTCCTCCGCCTCCCCACTCAGACATCGCAGCGGAGGTCGACTTCGACATCTCCGGCTTTAGTCCGGAGCGAGAGGAAGAAGAGTGAGTACTTAGCCGCAGCCTTTATATTCCAATCCTGGATCAATCTTACTAAGTTGCTCGTATTGTCTCTGCAGTGACACAGAAACATTGCTGGAGAGGATGGCGAAGAGGTCAAGGACTTCTACGGGTGACGAGCCCCCGGAAGGCTCCACGAGCGTGCCAGAAATCGTCGTTGTCAGCCCGGAGTCCAGTCCTCAACGCAGCCCCCAGCGCAACCCCCAGCACAGCCCCCAGCGTAAGTTCACTGTTCTTTTTCCGCTGGCGGGTGCCGAGGCTTTCATTCTTGCCGCCGATATCTGTCGGTTCGCAGGAGAAGAACGGCAACAAGGAGAGCTGTCGGAAGACATCCCCATTATGCCTCCTTCATTGACCGCCCCGCCCACAAGCACGTCCCCGGCAAGAGATCCTGCCGACGAGCCCATCCTAATTGAGGAGGAGCCGGCAGGCGCGGACTTCGGCAACCCACCCCCAGCAACCGGAGTTGCCGGGAGGGGCGAAGCCACCTCCCGACAGCCCGACGCAGGTACTCGATTGCCTTAGAGTGCTTGTTACTCTTTTTCCCTTATCTCTCTGTCTTTAGTCACTTCAAACTTCAACCTTGATCTTATTCTATTTTCCTCCTTCGTCCTTCAGAGTTCCCTGTGATGGAACACATGGACGTCGACGTTGTCATCGAGGAGACCGCCAGGGACGCTGCCGCCGAAGCAGACAGGATCGCTGCCAGCGAAGCCACCAAGGATGACACTGTCGAGGCTGGTGGTGCTCTTGAGGGGGAGGCCGCCAAGACTGCACAAGAGGAACCCGCCGAAGAACCTACTGAAGGGGGCGACAGGGAGGCTGAGGACCGCACTGACGGCATTCCTGCCGCAGGAGCGCCAGGCGCTGCACCGGCCACAGAGCCCCCTGCCACTGGTGAGGCGGCCACTGAAGACCAGCCATCAACATCCGAAGGCCCCTCATCCAGCAAATACCTCAAGGTTGGCGAGAACCTGTTCATCAACTTGCCGGGGACGGCAAGCACTGGGGCACTAGCCAACGGAGAAGTTTTTGAAGAAATCATTGCTGCTGCTGGGTTCGAAGTTGTTGAGGACCCCAGCACTAGCAGCGGCAAATCTGAAGAGGATCAGCTCCTTCAGGCCATGGGCGAGAATTCCCGCAAGCTCCAGGCTCTCCATCGCGCCCGGAAAGACAAAGCGGACTCCAGAATGGCAGTTGTCGAGGCGGCCGAAGCAGATTTTCAAAGGCGCGTCGCACAAATGTAGATCTGGCACGCCAAGTCCCTCCAAGAGTTGGTTGCCGGCCGGGAACAAGTGAGCCAGCAGTGGACTGAGATCCTCCTGAAGCAATCCGATATGGAGAAGGCGCATGATGAAGCTGCTCAAAGGATTGCTGCCGAAGATGCCCTCCTGACGGGGCGCCGCGTTGCTCTTGATGCTCATGAGGAAGATCTCACCGCATGTGAGCAGGCGCTCGCCGCCAAGCTTCGCAGCAAAGATGAAGATATTGAGAATCTTGTCGCGTGGCAGACCCAGGAGCTGGAGCAAAAACATAAGGAGGCGCTCGAAGCTCTGACTGCAAGTCACGCCGGCAAGCTTAAGGAGGCCGTCAATGCTGCCGAGGCTGCAGAGGCCGCCAAGAACGAGCTGAGCAACAAGGTGAAGAGGCTGGAAACAGATCTCGAAGAGCACGGCAAGGAGCTCTCGACGCTCAAGGGTGATAGGGAAAAAACCCTCCACTCCTTGGCGGAGATGCAAGTTGCCCTCTCCGACAAAACCAAGCAGCTCTCCTCTGCAGCTGATAACATTGCGGTTCTGGAGTTGAAGCTGACCATGCTGCAGAAGTCTCTCGAGACCGGCAGGGCTCGTGAGAAGGCTCTACTCAAGGATCTCCAAGGATAGAGGAACCTGCTCAAGAGCGCCGCCGCCGCCCAAACCGAGTACGAGAAGGGAGTGGAGATCTGGACTGGACATCTCATCGCCACCGCGGAAAAGCTTACCGCAGAACTGTCAACCATGGGCCTGTCGAACTTCAAGTATTCTTCCGAAGAAAGAATATCTCCAAGTGCCAGGTTGACGATGTTCTTTGAAAGCATCATCAATGCCTTGAGGGTGCTCCAGTCTAGCCGGGCGACCCAATTGGCCAACGAGACTCACCGGCTTTGCCGGGCCGTCCTTCGCAAGGTGCTCATCAAGGTGCTGCACAACAATCCCAGCATCGACCTCTCCAACGCACTCGGCCATCTGCCAAGGGACGCAAATGTTGAGGCGCTTGAAGAGTGCATCGCGCCTATCCTTGAGAAGGTGGACTCCATCAAAAGGATCGAAGGCCAGCGCAGGGATTGAGTGCTCCCCTTTTTCTTGCCGTCGTCATTCCATGTAAAAGACAATTAAGTCTCAAGTTAGAATTGCGGCAACTCATGGATGTAATATAATTTGCCTATGTTTAGGTTTATGATTGCTATTTTCCTTGTCTGATTCCCTTATGTATGGAGTTCACCCTACGCTTACTGAAAAACTTGCCGGCGCGCAACCTGCCGCGAGCGCTGGGTGCGGGACTTCAGCAGCCTGCTGGAGGCGCAGCGGCCGGCAAGACTCCTTGGTGTACTCAGTGCAGCCACTTAAATCGCTGAGCGGGCTCGAAACAAAATAAGGGCGCGACCGATTATAACAAGGGTTCCTTCGCGTGCAGATTTTCCATACAAGAGTCGGAATCGTCCAAGGAAATAACCTTGTAATAAAAGAAAAACTTGCTCTGATTTTTTAGGACTTAGCTTTCTGTCTTTGTCCTTCCTCCGGCAAGCATCGTTTCCGAACGTCGCCAACTGATATTCTTATCTCCCTTCCCCCCCCCCCCCGGCAAATGTGCACGCGAGGAATCCTTCTGTCTTTTAAAAAGAAAGAAGAGAAAATAAAGACATGAAACTTGGCGGTTCGTTAGAACTTACCGGGAGTAGGTGTTATACAACATCTAAGACAAACATGCATATATAAATATGAACATGGGAATCAATAAGGGAATGTACAACACTTAAATTTATTCATCTGTGCTCAGGGTCTGCGCCTCGCTTTGTACAAAGGATCACATGCCTTGCTGGCAAGACTTGTACAAAAGGGTGGTTGCCGGGAGCCCCCGGCAACCGCGCCTTTTGGGTAGAACTTGCGAAGATGTTCGATATTCCAGGAATTGTTCACTGGAACGCCATCTTCGGTCTCCAAGCGGACAGCGCCGGGCCTGGTGACTCGTACTACCCGATAAGGGCCTTCCCACTTTGGCGTCAACTTGTTTGAATTCTTGGCGGACTGAATCCGCCGAAGAACAAGGTCGCCTTCCTCAAGGCTCCGGGCATGAACTTTGCGGCTATGATAGCGGCGCAAAGCTTGCTGGTAGCGTGCAGCTCGCACAGCAGCCTGAAGACGATTCTCCTCAAGGAGCATAGCGTCATCTTGCCGCAGTTGCTCTTGCTCAAGCTCATCATAAGCGAGCACTCGAGGAGATCCGTATATGAGTTCCATGGGGAGAACTGCTTCTGCTCCGTAGACCTGAGCGAAGGGCGACTAGCCGGTGGCTCGATTTGGTGTCGTTCTGATTGACCAAAGAACCGCCGGCAACTCATCAATCCAGCGTCTTCCGCACTTTTTCAGCCTGTCAAAGGTTCTGGTCCTGAGACCGCGCAGCACTTCAGCATTGGCCCTCTCCGCTTGGCCGTTGCTTCTCGGGTGAGCAACAGAGGCAAAACAAATCTTGCCGCCAAGGTCTTGGACGTACTGCATGAAGGTGCGACTCGTGAACTGTGTGCCGTTGTCGGTGATGATCCTGTTGGGCACACCGAAACAGCAAACAATTCCCTTAAAGAACTTGACGGCCAATTGTGCTGTCACCTTCCTCACTGCTTCCACCTCCGGCCACTTTGTGAACTTGTCGATAGCAACGTACAAGTACTCAAAGCCCCCGGTAGCACGGGGGAATGGGCCCAGTATGTCGAGCCCCCAGACCGAAAATGGCCAGGAGAGAGGGATTGTCTGAAGAGCTTGAGCTGGCTGATGTGATTTCTTCGAATGAAACTAGCACGCTTCACACTTGGTGACTAGTGCAGTTGCATCCTGGAGAGCGGTGGGCCAAAAGAAACCTTGCCGGAATGCTTTCCCGGCAAGCGCTCTTGACCCTATGTGAGAGCCACATATGCCTCCATGTATCTCTGCCAACAGCTCTAGTCCATCCTCCCGAGGAATGCACTTCAATTTCACACCGTTTGGCCTCTTTCTGTACAGGACGTCATCGACGAACTTGTACATAACAGACCGACGGGCTACTCTCTTTGCTTCTTCCTGTTCCTCAGGGAGTTCACCTATCTGAAGGAAATGGACAATGTGATGCGTCCATGCTGGAGCCTGAGGCTCGACAGCTAGGACTAAAGGCATCTCCTCTGCCGGGGGAACGTTCATCTTGACAGCAAGGGCCTGAGGCCCTGCCGGAGCCTGTTGTTTCCCGGCAGGCATGTCAATCCCGGCAACTTCCTTGCCGGCGGCTCCGGGGAGCTCTGCCGGGAAGTACTGGCCAGAGTTCAACTTTCTTCTCTTTTCTTGCCGCATCGATGGCGCCACGGATGGTTGAGTCAATTGGAGCACAAAAGTTCCTGGTTCCACAGGCAACTTAAGGGCGGCACGCTTTGACAGGTCGTCAGCAATACTGTTCTCGGCACGAGGAACGTGCTCCATTTGTAGACCGTCAAAGCGCTCTTCCAATTTCCTCACTTCATCTACGTAGGCTTGCATCAATGGACTTTGATAACTCTTGCTAACTTGCCTAACGACAAGTTGTGAATCGCCTTTGATGACGAGCTTTTTGATACCAAGGTCCGCCGCGATCCTGAGACCGGCAAGCAAACCCTCGTATTCTGCAGTGTTGTTGGTCGAACTCTCCCGGGGAAAGTGCATTTGGACTACATACTTGAGGTGCTCTCCGGTGGGTGCGACAAGTAGCACGCCAGCACCGGCGCCTTGCAGTGAGAAAGCCCCGTCAAAGTACATAACCCATTGCTGATCGATTTCCTTGCCGGGAAGAGTCATTTCTTGAACCTCTTCGTCTGGTGTTGGGGTCCATTCTGCAATAAACTCTGCCAAGGCCCTGCTCTGGATCATCGAAGTGCTTTCAAACTTGAGGCCAAAACTGGACAACTCCAACGCCCACTCCACGATCCTACCGGTTGCTTCTGGATTTTGCAAAATCCGTTGCAACGGAAAGCGAGTGACGACGGTGATTTCATGTGCCTGAAAGTAATGGCGCACCTTCCTTGAGGCCATAAGGAGGCCGAAAAGCAACTTCTGCACACCAGAATATCTTGACCTAGCTCCTTGGAAAAGAGAGCTAACAAAATAAACTGGGCGCTGCACCACCTTCTTCTGCACGAGTTCTTCTGTTTGCGCAGATCCTGTCTTGCCAGGATCAACCCTTGCCGGGGAAGATCTTGCCGCGCCATCTGGCGGTCTTGTCACTGGTGTTGCTTCCTCATCAGCTTCTCTCTGCGCCACTAGCGCAGCGCTAATCACTTGATTTGTTGCTGCCAGATACAGCTGCAACGGCTCTTGTGGTTTAGGCGTGACTAGCGTCGGCGGAGAGGAAAGGTATTTCTTCAAATCTTGCAGCGCAGCCTCCGCCTCTGGAGTCCATTTCATCGGACCTGCCTTCTTCAAAATTTTGAAGAAGGGCAGGGCGCACTCAGCAGATTTGGAAATAAACCTGCTTAGAGCAGCAGCACAGCCGGCAAGACGACGCACATCCTTGACGCGTCTCGGCGCTTCAATTTGCTCAATAGCTTTGATCTTGTTGGGGTTCGTTTCGATTCCCTGGCAAGATACAAAAAATCCGAGGAGCTTGCCGGAAGGGACACCGAACACGCACTTCTCAGGATTGAGCTTCAAGTTGATCTTGCGCAAGTTTGCAAATGTTTCTTCTAAATCTTGAATGAGCGTTGCTTTGTCCTTGGTTTTGACCACTATATCATCCATATACGCCTCCATATTTCTATGGAGTTGAGGCTCAAAACCAATCTGGATTGCTCTGGCAAATGTTGAACCAGAACTTTTCAACCCGAAAGGCATTCGTATAAAACAATACGTACCACATGGGGTGATAAATGCGGTCTTCTCTTTATCTTCTTTTGCCATAAAAATCTGACGATACCCTGAGTAGGCATCAAGGAAGGACAGAAGATCACAACCAGCGGTGGCATCCACAATCTGGTCAATGTGCGGCAAGGGAAAGGGATCTTTTCGACAAGCTTTATTGATATCTGTATAATCGATACAAAGCCTCCATTTCCCATTCGCTTTCCGCACTACAACCGGATTGGCCAACCAGGTTGGATGAAGCACTCCTTTGACCAGTCCTGCCGCCTCCAGCTTTTTGATTTCTTCGGCAATGAATTCTTGCAGCTCCAAGGCTTGCTTCCTGACCCTTTGCTTGACGGGCCACACATGAGGACAGACAACAAGGTGGTGCTCAATTACCTTCCTGGGAACACCGGGGATGTCAGACGGTTGCCATGCAAACACGTCGACATTCGCCCGCAGGAAAGCAACGAGCGCGCTTTCCTATTTGTCATCTAGGGTGGAACTTATGGTGAGAGTTCCCCCCGTTCCGTCCTCTCTGACAGGCACCTTCTTGGTCTCCGGCGGAGCAGCCTTGGACTTCTTGTTCTTGCCGGTGGAACTCTCTGGTACGTCCTCGACGGAAGCGCAGCACTTCGAGGAGGTGCGCTTGCCGGAGTTCACGCCAAGGTTCTTGCCAGTCTTCTTCTTCCCCCCGGGAGTTCCAGCGGCAGGAGCAGGTGCCTTGATGGCAGGTGCCGCAACTGCTTCCCGGTAAAGTTGGTCGGCACAGATGAGCGCATCCTTCTTATCGGAATGGATAGTGATGACGCCCAACGGCCCAGGCATCTTCAAGACATTGTACGCGTAGTGTGATGCCGCCATAAACTTAGCCAGCGCTGGTCGACCAAGGATCCCATTGTACGACATGGGGATCTTGGCGACATCAAACACCACCTTCTCGGTCCTGAAGTTGAGCTCGCTGCCAAATGTTACCGGCAGCGTAATCTTGCCCTTAGGCTGGGTTCTTCCCGGATTGACCCCTTGAAACGTACCCGTTTCTTCGAGGTCCTCATCGGGAATTTGGAGCTTTCTGAGCACATCCGGTGAGATTAAGTTTAGGCCGGCCCCGCCGTCAACTAACATTTTCATCACCTTGAGGTTGCGAATCGTTGGTGAGACCAACAATGGCAAGCACCCGACCGCAGTTGTGCGATCAGGGTGATCCTCGGCGTCGAAAATGATAGGCGTGCTGGACCACTTCAGGGGCCTACATGCATCTGGGGATGGCTCTGCCGCATTGACCTCCCGTACCCACTGTTTAAGCTGGCGGTGGGAAGAATGCAGCAAGGCACCCCCATCGATACACATGGCCTCCGTAGCCTTCTGGAATTCTTGCTCACTGGATTGATCATCCTCCTCATCATCATCTTCTTCTTTGTCCCGGCCCCGAGCGGGCCAATCCTTTTGCTGCTTGGCCTTGCCGCGGCGACCCCCTCGGCCACCGCGCTTCTTGCCAGACCCATCAGCACCATCTTGGGCCTTCTCCTTATCCCGCCTCTCATATTCGGCCCTCTACTTCTCGGCAAGCTGCTCAACTTGCCGGCAGTTCTGGAGATCGTGGCCCTTGGTGCGATGGATCTTGCAATACTGCTTGCCGGAGTTCTCCGACTTGTTGGCAGCCGCCAAGGCCTGACAGGAAGGGCACCCGGCAAGATCCTTGCCAGGGTCACCAACCTTGGCCTTCTTGGCGGCGCCGGGGTTGTCGGATTCCTCGACAGCAAGCACGGCCTTGCCTCCACGCTTCCTGTTTCGCCGCCGGCCTTTCCTTGACGGGGCCGCGGCGTCTTCATCTTCTGATTCGCCCCCCGCGCCAACAGCCTCACCAGGGAGTTTCCTCCCGTCTTCAGCTCGAGCACATTTGTCGGCCAAAGCGTAAAGCTCGGCAATACTCCTGACTTTGTTCATTGCCAGCTCTTCCCGCATTTTGCGGTTACACACGTTCTGGTGGAACGCGCTAACGACAGCGGCAGGGTGAACGTCAGGAATATTATACTGCACCCGGCTAAATCTCTGGATAAACTTGCGCAGGGACTCGCCCTCCTTCTGAGGGATGATGTGCAAATCGCTCTCTTGGCCAGGAGCTTGGTGGCCTCCAACAAAGGCGCCAACAAACTGATGGCACAGATCTGACCAGGAAGAAATAGAATTCTCCGGCAGATGCATCAACCACGACCTGACGTTGGGTTTGAGCACCAACGGGAAGTAGTTGGCAAGTATCTTGTCATCTCGGCCCCCGGCAGCCTGCACCGCAATGGTGTAGATGCTCAGGAACTCCGAGGGATGGGTCTTACCATCATATTTCTCCGGGACCTCCGGCTTGAAGGTTCGGGAATTGGGCAACCGGACTTGCCGCAGCTCACGGGTAAACGCTGGAGTCCCTACCTCATAAGGCAAGTCTCCTACGTCCCCTGGCGCAGGCTCGTCGACAGCCGGCCCCGCGCGCTTATCAGACTGATAGCGCGCTTCCCGTCGCCGCTCGATGGTAGTTCGAGCGTCCTCCTTGCCTCGTTCCTGGAGAACTTGACGCTGATCGTGGCGCATCCGTGGATCAGATGACGCCGTGGAAACTTCTTCATGGCGGTCGACTTGCTGGGTTGTCGGCCGCCACTGGTGCCGCGGAGGGGAGTGCACAGTGGTTGCACCACCTCCGGTTTTCTCTACATCGGCTCGCGCCGGATCGATGGGCCTCCGCTGCGAGGGCCCTGTCTCTTGCGGCCCATCTTTGTTGGCGAAGGCGATAAGGCTCTGGATAGTAGCTCGCCACTCCTCCATCTTCTCCGGGGCAGGAGGAAAATCGAGGAGCAGCTGCGCACGTGCCAAGGCTTCCGCTGGCGTAGGCGGCGGCGACAAGTGCGAGATACGTGAGGTGCTCTGACTCCTAACCATGTTAGAAGGAGCACCACCACGGTCACGCGACCGCGCGCCACCTCTGTCAGCAGCTCGGTGTGCATGCTGGTCCTGCGCATCTTGGGATCGATGCGCAGAAACCTTTTCGTGGGGACGCCCTAAACCACCAGCGCCATGACGTCGCTCATCATGCACGACCTGGGTAGGTCGTGAGGCTTGCGCCGGCGCGGGAGCTCCAGCAGGCGCCCTCTGATCTCTCGAGTTCATTGTGCCACTCGTAGGCAACACAGCGCCATCTCTAGATCCAGCGGCGTGCAGGTTACCACTGCCACTGCGAACGATGCCGCTCGCCTGGCTCGGATCCCCAGAACGCCGTGGAGGTTCTAATCCTCTTCCTTCCGCACCCACGCCATCGCCCATACGCGAAGGTGTAGGCAAAACAGACGTGGACGGTTGCGCCGTCGCAGCGCTCTTCTTCTTGGGTGGCATGATGATGAAGATGATGAAGAAACTAAGGCGCCGATCACCAGATCAGGTTCGCGCAACCTTCAATCCCCCTACCTGGCGCGCCAAAGATGTCAGGGTACGACACCTATGGGATCCTGAGAGACCCCTTTATGATTCGGCGAGAGGAGAGGTATACGCAAAGAGCAGAACCAATGATCGACGCGGGAAGTTTTTACCCAGGTTCAGGCCGCTGATCAGCGTAAAGCCCTACTCCTGCTTTGTGTTCTTATTGATGTTCTTGAGCTCAGCCTTCAGGAGCGCTCGCAATGAATAGTACGTTCAAAGAGCAGCTACGCATGCATAATGGGCCAGAAGTTCTCCTCCTCTGTAGTAGTTGCCTTGGGCCTCCTTTTATATGCTCAAAGGGGTCACCACAGTGGCAAAATGTACATACATTGAGGTGTAAAGTAGCTACAGGGCTATCATACCTAACCCCTAACGGATTAGGACGAACGCATTTAATGCACCGTGAGGTGTCTGTTTAGGTGTCCTCACTTTCTTGGGGATGGAAAAAGGGGCCATCCCATCAGCACCGCTTAAGCTCTCCTCCACTGGCGCGTTGCCACGCATCCAGAGAAGGACCCAGAATGTCAGACTTGTTACTGTGCCGAAGCGGTGGCACAGTGGCAGAATCTCGCCAGGCGCCGAGTCTTGCCGGGCACCAAGCCTTGCCGGGCGCCAAGCCTTGCCGGGCGCTAAGCCTTGCCGGGCTCCACAGGCCATCCCGGCAAGGATCTTGCCGGGGAAGCTGGCCTTCGGATTCCAGCTTTGCTTATCTGCTGATCCTCAGATCTCTGACTTGATGATTTCCTTGATGGCTTGAATCGACCTCGAGCTGTTCCCGGCAAGCCTTGCCGCGAGGATGGCTACAACTGCCCGTGCACAAGTACAGGGTGTAGGAGATATGCCCTAGAGGCAATAATAAATGTTATTATTTATCTCCGTGTTCATAATTAGGTTTATGTTCCATGCTATAACTGCTGTGGTTCCCGAGCCCGTATATCCATAAAGGCTCTGGGGAAAACCCATGTGCACGTGTGGAATAATAAACGGTAAAATGTATTCCTAGTCATGCCTCTAAGACTAGCTCAAGTGTTGCATGATGATTATGTTTTCCCAATCATGGGCATGTCTATGCCATCAACTTTGAGGGCACAATGTTAGAAGAACATTTGTGTTGAATCGACCCGATTGGTGTTATGCTATGAGATTCATTCGTCACAAGTTAATGGTTAATAACACAGAGATGGTTAACGTTTGCATGATTCCTCAGACCATGAGAGTATCGAGTGTCTTCATGCTTGCTTCATGAACTTTGGGGTTTGTCAAACGTCATCCGTAAATGGGTGGCTATTACGGCGGCTTACGGGTTCATGGGAAAGTATGTCAAGTAACTTGATAGCTCAAGATTGGGATTTGCTCCTCCGACGATGGAGAGATATCTCTGGGCCCTCTCGGTGTTACGGTATCCATCATCGTCTGGCCAGACACTTTGTGATTTGATCACGGGGATGCCGGAACACGGTAACGAGAAAAGAGAACAATACCGGTAACGAGGTAACTAGCATAGTGGACAAGTTGTTGATCCACGGGAATGCCAACATGTCTCACCTCAGGTATTTGTAACATATCGCGAAGCAACAGGAATAGCACACGGCAACTGGAGGTTCACTCGAATATTCATTCGTGTGGGTATAGGGGTCAATATGGGTGTCCACGGCTCCGATGCTGATCATTGATCGGAAAGTGTTCCGGTCATGTCTATACTTCACCGAACCTATAGGGTCACACGCTTAAGGGTCATCTATCTGTTGAACGCTAGATAGGGAGTCTGAGAGAAAGTCACCGAAAATGTTTCGGAGACAACGGAAGAGTTCCGAGAGAGAGAACACCGAAAGAGTTTCGGTAAAACCGAAAAGTTGTTTCGGAATATATTATTTGGTCAAAAAGGGTTTCGGCACCGCCTGGAAATTTTCAGAGGATGCCAGAATTGGTCTGGGAATTTTCGGAGAGAAAAACCGGAAATGTTCCGAAACTGCCGTAACCGCTGTTAATGCTTTCCGCTGATGAAAACCACCGCACCGAAAATGTTTCGGATCATGCCCAGAATAATTTTAGAGGGTGCCGGAAATGTTCTGGGACCTTCTGGAATTTTTCAGAAAAAGTTTCGCGGAAAACATCTTGTCTCAGCGCGAGGGGACAAGATCCCACGAATCGGGGGTTGCATGTTTGGTGGCTTTTTGTCTAGGGAGCATGCATGTTTCATGGAGACATGTTGGTGGCTTGTTGGGGCCCCCCCCCCATGGGGAGACAAGGTGTGGGCCGGCCCAAGGGCTGCCATGGTGGTGTCCCCTTGGTGCCCCCCTTGTGTTACCATTATGCCCTTTCATGTGTGACATGAAGCTTGGGTATTTTGGTATTTCAACATCCCACCCCACCCCTTGCCTTGGCCTATAAAAGGAGGAGAAGGGGCTGCCATTCTCCCCATCCCTTGCTCTCATACACATGCCAAGATGTTATCTGGCTTCTCTCTCCCTCCCACGAAAAGAGTTTCGTAGAGCCGAAAGGCTGTCTGGGTTCCGGCAGGAACTAGTTCTGGACGGCGAAGCCCTGCCGGATAGGTGACACCGTATGTGTGCAACTCTGTAGAGAGGTCGTAGTTTCGATCTTAGTGCCCGAGGGGCTGTTCGAGAGTGCCTCCCGAAGGGCTGTCCAAGTGACGGTCCGAGTTCTGTGAGTCCTCCTGAAGGGCTGTCCGAGTGACCGTTCGGTTTTCGAAGGTCCTCCCGAAGGGCTGTCCGTGACATCGTCCGGTGGACTGTTCGACCGCCTCCCGGAGGGCTGTCCGAAGGGAAGACGAGGGTATACATCCTCGCGGTTGGGAGGTTGTAAATCCTAGCTGCGGGGATCTGCACCGCCGATCGTCATCGACTCTACTTCCGCTGCGCTACGAGTCGGTAACGAAAATGATCAAACCATGTATGCAGTCTCCATAGTGGTCCTGGGCTGGTGCGTAGGGCGGAAAATTTTTGTTTTCTGCTGCGTTACCCTACAACTACTGCAGGTAGTTGCTCCGTAACTCAGTCTGAGGAATCCAGGTTCGACCTGTGATTCACATACATACAAAGCCAAGTCCACACAAAATATGAATTTTGTGAAAGCGTGAAAATGTGAGGATATGCAAAGATACACACGGAGCTGAAGTCGTCAGATCCGTTGGACATCAGGCTATACCACAAGCGAAGCATATTTACACCGGTGTGCCACAGGTGTAAAGTGCATTAGCATTAACTAGATTATTGACTCTAGTGCAAGTGGGAGTCTGTAGGAGATATGCCCTAGAGGCAATAATAAATGTTATTATTTATCTCCGTGTTCATAATTAGGTTTATGTTCCATGCTATAACTGCTGTGGTTCCCGAGCCCGTATATCCATAAAGGCTCTGGGGAAAACCCATGTGCACGTGTGGAATAATAAACGATAAAATGTATTCCTAGTCATGCCTCTAAGACTAGCTCAAGTGTTGCATGATGATTATGTTTTCCCAATCATAGGCATGTCTATGCCAGCAACTTTGAGGGCACAAATGTTAGAAGAACATTTGTGTTGAATCGACCCGATTGATGTTATGCTATGAGATACATTCGTCACAAGTTAATGGTTAATAGCACAGAGATGGTTAACGTTTGCATGATTCCTCAGACCATGAGAGTATCGAGTTTCTTCATGCTTGCTTCATGACCTTTGGGGTTTGTTAAACGTCATCCGTAAATGGGTGGCTATTACGGCGGCTTACGGGTTCATGGGAAAGTATGTCAAGTAACTTGATAGCTCAAGATTGGGATTTGCTCCTCCGGCGATGGAGAGATATCTCTGGGCCCTCTCGGTGTTACGGTATCCATCATCGTCTGGCCAGACACTTTGTGATTTGATCACGGGGATGCCGGAACACGGTAACGAGAAAAGAGAACAATACCGGTAACGAGGTAACTAGCATAGTGGACAAGTTGTTGATTCATGGGAATGCCAACATGTCTCACCTCGGGTATTTGTAACATATTGCGAAGCAACAGGAATAGCACACGGCAACTGGAGGTTCACTCGAATATTCATTCGTGTGGGTATAGGGGTCAATATGGGTGTCCACGGCTCCGATGTTGATCATTGATCGGAAGGGGTTCCGTGTCATGTCTATACTTCACCGAACCTATAGGGTCACACGCTTAAGGGTCATCTATCTGCTGAATACTAGACAGGGAGTCTGAGAGAAAATCACCGAAAAAGTTTCGGACACCGAAAAGTTTCGGACAGCGGAAAAGTTCCGCAGAGAGAGGTCACCGGATGAGTTCCGGTGAAACTGAAAAGTTGATTCAGAGGATACCATTAAGTCAAATTGGTTTCGGCACATGCCTGATAATTCTTGGAGGGTGCCAGAATCATTCTGGAAACTTCTGGGAATTTTCTGGAAGAAAAACCGGAAATGTTTCGGAGCTGCCGGAACCGCTTCAGATGCTTTTCGCAGATGAAAATCACTAATCTGGAATTGTTCCAGAACGCGTTGAAAATTATTTTAGTGGGTACTAGAATTGTTCTAAGCCCACATAAATATTTTCAGTTCGAACGGACGCTGAAAAATGTCGTCGTGAATAGTGAAAGTGCTTTTTGGATAATTTTTGGAAGCCACCTTTTAGGGCTTTTGCTAAAGGCTTCTAGAAGGTGATGTGGATGGATGAGAACCCCCTTTGGGGGGGCCCTCATGGGGGAGTGGCCGGCCACACTAGGGGCTCCACCTTGGAGCCCCTCTTGTTCCTTGGTTTCTCCTTTAGGTCCTTGTGGAAGGACTTCCCTCATATGCCTTTGGGTTTTATTGGATAACTACCCTACCCCTTGGCTTTCCTATAAATAGAGGTGGAGGGGCAGCCCTCCACACTCATCCGTTTCTCTCATACACATGCCAAGATGTTATCTGGCTTCTCTCTCCCTCCCACGAAAAGAGTTTCGTAGAGCCGAAAGGCTGTCTGGGTTCCGGCAGGAACTAGTTCTGGACGGCGAAGCCCTGCCGGATAGGTGACACCGTATGTGTGCAACTCTGTAGAGAGGTCGTAGTTTCGATCTTAGTGCCCGAGGGGCTGTTCGAGTGTGCCTCCCGAAGGGCTGTCCAAGTGACGGTCCGAGTTCTGTGAGTCCTCCCGAAGGGCTGTCCGAGTGACCATTCGAGTTTCGAAGGTCCTCCCGAAGGGCTGTCCGCGACATCGTCCGGGGGACTGTTCGACCGCCTCCCGGAGGGCTGTCCGAAGGGAAGACGAGGGTATACATCCTCGCGGTTGGGAGGTTGTAAATCCTAGCTGCGGGGATCTGCACCGCCGATCGTCATCGACTCTACTTCCGCTGCGCTACGAGTCGGTAACGAAAATGATCAAACCTTGTATGCAGTCTCCATAGTGGTCCTGGGCTGGTGCGTAGGTCGGAAAAATTTTGTTTTTTGCTACGTTACCCTACAGTGGCATCATGAGCCGTGCTATGCGTAGATGCAGGTTGCGATCTAGAATACATAGAGATGTATGGGTGTTGCACAATATAATTAGGTAGTAGATGAGTTCTATTACTGAAAATTATTTGTGCGGGTAGCAGATGAAATCTGTTACCCGATGTTCTTGTTGCTTCCCTGGAATTTGCATATTTCTGATCTTGATAACAGTATGGTGGAGTTTCAAAGTTCTGGCAATCCGCGATCCTGATTGATCAACGAAGTGCTAACAGTTCATTGAATTCCACCGTAGTTAAAAGGAAAGATGAAATTTCGCAGACAAAAGGGCAATGCAGATATGATCTGCACGGGGGTCATGCGTATGACGAAGTTTAGTATGGGGCTCGAGATTTTATTATCTCGGTTTTCATACACCCTGGAAAGTTAATCTAGCGACTTGAATTATCATACTTGATGATGGACGTTGGTAGCGTCGGTTTGTTTCGAAACCTTAGAAGCCACGTAAAACAAGTTTTTGCATGAACCGATTAGAGGCGTCTAACTTGGTTTTGCAGGAGGGTTTGCATGTGCATATGATGTGGTATAGCAGTGCTCATAATAATTTGATTATGTATGAGATGACTATATGATGTAAATTAATTAACATGACCTGCGTGTCATGATTTGGCATGATGGCTGGAGCCATATGATTGCACTTTAAATGACCTGCGTGTCAACCTTGTGTAATGCATTATTTTATTAGCTATAGAGATAGCAATATTATCTGGTGCATCGACAAGGTGGTGGAAATCTTCGCGAAGGTGAACACCGACGCGAATGCCAAAGACGAAGAAATACAAGACTTCTCCGTCAGAAAGGGCTATACCATATCATGCTATTATGAATTGCCTGAGATGTTTATCCCTTATGATGCACCCTTTTTGATTGCGCGGTAGTCGCTTTTTATTAGGGTGATCTCTCACAAAAATATCAAGTAGTTAGTGTTCTCCCAAGTGTAGCACCGTCACGGCACCTAACTTTTCGGGGTATCACATGCTACCATGGGTACGAACGATTAGGGATGTGTGAGGTGGGTGAGTTGAGACCTCGCAGCGAGATCACTTGGTTGTCTTGACGTTCAGGCATGAAAGTCATGAGCTCGGAACACACGCATCGAAAGATGAACAAGAGTCACATAGAGATGTGATTGGCAAGTTTGCCTACCGATTGAGAATTTCGTCATCTGTGATGCTACCATCGTGGCGAACAATCAAAACTCGGATCTTGAATCACTCACAATCAATTATGAGAGATATTGATTTGAGTGGGAGCGCACTGTTGAATTAACTTGTTTAATTCTCAGTGCAATTAATTTTGAACACTGTCTAAGTGTGATTTGCATAATAGTTGTAGAATAATGGCTCGCATTTCCACCTTCCCTATTAAAATTGAATAGCTATTAAATATCTGGTTAAAACTTTACGGTTGGTAACGTAATGTGAGGATTGTCCTCAAGAGTGCCGAGAAGGACTTTGTCCTATCGCATACTTTCGGTATTCTCTCGCTTATGCTATGGATCATGTGACTCTCGTCCGTTGATCCAAAAGCTAGAATTCCATTTCAGTCAAGCGCAATATGTTTGTTTCCATGAGACCCAAACTTCGAAAGTTTGGATAGTTATGTGATATTCATGGAATCTGAAAATTATTTTCAGAGACAGACAAAGGCTAAAAGATATGAGATATCCAAAGCAATGTTTGTTTGCAAACTATTAGTAAAGGAGTTTACTATGCATTAGACTGATAAGAGAGGGATCCAGAAGAACGCCTGCCATATGATGAAAGGTGAATAAAACAACAACTTAAAGAGAAAGGAAGTGTCCGAAGGGTGTTAGTAAGACTTTCACGCCTAGGAAGTCCGGGGCTAACGCCACTCTTAAGTTCGGTGCTTTTCTGAGAGTAGGAGAAATACTGAAAGTTAAACTGTTAGAAGTATAAAGGCAGAAAGAAAGGAGACTGGAATATCCAGCTCATGTATGAATGTCATACAAGTTTTTGATGTATAGAAGGCTGGTCAAAGATATAGTCCTTGGGAATTATGATTAAATTGTTAATCACTGATTCTTGGGTATTGTGAGTTAATCACAAAGATACCCGCTCGATTGCTTTCTGTTGCAACTCGATGTAAGAACTACTATGGCCTGAAAGACTAGCCATAAATGAGTTTTAGGTATACACGGGGAACATAGTAAATGTTACTATACCTTCCATCGGTGTATTACCGTCTGTATTTATTTTTATAATTCGTTTGGAGTTTCACAAACTCTAGCCCATTGCATAAGGTATCTTGCAAGAAGGTTGTTTATAAGAGAACTTTTGATGTTCGATGTTATGAATAACATAAGGGCCATACTTTCATTATGAATGAGATGTATGTTATGAATATTGATAATAATACATTACCTCTGGGTTTACTTTCATAATTCATTTTAGAGTTCCATACACTCTAGCCCATTGCACAATGTTTGTTGCAAAAGAGTTGTTCATAAAAACAACAACTGTTGTTCAGTATTATGAATAACATGAAGGGCCAAGCTTCCATCCTAGATGGGATGTATGTTATGAATATTGATGGTAATATGATACATCCATAACACTGACGCTAAATGTCGCAAGACTAAAAGAATACCACACAAGTGTGGCACTGCATTTGGTCACATTGGAGAAACCCGCATGGATAAATTCCATTATGATGGATTTTGAAGTCGTTTGATTTCGAATCATCTGACACTTGCAACTTTCCTCCGAAAAGAGAAGTGACTGAAATACCGTTCACAGGCCATAAGGAACGGACAACAAACTTATTGGTGATCATACATTTGATGTGTGTAGTCCGATAAAGGTTGTTGCAAGTAGTGGATTTATCTATCTTCAGAAATGACTCAAGTAGATATGTGGATATTTACTTGATGAGACGTAAGTCTGGATCTTTTGAAATCATTCGAAAGGTTTTCAAATATGAAGTAGAAGTTATTGTAACAAGAAAATTATGTTTCTACAATTCGATTGCAGAAAGAAATATTTGAATTACAAGTTTAGCGAATGTCTGATGAGTTGTGAAAGGGGTTTCATAACTTGCACCTCCCGGAACACCACTGCAAGAGGAAAGTCCGTGAAGATGTAATCGAACCATTTATGACATGGTAAGATCAAAGATGACATAATTAAATTTGCCATTATCCCTTTTAAAGTGATGCTTTAGAGACTGCGGCTTTTACACTGAAAAGAGCTCCATTAGGTCTGTTGAAATGACACCATGTTATGGTACGCCCAACCATGTTATATCTTTTCTTAACATTTGGAATATGGGGCTTGTGTAAAAGGTTACAAACCTATTCCAAATCAGACAAGTGCTACTTTGTAGGTTATCCCAAAATGTTGGGTATTCCTCCCTCACTATACCGAGGCAAATAGGTTTGCCACAAAGAACGGTATGCTTTTTGAAGAAAATGGTTCTTTCAAAAAGGTGAGTGGGAGAATAATGCAACTCGACGAGATAACCAGTATCTCCGTCATCAGGTCAAAGGAAAGAGACCTTGGAAGTAATTCCAGAGTTTCCTACAGCGACTGATACGGAAGTCTCTACAATAAAATGTATGGACTTCGGTCGAACTTGCAGCTGAACCATGTAGGCAAGGCTCGTGCAAACCTCTCAGGTGCGCAAATGAGATATTGTTGTTAGACAACAGTATACCTACGATACACAAGGAAGCGTTGATGGGCCCTGACTCCGGAATTGGCTAAATGCCAATACAATCCGAGATAGTTTCCATATAAGTGATTCAAGATTAAAACCTTGATACACCTTTCGGAAGACTTAGAGTCTGACGAATATTTATGGAACTATAACTGATACGAATAAAAATGTTTTATCCATAAAGCTCGACTTGTTGCAATATACAAGTTCAAGGAGTTGACTACGATGAGGTTGCTTCACCGTAGCGATGCTTAAAGTCGGTTCGGGTTGAACTAGCAATTAATACATATTTCATATCATGAGATATAAAACAATGGATGACAAAAGGATTTCCATCTGATGGAAATGAAACCAAGGACTTGCATGTGTTACAGTCCAAGGTATTTTGTTAATCCAGAGGATGCTAGTAAGGGTGCAAACTTCAGAGTTCCAGCGATGGACAGAAGAGAGCAAAGTGGAGTTGGAATCTTCATGTTTTGATGAAATGGTCAAAGGAGTTTTGACTTCATCAATGGATAACGAAGATGCTTATAATTCAAGAAAGTAAGTGGGAGCATAATAATATTTCTAAAAACCTTGTGTGCTTGACACATTGGTAATTGGAATTAAATTTCTTGACACGAATTAGGACTTCATTTGGAAATAGTTTTTCAATGAAGTGCTTGGGCTAAATAGCCTTTATATTAGGCATGATGATCTATGGAGATAGATTTACCTAATAGGGCTGAGCAAAGATACATATTGACAAGATGCTAAAACCTTTTAGCATTAAAAATGTCAAGGAGTGATTCTTGCCGAAGTCACATGGAAAGAGTTTTTGCAAGACTCGGTGTCCCAAAACACTGATGAGCAAAATACATGATGGAGATTTCATACACTCTTGTGTTTGGATTAATCATGTATTCCATGGTATGTAAAAACAACCAGATATGTCCAATACTCCCAAAGTTGTTGCGAGTATAGATACCAAAGTGATCAAAAGTACTGATCATGGGACAACAGTGAAAAAGGGTCATTGAGTACTATAGTAGCACTGATGACATGTTTTCTCGCAAGCGGAGATCATGAAGAGTTCGTTGTAAAAGGTTACATCGATACAGTCTTCAGCCATGCTCGAAGCGATTTTCGATTTAAGTTAAGGGTTTTGTGTAACACACAATGTGGTGGCACAGTTAGTTGGAAAAGGTTTCCAAACAAATTACTGCGGCGAATTCTATAATAGAGGCTAAGTATGTTACCGCTTTCGAAGCGACAAAGAAAATGTTGAATCATATAGTTCATTCATGAACTTGGTATGGTTCCAAGATGGCTTTTGTCAATGGGACACTACTGCAGGTAGTTGCTCCATAACTCAGTCTGAGGAATCCAGGTTCGACCTGTGATTCACATACATACAAAGCCAAGTCCACACAAAATATGAATTTTGTGAAAGCGTAAAAACGCGAGGATACGCAAAGATACACACGGAGCTGAAGTCGTCAGATCCGTTGGACATCAGGCTATACCACATGTGAAGCATATTTACACCGGTGTGCCACAGGTGTAAAGTGCATTAGCATTAACTAGATTATTGACTCTAGTGCAAGTGGGAGTCTGTAGGAGATATGCCCTAGAGGCAATAATAAATGTTATTATTTATCTCCATGCTCATTATTATGTTTATGTTCCATGCTATAACTGTTGTGGTTCCCGAGCCCGTATATCCATAAAGGCTCTGGGGAAAACCCATGTGCACGTGTGGAATAATAAACGGTAAAATGTATTCCTAGTCATGCCTCTAAGACTAGCTCAAGTGTTGCATGATGATTATGTTTTCCCAATCATGGGCATGTCTATGCCAGCAGCTTTGAGGGCACAATGTTAGTAGAACATTTGTGTTGAATCGACCCGAATTGATGTTATGCTATGAGATTCATTCGTCACGAGTTAATGGTTAATAACACAGAGATGGTTAATGTTTGCATGATTCCTTAGACCATGAGAGTATCGAGTTTCTTCATGCTTGCTTCATGAACTTTGGGGTTTGTTAAACATCATCCGTAAATGGGTGGCTATTACGGCGGCTTACGGGTTCATGGAAAAGTATGTCAAGTAACTTGATAGCTCGAGATTGGGATTTGCTCCTCCGACGATGGAGAGATATCTCTGGGCCCTCTCGGTGTTACGGTATCCATCATCGTCTGGCCAGACACTTTGTGATTTGATCACGGGGATGCCGGAACACGGTAACGAGAAAAGAGAACAATACCGGTAACGAGGTAACTAGCATAGTGGACAAGTTGTTGATCCACGGGAATGCCAACATGTCTCACCTCGGGTATTTGTAACATATCGCGAAGCAACAGGAATAGCACACGGCAACTGGAGGTTCACTCGAATATTCATTCGTGTGTGTATAGGGGTCAATATGGGTGTCCACGGCTCCGATGTTGATCATTGATCGGAAGGGGTTCCGTGTCATGTCTATACTTCACCGAACCTATAGGGTCACACACTTAAGGGTCATCTATCTGCTGAATACTAGACAGGGAGTCTGAGAGAAAATCACCGGAAAAGTTTCGGACACCGGAAAAGTTCCGCAGAGAGAGGTCACCGGATGAGTTCCGGTGAAACTGAAAAGTTGTTTCAGAGGATACCATAAAGTCAAATTGGTTTTGGCACATGCCCGATAATTCTTGGAGGGTGCCAGAATCATTCTGGAAACTTTTGGGAATTTTCTGGAAGAAAAACCGGAAATGTTCTGGAGCTGCCGGAACCACTTCAGATGCTTTTCGCAGATGAAAATCACTAATCTGGAATTGTTCCAGAACACGTTGAAAATTGTTTTAGTGGGTACTGGAAATGTTCTAAGCCCACATAAATATTTTCAATTTGAACGGACGCTGAAAAATGTTGTCGTGAATAGTGAAAGTGCTTTTTGGGTTACTTTTTGGAAAGCCACTTGTTTGGGCTTTGTCCCAAAAGATCTAGGGATGACATGGATGGATTGGGAGGCCCTCATGGGGGCCCCCCAAGGGGTGTGGCCGGCCACACTTGAGGCTCCACCATGGAGCCCCTCTTGTTCCTTGGTTTCACCTTTATGCCCTTGGTGGAAGGACTTCATTCATGTACTTTTGGGTTTTATTGTAAAACCACCCTACCCCTTGGGATTTCCTATAAATAGAGGTGGAGGGGCAGCCCTCCACACTCACTCCTTCTCACATACACATGCCATACAATGATCTGGCTTATCTCTCCCTCCCCGCGAAATAGTTTCGTAGAGCCGAAAGGCTGTCTGGGTTCCGGTGGGAACTAGTTCTGGACGGTGAAGCCCTGCCGGATAGATGACACCGTATGTGTGCAACTCTGTAGAGAGGTCGTAGTTTCGATCTTAGTGCCCGAGGGGTTGTTCGAGAGTGCCTCCCGAAGGGCTGTCCAAGTGACCGTCCGAGTTTCGAAGGTCCTCCCGAAGGGCTGTCCGCGACACCGTCCGGGGACTATTCGACCGCCTCCCGGAGGGCTGTCCGAGGGGCAGATGAGGGAGTACATCCTCGTGGTTCGAAGGTTGTAAATCCTAGCTGCGGGGATCTGCACCGCCGATCGTCATCGACTCTACTTCCGCTGTGCTACGAGTCGGTAACGAAAATGATCAAACCTTGTATGCAGTCTCCATAGGGGTCCTGGGCTGGTGCATAGGTCGGAAATTTTTTGTTTTCTGCTGCGTTACCCTACAGTGGCATCATGAGCCATGCTATACGTAGATGCAGGTTGCGATCTAGAATACATGGAGATGTATGGGTGTTGCACAATGTAATTAGGTAGTAGATGAGTTCTATTACTGAAAATTATTTGTGCGGGTAGCAGATGAAATCTGTTACCCGATATTCTTGTTGCTTCCCTGAATTTGCGTAGTCCTGATCTTGACGGCATGGTGGAATCTCACAAAGTTCTGGCAATCCGCGATCCTTTCATGCTGCTCCTGAGTATGCTGATTGACAGATCAACGAAGTGCTAACAGTTCTTTGGGTTCCACCATAGTTAAAGAAAGATGGATGTTTCGCAAACGAAAGGGCAATGCAGATATGATCTGCACGGGGGCCATGCGTATGACGAAGTTCAGTATGGGGCTCGAGATTTTATTATCTCGTGTTTCATACACCCCGCGATGTTAATCTAGCGACTTGGATTATCATACTTGATGATGGACGTTGGTAGCTTCGGTTTGTTTCGAAACCTTAGAAGCCACGAAAAACAAGTTTTTGCATGAACCGATTAGAGACGTCTAACTTGGTTTTGCAGGAGGGTTTGTATGTGCATGTGATGTGGTATAGCAGTGCTCATAATAATTTGATTATGTATGAGATGACTATATGATGTAAATTGATTAACATGACCTGCGTGTCATGATTTGGCATGATGGCTGGAGCCATATGATTGCACTTTAAATGACCTGCGTGTCGACCTTGTGTAATGCACTTATTTTATTAGCTATAGAGATAGCAATATTATCTAGTGCATCGACAAGGTGGTGGCAATCTTCGCGAAGGTGAACACCGACGCGAATGTCGAAGACGAAGAAATGAAAGACTTCTCCGTCAGAAAGGGCTATACCATATCATGCTAATTACAAATTGCCTGAGATGTTTATCCCTTATGTTACACCCTTCTTGATTGCGCAGTAGTCGCTTTTTATTAGGGTGATCTCTCACAAAAATATCAAGTAGTTAGTGTTCTCCCAAGTGTAGCACCGTCACGGCACCTAACTTTTCGGGGTGCGCCATGGTTGCATGGGTACGAACGATTAGGGATGTGTGAGGTGGGTGAGGTCAGACCTCGCAGCAAGATCACTTGGTTATCTTGACGTTCATGGCAGGATCGTCCTGAGCTCGGAACACACGCATCGAAAGATGAACAAGAGTCACATAGAGATGTGATCGGCAAGTTGGCCTACCGATTAAAATTCCCGTCATGAGATGATGATTCTATGGCGATGAATTGAAGTCTGGATCTTGTATCACTCAAAATCAATTATGAGAGATATTGATTTGAGTGGGAGCGCACTATTGAATTAACTTGTTTAATTCTCAGTGCAATTAATTTTGAACACTGTCTAAAGTGTGATTTGCATAATAGTTGTAGAATTATGGCTCGCATTTCCACCTTCCCTTTTTAAAATTGAATAGCTGTTAAATATCTGGTTAAAACTTTACGGTTGGTAACATAATGTGAGGATTGTCCTCAGGAGTGCCGAGAAGGACTTTGTCCTATCGCATACTTTCGGTATTCTCTCACTTATGCTATGGATCATATGACTCTCATCCTTCGATCCAAAAGCTAGAATTCCGTTTCAGTCAAGTGCAATATGTTTGCTTCCATGAGACCCGAACTTCGAAAGTTTGGATAGTTATGTGATATTCATGGAATCTGAAAATCATTTTCAGAGACAGACAAAGGCTAAAAGATATGAGATATCCAAAGCAATGTTTGTTTGCAAACTATTAGTAAAGGAGTTTACTATGCATTAGACTGATAAGAGAGGGATCCAGAAGAACGCCTACATATGATGAAAGGTGAATAAAACAACAACTTAAAGAGAAAGGAAGTGTCCGAAGGGTGTTAGTGAAACTTTCACGCCTAGGAAGTCCGGGGCTAACGCCACTCTTAAGTTGGGTGCTTCTTCTGGAAGTAGGAGAAATACTAAAAGTTAAATTGTTAGAAGTATAAAGGCAATAAGAAAGAAGACTGGAATATCCAGCTCATGTATGAATGTCATACAAGTTTTTGATGTATAGAAGGCTGGTCAAAGATATAGTTCTTGGGAATTATGGTTAAACATGTTAATCACTAATTCTTGGGTATTGTGAGACAATCACAAAGATACCCGCTCGATTGCATTCTGTTGCAACTCGATGTAAGAACTACTATGGCCTGAAAGACTAGCCAGGAATGAGGTTTTGATACACGCTGGGAACATAGTAATAGTTACTATACCTTCCATCGGTGTATTCCCTATGTATTTACTTTCATAATTCATTTTAGAGTTTCATACACTCTAGCCCTTTGCATAAGGTATCTTGCAAAAAGGTTGTTCATAAGAGAACTTTTTATGTTCGATGTCATGAATAACATAAGGGCCATACTTTCATTGAGAATGAGATGTATGTTATGAATAATGATAATAATATATTACCTCTGTTTTTACTTTCATAATTCATTTTAGAGTTTCATACACTCTAGCCCATTGCAAAATGTTTGTTGCAAAAGGGTTGTTCATAAAAAGAACAATTGTTGTTCAGTATTATGAATAACATGAAGGGCCATGCTTCCATCCTGATGGGATGTATGTTGTGAATATTGATAGTAATATGATACACCCATAACACTGACGCTAAATGTCGTAAGACTAATAGAATACCACATAAGTGTGGCACTACATTTGGTCACATTGGAGAAACCCGCATGGATAAATTCCATTATGATGGATTTTCAAGTCGTTTGATTTTGATTCATCTGACACTTGCAACTTTCCTCCGAAAAGAGAAGTGACTGAAATACCGTTCACATGCCATAAGGAACGAGCAAAGAACTTATTGGTGATCATACATTTTGATGTATGTAGTTCAATAAATATTGTTGCAAGTAGTGGATTTATCTATCTTCAGAAATGACTCAAGTAGATATGTGGATATTTACTTGATGAGACGTAAGTCTGGATCTTTTGAATTCATTCAAAAGGTTTTGAAATATGAAGTAGAAGTTATTGTAACAAGAAAATTATGTTTCTACAATTCGATTGCAGAAAGGAATATTTGAGTTACAAGTTTAGCGAATGTCTGATGAGTTGTGAAAGGGGTTTCATAACTTGCACCTCCCAGAACACCACTGCAAGTGGAAAGTCCGTGAAGATGTAATCGAACCATTTATGACATGGTAAGATCAAAGATGACATAAATAACTTTGCCATTATCCCTTTTAAAGAGTGATGCTTTAGAGACTGCGGCTTTTACACTGAAAAGAGCTCCATCGGGTCTGTTGAAATGACACCATGGTATGGTACACCCAACCATGTTATATCTTTTCTTAAACATTTGGAATATGGGGCTTGTGTAAAAGGTTACAGACCTATTCCAAATCAGACAAGTGCTACTTTGTAGGTTATCCCAAAATGTTGGGTATTCCTCCCTCACTATGCCGAGGCAAATAGGTTTGCCACAAAGAACGGTATGCTTTTTGAAGAAAATGGTTCTTTCAAAAAAGGTGTGTGGGAGAATAGTGCAACTCGACGAGATAAACAGTATCTTCATCATCAGGTCAAAGGAAAGGAACCTTGGAAGTGATTCCGGAGTTTCCTACTGCGACTGATACGGAAGTCTCTACAATAAAATGTACGGACTTCGGTCGAACTTGCAGCTGAACCACGTAGGCAAGGCTCGTGCAAACCTCTTAGGTGCGCAAACGAGATATTGTTGTTAGACAACAGTATACCTACGATACACAAGGAAGCATTTATGGGCCCTGACTCCGGAATTGGCTAAATGCCAATACAATCCAAGATAGTTTCCATATAAGCGATTCAAGATTAAAATCTTGATACACCTTTCGAAAGACTTAGAGTCTAACGAATTTTTATGGAACTAAAAACTGATACGGATAAAAATGTTTTATCCATAAAGCTTGACTTGTTGAAATAACAAGTTCAAGGAGTTGACTACGATGAGGTTGTTTCACCGTAGCGATGCTTAAAGTCGGTTCGGGTTGAACTAGCAATTAATACATATTTCAGTCATGAGATATGAAACATGGATGACAATAGGATTTCCATATGATGGAAATGAAACCAAGGACTTGCATGTGTTACAGTCCAAGGTATTTTGTCATTCCAGAGGATGCTAGTGAGTGTGCAAACTTCAGAGTTCCAGCAATGGACAGAAGAGAGCAAAATGGAGTTGGAATCTTCGTGTTTTGATGAAATGGTCAAAAAGGGTTTTTGACTTCATCAATGGGTAACGAAGATGCTTATGATTCAAGAAAGTAAGTGGGAGCATAAAAATATTTCTAAAAATGTTGTGTGCTTGACACATTGTTAATTGGAAATAAATTTCTTGACACGAATTAGGACTTCATTTGAAAATAGTTTTTCGATGAAGTGCTTGGGCTAAATAGCCTTTATATTAGGCATGATGATCTATGGAGATAGATTTACCTAATGGGGCTGAGCAAAGATACATATTGACAAAATGCTAAAACTTTTTCGCATTAAAAACATCAAGGAGTGATTCTTGCCGAAGTCACATGGAAAGAGTTTTTGCAAGACTCGGTGTCCCAAAACACTGATGAGCAAAATACATGATGGAGATTCCACACACTCTTGTGTTTGGATTAATCATGTATTCCATGATATGTAAAACAACCAGATATGTCCAATACTCCCAAAGTTGTTGCGAGTATAGATACCAAAGTGATCAAAAGTACTGATCATGGGACAACAGTGAAAAAGGGTCATTGAGTACTATAGTAGCACTGATGACATGTTTTCTTGCAAGCGGAGATCATGAAGAGTTCATTGTAAAAGCTTACATCGACAAAGTCTTCATCCATGCTCCAAGCGATTTTCGATTTAAGTTAAGGGTTTTGTGTAACACACAATGTGGTGGCACGGTTAGTTCGAAAATGTTCCAAACAAGTTACTGTGGCGAATTCTATAACAGAGGCGAAGTATGTTGCCGCTTTTAAAAGCGACAAAGAAGATGTTGAATCATATAGTTCATTCATGAACTTAGTATGGTTCCAAGATGGATTTTGTCAATGGGACACTACTGCAGGTAGTTGCTCCATAACTCAGTCTGAGCAATCCAGGTTCGACCTGTGATTCACATACATACAAAACCAAGTCCACACAAAATATGAATTTTGTGAAAGCGTGAAAACACGAGGATATGCAAAGATACACACGGAACTGAAGTCGTCAAATCCGGTTGACATCAGGCTATACCACAAGCGAAGCATATTTACACCGGTGTGCCACAGGTATAAAGTGCATTAGCATTAACTAGATTATTGACTCTAGTGCAAGTGGGAGTCTGTAGGAGATATGCCCTAGAGGCAATAATAAATGTTATTGATTATCTCCCTGTTCATAATTAGGTTTATGTTCCATGCTACAACTGCTATGGTTCTCGAGTCTGCAATAACCACAAGGCTCGGAGGAAGACTCATATGCACGTGTGGAATAATAAATGGTAAAATGTATTCCTAGTCTGGCCTCTAAGACTAGCTCAAGTGTTGCATGATGGTTCTGTTTTCCTGATCATGGGCATGTCTATGCCAGCAATTTTGAGGGCACAATGTTAGAAGAACATTTGTGTTGAATCGACCCGATTGATGTTATGCTATGAGTTACATTCGTCACAAGTTAATGGTTAATAACACAGAGATGGTTAACGTTTGCATGATTCCTTAGACCATGAGAGTATCGAGTTTCTTCATGCTTGCTTCATGAACTTTGGGGTTTGTTAAACGTCATCCGTATATGGGTGGCTATTACGGCGGCTTACGGGTTCATGGAAAAGTATGTCAAGTAACTTGATAGCTCGAGATTGGGATTTGCTCCTCCGACGATGGAGAGATATCTCTGGGCCCTCTCGGTGTTACGGTATCCATCATCGTCTGGCCAGACACTTTGTGATTTGATCACGAGGATGCCAGAACACGGTAACGAGAAAAGAGAACAATACCGGTAACGAGGTAACTAGCATAGTGGACAAGTTGTTGATCCACAGGAATGCCAACATGTCTCACCTCGTGTATTTGTAATATATCGCGAAGCAACAGGAATAGCACACGGCAAGTGGAGGTTCACTCAAATATTCATTCGTGTGGGTATAGGGGTCAATATGGGTGTCCACGGCTCCGATGTTGATCATTGATCGGAAGGGGTTCCGTGTCATGTCTATACTTCACCGAACCTATAGGGTCACACACTTAAGGGTTATCTATCTGCTGAGTACTAGACAGCGAGTCTGAGAGAAAATCACCGGAAAAGTTTCGGACACCGGAAAAGTTCCGCAGAGAGAGGTCACCGGATGAGTTCCGGTGAAACTGAAAAGTTGTTTTAGAGGATACCATAAAGTCAAATTGGTTTTGGCATATGCCCGATAATTCTTGGAGGGTGCCAGAATCATTCTGGAAACTTTTGGGAATTTTCTGGAAGAAAAATTGGAAATGTTCTGGAGCTGTCGGAACCACTTCAGATGCTTTTCGCAGATGAAAATCACTAATCTGGAATTGTTCCAGAACGCGTTGAAAATTATTTTAGTGGGTACTGGAAATGTTCTAAGCCCACCTAAATATTTTCAGTTCGAACGGACGCTGAAAAATGTCGTCGTGAATAGTGAAAGTGCTTTTTGGGTTACTTTTTGGAAAGCCACTTGTTTGGGCTTTATCCCAAAAGATCTAGGGATGACATGCATGGATTGGGAGGCCCTCATGGGGGCCCCCCAAGGGGTGTGGCCGGCCACACTTGGGGCTCCACCATGGAGCCCCTCTTGTTCCTTGGTTTCACCTTTATGCCCTTGGTGGAAGGACTTCATTCATGTACTTTTGGGTTTTATTGTAAAACCACCCTACCCCTTGGGATTTCCTATAAATAGAGGTGGAGGGGCAGCCCTCCACACTCACTCCTTCTCACATACACATGCCATGCAATGATCTGGCTTCTCTCTCCCTCCCGGCGAAATAGTTTCGTAGAGCCGAAAGGCTGTCTGGGTTCCGGTGGGAACTAGTTCTGGACGGCGAAGCCCTGCCGGATAGATGACACCGTATGTGTGCAACTCTGTAGAGAGGTCGTAGTTTCGATCTTAGTGCCCAAGGGGCTGTTCGAGAGTGCCTCCCGAAGGGCTATCCAAGTGACCGTCCGAGTTTCGAAGGTCCTCCCGAAGGGCTGTCCGCGACACCATCCGGGGACTATTCGACCGCGTCCCGGAGGGCTGTCCGAGGGGCAGATGAGGGAGTACATCCTCGCGGTTGGGAGGTTGTAAATCCTAGTTGCGGGGATCTGCACCGCCGATCGTCATCGACTCTACTTCCGCTGCGCTACGAGTCGGTAACTGTGACGACCCCGGCTTAATCGTGCACTAACCATACACGCAAATGCACACGATCAATCCTAAGGACTCACTTGAAGATATCACAACACAACTCTAAAACATAAATAAAGTCATACAAGCTTAATATTACAAGCCAGGGCCTCGAGGGCTCGAATACATAGCTCGATGGCATACAAGCGTCAGCGGAAGCATTAGATATCTGGGTACAGATATATTACAGAACAGAGAGATAAGCCTTCACAGAGGCGGGGCAAAATAAAATACTATGATCGAAAGGTGTAGGCCTCCTGCCCTGGACCCTCCGATCCTACTCCTGGTCGTCGGTCGGCTCCTCGTAGTAGTAGTACTCTCCGGGCTGGTAGTAGTAGTGGTCGTCGACGGGGACAACTGGCTCCGGGGCTCCGTCGTCTGGATGCGATAAAGGAATAAAGGGGGGAAAAGGAAAATAAAGCAAACGTGAGTACTCATGCGAAGTACTCAGCAAGCAAGGATCTACACTACATATGCAACATTTTCAAAGGAGGGCTGTATATGTGGACTGGGCTGCAGAAATGCCAGAATAGAGGGGGAAAGCCTAGTCCTATCGAAGACTAGCATCTTCAACAGTCTTGCAGCATTAGAAGAGAGCAGAATAACATAATGTAAAGTATAGTAGTAATGTCATCAACCTCGGCCAGAGATTCTTCCTCGACTCCCTGTGAGAAAGCAATCCCAGAGCCATACTATCTAGTTCATCTCAAGTCATGTTCTAGTTGTACCGATCGGGATACAACTCCGAGTGTCCATTACCGTAGGACAGGCTATCGATAGAAGTTTCTTCCCTGCAGGGGTGCACCAACTTACCCACCACGCTTGCTTAACTCCGGCCGGACACACTTTTCTGGGTCATGCCTGGCCTCGGCTAAGCAACATGCCGCAACCCGACCTAGGCTTATAAGAGGGGTCAGCATGCCGAACTAAACCTATGCCCCCAGGGGTCTTGGGCCATCGCCCCGGGAACTCCTGCACGTTACGGGGCCACCGAGAGCAGACCTAGCAACCCCTTATACAAGTGCGGTTGCGTTCCCAGTCCAAATCGGCGTGCGCCGCTCCTTACTGACGTCAAATAAGCTTCGGCTGATGTATACGACACAGAACGCCCATACTATGCCCACGTGATGGTTAGTACTATCAGGCCAGAGGCCCCTCGGATCAAATATCCAAACCGTTAGTGGATTAGGAGCGCGCGGAAACGAGCAGAGACTCACGATCGATGTGACCCCGTCGCCCCGTCTCGAGGACTTGTGGCAAGGGCTAAGAATGCCCGGCCACGCCTCGTAGTTATCTCGCGTGCACCTCTCAGGTCAACCCGACTCCACATCACTTTGCATTCATGCTCGCGCGGGTACCCCTCAGGGCCGACCCGTCTTTAGTATCACGTTATCATGGTTCAGTGTTCAGTCATAGTAACCAAGTCTCCGTGTGTCTGACACCAAGGGGAATCCTGAGGAATCACCCTCGATGGAATTCCCGCTCGATGCTATCGTCAAGGTGAACGAATGAGGAATAACCCTCGAGGTCCACACTTGAGAAGTTGCACGACAACGTCGTTATCGGGGGTGGTGTAGGAGGAATCACCCTCGCTTACCACGACCGAATAACTAACCTACAAGGTTATCATCAGAAGTGCTGACGAGGTATCACCCTCGGCACTCAATAGTAACCCAGTAGAGTCGCGCAATTTAAGGGGGAAGTGACGTGCAGTGCCAGGGTCTGATCTTCGATCCAGTTGCTCGGGTCTTCTGAGAGTCTAGCGGGGCAGTCGGGACAAGTGGGTCTCTGATAAGGCTCTACCCATCCTATACTAAACAGTTTAGGAGAACAGGCAGGTATCAAAAGTAGGCTACAATAAAATAGGCTATGCAACAGACATAGGATAACAGTAGCAGCAGTAACTTCTAATGCAAGCATAAGAGAGAAGAGAGTGGGCGATATCGGAATGCTCAAAATGGGGGTGCTTGCCTGTCTGCTCGACGGCAAGGGCCTGATCGTCGAGGACGTAGTCGTACTCCGGAGTGGCGTCTGCCTCAGGAGCTACGGCAATGTCGGCGTCTACCGAAAGAGAAGAGGGGGAAGAAACAAGCAAATATAATGCAAACAGATGTAACACAGTGCGTGTGATTCTAAGATGCAGTGCAGGGCTGCCTAAATATGCCTCTAAGTCATTTTAGTTATTTTTAGAATTAATCTGGGATTTATTAACCAGTGTGTGTGCACTATTCATCTATCGGAATTGAGCTCGGAGTTATGAGTTCTCCTACGTAGGGGGTTCCAACAAGGAAACAGACAGCATGAACAGACTCATCTCGTCGTTCTGAGCAACTTTCATGTTTTAACTTTTTCGATCTGAGCTACGGTTTAAAAGTTATTAATTTTCGAAGTTTAAATGATTTTCTGGAATTATTTTTATTAACAGAATTATTGAAAATGAATTATGACGTAAGCATGACATTACTCTGAGGTCAGCAGTCAACGGCCCGTTGACTGGTCAAACTGACCAGTGGGACCCACCTGTCATAGACAGTGGGGTTAACAGGGTTTAGAATCTAATCTAACTACCTATTTAACTATCAGGGGCCCACTGTCAGTGGGTACTAAATTTAGTTAATTAACTGAACTAATTTAATTCTGTTTAATTAGTTAAACAGTGGGGTGGACCCCACATGGCAGTGACTGGTCAAACCCAGTCAGCGGGTTGACTTGGTCAACCGAGCCAGCGGGACCCACCGGGCCCGCTGGTCAATGGCCCTGGTGGTGCCACGTGGGCGCCAAGTCAGCGGAGCCGCCGGAGGAGCTCCGGCGAGCCTCCCGCGACGGCGCTCTCGCCGGAGTTGCTCGGAAATCGCCCACGGTGGCTCAAATCGTGCACAGTTGGGTGAATCCGAACGGGCAGTGAAGAGATATGCCCTATAGGCAATAATAATTGTTATTGATTATCTCCCTGTTCATAATTAGGTTTATGTTCCATGCTACAACTACTATGGTTCTCGAGTCTGCAATAACCACGAGGCTCGGAGGAAGACTCATATGCACGTGTGGAATAATAAATGGTAAAATGTATTCCTAGTCTGGCCTCTAAGACTAGCTAAAGTGTTGCATGATGGTTTTGTTTTACTGATCATGGGCATGTCTATGCCAGCAGTTTTGAGGGCACAATGTTAGAAGAACATTTGTGTTGAATCGACCCGATTGATGTTATGCTATGAGTTACATTCGTCACAAGTTAATGGTTAATAACACAGAGATGGTTAACGTTTGCATGATTCCTTAGACCATGAGAGAATCGAGTCTCTTCATGCTTGCTTCATGAACTTTGGGGTTTGTTAAACGTCATCCGTATATGGGTGGCTATTACGGCGGCTTACGGGTTCATGGAAAAGTATGTCAAGTAACTTGATAGCTCGAGATTGGGATTTGCTCCTCCGACGATGGAGAGATATCTCTGGGCCCTCTCGGTGTTACGGTATCCATCATCGTCTGGCCAGACACTTTGTGATTTGATCACGGGGATGCCGGAACACGGTAACGAGAAAAGAGAACAATACCGGTAACGAGGTAACTAGCATAGTGGACAAGTTGTTGATCCACGGGAATGCCAACATGTCTCACCTCGGGTATTTGTAACATATCGTGAAGCAACAGGAATAGCACACGGCAACTGGAGGTTCACTCGAATATTCATTCGTGTGGGTATAGGGGTCAATATGGGTGTCCACGGCTCCGATGTTGATCATTGATCGGAAGGGGTTCCGTGTCATGTCTATACTTCACCGAACCTATAGGGTCACACGCTTAAGGGTCATCTATCTGTTGAACGCTAGACAGGGAGTCTGAGAGAAAGTCACCGAAAATGTTTCGGAGACAACGGAAGAGTTCCGAAAGAGAGAACACCGAAAGAGTTTCGGTAAAACCAAAAATTTGTTTCGGAATATATTATTTGGTCAAAAAGGGTTTCGGCACCGCCTGGAAATTTTCAGAGGATGCCAGAATTGGTCTGGGAACTTCTGGGAATTTTCGGAGAGAAAAACCGGAAATGTTCCGAAACTGCCGTAACCGCTGTTAATGCTTTCCGCTGATGAAAACCACCGCACCGAAAATGTTTCGGATCATGCCCAGAATAATTTTAGAGGGTGCCGGAAATGTTCTGGGACCTTCTGGAATTTTTCAGAAAAAGTTTCGCGGAAAACATCTTGTCTCAGCGCGAGGGGACAAGATCCCACGAATCGGGGGTTGCATGTTTGGTGGCTTTTTGTCTAGGGAGCATGCATGTTTCATGGAGACATGTTGGTGGCTTGTTGGGCCCCCCCCCCCCATGGGGAGACAAGGTGTGGGCCGGCCCAAGGGCTGCCATGGTGGTGTCCCCTTGGTGCCCCCCTTGTGTTACCATTATGCCTTTTCATGTGTGACATGAAGCTTGGGTATTTTGGTATTTCAACATCCCACCCCACCCCTTGCCTTGGCCTATAAAAGGAGGAGAAGGGGCTGCCATTCTCCCCATCCCTTGCTCTCATACACATGCCAAGATGTTATCTGGCTTCTCTCTCCCTCCCACAAAAAGAGTTTCGTAGAGCCGAAAGGCTGTCTGGGTTCCGGCAGGAACTAGTTCTGGACGGCGAAGCCCTGCCGGATAGGTGACACCGTATGTGTGCAACTCTGTAGAGAGGTCATAGTTTCGATCTTAGTGCCCGAGGGGCTGTTCGAGAGTGCCTCCCGAAGGGCTGTCCAAGTGACGGTCCGAGTTCTGTGAGTCCTCCCGAAGGGCTGTCCGAGTGACCGTTCGAGTTTCGAAGGTCCTCCCGAAGGGCTGTCCGCGACATCGTCCGGGGGACTGTTCGACCGCCTCCCGGAGGGCTGTCCGAAGGGAAGACGAGGGTATACATCCTCGCGGTTGGGAGGTTGTAAATCCTAGCTGCGGGGATCTGCACCGCCGATCGTCATCGACTCTACTTCCGCTGCGCTACGAGTCGGTAACGAATATGATCAAACCTTGTATGCAGTCTCCATAGTGGTCCTGGGCTGGTGCGTAGGGCGGAAATTTTTTGTTTTCTGCTGCGTTACCCTACAGTGGCATCATGATCCGTGCTATGCGTAGATGCAGGTTGCGATCTAGAATACATGAGATGTATGGGTGTTGCACAATATAATTAGGTAGTAGATGAGTTCTATTACTGAAAATTATTTGTGCGGGTAGCAGATGAAATCTGTTACCCGAGGTTCTTGTTGCTTCCCTGGAATTTGCATATTTCTGATCTTGATAACAGCATGGTGGAGTTTCAATGTTCTGGCAATCCGCGATCCTTTGATCAACGAAGTGCTAACAGTTCATTGAATTCCACCGTAGTTACAAAGAAAGATGAAATTTCGCAGACGAAAGGGCAATGCAGATATGATCTGCACGGGGGTCATGCGTATGACGAAGTTCAGTATGGGGCTCGAGATTTTATTATCTCGTGTTTCATACACCCCGCATTGTTAATCTAGCGACTTGGATTATCATACTTGGTGATGGACGTTGGTAGCTTCGGTTTGTTTCGAAACCTTAGAAGCCACGTAAAACAAGTTTTTGCATGAACCAATTAGAGGCGTCTAACTTGGTTTTGCAGGAGGGTTTGCATGTGCATATGATGTGGTATAGCAGTGCTCATAATAATTTGATTATGTATGAGATGACTATATAATGTAAATTTATTAACATGACCTGCGTGTCATGATTCGGCATGATGGCTGGAGCCATATGATTGCACTTTAATGACCTGCGTGTCAACCTTGTTGTAATGCATTATTTTATTAGCTATAAAGATAGCAATATTATCTGGTGCATCGACAAGGTGGTGGCAATCTTCGCGAAGGTGAACACCGACGCGAATGCCGAAGACGAAGAAATACAAGACTTCTCCGTCAGAAAGGGCTATACCATATCATGCTATTATGAATTGCCTGAGATGTTTATCTCTTATGATGCACCCTTTTTGATTGCGTGGTAGTCGCTTTTATTAGGGTGATCTCTCACAAAAATATCAAGTAGTTAGTGTTCTCCCAAGTGTAGCACCGTCACGGCACCTAACTTTTCGGGGCATCACATGGACACATGGGTGCGAACGATTAGGGAAATGTGAGGCGGGTGAGTTGAGACCTCGCAGCAAGATCACTTGGTTGTCTTGACGTTCTGGAGGAGCGTCCTGAGCTCGGAACACGCCCATCGAAAGATGAACAAGAGTCACATAGAGATGTGATTGGCAAGTTGGCCTACCGATTGCAATTTTCGTCACTTGAGATGGACACATCCTTGGCGTTGAATTGTAATATGGATCTTGAATCGCTCACAATCAATTATGAGAGATATTGATTTGAGTGGGAGAGCACTGTTGAATTAACTTGTTTAATTCTCAGTGCAATTAATTTTGAACACTGTCTAAGTGTGATTTGCATAATAGTTGTAGAATAATGGCTCGCATTTCCACCTTCCCTATTAAAATTGAATAGCTGTTAAATATCTGGTTAAATCTTTACGGTTGGTAACGTAATGTGAGGATTGTCCTCCAGAGTGCCGAGAAGGACTTTGTCCTATCGCATACTTTTGGTATTCTCTCGCTTATGCTATGGATCATGTGACTCTCGTCCTTCGATCCAAAAGCTAGAATTCCGTTTCAGTCAAGTGCAATATGTTTGCTTCCATCAGACCTGAACTTCGAAAGTTTGGATAGTTATGTGATATTCATGGAATCTGAAAATCATTTTCAGAGACAGACAAAGGCTAAAAGATATGAGATATCCAAAGCAATGTTTGTTTGCAAACTATTAGTAAAGGAGTTTACTATGCATTAGACTGATAAGAGAGGGATCCAGTAGAACGCCTGTCATATGATGAAAAGTGAATAAAACAACAACTTAAAGAGAAAGGAAGTGTCCGAAGGGTGTTAGTGTGACTTACACACCTAGGAAGTCCGGGGCTAACGCCACTCTTAAGTTGGGTGCTTCTTCTGAGAGTAGGAGAAATACTGAAAGTTAAACTGTTAGAAGTATAAAGGCAATAAGATAGAAGACTGGAATATCCAGCTCATGTATGAATGTCATGCAAGTTTTTGATGTATAGAAGGCTGGTCAAAGATATAGTTCTTGGGAATTATGGTTAAACATGTTAATCACTAATTCTTGGGTATTGTGAGTTAATCAAAAAGATACCCGCTCGATTGCATTCTGTTGCAACTCGATGTAAGAACTACTATGGCCTGAAAGACTAGCCAGGAATGAGGTTTAGGTATACACAGGGAACATAGTAAATGTTACTATACCTTCCATTGGTGTATTACCGTCTGTATTCATTTTCATAATTCATTTAGAGTTTCACGAACTCTAGCCCATTGCATAAGGTATCTTGCAAGAAGGTTGTTCATAAGAGAACTTTTGATGTTCGATGTTATGAATAACATAAGGGCCATACTTTCATTATGAATGAGATGTATGTTATGAATATTGATAATAATATATTACCTCTGGGTTTACTTTCATAATTCATTTTAGAGTTTCATACACTCTAGCCCATTGCACAATGTTTGTTGCAAAAGAGTTGTTCATAAAACAACAATTGTTGTTCAGTATTATGAATAACATGGAGGGCCATGCTTCCATCCAAAATTGGACGTATGTTATGAATATTGATGGTAATATGATACATCTATAACACTGACGCTAAATGTCGCAAGACTAAAAGAATACCACACAAGTGTGGCACTGCATTTGGTCACATTGGAGAAACCCGAATGGAAAACTCCATTATGATGGATTTTGAAGTCGTTTGATTTTGAATCATCTGACACTTGCAAATTTCCTCCGAAAAGTGAAGTGACTGAAATACCGTTCACAGGCCATAAGGAATGAGCAACAAACTTATTGGTGATCATACATTTTGATGTGTGTAGTTCAATAAATGTTGTTGCAAGTAGTGGATTTATCTATCTTTAGAAATGACTCAAGTAGATATATGGATATTTACTTGATGAGACGTAAGTCTGGATCTTTTGAAATCATTCGAAAGGTTTTCAAATATGAAGTAGAAGTTATTATAACAAGAAAATTATGTTTCTACAATTCGATTGCAGAAAGAAATATTTGAGTTACAAGTTTAGCGAATGTCTGATGAGTTGTGAAAAGAGTTTCATAACTTACACCTCCCGGAACACCACTGTGAGTGGAAAGTCCGTGAAGATGTATTCGAACCATTTATGACATGGTAAGATCAAAGATGACATAAATAAATTTGCCATTATCCCTTTTAAAAGGTGATGCTTTAGAGACTGCGGCTTTTACACTGAAAAGAGCTCCATCGGGTCTGTTGAAATGACAGCATGGTATGGTACGCCCAACCATGTTATATCTTTTCTTAACATTTGGAATATGGGGCTTGTGTAAAAGGTTACAAACCTATTCCAAATCAGACAAGTGCTACTTTGTAGGTTATCCCAAAATGTTGGGTATTCCTCCCTCACTATACCGAGGCAAATAGGTTTGCCACAAAGAACGGTATGCTTTTTGAAGAAAATGGTTCTTTCAAAAAGGTGAGTGGGAGAATAATGCAACTCGACGAGATAACCAGTATCTCCGTCATCAGATCAAAGGAAAGAGACCTTGGAAGTAATTCCAGAGTTTCCTACTGCGACTGATACGGAAGTCTCTACAATAAAATGTATGGACTTCGGTCGAACTTGCAGCTGAACCATGTAGGCAAGGCTCGTGCAAACCTCTCAGGTGCGCAAATGAGGTATTGTTGTTAGACAACAGTATACCTACGATACACAAGGAAGCATTGGTGGGCCCTGACTCCGGAATTGGCTAAATGCCAATACAATCCGAGATAGTTTCCATATAAGTGATTCAAGATTAAAACCTTGATACACCTTTCGGAAGGCTTAGTGTCTGACGAATATTTATGGAACTATAACTGATACGAATAAAAATGTTTTATCCATAAAGCTCGACTTGTTGCAATATACAAGTTCAAGGAGTTGACTACGATGAGGTTGCTTCACCGTAGCGATGCTTAAAGTCGGTTCGGGTTGAACTAGAAATTAATACATATTTCAATCATGAGATATGAAACAAGGATGACGAAAGGATTTCCATCTGATGGAAATAAAACCAAGGACTTGCATGTGATACAATCCAAGGTATTTTGTCAGTCAAAAGGATGCTAGTAAGTATGCAAACTTCAGAGTTCCAGCGATGGATAGAAGAGAGCAAAATGGAGTTGGAATCTTCGTGTTTTGATGATATGGTTAAAAGGGTTTTGACTTCATCAATGGGTAACGAAGATGCTTGTGATTCAAGAAAGTAAGTGGGAGCATAATAATATTTCTAAAAACGTTGTGTGCTTGACACATTGTTAATTGGAATTAAATTTCTTGACACGAATCAGGACTTCATTTAAAAAGGGGTTTTTTGATGAAGTGCTTGGGCTAAATAGCCTTAATATTAGGCATGATGATCTATGGAGATAGATTTACCTGATGGGGCTGAGCAAAGATACATATTGACAAAATGCTAAAACCTTTTAGTATTAAAAAACGTCAAGGAGTGATTCTTGTCGAAGTCACATGGAAAGAGTTTTTGCAAGACTCGGTGTCCCAAAACACTGATGAGCAAAATACATGATGGAGATTCCACACACTCTTGTGTTTGGATTAATCATGTATTCCATGGTATGTAAAACAACCAGATATGTCCAATACTCCCAAAGTTGTTGCGAGTATAGATACCAAAGTGATCAAAAGTACTGATCATGGGACAACAGTGAAAAAGGGTCATTGAGTACTATAGTAGCACTGATGACATGTTTTCTCACAAGCGGAGATCATGAAGAGTTTGTTGTAAAAGGTTACATCGATACAGTCTTCATCCATGCTCCAAGCGATTTTCGATTTAAGTTAAGGGTTTTGTGTAATACACAATATGGTGGCACGGCAGTTGGAAATTGTTCCAAACAAGTTACTGTGGCGAATTCTATAACAGAGGCAAAGTATGTTGCCGCTTTTAAAAGCGACAAAGAAGATGTTGAATCATATAGTTCATTCATGAACTTAGTATGGTTCCAAGATGGCTTTTGTCAATGGGACACTACTACAGGTAGTTGCTCCATAACTCAGTCTGAGGAATCCAGGTTCGACCTGTGATTCGCATACATACCAAGCCAAGTCCACACAAAATATGAATTTTGTGAAAGCGTGAAGACGCGAGGATATGCAAAGATACACACGGAGCTGAAGTCGTCAGATCCGTTGGACATCAGGCTATACCACAAGCGAAGCATATTTACACCGGTGTGCCACAGGTGTAATGTGCATTAGCATTAACTAGATTATTGACTCTAGTGCAAGTGGGAGTCTGTAGGAGATATGCCCTAGAGGCAATAATAAATGTTATTATTTATCTCCGTGTTCATAATTAGGTTTATGTTCCATGCTATAACTGCTGTGGTTCCCGAGCCCGTATATCCATAAAGGCTCTGGGGAAAACCCATGTGCACGTGTGGAATAATAAACGGTAAAATGTATTCCTAGTCATGCCTCTAAGACTAGCTCAAGTGTTGCATGATGATTATGTTTTCCCAATCATGGGCATGTCTATGCCATCAACTTTGAGGGCACAATGTTAGAAGAACATTTGTGTTGAATCGACCCGATTGGTGTTATGCTATGAGATTCATTTGTCACAAGTTAATGGTTAATAACACAGAGATGGTTAATGTTTGCATGATTCCTCAGACCATGAGAGTATCGAGTTTCTTCATGCTTGCTTCATGAACTTTGGGGTTTGTCAAACGTCATCCGTAAATGGGTGGCTATTACGGCGGCTTACGGGTTCATGGGAAAGTATGTCAAGTAACTTGATAGCTCAAGATTGGGATTTGCTCCTCCGACGATGGAGAGATATCTCTGGGCCCTCTCGGTGTTACGGTATCCATCATCGTCTGGCCAGACACTTTGTGATTTGATCACGGGGATGCCGGAACACGGTAACGAGAAAAGAGAACAATACCGGTAACGAGGTAACTAGCATAGTGGACAAGTTGTTGATCCACGGGAATGCCAGCATGTCTCACCTCAGGTATTTGTAACATATCGCGAAGCAACAGGAATAGCACACGGCAACTGGAGGTTCACTCGAATATTCATTCGTGTGGGTATAGGGGTCAATATGGGTGTCCACGGCTCCGATGTTGATCATTGATCGGAAGGGGTTCCGTGTCATGTCTATACTTCACCGAACCTATAGGGTCACACGCTTAAGGGTCATCTATCTGCTGAATACTAGACAGGGAGTCTGAGAGAAAATCACCGAAAAAGTTTCGGACACCGAAAAGTTTCGGACAGCGGAAAAGTTCCGCAGAGAGAGGTCACCGGATGAGTTCCGGTGAAACTGAAAAGTTGTTTCAGAGGATACCATTAAGTCAAATTGGTTTCGGCACATGCCTGATAATTCTTGGAGGGTGCCAGAATCATTCTGGAAACTTCTGGGAATTTTCTGGAAGAAAAACCAGAAATGTTTCGGAGCTGCCGGAACCGCTTCAGATGCTTTTCGCAGATGAAAATCACTAATCTGGAATTGTTCCAGAACGCGTTGAAAATTATTTTAGTGGGTACTGGAATTGTTCTAAGCCCACATAAATATTTTCAGTTCGAACGGACGCTGAAAAATGTCGTCGTGAATAGTGAAAGTGCTTTTTGGATAATTTTTGGAAGCCACCTTTTAGGGCTTTTGCTAAAGGCTTCTAGAAGGTGATGTGGATGGATGAGAACCCCCTTTGGGGGGGCCCTCATGGGGGAGTGGCCGGCCACACTAGGGGCTCCACCTTGGAGCCCCTCTTGTTCCTTGGTTTCTCCTTTAGGTCCTTGTGGAAGGACTTCCCTCATATGCCTTTGGGTTTTATTGGATAACTACCCTACCCCTTGGCTTTCCTATAAATAGAGGTGGAGGGGCAGCCCTCCACACTCATCCCTTGCTCTCATACACATGCCAAGATGTTATCTGGCTTCTCTCTCCCTCCCACGAAAAGAGTTTCGTAAGGCCGAAAGGCTGTCTGGGTTCCGGCAGGAACTAGTTCTGGACGGCGAAGCCCTGCCGGATAGGTGACACCGTATGTGTGCAACTCTGTAGAGAGGTCGTAGTTTCGATCTTAGTGCCCGAGGGGCTGTTCGAGAGTGCCTCCCGAAGGGCTGTCCAAGTGACGGTCCGAGTTCTGTGAGTCCTCCCGAAGGGCTGTCCGAGTGACCATTCGAGTTTCGAAGGTCCTCCCGAAGGGCTGTCCGCGACATCGTCCGGGGGACTGTTCGACCGCCTCCCGGAGGGCTGTCCGAAGGGAAGACGAGGGTATACATCCTCGCGGTTGGGAGGTTGTAAATCCTAGCTGCGGGGATCTGCACCGCCGATCGTCATCGACTCTACTTCCGCTGCGCTACGAGTCGGTAACGAAAATGATCAAACCTTGTATGCAGTCTCCATAGTGGTCCTGGGCTGGTGCGTAGGTCGGAAAAATTTTGTTTTTTGCTACGTTACCCTACACAGGGTACTAGTGGCCCAATACTTAGTACACCGACACATACCAAGCAACAATCCCCCAAATAGTTTCAAAAACGGAGCTTCGAGCAAAGAGATCGAAATCCGTGGGTTTGAGAGCAAGAACACGAGAGAGAGAGCAATGGTGATTTTTTCTGGAGGTAGGTGATGATATGGAGTGAAGGGATAAGTGAAGGGGCCCACATGGGGACCACAACCCACCAGGGCGCCTGGGGGTGCTGGCGTGCCTAGGTGGGTTGTGCCCACCTGGAGCACCTCCCTCTGATGTTGTTTGCACAAAAAATCTTAAATATTCAGAAAAAATCGTATTAAATTTTCAGAGCATTCTGAGAACTTTTATTTTTGGGTCATTTTTTATTGCACGAAAAACTCAGGAAACAGGCAAGGCATGGCACTTTATTTTATTTAACTAATAAAAACAGAAAACAAAAGGTGGGGACAGAAGGTAGTGCTCACTAAATTCATCAACTTCATACCTCTCAAAATTGATTCATTAATAAGGTTGATCAAGTCTTATTAACAACCACTTCCGATTAGCATGAAACCGAGGAACTTTTGTAAAACACTAAGTTACCTCAATGGGGATGTGAATGTCCCCAACAATAAGCATTTCATATATCTTTTTAACAGTAGGTAGGGGTAATTGAAAACTTCCAATAGTGATTGTCTGAGATTTTTCAATAACATTAATACCATTCACTTGGAATTGTTTCTTCGGAAAGTGCACCGTATGCTCATTACCATTGATATGAAAAGTGACCTTGCTTTTATTGCAATCAATAACAGCCCCTGCAGTATTCAAGAAGGGTCTACTGAGGATAATCGACATGTTGTCGTCCTCCGGAATCTCAAGTATAACAAAGTCAGTTAAGATTGTAACATTAGCAACAACAACGGGCACATCCTCACAAATACCGATAGGTATGGCAGTTGATTTATCAGCCATTTGCAAAGATATTTCAGTAGGTGTGAGTTTATTCAAATCAAGTCTTTTATATAAAGAGAAAGGCATAACACTAACACCAGCTCCTAAATCACATACAGCAGTTTTCACATAATTTCTTTTGATGGAGCAAGGTATAGTTGGTATTCCCGGATCTCCAAGTTTTTTAGGTACTCCATCCTTAAAAGTATAATTAGCAAGCATGGTGGAAATTTCAGCTTCCGGTATTTTTCTCTTATTGGTGATGATGTCTTTCATGTACTTTGCATAAGGAGGCATTTTTAAGATATCAGTCAAGCGAGTACGCAAAAAGACTGGCCTCAGCATTTCAGCAAAGCGTTCAAATTCTTCATCATCCTTCTTTTTGGTTGACTTAGGTGGAAAGGGCATAGGTTTTTGAACCCACGGTTCTCTTTCCTTACCGTGTTTTCTAGCAACAAAGTATCTTTTATCATATCTTTTATTCTTGGTTTATGGGTTATCAAGATCAGCTGCTGGTTCTATCTCAACATCATTATCTGGTTCTTTATTATTTGTTTGAGTATCTTCATGAACCTCATCATTGTCTTTTTCATTTTCAGAAGGTGGGTGTTCACTACCAGATTGAGTTTCAGCATCAGAGATAGAGACTTCATTATCATTATCAGGAGGTTTTTTAACTTTAGGTTCACTAGAGGCATGCAAAGTCCTATCATTTTTCTTCTTCTTCTTCTTTTTAAAAGGACTAGGTACATCAGTGTCAACTCTTTGAGAGTCTTGTTCAATTCTTTTTGCGTGTCCCTCAAGATAAAGTGGTTCCTGAGTCATTCTACCTCCTCTAGTCATTACTCTAACAACATGATCATTGATATTATTATTCATTTCATCAAGCAACTCTCTTTGAGATTTAGCAACTTGTTCTAATTGAGTTTGAACCATAGAAGCATGTTTTCCCACACCTCTAACATCATTTGAGATTCTAAATAACAAGTCACTCAAGCGAGCAATCATATCAGAATTGTATTTCAATTGTTTCATAACATTTGCATTGAAGTGATCTTGTTTTCTAATGTAATTATCAAACTCATAAAGGCATTGACTAGGATGTTTATTACAAGGAATATCACCTTCATCAAACTTTAGTAAAGAATTTACCTCTACCACCTTAGGTGGTGGTGGTCTTTCAAGCCCATGTATTTCTTCGATAGGTGGTAAATTTTTAACATCCTCTGCTTTAATACCTTTTTCCTTCATGGATTTCTTTGCCTCTTGCATATCTTCAGGACTGAGATATTAGATACCCCTGTTCTTCAGAGTAGGTTTGAGTGGTGGTTCGGGAAGAGTCCAATCATCATAATTTTTCAATATGTTATTCAATAATTCTTCAGCTTGTTCAACAGTTCGCTCCCTGAAAACACAACCAGCATAACTATCTAGGAAGTCCCTAGAAGCATCGGTTAATCCATTATAGAAGATATCAAGTATTTCTTTTTTCTTAAGAGCATGATCAGGCAAAGCATTAAGCAATTGGAGAAGCCTCCCCCAAGCTTGTGGGAGACTCTCTTCTTCAATTTGCGCAAAGTTAAATATTTCCTGTAAAGCAGCTTGTCTCTTATGAGCAGGAAAATATTTTTCAGAGAAGTAATAAATCATATCCTGGGGACTACGCACACAACCAGGAGCAAGAGTATTGTACCAAGCCTTAGCATCACCCTTTAATGAGAACAGAAATAATTTGAGAATATAATAGTAGTGAATTTTCTCATCATGAGCAAATAGGGTAGCTATGTCATTCAACTTAGTAAGATGTGCCACAACAATTCAGTTTCATAACCATGGAAAGGATCAGATTCAACCAAAGTAATTAACTCTGGGTCGACAGAGAATTCATAATCCTTATCATCAACAAAGATAGGTGAAGTAGCAAACTTAGGATCACATTTCATTCTAGCATTCAAAGTCTTTTCTTTATACTTGCATAATAATTTTTCCAGATCATCTCTATCCTTACAAGCAAGAATGTATCTAGTTGTCTCCTCATCCATAACATAACCTTTCGGTACCTTTGGCAATTAATATCTAGGAGAACTAGGTCTAATAGGTGTTTCAAGGTTTCCAGTTTCAAGCTCTTCATCAGTTTCAACAATTTCATTAGTTTCAACATTCTCAAAAGCCTTAGTTCTAGCAAGTTGTTAATCAAGAAATTCACCTAGTGGCACATTATCATCAAGCAAGGTACTAGCATCATCATGAGTAGTATTCATAGCAGAAGTAGCATCATCAATAACTTGCGACATATCAGAATTGATAGCATGTGGTGGTGTTGCAAGTCTACTTATAACAGAACGTGAATCTAAAGCGGAGCTGGATGGCAGTTCCTTACCTCCCCTCATCTTAGAGGGAAAAAATTTAGTCTTAGCATCCTTCAGATTGTTCATAGTGATAATTTGATAACAATCCCAAGTGACTCAACAAATATAGCTATGCTCCATGGCAACAGCGCCAGAAAAAGGTCCTGATGACCCACAAGTATAGGGGATCGCAACAGTTTTCGAGGGTAGAGTATTCAACCCAAATTTATTGATTCGACACAAGGGGAGCCAAAGAATATTTGCAAGTATTAGCAGCTGAGTTGTCAATTCAACCACACCTGCAGATTAATTATCTGGAGCAAAGTGATCAGTAGCAAAGTAGTATGATAGTTTTGATAGTAGTAGCAATAGCAATAGTAATGGTAAGAGTGATAGCAATGATTTTGTAGCAAGTGCAACAGTGACAATAGCAGTAGTAACTTAGCAAGAACAATATGAGAGAAATTCGTAGACATTGGATCGGTGAATTCGTTGGATGATAATCATCATATAATAGTCATAACCTAGGGCGATACGGCACTAGCTCCAGTTCATAAATATAATGTAGGCATGTATTCCGTAAATAGTCATACGTGCTTATGGAAAGAACTTGAATTACATTTTTTGTCCTACCCTCCCGTGGCAGTGGGGTCCTATTGGAAACTAAGGGATATTAAGGCCTCCTTTTAATAGAGAACCGGAACAAAGCATTAACACATGGTGAATACATGAACTCCTAAAACTATGGTCATCATCGGGAAGTGTCCCGACTATTGTCACTCCGGGGTTGCCGGATCATAACACGTAGTAGGTGACTATAACTTGCAAGATTGGATCTAGAACATAGATATAATGGTGATAACATAAACGGTTCAGATCTGAAATCATGGAACCCGGGCCCAAAGTGACAAGCATTAAGCATGGCAAAGTCATAGCAACATCAATGTCAGAACATAATGGATACTGGGGATCAAGCCCTAACAAAACTAACTCGATTACATGATGAATCTCATCCAACTCCTCACCGACCAGTGAGCCTACGAAGGAATTACTCACTCCCGGTGGGGAGCATCATGGAATTGGCGATGGAGAAGGGTTGATGATGACGAAGATCGAAGATCCCCCTCTCCGGAGCCCCAAATAGACTCCAGATCTGGCCTCTCGATGAAGAACGGGAGGTGGCGGTGGCTCCGTCTCGTGAAACGCGATAATTCTTTCTCCCCGATTTTCCCCCCAAATATGTGATTTTATAGTATCAGGGTTGAAGTCTACGGGGCCACCAGGTGGGGACAACCCAACTGGGCGCGCCTGGAGGGGGGCACGCCCTGGTGGGTTGTGCCCACCCAGGTGCCCCCTCCGGTGGTTCTTGGCTCCAGAAATTCTTATTTATTGAATTAAAAATCCTCGCAAAGTTTCGTTCCAATCCGAGAACTTTTATTTCTGCAGAAAAACAACACCATGGTAGTTCTGCTGAAAACAGCGTCAGTCCGGGTTAGTTTCATTCAAATCGTGCAAATTAGAGTCCAAAACAAGAGGAAAAGCGTTAGGAAAAGTAGATACGACGGAGACGTATCACGCCCCCGATTCAATCGTGCACTAATCATACCCGTAAATGCCCACGATCAAGATCAAAGACTCACGGGAAGATATCACAACACAACTCTAGACACAAATTAAAATAATACAAGCTTTATATTGCAAGCTAGGGGCCACGAGGGCTCGAATACATAAGCTCGAATACAAACGAGTCAGCGGAAGCAACAATATCTGAGTACAGACATAAATAAACAAGTCTACCTTAAGAAGGCTAGCACAAACATCAACATCTGGATCGAAAAGGCGCATGCCTCTTGCTTGGGAGCCTCCTAACTACTCCTGGTCGTCGTCGTTCTCCACGTAGTAGTAGGCACCCTCGAGGTAGAAGTAGTAGTCGTCGATGGCGGCATCTGGCTCCTGGGATCCGTCATATGATCACATCAATTGGGTAGAGGAGAAAAAGGGGGTAGCAAAGCAACCGTGAGTACTCATCCGAAGTACTCGCAAGACTTACATCAGATCTACGCTAAGTATGCATCAGTATCAAAGGAATGGGGCTGTATATTTGGGCTAGACTACAGAAATGCCAGGATAGAGGGAAGGCCTAGCCTATCGAAGACTAGCATCTTGTAGCATCATAAGAGATAAGAGTAACATATCATAAGTAATAAGTATGTTGTAGCATCAACGCCCAGAGATCCTTGCTCGACTCCTTGTGAGAAAGTAATCCCGGATCCATCATATCCATTTCAGATCTCCAGCATCCAGTTCTAATTGTATCGATCGGGATACAACTCCGAGTGTCCGTTACCGTGGACATCGCTATTCGAATAGATATACTTCCTTGCAGGGGTGCACCAACTTACCCAACACGCTCGATCTACTCCGGCCGGACACACCATCAGGTCATGACCGGCCTCGACCGATCAGCACGCCGTAGTCCTACCTAGGCTCAACAGAGAGGACAGCACGTCGGTCTACATCCTAAGCGCGCAGGGGTCTTGGGCCCATCGCCCTTTGCACTCCTGCATGTTACGTACGTGGCCGGTGAGCAGACCTAGCCCCCTTATACAAGCGCAGGCATAACCAGTCCAACCAAGCGTGCGTCGCTTAGTCACTGACGTCAGTGAGCTTTCGGAAGAATCGTATGATGCAGAGTGCCCATACTTGTTCCACGTGGTGGTTAGTGCGAAAAGGCCAGAGGCCTACTCGGATCACATTTCCAAACCGTTATTGTCTTGGGAGCACGCTGTAATGATCAATGATCCACGATATGTGGTCCTGTCGCCCGGTCTCACGGACTTACGGCAAGGGCTAAGAATGCCCGGCCGTGCCGCGTAGAAATGTCGCGGGTACCCTCCAGGTCAACCCGACTCCACATCACTCGCGGGTACCCTCACGGTCAACCTGACTTCAAATTTCTCTCATGGGTACCCCTCGAGGCCGACCCGACTTCCTCATGGTTCAGGGGTAAAGTCCAAGTCCATAACACCAAGGGGAGATCGGAGTTATCACCCTCGATGGATTCCACTTGATGTAATCGTCAAGCTGAACTTAGAGGAATCACCCTCGAGGGTTCACTCTTGATGTGTTGCACGACATAGTCGTTATCGGAAGTGGTAAAGGAGGAATCACCCTCCGTAGACCACGACCGATTAACTACACTACTGAGATCTCATCAGAAGTGCTATACGAGGTATCACCCTCGGCACTCGATAGTAACCCTGCAGTGTCATACAACTAAGGGGTTGTGATGTGATGTGTCGGGCTCTGGATGTCGATCACGTTGATCAAGTCATCAGACATAAAGAGGGGGCAACAGCGACATGGTGAGGGGTCACTGGTGGATCACTAACCAACCTATACTAAGCAGATAGGATAAGCAGGTAAGGTACAAAAGCAGGTTACAAAAGCATGCTATGCATCAGAATAGGAGCAATCAAATACAGTAGCAAAATCTAATGCAAGCATGAGAGAGAATGGAATGGGCAATATAGGAATGATCAAGGGGTTTTTTGCTTGCCTGGAAGCTCTCCTGACAGATAAGGACCCTCGACGGTGAAGTAGTCCATCACCGGTTCAACCGCGGTCTCGGGGTCTACTGGAAATGAAGTAACGAAGGGGGAACACAATAAATAACAGAGCAATCAAAAGCATCACAAAGCAAGACATGGCAATATGCAGTGCTAGGGGCACCTAACGCAGTGCTACACGATACAGACGAAGCAGGAAAATATCCGAAAATATTTTTCCGGCTCCAGGCATTTATTGGACAAACGAACCGGAGGGGAAGGTTTCATGTTTGCTATGATGGGGGCATGTGACAGGTATGTGGATGGCGTAATCGGATTCGTCATATTTTTCTGATAATTTTTCATACAAAAATTATTTTCATCCGAGTTATGGTTTATTTTCTATTAATTTTCAAGATTTATTAATATTCTAGAATTTTCTAATTTAAAATAATTTGAAAATTAAAATACCTAAACTGCTACTAGTACATAGAGAGGTGTACCCAACAGTGTGCAAAGAGGCTGACAGGTGGGGTCCAGTTGACTGCCCAGTCAGCAGTCAACTGGGACCGTTGACTGGTCAAAGGGGTCAACGAGACCCACATGTCAGTGGCCGTTAGTTTAAATTATTAACCTTATCTATCTAAACAGTGCACTAGGCCCATGTGTCATTGACTAACCATTTAATTAGAGTTAGTTTTAATTCTGGGGGGTTAATTAGGTGTGGGACCCACTGTCAGTGAGGGTTAGGGGCCGGGTTAGTGGTAATTACTCGACCACATCAGTAGGTAGCTCCGGCGCGGCGGAGGAGATCCGGCCGGCCGAATCCGGCGACACGCGAACACGTGGTTGGGTCCGTAGGGCAGCTGCTGTTGCGGCGCGCCCAACGGTGGGGACAGCTGGCGCAGGGGGTGGACTACAGGGGGGCGGCGGCGAGCTCGAGCTGCGGCGGAGCTCGGTTGCAGCCGACGTGGGCATGGTAGGAGGAGGCGAGGCTAGGGCGGTTGGCAGTAGCAAGAGGCAGCGGTGGACAACGTGGCCAGGCATGGCCGGCTGTGGTTGGGCACACGCGGGGCGAGGTGGAGGCGGGGCGAGCGGGGGTGCAGGCGCAGCGGTCGGTCGAGGCGCAAGCGATGCGTGCGCAGGGGCAGTGGGCGTGCAGCCAGGGGCGAAGGGGCCGCGGCCGCATGCAGGCGTGTTCACGTGTGGCACGACCATACCGTGGCCAAGACAAGGGGAGGTTGGGCATGGCGAAAACGACGATGGCCGAGTGGCGGCTAGCAGCAGTGCTCGATGGGAACTAGCTACGACGCACGGGAGAGAGCGAGGGGGAGGCGAGGAGAATCAGAAGCTCACAGCGAAGTCTACGATGAGGTCGAGGGGCCGGGAGGGGGGCTCAGACGTCCGCGGATCGAACTGATGGCCGAGGTGTACTCCGTCGAGGGGAACGGGCACGGGCGGCATCGCTGGTGCTCCTTGACATCGATCCAAGGGCGGGGAAGGCGAAGGTGAGCCGGTAGGAGCTGCTGGACCACCTCTGGTGGCTCAAAGTGGCGCCGATGGGCGTGCCCGGCAATGGTGCAGTGACGTGTGCGCTCGGACGAGCTCGGATGCGAGCGAGGGAGGCAAGTGAAAGATTGTGGATGTGGCCTAGAGGGGGGTGAATAGGCGCTTTAAAATAATTACGGTTTAGGCTTGAACAAATGCGGAATAAGCCTAGCGGTTAATTTGCCAAGCACAAAACCTGAAACAACTAGGCTCACCTATGTGCAGCAACAACTTATGCTACGCAAGATAAACAACTAAGTGATAGCAGATGTATGACAAGAAACAATATGGCTATCACAAAGTAAAGTGCATAAGTAAAGGGCTCGGGTAAGAGATAACCGAGGCATGCGGAGACGACGATGTATCCCGAAGTTCACACCCTTGCGGATGCTAATCTCCGTTTGGAGCGGTGTGGAGGCACAATGCTCCACAAGAAGCCACTAGGGCCACCATAATCTCCTCACGCCCTCGCACAATGCAAGATGCCGTGATTCCACTAAGGGACCCTTGAGGGCGGTCACCGAACCCGTACAAATGGCAACCCTTGGGGGCGGTCACCGAACACGTACACTTTGCCAACCCTTGGGGGCCGTCATCGGTACCCGTCAAATTGCTCGGGGCGATCTCCACAACCTAATTGGAGACCCCGACGCTTGCCTGGAGCTTTACACCACAATGATTGAGCTCCGATCACCACCAACCATCTAGGGCGCCCAAGCACCCAAGAGGAACAAGCTCAAGGGTACCAAGCACCCAAGAGTAATAAGCTACTCAACTTCACTTCCACTTATCACCGTGGAGAACTCAAACCGATGCACCAAATGCAATGGCAAGGGCACACGGAGTGCCCAAGTCCCTCACTCTCAAATCCCACCAAAGCAACAAAAGCTATTGAGGAAAAAGAGAGGAAGAACAAGAAGGAGAACACCAAGATCTAGATCCAAGGGGTTCCCCTCACATAGAGGAGAAAGAGATTGGTGGAAATGTAGATCTAGATCTCCTCTCTCTTTTTCCCCCAAAACTAGCAAGAATCCATGGAGGGATTGAGAGATAGCAAGCTCGAAGAAGGTCAACAATGGAGGGCAAACACGAGCTAGAAGGGATAAGGTTCAATGGGGAAGAAGACCCCCTTTTATAGGTGGAGAAAAATCCAACCGTTATGTGCTCAGCCCGCACATGAGCGGTACTACCGCTCCAACGAGCGGTACTACCGCTTGGGCGGTAGTAGCAGGAAAATAGAGCAACGGCTATGAACCTGGGTCGGTAGTACCGCCTGGAGCGGTACTACCGCTCACCTGAGCTGTACTACCATGGGAGAAGCAGAACACATGAGCAGAGGAGGCAGGGCAGAGAAGAGTGCGATGACAATACTGCAGTAGCAGTACTACCGCCCGACCAGGGTGGTACTACCGCTTATAAGAGATACTGCCGCACACACTGCCGCCCTACTACCGCTGAACCCGACATGAAAACAGAACCCCTAGAATAAGCAACGGTAGAAGCCGCGGAACTGGACAGCTGAAGTACCTTACAAGCGGTACTACTGCCCTACAGGGATGGTACTACCGCTTACAAGCGGTACTACCGCTGCCCAGAGCGGTATTACCGCAGGGGGTGCAAAAAGCAAGCCCCAAGCAAAGCAGATGCAACAAGAAAACCAGAACTGCCACAACTTCTGCATATGAGCTCCGAATTGAGCAAACTCAAGCTTGTTGGATAGATGACGACGAGTAGCATCCAACAACGACGAGGTATGCCTAAGATATAGAAGAGTGAAATCTCCAATAGAGAAGAACCGGCATAACCTCCAACATCGAAAACATCATAGAAGATGCATGTGAACTCCATTTTCGATGAACTCGAGCTTGTCATGAAGATGACCATAAGCTCTAAAACTCACAAAGAGAAACACCAAACAAAAAGCAAGAAAGATGATGCAAGGATGCAATGGTTTGAGCTCTCTACGAACGATACAATCAAGCTACCAACTTGAGAGCCCCCCTTGATAGTACGACAATCGATCCTATAACCCGGTCTCCCAACTACCACCATGAGACCGGTAAAATAGAAAACCTATCAAGGGAAAACCTTTGCCTTGCGCATGATCCACTTGAGCTAGATGATGACGATCTTGTCCTCCTCAAGATGGACCACCTTTCTTGATTGCGTTGGGTCGATGAAGACTAGTTGATTCCTCCCCCATACTCCACTATGGGTGAGCCACTCTTCGGCACATCTTCACAAGTCCATTGTCACCACAATGGACGGCAAGCTTCAAGCACTTGATCTCTTAGTGATGCTCCACTTGAACTTGCACACCGCAATCTTGATGATGATCACCACTTGATTTAATCCTCCATGGGTTGTATGAGATCTTCCTCTTGATGCAATCCCATGGAAACATACCTAACGCCACATAGAACTCTCACGTAGACCCTGGGTTAGTACACAAAGCGTAATGGACAATGCTCGCCAAACCATGGGATCACTTGATCCCTCTCGGTACATCTTGTACGCTTTGTGTGTTGATCAACTTGATTCACTCTTGACTTAGTCTTGATCAACCTTGAATCTTTCCAACTCTCTTTATTAGGATGATGTCTTGAAGGTAATGAATGTTCACACAATCTTCTTCTTCAAGACATGCTTGCAATAAGCTCAACTCTCACATGACCTAACTTTGGATAATTCCTTGAAAAGCACCTTGGTCACCACATAAACTCCTTGAAACCAACACATGGACTTCAAGAAAAGCCTATGGACAAATCCTATGAATAACTCAAGGCAACCATTAGTCCATAGAGAATGTCATCAATTACCAAAACCAAACATGGGGGCACCGCATGTTCTTTCAATCTCCCCCATTTTGGTAATTGATGAAAATCACTTTCAAGAGAGTTTATATAAGGAATTATGCAATCACCATGCAATGCAACAACCAATAGTGCATGCGTATGAGATGCAAATGCTTAGGAACAAAACCAAAGCAAGAGGACATAAATCTCTAAACTTCTCCACAAAACTCTCTTAAAATTCTCCCCCATTGGCATCGATTGCCAAAATGGGCGAAAAGCAAAGAAGGATAATATAAATTGTGTTCCTCCATAAATTGTGTATTTCTCAACAAGAGAGTGGAATGCAATACACATATCCACGAAATCAAGTCCTGGCCCCCTTTTCTCTCTTATTGAATTAACTAATTCATTTCCTTTTTCCTTTTGGATTTTTTTGATTTGATTTGGCATTATTCAACAATAAAAAAAAGGAAAAATTTGACAAATTCCAAGGTAAGTACTTGGAGGAAGACAAACTATATTGAGGATGCCAGACGGACCGCACGGCCTCCGGCGAGGCAGCTATGGCCGGCCTAGCGCTGGATCCATGCGCCATTTGGGCGGATGCAATGGATTCCCAACGGATGGAGTCCAAGCGCAGCCGTCTGATGTCTACTACGCAACCTTCTTCTTGTAGACTCGTGTTGGGCCTCCAAGCGCAGAGTTTTTTAGGACAGTAGAAAATTTCCCTCAAGTGGATGACCTAAGGTTTATCAATCCGTGGGAGGCGTAGGATGAAGATGGTCTCTCTCAAACAACCCTGCAACCAAATAACAAAGAGTCTCTTGTGTCCCCAACACACCCAATACAATGATAAATTGTATAGGTGCACTAGTTCGGCAAAGAGATGGTGATACAAGTGTAATATGGATGGTAGATATGGGTATTTGTAATCTGAAAATATAAAAACAGCAAGGTAACTAGTAACAAAAGTGAGCAAAAACGGTATTGCAATGCTTGGAAACAAGGCCTAGGGTTCATACTTTCACTAGTGCAAGTTCTCTCAACAATGATAACATAATTAGATCATATAACAATCCCTCAACGTGCAACAAAGAGTCACTCCAAAGTCACTAATAGCGGAGAACAAACGAATAGATTATTGTAGGGTACGAAACCACCTCAAAGTTATTCTTTCTTATCAATCTATTGGGCTATTCCTATAAGTGTCACAAACATCCCTAGAGTTCGTACTAAAATAACACCTTAAGACACACATCAACCAAAACCCTAATGTCACCTAGATACTCCAATGTCACCACAAGTATCCGCGGGTTTGATTATACGATATGCATCACACAATCTCAGATTCATCTATTCAAACCAACACAAAGAACTTCAAAGAGTGCCCCAAAGTTTCTACCGGAGAGTCAAGACGAAAATGTGTGCCAACCCCTATGCATAAGTTCACAAGGTCAAAGAACCCGCAAGTTGATCACCAAAACATACATCAAGTGGATCATGTGAATATCCCATTGTCACCACAGATAAACACATGCAAGACATACATCAAGTGTTCTAAAATCCTTAAAGACTCAATCCGATAAGATAACTTCAAAGGGAAAACTCAATTCATTACAAGAAGGTAGAGGGGGAGAAACATCATAAGATCCAACTATAATATCAAAGCTCGCGGTACATCAAGATCATGCCAAATCAAGAACACGAGAGAGAGAGAGAGAGAGAGAGAGAGAGAGAGATCAAACACATAGCTACTGGTACATACCCTCAGCCCTGAGGGTGAACTACTCCCTCCTCGTCATGGAGAGCGCCAGGATGATGAAGATGGCCACCGGTGATGGTTTCCCCCTCCGGCAGGGTGCCGGAATGGGCTCCCGATTGGTTTTTCATGGCTATAGAGGCTTGCAGCGGCGGAACTCCCGATCTAGGTTTCTTTACGAGGGTTTCTGTATTTATAGGAATTTTTGGCGTCGGTTTCACGTCAGGGGTGTCCATGAGTCAACGGGAAGATCGGAGCACCCTCCCTGGGGGGTAGGGCGCGCCCTCCACCCTTGTGGTTGGCTCGTGACTCTTCTGGCCCAACTCTTTTGCTTCGGGGGCTTCTTCTGGTCCATAAAAAATCACCGTAAACTTTCAGCTCATTTGGACTCCGTTTGATATTCCTTTTCTGCGAAACTCAAAAACAAGGAAAAAACAGGAACTGCCACTGGGCTCTAGGTTAATAGGTTAGTCCCAAAAATAATATAAAATAGCATATAAATGCATATAAAACATCCAAGATGGATAATATAATAGCATGGAACAATAAAAAATTATAGATACGTTGGAGACGTATCAAGCATCCCCAAGCTTAATTCCTGCTCGTCCTCGAGTAGGTAAATGATAAAAACAGAATTTTTGATGTGGAATGCTACCTAACATATTCATCCATGTAATTTTCTCTATTGTGGCAAGAATATTCAGATCCATAAGATTCAAAAAAAAAGTTTAATATTGACTTACAGACGATAATACTTCAAGCATACTAATAAAGCAATCATGTCTTCTCAAAATAACATGGCCAAAGAAAGCTATCCCTACAAAATCATATAGTCTGGCTATGCTCCATCTTCATCACACAAAGTATTCAAATCATGCACAACCCCGATGACAAGCCAAGCAATTGTTTCATACTTTTGATGTTCTCAAACTTTTTCAACTTTCACGCAATACATGAGCGTGAGCCATGGACATAGCACTATAGGTGGAATAGAATATGGTGGTTGTGGAGAAGACAAAAAGAGGGAGATGGTCTCACATCAACTAGGCGTATCAACGGGCTATGGAGATGCTCATCAATAGATATCAATGTGAGTGAGTAGGGATTGCCATGCAACGGATGCACTAGAGCTATAAGTTTATGAAAGCTCAAAAAGAAACTAAGTGGGTGTGCATCCAACTCGCTTGCTCACGAAGACCTAGGGCAATTTGAGGAAGCCCATCATTGGAATATACAAGCCAAGTTCTATAATGAAAAATTCCCACTAGTATATGAAAGTGACAACATAGGAGACTCTCTATCATGAAGATCATGGTGCTACTTTGAAGTGCAAGTGTGGTAAAAGGATAGTAACATTGCCCCTTCTCTCTTTTTCTCTCATTTTTTTTGGGCCCTCTTTTTTTGGCCTCTTTTCTCTTTTTTTTTTAATTTTTTTTTCGTCCGGAGTCTCATCCCGACTTGTGGGGGAATCATAGTCTCCATCATCCTTTCCTCACATGGGACAATGCTCTAATAATGATGATCATCACACTTTTATTTACTTACAACTCGATACTTAGAACAAAATATGACTCTATATGAATGCCTCCGGCGGTGTACCGGGATGTGCAATGACTCAAGAGTGACATGTATGAAAGAATTATGAAAGGTGGCTTTACCACAAATACGATGTCAACTACATGATCATGCAAAGCAATATGACAATGATGGAATGTGTCATAATAAACAGAACGGTGGAAAGTTGCATGGCAATATATCTCGGAATGGCTATGGAAATGCCATAATAGGTAGGTATGGTGGCTGTTTTGAGGAAGGTATATGGTGGGTGTATGTTACCGGCGAAAGTTGCGCGGTACTAGAGAGGCTAGCAATGGTGGAAGGGTGAGAGTGCGTATAATCCATGGACTCAACATTAGTCATAAAGAACTCACATACTTATTGCAGAAGTATATTAGCTATCGAAACAAATTACTACGCGCATGCTCCTAGGGGGATAGATTGGTAGGAAAAGACCATCGCTCGTCCCCAACCGCCACTCATAAGGAAGACAATCAATAAATAAATCATGCTCCAACTTCGTTACATAACGGTTCACCATACGTGCATGCTACGGGAATCACAAACCTCAACACAAGTATTTCTACAATCCACAATTACTCACTAGCATGAATCTAATATCACCATCCTCATATCTCAAAACAATCATAAGGAATCAAACTTCTTATAGTATTCAATGCACTTTATATGAAAGTTTTTATTATATCCCTCTTGGATGCCCATCATATTAGGACTAAATTCATAACCTAAGCAAATTACCATGCTGTTTAGAGAGACTCTCAAAATAATATAAGTGAAGCATGAGAGTTCATAAATTTCTTCAAAATAAAACCACCGCCGTTCTCTAGAAAGATATAAGTGAAGCACTAGAGCAACTGACAAACTACTCCAAAAAGATATAAGTGAAGATCAATGAGTAGTCAAATAATTAATTAGCTATGTGAAGATTCTCTCTCATTTAAAAATTTCAGATCTAAGTATTTTATTAAAACAGCGAGCAAAACAAAATAAAATGACTTTCTAAAAATAGCACACATCATGTGAAGAAGTAAAAACTTAGGCTCAACCGATACTAACCGATCATTGTTGAAGAAGAAAGGTGGGATGCCAACCGGGGCATCCCCAAGCTTAGATGCTTGAGACTTATTGAAATATTAACTAGGGATGCCTTGGGCATCCCCAAGCTTGAGCTTTTGTGTCTCCTTAATTCCTTTTATATCACGGTTTCCCTAAATCTTAAAAACTTCATCCACACAAAACTCAACAAGAACTCGTGAGATAAGTTAGTATAAATCAAATGCAAAACCTTATCATTCTCTACTGTAGCAAATCACTAAAATTATTATTTAACATTGCATACTAAATGCCTCTGCATATTTAATACTCCTATCCTCAAATAGAATCATTAAAAAAGCAAACATATGCAAACAATGCAAACATAACAGCAATCTATCAAAACAGGACAGTCTGTAAATAGTGCAATTGTACTCATACTTCCCTAACTCCAAAACTTCTGAAAAATTATAACACTGTATAAAATTTGTTGTTACTCATTGTGTAAAAATTTCAGGATTTTTTCATGTACTGAATTTCTATAAGAATTCAGACAACGATAGAAAACTTTCTGTTTTCAAAACAGCAACATATAGACATGCAAAATAAGCATGGTAAAGGCTAAAGTTGACACCTTTGTTGAAATAAAAGATGAAAAACATTAATATAAATAACAGAAAGCAAATACTCATAAAAGAAAATGACGCTCCAAGCAAAACACATATCATGTGACGAATAAAAATATAGCCCCAAGTAAGGTTATCGATAATGTTGGAGACGAAAGAGGGGATGCCCTCCGGGGCATCCCCAAGCTTAGTTGCTTGGATATTCCTTGAATATTACCTTGGGGTGACTTGGGCATCCCCAAGCTTAGGGTCTTGTCACCCCTTATTCTCCTCATATCAATATCTCACCCAAAACTTGAAAACTTCAATCACACAAAACTTAACGGAACTTCATGAGATGGGTTAGTATGATAAAACAAATCATTCACTTTGGTACTGTCAAGACAATATTCAAATTTTTTATCACATGATACCTACTGTACCCTATCATTTCTACAATTTATATTGAGCAATATAAGCCATAGAAACTAGGAAACAAGCAAACTATGCATCGAAAACAGAATCTGTCAAAAACAGAACAGTCTGTAAAGATCTGAATTAAGCTCATACTTCTGTTACTCCAAAAATTCTGAAAAGTTAGGACAGCGTAGACAATTTGTATACCAATCAACTGTAAAAAAGTTAGAAGTTTTCCACTTTCCAGTAAAAGATAGGAATTTCTGTACTGGACGCAAAGGTTTCTGTTTTTGCACAGAATCAAGTCAACTATCAACCACACTATCCCAAAGGCTTTACTTGGCACTTTATTCAAACAAAAGCTATAAAACATGATTACTACAGTAGCATAATCATGTGAACACACAAAAACAGTAGGGGTAAATATTGGGTTGTCTCCCAACAAGCGCTTTTCTTTAATGCCTTTTTAGCTAGGCATGATGATTTCAATGATGCTCACATAAAAGATAAGAATTGAAACATAACGGGAGCATCATGAAGCATATAACTAGCACATTTAAGTCTAACCCACTTCCTATGCATAGGGATTTTGTGAGCAAACAATTTATGGGAACAAGAATCAACTAGCATAGGAAGGTAAAACAAGCAAAACTTCAAGATTTTAAGCACATAGAGAGGAAACTTGATATTATTGCAATTCCTACAAGCATATACTCCTCCCTCATAATAATTTTCAGTAGCATCATGAATGAATTAAAAAATATAACTATCACATAAAGCATTCTTTTCATGATCTACAAGCATAGAAATTTTACTACTCTCCACATAAGCAAAATTCTTCTCATTCATAGTAGTGGGAGGAGCAAATTCAACAAAATAGCTATCATGAGATACTTGATTAAAATCATGATGACAAGTTTCATGGTTATCATTACTCTTTATAGCATACATGTCATCACAGTAATCATCATAAATAGGAGGCATGCTTTCATTATAACAAATTTGCTCATCTAAACTTGGGGAACTAAAAATATCATCTTCATCAAATATAGCATCCCCAAGCTTATGGCTTTGTATATCATTAGCATCATGGATATTCAAGGAATTCATACTAACAACATTGCAATCATGCTCATCATACAAAGATTTAGTGCCAAACATTTTATAGACTTCTTCTTCTAACACTTGAGCACAATTATCGGAATCCTTATTTTCACGAAAGACATTAAAAAGATGAAGCATATGAGGCAACCTCAATTCCATTTTTTTTGTAGTTTTCTTTTATAAACTAAACTAGTGATAAAACAAGAAACTAAAAGATTCAATTGCAAGATTTAAAGATATACCTTCAAGCACTCACCTCCCCGGCAACGGCACCAAAAAAGAGCTTCGTTGACGGGATGTGAGTGCCGCTTACCTAGCCTCCCCGGCAACGGCGCCAGAAAAGAGCTTGATGTCTACTACGGAACCTTCTTCTTGTAGACTCGTGTTGGGCCTCCAAGCGCAGAGTTTTGTAGGACAGTAGCAAATTTCCCTCAAGTGGATGACCTAAGGTTTATCAATCCGTGGGAGGCGTAGGATGAAGATGGTCTCTCTCAAACAACCCTGCAACCAAATAACAGAGTCTCTTGTGTCCCCAACACACCCAATACAATGATAAATTGTATAGGCGGACTAGTTCGGAGAAGAGATGGTGATACAAGTATAATATGGATGGTAGATATGGGTTTTTGTAATCTAAAAATATAAAAACAGCAAGGTAACTAGTAACAAAAGTGAGCAAAAATGGTATTGCAATGCTTGGAAACACGGCCTAGGGTTCATACTTTCACTAGTGCAAGTTCTCTCAACAATGATAACATAATTAGATCATATAACAATCCCTCAACGTGCAACAAAGAGTCACTCCAAAGTCACTAATAGCGGAGAACAAACGAAGAGATTATTGTAGGGTATGAAACCACCTCAAAGTTATTCTTTCTGATCGATCTATTGGGCTTTCCTATAAGTGTCACAATCAGCCCTAGAGTTCATACTAAAATAACACCTTAAGACACACATCAACCAAAACCCTAATGTTACCTAGATACTCCAATGTCACCACAAGTATCTGCGGTTTTGATTATACGATATGCATCACACAATCTCAGATTCATCTATTCAAACCAACACAAAGAACTTCAAAGAGTGCCCCAAAGTTACCGGAGAGTCAAGACGAAAACGTGTGCCAACCCCTATGCATAAGTTCACAAGGTCACTGTCGTGGATTTGTCACGGCAGATGTCCTAGCGAAAGGACTTAGGTGTGGAGCCATCGCGACTAGGTTAGCTTGAAGGGGTTGAACGGGACAAAGGACACAAAGAGTTTACCCAGGTTCAGCCCCTCTCAACGAGGTAAAAGCCTACGTCCTGCTTCTAGTTGTATTGCTTGGGTTTCGATTACAAGGGAGCGAATACGCTTGACCTAGTTCTCGACTATTTGTCTCTTCAGTTATCCCGCCGCTGGGTCACCCCTTTATATATAGGTTGATGCCCGACGGTTTACAGGGTCCCGGCCGGCTCACACAAATGTGATCGGATCGGTTTCTAAATAAACCTGCCTTACAGAGTAAGTTAACACATGGCGGCTCACACCCTTGGGCCTTGAGTCACCTCCAGGTCTTGGGCCTTCAATAAGCCTGCTTTATGAACCGCCACCTCTATATCTTCTTCAGCCCTCTTGGGCCTTCTCACCTTAAGTCGCCAATGGTGTGACCCGGCCTCTCCTGGGCGGGTCATACCTCGGAGTTATATCCCCAACATTAGGCCCCAGGTTGATTTGAACTTGTTCACATCAATCTTCATTTGAACTCAAGCAAAAATGCTCCAGTATGAACTTCTCATACCATCCGCCGTAACCCGCCATGACATTGTGTAAACTTGATCGTTATAACCCGCCATGATGTCCTACACATTAATTCCGCACAAGACCCAGGATATCTTCAACGGATCTTTATCTTTAATAGGCTTCCCGAGAATCGGGGCGTCCATATAGCCACTTAATCATTTTCACCTCCTCGATTTCCGCGCTTGCCATCTCGTCATTTCCTTATAAATAGGGACAGGGACCCCCTTTTTCACTTTTTACCCCTGCCTCTGCCTCTTCTTCTTCCTCGCGATGTCCGGCGCTTCCGAAGCTCCGCCGCCTCCATCGACCTTCTTCAACAACTCCGACCCAGGCCGCTGCATCAACCTGATCGTATCCAGAGAACGGCGGCGCTCCTCCGCTGATCATCTGCATTTCTAGGTACTCCCCTCTCTCTACTTCCCATCTGCACTAGGGTTTCCTCTGTTCGTCAGTGTTCATCGGCATTCATCGTAGTTCTCTTCGCTAATGCTCACTTCGATCGAAAAAACAATAGGGAAGTTGCACGGTAGCAGTTTTAGCATCCGTTTCCAATTGTAGATGCATCCTATCTTCCTGAGATTCAAACCCAGCTTGTGTGTTCTTCCACTGCCATATTTAGGTTTAGCAATTATTCTCCTTTTCTGAACTGCTGTAGATCCGTAAATATAATCCATCACTTGTGGAACCTGTTTGTCCAACACTTAGTGGAATTTTCCTCAAACTCTGATCCGTAAATCCGGCATAAACACCACTGTGTGGGTGGCTCAAAAATATTACTTTATGACCCGCCAAACACCAGCTGGCTTATTCATGAAATACTTAAATCAGCTGCATCCGTCTGATGTTAATATCACCCAACTGTGCTTTTGTTGATTTGTCTGTACTATTTCTTTTCTCATAATAATCTGCCCGTATATGAACCAAACCTGCATAGTATATTTACCTTCTTGTAACCATCGAGCGGCTTATTATCTCAAATTTGACCCGCCGTCATCCCCCCTTTTAGGCCTTTTGATAAAAATGACTAAAACAGTCACCTCATGTGATTGGGTCACTTCCACTGTTACGGAACAAGCTCTGAACGAATATGTTCAAGTGGGCATTTTGTCAGCCAAAGAAGTTATGCATTGGCAGGCCCCAAGAACAGAAATAAGACCTGATCCAAAGGATGGCGAAGTTGTGGTTTTTGCTGATCATATGAGTCGCAGTTTCTCTCCACCCGGCTCAAAGTTCTTCCGCGACATTCTGAATTTTTATCAACTTCATCCACAAGATATCGGACCCAATTCAGTCTCTAACATCTGCAATTTCCAAGTCTTTTGCGAAGAGTACCTTCAGGAGGAGCCCACTGTTGACCTTTTCAGAGAATTTTACTATTTGAACCGTCAAACAGAAATGACCGACGGACCCAGTCTTGAGCTTGGGAGGATTTCTATCCAAAGACGAAAAGATGCTGTCTTTACCGTGGCCACGCTTCCCAGCCACCCCAAAGACTGGAATCTGATTTGGTTCTACTGCCAAGACACCTCTCCGGCGGGTGAGAACCCTCTGCTAGGTTTCCGCGACTGCCGGCTTAACCCAAGACATCCACTTCCGGACCGGATCAGTGCCGCTGAACGGGCCAAATATGCATCCACCTTGCTTACTATTACTTGCTTTCCTTAGGCCGATGATCCTTTCTGGAATAAGAAACTTCAGGATAAACCGGCCAAAAAGGCCAGGGCAAAGAGCAAAGCTCCCAAGAAGCCCGCCAAGAAGAAAACAGACACAACAGAGTTATTTGCACTGAATGATGATGAGTCGGAGGTAGAACTTGATTCCCTTGGCTCCTTTTTTGTACATCTTATTGACACTAATTACTATCAGGATGACGCGGAGGCCAGCCACAAAGATGGTGAAGAGCTAACTATCCTTTCCTCCGACTTAGAGCCTTTGCCAAGACAGAAGGTTCGACAAGTGAGCCGGAAAGTAAGGTTTTCTCGTCCTTTAGCTTACTTGGATCCAAACTTTATTTTGAAGAAACAAAAGCATGAAGCTCGATGCACAACCCGGAACAGCGGCTGTGGAAATATTTCCTCCGGCTTACCCAACACGCCGGTTCCTCGAAAATGCCGAAATGAGGTGCCACAGAATTCAACCTTCTCCTTTCCTAAGGCGGGTCTTATCTGTCAGCCACTTAATTCTTCCGACTCAAATTATCAGGGAACTTCTCATTCGTCCTCTGGTGACTCTACTGGAACCCAGATTCCTCCCTTCAAACTTGCTCCTGGGTGAGAATATCAAATTTCTTTGCTTTAACACTTGTATACTGATATGTTGACATCCTTATATATCTCACTTTCAGCAGTATAGCCAAGCCTAGCAAGAAGCTGAAGGTAAATAAGCCGACCGAAGACCCCAAGGTTGCTGAGCCGTTGAAACAAACTATATCTGAAGCTTCCCATCAGACTCCTGAGGCTGTCGCTGATGACCCGCCATCAGAGACCCATGATGTCACGGTGGATCCAATGGGTGTTGACCCATCCAGCGCTAAGCCGCCCAGTCCCATAAAACCTGCTGACGAACCTCCTTCACAACAAGCTGCGGAGGATGTTATCATTACTGGCACTGGCTACACTGAGCCTAGGAACCCCACCATTCTAGCCAAGCACTCTGCCAAAGAAGAGTTAATTGAAAAGAGCAAGGCCAGGTTTGATGTTGCAAATTACTCACACTTGGGCGTCAATGAATTATACTCTGGTTATCTGAGCCAGCTGCACACTGGTCGTGATCTGGAGGCAGATTTGGTCAAGAAATTGCGCCAGAAATATGAGGTATGCACATCTATTTCCTTTGCATATATAGTCATCCAGCCCCCAAGTCTTATCCGTAGGAAAAAGTACTTTTGAGTAGGGTTAAGACTTGTCTATGTGTTTCTGCAAGCTTTAAAGTCGTAGCCCTCATGGGCCGGCTTATCTTGATAAAGATGAGCCGGATCATTTCCATTATTTTGAAAGAACTCCAGACCATAGCCCTCATGGGCCGGCTTATTTTGATAAAGATGAGCCGGATCAAAAAATACAAATGCGAAAAAGAACATCTGCACACATTAGCCCCCAAGTGTCAAGTGCTTTGCTTGCAATGTACTTGAGACTTGTCTGTAGATTGTGTCCTGGCAAATATGTTTATAACTTGTTTAACTCGTACCTGCAGGATGCTTTAACTCAGGCTGAATCCCAGGTGGTCGATTTAAAGACCAGGCTTGAGCAGCAAGAGGCTGAAGCACGCGAAGCTGACTCCAAGCTTAAGCTTAGTCTTGAAGAGAGCGAGAAGCTCAAAACTGGATTTTCCACAGAAAGAACCACCTGGGATAAGGAGAAAGCCACCTTGGTACAAAGACCAGAAACTGCTGAATCTTGTTTGAAGGAGACAGCTGCAGAATTGACCGGCTTAAAACGCCATATATCCCAGATGACAGCTGCTATCTTTGGTAAGTAATTCAGGATGTTTCAACCACTTCCAATTTTTACCCTTAATCCGTCCGGTGACTTATCTGTGCACTTATTCAACAGGCCCCAGGAGTGCCAACCTTGGCCAAGACATGTTGGTGAAGCTGAAGGCGGTTTATACTTTGGTGGAACAGCTGTATACAGGCACGCAGCGAACCATAGCGGCCATCTCGCACAATAAGCAGCCACCTTCACTCATCAGGGATGTATTGGACAAGCTATCTATCATGCCCAAGAGAATTGAAGAGATTAAGCGATCCTCAGCCCGAGCTGGTGCTATCACTGCTTTGAGCCGGGCCAAAGCATGGCAAGCGGAGTTAGACCCGGAGGAGATGGCAACTGGTTGTCCGAGTTTCAAAGAAGACGGGTCTCCCTTCGATGCCAGCGACTTTACCAAATGTGTAAAAGAGATGCGCCCTCTGGCAATCAAATTGGCTGAGGAGACAGATTTGTCTAAGTATCAGGTGGCTTATACAAAGGAGAACGCAAAATTGAAAGCGCCGGCTTATGAGATTGTAGAGCTCATTCCTCCAATACGTAAGCACACTTTTGCTCCTGATGTTGATCCGTCCACCCTTATAGACGATGAAGTTGTATTCCAAGCTTTAATTGGCATCGACTGGACATCATCTGACTTCCAGACGATGGAGGAAGAAGAAGAAGAACCGGCGCAGGATAACCCGGAGTCTTCAACTCACCAAGATCAAAACAACTGATCCAAAGGGCGGCTCTTAGACCGCAGCGTGGTGCTTCTTCTACTGAAAAACTTCTTAATCATTTGGGCTTCGAAAAGCCTTGTAATGGCTAGTTGAAACAATGATCTGCCATGCCATTGTGCATGTTTAGCCTTAAAACTGCTGATGAAATATTTTATGTTCCACTGATGAGCTTGCAGGGAATATCATATTGTTTTTCAATGTTCCTACACACATGGTAAACAACATACACCCTGGCGGTTTAAGCCAGGGTGGGTCATAATTTCCAATATAATATGCTCTGGCGACTTAAAGTCTATAACCAGGGCGGGTTATGAACCCCACATGCTCAAATATGAGTCATAGAGTCAAGGCTACATGGCCTGAATTGTGAAAACCATATGTTAATATGGAAGAAGGATATCAATCCAAAAATTTCAGAAAAAACAAGGCTTTCATAGGCCGCCAAGCCTAAAACATCAAGTGCTTTCATGGGCCGCACAGCCACGGAGTTATTTCCAGCACACCTATAAGCCGGCCCTCACATGACAAACCGCCGTTTTAACTTTAACAAGTTCAGGGTCTTATTTAAAAGATTGACTGTCAAAAGTACGGCGGGTCATTCCAGGATTACCTGGGCGGAGTAACAAGGACATACAGGCCGGTTAACCCGTAATTTGGTGTTTACACCTGGCATGGAAGCCGATCAAGAGGGTAAGCATAGCTATACTCATTGAGCAGGAAGCCCCCAAGTGACCAAAGGGTGGGCATGTAAGCCGGATCAAGAGGGTAGTCAAGGCTCTGCTCATTGAGCAGATAGCCCCCAAGTGACCTGTGAAAAGGCATGTAAGCCTGATCAAGAGGGTAATCAAGGCTCTACTCATTGAGCAGGTAGCCCCCAAATGACCCGCGAGAAGGCATGTAAGCCTGACCAAGAGGATAATCAAGGCTGTACTCATTGAGCAGGAAGCCCCCAAGTGGCCTTATGAACAAATAAAGACTCAAATACTTAGAAATGAAATGACAGAGGCCCTGAATATATCAGGGGTGCCGGCTTTATTATATTGATCATAATATATATATGGATGAAAATATGTACAGCACAAGAGCCGGTGGCTCAAGTGTAGTAAGGCCGGAGATGAGCAATGTTCCAAGGCCGGCGGGTCTCCTCCTCTGATGTGCATGAATCCTTATGGTCTCGAATATCAATGAGGTAGTATGACCCGTTGTTCAGGTTCTTGCTGACCACAAAAGGTCCTTCCCAAGATGGGGATAACTTATGCATGTCTATTTGATCTTGGATGAGCCGGAGCACCAAGTCGCCTTCTTGAAAGGTCCGGGTCTTAACTCGGCAGCTATGATAGCAACGCAGATCTTGCTGATATATCGCCGAACGAGCCGCCGCCAGGTCACACTCCTCATCCAACATGTCAAGAGCATCTTGGCGTGCCTTTTCATTATTAGCTTCAACATAAGCCGCCACACGGGGCGAATCATGATGGATGTCACTTGGAAGAACCGCCTCGGCCCCGTAGACCATGAAGAAGGGCGTGTAACCCGTTGATCTATTGGGGGTAGTATTGATACTCCAAAGTACTGAGGGTAACTCTTCAACCCAACAACCCAGCGTCCTTTGCAAAGGGATCATAAGCCGGGGTTTGATTCCTCTCAAGATTTCTTGATTGGCCCTTTCAGCTTGACCATTGGATTGGGGGTGAGCTACTGATGAGACGCCAAGACGAATATGCTCTTGTTGGCAGAACTCTTTCATAGCACCTTTGGATAGATTAGTGCCATTATCAGTTATGATGTCATGAGGGTAACCAAAATGGAAGATCACATTCTTAATGAATTGAACCGCCGTTGCCGCATCACACTTGCCGACCGGCTCTGCCTCAACCCACTTGGTAAACTTGTCAACCGCCACCAAGAGGTGGGTCTTTTTGTCCTTGGACCTCTTGAAAGGTCCAACCATATCCAGCCCCCAGACTGCAAACGGCCAAGTAATTGGAATCATTCTCAATTCTTGAGCCGGCACATGAGCTCGTCTAGAAAACTTCCGGCAGCCGTCACACTTGCTAACCAAATCTTCTGCATCAGCATGAGCCGTCAACCAATAAAAACCGTGCCAGAAGGCTTTAGCAACCAGAGATTTAGAGCCGGCGTGATGACCACAATCACCTTCATGGATCTCCCTTAGAATCTCATGGCCCTCCTTAGGAGAAATACATCGCTGGAACACACCTGTGACACTGCATCGGTGTAACTCGCCGTTGATAATGGTCATAGATTTAGACCACCGGGTTATCTGCCTGGCCTCAGTTTCATCCTCAGGTAACTCGCCCCGGGTCATATAAGCCAAGTACGGCACCGTCCAATCAGGAATAGCATGAAGAGCCGCCACCAACTATGCCTCTGGGTCAGGAATTGCAAGATCCTCCTCTGTTGGTAGCTTAACTGAATGGTTATTCAATATATCGAGAAAAACATTTGGTGGTACCAGCTTACGCTGAGACCCCAGCCGGCTTAAAGCATCGGCAGCCTCATTCTTTCTGCGATCAACATGTTCCACTTGATAACCCTTAAAATGACCAGCAATACTGTCAACCGTCCGGCGATAAGCCGCCATGAGCGGGTCCTTAGAATCCCAAGTTCCTGAGACTTGCTGAGCCACCAAATCTGAGTCGCCAAAGCATCTCACCCGGCTTAAGTTCATATCTTTGGCCTTCCGAAGACCATGGAGCAGGGCCTCATACTCAGCTGCATTGTTAGTACAAGGAAACATCAGCCTTAAAACATAGCAAAATTTGTCACCTCGCGGGGAAGTCAAAATAACTCCAGCCCTCGAGCCCTCCAATTGCCTGGACCCATCAAAATGAATAGTCCAATATGTATTATTAGGCTTCTCCTCAGGCATCTGCAACTCTGTCCAGTCGTTGATGAAATCCACAAGAGCTTGAGACTTGATAGCTGTCCTTGTCATATATTTCAAACCATGGTGTCCAAGCTTAATGGCCCACTTGGCTATTCGGCCTGTGGCTTCTTTGTTTTCAATAATATCCCCCAAGGGAGCAGAACTGACCACAGTAATGGGGTGACCAAGGAAATAATGCTTCAACTTGCGACTGGCCATGAACACCCCATAGACTAGCTTCTGCCAATGCGGGTACCTCTGTTTGGACTCAATTAAGACTTCACTGACATAATAGATCGGCCTTTGAACTGGATATTCCTTACCCGTTTCCTTCCTTTCCACTACAATCGCCACGCTGACGGCTCTGCTATTAGCAGCCACATATAAAAGCAAGGGCTCCTTCTCCACAGGAGCTGCAAGAACCGGCGGCTCAGCTAACTGTTTTTTAAGAACCTCAAACGCCTCATTAGCAGCATCACTCCAGACAAAGCGATCTGTTTTCTTCATCATCTGGTACAGAGGAATAGCCTTTTCTCCCAGGCGGCTTATGAACCGGCTTAAAGCTGCGATACGACCCACCAGACGCTGAACGTCATTAACGCACACCGGCTTAGCCAACAAAGTGATAGCCTTGATTTTCTCTGGGTTAGCTTCAATACCTCTCTCAGAGACCAGAAAACCAAAGAGCTTGCCTGCAGGCATGCTAAAAACACATTTGGCCGGGTTAAGCATCATCTTGTAGACCTAGAGGTTATCAAAGGTCTCCTTCAAATCATCTAGCAGAGACTCCTTTCTGGATTTCACAACAATATCATCCACATAAGCATGAACATTGCGTCCTATCTGGTTATGAAGACAATTCTGAACACAACGCTGATAAGTCGCCTGGGCACTCTTGAGCCCAAAGGGCATAGACACATAGCAGAAAGCTCCAAAAGGCGTGATGAAAGCCGTCTTCTCTTGGTCTTTAACTGCCATCTTGATCTGATGATAACCAGAATAAGCATCCAAGAAGCTCAAACGCTCACAACCCGCCATAGCATCAATGATCTGATCAATACGGGGAAGAGCAAAAGGATCAGCTGGGCAAGCTTTGTTAAGGTCTGTGTAATCCACACACATGCGCCAGGTGCCATTCTTCTTAAGTACGAGCACCGGGTTAGCCAACCACTCAGGATGAAAAACTTTGACAATGAACCCGGCTGCTAAGAGCCGGGCCACCTCTTCTCCAATGGCCTTGCGCCTTTCCTCATTAAAACGACGAAGGAATTGCTTGACCGGCTTAAACATAGGATCAATATTGAGATTGTGCTCAGCGAGTTCTCTCGGTACACCCGGCATGTCTGAAGGCTTCCATGCAAAGATGTCCCGGTTCTCATGGATGAACTCGATGAGTGCGCTTTCCTATTTCAGATCCATATTGGCACTGATGATGAACTGCTGAGATGAGTCGCCAGGGACAAAGTCAACCTGTTTGGTATCATCTGCCGATTTAAACTTCAACAAAGGATCATGCTCTGTGGTTGGCTTCTTCAACGGAGTCATATTAGCCGGGTCAACATTGTCTTTATAAAACTTAAGTTCCTCTGTGGCATAGGTAGACTCGGTGTAAGCAGCATCACCTTCTTCACATTCCAAGGCTATCTTCCGGTCACCATGCACCGTGATGGTACCTTTGCGACCTGGCATTTTAAGCTGCAAATACACAAAACACGGCCGTGCCATAAACTTGGCATAAGCCGGCCGCCCAAATAGAGCATGATAGGGGCTTTTGATTTTAACCACTTCAAAGTTCAATATCTCGGCCCTGTAGTCATGTTGATTACCAAAAGCCACCTCTAAGGCTATCTTACCCACTAGATAAGCCGACTTACCAGGCACCACTCCATGAAAGACTGTAGAGGACGGCTTAAGATCTTTGTCAGTCAAATTCATCCCGCGAAAAGTATCATAATAAAGGATATTGATACTGCTGCCTCCGTCCATAAGCACCTTAGTGAACTTGTAACCTCCAACTTGAGGGGCCACCACCAAAGCCAGCTGACCCGGGTTGTCAACCCGGGGCGGGTGATCCTCACGGCTCCATACGATTGGCTGCTCTGACCATCGTAAGTATCAAGGGACCGCCGGCTCAACCGCGCTCACTGCTCGTTTATGAACCTTCTGATCTCGCTTGCATAGGCTTGTGGTGAAAACATGATATTGACCACTATTTAACTGCTTTGGATTACTCTGATACCCTGACTGTTGTTGGTGATTGCCTTGACTGGGCTGCTGGTTAAAACCACCCTGATTGCCCTGACCCTGAAATCCAGAACCTGAGCCGCCACCTCCAAATCTGGGCCCGTGAGAGCTGGATCCTGACCCGTCGTGTGGGCCATTATTGTTATTATGATCCTGGTGAGAGCCAGAATTCTTATATTCCTTCATGATAAAACAATCTTTCCACAGGTGAGTTGACGGTCTATCCTAGTAGCTGTGCTTTGGGCAGGGCTGGTTTAACATTGCTTCAAGGTTGAATTTTGATCCTCCCGTCCAAGGAAATTGCTTTCCCTTCCGACGTCGATCGTTATTCTGGGTATTGGTATTAGCCACAAAATCTGACCCGCCGTCAGGTTACTTGCACTTACCATTATTACCTTGATTATGATCCGCCATGTTTGACTGCTGTCCCTTTCCATTGCCGTTCTTCTTCCCCTTATTGGACCTCTCCTCATCAGACCTAGGATCCTTAGTATTGTCAGAATCGACATATTTGATGAGAGCCGCCATAAGCTCCCCCATGTCATTGCAATGACGCTTAAGCCGCCCTAACTTTTGTTTAAGAGGGGTAAAACGGCAATTCTTTTCCAGAATCAGAACAGCAGAGCCGGCGTTGATGCTATCCGATGAATGAATAATGGTTGAAACCCGGCGCACCCAGTGGTGGGCCGACTCGTCCTTGCGCTGAACACAAGCGTCTAGGTCAATAATCGACAGAGGCTGCTTGCATGTGTCTTTGAAATTCTGGATAAAACGTGCCTTCAACTCAGCCCACGAACTGATAGAATTAGCTGGCAACCCCTTCAACCAGGTTCGAGCCGGCCCATCTAGCATCATAGTGAAATACCAGGCACATACATCATCGTTCACATCTAACATCTCCATGGCCAGCTCATAGCTCTCAATCCATCCCTCAGATGGGAGATCAGCTGTGTAATTAGGCACTTTACGAGGGCCCTTAAAATCTTTGGGAAAGCGCTCATTGCGCAGAGCTGGCACCAAACAGGGCACACCAACTGACCTAGAGGTCATCACAGCCTCTATAGACACAGAGGGGGTTCAACTGAAGCTGTCGATGAGAAGCTAATTGAGCCGCCAGCTCCGCCTCTTGGTGTGCTCTGGCCTGATCCGTCAGGACTTGGGCATCGTTATCATCACGAGGCGGGTTATGCCCATGGGGCGGGTTACGACGCCGTTCACTGCTGGAAACCGCCGGCGACTCAATGTTTCGGCTGTAGCTTCGGCTCGGTTGCAGAGTTGAATGGATTCGCTCACGGCTATAGGAATAAGCCGCCTGCTGAGCTACCGCTGTCTGAAGAAGCTCTACAGTGTTTTGGGCTTCTACCGCAACAGGAGACTTGCCTTTAATGGGAAGAGCCGCCAATCATGAAGCCGCAGCTATCATGTTATCCAATGGGTTGGAGTAATGACCCGGAGGCATAGGCACCCGCTGAGGCAGAATTGGATCCACCCGTGGCGGGTCTCTTACGCGGGGCTGAGCTGCTGCCCCCGTATTACGCGCCTTCGCGGCCCGGGTCACGCTCGGCGGGTTACTTGGCCGTGCTCCAGGGGTAACAAAAAGGTTTCGCCCCTCAAACTGCGAAGGGAGGCGGCTCTGGTACTTTCTTTGAAGAACCGCATTTGACGCATTCTGATCCAAGCTTAACCGAAAAGCCTCCGCTTGAATCCGTTGTGACTGGGCCTCCAGCGCGGCTCGTTCTGTTGCCATCCTAGCGTTCTCAGCGTTAAGCTCCTCTTTAGCCCGAGCTACTTCATCCCTCAGCTTTGCAACTTCCACATTATGCTGTGTTTGAGTCGCCGGGGTTACCTCTGCAGCTAATAACGTTGCCAAAGCATCCAAGAGCTCGGATAGGACCTAAGCCGGCGGGCGCACAGGGCCACTTGCCCCGGCCGTCGCAGCAGCTATTGAAGTTGAGGTCATAGCCATAGCGGTTGATGAATTCAGTATCGGTTGCGTACCGGCCATGAATATAGCTGCCCTGCTCGGCGGTTCATAGGGGTCCGGAATACTGTCGCCATCGGAACAGCCCCCAAGCCCGCCATCTTGCAACTGATAGATCGACTCGGTTTCGCCAGTTGAGGACTCATCACCTGAATAGATGGCCGTCTCTCCACCGGACACATAGCCTTCCTCAAGATCCGCTCCATGGACAAAGCCAACGAAAACATTCTTTCGGGCGAGCTGGATCTTGGCGGGTTGGACCTTGGCAGGTCTCGCGCGCCAAGCCATCTCAACGGTGTCGGTGCAGTCGTCCGGCTCAGGCTCAGACTCGCCAATTTTGCCAATGAAAACGTGGATTCCACCGAAGGGGACCCGGTACCCGTATTCGATTGAATCGGCCTCCGGACCCCATCCAGCGTCGTCGATGTAGATCTTGCCGCGGCGACTCTTGGTCATCCAGCCCACGGCGTATCCCTTGATCCCTGAGAAGTTGCCCTTCAAGAACTAGAAACCACCGTGCGACAGCCCCACGATGGGCGCCAACTGTCGTGGATTTGGCACGGCAGATGTCCTAGCGAAAGGACTTAGGTGTGGAGCCATCGCGACTAGATTAGCTTAAGGGGTTGAACGGGACAAAGGACACAAAGAGTTTACCCAGGTTCGGCCCCTCTCAACGAGGTAAAAGCCTACATCCTGCTTCTAGTTGTATTGCTTGGGTTTCGATTACAAGGGAGCGAATATGCTTGACCTAGTTCTTGACTGTTTGTCTCTTCAGTTAACCCGCCGCCGGATCACCCCTTTATATACAGGTTGATGCCCGACAGTTTACAGAGTCCCAGCCGGCTGACACAAATGTGACCGGCTCGGTTTCTAACTAAACCTGGCTTACAGGGCAAGTTAACACATGGCGGCTCACACTCTTGGGCCTTGAGTCACCACCGGGTCTTGGGCCTTCAATAAGCCTGCTTTATGAACCGCCACCTCTATATCTTCTTCAGCCCTCTTGGGCCTTCTCACTTTAAGTCGCCAATGGTGTGACCCGGCCCCTCCTGGGCGGGTCATACCTCGGAGTTATATCCCCAACAGTCACAGAACCCGCAAGTTGATCACCAAAACATACATCAAGTGGATCACATGAATATCACATTGTCACCATAGATAAACACATGCAAGATATACATCAAGTGTTCTCAAATCCTTAAAGGCTCAATCCGATAAGATAACTTCAAATGGAAAACTCAATTCATTACAAGAAGGTAGAGGGGAAGAAACATTATAAGATCCAACTATAATAGCAAAGCTCGCGGTACATCAAGATCGTGCCAAATCAAGAACACGAGAGAGAGAGAGAGAGATCAAACACATAGCTACTGGTACATACCCTCAGCCCCGACGGTGAACCACTCCCTCCTCGTCATGGAGAGCGCCGGGATGATGAAGATGGCCACCGGTGATGGTTTCCCCCTCCGGCAGGGTGCCGAAATGGGCTCCCGTTTGGTTTTTCGTGGCTACAGAGACTTGCGGCGGCGGAACTCCCGATCTAGGTTTCTTTTCGTGGGTTTCTGTATTTATAGGAATTTTTGGCGTTGGTTTCATGTCAGGGGGGTCCACGAGTCAACGACAAGACCGGAGCACCCTCCCTGGGGGGTAGGGCGCGCCCTCCACCCTTGTGGTTGGCTCGGGACTCTTCTGGCCCAACTCTTTTGCTTCGGGGGCTTCTTCTGGTCCATAAAAAATCACCGTAAATTTTCAGCTCATTTGGACTCCGTTTGATATTCCTTTTCTACGAAACTCAAAAACAAGGAAAAAACAGAAATTGGCACTGGGCTCTAGGTTAATAGGTTAGTCCCAAAAATAATATAAAATAGCATATAAATGCATATAAAACATCCAAGATGGATAATATAATAGCATGGAACAAAAAAAATTATAGATACGTTGGAGACGTATCACCGTCCACGGGCCTCCTCCCGAGCGCCGCAGAGCGCAAGTCGGATAGCCATTTCCTCCTCAGGGCCGTGTGGGAAGAGCTCGGGGTCGACGGATCTGGAGGTGAAGGACTTGGATCAGCTGCCCGCCTTGCTAGAGACGACCGGAAGGAGCCGGAGACGAGCTTTGGTGGCGGAGGTGAGTGGAGGGGAGAAGAGTGAAGTGGCTAGGGTTTGGTCCGGTGAGCGGATGGGGAGGATTTTATGTGGGGTCAGGTGAGCCAGCATGGGCAGGGTCTGACGTGGTGGGCGTGCTCGGGCGCGCCCGGACGTCTCCATATCTGCCCCATATTTAGGATGGATATGGGGGGTGCCGGTCAGCCCGGGCGTTTGAGGGTCGTTTGAGAGGCCCGTCTTGGTTAAAAAGTCATGACCGAGCAGTGACCGGGTGGTCCGCCCGGGCGTATGAGACGGGTTTGAGACGCCCGGCTGTAGATGCTCTAATTACAATATCAGCATCGATAGAGTTTTTCACAGACATCATCACTCTGCTGCCTACGTCCCCGATCCTTTGGCACAAACTTGATTGGGACCGCCTGGAACTCAGCTAGCCGAGTTATAGTATGGTCTCAATCACCTGATGTAAGCTGATGTCATCGACTAGTTGTGTCAGCCCGTTTTCTGTTCCTGAGGTGTAGCAGAAGCCCGTTTGTTGTTTTGTCGGCCCGTTTTCTGTTATTCATTTGAAAAATCCTGGAGGCCCAAGTTGTTATCCCGGTTAGTTGTTTCAGGTGTGTTGATGGTTTTGCCTAACACTTTGATCCCCCTGGCACCTGAGGTAACGTGCCCCCAGGCAAAAAATCCAACACCCCCAGCTGTTTCACACCCCTCTCCCCCATCCTCTGTTCTTCCTCCTAGCATCCACCCCTCCCCACCCCACAGCCACGCCGCCAGCAAACCCCAGAACCCTAGATCTATGCCTTAAATCAACCAACAATGGAGAGGAAAAAGTGAACTTGCTATAGCAAAATTCAGAGTTTAGGACTTCACCATAGAGCAGAGGGAGGAAAAATCAATTTTGCAAAAGAAAAGAAAATGGATGCGGGTGCTGGTAAGGGGGCGCACAGGACTCACCATGGTATGTTTTCGATTGTCTCTTGGCTTTGCCTCTTTTCTGTTCTTTGAGTCCTTGTTCAATCAGTTGTAACCTTGACAACAAAAAGAAAATCTCTCAGGTTTTGATTGCAACTTGATTTCTTACTCCTCTCATGAAAAAGGGAAAAGATAAAAAAAACAAGTGTTCTAAACTGGAAGAAAGAACAAAAACGCTTGTCTGATCTAATATATTTGTTACTCACACTGCAGCTACTACAGAGGAGTATGGAGACTACCTGCTTGGCAATCAGGTCAGTTTTATTTTCTTTCTGGGAAGAAGGCCTGCTGAGAGAAATGAAGGGAGTCTCAGTATCAAAATTGTTTTGGTTCCCCTGTTCAGAAAAAAGCAAACTAAGAAAAGAGCTGGTTTTTTGTTTGCCTAAAAATGTGCATTTGTACCCTTCTGAAAAAGTTGATGACAAAATGTTGTTCGCAGTTATCTATGTATCATGAGCGCCGATTTGATTTGGACTCTGGTCAGTCGAGCACAATGCCTGGAAAGTCGCTGGAACTATGGGGGGCGCAAGAAGTTGGTCCTCTTGGCTATAACTACAATGAAATGCACAACACACAGACAAACTCTCCTATGATTAACATGAGCAACAGCACTATGCCCGAGGTAAAACAAACTAAAATAGAGTAGATTTTTGCAGGGCTGTGTTTATATTGTACCTTAATATAACTCTTCCAGATGTTTGTTCACTAAAAATACTGGCATATTTTTGCAGCTGTTTCTGCAGAGGAGTCCAAATGCTAAAAATACTGGTCCACAGTGCGGTGGGAGTAGAAATATAAAATATTTTACAAAAAAAATATGTCACAAAAATTATTAATTAAAAAAGATAACACATAAAAAACATGGGAGGCAATGGCATGTTTTGAAGTTAATTTAGTAAAAAAAGATATCTATTGCAAAAAAGTTGGTACGACATGAAAGGCTATATATAATCTGGTAGAAAAATTATTAATTAAAAAAGATAATACAAAAAAAAATGGGGTGGCAAATGGCATGTTTTGAAGTTAGTTTAGTAAAAAAATTAGAAAAATAAATGTGAGAAAAATGAACATGCCATTTGATTAAAAAAATGAACACACAAAAAATGAAAACAAAAAAAGGAAATTTAAAAAAAATAAAAAATGAGCAAAAAATGTAAAAAACCAGTAAGAAAAATGATTTCCCAAAATTGTCCACTCGTAGCCCCTCATCTGTAACAGAAAAAACAGTATAAAAAATTGATTAGCAAATAGAAAAAAAAAACAAAAAAAACAAAGCACACGACGACATCGACATGCAATTTGGGCGGCTTTAAAACCTTACAGCTCCAATAATGAAAACTTGAAGTTGCGACCCCCTATTGACAACATGCAGTTGCGACCCCCGCCTTAAAAACATCAATTGCGAGGTACCTTGAAAAACATGCAAATGCGACCCCTCTTGGAAAACATGTAGTTGTGACCCCGTCTTGAAAATATGCAGTTTCAACCCCTCATGAAAAAGATGCAGTTGCGACCCCCTCTTGAGAAACATGCAATTGCAACCCCCGCCTTCAAAACATGCAATTACGACCTATGTTGAAAAAACATGCAGTTGCGGCCCTCTCTGGGAGAACATGTAGTTGCGACCCCCATCTTGAAAAATATGCAGTTTCGACCCCTCTTGAAAACATGCTGTTTGCGACCTTCTCTTGAAAACATGCAATTGCGACCCCCTCTTGAGAAACATGCAGTTGCGACCCTGCCTTAAAAAACATGCAGTTGCGGCCCTCTCTTGGAAAACATGCAATTGCGCCCCCATTTTGAAAGAAAGAAGGAAAAAATGTCCTACTACGTACAGTGAAAAAAAGAAAAAAGAATCTGAAAGCAAAAAAGCAACAACAAGTTTTCAAAAACTTGCAATTGCAACCGCGACATTAATAACTTGCAGTTGCGCCTCAAGTTTGAAAACTTGCAGTTGCGCCTCGAGGTTGGAAACTTGCAGTTGTGTCCCGACAATGGAAACTTGCAGTTGCGCCTCGAGGTTGGAAACTTGCAGTTGCGCCTTCAAGAAACTTGCAATTGCAGCCGTGCCATTGATAACTTGCAGTTGCACCTCAAGTTTGAAAACTTGTAGCTGCGCCTCAAGGTTGAAAACCTTGCAGTTGCGTCTCGTCATTGGAAACTTGCAGTTGCGCCACTAGTTTGAAAACTTGCAGTTGCGCCTTCGAGGTTGAAAAACTTGCAGCTGCGTCTCGACATTGGAAACTTGCAATTGCAACCGCGACATTGATAACTTACAGTTGCGACTCAAGTTTGAAAACTTGCAGCTGCGCCTCAAGGTTGAAAAACTTGTGGTTGCGTCCCGACATTGGAAACTTGCATTTGCGCCTCAAGTTTGAAAACTTGCAGTTGCGCTTCAATGACATTGGAAACTTGCAATTGCGCCTCCAAGGTTGAAAACCTTGCGGCTGCGTCTCGACATTGGAAACTTGCAATTGCAACCATGCCATTGATAACATGCAGTTGCGACACTGCCTTAAAAAACATGCAGTTGCGGCCCTCTCTTGGAAAACATGCAATTGCGCCCCCATCTTGAAAAAAAGAAAACAATGTCCTGCTATGTACAGTGAAAAAAAGAAAAAAGAATCTGAAAGCAAAAAAGCAGCAACAAAAGCAACTACAAGTTTTCAAAAACTTGCAATTGCACCCGCGACATTAATAACTTGCAGTTGCGCCTCAAGTTGGAAAACTTGCAGTTGCGCCTCGAGGTTGGAAACTTGCAGTTGCGTCCTGACAATGGAAACTTGCAGTTGCGCCTCGAGGTTGGAAACTTGCAGTTGCGCCTTCGAGAAACTTGCAATTGCAACTGTGCCATTGATAACTTGCAGTTGCACCTCAAGTTTGAAAACTTACAGTTGCGCCTCAATGTTCAAAACCTTGCAGTTGCGTCTCGACATTGGAAACTTGCAGTTGCGCCACAAGTTTGAAAACTTGCAGTTGCGCCTTCGAGGTTGAAAAACTTGCAGCTACGTCTCGACATTGGAAAATTGCAATTGCAACCGCGACATTGATAACTTGCAGTTGCACCTCAAGTTTGAAAACTAGCACTTGCACCTCAAGGTTGAAAAACTTGTGGTTGCGTCCCGACATTGGAAACTTGCAGTTGCGCCTCAAGTTTGAAAACTTGCAGTTGCGCTTCAATGACATTTGAAACTTGCAATTGTGCCTCCGAGGTTGAAAACCTTGCAGTTGCATCTCGACATCGGAAACTTGCAATTGCGCCACAAGTTTGAAAACTTGCAGTTGCGCCTTCGAGGTTGAAAACCTTGCAACTGCGTCTCGACATTGGAAACTTGCAAATCGAGGTTGAAAACCTTGCAGTTGCGTCTCGACATTGATAACTTGCAGTTGCGCCCCAAGTTTGAAAACTTGCAGTTGCGCCTCAAGGTTGAAAAACTTGCGGTTGCGTCCTGACATTGGAAACTTGCAGTTGCGCCTTAAGTTTGAAAACTTGCAGTTGCCCTTCAAGGTTCAAAACCTTGCAAGTTGCATCCCGACATTGGAAACTTGCAATTGCGCCTCTGAGGTTGAAAACCTTGCAGCTGCGTCTCGGCATTGGAAACTTGCAATTGCAACCGTGCCATCGACCTTACAGTTGCGCCTCAAGTTTGAAAAACTTGCAATTGCGCCTCAAGGTTGAAACCCCTGCAGTTGCGTCCCGACATTGGAAACTTGCAGTTGCGCCTTGAGGTCGAAAACTTGCAATTGCGCATCAAGTTTGATAACTTGCAGTTGCGCATCGAGTTTGATAACTTGTAGTTGCGTGTGACATTGGAAAACTTGCAGTTGTGCATTGGAAACATGCAAAAATGCGGTTTCAGATTGAAAAACTTGCAATCGTGCCTTGAGGTTGAAAACCTTGCAGCTGCGACCCCGACATTGGAAACTTGCAGTTGCGACCTCGACATTGGAAACTTGCAGTTTGCAGTTGGGACTTGACATGAAACTTGCAGTTGCGACCCTATCTTGCAAATTGCGATCTCACTTACAAAAAGCTTTGCAATTGCAAACCCCGCTTAAAAAAATCTTGCATTTGCAACTTGTCTTGAAAATTTACAATTGCGACCCTATTTAAAAACTTGTATTTGCTAACCGGCTTGGAAACTCGTAGTTGCAACCCCTGTCTTGAATACATACAGTCACAACCCATTGTGTATGCGGAAAAAATAATTAAAAAAAGATAACACATAAAAAAGATGGGTGACAAAAAATGGCATGTTTTGAAGTCAATTTAGTAAAAACAAAAAAAGAAAACAAAAAATAACACGCCAAAAAAGGACAAAAAAAAGAACAAAAATATTAGAAAATGTAAAAAAACCGGTGAGAAAAATAATTTCCCTAACTGTCCACTCGTAGCACATGAACGATCAACTGATCCTAAAAAAAACTAGCAATTAAAACTTGCGCAGGCGTGGATGTCTAGTGCTACAAAAATCTTAAGACGATAATCCTACAGCTACACATATGAAAAGATGCCAAAAATTAAAAAAGGAAGAAGAAAAACACCCAGCAATAAAAAAGAAATTCACAAAAAAAGCATACATAGAAAAAGAAAAAAGGAGGCATTACGCACAGGACATTGCATTACATAGTTGCAACCCATACACAGTAGCATCTAGTAGATATAAAAAAGATAGAAGTTTAAAACTCTCAAGCTACATAGGCATTGTGCTGATTAAAAAGATAGAATAACGCGCAAAAAAGAAAACTCTTTTAGCATCCCCCTTCCTTTAGCATCCCCCATCCTTTATGCTGCTGGCATTCTCAGGATGTGCACAACACATATGATGTTTATACCCCCTTCGTTGCTGGGTTTGAAATTGAAAACAAACACCATCTCCTTCTTGAAGGTTGTTCTGGGTTGCAAAGACACCCCATTGCTCGTTGAAAACCATGCGCCCATCACGATCTTGGTGGTATCCAACATTCATACATTCTCCAGCTTCAAAGCAAATGCCGACTACACCTTCTGGTAGCAAGTTCAACTGTTCAGTCACCTTCCTTGGGATTTTCTACATAAAAGAAGATAAACGTCAGACAGGAAAAAACATATATAGGACCCCAAAAAATGAGCGAACGAAAAATAAATAATCAGGTTGAAAAGACATTTACCATCTGCTTGCTTGTAACATTCGTGGTTGTGAGACGGTGCACGAAAGGAGATCCAATGTACCCATCATTGATGATAAGAACCAAACCCAGCTTTGATCCTTCATCATCACTTAGAACAAAACCCTTTGTGTAAACAACTAGTGGAGCAGCTACTTCCTCATGTTCATCATTTAGGACCTCATCATCAGACTCAATGTTGAACCCCTCTGCAGCAGCGCCCTGGTCTCCCGCATCCTAATCAACAATCATGTGCTCAGCTGGACCCCCGTCATTTGCAACACGCACGCAACCGACATAGCATACATACGGCTTGGCCATGCGCCGAGATGTGTCAAAAACGACCAACTCACCACCGCCAAGATGGAAGTCTGAGACAAACTTTACCCAGTCATCACCGCCCATCACGGTGGTCTCAGACCCGCTGTACACATCCAAGGAATACCTTCCCCCGTGTGCTTTGAAATTGAAGAACCCTCCAGCTATGTGGCTCAGACTGTCCCTTACAGTGCATGGTATGATCTTCAAAAAAAAGAAAAAAAGGACAAACAATTCAAACGAACAGGGTTAAAAATTTTTATTAGAAATCTGGGGAGTGAAAAACACAAATAGAGACATTCAAAAGATCATCACGATGAAAAAGTAAAAAAATTACTGCAAATTCCTTGGCGCCCTTGTTGACAAAAATTCCCCATTTTTCTGCAGTGTTGCTGCCGCAGTATGAGTGGCAAACCGTTCAAACATCCTGACCATAAAAAAAATTAAGAACAAAAACATGTTATCAAAATAAACTTTTGAGGATAACAGGTGTATAAACATTCACACATATAATTAATAAAACAAAAAAAAGGTAAAGAAAAATAAAAAATAAAGGTTTCACATATGATAGCATGATTCTTGGTGACTACACATTCAGACACTGTCTACTCGAACCAAAAAAAAAATCATATTGACCATCTTAAAAAAAACTTCTCTGATTGGACTGAGAAAATGATTCAACTAGAAAAAAAAAATAGTACAGAGCTCCAATAGCAGCAGATAGAGTGGAAAGAATGGTACAGATACTGCAATTAGTTGATACAGAGCGAAATTGAGATCAAATCGCGGAGTTTTTCAGAATTAAAAAATGCCTCTGATACTGCATAAATCAGAATTAAAAAATGCCTTTGATACTGTAAGTAGTTGATACAGACTGAAACTCAAAAGTGCCGGAGTTTGTCTCAGATGGAGTACAAAAATTTCAGTAAAAAAACCAAACAAAAGCATCAATAGTGTGATACTGCTGTAAAATGGTGTCAGTATATGAAACCAAGCAAGGTAAATATGGTGTCAGTACAAAAAATGAAAAATTATTCAACTCATGCTTTCAAAAAATGTCTGCACAGTGCCAGAGAGGGTACCCACGGTCAGTTATTGTCAAATTTCAGTTAAACTGTCGACAGTTTCAGTTAACTGTCTACTGTCCACTGGTGAAATTCAGTTAACATTTTAGGTTTCAAGGTTTAGTTAAAAAAAATGTCTAGTTTGGTTGCCATGGCAACCAAACTATAAATTTTCATATTCTAACACCGCCACTGAAATTTCAGAACATTTTAAATGTGATTTTCAAATCAAATTCCAAGGAAAACAAAGAAGTGCTAGGTTTACTTCTTTTAATGTGATTTTAACTCAACTTCCAAGGAATGTGAGTTTCACTGATTCTATCACACCACAAATTCAGAGGAAAAAAAAACAGATATGTACTCCCAACACACCAAAAATTTCACAGGATCCACCAAAAAAATGTTCAGGATCACACAAATTTACACAAGATGCATCGTGCAAAAAAAAAGGGCAAAAAACAGCTCTAAACATCTTGGAGTAAATTGCAGTAAGGAAATGACGAAAAAGGAAACGACCTTGCTGCATCAGCTAACAGTATACACTACTAGACCAACACTAAGAAATGACCTTCAAACTAAAAAAAAGTCATCTACCAGATGTATCACAGAACAAAACCTATCTGCTTCTACATATATAGACATTCAAGTAGATCAAAAAATTAGGACACAGACGTAGAATACTCAAAATAAAAAGCACAACATACTACCTTAAAAAAGCAGATCCATCTACAATCATATAGAAAAACAGGAAAACCATGTAATCAAACATGAATCTACTGCCCATCTAAGGCACAAAAACCTAGTCAGAAACCATGTATCAACCCCCTAATCTCATCCGCCACCCATCTAAAAATAAAACAAAAAAAATCTACATGAATCCCTAACAACCTCCCCATTCTATTCATTACATCTGCACTAACCCTAGAACTACAACAAATGTATCAACCCCCTAATCTCATCCGCCCACCCATCTAAAAAGAAAACAAAAACAAAATCTACATGAATCCCTAACAACCTCCCCATTCTATTCATTACATCTGCACTAACCCTAGAACTACAACAAGAAAATGAAAAAGTGGGGGAAGGAACCGTGGGGAGAATGCCTTACTTGAACAAAACGGCGATCTCCTCTCCACTTTCAGCTCTCCCCTTCTGTATCCCGATTCAAAGATGAACAGAGCGCTCTGGTGAAGGGAGCCAGAAGAAGAACAGAGGAGCTGTGGGGAATGGAGTCAAGTCAGAATCAGGATGCTTCGGTCTCTTATAAAAAAACAAAAGAGGAGCGGGGGAGTGGAGAAAAAAAAAAGAGACGAAACAAGCCCAACACAAAACGGGCCACAATAATCAGGAGACAACCTGTTCAGCCGCAAAAAAGCACGAATCGCTACGCGAATAATCCGAAGGTTCACAAAGTGAATGAGACCAAACTTGAAACTCAGCTCAGCAAATCCGAAATTGATTTGCCACGTTGGCTAGTTTCTTGGCGTGAGGTACGCGTGGACATATTTAAAACTCTGTAATATCAGTTTTTAACAATGAAAATTCGGAGCGGCCCCTTAGTTTAAAAGAAAAGGTACATGTGGAGAATATAAATAGCTTAATTAGTGAGGCCAGGTACGTCGAACATCCAAATCAAATCTTCTTCTTTGGACATAAATCATAATCAAGGCGGACAGAAGCTGTTTGCGATGATATGCCTGCTGGTGCTGTACTATTATTGGGTCTCGGAACAAATAAAAAATTAGTTGACCGAACACAATCAACAAAATATCACTACGAAAAAAATTAAGACGTGTGCTGAGCATTTATCCAAAAAAAAAAAGAAAGATGCGTGCTTAGCAAGCGGCACCCGCCCGCACACGGCCTATAACACGAGCGGTAGGAGGTAGCAGCGCAGCTCAAGCCATCAGACCAGCCATGCAAGACCTACTAGTCATTCTCACTGTGACGCTCGTCCTCTTGGTCGTGGTTGTCCGGCGGTATGCACCTAGCAAGGCGGTCTACACGCGCCTCGCCGCCAGCATCAAATCGACCATGGCACGCCGGTTCCGGCCGCCAGCCATCGTCATCAAGGACCGCGCCACGGCGCACCGCCTTCTCGTCCGTGGCTGCGCCGGCGGCAACTTCTGCAACCGCCCGGCATCCCTGACGCCAACGGCCGTGGTGTCGCACCTTCGCCACCACAACATAATCACGGCGCCGTACGGCCCGTTCTGGCGCATCACGCGCCGCAACCTCACCTCCGAGGTTCTCCACCCGCTGCGCCTCCACCAGTACGCCACCGCCCGCCGCGACGCGCTCCGCGGTCTCGTGGAGGACCTCAGAGGGCAGTGCACGACAAACCCCGACGGCCTGGTCCTCGCAGCGGAGAGCATCCGAAACGCCATGTTTGGCTTGCTGGCGACCATGTGCTTTGGCGACGGCATCGACAAGGGCCTCGTCCGCGCGATGGCCGATGCCCAGTACGAGTTCATGCAGTTGTTCCCTGACCTGCGCCTCTTCGCGAGGGTACCGGCGCTGGCCAGGCTAATCCACCGCAAACGGTGGAGCAAGATAATCGCGCTGCGGCGGAAGCAGGAGGACATGTACCTCCCGCTCATCCACGCCCGCCGCACCCGGCAACGCCAGTCTGGCGAGACGCCGGCGTATGTGGACACGCTCATCGACCTCTGGGTCCCGGACGAGCACAACGCTGGCAAGCGAAGGCGACAGCGTAGGCTCGCCAACGGCGAACTCGTGGGCTTGTGCTCCGAATTCGTTGGTGCAGGAACTGAAACTGTGGCCGCGGAGCTGCAGTGGATTATGGCGAACCTGGTGAAACACCCACACATGCAAGAGGCTGTCCGGAGGGAGATCGGTGAGGAGGTCAACGCCGAGGAGGTCGGTGAGGAGGTTCTTCCGAAGCTAGAATACCTCAACGCAGTCGTCATGGAGGCGCTCCGGCTATACCCCACCGTGACCTTGGTGATTAGGCAGGTAACCAATTAATGGACTGCTAAGGCAGCCGCCATGAGAGAGACAAACCTGTTAGTTAATTGAGATCTCATTTTGTTTTGCTATGAGAAACATGTTAATAATTGAGATTAACTAATAACTAATCGATCAGCATCACGGATGTAATTTTCTACTGACTAGGTGATGGAAGAAGACGACGTGGTTCATGATAGCCGACGTATTCCGGCGGGCACCAACGTAATCTTCCGGCCGTTGTCGCTAGGGCGAGACAAGACAGCATGGGCTAACCCGGATGAGTTCAGGCCAGAACGATTCCTAGCCTGCAGAGGTGGGCAAAGTGTGAATCTTGTTGCTGCGGCGGGAAGCAGGGGCGGGGAGATGAGCATGATGCCGTTCGGGGCCGGCCGAAGGGTGTGTCCCGGCATGGGCGTCGCCATGCTCCACACGGCCTACTTCCTCGCCAACCTTGTCAAGGAGTTTGAGTGGAGGGAGGCGGAGGGCGGGCTAGCAGTGGATCTCCGCCCGCGCTTCGCTTTCTTCACTGTCATGGAGCGGCCGCTGCGTGCTCGCCTCCTGCTTCGATCCAGGACGCAGAAAGGACAAGTTAACTAGACATGCATGTTGTGTAACAGTCCAAGATGCAATTCCGTTGTCGCATTTTTTTTTCCTTACGATTACTAGAGCCTTTTATCCCTAATAATAATAAAGGCTATCGCGTATGATCGTACGTTATCATCATATTTACAGAGAAGTCTCTCTGTTTCTGAGAATTCAACCCGCGGTTTTATTTTAAATGGGAAAAGGGGTCCACCAAGCACAGACCCCACACGTCAGCGAGATCAGGCCGAAGCCGCGGAGTGAGCGAGACCAGGAGGGGGCGGTAACTATTCATTGCTACAGAGGAACGAGATCAATCCGACGGCTCAGCTTCTCCCACCGCTCGATCCAACGCCTGAGAACACATCAAGCAAATCGATCCAACGGCCAGAATGCTCTAATCGCTGAGAACGCTTGTAGCTCCCTTCTTCTCTTGTTTCTGAATACATCCGCGGTCCTAAATTTAAGTGAAAAAAAAAATGATTTGCTTTTCTCTGAAAACCCTCTTATCTTTTAGTTAATCAACCCGCCATCCATCTATTTTTTTGACAGGTTCAAATGCTTTTTAAAAATATCCGTATCTTTTTAACCCTAACTCCAATTTGGACATGTCATCTATGAAAATTGATTAGAAAAATATCTAGAATCTTAACCCTCTTAAATATTTAAAAAACGTGATTCAAATGCTTTTTAAAATATTCATATCTTCTAAACCGTAACTCCAATTTTGACATTATATATATGGAAATTTGTCGGGGATATCGTGCGACATATGCCAGGGGGTGGCTTATCGTGGATGGTGACAAAAGTACGTCGCCGGGCTCTAGAAGCGGGAGTGAGCGAGACCGCATATGCCTGCAAATCTTACCCAGGTTCGGGGCTGTCCTAGGAGATAACACCCCTAGTCCTGCTCTGCGGGATCTCTGCATGATCACTACCTCAACAAGTAGCTACAAACTTGCTTCTTGAGCTGTTTTGCTAGAGGAGGAAGGAGAGCAAGGCTAGCTCTACTCCACTCTCTATGTGTGTATGTGAGTGCTGAACTAAGGCTCTCTCCTCTCCACCAAGCTCCCAACCCCTTGCATGGGGTGACCTGGGGGGTTTATATAGGCCTACCCCCCCAGGGGTACAATGGTAATCCGGCCGGGCGTAGGACCCGGCCGTCAGTGTCTCTGGCCGCCGGCTTCTCCGCCGACTGCAGGGGCCCGCCGCCTGGTGGGTCCCCCCAGCTGTCTCGTACTCGGCCGACAAGCCGGGCCCGCCGCTTGCGGGTCCTGTCGGCTGCGTAGCACTGTAGCCGTGCCACTGACGATGCATGCTTGGTCGGGGAGAGCGTGGCTACAGTCCCACCGCCTGGTGGGCGTTTCACTGTAGCCACTCCCCGTCTCTCCTGGTTAATGGCGCACAAACTTCAAGGAAGGGGGAGGGCCGCCTGCTAGGAGCCGGCCTCGCCCTGAGCCGATTGGTCAGGGCTCGCCGCCTTCTGGCCTCTCACGGACAGGTAGGGCCCGTCGCCTGCGGACCGTACCGACAGCCTGTCGTGGGAGCATGGCTTCCTCTGCCATGTGTGATGTCATGAGCAGCATGGCAACAGTGCCGCGTCGGGCGTGGGATGTCCGCTTGGTACGCTGCACAGTGGCCATGTTCTGCCCTGGATTCGGGGGTGGCAGGCTTGTACTGTAGCCACGTCCCGAATCGTTGTGTTTATGTGGGTGCTAACTTTGAGGGCGCGAGGGGCCACCTACTAGGACCCGGCTTTCTGGGAAGCCGCCTGCTAGGAGTCGGCCCACTTCATGGCCGTCTTCTGGATTCCGCCGCCTCGTGGCAACCGGCCACTTGGACCAGCCGGCCCCAAGAAGGCAGTCCTTTGTCTTTGATGTTCGAGGGGCGCAGCCTGCCCCGATGCCTTGAAATACCCAGGGGAGCTGATGAGGCTACCCGTGGTCATTTACTCCGACAAAATTGATTAGAAAAATGTGTAGAATCTGAATATGATGTTCTTTTACCTGTTAAATATTTTTTTAATGCTATTTAGGGGACAATAATAATCAATAGCGCATGAGCCATCTACTTTCGTACCGGTGTAGATCGGGTTAGAAATCAACACCTCAGTAAAATTAGTTTGGAGAAGAAAGAAACCATCTATAACCACGCATGCACAACTCGGTAAAACATCGAGGTGAAAAAAATATATTTCTCAGCTTATGCGGAGAGAAAGAGAGACACATTAGAATTGGCCACATTCAAGCGAGTTGTGATTGTGAGCACTGAGGCCGCCGTTGACAAGGGTTGGAAGGAGGGTAAGCGGCAACATAGATGGGATGCACGTGGACCCATTGAGGTCTTCATTCATGATTATTCTGTTAGGGGCATGTTGTATTTTTTTACCATTGCAACGCATGGGCTTTTTTGTTAGTTATATATAATTTACCACCTCCAAAAATATTTTTCACTTATATATTATTTATCGATAATACCCGGTATTGCCCGACAAACTCTGAAACACTTCCGGTTCCTCTCGAAACTATTTCGAATATTAACGAAACTACTTCACAAATAAATCATCGATACTCTCGTCCTACTAACACTCAATAGATCGTGATTACCTTAATTTTGTGACCCTGTAGGTTCGGTACACCATAGACATGAACGAAACCCCTTTGTTTAATGACCGATAGCGGAACCGTGGACGTCCATATCGATCACTATGATTACACGAATGTTATTCGAGTGAACCTTTGGTTATTATGTGATGTTTCCTTTGCTTCATGATACTTTACAAAACCCGAGGTGAGACATATCGGTATCCTCTTGAATCATAGACGTGCTCACTATACCGGTCTCCTAGTTGCCAGTTTTGTTCTTTTTCTCGTTGTCGTGTTCTGGCATCCCCGTGGCGAAGTCACCTATGTCTGGCCAGACGATGATGGATGCCGTCACACCAAGAGGGCCCTAAGAATATCTCTCCATCTTCAGAGGAGCAAATTCCACTCTCGAGCTATCGTGTCCCTTGTCAAACTTTCTGATAAAACTCGAAGTTGTCGTTATGATCACCAAGTTACAATGATGTTTGAGCAACCCCAAAGCTCATCGTACGGTAAGAAGTGACTATGATACTCTCATGGTCTAAGGAACTAAAATCACAAGTTAACACTCCGTGTTATAACAATTGACTTATGACGATACTATCTCAAAGTATAACAAAAAAGTTTTTGGGTCCATTCAATATGACCATTCTTCTAATGTCATACTCTCAATGTTGTTTGAGACTATCATTACACTTAACGATATCTGAAGATCCGGAAAACGTGGTCACGAACAACACTTTAGCTAGTTTTAGTGGCATGAGTAGGCGATACGTCTCCAACGTATCTATAATTTTTGCTTGTTCCATGCTGTTATTTTATCATTCTTGGATGTTTTACAATCATTTTATAGCAACTTTATATCATTTTTTGGGACTAACCTATTGACATAGTGCCCAGTGTCAGTTGCTATTTTTTTGCTTGTTTTTTACTTCGCAGAATATCAGTACCAAACGGAGTCCAAACGGAGCGAAACTTTTTGGAGATTTTTTCTGGACCAGAAGACACCCAGTGGGCCAAAGAAGTACCAGAGGGGAGGCCCGAGGTGAGCACAAGACACCTAGGCACGCCAGGAGGCCTAGGCGCGCCCGGGTGGGTTGTGCCCACCTCGGAGACCTCCTACACCGCCTCTTCGTCCTATAAATTCCCAAATATTCCAAAAACCCTAGAGGAGTCGACGAAACACAATTCCAGCCGCCACAAGTTCTAGAACCACAAGATCCAATCTAGACACCATCACGGAGGGGTTCATCATCCTCATTGGTGCCTCTCCGATGATGCATGAGTAGTTCACCATAGACCTAAGGGTCCGTAGGCAGTAGCTAGATGGCTTCTTTTCTCCTTTTGCTTCTCAATACAATGGTCTCTTGGAGATCTATTTGATGTAACTCTTTTTGCGGTGTGTTTGTTGGGATCCGATGAACTTTGAGTTTATGATCAGATCTATATCCATGAATATTATTTGAGTTTTCTTTGATCTCTTATATGCATGATTATTTATAGCCTTGTATTTCTTCTTTGAATCGTTGGTTTAGTTAGGCCAACTAGATCGATTTTTCTTGCCATGGGAAGAGGTGCTTTGTGATGGGTTCGATCTTACGGTGTTCTTTCCCAGTGACAGAAGGGCAGCAAGACAAGCATGTTGTGGAACCCCGGCTCAGAGAACCGGTTTACCCGTGTTTCCAACCCAGAGATCATGTCTTCTGGAAACACAGAACAACTTGGAACAGAACATAGCTGTACTTTTATTGATAATAGTCGGTACAAGCTCACATATATTACATGATCATCGAGGCCAAAAGCACATCTAGTGCTACGAAAGTATCTACATTATTTATCCAACACCTCAGGGCCTCGGCACTACTACGGAATACTACAGCGGAAGACTACAGCGTAGCGGAACATGATAGAAACTCCATCCACAGGGACGCTGCTGTGGACACATCCTAGGCATCGCAACATGGACCTCGAGACCTCCGTCTTAGTCTTCTTATGCATCTGGCATGATACGCCAGGTGAGTACTTTGAATGTACTCGCAAGCACATGACAACCAAATATGCAGCAAGTAATAGCATGGCAATGAACAGGTTAAACTTCAAGTGATTCACTTACTGTTACCAACTTACTCATCTCTGGGTTGCCTCACAACCCTCGGAATACTCGATACCAACGAGTACTTCCGCTCGAAAGACAAGTGCTTCCATCATTACTACAGTTATTACGGTTGATCACCTAGAGAGGTTTGGTCGGGCTGTCCAATACCGTGGATGCGGCTATTCGAATAGATTTTACACTCTGCAGAGGTTGCGCACTTTACCCACACTATGGAGCACTGACCTCGTGATCCCATTCGGGTGGACCAGCATTGCTCCAACGAAACTTGTCTGACCCGTGACTCTTTCATCGTACCACCGACAGTCACACTCCCCCGGAGTCAAGCCTTGGGTGGCCCCGTGTCACCCCGTGACACCTGCCACCGTCGTGGCCTAACTAAACTGTACCAAACAGGGACGCCGGCAAACAACTCAGCTGGGCTCACAGGGTTATCGCCGTCTACCTGATCAGGGCAGCACGCACGCATAACCCTCCCTCTTTGGAGGTACCGGTGAAAGAGCACCGAGCCAGACCAAGTCAAGGCCGTCCCATACCGGCAAATGTGGCTGCATGGGTAAACCCGGACAGGTGACTCTTAACCAACCAACTATGTTTCACTTAGCAAGCATAGTTATTGATCATATCATTCTTAGTTATCAACTTTAAACATTTAAATAATTTACTATGAATTATCTAGGTTAAATATATGCACGAAATGAATATGAATTATGCAATGCTATGAAATGCTTCATAATATGGATGTCCTGGCTTGCCTTGATCAGTTGGGTTGTTCAGAAACTCCTGGTCTTCAAATCCACAAGTTTCTCCTTCTGGAAATATTTTTAAATAGCAAAAGAAAATGTCACATAAAGCCTTTTTATTCACCAACAATTCTGTGAGTATTGGAAAAATACCAAACTTGGTGAAATAATAGAGGGGTTTAATACAAACACAATACAAAAAGAATCAGGTCAAATGGACCTCCCTGTAAAAAGTTATTAACATTCAAAGTTCCTGTTTAACTCTGTTAATAAAAATCAATTTTGAAAAAAATAAAACGGCCACGTCGAAAGCGTATTTGCCCCAAGCGCCTCCACTTACCACTTCATCCAGTCGCTGGCAAGTGGGGCCCGGCCCGTTTAGACAGAGGAGGGAGAAAGAGCAGAGGAGAGGGGCGGCTCACCGGCGGTGATTGCCGGCGATAGTGACGGCGGTTGGGCTTGTGGATGGGGAGAATGGATCGGGCGCTCGACGGCGGTTCACCCTGTACCCGTAGCTCCTCCGGAGATGGCCAGACGGCGTCACGCCCTTCTTCTCCAGCGGACGGGTGCTACGGTGATCATCAGCGATGGCAATTCCGGCAGCGAGTCGCTCGGGCAAGACGTCGAGGAGCGCCAGTGGAATGCACTGAGCTCGAGGGTGCACTCCGGCAGAGCTGGGGGTGACTGGGGAGTGCTAGCGTTGAAAGGGGATCGGGCAGCGGAGCTGCTGCCGGAGCTGAGGGAGACAAGCTCCCGGCCCTCCTTGGGCGTTCTGGAGGTGGATAAGGGAGGTGGTGGAGAGGTGGTGAAGCGAGGAGGGGCTTGGCAGGGCTATTTATAGCTGAACGGAGGTGCTCGGCGAGCTCTCTGGATGCGGCTCGAAGCGGGCCCTGGCGCCGGCGAGACGTACGCCGCACTGGCTGGAGGTTTGCGGCGAGGGGACGTGAGAGAGCAGCAGCATTCAATGCGGGAGGCGACAGCTCGGGAGGAAACGATGAGCGGCGCCGCACTATGGCCGCACAGGTCACACAGTGCGGCAGTGGCGTGGCGGCTGGCGAGGGCATCTCCGGCGAGGGCGACAATTCTGGAGGGGCTAGGTGGCAACCAAGGAAGAGGTCGACATGCCTGGACAAGCTGCTGCGGCGCCGTGGTCTCGCTCGGATGAGACCCGAGCCTGGCGCAGCGCAGATCGCGGCGACAGGCATGCCAGCACCGTGCTCACCACGGCGCTTGGCACCAGGAGGCCACACAAGCCTGGCAAAACATGTCCAGCATGTCGACCTTCGATCCCTCAGGTCACCTACAGCCTAGGTTTGGCTTGGTTCGCGCAGAGATGAGAGGTAAGATCATCAACAGTCTCTGACTGCAAACTTGTGGAGATTCTAGAGAAGGAATGAGGTGGAGATTGAGCCAAAGAGCGTGTCTAGAGTGATCCATGTTGGAAGGACTCCAAACTGGCCCTGGTTTGGATAAGAATTGAGGGTAGTTCATGTGCAACTTGCAAAACTGGTCCAGAATAGAAATATTGATGTGCTGCTCACTTAGATGATCTCCTGAGGCTGAATCTTGGTGTAGGAAGGTTGTTTGGGGGTGTCCTCATGCTATAAAAATTTGAAAGCAATTGGACACTCCTAGCATACACTTCCTTCACAAAGGTCCAGACTGACCAGGAGCTAAAAGGAATTATTTTGCAAAGTATATGAAATATTTTATGGAATATTTTTGGATATTGGAGCAAGATATAGTCCAAAGGATTTTAGGAATTATTTGAGAATTTTCTGAGCACTATAGCTATAGGTTGCTTCACAATCCATAGTAGTGCCCTAAATTCCCAAATAAAAGAAAAGAGTTATTGAAAATGATTTAAATTGGGATTTGGGTTCTTGAGGTACTTGGCAGAGTTTTGGCAAGGTGATGAGACTTTGGATCACTTGGAAAGAATTAAAAAAAGTCCAAGTCCAAATGAAAAGGTTCAAAACCATTCAGATTCAAATAAAACCAGAAAAAGTTTGAAAAGAAAAGGTTGCCAAAAATCAGGGTGTCACAAACCTACCCCCCTTAGGATGAATCTCGTCCTCGAGATTCGGTTGCTCAGGGAACAAATATGGGTAAGCGGATCTCAGAAAATCTTCTCTTTCCCAAGTAGCCTCTTCTTCAGTATGGTGCTCCCATAGCACCTTGTAAAACCTTATCACTTTACTCCTTGTTGTTCTTTCCATTTCATCCAAGATCCTGACAGGTTTTTCCTCATAAGTCAAATCCTTAGCCAGCTCTAGCTCACTCATATCCGCTTGCTTGGCTGGGGGTGCAATGCATTTCCTTAACTGTGATATGTGAAAAACATCATGAACGTCTGACAATGCTAGTGGTAATTCCAACTGATATGCGACTCTACCTTTCCTGGCAATCACTGGAAAGGGGCCGATGTATCTTAGGGCTCATTTTCCTCGAGTACCAAACCTCTTTACTCCCTTCATAGGAGTTACCCGTAGATAAGCATAGTCTCCGGGCTCAAAAGTTACTTCCCGGTGCTTTGGGTCGTAATAGCTCTTCTGTCGGGACTTGGCTGTTCGAAGTCATTCTTGGATATCCTTAACTTGCCTCTCATCCTCGAGCATCAAGTCCATGCCAAAAATGCGACTATCTCCTGTTTGGGACCAGTTCAGCGGTGTGCGGCACTTCCGTCCGTACAATGCCTCAAAAGGCGACATCTGGAGACTTGCCTGATAGCTGTTGTTGTAGAAGAATTCAGCATATGGCAGACTATCCTCCCATTTGGGTCCATGGGAGAGAGCATATGACCGAAGTATATCCTCTAATATTTGGTTCACTCGCTCAGTTTGTCCATCTGTCTGCGGATGATATGCTGTGCTATGTTTCAGCATCGTTACCAACGCCTGATGTAGCCATAGCCAAAATGCTGAAGTAAATAGGGAACCCCTATCTGAAGTGATAGACTTGGGTACCCCATGCAGACTGACTATTCGGGACATGTAAAGTTGTGCCAACTGATTTGCGTTGAAAGTGGTCTTTACTGGGATAAAGTGCGCCACTTTCGTAAGGATATCTACAATGACCCAAATAGCATCATTGCCTCTCGTGGACTTGGGTAGTCCCACAATAAAATCCATACATATGTCATCCCACTTCCATTGGGGTACTGGTAAAGGTTGCAGTAGCCCAGCAGGTTTTTGATGCTCTGCTTTGACCTTGTTGCAAATGTCACAGCAGGCGACATAGTATGCTATATCTTTCTGCATAACCGTCCACCAAAAGGTTTCTCTCAAATCCTGATACATCTTGGTACCTCCTGGGTGGATTGAATATGTGGACTCGTGTGCTTCCTTGAGTATTTGTTGCCTCAAGTTATTCTGTCTTGGCACACAAATTCGTTTTTCGAACCACACGGTACCCTGTTCATCCATGCGGAAGGACTTGGCCTTCCCTTGTTGAATTAACTCCTTGATCTCCCGAATTTCTTCATCTGACTTCTGTGCTTCCTTAATTTCCTTCATGAGGGTTGGAGTGATTTCCAACGTGTTCGGAGTCATTGGGCCGCATAGCACCATATTGAGCCTGACAAACTCCTCTTGTAAATTCGGATGCATATTCACAACTAATGCATTCACAGTAGCTTGTTTCCTGCTCAGGGCGTCAGCGACCACATTTGCTTTCCCTGGATGATAGCTTATCTCAACATCATAGTCCTTGACTAGTTCAAGCCATCTTCGCTGCCTGAGGTTCAGGTCGGGTTGAGTGAAAATATACTTGAGACTCTTATGGTCGGTGTATATTTCACAACGTTGTCCAATGAGGTAATGCCTCCAAATCTTCAGGGCATGAACCACAGCCGCTAGCTCCAAATCATGTGTGGGATAGTTCTCCTCATGAGGTCGTAGTTGTCGGGATGCATAAGCTACAACCTTCCCTTCTTGCATTAGCACGCATCCGATCCCATGCCTGGATGCGTCGCAATATATGTCAAAACTCTTGTGAATGTCTGGAAGTACTAAGACAGGGGCTGTGGTTAGCCTCATCTTTAACTCCTGGAAACTACTGTCGCACTCTGCTGTCCAGATAAACCTTTGGTTCTTTTTCAACAATTCTGTCAGTGGCTTGGCTATCTTAGAGAAGCCTTCAATGAAGCGACGGTAATAGCCTGCCAAGCCCAGGAAACTACGGACTTCAGTCACCGTAGCTGGTGTCTTCCAGTTCAAGACCGTAGTAACCTTACTTCGATCAACAGCTATTCCCTTCTCTGACAAAATATGTCCAAGGAATCCTACCTCTTTTAGCCAAAATTCGCACTTACTGAACTTGGCATATAGGCGATGGGTTCTCAACCTTTCTAGGACAACTCTGAGATGTTGCTTATGTTCCTCTTCATCCTTGGAGTATATCAGTATGTCATCAATGAACACCACTACGAACTTATCTAGAAAGTCCATGAAAACTTTATTCATCATACTCATGAAATAGGTTGGAGCGTTGGTCAATCCAAATGCCATAACTGTAAATTCATATAGTCCATATCGAGTGGTGAACGCTGTCTTGGGGATATCCTCCTTTTGGATTTTCAATTGATGATATCCCGTTCTGAGGTCGATCTTGGAGAATACCCGTGGTCCACTCAACTGGTCGAATAAGTCATCAATTCGAGGGAGCGGGTACTTGTTCTTGATAGTGACCTCATTAAGCTGGCGATAGTCTACACACATTCGTAGACTTCCATCCTTCTTCTTGACAAATAATACTGGTGATCCCCATGGCGAGATGCTTGGATGAATGTATCCTTTTTGTAGCAACTCGTCCAATTGTTTCTTTAGTTCTGCTAGTTCCGGGCCTGGCATACGGTAATATTTCTTGTATATTGGAGCTGTACCAGGAATCTCTTCAATGGCAAACTCCAACTCTTGGTCGGGCAGCATTCCGGGTAATTCCTCTGGAAACACATCCGGAAATTCTCCCACTACCGGAATCAGATTCATATCAGTAACAGTGGTCTGATATGCCGTGCCCTTTCTTGTTATCATTCTGCTGGCTAGGAATTGAACGGTCTGTCCGGCGGGGTTCACCATTGTCACCGTTCTGGTGGCGCAATTGATACACACTTGGTGCGGTGCCAACCAGTCCATTCCTAGTATTATATCCTATCCTGGGGAGTCAGTAGCAACAAGGGTAGCTGGAAATTTGACTCCATGAATTGAGATTTCTAGATCCTTGTATACTATATTTGTTCTGAGCATTGAGCCAGGGGATTGTACCACCATGATTTTGTCCAAAAGTGAAGGAGAAAATTTATGCAAGGTGGCAAAACTCCGCGAAATAAACAAGTGAGAAGCCCCAGAATCAAATAAAATTACTGCAGGTATGTTATGGACGGAAAACATACCAAGGACAACGTCTGGAGCTTGGCAGACTTCTTCGGCAGAGATGTGATGGACGCATCCATGGTTGAAGTTGCGGTTGGGGCGGCGTCCAAGGTGATTAACTTGTGGCTTGTGGTCAGCTGATTGCTTCCCGTTATTAGTAGGACACTGTTTAGCGTAGTGTCCACTCTGGCCACAATTGAAACAAGTGTTGTTGCTGCGACTGTCCTCTATGACTGGTTGCTTGCCGAAGGTCTTGTTCTGGTTACCTAGCTTGCTGTTGTTGCCACCATTGTTCCACATTGGTTTGTTCTCAGATGACCCTGACTGCCAACTGCGCAGCTTTTGTGCAAATGGTTCCTTGTTGTCCTTCTTGGGCTCGAACTTCCTCTTACGATCATCATTCCCAGACTTGTGCTCTCATTCGGCGATGAAGGCCTTATCAACCAAGGTCTAGAAATCGGGGAAGTCCAACATACATAACTGACATCGGAGGGCGTGATTAAGTCCTCTGAGGAACCGGTCTATTTTCCTCTCTTCGGTGGCCACATCATAAGGAGAGTACCGGGCCAAGTTGTTGAATTTATTTAAGTATTCTCCCATAGTCATGTTGGCTTGTGTGAGAGCCAGGAATTCTCGCTACTTTACTTTCATGATGCCCGTGGGAATATGATACTTGCAGAATAGCTCTTTGAATTTCTCCCAGTAAATTTCTTCAGCAGGCCATATTATCTTGGTGTTATCCCACCATATGGCTGCTGGGCCTTCAAGATAATGAGTGGCAAATGGAACTTTATCTGCTTCTTAACAACGGGCGATGTCCAATTTCTTTTCCACGGTTCTTAACCAGTCATCAGCCTCAATAGGATCCACAGCCTGACCAAAGCTGGGTGGTTTGGTGTGCTGGAAGTTAGTCAGTTTAGAACGTATCCCATGGCCATTATTCTGACCTACTATTGTCTGCATACTCTTGAGAATTTCCATGAGGTCTTGGTTTCTCTTCTCCTCAAACATTCTCATTATCTGATCTGTGGTTGGTGCTTGAGGTGGTGGTGGTGGTAAGTCTTCGGGCGGTTGCCCTGCCTGCCTGGGGGATTGACGGACGGGGTTTCCATCGCCGCCTTGACTGCTACTTCCTCTCTTCATCCTAATTTTTGTTCCCATGGCAAAGACCGAATCGATGAGCAACATCCATAAGGAGAAATACAGTAATATGACACCGAATAAGATTTATGAAAAAGGCAAATAAAGAGAATAACATAATTATACAATATAACCCAACATCATACATGGCAAGCTAGTAGGGGAAAATCATGGCTAATCTGCTCATACGGCAGTTGACATATGCAAAGATGCATGCATCACTACTCAAGCTCTAGTCTAGTGGTGTCGGTGACACGAACACTGCCCATCTGAAGAGCCCTCGTCCTCAGATCCTGAGTCAGAATTAGAACTGATGTTATGAGTCACCGGGTTAAAGGATACACGGCGTCGCTGCTGGGACGGCTCTTCTTCCGCGGGAGAAAGAGCACGTCGCCTCAGCATCGGCGGAGCAGGAGTATCTAGAAGTGAGGCCCACTCAACTGGGGTCTCAAATCGACTACCAGACGATAAGCCTGATGGTCCAGAAGAACCAGAAGGGATATCAAGCATACGCGGAGGTGGAACTGGTGGCGAATACCCAGGTGGAACTACAGGAGGAGGTGCTGGAGTCACTGCTGCTAGTGCCCCCTGAACGTGGCACAACTCCTCAGCCAAGGAGATGATCATACAGTAACTGGCATTCAGGTAGCGGGACAAAACACCAGCCGCATGATCACACGCCGGGTCTACAGGTGAGAAAAGGACTCGCCCTGTCGTAGGTGACAGGGTGGGATAGTGGAGGAAACCTGGATGGGTCTGCATCTCAGCCTCGTGGAAGCGCAAGTCAGTAATAGCCTCCATGGCAGCAAACTGGATCGCCAACTCCAGAGTAGAAGCCACTCCGCCCTTGGAAGAGCGAGAAGAACTTCCTATATCCGAAGTCGCGGTCAGGTAAGCCACTGCATGGTACTCATATACCGACTTGCCCAACTGCTCCCGAAACATCTGATACACCGGGTCATCACCGTAGGGATACAGTCGAAGCCAGACGCTACGAAGCAAGACTGGAAAGGTGTGGGCTTCTGGCTCATGATGGTAGTGATATGGAACTGGTGCCATCTACACTCACAATGCCAAAGGTTAATAACATAATGAAATATGATGCACGATGCATGGCATGCAACCATCAAATGCAACAAGCAAGATACACACTCAAGGTCCTATGCTAATCGCAGTCCTAACGCGGTTACCTAGGGTGTCCTACAGTCATCACGGCTCTGATACCAAGCATTGTGGCACCCTGGCTCAGAGAACCGGTTTACCCGTGTTTCCAACCCAGAGATCATGTCTTCTGGAAACAAACAACAACTTGGAACAGAACATAGCTAAACTTTTATTGATAATAGTCGGTACAAGCTCACATATATTACATGATCATCGAGGCCAAAAGCACATCTAGTGCTACGACAGTATCTACAATATTTATCCAACACCTCAGGGCCTCGGCACTACTACGGAATACTACAGCGGAAGACTACAGCGTAGCGGAACATGATAGAAACTCCATCCACAGGGACACTGCTGTGGACACATCCTAGGCATCGCAACATGGACCTCGAGACCCCCGTCTTAGTCTTCTCCTACATCTGGCATGATACGCCAGGTGAGTACTTTGAATGTACTCGCAAGCACATGACAACCAAATATGCAGCAAGTAATAGCATGGCAATGAACAGGTTAAACTTCAAGTGATTCACTTACTGTTACTAACTTACTCATCTCTGGGTTGCCTCACAACCCTCGGAATACTCGATACCAATGAGTACTTCCGTTCGAAAGACAAGTGCTTCCATCATTACAACATTTATTACGGTTGATCACCTAGAGAGGTTTGGTCGGGCTGTCCAATACCGTGGACGCGACTATTCGAATTGATTTTACACTCTGCAGAGGTTGCGCACTTTACCCACACTATGGAGCACTGACCTCGTGATCCCATTCGGGGGGACCAGCATTGCTCCAACGAAACTTGTCTGACCCATGACTCTTTCATCGTACCATCGGCAGTCACACTCCCCCGGAGTCAAGCCTTGGGTGGCCCCGTGTCACCCCGTGACACCTGCCATCGTCGTGGCCTAACTAAACTGTCCCAAACGGGGACGCCGGCAAACAACTCAACTGGGCTCACAGGGTTATCGCCGTCTACCTGATCAGGGCAGCACGCACGCATAACCCTCCCTCTTTGGAGGCACCGGTGAAAGAGCACCGAGCAAGACCAAGTCAAGGCCGTCCCATACCGGCAAATGTGGCTGCACGGGTAAACCCGGACAGGTGACTCTTGACCAACCAACTATGTTTCACTTAGCAAGCATAGTTATTGATCATATCATTCTGAGTTATCAACTTTAAACATTTAAATAATTTACTATGAATTATCTAGGTTAAATATATGCACGAAATGAATATGAATTATGCAATGCTATGAAATGCTTCATAATATGGATGTCCTGGCTTGCCTTGATCAGTTGGGTTGTTCAGAAACTCCTGGTCTTCAAATCCACAAGTTTCTCCTTCTGGAAATATTTTTAAATATCAAAAGAAAATGTCACATAAAGCCTTTTTATTCACCAAAAATTCTGTGAGTATTGGAAAAATACCAAACTTGGTGGAAAAATAGAGGGGTTTAATACAAACACAATGCAAAATGAATCAGGTCAAATGGACCTCCCCGTAAAAAGTTATTAACATTCAAAGTTCCTGTTTAACTCTGTTAATAAAAATCAATTTTGAAAAAAAGAAAACGGCCACGTCGAAGGCGTATTTGCCCCGAGCGCCTCCACTTACCGCTTCATCCAGTCACTGGCAAGTGGGGCCCGGCCCGTTTAAACAGAGGAGGGAGAAAGAGCAGAGGAGAGGGGTGGCTCACCGGCGGTGATTGCCGTCGGTAATGACGGTGGTTGGGCTTGTGGATGGGGAAAATGGATCGGGCGCTCGACGGCGGTTCACCCTGTACCCGTAGCTCCTCCGGAGATGGCCGGACGGTGTCGCGCCCTTCTTCTCCAACGGACGGGTGCTACGGTGATCGTCGGCGATGGCAATTCCGGCAGCAACTCGCTCGGGCAAGACATCGAGGAGCGCCAGTGGAATGCACTGAGCTCGAGGGTGCACTCCGGCAGAGCTAGGGGTGACTAGGGAGTGCTAGCGTTGAAAGGGGATCGGACAGCGGAGCTGCTGCCGGAGCTGAGGGAGACAAGCTCCCGGCCCTCCTTGGGCGCTCTGGAGGTGGATGAGGGAGGTGGTGGAGAGGTGGTGAAGCGAGGAGGGGCTTGGCAGGGCTATTTATAGCCAAACGGAGGTGCTCGGCGAGCTCTCTGGATGCGGCTCGAAGCGGGCCCTGGCACCGGCGAGACGTACGCCGCGCTGGCTGGAGGTTTGCGGCGAGGGGACGTGAGAGAGCAGCAGCATTCAATGTGGGAGGCGACGGCTCGGGAGGAAACGACGAGCGGCGCCGCACTATGGCCGCACGGGTCACACATTGAGGCAGTGGCGGGGTGGCCGGCAAGGGCATCTTCGGCGAGGGCGACGGTTCTGGAGGGGCTAGGTGGCAACCAAGGACGAGGTCGGCATGCCTGGACAAGCTGCTGCGGCGCCGTGGTCTCGCTCGGATGAGACCCGAGCCTGGCCCAGCGCAGAGCGCGGCGACAGGCATGCCAGCACCGTGCTCACCACGGCGCTTGGCACCAGGAGGCCATGCAAGCCTGGAAAAACATGTCCAGCATGTCGACCTTCGATCCCTCAGGTCACCTACAGCCTAGGTTTGGCTTGGTTCACGCAGAGATGAGAGGTAAGATCATCAACAGTCTCTGACAGCAAACTTGTGGAGATTCTATAGAAGGAATGAGGTGGAGATTGAGCCAAAGAGGTTGTCTGGAGTGATCTATGTTGGAAGGACTCCAAACTGGCCCTAGTTTGGATAAGAATTGAGGGTAGTTCATGTGCAACTTGCAAACCTGGTCCAGAATAGAAATATTGATGTGCTGCTCACTTAGATGATCTCCTGAGGCTGAATCTTGGTGTAGGAAGGTTGTTTGGGGGTGTCCTCATGCTATAAAAATTTGAAAGCAATTGGACACTCCTAGCATACACTTCCTTCACAAAGGTCCAGACTGACCAGGAGCTAAAAGGAATTATTTTGCAAAGTATATGAAATATTTTATGGAATATTTTTGGAAATTGGAGCAAGATATAGTCCAAAGGATTTTTAGGAATTATTTGAGAATTTTTTGAGCACTATAGCTATAGGTTGCTTCACAACCCATAGTAGTGCCCTAAATTCCCAAATAAAAGAAAAGAGTTATTGAAAATGATTTAAATTGGGATTTGGGTTCTTGAGGTACTTGGCAGAGTTTTGGCAATGTGATGAGACTTTGGATCACTTGGAAAGAATTCAAAAATGTCCAAGTACAAATGAAAAGGTTCAAAACCATTCAGATTCAAATAAAACCAGAAAAGTTTGAAAAGAAAAGGTTGCAAAAAATCAGGGTGTCACACATGTATCGTTGCTATTAAGGATAACAAGATGAGAGCTATTCCTACATGAATAGATCTCGTCTACATCATGTCATCTTTCTTATTGCATTACTCCGTTTCTCCATGAACTTAATACAGTAGATGCATGCTGGATAGCGGTCGATGTGTGGAGTAATAGTAGTAGATGCAGGCAGGAGTCGGTCTACTAGTCTTGGACGTGATGCCTATATATTGATCATTGCCTTCGATATCGTCATAATTATTCGATCTTCTATCAATTACCCAACAGTAATTTGTTTAACCACCGTGTGCTATTTCTTGAGAGAAGCCACTAGTGAAATCTACGGCCCCCGGGTCTATTCTTTATCATATTTACTTTGAGATCTATTTTTATTCGCTTTTATTTTCAGATCTATAATTCCAAAAACCTAAAAAATACCTTGCCGCACTTTTTTATTACTTATTTTATTTCGCATTTTATCGAGAGCTATTTATCCAATCTACCACAAATTTATCTATCTTTTTACCGTGGAGGGATTGACAACCCCTCCTACGCGTCGGGTTGCAAGTATTTGTTTTTTGTGTGCTGGTACTGTTTACATAGTGTTGCCTGGTTCTTCTACTGGATTGATACCTTGGTTTCATAACTGAGGGAAATACCTACCGTAGCTGTGCTGCATCATCCCATCCTCTTTGGGGAATTACCGACGTAGTTCAAGCGACATCAAAAGGAATTTCTGGCGCCGTTGCTGGGGAGACATCATCAACATCTATCAGGTTCCTAATCACAAATCTCATCTCTTTGCAATTTACATCATTTTCCATTTGCCTCTCATTTTCATCTCCCCCACTTCATAAAAAATTGCCATTTTATTCGCCTTCTTTTTCGTTCGCCTTTTTCTCGTCAGATCTATCTTTTTGTTCGCAATCTTGTTTGCGTAGTCACGATGTCTCAAGAAAACACCAAGTTGTGTGATTTTTCCAATACCAATAACAATGATTTTATTGGCACTCCGATTGCTCCTCCCGCCACTAGTGCGGAATCTTGTGATATTAATGCCGCTTTGTTGAATCTTGTTATGAAAGATCAATTTTCCGGTACTCCTAATGAGGATTCCGCGTCCCGTCTAAACAAATTCATAGAATTGTGTGATATGCAAAAGAAAAAAGATGTGGACAATGATATTGTGAAGTTGAAATTATTTCCATTCTCTTTGAGGGATCATGCAAAAATTTGGTTTTCTTCTTTGCCTCGCAATAGTATCGATTCTTGGGATAAGTGCAAAGATGCTTTTATTACTAAGTATTTTCCGCCTGCGAAAATTATTTCCCTTAGAACTCAAATCATGAATTTTAAGCAACTTGAGCATGAACATGTTGCACAATCTTGGGAAAGAATGAAGTTGATGCTAAGAAATTGTCCTACTCATGGTTTAAATCTTTGGATGATCATACAATTTTTTTATGCGGGATTGAACTTTGTTTCTAGAAATCTTTTAGATTCCTCCACGGGTGGTACTTTTATGTAAATTACTTTGGGTGAATCTACTAAGTTTCTAGATAATATTATGGCAAATTATTCACAATGGCATACCGAAAGAGCACCTACTAGTAAAAAAGTTAATTCGGTTGAAGAAATTAGTACTTTGAGTGAAAAAGTTGATGCTCTTATGAAATTGGTTGCTAATAAAAGTGCTCCTATTGATATTAATGATGTGCCTTTTTCTACTTTGATTGAGCAAAATAGTGATCTTGTAGATGTGAATTTTGTCTCACGGAACAATTTTAATAACAATGCTTATAGAGGTAATTTTAATCCTAGGCCTTTTCCTGGAAATTCCTCTAATAATTATGGTAATTCCTATGGTAATTCTTCTTACAATAATAATAGGAACCCCTCTGATCTTGAGAATAATATTAAAGAAATTATCAATGCTCAAAAAGTTTTCAATACTACGATAGAAGAAAAGTTGAATAAGATTGATGATATGTCTAGAAGCATTGATAGAATTTCTCATGATGTAGAAAATCTCAAGTTGAAAACTTTTGCACCCAAGGTTGATGAATCAATCAAAGCTTTATATGGTTCTATGGATGAAAGTAAGAAAATAACCGCTATGCTTAGAGCTAAAACAGAATTTTTAGAAAGAGCATTTTCTAGTGATTGCTTTCATAAAAATGGTGAAGATCTTAATGTGATTGGTGTTTCTTCTGTTGATTCCTTGTTTATTAAAATTAAAATTGATGATAAAGGTACTGAAGAAGAGTCAACTTTAGCTAGAGGGCGTCTCGATAATTCGGAGGGTGAAAATCTTAATGAAAAAATTGATAAAAGTGGGTTTGGAGACGTCAAAACTTTAACTAGTGATGTGCCCACTCTTTTGGATTACAAAGACTTTAATTATGGTAATTTCTCTTTGATTGAATGTATTTCTTTGTTGCTATCCATGATAAATTCACCCCATCCTTATGAACAAAATAAATCTTTTACTAAACATATCATAGATGCCATGATGAAAGCTTTGGAAGAAAAATTGGAGTTAGAGATTTCAATTCCTAGAAAATTACATGATGAATGGGAACCTACCATTAAAATCAAGATTAAAAATTATGAGTATTTTTCTTAGTGTGATTTGGGTGCTAGTGTTTCCACAATTCCGAAATCTTTATGTGATGTGTTTGGTCTTACCGATATTGAAGAATGTTCTCTTAATTTGCACTTGGCGGATTCTACTCTTGAAAAGCCTTTGGGAAGAATTAATGATGTTCTTATTCCTGCAAATAGAAATTATGTGCCTATAGATTTTATTGTTCTTGATATTGATTGCAATCCGTCTTGTCCAATTATACCTGGTAGACCGTTTTTACACACTATTGGTGACGTGATTGATATGAAAGAAGGCAATATTAAATTTCAATTTCCACTAAGAAAGGGGATGGAACACTTCCCTAGAACAAGAATTAGGCCACCATATGAATCAATCATGAAGGCATCCTATGGGTCAAAAACTAAAGATGAGAATACTTGAATCTATGCATTATGCCTATCTGGGGGCATAAAACGATAGCGCTTGTTGGGAGGCAACCCAATGAATAAATTTATTTTTTCCTTTTTCTTTCTCTTCTTGAGTGTTTACATAATTATGCCTCTATTATGATTGTGTTCTTTATGTTTTAATTAGTATTTTTGCCAAGTAAAGCCTTTGGGATAGCTTTGGTGATAGTTGATTTGATTCTGTTGAAAAACAGAAACTTTTGCGTCCAGTAACAGAATTGTTAAAATTCACAAGAGCGACGAAAAATTCTGAATTTTGTACACAAGATTGATATAAAAATTGCCTCTGTTTTCCTATTTTTTATGAAATTTTGGAGTTACATAAGTATGGGAACAATTTGCATCTTTACAGACTGTTCTGTTTTTGATAGATTCTGTTTTCTTTGCATTGTGTGCTTATTTTGATGAATCTATGGATTGTATCGGGGGGTATAAGCCATGGCAAAGTTAGAATACAGTAGATATAATGAAATAACAATATTTGAATGGGTTTGCAACAGTACTTAAAGTAAAGATTGGTTTTCTTATACTAATGGATCTCACGAAGGTTTTGTTAAGTTTTGTGTGATTGAAGTTTTCAAGTTTTGGGTAAGATCGCGATGGATGAAGGAATAAGGAGTGAAAAGAGACTAAGCTTGGGGATGCCCATGGCACCCCAAGTTAATATTCAAGGATAACCAAGCAATTAAGCTTGGGGATACCCCAGAAGGCATCCCCTCTTTCTTCTAACGACCATCGGTATTTTAATTGGAGCTATATTTTTATTCGTCACATATCATGAGTTTTGCTTGGAGCATCTTGTATTATATGATTCTTTGCTTGTTTTGCTTTTTAGTTTGTCACAAGTATCCTTTTTTGACACACCTATTTGAGAGAGCCAAAATTATGCTATGATTTGTTAGAATTGCTCTTTATGCTTCACTTAAATTTTTTTGAGCTATGGAATTGCTCTAGTGCTTCACTTATATCTTTTTGAGCACCGGTGTGCTTTAATATTTTTGAAGAAATTCTCTCATGCTTCACTTAGATTTATTTGAGATTTAGTAAATTTTTGAAGAAATTCTCTCATGCTTCACTTATATTATTTTGAGAGACGGAAATTTTTATGCTCATGTTCTTCACTTAAATTTGTTTGAGCTTGTCAAAAGCAATTGCAATATATGAAACTAGTCCCAAAGTGATAGATATTCAAGAGGGATATAATAAAAACTTTCATGAAGATCATTGGAAAAAATAAACTTGATTCTTTGTAATAGTTATGAGATATGATGATAGTGATATGTGAGTCATATTGGTGAGTAATTATGGTTTAGTAAGAATATTGGTGTTAAGGTTTGTGATTCCCTATGCAAGCACAAAAGTCAATAGTTATGCAATGAAATTACATCCTACTTGTGGTGCATTATTCGGTGTTAGTTATGCTTAATGCTCGCTTGTGTAATTTTTTGTTTCTTGGTTGGTTGCGTCTCAATCTTTTTGCTAGCCTCCACTTGTACTAAGTAGAAATACTACTTGTGCATCCAAATTCTTAAAACTAGTTTTGTCACATGAGTCCACCATACCTACCTATATGCGGTATTTCCATGCTGTTCTAAGCAAATTTGCATGTGCCATCTCTAATTTTGAAAATGAATTTCCTTTTTGTGTGCTCGTACTGCTCATGAAGCAGCAGGGGGTGGCCAATAGTTTCCATGCTAGATGTGTTATTCTCAAGATGAGTGTTTATACACTTGTCATTGCACGAGAGTGCGGCGGTAATAGGGATGCCCAGTCCCGAAATGAAAAAGAAATTTACTTTATGTTGTCAAATAATAAATTTCTTGGAAAGTGTTGGTATGGACGGTACCCGTGGTTACGGCTAGCCGTGGAGTGTGAAAGTATGGTGGAAAAAGGAACAAACTTTATTTTCTGTTTGGGAACCGCCTATGATATATCTAGCATGGAAAGTGTTGGGAATTACTCAGTCATTTTTGTTGACGGGAAAAGTATGCCTCTCAAAAAAAAATTATCTCTCAATTTAAGCTTTGAGCTCTGGCATCTCTACAAATCCCCACTTCCCTCTGTGAAGGGCCTACCTATTTACTTTATGCAATTTTTATTTTTATTTGAGTCTCTAATACATCTCCACCGTATCTACTTTTCCTAACGCTTTTGCTCTTGTTTTGGAGTCTAATTTGCAAGACTTGAATGAAACTAACCCGGGCTGACGCTGTTTTCAGCAGAACTACCATGGTGTTGTTTTTGTGCAGAAATAAAAGTTCTCGGAATGGAATGAAACTTTTTGGAGAATTATTTCAGAATATATAAAAAGTACTGGAGCCAAGAACCACCGGAGGGGGGCCCCTGGTTGAGCACAACCCACCAGGGCGCGCCACCCACTCTAAGCGATACGGAGCCACCGCCACCTCCTGTTCTTCATCGGGAGGCCAGGTCTGGAGCCCGTTCGGGGCTCCGGAGAGGGGAATCTTCGGTCTTTATCATCACCATCCCTCCTTCATCGCCAATTCCATGATGCCCCCATCGGGAGTGAGTAATTCCTTTGTAGGCTCGCTGGTCGGTGAGGAGTTGGATGTGATTCATCATGTAATCGAGTTAGTTTTGTTAGGGCTTGATCCCTGGTATCCACTATGTTTTGAGATTGATGTTGTTATGACTTTGCCATGCTTAATGCTTGTCAATAGGGCCTGAGTGCCATGATTTCAGATCTGAACCATTTATGTTTTCACCATTATATCTATGTTATAGATCCGATCTTGCAAGTCATATTCACCTATTAAGTGTTATGATGTGTAAATCCCGGGGTGACAATAATTGGGATACTTTCCGGTGATGACCGTAGTTTGAGGAGTTCATGTATTCACTATGTGTTAATGCTTTGTTTCGGTTCTTTATTAAAAGGAGGCCTTAATATCCCTTAGTTTCCTTATGGACCCCGCTGCCATGGGAGGGTAGGACAAAAGATGTCATGCAAGTTCTTTCCATAAGCACGTATGACTATTTATGAAATACATGCCGACATTATATTTATAAACTGGAGCTAGTTTTGTATCGCCCTAGGTTATGACTGTTATATGATGAATATCATCCAACGAATTCACCGATCCAATGCCTACGAATTTTCCACATATTGTTCTTGCTAAGTTACTACTGCTGCTGCTACTGTTACACTTGCTACAAAATCATTGATATCACTGTTACCGTTACTGTTACTATTATCACTGTTATCAAAAATATCATATTACTGTGCTACTGATCACTTTGCTGCAGATATTTATTCTCCAGGTGTGGTTGAATTGACAACTCAACTGCTAATACTTACAAATATTCTTTGTCTCCCCTTGTGTCGAATCTATAAATTTGGGTTGAATACTCTACCCTCGAAAACTATTGCGATCCCCTATACTTGTGGGTTATGAAGACCTTTTTCTGGCGCTGTTGATGGGGAGCATAGCTATATTTGTTGAGTCACTTGGGATTATTATCTATTTATCACTATGAAGAATCTGAAGAATACAAAGAGTAAGATCTTTCCCTCTAAGACAAGGGGAGGTAAGGAACTTCCATCTAGCTCTGCACTTGATTCACCTTCTATTGTGAGTAAACTTGCAACACCACCACATGCTATTAATCCTGATATGTTGCAAGTTATTGATGATGCTACTTCTGCTATGAATGATACTCATGATGATGCTAGTACCTTGCTTGATGATAATATGCCACTAGGTGAATTTCTTGATGAACAAATTGCTAGAGCTAAAGATATTGAGAATGCTGAAACTGATGAAGTACTTGAAACTGAAAATCTTGAAACACCTATTAGGCCTAGCTCTCCTAGATATGAATTGCCTAAAATACTTGAAGGTTATGTTATGGATGAGGAGACAGCTAGAGATTTTCTTGCTTGCAATGATAGAGATGATCTTAAGAAATTACTATGCAAACTGAAAGAAATATCTTTGAATGCTAGAATGAAATGTGATCCCAAGTTTGCTACTTCGCCTATCATTGTTACTGATAAGGATTATGAATTCTCTGTCAACCCAGAGTTAATTACTTTGGTTGAATCTGATCCTTTCCATGGCTATGAAACTGAAACTATTGTGGCACACCTTACTAAATTAAATGATATAGCCACCTTATTTTCTCATGATGAGAAGATTCGCTACTATTATATTCTCAAATTATTTCCATTCTCATTAAAGGGTGATGCTAAGATATGGTACAATACTCTTGCTCCTGGTTGTGTGCGTAGTTCCCAGGATATGATTTATTACTTCTCTGAAAAGTATTTCCTGCTCATAAGAAACAAGCTGCCTTACAAGAAATATTTAATTTTGTGCAAATTGAAGAAGAGAGTCTCCCACAAGCTTGGGGGAGGCTTCTCCAATTGCTTAATGCTTTGCCTGATCATCCTCTTAAGAAAAATGAAATACTTGATGTCTTCTATAATGGACTAACCCATGCTTCTAGGGACTTCCTAGATAGTTGTGTTGGTTGTGTTTTCAGGGAACGAACTGTTGAACAAACTGAGGAATTATTGAATAATATATTGAAAAATTATGATGATTGAACTCTTCCTGAATCATCACCTAAGCCCACTCCAAAGAAGATGGGTGTCTTATATCTCAGTCCTGAAGATATGCAGGAGGAAAAGAAAAGCATGAAGGAAAAAGGTATTAAAGCAGGGGATGTTAAAAATTTACCTCCTATTGAAGAAATACATGGACTTGACACACCACCACCAAAGGTGGTAGAGGTAAACTCTTTAATGAAATTTGATGAAAGTGACATCCCTTGCAATAAACATCCTAGTCAATGCCTTTATGAGTTTGACAACTAGATTAGGATACAAGATCACTTCAATGAAAATGTTATGAAACAATTGAAATATAATTCTAATATGATTGCTCGCTTGAGTGACTTGTTATTTAGAATTACTAATGATGTAAGAGGTGTAGGAAAGCATGCTTCTATGGTTCAAACTCAACTAGAACAAGTTGCTAAATCTCAAAGGGAGTTGCTGAGTGAAATGAATAATAATATGAATGATTTTGCTGTTAGAGTAGCAACTAGAGGAGGTAAAATGACTTAGGGACCAGTTTATCCTGAGGGACACCCTAAAAGAATTGAACAAGACTCTCAAAGAATTAACACTGATGCACCTAGTCCTTCTAAAAAGAAGAAGAAAAAGAAAAATGATAGGACTTTGCATACCTCTAGTGAACCTGAAGTAGAAAAACCTCTTGATAATAATAATGATATTCTATTTCTGATGCTGAAACTCAATCTGGTAATGAACATTCATCTAGTGATAATAAAAAATATAATGTCGATGTTCATGAAGACACTCAACCAGACAATGATAAAAAACCAGATAATGATGTTGAAATAGAACCAGCTGTTGATCTTGATAACCCACAACCTAAAAATAAAAGATACGATAGAAGAGACTTTATTGCTAGGAAGCATGGAAGAGAAAGAGAACCATGGGTTCAAAATCCCATGCCCTTTCCACCTAAATCAACTAAGAAAAAAGATGGTGAAGAATTTGAATGCTTTGTTGAAATGCTTAGGCCGGTCTTTCTGTGCACTCGCTTGACTGATATTTTAAAGATGGCCCCTTATGCAAAATATATGAAAGACATCATCACTAATAAGAGAAAAATACCTGAAGCTAAAATCTCCACCATGCTTGCTAATTACTCTTTTAAGGATGGAGTACCTAAAAAACTTGGAGACCCAGGAATACCAACTATACCTTTCTCCATCAAAAGAAATTATGTTAAAACTGCCTTGTGTGATTTAGGAGCTGGTGTTAGTGTTATGCCTTTCTCCTTATATAAAAGACTTGATTTGAATAAACTCACACCTGCTGAAATATCTTTGCAAATGGCTGACAAATCAACTGCCATACCTATCGGTATTTGTGAGGATGTGCCCGTTGTTGTTGCAAATGTTACTATCTTAACTGACTTTGTTATACTTGAGATGCCTGAGGATGACAACATGTCGATTATCCTTGGTAGACCCTTTTTGAATACTGCAGGGGCTGTTATTGATTGCAATAAAAGCAAGGTCACTTTTCATATCAATGGTAATGAACATACGGTGCACTTTCCGAAGAAACAATTCCAAGTGAATGGTATTAATGTTATTGAAAAATCTCCGACACTCACTATTGGAAGTTTTCAACTACCTCTACCTACTGCTAAAAAGAAATATGAAATGCTTATAGTTGGGGACATGCATATCCCCGTTGAGGTAACTTAGTGTTTTACGAAAGTTCTTCAGTTTCATGCTAATCAAAGGTGGTTGTTAATAAGACTTGATCAACCTTATTAATGGATCATTTTTGAGAGGTATGAAGTTGATGAATTTAGTAAGCACAACTTTCTGCTCCCAAATTTTATTTTCTGTTTTTCTTAGTTAAATAAAATAAAATGCTATGTTTTGTCTGTTTTTTTGAATTTCCCGTGCAATAAAAAATGACCCAAAAATAAAATTTCTCAGAATGCCTTGAAAATTTAATACGATTTTTTTCTGAATATTTCTGAATTTTTGGTACAAATAACATCAGAGGGAGGGGGGTTCACCAGGTGGGCACAACCCACCTGGGTGCGCCAGCAGCCCAGGTGCACCCTGGTGGGTTGTGGTCCCCACATGGGTCCCCTCACTTATCTCTTTAGCCCATGTCATGTCCTACCTTCAGAAAAAAATCACCATTGCTCTCTCTCTCTCTCTCTCTCTCTCTCTCTCTCTCATGTTCTTGCTCTCAAACCCGTGGATTTCGATCTCTTTGCTCGAAGCTCCGTTTCTGAAACTATTTTGGGGGATTGCTACTTGGTATGTCACTCCTCCATTGCTCCAATTAGTTTTTGCTTTAGTGGATTATATTTTGAATAATTAACTACTCTTGGTGCTGCTGTAGATGAGCTTGCATGTTTAATTCTTAGAGTTCTAAGTAGTTTGAATGCTTAATATAGCCTCTATGCCTCTTTATGAGTAGTTGCTATCAATCTTCTGAAGTTTTGTTGACAAAAATTTTGTGGACTAAATTTTTTAGAATTTTATCTATAGGAATAAGATGAGTTTCTTTAGGAAGTTTGCCTCCAAGAAAAATGCTAAGGGAGTCATTGGGGAATCATCGGACAATGACCTCCATACGCTGAGAAGGGCGGAGGTGCGGCCGTGCGAATGGCCGCATAATCCCTTCATGGAGGGGGCTGAGATTCATCAAGAGTTCGCCCAGTTCACTGCAAATGCTGGGCTAACCGACTTCATTGCAGCTGAGTGTGAACAATACCATCTCCTTACAAATTCCTTTGTGCAAAATTTTCAGTTTCTGAGTAGGAATAATCCCCCTGAGGTGCAGTTTAATTTATATTCTGAAACCCGTCAGATGCCACTCACTGACTTTTGCGATATATGTTTGATCCCTTCTGATGGGGAAATAAGAGAACCTAGACCTACAGAGTTTGAGGGTTTTTATCATACTCTGACAGTGGGAGATGAGAGAGGTGTATCGAGTGTTACCACCACTAGCTTGCAATTTCCTTCTGTGCATTATTTTGCTATATTCATTGCTAAGTGTTTAATTGCTAGAGAGAAGGTAGGTGCACTCAATGCTCCTGACTTTGCCATCTTACGTCGTACACTTTACAGTGACAACACCTTTAGCCGCAGGGCTATTATTGCACGCCGTCTGCACCTTAATAGAACCAAGGGCAAAATTCATGGCGGTATTTATGCTACTCGCTTAGCGAGTCACTTTAACATTCAGATACGCCAATAGGATTATCCTTTGCCCAAGGTTTATCTAGATCACCAGGTGATGGTGGCTCACCATTTTACTGATGAGGCCGATTATCTTAATAATATTTGTTATAACCTGGTTTATAGTGTGGAAACCCGTGATATTATCCCATTGCCTGCACCTGCTTTGTTTGATTAAATAGCCAGGGGAGGATACAGGGTCATGCCAGGGGACATTATTGCCTACCGGAACACCTAGGCAGCGGCAGAGGAGGAGCCTCAGGAGTGGGGACGCTCAGGTGCCGTCGCCGCAGCACTTCAAGATGGGACCGGATGGCTACTACGAGTGGTGATTACCAAGCTAGGCCAAAAGCCTAAGCTTGGGGGAGTACATATTTCCACCAACATTACATTCATGTTCACACATTTTATTCCAGTTGTCGGTGTTCACACTTTTTCATTGTATTATCCATGCTAGATTTATTTTCTCGCTTTCTTCTTGTGTGTTTGAAAAACTTTGAGAAAATCCAAAAAAAATGTTTCTTGCTTCTTTTCGGTTTTTCTTTCTAGTTTAGTTAGTTGTAGTATTAAAAAGAAAACCCAAAAAGATTTCCTTGTTCTTCTTTTGCTTGTTGGGAGCTCGCCCGTGTAAATAGTTTTTCTCGATTTTCTTTTTCTTTTTCTTTAATTTACTTCCTTCAAGAAAAACTAAAACTCCAAAAATATTTATTGTGTTTCTCTGAAATTCTCTTCTTTTTATTGAGTCATACCAAGGAGAAGACCACGATGAAAATGTTGAATGGCTCTCATATGCATTGATATTGATCTAACAAAGAGACCATAGTACCTTGTTTTCTCCTTTGAATAAAATGTTTGCAGATTCCAGCTTAGTCCACGGCACTCTTGCACTATTATTATTTTCATATCATTCGGTCGTGGAAGTGAAATGCAATAATGACGATATTTGATGAACTGGCTGTGGCAGAGAGAAACGGGTATGAACTCAACTTGTTCTGTTTTTGTAAATATGTTTAACCTAGTATCCATGATTCAGCATATTATGATCAAACATGTTTGCAATGACAATTAGAGATTATAGTTTCTCATGCCATGCTTAAGTAGCTAATAGTGGATAATGATTTATCTTGGATGTCAACATGCATTAAAATGATTGTGATGTAGTATGATGATATGGTATCCTCCTCTAAATGCTTCAAGTGGATTGACTTGGCACATGTTCATGCATGTAGTTGAATCAAAACCAACATAGCCTCTACGATACTTATGTTCATGATGTCCATATCCTACTCATGCTAGTATTCAATGTTAATTATGCATAACGCATGTTCATTACCGTTTTTGCTCTCTAGCTGGCCGCTTCTCAACCTATTTGCTAGCCTTCGCCTGTACTAAGCGGGAATACTGCTTGTGCATCAAAATCCTAAAACCCAAGTTAATCAAGATGAGTCCACCATATCTACCTATATGCGGTATTACCCTGCCATTCTAAGTAAATTTGCATGTGCCACCTCTAAAACTTCAAATAAACTTCTGTTTTTGTTTGCCCGGATTGTTCATAGAGCGACAGGGGGTAATCGGTATCTTCAACGCTAAGCGGGTTATTCTCATCATGAGTGTTTATTCACTCATCCTTGCACGAGAGGGGCGGTAATAGGGATTCCCACTCCCGAAATCAAAAATTGCAAATAATTAAACAAAACTCCCCCAGGACTGATGTTGGTATGGATGGTACCCGTGGATTCGGCTAGCCGTGGAGTGTGTTTGTTGGTGGAGGGGGAGTAAACCTTTACTTTTTATCGCTTGGGAACCGCCACTAATGTGTTTAGCATGGAAGATATTGATAACCTTTGGTCGTGATGTAAACAGGAAGGGTGCATTTCCCAAAATTACATTTATCTCTGTTTTAAAACTTTGAGCTCTGGCACCGCTGCAAATCCCTGCTTCCCTCTGCGAAGGGACTATCTATTTAATGTTATGTTGAGTCATCACCTTCTCAAATAAGTGCCAGATCTAAGAGCACTATTGTCATCCTCATGGATTGTGCATAGTTAATGTTGGATGCATCATGAATGTATCTTTTCTACCATGAATTACAATGTTTAGTCACTGCTTGAAATTTGGAGGTGCTCTGCATTTATGTGTTGCGGTCTCAGAAAGGGCTAGCGAGATACCACTATTGTCATATTATATCATGGTTGTTTTGACAAAGTGTTGTCATTTGAGATATTTTATTATTGCTCGCTAGCTGCTTATGTCATTGATATGAGTCAATATAATTTCTAATAGTTATTGTTGACATGGTTAGTCATAATCTTTGCTAAAAACTTGGGTGCTACTTAAGCTTATTTATGTAAACAAGAACAAAAGAGTTCGTAAAAGTTTTTCTTTTTCACTTTCACTTTATCAACTGAATTTCTTGAGGACACGCAAAGGTTTAAGCTTGGGGGCGTTGATACGTCTCCATTGTATCTACTTTTCCTAACGCTTTTGCTCTTGTTTTGGACTCTAATTTGCATGATTTGAATGAAACTAACCCGGACTGACGCTGTTTTCAACAGAACTACCATGGTGTTGTTTTTGTGCAGAAATAAAAGTTCTCGGAATGGAACGAAACTTTTTGGAGAATTATTTCAGAATATATAAAATATACTGGAGCCAAGAACCACCGGAGTGGGGCCCCTGGTTGAGCACAACCCACCAAGGCGCGCCACCCCCTCCAGGCGCGCCCAGGTGGGTTGTGCCCACCTGGTGGCCCTGCAGACCCTAATTCCGAAAATATAAAATCCTATTTTTGGAGAAAAAATGAGGGAGAAAGTTTCATTGTGTTTCATGATATGGAGCCGCCGCCACCTCCTGTTCTTCATCGGGAGGCCAGATCTGGAGCCCGTTCGGGGCTCCGGAGAGGGGAATCTTCGGTCTTCGCCATCACCAACCCTCCATCATCACCAATTCCATGATGCTCCCCACTGGGAGTGAGTAATTCCTTCATAGGCTCGCTGGTTGGTGAGGAGTTGGATGAGATTCATCATGTAATCGAGTTAGTTTTCTTAGGGCTTGATCCCTAGTATCCACTATGTTCTGAGATTGATGTTGTTATGACTTTGCCATGCTTAATGCTTGTCACTAGGGCCCGAGTACCATGATTTCAGATCTGAACCATTTATGTTTTCACCATTGTATCTATGTTCTAGATCCAATCTTGCAAGTCATATTCACCTATTACGTGTTATGATCCATAAACCCCGGGGTGACAATAATCGAGATACTTTCCGATGATGACCGTAGTTTGAGGAGTTCATGTATTCACTATGTGTTAATGCTTTGTTCTGGTTCTCTATTAAAAGGAGGCCTTAATATCCCTAGTTTCCTTATGGACCCCGCTGCCATGGGAGGGTAGGACAAAAGATGTCATGCTAGTTCTTTCCATAAGCATGTATGACTATTTACGGAATACATGCCTACATTATATTTATGAACTGGAGCTAGTTTTGTATCGCCCTAGGTTATGACTGTTATATGATGAATATCATCCAACGAATTCACCGATCCAATGCCTACGAATTTTCCACATATTGTTCTTGCTAAGTTACTACTACTGCTGCTACTGTTACACTTGCTACAAAATCATTGCTATCACTGTTACCGTTACTGCTACTATTATCACTGCTATCAAAACTATCATATTACTGTGCTACTGATCACTTTGCTGCAGATATTTAATCTCTGGGTGTGATTGAATTGACAACTCAACTTCTAATACTTACAAATATTCTTTGGCTCCCCTTGTGTTGAATCTATAAATTTGGATTGAATACTCTACCCTCAAAAACTGTTGTGATCCCCTATACTTGTGGGTTATCAGTCTCCATCTTCTCTTATAAATCACCAACTAGGGAGCACTATGATCATACTTGAGTATTGGATGTAGCTAATATGCGAGTGTGTTTCATGAATGGATCAATGATTGAGCATGATGGGCTAGGGATACCTTTCTTTAGTGTTGATATTTTGAAAGACATGGTTGCTTGTTGATATGCTTGAGTATTGAAATCTTCATGTCAAAACTAGACTATTGCTTTGAACCATATAAAAGTCCAAATGTCCATGCTACAAAAGAAAAGAATATCTGATGAACATGTTAGGCAACATTCCACATAAAAAATTCTGGTTATCATTTACCTACTGGAGGACGAGTAGGAATTAAGCTTGGGAATGCTGATACGTCTCCAACGTATCTATAATTTTTGCTTGTTCCATGTTGTTGTATTATCATTCTTGGATGTTTTACAATCATTTTATAGCAACTTTATATCATTTTTTGGGACTAACCTATTGGCATAGTGCCTAGTGCAAGTTGCTTTTTTTGCTTTTTTTTTACTTCACAGAATATCAGTACCAAACGGAGTCCAAACGCAGCGAAACTTTTTCGAGATTTTTTCTGGACCAAAAGACACCCAGTGGGCCAAAGAAGTACCAGAGGGGAGGACCGAGGTGAGCGCAAGACACCTGGGCACGCCAGGTCGCCCAGGCGCACCCAGGTGGGTTGTGCCCACCTCGGAGACCTCCTACACCGCCTCTTTGCCCTATAAATTCCCAAATATTCCAGAAACCCTAGAGGCATCGACGGAACACAATTCCAGCCGCCACAAGTTCTAGAACCACGAGATCCAATCTGGACACCATCTCGGAGGGGTTCATCATCCTCATTGGTGCCTCTCCGATGATGCGTGGGTAGTTCACCATAGACCTAAGGGTCCATAGGCAGTAGCTAGATGGCTTCTTCTCTCTGTCTGATTCTCAATAAAATGGTCTCTTGGAGATCTATTTGATGTAAATCTTTTTGCGTTGTGTTTGTTGGGATCCGATGGACTTTGAGTTTATGATGAGATCTATATCCATGAATATTATTTGAGTTTTATTTGATCTCTTATATGCATGATTATTTATAGCCTTGTATTTCTTCTTTGAATATTTGGTTCAGTTAGGCCAACTAGATCGATTTTTCTTGCCATGGGAAGAGGTGCTTTCTGATGGGTTCAATCTTGCGGTGTTCTTTCCCAGCGATAGAAGGTGCAGGAAGACACGCATATATCGTTGCTATTAAGGATAACAAGATGGGGGCTATTCCTACATGAATAGGTCTCGTCTGCATCATGTCATCGTTCTTATTGCATTACTCCATTTCTCGATGAACTTAATACACTAGATGCGTGCTAGATAGTGGTAGATGTGTGGAGTAATAGTAGTAGATGCAGGCAGGAGTTGGTCTACTAATCTTGGACGTGATGCCTATATATTGATCATTGCCTTGTATATCGTCATAATTATTCAATCTTCTATCAATTGCCCAACAATAATTTGTTTACCCACCGTGTGCTATTTCTTGAGGGAAGCCACTAGTGAAATCTACGGCCCCCGGGTCTATTCTTTATCGTATTTGCTTTGAGATCTATTTTTATTCGCTTTTATTTCCAGATCTATTATTCCAAAAACCCAAAAATACCTTGCTGCACTTTTTATTACTTATTTTATTTCACGGTTTATCGAGAGCTATTTATCCAATCTACCACAAATTTATCTATATTTTTACCATGGAGGGATTGACAACCCCTCTTACGCGTCGGGTTGCAAGTATTTGTTCTTTGTGTGCAGGTACCGTTTACTTAGTGTTGCTTGGTTCTCCTACTGGATTGATACCTTGGTTTCATAACTGAGGGAAATTCCTACCATAGCTGTGCTGCATCATCCCTTCCTCTTTGAGGAAATAATGATGTAGTGCAAGCGACATCAGTAGGAATCTCATTTTACCATTTATCGTTCGACATGTGTATATGAGTTTTCCACTGAATCGCATATTCCAGGATCATAACAGTTATAGTATAGAATATAAGCTCTAAATTATGAACATGGAAATATGATAATATAATATTATTGCCCCTAGGGAATACTTCCAAATGACTATCACTTGCACTAGAGTCAATGTAACACCCCAAAAATTTAATCATGTTTTACCAAATAAAATTTGGCCAGAATTAAAATTTTGAATTTTTGCTAGGTCTTTTACTAATTTCAGAACCATTTTCTGTTTCTGTTTTTCAAAATTCTTCCCTCCATATAGCAATTTTTGGAAATAATATTGTGGCTTTGGTAGTTCTCTTAAAACATTTCAATTATAGTTTAATAACAGTAAGAATTATTTTTATAATAAAATATTGCTCAAAACAATTCTTTTAATAGCATTTTCAATTCTTTAAAGGCTTCTGTTGCACTACAACTACTTTAAATAATTCTTTCAAAATTCCACAAAAATTATGAGAGGTCATGTGATGCCTATATATCACTTTTATGCAAAAACCCTACTTGGTGTTTTGAAAATTTTGAGTGAAACAACCTCTTTTCAATTCTGTCCTGAATTTGAGTTTCTACTACAACCTCTATTTTCCTTGCTCCAAAAATTCTGAAATTTTTCCACACCCTAGTCCTTCCAACAAAACCTTTAACTCCAGAAGATCAGCCCTATATGAATTTTCCAAAACCACCAAATAACCTCCTACAGTTTCTGTCCAGGAATGTATTCTGATAAAACTTGCACTAGCAAGTTCCTCTCATTGCCAAACCAACTACACTATAAGCTCTACCCACTAAGGAGACACCATTCTGTTAATTTTCACTTCCAACAAAATCATCTAGATGGCTCTGGCATTCTGTCAAACACATTGTGGGCATGGCAGAATTTTGGCCTCTTTCTTGACTACATTGCAGACTTGCTCTTTTGACCAAACCAACATGTCCACCAGCCTTGCCATCTCGGGGAGCCCCACCCTGCTAAGTCCCACTTGTAACAAATTCTTCTAGAGCTTCCAGGCATTCTATTGAGCATGTTGTGCGCATGACCAGTGCGTGCACAGCGCATGAACAGAGCGCTCGTATAACAGGTTCGGTCTTGCCCTCGCGCCGTTGCTCTGCTGCTTCTCCCGCTCGCTCAAGTCTCCCATTGGATCACCCAGTCCACCCTGAACCCCGCCGACACCCCCTCTCGTCCGCTAGTGCTGCCCACCGCCGTCATTCATCGCCGCCGTCTCCACCACGGCTCTGCCCAGGCGCGTGGCGCATCCTCGAGCTGCCAGTAACCGCCCCTGGAAGGTGGCTTCCACCGCAAGCTCGCACACGCTCCATCGGCCACATGCACTAGCCGCAATCTCCCCCGCACCAAAGATTTTCCCCCTGGCGCCGCCCTCCACCGTCCCGAGCCACCAATTGCCGTCGCCTGTCGCTGTCACGTAGCCACCTGAGGGCCTGGACGAACCTGAGGCCTCCAGCGCACCCCCCCTCTCATTCAATCTACCAGAGCTTATCCGCTGCTCGCCTACCTCGCCGCCGTCCACGCTTTGCCATAAATGGCTGCCGCAGTCGTGCCTTCTTCGGGAAGACACGGCACCGACCTTCCCGGGCCTATTTAACCCACGTCGAGCTCCCTCTCGACCGGGTCACCTCTCCCCCACCCTCTGTGACTCTCTCCAAGCAACAGGACCACCGGAGAGAGTCGTCTCCTTCTTCTCCGGCAACCATGGCCGCCGCCCCTGTCTCGTTGATTCTGGCGCCCCCAAAGTCTCCCTCTCTTCAATACCTTCTCAAGTAGCTCCCTCTCGATCCCAAGAATCAATCACACCCTTCAATTCTACCAGAGCAAGCTCCTGAACGAAATCCCTCTTCCGTCTCCGCCGGAGCTCTTCGGGATTGCTCGTCGCCGGTGACTCCCTCCACGCCGGAGGACAAGACGGGTACCCAGACGACCGCCTTGGCCCCCTGAGCAAGACGGTGGCCTCAGCTCACCGTGGGGTGCCTCCGTCCGCCGGCGAGCATCGCCGAAGCCCCGCTCTGCTCGGCCAGAGGAAGGAGGCGGGGTGGATCACGGTCAAGCCTGACGAGTGGGCTAGGTGGGGCCCACGGTCAGTGACTCGTAACCCCGCCATGTGGATAAGTGGATACGGGTGCCTGGGAGTTGCTTTCCCGAGGGAAAGACGTATTCCATGGAATACGCCTTCGACGTCGCACCCGTCTCGCGCTGCTGATCGACCAGGCCGGCCCAGTAGCACCAGGCGGTTAAATAGCGCTCAGGGCGCACCCCTGCTAATTTTTTTCTTTCTTTTCCAGTGTTTTCAAATAATTCCTCAGAACTCATTTCAAACCCAAACTGGATGATTCAAATTTACACATGCTTATAAAATCATGCTCTATCAAACTAGCTAGGGTGAACATTTTTATTATGCCTAGTTTCTGCTGGATCAATTAAATAGTCCATTTAATCATTTAAGTCAGCTTAGAAATTCCATAAGTAATTCATATTAACTCCAAATAAATTGATTCTTTTTTGTTATTTTTGATTTTTCATCTAGTTTATTTTAGTATTTATTTCAAAAAAAAATTGAAACAACTTTTAATACTATTTTTGAATTATGTGGTAATTGCTATAATCTTTAAAATAGGAAAAATGGAGGGAAGAAAGTTTTCAAAATTTTGGAGTACAACCAACACCCCTGCATGCTCAAGGCAAGCATCTTGAACACTTGATATGGTGATTGCATGGCTGAATTATTTGCAGGAATGATTAAATCATGAGTATGTTGAATTCGAATAAATTTTGAATATTGCTAGTTATGCTTGCATGATTCCTTGATGATATTGCATCCTCATGAAGCATGAATAAGGATGGTTACTTTCACATGTCACCTATGTCTTTGTGATCCGGACTAATCTGCAGGAAAGAATCAGTCACGAGAAAAGTGACCGTGAGACTGGAAACTCGTTGTGACAAGAATGATCAGTGTGGGCATGCTGGGGCATGCAAGGGTTGTGGCCCTGTTTGTTATTGCTGTTGAAAGAATACCTTGTTGAGCTAACCGTTGCAGGTAACTTAAGCCTCCTGAGTTGACCGTAGATCGAGTCTTGTTCCGGTAACCCCCATACTTGATTCGTGATACCACATGTCCCTTCCACAGGTAGGGTATGGTTCAGTAAGTTGTTAACCCCTTTCCATGCACACACCGTACAGAGGGCCATGATGAGGGTTTCCGAGGGATCCGAGACTAAATCCTGTCATCGGGTCAGGGGGCATGGGTGTTTCTAGTTGTGACTGAGAGGGGGGCACCCCTTGGAATCCGCGCATATTATAGTGATCCCATGCAGGACGTTGGTCTCTCCGTCTCAGAGTTTTTCTTGAACGATGCCTTGGGTGATTCCTGGCATCCGGAAAGTTAATATGGTGTGTGCTGGTCGGGCGTATTTTCAACCCAAAGACCGTAATGGGAATTAGTCGGTGTCACGGTACTGACTAAAGAAATCCTTTACTTGTGGGTAAAGAGTACACCCTCTGCAGAGTTTAAACCTATTCGAATAGCCGTGTCCGCGGTTAAGGGCTACAGTCTGGGTTGGTCAAGTGTCAGTCTTTGTGTCGGTCTTCGGAGGAAAATAATTAAATTGAGCCTTAATTATTTTGTAAGATAATTGTTGTCACCCTGATGCTACCATGAATATTTTATGCATGTTAATATTATTATGGTTATGCATATTATTGAGGACTAACCCATTTCTCTTATTTTGAATTTCCTGAGTGTCTCAGGGGCTAGCAAGACTACCCCGGGCACTCAACTTTATTTTCAAGACCTCTCATGGCGTCTCTCGAGTTAACAGGCGGTCCCGCCACTACTCTTGTGGACACCCGATTGGCATTTCTTTTCAAGTCCGACCGTGGCGTCACTTCACACCCGACTGGCATTTCTTTTCAAGACCTCTTGCGGCGTCGCCTGAGTTCTTGGATGTCCTGTCTCGTCCGATTTCTCTTTTAGACACCCGCTTGGCATTTCTCTTCAAGACCTACCGTGATGTCATTTTAGACATCCGACCGGCAATTTCCTTTATTTTATTTTCCTTTAACTTTCCTTGTTTATTACTAATAATTTTTTATATCCAGTTATTTCCATATGCTAATATTTTATCATGCCATAATTTAATTCCTGACAGCATGCCTTTAAGTCCATCATGAGCATACGCATATAGTGAGGTTCATCATGATCATATAATTTAATTGTTGCATTCGGTATATCTTTTGTTCGTGATGTTTGCGAGTACATTCAAATGTACTCACAGGATTGTCCCTGGCTATTTACTTGGCCAGGTCAGGAGTTCTACGAGGAATACCACAACGACGACCGTGCGGAGCATAGGATAGCAGCCACGCGGATAGGAATTATCCGGGTCAGCTGTTCCTGTGGGGATGGAGCCCCATCGACGTTGGGAAACCACGAGTCAATTCCTTCAACCACCACCAAATATCAGTATTGTATCATTGGACCTTTATGGTCTTGTACCCAATTCTTGAAATAGCTTGGTAATCTGTAACAAGGACGTGTCCACCGGTAACTGTAATCCTGGGCTGGTGATGACACGAGGGGTTAATTTTTGGGATATCGTGTCCCGGCCCCGACAGCCTTGGTATCAAAGCCAGGCTGACCATTGGCTAAAACTATCTTAGCCTGGTCACTATCCCTCGGTTTCCACACCACGCACATCTTTTCCTACCCACCGTCAAGCCCATTCTATCCGAAAACCGCACAATAGCCAGCCGACATCTTTTTGACAGTCCGTGCCCAACCTATCAACCTAGCCCATAGCCTGTGTGCCTGTGGCTGACACCTGCGTTGTCCTATCCGCAAGCGTGCGATGGAAGACTCTGCTAGCTTATAAGAGAAGCCTTGCCCCAACCCAGCACATCACAGCCTCACTCTCAGTTCAATAATCCAACGACCAAGATGCCAGGCCCCATCGTGCACAACGAGACCACCGCGACCGAGCTTGAAGGCTTTGTAGTCATCCTTGCCAATCTCACCCGTCGTGCTCTCGGCATCGAAGAGCCGCCAGAGTATGTCGTGTACCAGGAGCACGCGAGAGATGCCATCCACCACTTCTGGGACACGTTGCACATCTACGGGAGGGGCATCACCGCAGAGCGCCCTTACCGGTTCACCGGGAGGACGACCACCGACGAGCGCCAAGCTATCCAAATTGCAGCTCGAGAAGTTGTAGTTCAACTCCAGCATCGGTCGCCGAGGGTTAACTGCCGCTCTTTCTACTACTACCCTAGTCGTGAAGGCTATGGTAGACCGACCCAAGTCGCTAACGGAGACCATGAGACGGATCCTGCTCTGGTGCATCTAGTGCGCTACTAGAGAGCGTAAGAGGCACTGTTTGATCAGGTCACTTTTGACCTGATTGAGACCCGTAGGACGCTCGCTCTCCTGACCCCGGCCAGAAGTGAAGCTGCACCCGACACCGACACCCCGATAGTGCTGCTTGGGAGGCCAGTTGAGCCCCCAAGGTCTACCCCTGTCATCCACCCGGGCAATGCATTCGTTTCCCCGGATGAACTCCGTCGTCTCTTGGGGATTTCCTCCAACGGGACTATAGCCACTACACCCCGCGTGGGTCATCATCGCTACCCCAACCCTGCAGCTCCTCATAACACTCCAGTCAACTCCGACGGTGAAGCCCCCGGAGAAGCCTCGACGTTCGCAAGACACGCCCGTCTGGATGTCGACGAAGTGGACTGAGTCTGCCAGAGTAGTTGCCATGTCCTTAGTAACCCTGTTGCCCTGTAGATTCCATCGTCATGCCGTAGACGGTTATGTGTATATTTCTAGCACTGTGTAGTGTTTGATTGAATGATGTGCTTGCGTGTTATTGTCTTGTGCATGATTGCTTGTCTGTTGTGATTTGCATTTAGTTCCTCCGCCCTTAACAAATCTCGAGGACAAGATTTTCTTAAGGGGGGTAGAGTTTGTAACACCCCAAAAATTTAATCATGTTTTACCAAATAAAATTTGGCTAGAATTAAAATTTTGAATTTTTGCTAAGTCTTTTACTAATTTCAGAACCATTTTCTGTTTCTGTTTTTCAAAATTCTTCCCTACATATAGCAATTTTTGGAAATAATATTGTGGCTTTGGTAGTTCTCTTAAAACATTTCAATTATAGTTTAATAACAGTAAGAATTATTTTTATAATAAAATATTGCTCAAAACAATTCTTTTAATAGCATTTTCAATTCTTTAAAGGCTTTTGTTGCACTACAACTACTTTAAATAATTCTTTCAAAATTCCACAAAAATTATGAGAGGTCATGTGATGCCTATATATCACTTTTATGCAAAAAGCCTACTTGGTGTTTTGAAATTTTTGAGTGAAACAACCTCTTTTCAATTCTGTCTTGAATTTGAGTTTCTACTACAACCTCTATTTTCCTTGCTCCAAAAATTCTGAAATTTTTCCACACCCTAGTCCTTCCAACAAAACCCTTAACTTCAGAAGATCAGCCCTATATGAATTTTGCAAAACCACCAAATAACCTCCTGTAGTTTCTGCCCAGGAATGTATTCTGATAAAACTTGCACTAGCAAGTTCCTCTCATTGCCAAACCAACTACACTATAAGCTCTACCCACTAAGGAGACACCATTCTGTTAATTTTCACTTCCAACAAAATCATCTAGATGGCTCTGGCATTCTGTCAAACACATTGTGGGCATGGCAGAATTTTGGCCTCTATCTTGACTACATTGCAGACTTGCTCTTTTGACCAAACCAACATATCCACCAGCCTTGCCATCTCGAGGAGCCCCACCCTGCTAAGTCCCACTTGTAACAAATTCTTCTAGAGCTTCCATGCATTCTATCGAGCATGTTGTGCGCATGACCAGTGCGTGCACAGCGCATGAACAGAGCGCTCGTATGACAGGTTCGGTCTTGCCCTCGCGCCGTTGCTCTGCTGCTTCTCCCGCTCGCTCAAGTCTCCCATTGGATCACCCAGTCCACCCTGAACCCCGCCGACACCCCCTCTCGTCCGCTAGTGCTGCCCACCGCCGTCATTCATCGCCGCCGTCTCCACCACGGCTCTGCCCGGGTGCGTGGCGCATCCTCGAGCTGCCAGCAACCCCCCCTGGACGGTGGCTTCCACCGCAAGCTCACACACGCTCCACCGGCCACCTGCACCAGCCGCAATCTCCCACGCACCAAAGCTTTTCCCCCTGGCACCTGCCCTCCACCGTCCCGAGCCGCCAACCGCCGTCGCCTATCGCTGTCACGTAGCTACCTGAGGCCTCCAGCGCACCCCCCCCCCCTCATTCAATCTACCAGAGCTTATCCGCTGCTCGCCTACCTCGCCGCCGTCGACACTTTGCCATAAATGGCTGCCGCAGTCGTGCCTTCTTCGGGAAGACACGGCACCGACCTTCCCGGGCCTATTTAACCCACGTCGAGCTCCCTCTCGACCGGGTCACCTCTCCCCCACCCTCCGCGACTCTCTCCAAGCAACAGGACCACCGGAGAGAGTCGTCTCCTTCTTCTCCGGCAACCACGGCCGCCGCCCCTGTCTCGTTGATTCCGGCGCCCCCAAAGTCTCCCTCTCTTCAATACCTTCTCCAGTAGCTCCCTCTCGATCCCAAGAATCAATCCCACCCTTCAATTCCACCAGAGCAAGCTCCTGAAAAAAATCCCTCTTCCGCCTCCGCCGGAGCTCTTCGGGATTGCTCGTCGCCGGTGACTCCCTCCACGCCGGAGGACAAGACGGGTACCCAGACGACCGCTTTGGCCCCCTGAGCAAGACGGTGGCCTTAGCTCACCGTGGGGTGCCGCCGTCCGCCGGCGAGCATCGCCGAAGCCCCGCTCTGTTCGGCCAGAGGAAGGAGGCGGGGTGGATCACGGTCAAGCCTGACGAGTGGGCCAGGTGGGGCCCACGGTCAGTGACCCGTAACCCTGCCGCATGGATAAGTGGAGACGGGTTCCTGGGAGTTGCTTTCCCGAGGGAAAGACGTATTCCATGGAATACGCCTTCGACGTCACACCCGTCTCGCGCTGCTGATCGACCAGGCCGGCCCAGTAGCACCAGGCGGTTAAATAGCGCTCAGGGCACACCCCTGCTAATTTTTTTTCTTTCTTTTCCAGTGTTTTTCAAACAATTCCTCAGAACTCATTTCAAACCCAAACTAGATGATTCAAATTTACACATGCTTATAAAATCATGCTCTATCAAACTAGCTAGGGTGTACATTTTTATTATGCCTAGTTTCTGCTGGATCAATTAAATAGTCCATTTAATCATTTAAGTCAGCTTAGAAATTCCATAAGTAATTCATATTAACTCCAAATAAATTGATTCTTTTTCTGTTATTTTTTATTTTTCATCTAGTTTATTTTAGTATTTATTTCAAAAAAAATTGAAACAACTTTTAATACTGTTTTTGAATTATGTGGTAATTGCTATAATCTTTAAAATAGGAAAAATGGAGGGAAGAAAGTTTTCAAAATTTTGGAGTACAACCAACACCCCTGCATGCTCAAGGCAAGCATCTTGAACACTTGATATGGTGATTGCATGGTTGAATTATTTGCTGGAATGGTTAAATGATGAGTATGTTGAATTAGAATAAATTTTGAATATTGCTAGTTATGCTTGCATGATTCCTTGATGATATTGCATCCTCATGAAGCATGAATAAGGATGGTTACTTTCACATGTCACCTATGTCTTTGTGATCCGGACTAATATGCAGGAAAGAATCAGTCACGAGAAAAGTGACCATGAGATTGGAAACTCGTTGTGACGAGAATGATCAGTGTGGGCATGCTGGGGCATGCAAGGGTTGTGGCCCTATTTGTTATTGCTGTTGAAAGAATACCTTGTTGAGCTAACCGTTGCAGGTAACTTAATCCTCCTGAGTCGACCGTAGATCGAGTCTTGTTCCGGTAACCCCCATACTTGATTCGTGCTACCACATGTCCCTGCCACAGGTAGGGTATGGTTTAGTAAGTTGTTAACCCCTTTCCATGCACACACTGTACAGAGGGCCATGATGAGGGTTTCCCAGGGATCCGAGACTAAATCCTGTCATCGGGTCTGGGGGCATGGGTGTTTCCAGTTGTGACTGAGAGGGGGGCACCCCTTGGAATCCGCGCGTATTTATAGTGATCCCATGCAGGACGTTGGTCTCTCCGTCTCAGAGTTTTTCTTGAACGATGCCTTGGGTGATTCCTGGCATCCAGAAAGTTAATCTGGTGTGTGCTGGTCAGGCGTGTTTTCAACCCAAAGACCGTAATGGGAATTAGTCGGTGTCACGGTACTGACTAAAGAAATCCTTTACTTGTGGGTAAAGAGCACACCCTCTGCAGAGTTTAAACCTATTCGAATAGCCGTGTCCGCGGTTAAGGGCTACAGTCTGGGTTGGTCAAGTGTCGGTCTTAGTGTCAGTCTTCGGAGGAAAATAATTAAATTGAGACTTAATTATTTTGTAAGATAATTGTTGTCACCCTGATGCTACCATGAATATTTTATGCATGTTAATATTATTATGGTTATGCATATTATTGAGGACTAACCCATTTCTCTTATTTTGAATTTCCTGAGTGTCTCAGGGGCTGGCAAGACTACCCCGGGCACTCAACTTTATTTTCAAGACCTCTCGTGGCGTCTCTCGAGTTAACAGGCAGTCCCTCCACTACTCTTGTGGACACCCAATTGGCATTTCTTTTCAAGTCCGACCGTGGCGTCACTTGACACCCGACTGGCATTTCTTTTCAAGACCTCTTGCGGCGTCACCTGAGTTCTCGGATGGTCCTGTCTCATCCGATTTCTCTTTTAGACACCCACTTGGCATTTCTCTTCAAGACCTACCGTGATGTCATTTTAGACATCCGGCCGGCAATTTCCTTTATTTTATTTTCCTTTAACTTTCCTTGTTTATTACTAATAATTTTATATATCCAGTTATTTGCATATGCTAATATTTTATCATGCCATAATTCAATTCCTGACAGCATGCCTTTAAGTCCATCATGAGCATACGCATATAGTGAGGTTCATCATGATCATATAATTTAATTGTTGCATTTGGTATATCTTTTGTTCGTGATGTTTGCGAGTACATTCAAACGTACTCACAAGCTTGTCCCTGGCTATTTACTTGGCCAGGTCAGGAGTTCTATGAGGAATACCACAACGACGACCGTGCGGAGTCTAGGATAGCAGCCACGCGGATAGGAATTATCCGGGTCAGCTGTGCCTGTGGGGATGGAGCCCCATCGACGTTGGGAAACCACGAGTCAATTCCTTCAACCACCACCAAATATCAGTATTGTATCATTGGGCCTTTATGGTCTTGTACACAATTCTTGTAATAGCTTGGTAATCTGTAACAAGGACGTGTCCACCGGTAACAGTAATCCTCGGCTGGTGATGACACGAGGGGTTAATATCTGGGATATCGTGTCCCGGCCCCGACAGTCAATAGTCTAGTTTACATAGTTTCTCTAACACCTATGGCTATCCGGTGTTGCTCATGCTATGCTCATGGTAAAGCCTTCGTCATTGGGGCTGACACATTCAAATCCGTATGAACCTTGAGAACTTTCACAAATTGTTTGTTAACATATTGTCGGATGATGTGATACTTGCGTTCAATGTGTCTGGTCTTCATGTGGTATCTTGGTTCCTTTGCTTGAGCAACATCACTACTATTGTCGCAATAGAGTGCCATTGGGTTCATTGCACTTGGTACCACTCCAACTTGTTCAAGAAACTTCTTGATCTAGACCGCCTCCTTGAAAGCTTCTGAAGCCGCAATGTGATACTTCCATTTTGCATCATGCTACTTGTGAGTTGCGTTGGGATTTTCCCCGAAGAGGAAGGGTGAAGCAATATAGTAGTGGAGAAGTTTTTCCCCTCAGTGAAAACCAAGGTTATCAAACCAATAGGAGAACCAGGCAAATTCCCGTCTTCAGCACCTGCACACACAAAAGCAAATACTTGCACCCAATGCGGGCAAGAGGGTTGTCAATCCCCTTGAACTTGTTACTTGCAAGGATTAATTCTGATAGTGATAGATAGATAAAAAGAAAAGTTAAATAAAATAATATAATCAGCAAGGTATTTTTGGATTTTGTAATATGACTAAATAGACCCGGGAGCATAGTTTTCACTAGAGGCTTCTCTCTCGAACGCGTAGCATACGGTGGGTAAACAAATTACTATTGGGCAATTGATAGAAAAGCACATAGTTATGATGTTATTCATGGCAATGATCACACATATAGGCATCATGTCCATGACAAGTAGACCGAAATGATTTTGCATCTACTACTATTACTCCACCAATCGACCGCTATCCAGCATGCATCTATGGTATTAAGTTCATGACAAACAGAGCAACGCCTTAAGCAAGATGACATGATGTAGACAAAGTAAACTCAATAAATATGAATAAACCCCATCGTTTTACCCTTAATGGTAACAATACAAATACGTGCCTCACTACCCCTTTTGTCACTGGGTGAGGACACCGCAAGATTGAACCCAATATAAAGCACCTCTCCCACTAAACATAAATCAATCTAGTTGGCCAAACAAACGGATAGATTGGAGAGAAATACAAAGCTATCATAATCATGCATAATAAAGTTCAGAAAAGACTCAATTAATTTCAAATAATAATCTGATCATAAACCCACAATTCATCGGATCCCAATAAACAAACCGCAAAAGAAGATTACATCGAATAGAACTCCAAGAAGATCGAGGAGAACATGGTATTGAAGATCAAGGAGAGAGAAGAAGCCATCTAGCTACTAACTATGGACCCGAAGGTCGGTGGTGAACTACTCACGCATCACCGGTAGAGCAGCAAGGTTGTTGTAGAGGCACTCCGTGATCAATTTCCACTCCACCAGAGTGTCGGAAAAGGCCTCTAGATGGGATCGCGTAAGAACAGAAGATTGCAGCAGCGAAAAAAGTATTTCGGGTGTCCCTCTATTGGTTTGGGAATATTTCATAATTTATAGAGGTGGAATTAGGTCAAACGGAGTTGCGTGGGAGTCACGAGCTCAGGGGGCGTGCCTACCCCCTTGGGGCATGCCCCATGAGCTCGTGGCTCTCCCGTACGTCTTCTGGCCTCCTCCTGAACCTTCTAGGGTCCCTTCTGGTCCAGAAAAATCACTGTAAAGTTTCATCATGTTTGGACTTCATTAGGTATTGATTTTCTGAAGAATAAAAAATAAGCAAAAAACAAGAACTCGCACTGGGCACTAGGTTAATAGGTTAGTCCCAAAAAATGACATAAATAGCATATAAATGCATATAAAGCATCCAAGATTGATAATATAATAGTGTGAAACAATCAAAAATTATAGATACGTTGGAGACGTATCACATCACTACAAAAAAAAGACATATCCGTGACATTATGACCCGAACAAAAACTTTTTCTGTGATGGATGTGACACTTCTATGACGATAATTGTCACAAAAAACATATTATCATAGATGTGGTGGGCTCCTACTTCTATGAAAAAAAATTATGACAGAAAATGGGATTTTCGTCCAGGGCGGGCCGGAGATACACATGCAAGACATTATCTGGGCCATCCATGATGTAAAAAATCATGGTAGAAGTGAGGGCGAGGAAATTTTCAGGGAGTTCCCGATATACGGTGGGTGGTCGGGCCCGAGCGATGAAGTCATTTGCGTGTTTCTCTCTCATACGCGCACGTGTGTGCGAGCCATGTTCGCTAACTGAACCCGAGTTTGCGTACTGAACTCGAGCGATTGATGCCCCTCGCACTACGTATTGAACACAAGCTATCTGAACCCGATCGATCCCTTCACTGCTAACTAAACCTGAGATATTCTTCGCTGCTAACTGAACCCAAGCGATCCTTCTCACTGCTTACTAAAGCCGATCGAGCCCCTGTGCGAGATGTAGTCAGACGGTGTTGGGTTGCCTCTCGATGAACAACGCCCGTTGCTGCCACGCACGCGGTACATGTACACACGAGTCGAGATGCATAGATCGAGCCAGTTGGGTTGTTGTGGATGAATAGTTCCCGTTGCTGCCACCCGCTCGTATGCCCCACCCCAGCCGGTGGGGGTTGGATGAACGTGACCCCAGTCATGTAGGTTGTTGGCACTGGATGAACAGGACCCTGAGGAGGTGACGCAGTATGCCACACCCCAGCTAGTTAGGGGTCGATGAACAAGACCCATGGAGGCCAGAGGAAGAAGTCGACGGTGGATGAACAGTGGCCGATGGAGGCTGGAGGAAGTCGACGGTGGATGAACAGTAGCCCATGGAGTCCCATTTTGCGGTACGCCATACCCACCCAATGAACACGACCCCGTTTCGACCGTAGGCGGTTGGCGAGAAGTCTATTTCCTTCATTTTGCGGTACGCCAGATCTCTCCTGATGAACAGGACCCCGTTTCGACCGTAGGCGGTTGAACAAAAGCCCGTGTCGGGGGGATGAACCCCGGGCAGGCAACGGAACCTGGATCCATTTTAAAAAACATCGGGGCTAGCATCGCCCTTCAATCTGGCTCGCACTTGGCCGGGTTCCTCGAGCCGGCCAAGTCCCTCAACCCGGCCGAACTCTTCGACCCAATCAAGGCGGCAAACCAGCCCTGCCGGCAGGCGCAAGCCGGCCGAACCCGGCGCACCTAGACTTCTCCAGCAAGCTAACTCCCCTGTGGCGTGTTACTCAACCTGGCCACGGTTCGGCTCCCGTCCCATCCGAGGCAGGCGATGGGACGAGTCTCCAGTAAAAGGGATGAGCGAGGCGATAGTACCCCACCAACCACTCTGACCAGCAGAGGCGTGGCAACAGTGCCCCACCTACCCTGCTGACCGAGGCCGGCGTGGCTGCAGCCCACCCATCGTCACCGCTGACGCCAGCAGACGGCAACCTGGGAGTGCGCCACTGTAGCGGACTCGACCCGGCCACTCCGTGATGATCGACAAGACGGCAAACAGTGCCTCCTGGCACACGGGGCTGCGCCCGGAAAACCCGGCGAGCCCTGACACCCGGCGGGTCCCAGCACCCGCTTCCCGGACGATGACAACCCAGCCCCACGGCCTTGTAACTTTACCATTGTAACCCTGGGGGGTTGACCTATAAAACCCCCCAGGAGGCTTCATGTACAAAGGAGAGGCTACTCACGTAGACGCGCGCGCACCAGGGAAGGGAGCAGCCTAAGCCTTGGCTAGCCTTCCTTCTTCCTCCAAACAGCTCAAGGAGCAACTCTGTACCGATACATATAAACCACGCTCGGCAGGACTAGGGGTATTATCTCTCCGGAGAGCCCCGAACCTGGGTATGTCATGCCGACCCCGCCTCTGGAGCCCACCGATGCCCTCGAGCCTCCTTCTCTCTTTAGCCATCCTTTGGCATCTGTCGTGCGCCCACCACGATAGTTGGTGCCCCACCATGGGGCAGCTCGAGGTCCCTGCCGGAGACATGTTCCAGACGGGGCTCCTCTCCGACTCCAACAATCCCGTCACGCTGGCGGACGACGTCATCGATGCGCTCGCCGCCTCCTTCGCCGCAATGTGCATCTCCGATGCACCCGCGGTCTACAAGTACCCCAGTGGGGTGCTTGACATCTCCGACTCCCCCATCTCCCTCGGCAACGATGCTTCCGCTAGGGGAATGGACCTCTGCGTTCAAGTAGAGGTATTCGCCACCGATAACGATTCCTCGTCCAGCCCTGCGAGGAGGGCCGCCGAAGCCAAGGCCACAGCGGATCGCGCCAACCCGCCCGACCCGCTGCGCGCCTCGATCTAGGGCCTTCGCGTCCCCATCGGCACCGACGTCAACGCCACCAATGCCCCCGAGACCAGGGCCCGTCTCGAGGAAGATCGCCAGCGCCTGCTGGACATGTCCGATACGCTGGCTGCCATGCAGCGTCGCCTGCACTCTGCTCAGCGGGAGCGTGACGCCGCCTACGGCTTCATGCCTGCCGCCGCCAAGCCGAGCTTGGTCGCCGATGTGCGGGCCCGGGGTGGCGCCATCGGCCGCGCTCTCGGCGCACTCCCGCCTGAAAAATATGCGCGCCGCGCAGGCGGCCGTAGTCGGCTTGAACCAGCTGCAGGGCGAGGAGCTAAAGGACCGCCTTCAACGGGTGAACGAGCTTCTCGACGCCGCCAACACGCAGCAGGACCGCCTCAACAAGCTAGCGGGATCCGCCTCGCGCCACATTGACGACGCCGAGCAGCAGAACACGGCATCTTCGCCACCCGGCGAAGCTCATTCCGGATGCACCCGAGCCCGGCGTAACCGCGTCCCGGCGACTGCCAGCGGCTTGGCCGACGAGCCGGTCCCGAAAGATCAGCGCCGGCACGATCCTCCCCCGTGGCCCAGCCGTCGTCCGGCTTCGGCCGACCCGCCCCCCCGCGGTGCGGCCGCTAGTTGGCTGGGCCTGCGTGCCATCGACACCACCGATGCTCGCCACGGCCTCGACCAACTCGCCCTCTCCTTGGAGCCGGAGGAGAACAACGTGGTCGGGCCAGCTTGCTTCGGCACGTGCATCCGGGATGAGCCCTACCACAAAGGGTTCACGCTTTCCCGCGACACCCCCAAGTACAATGGCAACCGTCAAGCCGGAGGACTGGCTCATCGACTACACCACCGCCATCGGCATTGTGGGCGGCAACCGCCGCCTCGCCGTGCGCTACGCTCCGCTCATGCTTCAGGGCTCGGCCCGTACGTGGTTGAATAGCCTGCCAGCTGGCAGCATCAACGCGTGGGTCGACTTCGAGCAATCCTTTCTGCGCAACTTCACCGGCACCTACAAGCGGCCCGGCCGCCCCAGCCAGCTCGCCATGTGCGTACAGGGGCCGACAGAGACCGGCCGCGAGTACCTCGCACGCTGGACCGAACTCTGGAACAGCTATGAGGGCGTCCACAAGGTCCAGGCCATCCAGTACTTCGTCAGCGGTTGCCGAGATGGCACCCTCCTCAAGCACAAGCTGCTGCGCTCCGAGCCGGCCACCATGGCCGCGCTCATGGTGACGGCGGACAAGTACGCCAACGCCGACTCCGCCGTGAAGATCCAAGTGGCGCTGGATGAAGCCGGCAAGGCGAAGCCGGTCCCGCCCCACAAGCCGGCCGGCGAAAGCATCCGCCAGCAGAACCAACAGAACAATAGGCGCAAGGCCGATCAACCGGCTCAGCACTACAACGACCGCCTCATCGTGGCCGCCAAGCGCCGGCAAACCGGCAAGACGGCGTGGCAACCCGCCATGAGCTTCGAGGAGATGCTCGACGCTCCCTGCAAGCACCACAGCGGTGCAAGGCCGTCCACGCACATGCTCCGCCAATGCGCCATCACCAAGTGCATCATGAGGGGCGACATCCGACCGCCTCCGCCTCCCCTGCCTGGGGCGGGACCGCCTCCTCCGCCCCTGGCTAACGGCGCAATGCGCGACGATGTCTACCCCGCCCAGAACGTGACCTATGTCATCTTCACCAGCCTCGGCGACGACAAGCGTAGCGAGCGCCTGCTCCGGCAGGAGGTGAACATGGTCATCCCGGCCAAGCCGGAGTACATGCATTGGTCGGAGCGTCCGGTCACCTGGACCCGAGAAGACCACCCGGCCGTCATGCCGAACCCGGGTGGCTACGCCCTCGTCCTCGACCCCACCATCGTCGCGCCCTGGCACACATGCAAATTCTCACGAGTCCTCATGGATGGCGGCAGCAGCATCAACATCCTCTACCGCGACACCATGACCAAGCTAGGCCTCAAGGCCAAGGACTTGGAGCTGTCCCGGACGATCTTCCACGGCATCGTGCCCGGCCTCTCCTGCTCCCCTATGGGCCGGATCCGGCTCGACGTCCTGTTCGGCACCTACGACCACTTCTGGCGTGAGCTGCTCTGGTTCGAGGTGGTGGATCTATCCAGCCCGTATCACGCGCTGCTGGGCCATCCGGCACTCGCCAAGTTCATGGCGGTCCCCCACTACGCCTACCTAAAGATGAAGGTGCCGGGTCCGAAGGGCCTCATCACCATCACAGGCGATTACCGCAAGTCCCTGGAATGGGCCCAAGTCGGCGCCAAACTGGCCGAGTCGTTGGTCATAGCAGAGGAGCGGCGCCAGCTCGACCGGATCATCGCGCTGGCTAAAGAGACGCCGGCCGTGCCGGTTTCGGCTAAGGAGCCGGCTACCGAGGCCTTGTTCCAGCCCTGCAAGGAGACCAAGAAGGTCAAGCTGAACCCGGAAGACCCCAGCTGCAGCAAGTACATCGTCTTGGGCAACTGCCTCGACAGCAAATAGGAAGGCGAGCTCGTCGACTTCCTCCGTGAGAATCGGGATATCTTCGCATGGACCCCAAAGGACATGCCGGGTATTCCGAGGAAGTACGCCGAGCACAAACTCCACGTCCACAAGGACGCCAAGCCTGTCCGTCAACCCCTACGTCATTTTTCAAAAGAGAAGAGAAGAACCATTGGCGAAGAGGTCGCCAAGCTCTTGGCGCCCGGCTTCATCATGGAAGTATTCCACCCCGAGTGGCTGGCCAACCCAGTCCTCGTCCTGAAGAAGAACAAGACCTGGCACATGTGCATAGACTACACCAGCCTGAACAAGGCTTGCCCCAAGGATTCTTTCGCCCTCCCACGGATCGACCAAGTCATCGACTCCACCACCGGCTGTGAGCTCCTGTCCTTCCTGGATGCTTACTCCGGCTATCATCAGATAAAGCTGGACCCGGCCGACGCCTTGAAGACGTCCTTCATCACGCCCTTCGGGGCATATTGCTACATCACCATGTCGTTCGGCTTGAAGAATGCCGGCGCCACCTTCCAGCGCTGCATGCAGAAATGCTTGCTGCCGCAACTCGGCCGCAACATCCATGTCTACGTGGACGACATCATGGTGAAGACCAAGCAGCACCTCACGCTCCTCGACGACCTGAAGGAAACCTTTGCCAATCTGCGCGAGTACCAGATCAACCTCAACCCGGAGAAGTACCCGATCAATCGGTCAGCACGGTGATGGTGGTCAAGCGACCAGAGAAGGGCAAGATCCAGTCTGTTCAGTGCCCTGTCTACTACCTGAGCGAGGTGCTTTTCGCCTCCAAGCAGAACTACCCGCACTACCAGAAGATGTGTTACGGCGTGTACTTCACTGCCAAGAAATTGAAGCAGTACTTCCAGGAGCATGTTGTCACCATAGTCAGCACGGCCCCCATCGGCGAGATCATGGGCTGCTGGGATGCCTCTGGCCGGGTTGCCAAGTGGGCGATCGAGCTAGCCGGCCACACCATCCTCTACAAGCCCCGCACCACGATCAAGTCCCAAGCTCTCGCCGACTTCCTCGTCGACTGGACCGAGACACAGTACCTGCCGCCACCGCCAGATTCAACGTACTGGCGCATGCACTTCGACGGCTCCAAGATGCGCTCCGGCTTGGGAGGCGGCATCGTGCTGTCATCCCCAAAGGGCGACCGGCTTCGCTACGCGCTCCAAATCCACTTTGCCGCCTCCAACAACGTTGCCGAGTACGAAGCCCTTGTGCATGGCCTCCGGCTTGCCAAGGAACTCGTCATCCGGCGCATCCTGTGCTACGGCGACTCGGATCTGGTGGTGCAGCAATGCTTCAGCGAGTGGGATGCCCGCGACGCCAACATGGCCAGCTAGCGCCTCCTCGTCCAGCAGCTCTCCGGTTTCTTCGACGGCTGCGAATTCCTCCACGTCCCGCGCGCAGAGAACGAGGCCGCCGACGCACTAGCCAAGATCAGCTCATCCTGGCAAGCAATTCCGTCCCGCATCTCCCTCGAGCGCCTACACAAGTCGTCCGTCAAGCCGTCTCCGGACTCCGAATCCATCTTCGTCCCAGACGACCCGGCCGCACCCCTCCTCGGTGCGAATCCAGCGGCCACAAGCTCAAGCCCGGGGTCTGCCGCCTCCAAGCCGAACCCGGAAGCTGCGGGACCCGGCCCGGGGACTGCCGATCCCGGCCCGGGGACTGCCGCGACCGATCTAGCCTATGCCGCCTCTGACCTGATCCCGAAAGCCGCAGAACCCGCCCCAGGGGCTGCTGAACCCGGCTCGGGGGCTTCCGTGCTTAACCTGGCCGCCGTCGTCCTCAACCCGGGGGCTGCCACCTCCGGCTCGGGGGCTGCCGCCACAGAACCCGCCATGGTGACCGTCTTCGCCGTGGTGACGGCTCCATCATGGGCCCGGCCCATCTCAGAGTTCCTGGAGAACGGGGTCCTCCCCATGGACGAGACCGAGGCCCAAAAGATTCAACGTCGGGCATCCGCCTAAAGCATCATCAACAACAAGCTCGTCAAGCGCAGCGCAACGGGCGTTTTCCAGCGCTGCATCGAACAGGACAAGGGCATAGAAATCCTCCTCGACGTACACCAAGGCGAGTGCAGGCACCACGCAGCCTCGAGGTCCCTGGTGGCCAAGGTTTTTCGGCATGGATTCTACTGGCCTACGACCCTCCAAGACGCCGAGTCGCTTGTCCACAAGTGTGAGGGATGCCAGCGCTTCAGCAAGCGCAGCCACCAGCCGGCTTCAGCACTACGAACCATTCCGATCACCTGGCCCTTCGCGGTCTGGGGACTCGATATGGTAGGACCTTTCAAGACCGCTCAAGGCGGCATGACGCACTTGCTGGTGGAGGTGGACAAGTTCACCAAGTGGATCAAAGCGCGGCCAATCAAGAAGCTGGACGGGCCAACGGCCATCCGGTTCATCAAGGATATCGCGGTACGCTACGGCGTCCCGAACAGCATCATCATGGACAACGGCACGAACTTCGCCAAGGGCGTGCTCGCGCAGTATTGCTTCGTCTCCGGCATCCGCCTTGACTTGGCCTCCGTGGCCCACCCCCAGTCCAACGGCCAGGTCGAGTGGGCCAACGGCCAGGTCGAGCCGCTTGTCCGTTCACCCGGCAGCTGGCTTGACGAGCTGCCGGCCGTCCTCTGGAGTCTCCAAACAACACCAAACCGGTCGACCGGGTTCACCCCGTTCTTCCTCGTCTACGGAGCAGAAGCCGTCATCCCAACCGACATCGAGTTCGACTCACCATGAGTCGTGATGTACACCAAAGCCGAAGCCAAGGAAGCGCGTGAAGATGGCGTCGACCTACTCGAAGAAGCACGCCTCTTGGCGCTCAGCCGTTCAGCCATTTATCAGCAAGGCCTGAGGCACTACCACAACAAGAAGATCAAGCCCCTCGCATTCCGCAAGGGAGACCTCGTCCTCCAGCTCGTCCAGCAGCAAGCCAGCCAGCACAAGTTGTCCTCCCCATGGGAGGGCCCCTTTATCGTCAGCAAAGCCATGTGTAACCGCAGCGCGTACTACCTCATCGATGCCCGCAAGTCGAACAAGCGCAAGAGAGACACCGCCAGCGAAGAAACAACCCGGCCGTGGAATGCAGAACTCCTCCGCCCATTTTACAGTTAGCCGTGTGCATGTATGTATCACTATCTTTTTTAGTTTGTAACCGCATGAAAAACTGTGGGGCCCCGGAACGACGCTCGGGGGCTGCCCCTTTTTTTTGTCAAGTTATTGTGTTCACACATTTGTGCAATTTTTCTTAAAAACCCCCACCGCCGGGTTGACTCGCTCAACCCAGGGGCTCGGGGGCCGGCTGGCTTGGCCACCACCCGCCGTCTTCCTTAGCACATCTCGGCGTGTTCGGGTTGCCGCGGCCCTCCACTTCGCCCTACGCCACAGAACCGGCTTCGGCTGTTGGCCGGCAAGAACTATGGGCCAAAGCACCAACGCGTCGCGGAAACACTAAGTTGGGTCCGCCGGATTGGCCAAACCCGGCCCCGCCACTTTAACTTGCCGCACGACCGGCTGCTCGCCAGCCGGCTTCGCCAGTTGCCGCCAGCCGGCCTAGTGGGTGTTTCGCTCGCGCTCAATGTTTGAAAAGCCTAAGTACCGCGCGCCCCATCCTAGGACGAACTCCTTGTCACAGACCGGAACCCGGCTGTCCGACTTGTGGGGGGAAGGCCCAAAGAGGGGGGCGAGCAAGAAAACGGCTCGAAAAACAGAGCAAGAAACGCAAACACTCACGAAATATTTACATCGTGAATTAAAACAGGGCCAGTGCCAAAGTTCATTACTTTACACCAAAAAACCCCAGTGGGTGGGTGGACATGCTACTTAACCGAAAAAGTTGCAAAGATAAAACTGGGCGGCTTCAGCCTCAGACAGCTCCAGCGCCGGTTTGCGCAGCTGCCGGCTCCCCCTCGGTTGCCTCCGGGTTCACCGAGGTGCTGGTGTCTTCCACCTCGGCGTCCTCATCCGCATAGGAACCCGACTCCTCGGAGCTACCCTCCGGATCGTCCAGCAATAGGCCAAAATCGTCAGGAGGGACGACTCCGCCGTTTTCTATCCGCTCCGGCTGGAACTCATCGTGCATCGAGAACCCGGCGATGTAGCTGGCCCGGGCGGCAATCCGTTCGGCGTCCGCCTGCAGCTGGCGCTCCGTGCCCGCTCATTGGGCCATCAGCCGGTCCAGCTCCAAGTACGGATACCAAGACATCATGAACCTGAGCGCCATCTCGGCACCGGCACGAGCGGCAGAGACACGCCACGCGTGAAGCCACGCCGGTCCAGCCTCCAACCACCGCGCCAGCCGTGAAAAGCTGTTCGGCGCAACGGCGCAAGGCCAGAGGGCCGCCGTCATCCCCGCGCCAACCTCGGAGACCCGCGCCATCTGGTCGCCCTAGGCTTGCAGACGAGCTTCGGCGGCGGTCATGATCTCTGAGAAGGTCCAGGCGATGTGCGGGTCAGTCCCGGCCCCCACGATCCCCTGCGGCGACCGCTGGAAACGAACGGCCTCCTCCGCCACCCTGTGCGTCTTCAGGAAGTGCCCTGCCAAAAAGAAGAACAAGAGCAGTCAGCAACCAAAAAGGAAAGAGGGTCGGCTTCTCAACCCGGCAGAATCAAAAAGTAGCACTTGCTGGCGAAGGTCTCGTCCAGGTGCTGCGCTTCGAGCAACATACCGTGCCGCTCCCTGGCGCCGGCACGGTCGCGGGCCTAAAGCACCTTCTCCAGCTCGGTGACCTTGGTGACGGCCGCCTTCAGCTCGGCATCCTTGGTGGCGGCCACCTCCTCGTACTCCTTGCGACGGCGGAGCTCCGCCTGGTGGGCCTCCGCCACCATGGTCCCCAGCGCCTTCAAGCGCTCCACCTCGGCTTGGAGTTGGCTCTTGTCGTCGGCCAGCTTGTTGCGCTACTGGACGGCTTCAGCAAGGGCCTGCTGGGCCTCCGCCGCCTTGGCCACCTCCGTCTTGAGGCGCTCCACTTCGGCTTGAAGCCGGCTCTTGTCACCAGCCAGCTGCACCCGCCGCTGGCCAGCTTCGGCAAGCGCCCGCTGAGCCTCTGCCGCCTCCGCTTTCAGCTCCTCCACCTCGACCCAAAGCCGGCCGGCATCGGCGATGACCCAGTCATACTGGTAGCCAGCTCGGATCAGCCAGACTCGCCAGGATGACACCTCAGCCGTCGTGGCTGCGCAACAAAGATTCAGAAACAGAAGAAAAACTACCTTTAAGATTCGACCCAACTACTACATAGTTGGCCCGAATCTTGGGGGCTACACACAGTGGGTGCACTACCAAAAGAGCATGCAACAAGTTTACCTTCGGCGACACGGAGCGCCTCCTCCTTGGCGGCGAGCTGCGCCTTGAGCTGCCGGTGCTTCTCCAGGAGCCGGTTAAAGACGCCGGGCATCCAGTTGCTACGAAGGACAAAACTCAGTACAAGACGGCAGTGTAAGATTCGACCCAACTACTACGTAGTTGGCCCGAATCTCGGGGGCTACACCCAGTGGGTGCGCTAGCGCGCCCCCACTAACTAGCCGCAAGAAGAAAAGTAGAAGAAAAAGGGAAGAACCTACCATCACGGCGCGTTCCAGCTCCCGTGCCCGCTCCGTCTCGGCCTGGGCAAAGGTCTGGACCCGCTCCACGCGCCCGCGAAGGCGCTGGCTCATGGCGGCCATCGCCGCCTCCTCCTGCATCAGGGGCCCGATGAAGGCCTCGCTAGGCCTAGCCCGAGCCGGCTGCGACCCGACAACCTGGCGGCTCCCCGGCCTGAACACCAGGGAGTAATCGCCGCCCACCACCTCCTCTGTGGCCGGCGTCCCCTCCGGCATGATGACTGAAATCGTCTTCGGCGCCGCGTTCTGCGGCGCCCCACCCGTCGACGCCTGGCGCGCCTCGTCCGGCATCACCAGCGGCGCCTCCTCCAAGATGGCATCGCCGCCTCCTCCTTTGACCTCCACCCGCTCGACCACGTCGGTCCGCGGCGAGGTGTCGTCGTCAACCTCCACGACCTCCTGGTCGTGGTCCACCACCTCCACACGGCCATCCTGGCTGCGCTCCTCCTCCGATGGCGGCACAAAAACCGCTGCCGCCGGCTCCAGGCCCGCTGGCATCTCGGGCCACGCCGGCTCCCCGCCGGCCCACTCCCGCACTGCTGCGGCCCCGGCCCAAGCCCGGGCCGACGCCGCCTCCATGTCCGCCATGGCCCGGTCCCGGTCCCGCCAGGCCAGCACCTCGGAGTCGGCCGGATCCAGGCCAAGGTCTGGATCGGCCACCTCCTCGTCCCGGTCGATGATGCTGGACCGGGTTCTCCGGAACACGGCGCCGCCACCGGACGCAGCCTTCGTCGCCGCCAACGCCAGCGACAACGGCGACCTGGAGCACAACGGAATAAGCAAACAAGGACAAAAAGAAGTCGTTCAGCGGCTCGCCAGAAATCAACGAGGAGAAAACTCACCCAGCCACCAGCAGGACGGTTGGTATCACCTCCACCGCCGGCAAGACACGGCGCCTCCTCTTTGCGGGCGGATTGGTGCCGGCCGCCTGGTCCGCCATGCGCTTCGTGGCCAGTCTCTGGGGCGCCACGTCCCCCTTTTCGTGCGGCCGGCTAGCCGCCGCTGCCCCCAGAGATGACCCGGCCCCAGCCGTGTCGCCGCCTCCTCCGCTCGGCGCCGCTGCATCATCAACTTACATCAACACCCTCGCCTTTCGCCCGGCATCTCAAGAAATCAAGCACGGAAGCTTACCGTGCAGCGCGTCTCGCCGGCTTTGGCGTCGGCCTCCTCCGGGTCCTCGTCCTGGGCCGCCACCTCCATCGAGCCGGCCCGCTCCACCTGCGTCGGCGCCCGGTCATACGAATGCTGAATGGCATTCAGTAGCACCTCCCTCGTCGCGTCATGACGAACAAGAAGTTGGGCAGCGGCAAAGTACGAAGACCAGGGACTCACCACCGGTGCCGGGTTCGCATGGCTGTAGGGAGGATTCCCGAACCGCCAGTCCTCCTTCAGCTCGGCCTTCGAAATATCGTTAACCCGGCGAGCGATCTGATCCGCCGCTAGGCGCAGGGGCGACATCCTGTTGGGATCTTGAAGTCCGGTCATTAGGCCGATGATGTGGGTGCGGTGCTGCAGCGGTAGCACTCGGCGCATGATGAAGGCGGCGATGAGGTCTGTGCCGGTGAGCCCCTCCCGCCCCTTCATCACCTCCACCCGGGCGTGCAAGTTCAGCACCGCCTGCGACGGGTGCTTGGGGAAGTAGTTCCAGTTCTGCTTCCCCTGCAGCGTCGCGTCGATGAAGGGCGGCAGATTGATATGGTCCGTGCCAAGGTTGCGGACATATAAGAAGGAGTTCTGCCACTTCTTGGCAGAATCCTCCAGCGGCATCTTGGGGCACCCCCCGCGTGTCCGTGTCGACATGACGGCGGCCCCGCAGGAGGACATCTCCCCGGTCCTCGGGCCCTGCTGCTTCAAGGAGAAGAAGCGCACCCAAAGGTCGATCATGGGCTTGACCCCCAGGTACCCCTCGCACAGGGTGACAAACCCCGAGAGCTGCAAGATGGCGTTCGCCCCCAGATGGTGCGGCTGGAGCACGAAGAAATCCAGGAAGGAGCGGAAGAAATTGCTCGCGGGAAGACCAAACCCGCGCTTGAAATGCGTGTAGAAGACCACGTGCTCGGTCCCCTCCGACCGTGGCTCCTGCTCGCCCCCCGGCAGACGCACGACTACCTCTGTCTCCCTCGGCAGGCGCTTGGTGTCGCACAGATACTGGACGTCCTCAGCGGTAATGGAGGACCCCATCCACGAGCCCAACGGCAGCGCCATCGACGGTGCGGGGCGGAGCAGGAAAGGAGAGAAAAGGTTGACGATGAAGTTTTGCTCAAAGCGGCGGAGCGTCACAGCGCGCGACGGTCGCAAGAGCGAGCGGAGGGGGAAGAAGATGGGGAGCGCGAGCGAGACTAATCTCCACCACCCCCCCCTCCCAATTTATAAGCCACGGCCCGAACGTGGGGAAGTGGGATCATTTGCGCTCGCCCCTCCCACTTCCCCGCAATAAGTGCACACGTACTACGTGCAATAACTGCCTCAAGAATGGCAACCGACCCGCGGACGCCGCAATAAATCCGCGCGCGTGGGCTGAGGGCGCACAGTGGCGGGCCCCCGTCCATCGCCTTGTCCCGTCATGCGCGTGGCCTGTCAGGCCCCTTCAGCTCCCGAGCGCCGCGTGGCGCCCGCGCCAAGCCCGAGAGATTGCTTCAAGATTCGACGGACTCCTCGGTTTCCCGCCCTCGCCGGGATGCCACGATCCGGCTTCCGGAAGACGGCACACAGTGGGTGTTGCCGGACCCGACGATCGCAAACTTCGCCATCGGCTGCCCTCTCAGGGGGGAAACTGCGAAGGTCCTCCTACTCGAAGCCGGCGGACCTTCACAGCTTCGGGGACTACTATCGGCGGGATGCACCCCGGGCACGCAACGGAACCCGGATCCATTTTAAAAAACGTCGGGGCCAGCATCGCCCCTCAATCCGGCTCGCACTTGGCCGGGTTCCTCGACCCGGCCAAGTCCCTCAACCCGGCCGAACTCTTCGACCCAACCAAGGCGGCAACCCGGCTGAACTCGGCGCACCAAGACTTCTCCAGCAAGCTTGCTCCCCTGTGGCATGTTACTCAACCTGGCCACGGGTTGGCTCCCGTCCCATCCGAGGCGCCGATGGGACGAGTCTCCAGTAAAAGGGATGAGTGAGGCGATAGTACCCCACCAACCCCTCTGACCGGCAGAGGTGTGGCAACAGTGCCCCACCTACCCTGCTGACCGAGGCCGGCATGGCTATAGCCCGCCCATCGTCACCGTTGACGCCAGCAGACGGTGACCTGGCGGTGCGCCACTGTAGCGGACTCGACCCGGCCACTCCGTGACGATCGACAAGACGGCAAACAGTGCCTCCTGGCACACGGGGCTGCGCCCAGAAAACCCGGCAAGCCCTGACACCCGGCGGGTCCCAGCACCGGCTTCCCGGACGATGACAACCCGGCCCCATGGCCTTGTAACTTTACCATTGTAACCCTGGGGGGTTGACCTATAAAACCACCCAGGAGGCCTCATGTACAAAGGAGAGCCAACTCACGTAGACACGCGCGCACACCAGGGAATGGAGCAGCCTAAGCCTTGGCTAGCCTTCCTTCTTCCTCCAAACAGCTCAAGGAGCAACTCTGTACCGATACATATAAACCACGCTCTGCAGGACTAGGGGTATTATCTCTCCGGAGAGCCCCAAACCTGGGTATGTCTTGCGTCCCTCGCTCGCACATGCCGACCCCGCCTCTGGAGCCCACCGGTGCCCTCGAGCCTCCTCCTCTCTTTAGCCATCCTTTGGCATCTGCCATGCGCCCACCACAATAGCCCGTTTCCTCTGTTTTGCGGTACGCCAGACCCCTGCCGATGAATAGAACCCTGTTTCGACCATTGGGGTTGAAGAGAACTCCGCTTCGTCCGTTCTACGGTACGCCAGACCCCGAGCCGGTGGGGGGTTGATGAACAAGACCTCGTTTTGGCTGTTCCGTCTAAGCCTGTTGGCTCCTGATGAACAGGATGCATTCCGCCTCAGTCGTTTGGCTCCCGATGAACACGACACAGTTTCCTTCGTTCCGACCCAGCCGGTTGGCTGCCAATGAATAGGACGTCGTTGTTGTACGCGTTTGAGACCCCGCCCTTATGTACGTACGTGGCCGTATTTTTTGCAGCGTCATTGTAAGTACGTGTACACTATTTAGACGAGACAGAGTGACATGCTACGTCATGGGCTCTACTACGACACATGTGGTTGCTTACTCGGCCACGGTTCATCATTGCAGAGAAACCGATTGACCAGTATGTACGCACATGCTTTGTGACCATACAGATAATGTTACGTATGATTCAACCTGGTGGGTCCCAACTGCCAGGGGGATAAGAAGGCACTTCCTTGCGTGTGAAGATATAGCTGGTGGGTCCCAGCTATCAGGGGGAGGAATCATTTTTTGCGTATAATAAGGAGACACTTCCTTGCATGCGAAGATGTCTAGTGGGTCCTAGCTGTCAGGGGGAGGTAGCATTTTTTTTCCACGTAATAAGGAGGTCTTCCTTGTGTGCGAAGATATAGTTGGTGTGTCCCAGCTGTCAGGGGGAGGAATCATTTTTTTGCGCATATTAAGGAGACACTTCCTTGCTTGCGAAAATGTCTAGTGGGTCCCAGCTGTCAGGGGGAGGTAGCATTTTTTCCGCATAATAAGGAGGCACTTCCTTGTGTGTGAAGATATAGCCGGTGTATCCTAGCTGTCAGGGGGAGTAATCATTTTTTTGCGAGTAATAAGGAGATACTTCCATGCGCGCGAAGATGTAGGTGGTGGGTCCCATCTCTGAGGGTGAGGAAACTTTTTTCCCGCGTAATAAGAAGGCACTTCCTTGCTTGCGAAGATGTAGCTTGTGGGTCCCAGTTATAAGGGGGAGAAATCATTTTTTCGTGTAATAAGGAAGCACTTCGGTGCGGCCATGGACCATGTGTGTCCCTAGTGTCAGCCTGTCCATGTACATCCCTCTTTTGATGGCTGTCGTTTGTTGACCATGTTGACCACGCCGTGCCGAGAGCACCAACATGGTGAATGACGGCAAGGCCTAGGAAAGGAATGACCCAGAGCCGGCGAAGACACATTAGTGTATGCGATGCTGAGGGGGGTACGAGGATTAACTGGTTCAGCTGCGGTGTGAGGCTGCTGTCGCTGGAGAATAACAGGACATGTGGGTGAGTAGAGGGATGGTCTGGCCGGCGGTGGGAGTAGGGGCCGGTAAGGCCTGCGCGGCAGCATAGCCGGCCACTGATGAATGGCATTTTTACACTCACTTCACCTTTGTTTAAACCGAGATATTTCAATTAAAATGAGGTATTCGCTCCAATATTGATACTAATGACTAATGAATGCAAATGATTCTACAAATCCTCTGTTTGATGTGTTTCCACAGGAAATGGGCTAAAAGGGAAGAAAACACATGTGGAAATAGAATGGAAGGAGAATGGAGGAAGAAGGAATCAATAGGAGCCGTCTACACGAAGACAACACAAAAGACGGTGTTCCATACAGGCGTGAGTGCCTGTATGAGCGCCCATTTGGTGTGAATTTCGAGACAGATCTTCCACCTGAACAACTTTTGTTAAAGGGGCCCCGTCGAAATGTCAACAAGGAGACAAGCACAGAAGCCATAACCTCTTCTTCATCATCCCCATCCACAACCCCAGCTGTTGCCATCGCCATAGCCATCTCCACCACCACCATAGTGCTCTTCCATCCCATTCATACTTGTAATCATGCATCGCACAAAGCATCCATTGTAAGACATATTGCAATCAATCGATCTCAAGATGTGTTCTTCAATGTTTTCTTCCTGTTATCGGATCTCCATGTGTGAGTAGTTCGGTAAGGTATGGGTTGAGGCATAAGCCTTGCAACCCAAGGTATTTGTTGACGGGATCAATGGAAGACTTTGACACAACATCACGTATGTGTGAAATAAAAGTGTTCCATGAAGATGTCTCTTGTCTTGTCCATGATCTTCATCCCTGCAGGTACCCAAGACCGTGGAGATCGAGCACCGGTGAGGCTAAGAGTGAGGAGACCATGAAGTGTTATACCGAACATCGGTGACAGTAAGGTTCAGTTGGGTAACATGGATCATATCCTTGGAGAGAAATGAGGTGTTGTCATTAAACGCCCAAAGCTCTTGTCTGATTTCATTATCTTAATTATCGAGGCAACCCCACGCCATGGATAGGGTCTGCAGTAGGGCAACTAATTCTTGATGCAGGACTCGTACCGGTCAAGATGTTATTTGGACACATCCCCCACTTTGATTCGTAACAAGCACATCTCGGTGGGTGACTTCCAGCTCACAAATTAATATCTTATTTGATCCCAGCACAAATACAAGGTTCTAATCATAAGACCTCATACCCATACCTCTTTCTATTATAAGTGTTTGAATCACTATTTGCTTGATGATCCGGTCAAAAGCTAGATTTAAAACTTTGACAAAAGCTTGCTAGGGACCACCACTTAAAGGGAATCTTCCTCTCATGGGTTCAATAACCCAGGGTCACCTCTGGGGAAATAGGTGCGGGATACTCTTTTCCGTTCCAATACCGGATCAATAAAAGGAGGTATCAAGCCCTTTTTTCTAGAGCCGTTGCCGGGGAGGAGTTTAGTATTCCTAGTCTTTGTGTTTTGAGTTTTTATTAAAGTTAATTTTCAGTTTTTGTTTGTACTTCTCTGTTTTTAGTTTAAGTTTAATTTTAGTTGCAAGTCTTGTCAGTTGAAAAACCAAAAAGATTACTATGGCTCCTAATCATGGGAGTTTTGCTACTCCCAGCAACAAGTTCATGCGTGAACCTATAGCACAACCTGAGGTAGCAGCCGTTGAGTATGATATTAAACGGAACCTAGTTTCCATGGTTCAACAGGATCAATTTGGCGGCTTTGCTTTTGTGGATACCGGTATGCACTTACACAATTTCACTGAATTGTGCAACATAACTCGCATAAAGGATTATGATCCTAACACGCTGAAATTGCATCTATTTCCTTTCTCCTTGAGAGGAAAGGCTAAGGAATGGGTTCTTGCAACCTAAGGGCAGTATTACTTCTTGGGTTGATTGTTGCAGTAAATGTTTATCTAAGTTTTGTGCACGTGCAAATATTATGCAATTACGTTCTTAGATTACAGGTTTCAAGCAGGAAGAACATGAGCCACTAGCGCTCGCACGGGATAGAATGAAGGAAGCAATAAAAAACTGTCCCAATCATGGAATGGAGGAATAGTTAATACTTCATATGTTTTATAATGGCTTGAACCATATGTCGAAAACTATGCTTGATACAGCTGCAGGAGGAACAATCATGGGAAAGCCCATAGAAGATGTCAAGAAACTACTTGATGATATGCAAGAAAACCATGCCCAATGGCATGTTGAAAGAACCACCACTAAAAGGGTGAATGCCATGGAATAAAGTAACATGGAGTTGACAACCAAGCTTGAAGAACTTATCTCTGTGATAAAAGGTAAATGAGAGGTAAACATGAATGCCATCACTAATGAAGAAACTCATGATGTGAATTTTATTATTCGTAATAGCTACAATCCTAATTGGAAAAATAATGGTTATGCTCCTAGACTTCTTTATCCTAATAATGGAGGAGCATCCAATAATTTTAATGGCGCTAATGCTCGCAATAGAAATACTATTGAAGAAACTCTTAAAAGTTCTATTGCTAGTCAGACTGAGCAGAATGAGAACTTCAAGAATAACTTGAAGAATCATGATAACTTACTTGGTCAATTGACCAGTAAGGTTGTTGGACTAATAAATGGTGTGCAGGTACTTGAAGGGAGATCCAAGAATATGGAGGCACAAGTAGCTAACATAGCAGAGAGCCAAACACTAAGTTTGGCTAAGTTTGCAGGTAAACCGGAGCCTAACCCGATTAAAGAAGTTAAAATGGTGAGAAGCTACGAAGAGAAAGCTGAATTACTTGACTCAAGCCATGTGCTAGAGTACAATTATACTGTTGCAAATTTTGTGAAGATGATATCCATGAAGTATCCACTACCGGAGGTAACTAATAATGACGCGTATAATGTCTTTGCCAAACAAGTTGCAGCCAAGGTACGAGAACTTGATGATGAAGGAAAAAGCTCTACAATAAGTTACCAGCTAAGCAAGAGGATGCTTTTGAACCTACTATAGAAATTCAGATAGGATTGAATAAATTATGTGCTTTATGTGATCTAGGGGCAAGTGTTTCCACTATCCCTAAATTAGCTTATGATAGTCTTAATCTCGGTCATTATGCTAATACTGAGATCATTTTGAATATGGCTAATCCTACTTTTACTCAGGCAGTAGGCATTAAGCATGGTGTTATAGTTCAAGTTAATGATTGCCCTATCATGATTGATCTTGCCATAGTAGATATGCCTAAAGATCCAATTGCCCCTATAATTCTCGGTGGACCTTTTCTAAGGACTATCAAAGCTGTGATAAATGTTTTTGAGGGGAATGTTAGATTTGATTACCCGCTAAAGATCCTTTTGTAGAAATTTCCCCAAGAAAAAGAAAATGAAGACCTAATCAGGAGAAGGCATCATTGTGAATGCCAGAAGCTACAGTTTTGGTGTGTTTGCACCACCTTGATCACCACTACAGTCGAGCTAACCGACTGAAAACAAGCGCTTCATGGGAGGCAACCCACGCAAATAAAGTGGACAAGTAAGTTTTTATTTTTGTTTCAATGAAAGATTGATTGAAGTTCTATACAAAGATGTAAGTTTGGAAGAGTGGTTCTAGTGAAGGCTTTACGATGTGCAAGTTGAATTACATTTGGAATTGATGTTTGGGTGCCTAGAAATATGTCTATGTATTGTTTTGGAACTAACCCCGCAGGAGAGCAAAGAAAAATAAAATTGTCGAAAGAAACATATTAAAAGACGGACTTCAAAACGACCACGGGCGGTCGTATGAGCGGTCGCATGACCTGCTGGAGGTTCCAATGAAAAATAGCCAGAGGAAGTAGGAGAAAAGATGACAATTAAATGGCACGAGCATCCGTTGGAGCGGTCGTTTGACTCCTTTGCAGAAAAGGAAGAAAAATTCCAGACGTCGACGACGTTCCAAACGGGCATGTGCGCCCGTCCGAGTGATCATTTGACACTTTTGACCAGAAGAAGAAAAGAACAGTGCAAACGACGGTGTTTCAAAGGGACACAGCCGCCCATATGAGCGTGTCGTGCGTACGACCATTTATGGGTTCATGGTGATCCCTTTGCGGTCAACTGGGGAGATCGACGTGCACAAAGAGCAGATCCAACAATCAACATAGTAGTTTATCCAGGTTCGGGCTACTTTGAAGCATAAAACCGTACTCCTGCTTTGGTGTATTGGATGTATGAGCACAAGCACAAGGAGTGCAACTTGCCAGCAAGGTTGCACAGAAAGTGCAGCTACGCGCGTGTTTGTGCAAAGTGTCGACCTTTGTAAAGGTAGCCATGGGCCTCCTTTTATAGAGAAAGGGGTCACCATAGTGGCAAAATGGTCTTTACATAGGGTGAATAGTGGCTACAGTGCCAAATACCTAACTCTAAAGGGTTAGGACAAACGCATTAAATGTGCAGTGAGGTATCACGCTGCTGAAGCGCGTCGCCAAGGATTGCCTCTCCTTCTGTGTCGTTCGCCCAGCTACCTCGTATTCCTTTGACACTCTCCTAGGACGGGTGTCATTAAAGTTGTGTCTTCAGCGGCGAGCTGCCACATGCCCAGACAAAGTTCACCTAACTGCCTGTTGCTACTTCTTGAGCTTGCGTTGATTTTTCCCTTGAAGAGGAAAGGGTGATGCAGCAAAGTAGAGATAAGTATTTCCCTCAGTTACGAACCAAGGTCTCAATCCAGTAGGAGGCACAAGCAAGTCTCCAATCTATGCACCTGCACAAACTAACAAACACTTGCACACAACACGAAAAAGGGGTTGTCAATCCCTTCACGGTCACGAACAAGAGTGAGATCTAATAGAGATAGGTATAAAAGATAAATAAAAGAGCAAACTAAAGTAAATATAAATAAAGTGCAGCAAGGTATTTTGGGGTTTTTTGGTTTATAGATCTGAAAATATATGATGGAAAATAGACCCGGGGGCCATAGGTTTCACTAAAGGCTTCTCTATTGAAGATAGCACACGGTGGGTAAACAAATTACTGTTGAGCAATTGATAGAAAAGTGCAAAGTTATGACGATATCTAAGGCAATGATCATGAATATCGGCGTCACATCCATGACAAGTAGACCGACTCCTGCCTACATCTACTACTATTACTCCACACATCTACCGCTATCCAGCATGCATCTAGAGTATTAAGTTCATAAGAACGGAGTAACGCCTTAAGTAAGATGACATGATGTAGAGGGATAAACTCAAGCAATATGATAAAAACCCCATCTTTTTATCCTTGATGGCAACAATACAATACGTGCCTCGCTACTCCTTCTGTCATTGGGTGAGGACACCGCAATATTGAACCCAAAACTAAGCACCTCTCCCATTGCAAGAAAAACCAATCTAGTTGGCCAAACCAAACCGATAGTTCGAAGAGAAATACAAAGATATCTTAATCTTGCATAAAAGAGTTCAGAGAAGACTCAAATAATATTCATAGATAATCTGATCATAAATCCACAATTCATCGGATCTCAACAAACACACCGCAAAAAAGTATTACAACGAATAGATCTCCAAGAACATCGACGAGAACATTGTATTGAAGATCAAAGAGAGAGAAGAAGTCATCTAGATACTAGCTATGGACCCGTAGGTCTGTGGTAAACTACTCATGAATCATCGGAAGGGCAGCAAGGTTGAGGTAGAGGCCCTCCGTGATCGAATCCCCCTCCAGCAGATCGCAGAAAAGGCCCCAAGATGGGATCTCACGGGAACAGAGGCTTGCGGCGGTGGAAAAGTGTTTTGGTGGACGCTTCTGATGTTTGGGGAATATGTTGCAATTTATAGAGGTGGAATTAGGTTTGGAGGACACCCAAGGGGCCCACAAGCCCTCAGGGTGCGCCCCCCTAGGGCGAGCCCTAGAGGCTTGTGGCCTCCTCGGGACTCTTCTGGCCCTCTCTCCAAGTCACGTAGGAGTCTTCTGGTCCAAGAAAAATGATCGTAAAGTTTTATTCCGTTTGGACTCCGTTTGATATTCCTTTTCTGTAAAACTCAAAAACAAGGAAAAAGCAGAAACTGCTACTGGGCTCTAGGTTAATAGGTTAGTCCCAAAAATAATATAAAATAGCATATTAATGCATATAAAACATCCAAAACGGATAATATAATAGCATGGAACAATAAAAAATTATAGATACGTTGGAGATGTATCAAGCATCCCCAAGCTTAATTCCTACTTGTCCTCGAGTAGGTAAATGATAAAAACAGAATTTTTGATGTGGAATGCTACCTAACATATTTATCAATGCAATCTTCTCTATTGTGGCAAGAATATTCAGATCCATAAGATTCAAAACAAAAGTTTAATATTGACATAAAAACAATAATACTTCAAGCATACTAATAAAGCAATCATGTCTTCTCAAAATAACATGGCCAAAGAAAGTTATCCCTACAAAATCATATAGTCTGGCTATGCTCCATCTTCATCACACAAAGTATTTAATCATGCACAACCCCGATGACAATCCAAGCAATTGTTTCATACTTTTGGTGTTCTCAAACTTTTTCAACTTTCACGCAATACATGAGAAGACAAAAAGAAGGAGAAAGTCTCACATCAACTAGGCAAATTAATGGGCTATGGAGATGCCCATCAATTGATATCGATGCAAGTGAGTAGGGATTGCCATGCAATGGATGCACTAGAGCTATAACTGTGTGAAAGCTCAAAAAGAAACTAAGTGGGTGTGCATCCAACTTGCTTGCTCACGAAGACCTAGGGAAATTTGAGGAAGCCCATCATTGGAATATACAAGCCAAGTTCTATAATGAAAAATCCCCACTAGTATATGAAAGTGAAAAAATAGGAGACTCTCTATCATGAAGATCATGGTGCTACTTTGAAGCACAAGTATGGAAAAAGGATAGTAACATTGTCCCTTCTCTCATTTCTCTCTTTTTTTTATTTGGGCTTCTTTGGCCTCTTTTATTTTTTTATAAAGTCCGGAGACTCATCCCAACTTGTGAGGGAATCATAGCTTCCATAATCCTTTCCTCACATGGGACAATGCTCTAATAATGATGATCATCACACTTTTATTTACTTACAACTCAAGAATTACAACTCGATACTAGAACAAGATATGACTCTATATGAATGCCTCTGCCGGTGTACCGGGACATGCAATGATCAAGAGTGACATGTATAAAAAATATGAACGGTGGCCTTGCCACAAATACTATGCCAACTACATGATCATGCAAAGCAATATGACAATGATGGTATGTGTCATAATAAACGGAACGGTGGAATTTGCATGGAAATATATCTCGGAATGGCTATGGAAATGCCATAATAGGTAGGTATGGTGGCTGTTTTGAGGAAGGGTATATGGTGGGTTTAATGCACCGGCGAAAGTTGCATGGTACTAGAGAGGCTACCAATGGTGGAAGGGTGAGAGTGCGTATAATCCATGGACTCAAGATTAGTCATAAAGAACTCACATACTTATTGCAAAAATTTATTAGCCATCAAAACAAAGTACTATATGCATGCTCCTAGGGGGGTAGATTGGTAGGAAAAGACCATCGCTCGTCCCCGACCGCCACTCATAAGGAAGACAATCAAAAAATAAATCATGCTCCAACTTCATCACATAACGGTTGACCATACGTGCATGCTACGGGAATCAAAAACTTTAACACAAGTATTTCTACCAATCCACAATTACTCACTAGCATGACTCTAATATCACCATCTTTATATCTCAAAACGAATGCAAGGAATCAAACTTCTCATCTATTCAATGCTCTTTATATGAAAGTTTTTATTATATCCCTCTTGGATGCCCATCATATTAGGACTAATTTCATAACCTAAGCAAATTACCACGCTGTTTAAGACTCTCAAAATAATATAAGTGAAGCATGAGAGTTCAACAATTTCTATAAAATAAAGCCACCTCTGTGCTCTAAAAAGATATAAGTGAAGCACTAGAGCAAACTGCCTAGCTCAAAAGATATAAGTGAAGCACATAGAGTATTCTAATAAATTCACAATTAATGCATGTCCCTCTCAAAAGGTGTGTACAGCAAGGATGATTGTGGCAAACTAAAAATCAAAGACTCATATCATACAAGGCGCTCCAAGCAAAACACATATCATGTGGTGAATAAAAATATAGTCTCAAGTAAATTTACCGATGGATTGAAGCCAAAAGAGGGGATGCCATCCGGGGCATCCACAAGCTTAGATGCTTGGTTGTCCTTGAATATTACCTTGGGGTGCCTTGGAAATCCCCAAGTTTAGGCTCTTGCCACTCCTTATTCTGTTGTCCATCAAATCTTTACCCAAACTTGAAAACTTCACAACACAAAACTCAACAGAAAACTCATAAGATCCGTTAGTATAATAAAATAAATCACCACTTTAGGTACTGTTGTAAACTCATTATTAATTTATATTGGTGTTATATCTACTGTATTCCAACTACTCCATGGTTCATACCCCCCGATACTATCCATAGATTCATCAAAATAAGCAAACAACACATAGAAAACAGAATCTGTCAAAAACAGAACAGTCTGTAGTAATCTGGAAATTTTGTATACTTCTGTAACTCCAAAAATTCTGAAAAATCAGGAAAATTTAGGAAATTTGTATATCAATCTTGTGTACCAAATTCAGATCAAAATCTCATTTCTGTGATTTTCTAAATTTCTGGCAATGAGCGTAAAAGTTTCTGTTTTTCAGCAAGATCAAATCAACTATCACCGTAGACCATCCCAAAGGTCTTACTTGGCTCAAACACTAATTAAAACACCAAAACACAATTGTTACAGAGGTAATAATGTGTATTTATTGAAAGACAGAATAAAAACATAAAACATAAAAATAAAATTGGGTTGCCTCCCAACAAGCGCTATTGTTTAACGCCCCTAGCTAGGCATAAAACATAGATCTAGGTATTGTAATAGAAGTGAGGGAGATCATCCATGCTCATCTCATATTCCCTCCTCTCGGCAGCAAGCTTTATTTGTGGTAACCAAAAATAATCAAAGGTGCTAAATTTGATAGGGTATGGATCTATAAAATCAAGTTTGGGAGGAATAGGTTCCTCCTTCAGCCCTTTGTATTTGATAATTATTTCTTCATTATAAACATTCCTTTGAGTGAATTCTCTTAATCTATCTCTTAGCACAAACCCAAATCCATTGTTTTGTATAGCAAAATTGTCATTGTGTTCAGAAATCTTATCAACCAAAACATCGGGAGGAACTTTCTTTCTTAAGTTTTCATTATAAGCAACATAATCCGGAGATTGCAATCTCATTATTTATTTTTGATTAAAAAGGATCTCCTCTATGGGAGGACAACCACCATTGATATTATAATGAGCAAATATTTCACCCACTTCTTTTAGAATAAATCTAAATTCATGAGCTAGGAATATAGTGCCAATACGTTTAACGGAAGGGTGATGAAAATTGGAGAATTCGAGGAAAATCCTTTGTATACATGGATGCATATAAACAAATTGTCTTTCAAGTTCAATTACAAGAAAAGATATTGCATCCGCTAGGCTATTAGTTTTATTAAGGATTGACCCTCCTAGCATGGGTATCGTACCAGCACAAGTAAAGAAATCTTGAATAACACATTTTCCAATAATATTACCGCTACCCACGCGGAGTTTTTTAGTATGCATGATAGTGGGTTCTTCATGAGGATCAATATTAGCGAAATCATCAAAGTTTCCCTCAAGATTACTAATATCTTTTTCAACGATACCTTCCCCAGATTCAAAAAATGATGGCACAAAACCAATCTAGCACACAAGCAAACGAAAAGACAAACGAAAGAAGGGCGAATAAAAAGGCAAATGTTTTTGTGTTTTTCTAAAAGCGTTTTAGAAGTGGGGGAGAGGAAAACTAGAGGCAAATGGCAAATAATGTAATGCAAGAGATGAGAGTTTATGATGGGTACTTGGTAGGCTTGATGTAGAACCTCCCCGGCAACGGCGCCAGAAATTCTTCCTACTACTTCTCGAGCTTGCGTTGATTTTTCCCTTGAAGAGGAAAGGGTGATGCATCAAAGTAGAGATAAGTATTTCCCTCAGTTAAGAACAAAGGTATCAATCCAGTAGGAGGCACAAGCAAGTCTCCAATCTATGCACCTGCACAAACTAACAAACACTTGCATACAATGCGAAAAAGGAGTTGTCAATCCCTTCACGGTCATGAACAAGAGTGATATATAATAGAGATAGGTATAAAAGATAAATAAAAGAGCAAAATAAAGTCAATATAAATAAAGTGCAGCAAGGTATTTTTGGGTTTTTTGGTTTATAGATCTGAAAATATATGACGGAAAAAAGACCCGGGGGCCATAGGTTTCACTAAAGGCTTCTCTCTTAAAGATAGCATATGGTGGGTAAACAAATTATTGTTGAGCAACTGATAGAAAAGCGCAAAGTTATGACGATATCTAAGGCAATGACCATGAATATAGGAATCACGCCCGTGACAAGTAGGCCGACTCCTGCCTGCATCTACTACTATTACTCCACACATCGACCGCTATCCAGCATGCATCTAGAGTATTAAGTTCATAAGAACGGAGTAACGCCTTAAGTAAGATGACATGATGTAGAGGGATAAACTCAAGCAATATGATATAAACCCCATCTTTTTATCCTTGATGGCAATAATACAATACGTGCCTCGCTACCCCTTCTGTCACTTGGTGAGGATACTGTAAGATTGAACCCAAAACTAAGCACCTCTCCCATTGCAAGAAAAACCAATCTAGTTGGCCAAACCAAACTGATAGTTCGAAGAGAAATACAAAGATATCTTAATCATGCATAAAAGAGTTCAAAGAAGACTCAAATAATATTCATAGATAATCTAATCATAAATCCACAATTCACCGGATCTCAACAAACACACCGCAAAAAAGTATTACATGGAATAGATCTCCAAGAACATAAAGGAGAACATTGTATTGAAGATCAAAGAGAGAGAAGAAGCCATCTAGATACTAGCTATGTACCCGTAGGTCTGTGGTAAACTACTCACGCATCATCAGAAGGGTAGCAAGGTTGATGTACAGGCCCTCCGTGATTGAATCCCCCTCCAGCAGTTCGCCGGAAAAAGGCCCCAAGATGGGATCTCACGGGAACAGAGGCTTGCGGTGGCGGAAAAGTACTTTGGTGGAGGCTTCTGATGTTTGGGGAATATATTGGAATTTATAGAGGTGGAATTAGGGTTGGAGGACACCCGAGGGGCCCACAAGCCCTCAGGGCGCCCCCCTGAGGCACGCCCTAGAGACTTGTGGCCTCCTCGGGACTCTTTTGGGCCTCTCTTTAAGTCACGTAGGTGTCTTCTGGTCCAAGAAAAATCATCGTAAAGTTTTATTCCATTTGGACTCTGTTTGATATTCATTTTCTGTAAAACTCAAAAACAAGGAAAAAACAGAAACTGGCACTGGGCTCTAGGTTAATAGGCTAGTCCCAAAAATAATATAAAATAGCATATTAATGCATATAAAACATCCAAAACAGATAATATAATAGCATAGAACAACAAAAAATTATAGATACATTGGAGACGTATCACCTGCCCGCTCACACCTTTACAACAATTGACATGCTGGTCGATGAGGTAGAGCGGTGGCAAGGCAGTGGAAACTTGCTGGGCTCTGAGCTTGCCAGGTCTTCATAAGCTTGCTGGCAAGGATCTTGCCGGCAACTCCAAGCTTGATCTTCTGAACTTCCGATCACGTCTTGGATGTCTTCTTTGTATCTTTTCAACTGGTCTTGAGTTTGTCTTTAGTTGTCCTCCGGCAAGCCTTGCCGTCGAGAAGGCTGCTACTAGTTGTGCACAAGTCTGGGGTACTAAGGACCCAAATCTTAGTACACCGACAGGAGCCCTCGGGCCTGGGCCATACACGCATGTGAGGCATCATTGGGCGAGGCACCTTTTGGAGCCCCCGCATCCATAGCCGCCATGGCCCCAAAGGCGAGCAAGGACAAGGCGAAGAAGGTCGTCGACCCGGACGTGGAGGCGACGAATAAAGCCCTGGCAGAGGCGCGGAGACAGATCATCGTCTTCAAGCCGTTGCTGGACAAGAGCGTCCTAGTGGAATGGTACGCATACATGTGGGGGAGGGAGATGAGAGCTCACACCGCCCCCATTTACTTCCCGACTCCATCAAGGGCGGCACATACAAATATCACTTCTTTGTTGCATATTCCTACTATGGACTCTGCCCCCCTTTTTCTGATTTCTTCAACGACATCATGCACACATATGGCTTCCACCTCCTAGATTTCACGCCAAATGGTGTTACATGCATGTCAGTCTTTGCGCATCTTTGCGAAAACTTCGCCGGAGTAGTCCCCAGCACAGTCCTCTTCCGTCAAACCTGGAGAGGCACTTTCTGGCTCCATCACTTGGATTCCTAGGACATGGAACAAGGATATATATCCAGAAGGGAACTTGCACAAGAAGTGGGAAGAGTGGCATGCTAAGTGGTGCTGGATCAAGGAAAAGGATTTCCCGCCGTTCTGTTTGCCCCGATAAACGAAAGTGGTCCGCGGCAAGGATTGGAGCGACTACAACCCTCAGGACGAGAAGCTCACAATCGCAGTCACTAGGATCCACCGTCTCAGGGCTGCCGGGCCCATAATAGAAATGGTGGGTGCTGATTCCCTTCACCGCCGGATCGCCCCTCTTCAGAATAAAGGGAGACCAACTTGGGATTTCAGGAATGCTGCGGACATCATGAGGTTGTATCCAGGTTTGAATAACAACTTAACGGTCCTGCAACATACTTCTCTCTACCATGCGATGTTCATACCGGATAGTAAGTACAAGTTGCCGAGAAGTATAATTCCTCTATGCAACAATTCTGCCCTAAGTGACATCATCGCCATGATGCCAGAATGCAATGCTCATGGTGTTGTCAAAAACTAGGCTGAACCATCAAAAGAGCGCGTGCAGGAGTTCTTCGACACCTTATCAGAGAAGGCCATCAAAAAGGAGCCAGAGCTTAACTGTCCAACCACTGATGAGGAAGTGGCCTACATTGCCAGCAGGACAGAAGAAGTGCAACTTGCCATAGAGGCTGGTGATTTCGGTCATCTAGTGGCCGAGGCCAGTGAATAAGTATGGATGCCCGAGGAAGATCCTGCCGACGAGGGTGAGACTGCCAGGGAACAGGGCGACGAGGTTGCCAGGGACTCCACTGACGAAGACGCCCCTGAAGAGCAGACACACAAGGCGCCCCCTGTTCCGGCAAGAAAACAACACGTCCTTCAGAAGGCAATTTCTAGCGATGCAGTGCGTCCTTCTTCAAGCAACGGGGTTGCCAACAAGAAGGTGACCGTCAAGGCCACGCAGCGGCAATGAGCCCAACAGCCGCCCACGCGGCGCACGCAAGGGCGGAGCTATAGGGTGGCCAGGGTGGGCCGCAGCCCACCCTGGGATTTTTGTTCAGCCTGTATTGCTTAGGAGATTTGGTAATGGGCTGGATAAAAAAGCCCCAACAAATGCTGCCTGCTCATCCGATCTTCCCGACTAGAATATGCAACCGCATAGCCTCTTGTCCCAGTTCTTTCCCTCTGTGCCGCATTGCTCGCTTCTTCGCCGGCGAATCACCGTCGCCGGACGCCCAAGTGCCCAGTAGCTGCATGCCACGCCCAACCGGCGCAACCACGGTGTCCAGCCGTAAGCTTCTCACTCCCTGCTCACCTGGCAGCAGCACTAGTCCTGCCCGTACCCAGCGGCCAGCTGTGTGCAGGCGTGCAGATAAGACACATCAGGAGCCAGCACTATTTGAGGTTCGTTGTCCATTTTCTTCATCACCCTTCCTTAATGTCTGATTAACTGATTACTCATTCAGATTTAGGAATCTAGTATCTTTGTTTCGAAAGGAATATAGGGTCTGATGTGTTTATATTTATAGTGCTATCAGCCACGCCAATGTACATGAACAAATGAGCATCATTTGTTTTGTCCAACTATGATTGATACAATGTAAAATTAGAATGGTAGAATTGTTGAAGTATGAAGAGGACGAGACATGGTGGTTCTCTTTTCCGAAAACATGTCATGAAGAATGAAGATGATATAATGTATACTTTCATGGCCATTAGAAAGTGTAGGCATATATGCTTCTTTTAATCAAAATATACTTGATTGAGGATTTTAATAAGTTTGTAAGACCATATTGATATGTTTCTATTGTGCTATATTGCCAAGTGGTGAATTAATAAAGTACGGTAGCATTGCCATACCTATTGCCAAAATAATTTTTTGAAGGTGGACCACCCTGTTTCAAAATCCTAGATCCGCCACTGGGCGCACGAGATGTACAACCGCGTCAACAACTATAGCGATAGGGACATCATGTACGGCCACGCTGGCGATTGGAGCGGCAGGATCATCTCAGCCTATCGTTCCTGCCGTGGCCAAGTGCGCGAGGACCCCAACTCCACCTACCCGCACAAGCATTGGACCAGAGGTCGAGTTCGAATTCTCTACCATGAGTGAAGGCGAGATACAAGAGGAGTAATAGTTCTTGTCGCATCCTCCGGTCTTCAATTTTCTTGATTTATTGATCTAACTTGCTTTGTTTTGTCTTCTACAGAGATGCAGAAACCCTGGTTCAGATGTAGGCAAAGAGAGCAAATACCTCGACGGGCGACGAGCCACCGGCAAGCACCATGACTGATCCAGAGATCATCGTCATCAGCCCGGAGCTCGACACAGCCTCCAGCACATCCCCCAGCGCAAGTCTTTTACTCATTTCCTGCTAGTGAGCGTTGGTGTGGAGATCTTCACTGCCAACATCACCGAGCATGTAGGAGAAGAACAACAACAAGGTTGACTCGAAGTATGCCCAGACTGTAACTTGACGTGTCTTTGGCGCGAAGGGGATCCGGGAGCGATTTCGGGTTCTGCGCCGAGATCAGTTCTGATCCTGACATAGTTTCCAAAGTGGGAGCTGGATCCTCACCCAGAATCGGTATTCGGAGGGGATCGGCCGGGATAGTGTGGCACCCCGTCTCAGAGAGACCGGAACGCCCCATATTCCATCCCAGAGATCAAGTGTTCTGGAATACGGCACTGCTTGGCATAGAACAAATCAGCTCTTTATTACAATCGATATGGATACAAGGGTTCCGATATAACAGGGAATTACATCGGCAGGATGATACTACACCTGCTCAGGTTGCTCTATGCTAGCAGCAGAACAACTCGTAGCAGCGGAACAGTGAACGGCGACGATGATGGACTCCACACCACAGGGAATCTGGCTGGAACGCGTATCCTAGCTCGCAAACTCGTGATCCATGACAAACAAGCAAGCAGACAAGGCATGACCTGCAAACTAGCATGACACACCAGGTCAGTACATTGAATGTACTTACAAGCTCACAGCAACCAATGCAATCAAGACAAACAACAGCATGGCATTTACAGGTTAAAGCAATGATGAACATGATACCACTAAAACATTATAAGCATTGCATGAACATGTTGAACATAACACATCTAGCATCACATGAAATGAGCATGGCAATGTTACTCATGATATGCACAAGATGATACTAGCATGCAACATACATAACATGATCCACTTACTCTGTTCGGGGTTACCACGTAACCACCACATGTACCACTTACCATCATGGACATCACATGATCACCTCAGGATCAAATCAAGCTTGGTATTAATAATACTGTAGTAATCATTACATGAACACAAGGAGTTTGATCCTTACCCGTGATAACCGCATAACACCACAAACATCAACCAGCTTCGGTATCCATGATACCACCGTGATCCTCTTGAGATCACATAAAGATCAACCAACTTCTTTCCTCATTGAACTAGGGTTATAATTAAGCAGGTTATTATTTCTGTTGAACCATAGTGTGACCTACTACGAACTATGCCCATATCCCCGGGCGCAGCTATCGATAGATTTTACACTCTGCAGAGGTTAGCACATTGTACCCACACTACGGAACCCAAGGCCTCGTACTCCCATTCGGGTGGACCAACGGCGTTCCAACAAAACCGATCTATTGCATGACACTGTCGCGGCCACTCCGACAAACTCCCCTTTGGGCTAAGTCATGGGTGGCCCCGATGCCACTCTGGACATCCAACGGCCACCATCGTGGCAAAACAAAACGGTCCCAAACGGGGACATGAGCTCAATACCAACACGGGCACACAAGGCTTATGTCCGCCTACCTGATCAGGGTAGCGCGTTCCCATAACCTTCCCTAGTTGGTTGCACCGGCGAGAGGCATGACAATAGACCCAATTAGGGCCTCCCATAAAGGCAAATGTGGTTGCACTGGTCAGCTTGTCTCGATGGCACTATGACTCAGCCAATAGGTGTTCAAGTTTGATTAAAGTCCGGTTAAACTTGAATGCAAATGATACTGAGTCATATCAGAATAACATGATGAAATAACAATGCATATGAGCATGACATCAACATGAGCATGGATGGATAACACGACCATTTAGCATGTTCATCTTAACCTCAATAACAATAAAGCATTTACTCTACCAGATGCAAATGAACATGGCATAACGATGATCCTGAACAGCACAAGTATAGGAAAGCATATCACTAATATGAACATAGTATGACCACTAGCATCAGGAAAATAACTACCAGAATAGAACATGATAACAATATTAGCAAGTAAGCATGTAACCAACCAGATGAAAATAATCAGGGCATAAGAACGAGCATGGATCCATAAGCATATAAAGCATTCACGGAAATATTAACATGCACAACTTATTTAAATATTCAAGTTGAAAACCACGGATACTACAAATCCATCATGCAAGTGGCTGTCGTGGCATGCCTGGGGATGAAGAATACTCCGGGAAGAAGTGCAAAAAGCTCGTGAAAAGATTTGTCAGAAACACTTCTCTCTCTCGAAGGGGGCTGATTAGAGGCAAGGGCAAAATGGTCATTTTCTTAGTGTGACAACCTCATGAAAATGATACCACCAGATAGAGTTCGACGAGACAAAGACGTGGGCTTTGGATTCACCTCAATCAGAGTTACGATCGCGAAGATACGAGAGGTGGAAGGTCAGGGACCAATCTGTAATAATATTCACAGCCGGGTCCCTGGAGGATAAAACAGAAAGCGCCTTAAGAAGGAATACGCCTTCTGTACAGGAAAGCGTATTTCCAGCCAAAGTGCAACGGAAATGCATTTTCAAAATCAGAAAGCGTACTAACGAGAAATGCGCTTCCACTTACTTTGTGCGGGCCCGGGGTTGAGACGCTGACGGGTGGGGTCGCTGGGGAGGAGGGGCCTGCCTGGCTCGTCTCCTTCTTCCTCCCGCTGCTCCCTCGATAGAAGCAGAGGAGGGGCAGGGGAGGGCTCGGCCAACGACTGCCCCCGGCGGCTCCTGCTCTCCCCGGCCGGGGCGAGGGCACCGGTGGGATCAGGGTGCTGCGCCGCACCCGCCTGACCCATCTGCTGGTGCTGGGGATGGCCAGGGCCGCGGCTCCTCGCGGTGGCCCATGCGAGAGACGGCGGCTATTCTTGGGGCGTGTGGCCCCAGTAGCTCCGACGAGAAGATGAGGGGAGAGGGAGGCGCGCCGGAGAGCGGGGGATCTTCTGGTGTGGAAAGGAGGAGGGGAGGGCTCTACTTAGCTTGAATTTGAGTAGAGCTCCGCGGCGCCAATGGTGGACGGCGGCGGGCATAGAAGGAGGAGAGGCTCCGACGGGCAAGGAGGGCCGAGAAGAGAGCGGCGAGGTGCGGAGGACCTCGGGGAGGCTATATATTGCCGAAGGAGAGCTCGGGAGCACTCGAGAAGCTCTGGCCGACCAGCCAAGGAGAGGGCAGAGGTGTTTGCGGCACGGGCGAGCTCAAAAGCAACACAACGGCGGCTAGACAGGTCAGGGCAGCGGCACTGGATGACACAGGGGATCATGGGGGAGCTCCAGGACACGGCAAAAGCTCGAGAGGGCTAGGAAACGGACGGGGACAGGGGCTCCACTTGACAGAGTGCGCCGGCGTGCATGCCAGCCACGCAGACACCCCGTGAGCTGGTGCATGCGGTTGCACCCTGGTCGGCCGAGCATGTCAGCACGATGAGTCATACCAAGGAGAGGGCCAAGAGGGAAAGCAACGGGCATAGTAGAGCTTGTGATGACCAAAACTAGCAGATTTGCAGTGCAACGGCAAAGTGTTTCTATTGTGGTGAGGAAGATACAAGAAGAGATAGACTCTGGTCTTTGGTATGGTGTGATCACACACTAAGATGATCACCTCTGCAAATTTGCAGCTCATTAGGATGAAGATAAATGGTACTTGTTGTAGAATGTGCCCCACTGGTCAAAAAGACAAAGCATGAAGTAGCACTCACATGGATGATTGGATTAAGCTGAGATTTGGAGGAGATGAGTTATATAATCATATGAGACTATTGTAAAAGTTTCATACCATTTGGAAATACCAAAATGGTACTTGCTTCACAATGTAGCTCTCTGGACAGAATTTAAGAAAAATTGCTGAGGGAAAATGGATAGATAAAATGAGCCAAAACTTTCTGGAGAGAGTTTACATGGGTAGAATCATGCCCTGGTAAATTGTCAGAAAAAATGAAGCAATATAAAATATAGTTGCTTCACAACCTGAAAATCTGACTAGAAACCAAGATTTGATGTTGAGCTCACATAGGGTGATGACATGAGCTCAAATCTTGAGGAGAGTGATGATTTGATCATATGAAGGGCCTTGCAAAATTTTAACTCATTTGGATTAACCTAGTTAGTACTTCCTTCACAAAGGCTTCCCTCAGACAGGAACTTTGGAAATTTGCTGAGGAAGGTTCACTAGGCAAATTAAGTTGAATTTTGGCATGGGGCAATGATATGGACAAGAAAAGGTGTCCAAAAAGTTTGGAGTCAATCAAGAAAAGATAAATGACACTTCCTTCTAAAAAAGCCACTTAAGGCAGAATGAGAAAAGAAATATTTGTGAATTATCTTTGATGATGCCAAGGAAGGATTTTGACATATCTGTGGAGGATATGACCCAAACAATTTATGCAAATTATTTGGGAATTTTGTGGAAGACAGAAAACCTAGGGCAAAAAGGATTATTCCTTTAATAGAAAAAGGAATATTCCCAATAAAAGAATATTGGGATTGGACTAAGATGAAAATGACAAGGTCTTGAGATGGTTTTGAGGATGACAAGCCACTTGGGAGCCTGAGAAGAGATGCTCTTCCCAGGTTTCAGGACCACATAGCCACAGAAAAGCAATTCAAATAAATTTTTTAAATAAATCCAAAATAAAAAGAAAGGGCCAAAAATCAGGGTGTGACAAACCTTCCCCCCTTAAAGAAATCTCATCCTCGAGATTTGGTTGCTCAGGGAACAAGTATGAATATTCTGACTTAAGGAAACCGTTTCCAACTCAGGTATCCTTTTTCCATATGTTCCCATGAAATTTCATCTGAGTGACTGCCTGACTCTTGGGTGGTTTGCTTCACTGTATCCATATGCTGACAGGCCTTACCTCATATGTTACTTTGACTCCCATTTCTTTTATAGCTACCGGCTTAACGGGGTGCGGTAGATTATCATGACTGCAATATATGCCCGTCTCTCAAGTTTGAGAGTTGTTTCTGATGGATGTGTCACACTGACCACATTCCATGGAGTTGTGAACAACTTTCTTGGTGGACACCAAATATCTTACTCCTTGCATTGGGTTGCTCAAATAGTTGCATGTCCCTCCGGGTTCAACACAGTGTTGTGAATCATACTGTTCTCCTGGTGGAATCTGACTTCTTGCAGGTATCCCTGAATCATTTTGGCTAGCTCCACTGTCTGGAGTATTAGATCCGTACCAAAAGTTTGACTGTCATATGTCATGACCAGCATAAAGGAATATGAACTTATAACCAGAGCATCTTGAGACTTGATGGATGGTGGTTCCGGCAGACTATCCTTTAACTGATTCCCATATGCGAGGGCACATGCTTCGAGAATATTGTTCAACATTCTGATTACTCATCCTGTCGGTATATCCATGTGTATCATGCAACAATTATCATACCTGTATTGCCGGTCTTGCTCCTTCATTATTGGTTTCTTTGTCTGGATCCTTTGCTGGAGGGAGCTTAGCCATATATTTATTCTTTGTGGGACCATAGGTACTGTCAGGGGAAATATTTCGACAGGCGTACCTTTATCCTCATCTCCTGACATGATAATATCGTTTAAATGGCAGGTTCATCGTCTCTCAAGTTTTAACCGTAGGGAAATGATCATCTGAACCCTTGCAAGAAATCGGCAAATAAATCAGTAGCCACCAGAACGGTCTTTACAACTCAGATCTGGGACATTACTGAAATAACTCAACCACGGCTCAAGACAGCCGAAAAGCAGCTCAGAGCATGAGACCGTGTTGATAAGAAGAACGTGGCAGTTCCCTAAGACGGCCGAAAAGCAGCTCAGAGCATAGGGCCACTGTCACAAAAAGAAACTCAACAACTGTATGAGACGGTCGGAAAGCAGCTTTGTTGAATAGAGAAATATAAAGTCGGCATCCACCCCAGACGACCAAAAACTGCTCAGAACACAGGCGTGGTGCCGTCACCGGAGAAAAGTAGACAAGGGCTCATCAGGATCATATACCAGGTACATAGGTACTTGTACAGAGCTCACTGTTGTCGTCAATCTTCATAGTCCTTTGTCACACTGAGGTGTATAACTGGCTTCCTTCTTTTTAACAATACTCATGTGGTTGTCAGATTCTATTTACATCATCGTTCGAGTGACTTGCAAGACCTTGGTTGTATGCTCACAATGAAAGCATGTGTAGCTGAACATTTGGTTCCTGAGGGAGACACTTGTGTCCAGACTGGCTTGTATTCCTGACCAAACTATTGTGGATCTGATTTTTAAGATGCACGGCCATATGCTGGCAACTTGCTGTGTAATACCTTGTACCAGTGCCATACGAAAGAAGCTTGTGCTGAAAGCCATCGCGCTGAGGAAGACTGAATAGCTTGTGCTTGAAGCTTTCGTCAGACAGCTTGCTGAAGAAGGTTAGGTACTATACTTCAGAAGCTTCCCCCCTTAAAGACTTGCTGGGGAAGACTTGGTACCTTGTGTCAGAAGCTTTTGCGGTAGCTTACTGAAGAAGCCTGAGTATCTTGCACGAGAAGTCATCCACATATCGTACTGAGGAAGATAGAGGAATCTTGCATTAGAAGCTTCGCTGGCATCTTGCAAGGGAAGACTGAGTTGTTTACACCAGAAGCTTCTCTTTGTGATATGCAGACTGAATGCCATGTACATATACTATCTTAGTATTTTTGCTGCCGGTTACTTGTATGAAAAGGTTGTTCGACTATCCCTCTTGCTGAGGAATGAATTCATAGCATATTCTGGCTTGCTTCTGGGGTATAGCATGTTTCAAATTGCACTCATAACAGAACCAAACCTTGTATATGAAGCATACCATTCACTGATAATATATTGTTAGTCATGCACCCATAGCTGTCTTCCGTCTGATTTCATCATTACTGCTATGAAGATTGCACGCTGATGTAGACTTGATGCTGATATTCAAGCCAGGATATCATTTGTATTCAGACCAGATATTTCCAATATAAAGTAGTCGGCTGAGAATTCCATAATATTTAACTGAGCTTCCAAATATTTGAACTCCTCACTTATGCTTCGGGTCCGGTGTCGGTTGATGAGCAACTTTAATAAGGGGGGAAATAAGGTAACACCAAGGGCCCAAAGAAAGAAGCAAAAGAAATGACTAAAACAAAACACACACAAAGTATACAAATAATATTCAAGCAACATCACATATTACTGCTACTCAAACAATAATATGCATGCATACCTAAGCACACAAATCTCACGGAAACTCTGGTATTGCGATCTATTATGCTATGGCGGTATGCATGAAAGTGAATCCAAGTGTGGAAGGGGTTGGTGTAAACAAGGTTACACCAAGCGCTGGCTTAACACCGGTCGCATCTGGGTGGACACGGAGGTGAGGACGGACTTATTGATTATGTAGCAGAACATGGAGGTCACGACCACACCATCATCAAGCGTATGGAAGGGAACCATACACGTCCAAAGAATGGGGTGACAGGGTAGGGTAGAGGTGAAAAACTGGGCTTGCTGGCATTGCCCCTTTTCTGATAGCAAAGATCAGTAAGGGTTGCCGAAGCGGCGAGAAGGCACGATTCGGGATAGAAGCATGGCTATCACCAAAATGATAGGGGTGACTGGCGGAAGGATAAGGATGTGATACCCGCAATTAGTGTCTGGAACACTTGGTGCCTCGGCATCACTCCGCTGGGACAGAGATGACGCCAAACACCGAAGAGCAGGTATGCAAAACTGGAGGGGTGCAGGTAGTGGATCGAAACTGATGCCACCTACACTCACAAGATTAACCGTTAGCGACAAGATAATGAGTCTATATGCATGCTATGCGACAAACAAATGCAACAATCGAATGCAGCAGACTAACAAGACTCTATACTACTATTTTCTAATGCTCGCATATACTAGGGCGTCCTACAGCCAGACCTGGCTCTGATACCAACACTTGTGGCACCCCGGCTCAGAGAGACCGAAACGCCCCGTATTCTAGCCCAGAGATCAAGTCTTCTGGAATACGACACTACTTGGCATAGAACAAATCAGCACTTTATTACAATCGACATGGATGCAAGGGTTCCGATATAACAGGGAATTACATCGGCACGACGATACTACGCCTGATCAGGTTGCTCTATGCTAGCAGCATACCAACTCGTAGTAGCGGAATAACTACTAGTAGCGGAACAGCGAACGATGACGATGATGGACTCCACACCGCAGGGACTCTGGCTGGAACGCGTATCCTAGCTCGCAAACTCTGGATCCACGACAAACAAGCAAGCAGACAAGGCATGACCTGGAAACTAGCATGACACACCAGGTCAGTACATTGAATGTACTTGCAAGCTCACAGCAACCAAAGCAATCAAGACAAACAACAGCATGGCATTTACATGTTAAAGCAATGATGAACATGATACCACTAGAACATTATAAGCATTGCATGAACATGTTGAACATAACACATCTAGCATCACATGAAATGAGCTTGGCAATGTTACTCATGATATGCGCAAGATGATACTAGCATGCAACATACATAACATGATCCACTTACTCTGTTCGGGGTTACCTCGTAACCACCACATATACCACTTACTATCATGGACATCACACGATCACCTCAGGATCAAATCAAGCTTGGTATTAACAATACCGTAGTAATCATTACATGACCACAAGGAGCTTGATCCTTACCCGTGATTACCGCATAACACCACAAACATCAACCAGCTTCGGTATCCACGATACCACTGTGATCCTCTCACGATCAGATAAAGATCAACCAACTTCTTTCCTCATCGAACCAGGGTTATAATTAAGCAGGTTATTATTTCTGTTGACCCATAGTCTGACCTACTATGAACTAGGCCCATATTCACGGGCGCGGCTATCGATAGATTATACACTCTGCAAAGGTTAGCACACTTTACCCACACTACGGAACCCAAGGCCTCGTACTCCCATTCGAGTGGACCAACGGTGTTCCGACAAAACCGATCTATTGCATGACACTCTCCCAGCCACTCCGACAAACTCCCCTTTGGGCTAAGTCATGGGTGGCCCCGATGCCACTCTAGACATCCAATGGCCATCGTCGTGGCAAAACAAAACGGTCCCAAACGGTGACATGAGCTCAATACCAACACGGGCACACAAGGATTATGTCCGCCTACCTGATCAGGGTAGCGCGTGCCCATAACCTTCCCTAGTTGGAGGCACCGACGAGAGGCATGACAATAGACCCAATTAGGGCCTCCCATAAAGGCAAATGTGGTTGCACTGGTCAGCTCGTCTCGATGGCACTATGACTCAGCCAATAGGTGTTCAAGTTTGATTAAAGTCCGGTTAAACTTGAATGCAAATGATACTGAGTCATATCATAATAACATGATGAAATAACAATGCATATGAGCATGACATCAACATGAGCATGGATGGATAACACGACCATTTAGCATGTTCATCTTAACCTCAATAACAATAAAGCATTTACTCTACCAGATGCAAATGAACATGGCATAACGATGATCCTGAATAGCACAAGTATAGCAAAGCATATCACTAATATGAACATAGTATGACCACTAGCATCAGGAAAATAACTACCACAATAGAACATGATAACAATATTAGCAAGTAAGCATGTAACCAACCAGATGAAAATAATCAGGGCATAAGAACGAGCATGGATCCATAAGCATATAAAGCATTCACGGAAATATTAACATGCACAACTTATTTAAATATTCAAGTTGAAAACCACGGATACTACAAATCCATCATGCAAGTGGCTGTCGTGGCATGCCTGAGGATGAAGAATACTCCGGGAAGAAGTTCAAAAAGCTCGTGAAAAGATTTGTCGGAAACACTTCTCTCTCGAAGGGGGCTGATTAGAGGCAAGGGCAAAATGGTCATTTTCTTAGTGTGACAACCTCATGAAAATGATACCACCAGATAGAGTTCGACGAGACAAAGACGTGGGCTTTGGATTCACCTCAATCAGAGTTACGGTCGCGAAGATACGAGAGGTGGAAGGTCAGGGACCAATCTGTAATAATATTCACAGCCGGGTCCCTGGAGGATAAAACAGAAAGCACATTAAGAAGGAATACGCCTTTTGTACACGAAAGCGTATTTCCAGCCGAAGTGCAACGAAAATGCGTTTTCGGAATCAAAAGCGTACTAACGAGAAATGCGCTTCCACTTACTTTGCGCGGCCCCGGGGTTGAGACGCTGACGGGTGGGGTCGCTGGGGAGGAGGGGCTCGCCTGGCTCGTCTCCTTCTTCCTCCCACCGCTCCCTCAATAGAAGAAGAGGAGGGGCAGGGGAGGGCTCGGCCGGTGACTGCCCCCGGTGGCTCCGGCTCTCCCCGGCCGGGGCGAGGGCACCGGTGGGATTAGGGTGCTGCGCCTCGCCCGCCTGACCCGTCTGCTGGCGCCGGGGATGGCCAGGGCCACGACTCCTCGCGGTGGCCAATGCCAGAGATGGCGGCTGTTCTTGGGGCGCGTGGCCCCAGTAGCTCCGGCGAGAAGATGAGGGGAGGGGGAGGCGCACCGGAGAGTGGGGGATCTTCTGGTGTGGAAAGGAGGAGGGGAGGGGCTCTGCTTAGCTCGAATTTGAGCAGAGCTCCACGGCGACAATGGTGGACGGCGGCGGACAGAGAAGGAGGAGAGGCTCCGGTGGGCAAGGAGGGCTGAGAAGAGAGCGGCGAGGTGCGGAGGACCTCGGGGAGGCTATATATAGCCGAAGGAGAGCTCGGGAGCGCTCGAGAAGCTCCGGCCGACCAGCCAAGGAGAGGGCAGAAGCGTTTGCGGCACGGGCAAGCTCGAAAGCGATGCACCGGCGGTGAGACAGGTCGGGGCAGCGGCACAGGACGACGCAGGGGATCACGGGGGAGTTCCAGGACACGTCAAAAGCTCGAGAGGGCTAGGAAACGGACAGGGACAGGGGCTCCACTTGACAGAGCACGTCGGCGTGCATGCCAGCCACGCAGTCACCGCGTGAGCTGGTGCACGCGGTTGCACCCTAGTCGGTTGACCATGTCATCACGATGAGTCATACGAAGGAGAGGGCCAAGAGGGAAAGCAACGGGCATAGTAGAGCTTGTGATGACCAAAGCTCGCAGATTTGCAGTGAAACAGAAAAGTGTTTGTGCTGTGGTGAGGAAGATACAAGAAGAGATAGACTCTGGTCTTTGGCATGGTGTGATCACACACTAAGATGATCACCTCTGAAAATTTGCAGCTCATTAGGATGAAGATAAATGGTACTTGCTGTAGAATGTGCCTCACTGGTCAAAAAGACAAAGCATGAAGTAGCACTCATATGGATGATTGGATTAAGCTGATATTTTGAGGAGATGAGTTATATAATCATATGAGACTACTGTAAAAGTTTCATACCATTTGGAAATACCAAAATGGTACTTGCTTCACAATGTAGCTCTCCGGACAGAATTTAAGAAAAATTGCTGAGGGAAAATGGATAGATAAAATGAGCCAAAACTTTCTGTAGAGAGTTTATATGGGTAGGAGCATGCCCTGATAAATTTTCAGAAAAAATGAAGCAATATAAAATATAGTTGCTTCACAACCTGAAATTTTGACAAGAAACCAAGATTTGATGCTGAGCTCACATAGAGTGTTTACATGAGCTCAAATCTTGAGGAGAGTGATGATTTTATCATATGAAGAACCTTGCAAAATTTTAACTCATTTGGATTACCCTAGTTAGTAGTTCCTTCACAAAGGATTCCCTCTGACAGGAACTTTGGAAATTTGCTGAGGAAGGTTCACTGGGAAAATTAAGTTGAATTTTGGCATGGGGTAATGATATGGACAAGAAAAGGTGTCCAAAAAGTTTGGAGTCAATCAAGAAAAGATAAATGACACTTCCTTCTCAAAAGCCACTTAGGGCAGAATGAGAAAAGGAATATTTGTGAATTATCTTTGATGATGTCAAGGAAGGATTTTGACATATCTGTGGAGGATATGACCCAAACAATGTCTGAGAATTATTTGGGAATTTTGTGTAAGAAAGAAATATAGGTTGTTTCACAACCTAGGGCCAAAAGGATTATTCCTTTAATAGAAAAAGGAATATTCCCAATAAAAAGAATATTGGGATTGGACTAAGATGAAAATGACAAGGTCTTGAGATGGTTTTGATGATGACAAGCCACTTGGGAGCCTGAGAAGATATGCTCTTCCCAGGTTTCAGGACCACACAGCCACAGAAAAGCAATTCAAATAAAAAATTTAAATAAATTCAAAAGAAAAAGAAAGGGCCAAAAATCAGGGTGTGACAGATAGTTACGTCCGGGGTCTCTAACAATGCTGCGACAGAAATCGGTTCCAGAGTCGAGCCTCTGGGGCTAGGGTGTTCTCAATTCGGTCGGGAGCCTATCCCGACAAGTTGAGCTCTCCACGGGAATCCGCGGTGTACTCAAGGCCACCAAAGGTCACGATCCGACCTGGGGCGTAGTTCTTGACATAGGCCAGATGACCCATCGAGTCGGCGCAAAAGATCATGCTGCCGAACACAAAGAGCTGGCCGGGGGCGAAAACGCTCCCGAGCCCATTGGAGCAGTTGATTTGTGATACGTCTCCATCGTATCTATAATTTTTTATTGTTCCATGCAAATATTATTCAACTTTCACATACTTTTATATGATCAGTGCCCAGTGCCAGTTCCTGTTTGTTTCATGTTTTTTTTGTTTCACAGAATATCCGTATCAAACGAAGTCCAAACATGATCAAACTTTGCGGAGATTTTTTTTGGAATATATGTGAATTTTTGGAAGAAGAATCAATGCAAGATGGTGCTCGAGGGGCCCACTAGGCACCAGGGCGCGCGCCTGGCGCGCCCTGATGGGTAGTGGGCACCTCGTAAGGCGGTTCCTTCCCTTCTTTCACCGTAAGAAAGATAATTTACAGATAAAAGTCCCCTCAAAATGTCAGCCCAATTGGAGTTAGCGATCTCTGGGAATTTACGAAACGGTGAAGGGCCAGAAAACAGGAACGCGGAACAGAAGAGAATAGAGAGAGAGAGATCCAATCTCGGAGGGGCTCCTGCCCCTCCACCGCCATGGACTTGATGGACCTAAGGGGAAACTCTCCTCCCATCTAGGGGGAGGTCTCGGAAGAATAAGAAGGAGGAGGGCTCTCTCCCCTCTCTACCGGTGGCGCCGGAACGCCGTCGGGGCAATCATCATGACGGTGATCTACACCAACAACTTCGCCGCCGTCAACACCAACTCTCCCCCCTTTATGCAGCGGTGTAACCTCTCTATTCCCGCTGTAATTCTCTACTTAAACATGGTGCTCAACACTATATATTATTATCCAATGATATGTGGTTATTCTATGATGTTTGAGTATATCTGTTTTGTCCTATGGGTTGGTTGATGATCATGATTGGTTTGAGTTGTATATTTTATTTTGGTGCTATCCTATGGTGCCCTCCGTGTCGCGCAAGCGTGAGGGATCCGCGCTGTAGGGTGTTGTAATACGTTCATGATTCGCTTATGGTGGGTGGCGTGAGTGACTGAAACACATACCCGAGTAGGTGGGTTGTTGCGTATGGGATAAAGAGGACTTGATACTTAATGCTATGGTTGGGTTTTACCTTAATGATCTTTGGTAGTTGTGGATGCTTGCTAGAGTTCCAATCATAAGTGCATATGATCCAAGTATGGAAAGTATGTTAGCTCATGCCTCTCCCTTGTATAAAATTGCAATAATGATTACCGGTCTAGCTATCGATTTCCTAGGGACAAAATCTTTATCTTGTGTTACAAAAAGCTTTCTACTAAACTACTAAATTTATTATCTTGCAATTTATTCGTAGTTTTATTCTCGCAAAGTACTTCTAGTTTTATTCTTGTTCTAGGTAAAGCGAACGTTAAGTGTGCATAGAGTTGTATCGGTGGTCGATAGAACTTGAGAGAATATTTGATCTACACTGGTACAGCGAGCTACTATACAAACGGGTTTTAACCCCTTTCCGCGACGGCATTTTGTACCATCGCCAAGTGAGTGACTGTGATAGGGGGGGTCCTTCCCCCATGACCCAAAAACCGTCAGGGATAGGGAGCCATGATGCATACAGTTGTCCCTATAAAACTGTTTTTGATATCTCGAATGTCCAAAACGCTCCATCCTTGCTACTCGTTTGTGCTCGCATTGCCATCGCAGTCGGTATTCTGTGGTGCTACGTTTACGATGTGCGACCCATCACAAACAGTTCACGATTATAGAACGTGTACGATAAGCAGACAATCACACACATTTACTTTTCCTTGACTGTATGTGATTCAACATAAGAGCGCATACAGTTGTCCCTATAAAACTGTATGCGAAGCTTGAATACATCCCACATGATTCATCCGTTGTACCCGCGTCAGATGAAGACCTATCGCACGCGTTCTTCTATGACCTAATGTTTGCGATGCGCACAAAATCATAAACAGTCCATAATTGCCAAGCGTGTGCGATAAGGTGACTTTCACAAACATTTAATAAGAAGGAACTGTGTGCGATGCTGTTGTTAATCGCACACATTTTTTCTTGGCTGATCGTGTGTGCAGTAGAGATTGATCGCACATGTAGTGGATCCAAGAAACGTGTCTGATCTCCACGTCTATCACAGACGTTTTTCTTTCACAAACCGTGTGCAGTGTAATCCCTAATTTAATCCCCGCATTTAAAAATCACAGATTTTGAATTTGAAAGTAGGCAATCACTTATTTCATATCAAACAATGTTTATTACAAATATAGGTTCAACCACGAATGCATAATTCGATGCACAAGTACATATACTGAAGAACTACAGAAGCACCAATTAAAGAATGATGAACCACAGTTGTACTAAAGATTGTAAAGAGAGAGGTGAAAGACATTCTGGTTGCTGGAGAAGGTGAAGCGGAATGCCCATATTGTGGCCTCCTCCATGCGTAATGCGCGCACGACTCTAGGCCAACCCCTTGTGATGGCTGCCCGTCCATCCTTCACTGTCTTCATTAGGGCTTCTCGATGGTCATTGTAGTCTGGATGAAATACTTTAACCTTCATTGCGTGTCCACCAATCATGTACTTTCTGAGATAATCTTGAATAAACTGCTTCAGGAACCACTACGAACGACAAAGATTCAGACATTGTTGTCTAACAACTCATTATGGGCAGTAAAAAGAGAAGGCTACAGAGTTTGTAATTACCATCATACAGCTCACTGTTGTGTTGGATAGAGCGTAAACAAATAATTTGCTTGCCACCGTTCGTATCTTTTTGCTAATAATCCTTATCAGTTTCCTCACTTGATGCTTGTTCATGAATATCTCATTGCCCCATACGCAAAAAGGGTCGATGCGTGGATCCTTGCCAAGGGCATATGTACCTACAAGCAACAAGTCAATATTAGAAGCTAACAAGTGTCTAGGCCTGGATCTATATGCACTACATTATGGAACGACGGGGGGAGTACAAGCCGAGGGATGAAACTAACCTCGGCGGAAAATGGTGGCCACTCCCGTTGTTGTCCTGCATAAGTAGTGGAAAGGCATGATAAGTACAACAACCTTAACATCAAACAAATATAGCAAAGGTAAACAACATCATCTCCAAATGATAGCTTGAATGTGTTGGTTTCAGCATGTTGTTAAAGTAGATATAAAATGGAAGGGCATGTTACCTACAACAGGCTTAACAACCATCAAATATTGCAATTCAAATTGGTATTGTTGAAAATGAATAGAACGTAGGTCATGCTTAAACATCACGCTGGATAAATGTGTAAAACTGAAAAAAGGGCATGTGTTAACTACACCAGGCATAACTGGAACCAATCGAGCACCACAGTTCAAACCGGTATTGATGCAATCGAGCGGCACAGTTCCGACTTGCAAGTAATGAACATCACATTGTGAATGACTGAAATAAACAAGGCATAAATGATCAGTATAACAACCAAATATAGCCATTGAAAACTAGACAGAGACTCACTGCAACCAACCTAACAAGCAAATACAGATAAATAGAGCATATGCTTGAAAACTGAAGAAATGCTCACTGCAACGAACCTAACAAGCAAATATAGATAAACAAGGCATCTGCTTGAAAACTGGACAAATGCTCACTGCAACCAACCTAACAACCAAATACAGATAAACAAGGCATCTGCTTGATAACTGGACAAATGCTCACTCCAACCAACCTAACAACCAAATACAGATAAACAAGGCATATGCTTGATAATTGGACAAATGCTCACTCCAACCAACCTAACAACCAAATAGAGATAAACAAGGCATCTACTCACTATAAACAACCAAATATAGCCATTCGTGAAACTGAAGTGGACAATTCATACTTAAACATCACATAGCCCTATTAAACATTACATTTTTGTATAACTGAAATAATTAAACACGACACAGTTAAAACACCACATGGCAAAAGCCACTGCAACAAAGGGTACGGGTTGGCAAGCTAGAAAAGGTAAGATTTGCTGATAGGATGTTGCCTCACATGTCATGGACGGGATCCTTCCAGTTGGAAGAGCACAGACCCATGGTGCGCTCTCTGATGTCACAGATGGGTTGTTTCACCTTGGAAGAACCTTTGTGAGTGCCCTCCTCATGGTCGTGGTCGATGAGATCTGACTTGGCAATTGAGGATCCCAAGCCGCCGCCATAGAACGTGCCCTTCAGAAATGACAAAATGGGCTCAATGGCGTACAAGGATTGCAGATCCTTGACCGCGTGGCGGAGGAGATCAGCGACAGGGCCATCGAAGAGATCGACGGTGGTTGAACCAGAGGGGTTGGGGATGAACCACTTAACCCGTGACATGGCCCGCGTGAAGCCATCGCTGTCGACGAGCTTGATGTCATAGCCAGATTTCCCGAGATACAGTAATACGCTAGCCCGCTGACATGAAGCCTTCGGCATGGCAACAAAGTCAATGTCTTCGCCGGCTTCCGCGGTGAGGTGTTGCTCCGGGATCGAAAGGTCGGGGCGAACGTTGGCCACCTTGCCAACGTCCGCCGGAGAGGCCATGATAAACCTCTTCTTGGCCGAACACTTGTCGGGCTCCCCGGGATACGCGGTCGGGCTTAGGCTGCGACATTCTGGAGCAAGGGATGTGGATCTAGTGGGGAGGGACACCGCAGGCCTCATCTAAAAACTCAGGGGAGTGGGACGACGGTATGGGAATCGCTGGGTAACCTGAAATTTATTATCTAAGCTAGGAGGAACGGGCAGACCGGCAGGGGTTAGCGGCAGCAAGCTAGGGTTCGAGGGGGGAGGGGGGCCGAGTGGGGGGACTGTGGAGGGGGCGGGGTGGTGTTTGAGGATACACCGTGGCTACTGAAAATTTTAGTAATAGTGGGTGGAGATGGTGGTGGACGAGGGAGGGTGACGGTTCATATGCCTCGGCTACTCCAATTTTACTAAAATGTTGGTGCTGCAGGAGTGGGGGCGACGGTTGAAGTACGGCAGCTACTAAAATTTGGGTAAATGAATTGATGCAGGGCGGGAGTACCCAAGATCGCACACGGTCCAATAAGAATATGCGTGTATGATAATAAGGAAAAATGGCGGAACCGCCGATTTTTGCAACGCTCAAGGCGGGTGGTTTGCTTTTAGATTTCTAGCTAGCTGGTTTATCGCACACGGTTCATCCTAATTTTCAGACGCATACGTGGAATTCAATCTAAATAAACTACCCGTCTATAGCTTGCGCGGGTGGTGATTTTTCAGTGCACTAGCATCGCACACGATTAAGCCAGTACCTCCACATTTGCTTGCGCTTGCGCAGTCGTGGTGATTCATAGCGCAATTGCATCGCACACGGTTAAGCCAGTACACCCGTGTCCATTGAGCGTCATCCGAGTCTTTGCAGCAAAAAAACGTTAGAGAGGGTCAGAAGATAGCCACACCAGCATGTGGCCCGAATATATATGAGTGAAAAGGGTGGTCTGTGATGTTCAAAATTCCAATGCACAACTTTGACCGCGCGGGCCCACGGTTGGGCGCGTCGTCGAAGATTGATGAGAGGGGCCAGAAGTCAACAACCACCTGAAAGTGGCCAAATATATGTAGGAATATAGGGTATGATGTTTAAAACTTTAAATACACAATGCACAACTTTGGTGGCACCTGCCTCGCAAACTCGAAAGCACCCTTAGATATATCTATAATGACATAATGTCATAGCTACGTAGCTAGCGTGCTTGACCTACCTCCCACTTCGTGTCAGCGGGGCGGATGCACGTAATGATACTTTGGTCATACATGCATGTCGCCATGACCTACCATAAGACGGACTAGTGAATCTATCGCTTGGTCAAATGACAATTCTTGTTGTCGATAAAAAATGGATAGAATATATATATATATATATATATATATATATATATATATAAACCGCTTGGGCCAATAGATTGAACCATCATAAAAAATCGCACGAGAGGGACCACAAAACCAGCACCGCCTGCATGTGGCCCAAAATGATGTACGTTGGAAGGGGTGATGTGTGTTTTCAATATCGAATAATGTACAATTTAGATGTGGCGCCTGCCTCTTGAGACATACAACAACCATGAAAGCTAGGTAGTTAAGGACGAGATACGCAGGGTACGGTGTCGGTCGAACCCAGCAATCCGAGCGTGTGGGAGGGAATCCTGACAACACATCGGCTTGAGCTTTGGTTGAACGACATATATACACTCGGGGAGCATGTTTAACACATACCCCTCAATATCGGTCAAAGGGATGATATATATACACTCGGGGAGCCCCCAGATATGCGTGTCGTCACAAAAAACCGTACAAGGGAGACGTGGTCGATCAGAAGACCCCCTATACACTGCATGCGGCCCAAAAATATGTATGGGTATGGTGGTGTGTGATGTGTTCAAATCCCGAATGGACAACTTTGATGGGGCACCAACTACATTACAAACTGAACACCGTACCCGACCCCAAGCCAGGTTCAATACGTACGATGTCGATTCTCCAACTTCGAGGCAGGGGGGGTGTCGTCCAACGCATGCGCTCAAACTTTATTTGGTCTAACATGGCACACATAGCAATAGGAAACCATCATGGTCAAACCCTTCTCGTATGTTGGGACAAAGGGATAGATTGTGTGCGCCCCCCTCATTATCGATCAAGGATGATATATATATATATATATATATATATATATATATATATATATCGGGGAGCCCACAGATATGTGCGGCGTCTATAAACCGCACAAGGGAGACATGCTCGATCAGAACACCCGGCCCCCTATACCCTGCATGCGGCCCAAAAAAATGTATGGGTCTAGTGTGTGATTTGTTCAAATCCCGAAAGCACAAGTTCGATGGAGCACCAACTACATCAGTAACACTACAAACTGAACACCGTACCCCCGCAGACAGGTTAAAGACGTACGATGTCGGGAACGCAACTTCGAGGCGGGTGGGGGGGTAGGGGCCGGGTGCCGTCCAACGCATGTGCTGAAACTTGATTTGCTCTAACATAGCACACGGAGGAAAGAGTAAACCCTTCTCGTGCGTTGGGTCAAAGGGGTAATTTGTGTGGGCCTACAGATGTCGATCATTCTTTGATTTTTTAGAACAAAAAATAACCAATAAAAAACATAGCCTACAAATTAGCAAAACAAGGATCCCAAGTTTATATAATCGTCATGACAGGTCACTATAGAGACATTTAGATGATAAATGTCTATAATGACCGTACCATAGCGTTTAAATGAAGCTTGAGATATGGAACTTCCCACCGGGTCACCCATCCTTAGACTACTCCAGCCCGAGCATGCTTAACTTCTGCATTCTATTCGACTAGGCTAGTGTGGAAGCCGCCCCTTGCTGATAAGAATTGCCTCCTTGCCTTTAAGGCATTTCACGCTGGTCACCCTATGGGACCTACTCCCTAATATCACACACGTTTGTGCTTTTAGAAACTGCGTGCAATATTTACATGGCCGGTGTGTCGCCGCCTAGCCTTCTATGAGCACTGACACTGGCAGCGGGAAAACGATGGGAGAAGAGGCGGGAAACCGATGGGAGGAGTGGCGGGAAACGGTAGCGTGTTTGGATATATAACAACATTAATATGGAAAACTTTTTTTTGACATGAATATGGAAAACCTAGTAGAAGGAAGCGTGAGCTAGCACGACGCATGCGCATAGTGCTTACCCATATAAATAAAATCACAACCGGAACTGCAGGTGCTGTCGAAAGGGATGAGGATTGTCGTTCGATCTGGGAGCATCCAACGGTGCAGATGTACGATTCGTGGGGCTTGGGTTCTGGCCAATCAGAACGCATGACTCAGATCACGCGCGCAGCAGGGGGGCATCGGCCATGGTTTCATAGGCACACGGCTTTTGTGAGTGAACCGTGTGCTATTTGAAAACATTTCGCGAGAATCTCGGTTTTTAAATCCCCGTAAATCCAAAACTCACCCGAAAATCGTGAAACTTGGCATGGTGTCACTACATGGCACATATATGTCGAGGAAATTTTTTTGTCCATTTTGGGGCAAGTTTTATTACAAGCCTCTTACAAACAGGAGCTTCTCTCAAGAAGCCTCGTGGTTCCGATAGGGAAACGTGTCCCCCTTGTGGGCGAAACGATAATCACTACCTCTTTTCGCCTTGTATTTTCTTCTCCAGGCAACATGGAGCGACCGGATATCCGTGCTAAAATTAAAAATTATTCAGGGTTCATTTGGCCTTTTTATACATTAATTGAGTTTCCTAGGCATTTAATGTCCATAATTCAAATCTGAACTACAAATACATGCTCCAGTTCACTAAAATGGCTAGAAAAATCATACATGTGTCCTTGGGTGCATGTTTAGGTCCCATGCAAGGAATGGGAATGAATTACAACCGTACTGGCGTCCTGGCTTGTCCTCAAACATTTGGAATCTCGGTTTTTAAATCCCCGTAAATCCAAAACTCACCAGAAAGTCATGAAAGTTGGCATGGTGTCACGTCATGGCACATATATGTCATGGTAAAACATTACCCAATTTGGGCCAAGCTTTATTACAAACATCTTACAAACCGGAGCCTGTCGCAAGAACCCTCGTGGTTTCGATACGGAATCGTGTCCCCTCGTGGGCGAAACGATAATCGCTCCCTCTTCTATCCTTGTATTTTCTTCTACACGCAACATGGAACAACGGGAGATTCGCACTAAACTTTGAAATTATTCAGGGTTCGTTTAACCTTTTTTATTCATTAATTGAGTTTTCTAGGTATTTAATGTCCATAATTCAAATCCAAACTACAAATACATGCTCCAGTGCACCAAAATGGCTAGAAAAATCCTACATGTGTCCTTGGGGTGCATGTTTAAGTCCCATGGAAGGAATGGGAATGAATTCAACCATCTCGGCGTCCTGGCTCGGCCTCAAACATTGAAAATCTCAGTTTTTAAATCTTCGTAAATTCAAAACTCACCAGAAAATCATGAAACTTCGCATTGTGTCACTACATGGCACATATATGTTATGGTAAAAAATTGTCCAATTTGGGCCAAGCTATACTAAAGCCTCTTACAAACCGAAGCTTCTCGCAACCCTCGTGGTTCCGGTAGGGAAACATGCCCCTCTTGTGGGCGAAACGATAATCGCTGCCTCTTCTCGCCTTGAATTTCGTTTTCTACAGGCAACATAGAAGAACAGGAGTGTCATGCTGAAATTTGAAATTGTTCAGGGTTCATTTGGCCATTTTATATATTAATTGAGTTTTCTAGGCATTTAATGTAGTCCATAATTCATTTGAACTACAAGCACATGCTCCAGTGAAGCAAAATGGGTGGAAAATCGTACATGTGTCATTGGGTGCATGTTTAGGTCTCATTGAAGGAATGGGAATGAATTACAAACGTCTCGTCATCCTGAAACATTGAGAATCTTGGTTTTTAAATCTCAGTAAATCAAAAACTCACCCAAAAAACATGAAACTTGGCATGGTTTCATGACATGGCACATATATGCCATGGTAAAAAAATTGTCCAGTTTGAGACAAGGCGCACACATTAATAGCCAACGAAGTCCTTTTGAAACAAATAGCTGGCACGTTAATATCGCAAACGGTTGTATTATATGAACCATAAGTTCCCGTAACCATTTAAGTGCGGCCACGCAGCCCTCTTTTCTTATGGGATAGTACTACCTCCGTCCTTGTTCATTGGTCATCTTTGTATTTTGTGCCAAAATTTAACCATACTCGGTGGCGTGCATGCAGCTGTTTGATTAGACGGGACGAGCACGACAAGTCCCCCGTGCAGGCTTGACGGGACGCATGCGAGCAGTCCGCCGCGCAGGCTCGACGTGACGCATGTATCCTGTCCACCTCGCAAGCTCAATGGGACACATGCAAGCAGCAAGGCCGCCCATGCTCACCGGGAAGCGAGCTCTTTGACCTCCATCCACCAGCCGCCCGCCTTGCTCACAACTTCTCCATTAATGGCGGCCGAGCCGTTGTTTAACACGCGGTTAATTAAAGCACCTGGACGGAGGGTGATTGTTTGTGATCCCATGGACCCTCTCAACGTTAGCATTTGGTTTGTTCGTGTTTTCAACTTGTATTCCGGATAATTTAAAATGCCACATAGGGCAACGGATAATACGATGACAAATAAAATGGCAACGGATAATACGACGACAAATTTACAATGGTGCGGATAATAATTGTCTTACATATTTTGGATAATTTAAAATGCCACATGCGGCAAAGCCCGAAAGACACGGGGGCAAGAGAAGAAGGAGATCACAGACAACGATCTGGGTTGCTACTGTCTTTACTCCTCGATGGATCGCCGGGCGACGACATCCTCTAGCTCCTTCTTCAATTCCTCACGACTTTGCTTGACAGCAGCCACGGATTCCTCCACCTCCTGCTCGCGCTCGATCCAGAGCTTCCTCAAGTCACCTATCAGTTCCTCGATGACCGCTTTCAGTGTCATCCCTGAGGCACTACTCTGCTCATGCAACGTCTTCCAGCCGGCGGCCTCCTCCTCCTTCTCGGTGAGCGCCTTGAGGAGCTTCGCATTGTCACCAATGAGTTGCTCGACGAGGCCGGTCACCTTCTCAACTGAGGCATCGCTGATCTTGAGCAGCTTCATCAAGCCGTCGACTAGCTCATGCTGCTTAATGAGGCCAGCGAGAATGTCATCGTCGCTGGCCAAGGACTTCAGCAACGCCAGCTTGTCATGATCGCCGACGCGGTGAGTGCGCTTGTGAGAGCCCTCGCGTGCCGGTGAGAGCTCGTTCAAGGGCTCCGCGGCGCGCCGGGACATCTCTGATGTGGCTGTCGCATAGCGGCGGGACCTCTCTAGTGCTTCTGCGGCCTTGGTCTTTGCTCCATGGTTATATGTCCACCCGAACCTCCTCCTACTGGTCATGGCAGAACGACTTGACAGGAAAGACCAGTTTTGTGGGTGATGAGGAGAGGAACTGTGAAGTAATTTTCGAGTGGGTAGTTTTTATAGCCCGGTGCTAAGTGTGAACACATATTGGTTTGATCGGTGTGAACAGATTTGCAATTACTTATTGCGTTATAATCTGCAATGTGACGAGAAACAAGGTCAAAATTTATTGATGGTTCTGGGCTCAAAGCCTGTATCTGTTGTTCTGGCTCAACGCAAACAGTTCTTTTGGATCAATGGTATGCCACGCATCGGAAGCCCGAAACGGTCCCCGGATGACGTACGTGGGCTCGTGTTCTCGGATGTACGTGTACGTGTCTGCCCACTATCACACATGGTCAAGATATCACCATCTTGTCAGATGGATGTGCTGTCGCGCCTCCCACGGGGTGCCAGAAGGTTGACCACGTGGTTGCTCGCCGTTGAGGCGGCCACGGCGCACTCTGCTCGTCGTTGAGGCGGCTGCGGCGCGCTCTGCTCGCGTACATCCGTGTGTTTTGTTCGCCATTGAGGCGGCCGCGGCGCGCTCCGCTCTGGCGGCACTGCGCGCGCTCTGCTCGCCGTTGAGGCAAATTTACAATGGCAACGGTTAATAATTTTCTTACATCTTCATGATAATTTAAAATGCCACATGCGGCAACGACCAAAACACTCACGACCTACATATGCATACAATTATAATAAAATATAGGCTAAAAGGCTGAGCTGGCGGCCTTCCGACGACGGTCTTCTCGGACTCCATATCAGCATAGCACCATTGCGGCCGTTCATTCCAAGTGTTCCGACCCGCCTCCGCCTACAGAGCTGCTGGCGCTGGGAGGCTCTTGGGGCTGCTGGGCCTCTTCCAGAAGAGCTTGACAGCGTGCAATCGCGTGCATGACATCTCCGTAGAACCGCTCAATTTCCATGTCTCTGGCCTGGTAGCAAATTCCGTCCATCACCTGCATCCTCAAGATACCATGTTGGCGATGTTCTACTTCGTCGGGGATGTCAACTCCGCCATGGATGCGCTCGAGCCTGGCCACCACATCGTCGGGACCGAGGTTGACACGGCCGCCGCCGACAATGATGAACCCGCAGGCTGCCTGTGTCTTGACTGAATCGCAGAGGTCCGCTACCCATTCCTTGCGGGGCATCAGGCTCTCGATGAGCACTGGTGACGGCGGCTCTTCGGGTGGGTCGTCGATCGTGCCACCGAGTAGCTCTGGATCTTTTGCATGATGGATGGCAAACTGCTCATCACACTTCCTCTGCAATATGTCGATTGTGCGCCCAAGGACTGACACGCCGATATCGCTGCCGATGGGCCATGGTGGCTGCACCGGCCGATCAAGCTCTTGCTCCCCGACCTGCTCCGGCTCGTTCTCCTCGCCGAAGATGTAACGCAGGTAGGGGTCGACTTGAAGCTTTGGTCGTTGCCTGGCATGCTTGGAATAACTAATGGTAGATGGGTGAGGGCTAGATCTGCGCACAGTGTCGTGACGGTGCGTTGCCGCCTGGGTTATATGCAGCAAGCCATTAGCTGGTGGTGGGAAACCGATGAGGGAAGAGGCGGGGATTTTACAATTCACCCATGTGGAGCGCGGGAAGACTAAGTGGAGCACACAACCCGAATACCGTATGCGGTGCCACGTGTTATCTATCACACACATGTTAACATAAGGTACGTAACTTACTAATCATCGCACATGAGTACTCGCAGACGCATCGTGTGCGATACTCCTAGCCACCGCAAGCAACTAGTTTGCATTTTTCAAAGTTTTTTGTACACACAGAATCGCACACGAACAAAATGTAGTAACCGTCTGTGTTATAATTTCTCATCGCAAACAGTTCATCCGAGTGGGCTGTTTGCCGCGTATCACACACATCTTGTTTTCACGAATCGTTTGTGTTCTTTTGGCTCATCGCAAACAGTTCATCTATGTGAACTGTATGCCGCATATCAGACACATCTTGTTAAGTTGAACTGTTTCTGTTCTGTTCCCTAATCGAAAACAGTTCATCCGAGTGAACCGTATGTTGTATATCACACACACCTTGATTTGGCTGACCGTTTCTGTTGTGTTGCCTAATCACAAACAGTTAATCCGAGTGAACTATATGCCGTATATCGCACACACCTTGATATGGCTGCCCGTTTCTGTTGTTCTGTCTCATCGCAAACAGTTCGTATGGATCAATCATATGCCCCGCATCGCACACGGAACTAAAATCTGAACCGTGTTCAATGTCTCCGCCATCGCAAATGTTTTTGCATCTTTTTTGAAGGTTTTTTACATCACCGTTTGCGATTAATGCATCGCACATAGTTTCGTCAAAGGGTCTCTGGTCGTAGTGCCGCGTTAGCAGCATCCTGCACTAGTGCTACCTTTAGCACCTTGTTGGGTTTGACACTCTTATTTATCGAAAAAGGCTACAAACGATCCCCTATACTTGTGGGTTATCAAGACCTTTTTCTGGCGCCGTTGCCGCGGTGCAATAGCATGGGGGTGAATATTCTCGTGTGTGCTTGTTTGCTTTATCACTAAGTAGTTTTTATTTTGTGCTCTTGTTTTCTATCTTTAGTTATGGGTAGGAAACGCAAAATACCAAAAAAATTAGTTGTACCTACTAAACCAATGGTTGAAGAACCACCCAAAATCTATCATACTGCTGAAGCTTTCTACTTGGATCATCTTCGATCCCTATGTGCTTGTGCTGAAAACCCAACTAGCTTAGTTGAGGGAAAATTATTAAATGAGCATACTTATTTTGTGCGACACCGCTTATCTCAAAAAGGGAAACTTTTATGGCATCATATTAATAATTTGCATTGTTATGCTTGGAACTTATGCGAAATACATGGTCTTGTTGTTCTGAAGAATCTAAAAGCCACCTTCCTTTCCAATGTGAGTTTAAGGATAATGGAATCTTATCTTCTTATGCCAAATGTGTTTACAATTACTATGATATTGAACAAATTAAAGAATTTGTTTGCTTTAAGGGTGCCTACGAAGTTGCTTCTTTGATTGAAAAGTATGATATTACTCTTTACAAATCTGAAAAAATTGTCATACTTAAATATTGCTATGAAAACTATGCTTCTAATGCTTATGTTAAAGAATTTCTTGAGAAAGTCTCCACTGTCCAAGAAGAGACTAATATTTTGCAGGAAACTATGGAAGAAGAAATTGCTGAAATTTGAGCTCATTAGATGAAAGAGATGAGGAGGAGAGCGAAGAACAAAAGGAGGAAGAGCGGATTAGCTACCCGTGCCCACCTTCTAATGAGAGTAACTCTTCAACTTATACATTGTTTAATTTCCCTTTGTGCTTACCAAAGGATGAATGCTATGATAATTGCTATGATCCCGTTGATTCATTTGAAATATCCCTTTTTGATGAACTTGATGCTTGCTATGCTTGTGGCCATGATGTTGATACGTCTCCAACGTATCTATAATTTTTGCTTGTTCCATGCTGTTATATTATCATTCTTGGATGTTTTACAATCATTTTATAGCAACTTTATATCATTTTTTTGGACTAACCTATTGACATAGTGCCCAGTGCCAGTTGCTATTTTTTGCTTGTTTTTTTACTTTGCAGAATATCAGTACCAAACGCAGCAAAAAAATTTGGAGATTTTTTTGGACCAGAAGATACCTTGGGGGGCCAAGAAAGCACCTGGAAGGAGTCCCGTGGGGACGATAATACACCAGGGCGCGCCAAGGAGCCCAGGCGCACCCTGGTGGGTTGTGGGGCCCTTAGGGGTCTCCTGCACCGCCTCTCAGCTGTATAAATTCCCAAATATTCCAGAAACCCTCGGAGAGTCGACGAAACACAATTCCAGCTGCCGCAATTTCTAGAACCACGAGATCCAATCTACACCATCACGGAGGGGTTCATCATCCTCATTGATGCCTCTCCGATGATGCGTGAGTAGTCCACCATAGACCTAACGTTCCGTAGGCAGTAGCTAGATGGCTTCCTCTCTCTTTTTGCTTCTCAATACAATGGTCTCTTGGAGATCTATTTGATGTAACTCTTTTTGCGGTGTGTTTGTTGGGATCCGATGAACTTTGAGTTTATGATCAGATCTATATCCATGAATATTATTTGAGTTTTCTTTGATCTCTTATATGCATGATTATTTATAGCCTCGTATTTCTTCTTCGAATCTTTGATTTAGTTAGGCCAACTAGATCGATTTTTCTTGCCATGGGAAGAGGTGCTTTGTGATTGGTTCGATCTTGCGGTGGCCTCTCCCAGAGACAGAAGGGGCAGCGAGGCACACATGTATCGTTGCTATTAAGGGTAACAAGGTGGGGTCTATTCCTACATGAATAGATCTTGTCTACATCATGTCATCATTCTTATTGCGTTACTCCATTTCTCCATGAACTTAATACACTAGATGCATGCTGGATAGCGGTCGATGTGTATAGTAATAGTAGTAGATGCAGGCAGGAGTCGGTCTACTAATCTTTGATGTGATGCCTATATATTGATCATTGCCTTGGATATCATCATAATTATTCGATCTTCTATCAATTGCCCAACAGTAATTTGTTTATCCACCGTGTGCTATTTTCTCGAGAGAAACCACTAGTGAAATCTATGGCCCCCGGGTCTATCTTTTATCATATTGCTTTCCGATCTATTTTTTACTCGCATTTATTTTCAGATCTATTATACCAAAAACCCAAAAATACTTTGCTGCACTTTTTATTTGCATCTTTTATTTCGGATTTTCTTCAGATCTATTTATCCAAACACATACAAAACAATCTATCTTTTAACCGAGGAGGGATTGACAACCCCTCTTATGCGTTGGGTTGCGAGGATTTATTCTTTGTGTGCAGGTACCATTTACATAGTGTTGCTTGGTTCTCCTACTGGATTGATACCTTGGTTTCATAACTGAGGGAAATACCTACCGTAGCTGTACTGCATCATCCCATCCTCTTTGGGGAAATACCGACGCAGTTTTAATCCGCATCAAAAGGAATTTCTGGCCCCGTTGCCGGGGAGACATCATCAACATCTATCAGGTTCCTAATCACAAATATCATCTCCTTGCAATTTACATTATTTGCCATTTGCCTCTCGTTTTCATCTCCCCCACTTCACAAAATTTGCCGTTTTATTTGCCTACTCTTTTTCGTTCGCCTTTTTCTCGTCAGATCTTTTGTTTGCTTGAACTCATCATCATGAGCAACTTTGGTATGGCAGAAATAGATGATGGCCTAACTCCTAAAATTGGATGATCGGGAAATCTGGATGCTAAAACTTTTGTCTTGGGGCAAGGGAATGTTATGGGAAAAGAACATATCCAAGAATTTTTTAATTATGTTGGAAATTTGACTTTTGATGATGCCCCTATACTTAAAAGAACTAAAACTTATGCGGAGGCTATTTCAGCACTAGTTCTGAAACTTGAAAATAGATTTATCCGTACTCATCCTACCTTGCAAAGATTGTTTTATGATCTGCCCATTATAAAAGATCCAAAAGCTAAAAAAATAGCTACCCATATTCTTATGAATGAATTTGATCACATAATACGGGAAGCTAAGGAAATTTTTGATTTTTATGGTATGAGTCGTAAAAAACCGGTGATAGATGAGATCCTTTACAATAGTGACCATATGTTGAGACATTTGCTTGGAAATAATCAAAAAAATTATGAGAACCTTAAAAAGGAAATCCCCGTTTTAGATGTGATCCAACAAGTTTTCAACGATGTCAATCAACAATATTCTTGGATCGTAGCCGGAAATCAAAGAGGTTACGTAGATGGACAACTTGATAATGCTAAAATTTATATGGATAATGTGTTTCAAGTTATATTTGCAAAACCTCCTGACAAAAACACATCTATGGAAAAAAAAGAAGAAAGATGACAATACTTGAATCTATGCATTATGCCTAGCTAGGGGCATAAAATGATAGCGCTTGTTGGGAGGCAACCCAATGAATAAAATTTATTTTTGTCTTTTTCTTTCTGTTCTTGAGTGTCTGCAAAATTATGCCTCTGTTATGATTGTGTTTTTTATGTTTTAAATAGTTTTGTGCCAAGTAAAGCCTTTGGGATAGCTTTGGTGATAGTTGATTTGATCCTGTTGAAAAACAGAATCTTTTTCATCCAGTAACAGAATTCTTTAAATTCACAGAGTAACGAAAAATTCTGATGTTTTTACACAAGATATATATACAAATTTACTATGTTGTCCTAATTTTTCAGAATGTTTGGAGTTACATAAGTATGAGAACAATTCACATCTTTACAGACTGTTCTGTTTTTGACAGATTCTGTTTTCATTGCATTGTGTGCTTATTTTGATGAATCTATGGATTGTATCGGGGGGTATAAGCCATGGAAAAGTTAGAATACAGTAGATATAATGCAATAACAAAATTTGAATGGGTTTTCAACAGTACTTAAAGTAAATATTGGTTTTCTTATACTAACGGATCTCACGAAGGTTTTGTTAAGTTTTGTGTGATTGAAGTTTTCAAGTTTTGGGTGAGATCACGATGGATGAAGGAATAAGGAGTGGCAGGAGCCTAAGCATGGTGATTTCGCATGGCACCCCAAGTTAATATTCAAGGAGAATCAAGCAACTAAGCTTGGGGATGCCCCGGAAGGCATCCCCTCTTTCTTCTAACGACCATCGGTGTTTTACTTGGAGCTATATTTTTATTCGTCACATATCATGAGTTTTGCTTGGAGCATCTTGTATTATATGAGTCTTTGCTTGTTTTGCTTTTTAGTTTGTCACAAGTATCCTTGCCGGACACACCTATTTGAGAGAGCCAAAATTATGCAATGATTTGTTAGAATTGCTCTATATGCTTCACTTAAAAAAATTGAGCTATGGAATTGCTCTAGTGCTTCACTTATATCTTTTTGAGCACGGTGTGCTTTAATATTTTTAAAGAAATGCTCTAATGCTTCACTTAGATTAATTTGAGAGTTAGTAAATTTTTGAAGAAATTCTCTCATGCTTCACTTATATTATTTTGAGAGAAGAAAATTTTTATGCTCATGTTGTTCACTTAAATTTATTTGAGCTTGTCAAAAGCAATTGCAACATATGAAATTAGTCCCAAAGTGATAGATATTCAAGAGGGATATAATAAAAACATTCATGAAGATCATTGGACAAAATAAACTTGATTCTTTGTAATAGTTTTGAGATATGATGATAGTAATATATGAGTCATGTTGGTGAGTAATTATGCTTTAGTAAGAATATTGGTGTTAAGGTTTGTGATTCCCTATGCAAGCACGAAATTCAATAGTTATGCAATGAAATTACATCCTACTTGTGGTGCATTATTCGGTGTTAGTTATGCTCAATGCTTGCTTATCTGAATTTTTGTTTCTTGGTTGGTTGCTTATCAATCTTTTTGCTAGCCTCCACTTGTACTAAGTAGAAATACTACTTGTGCATTCAAACTCTTTAAACCCAGTTTTGCCATATGAGTTCACAATACCTGCCTATATGCGGTATTTCCGTGCAGTTCTAAGCAAATTTGTATGTGCCAACTATAATTTTTTCAAAATAAATTTCCTTTTTGTGTGCCTGTACCGCTCATGAAGCGGCAGGGGGTGGCCAATATTTTCCATGCTAGATGTGTTATTCTCAAGATGAGTGTTTATTCACTTGTCATTGCACGAGAGTATGGCGGTAATAGGGATGCCCAGTCCCGAAATGAAAAAGAAATTTACTTTATGTTGTCAAATAATAAATTCCTTGGAAAGTGTTGGTATGGGCGGTACCCGTGGATACGGCTAGCCGTGGAATGTGAAAGTATGGTGGAAAAAGGAATAAACTTTATTTTCTATTTGGGAACCGCCTATGATATATCTAGCATGGAAAGTGTTGGGAATTACCCGGTCATTTTCGTTGACGGGAAAAGCATGCCTCTCAAAAATTTTATCTCTCAATTTAAGCTTTGAGCTCTGGCACCTCTATAAATCCCTACTTCCCTCTGCGAAGGGCATATCTATTTAATTTATGCAATTTTTATTTTTATTTGAGTCTCCATCTTCTCTTATAAAGCACCAACTAGGGAGCACTATGATCGTACTTGTGCAGTGGATGTAGCTAATATTCGAGTGTGTTTCATGAATGGATCAATGATTGAGCATGATGGGCTTGGGATAACTTTCTTTAGTGTTGATATTTTGAAAGACATAGTTGCTTGTTGATATGCTTGAGTATTGAAGTTATCATGTCAAATATAGACTATTGCTTTGAACCATCTAAAAGTCCAAATGTCCATGCTACAAAACAAAAGAATATGAGATGAACATGTTAGGCCGCATTCCACATCAAAAATTCTGTTTTTATCATTTACCTACTCGAGGACGAGTAGGAATTATGCTTGCGGATGCTGATACGTCTCCAACGTATCTATAATTTTTGCTTGTTCCATGCTGTTATATTATCATTCTTGGATGTTTTACCATCATTTTATAGCAACTTTATATCATTTTTTGGGACTAACCTATTGACATAGTGCCAGTTGCTGTTTTTTCCTTTTTTTTACTTCACAGAATATCAGTACCAAATGGAGCGAAACTTTTTGGAGATTTTTTTTGGACCAGCAGACACCTTGGGGGCCAAGAAAGCACCTGGAAGGAGTCCTGTGGGGACCACAATACACCAGGGCGCGCCCTGGTGGGTTGTGGAGCCCTCGGGGGTCTTCTGCACCGCCTCTCAAGTCTATAAATTCCCAAATATTCCAGAAACCCTAGGAGAGTCGACGAAACACAATTCCAGCCGCCGCAAGTTCCAGAACCACAAGACCCAATCTACACCATTACGGAGGGGTTCATCATCCTCATTGGTGCCTCTCCAATGATGCGTGAGTCGTCCACCATAGACCTAAGGTTCCGTAGGCAGTAGCTAGATGGCTTCCTCTCTCTTTTTGCTTCCCAATACAATGGTCTCTTGGAGATCTATTCGATGTAAGTCTTTTTGCGATGTGTTTGTTGGGATCCGATGAACTTTGAGTTTATGATCAGATCTATATCCATGAATATTATTTGAGTTTTGTTTGATCTCTTATATGCATGATTATTTATAGCCTCGTATTTCTTCTTCGAATCTTTGGTTTAGTTAGGCAAACTAGATCGATTTTTCTTGCCATGGGAAGAGGTGCTTTGTGATGGGTTCGATCCTGCGGTGTCCTCTCCCAGAGACGGAAGGGGTTGCCCGGCACGCATGTATCGTTGCTATTAAGGATAACAAGATGGGGTCAATTCCTACATGAATAGATCTTGTCTACATCATGTCATCGTTCTTATTGCATTACTCCGTTTCTCCATGAACTTAATACACTAGATGCATGCTGGATAGCGGTCGATGTGTGGAGTAATAGTAGTAGATGCAGGCAGGAGTCAGTCTACTAATCATGGACGTGATGCCTATATATTGATCTTTGCCTTGGATATTGTCATAATTATTCAATCTTCTATCAATTGCCCATCAGTAATTTGTTTACCCACCGTGTGCTATTTTCTCGAGAGAAACTACTAGTGAAACCTACGGCCCCCGGGTCTATCTTTTATCATATTGCTTTTCGATCTATTTTTCATCCCATTTATTTTCAGATCTATTATTCCAAAAACCCAAAAATACTTTGCTGCACTTTTTATTTGCATCTTTTATTTCACATTTTATTCAGATCTATTTATCCAAACACATACAAAACAATCTATCTTTTTACCGAGGAGGGATTGACAACCCCTCTTACCCGTTGGGTTGCGAGGATTTGTTCTTTGTGTGCAGGTACTGTTTACATAGTGTTGCTTGGTTCTCCTACTGGATTGATACCTTGGTTTCATAACTGGGGGAAATACCTACCATAGCTGTACTGCATCATCCCTTCCTTTTTTGGGGAAATACCGACGCAGTTTCAAGCTGCATCAATGCCAATATGAGTTATGCTTATGGAGAGGAACTTGCTATAGGTCCTTATGTTAAGAATGAAATTGTTTCTATTGCACCCACACATGATAGTCCTATTATCTTTATGAATTCTCCCAACTACACTATATCAGAAAAATTTGTGCTTATTAAGGATTATATTGATGGGTTGCGTTTTACCGTTACACATGATGATTTTGATGAATATGATAAGCATGTGATTGAATATGATAAACATAGAGAGGTGAATATGATAAGCAGGTGAGAAACTATTTATGCCATGTATCGGCCTTTACTTGGTGTGCATGAATTGTTCTTCTATGACATGCCGATGCATAGGAAGAGAGTTAGAATTCGTCGTTGCATGATATATGTTGCTTGGTGCTCACTACTAAATTACAAATCATTGCTAATTAAAATTGGCTTTGATAAACCTTGGGATCCGGGTGAATCAATTACTTGAGCACTTTATGCCTAGCTTAATGGCTCTAAAGGAAGCACTGCCAAGGAGACAACCCAGAAGTTTTAGAGAGTCATTTACTTATGTTGTGTGCATTTATAAAGTTCAAAAACAAAAAAAATATAGAGGGGAACTTGAAAACTTTTTCAAAAAGAGAAGCGATTGGAATGTTATTCATTGGAGAAGTGAGGGTCGACCTTGAACACTTGTGTTCATGCTGATGGAAACAATGTAGAAATTTTCATGGAAGTTTCTCACAAAAATAATTATCCCCTTTTACAAATCCATTGTATTATAAAAGTAATGTGCCAAGATTTGCCTTTAGGATGATTAGATTGTTTGTTTGGTATGTGCAGTGCAAAAATAGAAACTTTTTAGTGCATGAATTTAAATTTTTTACTGGAACGTCAAAAGTTTCTGAAATTTTTACACAGTAATGCTAGGAATTTTGTTTATTTTTTCCTAATTTTTCATAATTTTTGGAGTCACAGAAGTATGGTCAAAGTTCAGATTGCAACAGACTATTCTATTTTTGACAGATTCTGTTTTGATGCGTTGTTTTGCTTGTTTTGATGCAACTATGGATTGTATAGGTTGGTATTAGTCATGGAGAAGTTAGAACATAGTAGTTATAATGAAAAAATAAAATATGAATGGGTTTGCAACAATACTTAAAGTAGTGATTTGCTTTATTATACTAATGGATCTCACGAGGGTTTTGTTAAGTTTTGTGTGGATGAAGTGTTCGAAGATCGAGGAGGTCTCGATATGAGGAGAAGGAGGAGAGGCAAGAGTTCAATCTTGGGGATGCCAAAGGCACCCCAAGTAAATATTCAAGGAGACTCAAGCGTCTAATCTTGGGGATGCCCCAGAAGGCATCCCATCTTTCTTCAACAAGTATTGGTATGTTTCGGTTTTTGTTTTGTTCACGTGATATGCGCGTAAATCTTGGAGCGTCGTGTGATTTTTATTCTTTTCTTTTAATAATGCACAATGCTGGTATAAGATAGTCCTTGGTTGATTTATAGAATGCTCTATGCACCTCACTTATATCTTTTGAGTATGGCTTTATAGATGCTTCATGTGCTTCGCTTATATCATTTGAAGTTTGGATTGCATGTTTCTCTACATATGGAAAACCGTTATTTGTAGAATGCTCTTTTGATTCACTTATATTTATTAGAGCGTGGGCAAGTATTTTGTAGAAAGAATTAAACTCTCTTGCTTCACTTATATCTATTTAGAGAGTCAACATGAATTGGTCATTCACATGGTTAGTCATAAAATCCTACATAAAACTCGTGTAGATCACTGAATATGATATGTTTGATTCTTTGCAATAGTTTTGCGATATAGAGATGGTAATATGTGGGAGGTACTGATACGTCTCCAACGTATCTATAATTTATGAAGTATTCATGCCATGTTTACAACAATTTTATATGGTTTTGGTATGATTTGATTAGAACTAACCCGGACTGACACTATTTTCAGCAGAACTAACATGGTGTCATTTTTTGTACAGAAATAAAAGTTCTCGGAATGGGCTGAAAATTTACTGTGATTTTTATGGACCAAAAGAGACCCCCGAAGCACCAGAGCTGGGCCAGGAAGTGACCGAGGAGGCCACAAGCCTGCTAGCCGCACCCTACCCCCCCCCTAGGGCGCTAGCTACAGGCTTGTGCGCCCCTCGGGCACCCCCTTGACATGAGACCGATGCCAAAAATTCTTATAAATACCCAAACCTCCGAAAAAACCCTAGATCGGAAGTTCCGCTGCCGCAAGCCTCTGTAGCCATGAAAAACCAATCGGGAACCCGTTCCATCACCCTGCCGGAGGGGGAAACCATCACCAGAGGCCATCTTCATCATCCCGGCAGTCTCCATGACGAGGAGGGAGTAATTCACACTCGGGGCTGAGGGTATGTACCAGTAGCTATGTGTTTGATCTCTCTCTCTCGTGTTCTTGATTTGGCACGATCTTGATGTACCGTGAGCTTTGTTAGGATCATATGGTGTTTCTCTCCCTCTATCTTCTTGTGATGAATTTAGTCTTGCTCTTTGAGGTTTTGGTATGTTGGATTGAGTATTGGATTTGAGAACACTTGATGTATGTCTTGCGATGGGATATCTGTGGTGACAATGGGATGTTCTATTGATTCACTTGATGTATGTTTTGGCGCTCAACTCGCGGATTCCCGAGGTGACATTAGGGTAATCTATGCATAGGGGTTGATGCATGTTTTTGTCCTACATTCTCCGATAGAAACTTTGGAGTGATTCTTTGTCGCACGTTGAGGGATTGTTATATGATTCAATTATGTTATCATTGTTGAGAGAATTTGCACTAGTGAAAGTATGAACCCTAGGCCTTGTTTTCAAGCATTGCAATACCGTTTTTCTCACTTTTGTTACTAGTTACCTTGCTGTTTTTATATTTTCAGATTACAAAAACCTATATCTACTATCCATATTACACTTGTATCACCATCTCTTCGCCGAACTAGTGCTCCTATATAATTTACCATTGTATTGGGTGTGTTGGGGACACAAGAGACTCTTTCTTATTTGGTTGCAGGGTTGTTTGAGAGAGACCATCTTCATCCTACGCCTCCCACGGATTGATAAACCTTAGGTCATCCACTTGAGGGAAAATTGCTACTGTCCTATAAAACTCTGCGCTCGGAGCCCAACACGAGTCTACAAGAAGAAGGTTGCGTAGTAGGCCTCAAGCTCTATTCTGGCGCCGTTGCCGGGGAGGTGAGTGCTTGAAGGTATATCTTTAGATCTTGCAATTGAATCTTTTAGTTTCTTGTTTTATCACTAGTTTGGTTTATAAAAGAAAACTACAAAAAATGGAATTAAGGTTGCCTCATATTATTCATCTTTATAATGTCTTTCTTGAAAACGATGGAGCGGAAAATTGTGCCAAAGTGTTAGAAGAAGAAGTCAATAAAATGTTTGGCACTAAATCCTTCTATGAGGAGCATGATTGCAATGTTGTTGGTATGAATTCTTTGAATATCCATGATGCTAATGATATGCAAAGCCATAAGCTTGGGGATGCTATGTTTGATGAAGATGATATTTTTAGTCCCCCAAGTTTTGATGAGCAAATTTATTATGATGATAGCATGCCTCCTATTTATGATGATTATATTGATGAAAGTGGGTTTGGAAGAGTGTCAACTCTAGGTAGTATTGATCCCACTATTTTGGATGGTGTTGAATCTTTTCACAATATTGATAAAAGTGGATTTGGAGAGGTCATGACTTTATTTAGTGATGAATCCACTATTTTGGAAGAGGTTCCAATTGATTATGAGAACAAAGTTGCTATCTATGATGATTATTGTGATGACATGTATGCTATAAAGAATAATGATAACCATGAAACTTGTCATCATGATTTTAATTTTCAATTGGATTATGCCTCAAATGATAGTTATTTTGTTGAGTTTGCTCCCACTAAAATTCATGAGAATAAATTTGCTTATGTGGAGAGTAATAAAATTTCTATGCTTGTGGCTCATGAAAAGAATGCTTTATGTGACGACCCCGGCTTAATCGTGCACTAATCATACACGCAAATGCACACGATCAAGCCTAAGGACTCACTTGAAGATATCACAACACAACTCTAAAACATAAATAAAGTCATACAAGCTTATATTACAAGCCAGGGCCTCGAGGGCTCGAATACATAGCTCGATGGCATACAAGCGTCAGCGGAAGCATCAAATATCTGGGTACAGATATATTACAGAAGTGAAGATAAGCCTTTAGAAGGCGGGGCAAAATAAAATACTACGATCGAAAGGCGTAGGCCTCTTGCCCTGGACCCTCCAATCCTACTCCTGGTCGTCAATCGGCTCCTCGTAGTAGTAGTACTCTCCGGGCTGGTAGTAGTAGTGGTCGTCGACGGGGGCGTCTGGCTCAGAGGCTCCGACGTCTTGTGGCATCAAAAGGGATATGGGGGAAAAAGAAAGTAAAGCAAACGTGAGTACTCATCCGAAGTACTCAGCAAGCAAGGATCTACACTACATATGCAACATTTTCAAAGGGGGCTGTATATGTGCATTGGGCTGCAGACATGCTAGAATAGAGCGGGAGAGCCTAGTCCTATCAAAGACTAGCATCTTCATCGGTCTTTCAGCATTAGAAGAGGACAGAATACATAATGTAAAGTAGTAGTAGTGTAACATCAACCTCGGCCAGAGATTCTTCCTCGTCCCCCTGCGAGAAAGCAATCCCAGAGCCATACTATCCATTTCATCTCAAGTCATCAGTTCTAGTTGTACCGATCGGGATACAACTCCGAGTGTCCGTTACCGTAGGACAGGCTATCGATAGATTAGTTCGTCCCTGCAGGGGTGCACCAACTTACCCACCACGCTCGCTTAACTCCGGCCGGACACACTTTTCTGGGTCATGCCCGGCCTCGGCTAAGCAACACGCCGCAACCCGACCGAATACTTAATAGAGAGGTCAGCACGCCGGACTAAACCTATGCCCCCAGGGGTCTTGGGCCTTCGCCCCGGGAACTCCTGCGCGTTGCGTGGGCGGCCGGAAGCAGACCTAGCAACCCCTTAATACAAGCGCGGTTGCGTAACCAGTCCAATCCAGCGCGCGCCGCTCAATCGCTGACGTCTATTAAGCTTCGGCTGAAGTATACGACGCAGAACGCCCATACTATGCCCACGTGATGGTTAGTGCTATCAGGCCAGAGGCCCCTCAGATCAAATATTCAAACCGTTAGTGGATTAGGAGCGCGCGGTAACGAGCAGAGACTCACGATCGATGTGACCCCGTCGCCCCGTCTCGAGGACTTACGGCAAGGGCTAAGAATGCCCAGCCACGCCTCGTAGTTATCTCTCGGGCACCTTTCAGGTCAACCCGACTCCACATCACTTCGCATTCATGCTCGCGCGGGTACCCCTCAGGGCCGACCCGTCTTTAGTATCATGGTTCAGTGTTCAGTCATAGTAACCAAGGTCTCCGTGTGTCTGACACCGAGGGGGAACCCTGAGGAATCACCCTCGATGGAAATCCCACTCGATGATATCATCATGGTGAACGAAGGAGGAATCACCCTCGAGGTCCACTCTTGAACAGTTGCACGACGGTGTCGGTATCGGGGGTGATGTAGGAGGAATCACCCTCGCTTACCACGTCCGATTAAGTAACCTACAAGGTTATCATCAGAAGTGCTAACGAGGTATCACCCTCGGAACTCAATAATAACCTAGTAGTGTCGAGCAATTTAAGGGAGAAGTGACGTGCGGTGCTAGGGTCTGATCTTCGATCCCGTTGCTCGGGTCTTCTGAGAGTCCAGCGGGGCAGTCGGGACAAGTGGGTCTCTGATAAGGCTCTACCCATCCTATACTAAATAGTTTAGGATAGCAGGAAAGTATCAACAACATGTTACAAGTAAACAGGCTATGCAGCAGATATAGGACAATAGTAGCAGCAGTAACTTCTAATGCAAGCATAAGAGAGAAGAGAGTGGGCGATATCGGAATGCTCAAAATGGGGTGCTTGCCTGTCTGCTCGACGACAAGGGTCTGATCTTCGGGGACGTAGTCGTACTCTGGAGTGACGTCTGCCTCAGGAGCTACGGCAACGTCGGGGTCTACCGAGAGAGAAGAGGGGGAAGAAATAGGTAAACATAATGCAAACAAGTGCAACACAGTGCATGCTATGCTACGATGCAGTGCTGGGTTGCCTAAAGATGCATCTAGGTCATTTTAGTTATTTTTAGGATTAACCGGGGATTTATTAATCGGCATGTGTGCACTATTCTTCTACCGAAATCGGGCCCGGAGTTACGAGTTCTCTTACGTAGAAGGTTCCGACATGGAATCAGACGGCACGATCAGACTCGTCTCGTCGTTCTGAGCAACTTTCATGTTTTAACTTTTTCGATCCGAGCTACGGATTAATTTCTACGAATTTCTAAAGAATTTTGCATTTTCTGAAATTATTTAAAATAACATAATTTAACAGAAAAGGAATATGACGTCATGCTGGCGTCAGCGGTCAGCGGACCGGCTGACCAGTCAACGGGGCCCACTGGCCAGTGACTGGACCAGTCCAATCAGCATTCACTGGTCAAAGGGCCCGGGTGGGTCCCACATGTCACTGACTGGGGCTAGCCCAGTCAGCAGTTGACTAGTCAACTGGGGTCAACGGGGCCCACCTGTTGGTGTGATAGCCTCTAACTAATGGGTTGATTATTTTAACTAACTGGGTTATTAAGCTACGGGTCCCACATGTCATAGGCCTAGGGTTGGACTAATAGGGTCATTAGTGGCTAATTAACTGGGGTTGACCGGCGGCTAACTCCGGCGTTGATCCGGCGCGGCAGAGGAACTTCGGCCGGCCGTTTCCGGCGGCGGATGGATGCGTGGGTCGTACCGCTGGAAAGCCAGAGCTCGCGCGGTTCGAATGGTGGTCGTGGGGTGGCCGAAGATGCACCGTAGCGCCGGCGGCAGCGAGCTGGGTGGCGGTCGGAGTTGGGCGGGCACGGGGTTAACTCTACGGGCGCTAACGCGATGAATTGGTGGCACGGGCGGCATCGGGGCGATGCCCTGAGCACGACTGAGTGCTTGCCCGGATCTGAAACGAACGGCAGCAGCAGCGATGATGACCGCAGCGGCGGCGCAGTTTTGCCGGAGCATAAACGAAGACGACGACGGTGCCATGACTATGGATTGGAAGCGGCTAGAAAGGGAATATGCGTGGATCCTCACCAAGGAGCACATGAAAGTCTCGGTGTCAATTTAGTAGCAGCAGAGGCAGAGCATTCATCGGCGAAGCTCCGGCGACTGAGGAAGAAGAAGGGGGTCGATCCGTTCGATGCGGGGTCGCCCGGCCTGATCTGGTCCTCGCAGCCGACGTGAACGATGATGGGGTAGCTGGTGGACTCGCTAGTTCGGCGCGGGGACGCCGGTGGCCAAGGGAACAGCGAGGTACATGGCGGCGACGACGCGGCTGTGATCTGGATCGAGAGGAACGGCGCGGGGAGGAAGGAGTGGGGGCGCTAGGGTTTCGGGTGAGGAGAGAGGTGCTCAGGGGAGTACTTAACGACGACGCAGAGCCGCTCGATGGCCGGCAGCGAGGCAGGCGCCGCCGTGTCGGCGTGGGCGAGTGACAGCGCGCGGGAGGATGGGGATGAGCTCCCGGTGGGCTGGGTTGTGCACTGTGCACATAGCGTCCAAGTACACGGTGTCTGGTAAGCCTTTTTCTTTTTCTTCTGTTCATTATTTTACTTTCTGTTTTGCAATTGTTTTAACCACCGCTGGAGTTTTGTAAAATATGTGATTTAGCTAAATAATTATAGTGCAATATTTACCTCTACCAGAAAATAGTTTGGAGCCAAAAATGATTTCATTTGATTTTTTTGATTTAAATGAAATGGATTAAATCATTGTTGTTTGGTACTGTTTCTTGATGCTAGAGTCACTTAACTAACTCAATTAAAGTTGATTATATTTTTATAATTGTTTCTGGAATATTTGCAACATTATGAACAGTTTAGTTTTACTGTTTGAAGAAGTATTTATTTGACTTGCATTTTAAATTTGAATTGAGTTGGATTGTTTCCTAGTTGCAATTTATTTAGATTGATCATGATGACATGGCAAGTTAGGTAGCTTAACTAGGGTGAGGTAACTTGGGGATGTGACAAATCTCCTCCACTACAAGAAATCTCGTCCAGAGATTTAAGTGGGGAAGTAAAGGATAACTTCGGGAGAACTAACCCTTATAGGGTTATTTATCTGTTGAATAATTCAGGGATTGTGGCAGAAGTATCTCTCGAGTTGAAACTTAAGAATACATCGAGAGCAAAGTATGAAGGTACCATAAGAAGTTTTCAAGTGAATGAATAAACGATCGATACCTGAACAAAGTGCGAGAAAGGGGTTCAGAGCATCGGGAATAGATCATCGCTCAGAGGGTGGTTCGAGATATGATACGACGCCAAATGCAAGAATATTTCAGAATCAAGGTTGTTCAGGAGAGTCGGGTTCCGATCCTGTGGAGCTATGATGAGGGTCGATCAAAAGTAGGGAGAACGGTGACATCTTACCGTTCTCGACAACAAAGTATGTCGGAAGATAGGTTGTCAGTTATGTCGGTAACTACGTCGGTACCAAGGGCGAGGGACGAAGAGAACCATTTTCCTGCTCGTTGAACGAGGCAGACCAATAGGCAAAGTTCTCGTCCATCGGTGGTTACCGGAATGTCATCAACAATAGTATTGAAGTCACGGATACGATACACGCTCGCGGTCAAGCTTGTTGTTCGAGGTGAAATGATAAGATGAGGAAGATCGACGTAAGCTTAGCTCATCGTCGGAAGTTGCTCCGGGTTATAGGGACCAGGTAGCACAGTTGAAATTTGCATGATAGGGATATAGGCAATCAGGCTAGAAAAGAATCAAAGGTTTATTGAACTCGTAAGTCACAAAACTACTTAGAGTTATTGAATCGGAGTGCGGAATTGATTCACTTACCGGCGTTCTCGAGTGACAAACAACTCAGAACCCGGAGGAAATTGTGATTGGTGATCAATAATAGTTGATGAATAACTCATAAGAAGTTATGTAGTTCCTGAGATATTCTCGGGATACCAGGGGGTAATACTCGAAGGTAATTCAAGTTAGAGGTTGGACAGGTGAAATGATTTGCAGAAGACAAGTATTTTAATTTGTCAGGGAAATGGAATCAAAGAGAAAATATGGTGGGAATGACGATTGCAAAGGATCAATTCATAGGATTCAAGATGAACTTGCACCGAGTAAATATTTATTTTTACGAGCAGCTTCCATGATAAGTTCTACATCGGATCCATGGGCATGAACACAAAGGTTCAAGGTCGACTCCCACTTCTTCAATGCATAACCTTTCATTCACCCCTCGTTTTCGAAGAAATTGTAGTGCTGAAGATTTATTTGGTGAAGCACCAGAGGAGTATGACTCGCATAACTTTCGAGTTCACACGGATTAGGGAAAGCATAGGTTCAACCCATCGGGACATTTTTACGAAGCTATACAACCATCAACCAAAGCAAGGGGTGTGAGTTCGAAAGCAGAGTATCGAAGTCAAAGCTGATGATTCAATTTACCAAAGGCCTTAAGTATCAGGGTAGAACTCACAAGATGTTTGAATAAGAAGGATACTGTCGGATATTAGTCCAACCAAAAGATCAGGTAGACGACAAAGGATCTGACGTGAGTAACGGTACTCAACCAGAAGAAGAAAGAATGTAACGGCATCAGATTATAGAAACATCGGAACAATCTGACGTTTAAGTACAAAGGAGTTATGGTTCAGAAATGAATGATTAGAAGCAAAAGCTCTGATAAAAATGAGTAGGTTGAACAGAACTAGATGGACAACTTTAGTGTTCCATCTTGCAGAGATCTCCACCCATGGTTATGGGACATGTCCTGGTCAGTAGTCAGTCCCAAGTCAATATGGAGAAGGAATGCACTATCTTTCCGTGACATGTAAGCAGGGTGGATATACAGACGGCAAGAAGTAGAGAATGCTTCAGTGCCAAAGGCAATGTCAACGGGGAAGGAACCGATAAGGTTCTTAGAATAGAAAAGAATCGGTCAGATAATTGTCCACAAAAGGAATCAAGTGATCCGTGAGAACTAACGGGGTAAGGTTTTAACAACTGGTTCCACCTGAGAGTCCTCCTGAGGAAGGACGGGGGCAAGCACATCGAATTAAGGAAGCACTTGAACACCCCAAGTACAAAATTCAGAGGGTTCATGATTTCCAAAGCCAGGAGTGACAATTAGTTCACCTGGGCAGAGGGATGAGTGATTTGTACATGCTTAATTGGACATTCAACCAATACTTGATTGGCCGAGAACCAGCTCATGTCCGGAATGGTGACTGAGCCGGAAAGACGAATTCTAGGAATCGACTGATGATGGCGAACATTCGCAACATAATGATTCAAGGGATCCAAAATGGTAATTGGCAAAGGATGTTGACGGGGATTACTAGACATATGGAATTAACCATAAGGCAAGCAGGCAAGAATTTCGAGAGCAATAGGCTGCAAAGGATTTTCGGGTGATCGGATAGCAATACGAAGTATTTCGTGAAACATAACAACAACTGGGGATGGATGGATCCCCGGAAATGTGAGGAATTATTCATAAGTATGTCCAGACGAAAAAGGAACTGCAAGGCAGTAGGTTCAGAGGATTCTCGAAATGTCGGATAGTATTTCGATATGTCGGATGGAACCAAAGAGTAATTGGAATGAATATATGTGCGATAAGTGTAGGTAGTTATTCGTCGGAGTTTATCGGTGGTCAGGAACTGCAAAGCCGTGGGACAAGTTCTCGGTTAACGTCGAGGAGTATCTTCAAAATCTTCTGATGAAGCAGACGATCATCTGTAGTGAAATGGGCTCTCCGAGAGGAAATGATTACGAGATCCTAATGCCAGAGTTAGTAAAATCTTTAACCCGAATAGAAGAGAGATCAGAGTCCCAGAGTAAAGACGAGGAATAAAAGATCCTAATACCACCCAGTTGGTGACGTGGGCCCATAAGCCACACAGCCAAGTTAGTAAAATAGTTTTCGACTACTAGACTCAACTTCGGCCAAGGAATTGGATAGGGGGATTCCTAGAGGCAGTCGGCTCTGATACCAACCTGTGACGACCCCGGCTTAATCGTGCTCTAATCATACACGCAAATGCACATGATCAAGCCTAAGGACTCACTTGAAGATATCACAACACAACTCTAAAACATAAATAAAGTCATACAAGCTTTATATTACAAGCCAGGGCCTCGAGGGCTCGAATACATAGCTCGATGGCATACAAGCGTCAGTGGAAGCATCAGATATCTAGGTACAGATATATTACAGAAGTGAAGATAAACCTTTAGAAGGCGGGGCAAAATAAAATACTACGATCGAAAGGCGTAGGCCTCCTGCCCTGGACCCTCCGATCCTACTCCTGGTCGTCAGTCGGCTCCTCGTAGTAGTAGTACTCTCCGGGCTGGTAGTAGTAGTGGTCGTTGACGGGGGCGTCTGGCTCAGAGGCTCCGACGTCTGGTGGCATCAAAAGGGATATGGGGGAAAAAGAAAGTAAAGCAAACATGAGTACTCATCCGAAGTACTCAGCAAGCAAGGATCTACACTACATATGCAACATTTTCAAAGGGGGCTGTATATATGGACTGGGCTGCAGAAATGCCAGAATAGAGGGGGAGAGCCTAGTCCTATCGAAGACTAGCATCTTCAAGCATCTTCATCGGTCTTTCAGCATTAGAAGAGGACAGAATACATAATGTAAAGTAGTAGTAGTGTAACATCAACCTCGGCCAGAGATTCTTCCTCGTCCCCCTGCGAGAAAGCAATCCCAGAGCCATACTATCCATTTCATCTCAAGTCATCAGTTCTAGTTGTACCGATCGGGATACAACTTCGAGTGTCCGTTACCGTAGGACAGGCTATCGATAGATTAGTTCTTCCCTGCAGGGGTGCACCAACTTACCCACCACACTCGCTTAACTCCGGCCGGACACACTTTTCTGGGTCATGCCCGGCCTCGGCTAAGCAACACGCCGTAACCTGACCGAATACTTAATAGAGAGGTCAGCACGCCGGACTAAACCTATGCCCCCAAGGGTCTTGGGCCTTCGCCCCGGGAACTCCTGCGCGTTGCTTGGGCGGCCGAAAGCAGACCTAGCAACCCCTTAATACAAGCGTGGTTGCGTAACTAGTCCAATCCAGCACGCGCCACTCAATCGCTGACGTCTATTAAGCTTCGGCTGAAGTTTACGATGCAGAACGCCCATACTATGCCCACGTAATGGTTAGTGCTATCAGGCCAGAGGCCCCTCGGATCAAATATCCAAACCGTTAGTGGATTAATAGCGCGCGGTAACGAGCAGAGACTCACGATCAATGTGACCCCGTCGCCCCGTCTCGAGGACTTGCGGCAAGGGCTAAGAATGCCCGGCCACGCCTCGTAGTTATCTCGCGGGCACCTTTCAGGTCAACCCGACTCCACATCACTTCGCATTCATGCTCGCGCGGGTACCCCTCAGGGCCGACCCGTCTTTAGTATCATGGTTTAGTGTTCAGTCATAGTAACCAAGGTTTTCGTGTGTCTGACACCAAGGGGAACCCTGAGGAATTACCCTTGATGGAATTCGAACTCGATGATATCATCAAGGTGAATGAAGGAGGAATCACCCTCGAGGTCCACTCTTGAACAGTTGCACGACGGCGTCGGTATCGGGGGTGGTGTAGGAGGAATCACCCTTGCTTACCACGTCCGATTAACTAACCTACAAGGTTATCATCAGAAGTGCTAACGAGGTATCACCCTCGGCACTCGATAGTAACCCAGTAGTGTCGAGCAATTTAAGGGAGAAGTGACGTGCGGTGCCAGGGTCTGATCTTCGATCCCGTTACTCGGGTCTTCTGAGAGTCCAGCGGGGCAGTCGGGACAAGTGGGTCTCTGATAAGGCTCTACCCATCCTATACTAAACAGTTTAGGATAGCAGGAAAGTATCAACAACAGGTTACAAGTAAAAAGGCTATGCAGCAGATATAGGACAATAGTAGCAGCAGTAACTTCTAATGCAAGCATAAGAGAGAAGAGAGTGGGCGATATCGGAATGCTCAAAATGGGGTGCTTGCCTGTCTGCTCGACGGCAAGGGTCTGATCTTCGGGGACGTAGTCGTACTCCGGAGTGACGTCTGCCTCAGGAGCTACGGCAACGTCGGGGTCTACCGAGAGAGAAGAGGGGGAAGAAATAGGTAAACATAATGCAAACAAGTGCAACACAGTGCATGCTATGCTATGATGCAGTGCAGGGTTGCCTAAAGATGCATCTAGGTCATTTTAGTTATTTTTAGGATTAACCGGGGATTTATTAATCGGCATGTGTGCACTATTCATCTACCGGAATCGCGCCCGGAGTTACGAGTTCTCTTACGTAGAAGGTTCCGACTTGGAATAAGACGGCACGATCAGACTCGTCTCGTCGTTCTGAGCAACTTTCATGTTTTAACTTTTTCGATCTGAGCTACGGATTAATTTCTACGAATTTCTAAAGAATTTTGCATTTTCTGAAATTATTTAAAATAACATAATTTAACAGAAAAGGAATATGACGTCATGCTGGCGTCAGCGGTCAGCGGACCGGCTGACCAGTCAACGGGGCCCACTGGCCAATGACTGGACCAGTCCAATCAGCATTGACTGGTCAAAGGGCCCGGGTGGGTCCCACATGTCACTGACTGGGGCTAGCCCAGTCAGCAGTTGACTAGTTAACTGGGGTCAACGGGGCCCACCTGTTGGTGTGATAGCCTCTAACTAATGGGTTGATTATTTTAACTAACTGGGTTATTAAGCTACGGGTCCCACATGTCATAGGCCTAGGGTTGGACTAATAGGGTCATTAGTGGCTAATTAACTGGGGTTGACCGGCGGCTAACTCCGGCGTTGATCCGACGCGGCGGAGGAGCTTCGGCCGGCCATTTCCGGCGGCGGATGGACGCGTGGGTGGTACCGCTGGAAAGCCAGAGCTCGCGCGGTTCGAATGGTGGTCGTGGGGTGGCCGAAGATGCACCGTAGTGGCGGCGGCAGCGAGCTGGGCGGCGGCCGGAGTTGGGCGGGCACGGGGTTAACTCTACAGGCGCTAACGGGATGAATTGGTGGCACGGGCGGCATCGGGGCGATGCCCTGAGCACGACTGAGTGCTTGCCCGGTTCTGAAACGAACGGCAGCAGCAGCGATGATGACCGTAGCGGCGGCGCAGTTTTGCCGGAGCATAAATGAAGACGACGACGGTGCCATGACTACGGATTGGAAGCGGCTAGAAAGGGAAAACGCGTGGATGCTCACCAAGGAGCACATGAAAGGCTCGGTGTCAATTTAGTAGCAGCAGAGGCAGAGCATTCGTCGGTGAAGCTCCGGCAACAGAGGAAGAAGAAGGGGGTCGATCCGTTTGATGCGGGGTCGCCCGGCCTGATCTGGTCCTCGCAGCCGACGTGAGCGATGATGGGGTAGCTGGTGGACTCGCTAGTTCGGCGCGGGGACGCCGGTGGCCACGGGAACAACGAGGTACATGGCGGCGACGACACGGCTGTGATCTGGATCGAGAGGAACGGCGCGGGGAGGAAGGAGTGGGGGCGCTAGGGTTTCGGGTGAGGAGAGAGGTGCTCGGGGGAGTACTTAACGACGTCGCAGAGCCGCTCGATGGCCGGCAGGGAGGCAGGCGCCGCCGTGTCGGCGTGGGCGAGTGACAGTGCGCGGGAGGATGGGGATGAGCTCCCGGTGGGCTGGGTTGTGCACTCTGCACATAGCGTCCAAGTGCACAGTGTCTGGTAAGCCTTTTTCTTTTTCTTCTGTTCATTATTTTACTTTCTGTTTTGCAATTGTTTTAACCACCGCTGGAGTTTTGTAAAATATGTGATTTAGCTAAATAATTATAGTGCAATATTTACCTCTACCAGAAAATAGTTTGGAGCCAAAAATGATTTCATTTGATTTTTTTGATTTAAATGAAATGCATTAAATCATTGTTGTTTGGTACTGTTTCTTGATGCTAGAGTCACTTAACTAACTCAATTAAAGTTGATTATATTTTTATAATTGTTTCTAGAATATTTGCAACATTATGAACATTTTAGTTTTACTGTTTGAAGAAGTATTTATTTGACCTGCATTTTAAATTTGAATTGAGTTGGATTGTTTCCTAGTTGCAATTTATTTAGATTGATAATGATGACATGGCAAGTTAGGTAGCTTAACTAGGGTGAGGTAACCTGGGGATGTGACAAATCTCCTCCACTACAAGAAATCTCGTCCAGAGATTTAAGTGGGGAAGTAAAGGATAACTTCGGGAGAACTAACCCTTATAGGGTTATTTATCTGTTGAATAATTCAGGGATTGTGGCAGAAGTATCTCTCGAGTTGAAACTTAAGAATACATTGAGAGCAAAGTATGAAGGTACCATAAGAAGTTTTCAAGTGAATGAACAAACGATCGATACCTGAACAAAGTGCGAGAAAGGGGTTCAGAGCATCGGGAATAGATCATCGCTGAGAGTGTGGTTCGAGATATGATACGACGCCAAATGCAAGAATATTTTTGAATCAAGGTTGTTCAGGAGAGTCAGGTTCCGATCCTGTGGAGCTGTGATGAGGGTCGATCAAAAGTAGGGAGAACGGTGACATCTTACCGTTCTCGACAACAAAGTATGTCGGAAGATAGGTTGTCAGTTATGTCGGTAACTATGTCGGTACCAAGGGCGAGGGACGAAGAGAACCATTTTCCTGCTCGTTGAACGAGGCGGACCAATAGGCAAAGTTCTCATCCATCGGTGGTTACCGGAATGTCATCAACAATAGTATTGAAGTCACGGATACGATACACGCTCGCGGTCAAGCTTGTTGTTCGAGGTGAAATGATAAGATGAGGAAGATCGACGTAAGCTTAGCTCATCATCGGAAGTTGCTCCGGGTTATAGGGACCAGGTAGCACAGTTGAAATTTGCATGATAGGGATATAGGCAATCAGGCTAGAAAAGAATCGAAGGTTTATTGAACTCGTAAGTCACAAAACTACTTAGAGTTATTGAATCGGAGTGCGGAATTGATTCACTTACCGGCGTTCTCGAGTGACAAACAACTCAGAACCCGAAGGAAATTGTGATTGGTGATCAATAATAGTTGATGAAGAACTCATAAGAAGTTATGTAGTTCGTGAGATATTCTCGAGATACCAGGGGGTAATACTCGAAGGTAATTCAAGTTAGAGGTTGGATAGGTGAAATGATCTGCAGAAGACAAGTATTTTAATTTGTCAGGGAAATGGAATCAAAGAGAAAATATGGTGGGAATGATGATTGCAAAGGATCAATTCATAGGATTCAAGATGAACTTGCACCGAGTAAATATTTATTTTTACGAGCAGCTTCCATGATAAGTTCTACATCGGATCCATGGGCATGAACACAAAGGTTCAAGGTCGACTCCCACTTCTTCAATGCATAACCTTTCATTCACCCCTCGTTTTCAAAGAAATTGTAGTGCTGAAGATTTATTTGGTGAAGCACCAGAGGAGTATGACTCGCATAACTTTCGAGTTCACACGGATTAGGGAAAGCATAGGTTCAACCCATCGGGACATTTTTACGAAGCTATACAACCATCAACCAAAGCAAGGGGTGTGAGTTCGAAAGCAGAGTATCGAAGTCAAAGCTGATGATTCAATTTACCAAAGGCCTTAAGTATCAGGGTAGAACTCACAAGATGTTTGAATAAGAAGGATACTGTCAGATATTAGTCCAACCAAAAGATCTGGTAGACGACAAAGGATCTGACATGAGTAACGGTACTCAACCAGAAGAAGAAAGAATGTAACGGCATCAGATTATAGAAACATCGGAACAATCTGACGTTTAAGTACAAAGGAGTTATGGTTCAGAAACGAATGATTAGAAGCAAAAGCTCTGATAAAAATGAGTAGGTTGAAAAGAATTAGATGGACAACTTTAGTGTTCCGTCTTGCAGAGATCTCCACCCATGGTTATGGGACATGTCCTGGTCAGTAGTCAGTCCCAAGTCAATATGGAGAAGGAATGCACTATCTTTCCGTGACATGTAAGCAGGGCGGATATACAGACGGCAAGAAGTAGAGAATGCTTTAGTGCCAAAGGCAATGTCAACGGGGAAGGAACCGATAAGGTTCTTAGAATAGAAAAGAATCGGTCGGATAATTGTCCACAAAAGGAATCAAGTGATCCGTGAGAACTAACGGGGTAAGGTTTTAACAACTGGTTCCACCTGAGAGTCCTCCTGAGGAAGGACGGGGGCAAGCACATCGAATTAAGGAAGCACTTGAAAAACCCAAGTACAAAATTCATAGGGTTCACGATTTCCAAAGCCAGGAGTGACAATTAGTTCACCTGGGCAGAGGGACGAGTGATTTGTACATGCTTAATTGGACATTCAACCAATACTTGATTGGCCGAGAAACAGCTCATGTCCGGAATGGTGACTGAGCTGGAAAGACGAATTCTAGGAATCGACTGATGATGGCGAACATTCGCAATATAATGATTCAAGGGATCCAAAATGGTAATTGGCAAAGGATGTTGACGGGGATTACTAGACATATGGAATTAACCATAAGGCAAGCAGGCAAGAATTTCGAGAGCAATAGGCTGCAAAGGATTTTCGGGTGATCGGATAGCAATACGAAGTATTTTGTGAAACATAATAACAACTGGGGATGAATGGATCCCCGGAAATGTGAGGAATTATTCATAAGTATGTCTAGACGAAAAAGGAACTGCAAGGCAGTAGGTTCAGAGAATTCTTGAAATGTCGGATAGTATTTCGATATGTCGGATGGAACCAAAGAGTAACTGGAATGAATATATGTGCGATAAGTGTAAGTAGTTATTCGTCGGAGTTTATCGGTGGTCAGGAACTGCAAAGCAGTGGGACAGGTTCTCGGTTAACGTCGAGGAGTATCTTCAAAATCTTCTGATGAAGCAGACGATCATCTGTAGTGAAAGGGGCTCTCCGGGAGGAAATGGTTACGAGATCCTAATGCCAGAGTTAGTAAAATCTTTAACCCAAATAGAAGAGAGATCAGAGTCCTAGAGTAAAGACGAGGAATAAAAGATCCTAATACCACCCAGTTGGCGACGTGGGCCCGTAAGCCACACAGTCAAGTTAGTAAAATAGTTTTCGACTACTAGACTCAACTTCGGCCAAGGAATTGGATAGGGGGATTCCTAGAGGCAGTCGGCTCTGATACCAACCTGTGATGACCCCGGCTTAATCGTGCACTAATCATACACGCAAATGCACACGATCAAGCCTAAGGACTCACTTGAAGATATCACAACACAACTCTAAAAGATAAATAAAGTCATACAAGCTTTATATTACAAGCCAGGGCCTCGAGGGCTCGAATACATAGCTCGATGGCATACAAGCGTCAGCGGAAGCATCAGATATCTGGGTACAGATATATTACAGAAGTGAAGATAAGCCTTTAGAAGGCGGGGCAAAATAAAATACTACGATCGAAAGGCCTAGGCCTCCTGCCCTGGACCCTCCGATCCTACTCCCGGTCGTTAGTCGGCTCCTCGTAGTAGTAGTACTCTCCGGGCTGGTAGTAGTAGTGGTCGTCGACGGGGGCGTCTGGCTCAAAGGCTCCGACGTCTCGTGGCATCAAAAGGTATATGGGGGAAAAAGAAAGTAAAGCAAACATGAGTAATCATCCGAAGTACTCAGCAAGCAAGGATCTACACTACATATGCAACATTTTCAAAGGGGGCTGTATATGTGGACTGGGCTGCAGAAATGCCAGAATAGAGGGGGAGAGCCTAGTCCTTTCGAAGACTAGCATCTTCATCGGTCTTTCAGCATTAGAAGAGGACAGAATACATAATGTAAAGTAGTAGTAGTGTAACATCAACCTCGGCCAGAGATTCTTCCTCGTCCCCCTCCGAGAAAGCAATCCCAGAGCCATACTATCCATTTCATCTCAAGTCATCAGTTCTAGTTGTACCGATCGGGATACAACTCCGAGTGTCCGTTACTGCAGGACAGGCTATCGATAGATTAGTTCTTCCCTGCAGGGGTGCACCAACTTACCCACCACGCTCGCTTAACTCCGGCCGGACACACTTTTCTGGGTCATGCCCGGCCTCGGCTAAGCAACACGCCGCAACCCGACCGAATACTTAATAAAGAGGTCAGCACGCCGGACTAAACCTATGCCCCCAGGGGTCTTGGGCCTTCGCACCGGGAACTCCTGCACGTTGCGTGGGCGGCCGGAAGCAGACCTAGCAACCCCTTAATACAAGCGCAGTTGCGTAACCAGTCCAATCCAGCGCGCGCCGCTCAATCGCTGACGTCTATTAAGCTTCGGCTGAAGTATACGACGCAGAACGCCCATACTATGCCCACGTGATGGTTAGTGCTATCAGGCCAGAGGCCCCTCGGATCAAATATCCAAACCGTTAGTGGATTAGGAGCACGCGGTAACGAGCAGAGACTCACGATCGATGTGACCCCGTCACCCCGTCTCGAGGACTTGCGGCAAGGGCTAAGAATGCCCGGCCACGCCTCGTAGTTATCTCGCGGGCACCTTTCAGGTCAACCCGACTCCACATCACTTCGCATTCATGCTCGCGCGGGTACCCCTCAGGGCCGACCCGTCTTTAGTATCATGGTTCAGTGTTCAGTCATAGTAACCAAGGTCTCCGTGTGTCTGACACCAAGGGGGAACCCTGAGGAATCACCCTCGATGGAATTCCCACTCGATGATATCATCAAGGTGAATGAAGGAGGAATCACCCTCGAGGTCCACTCTTGAACAGTTGCACGACGGCGTCGGTATCGGGGGTGGTGTAGGAGGAATCACCCTCACTTACCACGTCCGATTAACTAACCTACAAGGTTATCATCAGAAGTGCTAACGAGGTATCACCCTCGGCACTCGATAGTAACCCAGTAGTGTCGAGCAATTTAAGGGAGAAGTGACGTGCGGTGCCAGGGTCTGATCTTCGATCCCGTTGCTCGGGTCTTCTGAGAGTCCAGCGGGGCAGTCGGGACAAGTGGGTCTCTGATAAGGCTCTACCCATCCTATACTAAACAGTTTAGTGTAGGGTAACGCAGCAGAAAACGAAAATTTTCCGACCTACGCACCAGCCCAGGACCACTATGGAGACTGCATACAAGGTTTGATCATTTTCGTTACCGACTCGTAGCGCAGCGAAAGTAGAGTCGATGACGATCGGTGGTGCAGATCCCCGCAGCTAGGATTTACAACCTCCCAACCGCGAGGATGTATACCCTCGTCTTCCCTTCGGACAGCCCTCCGGGAGGCGGTCGAACAGTCCCCCGGACGGTGTCGCGGACAGCCCTTCGGGAGGACCTTCGAAACTCGAACGGTCACTCGGACAGCCCTTCGGGAGGACTCACAGAACTCGGACCGTCACTTGGACAGCCCTTCGGGAGGCACTCACGAACAGCCCCTCGGGCACTAAGATCGAAACTACGACCTCTCTACAGAGTTGCACACATACGGTGTCAACTATCCGGCAGGGCTTCGCCGTCCAGAACTAGTTCCCACCGGAACCCAGACAGCCTTTCGGCACTACGAAACTCTTTTCGTGGGAGGGAGAGAGAAGCCAGATCATTGCATGGCACTTGTATGTGAGAAGGAGTGAGTCTTTAGGCAGCCCCCTCCACCCCTATTTATAGGCCAAGCCCAAGGGTGGCTTCTCCAAGAAGCCAAGGGGAAAAATACCAAAGGACCCTCAAGGTGGCTTCTCCAAGAAGCCACCCAAAAAGCACTTTCACTATTCACGACGACATTTTTCAGCGTCCGTTCAAACTGAAAATATTTATGTGGGCTTAGAACATTTCCAGTACCCACTAAAATAATTTTCAACGCGTTCTGGAACAATTCCAGTTTAGTGATTTCATCTGCGAAAAGCATCTGAAGCGGTTCCGGCAGCCCCGGAACATTTCCGGTTTTTCTTCCAGAAAATTCCCAGAAGTTTCCAGAATGATTCTGGCATCCTCCAAGAATTATCAGGCATGTGTCGAAACCATTTTGACTTAATGGTATCCCCTGAAACAACTTTTCAGTTTCACCGGAACTCATCCGGTGACCTCTCTCTGCGGAACTTTTCCGCTGTTCGAAACTTTTCGGTGTCCGAAACTTTTTCGGTGATTTTCTCTCAGACTCCCTGTCTAGTATTCAGCAGATAGATGACCCTTAAGCGTGTGACCCTATAGGTTCGGTGAAGTATAGACATGACCTGGAACCCCTTCCGATCAATGATCAACATCGGAGCCGTGGACACCCATATTGACCCCTATACCCACACGAATGAATATTCGAGTGAACCTCCAGTTGCCGTGTGCTATTCCTGTTGCTTCACGATATGTTACAAATACCCGAGGTTAGACATGTTGGCATCCCCGTGGATCAACAACTTGTCCACTATGCCAGTTACCCCGTTATCGGTATTGTTCTCTTTTCTCGTTACCGTGTTCCGGCATCCCCGTGATCAAATCACAAAGTGTCTGGCCAGACGATGATGGATACCGTAACACCGAGAGGGCCCAGAGATATCTCTCCATCGTCAGAGGAGCAAATCCCAATCTTGAGCTATCAAGTTACTTGACATACTTTCCCATGAACCCGTAAGCCGCCGTAATAGCCATCCATTTACGAATGACGTTTAACAAACCCCAAAGTTCATGAATCAAGCATGAAGAAACTCGATACTCTCATGGTCTGAGGAATCATGCAAACATTAACCATCTCTGTGTTATTAACCATTAACTCATGACGAATGTATCTCATAGCATAACATCAATTCGGGTCGATTCAACACAAATGTCCTTCCTGACATTGTGCCCTCAAAGTTGCTGGCATAGACATGCCCATGATTGGAAAAACATAATCATCATGCAACACTTGAGCTAGTCTTAGAGGCACGACTAGGAATACATTTTACCGTTTATTATACCACACGTGCACATGGGTTTTCCCCAGAGCCTTTATGGATATACGGGCTCGGGAACCATAGCAGTTATAGCATGGAATATAAACTTAATTATGAACAGGGAGATAATTAATAACATTTATTATTGCCTCTAGGGCATATCTCCTACATTTAGGATAGCAGGAAAGTATCAACAACAGGTTACAAGTAAACAGGCTATGCAGCAGATATAGGACAATAGTAGCAGCAGTAACTTCTAATGCAAGCATAAGAGAGAAGATAGTGGGCGATATCGGAATGCTCAAAATGGGGTGCTTGCCTGTCTGCTCGACGGCAAGGGTCTGATCTTTGGGGACGTAGTCGTACTCCATTGTGGCGTCTGCCTCAGGAGCTACGGCAACGTCGGGGTCTACCGAGAGAGAAGAGGGGGAAGAAACTGGTAAACATAATGCAAACAAGTGCAACACAGTGCATGCTATGCCATGATGCAGTGCAGGGTTTCCTAAAGATGCATCTAGGTCATTTTAGTTATTTTTAGGATTAATAGGGGATTTATTAATCGGCATGTGTGCACTATTCATCTATCGGAATCGGGCCCGGAGTTACGAGTTCTCTTATGTAGGAGGTTCCGACATGGAATCAGACGGCACGATCAGACTCGTCTCGTTGTTCTGAGCAACTTTCATGTTTTAACTTTTTCGATCCGAGCTACGGATTAATTTCTACGAATTTCTAAAGAATTTTGCATTTTCTGAAATTATTTAAAATAACATAATTTAAGAGAAAAGGAATATGACGTCATGCTGGCGTCAGCGGTCAGCGGATCGGCTGACCAGTCAACGGGGCCCACTGGCCAGTGACTGGACCAGTCCAATCAGCATTGACTGGTCAAAGGGCCCGGGTGGGTCCCACATGTCACTGACTGGGGCTAGCCCAGTCAGCAGTTGACTAGTCAACTGGGCTCAACGGGGCCCACCTGTCGGTGTGATAGCCTCTAACTAATGGGTTGATTATTTTAACTAACTGGGTTATTAAGCTACGGGTCCCACATGTCATAGGCCTAGGGTTGGACTAATAGGGTCATTAGTGGCTAATTAACTGGGGTTGACCAGCGGCTAACTCCGGTTTTGATCCGGTGCGGCGGAGGAGCTCCGGCCGGCCATTTCCGGCGGCGGATGGACGCGTGGGTGGTACCACTGGAAAGCTAGAGCTCGCGCGGTTCGAATGGTGGTCGTGGGGTGGCCGAAGATGCACCGTAGCGGCGGCGGCAGCGAGCTGGGTGGCCGCCGGAGTTGGGCGGGCACGGGGTTAACTCTACGGGCGCTAACGTGATGAATTGGTAGCACGGGCAGCATCGGGGCGATGCCTTGAGCACGACTGAGTGCTTGCCCGGTTCTGAAACGAACGGCAACAGCAGCGATGATGACCGCAGCAGCGGCGCAGTTTTGTCGGAGCATAAACGAAGACGACGACGGTGCCATGACTACGGATTGGAAGCGGCTAGAAAGGGAAAACGCGTGGATGCTCACCGAGGAGCACATGAAAGGCTCGGTGTCAATTTAGTAGCAGCAGAGGCAGAGCATTCGTCGGCGAAGCTCCAGCGACAGAGGAAGAAGAAGGGGGTCGATCCGTTCGATGCGGGGTCGCCCGGCCTGATCTGGTCTACGCAGCCGACGTGAACGATTATGGGGTAGCTGGTGAACTCGCTAGTTCGGCACAGGGACGCCGGTGGCCACGGGAACAGCGAGGTCCATGGCGGCGACGACGCGGCTGTGATCTGGATCGAGAGGAACGGCGCGGGGAGGAAGGAGTGGGGGCGCTAGGGTTTCGGGTGAGGAGAGAGGCGCTCGGGGGAGTACTTAACGACGTCGCAGAGTCGCTCGATGGCCGGCAGCGAGGCAGGCGCCGCCGTGTCGGCGTGGGCGAGTGACAGCGCGCGGGAGGATGGGGATGAGCTCCCGGTGGGCTGGGATGTGCACTGTGCACATAGCGTCCAAGTGCACAGTGTCTGGTAAGCCTTTTTCTTTTTCTTCTGTTCATTATTTTACTTTCTGTTTTGCAATTGTTTTAACCACCGCTGGAGTTTTGTAAAATATGTGATTTAGCTAAATAATTATAGTGCAATATTTACCTCTACCAGAAAATAGTTTGGAGCCAAAAATGATTTCATTAGATTTTTTTGATTTAAATGAAATGGATTAAATCATTGCTGTTTGGTACTGTTTCTTGATGCTAGAGTCACTTAACTAACTCAATTAAAGTTGATTATATTTTTATAATTGTTTCTGGAATATTTGCAACATTATGCATATTTTAGTTTTACTGTTTGAAGAAGTATTTATTTGACTTGCATTTTAAATTTGAATTGAGTTGGATTGTTTCCTAGTTGCAATTTATTTAGATTGATCATGATGACATGGCAAGTTAGGTAGCTTAACTAGGGTGAGGTAACCTGGGGATGTTACACTTTATGTGATAGTTATATTGTTGAATTCATTCATGATGCTACTGAAAATTACTATGAGGGGGGAACATATGCTTGTAGGCATTGCAATAATATCAAGTTTCCTCTCTATGTGTTGAAAATCTTTAAGTTTTGCTTATTTTGCCTTCCTATGCTAGTTGATTCTTGTTCCCATAAATTGTTTGCTCACAAAATCCCTATGCATAGGAAGTGGGTTAGACTTAAATGTGCTAGTCATATGCTTTATGATGCTCCCATTATGTTTCAATTCTTATCTTTTATGTGAGCATCATTGAAATCGTCATGCCTAGCTAAAAAGGCATTAAAGAAAAGCTCTTGTTGGGAGACAACCCAATATTTAACCCTACTATTTTTGTGTGTTCACATGATTAATCTACTGTATTAATCATGTTTTATAGATTTTGTTTGAATAAATTGCCAAGTAAAGCCTTTGAGATAGTGTGGTTGATAGTTGATTTGATTCTGTACATAAACAGAAACTTTTGCACCCAGTAAAAGAATGGTTAAAATTCACTGGAACATGAAAAAACTCTGAATTTTTTACATAGGATTTATACACAAATTTTCTACATTTCCTAATTTTTTATAATTTTTGGAGATACAGAGGTATCACTATAATTCATATCTTTACAGACTGTTCTGTTTTTGACAGATTCTGTTTTTGATGCATAGTTTGCTTGTTTTATGGTTCCTATGGCTTATATTGCTTAATATAAATTGTGGAAATTATATATTACAGTAGTTATTATGTGGAAACAATTATGAATCTTGTATTTGACAGTACCCAAGTGAATGATTTGTTTTACTATACTAACCCATCTCACGAAGTTCCGTTGAGTTTTGCGTGATTGAAGTTTTAAAGTTTTGGGTGAGATATCGATATGAGGAGAATAAGGAATGACAAGACCCTAAGCATGGCGATTCCCAAGGCACCCCCAAGATAATATTCAAGGAATATACAAGCAACTAAGCTTGGGGATGCCCCGGAAGGCATCCCCTTTTTCGTCTTCAACATTATCGGTAACCTCACTTGGAGCTATATTTTTATTCGTCACATGATATGTGTTTTGCTTGGAGCGTCATTTTATTTTATTAGTATTTGCTTTCTGTTATTTATAATAATTTTTTTCATCTTTTATTTCAATAAAAATGTCAAGTATAGCCTTTACCATGCTTATTTTGCAAGTCTATATATGGCTGTTTGAAAACAGAAAGTTGCATGCTAGTGCGTGAATTCTTGAGAAAAGTCAGAATGTGATAAAATGTTGAAATTTCTTGCAAAATAAGATATGATAAATTTTCTACAGTGTGGTAAATTTTCAGAATTTTTAGAGTTAGGGAACTGTGAGTAAAATTGCACTCTTTACAGACTTTCCTGTTTAGACAGATTGTTGTAATGTTTGCATATGTTTGCTTGTTTAATTATTCTATTTGAGGATAGGAGTATTAAATATGCAGAGGCATTTAGTATGAAATGTTAAATAATAATTTTAGTGATTTGCTAGAGTAGAGAATGATAAGGTGTTCCATTGATTCATACTAACTTTTCTCACGAGTTCTTGCTGAGTTTTGTGTGGATGAAGTTTTTAAGATTTAGGGAAACCATGATATAAAAGGAATTAAGGAGACACAAAAGCCCAAGCTTGGGGATGTCCAAGGCATCCCAAGATAATATTTCAAGAAGTCTCAAGCATCTAAGCTTGGGGATGCCCCGGTAGGCATCCCACCTTTCTTCATCAAGAATTATCGGTTACTATCGGTTGAGCCTAAGTTTTTGCTTCTTCACATGATGTGTGCTATTTTTAGAATGTCATTTTATTTTATTTTGCTGTTTTAATAAAATACTTAAGATCTGAAATTCTTAAATGAGAGAGAATCTTCACATAGCTACTTAATTATTCGACTACTCATTGATCTTCACTTATATCTTTTTGGAGTAGTTTGTCAGTTGCTCTAGTGCTTCACTTATATCTTTTTAGAGCATGGCGGTGGTTTTATTTTGAAGAAAATTATGAGCTCTCAAGCGTCACTTATATTATTTTGAGAGTCTTATAAATAGTATGGCAATTTTCTTAGGTTATGAATTTAGTCCTAATATGATGGGTATTCAAGAGGGATATAACAAAAACTTTCATGAAGAGCATTGAATATATGAGAAGTTTGATTCCTTTCATTTGTTTTGAGATATAAATATGGTGATATTAGAGTCATGCTAGTGAGTAATTGTGTATTGGTAGAAATACTTGTGTTAAAGTTTGTGATTCCCGAAGCATGCACGTATGGTGAACCGATATGTGATGAAGTCGGAGCATGATTTATTTTTTGATTGTCTTCCTTATGAGTGGCGGTCGGGGACGAGCGATGGTCTTTTCTTACCAATCTAACCCCCTAGGATCATGCGTATTAGTACTTTGCTTTGATGGCTAATAAATTTTTGCAATAAGTATGTGAGTTCTTTATGACTAATGTTGAGTCCATGGATTATACGCACTCTCACCCTTCCACCATTGCTAGCCTCTCTAGTACCGCGCAACTTTCGTCAGTGCATTAAAACCACCATATACCCTTCCTCAAAACAGCCACCATACCTGCCTATTATGGCATTTCCATAGCCATTTCGAGATATATTGCCATGCAACTTCCACCGTTCCGTTTATTATGACACATACCACCATTGTCATATTGCTTTGCATGATCATGTAGTTGGCATAGTATTTGTGGCAAAGCCACCATTCATATTTTTTATACATGTCACTCTTGATCATTGCACATCCCGGTACACCGCCGGAGTCATTCATATAGAGTCATATCTTGTTCTAGTATCGAGTTGTAATTCTTGAGTTGTAAGTAAATAAAAGTGTGATGACCATCATTATTAGAGCATTGTCCCATGTGAGGAAAGGATGATGGAAGCTGTGATTCCCTCACAAGTTGGAATGAGTCTCCAGACTTTATAAAAAATAAAAGAGGCCAAAGAAGCCCAAATAAAAAAAGAGAGGCCAAAGAAGCCCAAACAAAAAAAATGAGAGAAATGAGAGATGGGACAATGTTACTATCCTTTTTCCACACTTGTGCTTCAAAGTAGCACCATGATCTTCATGATAGAGAGTCTCATATTTTGTCACTTTAATATACTAGTGGGAATTTTTCATTATAGAACTTGGCTTGTATATTCCAATGATGGGCATCCTCAAATTGCCCTAGGTCTTCGTGAGCAAGCAAGTTGGATGCACACCCACTTAGTTTCTTTTTGAGCTTTCATCCACTTATAGCTCTAGTGCATCCGTTGCATGGCAATCCCTACTCACTTGCATCGATATCAATTGATGGGCATCTCCATAGCCCATTAATTTCCCTAGTTGATGTGAGACTTTATCCTTTTAGTCTTCTCCTCACAACCTCCACCATATTCTATTCCACCTATAGTGCTATATCCATGGCTCACGCTCATGTATTGCGTGAAAGTTGAAAAAGTTTGAGAACACCAAAAGTATGAAACAAAGGCTTTGCTTGTCATCGGGGTTGTGCATGATGGAATATTTTGTGTGATGAAGATAGAGCATAGCCATACTATATGATTTTGTAGGGATAACTTTCTTTGGCCATGATATTTTGAGAAGACATGATTGCTTTATTAGTATGCTTGAAGTATTATTGTTTTTATGTCAATATTAAACTTTTCTTTTGAATCTTATGGATCTGAACATTCATGCCACAATAAAGAAGATTACATTGATAAATATGTTAGGTAGCATTCACACTTCATAAATTCTTTCTTTTATCATTTACCTACTCGAGGACGAGCAGGAATTAAGCTTGGGGATGCTGATACGTCTCCAACGTATCTATAATTTATGAAGTATTCATGCCATGTTTACAACAATTTTATATGGTTTTGGTATGATTTGATTAGAACTAACCCAGACTGACATTGTTTTCAGCAGAACTACCAAGGTGTCGTTTTTTGTGCAGAAATAAAAGTTTTCGAAATGGGCTGAAAATTTACAGTGATTTTTTATGGACCAAAAGAGACCCCCGAAGCACCGGAACTGGGCCAGGAAGTGACCGAGGAGGCCACAAGCCTGCTAGCCGCGCCCTACCCCCAGGGCGCTAGCTCGAGGCTTGTGGGCCCCTCGGGCACCCCCTTGACGTGAGACCGACGCCAAAAATTCTTATAAATACCCAAACCTCCGAAAAGAACCCTAGATCAGAAGTTCCACCGCCGCAAGCCTCTGTAGCTACAAAAAACCAATCGGGGACCCATTCCGGCACCCTGCCGGAGAGGGAAACCATCACCGGAGGCCAGCTTCATCATCGCGGCGGTCTCCATGATGAGGAGGGAGTTGTTCACCCTCGGGGCTGTGGGTATGTACCAGTAGCTATGTGTTTGATCTCTCTCTCTCGTGTTCTTGATTTGGCACGATCTTGATGTACCGCGAGCTTTGTTACTATAGTTGGATCATATGGTGTTTCTCCCCCTCTATCTTCTTGTGATGAATTGAGTCTTGCTCTTTGAGGTTTTGTTATGTTGGATTGAGTATTAGATTTGAGAACACTTGATGTATGTCTTGCGATGGGATATCTGTGGTGACAATGGGATTTTCTATTGATTCACTTGATGTATGTTTTGGCACTCAACCCGCGGATTCCTGAGGTGACATTGGGGTAATCTATGCATAGGGGTTGATGCATGTTTTCATCCTACGTTCTCCGATAAAAACTTTGGAGTGATCCTTTGTCGCACGTTGAGGTATTGTTATATGATTCAATTATGTTATCATTGTTGAGATAATTTGCACTAGTGAAAGTATGAACCCTCGGCCTTGTATTCAAGCATTGCAATACCATTTTTGCTCACTTTTGTTACTAGTTACCTTGTTGTTTTTATATTTTCAGATTACAAAAACCTATATCTACTATCCATATTACACTTGTATGACCATCTCTTCGCTGAACTAGTGCACCTATATAATTTACCATTGTATTGGCTGTGTTGGGGACACAAGAGACTCTTTCTTATTTGGTTGCAGGGTTGTTTGAGAGAGACCATCTTCATCCTACGCCTCCCACGGACTGATAAACCTTAGGTCATCCACTTGAGGGAAAATTCCTACTGTCCTACAAAACTCTGCGCTTGGAGGCCCAACACGAGTCTACAAGAAGAAGGTTGCGTAGTAGACATCAGGTACTAGTGAATGATTGTGGTTTAGTAAGAATATTGGTGTTAAGGTTTGTGATTCCAGAAGCATGCACGTATAGTCTCTTGTTATGCTAAGAAGTTGGAGCATGATTTATTATTGATTGTCTTCCTTATGAGTGGCGGTCGGGGACGAGCGATGGTCTTTTCGTACCAATCTATCCCCCTAGGGGCATGCGTATTAGTACTTTGCTTCGAGGGCTAATAAAATTTTGCAATAAGTATGTGAGTTCTTTATGACTAATGTGAGTCCATGGATTATATGCACTCTTACCTTTCCGCAATTTGCTAGCCTCTTCGGTACCGTGCATTACCCTTTCTTACCTCGAGAGTCGGTGCAAACTTCGCCGGTGCATCCAAACCCCGTGATATGATACGCTCTATCACACATAAGCCTCATTATATCTTCCTCAAAACAGCCACCATACCTACCTATTATGGCATTTCCATAGCCATTCCGAGATATATTGCCATGCAACTTCCACCGTTCCGTTTTCATGACTTGAGCATTCATTGTTATATTGCTTTGTATGATCGTAAGATAACTAGCATGGTATTTTCATGGCTTGTCCGTTTTTTGATATCTTTGCTATGCTAGATCATTGCACATCGTGGTACACTGCCAGAGGCATTCATATAGAGTCATATTGTTCTAGGTATCGAGTTATAATTTTTATTTCTTTTGAGTTGTAAGTAAATAGAAGTGTGATGATCATCATTATTCATTATTAGAGCATGTCCCGGTGAGGAAAGGATGATGAGACTCCGGATGAGACTATGATTCCCCCACCAGTCGGGATGAGACTCCGGACAAAAAAAGTGAGGCCAAAAAGAGCCCAAGAAAAAAAAGAAAAAAAAGGAAAAGTGAGAGAAAAAGAGAGAAGGGGCAATGTTACTATCCTTTACCACACTTGTGTTTCAAAGTAGCACCATGTTTTTCATATAGAGAGTCTCCTATGTAGTCACTTTCATATACTAGTGGGAATTTTTCATTATAGAACTTGGCTTGTATATTCCGATGATGGGCTTCCTCAAATGCCCGAGGTTTTCATGAGCAAGCAAGTTGGATGCACACCCACTTAGTTTTCATGTTGAGCTTTCATACACTTATAGCTCTTAGTGCATCCGTTGCGTGGCAATCCCTACACCTCGCATTGATATCAATTGATGGGCATCTCCATAGCCCGTTGATTAGCCGCGTTGATGTGAGACTTTCTTACTTTTTTGTCTTCTCTATGTTTACCCCCATCATCATACTCTATTCCACCCATAGTGCTATCTCCATGGCTTGCGCTCATGTATTGCGTGGGGGTTGAAAAAGCTGAAGCACGTTAAAAAGTATGAACCAATTGCTCGGCTTGTCATCAGGGTTGTGCATGATAAATACTTTGTGTTAAGAAGATGGAGCATGACAAGACTATATGATTTTGTAGGGGTAGCGTTCTTTAGCATTGATATTTTGAAAGACATGATTGTCTGTTGGGATACCTGAGTATTGATGTCTTTATGTCAAATTATAGTCTATTGCTTTGAATCACTCGTGTCTTAATATTCATGTCATGATTAGATTACATGATCAAAATTATGCCAGGTAGCATTCCACATCAAAAATTATCTTTTTTATCATTTACCTACCCGAGGACGAGCAGGAATTAAGCTTGGGAATGCAGATAAGTCTTCGTCGTATCTATAATTTTTGATTGTTCCATGCCAATATTATACAACTTTCACGTACTTTTGGCACAATTTATATGATTTATTGGACTAACATATTGATCCAGTGCTAGTTCCTGTTTGTTGCATGTTTTTTGGTTTCGCAAAATATCCATATCAAACAAAGTCCAAACGCGATAAAACTTTACGGAGATTTTTTTGGAATATATGTGAATTTTTGGAAAAAGAATCAACGCAAGACGGTGCTCGAGGGGCCCGGTAGGCACCAGGGCGCGCCAGGGGGGCCTGGCGCACCCTGATGGGTAGTGGGCACCTTGTAAGGTGGTTGCTGCCCCTCTTTCGCAGCAAGAAAGATAATTTATGGATAAAAATCCCCTCAGAATTTCAACCCAATCGGAGTTAGGTATCTCCGGGAATTTAAGAAACGGTGAATGGCCAGAAAACAGGAACACGAAACAGAAGAGAACAGAGAGAGAGATCCAATCTCGGAGGGGCTCCTGCCCCTCCGCCGCTATGGAGACCATGGACCAGAGGGGAAACTCTCCTTCCATCTAGGGGGAGGCCAAGGAAGAATAAGGAGGGGGGATCTCTCCCCCTCTCTCCTGGTGGCGCCGGGACACCGCTGGGGCAATCATCGTGACGGTGATCTACACCAACAACTTCGCCGCCGTCAACACCAACTCTCCCCCCTTTATGCAGCGATGTAACATCTCTATTCCCGCTGTAATTCTCTACTTAAACATGGTGCTCAACACTATATATTATTATCCAATGATATGTGGTTATTCTATGATGTTTGAGTAGATCTATTTTGTCCTATGGGTTGGTTGATGATCATGATTGGTTTGAGTTGTATATTTTATTTTGGTGCTGTCCTATGGTGCCCTCCGTGTCGCGCAAGCGTGAGGGATCCGCGCTGTAGGGTGTTGTAATACGTTCATGATTCGCTTATGGTGGGTGGCGTGAGTGACTGAAACACATACCCGAGTAGGTGGGTTGTTGCGTATGGGATAAAGAGGACTTGATACTTAATGCTATGGTTGGGTTTTACCTTAATGATCTTTGGTAGTTGTGGATGCTTGCTAGAGTTCCAATCATAAGTGCATATGATCCAAGTACGGAAAGTATGTTAGCTCATGCCTCTCCCTCGTATAAAATTGCAATAATGATTACCGGTCTAGCTATCGATTGCCTAGGGACAAAATCTCTCTCTTGTGTTACAAAAAGCTTTCTACTAAACTACTGAATTTATTATCTTCAATTTATTCGTAGTTTTATTCTCGTAAAGTACTTCTAGTTTTATTCTTGTTCTAGGTAAAGCGAATGTTAAGTATACGTAGAGTTGTATCGGTGGTCGATAGAACTTGAGAGAATATTTGTTCTACCTTTAGCTCCTCGTTGGGTTCGACACTCTTATTTATCGAAAAAGGCTACAAACGATCCCCTATACTTGTGGGTTATCAAGAATCTGTAGATGAGCCATCAATCCTTCTGGTGATCGCACATCAGAACTCTCAATGAAAGCACCAGTGTCAGTGTCAAAACCAGCAGACCTCGGGGTAGGGGTCCCGAGCTGTGGATATCGGATCAAGGGTAACAGGGGCGAAGGAGACGATGTTTACCCAGGTTCGGGCCCTCTTGATGGAGGTAAAACCCTACATCCTGCTCTTGTTTATATCAATGGAGAAGTATCAAGTACAGAGTTGATCTACCTCGAGATCGTAATGTGTGGTCTACCTTTAGGGCTAGGTGAATGATTTTTGTTGATGTCCCCTCTACGGGCTAAACCCTATGGCTTATATACACACCAGGGAGGGTATCTAGGGTTACAAGGTCGGCAGCTAGGAGCTAGGCAGCGGCAGAGATCTTGGAGTATACGTCAAGTCTTCGCGGGAGGCAGTCTTGATCACGCATCCTGCGTACGGCTTCCGGAGTCCACCTTGATCATGAGTGGTGGCTTGCCGGCCCAACCCGAGGAGAATGGGTCGGCTGGGTTAGTACCCCCTTATCCAGGACACCGTCACTATAAGACCAAAGTGTATTGGAGATATGTTGTGCAGCTTCGCCTGCGGGTAGTTGTGTCATGCAGCGTTGCAGATCGAGTGGAAGCAGTGGTATGTGGGGGCGGCAGCCCCACAAGGTTTTGCTCATGGACCACACAGGGCATGCCAGAGTGGATGGAAGTCAGCTTCGAATGTGTTGACCTCATGTCGCGTGGGCGGCAAGGTTGCTCTTGACGTTGGTTGTCGGTGTACTGTGAGTCGCATTGGGCATGGGTCCAGTGGAGTGCATGCATCTTCACCATTGCAGGAGGGTTCGTGGTTTGCTCCTCGTATAGCAATCGCAGCTTCTTATCCTCGGCAATGTGGTTGGATGCCAGCTAGTTCGGCGGAGCAGGTCACCGTTGACTTGTGTGAGTTTGGTTGGTGTGTTGATGTGATGCTTGTCGAGCTGTCGGTGAGGGTGGTAATGCCGTTGTTCAAGTCTGACATGACTCTGTTTGTATCACTTTTTGCCCAATTTTCGTGATTAACTAGGCAACAACCATCTTCTAGTTAATGAAACGGGCAAAACTTTTGCCTTGTGTTTCAAAAACACCTCTCCACTAAAAAAATGATATTGGAGTACCCTATTGGAGATGGAACCGGTTAAATTGAGCTATAAAATCAAAAAATAATAATGAAAACAAATTCAAAAAAATCTCAATTTTTTTCCTAGGAAACATTGACAAATGCTTCGATAGCTTGCAAACTTTGAACATCGCATGATATTCATGGAAAACGTGGCAAAAAAAATATTGATGCACCAAAAGTGTTATTTTCAAAAGCATTTTGAATCATCCTTTTTTTGCCATGTCTTCCACGAATGTCATTTCGTGATAAAACTTTGCAAGCAATGAAAACATTTGTCAATGTTTACTAGTACAAAATAAATTCAGTTTTTTTTCAATTTTACTGTTCACTTGAGCTCAGGTGAGATGGAGCCGAGAAAAACACTTTCGAATTATTGAGAAACAGCTAGAGACGACACAGACAACTTACATAAGGATAGAATGTAAAGCAGAAGTGAATTGTATTAAAGAAAAAACAGAGCAAAAGTGATCCACGTGGTGTTCATAATTTAATCGCCCGTGTTGTTTAACGATGACGTTAGCATGTACCTACTACAAGTCTAATACACACACGTTGCAACGTCGGCAGTTCAAAAACACCACTAGACGGGACGCCGGTGGTGGCTTTTCCTGAGCCCAAGCACACCGAGCAGCGCCCTCATGATGCCACCCGCCGCCGCCGTCTAGGACGACCTCCTCCCCTTCCGCTGGAACGGCGACTGGTACGACGGCGGCGGTGAGAGGGGAGGAAGTGTTGGAAATATGAGGAATTTACCGAATGATTTTATTAACAAAAATACTAGATAAAGCATGACTAATATAGCAGTGATAAAACAACTCATGCGATCTGACAAAGACAAGGTAAATAGCATCTTCATATATGAATTGTAACTAAACATATCTAGAGCAGACAGTATAGCAAGTTGCATATATGAATTAGAAGCTAACATATCTAGGACAAACACTAGAACAAGGAACTATGGCAGGGCCTCTAACAGAAAGAGTAAGAACACGTACGGGACAACAGCAGCAGAAGCACTGGACTTGGGGTCGACATCCTCGCCAGCCATGTCGTCGAGGAGGTTGTCGACGTTGGGGAAGAAGTCGTCGTCGGGGAAGTAGTCGTCGGAGTCCGGGGCGTCCGTGACGAAGGAGTCAGTAGTAGCGCAGAGCGCTCCCCAAAAACCTTATCACCCTTCTCCCGTACAGGACTCAAAGAGGTGCGGTTTCGGAGGCCTACTGTCCCGACTCGCAGTGCACACCGCAAGCCGGGATGAGGAAGACAGTAGCAGCTCAGCGATAGGAACCGGTGACGAGAGGAAGAAGTAGTTCTTGTGCATCTCTCTGAGAGGAGCGACCTCCCTTTTATAGGCGCAAGAGAAGAAGGCGAGAGGCTGCGCCAGGAGCTGAAGGGAACGAGGGAGACAAAACGAACAGACTTCAACCGAAGAGGCGAGCCGTTCGGATTCAGTGTCCACTACAAAAAACGTTTCAGCTCCCGCGCGACCTTTCGTATACCCGTCATGCGTGGCAAAAATTTAGACATCGGCTCGGCTCATTCCCGCAACCCGCGGCGCGTCGTGACGTGGCGAGGCGGGCGGCGGAGGAGGAGCACGCGTGGATGTCCCTCTTGTTCTCATCCTCATACATGTGGGGAAAGAACCTCCCTTATAAGGAGGTCCAACTCCCTCTAAACTAGCAATGTGGGACTAAACTTTAGTTCCACCTCTTGCCTTGCACGAATGGGCTGCGTGGGCCTCTAGGATTTATTAGGAATTTCTGAAACTGCTATTGGGCTTGGCCTAAAATAGACAAAATTCCAGCAATCCCCCACCAGATCCCAGAGGCACACCAAATTTGCCTTTGGTTCCAAAACACTGTTTTATATACCGGTACTGCAGTGGAGACTGTTAAGTTGAACTTCCACCTAGAACTCTATGCTACACTAGTAAGCAACTTGAACAGTGGACTGGGCCTTGAACTGCAAGTTTTCTGCGAATCTAGCTTCACATAAAGCCTTGACCGATACGTGGCTACCGTGGGTCTTCCCCGTGGGTGGAGCTTATGCGTCATACTCCGAGACCTTTCATGAGTTTACTAGAGAGAACCCTACTCTCATAGATTGCAACGTTTAACAATCAGACTCATATAGGTGCATTCTTTAAAAGATGTTCTGTAGGACAACATCTCTGCTTCAAAGAGCCACTTAGAACACATTAAGATATACATCAACCTGCCATGCAGATTTAGGAGAGTATTGCATCTTCATGGAGTGGTATTGTTAACAGTAAGGATACTCTCCTCTCAGTTGACCAACAGCTTGTCTTCCACATCTCATTCACGGGATCTCCAATCACACAGCTAGGTTACCACTGTGAACAACTCGTATTGTGGGTCTCATACCCATCTCCCTCGATGCATTATCTATCACATTACGTGATAGACCCTTAGTAAAAGGATCTGCCAGATTTTTAGACATTTGGATATAATCCAATGCAATAACTCTGGAGTTTTTCATTTTCCTGACAGACTTTAACCTTCTCTGAACGTGTCTTGATGACTTCATGTTATCCTTTGAGCTGCTCACTTTCGTGATCACAGTTTGATTGTCACCGTTCATAAGGATACCCGGTACAGGTTTCTCAACAACCGGCAAGTCATTCAAGAGCCGGCGAAGCCAATCTGCTTCAACCGTAGCTGTATCTAGTGCTGTGAGTTCGGCTTCCATTGTTGACCTCGTTAAGATGGTCTGCTTGCAAGACTTCCAAGAAACAGCGCCACCTCCATGAGTGAATACACATCCGCTCGTGGCCTTTATCTCATCAGCATCTGAGATCCAGTTTGAGTCACTATACCCTTCAAGCACCTTTGAGTGCCCAGTGTAGTGAATTCCATAATTCGCAGTGCCTTTCAAATAACGCAAAACTCTCTCTAGAGCTTTCCAATGCACATCTCCTGGTTTTGAGACAAACCGGCTCAGTTTTCTAATAGCAAAAGAGATGTCAGGTCTTGTAGCACTGGCTAAGTACATAAGCGAGCCAATAATCTGAGAATATTTCAATTGATCTCTAGCAATTCTTCAATTCTTTCGAAGCAACACACTGGCATCATAGGGTGTTGGAGAGGGCTTGCAGTCACTATAACCAAAGCGACTCAAGATCTTTTCCACATAGTGAGATTGAAGCAATATAATCCCACCATCATCGTCTCTCAACAACTTGATGTTCAGAATGACATCAGCCACTCCTAAATCCTTCATCTCAAAACAACGAGATAGGAAATCCTTGACCTCCTTAATAACATTCAGATTTGTTCCGAAAATCAGTATGTCATCAACATACAAGCAAAGAATAACTCCCTCGCCCCCACCATGGCGATAGTACACACATTTATCAGCTTCGTTTACAACGAAGCCTGCAGCTGTTAAAGTTCTTTCAAACTTCTCATGCCACTGCTTGGGTGCTTGCTTAAGTCCATACAAAGACTTCAGCAACTTGCACACTTTTCCTTCCTGACCATCTAGTACAAACCCATCTGGCTGTTCCATGTAAATTTCCTCATCCAACTCTCCATTTAGTAAAGCAGTCTTAACATCCATTTGATGAACGAGAAGACCATGTGAGGCCGCTAGAGAAAGTAGTACTCGAATAGTGGTCAGTCGAGCCACAGGTGAGTAAGTATCAAAGAAGTCTTCACCTTCCTTTTGGGTATAACCCTTGGCCACGAGCCGTGCTTTGTACTTCTCGATAGTACCATCAGGCCTAAGCTTCTTCTTGAATACCCATGTGCACCCTATAGGTTTGCACCCATAAGGATGATCAGTTATCTCCCAAGTTTCATTTGCCAAGATGGAATCCATCTCACTACGGACCACTTCCTTCCAGTAGTCAGCATCTTCAGATGCATAGGCCTCTGAAAGTAGAACTGGGAGTGTCATCTATGAGATACACAAGAAAATCATCACCAAAGGACTTTGCAGTCCTCTGTCTCTTGCTCCTAGTAGGAACTTCATTGTTCTCCTCCACAGGATTTTCAAAGTGTTCCATCGAGCTGGCAGGTTCAGTAATTGTAACGGGTTCCTGATTCGATGAACTAGGCATCTCCTGATTAGATGAGGTAGCCATATCCTTCATGGGAAAGATATCTTCAAAGAAAGTCGCATCATTCGACTCCATGATCGTACCGACATGCATGTCAGGCACCTCAAATTTTACAACCAAGAATCTATAACCAATGCTATGAAAAGCATATCCCAGGAAAGCACAATCCACAGTCTTTGGTCCAAGCTTGCGCTTCTTTGGAATTGGCACATTGACTTTTGCCAAACAAACCCAGTGTAGGGTAACGCAGCAGAAAACAAAAATTTTCCGACCTACGCACCAGCCCAGGACCACTATGGAGACTGCATACAAGGTTTGATCATTTTCGTTACCGACTCGTAGCGCAGCGGAAGTAGAGTCGATGACGATCGGCGGTGCAGATCCCCGCAGCTAGGATTTACAACCTCCCAACCGCGAGGATGTATACCCTCGTCTTCCCTTCGGACAGCCCTCCGGGAGGCGGTCGAACAGTCCCCCGGACGGTGTCGCGGACAGCCCTTCGGGAGGACCTTCGAAACTCGAACGGTCACTCGGACAGCCCTTCGGGAGGACTCACAGAACTCGGACCGTCACTTGGACACTAAGATCGAAACTACGACCTCTCTACAGAGTTGCACACATACGGTGTCATCTATCCGGCAGGGCTTCGCCGTCCAGAACTAGTTCCCACCAGAACCCATACAGCCTTTCGGCTCTACGAAACTATTTCGCGGGGAGGGAGAGAGAAGCCAGATCATTGCAATGGCACTTGTATGTGAGAAGGGATGGATTTGTGGGCAGCCCACTCTCCTCTATTTATAGGAAAACCAAGGGGTAAAGTTGGCATTCACAAATACCAAAAGTACCCCCACTTTATGTCATTTACATAAAGAATAAAGCAAAAAGGAGTGCCATGTGGAGCTCCATGGAGCTCCACCCTCCATGGCCGGCCACCCCTTGGGGCCCCCCCCCCCAAGGGGGCTTCCTTAGTGCCTAAGGCTTCTAGAAGCCTTTTGGGAAATTTCCCAAAAGGTGCTTTCCATAAAATTCCCAAAAAGCACTTTCACTATTCACGACGACATTTTTCAGCGTCCGTATGAACTGAAAATATTTATGTGGGCTTGGAACATTTCCAGTACCCACTAAAATAATTTTCAACGCGTTCTGGAACAATTCCAGTTTAGTGATTTCATCTGCGAAAAGCATCTGAAGCGGTTCCGGGAGCCCCGGAACATTTCCGGTTTTTCTTCCAGAAAATTCCCAGAAGTTTCCAGAATGATTCTGGCATCCTCCAAGAATTATCAGGCATGTGCCGAAACCATTTTGACTTAATGGTATCCCCTGAAACTACTTTTCAGTTTCACCGGAACTCATCCGGTGACCTCTCTCTGCGGAACTTTTCCGCTGTCTGAAACTTTTCGGTGTCCGAAACTTTTTCGGTGATTTTCTCTCAGACTCCCTGTCTAGTATTCAGCAGATAGATGCCCCTTAAGCGTGTGACCCTATAGGTTCGGTGAAGTATAGACATGACACGGAACCCCTTCCGATCAATGATCAACATCGGAGCCGTGGACACCCATATTGACCCCTATACCCACACGAATGAATATTCGAGTGAACCTCCAGTTGCCGTGTGCTATTCCTGTTGCTTCGCGATATGTTACAAATACCCGAGGCGAGACATGTTGGCATTCCCGTGGATCAACAACTTGTCCACTATGCTAGTTACCTCGTTACCGGTATTGTTCTCTTTTCTCGTTACCGTGTTCCGGCATCCCCGTGATCAAATCACAAAGTGTCTGGCCAGACGATGATGGATACCTTAATACCGAGAGGGCCCAGAGATATCTCTCCATCGTCGGAGGATCAAATCCCAATCTTGAGCTATCAAGTTACTTAACATACTTTCCCATGAACCCGTAAGACGCCGTAATAGCCATCCAGTTACGGATGACGTTTAACAAACCCCAAAGTTCATGAATCAAGCATGAAGAAACTCGATACTCTCATGGTCTGAGGAATCATGCAAACGTTAACCATCTCTGTGTTATCAACCATTAACTTGTGACGAATGAATCTCATAGCATAACATCAATCGGGTCGATTCAACACAAATGTTCTTCTAACATTGTGCCCTCAAAGCTGCTGGCATAGACATGCCCATGATTGGGAAAACATAATCATCATGCAACACTTGAGCTAGTCTTAGAGGCATGACTAGGAATACTTTTTACCGTTTATTATTCCACACGTGCACATGGGTTTTCCCCAGAGCCTTTATGGATATACGGGCTCGGGAACCACAGCAGTTATAGCATGGAACATAAACATAATTATGAGCAAGGAGATAAATAATAACATTTATTATTGCCTCTAGGGCATATCTCCTACAGACTCCCACTTGCACTAGAGTCAATAATCCAGTTAATGTTAATGCACTTTACACCTATGGCACATTGGTGTAAAATATGCTTCGCATGTGGTATAGCCTGATGTCCAACGGATCTGACGACTTCAGATCCGTGTGTATCTTTGCATATCCTCGCGTTTTCACGCTTTCACAAAATTCATATTTTGTGTACACCTTGCTTTGTATATGTGTGAATCATTGGTCGAAACCTGATTCCTCAGACTGAGCTATGGAGCAACTATCTGCAGTAGTGTCCCATTGACCAAGCCTTCTTGGAACCATACTAAGTTCATGAATGAACTATATGATTCAACAACTTCTTTGTCGCTTCTAAAGCGTCAACATACTTAGCCTTTGTTATAGAATTCGCCTCAGTATCTTGTTTGGAACAATTTCCAACTACCGTGCCACCATATTGTGTATTGCACAAAACCCATAACTTTAATCGAAAATCGCTTGGAGCATGGATAAAGACTGTATCGATGTAACCTTTTACAACGAACTCTTCATGATCTCCGCTTGCGAGAAAACATGTCATCAGTGCTACTATAGTACTCAATGACCTTTTTTCACTGTTGTCCCATGATCAGTACTTTTGATCACTTTGGTATCTATACTCGCAACAACTTTGGAGTATTGGACATATCTGGTTGTTTTTACATACCATGGAATACATGATTAATCCAAACATGAAGGTGTGTGGAATCTCCATCATGTATTTTGCTCATCAGTGTTTTTGGGACACCGAGTCTTGCAAAAACTCTTTCCATGTGACTTCGGCAAGAATCACTCCTTGACGTTTTTAATGCTAAAACGTTTTAGCATCTTGTCAATATGTATCTTTGCTCAGCCCCATTAGGTAAATCTATCTCCATAGTGTAGGGTAACGCAGCAGAAAACAAAAATTTTCCGACCTACGCACCAGCCCAGGACCACTATGGAGACTGCATACAAGGTTTGATCATTTTCGTTACCGACTCGTAGCGCAGCGAAAGTAGAGTCGATGACGATCGGTGGTGCAGATCCCCGCAGCTAGGATTTACAACCTCCCAACCGCGAGGATGTATACCCTCGTCTTCCCTTCGGACAGCCCTCCGGGAGGCGGTCAAACAGTCCCCCGGACGGTGTCGCGGACAGCCCTTCGGGAGGACCTTCGAAACTCGAACGGTCACTCGGACAGCCCTTCGGGAGGACTCACAGAACTCGGACCGTCACTTGGACAGCCCTTCGGGAGGCACTCACGAACAGCCCCTCGGGCACTAAGATCGAAACTACGACCTCTCTACAGAGTTGCACACATACGGTGTCATCTATCCGGCAGGGCTTCGCCGTCCAGAACTAGTTCCCACCGGAACCCAGACAGCCTTTCGGCTCTACGAAACTCTTTTCGTGGGAGGGAGAGAGAAGCCAGATCATTGCATGGCACTTGTATGTGAGAAGGGATGAGTCTTTAGGCAGCCCCCTCCACCCCTATTTATAGGCCAAGCCCAAGGGTGGCTTCTCCAAGAAGCCAAGGGGAAAAATACCAAAGGACCCTCAAGCTGGCTTCTCCAAGAAGCCACCCAAAAAGCACTTTCACTATTCACGACGACATTTTTCAGCGTCCGTTCAAACTGAAAATATTTATGTGGGCTTAGAACATTTCCAGTACCCACTAAAATAATTTTCAACGCGTTCTGGAACAATTCCAGTTTAGTGATTTCATCTGCGAAAAGCATCTGAAGCGGTTCCGGCAGCCCCGGAACATTTCCGGTTTTTCTTCCAGAAAATTCCCAGAAGTTTCCAGAATGATTCTGGCATCCTCCAAGAATTATCAGGCATGTGCCGAAACCATTTTGACTTAATGGTATCCCCTGAAACAACTTTTCAGTTTCACCGGAACTCATCCGGTGACCTCTCTCTGCGGAACTTTTCCGCTGTCCGAAACTTTTCGGTGTCCGAAACTTTTTCGGTGATTTTCTCTCAGACTCCCTGTCTAGTATTCAGAAGATAGATGACCCTTAAGCGTGTGACCCTATAGGTTCGGTGAAGTATAGACATGACACGGAACCCCTTCCGATCAATGATCAACATCGGAGCCGTGGACACCCATATTGACCCCTATACCCACACGAATGAATATTCGAGTGAACCTCCAGTTGCCGTGTGCTATTCCTGTTGCTTCGCGATATGTTACAAATACCCGAGGCGAGACATGTTGGCATTCCTGTGGATCAACAACTTGTCCACTATGCTAGTTACCTCGTTACCGGTATTGTTCTCTTTTCTCGTTACCGTGTTCCGGCATCCCCGTGATCAAATCACAAAGTGTCTGGCCAGACGATGATGGATACCTTAACACCGAGAGGGCCCAGAGATATCTCTCCATCGTCGGAGGAGCAAATCCCAATCTTGAGCTATCAAGTTACTTAACATACTTTCCCATGAACCCGTAAGCCGCCGTAATAGCCATCCAGTTACGGATGACGTTTAACAAACCACAAAGTTCATGAATCAAGCATGAAGAAACTCGATACTCTCATGGTCTGAGGAATCATGCAAACGTTAACCATCTCTGTGTTATCAACCATTAACTTGTGACGAATGAATCTCATAGCATAACATCAATCGGGTCGATTCAACACAAATGTTCTTCTAACATTGTGCCCTCAAAGCTGCTGGCATAGACATGCCCATGATTGGGAAAACATAATCATCATGCAACACTTGAGCTAGTCTTAGAGGCATGACTAGGAATACCTTTTACCGTTTATTATTCCACACGTGCACATGGGTTTTCCCCAGAGCCTTTATGGATATACGGGCTCGGGAACCACAGCAGTTATAGCATGGAACATAAACATAATTATGAGCAAGGAGATAAATAATAACATTTATTATTGCCTCTAGGGCATATCTCCTACAGACTCCCACTTGCACTAGAGTCAATAATCTAGTTAATGTTAATGCACTTTACACCTATGGCACATTGGTGTAAAATATGCTTCGCATGTGGTATAGCCTGATGTCCAACGGATCTGACGACTTTAGATCCGTGTGTATCTTTGCATATCCTCGCGTTTTCACGCTTTCACAAAATTCATATTTTGTGTACACCTTGCTTTGTATATGTGTGAATCATTGGTCGAAACCTGATTCCTCAGACTGAGCTATGGAGCAACTATCTGCAATAGTGTCCCATTGACCAAGCCTTCTTGGAACCATACTAAGTTCATGAATGAACTATATGATTCAACAACTTCTTTGTCGCTTCTAAAGCGTCAACATACCTAGCCTTTGTTATAGAATTTGCCTCAGTATCTTGTTTGGAACAATTTCCAACTACCGTGCCACCATATTGTGTATTGCACAAAACCCTTAACTTTAATCGAAAATCGCTTGGAGCATGGATAAAGACTGTATCGATGTAACCTTTTACAACGAACTCTTCATGATTTCCGCTTGCGAGAAAACATGTCATCAGTGCTACTATAGTACTCAATGACCTTTTTTCACTGTTGTCCCATGATCAGTACTTTTGATCACTTTGGTATCTATACTCGCAACAACTTTGGAGTATTGGACATATCTGGTTGTTTTTACATACCATGGAATACATGATTAATCCAAACATGAAGGTGTGTGGAATCTCCATCATGTATTTTGCTCATCAGTGTTTTTGGGACACCGAGTCTTGCAAAAACCCTTTCCATGTGACTTCGGCAAGAATCACTCCTTGACGTTTTTAATGCTAAAAGGTTTTAGCATCTTGTCAATATGTATCTTTGCTCAGCCCCATTAGGTAAATCTATCTCCATAGATCATCATGCCTAATATAAAGGCTATTTTGCCCAAGCACTTCATCGAAAAACTATTTTCAAATGAAGTCCTAATTCGTGTCAAGAAATTTATTTCCAATTAACAATGTGTCAAGCACACAACGTTTTTAGAAATTTTATTATGCTCCCACTTACTTTCTTGAATCATAAGCATCTTCGTTACCCATTGATGAAGTCAAACCCCTTTGACCATTTCATCAAAACACAAAGATTCCAACTCCATTTTGCTCTCTTCTGTCCATTGCTGGAACTCTGAAGTTTGCATACTTACTAGCATCCTCTGGAATGACAAAATACCTTGGACTATAACACATGCAAGTCCTTGGTTTTATTTCCATCAGATGGAAATCCTTTTGTCATCCTTTGTTTCATATCTCATGATTGAAATATGTATTAATTGCTAGTTCAACCCGAACCGACTTTAAGCATCGCTACGATGAAACAACCTCATCGTAGTCAACTCCTTGAACTCGTTATTGCAACAAGTCGAGCTTTATGGATAAAACATTTTTACCCGTATCAGTTTTTAGTTCCATAAAATTCGTTAGACTCTAAGTCTTTCGAAAGGTGTATCAAGGTTTTAATCTTGAAACATTTATATGGAGACTATCTCGGATTGTATTGGCATTTAGCCAATTCCGGAGTCAGGGCCCATCAACGCTTCCTTGTGTATCGTAGGTATACTGTTGTCTAACAACAATATCTCGTTTGCGCACCTGAGAGGTTTGCACGAGCCTTGCCTACGTGGTTCAGCTGCAAGTTCGACCGAAGTCCATACATTTTATTGTAGAGACTTCCGTATCAGTCATAGTAGGAAACTCTGGAATTACTTCCAAGGTCTCTTTCCTTTGACCTGATGACGGAGATACTAGTTATCTCGTCGAGTTGCATTATTCTCCCACTCACCTTTTTAAAAGAGCCATTTTCTTCAAAAAGCATAACGTTCTTTGTGGCAAACCTATTTGCCTCGGTATAGTGAGGGAGGAATACCCAATGACTTGGGATAACCTACAAAGTAGCACTTGTCTGATTTGGAATAGGTTTGTAACCTTTTACACAAGCCCCATATTCCAAATGTTTAAGAAAAGATATAACATGGTTGGGCGTACCATACCATGGTGTCATTTCAACAGACCCGATGGAGCTCTTTTCAGTGTAAAAGCCGCAGTCTCTAAAGCATCACTCTTTAAAAGGGATAATGGCAAATTTATTTATGTCATCTTTGATCTTACCATGTCATAAATGGTTCGATTACATTTTCACGGACTTTCCACTTGCAGTGGTGTTCCGGGAGGTGCAAGTTATGAAACTACTTTCACAACTCATCAGACATTCGCTAAACTTGTAACTCAAATATTCCTTTCTGCAATCAAATTGTAGAAACATAATTTTCTTGTTACAATAACTTCTACTTCCTTTTTGAAAACCTTTCGAATGAATTCAAAAGATCCAGACTTACGTCTCATCAAGTAAATATCCACATATCTACTTGAGTCATTTCTGAAGATAGATAAATCCACTACTAACAACATTTATCGGACTACACACATCAAATGTATGATCACCAATAAGTTTGTTGTCCGTTCCTTATGGTCTATGAACGGTATTTCAGTTACTTCACTTTTCGGAGGAAAGTTGCAAGTGTCAGATGATTCAAAATCAAATGACTTCAAAAATCCATCATAATGGATTTTATCCATGCGGGTTTCTCCAATGTGACCAAATGCAGTGCCACACTTGTGTGGTATTCTTTTAGTCTTTATGATATTTAGCGTCAGTGTTATGGATGTATCATATTACCATCAATATTCATAACATACGTCCCATCGAGGATGGAAGCATGGCCCTTCATGTTATTCATAATACTGAACAACAATTGTTCCTTTTATGAACAACCTTTTTGCAACAACATTGTGCAAGGGGCTAGAGTGTAAAACTCTAAAATGAATTATGAATGTAAATCCAGAGGTAATATATTATTATCAATATTCATAACATACATCTCATTCATAATGAAAGTATGGCCCTTATGTTATTCATAACACTGAACATAAAAAGTTCTCTTATGAACAACCTTCTTGCAAGATACCTTATGCAAAGGGCTAGAGTGTGAAACTCTAAAATGAATTATGAAAGTAAATACATAGGTAATACACCAATGGAAGGTATAGTAACATTTACTATGTCCCATGTGTGTATCTCAACCTCATTCCTGGCTAGTCTTTCAGGCCATAGTAGTTCTTACATCGAGTTGCAACAGAATGCAATCGAGCGGGTATCTTTGTGATTGTCTCACAATACCCAAGAATTAGTGATTAACATGTTTAACCATAATTCCCAAGAACTATATCTTTGACCAGCCTTCTATACATCAAAAACTTTGTATGACATTCATACATGAGCTGGATATTCCAGTCTTCTTCTTTATTGCCTTTATACTTCTAACAGTTTTAACTTTTAGTATTTCTCCTACTCTCAGAAGAAGCACCCAACTTAAGAGTGGCGTTAGCCTCGGACTTCCTAGGCGTGAACGTTTCACTAACACCCTTCGGACACTTCCTTTCTCTTAAGTTGTTGTTTTATTCACCTTTTATCATATGATAGGCGTTCTTCTGGATCCCTCTCTTATCAGTCTAATGCATAGTAAACTTCTTTTACTAATAGTTTGCAAACAAACATTGCTTTGGATATCTCATATCTTTTAGCCTTTGTCTGTCTCTGAAAATGATTTTCAGATTCCATGAATATCACATAACTATCCAAACTTTCGAAGTTCGGGTCTCATGGAAACAAACATATTGCACTTGACTGAAACGGAATTCTAGCTTTTGGATCGAAGGACGAGAGTCACATGATCCATAGCATAAGCGAGAGAATACCAAAGTATGCGATAGGACAAAATCCTTCTTGGCACTCTTGAGGATAATCCTCACATTACGTTACCAACCGTAAAGTTTTAATCAGATATTTAACAGCTATTCAATTTTAATAGGGAAGGTGGAAACGCGAGCCATTATTCTACAACTATTATGCAAATCACACTTAGACAGTGTTCAAAATTAATTGCACTGAGAATTAAACAAGATAATTCTACAGTGCGCTCCCACTCAAATCAATATCTCTCATAATTGATTGTGAGTGATTCAAGACCCATGTTTTGATTATTCGTCATTGATGTTAGTCACCACTGATGGCGAAAATCTCAACCGGTAGGCCAACCTGCCAATCACATCTCTATGCGACTCTTGTTCATCTTTCGATGGGCGTGTTCCGACCTCATGACTGTCATGCCTGAACGTCAAGACAACCAAGTGATCTCGCTGCGAGGTCTCAACTCACCCGCCTCACACTTCTCTAATCGTTCGTACCCATGGTAGCATGTGATACCCCGAAAAGTTAGGTGCCGTGACGGTGCTACACTTGGGAGAACACTAACTACTTGATATTTTGTGAGAGATCACCCTAATAAAAGCGACTACCGCGCAATCAAGAAGGGTGCATCATAAGGGATAAACATCTCAGGCAATTCATAATAGCATGATATGGTATAGCCCTTTCTGACGGAGAAGTCTTGTATTTCTTCGTCTTCGGCATTCGTGTCGGTGTTCACCTTCGCGAAGATTGCCACCACCTTGTCGATGCACCAGATAATATTGCTATCTCTATAGCCAATAAAATAATGCATTACACAAGGTTGACACACAGGTCATTTAAAGTGCAATCATATGGCTCCAGCCATCATGCCGAATCATGACACGCAGGTCATGTTAATCAATTTACATCATATAGACATCTCATACATAATCAAATTATTATGAGTATTGCTATACCACATCATATGCACATGCAAACCCTCCTGCAAAACCAAGTTAGACGTCTCTAATCGGTTCAAGCAAAAACTTGTTTTACGTGGCTTCTAAGGTTTCGAAACAAACCGAAGCTACCAACGTCCATCATCAAGTATGATAATTCAAGTCGCTAGATTAACTTTCCAGGGTGTATGAAAACCGAGATAATAAAATCTCGAGCCCCATACTAAACTTCGTCATACGCATGACCCCCGTGCAGATCATATCTGCATTGCCCTTTCGTCTGCGAAATTTCATCTTTCCTTTTAACTACAGTGGAATTCAATGAACTGTTAGCACTTCGTTGATCAATCAGGATCGCGGATTGCCAGAACATTGAAACTCCACCATGCTGTTATCAAGATCAGAAATATGCAAATTCCAGGGAAGCAACAAGAACATCGGGTAACAGATTTCATGTGCTACCCGCACAAATAATTTTCAGTAATAGAACTCATCTACTACCTAATTATATTGTGCAACACCCATACATCACTATGTATTCTAGATCGCAACCTGCATCTATGCATAGCACGACTCATGATGCCACTGTAGGGTAACGCAGCAGAAAACAAAAATTTTCCGACCTACGCACCAGCCCAGGACCACTATGGAGACTGCATACAAGGTTTGATCATTTTCGTTACCGACTCGTAGCGCAGCGGAAGTAGAGTCGATGACGATCGGCGGTGCAGATCCCCGCAGCTAGGATTTACAACCTCCCAACCGCGAGGATGTATACCCTCGTCTTCCCTTTGGACAGCCCTCCGGGAGGCGGTCGAACAGTCCCCCGGACGGTGTCGCGGACAGCCCTTCGGGAGGACCTTCGAAACTCGAACGGTCACTCGGACAGCCCTTCGGGAGGACTCACAGAACTCGGACCGTCACTTGGACACTAAGATCGAAACTACGACCTCTCTACAGAGTTGCACACATACGGTGTCATCTATCCGGCAGGGCTTCGCCGTCCAGAACTAGTTCCTACCGGAACCCAGACAGCCTTTCGGCTCTACGAAACTATTTCGCGGGGAGGGAGAGAGAAGCCAGATCATGGCAATGGCACTTGTATGTGAGAAGGGATGGATTTGTGGGCAGCCCACTCTCCTCTATTTATAGGAAAACCAAGGGGTAAAGTTGGCATTCACAAATACCAAAAGTACCCCCACTTTATGTCATTTACATAAAGAATAAAGCAAAAAGGAGTGCCATGTGGAGCTCCATGGAGCTCCACCCTCCATGGCCGGCCACCCCTTGGGGGCCCCCCCAAGGGGGCTTCCTTAGTGCCTAAGGCTTCTAGAAGCCTTTTGGGAAATTTCCCAAAAGGTGCTTTCCATAAAATTCCCAAAAAGCACTTTCACTATTCACGACGACATTTTTCAGCGTCCGTACGAACTGAAAATATTTATGTGGGCTTGGAACATTTCCAGTACCCACTAAAATAATTTTCAACGCGTTCTGGAACAATTCCAGTTTAGTGATTTCATCTGCGAAAAGCATCTGAAGCGGTTCCGGCAGCCCCGGAACATTTCCGGTTTTTCTTCCAGAAAATTCCCAGAAGTTTCCAGAATGATTCTGGCATCCTCCAAGAATTATCAGGCATGTGCCGAAACCATTTTGACTTAATGGTATCCCCTGAAACTACTTTTCAGTTTCACCGGAACTCATCCGGTGACCTCTCTCTGCGGAACTTTTCCGCTGTCCGAAACATTTCGGTGTCCGAAACTTTTTCGGTGATTTTCTCTCAGACTCCCTGTCTAGTATTCAGCAGATAGATGACCCTTAAGCGTGTGACCCTATAGGTTCGGTGAAGTATAGACATGACCTGGAACCCCTTCCGATCAATGATCAACATCGGAGCCGTGGACACCCATATTGACCCCTATACCCACACGAATGAATATTCGAGTGAACCTCCAGTTGCCGTGTGCTATTCCTGTTGCTTCGCGATATGTTACAAATACCCGAGGCGAGACATGTTGGCATTCCCGTGGATCAACAACTTGTCCACTATGCTAGTTACCTCGTTACCGGTATTGTTCTCTTTTCTCGTTACCGTGTTCCGGCATCCCCGTGATCAAATCACAAAGTGTCTGGCCAGACGATGATGGATACCTTAACACTGAGAGGGCCCAGAGATATCTCTCCATCGTCGGAGGAGCAAATCCCAATCTTGAGCTATCAAGTTACTTAACATACTTTCCCATGAACCCGTAAGCCGCCGTAATAGCCATCCAGTTACGGATGACGTTTAACAAACCCCAAAGTTCATGAATCAAGCATGAAGAAACTCGATACTCTCATGGTCTGAGGAATCATGCAAACGTTAACCATCTCTGTGTTATCAACCATTAACTTGTGACGAATGAATCTCATAGCATAACATCAATCGGGTCGATTCAACACAAATGTTCTTCTAACATTGTGCCCTCAAAGCTGCTGGCATAGACATGCCCATGATTGGGAAAACATAATCATCATGCAACACTTGAGCTAGTCTTAGAGGCATGACTAGGAATACTTTTTACCGTTTATTATTCCACATGTGCACATGGGTTTCCCCCAGAGCCTTTATGGATATACGGGCTCGGGAACCACAGCAGTTATAGCATGGAACATAAACATAATTATGAGCAAGGAGATAAATAATAACATTTATTATTGCCTCTAGGGCATATCTCCTACACCCAGGTTCGTAGATAAGAGAGCTTTAACCTTTTCTTCTCCCATTCCTCGAATGGAGTTATCTCTTTGTTCTTTGTGGGAACTCGATTTAGGACATGACATGCTGTCAATATCGCCTCCCCCCACCATGCCTTGGAGAGACCCGATGTGTCTAACATGGCGTTAACCAAATCAGTTAGAGTACAGTTCTTTCTTTCGGCCACCCCATTTGACTGAGGTGAATAGGGAGGCGTCCTCTCATGGATTATACCATGTTCCGCACAAAAGGAATCAAATTCATTTGAGAAATACTCTCCACCACGATCGGACCTAAGCCTCTTGATCTTTTGATCAAGTTGGTTTTCCGCTTCAGCTTTATAGATCTTGAAATAGTTCAAAGCCTCATCCTTAGATTTCAGAAGATACACATGGCAGTATCTAGTGGAGTCATCAATTAACGTCATAAAATATTTCTTTCCACCTTTTGTCAACACACCATTCATTTCACAAAGATCTGAATGTATGAGCTCTAGTGGTGCAAGATTTCTTGTTTCCGCAGTCGCATGAGACTTACGAGGTTGCTTAGCTTGCACACACACTTGACACTTAGATCCCTTGACAGAGGTGAAACTAGGGATTAAATTCAACTTCGCTAGTCGCGACATGCAACCAAAGTTAACATGACAAAGTCGTGAATGCCACACATTTGATTCACTATTGTTGCAAACATGATTAACAACTTTATTGCAAACGTCTGATAAGGATAAACGAAACAGACCTCCTGACTCATAGCCTTTACCAACAAAGGTTCCATACTTGGATATTACAAATTTATTCGACTCAAAGACAAGCTTGTAGCCATCTCTACACAGAAGAGATCCGCTAACAAGATTTTTATTGACGGAGGGGACATAATGCACGTTCTTCAGCCGCACGATCTTCCCCGAAGTAAACTTCAGATTGACCGTGCCAACACCACGAACAAAAGCACTTGAACCATTGCCCATCAGCACGGTGGAAGTCCCTGCGGTCTGATAAGACGAAAACATGCAAATATCACTGCATACATGCACATTAGCACCCGAGTCAATTAACCAATCAGGAGAATGACATACTGAAAGAATAGTGGGAAATATACCATACCCAGCATCCTTCATGTCAATGTCTCCAATGACAACATTAGCGGTCTTGCCGCCTTTCCCAAGATGACGCTTGTCATAACGATTAGGGCAACTAGGAGCCCAATGGTCAGGATCTCTGCACACATGACAAACACATTTCTTCTTGTCATTCTTCTTCTTGAAGTTGGTGTGCTGCACAGCCTTGTTCTTCCCATCAAACTTTGCTTTACCATCAAACTTGCCCTTGTTCTTGAACTTGTGGGGCTGGAAGTTTTTCTTCTGTACCAGATTGGCACTAGATCCTCCCTCAATACCTCGAGCATGTGTATCCTTTGCTCTCGCCTTTTCTTCCACATCTAGAGTACCAATGAGATCCGGAACGGAAAACTCCTGCCTCTTATGCTTCAATAAGGTAGCAAAGTTCCTCCACGAAGGAGGAAGCTTAGTGATGATACCTCCGGCAACAAACTTGTCCGGTAGCATACAATTGAAGTGCTCAAGTTCTCTAGCAAATGACTGTATCTCATGAGCTTGCTCAACCACAGAGCGCTCTTCAGTCATCCTGTAATCATAGAATTGCTCCATGATGTACAGCTCAGTGCCAGCATCCGAGACCCCAAACTTGGCCTCAAGTGCGTCCCACATATCTTTTCCATTATCAATTGACGCATAAGCATCAACTATGTTCTCACCAAGAACACTCAAGAGAGCAGCCTTAAACAGAGTATCCATTTTCTGAAAAGCTTGTGCCTGTTGAGCATCATACTCTCCTTCAGGTTTGCCAAGAGTGGCGTCATAGCAACTCATGGTTTGAAACCATAAGACTGCTCTCACGCGCCACCTCTTATAGTGGATACCCTCAAACATAGGAGGTATCATGGAAGCAGCAAAACCACTCGGGGTAAATTGCCTATAATAAGGTTTTTGGATTGTTGGAAATATGAGGAATTTACTGAATGATTTTATTAACAAAAATACTAGATAAAGCATGACTAATATAGCAGTGATAAAACAAGTCATGCGATCTGACAAAGACAAGGTAAATAGCATCTTCATATATGAATTGTAACTAAACATATCTAGAGCAGACAGTATAGCAAGTTGCATATATGAATTAGAAGCTAACATATCTAGGGCAAACACTAGAACAAGGAACTGTGGCAGGGCCTCTAACAGAAAGAGTAAGAACACGTACGGGACAGCAGCAGCAGAAGCACTGGACTTGGGGTCGACATCTTTGCCAGCCATGTCGTCGAGGAGGTTGTCAACGTTGGCGAAGAAGTCGTCGGAGTCTGGGGCGTCTGTGACGAAGGAGTCAGTAGTCGCGCAGAGCGCTCACCAAAAACCTTATCACCCTTCTCCCATACAGGACTCAAAGAGGTGCGATTTAGAGGAAGAAATAGTTCTTGTGCATCTCTCTGAGAGGAGCAACCTCCGTCGTCGGAGTCTGGGGCGTCTGTGACGAAGGAGTCAGTAGTCGCGCAGAGCGCTCACCAAAAACCTTATTAGAGGAAGAAATAGTTCTTGTGCATCTCCCTTTTATAGGTGCAAGAGAAGGAGGCGAGAGGCTGCGTCGAGAGTTGAAGGGAACGCTCGGCTCATTCCCGCGGCGGGCGGCGGAGGAGGAGCGCGCATGGATGTCCCTCTTGTTTTCATCCTCATACATGTGGGTAAAGAACCTCCCTTATAAGAAGGTCCAACTCCCTCTAAACTAGCAATGTGGGACTAAACTTTAGTTCCACCTCTTGCCTAATGGGCTGCGTGGGCCTTTAGGATTTATTAGGAATTTCTGAAACTGCTATTGGGCTTGGCCTGAAATAGACAAAATTCCAGCAGGAAGCAGCACGGCCGCCCCACCGCTCGCTGTGGTGGTGGAGATGGGCGACTCCGGGGGGACGGCGTCCGCGTCCCTCTTTGGTGTGCCGGGCGCGGACTCCCAGAGGAACGGCACGGCGCCGGCGCGCAGGCTGTAGTAGACCCTGAAGAACGCGTTCGTGAGGCTCGACCGCTCACTCAGCGACGCCGCCCTGCCGTAGCCGCCGCAGCCTCTCTCGGTGGCGGTCGGCCGGAGCGCCGGCTGCAGCTTCGAGCCCATTCCTGCTCTGCTGACTGCTGCAGAGGGCCTGTCTCCCGTGGCGTTTTATAGTACGTAGCGTGGCTTTGGCTTTGCTCTGGACTGGAGCTGCTGGAAGGTGCCAGCGGTACAACAATGGATCGGAGAGCTTGGGTTTAATAATGGAGTGCGGTACCACGAGAGCGTGAGCTGCAAGCCTCGGTTTTATTAACGACTGACCACAAGCCTGCATTCACTAATAATGACCAGCTGACGCTGCACCATCAGATTGGTCATGCTTAATTTGTTTCTTGAAGCTTTACTGCTTAACCATCACGATTTATTTCTCCAGTTCTGTATAGTACGGCAATGCACCAGGAGGAGGCTCTGCTGGCCTCGAACGCCATGGTGGCGTGGCTGGACAAGGACGTGCGGGCAAGCACAAGCGACGTCGCCGAGATTGGCATGCTCCCGGCGGACGTTTGCGTCGTCCGGCACTACCCGGAGGCGTTCCTCGTCCGCTTCATCCACCAGCACCACTGTGCCATTGCAAAAGGGCGGCGTGACCTGCCGTTCGGCTCTGCGAGGCTGCTGCTCCGCCCCTGGAGCCTGGAGGCTCACTCCGAGAGTGTTGACTTGGTTCACCACGTCCGCCTGTGCCTCGACGGCCTGCCGCTGCAGGCATGGGACGAGAACGCCGTCCAGCAAGCCATCGGGCCGGGCTGCTCCATCGACTACATCGAGCCGGCCTCGAAGCTCAAGACCAACTGCGAGATGTTGGGCGTCTGGGCGTGGACGGCGTCCCCGGCCCGTGTCCCGCGTGTCAACTGGGTTACTCTGCCTGGGCGTGCGGGTGACCAGCCGGCGTTCGGCCGGCGCGGGCTGGAGCGGCGGGTGATCATCCACCTGTCCATCCACGAGGACCCAACTCAAGGCCCCAGAATTGTCTCCAAAGGCTACGACTTCACCAAGGGCGTCATCGATGGCGAGAGGCATGCCCGCGACCCGCGGGAGCGCATCTCCAGGGCCGGCCACGACAACCGCCGTGACCGAGACGACGACCAGGACAGGCGCCGTGACGACCGCGATCGCCGCGGGCGCGACGGCTCTCGCAACAGGGAGGGATGGGGTGCGCGCATCAGGCGCAGTCTGTCCCGGCAGCCGCGGGAATCCTCGCGCGACCAGGGCAGCGACAACGGGCGTGGTGATCGCCGCGTTGACGCTGGGCGCGACCGGGATGGTCGCCGTCGTTCTGCTGGGGCCCCTACGGTCCTCAGGGGCTCCGGCTCCTCCAGCGTCGACATCGACCGTGCCGCTGAGCTGCTGCCGGCCCAGGCAGTGCCTTCCCAGGTCGAGCGTGGACGCTCGGCCGCTCGGCCACCCTCGCCCCGTGCTGCCAGGCGCCGCTCGCAGGAGGCGCTGACGCCGCCCATGTCTCCGCCGCTGTCGCCAACCACGGTTCTCCCTACGTCGCCGCGTTCTCGGAGGAATGAAGCCCGGTCGAATCCACCACTGCCTGCCGCGCCAAGTCTGGCGCTTCTTCAGCTCTGCGCCCCCCATGATGCTGCTGCCGGTGCCATCTCCCACCAGGCCCCCCGGGTTCGAGGCCTCGCCCACGCCGCCATTGCCGTCCAGCGGGCCGGTGCGCCGCACCCCCTCTCCCGTAAGGCGTCGCAGGGCTGACGCGTCCGGGGCGGTCGGGCTGCAATGCCTGGCGCCGCTGTTCGAAGAGCTTCAGGCCGCTGTGTTGCCAACACCAACCCCGACCCCAGCTCCACCACGTGCTCCTGGGGCGCGTCGGAAAACGATGGCGGGTGTCGCCATCTCCGCTGTCGACGGTGCTTTCTCGCTGCACAAGGCCCGGCCTGCTGGCCGTCCCAAGGGGCCTCCGATCGCCCGTGCTGCCGAGATTCTGGTGTGCCGCTCCCTGGGCATTGTCAAGAATGGGGAGGATGTGACTGCTGCGGTTCTGGAGGCATTCGCGGATCGCTTTAAGGAGCAACTGTCGCCGGAGGTGCTTGCTGCCATGAGGGGATTATTCAAGCTCGATGAGGCGGATGCCACTGCTGTCGAGGCTGCTCTCCTGGCGCATGGAGGTGGCAGCGCGCTGGACCTGGAAAGGGCTGAAGAGGCGGACGTGCTGCAGCAGGCAGCTGTTTGAGTCGCTGCTCTTCTCTTGGGCCTGTAGTTTCAAATGTTAGCACATCTTTCTGTAATCCTAGGGATCACTGGCTGTAGGAAGGCCAGCTTACTTTTGTTGGCTGTTGAAAGTTTGGGTTCAAGGGAGTCTGTAGTTTATCGATGAATGTACAACCTGTTAACTTCCTGTGTTGGAATGTAAGAGGCCTTAACTGCCCGGACCGGAGATCTACTGTCAATGCCACTATTGCCTCCTCCTCCTGCCATGTTGTTTGTCTCCAGGAGACGAAGCTGGCCGCAATTGATCAATACACAGCGGCGTTCTTGGGGGGTCACAGATTGCGCAGCTTCGCGCAACGACCGGCTTACGGCACTAGGGGGGGATCCTCCTCCTTTGGGACGACCTCTCGGTGGAGATGTCCAATATCACAGTGGCCACTTTCTGCCTTTCGGCTATGGTTCGTGTACGTGCCTCGGGTGTTGAGTTCAAGATCACTACTGTCTACGGCCCTACCGACCACGCTCTCAAAGATACTTTCTTTGCCGAGCTCGTTGCCCAGAAACCCCCGCCGGGGGTGGCTCGGCTGGCCTCCGGGGACTTCAACCAGATTTACCTGGCACGGGATAAAAACAAGCGCAATGTGAACTGCAGCCGCATCAACAGATTCCGCGCGTCGCTCCAAAGCTGTGAGCTCAAAGAAATCCACCTTCAAAACCGAAGGTTCACTTGGAGCAATGAGAGATCAAACCCTACTTCATGCAAGCTCGACTCCTTCTTCTGTAATTCGGAGTGGGATACAACCTTCAATGACCACGTCCTGCACGCGCTTTCTTCGTCCCTCTCCGATCATTGCCCGCTCCTGCTCGCCGAGGATAAAGGGCCCCGAAGGCCTAAGTCATTCAAATTCGAGAACTTTTGGGCCTCAATGCCTGGGTTCACTGAGGTGGTCCAAAAGGCTTGGGCCGAGCCTGTGGAGCACACAAACCCTTACATCATCCTTTTTCACAAGCTCAAGAAAGCGGCGCTACGCCTCTCGGAGTGGAGCAGGGGCTTATTCTCCAAGGCGAAAGTCCATCTTCATGCGGCCCTCTTGGTGATCTTTCGCCTAGATATTGCCCAGGAGTGTAGGGTCCTCTCCCCGGCGGAGCATGATCTCCGCGCTCACCTCAAGCGGAGAGTCATAAGCTTGGCCGTCCTTGAGAAAGCTCGCAAAAAGCAGTGTGCTCGAATTGCTAACATTAAAGAAGGCGACGCCAACACCAAATTCTTCCACCGTCGGGTCAATGCGCGTAGAAGGAAAAATCACATTCATCGTATTATGAATGATCAAGGGTGGGTGACTGAGCATGAGGCCAAAGAGAAAATTATCCACGATCACTTCTCGCATGTCTTGAAAAGAGGAAACATAAGCACGAAGGACTTCAACTGGGAGGAGCTCAATCTTGAGCAGCTTAACCTCCACGAGCTTGATTCGCCCTTCTCCGAAGAGGAGGTTCTTGAGGCGATTAATTGCATGCCAACCGACAAGGCGCCAGGGCCGGATGGTTTCATTGGCCTTTTCTTTAGGAAATGTTGGAGCATCATCAAGCATGACCTTATGAGGGTGATCCAGCGCTTTGACTCCATCCACACGGAGAACCTTCACTGGCTCAACTCCGCGAATGTCGTGCTGCTTCCCAAGAAAGATGGGGCGGACAACATCGGCGACTTTAGGCCCATTAGTTTCATCCATGCGGTCGCCAAGATCATCGCGAAGGTTCTCTCTGCTAGGCTTAGCCCGCACATGTCGGCCCTCGTCTCCAACGCCCAAAGTGCCTTCATTAAATCCAGGAGTATTCATGACAACTTCATGTATGTCAAAAACCTCGGGCGTCGGTTGCACAAGAGCAAGACTCCCTCTCTCCTCTTCAAGCTTGACATTCGTAAGGCCTTCGACTCGATCAAATGGGAATATTTGCTTGACCTCCTGCGAAGGCGTGGCTTCCCTAGCAAATTTCGTGAGTGGATCACAGCCCTCCTCTGCTCCTCTTCTTCGAGGATTCTCTTGAACGGGGTGGCTGGCTCCCCCATCAAGCATGGCCAAGGCCTTCGGCAAGGGGACCCCATTTCGCCCCTCCTTTTTGTCATCGCCATCGACCCGCTGAAGCAAATCCTGGACGTGGCAACTAGGAAGGGACTCTTGCACAAGGTCCGTGGGAGAGGGGCCATGGTGCGAACCTCTCTCTACGCGGATGACGCGGCTGTTTTTGTTGCGCCAATCAAAAGGGATGTGGACAATCTTTCAGCCATTCTAAGGGGCTTTGGGGACGTCACTGGACTGTGCACCAATTTCCATAAGAGCTCGGTGGTCCCCATCCTGTGCGGTGGTCTCAACTTGGGCCATATTACTCACGATCTCCCGGCTAGGAGGGCGTCATTCCCGCTTCGCTACTTGGGCCTTCCACTATCTGTTTGGAAGCTCAAGCTTGCTGACCTCCAATTCCTTGTGGATAAGGTTGCGAGCCGATTAACCACATACGAGGACCAGAACATCACCACCATCGGCCGCACCGCTCTTGTAGTTGGTGCTTGCTTCCCAAGTGATCTACTTCATCACGCCGCTTGCCATTCAGCCCTCCATCCTGCAAAGCATCGATAAGCTCGAACGGGCCTTTCTTTGGTCTGGGTCCGATAAAACCACGGGAGCTAAGTGCAAGGTCAACTGGGACATCGTGAGTAGGCCGCTTGCTTTTGGTGGCCTTGGTGTCCTCAACACCGATAAGTTCGCTCGGGCCCTTAGGCTGCGGTGGCCTTGGTACGAGTGGAAGGAGCCTGCTAGGCTCTGGGCGGGTGGCGAGAACCCATGTGATGAGGGTGATCTCAGCTTCTTCTATGCATGCACAACAATCACAGTTGGAAACGGTGCGAAGACTCCCTTCTGGGAGAGCCCTTGGCTTCTTGGTCGCAGGCCCAAGGACATCGCTCCGCTCATCTTCGCGGCTTCCTCGCGGAAGCGCTGGAAGGTTAGGGAGGCCCTCAAGGAGAATGCTTGGATCATCAAAATCAGGCCACCTGATACGGTCTCCGTTGAGCATGTTTCGCAGTTCTTCACCCTCTGGACTTTGCTGCAAGAGGTGCACTTGGATGAGCTTGTTGAGGACGATATTCTGTGGAAGCATACGAGTTCTGGGCTCTACTCTGCGGCTTTCGCTTACAGGGCGCAGTTCTTGGGTTTGGTGCTATCGCCCTTGGACGAATTGGTATGGAAGATTTGCCCCCCCCCCCCCCCCCCGAAGGTCAAGTTCTTTGCTTGGCTCGCGCTCCAGGACAGGAACTAGACTGCCGACAGATTGCAGCGGCGTGGATGACCAAACTGTGGCCCATGTCCCTTATGCAGAGGGGTCCAGGAATGTGGCCCTCACCTCTTCTTTCGGTGCCGCTTCACTCTTTGTCTTTGGGCCATGGTGATCCAGAAGCTCCACATTCATGATCTGGACACTTCCGGTTGGCACCTGTTCGACTCCGTCAAGGGGTGGTGGGCGAGCACATGCGCTGCGGGCTCTGGTGACCGCAAAGCGAAGGCATCTATTACCATGCTTGTCTCGTGGGTCATCTGGAACGAGCGCAACACAAGGGTGTTCCGGCACAAGAGCGCGCCTCCTCACATTCTACTCAACACCATCGTCGACGAGACTAATCTTTGGGTCAAGGCCGGGGCGAAGAAATTAGGGTCTTTCTTATTGTGGGAATAATTGTCATGCCGCTTTTTGGCGCGTTGTTGTAACAAACTCTTTCTCCTTCTTATTTAATACTCCCTCCGTCTCAAAATTCTTGTCTTAGATTTGTCTAGATACGGATGTATGAAGTCACATTTTAGTATTAGATACGTCCATAACTAGACAAATTTCAGACAAGAATTTTGGGACGGAGGGAGTATACGAGGCAAACCGTTTAAAAAAAACTGTACCACTTACTTTCTGACAATGCACCTCACCTAAAGCACAGCAAAATGGATTGAAAAGAGACAGGTGAATCAATCGCCCAACTGACCAAGTGAAAGCCACCCGACCGGACCAAGTCATAAAGAGCAGGAATTTGTACCTAGTAGCTCGCCCGAAGCTTTTGTCTGATGCTGAACTTGCTGCCCGTGCCATGAATCGTTCTGCTCCAAGTAGAAGAGAGGTACCGTTTCAATGCTGCAGCAAGTTAGGTTAGCTAACCTTAGTATTTGACTGGTTGATTATTGCAATTTATGGTCAAGTTAAGCAGGGAACCTTCAGCTCCAAGTCAGAAATCGACATTCACCAAATCCATTGTGGCCTTTACTTGAATGTCAAGATCTCCAAAACTAATTACAATATACTACCTCCGTTCCTAAATATTTGTCTTTTTAGAGATTTCAAATGAACTACCACATACGGATGTATATAGACATATTTTAGAGTGTAGATTCACTCATTTTGCTCCGTATGTAGTCACTTATTGAAATCCCTAGAACGACAAATATTTAGGAATGGAGGGAGTACGTGCCTAATTATCTGATCTCGTTTCGACAAGGATTCTGGAACATAAATAGATTCGTGTTGTTTGACTTTCCAGCAGCTCATAGCAAATAAAACATGGCACATTTTAGCTATGAAAGAAGAAAGCATGCTAGCACACTTCTTGTTAATAAGAACATAAAAAGACAATGTAAAATATTGCTTCGATTGACAATCATGAACCAACTAAACACCTTTTGTCTGACTGTAATTCTGAAATATTTCTAAGATTGTTGGGGCTGCACAACAACAATAAGATGCACCAGGACATGATAAATGTGCACACCACAACCGCTACCAAATTGTAATGAACTTCATGTAGAGCTTCAATCAACAAGAAAGCAGTGGGATAGTAAAATAATATGCACAATTGATGCAGTGATTTATGTCAGAGAACCTTGAGACGAGGAGGAAAAAACCAAGGGACCAACCATTCCACTTCTTCCACCATAACAAAGTAATGGGTACAAGGAGTTACTCTCTAGAATCTCTAGACAACGACAACTACAACAAAAACTACCTGAAGCTTTGTATCGCAATTTAGTTGCCTGGCAAGAGGGGTACATTTTTCTCACGCGCTTGACTACCTCTCTCATAGTCTTACTTGTTAGCCAATGACACGACAGGTTAGGTTATCTAACCTAGTGTTTGATTGATTGATTGCTACAAGTTATGGTTAAGTTAACCAGGGAGCCTCCCACTCCAAGCCAGGAATCAACACCCATCAAATCGGGGCCTTTAATTGAATGTAAACATCTCAAAACTAAATCATGGAATAATTAAACATGCATTATTTGGCTGTAATTTAAAAGCATTTCTACACAGAAAAGATTGTTCGGGTTATATAGTAATAGTGTGATGTACCAATCAAAGACAAATATGCACAACACAACCCCCTCAATTTGTAGTAAAACTTTAAAGAGCGCTTTAACCAACAAATAAGCAACGAAAATACAAAATAACATGCCCATGTGATTTATGTAGAAAAATTTCCTTGCCAGTTGAGATGATGTGTAAAAACCACAAGGCCAACCTGTCCACTTCATCTCTAGAAAAAAACAACAACCACAAATTCATGAATTTTTTTCAAAATCTATGATCTTTTTCAATCCTAATTTTTTTTTCTGAAATTCATGAACATTTTCAAATTGTGATCTCTTTTTCAAAATTGATGAACTTTTTCCAAACCGAGATTTTTTTTTCAAAACTGATGAACTTTTTTATAATTTGATGATATTTTTTAAATTGACGACTTTTCCCCATAATTTATGATTTATTGTTCAAAAGTCAATGAAATTTTTTGGAATCCGTGAACTTTTTTCCAAAATAAGAACTTTTTTCAAATTCGTGATTTTTTTTTCAAAATTGCCGAACATTTTCAAAATCAATGAACTTTTTTTCAAATTAATGAACTACCTTAAAATTGTAAACATTTCTTAAAAAATGGTGCACTTTTTCATTTCTTGAACTTTTTAAAACTTTGTAATTTTTTGACTATATGATCTTTTTTCATGAATTTATGGTTTTTTGTGAACTTTAATGTAAAAGTCAACAGGCAACAACCTGGCCAGTCATCCATTGTCATGGTCAAAAGTCAACCAGTGATCGGGGATCAAGCGACGAGCAACCTGCGATCGAGCGAGCGCTCGTGTATTATGGGCCGGCCAAACTTCCATCCGTGTGAACGCTGATTGGCTTATTGGCGCAGAAGCCACGGTATAGGAGGTCCCATACGCCACGGCTATATGTTGCCTGTACTGATTCCTAAAAGGAATCACCAACGGGCGACAGTAGCATGCCGACCCATTTCCGTGCGCGTAGGTTCGGTCGGCTCATACCGGTCATTTCAGGTCAAGTTTACTATGGTTTTTTTCTTCTTTATAGTTTTCCTTTGTTTTATTTGATTTCCACCAAGTTTCCTCACCTTTTATTTTTTCTTCATTTTGCTTTTGTTTTTTTTGGTTTTTCTTTCTTTTCTTTGTTATACTTTGTTTTTCTTTTGTTTCTTTCGTGTTTTCTTCATTTTTTTTTGCTTTTCTTTTGTTTCTTTGACGGTTTTATTGGTTTTCTTGTCACTTTTGTTTTCTATTTTTCAACACATATCTATATTTTCCGTACGTATTGTATTTTTTTGCATACACTATGAACATTTTTTTACACACATTTCCAAATACATTATTACCATTTTTAATATATGGTTGATGTCTACTTCTTGTTCATACATGTTGTGCATTTTTTCATATACATATAAACATCCTTTTATAAATGTTTCACATTTTTCAAATACATTTTTTGCAAAAACATGCTTTGAACATTTTTTCCAATACGTGTTAAACATTTTTTAAATACACATTGGAACATTTTTAGTGACAAAAACATTTTTTATGAACTATGCAACCTTTTTTACATTGCACAAACATTTTTCTGAAAATGTCTTGAACACATTTTTTTGAAACTTGTGTACATTTTTTATTGTAACACATATTTTTATAGAATATAAACAAAGTGAAAAATAAAGAAAAGACGAAATAAAAAATTTCAATAAAAAGGAAGAAAAAAACAAAAAAAGTGACATGACGTCAACAGGCGAGCCATGGCTTACTGACCAGCCCAATACGTGATGCCCTGTAGGCGAGCCGTGGTAGGGCTCGCTGCGGGCGGCACATAGTAGCGCCCATGGAAATACACGAATGACTTTTTTTTAGGGAATCATACCCGTGAACCAGTCGCATACTTCAAGCTAGGCCTAGTCATTTGTCACGCTGGGATTTTTCCAAGCCCGGCTTTAAAAATCCCGACCTACTACAAGAAACAGGTTACTCTCAAAAAATGTTCTAAAAAATGTTACTCCAAGAAAAACTACAACAAACAAGTTTCAACATCGAGCAGTCCAAAGACACGCCAAGGCGGGACTCTGGCCGTGGCTTTTCCTGAGCCCAAGCATACCGAGCAGCGCCCTCACTATGCCTCCCGCCGACGAACTCCCCCCCTTCCACTGGAACGGCGACGGTGGCGGTGAGAGGCGCGGCAGCAGCATCTCCGCCCCATGTGGACAACCTCCCACTGTAAATGCCCGAACAAACCAAAAACCATGCAGCAACCCATTTGACATTTGTTGCAAGGTTTTCAGTTTGTTACATAAAAGAAACCAAGATGGACACGACCATCAACAATAATAGAGAGCACATAAAGCACGTACTGTATGCATTAAGAAAAACCTAAAACCAAAGAGCTTTTAATTGCTACTAGTGATGTTTAACGATCAGTCGCCTTTCCAGAAATCAAGAGTGTACGTACTACAGCAGACAAGTTGCAACGTCGGCAGTTCAAAGACATGACATGTCGGGGCGCCGGCGCGACCGGCGGTGTCTCTTCCTGAGCCCAAGCACGCCAAGCAATGCCCTCACAATGCCTCCCGGCGTCGCCGTCCAGGACGGCCTCCTCCCCTTTCCTTGGAACGGCGACTGGTACGACGGCGACGGCGAGGGGGGCGGAGGCAGCAGCGTAGCACCACCAGCGTCGGCAGCGCCGCCGCTGGTCGCTTTGGTACTGGCGGGGAGGGACGACTCAGGGGAGACGGCGGCCGCACCCCTCTTTGGCGTGCCGGGCGCGGACTCCCAGAGGAACGGCACGGTCCCGGCGCGCAGGCTGTAGTAGACCCTGAAGGATGCGTTGGTCACGCTCGACCGCTCCCTCACGGACGCCGCCCTGCCGTCGCCGCCGCAGCCTCCGCCGGTGGAGGTCGGCCGGAGCGCGGGCTGCTGCTTCGAGCCCATTTCTACCTGCTACGATCGTTTTGCGAGAGAGAGAGAGAGAGAGAGAGAGAGAGAGAGAGAGCCGGCCTGCCTGTGTCCTTTTATAAGTAGCGAGATTCTGAAACTGGAGTTTTTTTTTTTTTGACAATTGAGCTGCTGGAAGTGTTGAGTATTATGTTTGGGTGAGGCTACAGTTCGACTATATTTCAGTTTGCGTCAGTCGATTCCTGAACCGTTGGATGAAAATCGTGTGGCAGCAAGATCTTCTTCTTCCTCAGCTTCCCAACCGCCAAACGTGCCGCCGGCCGAACCGCCGGCCACCGCCACCCGCGGCCGGCGGCGCTCCCGCGACCACCTCGCCGCCCAGTCCTTCCCAGAACCGCCCCCACCGCCGGTCTAGCCGCCGCCCCGGCCATCCCTCTAGCCCCGCCCGTGACTGGATTTTTTCTCTGGCAAAGTGCGCCCCCGCCCCACCACCGCCCCCCACCGCCGCCATCCACCACCGCCCCCACCCTGAACCCTAAGATAGATACTGGGGTGATAACGGCAAGTCCCTTCCCTATCTCCGGCGAGGTCTTTCCTTATCTCCGGCGAGGTCTTTCCATCGTACAAAAATGACTGACCCCAAACTGGAAAATCAGTCGACTGATAAGTAGCTAATTCGATTATGTTTAGTTAGGAAATACGAGATAGACTAGGATATGTTCTGGCTGGTCTTATACTCCAAGTTGATCATGTACTCCTATATATATGCCCACGAGGCTCAAACAATACAATCAACTATTCCACCAAATCCCTCTCTCCCTACTAACATGGTGTCAGCCTAACCGATCCAAACCCTAGCCGCCGCCGCTTCCGCACCCGCGCGCCGCCCCCGGGGCGGTCGGTCTCCATGACCGCCGCCGGGGGCCGCGCCGCCCGTACCTAGGGTTCGTCCGCCGGTCATGTTGACCGGCTGCCCTAGAGAGTCTTTTTCTCGAGCCCTTGCTCCGGGTTTTTCTCTCTCTCGCCGGTCATCTTGATCGGCATTTTCTTTTTGGTTTTCCGATCTATGCTTGATCGGTTTGTGTCGCCCGCCGCCGCCGTCGACCCCCGCGCCTCTACTCCGACAACGGCGTCGACTACACCGGCCGCTACGTCATCAACCGCGCGGCAAGGCTGGACGCGCCGCCCAAGGGACGCCTTCGTGCGTCGCTGCCGGCCGCTCGTCTGTGCGGTCTCCATCGCCGGTCCGTCTTCGTCGTCATCGCCCGAGACATCACCGACAACGTCGCCATCAACTCCGATCTGCGCGTCGTCCCCGCCATGGCGCATACAACGTCGTCGTCGGTCTGATCAACCGATCACGCGCCTGTCTTCGCCAAGCATGTCCCCGAGCACGCGCCTAACTCCGTTCGAGCCACAGGTTGCCGTCGTGTCGTCCCTTCAGAACGCTGCGTCGCCGCCCGAGGTCTTCCCGTCGGCTGCCCCGACCCGCGCGCCGCTACTGCCGACGCCCCTTCGGGCTGTCGCGTCGCGGAACGTGGTCCACGCCGCCACCCCGAGATCCTCCCGCCGGTTACCCCTGTAGCCGCCGCCGCCTCTGCGTCGCCCCTTAGGGTTATCGCGTCGCGGCACGCGGTCCACGCCGCCTCCCGTCGGGCCATCGCCCCCGGCTAGTGGTTCTCCACGCGGCTGCCCCGACCTGCGAGCTGCCGCTACACCGTCTCTTTGGGTTGTTGCGCTGCGGCATGCGGTCACCGCCGCCGCCCGAGGCCGTCCCCGCGGTTGCACCGACCTGCGAGCCGCCGCTACACCGCCTCTTCGGGCTGTAGCGCTGCGGAACGCGGTCCCCGCTGCCGCCCTGAGGTCTTCCTGCCGTCGCCCCGACCTGACAGCCGCCGCTCTGTCGCCCCTTCGGGCCGGAGCGTCGCGGCCCGCGGTCCACTCCGCCGTCCGCGTGCGTTGACTTCCCTTGGTATGCGCCGCGCCGCCTCCCTTGGCGCGGGACCGTCATCGTCCCCGCCGGTCTTCGTCACGCTGTTGGGTTCCTCGCCTACTTCGAGCACCGCCGCCGCACTCCTAACCTAGCTGCCCCCGTCGCCGTCAGGCCGCAGCCGCCGCTCTTCTTCGGCCGCCACCCTTCTTCGGCCGCCGCCCCCGCCAGTCCACCCCCTTCATCTTCGTCCAAGCACCAGCCCGTCGCCAGCGTAGCCGTCATCTACCCCGACCACTTCGTCTACTCCGACCACCGCGGGCAACATCGACCCCGCGTCGATGGACGCCGCAACTGTCGTCGAGTCCTTCTCTGCTGGCCTCTCCGACTCCTCGACATGGCGTATAGCTCGTGCAGGTCCCTCGTCTACGCATGCCCGGTGCTGGCAACACCGATGCGTGCCTTCCTCCACGACGTGTCCCCGGGCCTGGCAAGCCTGGTCGGCGCTTTGTCAACTTCGTCTTCGTCCGTCTTCGCATGCCCGGTGCTGGCAACACCGACGCGTGCCTTCGTCTACGACGTGTCCCCGGGTTTGGCACACCCGGTGCGACGCCTCGTCAACACCATCCTCCTTCCGGCGCACCACTACTTCGACACCACTGCGCCCATGACTAACTTGGCGCCTCCTTGCGCCCGCGGCTCCACGGCAACTTCCTCGACACCGGCTACCCCGACTCGACATCGACCACGGCGTTCTTCGCACGGCTACACCACCCTACGCTCTCGGCTACCTCGACAAACGGCACAAAGGGCTACCGCCTTGCTTGAGGTTTCCACTCCAGCCACGACTTCCGCGATGCATCGACCGTTACGACTGTGGGGGGGTGTTCGTCGGCTTGCCTTCGGATTCTTCTTCAGTCTCACCGTCTGCGTCGCTACCGTTGTGACTGCGGGGGGATGTTGAGTATTATGTTTAGTTAGGAAATACGAGATAGACTAGGATATGTTCCGGCTTGTCTTGTACTCAAAGTTGACCATGTACTCATATATATATGCCCACGAGGCTCAAGCAATACAATCAACTATTCCACCAAATCCCTCTCTCCCTTCTAACAAGAAGAAAGAATCCTGCGTCAGCATAATTGATTGGAAAGAATTAGGTTTAATAATGAGACAGTGAGAAGTGTGAGCTGGAAGCCTAGGTTTTAATGACTGACAACAAGCCTGCATCCACTAACAATGGCCAGCAGCTGATGCTGCACCGTCAGATTGGCAGAAATTCCTTCTATCCTGCTTAGGGCTCCTTTGATTCAAAGAAAAATTCTACAGGATTTCTGGAGAATTGAAGCTTAGGAATTTTTCCTATGTCGCCCCCTTGATTCATAAGATTGGATCCCATAGAAATTTTTTGTACGTAATCTTTTGTACTACATTCCATAGGAAATCTAACATCCACTCCAACCTCTTTTTACAATTCTTTTGTTTTTCATGTGGCATCGAACACTCTTTGCTAATCCTATCGAATTCAAGTTGGCATGCCACTGTAATCCTATACTTTTCCTATTCCTACATTTTCAAAATCCTGCGAATCAAAGTGGCCCTTAGAATGTTTCTTGAAGCTTTATTGCTTAACCACCACGATTTGTTGCTCCGATTCTGTTTAGCACTGTACCATTTACTTCCTGACAATGCCGCCTCACCTAGAGGACAGCAAATGGAGATGGAAAGCTTGCTGGTTTCGGCTATCAACAGAGGATGCGTCTAACTTCGGGTACCATCCTTAAAACGAAGGATGGATGGAAAGAGACAGATGAATCACCCAACTGACCAAGTGAAAGCCACCCGGCCTGGACCAAGTCGTAAAGAGCAGGAATTCGTATGTAGTAGCTCGCCCGAAGCTTTTGTCCGACGCTGAACTTGCTGCCCATGCCATGAATCGTTCTGCTCGAAGTGGCAGAAGAGGTAGGTGCCATCTCTGGTGCACTTGACTACGTCCCTCCCGTTGTTGTTAGTCAATGCTGCATGCAGTATGTTAAGTTATCTAACCTTAGTTACAAATGTAATTGATTGCTTAAGTCATGGTTAAGTTAAGCAGGGAGCCTCCCAACTCCAAGTCAGAATTCAACGTCCACCAAACCTGATCCTTTACCAAAATTAAACGATGAAATAATTAAAATTTTATTGTTCGACTGTGATTTTAAAATTATTTTAAATGCTCAGAAAAGATCGTTTGGGCTGCACACTAATAATACGGTGGACCAACCTATCAAATGGCAAATATACACAACACGACCCCTCAATTTTCTACTAGTGAACTTTAAAGGAGAGCTTCAACCTATAAATAAGCAGCGGAATAACAAAATAACATGCACACGTGATTTATGTGGAAAAACCTCCTTGAGAGTTGAAATAGGTGCAAGAACCACATGACCAACCTGTCCACTTCATCTCTAGAACAACAACAACAACAATATTTTCCGCAACATTTTCAACAAGCTGCAAGCTTGACATAAGAAACAACCACCATGCCAACTAATAAGAGGCAAGAAGATGACATGGTTTATGTCTTGTTCGGTAATTGGTTTTTATCTCACAAACCACGAATCCAAACTGCATAGAATTTGGTAGGCAAGCAGATCCACAAGTTGTCAACAAACTGTCAAACTTTCAGCTTACCGGACACCATTTTACTACCAAAACCAACTACTACACAAATTGCTTTGTGCAAAAACTATAGCGACTTGAGCAGACAAACTCCATCTCAAATTTGATGTTCCACTTAAGCAAAGCTCAAAGAAACCAAACAGATTAGGACTAATAGTACAAGTGCAGGACGAGCTCACCAAGTCTGGAACCAACTACCTTGGACCCTCTAATCACCAGATTGAAGACAGTCGGTCTTAGGGATATAAATGGTAAATAAACGGAGTCCGCAAGTTCCGTTTAGTTAGTTTTAGCTAGCTCGATAGTTCATTTTCCCCAGGAAAAAAAATTTATTGAACTGTTAGACCATAAATGGGCTTAAACGGGACCTAGTTTACATCCCTAGTCGGTCTTAAGTCACCAAATCTAGACATATTCATTTATCTTTCTTCTTCTCCTCTCTAAGGTTGTGGTGTTCTTTTGTGTTGCTCTCCCCTCCCGCAATGGCAGTCAGAACAAGGCGTGGGCTACTAGGATTTTTTTTCTTTATCTTTCATTTATCAAGGAGCATCTTAGCCATTGGATTGGATAGAGATGAGGTCAACATGGCACATGTGTTCAACTTATGTGCTACAAATGCTTTGCCAACACACCTCGTGGATGAATTTCGCCCAACAAACTCGCCCGCTCAACATCGTGGAGGGTGTCATTGCTTGCGGTTATACCAATGAACCTTTTTTCGAGAACGTTAAAAAAATCTGACATCAGATTTTTAACCATGGCAAATCAAATGATTTTATGACAAATTATGTTGTTGCAAGGATGTCAATTTCCTTTAGAAAGCATAACAAATCCTAGCATGAAACTGAACATACCAAAGATTTGTCATGTTTGCTAAAGAAAATTGCCATCCTCAGGGCAACATAATTTGCCATCTTGGGCATTTGATTTGTCGTGCTAAAAAAAATCTGATGTTTGAATAGTAGCGAAATCCTTTTTTTAAAAGGAAATCATACTGGTGGACCAGCCGCATAATTCAAGTTAGACCTAGTCATTTGTCGGGCTGGGCTTTTTCCACAACAAGTTTTACAAATCCTGACACCATGTTCTATGCCCAAGCTCACCCTCATTTAGCTGAAAATAAACAAATATTGAATTTTCTAATTTGAAAGTATTTTCTTTATTTTTCTCCAAGCTACATAAAAGTATTATTATCACTATATTTATATTGAAAATTTATTTTGAGATATAACAACTACGTATAACACAAAAGATAACTCAGGCCGACAAAAATCGTCAATGGCCTTACGACACACTTGAACTTGCAGTCAAAATACTAGGTGTTGATTTTTTTTCTGATCTCTCCTTTCCCATCCCCAAGAAGCTACTCCTAGGCGACTAGGGTTTCTCCTGCTCCTATCAATGGCACTGACGGTCCATCACGCCTCTGATGGCCTTTGTGCCATGGACGTGTGGAGGACTCCCACCCTCGCTAGGGGAGGGACCTCGCTCTCGTTCTTGTTTGGTTCAGTGTCTCGGTTGGGGCTGTGTGGTGGCAGGGATCTCCTTTAGTAGGAATAATGTCTCCCATGTTCGATCCCTGGCCCAATGGTGCATCTAGAGTCCTTGCAGGGCGTGTGATGGCGTGTGTCCGTCGCATCTCTTGGAATTCGATGGGTGTTGGTCTTTCGTGGATCTATTTGATCCATTCTTCATTCGTCCCCGGTCTTGTGTCTACATGTTTGATCCTTCTGATTTACACTTCTCTTCATCGGCGGTGATTGTTGTTATGATGCACTGGTCCTATGAGGCCTTTGCATGATGACTTTTTGACTGTCTATTACAACAACATTTTTTTGGCTCCGGCAAGAGAGGGGCGATGACGACAGCGTGCCCTCGACTCACTCCGGTGTTTGTAGTTGTCGCTAGGTGATCTACTGATCTGATTGTAATTTTTGTTACTTTTGGTGTTCTCTGTATACCAGATAATAAATACATTAGAAGTTTCTTTTAAAAAAAACTCTTGTCCAATTTTTTTTGTATAAGGCCACCTGTGATCCTAAAAAGTAAAATGCCACAACAAAATTGTCGCCTATAGTTTACATGGATATCACCCGTAGTACTGTCAGTAATGTTTGTAATGACCGAGATTGATTCCTGTTATTAAAAAAGAGATTGATTCCCTTATATCCAATTCTGCACTGGAGCTTACCTGATCTAGATGAACAGTAAAATAAAAAAGATATTAAAAGAACTAAGAAAAAACTGACATTTTTTTTGCTTGGAAGATGTTTGAGTGCATGTGGTCCGTGCCAATTTTCGGCGCGTTTGGAGATCTTAGTAGCTCTAAAAAAACAAAATCGGTCCAAACAGTGCGTAAACAGTAAACTTTTTTTCAGATCCTAAATTTATTTATTTTTTGCTGAGAGTTACTTAGATGTCTAATCACGCTAAAAATTGGCACAGACATCATGCACTCAAACATTTTCGTTGCAAAAAAAATCAGATTTTTAAAATTTGTCTAGTATTTATTTTATTTTATTATGTTTTTTTTGGAAAAGGAGGTTAAACCCCCCGGCCTCTGCATCAATCGATGCATACAACCATCTTTATTAATTATTCCACAAAGATCTGACAAGAAAATACATCAAGCCACCCGAAGCCATCACTCACACCTACAAACTTGATAATGTGGAGTGCTTTCACACCTGATATCTAAAATCGGTGTCTTCGCCGATCCATCTACATAACGTATCGGGACCAACAGCCGGTGCAGCAGACCTAAAGCGCGCACCACATGCACACGTTTTAGAAGCCAGAAGCCGCCATCAGAGATCCGCATCCTTCTTGCCAGTCCAAACATCCGTTGACGCCACCACGGCGCCCAACGGCGCCACCGCCCTACGAGCATTCATCTAGATGCGAAGACTCTGGAAGATCTGTCATGCGTAGCACCTGCCGACCAGGCATGATACAACGTAGCACCTGTCGGCCAGACATGACTTGACATCTCCACCGAAGCTCCGTGCAAGACTTAGCCGCTCTACCTCCTGCCTCTGTCTTCCAGCGCTGCTCCACAAACGACGCTTCCAAGAGAGTAACGACACCGTAGTACTGCCATCGTACGATCTGGATGACCAGATCTTAGGGTTTCCCCAGAAGCAGCACGAGTGGGTCGACAGAAGTTACACGACGATGCCTTCATCAAGGTAACGACGCAAAACGCCGCCATCGCCCGTCATCAGCTCGGTTTTCACCGGCAACTCTGTCTCCCCAACTCGCAGCCGGAACTAGATGACGGATCTGGAGATCCGACCACCCAGCCTCAGGCTGACCATCTCCGGCGAAGGAGGCGGCCACCACCGCCACGCCCACGGCCGGAGCCCCCGATGTCCTCGTGATGCGTGTCAATCCCAGGGGCAGCATGCCGTTGACTGGACGGTACACGACATCAGCAAGTGTGGCCTGCCCGAAGCCCATCTAGACCCAGATCGGGTGCCCAAGCCGCTGGCGCTGGATTCGTCGCCGAACGCCGCCGCCACGCATCACTGCTGTAGATCCGGCAATCGCGGCCCGCCGCCGTCCTGACCGAATCGTTGGCCGAGGAGAAACGCCGCCGCCGCCGCTGCGGCACACAGGCTTTGCCTGCGACGCCCCCGGCGGCGGCGGCGGGGAGAGGGGATGCGCTGTAGTGAACGGGAGATGGCCGGCGGGGGTGCTCCGATGCGGCGCGGCGGCGCCGCACGGGAGCGGGTAGGGTTAGGAGCGCGTACTGGTGATGCTAGAGCTGTCAAGAAGGCATTATTTGCAGTATCAATCATGCATCATCTACCAATGCCCGTCAAAAGAGATAATTTCTCTTGAAACTACTGTTCACGGGCGGGAGACATTTCTCCGCTCTGATTGATTCGTTCCTACTAGCCCGGTGGCGAACAAACTAGCAATGCAGCGGCAGCTCATAATAGGAGGCGGGATGCGGACCCGACCGGCGGCGGCTCTTCCTCGTACAGAGCACTCCGAGCAGCGCCCTCACGATGCCTCCCGGCCACGACTGCACCTTCTGCCGGCACCCCTTCTTCCCCTTCAGCTGGGACCGGGACGACGACTGGTAGGACGGTGGCGGCGAGATGGGCGGCAGCAGCATCGTAGCACCACCACCCACGCCGGCAGCGCCGCCGCTCGCCCGCGTCGTCGCCGTCGTGGCGTGGCGTGACTCTTTTCCTGGGGAGACAGCAGCCGCGCCTCTTTTTGGCGTGCCGGGCGCGGACTCCCACAGGAACGGCACGGCGCCGGCGCCGGCGCGCAGGCTGCAGTACACCCTGAAGGAGGCGTTCGTGAGGCTCGACGGCTCCCTCGCCAGCACCGCCCTGCCGTCGCCGCCGCAGCCTCTCTTGGTCGAGATCGGCCGGAGCGCGAGCTGCTGCTTCGGGTCCATGGTGTTGCTCGCCCTCTCCGACCCGCCGGAATCTCACGGCAACTTCAAACCGGCATCAAAACCCACACCGGATTGGACTCCCTAGGTTCTAGACAAGGTGCATGTGAGTTGTGAGTTGTGACACGATAGGCTGAGATCTGATCAACTGGGGAAGCAATATATAAGCAGTGAGGCTTTGACTTTCAGCTAGGCTGGATCTCAAGGCACCCTATAGGCTATAGATTCTTGTACTATGTGGAAACTGATTAGAAGCTCGAGGGTTTAATAATGGGGTTAATATGAGCGTGTGAGTTGGTAGCCTTGGTTACTTTAATCATTGATTGATTGATTGATTACAAGCCTTTCCACACCCATGAATAATGAGCAGCTAGCTGATGGTGCATCATTATCAAAATTGTCTACAGTGACAAATGGGGCGGCCAAAGGGTGATGGAGTTCATGTTTCTCCCACTAACTGCAAAGCCATAGGCTTTTCTTCAGGACTTGACGACTTGGGTCTTGTTCTGTATGTATATACTTGATTGATGAGAGCCTAACTTTATTTAGGTGAGAGATCACGCGTTGATTAGAGTACGCGACCTGAACCCCGAGGTCGGTTTTAATTGTAATTTCTGTGCCAAGTTTTGTTTTTCCTTCTGACAGTGCTGCCTCACCTAAACGACAGTAAAATTACGCGTGATGACCCAGGTGATGAGGTCACTGCCCGCCGTCGTCGCCACCTCGTCTCGACCCCCTGATGATCCATGCGATGAGATCACTGCTAAACTGAACTGCCGGAGGTTAGGCTGTCTAACCTCGGGACTAATGTCTAATTGCAGCAAGTTGTGGTTAATTAATCGAACATGGAACCCCCAAACCTGACTGGCTTGGTGCATAGAAGCTCCAGGGTAGACTTTCATCAGGTGCCATGTTGAAATGTCGCTTGCTTTGGATGCAAACGCAGATACTAGTGCGGACAACATGTGTTTCTATTGATTTTGCCACGGTTTAGCAAGGAAAATGTGGTTAAATTCGGATAAACATGCTCGTACAATTTTTCATTATCTGAAATTAAACATAGCAAGCAATTTCTTATGATCAGTGGCGGAGCCAGGAATTGACCCTCATAGGTCAGAGCACAAGAGCATGCCGTACTATGTTTACACATCACAGGCTTACAGCTCACACACACATAAATCGCAACTAGTAAAACCATAGCCGGCGCTGGGCTTTGATATCCTCTATGATTTCTAAATTTCTGATTGATGCGACAAAATGACATTACTAATAATGCATTATGTCCAGCTCGAGCAGTACACCCGTGCAGTACGCCCGGGTCACACAGCACTAAAAGACAGTAGAATCTGAACATGTAGTTAACTGAACATCATCTCCCACTTTCTGAACCCATTCGTCAGCTTCAGGCTGCTCTTCGCTCCCATCCACTCCCAGTTTCTGAACCGGGATCGTAACAGAGATCCAGGGCATCGGCAGAGAACATTCTTCGCATGTACTCCCTTCGTCCCAAAATAAGTGTCTTAACCTTAGTACAACTTTGTACTAAAACTAGTATAAAGTTGAGACACTTATTTTAAGACAGAGTGAGTAGTTAATTAAAGCCAACCCACCGCCACAAAAAGCTGTTTGCATCCCTAAATTTCTTCTCACCAACTTATAGCATGTGGTTCTTGGCAATAAGGCGATGCCACTGAACCTATTGTTCAGGTTGATTCACTCATCGTGTCACATCAATCAGAAATTTAGAAGAACTCTCAAGTCTCAACTAAGTGTTCAGGAGCCACGGGACATCGTTTAGCACACGAATACGACGCTGTTATAATCTTCTACAGAGTATACAAAATCACATTGGGATGGAGCTTTGGAGCGCCGCCGCCGAGTAGTTACGAACGACAAGGGCTTGTGAACAATGATGAACGGCTCGCTGAATGTGGCCGGTTAATTCTCCTCCGGGAAGGTGGTTCACTTCTTGTCGTAGGCCGGCATGAAGTCGGACCTAGACAAGCAAATGTACAGAGATCATCATAAGAGAGATCACCAAATGAATATGTTACACCCACAAGAAAGGGGTGGGAGAGGGGTTTGGGAGCAGAGTTAGGTTCGTTCAGTTTTTTTTTTAAAGGAGGTTAAACCCCCGGCCTCTGCATCAAATAATGCTTGCAGCCATCTTTATTAATTATTCCACAAACGTCTGACAAGAACATACATCAATCCACGCGAAGCCACCACCCACACCTACAAACTCGATATTGTGAAGTGCTCTCACTCCCCATATCTAAAATCGGTGTCGTCGCCGATCCATCCACATAACGTACCGAGACCAACATCCGGTGCAGCCTACCTAAAGCGCACACCAAATGCACACGTTTTAGGAGCCGCCATCATCATCGGACCACTGACCCATCTTCAGGAGAGAGATCCGTATCATCCTTGCCAGTCCGGACATCCGTTGACGCCACCACGACACCTAACAGCGCCACCGCCCTGCGCTCATCCGTCCAAACGCGAAGACTCTGGAAGATCTGTCGTGCCTGCCAACCAGGCATGACTCAACGTAGCACCTGTCGGTCAGGCGTGACTTGACAGCTCCACCGAAGCTCCGTGCAAGACGAAGCCGCTCCACCTCCTGCCTCTGTCTTCCAGCGCCGCTCCACAAACGATGCTCCCAAGAGAGAAACGGCACCGTAGTACCGCCATCGTCCGATTTGGAAGACCAGATCCTAGGGTTTCCCCCGAAGCAGCACGAGTGGGTCGACAACAGTTACACGACGATGGCTTCATCAATGTTACGGCGCAAAGCACCGCCATCGCCCGCCAACGGCTCGGTTTTCACCGGCGACTATGTCTCCCTGACTCATAGCCGGGACTAGATGACGAATCTCGAGATCCGACCACCCAGCCACTGGCCGACCACCTTTGGCGGAAGAGATGAGCACCACCGCTGGCTGCACCGGCCAGAACAGATCTGACCGGAGGTGCCGCCGACGCAACCACGAGGCCCTTCACGCCGCCGCCGCCGATCCAAAGGTAGATGGCGCGCCGCCGCCGCCGCCCGAACAACGCTGGTCGCCGCACCCGCAGCCTGCGCCGCCTCCGACGCCGCCTTGCTGCAGCCATCGATCGGATCGGGCGTGCCTCCATACGGATCGGGGCCCCGCACAACCCCAAAGACGTGGGAGAGAGGTGATGTCCTCCGCCACCGCCGTCGGCCCCCGGGCTTAGGCCGGCGGCGTCCCTCGGCGGCGGCGGCAGAGGGAGGAGAGGAGAGAGTGCGGGCTGACGGCGGCTAGGTTTTTGGGTGCCGCCCGAGTCGCCCTAGCGGTTAGGTTCGTTCAGTTATCTTGCTCCCTTTTTCAAGCATCCAAGTGCTTGTTCATGGGTTGTCTACAAATTGATGCACTTATATCTTGTTCCTGATCGCGTAGTGGTAAACTGCTTGCCTGGTAGTTATGACAACTTATAACTGATGAATATGTTATTAGTATGTTTTGTCATCCTTTTTTTTAAAGACAATGTTTCGTTATCACCTTGCCCATTTTGCAAGGCAGTAGCAAGCTACGTGGCATTGCCTGTTTGTTGTGCTCATGGCTACAAATGCACGTCAACATGTGCACTCAATGACTGCACTGTAGTAGTACTATCTTTGCCAAGAATGTGAGGAGGTGGGCTCCAAGGGTCTACACGATTTTCGGTTTATAAAAACACTACACACTTCGGCTTGGACCCTTATCTACTGCTCCAAAGACCATCAAAAGAAGAAGTGATGATGTGACATCGAGCCCCTCAAAAAACCAAATTAATGCAATGCAAAGCAATCACACTTGTTGACACTGCTGTGAGCAACCGAGATATTTGCTTTGACAAAGTGAGACAGACATTTTAATCTAGAGTTAATTCCGTTTTTACCCCATGATTCAGTCTTTCGACAAATTTTACCCAATTTTGAGAAAATCCTCAATTTATCACCTTTGTGCCACATTTTACCTCTTAACCAAATTTTCCTCCACTTGGTACTAACTAGGCATGCCACATAGACGGTTTGTTTTTCCTTTTGTTTTTTCTATGGTTTGCTCTTGGTTCCTCACTTAAGTCAATTTCTCTCTGAGGCATATCATGGAACAGCTTGTGTGTGTGTGTGTAGGGTGGCTGTAGTAGGCGCACTCATCTCCAACAGCTGGCCGCTGGTCGCCAACCCCGGCCCTCTCATTTGGTTTTGTCATAAATCAGAAAAATCCAATAGGGCAATTCAAGAGATACACTTTGCATATCCTACAAACCATCATTAAGATATTTTTAGATTGTATGTTTTAGAGATCTCTACCATGATATACCACACAGATATATCAATACAATACATAATCTGTACAATTGTCAAAACATAATTCACATAAAACTTTTGTTACACATTAGAATTTAAATTTAGCACAACCCAAAGTTTTCAATGAAACACTACAATTAATATTCAGCTACATCATTATGTGATTGACTATTCAACTAAGTAATTGACAAATTATACTGACTAAACATGTATTATGATAAAAATTAACTTACAAATAAGTATAAAAGTTTAATACAAATCATGTTTAATTTAATTTACATCGACCAAGATAAAAAAGTTGCGCCGTGATCAAAAGAAGATATAATAGGAACTTTGCCCGCTAAGAACATTCATTAAATAATATTTCCCTAATACTTTAGTGTATGCTTTGCCTAAATGGGTGACCCCACCAACGCTGGCTTCGCTTCTTTTGTGCGAAAGGCTGAATAGGATTCGCCGTTTAGATGCAGCAGCTGTAACCATCCTGTAAAAGTTCTTCGTGATTGTAGCATTACTCCCGCCAGAGTACACCGCGCGCCACACTCTTCACTTCCTAATATACCAGCGTTGATGTAACTAAATTGACTCTCATCGCCATGCTTGATCCTCTATATCCTCTTCTTTTGCTCTTCTCATCCACTCCCCCTATAAACACAGCGCCACTCTGCACATCCACATCACCCCAGCAACTGTGTACGTGATCAATCACAAGCCATTCCCAGTGTTCTCTAAGTTCTGACCGATTGATGGCTCAGCCGCTCACCTTCTTCCTCCTGCTCATCGCCGCTGCCGTGTCCGTGTAAGGCATTGACGCGAGCTCGTCCTGCCGATGCGTATCGGTAAGAGGTACATCGTGGGCGATGCAGATGGATGGCGCATGCCGCCGCATAAGAATAAGGACATGTACATGAAGTGAGCCCCCACCATCCAGTTATTCGTCGAGGACTCCATTGGTAAGGAGGACTAATTAGGCAAAGAAAAAAAAGTCTGATCAATCAATTTATTGTTTTTAATCGACAATAACTCTTGCTCGTCTCCGTCTTGTGAAGAATCCATGTATAAGAATGAGTGGGTTGGGAAGGTGGACAAGTACGTGTACTACCACTGCAACTGACACCGCTCTGGCTGACACGGAGCCCGCCAAGGACACCAGCTCGCTCTTCCACCTCGACGCCCCCAACTTCGCCTACTTCACCAACGCCGACGTCAAGCACTACAACAAGGGCCAGCGCCTCCTGCTCAACGTCAAGGCCAGGCTAGCATCGTCTTCGTCAGCTGAGATTTTCAAGCCCTCCTGCCCCTGCGCTGCCGCGCCTGCACCAAGACCGGCGGTGCCTGGAGAGCTGGTAATGGACAGCGATGTTGCCGCACTAGCCTCGTCGTCTAGTCGAACCTTGGTGTTGATGATTTGTACAACACTTGCCTTGATTGAGATACTAAGTGCTCAATCTTCACTTCTTGTCCGAGAAATACGGAGAGCATCTCCAACAGACGCGCCAAATAAAACGCGCGCGCGCAAAAAAAAAGGGCTTTTAGCGCGCGCGTCCGCGGGGCGCGGGAAAAAGTGGCGCGCAAAAAAGGCGGGCGCGCACGGCAGTTTTGGCGCGTGTCGATGCGTGCGTGCTATAAAACCAGCGCCCTACCCACCGCTCTGCCTCGCCACGCGCCCTCTCCACCACTCTTCCTCGCCACGCTTCTTCTTTCTCGCCTCACCGTCACCGCGTCACCATGCCGCCCCACCGCTGGGGAAGTTCGGGCTACCGCGGCGTCCGCGCACGCCCCTTCGGCGTCTTCTACGACGAGATCCACTCCGATGAGATGCGCCTCGGCCTCGGCATGTTCGGCTCCGCCCACGAGGCCGCCCGCGCGTACGACGCGGCAGCGTGGCGCCTCCGGCGGCCTCGTAGGAAGATGAACTTCCCCAAGGTGGCAATGTGGGAGCGGGCACAGGAGCTCGCACCTCCCCCGCGGCTTGTCACCGACGAGAACCGTCGCATCAACCGGAGGTGGGAGCGCCGTCTCGGCATCGCTAAGATGGACGAGGAGGCCATGGCGGTGTGGCGCCAACGCTTCCCGGAGGCCGTCGTCAACGAGCGCGAATTCTACGCGCAGAGGAGGGCGGAGCAAACCGCCTATCGCGAGGACAGGCGTACGTGGAAGGCGGCCGCGCTCTTCAACATCGAGCTCAAAGAAGCGTCGACCTGGGACTCCGACGATGAACGATGGATTGACGTTCCGACGTCGGAGTCGGAGGAGGACACCACCGAGTCGGAGTCGGAGGAGGAGGACGACAAGTAGTTTAGCCGCGGGCTTTTGTATCTTTTTTTTACTATCTATGCTATGAACTATGTTGGTTGAAATATGCTGTTGTTTGAAATATGACTATGTCTATGTTGGTTGAAATTTGACTATGTCTTGTTTAAATTTTTGCGTACGTACGTGTATCTTTCAAACAACGCGTTGTATTTTAGCGCGCCTGCTGAAGCGCTAGAGCGGTGCTCTAAAATTTGCAGCGCCTGATAAAGCAACTGCCTATTCAGACGCAAAAACAACCGTTGCACGCACTGTAAAAAAAAATTAGCTTGTATGCGCCTGCGCGCGTCTGTTGGAGATGCTAAGCATGACAATCTATGATCCCAAAAATTAAAATCATCTCGTCCTTTAGTTTACACGTATTGCATCCGTAACCGTCCGTCATGTTTTATTAACGGCCGAGATTGATTCCCTACTTGTAGCTAGTCGAGTGGCAAACAAACTAGCAACCCAGCGGCAGCCCGCGCGACCTGCGGCGCCTCTTCCTCATCCCGAGGACTCCGAGCACCGCCCTCACGATGCCTCCCGTCGCCTCCAGCCACAACTGCACCCTCTGCCGGCATCCCCTCCCTCCCTTCAGCTGGGGCGACGACTGGTACGACGGTGGTGGCGAGATGGGCGGCACCAGCTGTGTAGCAGCACCATCCGCGCCGGCAGCTCCGCCGCTCGCCCGAGTCATCGCCGTCGTGGCGTGGAGCGACTCTTTTCCCAGGGAGACGGAAGCAGCGCCCCTTTTTGGCGTGCCGGGCGCGGACTCCCAAAGGAACGGCACGGCGCCGGCGCCGGCGCGCAGGCTGTAGGACACCCTGAAGGAGGTGTTCGTGAGGCTCGACGGCTCCCTCGCCAACACCGCCCCGTTGTCGCCGCCGCAGCCTCTCTTGGTGGAGATGGGCCGGAGCGTGAGCTGCTGCTTCGAGTCCATGCTGTTGCACGTCCTCTCCGATCAGCTGGAATCTCACGGCAACTTCAAACCCACACCGGATTGGGTTCCCTAGGATCTAGCCGAGGTGTGAGTTGTTGTGTGGCACGATACTCAAATCCATGGCCACAGCGGGTTCCCATTATATAAGCAGCGAGGCTTTGACATTTAGCTAGGCTGGATCTCAAGGCGCTGACCCGTGCACCCTACAGATTCTTGTACTATGTGGAAACTGATTGGAAGCTTGGGGGTTTAATAATGGGGTTAATATATACTGTATGAGCGTGTGAGTTGGTAGCCTTGGTTTAATCATTGATTGATTGATTGATTGATTGATTAAAAGCCTGCAACCATGAATAATTGGCAGCTGATGGTGCATCATTATCAAAATTGGCTTCAATGACAAATGGGGCGGCCAAAGGGTGGTGGAGTTCATGTTTGTCCACTAAGCTATTCTTCAGGACTTGGGGACTTGGAGATTTGGGTCTTGTTCTGTATGTATAGTTGATGAGAAGCTTAACCTTATTTTAGTGAGAGATCAACGCGTTGATTAGAGTGCGCGACCCGACCCCGAGGTCGGTTTAAATTGGTTTCTGTGTGACGTCTTCTTCCTTTCTGACAGTGCTGCCTCACCTAAACGACAGTAAAATGCCACGCGATGAGATCGACCTTAAAACGATGGACGGAAGGGGACGCATGAATCGCCCAACGTACTAACTGAACCCAATATGCACCAACCCTCGAACAAACAAACTGATGGACTGAAGGTAACAACACAGACCGGGTTTGTGTGTCAATCGTCAGTAAAGAGCCAGAATTTGCAGCTCGCCCCAAGTTTTGCCTGGGGCTGAATTACTTGCCGCCGCCATCACCTCGTCTCGACCCGCTGATGATCCAGGCGACGAGGTCACTGCTGAACTGAACTGCCGGAGGTTAGGCTGTCTAACCTCGGGACTAATTGCAGCAACCCCCAAGCCCTGACAAAGATACCAGTGCATCCAAGAAGTTCGAGGGTAGACTTTGAGGTGTCACTTGCTTGCTTCGGATGCATACAAAGATACTAGTGCAGACCAAATTATACAATCATGTTTTTGTTACTGACCTTGCACGGCTTAGCAAGGAAAATGTGGTTAATTTTGGGTATCAACCAAACATGCTCGTACTATTTCCCATTATCTGTGAACAAACATGCCCTGTACGTTCGGGCCAAAACCGTGTCAGAAGAGGGATACATGTGTTCTGGTCATCGACCGATGACCCTGACGGATGGGCCTCTTTTCCTCAAGTACATATTAGAGTGTCCAGCTCGAGCCGGTGAACTTCGGGTTCGGGCGCAGCGCCCGCGTAGTACGCCTGCAGGGTCGCACAACACTGAAGACAGTAGAATATGAACATTTACTTGACTGAACATCCTCTCCCATTTCCTGAACTGTTCGCCAGCTTCAGCCGTTGCCGTTCGTGCTACAGTGTGAGAGCATCCTGCAGAGATCGTTCTCCGCATGTAGTTAAAGCAAATCCAGGAATCCACTGCCTATGTCCACAAGCAACTGCTTGCATCCCTCCGTTGCAACTTATAGCGTGTGGTTCTTGGCAATAAGCCGATGAAGACTGAACCTATTGTTCAGGTTGATTCATCGATCTATCTTGTCACATCAATATTCAGAAATTTAGAAGAACTCTCGACCAAGTGTCCAGGAGCCACGGGACATTGGTTAGCACACATACACCGCTGTTATAATCTAGTACTAGTACAGAGCATACAAAATCACATAGGGATGCAGGTTTGGAGCGCAGATGAGTAGTAGTTACAAATCGCATGGGCTTGTGAACGATGATGAACGGCTCGCTGAATGCGGCGGAGTTACTCTCCGCCGGTGGAGCTGGTGGTTGACTTCTTGTTGTAGGCCGGCATGACGTCGTACCTAGACAAGCAAATTTTATAGGGATCATCATAATTCATAAGTAAGAGACAAAAGAATATGCAACACCCACAAGAGTTATGTTGCCATACGACTTGTCAGCTCGGTGAAATGTTTTGCTCTTTTTTCAAGTATCCAGGTGCCTGTTAATGTGTTGTCTACAAATTGATGCTCTTGTTACCTTGTTCATGAGAACCCATTCATCATCTTATTTTTGGTGTTATCACCTAGTGGCAAACTACTTGCCTGGTAGCTAGAGTGGTACTACTTACCAGCAACTTGTAACTGATGAATATGCTATCTGTATGTTACGGCATCACTTTCCGCATTTTGCATGCCAGTAGCGTGCTGGGTGGCATTGCCTGATTGTTGTGCTCATGACTACATATGCATGTCAACATGTGCACTCAATAATTTCACTGTAGTACTATCTTTGCCAAGAATGTGAGGAGGTGGGGCTCCAAGGGTCTACACGGTTTTGCGTTTCAGAAAAAGGACTACACACTTTTGGCTTGACCCTTGTCATCTAAGTGCTGCCCCTTTTTCAAGTATCCAAGTGCTTGTTAACGATTAAGGCGACGGCCACACTTCTAATGTTTGTGGTATGGGAACTTTGGAAGGAGAGGAACGCGAGGGTCTTCCAAGGCAAATCCACCTTGCCTTGGAGGACCGTGGAAATGATTAAGAATGAAGCTAAAAATTACTTTGGAAGGAGTAGATGATTGCCGGTGCAAAGAAATTGAGTTCTATCATGCCGCGAGAGTAGGCTTTTTGTGTTATGGTGCCATTTGTGGAGGAGTAATGGACCTCTGAAATCTGTTTTACCCCCCATTATTAATTAGATGAGGCAAAGTTTTTGCCTCGGTTTGAAAAAAGAAGTGCTTGTTAATGTGTTGTCTACAAATTGATGCTCTTGTTACCTTTATTTTGGACAGTGCCTTTTCATGTGAACCCATTTATCAGCTTATTTTTGGTCTTACTCCTGTTGGTGCAATGGTAAACTACTTGTCTGGTACTTAAGAGTGGTTGTTAGTACTTGCAACTTATATAGCTGATGAAAAAGTTATTAGTAGTATGTTACAGCATCACTTTGCCAAATTTTCAAGCCAGTAGCGTGCTGCGTGCCATTGCCTGTAGTACTACAAATGTATGTAAGCATGTGCACTCAATGACTGCACTGTACCAAACGGCCCTTGGTTAGCTGTCAACAATAAAATTGCAACCAATGACCGCACTATAGTACTTTTGTTTCCAAGAACGGGAGGAGGTGCAGCTCCAAGGGTCTACACGGTTTTCTGTTTCAAAAAAAGCAGGACTGCCCATCAAAAGAAGAAAGGGGTGATGATGCCTAGTGACATTGACCCTTGTTTGATGGTTCTGGTGACATTGTTTGCTTGACCCTTGCCTCTATCAGGCTAAATTTCGTGTTTTGACCCTTTTCGTATACTATTTCGGGATCTGACCCTCATTGGAAAAAAATTCGAGATCTGACCCTTTTCTTACCGCCAGACCCCTTGGCGGTAGGGTATAACAGCCTACCGCCAACGGGCTTGGCGGTAGGGTTCCTGCCTACCGCCAACGGGCCTGGCGGTAGGCTGTTATACCCTACCGCTAAGGGGTCTGGCGGTAGGCCCTGGGCACGCTCTGTGTTGGAAACTTAGAACTTGTTGGCGGTAGGGTGTCCAACCCTACCGCCAAGGGGCATGGCGATAGGCTATTATACCCTACCGCCAAGGGGTCTGGCGGTAAGAAAAGGGTCAGATCTCGAATTTTTTTCCAATGAGGGTCAGATCCCGAAATAGTATACGAAAAGGGTCAAAACACGAAATTTAGTCTCTCTATCATCCATCTCACCTTAACCTCCTGAAGAAACGAAACCAATGCAAAGCAAAACAATCACACTTGATAAGGCTGCACTTACCAACCGAGCTAGTTGCTTTAACAAAGTGAGACGGTGACATTTTAATCTATTCTGAACGCCTGGACAATCGACCAATCAAAAGTGAAGATCTCTCAACACATGATACCTGTTGGCATCCGGCAAGAAATCAAGATCCTTGCCAATTAATCTCTTGCGTGCTCATAGCTCACCAAACGGATATTGCTACTGCTAATAAAATTTGTTTTTGATGTCATGCGTGTGATGGGTCAAAAAACAAAGAGGGCGACTCCTCTCCTGACCTCCAAAACCTAGCACCGCCAACTATCCCACGCTCCCCTCCCTTATTGCTAGCTAGCAAAGCCCACACAATGGACTGTGGCCGCCAACTTTCCCATGCTCCCCTCCCTTACCGCTAGCAAGTGAACCCGTGCAATGGACGGCGGCGGCATGGCCTTCTCTCTCTGTTGTTTTCCTGGTCATGATCTCGGGGACCAGTTTCTGGTCGACACCTGAGCATAATATTATCTAGAAGATACCTAACATTTTGGAGCATGTTACCTTATTTTACGAATAGTTGTTTGCTCATGTTGAATGCTTTGCATGTAAACTTAGGGAAGATTTCTAGAATAATGGTGAAAAACTAAATTGTATGTTTTGAAGTGGGATGGGAGGGGGGAGGGGGGGGGGGGGGGGAGGGGGGGGGGGGGGGGGGGGGGGGGGGTCAGTTCATATGATTTGGTGCTGAGTGACATGACCCTCACAGGCTTTCCGGTGGGCTGTTACTGGCCCTCTTTTGAGATTGTGTGATCCCAGCCGTGAATAGCATGGAATGTCTTGCAATCGGAGACACAATACCATGGCTTTGAGTGCCCTCCTGCAGATTGAGGTCCTTTTTTCATGCATTTTATTTTGGGGAGCCAAATTGACATACTTATCCACACGCAACACACTACATGAGCGCTCAAACTCTCAAAGCACCCATACATTATTCCGTAGCATTTTCACATGTCCGGCTGTCAAGTTTGTCAATTGTGCTTGTCCCTCTCGACCAATGATTTTTGAGCCAGATGATCATGAAAACAATCGTATAAATATTGGCATATGTCTCCCTGGGGATATGTGATTACAGGCTTTAACATATCAATGACCACAGTTTTGTTCGAATTTGGCATACACTCGTTCCGGTGATAGGTAGTGTGTAGTCATGGAGGTTATCTTGGGCCTGATGTTTTATACAAAGAAACACCCTCCTTGAACCTTTGGATTGGAGTGGTTGTCCGAACTCGTAGTCCGAGTCATACATTCGAGCATATATTTTGACTATGCCAAAGAGTTGCTCTACAATGCTTGGCCTATGGAGAGATAGCTCAACCTTTATATACATGTCGTGGATAGCATGCATGAAGGTTTTTTACGATGCTACGCTAACAAAAATACTATCCCCTAATGTTGAAGTCCCCTAGAGGACCTGTCCAGGCATATTAGGGTTTAGTGGCAAGTGCGAGAACCAGTAGGGTCGCCCACGACCACGATGTGGCCATGGTGGAGCATGGTAGCCCGGCGGAGGCGGCACATGGCTTGGCCGTTGTTGGTGTTGTTTGATCGAGGTGTGGTGTAGTGGGCACGGTACGTAGCGCAACTCGGCTTGTGGAAAGTGGCGACCAGATGTACATGGTATACTGTGACGCACATCATCAGGGTGTGGGCATTGCGACATTAAGGAATGATGAGTTCGCCTCGTCAATCCACCACCTGGGCGACACATGCGTTGAGGGGACGTGTTCACATCTGATGTATCGTGGTGGTTAAATGTTGTCATCCCTTTAAGGAGTCAACCTTCACTTGATTTCCTAGACATAATTCCTTTAGTCCAATTCCAGAGCATATTTACAACTTGGTGTGCACATGGATTCCCATCATACCAAGTTTAGTTTAATCTTTAAACTTACGTTGATGAACTTGGTATGTCGTATACTCTCTAGACATCAGTTGACACTAAACAAAATTTATGGGTCGTAGCAAAAACCATTTAGAGGTATGGACTTTTGGTATATGATCGTGTGAGGAACAAATTCACTAGGATATCTTCATTTGTTTTGCTAGATGCCGAAATGTTTCACGTGTTGAGAGCTCCGGACTTTTGATCGATCGATTTTCCATGTGTTCAAACAATTACGGTCTCACTTTGTTCAAGAGAGTAGCTGGTAATGTAGCCATGTAGGCTCTGGTAGTCCAACATCTGAACAGTTGCTTTTAGAGTGATGCTAATTTCTATCCTAACAAAGTAGAGAGGAAGAAGGAAAATCAATAGAGAATGCCTTGGGTTTGTTGTCATCCTCTAGAAATTAGGAAAATGTGCAAAAAGAGAGAAAAATTAACCTCACTCAAGATAACGTCTTGAAAACATATGATGCCACACCATTTCATGCATTGGTGGAGGCATCTCATCAATCAGCATCGCCTTGTTTTTTCATTTGACACCTTTTCAAGTACTCCCTCCATCCCAAAATAAGTGTCTTAACCTTGGTACAACTTTGTACTAAAGCTAGTACAAAGTTGAGACACTTATTTCGGGACGGAGGGAGTAGATGCCTAAGTCGTGTAGACCTTCAGAACTCGCCACCCATTCTCAGTAAAAATAAATAAGCTTATGAATGTGCTTGTAAAAACCCTTAGAGCAACTCTAGCCGATCCCACAAAATCGGTTAGAGGAGGAAAAATTCGGTTTACTCCTCAAAACCGAAACTAGCCGATCCCCTATAACCGTTAGGTGAGTATAGAATTTACTCAGAGCAACCACCGAGGAGTCAAAATACTCAACCTCTTGGCTGCCGAGTAAATTTTCTCTCACACACCTACCAACGCCTCTGCCGCGCAAACCACCGCCCCTGCCACCCAAAATCGATGTCGTCGCCACACGTACGCTGGCTCCGCCTGCTGCGTGCCGGCGGCAATGGCCGGATCTGGTCGCTGCCACTCCCCACTGCCCATCCGCAGCGCTTGGCCGGCGCAATCATGCCGCGGTGGGTCCTCCTCCCCCCGCGCCTTGTCCTCCTGCGTTGGCGCCGCACCCGCCTTCCCCGACCTCCTGCCGCTGTAGCTGTCGGTGCCGAGAGATACATTGGCTTGAGGCAGTGTAAGTGGCGGGCATGGATCGCTAAGATCTATGACCGCGACACCGGCAAGATCCACTGGTTGGGCTCCTTCCACACGGCGCAGCACGCGGTGCGTGTACACGACATGAAGTCGGTGCACCTATATGGCGCCGCCGGCCGCTGTAACTTTCCCTTCGGCTGCCTGCCGCCATTGGAGCCGGTGGACCCCCGGGTGGCCACCGCATGCAATAAGCGGGAGGAGCAGGAGGCCCGCGAGTATCTCGCAGCGGAGCAAGCTGGCAAGACGTACATGGCGGAGCTCCGCCATTACTACATGTAGCACGTTGAGGCGGAGAGCCGCCTGTACACGGAGTACACGGCGGGAAGGACCAATTTCATCGACATCTCGAGAGACGAAGGAGGCAACGGCGGGAGTGACAACGACGGCCCTGACTCAATGATCTGAGGTTTGAGCAGAAAGGAGTGGAAGGCGCTCGCGGAAGATTCAGACTAGGTTTAACATTTTAGCTAAAATTTTGAGTTTCATTTTAAGTTCTACGTAAAATATTTAGAACTTGCACGGGTACCGAATGTCGTTTAAGCAAGTTTTATGTACTTGTTTGAACCTAATTTAGCTTTAGGGTTCAATTAGAAACGGCATTTCTTTAGAGGAGAAAATGTGCTCCTCTAAAGTTTACTCGGCCGTTTACTCCTCTAAGATTCAGAGGATCGGTTAGGATTGCTCTTATGGATGATCCGCATCACGTAGTAAAGTAATACGCAACAAGTAACTCAAAGTTAAGTGCCCATGCGTATGCTACCAATAATGAAACTGCTAGATGAAAATGTGTGTGTAGCTAAAATTAGCTAGCTATCTTGTTGCTGTCATGTGCGTGTGACTCACATGTGCAACTCTCCGCGCTCTCTGTCTCTCTCTCTCCCTCTCCCTCTGTGTGTGTGCAGTGCACTGTGCAGCTACGCGTCGTCGCTTTGCTTCCACTTCTTCCTCACCGGCTCACCGCTTCTTTGGTAACAGATCTAGCTTGGATCCATGGAGTCCGCGCAGAAGAAGAAGGTTGGATCCATGGAGGTGGAGATGCCTGGTGTGGTTCCTGTGAGCGCGACGGTGGCCGCTCTTCCGGCCGCTGTCGGATTTGTCAGCGTTTGGGCGCTCCTCACCCCCTTCGTCTTGTTCCTCTTCTACGGCGTTTGGGCGCTCTTCACCTCCGCGCTGGTAAGTGGTAACTAGGACTACAAGCCGTGTTAATTTTGTGGCCATGCATGTTTCCGGTCGAATGATGCGCATCGTCCTCTGCACTGCAGTCCATGTTCTTTCCGCAGAAGGACGCGGAGGCGAGCGCCCTGGACATCGGGATCATGTGCTGCGCCGCGCTCCAGGCGGCCGCGGCGGTGCTGGCTGTGCGGCTCCCGTGCGGCCGCGTCTGGGTCCGCTACGCCTTGGCCTACCTCGCCCTCGCGCTCACCATCGCCGGCCACTGGATGTACTTCGCCCAAGCAGACTGCTTCTCCAGAATCACCTGCACCGTCGGCATCTACGAGTGCGCTGCGGGCGATATCATCTGCTTCCTGGCCCTCCTCCTTGGCCCCCTCCTGGGAGATTTGGAGAAGGAGCAGGCCAAGAGTACGTTGCCGATTACTTCAGCTAATTAAGCTAGCTGCAGGGGTGGGGATCAGCTCATGAGGTACATGCATGCTGCTGCTGCGACGATTCATCTCATCAGTGCGGTCTGTCTGAATAATCTACTATAGTGTTGTGTGATGCGTCGTACAATCAGATAATTGTGGTTTGTCTTTGATGAATTTGATCTGTTACCAGACGTCAGTTATATGCATGGTCATATATATCTAGTTTCCCGATAATTGATGCTGTTGAAATTGGTACTGCATGCAGTTCGTATGCGTGCACACATATGTTGTTTCTCGTGTTGAGAATTATTTCTCATTTTTTCTGGCAAACCGCTGGCTATCAATAATGCACTCCATCAGTGAGGAGTGGGAGCAGTGCCGCCCTTCCCATTGAGGTTCTTATTATTAATTTTGATGTCTTCTTCAAATGTGGATGTATGCCTTGAAGCAGTGTCGGGCCACTTGTATACGTTCAGCGCTGCTGGCTATGAAGCTCCCGTGCCGCCGCGTCTGGGTCCGCTACGCCTTGGCCTACCTCGCCCTCGCGCTCATCACCGCCGGCCACTGGATGTGCTTCGCCCAAGGCGGCCTCTTCCCCATCTCCAGTATCTCCCGCACCGTCGGCATCTTCGTGTGCGCTGCGGGCGATATCCTCTACTTCCTGATCCTCCTCCTTGGCCCCCTCCTGGGAGATGTGAAGGACGGGGTAGGACATAAGCAGGCCAAGATCGAGTACGTTGCCGATTAGTTCAGCTAAGCTAGCTGCGTCGTTTTTAATTAAGGAATAATGTAGAGTACGCGGTCTGTGTCTGAATCTACTACTACTGTCCTAGATTGTGTGATGCGTCGTATAATCACCCTAGATAATTGTGGTTTGTCTTTGATGAATTTGACCTGTTACCAGACATCAATTATATGGTAGTATTATGCATGGTTATATATATATATATATATATATATACCCCCTTCGTTCCTAAATATTTGTCTTTTTAGAGATTTCAAATGGACTACCATATACGAATGTATTTAGACATATTTTAGAGTGTAGATTCACTCATTTTGCTTCGTATGTAGTCACTTGTTAAAATCTCTAGAAAAACAAATATTTAGGAACGAAGGGAGTACATATCTAGTTTCCGGATAATTGATGCTGTTGAAATTGGTACTGCATGCAGTTCATATGCGTGCACGCATATGTTGTTTCTCGTGTTGAAAATTATTTATCGTTTTTTCTCACAAATCGCTGGCGTATCAATAATGCACTCCATTGGTGAGGAGTGGGTGGATGTATGGCTTGAAGCAGTGCCAGCCACTTGTATACGTTCAGCGATCATCGTTGTTTTATTATCAAAAGAGACAAAATCGTCCGCCATGAACCATTAGATCGAACTAGCATGTGGAGGAGCTACTCTATGATGGTTGGTTCATTCAACTTCTATATGCATGTCGTGTTTATAGCTCCTCCAATTTATCATGACGTGGCTTGGACACACTATGGCTGGCCCGATATTGATGAAGCTTCCGGAATGGGGTGTCCAGCTTATGAACCAAGTGCAAGGGGCTCCCATTGGTCTGGATCACATACGCATGGATGCTTCCGGGGTTTTAGGTGGGTTTGGTCTTTGGTTTTGGTGGGTGGGCATGGCTGGCTGTATAGTACGTGCAATGTGTAGATCGATTCTCCCACAACGCAGCGGGCACGATCGTGGCAACACGACACGGGGATCGTTAGCCATCCATGGTACATCAACGCAACACGACAATCTAGCAACCGAAGCCCGCACACTGGACGGCGGTTGGATCTCTATATGTTGTTTTCTAGGTCATGATCATTTCTGGTCGTTTTTCTGGAGGCCGGTGGGATCTCTCTATGTTCTTTTCTAGGTCATGATCATTTCTTGTCATTTTTTCAAGTTGGCTTTTCTGGATGGCTGCGTTGGGTGGGTACTGGCGGCCTTTGCGCAGGTGGCTATGGTGGCTTCACTGCTCGGCCGGAGCCGCCTCCAAGGTGGTACCCTTGCTCGACCAATGCTCCATCCCGGGGGCGGTGATGCGCCCGTCATTGCACATTCTTCGGTGCCAGGTGTTAGATCCAGCCACCTCGTTTCCTTTCGTCACTGTCGGCGACTAGATCCAGCCACCTTGTTGCTATATCTGGGTGTCTCTCAGTGCTCCATCTACACTGCTCGGCTCCAGATCGATTGCTCCCACGCCCACCTCTCCGCTGCAGTGGGGTTCCTTGGCTTGTCCTTGTTCCTCGCGAGGATGGTGGTTGTGAAACCGCCATCCGTGGTTGCCCTATTTGGTCAAGGTGTTGCCTACGATAATCATGTTCAGGCGTTTTGGTCTTGGATTTGCTGTTTCTTGGTCATGTTCGGCCAAAATGGGCGGTGGTTTGTCAGATATGACGCATCGTCTCCCATCGTCTCATCTCCTAGTGGTGGGTGTTTTTGGTCGTGGGCGTGTGGTGGTTGGTCGTTGGCTTGCCGTGGGCTAGGATGCCGTTGGCGGTTCGATTGTCGCTGTTTGGGGATGTATCTACAGCTCCCTCAAGTCGTGGTTGCCTTGATCTTTGGTCCTTGTGCCCTTTAATGGTGTCCCAGATTGGGGGGCACTCACCACGTCGTCTCCCAGCCAGTAGGCTGGGCCGAGGGCCCCCATGTCTGTTCACCAATGGGTCATGTCGAGGAGGCACATGGCGTATGAAAGGAAGGTCCCGAAGACTTGTCACATACTCCAAGACATTAGAAGTCGTCTACATGTTTACCTTATATGTAGCCGACCTAGATGTAACCCTAGTCCCTCCTGGTATTTATATAAACCGAGGGGCTGGACTAGTAGAAGACACACAACGATCTCGAGGAAGATCATCTGTACTTTCTATCCCACTCGAACGCAATAAACCACAAGCATCACATAGGGTTTTATCTCTTCAAGAGAGCCTTAACCTGTGTAAAAACTTGTGTCTCTGTTACCATCGTCTCAAGACCCTCAGTTCGGGACCCCCTACCCGAGATCTGCTGGATTTGACTCCATCACCCTTAAAATTCCCACAGTTTGTGTCCTTCCACCTCCATGGCCCTCTTTTATGGCCTGGGTGGAGAAAGGTCCAATAGAGTTGGATAGGCGGCCTTGTTATTGGGTGATGTTGCGCCTATACTCGTGCAAGTGGTTTGGATCAATGTTTTTGGCGAATTTTTCCCTGTGCTGTTTGTATTTCAGTCGTCGTCATCATCATGTTTGTTGAGTTTGGGTCATGTTGTTGTAGCAGGGTTTCTAGTTTTGCAGCATGTTGTACCTTTTGCCCTAGTTTAGGTTGGACTCTGTCATCTTCTACTCGTGGATTGCTAACTTTTGGGTCGATGATCCTTTCTTTTTTTAGGTTTCTATGTTGAGTCGTGCCTCTATGGCATTGTATGGGCCTACGCTTCGCCTAGTGATGTATTATCTTACTTTCTTAATGAATAAACATGCAACTCTTCAGCATGGTTCAAAAAAAATTATGGGCCTATGTTTAGTGTCAGCCAAGGTTCATCGAATGTAAGTCATAATGAGATCTTCAACATAAGTTTAACCAGTACATTAATGCATCTTGTGCCATAATTCATATGGGAATCCATATGCACATAAAGTTGTAGATATGCTTTAGAATTGATCAAGAGGAATTCTGGCATAGGAAATTGAGTGAAGATTGGCCTTAAAGGATAATAGGCATAACAATACATTTTTTTTCATAAAGTTTGCAAGTGGCAACATAAAGAGAAACGTTATCTTGTGTTTGAAAAAAGAGAATAATATTATCAAGGATATACCTAACATATTGGAGCATACTGCCTCATTTTACAAATAATTTTTTGGCATGTTTAATGTTTTACATGTAAACTTAGCTGGATGTCTAGAACAGTGGTGAAAAGTTGAATTGATTTTTTTAAGTAGTAGGGGGAGGGGGTACCGAAGTGCACCTCCTCGGTTTTGGTCCATATTTTATAGTGATGAGTGACCTGGCCCTCACGGGCTCTCTGGCGTTGCGGGCCCTCTTTTGCGATTGTGTGATCTCGACCGTGAATAGGATTGTATTACATTGCAATCGAAGACACGATACCGTGGCTTTGAGTGCCCTCCTGGTGATTGGGGTCCTTGTTTCATGCATTTTCGTTTGGGGTACCAATTGCCATGCTTATCCACACGCCAGACGCTATATGAGTGCTCAATCTCTTCGATGTTCAAAGCACCTGTATATTGCTTTTCTCATGTCCAGGTTTCAATTTCGTCAACTATGCTGGTCCCTCTCGGCCAAGGATTATTGAGCCGGATGTCCATGGAGACAATTGGATAAATCTTGGCATATGTCTCCCTATGGATCTGTCATTACATGCTTTAACATATCGATGACCATGGTTTTGATCCAATTTGGCATACACTCACTTGTTCCGGTGAAAGGTTGCGTTTAGTCACGTACGGCTTATTGGGCCTGATATTTTATATAAAGAAACATCCTCCCTAAACCTTTGGATCGGAGTGGTTGTCCGTACATATAGTCTAGGTCCTGAGCATATTATTTGACTATGTCCATTGAGAGATAGCTCAACCTTTATATACATGTCGGGATAGCATGCATGAAGGTTCTAATGATGCTACGCTAAAATAATACCATTCTCTAACGTTGACGTCCCCTAAAGGACCTGTTCTGACATATTAGGGGTGTAGTGGCAAGTGCGAGAACTACTAGGGCTGCCCACGACGTGGCCAAGGTGGAGCATGGTAGCCCGGTGGCTGCTGGCTTGGCCATTGGTGGTGCCGCTCGGCCGAGGAAGGTCGTGACGACACGTATGTGATGCACCGCGACGCGCGTCATCGGGGCGTGGTGCATTGCGAGCTTCAGGAATGATGACTTCATCTCGTTAGTCCACCATCTAGGCGGCACATGCGTTGAGGGGGCGCATGCACATCCGGTGTATCGTGACGGTTAAGGGTTGTCATTCCTTTAAGGAGTCAATCTTCTTAATTTCCTATGACAGAGTTCCTCTAGACCAATCACACAACATATTTACAACTTGACGTGCACATAGACTCCCATCTGAACTCTGACGCAAACTAGTTTAATTTAATAATTAAACTGATGTTGATGATCATGGCAATGCCGTACATTCTCTGAACATTGTTTGACACTAAAAATAAATTATAGGTCACAGCAAAAACCATTTAGAGGTCTGGACTTTTAGTATATGAGAATGTGAAGGACTAGTTCGCTAGGATCTCGGTTTCTTTTGCTGGATGCGTTCATGTGTTGAGGGGCCCACACTTTTCGATCGATTTTCCTTATGTTCAAACAATTCCCGTCTCACTTCATTAAGGCAACTAGCTGGTGATGTAGGCTCTGGTGGTCCAAACATCTGAATTGTTGCTTTCAGAGCAAAGTTAATTCATATTGAAGAGTCGGTCGCTTCATGACAAAGTAGAGAATGACTTAGGTTTGTTTTCTTCGTCTAGGAATTAGGAAAAGGTGCAAAAAGTTAGAAATATTACTCAATATAATGACTTGAAAACTTGCGGTGTTGGGTAGCACATGATGCCTCGCCACTTTATGTCTTTGGTGGAGTCATGTCATCAATCGCCATATTAACTTTTCCTTTTTCCTTTTGAGACACTTTTTGAGTAGATGACAAAAAGGGCAAGCTGAAACCATGTAGACCTTCGGAACCCCACCAGCCCATTCTCAACCAAGATAAATAAGCTTATGAATGTGCTCATAAAAAACCTTATGGATGATCCGAGTCACGTGGTAACTACTAAATATCAAACTAAAGCATATCCCGTGTGTGCTCATAAAAAACTAAGCGTGCAATTAAAATGAGCTAGCTATCTTTTTACTGGCATGTCCCGTGTGCGCGCTCCTTCCCGGCGGTTTCCTCTGTCCACCATCACTGCTATGAGACGAGATCATCACATGCTTGGCTGCTAGCTTCTCTCTCTCTCTCTCTCTCTCTCTCTCACACACACACACACGCACACGCACGCACACACACACACACACACACACACACACACCTCTGTGCATCAGGATCAGGCTCGACGCGTCGTGGGTGTTGGGGCGGGTCCACGCGGCGTCACTTTGCTTCTTGGCTCTCTCTCGTTCGCCTTAAACAGCCCTCAGCCAGCCACACCTCGCATAGCAAGCTAAGGGAGTGCCGGCCTGCCGGAGCAGTGAAGCAAGCACCTCCCAGACCGATCGACCCGCGACGACCGGTGAGTCCCTCCCCTCCCACGCCGATCTTCTTCCTTAGCAACAGAAAATTAAACAAGGGAAGTAACAGTGCCTTGTTGCTGTTTTCGTCCTCGCTAGCTTGGATCCATGGAGTCCCCGCAAAAGAAGCTCGGATCCACCATGGACGGAGAGATGCCACATCTGCTGCCTGTGACTGTGAGCGAGACCGTGTCCAAGGAGACGCGGGCCGCTCCTCCTCCTCGGGACGCTGTCGTGATTGTCAGCGAGTGGGCGTTCTACCCCGGCTTCATCGCCTTCCTCTTCTACGCCCTACATTACGCAATCACCTCTGCACTGGTAACTAGGACCCGATGTTGGTGTTTCACTCAATTTTTCAGTCGAATTTTCCGATGGAATATATGATTCGTCGTCCTCCTCTAATTAAGGAATCAGCTCATGAGGTACTGATGAGTGCGTAGTTACTTCTAATTAAGGAATAATGTCGAGTATGCATTATGATGTGAAGATTGATCTTAGTGCTGGCCGTATGTGTGAATCTACTAGCTAGCTAGTGTAATGTTAATTAATTTGATAAAACAACTATATAGTACTAGCTAGTTAGTATTTGTGTGATGCATCTGAAAATCACCTGGCTAGATTGTGGTTGTCTTTGAGGAATTTGACCTTTTGTCTATGTGACCAGACATGAGTTATATGATTATGGTTATATATATGTAGTCTCTGCATAATTGACGCTGGTGAAATTGGTACTGCAGTTCATATGCATGCACACATGCATGTTGTTTCTCATGTTGACAATTATTTCTCATTTTTTTCTGGCAAACCCCCCTGCGTATCAATAATGTAGCCATCGGGGTTCGGCTTTCGGTTTCGTTTGGATTTTTAGGTGAGGAGTGGATGCATGTATGGCTTGGAGTGTCGTCCTTTCCATTGAGGTTCTTCTTCAGATGTGGATATATATGCCGGCCAATTGTATGAGCACTTGAGCTGATACGTTGTTGTTTTATTATGAAAACACAATCGTCCACCATGAACCTTTAGAGCTAGCAGCTGTTCAAACCCTGTAGGGTTTTCTCGGTCATATAGGTTGTATCACGTTGTTCCAGTATGTCGAGGAGAGCTGCTCTAAACTAGTTTGTTCACTCAACTTTTATACGCATGTCACGTTCATAGCTCCTGCACTCTGTCATGACGTGGCTTGGATACACGATGGTTTGCGCATTTACTGTATTTTTTTATGAACTACTCCCTCCGTCCTAAAATTCTTGTCTTAGATTTGTCTAAATATGGATGTATCAAATCACGTTTTAGTATTAGGTACATCCGTATCTAGACAAATTTAAGACAAGAATTTTGGGACGGAGGGAGTAGTACAGTGGCCCTGCGCAATTGCATGGGTAACACTTGAAGTATTTTTTATATTTTAGAATACTTTATCAATCTACCTGAAAGTAATAGGTTTAGTTGTCAAATTTTAAATTTTGTACTCCCTCCGATTCTAAATATAGGTCTTTGTAGAGATTCCACTATGGACCACATACGGATGTATATAGATGCATTTTAGAGTGTAGATTCACTCATTTTGCTCCGTATGTAGTCCATAGTGAAATCTCTACAAAGACTTATATTTAGGAATGGAGGGAGTACCTACTAAATATCTTAATATGACCAAACTAAATATTTAGCATATTGAGCCATTTACTTATTTTTTAAATATGAAAAATGGATGTCATTTTTAAGTGAAATGGAACTGTTCAATAAGTATCAGTACATTGTGTTCACTTAGCAAAAGTTTTTCGTTCAGAAGTAGGTTTGATTGAGAAGGAAATATGAACATGTACGAATAAACCACCAAAGTCTTGGCGATGGGTGATGTTGCCCCTATACTCGTGCAAGTGCTTTGGCTCAAGGTTGGTGGTGGATTTTTCCCTGTGATGTGTGTACTCCAGTCACCGTTGTCGTCATGTTTGTTGACTTTAGGTTGGGTTTTTGCAACAGGGTTTCAAGTTTTGTACTCCCTCCGTTCCATAATGTAATGCCTATAGATTTTTGCAAAAAGTCAAACATTACAAACTTTGACCATATTTATAGAGAAAAGTAGGTAGATCTAGAATACCAAATGCACATCATTAGATACATCATGAGTTATATTTTCAGAATGTACATGTTTGGTATTGTAGATGTAGATAGTTTTCTCCATACACTTGATCAAAGTTGACAAAGTTTGACTTTCACAAAAATCTATAGGCACTACATTGTGGAATGGAGGGAGTAGTAGATGGTTCTTGCTTCCATGCCTTGTGTTGTACCTTTTGCTTCAGTTTAGATTGGAACCTGTCGTCTTTTTACTCATGGACTGCCAACTTTCCGGTTGATGATCCTTTCTTTGTTTAATCAGGTTTTAATGTTGAGTCGTCCCTCTTTTGCATTGTATGGGCCTATGACTTCTTTGGCATCGTACTATCTTCTTTCTCAACGAATACACATGAATCTCATCTATATGGTCCAAAAAAATTGTTTAGCGGATTAGCCGAGGTTTCAGGAATTTACATCATAATGAGACCTTCAATAAGTTTAACTGGTAAATTAAAGCAGCTTGCACCAGAATTTAGATGGGAATCCATATGCGCATGAAGTTCTAGATATGCTTTAGAATTTAGCAAGAGGAATTCTAGCATACGAAATCAAGCGAATGTTGGCCTTGAAGGGGAATGTGGATAACAATACTAAATCCTTTCATAGAGTTTGCAAGCGAAAACAGAAGGAGAAATTCTGTTCTGTTTGAAACATGGACATAATATTATCTAGGAGACACCTGTCATCTTGGATCATGCTACTTTATTTTACAAATAATTGTTTGACCATGTTGAATATTTTGCATGTAAACTTTGGGACGATGTCTAGGACAATGGAGAAAAACAAAATTGAATTTTTTATAATGTGCGTGTGTGTATCGTTTGGGGGGGGGGGGGGGGGGGGGGGGGGGGGGGTTCTACTGGAAATTCACCTCTGAGGTTTTGATCCACATTTTTCAGTGTTGAGGGACCTGACTTCATAGGCCTTCGATGGGCTATTGCAAGCCCTTAGTTGAGATTGTGTGACCCCAACCTCGAATAGGATTGCAAGAACTTGCAATCAGAGACACTACACCATGGCTTGGATGTCATCCTGCTTATTGAGGTCCTTCTTTTCATGCATTTTCCTTTGGGGAGCCAAATTGTCATTCTTATTCACATGCCACACACTATATGAACGCTCAAGCGGTTAGATGCTAAAAGCACCCGTATATTTCTTGGTGAGCATTTTCTCATGTCCGGCTATCAATTTCTTCAATTTGTGCCCGTCCCTCTCGGTCCAAGATTTTTAAGCCAGATGACCATGGAAACAATCGGGTAAATCTTGTCGTCGTATGTCTCCCTAGGGATCTGGGACTACGGGCTTTAACATATCAATGACCACTGTTTTGGTCATATTTGTCATGCATTCACATGTTTTGGTACCATACATTCCCAGAGCGTCGGTTGATGCTGAATTAAATTTACGAGTCATAGCAAAAACGATTTAGAGATACAGACTTTTGGTAGTGAGGGACTAGTTGACTTGGATCTTGATTTATTTTGCTGGATGCCGAAATGTTTCACGTGTTGAGAAGTCCGGACTTTTCGGTCGATGATTTTCCATATTGTTGCTTTGAAACTAAAAAAATTCATATTGAAGAGTTGGTCTCTTCATGACAAAGTAGAGAATGACTTAGGTTTGTTGTCTTCGTCTAGGAATTAGGAAAAGGTGCGAAAAGTGAGAAAAAAAAAAGCCAACTCAAGATAATGCCTTGAAAACTTGTGTTGTTGGGTAACACTTGATGCCTCGCCACTTTATTTCTTTGGTGGAGTCATCTCATCAATCGCCATCAACTTTATTTTTTACACGGTTGTCGATTAGATGACAAGGGGCAAGCTAAAACCATGTAGACCTTCAGAACCCCATCACCTCATTCTCAACCAAGATAAATAAGCTTATGAATGTGCTCATAAAAAACCTTATGGATGAACCGAGTCACGTAGTAACTACTAGAAATCAAACTGGCTACTAGTTGAAAATGAGCTAGCTATCTTTTTACCGGCATGTCTCGTGTGTGCTGGCCTCCATTCACATTTCCTTACATGCATGTGCAAGGAAAGTATGCATCCCTCCCATTGCATCGCCAAAGATGGTACTATGAGCGCTCCTTCCCGGTGGTTTCCAATGCCCATCATCACAGCTATGAAACGAGCTCATCACATGCTTGCTTGACTCTCTCTCTCTCTCTCTCTCTCTCTCTCTAGACCGCTTCTTTCGCGACAGAAAATTAAACAAGCGAACCAACTAACAGTGCGTTGTTGCTGATTTCGCCCTAGGTAGCTTGGATCCATGGACTCCGCGCAAGAGAAGCTCGGATCCACCATGGACGGCGAGAAGCCACATCTGCTGCCTGTCACGACGGTGAGTGAGACCGTGTCCAAGGACACGCTAGCCGCTCCTCCGGACGCTGTCGTGATTGTCAGCTCTTGGGCGTTCTACCCCGCTTTCATCCTCCTCCTCTACTACGCCCTGCACCACGCAATCATCTCCGCACGGGTAACTAAACTGTGCAATAGACGAATATGAATATGATGCGCCAAGTTGCTGTCCTCTCCTCTATAGTCCATGTTCTTCCTGCTGACGCACGCGGAGGCGGTGGCCGCAGAGGTGAGCGCCCTGGACATCGGTGTAAGATTAGGAAAACCACACGTTGTGGTGCCTTGTATTGATCAATATATAGAGGTTACAAGGCAGAGTTCATATCGTACAATATACGGACACCTATACAAGGACTACACATATACAACCGTATATCTATACAAAACAATACGGTTATATATTCTAACACCCTCCCTCAGTCGTAAACGGGCGTCGACGAATGTTAAGACTGTCCCGAAAATCCAAGAAGAGAGGGGATGGCAATCCTTTGGTGAAAATGTCCGCAAATTGAGAAGAACTCGGAACGTGAAGAACCCGGACCTCGCCTGTGGTGACACGGTCTCGTACAAAGTGTAGATCGATCTCCACATGCTTGGTGCGCTGATGATGAACGGGATTCTGTGTCATGTAAACAGAGCTCACATTGTCACAAAACACCACAGTGGCACCAGTCACCGGTCGATGAAGCTCCTGAAGAAGCTGCCGTAACCAACATGTTTCAGCCACTACATTTGCAACTGCCCTGTATTCGGCCTCGGCGCTGGAGCGAGAGACCGTGTGCTGCCGCTTAGCAGACCATGACACCAGGTTAGTGCCTAGGAAGACACAATAACCTGAGGTAGACCGGCGAGTGTCGGGACAACCTGCCCAATCAGCGTCAGAATAGGCCATCAATTTGTTGGAGCTGCGTCGAAACAAAGTGAGGCCATGGCCGGCGGTGCCGCGGATATAGCGAAGCACACGCTTCACAAGGAGCAAATGATTAGCCCGAGGATCATGCATATGAAGACAAATCTGCTGCACAGCATAAGAGATGTCTGGCCGAGTGAATGTGAGGTACTGAAGACCGCCTGCAATACTACGATACTCGGTGGGATCTGCAACTGGATCACTAGACTTGGCTGAAAGTTTGGAGGTAGTATCAACGGGAGTAGAGATGGGTTTGCACTGCAACATGCCAGCTCGGTCAAGAAGATCCATTGCATACTTCTCCTGGGAGAGGAACAGACTGTCCTTGCTGCGTGTGACAGAGATGCCCAGAAAGTAATGAAGATCACCCATATCTGTCATACTGAACTCGGTACGAAGAGAGGCAATCAAACTGTGCAACAATGTCGAGGAAGATGCAGTCAGGATGATGTCATCCACATAGAGCAGGAGATAGGCCATGTCAGCGCCACGCCGATAGACGAACAACGAGCTGTCGGACTTGGAGCCAACGAAACCAACCGATGCAATGAACGAAGCAAACCGCTGAAACCATGCTCGAGGCGCCTGTTTCAAACCATAGAGTGATTTGTTGAGGCGACAAACCTTATCAGGGAAGCGAGGGTCAGTGAACCCAGAAGGCTGACGAGCATAAACAGTCTCGGTGAGAGTGCCATTGAGGAACGCATTCTTGACGTCAAGCTGATGAATCGACCAGTCACTAGAAAGAGCAAGAGAGAGCACTGCGAATGGTGGCTGGCTTGACGACAGGGCTGAAAGTTTCATCAAAATCGATACCTTCGCGCTGAGTAAATCCACGGAGCACCCAACGAGCTTTGTAGCGATCCAAAGAACCATCAGACTTCATCTTGTGACGGTAGATCCACTTACCAGTAACGATGTTAGCATTGCGAGGTGGATCAACGAGGTCCCAAGTGTTGTTGGAGAGAAGAGCACCATACTCCTCAACCATAGCAGAATGCCAGTTTGGATCCTTGAGAGCACCACGATAAGTCTTCGGTATTGGAGATAAACCCTCAACATGAAGATCAAAAATCTTTTTCGGCTGCACAATACCTTGTTTGGCACGAGTGGCCATGGCGTGAGATGGTGGCGGTGGGGGGCCCCGCGGCCGGCGGGTCCGGGGTGGATCCACAGCAGCAGGAGCTGGCGATGGCGTGGCCGGCGGTGACGCTGCTGCAGTAGGAGAAGGACTCCCAGCAGGGCCGCCATCAAGGCCCCCAGCAGGGCGCTCGGCAGAAGCCCGTTCCCCAGGCGATCGGGGCGAGGTCGGTGGCGGCGACCGTGACGGCGGCGACCGTGGCGGCGACCGTGGGGTCGCGGCCGGGGTTACCGTGCCTGGCATGGTGAACGGCATCAACGACATCGGCTGCTCAGTACCCTGCAAGAAATCATAAGTGTGCAGGGAAGGAGTAGGAGTTGACGAAGATGGAGGGGAGGCAAATGGGAAGCTTGACTCATCGAACACTACATGGCGGGAGATGATGATCTTTTGGGTGGAACGATCAAGGCAACGATAGCCATGATGCCGTGATGGGTACCCTAGAAACACGCATGGCACGGAGCGAGGCGCAAGTTTGTGCGGAGCAACGGCGGTGGTGTTGGGGTAACATAGACATCCGAAAACCCGAAGACCAGCATATGCAGGGTCCACGCCAAGTAAGGCACGAAAGGGAATCCGATCCGAAATTGCCTTGGAAGGTAGCCGATTATGCAACATAACGGCGGTGTGAAGAGCTTCGACCCAAAAACGAGGTGGCATGCTAGCTTGGATGAGGAGTGTACGAGTAATGTCATTAAGAGTACGAATAATGCGTTCGGCTTTACCATTCTGTTGCGAAGCGTATGGACATGAAAAGCGGAGTGCAATTCCATGGTGCTGGGCAAACGAATGGAGGAGTGAATTATCGAACTCACGACCATTATCACACTGAATAGCCTGCAAGCGTGCACTAAACTGGGTGAGCGCTAAAGCATGAAGGGACGACAAGTGCGAGAAAGCTTCTGACTTAGACCGTAGAGGATAAACCCATGCATACTGAGTAAAATCATCGAGACAAACGAGATAATACTTAAAGCCAGAAATACTCTCAACAGGAGATGTCCACAAATCACAGTGAATTATTTGAAACGGAGTAGTGGTTGCACGATTGGTGGAAGAAAAAGGAAGACGAACATGACGACCTAACTGACAAGCATGACACAAACTACTTTTATTCTTTTCCCTAGGGATGATCGAAGAACGAGCTAATGACTCCATGACGGGCCACCCAGGATGCCCAAGCCGACGGTGCCAGAGTGCTGCATCGACGACGAGGAAGGCGTGTGGCTGGCTGGTAGAGGAAGGACGGATGGAGTAGAGAGCTCCGAAGCTATTGCATCTGAGAATCTCGGTCCTGGTTAGAAGATCCTTCACAGAAAAACCAAGAGGGTCAAATTCGACGGATACACGATTATCAATGGTGAACTGACGAACAGACAAAAGGTTTTTAACTATGTTAGGAACCACTAAGACATTACGAAGGTAAAGAGGATGAGAGGTGGTGGAAATAGGAAGACGTGCATGCCCGGTACCGGTGATTGGAAGGGTGGAACCGTTACCGACAACGACAGCACGACAAGAGGAGGAGGGGGGGACACGGAGGTGAGCATACCGGGATCGGACGTGAAGTGGGAGGAGGCGCCGGTGTCCATCACCCACTCCCTGGTGGGTGCTTGCAGCCCCATGGTCTGGAACTGATGCATGAGCGCGGCCTGGTCCCACGAAGCAGTTGGTGATGTCGGTGATATTGGAGCCGGACCGGTGAGTCCGTAGGAGGGCTGTCCAGGGGCGTAGCCATAACCGTAGGGGGCAATGCCGTACGGGCTCTGGGCGTAGAACGCTTGCGGCGACGGGGTGTGCCGGGGCGTGTAGCTGGGAGCCGGGGCGTAGGCGGGCGGCGCACGGCCGAGCAGGCCCCCCTGGCCATAGGGCCACATCTGGATGGCACCGTTCCAGGGATGCTGCGGTGAGGGCCAGGAAGGAGTGGCAGCCGGCGGGGTCGCGGGCGCCGGGATGATCTCCTTGGTGACTCCAGTGGCGGCCTTTTTCTTCTTCTTTCCTTTTCCAGAGGCCTTGCCAGGGTTGCCGGTGTTGCCAGGGTTGCCGGCGGTGTTGGTGAAGAGGGCCGTGTCCGAGTTGCGGGCGCGGCGATTTTTGCGCTTCATGTCCTGGAGCGCGAGCAACGAGCGGCACTGCGCGAAGGTCATACCGGGCATGAGGGAGATCAGATCGGCGGCGGACTCGTATTGCTCGGAGAGGCCGTTGAGGCAGTGGACCACCATCTCGGCATCATCAACGGGGGCGCCAAGATCCGCAAGCCCATCGGAGAGGGACTTGACCTTCTGAAGATAGTCGGCCATGCTCATCTCTCCCATCTTGACATCGCCGAGCTCGGCCGTGAGGTGGAGCTGACGATTGATCTTGTGGTCGTTGAAGAGACCGTTGATGCTGTTCCAGAGATCGACGGCGAGGGGATCGTCACCGGGCGTCATGACGGCGTCGAGGATGCTGAGCGAGACAGACCCATAGAGCCAAGAGACGACGGTGGCGTCGAGGAGAGACCACTCCGGGTTCGGCGCATCGGGGGCGTCGAGGTCGAGGTGATCCAGGAGGGCGTACTTGCGGCAGGCGGCGCGGAAGAAGGTGCGCCACTGACGGTGAACGCCGGTGTCAAGCGCGAGCTCGACGGGAACGTGTCCCTTAATGGAGTGCAGGCCGACGGCCTGGGCATGCAGCGAGGTCAAGGAGAAAGACCCCACGCTCGTCCCGGATCCATCGGCGGCAGTCGCGAGAGGCAGCTTGGCCTTGGCGGCCTCGGCCTCGGCGTCCTGGCGCTCCTTGGCCGCGGCCAGCGCCTGGTTTGTCACGTCCGCGTCGGGCTGCGACATGGAGGCGGCGGTGCGGGGCGCGGCGGCGAGAGGGGTGGTGGCTTCGGTGGCAGCGGAAAGAGGAGGAGGGCGGCGCAGGCTAGGGTTAGGGTTTTAGGCTCTATACCATGTAAGATTAGGAAAACCACACGTTGTGGTGCCTTGTATTGATCAATATATAGAGGTTACAAGGCAGAGTTCATATCGTACAATATACGGACACCTATACAAGGACTACACATATACAACCGTATATCTATACAAAACAATACGGTTATATATTCTAACAATCGGGTTGCTGTGCTGGGCCGCACTCCAGGCGGTGCTGGCTCTGAATCTCCCGTGCCGCCGCGTCTGGGTCAGCTACGCCTTCGCCTACCTCGCCCTCGCGCTCTCCATCGTCGGCCAGTGCATGTTCATCGACCCAGGAGACGGCCCCGCCACCATCTTCATCAGCGCTGTGGGCGACCTCATGTGCTTCCTGGCCCTCCTCCTGGTAGGTGACAAGTAGGACAGAGAAGAAGGGCAAGCAGAGTATGTACGTAGCCGATTAGTTCAGCTTCAGCTAGCTGCAGGGGATCAGCTCGATCCAGGTACTATACTAATCAGGATGAGTGCCTAGTTCTAAGCAATAATGTAGAGTATGCATTATGCTGTGACGATTGATCTTAGTGCCGTATGTCTGAATCTATTGGTGTAATTTTAATCTCAGTACTAGATTGTGTTGATGCGTCATATAATCACCCTAGATTGTGGTTATCTTGGATGAGTTTGATATATCTCTAATATCTCTATATCTATCTATATCTCTATATATATATATATATATATATATATAGTGGAATTGTTGATGCGTCACATAACTGATGCTGGTGAAATTGGTAGTGCAGTTGTTTCTCGTCTTGAGAATTGTTTCTATTTTTTCTAGCGACCGCAGGTGTATCGATGTGGTCCTTCGGGGGTTGGGCTTTGGGTCTTGTTCGGATTTTTCGGTGAGGAGTGGATGCAAGGCTTGGAGTGTTGTCCTTTTCGTTGTTGTCCTTCTTAATTTTCATGTCTTATTTTCACATGCCGGCCACTTGTATGAGCGCTCAAGCTGATATAAGTTCAGCATTGTTGTTTTATTATGATGAAGAAGAGACGCAATCGTCTGCTTTGAACCTTCAGAGCAAGAGGCTCCGTCATAGGTGCGATCACATTGTTCCAGTATGTCAAGGAGCTACTCTACATTGGCTGGTTCATTCAACTTTTATACGTATGTCACGTTTACAGCTCTTCCACTTTTCCATGTGGCTTGGATACACGATATGGCAGCTGATCCAATACTAGTGAAGCTTCACGAAGGTGGCGTCAAGCTTGCAGACCAAATGCAAGGGGCTCCGACGGATGCTTCCTTGGTTTTAGGTGGGTGGACATGGCTGGCTATACAGTACTTACGCTATATCAAAATGTAAGATGTTTTTTAGTAGGCAGTACGTGCAGTGTAGATCGATTCTACCACAACGCAGCGGGCACGATCATGGCAACACGACACGGGGATCATTAGCCATCCATGATACAATGATGCATCGTACAGAGGCATGCTACCTAGAGCTAGTCTTCTGGTCGGATCAAGCCTCAATTAGAGGAATCACATCCATTTGGTGAGCTGAATCACGCTAACGCCCCCGTATCTCATCATATCATATGGTTGATACGATGTAGGCCAGGTGACCTAACACAGGCGTACTTCAACTTTTCTAGCACATGACCGTACTAATTCTGGAGCAATGTGTTGCTCCTTAGCGGGGCCACTCCGTGAAGAAGGCCATGGAAAAGATGATTGCATTGTGATAATGTACTGTGAAATTTGAAAATCTGATGCTCACGGGTAATCTAAGTGCCCAATTCTCAACATGCTAAAATTGTTCACTGTCCTCCGTGGTGAGAACTCCTATTGGACACCCATGTGCGTCCAATAATTGAGCTTTCGCTCAAGGACGCAGCCCGACTAGGCTGGCCATTTGGAGGGAACAAGCTCACGCCATGCCAACAAGGGTTGCAAGAGCGAGAAATCGAACTCCAAACGTTTTGGTGATTGATATGCAGCGTGAGACTTGAAAATCAAACTGCAGCGGCAGAACCGAACTTCTTCTGAATGTTTTTCAAACAATCATGAAAATTTTGAACAAAAAATTGAAATTCCAAACAATTTTGGACAAACGTACCTTTTGTAGTTCCAAACAATTTTTGAAATTTGTCACCATTTTTTGAAAAATGTGAACAAAACTTGTATTCGAACTAATTTTTCAAAAAAAAATTATTAACTAGTGAAAAAATAATCATAAACGTAAAATAATTTTAATAGTTGAACAAAATTCTAAATGTTTGGAAAAACTTAAAACATGAATAATTTTTCAAAACACATGAACATTTTTTGAAAATGTGAACATTTCATGAAACTCCGATATTTTGCAAGCGTAAACATTTTTAAATGAGATCATTTATTGAAACTTCGAACAAAATTTGGAATCATGAATTTTTTTTGAATATGTGAACAATTTTTTAAAAGAGAACAAATTTTGAAACTCTAAAAAAATTGAATATACAAACTTTTTTTACAATTTGGCGAACATTTTTTGAAACGAACATTTTTGGGAATTTGTGAAAATGTTCTATGAAATCACGAACTTTTTTGAAATTTTTGAAAAAAAATGAAACGGAAAAACATGATTTTTTTGGGTGAAACGTGAACTTTTTAAAATCATGACCAATTTTTCGAAAACACGAAAATGTTTTGAAACTGCAAACATTTTTTGAAATGTGAACAAATTTTTAAGTCGTGTACAAAATTTGATTTTTAAAAAAAAAATAGAAATTCTAAACATTTGTTGAAAGTTTTGACTTTAGGAAAGAAAAAGTGCAGAAAAATGAAAAAAAAATTAAGAAAACCTGAAAAACGGTAAAAAAAACCATGAAAATACATTGATTAGGGAACCTTGGAACCTTCTAGAAGGTTCCCAAAACCAGTTGCTCGCTAGAAATGGGTCGCCCCGTGTTGCGTCGATCGCTCGCTTCACTTCAGCGAAGCGGTGACTATTTGGTGCTCATGGGTGGCAAATAGGATCCGCCCTTTGTGGCTACGGGGCGACCTTTGGCAAGGGGTAGGCTCAAAGTAAACAATGAGAAGACTAAAAGCCATTTTGAAGGACAAAACCATTACATCCTAATTATTTTTCCAAAAAAGTTAAAATTTTCCCAGAGTACTACTGGAAACATGTAGTATATAGAGGAATTTAAAGTATTGTTTGAAATAATATCAAATTTTGAAGAAAAAAATGGATATGTCTAATGTGGACCCCAAAAACTGACATGGTATCCGTCCACAGACAATGATATAGGAGTCGGTCATCCAACCGTACCCACATACATTTTAAGCGGGATTTAAACAAACCCGGCGATTTTCATGCAACCCGGATGATTTTCATTTAAACCGGAACTCATTCATTACATTTTTGACATATTTCATTAAACAAAAGCGTCTCGAAGTTTACCTAGTCTAACTCTTCGTCGGTGTCCGTCTGCCATGTCCATGTTGTTCCCATGTCCGGCACCCTTGGAGGCCATGAGCCCCGAAATGTGAAGCCATAGGTCACCGACGAGGATGAGTAAGACATGGGCCATGGACTGACTCACATGGGACACTAGGCCGCTGTCTCACATGTCCTACTCTTCCTCATCGGTGTCGGTGTCGGCGTCCTGGACATCGCCGGTGGATGTGATGTCCATGATGGACGTGGATGGGCCGGCCTCGTGGTCGTAGCGGCATGTACGATATGGAATGAACAAAATGGAGTGTTGAAAATGGTGAGAGCTCACGATGCAAAATGGTTAGGGTTGGAGGTGGAGGAAGGGGCTCTTATATAGTGCCCCACACAAAGTGACCAGTGCCTACCGCCGGACCCTGTGCGCACGGGGTCTCCAGAGGCTAAATCACAACCTCGTGCGCAAGGGGGCCTGAGAACCCTGTGGGCACGGGGTGTTCAGAGAGATATGCACTACCCCGGTGCACATGTGGTGTCCAGAAACTTTAGGAACTCCCTATGAGCACAGTGCGAGTATGAAAAATGAAGAGTGAAGAGCTCCTTTTCTGGTTGTAGGTGTAGAAAGACAAGTGTTTATGTTTTGGTGTTCCGATACCGTATTTCAACCACCTTGGCCCATCTTGATAGTGTGGTTGTCCTACAACTCAAATAAATAGAAACAAAAGCTTTGAGATGCCGAAAAACCATGCCTTTGACGTTTATGAAGTGGGGGTCAACCATCTCCTTATTCATTCTTCTGAGGAACTAGTGACCTTAGGTAAACCGTAACAACCATCATTAGTTCCACTAATCACATTATCATGATACCAAAACACCATTAATAGATAAATGCACTTTCTTTCACATTTTAAAATTTTAATTTGTTCTGAACGCATGGAAGATCGATTGATCAAAATTTCAGAGCTCTCGACACATGAAACATATTGGCATCCAACAAAGAATCGAGATCTTAGCCAATATCCCTCACATGCTTATAGCTCACTACATGGACATTGCTATGGCTTATACAAAATTTTGGATCATGGGTGTGAAGGGGTGAAAAATGGATGGCAAATCTTCCCCCCACCTCCAATCCCCTAGCACCACCAACTTCCCCATGCCCCATCCTCCCTGCTAATGAGTGAATCCCACACAACAGACAAACACAACATGTTATGTCTATTTGTTTTTATCGGCTGTGGTCTTAGTAGTCGTTTCTAGTTGTCTTTCGAGTTGGTTTCGGACAGAAGGCATTGGGCGGGTGCAGGTGTCTTTGTGCGGTGGTGGCTTGGGTGGCTACAGTGGCTCACCTACTTAGCCAGAGTCGCTGACCGAGGTGGTCCTCTTGCTCGACTAATGCTTCCTCCCGGGCGGCGGTGATGTGCCCATTCCTGCCTATTCATCGGTGACATGGGTCAGATCTGGCTAGCTCGTTTCTCGTTCATCGCCGAAGGTGGTTAGGTATGTTTACATTTTTGTTGTATCTGGATGTCCCTCGATGCTCCATCCACCGCCGAACTCCAGATCTCTCGCCCCCACACCTCTCTGTCTCTATCTTTCGTGGTGGGGTTTCCCTTGCTTGTTGCCGTCGCTCATGCGGCTGGTGTTTGTGGTGCCTCCATCCGAACTTGCCCTATTTGGTTGCGTCATCTCCTCCCACGATCGTCATGTTCAGTTCTTCTTTGGTCAAGGATCTGGTGTTTCTTGGTCATCTTCGGCCGAATCCAATGGTGGCTCATCTCCATGTGGTGGGTGGTTTTGATCTTGGTCGTGTGGTGGTTGGTCGTTATCTTATCGTGGGGTAGGACGCAGTGATTTCAAATCTAGAGGTTAATCATCCTTTGGAAACTTTACGTAAGGTGGTCTGATTATTAATAGGAACTACCCATAATAACGAAATTGTTTAATCATAAAGATACTCATTGTTCCAGACCCTGCTTCACCTTAATTGTTATTTGAACAAAATATCACAATAAACTTTAGTTAAAAGTTCCATCTTGGTGTTAGTGGTTTAGTTGTATCTGCTTGGGGATGTGTCTTCAGCTCCCCCAGGTCGTGGTTGGCTTCATCTTTGGTTCTTGTGTGCGTCCTTTTGCTTACCCCATTTTGTGTGAGTCCACCTCCATGGCCATCTTCTATGGCTTGCGTGGAGGCAGGTCCATTGATGTTGGGCAGGTAGCCTGGGCGCCGGGTGATGTTGCACCTATACTTGTGCAAGTGTCTCAGGTCATGGTTTGTGGTGAATTTGTCCTTGTGATGTTTGTACTTCAGCCACCGTTATCATCTTGTTTGTTCAGTATGGGTCATGTTGTAGCATCACTGTTTCAAGTTTTGCAGTAGATGGTTCTCGCTTCCATGCCTTGTATTGTACCTTTTGCTCTAGTTTAGGTTGGAACCAGTTGTCTTGCACTCGTGGACTGCGGACTTTTCGGTTGATGATCCTTTCTTCGTTTTGGTTTTTATGTTGAGCCGTGCCTCTATTGTGTTGTATGGGCCTACAACTTCTTTGGCATTGTACTATCTTCTTTGTTAACGAATACACATGCATCTTTCCTACAAGGTCCAAAAAAAATGTTTAACGTGTTAACTGAGGTTTAGGGAATTTACGTTGTAATGTGTTCTTCACCATAGTTTAACTGGTAAATTAAAGCAGTTTGCGCCAGAATTTAGATGGGAATCAATATGCAAATCAAGTTCTAAACATACTTTAGAATTTATTAAGAAGAATTCTAGCATAGGAAATCAAGTGAACATTGGCTTTGATGGGGAATATGGGTAACAATACCAAATCCTTTCATAGAGTTTGCAAGTGGAAACATAAGGTGAAATTTTTCTCGTCTGTTTAAAACATGGACATAATATTATCTAGGAGACACATGTCATCTTGGAGCATGCTACTTCATTTTAGAGATAATTTTTTGACCATGCAACATATTTTGCATGTAAAATTTGGGACGATGTCTAGAACAATTGCGTAAAATGAAATTGTAATTTTTTTTAATGTGTGTGCGTGTGTGTGTTGGGGGTGGGGGTGAGGAAGGCGGTTATACTGAAGTGCACCTCTGGGGTTTTGATGCAGATTTTTTGGTGTTGAGGGACCTGACTTCACGGGCTCTTCGATGGGGTGTTGTGGGCCCTTTGTTGAGATTGTGTGACCCCAAACTTGAATACGATTGGAAGAACTTGCAATCGGTGACATGACAACATGGCTTCGTGTGTCTTCCTGCCGATTGAGGTCCTTCTTTTCATGCATTTTTCTTTGGGGAGCCAAATTGCCATGCTTATCCACACGCTACACACTATATGAGCGCTCAAACGGCTAGATGTTCAAAACACCCATACATTTTTTTTTGTGAGCATTTTCTCATGTCTGGCTATCGATTTCTTCAATTGTGTGCTCGCCCCTCTTGGTCGAAGATTTTTAACTCGGATGACCATGGACACAATCGGGCAAATCTTGCCGCAAGTCGCCCTAGTCCGTCGCTACAGGCTTTAACATATCGATGACCACAGTTTTGGTCGAAATCAGAGGCGGAGGACGAAAAAAATTTAAGGTGTGGCGAAGTCTTAAGGAAAGAATTCTTTTGATGCAAATCGAAAGATTCAATACACATTACAAACAAAAAACCAAATACAATGAAAATGTAGGCATGTTTTAATAGAAAAACAACCTAAAACATACCGATAATGAAGCTTTCAATGGCGTCTAGAAGACCCAGGCAATGGCAATGCCTTACCTTCATTTTGAAAATCTTCCTTAATTTTACCAAGATCAATACTTTTGAAGATCTCTCGCTCAATATAACATCAAGTCATTAAGCCAACCATCTGTCATCTTGCTGCGCAACTCAGTCTTGATGATTTTCATTGATGAGAATGCCCTTTCAATTGTTGTCGTCGCTACCGGTAGTAGCAATGCCAACTCAATGAGGCGATAAACAGTAGGAAACATGACATGCCTTTCAAGTTCAACCATCATTTTAGCTACGCTTGCAATATCATGACAAGATCTAAAGTCTTCAATTCTTCTCATATGGATAATGAATAGATCAAGGTTATCTTCTATATGTTCACGTTCATAATTAGAGAAATCATTATGATAAATCTCTTTTAGCCTAGCAAGTTTATTCAGGTTGAACATGGAAAAGGAGTTTCTTGGGTTAAGACAAGAGAAGTTCTAGAGCAGGTCTGAAGATACCTCATTAAAACGATGATCAAACTCTGTGGTGATGGAATCTATAACAGCCACATGAAAAAATGATCAGCCGTGACAAGGTCTTTTTGAATAGTCCCGGAAGTCATTTTGGCATTTTTAGGACATAGCTCATCAAATGCAACCTTGCTGCCATCGCTGGAGCTTGCCGCCGCCGCCCTTTAAGCCCCAATCCCGCCGCCGCCGTAGCCTATCCCGTCGCCAGTCGCCCGCCTGGATCGCGACCTGACCAACCACCGTCGTTGCGCTAGGGTTCGTCGGTTGCCCGTGCGTGTGGGTTGGCGCTCGATGGAATCGACGAACTCGACCGCTTCCTGTGTGTGCCAGTAGGCCCAACTCGTGCGTGCCTGTGTGTGCCGGCCCAACTCCTGCGTGCGGCGTGCCTGTGTGCCAGCGGCCTTTTTCTCGCTGCACTCGAACAAGGGAACAAGACAATCAACAATACATGCGTATGTATAAAAAAAGGGAAAAGCTTACCGTCATCTGGCGGATCATAGTGGCCGCGTCCGTCACCTCCGCTGCATGACACGTGTCCAATTGATGGCTTGCATGCCATTCTTTGTCGAACACGCTTCTGAAACAGATGCTTTGTTTCAGAAACATATGCGGTGTTGCAATGGTCTATGACGGGTCTAGTTTTGCAGCAAAATCTCTGTTGCGAAATTTTTTTGCAACAAGACCTCAGTTGCAGAAAAAATTGCAACAAAACCCTAGTTGTATTTTTTTCACGACAAAACAGCCATTGTAAAAAAATTCTGCAACAAGACCTATGTTGCAGAAATAATTCTGCAACAAGACCTGTGTTGCAGTTCTGGAGGCACGCTGGGCTCGCTTGATGCGGCAATCCGACGGCTCGCGAGCCGGCTGATCTTTTAAAAATATCAGCCGGCGAATGGGTAGCATGCCCCATAAAAAAATCCCCTGAATCAAGGTATGGCGGCTGCCATACCTTGCCCACCGGGGGCCTCCGCCGAAATTGCCATACATTCACTTATTCTAGTGACGTACATTTTGTGAATGTCACTTGACACTAAATAAAATTGTCAAGTTGTAGCAAAAACCATTTAGAGGTATAGACTTTTAGTATAAGCATGTGAGGGACTAATTCACTAGGATCTTGATTTATTTTGTTGGATGCTGAAATGTTTTATGTGTTGAGAGGTCTGGACTTTTCAATCCATCGATTTTCCATGTGTTCAAACAATGACCGTCTCAATTTGTTAAAGCAACTACTCCCTTCGTTCCTAAATATTTGTCTTTTTGAGATTTCAAATGGACTACCACATACGGATATATATAGACATATTTTAAAGTGTAGATTCACTCATTTTGCTCTGTATGTAGTCACTTGTTGAAATCTCTAAAAAGAAACATATTTAGGAACGGAGGGAGTAGTTGGTAATGTATTCTCCGGTGGTCCAACAGAATCTGAATTGTTGCTTTTAGAGCAAGGTTAATTCCTATGGAAGAGTCGGTCCCTTCCTGACAAAGCAGAGAGAAATAAGGGAAATCAATAGAGAATGACTTAGGTTTGTTATCTTCATCTAGGAATTAGGAAAAGGTGTGAAAAATGAGAAAAGATATGCTCACTCAAGGTAATCCCTTAAAAACTTGCGTTGTTGGGTAGCACATGATTCCTCACCACTTTATGCCTTGGTGAAGGCATGCCATCAATCACCGTTGCTTTCTTTTTCTTTTGACACTGTTTGAGTAGATGGCAAGGGGCAAGCTGAAACCGAGTAGATCAATTCCACAACATATTTAGAACTTAATGTGCATAGGGGTTCCCATCTAAATTCCCATACAAGCTAGCTGAATTTAATGATTAAACAAATGTTCCTAATCTTGGTATACGGTACCTTCTTAGGGCGTGGGTTGACGCTAAACAAAATTTATCAGTCATAGCAAAAACCATTATTTTGAGATATGGGATTTTACTATATGAGCATGTGAGGGACTAATTCGCTAGGATCTTGTTTTCTTTTGCTGGATGCCGAAAAGTTTCATGCCGGACATTTGATCGGTCGATTTTTCATGTGTTCAAACAATGGTCGTCTCACTTTGTTCAAGCAACTAGCAACTACTCACTCCGTCCCGTAATATAAGAGTGTTCTTTACACTACACTAGCTGATAATGTAGGCTCTGGTGGTCCAACAACATGTGCACTGTTGCTTTTAGAGCAAAGCCAATTCGGAGAGAAAGAAAGAATTAAATAGAAAATGGTTGGAGCGATCCTTCCACGTCGCTGCCATGATACTTTGCTTCACTCTTGACTCTCCCGTCTCTTTCCCTCTCTGCGAGTGCACTGTGCCGCAGCTCAGGCTCGACGCGTGCGTGTTGGGGCCAGCCGGGCCCACGCAGCGTCGCTTTGCTTCCTTGCTCTCTCTCTCTCTCTCTCTCTCTCATAGCAGGCTACGGAGCACCGGATCGAGCAGGGAAGCAAGCACCTCCCACACCCATCCACCTGCGACGTACGGTGAGTCCCTCCTCTCCGACACCGGTCTTCTTCTTCTTCTTCTTCTTTCCTGTTGAAAACTAGACCGCTTCTTTGGCGACAGATCTAGCTTGGATCCATGGACTCGGCGCAAAAGAAGCTTGGATCCGCTCGTCCGGCCGCTGTCCTACTGGCCAGCGCTTGGGCGCTCGGCACCGCCTTCGTCCTGCTCCTCTCCTACGTCCTGGAGTACGCAACCACATGCGCGCTGGTAAGTCGTAACCACGACCACGACCCGTGTTTGTGCTTTTACATCCCAAATTTTCCGATCGTATGTATGATGCGCCAAGTTGGTGTCCTCTGCTGTCCCTGTTCTTCCCGCAGACGGAGGTGGGCGCCCTAGACATCGGGATTCTGTGCTGCGCCGCTCTCCAGGCGGCCGCGGCTGTGCTGGCTCTGCGGCTCCCGTGCCACCGCGTCAGGGTCCGCTGCGCCTTCGCCTACGTCGCCCTCGCGCTCACCATCGCCGGCCACTGCATGCTCGCCGCTAAAGCCCGCCTCTCCCTCGTCGCCCACCCAGGAGACCTCTTCTTGAGGATCACCTGCACTGCCAGCATCTTCTTCTGCGCTGCGGGCGATATCACCCTCTCCGCCTTCCTTTTCGGTGGCAAGTAGGACAGAAAAGCAGGGCAAGCAGTACGTACGTAGCCGATTAGTTCATCTAGCCGCAGGGGATCATCTCATGAGATGAGGTACTGATGAGTGCCTAGTTCTAATTAAGAAATAATTATGCTGTGACGATTCATCTCAGTGCCGCTTGTGTTAATCTACTAGTGTAATTAATTGGATAGACCGACTATACTAGTTAGTATTTGTGTGATGCGTCATGTATATAATCACCAAGGATCATGGTTGCCTTTGATGAATTTGACCTTCTCTCTATGTATAAACCAGACATCAGTTATATGGTATTATGGTTATATATATGCATGCACACATGTTGTTTCTCCTGTTGAGAATTGTATCTAATTTTTTTCTGCCAACCGCTGGTGTATCAATGTAATTCATGGGGGGTTCCGCGGTTTGGTTTGAATTTTTCGGTGAGGACTGGATGCATGGCTTGGAGTGTCGTTCTTTTCATCGAGGCCCATCTTAGTTTTGATGTCTTTCCACATGCCGGCCACTTGTATTATGAGCCGTCAAGCTGATAAGTTCAGCGCTGTTTGTTTTATTATGAAGAAGTGATGCAATCCTCCGCCCTTTGAACCTTCAGAGCTAGAGGCTGTCCGAACCCTTAGGGTATTCATAGGGTTTTCTCGGTCATAGATGCGATCGCGTTGTTCCATTGTGTCGAGGAGCCACGTACTCTACAATGGTTGGTTTCCGTTCAACTTTTATACGCATGTCGCTCCTCCACTTTAGCATCACGTGGTTGCTGGATACACAATGGCTGGTCTAACATTGGTGAAGCTCCACGAAGGTGGTGTCAAGCTTACGAACCAAGTGTAAGGGGCTCCGATTGGTCTGGATCACGTACGTATGTACGTACAGACGCCTCCGGGGTTTCAGGTGTGTTTGGTCCTTGGGTTTGATGGGTGGGCATGGCTGGATGTGTAGTACGTGCAAGTTCAGATCGATTCTCCCACAACACAGCGGGCACGATCTTTGCAAAAGGCATGCTATCGCTAGTCTTTTGTCGGGTCAAGCTTCAGTCTGGAGGAATTACATCACTCGACTTGTTTTTTTAGAAAAGAAGGTCGAAACCCGGGCTTCTGCATCAAAAGATGCACACAACTATGTTTATTAAACTATTCAACAATGGTCTCACGAAAATATACATCAAACAACCCAAACTCACCACTCTACACCTACAACCTTGATAATGGGAGATGCCATCGCAACACCCCCACCATCTAGAACCGGGATGCCTTTGAGTGGCATGTCATTGAACTTTCCGGACGACACTCCCAACCGAAATTACACAGGCAAATAAAAAGCGACCGGCTCGCCAGGACTATCATCCACGGTGGTGGTTATTAGGCGTGGGGTCGATACTCGCCTAGACTGATGCGACTGCAAGGGAACCTGCCGAGCTGATCGTTACCATTGGCCTTTCCGGACGATACATCCAGACGAAATGACACATGCAAATCGAAAACGACCGGCTTGCCAAGAGCAACCACGGTGGACATTACACCTACAAAGGTCTACTTAACCTTCCAAACTAATTCTCTCTCTCCCCCCTGATTTTAAGTCAGGGTGGGCCCCTCATCCCTCTATTATCAATCACAATCCTCCGTATCAGTTTGTACGTAAAATCTTTAGGCAAACCTTTGTAGATGTAGCATTCACTAGTACAAAACAGGGCTTTGGTTGAGGCCAGGATTAGGGCATTAATCCCGGTTCACTCACGAACCGGGACCAAAGGGGGCATCGGTCCCGGTTCGTGAGGCCAGGGCGTCGGCCGGGCCTCGGGGGCCATTGGTCCCGGTTCGTCTGACCCCTTTGGTCCCGGTTCCAGACACGAACCGGGACCAATGGGCCTCGCTCCTGGCCCACAACCTTTAGTCCCGGTTGATGGCTGGAACCGGGACCAAATGTAGTCCTTTAGTCCACCAACCGGGACTAAAGAGAGGCCTATATATACCCCGCCCCTGCCCGCCAGCAGAGCCACTGCTCTGTTTTTTTGGCCGGCCGTGGGAGAGCTTTGTGGTGCTCTAGCTCACCTCCTATGCACATGAGGTGTTCGATGAAATGCCCGAGCCACACTTAAGCTTTCTCCTCTCGAAGCTCCTTGTCCAAACTCCATTTTCCTCAAGATATGTCTAGGTTTGGCGGTCCGTCCTGTCCCGTCCCCGTCCTCACCGCTGTCGATCACCCGCGCCGATCTCGTCGCCGGCACCACCGTGGTGAGCCTCTGGTTCTTATCTTCTTTCTAAAAGAAAAAAAATTCTTACTTGTATGATTTAGGTAGATACTTGTATAATTTTCTTACTTTTATTATTGTTTGTTATTATATAGTGCGATGGTTTTGGTATCCGCCCCGTCGGCCCTCGTCCTGTCTATGATTCGGATGTGGTATATATTATCTTTTATAACTATTTGTTTCATTTAGTGTTTATGACAATTATGCCGACCAACGTGACATAAATGTTTTTATCTAGGAGGTATGTGAACCGGAAATTCCAACCGACCCTCTTGTCGAGAAGTTAAATTTAGTTGAAAAAGAAAACAATTACTTGAAGAAAAAATTGAAAAGAATTGAGGACGAGAAGATGGAATTGGAGTTGCATGTTGCGGATACCGTCGATGATCACAAGATCAAAATGGATAAAATGCACTTGAAGAATAGAAAGATTAAAAAATATGCTATTCATACTGAGGCTTGGTATCATTATGCCATTGGATCAATGGTTACCTTAGTTGCGATTATGATCGCATTTGTTGTTGCATTGAAATGGTTTACATAGTTTTAATGTATGTTTTAATTAGATGCTCTAGAGAGCTATATGTTGTTCAATGAGAACTATGTATGAACTTTATTTATTTATTTTTCAGCAATAACATTTGATCACTACTGTACTTTGGTTTTAATGTGATGATGAACTTCTATTAATTTGCTCACTTCTCTATTCATGATGTTCTGTAATGGTTTTTGACACACATAATTATATATAATGCACGCAGATGAACCGGCAATGGATGTACGATGACAGACGTACCTCCGAGTACATTAAAGGCGTGCATAATTTTCTCGAAGTGGCTGAGGCAAACAAGCAAAATGGTTTTATGTGTTGTCCATGCCCTATCTGTGAGAATATGAAGGCTTACTCTGACTCGAAAACCCTTCACATACACCTGCTTGAGAAGGGTTTCATGACACACTATAATGTTTGGACCAAGCACGGAGAAAGAGGGGTTATGATGGAAGACAACGAAGAACAAGAGGATGATGACAACTATGTGCCCCCTGAATACGGTGATGCTGCAACGGGGGAAGCTGAAGATCAAGAGAAACCAGACGATGTGCCCGATGATGATCTTTGTCGGGTCATTATTGATGCAAAGAGACAATACGAAAGTGAAAAGGAGAAGTTGAAGTTCGATCGCATGTTAGAGGATCACAAAAAAGGGTTGTACCCCAATTGCGAAGATGGCAACACAAAGCTCGGTACCACACTGTAATTGCTGCAATGGAAGGTAGACAATGGTGTATCTGACAACGGATTTGAGAAGCTACTGAAAATATTGAAGAAGAAGCTTCCAAAGGATAACGAATTGCCTGACAGTACGTACGGAGCAAAGAAGGTTCTATGCCCTATAGGATTGGAGGTGCAGAAGATACATACATGCCCTAATGACTGCATCCTCTACCACGGTGCGTACGAGGATTTGAACGCATGCCCGGTATGCGGTGCATTACGGTATAAGATCAGACGAGATGACCCTGGTGATGTTGACGGCGAGCGCCCCAGGAAGAGGGTTCCTGCCAAGGTGATGTGGTATGCTCCTATAATACCACGGTTGAAACGTCTGTTCAGAAACAAAGAGCATGCCAAGTTGATGTGATGGCACAAAGAGGACCGTCAGAAAGACGGGAAGTTGAGAGCACCCGCTGACGGGTCACAGTGGAGAAAAATCGAGAGAAAGTGAGGGGACTTCGCAGGTGACGCAAGGAACGTATGGTTTGATTTAAGCGCGGATGGCATTAATCCTTTTGGGGAGCAGAGCAGCAATCATAGCACCTGGCCCATGACTCTATGTATCTATAACCTTCCTCCTTGGCTGTGCATGAAGCGGAAGTTCATTATGATGCCAGTTCTCATCCAAGGCCCTAAGCAACCCGGCAATGACATTGATGTGTACCTAAGTGTAGGAGATATGCCCTAGAGGCAATAATAAATGTTATTATTTATCTCCGTGTTCATAATTAGGTTTATGTTCCATGCTATAACTGCTGTGGTTCCCGAGCCCGTATATCCATAAAGGCTCTGGGGAAAACCCATGTGCACGTGTGGAATAATAAACGGTAAAATGTATTCCTAGTCATGCCTCTAAGACTAGCTCAAGTGTTGCATGATGATTATGTTTTCCCAATCATAGGCATGTCTATGCCAGCAACTTTGAGGGCACAAATGTTAGAAGAACATTTGTGTTGAATCGACCCGATTGATGTTATGCTATGAGATACATTCGTCACAAGTTAATGGTTAATAGCACAGAGATGGTTAACGTTTGCATGATTCCTCAGACCATGAGAGTATCGAGTTTCTTCATGCTTGCTTCATGAACTTTGGGGTTTGTTAAACGTCATCCGTAAATGGGTGGCTATTACGGCGGCTTACGGGTTCATGGGAAAGTATGTCAAGTAACTTGATAGCTCAAGATTGGGATTTGCTCCTCCGACGATGGAGAGATATCTCTGGGCCCTCTCGGTGTTACGGTATCCATCATCGTCTGGCCAGACACTTTGTGATTTGATCACGGGGATGCCGAAACACGGTAACGAGAAAAGAGAACAATACCGGTAACGAGGTAACTAGCATAGTGGACAAGTTGTTGATCCACGGGAATGCCAACATGTCTCACCTCGGGTATTTGTAACATATCGCGAAGCAACAGGAATAGCACACGGCAACTGGAGGTTCACTCGAATATTCATTCGTGTGGGTATAGGGGTCAATATGGGTGTCCACGGCTCCGATGTTGATCATTGATCGGAAGGGGTTCCAGGTCATGTCTATACTTCACCGAACCTATAGGGTCACACGCTTAAGGGTCATCTATCTGCTGAATACTAGACAGGGAGTCTGAGAGAAAATCACCGAAAAAGTTTCGGACAGCGGAAAAGTTCCGCAGAGAGAGGTCACCGGATGAGTTCCGGTGAAACTGAAAAGTTGTTTCAGGGGATACCATTAAGTCAAAATGGTTTCGGCACATGCCTGATAATTCCTGGAGGATGCCAGAATCATTCTGGAAACTTCTGGGAATTTTCTGGAAGAAAAACCGGAAATGTTCCGGGGCTGCCGGAACCGCTTCAGATGCTTTTCGCAGATGAAATCACTAAACTGGAATTGTTCCAGAACGCGTTGAAAATTATTTTAGTGGGTACTGGAAATGTTCTAAGCCCACATAAATATTTTCAGTTTGAACGGACGCTGAAAAATGTCGTCGTGAATAGTGAAAGTGCTTTTTGGGTGGCTTCTTGGAGAAGCCACCTTGAGGGTCCTTTGGTATTTTTCCCCTTGGCTTCTTGGAGAAGCCACCCTTGGGCTTGGCCTATAAATAGGGGTGGAGGGGGCTGCCTAAAGACTCACTCCTTCTCACATACAAGTGCCATGCAATGATCTGGCTTCTCTCTCCCTCCCACGAAAAGAGTTTCGTAGAGCCGAAAGGCTGTCTGGGTTCCGGTGGGAACTAGTTCTGGACGGCGAAGCCCTGCCGGATAGTTGACACCGTATGTGTGCAACTCTGTAGAGAGGTCGTAGTTTCGATCTTAGTGCCCGAGGGGCTGTTCGAGAGTGCCTCCCGAAGGGCTGTCCAAGTGACGGTCCGAGTTCTGTGAGTCCTCCCGAAGGGCTGTCCGAGTGACCGTTCGAGTTTCGAAGGTCCTCCCGAAGGGCTGTCCGCGACATCGTCCGGGGGACTGTTCGACCGCCTCCCGGAGGGCTGTCCGAAGGGAAGACGAGGGTATACATCCTCGCGGTTGGGAGGTTGTAAATCCTAGCTGCGGGGATCAGCACCGCCGATCGTCATCGACTTTACTTCCGCTGCGCTACGAGTCGGTAACGAAAATGATCAAACCTTGTATGCAGTCTCCATAGTGGTCCTGGGCTGGTGCGTAGGTCGGAAAATTTTCGTTTTCTGCTGCGTTACCCTACACTAAGGCCATTAGTTGAAGAACTTTTACAGCTGTGGAATGGAAAAGGTGTACGTGTGTGGGATGAGCACGACCAGCAGGAATTTGACCTACATGCATTGCTGTTTGTAACCATCAATGATTGGCCTGCTCTCAGTAACCTTTCAGGACAGACAAACAAGGGATACCACGCATGCACGCACTGTTTAGATGACACCAAAAGTATATATTTGGACAAATGCAGGAAGAATGTGTACCTGGGGCATCGTCGATTTCTTCCGATCAACCATCAATGTCGAAAGAAAGGCAAGCATTTCAAAGGCGAGGCAGATCACCGGAAGAAGCCCGCCGTCCGTACTGGTGATCACAAACATGCTATGGTCAATGATTTACAAGTAATCTTTGGAAAGGGTCCCGGCGGACTATCTGTTCCGAATGACGCTGAGGGACGCGCACCCATGTGGAAGAAGAAATCTATATTTTGGGACCTACCCTATTGGAAAGACCTAGAGGTCTGCTCTGCAATCGACGTGATGCACGTGATGAAGAATCTTTGCGTGAACCTGCTAGGCTTCTTGGGCGTGTATGGGAAGACAAAAGATACACCGGATGCACGGGAGGACTAGCAACGTGTGCACGAAAAAGACGGCATGCCTCCAAAGCAGTATGAAGGTCCTGCCAGCTACGCTCTTACCAAAGAAGAGAAGTAAATCTTCTTTGAATGCCTGCTCAGTATGAAGGTCCCGTCTGGCTTCTCGTCGAATATAAAAGGAATAATAAATATGTCAGAGAAAAAGTTTCAGAACCAAAAGTCTCATGACTGCCACGTGATTATGACGCAACTGCTTCCGGTTGCATTGAGGGGGCTTCTACCGAAAAACGTTCGACTAGCCATTGTGAAGCTATGTGCATTCCTCAATGCAATCTCTCAGAAGGTGATCGATCTAGAAATCCTACCAAGGTTAAGGAGTGATTTGGCGCAATGTCTTGTCAGTTTCAAGCTGGTGTTCCCACCATCCTTCTTCAACATCATGACGCACGTCCTAGTTCATCTAGTTGATGAGATTGCCATTCTGGGCCCTGTATTTCTACACAATATGTTCCCCTTTGAGAGGTTCATGGGAGTCTTAAAGAAATATGTTCGTAACCGTACTAGGCCAGAAGGAAGCATCTCCATGGGCCATCAAACAGAGGAGGTCATTGGGTTTTTTGTTGACTTTATTCCTGACCTTAAGAAGATTGGTCTCCCTCAATCGCGGTATGAGGGGAGACTGACTGGAAAAGGCACGCTAGGAGTGGACTCAATAATATGTAGGGACGAGCATTCTTGGTCTCAAGCACACTACACAGTTCTACAGAATTCTACCTTGGTGACCCCGTATGTCAATGAACACAAGAATATTCTGCGCTCCAAACACCCGGAGCAATGTGACGACTGGATTACATGTGAACACATCAGGACTTTTGGCAGTTGGTTGCAAACACGTCTCATGGGTGACAACACTGTTTCTGATGAGCTGTACTCATTGGCCAGGGGACCATCTTCGACTGTATTGACTTACAAAGGGTACGAGATAAATGGGAATACATTTTACACGATCACCCAAGATCAAAAGAGCACCAACCAAAACAGTGGTGTCCACTTTGATGCAGCAACCAAGAGGGGAAATGACACATATTATGGTTACATAGTGGACATATGGGAACTTGACTATGGACATGATTTTAAGGTCCCTTTGTTTCAGTGCAAATGGGTCAATCTGTCAGGAGGCAGGGTACTGGTAGACCCATAGTACGGAATGACAACAGTGGATCTGAACAATCTTGGGTACACAGACGAACCATTTGTCCTAGCCAATGATGTGGCGCAGGTTTTCTATGTGAAAGACATGTCTACCAAACCGAGAAAAAGAAAAGATAAGGAAGCGAATACATCATACGATGAGCCAAAGCGCCACATAGTTTTTTCAGGAAAAAGAGACATCGTGGGAGTGGAGGGCAAGACAGACATGTCTGAAGATTATGAAAAGTTTCATGAAATTCCTCCCTTCAAAGTCAAGGCTGACCCAAGCACCCTGTTAAACGATGAAGATTATCCATGGTTACGGCGCAATAAGCAAAGGACACAAGCGAAGAAAAAGTGAAGACTTTCTCTCCACAACTATTATGATGATGCCTTTTGTAACATATGAGTTTTCGCCCAAAACCCTGATACTTCGAAAGAGATTGTCCATTTTGTACATGAAGTGCATCCAGTTTTTGCCGTAACCCTCTCAACTTTTTAGTACATGCTATGTGGGTGAAATCATGATACCATGCCAACTTTCAACCTTTTCAGACTTCATTTGTATTGCTTTTCAATTTCAGGGTCATTTAGCTAAAAAAATCAATAAATGCATGAAAATTACCAAATGAAGTCAGAAATGGTTGAAAATTGATGATGTGGCTTTGAATGGTGCATTTTGAACACACAAAAAGTCTGGAGTTCAAATAGGTTCAAAAAAAATGAAATCTCTTTGTAACAGATGAGTTTTCGTCCGAAACCCTGATACTTCGAAAGAGATTGTCCATTTTGTACCCGAAGTGCATCCAGTTTTTGCCGTAACCCTCTCAACTTTTTAGCACATGCTATGTGGGTGAAATTTTGATACCATGCCAACTTTCAACCTTTTCAGACTTCATTTGTAGTGCTTTTCAATTTTAGGGTCATTTAGCTAAAAAATCAGTAAATGCATGAAAAATACCAAATGAAGTCAGAAATGGTTGAAAATTGATGATGTGGCTTTGAATGGTGCATTTTTAACACACAAAAAGTCTGGAGTTCAAATAAGTTCAAAAAAATGAAATCCCTTTGTAACAGATGAGTTTTCATCCGAAACCCTGATACTTCGAAAGAGGTTGTCCATTTTGTACACGAAGTGCATCCAGTTTTTGCCGTTGACGATGACATGTACCTGGGGTAGGGTAATAGGCTTGACCTAGACACCCTTCCCAAGGACATTACCTTAAAGTCAGGGATATTCAAAGGACAATACCATTCACTCGACTAGAAGCATTCCACTCGGAAAACCCAATTCCATTCGACCGGAGTGTACTCACTCGACCATATCAGAAATCACTCGGAAGACAGAAGATCTAAAGTCACTCAGAACGGCAACGGTCAGGCGTTCACTCCGTAGTCTTAATGATCATTTATATGCCTTTATTACTGGCGTTACCAGTAACGTCCTATCTTTATGTACATTGAATCCTGTGTAACTGAGGGCTGGAGGGGTCTGGCGAACTCTATATAAGCCACCCCCCTCCTCAGGCACAAGGGTTCGCACCCCCTGTAACTTCACGCATAATCCAATCGACCGAGCCCCCGGGCACCAAGACGTAGGGCTGTTACTTCCTCCGAGAAGGGCCTGAACTCGTAAATCTTGCGTTCACAACCTCACCGTAGCTAGGATCTGGCCTCCTCATACCTACCCCCTATTCTACTGTCAGACTTAGAACCACGACAGTTGGCGCCCACCGTGGGGCCGGTGTCTTAGCGACTTTCCGGTGAGGTTGCGATTTTTTCCGATTCCCATCATCATGGTTTCTGGTGGAGGTTCGGCTGAGGGCCGCAAGATCCGTCTCGGCGCGCTCGTCTTCATCGCCGACGACTCCGCCTCGCTCCAGGAGGCCCCCCTCGACGTCGAGACACTCCCCGTCCGCGGGGCGACGCACTTTCGCGCGTGTGTCCGCGGCGTCCTTCTGCGGCAGCCGTCGACCCAGTATTGGTCGGCTCCCGCAGTGTCTTTGTTCCCCGCTGTTCGCCGTCGCAAGCGATCCGGTCGATCGCGGCTTCAGCGATGGGTGAAGCATGCGGTGGCACGTCAGTTGGCCACACCTCAAGTCGCGGCAATCAAGCCCGATGAATCTCTCTACGGCCTGTTCGATCTGTCGAGTGGCTCCGTTGAGACCCTGTCCGAGTGCGACAGCAGCGACCCTGCAGCAGAGGTCCTGATGGTCGACACACCGCGCAGCCCACCTGGCATGCGTCACAATGGTGGCGGCGATGGCGGTGGCGATCCGTCGCATGTTCACGAGGAATACCACCCCGAAACCCTCTCTTCGCAGCGGAGGGAGGAACTCCACCGCCGCAACGAGGAGGCACTCCACATGCCCATCGTCGGAGAGACCTCTGAGGCTCGGGCCTTGGAGGCAGCGCTCTTGGCCACTTTGGCTGAACGCACTCGACTGGAGAACCTTCAGCATGCACTCGACGAACGTGCTCGGCAGCAGATTCCTGAGTCCAGTCGACGGCGGCAATTGTTCCCGCCTCAACCTCAGGTATAGCGCACTCCTATTCAAAATCTTATGGCTGCAGCTCGTATAGCAGAGTCCATCCAGCCATCCCAGTCGAAGGCTGGACGAGGTTTGATGCAGATCCGGGCTCTGCTCTGGGCAGTAGGAGAGCAAAACACTGCAGTATCTCAGTCGCGTAACAGAATCCATAGCAGATCTGTGGTGGCTGACACAGTCCAATTGGCTCACAGCCCAAGATCGCCTCCGCGGCGTGAGGGACGTGGGCATCGCCAAGAGCAGTACTTGGGCCGGAACCACGAGCAGTACGATCATCAGCTCGGCCGTGGTGACCGCTGTCGAGTGCCTACACCCCCTCCGAGAGGCGGATCATATGTGCCCCGGCATTATGATGACAGGCGCCCGTACAGCGAAGAGCGAAGGGTGCCAGTCGACCCAAGAGAGCCAGGGTTTGATGCGAGGTCAATTTTGGTGCAAGGTTTGGTCGACAGGAACCGAGCACACAGAGAAGGGCAAGACAGAGATCGCCCGAGTGGAAGCAGAGTACATGTTTCAGGTCCCGAGTGTTTTAGCAGAGCCATCAGAGCTGCTAAGATCCCTCCCAACTTCAGGTTGGCGACTGGGGTTAGTAAGTTCATCGGTGAGTCGAAGCCTGACACTTGGCTGGAAGATTACCGAGTAGCTGTTCAGATCGATGGTGGAAATGATGAGGTAGCTATGAAACATCTTCCTCTCATGTTGGAAGGATCGGCCAGAGCATGGCTGAATCAGTTGGCTCCAGGCAGTATATTCAGCTGGGAAGAGTTAGCCCGAGTGTTTGTCAGGACATTCGAGGGCACATGCAAACAACCTGCAGGGTTGACAGAATTGCAACATTGTGTACAGAAGCCGAATGAAACTTTGAGGGATTACATCTAAAGATGGACCACTTTACATCACACAGTAGAAAATGTATCCCAACACCAAGCAGTTTGCGCCTTCAAGGAGGGCGTTTGGTATCGAGAGCTTAACCTGAAATTCGGTCGGACAGGAGATATGTCTCTGACCCGAATGATGGAAATAGCCACTCGGTACGCTAATGGTGAAGAAGAGGATCGACTCCGCAGTGGAAAGGGCAAGCCAGTCGCCCAAGACACCGGAGGAGGTCGGAAGCAGAAACGCAAAGCCGAGCCAGCAGGTCCTGGTGAAGCTGCAGTTGTAACTCAAGGAAAATTCAAGGGGAAGCCCAAAGGGCCCTGGATCCCCAAGAAGGTGAAAGATCAAGCAGGGAATGATGTGTTGGATTTGCCATGTCACATTCACACCAAGAAGGATGAAGAGGGTAATCTGATTTATCCCAAACATACCACTCGACAATGTCGGCTCCTAATCCAGCAGTTCCGAGAGAAACAGCCCAATGAGAAGGAAAAAGAGTCTGACAAGGATGAGGACAAGGAAGAAGATGATGACGGTTTTCCTAACGTCAATTCCACTTTGGTGATTTTTGCTGACATTGAAAGCAAAAGTTGACTGAAAGTCATCAACAGAGAAGTAAACATGGTTGCTCCGGCAACGACGACATATTTGAAATGGTCAAAGACTCCCGTTACATTCGACCAATCTGACCACCCACCGCACGTTGCCACCCCTGGGAGGCAAGCGTTGGTGGTCGACCCAGTCATTGGGGGCACCTGACTGACCAAAGTCCTGATGGATGGTGGCAGCGGCTTGAACATTTTGTATGCTGAGACCCTCCGTGGGATGGGCATTCCGATGTCCAAGCTCGGTGAGAGCAACATGCGATTCCACAGTGTCATTCCAGGAAAGAAAGCTGATTCACTCGGCCAGATCACTCTTGACGTGGTTTTCGGTGATTCAAAGAATTACCGTAAGGAGAAGTTGACATTTGAAGTTGTGGATTTTCACAGTGCCTATCATGCTATTCTGGGCAGAACTGCATATGCCCGTTTCATGGCTCGACCGTGTTACGTGTACCTCAAGCTGAAGATGCCTGGCCCCAGGGGCGTGATCACAGTCACTGGTAATCGGCAACGAGCAGAAGAGTGCCTCCAGAAGGGCTCTAAGATAGCCGATGAACAGATGGCAGCAGTAGAAATGGAAGAATATAAGAAGACTGCAGATCCGAGTGATTTGTTGCGTGCTAAGAAGCCTGCTTCAGAGTCTGCATTTCAGTCGTCCGGTGAAACAAAGCCTGTTCACATTCACCCGACCGATCCCAATGCTGCTCCGACTCATATCTCAACAACACTCGACAGCAAATAGGAAGAAGCGTTCATCCAGTTCCTCCGTGAGAACTGGGACATCTTCGCATGGAAGCCGTCTGACATGCCGGGTGTACCCAGGGGACTGGCTGAGCACTGTTTGCGAGTCGATCCAAAGGCAAAACCCGTTAAAGAGCATCTCCGTCGGTCCGCTGTGGAGAAGAGAAAGGCAATCGGCGAAGAGGTGGCTCGGCTTCTGGCGGCTGAGTTCATCCGCGAAATTTACCACTCTGAGTGGCTCGCCAATGTTGTCATGGTTCCCAAGAAGAACGATTCACTTCGTATGTGCATTGATTTCAAGCATATCAATCGGTCCTGCCCGAAAGTTCATTTTCCTCTCCCCCGCATCGATCAAATAGTCGACTCGACTGCGGGATGTGAGCGATTGTCCTTCCTGGATGCATATTCCGGGTACCATCAGATCCGACTGTATGGACCTGATGAAATAAAAACAGCTTTTATCACCCGATTCGGGTGCTTTTGCTATGTCACCATGCCCTTTGGTCTCAAGAATGCTGGTGCCACATTCATGCGCATGATACAGAAGTGCCTGCTAACTCAAATTAGTCGGAATGTGGAAGCATACATGGATGACATCGTGGTTAAGTCGCGTAAAGGTTCCGACCTGCTGACTGACCTTGCTGAAACCTTTGCCAATTTGAGAAGATATGATATCAAGCTTAATCCGTCGAAGTGTACATTTGGAGTTCCAGGTGGAAAGTTACTCGGTTTCCTCGTTTCCGAACGTGGGATCGATGCAAACCCAGAGAAAGTTGGTGCAATCCTCCGAATGAAACGCCCTGTGCATGTACACGACATCCAGAAGCTTACTGGTTGTTTGGCCGCTTTGAGTCGATTCATCTCTCGTCTCGGTGAAAAGGCATTGCCTCTTTACCGACTGATGAAGAAATCTGATAAGTTCGAGTGGACTCCTGAAGCTGACGCAGCGTTTGCAGAGCTCAAAGCCCTACTTTCCACCCAGCCGGTGCTTGCTGCTCCAATCAGCAAAGAGCCTTTACTGCTTTATATAGCAGCCACTGGACAGGTTGTCAGTACAGTACTCACGGTCGAGCGGGAAGAAGAAGGTAAAACCTACAAGGTTCAACGCTCAGTGTACTATATTTCTGAAGTCTTAACCCCATCCAAGCAGAGATATCCACATTATCAGAAGCTTGTCTATGGAATTTACTTGACCACAAAGAAGGTTGCACATTACTTCTCAGATCATTCGATTACAGTCGTCAGCGATGCTCCGTTGTCAGAAATTTTGAACAACAGAGATGCAACTGGTCGAGTGGCAAAGTGGGCGATTGAACTCCTTCCGCTGGATATCAAGTTTGAGGCAAAGAAAGTGATCAAATCTCAAGCAATAGCAGATTTCCTCGTCGAGTGGGTTGAACAGCAGCTACCGACCCAGATACAGTCGGAACATTGGACTATGTTCTTCGACGGGTCCAAGATGTTGAATGGTTCAAGCGCTGGGGTAGTCCTGGTATCTCCACGAGGCGACAACCTCAGATATGTTCTCCAGATTCACTTTGATTCCTCCAACAATGAAGCTGAATATGAGGCACTTCTGTTCGGGTTGCGTATGGCCATTTCACTCGGCGTCCGTCGCCTAATGGTTTACGGCGACTCGGATTTAGTGGTTAATCAAGTGATGAAGGAGTGGGACATCAGGAGCCCAGCTATGACTGGTTATTGCAATGCAGTGAGAAAGTTAAAAAAGAAGTTTGAAGGGCTAGAGCTCCACCATATACCCCGACTGAAGAATCAAGCAGCTGGTGACTTGGCGAGAATAGGTTCCAAGCGGGAGCCTATTCCCAGCAATGTGTTTTTGGAGCATATTCACGCACCATCAGTTCAAGAAGATCCCTTCACTGAAGAGCCCCCACAGCCTAAGAGCTCCACTGATCCGACTGAAGTTGAAATCCCAGCTGTGGTCGACTTGATCATGGAGGTTTTGGTCGTCATTCCCGATTGGACAGTGCCATATATTGCATATATTCTCAGGAAAGAGCTTCCAGAGGATGAAGAAGAGGCTCGTCAGATTGTCCGTCGATCCAAAGCCTTCGCGGTAATGGGTGGACAGCTCTATAGAGAGAGTGTTACTGGGGTCGTTCAGAAATGCATCACTCCAGAAGAAGGCCGAATGATCCTCAATGATATCCACTCAGGGACCTGTGGTCACCATGCGTCCTCTCGGACCATCATGGCCAAAGTATACCGAGCAGGGTTTTACTGGCCACGGGCAAATGAGATGGCAAAGGAAATAGTTGACAAGTGCGAGGGCTGTCAGTTCTACTCCAACATGTCCCACAAACCTGCTTCAGCCTTGAAGACTATTCCACTCGCCTGGCCATTTGCTGTTTGGGGATTAGATATGGTCAGACCTCTGAGGACTGGCAGGAGTGGCTTCACCCATGTGCTTGTAGCAGTCGACAAGTTCACTAAATGGATTGAAGCTAAACCTATCAAAAACCTGGAAGCAAGTACTGTTGTCAGCTTCATCAGAGGGTTAACATTTAGATATGGAGTTCCGCACAGCATCATCACGGATAATGGGTCAAACTTTGATTCAGATGAGTTCCGAGCTTTCTGCGCTTCCCAAGGTACTCGGGTCGACTATGCTTCAGTCGCCCACCCTCAGTCGAATGGAGAAGCAGAAAGAGCGGACGGTTTGATTCTCAAAGGGCTGAAACCTCAATTGATGCGCGACCTCAAGCATGCAGCCGGCGCTTGGGTAGATGAGCTACCGTCAGTCCTTTGGGGATTAAGAACAACACCAAATCGGTCGACCGGTCGAACCCCCTTCTTCATGGTCTATGGGGCTGAGGCTGTGCTGCCGAGTGACTTGCTTCACAATGCACCCCGAGTAGAACTTTTTTCAGAAGCCGAAGCAGAACGGGCTCGAGAAGACGTTGTTGATCTACTGGAAGAAGAAAGAGAGATGGCCTTGATCCGATCGACCATTTATCAACAAGACCTTCGTCGATTATATGCCAGAAATGTGAAGGGTCAAGCATTTCAGGAAGGGGACCTTGTGCTCCGAGTGGACCAGCAACGGCCTCACAAACTTGCCCCCGCTTGGGAAGGTCCCTTCATCGTCACCAAGGTGCTCCACAACGGAGCGTATCACCTCTACAATGTGGAGCAGAATAAAGACGAGCCACGCGCTTGGAATGCGGAGCTACTCCGCCATTTTTATACTTAAGTGTTCAGACTGATGAGATGTAATAAGGAGTACCTTTCAGTTCGTTTATCAAAGACATGGTTTTACAGTCTCCTAAATGATTGTTGTTACTAATGCATGTGTCCAAAATCCCCCAGTGGGTGGCTTAGCCGCGAATCCGATTCGCCTAAGTTCAAAAAATCCTACCAACTAATGGGCAATCCTCTCACTCGGGGGCTTAGCTGCAGTCTTGTACTCGCCTAAGTTTGTAAAATCCTACTGAGTGATGAGCAACCCTCTCACTCGGAGGCTTAGCTGCAGTCCTGTACTAGCCTAAGTTTAAAAAATCCTACCGAGTGATGAGCAACCCTCTCACTCGGGGGCTTAGCTGCAGTCCTGTACTCCCCTAAGTTCAAAAAATCCTACCAAGTGATGGGCAACCCTCTCACTCGGGGGCTTAGCTGCGAACCTAATTCGCCTAAGTTTAAAAAAATCCCACCAAGTGAAGAGCAACCCTCTCACTCGGGGGCTTAGCTGCAGTCCTGTACTCGCCTAAGTTTAAAAAATCCTACCGAGTGATGAGCAACCCTCTCACTGGGGCTTAGCTGCAGTCCTGTACTGCCTAAGTTTAAAAAATCTACCGAGTGATGAGCAACCCTCTCACTCGGGGCTTAGCTGCAGTCTGTACTCGCCCTAAGTTTTAAAAATCCTACCGAGTGAAGAGCAACCCTCTCACTCGGGGCTTAGCTGCAGTCTGTACTGCCTAAGTTTAAAAAATCCTAGGTGATGAGCAACCCTCTCACTCTGGGGCTTAGCTGCAGTCCTGTACTCGCCTAAGTTTAAAAAAATCCTACAGAGTGATGAGCAACCCTCTCACTCGGAGGCTTAGCTGTAGTCCTGTACTCGCCTAAGTTTGTAAAATCCTACCGAGTGATGAGCAACCCTCTCACTCGGGGGCTTAGCTGCAGTCCTGTACTCGCCTAAGTTTAAAAAAAATCCTACCGAGTGATGAGCAACCCTCTCACTCGGGGGCTTAGCTGCAGTTCCGTACTCGCCTAAGTTTGAAAAATCCCACCGAGTGAAGAGCAACCCTCTCACTCGGGGGCTTAGCTGCAATTATGTACTCGCCTAAGTTAAAACACGCTCCATCCTGATCCGTCAAGACAATGAAGTGCACGTCGACTGCGACCTTCTCTTCAGAGCTACGCCACAAGTACAATGTGTGCTCCATCCTGATCTGCAAGGATGATGAGGTGCAGGTCATCCGCGATCCTCTCCTCAGAATTGCATCACAAGAACAAAAGTCTATTCCGAGTGAAGATACAAGTTCCACTCGGAAATAAAAACAAGCATATTTAAGAAAAAACTAAGTTCAGACAAATCCCATGAGGTCCCGGACCGCAGATTAAAGTACTCGGGCATCAGGCCCGAAGGAGTTTAACGGTTACAAAACCACTCGGCATACCGAGGCAAATTTAATCAGATCATAAAAAATTTGTTCACTCCGCAGGAGGGCTGGTAGGCTCGACGAACTCATCCAGGTCGATTCCATCTGCAATTCGAGTAGCAGCAGCAATAAAAGTCTCCATGAAGGACTGGAAGTCAAGTTTCTTGGTATTGGCAACCTTGATTGCTGCTAGCTTCTCTTCTTTGGCTTCCTTGCAATGAACAAGAACCAGGGACAGAGCTACGTCGGCACCGCATCGAGCAGAGGACTTCTTCCATTCCTGCACTCGACCAGGAATCTCATTGAGTCGAGTCATCAAAGACTCGAGGTCATTTTGGAGCGTTTCCCTTGGCCAGAGCGCCGTGTTGATCCGCGACACCGCAACCTTCAGTCGAGCAAGGTAATTCATGGCGCTGGCAAGGCGAGACTCCAGTCGGAGCACGTTCATGGCAGCTTCATCTTTAACAGGGGAGTTGATGGGGTCCAAGCTTGTCTCGACTCGTCCAGTCTCTTCCTTGAAGTTTTGACAGAATTCTGCACTCACAAAGAAATAATGAGTCGACAGTTATATGATGAGTCAACGAAAGCAAATCAATCGGACAGGGAAAAGTACCTTCAAGCATGAGGAATAACTTCTTGGCGAGTCCTCCCAGATAATTCTCTAGCTCGTCCCTCTTGCGGGCGATGTCTTCCACTTTGTCAGTCAGGGTCCCTTTATCCTTCTTCAGTCGAGTTACCTCTTTGTTGGCTTCATCGAGAGCAGCCTTCAGCTTGGTATTCTCTTCCTCCAACTTTCCGACTGAGGCCAGCTTTTGGTAAGCGAGTGCCATTTTTTCTTCTGTTGTTTTCTTCGCAGCCGCAAGGTCAATGTCCTTCTTCTCCAAAGCCCGTCTCATTGTTTCTAGAAAGAATAACATTCGAATCAGAAAAAGGAGGAGAAAAGATGGCAAGAGAACCAGTCGACAAGCTTTCCTTACCAGCAGCGTCATCCTTAGCCTTCTGCAAGTTATTCTGAGCCAACTCCAGATCAAGATTGAGCTGGATCTGCTTCTGCTCTAAGTCAGCGAACCGGGCTCCAAGTTCACAAGATTTCTGTGTTCAGAAGCTAGTCAGTCGGCAGACACAAAGATTGGTTGCTTTCGAGCAATAAAGTAACAAGTTCTAAGAGTTCTAAGACTACTGCCAAATCAAACATTCAACAATAGTCTCGGGGACTACACCCAGTGGGTGCACTCAGCGTGCCCCCACTGGTTCGACTTTTCAATCGACTTGGTCCGTCCAGTCAGAAAAAAAATAAAAAATCAGACCATAGCCGACTGCCCGCAGTCGACTACGGTCTCGGGGATTACACCCAGTGGGTGCACTCAGCGTGCCCCCACTGGTCCAGGTTCCACTCGACATGATCTGCTCAGACCGAGTGGAAAAGTTCTGTTCAAAGACCCCCGCCGAATCAAACATTCGACGGCGGTCTCGGGGACTACACCCAGTGGGTGCACTCAGCGTGCCCCCACTGGTTCAGAGATTCAATCGACACAACCTAGTCGACTCAAGTGGAAAAACTACTCAACAGAAATTAAAACACCCAGTGGGTGTACAGACTGACAATGGGTGTGCAATTAAGGTTCCAAAAAGCTCATCCACGGACGTCTTGCAGATAATAAAGCAGTAGTTTCTAAATATCATATCCTAACAGAACAAGCGTCAAGATGGAGTTCAGTCGGAAGTAAGCTAACCTGGACATTGGCCTGGAGTGCTGAGATGGCATCATAGGCAGCTTGACTGGCCTCGCGCACCACTTTCATGTGCTCCATCATAATGCCTGCCTGGCGTATGGCTTCCTTGGCAGCACTCACTTGGTCCTCTGGGACGTGATGGGCGGTGAAAAGTGGAGACGGTGGATCAGCTGCAGCAGCTTGAGAGCTTGAGGCATGAAGTTGCACAGATGAAGCAGGGGCCTGTGCAGTCGACGCTGAAGGACGACCACTCGACAAGGGAATCGCAAAAGTAACAGAAGCACGGTTGAGGTCCCCGGGCTGCTGGATAGCTGGTTCTGCCGCCGGCGTCGACTGAGGCGTCTTGCTAGCTGGTGCCTTCTTGCCCGAGGTCCTGCTCCTCCTTCCCACGAGCTTCTGTGGCACATCTTCATCGTCATCTGGAAGTTCAATAACATTTTGCGGAGCTGCAAAAGAATCGACCACAAGAGTTCAGTCGACTGTAGTAGTGGTTAGCAAAGAAAAGACAAGATAACAGGAGTCATACCCGCTTTGGATGTGACCGCGTCCTCCATCTCCTCGTCATCATCATCTTTGTAAGCAGAAGTCCCAGAGGTAGCAGCACTGCAAATTTCAAGGTTCACTCGGTCAAGCAAGAGAATGGGTCGACAACTGATATAAGATTCTTGGAGCAAAGGGTGAAAACGAAACACTTACGCAGAGGCGACGGGAACATCAACCTTGATCTTGGGCAAGGCCTTCCGTGGATTTGACGGCGCAGTCTTGAGCTGCTTCAGAGCCTTTTCAGTCGACACTAGAGAAGATGTCCGAGTGCGCTTCGAAGTTTGTCCAGTCGGTGCCGCCATTTTACCCCGGATACTTGCTGGGTCGTGCTTCTGCTTGGAACGCTTTTCCACGCGAGGTGGAGAATCGACCTCCTCACCACTGCTCGAGTCTTCGCGCTCTTCATCACTCTCGTCATCAGAGTTCCAATCGCCGCTGTCGCCTCCGCTCTCCTCTCCTTCCTGGATCTGCTCCCCGTTGGGCATCGAGTACATCTCAGTATATATCTGCAGAGCAAAGAATCATACAAATATCAATCGGATTGAAGCCTAAATAGGAAATCAGAGCAAAGGACATTCGGCACTGAAGATTGTACCTTATCCGGTTCGTTGGTCTTGTCGAATGGTGGGACCCTCTTGGACCCCCTAGGGTTATCTTTGTTACCAGTGATGCCTTGCAGCCACTGCTCCACTACCTCCCCGGTGACCTCCTCCGGGTGGATCCGAGTGGTGTCATCAATACCCGAGTACATCCACATAGGATGATCACATGCCTGGAGTGGCTGGATGCGTCGACTGAGAAATATTTCAAGCAAGTCCATACCAGTCACCCCATCGTGGACTAACTGGACTACTCGGTCAACTAGCATATTCACTTCTGCTTTCTCCCCTGGGTTCACTTTCAAAGTAGAGGGCGGCTGGACTCAATCCATGGAAAAGGGAGGAAGCCGAGTCGACTGACCAGGAGTCGGCTGGTCTTTGCAATAGAACCAGGTCGACTGCCACCCTCTAACTGAATCGGGGAGCATCATAGCCGAAAAAGTGCTCCTACCCCTCATCTGAATTCCCAGACCCCCGCACATCTGGATCACATGTGTTCTCTCATCACTCGGATTGGACTTTTTTACGGCTTGAGAGCGACATGTGAATATATGTTTGAAAAGACCTCAGTGCGGTCAACAGCCCAAGAAATTCTCACACAGGGAAACATATGCAGCAAGATAGGTGATGGTGTTGGGGGAAAAGTGATGAAGTTGAGCTCCAAAGAAATTCTAGAAAGCCCGGAAAAAGGGATGTGGAGGCAAGGAGAAACCGCGGTCGACATGAGTCGCGAGGAGGACGCACTCACCCTCTTGCGGCTGCGGCTCGGTCTCGTTCCCCGGCAATCGCCAGGACTGGTGGGAAATCAAGCCCCCTTCAACCAGATCCTCCATCTCTTCCTTTCGGATCGTGGATCTGATGCAGTCGCCCTGGATCCAGCCAGGCGGCAGGCCAGACCTAGATGACGACCCGCCCCGACTCGTCTTCTTGCCCTTCGCTGCCGCCGTCGCCTTCTTTGCACGCTCCAGGGCCGCCGTTTTCTCCTTTCCCATCACAGCAGGCTGCGCTTGGACGGGGGGGGGGGCGGCGTCGAAGGTGATGGCGAATGCAGTGGAGAAACAGGGGATGAAGAGCACAGTGCCAAACGCACCGGCCCGGACGCCTTATATGGACTTGTTACCGAGTGACTGACTTGTGGGCCCAAGCAATCCCATCGAATCCCGCAACAGTCGCGCACTCGGTACATGGCGAGAAAGGCGGCGCGAGGATCGAGGCTTCCCTGCCAAATCTGTTCCGTTTACTGCGGGCCTCTCCGTCCCGCGCGCTTCTCCAAATTTCGAATCCCGTGAGATCCGGGAACGACAGTGCAGTCAATCGCGCCAAAGATCTCATACCATGTCCACAATTGAAGCTTATCAACAAAATTCACTCGACAATTTAGGAATGGATCAAGGCGACTGAAAATGAAGTCGAAGTCGTTACGTGGTTCATTAATCTAAGCAAAACGCTCCCGAAGCGTGAAAACTGGGTCGAAACCATCTTCAACTCCTTTTTCCACTCGAACCCTGAACCATTCGGGGGCTAATGACGATGACATGTACCTGGGGTAGGGTAATAGGCCTGACCTAGACACCCTTCCCAAGGACATTACCTTAAAGTCAGGGATATTCAAAGGACAATACCATTCACTCGACCAGAAGCATTCCACTCGAAAAACCCAATTCCATTCGACCGGAGTGTACTCACTCGACCACATCAGAAATCACTCGGAAGACAAAAGATCTAAAGTCACTCAGAACGGCAACGGTCAGGCGTTCACTCCGTAGTCTTAATGATCATTTATATGCCTTTATTACTGGCGTTACCAGTAACGTCCTATCTTTATGTACATTGAATCCTGTGTAACTGAGGGCTGGAGGGGTCTGGCGAACTCTATATAAGCCACCCCCCTCCTCAGGCACAAGGGTTCGCACCCCCTGTAACTTCACGCATAATCCAATTGACCGAGCCCCCGGGCACCGAGACGTAGGGCTGTTACTTCCTCCGAGAAGGGCCTGAACTCGTAAATCTTGCGTGCACAACCTCACCGTAGCTAGGATCTTGCCTCCTCATACCTACCCCCTATTCTACTGTCAGACTTAGAACCACGATAGCCGTAATCCTCTCAACTTTTTAGAACATGCTATGTGGGTGAAATGATGATACCATGCCAACTTTCAACCTTTTCAGAGTTCATTTGAAGTGCTTTTCAATTTCAGGGTCATTTAGCTCAAAGAATGAACTAATAGCAAAAAGAATGAACAAGAAAACTTCTATGAAACTCTAATAGCAAAAAGAATGAACTAAAAATAATCAATTAAAATATTCTGTTATGATCAACTAAAACAAAACTATAATTTTCTTCAATAGCAAAAAGAATCAACTAAAAAGCTTTTATAAAACTCTAATAGCAAAAGGAATCAACTAAAAATATTTTATAAACCTCTAGTATTTTTGAAACTAAAATTATATTAAATTTATGCAACTAAAATTATCAAATTATTTTTTGTTCAAAACATTAATAGCAAAAAGAATTTTCATAAAGAATTTTTTTGTTAGAAACTTTAATAGCAAACTAAAATAACAAAATCTGTTTTTGATTAAAACAGACATTTAAAATAACTAAAATACACAATTGAATATAATGATAAAACACAGTAATATTAAATAGCAGGAAAAAGAATCACTCAAACATCTATTTTTATAGTAAAGTTATCCACAAACTAGTGATTCACACCAATTTAAAAGAATTCAAATTTAAACTATTCAAATTTGAAAACTAATGGCACTAACAGAAAGTTTATAATTTTTGTGACCTAAAAGCAAAAAGAGTCACTAAAAACTGTAAGTATTTAGCTGTAAGTAGAAACAAAAGAAAATAAATAAAGCAAAAAAGAAAACAAAAAAACTGGATTTTTTTTTAAAAATGCCACCTACTGGGCCACCACGGCCTGAATACGACTAGAAATCCAACCAGCTAGTTGGGCCAGGATTCAGGCCCGCAGCAGGCCCAGTAGGCCCACGGGCAGAGGAGTGTGCGATTAGGCCCGTAAGCCTGCAGTTGAGACGTGCTCGAGAGGGTTGGCGCAGCAGCGCTTATAAACCACTCTCAAGCCCTCTCAGCTAGCAAGGTGGGACTATACTTTTGGCCCCGGGCAGCACCCCCCTTTTGTCCCGGTTGGTGGCACCAACCAGGACCAATACAACACCTTTGGTCCCGGTTGGTGGAACGAATCGGGACCAATACCGACCTTTCGTCCCGGTCCGTGCCACCAACCGGAACCAAAGGTCTCTGCTTCCCGCCCTTTGGGCTGACGAAAAGAGACCTTTGGTCCCGGTTTGTGCCACCAACAGGGACTAAAGGGGGGCATTGGTCCCGGTTGGTGCCACGAACCGGGACCAAAGGTGGTTGCTATATAACCCAAGACTTAGGAAATTTCCTCCCACCCGCCATTCTTCTCTCGACGACGCCGCTAGGCTGCTGCTGCTGCCCTCGACACTGTCGCCTCCCCGAGCCGCCCCGAGGTCGCCGTCGCCGTCGCCGCCCGCTCCTCGTAGTCGTCGACGTCCCTGCCCCGACGTCGACGCGCCGTCCCGCGCCCCTGCCCCGACGCGCCGCCCCGTGCCCCTGCCTCGACGCCGGCCGCCCCGTGCCCCCTGCCTCGACGCCGGCCGCCCCGACGCCGCCCCGCGCCCCCGACCTGCCCCGACCACGCCGCACCTCTCCTCCCTGTTCGGTCCGGCCGGCGCCCCCTTCCTCCCTGTCCTCCTCTCTGTCCTGTTTTTTTTCATATATATGATGATTTTTTTTCATAGATGATATGTAGTGTATATGATGATATGTATGTGTATATATGATGATATGTCCTGATTTTTCAAAAAAAAAATTGTTCATATATATGATGATTTTTTTTCATAGAATATGATGTTTTTTTGTTCATAGATGATCATATATATGATGTTTTTTTGTTCATATGTATGCATGGATGTGGATGGAATATGATGTTTTTTTGTTCATAGAATATGATGTTTTTTTTATTCATAGAATATATTTTTTTTGTTCATGAGAGAGACGGGGACGTCGGACATTCATGAGAGAGGCGGTCCGGTCGTCGGACATGTCATGTGGAATTTTTTTTTCATAGAAAACTCCTAGCACTTCGACATGAGGGGGGACGTCGATCAAGCCCCTCTCGCCCCACCAAACTCTCGAGTCCACCCAAACCGGGACTGAGATGTGATAGGTAGTATTTTTTTTTGTTCATAGAAAACGCCGGTAACTCTTCAACATGAGAGGGGACGTCGATCAACCCCCTCTCGCCTGACCAAACTCTCGAGTCCACCCAAACTGGGACTGAGATGTGATAGGTAGTATTTTTTTTTTGTTCATAGAAAACTCCGGTAACTCTTCAACATGAGGGGGGACGTCGATCAACCCCCCTCCGCCCGACCAAACTCTCGAGTCCACCAAACCAGGACTGAGATGTGATAGTAGTATTTTTTTTTGTTCATAGAAAACTCCGGTAACTCTTCAACATGAGGGGGGACGTCGATCAACCCCCGCTCGCCCGACCAAACTCTCGAGTCCACCCAAACCGGGACTGAGATGTGATAGGTAGTATTTCTTTTTGTTCATAGAAAACTCCGGTAACTCTTCAACATGAGGGGGGACGTCGATCAACCCCCTCTCGCCAAACCGGGACTGAAAAAGCGTTGTCGAGGCCACCCTAAACCCTAGAAGCATTGTCGAGGCCACCCCAAACCCTAGAAGCGTCGAAGCCACCCAAATTACCAAGTTTAAAGAGCGTTGTCGAGGCATAGCGATTATTTTTTGCAAAGTGTCATCTCCTGAAAGTATAACCCCGATAACTTCGACATGAGGGGGGACGTCGGACATGCATGAGAGAGGCGGTCCGCAACTAATCCATTGCTCATATATGCATATGATTCCTTATTGTGATTAATTAGCTAGGTCTATGTTTGCCACTAATATATCCATCTCTCATGTTTGTATATTGCCATGTTGTAATATTTGCAGAAACTATGGACAGAGACTTGGAACAAGAAGAGTTGTTGGGGGATATAATCCGCGACGGACGTGATCCCTTGTCGTTTCTCCAGGACACCGATGGTCAGGAAGGAGAGGATGACGGCTCCGGTAATCCAACAATGGAGGAGGAAGGAGATGATGACGGCTCCGGTGACCGAATGGCGGAGGAAGAAGACCATGATGACGGCTTCGGTGACCGAACGGAGGAGGGAGCTATTGCAAAGTCCGGCGAGGTATATATATTAATTAAGCCTGTGCTGGCTAATTGATGCATTAATTGTTTTGGTATGTACATATATTAACGCTTCTTTCTTCTTTTATAGCCCTCCGGATCGAGCCAAACTTCCGTAAGGAGACGAGGCCCAAAGAAAAGGTTGCCAGGATGAAAGGTTCACGATCACAGCAATTGCGGACGATGACGAACCGATTGAACCCAAGCGGACCAAGGACGCATTTGTACATCAATGCGGACCTATTGTTAGGGACAGCGTCCCGATCAGCGTCCAGCAATGGAATAAGAGTAAGGACGACCCTGAAGTTTCTTATGTCCAGGATAGACTAAAAGGTGATCTTTGGACCTCGCTGATGGCAAATTTCAGCCTACCGCCAGAGGAGGATCCGAATAACCCAGTTATAGAGCCAAAGGTCAAGGCGTTTGCTCTAAAGAAGATGGCAAATCTATTCAGGAACTGGAAGAAAGAGTTGAACACAAAGTTTGTCGACAAAGGGAACACTCCAGAATTCACCGGCCGATATGAGAATATAAGAGATCACTGGCCCGCATTTGTGGCCTACAAGAAATCGGGTAAGGGTAAGAAAAGGTCAGAGACAAACAAGAAAAATGCTGCAAAGAAGAAGTATCACCATCACACGGGGTCAAGTGGCTACTACAAAGCCCGGCCGTTGTGGGACAAAGCTGAGCAAGACCTGCTTGCTAAAGGGGTCCAACCAGCGACATTGAACTGGCCAGATCGGTGTAGGACCTGGTTCTTCGTGGTTGGGGGAACTTTGGACCCAGAAACAGGGGAGTGTCATTGGACGGACGAGCAACTTGCAATACCCTTCAAGAAGCTTCATCAATATATCAGTGCAGCGCAGGAAGGGACGTTCATTCCCGACAGAGAGAAGGACGAGCTGACTGAGGCCCTTGGGAATCCTGAGCACCCTGGACGAACACGAGGCACACCAGGCTCCGTTCCGTGGGTGGTTGGGTTTCCCGGCAGCGGTGGTTACAGAAGCCGAGAGAGAAAGAGGAAAGCGGAAGTGAGCAAAATGGAGAAGCTCAATGCAAGAATAGCAAAGCTAGAGGAACTTGCAGCTCCCGGCCAACCATCTCAGCGGCACGAAGATCCTTCCTTCGACGCTGCCCCAGAAGCTACCCCACCATCTTAGGGGAGAAGCAGCGTGGCTTCCACGGAGCTCGTTCAGCCTGATTTCATGGCTCCTCGCCATCCCGTGGATACTATCACGGAGGCTCAACATTGCGAGCTAATGACGAAATAGCAGAACCTCACTTTGAAGGCGGCTGTCGGCTCTGTTGCACCTCCTCAAGCTGACGGAACTTTTCACTGCGGTCCGATTCCACATGGCTATGCTGTTGTGATGGTGGATGAAATAATGGAGGGATTTCAGGAGCTGGAGCTTGACCACCCTACAGGTGAAGGGGAGAATCATCTGGTTTATGCTTTGAGAAGTACCTATCTATGGAGGAAGGAGTACATCAAGCTTCCAAACTGGACGCCTCCTCCTCCTCCTCCTCCGGCTAGTGATCAGGGCAATCCACCTCCTCCTCCGCCTCCTCCAGCGCGTGAGGGCACTCCGCCTCCTCTGGCGCGTCGGAGCACTCCACCTCCTCCGGTGTGTCAGCGGACTTCGCCGCGTCAGCAATGGCGGAAGAGAGACGGCGCCGCTCCGGCGGCTAGCAGTACAAGAGGCGGGAAGAATTTCAAATACAGTCCAAGCCTCAAGCCTTTGGAAAAGTTACCATATGAGAGGACCGATGAGGAAACCGCGGAAATCAGTGCTGCCGAAGTGGAGGCCCATTTTGCACGGAAACCTCCACCTCCTAAGGAAACAATAGATCAGGTGAAAGTGAAGCGCATTCTGCGTGCCCTTAAGCGACCACCACCGTCTCCGCCACAATCCAACTATGAGCGCATTATTGAAAGGACATATAAGGAAGCGGAGCGGTCGGGAAGTACTTGCAGTGCTGCAAGAGAAGCAAAACGAAGAAGTGGGAAAACAATTCCCCAGCTCAGCGAACAGGCGAAGCAATCGTGCCCCCCGCTCAAGGTGTCTAGCGATATCGTCGCTAATCATCCGGGGCTAGTGCCTGGTACCAATCCTGCTGATTACCTGGCCGATCATGTACAGTTTGAAATGTTAGAGGTAGTAGATATCTTCAGATACGAGTACGGGAAGCCTCTCGTCAAACCTGATTATCCTCCTCTAACAACGATGCTGCGAAGATTGCATGAATGGTACATGGATACCTGCAGGAAGTCTGGGAAGAATAGTTTGATGTTGGCAATTAAAGAGGAGCACGACCTCGTTGGAACTGAGGTGATGCCTGTTGAATTTGTGGAGTTATTCCAGTTATTCAATCAAGACGCCCTCGACAAACAACTCATGACTTGCTACTGTCTGTAAGTATTACTTCTGTAATTAAGTCTTTATAGCTCAGCTCTTTCATTGCATGTATATATAATTATCCTCACTATATTATGCAGACTGAAGATCGTCGAATGCAAAAAAGCACAAATCTATGACATTGAGTTCATTAACCTAAATATCATAAATGAATGGTTGGTTAAAAACAGAGTCGAAGATACCAAGGACAACTTGCTACAATAGTTGCTTCGAAATCAAAACAAAGGGAAAATACTCTTTCCTTACAATTTCAAGTGAGTGTTACTGTCTTGTGCATATTCGGTTTCGCTTACTCGAGATTATAATAATGTAATTGATGAGTTATGCATGCGTGCGCAGCTTCTACTTTATTCTGCTAGAGATTAAGCTTGACCGGGAAGTAGTAACTGTCTTAGACTCGAGACGAAAAGATCCCAATACGTATGCGGACATGACTGCAATGCTCCAGAAGTAAGTTCAATCGATCATTATCGCTTATTGGTGCGCACCATATCATATCGGCAACTTTGTTCATTTTCGGATATCAAGTTATTATTTTCTTTGTCTAGCAGGGTTTGGAAAGAGTTCATCGGAATCGTTCCGGGACTGCCGAGGGAGCTGCGATTTACACACCCAAAAGTAAGTAGTACTAGCTAGTTCCGCGCATCTCCTATTGATTCTAGTTTCATCAATACCATTTATCATGCTTGATTATCAGTTTGATTGAACTATATTCTCATAAAGTGCTTGTGACAGGAAGGCGGGAATAATTTATGTGGATACTACGTTTGCGAGTGCATCCATAGCGTGACCTCTCAGCGGGGCTACTCTGACAAAGAATATGAAGTACGTAAACAATAATATTCACAATTTTATTTTATTACCATCAATTGTGCTGAGTTTCATTCATATATATATATACATAGAGAGAGAGTAGCACTATTCTGATCCCAGGATCAGAATAGTTATTATGATCACGATCAGTCCTATAAGGGTGCGATGGACTTATTCCCAAACTTGTACGCGCTAAAAAAGAAAAGACCCACCCCACGTCACAACCTTATCCCTAACCTCCACGGCTCCAACAACCCCGCCGCCTGGATCGGGTCGCCACCGGGCGTTCCAACCGCAGGCCTCGACCCGGACCACCGCCGTCGCCATCGTCCTCCCGGACCACCGCCGTCGCCCGAACCACCTCGCGCCCCGCCTCCACCGGCCAACCCCGCGCGCCGCCGCCCCCGGAAACCCCACGCGCCTCCACCTCCTACCGGATCCCACCGGCGGAGCTATCCGCGGTAGCCCCGGCGCTCCTCCGCTCGCGCCGCCCTGGAGACGAGCACGGCACCGCCACCCCGAGGACCCTATGAAACCTGCGTGGTGGCGGAGCTCCCCTGCCCACTGCCTCTTCCTGCACGCATGCCCTCCTTCTCGCCGGAGCCGATGCGGGCCACCGCCTCACCGCGCCGCCCGGATCCCACCCACAGGCCGTCCTGGCCGGCGACATTGACCTTCTCACAAGGGCAACCTTGACCTTCCCGAGGAAGGTTCATCCATGGAGCAGCCACTCCGACCCCTCGACACCCGCATCGTGCCTGGCTCGCCGCACACCTTTGCACTTCATCACCAGTGCACTGCCATCGCATGGCTGACGGGGCTATGGCCTGTGCATCACGTCCGAGCTGTGGCGGAGATCATGAACTAGGTCGTGAATTGGAGCAGGGTGAGCACGATGCTGTACATGGGGATCGGGGTGTCAGTTCTAGTTCTTCTACTCCCCTTCTTCTACTATACCAAGACGCACACCTGCGCACTGCACATCCGTCGCGGCGACTCACTATCCAGCGATAGGTCGCCAAGGTGCGTCTTGCAGTGCCGCTGGGTATGTCGTGTCTCTTCCTTGCATGTTGGCAATGTTGGCGATGTTCTGAGTTTTGCAAATAATAACTGGGAAAAATCCTCCAAATTTTCTGTTTTTCACTTGCTATGATTTTGTTGCTCTGTACATGTTCGGTGATATTCCTACAAGCACTAGCTATTTCATCAGGACTATGTACGAGGGCTCAAGTAATTTATATTTTGGGATGGAGCTTATGTACATTACATGTGCGTCCACGTATTCGTCGCAGGCGATGCCCCAAGGAACACAGGGGAGGGCAGAGCAACCACCAGTCGTGGAGTTCCACACGGGATACCACCTCCGTCAAGATCAGGAAGCCCGGGACCTCCATCGTGGCTGCCTCCATTTGCAACTGCTGCTACGAGGCCTCCTCTCTCTGCTGCATATTTCACCGTTCTTGAATTTTAAAAATAGAGAAGTTCAAAAATCATAAAAAAAGGACTTTCATCATTTCAAAAATTTAAAAACCTCTAGGAGTTCAAATTTAAATAACGGACGGTCCAATATTTATTACAAAACTAGAATATTTTTGTTCCTAAAATAAATTAACCAAGAAGTCCAAATTACATAAATAGAGAAGTTCGATCTAAAAAAACTTCGATTTTCCTCGTTACTAAAGAATAAACCAAGAAGTTCAATTTCAAAAAATAGAGCAGTCAATATTCATAACAAAAACTTGAATTTTCCTCGTTACTAACGAATAAACCAAAAATTCAGTTTAAAATAACCAAGAGGTTGTATGATGTTTATTACAAACTAGGATTTTTTTCGTACTACAAGAATAGACGAATAAGTTCAAATTAAAATACCAAAGCAATTCAATGTTTATATACCAAGAAGAAACATGCCTCGCCCTAAAATGTAACTTTGGAAGTTCAATTTAATAAATTGAGAGTTCAAGAAAAGATATAAAGAAGTTTAATGTGTAAGATTTTTACAATACAAAAAACATATTTATAAAAAAGACAAATTTTCTAATGTTTTTTACATTATCTAAGAAGTTTAGTTTAAAATAACTGATCAGTCCAATGTTTACTAAAAAATTGGTTTTTTTCGTTTCTAGAAAATGAAAATAAGAAGTTCAAATTAAAAATTAGAAAGTGGTTCGATCTTTATTTTTAAGAAAATGGATATTTCTTATTTCAAAAAACATTAGAACAAGATGTTAAAAATTTAATGTTATTTACAAAATTAGTGTATTTTTCCCCGTTACTAAAAGAAATAAAACCAAGAAGTCCGAATTAAAAAGTAGAGCAGTTCGATATTTATAAGAACTCAGATTTTTCTCGTTACCAAAGTTTAAAAGCAAAAAGTTCAAATTAAAAAATGGGGGAGTTTGTTGTATACAAAACCCTCAAATTCTCCCACTTTGTAGTCAAAATAAAAGTATGAAGTTCACTTTAAAAAAAGTTGCTCATTGTTTACTTAAAAATCTTTTTATTTCTTTTCTAAGAATAAAACTAAGAAATTCAAATAAAAAAGCAGAGAGGTTCGGAGTTTATAAAAATCTAGGATTTACATGCTCAATTTTAACAAGTGCTTTATGAGTTGGGGCAAAAAAACAAAGAGCGGTTCAAAAGTGATAACAATTAGAAGTTCACGTACTACATGCTGTGCATTTCATATGAGAAAAAAGAATAAATAGGGAAAGTCTAGAAATTTTATCTCTAGAAGTTCAAGTGCTTGACCCAGGAAAGTTCAAAAATTCTTGTGAGAGAGGTTGAACAAAAATACATGACACAAGTTCAAGGTGAAAAACAGCGGGAAGTTCAACTACTACACGAAATGCGTTTCAGATAAGAATATAAGAATAGAAAACAAAAAGCTTAAAAGGTTTGTTGCAAGAAATTCACGTGCTCCTCCTAGAATAGTTCAAAATTTATGTGCGAGACGTCCGTCGTTCATTTACATGTTGAAAAAAAAGCAAAAAACAACATTGTTTTGCCATTTTAAAAACTGCTCTCAAACGGCAACGAATTTGTAACACTTGTCTACATGAAAAACTTGCTGCTATTCATAAGCTTTCTAATGTTATATTATGTGCTACATTTCGATGAACGGTTTAAAATTTTCATGTATGCCATTTAAAGCACGTTTTTATGTATTTAAAAAATTCTTTTGAACCATCGCGAGTATGAAAAACTGATCAACACGGGAAAGTTGCGTGTTTTCAACAACTTTTCATCGGTATATCATTTGCTCAATTCCGGTGAGTGGATGGAGAGCTACGAGCAAAAAAAGCCCATGAAAAACAAAGTGAAGTTCAAGTAGACATGCCGAGAAGTTCAAGTTCCTCGTGCGGTGCATTTTCTTGCGAGAGAGGTTCAAGTGCTCTGTCCGGGGAAGTTCAAAAATTCTTGCGAGAGAGGTTCACCTTGTATTTCCATGTTCGAAAACACAAAAAAGAAGTTCAGTTATTATTTGGGAGCAATTTGATTTAAAAAAGAAAATAAAAAATTCAAATTATAAAAATGGAAAAAATTCATGTACTACATGGTGTGTGTTTAATATGAGAAAAATGAATTAAAAGGCAAGGTCCAATTTTATTGTTGTTATAAGTTCAAGTCCTCGGTCGGAGAAAGTTAAAAAATTATTGTGAGAGAGGTTTGTACAAAAGGAATATCAATTGTGTAACACTGACGAATGGATGAGAAAATTACAAAATGAAGGTCAAATTAAAATTAAAAAAACACAGGTTTTCTTTGTTGCTAAAGAATAAAATTAAAGAAGTTCAAATTAAAATAAAAGGAGTAGTTTGATGTTTAAGGAAAACTCAAATTCTTTCCATTTCTAGGAAAAATAAAAGTATGAGGTTCAATTTAAAAAAATGTTTGATGCTTATTTGAAAACATATTTTTTTCTAAAAATAAGACTAAGAAGTTCAATTTGAAATAACATAGAAGTTCGAAGAATATAAAAAACTCAGATTTGTTGCAAGAAGTTCACGTGCACCCCCGTGCACGGTTCAGAATTTATATTGCGGGACGTTCGACTTCCAATTACATGTTTTAAAATGGCAAAAAATGACATTCGACCTTCAATTGTGTGTAATTTGATGTATACACAAAAATGTGACAGAAGTTCATAGTGAAAACAACGAGAAGTTCAAGTACTGCAAGGAATGCATTTCAGGTGAGAATAAAAGTATAGAAAAATAAAAGCTTAAAAGGTTTGTTGAAAGAAGTTCAAGTGCTCTGTCCGGGGAAGTTCAAAAATTCTTGCGAGAGAGGTTCACCTTGTATTTTCATGTTCAAAAACACAAAAAAGAAATTTTTTTTTCATTTTCAAATAATTCTCTCAATCCACAAAGAAGTTCAGTATATTATTTGGGAGCAATTTGATTTCAAAAAGAAAAACAAAAATTCAAATTATAAAAATGGAAAAAGTTCATGTACTACATGGTGTGTGTTTAATATGAGAAAAATGAATAAAAAGGCAAGGTCCAAATTTTTTTTTGTTATAAGTTGAAGTCCTCGGTCGGAGAAAGTTAAAAAAATTATTGTGAGAGAGGTTTGTACAAAAGGAATATCATTTGTGTAACACTAACAAATGGATGAGAAAATTACAAACGAAAATACGTCACAGAAGTTCAACATGAAAACAGCAGGAAGTTCAACTACTGCACTGAATGAATTTCAGATGAAAAACTTTTAAAACCGTCGCGAGTATGAAAAAATGATCAACATGGGAAAGTTGCGTGTTTATAGCAGCTTTCCATCGGTATATCACTTGCTCAATTCCGGTGAGTGGATGGAGAGCTACGAGCAAAAACAGCATGTGAAAAACAGAGTGAAGTTCAAGTAGACATGCCGAGAAGTTCAAGTTCTTCACGCGTTGCATTTTCGAAGAATCTGTTTCACGATAAAGGCAGAACGAATGAACTCGCCGTTTTCGAAATTACTTGAAAATGGCTAGGAATCAGAGAAAACCATCAACATGAAAAAGTTTCGCATTTTTTGTAGCTTTCAACGGTATATTATTTGCCCCATTCCGATAAAGTTTGTAGAAATTACAGCGAAAATACGTTTTTAGCCATTTTCAAAATTAACTTAAAACCGTAAAGAATTGGGAGAAGCAATATATACCAAAAAAATTCGCATTTGTTCAAGCTTTCCAATGCCATATCATTTGCTTCATTCGGACGTACAGTTAAAAAATTAACTTGAAAATATGAACTCAGTGGAAATTGTACCGTTTTCTAAATTACTCTTAAATCGTTCAAAATTAGAAAAACTTTCAACATGAAAAAGTAGCGCATTTTCATAAGCTTTCCAACGCCATATCATTTGCCTCAGTTGGATAAGCCGTTTAGAAATGGCATCGAAAATACGAACTCGGCTGTTCGGTTTACAAAATTTTACGATTTTCCAAATTACTCTTTAACCATAGGGAATTAGAGAAAACTATCAACATGTGGAAGGAGCAGTTTTGCAACAGCTTTCCAACGCCATATTATTTGCCTCATTTCGATAAACGGTTTAGAAATGCGATCGAAAATACGATTCACTTTTTTTGTATGAAGAAAAAATGGTTTTCAAAACTGCTCTTAAACCGCTTACATTTTGCCAAAAATTTAACTTGGGTTATGATACTCGTGTCCATAGCTTTCCAACTGTATATCGCAAGCCCCATTTGGGCAACGTCTGCAGAAGTTCAACCTAGCACTGGGGGAAGTTCAGGTCGAACAACTCAGGCAGTAAAATTGCAACAGACGCATGTTCATCACGACCCGAGAGCAAAATTCGCCAATGAGCGAGATTCCGATTTAAAACAGGCATTTAGTTGCTAAAAACCGTTTGCAGATTACACTTACATCACATAGAACACGACTGACCAGAATAATTCGCGCGGGGAGACACGGTTGCGAAGATAGCTCGAAGGTCGGGTTTGTACAGAGAGAAGTTCAGGTTGTGTAACTCAGGAAGTTCAGGCTGTGATCAGAATAATATTCTGATCCCGTGATCAGAATAGTGTTTATATATATATATATATATATTTATATATATTTATTTATTTATTTATTTATATATATATATATATATTGACCCCCTTCTTTAAATTAGATGTGGCAGATGCGGGATGAACTCCTACCACATGATCGCATACGAGCAATTCAAGAGGAATTGGCGGGATTCTTTCTTGACCACGTCATACATAAAGACGGAGAATGCCATGTGAAAATTGAAACTGACTATCGTTAGATGGTGTCAGGGATCGTAAGATATGTTATATTGTATATATATAGTAGCGTCGGATAGAAATATGAAAACGTGTTGTTCGATCAATCTCGGAGAAAGAGATGTCACTTCTCTCTGTATATGTTCATGACGATCTTGTGTAATTAATGGTTCCTTCATTTGCTTAGTAGCGTCGAGTTCTCTCTATATGCAGTAGCTAGCGTCGACCAAGCACGGAGAAAGAGATGTCACTTCTCTCTATATGCACTAGCTATAGCTAACACAATATGAAACCCCTAATTAAACCATCCAAAACCGCTAATAAACCCCCCCCCCCCTCCCCTCCAAAAACAAATAACAAAAACCGCAGTGCCTGCGAGCTGCTGACGCATGGCAGCCTTTTGGTCCCGGTGGGTGTTACCAACCGGGACTAAAGGTCCTCCTGCCTGGACGCCCAGCAGCGGCCACGTGGAGCCCCTTCTGTCCCGGTTCGTAAGCGAACCGGGACCAAAGGTTTTGGGTTTTAGTCCCAATTCCTCTCTGAAACCGGAACTGATACCTTGTTTTCTACTAGTGATTACTCGTGGACATTATTAGGCTTGGGTTGGATACTCTGCCTATACCGATGCGCGCGGAAGGAAACCGGCCGAGTTGATTGTAGTATTCAGCGGAAGAGCGCGTTCAAGAGCACGTGCGAGCCATACGCACAGAGAATACGTTTGCTTTCCCTCTGGATTTCAACTGGTGGAGGCGTCCTGGCAGGGCCCAAGCATGCATGTCAGGCTGCAGGTGGAGGTGGGTTTAAGTTTTTTTTTTTTTTTTTTAGACAATCTCGCCAAGCTTTATTAAATCATCACAACGTTTACAGGTATGAAAAGAAGTTCACCAGGTTGCCTGAGCCAAACATGACGGCCGAACCCCAGTGTTAAAGCATGCTTAGCGAGATTGGAGGTGGGTTTAAGTGGGACTAGCTAACCCATCCCACTTAAATTTCTTTAGTGGGATCCCATTGGACAGAAAAATGTTTAATTGGGTTATCCCACTTAGCCCATTGGGAGCCCACCTTGCCCCTGTTAGCTAGCCAGGGTCTCGTCTGCTGCAGTTAGAAATATTCAGTTAACAGAAGTGTCAAACACAGCATGCATGGAACAGGTTATACTTCAGACTCCAGCGTCATCTTTCTCAAAAAAAAAAAAAAGACTCCAGCGTCATCCGGTGCTTGTACCGGCGCCTCGTGAGTTGCACAGCCACGGCTGCCCATGGCCCAGGCGCTGTCCGGCTCCTTGCCACTGTCGAGGTCTTTCGCAAGGGCCGAGGTGTGGAGGAGGAGCACAGTCCTGGCAATGGCGAGCACCAAGGCTGCACGCACCGGCGCACGACTGCACTGGCAATATCTCCTTGTGTCTCATGCACGCACCGGACCACCATCGAAGCACTGAACGCACCGGCGAACGAGCTGCTCGGTCCAGCCCGAGCCAGAGCACCGTCGGTCCGGTCTCGAAATATGGGACCATTCAATCCGGTCTCGAGCGGGCTCGCTCGTGGCCAGCTCCAAAGGCCGGCTCGGTCAGGGGCCGGACCGTGTCCACCTTAGGCCGCCGAGAGGACCGTCATGTCGTGTTCCATGGTCGGCCGCCTAGCCACGGAGGGCGACTGCAGGTCCGCCATATTGCCCATGAGCTTGTCCATGCCTCCATAGTGGTCTTAAGGAGACCCATGCAGTCAGAGAGGACAACGTGGTCACCTTGTTCTCGGTGCGTGACGGCTGCGAAAACAGTCCATGAAACGGTTACTTGTGAAGGTCCGGGATGTCGGCGAGCATGGAAAGGCAGAGCTCCGGGTCTGTCGTCGCAGTGTGCCTCCGCGGAGGGGTAGGAGAGGATACATCTTCGGCTATAGCGGCAGTGAGTACGAGGGCGAGACCGCAAAGCTACTCGGCAAGCTAGGATGTGAGGGTGTGAGTAACAGACTACTGATGGATGCTAAATTAGTGTTTACGTCCTTGTGCATATGCTAAGTGGGATCCCACTTATTCCCACATAATTTCTGTACCTTGTGATGGGATGTCCGGTTATTCCCACTAAATGTACTGGGAGCAAGTGGGGTAAAGATGGAGGAAGGCTCGGAAGGCATATGTACCGAGCCGGCCCTCGATCGTCTTTTATGCCAAAAAAAATTCAGATTTTTTTGAATTTTTCTGCTTTTTTTTTTACTTTTTCGAAATTACTGTTCACTCGCGCCCGTTTTCGTTCTGCTGTGCGAAAATCGCCCCCTCCCCGTGTGAACAGTACGTGAACAGTGCTGCCGCAGGTGCCATGGCACCTGCCGCCACGGCCGATAGGGTCTTTTTTGATAATTTCATTCGGAGGGGGTCTTTTCTGGCAATTCTGTTGGGCAGGTGGTCTCTTTCGACAAAAAATCGAACGAAAACGGGCGCGAGTGAACAGTGCTGCCGCCTACGGGTGTGGCGACAGCACTGTTCATCACTGGTGAACAGTAATTTCGAAAAAGTAAAAAAAATAGAAAAATTCAAAAAAATCTGAAATTTTTTTGGCATAAAAGACGATCGAGTGTTCTAAGTGGGTGCAAATTTTTAGATTTTTTTGAATTTTTTTTTTCAAAATTACTGTTCACCAGTTATGAACAGTGCTGCCGCCACACCCGTAGGCGGCAGCACTGTTCACTCGCTCCCCGTTTCCATTCTGCTGTGCGAAAATCGTCCCCCGTGTGAACAGTACGTGAACAGTGGTGCCGCCACCGGGTGTGGCGGCAGGTGCCACGTGTCATCTGCCGCGCCTGCCGCCACGGCCGAGGGGGTCTTTTCTGGCAATTCTGTTGGGCAGGTGGTCTCTTTCGACAAAAATCTTTCCGTTCTGCTTTGCGAAAATCGTCCCCTCCCCGTCTGAACAGTACGTAAACAGTGCTGCAGCCACCGGGTGTGGCGGCAGGTGCCACGTGTCGCCTGCCGCCACGGTCGGGGGGGTCTTTTTTGACAATTTTATCCGAAGGGGGTCTTTTCTGGCAATTCTGTTGGGCAGGTGGTCTTTTTTTACAAAAAATCCGAATGTAGTCCCATTTGCAGCCTGACATGCATGCGACCGGGCTAGCGTCCGTGATGGCAGCAGATTGGGTAGGCAAAGCCTGGCAGAGTACATATGCTCGCGTACTCGATCAGACCGACCAAACCTGCTCAGTGACAGTGACACCGAGCTGTGTATGAGACCAGCTACAGGGCGCTGTTAGACAATTAGCGTGTCGGCGGAAATGCCCGGCCTTTCTATAGACCCGGTGTCGTTAGACTATAATCTCTACTCCTAATGAAACAGTTGGTAAACAGTTGATAGTCTCTGTTTCACGGTTTTTTTTGTCCCACCTTCCACCATTCGCCTGGTTTATTTTTGTCACTCCTCCCACCTCCCACCTCCCACCTCCCCGCAGGTAACAATCCTCTCGAAAAAAAAAACCCAACCAAAACCACGTTAGGAGGGAGCGATGCCTCGAGAGAGTCCCCTCGCACGCCAGAGAATCGAACGAAAAAAAACCTGCGAAAAAAAACCTACGAAAAAAAATCGACGACTCGCACGCACGGGCAAGCGAGGCGATCAGAGTGCCCTCGATCCCATCCAGGTCACAGCAGATCCCTTCGCCGCCGCCCTCGCACTCGCGTCAAGCGCCCTCGATCCCTGCGCTACCTCTCTTCGCCGCCGCCGCCGATCCTTCGCCGCTTCAGGAGCCGCCGTCGATCCTCTTCGGGAGCCACGGGCATCTTCTCTCTCGGGACGCCGCTCCGACCCGATCTGGTAAGGAGGCAGGCCTTCGTGTGCGGTAACAAGGGCGGCGGGCGACGGACGACGGCCGGCCCTCTCCCTCCCCTCCACTCCGCCTCCGGCCTCCAACCCTCCACCCGCAGGTGCCCTCCATGGCTCCAAGGTTGACGGCTCCAGTGCTCCACTTCCGGCAGTACGACACTGCCTCCGTCGCTGCAATGGACTGCGTCGCCGTCGGACTCCACCTCCGCCAAGTCTGCATGACTGCATCGATCCAGCCATCCCCCATCCATCTACTGATCTACAGGCACCAGCCATCCCGTCTGTTTTTAAACAAATCTGAATCTTTTTTTTTTGTAAATTGCCACTGCCACGATTGCTAGAAGGAGTAGAACTACATACGTGAGATTAGATTTGGCACCAGCTTCTAACTCGGTGTATTACTAATAGAATTTGTTCACGGGATCACATTCTGAGCATGAGCGTGCCGTGCTTTTACTCTGTTTCCAGCGTTGCCAGTTTACATGTGGTCCTCCTATATCAACCCAGTAGCTTCGGCAGCGTGGCATATATGTGGCATCTCCGCTCATCTCTACTCCTAATGGAGCAGTTGGTAGTCTCCGTTCCACGGTTTTTTTTTGTCCCACCTCCCACCATTCGCCTGGTTTATTTTCGTCACTCCTCCCACCTCCCACCTCCCTGCAGGTAACGATCCCCTAAAAAAAACCCAACCAAAACCACGTTAGGAGGGAGCGATGCCTCGAGAGAGTCCCCTCGCACGCCAGAGAATCGAACGAAAAAAAACCTGCGAAAAAAACCTACGAAAAAAAATCGACGACTCGCACGCACAGGCAAGCGAGGCGATCAGAGTGCCCTCGATCCCATCCAGGTCACAGCAGATCCCTTCGCCGCCGCCCTCGCACTCGCGTCAAGCGCCCTCGATCCCTGCGCTACCTCTCTTCGCCGCCGCCGCCGCCGCCGATCCTTTGCCGCTTCAGGAGCCGCCGCCGATCCCCTTCAGGAGCCACGGGCATCTTCTCTCTCGGGACGCCGCTCCGACCCGATCTGGTAAGGAGGCAGGCCTCCGTGTGCGGCAACGAGGGCGGCTGGCGACGGGCGACGGCCGGCCCTCTCCCTCCCCTCCGGCCCAACACTCTGCCTCTGGCATCCAGCCCTCCACCCGCAGGCGCCCTCCATGGCTGCAAGGCTGACGGCTCCAGTGCTCCACTTCCGGCAGTCCGGCACTGCCTCCGTCGCTGCAGTGGACTGCGTCGCCGTCGGACTCCACCTCCGCCAAGTCTGCATGACTGCATCGATCCAGCCATCCCCCATCCATCTACTGATCTACAGGCACCAGCCATCCCATCTGTTTTAAAACAAATCTGAATCTTTTTTTTTTGTAAATTGCCACTGCCACTGACTGCTAGAAGGAGTAGAACTACATACGTGAGATTAGATTTGGCACCAGCTTCTAACTCGGTGTATTACTAATAGAATTTGTTCACGGGATCACATTCTGAGCATGAGCGTGCCGTGCTTTTACTCTGTTTCCAGCGTTGCCAGTTTACATGTGGTCCTCCTATATCAACCCAGTAGCTTCGGCAGCGTGACATATATGTGGCATCTCCGCTCACCTGAAATGGTAGTACATCTATTTATTTTGGCAGGCATCTATTTTGTATGCTCGATTAGAAATGAGTGTTGAATATACATTGTACGCCGTGGAAGGAGCCGGTGTTGGGGCTGCGCGCTCCTGGACGAGGACGGTGGCCTGGACATGCTCCAGGAGATGTTCGTCGTGTCGAGCATCCTACCCATTGGCAGCCAGAGATCCTCCACGGTTCCGTGTGGCCTTAACCGTCACTAGGCTCCCTGTACCCAGGCCCGAATTCTTCTACCTCCTCTCAGGTATATGTTGTGTCTGCTTTCCTATATTTTTTTTCTCTTTTGTGGTACTTCCGACGGCTGCTGGTATGTGCGTCGGTAGCTGCACAAGGATGGGGATTGCGGGTTAGGATGTAATTTTCCTGTTAAAGTGACACTCCATGGTATGCTTGCTTTGAGAAATTTTTTCCTATTATTCTTTTTCTACAATGTAGAGCACAGTTTAGACATGTTTCCTTTCTTAAATCGACCTATTCCTGAATGTTTATATTGGTATGGTCTTGGTGGTCTCTGGTTTTGGTAATTAATCCGAAGGTCTACCTTTCTGGTTTTAATTACTTATGTGCGTGTAGATGCCCATCTTTTCACAACATGTTGTTCTTGCAGGCATGATGTTATATCAATGAAAATCTTGCAAGGTAAAATGATGGACCTGAATGGATTAGACATACATATACTGCATCAATGGAAACAAGGGATGTTTTGTCAATCTGATATTAGCTCTACAAATCTCAGAGTTCTACGGCGACGCAGACTAGCAGCGACACCTCTCTCTATTGTGCTTCTATCTGTTCTGTGGATCAATTCAGAATGTTGATCGTTATGGGTCAATAAAAAAAATGTTCAGAATCTGATGCATGGCGATCGGATGATCAAAAAAGTGACGGTGTGTGACGATCGGACGACCAGATGATCGGACGTCTTCTTCTTCAAGCTCCCAGCATGTCGTACTCTCCATCTCTTGTCTATTTGGCATGGCGGGGCAGAGGGAGTTGATCGAGGACCGCAGCGTCGGCGACCCAGGTATCTTCTTCTCCACTATCTCGATCATGCACCCTTTGTCTAATCTGCAATGACACATGGCATTGACAGGTACAAGCACGTGATGGCGACTGCGATGCACATCAGGCTACTGTTCTTCTACCGGTACGCAGCGGCCATGTGCCACCGCCGAGCAATTCATTGGCGACCTCCTGGGACACCACCATGTAGCACCAAGGTTTAAAAAAAGCGCCTTGTTGTTGGTCCGTTTCAATTGAAATGTTCCTTTTACATGCTAAAGTCATAAGTTTGTGATCTGCAAGGTTTATATGAAAAAGGATTTCCCGTGGAAGGAGCCGGTGCTGGGGATGCGCGCTCCTGGACGGGCACGGCGGCCTGGACATGCTCCAAGAGATGTTCGTCGTGTCGAGCATCCTACCCATTGGCAGCCAGATGTAACACCCCCTTGTAATAAGCTCTGTGACACTCTGTTAATCTTGCCAAATCATATCATTTGCAGTGCTTAAACAAAGTGGTTAATCAAAGCAACTCAACTTCATTTTGAAATCAACTCAAATTCAAATGTGAAATATGAAGTTGAACAAACTCTGTTGGGAAAATGTTCATTGAATGGCAAATAATCCAGGAACATTTCTAAAATCATCATCAATAAAGTTGGAGTTAGACAAGTGACTCAAACAAGATGAAACAGCACCAAAACAGGATATTTAAATCCATTTAAAATCTTTTCAGATACAAATGAATTTCAAATATGTTCAAACCAATTTTTGGTGAAAGATATTAATGCTATGCAATATTTGGGTCAACTCTCATATTTTGCAAAAGTGCAAAAGTGTGCTAACTATTTCAAAACAGGAAATGAAATAAAGAAAAGAGAACAGAAAAGGAAAAGAATAAGAAAAGGCCACTGTGCACTAATCCAAGTGCACAGTGCCTGGAGCCCGGCCCAGTTGGCCCATCCCTCTCTCCTCCCTCTCTCTCTATCGTGCTGTCGCCACCGCCGCGGACGAGCGCGCGCGCGCCGGCCGTTCGTCGACAGCGCGACAGCCACTGACACTCGCGGCTCGTCGAGGGGATAAGGACCCCCTCGTCCATCTCCCCCTGGTCTCTCCCCTACTCTATCTTCTCTCCCTCACTCCGCCTCTGTGTTTTCCCCCTCCAGATCCAACTCCAGCCCAGGGCCGCCGTCGCTGCGCTTCGCCACCGTCATGGCCAGCGGCCTCCTCGCGTCGGCTGCCTGCGTCAGGGAGGACCGCCGTGCACCGCCACGTCTACAGTTGGCCTCCGCTGGAGCAGGGAACCACTACAGCAGCAGAATCAACGCCGCCTCCTCCGTTCGGTCGCCGCCGTCTTCTTCGTCTCCGGCAACTCCTCTGCAGCTACTAAACCTCGCGCCGGCCACCGTGTGCCCCTACGTGAGCACTGCTGCCTTCTTCCTCTCTCCCCTAGATCTTTTCGAGGCCGTAGCCGTCTCGCCGCACTGTCAAGCTCCGGCCGCCGTCTGCAGCTTCGGCGTCGCGGCCACGCTTGCCGTCGAGCTCAACCGAGCTCGGTTTTGGGTCCAGCCCGTCCGTGCGAGTCCAACGCGCCTCGCTGCGCTGCTAGCCGAACCCTTTAGCCCCATTTGCACCTGCGACTGAACGCCGGCGTCCGCCGCGGCTCGAAGCCGGCGAGATTCCGGCCACCTCCGGCCCAGAGACCACCGCCGTTGGGTGCGCGCTACACTGCCCGTTCGAAAGCACCCAAGCGCGCCCGAAACCGAGCCACGTAGCCGTTTTCCGACGAGCTCCGGCGAACTTTCGCCGCTGGAGAGGTCGCCGGCGCGTCTCCGGCCACCGCGCTGGCGTGGCACCCACGTGGCACCACCTGGGCCACTAACTGGTGGGCCCAGAGACCCCACTTTGACCTCGTTGACCAGGGTCAACGCGGCACTGTTCACCCCCTTTCACTGACATGTGGGCCCCGCAGCTATTTAAATTTAATTAAAACATTTTCTAAATTAAAACTAATTAGTTAGCCTAATCTCTCACTGACACCCGGGGCCCACACCCCTAATTAACCCAGTTAATTAGGTTAATCCACTGTTAGTCTTAACAGAGACTGACATGTGGGTCCCACTTGACCCACATGTCATGTTTGACTGGTCAGCGACGCTGTTGACCGCTGACGTCATAGTGACGTCATGCTGACGTCATAATTCATTTCTATAAATAAATGAATTCCAGAAATTCAAATAATCTTTGAAAGTTAATAACTTTTAAACCGTAGCTCGGATCGAAAAAGTTAAAACATGAAAGTTGCTCAGAACGACAAGACGAGTTTGATCGTGCCGTCCCTTTCTTTATCGGAACCCCCTACGTAGAAGAACTCGTAACTCCGGACCCGTATCCGGCAGATGAATAGTGCTCACACTTCGGTAAATAAATCCCAGATTAATTCTAAAAATAACTAAAATGACTTAGATGCATATTTAGGCAACCCTGCACTGCATCATAGCATCACACGCACCGTATTGCATTTGTTTACATTATGTTTACCTGTTTCTTCCCCCTCTTCTCTCTCGGTAGACCCCGACGTTGACGTAGCTCCCGAGGCAGACGCAGCTCAGGAGTACGACTACGTCCCCGACGACACCACCGACGACCTTGCCCTTACCCTAGAGCAAACAGGAAAGCACCCCCATTTTGAGCGTGCCTATATCGCCTAATCTCTTCTCTCTTATGCTTGCATTAGAACTGCTACTGCTACTGTTTTCCTATATCTGCTGCATAGCCTGATTATTGTAACCTGCCTTGCTACCTTTCTGGTTATCCTAGACTGATTAGTATAGGCTGGGTAGAGTCCCGACAGAGACCCCCACTTGATCCCGACTGCCCCGCTGGATGTCAGAAGACTCGACCATCGGGATTGAAGACCAGGACCCGGCACCGCACGTCACTTCCCCCTTTAGTTGCCAGCACTGCTGGGTTACCGTCGAGTGCCGAGGGTGATACCTCGTCAGCACTTCTGATGATAACCTTGTAGGTTAGTTAATCGGCCGTGGTAAGCGAGGGTGATTCCTCCTACACCACCCCCGATAACGACGTCGTCGTGCAACACCTCAAGTGTGGACCTCGAGGGTGATTCCTCCTTCGTTCACCTTGACGGTAACATCAGCGGGAATTCCATCGAGGGTGATTCCTCAGGGTTCCCCCTTGGTGTTGGACACACGGATACCATTGATACTGTGACTTGCACTAAACCATGTTACTAAAGACGGGTCGGCCCTGAGGGGTACCCGCGCGAGCTTAATGCGAAGTGATGTGGAGTCGGGTTGACCTGGATGGTGCCCGCAAGATAACACGAGGCGCGGCCGGGCATTCCTCGCCCTTGCCGCAAGTCCTCGAGACGGGGCGACGGGGTCACATCGATCGTGAGTCTCTGATCGTTTCCGCGCGCTCCTAATCCACTACGGTTTGGATATTTGATCCGAGGGGCCTTTGGCCTGATAGCACTAACCATCACGTGGGCATAGTATGGGCGTTCTGCGTCGTATACTTTAGCCGGAGCTTAATAGACGTTAGCGACTGAGCGGCGCGCGCTGAATTGGACTGGGAACGCAATCGCACTTGTATAAGGGGTTGTTGCTAGGTCTGCTTTCAGCCGCGTACACAACGTGCAGGAGTTCCCGGGGCGAAGGCCCAAGACCCCTGGGCGCATAGGTTTAGTCCGGCGTGCTGACCTCTCTGTTAAGTATTTGGTCGGGTTGCGGTGTGTTGCCTAGCCGAGGCCGGGCATGACCCAGTAAAGTGTGTCCGGCCAGAGTTAAGCGAGCGTGGAGGGTAAGTTGGTCCACCCCTGCAGGGAAGAAACTTCTATCGATAGCCTATCCTACGGTAACGGACACTCGGAGTTGTATCCGATCGGTACAACTAGAACATGTGATGAGAACTGGATAGTACGGCTCTGGGATTGCTTTCTCGCAGGGAGTCGAGAAAGAATCTCAGGTCGAGGTTGATGATACTACTACTACTTTACATTATGTTGATCTGCTCTCTTCTATTGCTGCAAGACTGCTGAAGATTGTTGAAGCTGCTAGTCTTCGATAGGACTAGGCTTCCCCCTCTATTCTGGCATTTCTGCAGCCCAGTCCACATATACAGCCATTCCTTTGAAAATGTTGCATATGTAGTGTAGATCCTTGCTTGCTGAGTACTTCGGATGAGTACTCACGTTTGCTTTACTTTCTTTTTCCCCCATATTCCATTTGATGCCACCAGACGACGGAGCCCCTGAGCCAGACGCCCCAGTCGACAACCAGTACTACTACCCGCCTGGCGAGTACTACTACTACGAGGAGCCGTTTGACGACCAGGAGTAGGATCGGAGGGTCCAGGGCAGGAGGCCTACGCCTTTCGATCGTAGCTTTTATTTTACCCCGCCTCTGTGAAGGCTTATCTCTCTCTCTGTAATATATCTGTACTCAGATATCTAATGCTTCCGCTGACGCTTGTATGCCATCGAGCTATGTATTCGAGCCCTCGAGGCCCTGGCTTGTAATATAAAGCTTGTATGACTTTATTTATGTTTCAGAGTTGTGTTGTGATATCTTCAAGTGAGTCCTTAGGCTTGATCGTGCGCAATTGCGTGTATGGTTAGTGCACGATTAAGCCGGGGTCGTCACAGGTTGGTATCAGAGCCGACTGCCTCTAGGTATCCCCCTTCCCAATTCCTTGGCCGAAGTTGAGTCTAGTGGTCAAAAACTATTTTACTAACTTGGCTGTGTGGCTTACGGGCCCACGTCGCCAACTGGGTGGTATTAGGATCTTTTATTCCTCGTCTTTACTCTGGGATTCTAATCTCTCATCTATTCGGGTTTAATAAAATTTACTAACATCGACATTTAGGATCTCGTTAATTCTATCCACCCGGAGAGCTGGATTCAGTGCGATTTCCCTGTCTTTGATCTGATTAGTCTGATAATCATTTTCCTTTCCATTGTTTTGTTTAACCTTTCCTTCTGAGATCGGTTATATTTCTCATTGTCTTATGACAACCCTGAACTTCTCTGTTTCAGATGGATCGACTGTTTCCACCGCGGCCTATGACCCAGTTAGTGCTTCGCACTTGGGCTCGTGATGCCCCTGGATTTCCAGTTGTTCTGATCGCCCTCCTGACTAGACTGGGTTACCGCTGGTATCCCGAGTACATGGTCTATGAGGTTTACCGCGAGTTCAACCAGGAATAGTACTATGCTGAAGTTCGGATCTATGATCAGCAGAACGACTCAGACACCGAGCTACACCTTTTCCACGGTATAGGCGTGACGATTGAGATGGCAGTCCATGATGCCGCCTACTCTGCTGTCGCATGTCTCCGGGGAGAGCACAATGCTAGCTTGGATGACTCTGTGTTTCGGTACATTCCGTATGCACCTGTTGGAGATGCTACTGGATACTACACAGCTATCTGTGCCCCGTACGAGTCTCGACGCTACGACCCGCAGATTCTGATTCAGTGCACTCAGGCTCTGGATTGCACTGTTCGGGCTCTTGCCGTCGAGTTGTTCGCCACTCGAGCATGCTACTACGAGGCTATGACACAGTTGTTACCAGCTGTTCGTGCAGGGATACATCCGGAGTATATTCTTTACCCACGCAGGACCGAGATGCCGCCAGGTATTGATTGGCCTGCAGTGGGAGGTCACACGCCTGCACGTGGACCTCTTCTTACAGTTCGAGACCGGGTTCTGCATCAGAGTGCACATGGAGCACAGGATCCTGCTGCGACGAACATTCGTCGTCCGCACTTGCAGTTACCCGGTTTCAGTGGTTTTCTCCGATGCTGATGTAGCCTTTGCTATGTCACGTTATGTACTTCCTTACCGCGTGCCTGCGTGCCGCCTAGTGTGTCTATCTTTTCAATTTGCGCCGTTATGCTGCCCGATTGTAACCGACCTTGTATGGATCTGTATGTCTTAAGTGACTACTTTTAGCATCTATTGCACTCTTTCAATAATGTCGAGTTACATCATGTTTATTGTTAAACACTTGCATAAGCTATTGCAGAAATACCCCTGTTGGAATAGCAGGATGGCTGACAACAACCCGCCACCGCCGCCACCACCTGATTACATGGCAGCGATGATGCAACAGTTTGAACTCAACCACCAGTTTATGACGGGAATTATGCAGCAATTCCCTCGTCCTGATGCTAATCAGCAGCCACCTTCCATCACCCTGCCAGAATTTATGAGGCTCAGTCCATCGTTTTTCCGCAACACAGTCAACCCACTGGATGCAGATGACTGGCTGCGTGACATCTCCCATGAGATGGAGTCTGCTGGTGTCACCGAAGTCAACTATGTCACTTTTGCGACTTATCTTCTAAAGGGTCCCGCAGCCCAATGGTGGGCCACTCACCGACAGACTCTGCTGCCTAGTACTGTCGTCACTTGGGCAGAGTTCAAGATTGCTTTCCGAGCCCGCTACATTCCTCTAGCTGTCATAGCTAGGAAGAAGGCTGAGTTCCGTAGCCTTGTTCAAGGAAACAAGACTGTGGAAGTCTATCAGCGCGAGCTTCTAGACTTATCTCGCTACGCTGAAGAGGACATTCCTACTGATGAACGAAGGCAAGAGAAGTTCCGTGAAGGACTGCATCATGATATACAGTTGGCCCTGCTTGTTCAAGATTATCCTGATTTCGCCACCTTGGTGAATAAGGCTATTATGGTTGAAACTGGACTTAAGAAGCATAAAGAAGCGTCCAGACGCACCCGAGAAGCGGGCTCATCTTCGGGCTCGTCTTCCCAGAAGCGACGCATCTGGTTCCCTCAAGGCATGTTCCGTTCAGCAGCTCCTGCAAACAGGCCCTCTTATGCTGCACCACGCCTGCCACCTCCACCACCGAGGCAGCCTCTGCCAGCTCCAGCACCTCGTCCTGACAGTGGACTATGCTTTAAGTGTGGCAAGCCAGGTCACCGTGCTAGAGATTGTTCTCAAAATCAGAATCAACTGGCTCTCCCTTCTGCTGGCCGTGGTATTGGCCGTGGTATTCCTCAACAGCGCAACAATAATGCCAGACCTTCTTATGGTCGTGGGCAGTACTACCACGTCAACATGTCCGAAGCTCCAGTTCAACCAGACACTGTGATGGGTACACTTTTCGTTAATTCAGTTCCAGCATCTGTTTTATTTGATTCAGGAGCATTGCATTCATTCATGTCAGAACATTTTGCACTCATGCATGAAGTTAAATGTGATATGCTACCCCAAAAGATATGAGTAAATACTCCTGCGGGACACTGTCAAACCTCCTTGGTTAGCCCTGATGTTGTGATTATTATCGAAGGGTTGGAGTTCCGAGCATCCCCCATTATTCTCAACTCCTCTGATATTGATCTTATTTTGGGAATGGATTGGTTGAAGGCCCACTACACCTCAATCAACTATGCCACTAAAGTGGTACACCTTCTACATCCATCGAACGAGATAGTGAATTATCAAGCTCACCTCACCCAGAACGCCGAGGCTCAGATCTATGCCTTGAACGCGTTGAACGCTTCTCCACTTGAGGGGATCGAGAATATCCCAGTTGTCTGTGAATTCCCGGATGTTTTTCCAGAAGAACTTCCAGGAATACCCCCTGCTAGGGCTGTCGAGTTCGTCATCGACTTGAAACCTGGCACCACTCCTATTGCGAAGCGTCCTTACAAGATGCCTCCGCACCACCTCATCGAGCTTAAGGAGGAAATTGATAAATCCTTAAGGAAGGGTTTCATTCGCCCTAGTTCCTCTGCTTGGGGAGCACCTTCTCTCTTTGTTAAGAAGAAGGATGGAACTAACCGTTTGGTTCAAGACTATCGTCCAATCAACCAGGCAACTATTTAGAATAAATATCCGCTTCCCCGGATCAACGATTTATATGATCAACTCGCAGGATCTTCGGTGTTCTCTAAACTCGACTTGAGGTTGGGTTATCACCAGATCCGTGTCCGTGAAGAGGATATTCCGAAGACTGCATTCGTTACTCGCTATGGTTCATACGAGTACACCGTCATGTCGTTTGGCTTAACAAACGCTCCAGCTACCTTCTCCCGCTTAATGAATTACATATTCATGGATTACCTCGACAAATTCGTCGTGGTATATCTGGATGATATTCTGGTTTATTCGAAGAACAAAGAAGAACATGCTGAGCACCTTTGTCTTGTTCTGGAGAGACTATGAGAGCACAAGTTATATGCCAAGTACTCTAAGTGCGAATTCTGGCTTTCTGAGGTAACCTACCTTGGACATGTCATCTCCAAGGATGGTATCGCAGTTAACCCGGAGCGAGTTTAGGCTATTCTTGACTGGACCCCTCCGAAGAATGTCAAGCAAGTCAGAAGTTTCCTCGGGCTTGCAAGTTATTGTCGCCGATTCATCGAAAATTTCTCCAAGATTGCCAAGCCCCTGACTAATCTGCTCCACAAAGGCGTTAAGTTTGAGTGGACAGAAAAATTTCAGGAAAGCTTCCAGACCCTCAAGGACAAGCTGACTTCTGCTCTAGTCCTTGCTCCTCCAGACTCTCGCAAAGATTTTGTGATCTTCTGCGACGCCTCTCGCCAAGGACTAGGTTGTGTCCTAATGCAAGAGCGAAGAGTAATTGCTTATGCTTCACGACAATTGCGTCCACATGAAGAGAATTACCCAGTGCATGACCTTGAACTTGCTGCTGTGATCTATGCTTTGAAACAGTGGCGACACTACCTTCTTGGTAATCGGTGTGAGATTTATACCGATCATCAGAGTCTGAAGGATTTGTTCACCCAACCGGATCTTAATCTTCATCAACAACGATGGTTGGAAACAATTACGGACTATGACTGTGGTATTTATTATACTCCTGGCAAGGCTAATGTAATGGCTGATGCCTTGAGCCGCAAGTCTTATTGCAACAACCTCATGGTTAAACAAGCTCAACCCCAGCTGTATGAAGAATTGCGCAAGCTGAATCTCTGCATCATCCCGCAAGGTTCTCCTAATAACCTTGTGATACAACCAGATCTTGAGAAAGCTGTCAAAATTGCGCAAGCTAAAGATGCCGAAATTGGTCTAATGAAGAAAGAGCTTCACCTTGAAAAGTACAGGGATTTCTCGATTGCTGAAGATGGAACCTTGTACTTCCGAGACCGCATTGTAGTACCTCGCTTCGAGCTGATGACTGACAAAGTCATGAAGGAGGCCCATGATACACCGCTCTCTATCCATCTGGGTAGTACCAAAATGTATCGAGATCTTCGTCAAAGGTACTGGTGGTCTAGAATGAAGCAAGATATTGCTCGTTATGTTGCCGAGTGTGACGTTTGTCATCGCGTGAAGGCAGAACATCAGAAACCTGCTGGAATTCTGCAACCACTTCCTATTCCTCTGTGGAAGTGGGATAAAGTGCAGATGGATTTCATTACTGGTCTTCCCAAGTCTCAGAAGGGTCACGATGCTATTCTTGTCGTCGTCGACCAACTCTCCAAGGTTGCACACTTTCTGCCAGTTAAGGAGACTATTACTGCTAGTCAGTTAGCAGAGCTATATATCTCCAGAATTGTTTCACTCCATGGTATTCCCAAAGAAATCAGTTCAGACCGTGGCAGCATTTTCACTGGCCATTTTTGGGAAAGTTTCCAGAAAGCAATGGGAACTCATATTACCTGGAGTTCAGCTTATCATCCCCAATCCCAAGGCCAAGTTGAGCGCGTTAATCAAGTGCTTGAAGATATGCTTCGAGCTTGTGTTATATCCTTCGGTAAGAAATGGGAGGAATCTCTCCCGTATGCCGAGTTCTCTTATAACAACAGCTACCAAGCCAGCTTAAAAATGGCCCCCTTTGAGGTTCTTTATGGTCGTAAATGTCGAACCCCTCTGAATTGGTCAGAAGCTGGGGAACGACCTCTTGTTGGACCGGACATTATTCAGCATGCCGAAGAACAAGTCAGAATTGTCCGGGAGAATCTCAAAGTAGCTCAAGACCGTCAGAAGAGTAATTATGATCGCAAGCGATGGGGTGTGATCTATCAACCTGGTGATCTTATCTTCGTGTCACTCCGATGAAGGGCACACGTCATTTCGGAATCAAGAGCAAGCTAGCTCCTCGCTATATTGGTCCTTTCCGCATCGTGGCTAGACGTGGACAGGTGGCATATAAGTTGGAGTTGCCACCGCAATTCTCCCATATTCATGATGTCTTCCACGTGTCGCAACTTCGTAAGTGCTTCAAGGAATCCCCGCACCGTGCAGTGGATCATGAGATGCTCGAGCTACAAGATGATCTTTCCTATAAGGAGCATCCGATCCGCATCCTCGACGAATCTGAACGTCGAACTCGTCAGAAGACAACCAAGTTCCAAAAAGTGCAGTGGTCGAATCACACTGAAGATGAAGCCACTTGGGAACGCGAGGATCATCTTCGGGAAGAATATCCCGGACTCTTTCCTTCTACCTCCTAAATTCTCGGGACGAGAATTTCTTTTAGCAGAGGAGAACTTGTAACACCCCCTTGTAATAAGCTCTGTGACACTCTGTTAATCTTGCCAAGTCATATCATTTGCAGTGCTTAAACAAAGTGGTTAATCAAAGAACCTCAACTTCATTTTGAAATCAACTCAAATTCAAAAGTGAAATATGAAGTTGAACAAACTCTGTTGGGAAAATGTTCATTGAATGGCAAATAATCCAGGAACATTTCTAAAATCATCATCAATAAAGTTGGAGTTAGACAAGTGACTCAAACAAGATGAAACAGCACCAAAACAGGATATTTAAATCCATTTAAAATCTTTTCAGATACAAATGAATTCCAAATCCGTTCAAACCAATTTTTGGTGAAAGATATTAATGCTATGCAATATTTGGGTCAACTCTCATATTTTGCAAAAGTGCAAAAGTGTGCTAACTATTTCAAAATAGGAAATGAAATAAAGAAAAGAGAACAGAAAAGGAAAAGAATAAGAAAAGGCCACTGTGCACTAATCCAAGTGCACAGTGCCTGGAGCCCGGCCCAGTTGGCCCATCCCTCTCTCCTCCCTCTCTCTCTATCGTGCTGTCGCCACCGCCGTGGACGAGCGCGCGCGCGCCGGCCGTTCGTCGACAGCGCGACAGCCACCGACACTCGCGGCTCGTCGAGGGGATAAGGACCCCCTCGTCCATCTCCCCCTGGTCTCTCCCCTACTCTCTCTTCTCTCCCTCGCTCCGCCTCTGTGTTTTCCCCCTCCAGATCCAACTCCAGCCCAGCGCCGCCGTCGCTGCGCTTCGCCACCGTCGTGGCCAGCGGCCTCCTCGCGTCGGTTGCCTGCGTCAAGGAGGACCGTCGTGCACCGCCACGTCTACAGTTGGCCTCCGCTGGAGCAGGGAACCACTACAGCAGCAGAATCAACGCCACTCCTCCGTTCGGTCGCCGCCGTCTTCTTTGTCTCCGGCAACTTCTCTGCAGCTACTAAACCTCGCACGGGCCACCGTGTGCCCCTACGTGAGCACTGCTGCCTTCTTCCTCTCTCCCCTAGATCTTTTCGAGGCCGTAGCCGTCTCGCCGCACTGTCAAGCTCCGGCCGCCGCCTGCAGCTTCGCCGTCGCGGCCACGCTTGCCGTCGAGCTCAACCGAGCTCGGTTTTGGGTCCAGCCCGTCCGTGCGAGTCCAACGCGCCTCGCTGCGCTGCTAGCCGAACCCTCTAGCCCCATTTGCACCTGCGACTGAACGCCGACGTCCGCCGCGGCTCGAAGCCGGCGAGATTCCGGCCACCTCCGGCCCGGAGACCACCGCCGTTGGGTGCGTGCTGCACTGCCCGTTCGAAAGCACCCAAGCGTGCCCGAAACCGAGCCCCGTAGCCGTTTTCCGACGAGCTCCGGCGAACTTCCGCCGCTGGAGAGGTCGCCGGCGCGTCTTCGGCCGCCGCGCTGGCGTGGCACCCACGTGGCACCACCTGGGCCACTGACTGGTGGGCCCAGGGACCCCACTTTGACCTCGTTGACCAGGGTCAACGCGGCACTGTTCACCCCCTCTCACTGACATGTGGGCCCCGCAGCTATTTAAATTTAATTAAAACATTTTCTAAATTAAAACTAATTAGTTAGCCTAATCTCTCACTGACACCCGGGGCCCACACCCCTAATTAACCCAGTTAATTAGGTTAATCCACTGTTAGTCTTAACAGAGACTGACATGTGGGTCCCACTGGACCCACATGTCATGTTTGACTGGTCAGCGACGCTGTTGACCGCTGACGTCATGCTGACGTCATAATTCATTTCTGTAAATAAATAAATTCCAGAAATTCAAATAATCTTTGAAAGTTAATAACTTTTAAACCGTAGCTCGGATCGAAAAAGTTAAAACATGAAAGTTGCTCAGAACGACGAGACGAGTTTGATCAGGCCGTCCCTTTCTTTATCGGAACCCCCTACGTAGAAGAACTCGTAACTCTGGACCCGTATCCGGCAGATGAATAGTGCACACACTTCGGTAAATAAATCCCAGATTAATTCTAAAAATAACTAAAATGACTTAGATGCATATTTAGGCAACCCTGCACTGCATCATAGAATCACACGCACCGTATTGCATTTGTTTGCATTATGTTTACCTGTTTCTTCCCCCTCTTCTCTCTCGGTAGACCCCGACGTTGACGTAGCTCCCGAGGCAGACGCAGCTCAGGAGTACGACTACGTCCCCGACGACACCACCGACGACCTTGCCCTTACCCTAGAGCAAACAGGAAAGCACCCCCATTTTGAGCGTGCCTATATCGCCTAATCTCTTCTCTCTTATGCTTGCATTAGAACTGCTACTGCTACTGTTTTCCTATATCTGCTGCATAGCCTGATTATTGTAACCTGCCTTGCTACCTTTCTGGTTATCCTAGACTGATTAGTATAGGCTGGGTAGAGTCCCGACAGAGACCCCCACTTGATCCCGACTGCCCCGCTGGATGTCAGAAGACTCGACCATCGGGATTGAAGACCAGGACCCGGCACCGCACGTCACTTCCCCCTTTAGTTGCCGACACTGCTGGGTTACCGTCGAGTGCCGAGGGTGATACCTCGTCAGCACTTCTGATGATAACCTTGTAGGTTAGTTAATCGATCGTGGTAAGCGAGGGTGATTCTTCCTACACCACCCCCGATAACGACGTCGTCGTGCAACACCTCAAGTGTGGACCTCGAGGGTGATTCCTCCTTCGTTCACCTTGACGGTAACATCAGCGGGAATTCCATCGAGGGTGATTCCTCAGGGTTCCCCCTTGGTGTTGGACACACGGATACCATTGATACTGTGACTTGCACTAAACCATGTTACTAAAGACGGGTCGGCCCTGAGGGGTACCCGCGCGAGCTTAATGCGAAGTGATGTGGAGTCGGGTTGACCTGGATGGTGCCCGCGAGATAACACGAGGCGCGGCCGGGCATTCCTCGCCCTTGCCGCAAGTCCTCGAGACGGGGCGACGGGGTCACATCGATCGTGAGTCTCTGCTTGTTTCCGCGCGCTCCTAATCCACTACGGTTTGGATATTTGATCCGAGGGGCCTCTGGCCTGATAGCACTAACCATCACGTGGGCATAGTATGGGCGTTCTACGTCGTATACTTCAGTCGGAGCTTAATAGACGTCAGCGACTGAGCGGCACGCGCTGAATTGGACTGGGAACGCAATCGCACTTGTATAAGGGGTTGCTAGGTCTGCTTTTAGCCGCGTACGCAACGTGCAGGAGTTCCCGGGGTGAAGGCCCAAGACCCCTGGGCGCATAGGTTTAGTCCGGCGTGCTGACCTCTCTGTTAAGTATTTGGTCAGGTTGCGGCGTGTTGCTTAGCCGAGGCCGGGCATGACCCAGTAAAGTGTGTCCGGCCAGAGTTAAGCGAGCATGGTGGGTAAGTTGGTGCACCCCTGCAGGGAAGAAACTTCTATCGATAGCCTGTCCTACGGTAACGGACACTCGGAGTTGTATCCCGATCGGTACAACTAGAACATGTGATGAGAACTGGATAGTACGGCTCTGGGATTGCTTTCTCGCAGGGAGTCGAGAAAGAATCTCAGGTCGAGGTTGATGATACTACTACTACTTTACATTATGTTGATCTGCTCTCTTCTATTGCTGCAAGACTGCTGAAGATTGTTGAAGCTGCTAGTCTTCGATAGGACTAGGCTTCCCCCTCTATTCTGGCATTTCTGCAGCCCAGTCCACATATACAGCCATTCCTTTGAAAATGTTGCATATGTAGTGTAGATCCTTGCTTGCTGAGTACTTCGGATGAGTACTCACGTTTGCTTTACTTTCTTTTTCCCCCATATTCCATTTGATGCCACCAGGCGACGGAGCCCCTGAGCCAGATGCCCCAGTCGACGACCAGTACTACTACCCGCCTGGCGAGTACTACTACTACGAGGAGCCGTTTGACGACCAGGAGTAGGATCGGAGGGTCCAGGGCAGGAGGCCTACGCCTTTCGATCGTAGCTTTTATTTTACCCTGCCTCTGTGAAGGCTTATCTCTCTCTCTGTAATATATCTGTACTCAGATATCTAATGCTTCCGCTGACGCTTGTATGCCATCGAGCTATGTATTCGAGCCCTCGAGGCCCTGGCTTGTAATATAAAGCTTGTATGACTTTATTTATGTTTCAGAGTTGTGTTGTGATATCTTCAAGTGAGTCCTTAGGCTTGATCGTGCGCAATTGCGTGTATGGTTAGTGCACGATTAAGCTGGGGTCGTCACACCAGAGATCCTCGACGGTTCTGTGTGGCCTTAACCGTCGTTAGGCTCCATGTACCCATGCCCCAATTCTTCTACCTCCTCTCAGGTATATGTTGCGTCTCCTTTCCTATATTTTTTCTCTTTTGTGGTACTTCCGACGGCTGCTGGTATGTGTGTCGGTAGCTGCACAAGGATGGGGATTGCGGGTTAGGATGTAATTTTCCTGTTAAAGTGACACTCCATGGTATGCTTGCTTTGAGAAAAAAATTCCTATTATTCTTTTTCTACAATGTAGAGCACAGTTTAGACATGTTTCGTTTCTTAAATCGACCTATTCCTGAATGTTTATATTGATATGGTCTTGGTGGTCTCTGGTTTTGGTAATTAATCCGAAGGTCTACCTTTCTGGTTTTAATTACTTATGTGTGTATAGATGCCCATCTTTTCACAACGTGTTGTTCTTGCAGGCATGATGTTATATCAATGAAAATCTTGCAAGGTAAAATGATGGACCTGAATGGATTAGACATACATATACTGCATCAATGGAAACAAGGGATGTTTTGTCAATCTGATATTAGCTCTACAGATCTCAGAGTTCTACGGCGACGCAGACTAGCAGCGACACCTCTCCCTATTGTGCTTCTATCTGTTCTGTGGATCAATTCAGAATGTTGATCGTTATGGGTCGATAAAAAAATGTTCAGAATCTGATGCATGGCAATCGGATGATAAAAAAAGTGACGGTGTGTGACGATCGGACGACCGGATGATTGGACGTCTTCTTCTTCAAGCTCCCAGCATGCCGTACTCTCCATCTCTTGTCTATTTTGGCACGGCGGGGCAGAGGGAGTTGATCGAGGACCGCAGCGTCGGCGACCCAGGTATCTTCTTCTCCACTATCTCGATCATGCACCCTTTGTCTAATCTGCAATGACACATGGCATTGACAGGTACAAGCACGTGGTGGCGACTGCGATGCACATCAGGCTACTGTTCTTCTACCGGTACGCAGCGGCCATGTGCCACCGCCGAGCCCTTCATTGGCGACCTCCTGGGACACCACCATGTGGCACCAAGGTTTAAAAAAAGCGCCTTGTTGTTGGTCCCTTTCAATTGAAATATTCCTTTTACATGCTAAAGTCATAAGTTTGTGATATGCAAGGTTTATATGGAAAAGGATTTCCGTGGAAGGAGCCGGTACTGGGGCTGCGCGCTCCTGGACGGGCACGGCGGCCTGGACATGCTCCAGGAGATGTTCGTCGTGTCGAGCATCCTACCCATTGGCAGCCAGAGATCCTCGACGGTTCCGTGTGGCCTTAACCGTCGTTAGGCTCCATGTACCCATGCCTCAATTCTTCTACCTCCTCTTAGGTATATGTTGCGTCTCCTTTCCTATATTTTTTCTCTTTTGTGGTACTTCCGACGGCTGCTGGTATGTGTGTCGGTAGCTGCACAAGGATGGGGATTGCGGGTTAGGATGTAATTTTCCTGTTAAAGTGACACTCCATGGTATGTTTGCTTTGAGAATTTTTTTCCTATTTTTCTTTTTCTACAATGTAGAGCGCAGTTTAGACATGTTTCGTTTCTTAAATCGACCTATTCCTGAATGTTTATATTGATATGGTCTTGGTGGTCTCTGGTTTTGGTAATTAATCTGAAGGTCTACCTTTCTGGTTTTAATTACTTATGTGTGTATAGATGCCCATCTTTTCACAACGTGTTGTTCTTGCAGGAATGATGTTATATCAATGAAAATCTTGCAAGGTAAAATGATGGACCTGAATGGATCAGACAGACATATACTGCATCAATGGAAACAAGGGATGTTTTGTCAATCTGATATTAGCTCTACAGATCTCAGAGTTCTACGGCGACGCAGACTAGCAGCGACACCTCTCTCTATTGTGCTTCTATCTGTTCTATGGATCAATTCAGAATATTGATCGTTATGGGTCGATAAAAAAATGTTCAGAATCTGATGCATGGCGATCAGATGATCAAAAAAGTGACGGTGTGTGACGATCGGACGACCGGATGATCGGACATCTTCTTCTTCAAGCTCCCAGCATGCCGTACTCTCCATCTCTTGTCTCTTTCGCACGGCGGGGCAGAGGGAGTTGATCGAGGACCGCAGCGTCGGCGACCCAGGTATCTTCTTCTCCACTATCTCGATCATGCACCCTTTGTCTAATCTGCAATGACACATGGCATTGACAGGTACAAGCACGTGGTGGCGACTGCGATGCACATCAGCTACTGTTCTTCTACCGGTACGCAGCGGCCATGTGCCACCGTCGAGCCCTTCATTGGCGTCCTCCCGGGACACCACCATGTAGCACCAAGGTTTAAAAAAAGCGCCTTGTTGTTGGTCCCTTTCAATTGAAATATTCCTTTTACATGCTCAAGTCATAAGTTTGTGATCTGCAAGGTTTATATGAAAAAGGATTTCCAATTATGATAAGTTGTAGCTTATTCATCCCAACTGTTAGACAATGTGTGCTCACTGATTTTCCCGTCTAAATGTCCGTACAGTGAAACAAACGTAGCAGTCGTATGCCATCTGCTTGCCAAGTTGCATCATTAGCCTGAGCAGATAGCCATCTTGCATATTGTTTGCCCCAATAATATTTCTCATTTTTGTTGATGCATCTTTTGCCCCCATTGGAGTTATGGTTATCTTCTTACATGGTTGACATGTCAATTTTGTAAACAAGGAACCGGTCATAATCAGCAATCCTGATTAGCTTATGCCCGTTGCCTCGTATCAATTTTGAGTCTTAGTTTGTTCACCATCATCAATAAGTCACTAGCTCTGAAAGAAAGCTAGCACATGCTATTTAACTAAAGAAAAGTCACTCTGTAATGTGACTAGAAATTAGATTACAGAGGGAAGTTTGCAAATCACTAGCTCTGAAAGCATAAAATATATTCCAATTTCTAGGCCGCTACATAATTTTGAAACATGAGCTTTTTAAAAACTGAGTGTTTGACGTAGCTTGCTGTTATTGTCAAACTGAAATAGCGAGTATATGTTGCTTTTTGTTTAGGAAAGTGAAAAAACAAGATGCCATTTGTATACCAGGAATGGCATATGTGAACGACTCGGGTGGCAGTTTTTAGGGTAGGGGCAGGGGGCATTTTTTATAAACTGCCATGGCAGTTCTTTAATTTAAGTGCAATTTATTGAGAAACTGCCATCCACAGGATCTTGATTGTGTGGTTCTGGGTGTGTTCAATGGGACCTCATCCCCAGCAAACGTTCGCCGGGTATTGTTCAACATGGCTCTTGATAATTTAATGATTCAATCAAATTTCATTGCAAAGTATACTGGACCAGGCTTTCCTTCTTTCTAATGCAGTTTTAGTTGGCATTAAGTTGTGAAATCCAAATCCATGCATTTACAATTCTTGTTGTTCTAATTACACAAGTATTTTCTCATATTTTTTTCGTTAACTAATGTTCACACCGAACACCATCTCTGTAACCAAACCTGATATAGTAGTTAGTTTTGGCATTAGACACAACAACTTTGACATTGATAATTTCCTCATATTTTTAGTAGGACAATAAACTTGTCTAGCATTTCATTATGAGTTGCAGGCCCTGAAAACAAATGTATCTGCCCCCTAAATGATTAAACGTGTGGTTTCTGAATTATGCATGTTGACATGCATTGGCAATCATTATTCAACGTTATTCCTTTTCACTGAAATAAGAACCATGTAATGCTTACGATTTAACTAGTTATCTAGACAACTAAATGGGTTAATGTTATGCTTAGTATCTTTTGGCATATGTAATGCGGGGAAGGAAACCAGTGTCTTTTGACAGAGATTTCTGGAGGTAACATGCCTCTGATTGTATGCATTGAATTTCAGATGCTATCTTGCGTACGACTGAGCAGTCTCGGATATACTTCAACCCAGATGTCAACGCAACAAATACCTTGATTATAAGGTACATTCATGATTAACAATGCCTAACTATTTTTTGATCTTGACTAACACAAAGGGTATAATGTGTAGTTTCAGGGAGTCCCGTCGCTTTCTCATAGAATTTTGTTCAGATATAAATTTGTCTGTTACCAACAATACATTGAATTATAATTATAATATTGCAGGAACAAATGTCATGTGAAGAAAATAATTTCCTTAGAAAAAAGTAGCTCCGTTTGCACTATTAATTAGCTTCCTGAGTTATTTTGCTTGACAAGAGAAATGGACTTGTTTTTTCTATAGCCTAATTGAACAGTAAGAGTCTCTCCTACTTTCATTGCTAAGAAAACAAATAAACCTAGATACGGACATGCATTTCAATCTCTTGTTTTGAAGTTAAACTGTTTATAGATACTTTTTGATGTACCTTTCGACCCATAAACTTAATGTTGTGCTTGTAGTGTTGGTTCTGGGTTTAGAATCAATTTAATATGTGGATTGATATCCCACCAACCACAAACCGGAATTTCTTCTTTGATATTCTGCTGGTTTAGAAAATGTACATTCTGGTTGAGGATTTCCATCGAGAGTGAATGTATAATCCAGCCAACCAACCCAAGATGTTTACCAGCACCATCACGATGATCTTTCTCAGCCTGCTCGGCCCAATCAGTCTTCTAATATTCATCTCATGGTAGGCATGCTCTGCAAAAATGCAGCAACAACATTTTTTTTGTCATGTATGTTAAACTTGTGCTATGAACTGTTAGCATATTGGCTCTCCTTTGCTTCGACTTTACTTAGGATATTCACTCCAAGGATAGGAAAATCACATACAATTTTCCGCATTTACCCTGTTGAATCAATTGCCTAACTGTTTATTGATTTTTTAGGAGGGTCACGAAAAAGACGCAAAAGCATAGCTTGCTCCTTGATTCCAGTTTCTGCAGCCACCATTGATAAGCATGGGGCTGAGCAAATGAGTATCAAAAGGAAGTCAAGGAAACTTCGTCCTCTGGGCTGCTTGCGATGTAGTTCTCCAGTAGCTTCAGCGCCAAGGTAAAACTTCATCAATTTCGCAAACTGGGATAACACCCACTATTTTCACTTATTTTGAATTGACAGATCCTATAATGGCATGGATAATTGTGATGATGCCATAGTTTCCTAATTACTAAGATAATTTACCAGATGAGGAGATGGGAGAGGCGCCGCCCAAGGAGGTCAGGGGGAGGAGGGCAACAAGGCTGGGGAGCGGAGGCGGAGGCTGACGGGGAAGAGAATGATCAAGCATGTAAATCTAGAGCACAAGCTCATGATTTATCAAGGGAGTGGCGCTGCCGCCGGAGTAGAAAATCATATCTCATATTAAGGTGTTTTTTTCTTTTTTTGTGTGCAAATTTGGTGCAGGAAAAATGTTGATGATATATATAAGATGACTAGCATTATCTTTTTATTGAGTGCATGTTTGGGTAGCATTATCTACTTAGAAAAAATTGCTATATGCATGTAGTGAATAACATCTGAAGGCGGTTTCCAACCTTGTCCCCTGCTAACTGTCACGCCGGTGTCGAAAACTGGCTCACTTAGAACGCGAGTCAGTGGACTTTGTGATAAGAGTGAGGGTTGAGAGTGAGCGCAGGGTGGGGGTTGGGATTTGCAACCGGAGTAACACAGGAGTAGTAGACAGTATTATGGATTATGATCACTTCTGTGAGTACTCTCAACAATGCTATAAGCACTACTCCATGATTACAGTAGCACATTTATGATATAAAATAAGATTAAAATGTAGCTGACCAATGTAGGCTGAGGAAGAAGTTTTTATTATACTTGATTAAATATCGTGCGAATGAAGCTAAAAACAACATTTTTAATATTGTGTGAGAATTGCTTAAACACAACAATGAGGAACAATAGATATTAATTTGTAATAGAATTTTAATTGGATCATCGCTCTATATGTATACATTGTTAATTTATCTCTTTTATCAATTTACATTGCAATTGAATTGGACTTCAACAAATACCCCGATTGTGCCTGTGCTATTTTGTCTCTGCATGTAAAATTTGACATGCGTTGTGTTTACATAATTTCAGCGAAATATTTTTGTAGCACGTGACAAAGCACCGATATTCCCGTGCTATCTTATCTCTACATGTGAAAATTTACATCCATTATGTTTATACAACTCAACAAAAATATTTCAAAAGCCCGTGGCAACGCACGGGCATTCTACTAGTAGTCCTGATTGCTCACCTAATTTCCCGTAGGCTATGTTAGTGGGACCGAGGTAACTGGAAACGGTTAAACCGAGGAACATATGGAAGGTTTCAAAAGTCAGTCCCAAACAGGTTGGAGGCTCCGAATGCTCACATTCGGAGGGACAGAATTGAACTTGTTCAAAGTATGTGATCACCAAGAATTGTTGATTAAGATAAGTTACAAAATAGTAGCTAGAAGGGGTCCTTAGGCATTATTGTTACATCCAATTGGTCAACTGAACCAAATAAATAAAAAACCACAATTTGGATGAACTGGAATGGAAATCATGCAATCCAACATGCTTAGCCGAAAAGATATGGATGGAAATAAATAAAGAATGACTAGAACATCCACAATCAGCCTAACATCTATCAAGAAATTGGTCGACGTGTAGGTCACCTATATATGAGTATATTGACTTAGGACCTAAATGAGAATATTTGATCATAGGTATACCCCTCGTGGCCTCCTGCCGTATTTGGTTTGCTGCCGGGTGCTATTACCCGCCTCGCTTGGGTGTGGATGTTTTGGCTTGCCCGGAATGCACTCTCTCATCGAGCTATTCGCCGGCTCGTGACCAAACCTGCTCAGTGACACTGAGCTATGTATGAGACCAGCTGCGGGGCGCTGTTAGACGATTAGTGTGTCGGCGGAAATGCTCGGCCTTTTCTATGGACCCGGCGTTGTTAGACGATAATAGTCCTGATTGCTCACCTAATTTCCCGTAGGCTATGTTAGTGGGACCGAGGTAACTGGAAATGGTCAAACAGAGAAACATACGGATGGTTTTAAAAGTCAGTCCCAAACAGGTTGGAGGCTTCGAATGCTCACATCGCAGGGACATAATTGAAGTTGTTCAAATTATGTGATCACTAAGAATTGTTGATTAAGATACGTTACAAGATGGTAGCGAGAAGGGGTCCTTAGGCATTATTGTTACATCCAATTGATCAACTGAACTAAATCAAACAAGCCACAATTTGGATGAACTGGAATGGGAATCATGCAATCCAACATGCTTAGCCAAAAAGATATGGAGGCAAATAAATAAAGAATGACTAGAACATGCACAATCAACATAAACATCTATCAAGAAATTGGTTGGCGAGTAGGTCATCTGTATATGAGTATATTGACTTAGGAGCTAAATAAGAACATTTGATCATAGGTATACCCCTCATGGCCTCCTGTCGTATTTCGCTCGCCGCGGGGTGCTATTACTCGCCTCGCTTGGGTGTGGACGTTTTAGGTTGCCCGGAACATGCTCTTTGGTCGCGCTATTTCCCCGCCCATGAGTTGACTTGTCGGTTCGCCTGGTTTGATTTGCCTTGCTTGGTGTTCGTTGCCAGTATGCATGAGAGGATTCGTGGGCCGGCCAAACCAACCGACTCCCACGCGAGCGGGCAAGCGGCTGAGTGGGCGCTCCGCGAGAGGATTCACTGTAGCCGCTGACTCCTTTGATCTGCTGACCACTGGCAAGTTGACCTCTGACTTCATACCGCCGACCATAGACCGTTGACTTTTATGAAATTTGAATACAAAAACAGGAGATTCATGAATTTGGAAAATGTTTGCGGAATCAAAAAAGTTCACGGCTTCGAAAAAATGTTCATGAACTTAAAAGAAAATCCATGATTTTGACTAAAAAATCATAATTTTTTAAATAACTTTCTAGATTTGAAAAAATGAATCTTCATGAATTTATCAAGTTTGTGGAGTTGAAAAAAGTTCACAAAATTGAAAAATGTTTGTGACCTTTGAAAAAGCTCATGGATTTGAAAAAATCATGTATTTTAAAAAAGGTTCACACATTTCAAAAATTGCAAATTTTAGAAAGTTTCATAGATTTGAAAATATATTCATGGATTTGAATAAAGTTCATGAATTTTTAAAAAATACGAATTAATAGGGAAATAAAAAGCAAGTGAAAAGGAAAAACATAAAATGAAATGAAAACCCAAAAATGAAAAGAAAACCGATGAAACAAAACCAGAGGAAACCTTCTAGAAGATTCTCAAAACCGGTGTAGGAGAGACTAATATGGGCCGAGACAAACTTCGAATATCTAAACTCGCTAGTGACACGGACCAAAATTTCCCTCTGTATAAAAGGGCGACCCAGAAGACACTAGTATCATGGGCATTAATTAGAACAAGCGGAGGAATTTCCTATTCGCCGCTCGCCATGGCGAATTGTTGCCGATTCGCACAGAGTAGGGATGTGAGCCACACGACATGGGCCGACCCACTTCAGCGTTCACACAGTGCGGTCAACCGGTTTTGAGAACCTTCTAAAAGGTTTCCCTTAACCGTTTTTTCTCTATGTAGTTTCTTTTCTGGGGTTTTTTGGTTTTATTTTTCTTTTTCGTTTTGGCTTCTTATTTATTTATTCTAATTCTCACATTTTTCAACAAATGTTCATGAGTTTTTATAAAAAAAACATTCACATATTTAAAAAAAATCAAGTTCTCAAATTTTATGCAGAATTTTAGAAAGTTCTGTTTGTAGATTTCAGAAAATGTTCGTGAGTTTTTATTAAAAAAATCACAGATTTTTTTGAAAAAAGTTTGAGTTCTCAAATTTTATTGATAATTTTTAAAAATTCTGTGTGTGGATTTCAAAAAATGTCCGTGCATTCAAATTTTGAATGGAATTTTAAAAAAAAATCTTGTTTTCGAAATTGCTTACAGATTTAAAAAAAAATTCAGGATTACAAAAATTGTCCACTTTTTTTTTAAATATTGTTTTAAAAAAATGAAATATGAAAATGTTCACATTTTTTAAAACTGTTTGGAATTCTAATAAATACTTGTGTTTTCAAAAACATTTGCCACATTTCAAAAAAAACATTTGCCATTTTAAAATGTTCAGAAATTTCAATAAATGTTCAAAAATAATTTGTTTCAAATCTTGTTAGCGCATGAAGTTCTTAAACACCCGCGCTACCCATCTGTCACCTACAGCCATCTGCACTGTTCCAGTGATTAACGACACATATATATTCAGACTGGGAGGTCGCGAGTTTGAGTCCTCACCATTCCACTCCATATGGGATTTTTACGCGTTGTGCTACGGTTCCTGTCATCAGGCCAGCCCAGTTGCGGTCCCCTGTGCGCGCTATTGGACGCAATGAGGAGCTTCCCCGAGAGGAGGCTGAGCCTTGAACCCGGCGGGCGAGGTGCAGATGCACCACACTAGCTCACCAAGCATTGCCCGGTTTTATTTCCTCAAAAAAAAAAAACATTGCCCGGTTTTCAAAATTTCCAATCTATCAACAAATTCTGTAAAAAAGGGATGATTTATTCTGCTATAATAAGGTATACAACAGGAGAAACATCTTGAAGTCTCAATATTATACATACATAGCCGTGACAATAGATTAGTTATGTTCACGAGGGCTCATCTTGTGCAGCCATCACCACGCATGATACGAAAACGGGGGGGCGCATAATTTCATAGCCCGCGAGATGGAAAACCCAATACATAAAGCTCACGTATATATCACCATTGATTGATACTGATATTAATGGTATGTATGTATATATGCTCCGATCGATCTTATTGCGTTGTTCCTTCCTCAACAGTCCCTGATCAGCATTGCGCATGTAGCAGTAGGCATGCAGCCTCGATCAGTCCTCGTCCTTGTCTTCAAATATATCGAGAAGGGAGAGAGCCTCGGTGATGCTGAGCTCCAGCCGGAACTTGGGCCCGTCGTAGTGGTGCAGGATAGGGCGGAAGGCGTCCTCCTCCAGTGGGTCGCAGATCTTCCTTGTGGCCACCCTCACCTGAATTCATCGATCGTCGCAAATTAATTAGCAAGACATACATAGAGATTAAGTACACTACTCCCATGTTAGGATTGTTCATCCATCGTCGCAAATTAATTAGCAAGCCATACAAAGAGATTAAGCACATTACTCCAATTTAGGATTGTTCATCCTTAATTGTGTTTATTACACGCAAAAGGCCAGGAGAAGAATCGGTGTTGTTAATTTAAGCATGTTTCATTTTTAGTACCAGCAGTATATAACTTGAAATATTTTTTTTTTGAACATCAGTACAGACGCAAACGCTCGTACATACGCGCATTAACTTGAAATACTTCAAGCTAGTGATCTTGTTTGAGTCCCTAAAACGAAAAAGTAATCATGTTTGACAGTTTGAGCCCATTAAAAAAAGTGATCTTGTTTGAGTCCCTCTAGAAGAACCGACCGAGCGTGTGTTGACAAGTGTACTGGTTCTAGAAGAACAGGTGGTTGGCCTTAGGAGTGACCGGCCAACCTTAATCTGAGGTGGGGTTGTTGGACAGTCACAAGCAAAGTTATGCCGACGATCTACTAGGTTCCAACTAAACAAGACAACAACATCCATCTGTTTAATAATAAATAAACCAATTGATTGATTGCTTTTACTCGTCATTGATCTGATCTCCTTCCGGATCAAGCTAGCCTTGCAACTGGCTCGCCAGTAGATATCTCTAGCTAACTTATGTTTGTCCAAATATGTATATCTCTAGCTAACTTAATACTCCCTCCGTCCTAAAATAAAATTACTAACTTTTATTTTAGGACGGAGGGAGTAGCAGCTAGCAGCGCTCTGCCATGGCGAGTGAAGGTGAAGGTACATACCTGTGCAGGGAAGCGGGACTCGCCGTTGCACTTCTTGTCCTCCCACGCCGCCGGGTCGATGTTCGCTCCGCCAAAGCTCGCAGCCTAATTAATTCAATCAATTCAACATTAATTAATTTGTGATCAAATTGCAAACAAGAGAGCAAGTTAATTTGATTATTGTGATTAATTTTACCTCGAAGATGCCGTGGAGCTGGTGGGTGGAGTAGTTGTATAGGAAGAGGGGCAGCCCTGGCCTGATCGCCCTCACTGAATCTCTGTATCTGGATGGCAACCCTGCAAATCAAAGTAACCAACCCGTCACCACACTAGATCTGATCTGATTAAATTAGTTGAACATATGGCTTGATTTTGTCTTGAGGATTACGTACAACTAATCTAATCGGACGTCAAAAGAAGAATTACCGAAGAGCTGCCTCTTGAGGTTCTCCTCCATGGTGTCGTTGTTGCAGACGAAGATGTAGCCGCCGATGGGCTCGTTCCTTGGCAGCGCCTCGGACGCCGGCAGCGTCTTGAACCGCTTCTCCGACGCGGCGCCGTGGTTGTTGTCCCCTCGCTCGTTCTTGGCGTGCTTCTTCTTGCCGTCGGAAGCGCCCTTCTTGCCGCCGTAGCCGTTGAAGTTGTTGCTGCTGTTGTTGTTGCTGGCCGGCCTGCCGATGGATTTGTTGAAGTAGCTCTTCACCCCCTCGTTGCCGCCGTTGAAGTTGCTGTAGCCCCCGCCGGCGGCAGCCATCTTGTTGAGCCCGAAGTTATTGTTGACGTTGGCGTTGTTGGGCTTGGCGCCGTACCCGGCGCTGGCGTTGGCGTTGGCGTAGGGCTTGGCGTCGGCGGCGGCGGGGAGGCTGACGTTGTTGTAGCGGTCGGCCTTGCTGGTGGTGGTGGCGCCGAAGGCGAGCTTGCCGGACCCGATGAGGCCGGGCCCGTTGAGGCTGAGCCCGCCGTTGCTGTTCATCTTGGCGGCGGCGAATCCGGCGTTGTTGTCGGCCGCCGGGGAGGGGGAGAAGAGGCCCGGGTCGGCGTTGCGGGCGCGGGGGGCGCCGTCGGCGGGGGACCAGATGGAGTCGCCGAGGGAGAGGCCGGAGAAGCTGGCCGTCTGGAGGCGCAGCTGGTCGCCGAACTGCCAGAACTCGCGGTCGTAGCCCTCCATCGCCATGATACGATCTCCGCCGGCTGCGGCTGCGAGTCGAGCTGCGTGGGCTGCGGGATGGAAAGGAAAATGGAGGCCGTGGCCGGGGCGGAGGGGCTACTTTTATCGGCCGGACAAGGTGACTGCCGGGTGCGATCTGGTTGGTTGGTGGGGTGGCGTGGTTGGATTGCTTCCACTGGAAGTATGGGAAAACGAGTGCGAGCCGGCTCAGGTGTAGCTTGGACCGTACCGAGTCGTCTAGTGTGATTTTGTCAATTGTCACCGTGTCCGGTGGGTCACGCAGTGGGACGTGGCCGTGTCGTCGGGGGAAGCTTCGCGGAAGGCGCGCAAACCGCGTCCGGGGATTGTTCAGGGCCGTGATGAGGGCGACCTCGTGGGGATTCAATGTCTCGGTGGGATGGGAGGAGACGTGGAGGCCCCGGCCCGGCTACGCGGCTTTTTTTTTTTTTGAGGATGGCTACGCTACGCGGCTTTTTGACTCGCTGCACCAGTTAATTTTCCCTTTTTTAATCCGGTTTATCTTCTAGAACATGGGATAGCTTTGCTTCTACTCGTGCCAACTTTTCCCACCAAATTTCTCACAGCTCCAGCTCTAAAGTCAGAACTTAGTGATGTCAGTGTTGGAAATATTAGCACTTTTTCAACTAATCTAATTCACGAGTAAGCAGTAAACATGGCAAATACGATATGCATCTCATACCGATACCTAAGCATGTGAGCACGTACAGTACATAGAACCGAGCACAGGAGCAGTCGCGTCGAGACGCTCCCCAAAAACCTTATTGCCGTTCTCCCGGGCAGGATCTCGAACGACAGGGTTCCGGAGGCACGCGGTCATCGGGATGGGATCGCCGGAAGCAGCACAGAGAAAGGAACAGTAGATGACGGCTAGGGTTGTGCGAGAGAGAGTGAGTGAACTGAGTTAGGGTTCACTTCATTGGCCAGCGCCTTCTTACATAGGCCGTCAGGTTGATGGGCCTGGACTCAGGCCCACGACCGAGTCCGCGAACAGCCCACGGTCCAACGTCTCGGACAGTGGCACTTTCGTAAGCGACTCGTTAATTAATCCGAGATTAATTAATCATTCCTGACCGGCAAAAATAAGCTTCGGCTCATTCTCGCAACCCGCGGCGCGCGCGCGTCGTGACGAGGCGAGGCGGGCGGCGGCGGAGGAGGAGCGCGCGTGTACAGCTCCTATTCCCAAGCTCTCAATAGCAAGTGATAGAGCAGCCCTTATAAAGAGGCATCACTCTTCTTACTGTAGCAGTATGGTACTAAACTTCCCACACTTCCCACCACTTGCCGTACACATGCATGGGCCTTAGAGATTAACCAGGGATTATTGTCATATATGGGCCTAAGCCCATCCATAATCCATCAATCCCCCACCAGATCTCGAGGCACATAAGTTTGTCAACTGTTCCAAACAATGATTGATATACTAGAATTTTCAGTGGAGACTGTTAAGTTGAACTTCCACCTACAGCAATAGGATTAGACTTCTTCACAACTGAACAATGGACTATGCCTTGAATTGTCAGTTTGGCGTGCAGAAGTTTCGCCTATTGTCAGCTGATACGTGGCTGCCGAAGGCTAAACCCCACGGGTGGAGCTTATTAGTCATACTCCATACCTTCCCATGAGCTTCCTAGAGATCACCCAATCTCATAAACTGTGACCAGCAGTCGGGCTCACATAGGTGTGTTCCTCCAAAGAATGCTCTGTAGGTTAGCATCTTGCTTACACAAGCTTTGGAACACATTAAGACAAAAGTCAGCATGCCTTACAGAATTGAGAGTATTATTGCATCTCCAACGGAGTGGGTTAGGTAAGGATACTCTCCTCAGTTGACCGCTGGATTGTTTTCCCAGGTCCTAATTCACGGGATCTCCGATCACATAGGTTGGGTTACCCCCATGGCAACTTACGTGGGTCTCATGCCCATCTCCCTCGATGCATTTTCTATCACAATCCGTGATAGCCCTTTCGTAAAAGGGTCTGCCAGATTTTTAGCAGTCTGGATATAATCCAATGCTATCACTCCGGAGTTTCTTGATTTTCTAACAGATTTCAATCTTCTTCTTATGTGCTTTGTGGATTTCATATTGTCCTTTGAACTCTTAGCCTTAGCAATCTCAGTTTGATTGTCACAGTTCATAAGGACAGCCGGGACTGGTTTATCAACCACTCGCAATTCCATCAAAAGCTCTCGAACCATTCTGCTTCGACGCATGATGTGTCTAATGATGTGAGTTCTGCTTCCATAGTCGATCTCGTTAAGATCGTCTGCTTGCAAGACTTCCAGGAAACAGCACCACCGCCAAGTGTGAAGACATATCCACTTGTGGCTTTCATCTCATCAGCATCGGATATCTAGTTAGAATCACTATACCCCTCAAGTACCGTCGGGTACCCAGAATAGTGAATTCCATAGTTCATAGTACCTTGCAAGTAATGCATCACTCGCTCAACAGCATGCCAATGCACATCTCCCGGATTGGAAACAAATTGGCTCAGTTTGCACACAGCAAATGAGATGTCAGGACGAGTAGCACAAGCTGTAGGGTAACGCAGCAGAAAACAAAAAATTTCCGACCTACGCACCAGCCCAGGACCACTATGGAGACTGCATACAAGGTTTGATCATTTTCGTTACCGACTCGTAGCGCAGCGGAAGTAGAGTCGATGACGATCGGCGGTGCAGATCCCCGCAGCTAGGATTTACAACCTCCCAACCGCGAGGATGTATACCCTCGTCTTCCCTTCGGACAGCCCTCCGGGAGGCGGTCGAACAGTCCCCCGGACGGTGTCGCGGACAGCCCTTCGGGAGGACCTTCGAAACTCGAACGGTCACTCGGACAGCCCTTCGGGAGGACTCACAGAACTTGGACCGTCACTTGGACAGCCCTTCGGGAGGCACTCACGAACAGCCCCTCGGGCACTAAGATCGAAACTATGACCTCTCTACAGAGTTGCACACATACGGTGTCATCTATCCGCCAGGGCTTCGCCGTCCAGAACTAGTTCCCACCGGAACCCAGACAGCCTTTCGGCTCTACGAAACTCTTTTCGTGGGAGGGAGAGAGAAGCCAGATCATTGCAATGGCATGTATGTGAGAAGGGATGAGTCTTTAGGCAGCCCCCTCCACCCCTATTTATAGGCCAAGCCCAAGGGTGGCTTCTCCAAGAAGCCAAGGGGAAAAATACCAAAGGACCCTCAAGGTGGCTTCTCCAAGAAGCCACCCAAAAAGCACTTTCACTATTCACGACGACATTTTTCAGCGTCCGTTCGAACTGAAAATATTTATGTGGGCTTAGAACATTTCCAGTACCCACTAAAATAATTTTCAACGCATTCTGGAACAATTCCAGATTAGTGATTTTCATCTGCGAAAAACATCTGAAGTGGTTCCGGCAGCTCCGGAACATTTCCGGTTTTTCTTCCAGAAAATTCCCAAAATTTTCCAGAATGATTCTGGCATCCTCCAAGAATTATCAGGCATGTGCTGAAACCAATTTGACTTTTTGGTATCCTCTGAAACAACTTTTCAGTTTCACCGGAACTCATCCGGTGACCTCTCTGCGGAGCTTTTCCGCTGTCCGAAACTTTTTCGGTGTCCGAAACTTTTTCGGTGATTTTCTCTCAGACTCCCTGTCTAGTATTCAGCAGATAGATGACCCTTAAGCGTGTGACCCTATAGGTTCGGTGAAGTATAGACATGACCAGAACACCTTCCGATCAATGATCAGCATCGGAGCCGTGGACACCCATATTGATCCCTATACCCACACGAATAAATATTCGAGTGAACCTCCAGTTGCCGTGTGCTATTCCTGTTGCTTCGTGATATGTTACAAATACCCGAGGTGAGACATGTTGGCATTCCCGTGGATCAACAACTTGTCCACTATGCTAGTTACCTCGTTACCGGTATTGTTCTCTTTTCTCGTTCCCGTGTTCTGGCATCCCCGTGATCAAATCACAAAGTGTCTGGCCAGACGATGATGGATACCGTAACACCGAGAGGGCCCAGAGATATCTCTCCATCGTCAGAGGAGCAAATCCCAATCTTGAGCTATCAAGTTACTTGACATACTTTTCCATGAACCCGTAAGCCGTCGTAATAGCCACCCATTTACGGATGACATTTAACAAACCCCAAAGTTCATGAAGCAAGCATGAAGAAACTCGATACTCTCATGGTCTAAGGAATCATGCAAACATTAACCATCTCTGTGTTATTAACCATTAACTTGTGACGAATGAATCTCATAGCATAACATCAATCGGGTCGATTCAGCACAAATGTTCTTCTAACACTGTGCCCTCAAAGTTGCTGGCATAGACATGCCCATGATCAGGAAAACAGAACCATCATGCAACACTTGAGCTAGTCTTAGAGGCCAGACTAGGAATACATTTTACCGTTTATTATCCCACACGTGCATATGAGTCTTCCTCCGAGCCTCGTTTTATTTGCAGACTCGAGAATCATTGCAGTTATAGCATGGAACATAAACCTAATTATGAACAGGGAGATAATCAATAACATTTATTATTGCCTCTAGGGCATATCTCCTACAGACTCCCACTTGCACTAGAGTCAATAATCTAGTTAATGCTAATGCACTTTACACCTGTGGCACACCGCTGTAAATATGCTTCGCTTGTGGTATAGCCTGAATGTCCAACGGATCTGACGACTTCAGCTCCGTGTGTATCTTTGCATATCCTCGCGTTTTCACGCTTTCACAAAAGTCATATTTTGTGTGGACTTGGCTTGGTATGTATGCGAATCATAGGTCGAACCTGGATTCCTCAGACTGAGTTATGGAGCAACTACTTGCAGTAGTGTCCCATTGACAAAAGCCATCTTGGAACCATACTAAGTTCATGAATGAACTATATGATTCAACATCTTCTTTGTCGCTTTAAAAGCGGCAACATACTTTGCCTCTGTTATAGAATTCGCCACAGTAACTTGTTTGGAACAATTTCCAACTACCGTGCCACCATATTGTGTATTGCACAAAACCATTAACTTTAATCGAAAATCGCATGGAGCATTGATGAAGACTGTATCGATGTAATTACTTACAACGAGCACTTCATAATCTCTTCTTGCGAGAAAACATGTCATCAGTACTACTCTAGTACTCAATGACATCTTTCACTGTTGTCCCATGATCAGTACTTTGATCACTTTGGTATCCATACTCGCAACATCTTTGGAGTATTGGACATATCTGGTTGTTTTACATACCATGGAATACATGATTAATCCAAACACAAGAGTGTGTGGAATCTCCATCATGTATATTGCTCATCAGTGTTTTGGGACACCGAGTCTTGCAAAAACTCTTTCCATGTGACTTCGGCAAGAATCACTCCTTGACGTTTTTAATGCTAAAAGGTTTTAGCATTTTGTCAATATGTATCTTTACTCAGCCCCATTAGGTAAATCTATCTCCATAGATCATCATGCCTAATATAAAGGCTATTTAGCCCAAGCACTTCATCAAAAAACTATTTTTAAATGAAGTCCTAATTCGTGTCAAGAAATTTATTTCCAATTAACAATGTGTCAAGCACACAACGTTTCTAGAAATATTATTATGCTCCCACTTACTTTCTTGAATCACAAGCATCTTCGTTACCCATTGATGAAGTCAAAACCCTTTTAACCATTTCATCAAAACACGAAGATTCCAACTCCATTTTGCTCTCTTCTGTCCATCGCTGGAACTCTGAAGTTTGCATACTTACTAGCATCCTCTAGACTGACAAAATACCTTGGCCTGTAACACATGCAAGTCCTTGGTTTTATTTCCATCATATGGAAATCCTATTGTCATCCATGTTTCATATCTCATGACTGAAATATGTATTAGTTGCTAGTTCAACCCGAACCGACTTTAAGCAACGCTACGGTGAAACAACCTCATCGTAGTCAACTCCTTGAACTTGTTATTTCAACAAGTCGAGCTTTATGGATAAAACATTTTATCCATATCAGTTTATAGTTCCATAAAAGTTTGTTAGACTCTAAGTCTTCTGAAGGGGTCATCAAGATATGATCTTGAATCATTTATATGGAAACTATCTCGGATTATATTGGCATTTAGCCAATCTCGGAGTCAGGGCCCATCAACGCTTCCTTGTGTATCGTAGGTATACTGTTGTCTAACAACAATATCTCGTCTGCGCACCTGAGAGGTTTGCACGAGCCTTGCCTACATGGTTCAGTTGCAAGTTCGACCGAAGTCCATACATTTTATTGTAGAGACTTCCGTATCAGTCGCAGTAGGAAACTCCAGAATCACTTCCAAGGTTCCTTTCCTTTGACCTGATGACGAAGATACTGGTTATCTCATCGAGTTGCACTGTCCTCCCACTCACCTTTTGCAAGAACAATTCTCTTTAAAAGCATACCATTTTGTGGCAAAAACTTTTGCCTCGGTATAGTGGTGGGGGAATACCCAATGACTTGGGATAACCTACAAAGTAGCACTTGTCTGATTTGGAATAGGTTTGTAACCTTTTACACAAGCCCCATATTCCAAATGTTTAAGAAAAGATATAACATGGTTGGGCGTACCATACCATGGCGTCATTTCAACAGACCTGATGGAGCTCTTTTCAGTGTAAAAGCCGTAGTCTCTAAAGCATCACTCTTTAAAAGGGATAATGGCAAATTTATATATGTCATCTTTGATCTTACCATGTCATAAATGGTTCGATTACATCTTCATGGACTTTCCACTTGCAGTAGTGTTCCGGGAGGTGCAAGTTATGAAACCCCTTTCACAACTCATCAGACATTCGCTAAACTTGTAACTCAAATATTCTTTTCTGCAATCGAATTGTAGAAACATAATCTTCTTGTTACAATAACTTCTACTTCATATTTGAAAACCTTTTGAATGAATTCAAAAAATTCAGACTTACGTCTCATCAAGTAAATATCCATATATCTACTTGAGTCATTTCTGAAGATAGATAAATCCACTACTTGCAAAAACATTTATCGGACTACATACATCAAAATGTATGATCACCAATAAATTCTTTGCTCGTTCCTTATGGCCTGTGAACGGTATTTCAGTCACTTCACTTTTCGAAGGAAAGTTGCAAGTGTCAGATGATTCAAAAATCAAATGACTTCAAAATCCATCATAATGGAATCTTTCATGCGGGTTTCTCCAATGTGACCAAATGCAGTGCCACACTTGTGTGGTATTCTTTTAGTCTTGCGACATTTAGCGTCAGTGTTATGGATGTATCATTTTACCATCAATATTCATAACATACATCCCATCTTGGATGGAAGTATGGCCCTTCATGTTATTCATAATACTGAACAACAATTGTTCTTTTATGAACAACTCTTTTGCAACAAACATTGTGCAATGGGCTAGAGTGTGTAAAACTCTAAAATGAATTATGAAAGTAAATCCAGAGGTAATATATTATTATCATTATTCATAACATGCATCTCATTCTCAATGAAAGTATGGCCCTTATGTTATTCATAACATCGAACATAAAAAGTTCTCTTATGAACAACCTTCTTGCAAGATTACTTTATGCAAAGGCTAGAGTTTGTAAAACTCTAAATGAATTATGAAAATAAATACAGACGGTAATGCACCGATGGAAGGTATAGTAACATTTACCATGTTCCCTGTGTATACCTAAACCTCATTCCTGGCTAGTCTTTCAGGCCATAGTAGTTCTTACATCGAGTTGCAACAGAATGCAATCGAGCGGGTATCTCTATGATTAACTCACAATACCCAAGAATCAGTGATTAACAAATTAATCATAATTCCCAAGAACTATATCTTTGACTAGCCTTCTATACATCAAAAACTTGTATGACATTCATACATGAGCTGGATATTCCAGTCTTCTTTCTTTCTGCCATTATAATTCTAACAGTTTAACTTTTAGTATTTCTCCTACTCTCAGAAGAAGCACCCAACTTAAGAGTGGCGTTAGCCCCGGACTTCCTAGGCGTGAAAGTTTCACTAACACCCTTCGGACAGTTCCTTTCTCTTTAAGTTGTTGTTTTATTCACCTTTCATCATATGACAGGCGTTCTTCTGGATCCCTCTCTTATCAGTCTAATGCATAGTAAACTCTTTTACTAATAGTTTGCAAACAAACATTGCTTTGGATATCTCATATCTTTTAGCCTTTGTCTGTCTCTGAAAATGATTTTTAGATTCCATGAATATCACATAACTATCCAAACTTTCGAAGTTCGGGTCTCATGGAAGCAAACATATTGCACTTGACTGAAACGGAATTCTAGCTTTTGGATCGAAGGACGAGAGTCACATGATCCATAGCATAAGCAAGAGAATACCGAAAGTATGCGATAGGACAAAGTCCTTCTCGGCACTCTTGAGGACAATCCTCACATTACGTTACCAACCGTAAAGTTTTAACCAGATATTTAACAGCTATTCAATTTTAATAGGGAAGGTGGAAATGCGAGCCATTATTCTACAACTATTATGCAAATCACACTTAGACAGTGTTCAAAATTAATTGCACTGAGAATTAAACAAGATAATTCTACAGTGCGCTCCCACTCAAATCAATATCTCTCATAATTGATTGTGAGTGATTCAAGATCCGCATTTCAATTCAACGCCATTGATGGTAGCATCACTGATGACGAAAATCTTAATCGGTAGGCAAACTTGCCAATCACATCTCTATGTGACTCTTGTTCATCTTTCGATGCGTGTGTTCCGAGCTCATGACTTTCATGCCTGAACTTCAAGACAACCAAGTGATCTCGCTGCGAGGTCTCAACTCACCCGCCTCACACATCCCTAATCGTTCGTACCCATTGTAGCATGTGATACCCCAAAAAGTTAGGTGCCGTGACGGTGCTACACTTGGGAGAACACTAACTACTTGATATTTTTGTGAGAGATCACCCTAATAAAAGCGACTACCGCGCAATCAAGAAGGGTGCATCATAAGGGATAAACATCTCAGGCAATTCATAATAGCATGATATGGTATAGCCCTTTCTGACGGAGAAGTCTTGTATTCCTTCGTCTTCGGCATTCACGTCGGTGATCACCTTCGCGAAGATTGCCACCACCTTGTCGATGCAGCAGATAATATTGCTATCTCTATAGCTAATAAAATAATGCATTACACAAGGTTGACACACAGGTCATTTAAAGTGCAATCATATGGCTCCAGCCATCATGCTGAATCATGACACGCAGGTCATGTTAATCAATTTACATTATATAGTCATCTCATACATAATCAAATTATTATGAGCACCGCTATACCACATCACATGCACATGTAAACCCTCCTGCAAAACCAAGTTAGACGCCTCTAATTGGTTCATGCAAAAAACTAGTTTTTCGTGGCTTCTAAGGTTTCGAAACAAACCGAAGCTACCAACGTCCATCATCAAGTATGATAATTCAAGTCGCTAGATTAACTTTCCAGGGTGTATGAAAACCGAGATAATAAAATCTCAAGCCCCATACTAAACTTCGTCATACGCATGACCCCTGTGCAGATCATATCTGCATTGCCCTTTTGTCTGCGAAATTTCATCTTTCCTTTTAACTACGGTGGAATTCAATGAACTGTTAGCACTTCGTTGATCAATCAGGATCGCGGATTGCCAGAACATTGAAACTCCACCATGCTGTTATCAAGATCAGAAATATGCAAATTCCAGGGAAGCAACAAGAATATCGGGTAACAGATTTCATTTGCTACCCGCACAAATAATTTTTAGTAATAGAACTCATCTACTACATAATTATATTGTGCAACACCCATACATCTCATGTATTCTAGATCGCAACCTGCATCTACGCATAGCACGGCTCTGATACCACTGTAGGGTAACGCAGCAGAAAACAAAAAATTTCCGACCTACGCACCAGCCCAGGACCACTATGGAGACTGCATACAAGGTTTGATCATTTTCGTTACCGACTCGTAGCGCAGCGGAAGTAGAGTCGATGACGATCGGCGGTGCAGATCCCCGCAGCTAGGATTTACAACCTCCCAACCGCGAGGATGTATACCCTCGTCTTCCCTTCGGACAGCCCTCCGGGAGGCGGTCGAACAGTCCCCCGGACGGTGTCGCGGACAGCCCTTCGGGAGGACCTTCGAAACTCGAACGGTCACTCGGACAGCCCTTCGGGAGGACTCACAGAACTTGGACCGTCACTTGGACAGCCCTTCGGGAGGCACTCACGAACAGCCCCTCGGGCACTAAGATCGAAACTATGACCTCTCTACAGAGTTGCACACATACGGTGTCATCTATCCGCCAGGGCTTCGCCGTCCAGAACTAGTTCCCACCGGAACCCAGACAGCCTTTCGGCTCTACGAAACTCTTTTCGTGGGAGGGAGAGAGAAGCCAGATCATTGCAATGGCATGTATGTGAGAAGGGATGAGTCTTTAGGCAGCCCCCTCCACCCCTATTTATAGGCCAAGCCCAAGGGTGGCTTCTCCAAGAAGCCAAGGGGAAAAATACCAAAGGACCCTCAAGGTGGCTTCTCCAAGAAGCCACCCAAAAAGCACTTTCACTATTCACGACGACATTTTTCAGCGTCCGTTCGAACTGAAAATATTTATGTGGGCTTAGAACATTTCCAGTACCCACTAAAATAATTTTCAACGCATTCTGGAACAATTCCAGATTAGTGATTTTCATCTGCGAAAAACATCTGAAGTGGTTCCGGCAGCTCCGGAACATTTCCGGTTTTTCTTCCAGAAAATTCCCAAAATTTTCCAGAATGATTCTGGCATCCTCCAAGAATTATCAGGCATGTGCTGAAACCAATTTGACTTTTTGGTATCCTCTGAAACAACTTTTCAGTTTCACCGGAACTCATCCGGTGACCTCTCTGCGGAGCTTTTCCGCTGTCCGAAACTTTTTCGGTGTCCGAAACTTTTTCGGTGATTTTCTCTCAGACTCCCTGTCTAGTATTCAGCAGATAGATGACCCTTAAGCGTGTGACCCTATAGGTTCGGTGAAGTATAGACATGACCAGAACACCTTCCGATCAATGATCAGCATCGGAGCCGTGGACACCCATATTGATCCCTATACCCACACGAATAAATATTCGAGTGAACCTCCAGTTGCCGTGTGCTATTCCTGTTGCTTCGTGATATGTTACAAATACCCGAGGTGAGACATGTTGGCATTCCCGTGGATCAACAACTTGTCCACTATGCTAGTTACCTCGTTACCGGTATTGTTCTCTTTTCTCGTTCCCGTGTTCTGGCATCCCCGTGATCAAATCACAAAGTGTCTGGCCAGACGATGATGGATACCGTAACACCGAGAGGGCCCAGAGATATCTCTCCATCGTCAGAGGAGCAAATCCCAATCTTGAGCTATCAAGTTACTTGACATACTTTTCCATGAACCCGTAAGCCGTCGTAATAGCCACCCATTTACGGATGACATTTAACAAACCCCAAAGTTCATGAAGCAAGCATGAAGAAACTCGATACTCTCATGGTCTAAGGAATCATGCAAACATTAACCATCTCTGTGTTATTAACCATTAACTTGTGACGAATGAATCTCATAGCATAACATCAATCGGGTCGATTCAGCACAAATGTTCTTCTAACACTGTGCCCTCAAAGTTGCTGGCATAGACATGCCCATGATCAGGAAAACAGAACCATCATGCAACACTTGAGCTAGTCTTAGAGGCCAGACTAGGAATACATTTTACCGTTTATTATCCCACACGTGCATATGAGTCTTCCTCCGAGCCTCGTTTTATTTGCAGACTCGAGAATCATTGCAGTTATAGCATGGAACATAAACCTAATTATGAACAGGGAGATAATCAATAACATTTATTATTTCCTCTAGGGCATATCTCCTACACAAGCTAGGTACATGAGTGAACCAACCACTTGAGAATATCTCAATTGATCTATAGTCGTGCCTTCGAACTTTTGAATCCGCACGATAGGATCATATGGTGTTGCAGAAGGTTTGCAGTTCGAATATCCAAAACGGCTCAAAATCTTCTCAACATAGTGGGATTGCAAAACTGTAATTTCACCCTCAGTATCTCTTAGTAGCTTGATGTTCAAGATAACATCAGCCACGCCCAGGTCTTTCATCTCAAAGTTATGAGATAGAAAAGCCTTGACCTCCTCAATGACTTTGAGGTGGGTCCCAAATATCAGTATGTCATCGACATACAGACACAGTATTACTCCTTCGCCTCCACCATAGCGATAGTATACACATTTGTCAGCTTCGTTAACAACAAAGCCAGCAGATGTCGAAGTTGCATTAAACCTCTCATGCCATTGCTTAGGCGCTTGTTTCAGGCCATACAAAGATTTCACTAGCTTGCACACCTTTTTTCCTGACCATTTACTACAAAGCCATCTGACTGTTGCATGTAAATTTCCTCGTCTAGCTCTCCGTTAAGGAAAGCCGTCTTAACGTCCACCTGATGAACGAGAAGACCATGCGAGGCAGCCAAAGCGAGTAACACTCGAATCAGGGGCGGAGCCAGGCCGGCAGCATGCCCCGGGCCGCCTTCAAGCATTGCTCCTGGATTTGGGCCTCGTGTATTAGGTAACAGTATATTCACCAAAGGAGTTGGGCCTCACGCCTCGGGCCCAGGCCCCGGGGGCCTGGGTCCTGTCTCCGCCCCTGACTCGAATGGTTGTCAGTCTAGCCACAGGTGAGTAAGTATCGAAGAAATCATCTTCTTATTTTTGGGTATAACCCTTGGCCACAAGCCTAGCCTTGTACTTCTCAACAGTACCATCGGGCCTAAACTTCCTCTTGAACACCCACTTAGATCTCAATGGTTGGCAACCATAAGGACGATCAGTGATCTCCCATGTCCCGTTAGCCATGATGGAATCCATCTCGCTACGGACCGCATCCTTCCAGTAGTCAGCATCCGGAGATGCATAAGCTTCTGAAATGGAACTAGGAGTGCCGTCATCCACGAGGTACACGAGGAAATCATCACCAAAAGACTTTACAGTCCTTTGTCTCTTGCTCCTAACATGTAACGCCCCTGATTCAATCGTACACTAATCATGCACGCAAACGTGTACGATCAAGATCAAGGACTCACGGGAAGATATCACAACACAACTCTAGACACAAATTAAAATAATACAAGCTTTATATTACAAGCCAGGGGCCTCGAGGGCTCGAATACATAAGCTCGAAAACACAAGAGTCAGCGGAAGCAACAATATCTGAGTACAGACATTAAGTTAAACAAAAAATTGCCTTAAGAAGACTAGCACAAAAGTAGCAACGATCAAAAAGGCAAGGCCTCCTGCCTGGGATCCTCCTAACTACTCCTAGTCGTCGTAGGCGGCCTGAACGTAGTAGTAGGCACCCTCGGTGTAGTAGGTTGCGTCGAAGGTGGCGTCTGGCTCCGGGGCTCCAGCATCTGGTTGCGACATCCGAGAAGAATGGAAAAGGGGGGAAAGAGGGAGCAAAGCAACCGTGAGTACTCATCCAAAGTACTCGCAAGCAAGGATCTACACTACATATGCATCGGTATCAATAAAATGGGTAGTATCTGTGGACTGAACTGCAGAATACCAGAATAAGGGGGGATAGCTAGTACTATCGAAGACTACGCTTCTGGCAACCTCCATCTTGAAGCATATAGAAGAGAGTAGCAAGTATAGTATCAAGTGTCATCGTATAGCATAATCCTACCCGGCGATCCTCCCCTCGTCGCCCTGTGGGAAAGCGATCACCTAGTTGTCTCTGGAACTTGTAAGAGGTGTGTTTTATTAAGTATCCAGTTCTAGTTGTCATAAGGTCAGAATACAACTCCGGGTCATCCTTTTACCGAGGGACACGGCTATTCGAATAGATAAACTTCCCTGCAGGGGTGCACCACATTACCCAACACGCTCGATCCCTCTGGCCGGACACACTTTCCTGGGTCATGCCTGGCCTCGGAAGATCAACACGTCGCAGCCCTACCTAGGCCTAACAGAGAGGTCAGCACGCCGGTCTAAATCCTATGCGCGCAGGGGTCTGGGCCCATCGCCCGTTGCACACCTGCACGTTGCATACGCGGCCGGTGAGCAGACCTAGCAACCTCCATTACAAAGGAAGTTGCGTTACGCGGTCCAACCCGATGCGTGCCACTCAGTCGCTGACGTTTAGGAGGCTTCGGCTGATACCACGACGTCGAGTGCCATAACTGTTCCCACGTGGTGGTTAGTGCGTATAGGCCAGTGGCCAGACTCAGATCAGATATCCAGATCTCGTTAAGCGTGTTATTTGAAGTATCCACGGACGCCGACCAGGGACCAGGCCCACCTGTCTCCTAGGTGGTCACAACCTGCCCTGTCGCTCCGCCTCAAAGAATCACGCGGGGGCTGTCGGGAACCCAGGCCCATCACAACCTGGATGGAGCCACCTGCCCCTTCAGCCCCCACATCCGAACAGTAACATAAATAGTTTGATAGTATAAAGTATATACCCGTGATCACCTCCCGAGTGATCACGTCCCAGTAGTATAGCATGGCAGACAGACAAGAGTGTAGGGCCACTGATGATAAACTAGCATCCTATACTAAGCATTTAGGATAGCAGGTAAGGTATCAACAACAGTAGCAACAAGGATAGGCTATGCAGCAGTATAGGATCAAACCGATGAAACAGTAACACTACTCTAATGCAAGCAGTAGAGGGAAAGAGTAGGCGATATCGGGATGAACAAGGGGGGTTGGCTTGCCTGGAATCTCTGCTGAGAAGGAGGGGTCGTCGTCGATGTAGTCGATCACAAGGGTATCGGCAGCGGTCTCGGGGTCTACCGAAAAGAAGTAACGGAGGGGGAACACAATAAAAAATAGAGCAATCAAAGCATCACAAAGCATAACATGTCAATACGCGGTGCTAGGGGCGACCTAACGCGGTGCTACACATTGCAGACGAAGCGGGAAATTAACTGGAACGTTTTCCCGGTTTCGGACATCTGTCAGACAGATGAATCAGAGGGGAAGGTTCCATGTTTGCAGTGATGGAGGCATCTGACAGGTATGCAGATAGCGTATTCGGGTTCGTCTCATTTTTCTGGTCAACTTTCATGTAGAAAACTTTTTCATCCGAGCTACTGTTTATTTTTTATGATTTTTCAAAATTTTAAATGATTTTCTAGTTTTTCTTATTTATTTTCAATTTTGAAAATCAGCAGTTAAAAACTAGGTGCACCCGGCACCAGTGAGGCTGACCAGTGGGTCCAGTCAACTGCTGACTCAGCGGTTGACTGGTCCACGGTAGACCAGTCAAAGGTCCTGCGGGACCCAGTTGTCATACTCTGTAATATTTTAACAGTGTTTAGTTAATTCATAATAGGCTTGTTAGAGGGTGGCCCACCTGTCATAAAGCTATATATAATCTAATAAAAATTAACTTAATCAAGTGGGGCCCATATATCATAGTGTAGCAACTAACCCAACTAGTACTACCAATTAGTCCCTAATCTAATTTGCACGGCCGGCCACTGGTGGCTGTGCACACCCACGCACACAGCAAGGCTGCCGTGGCCATTAGCAGCAGCAAGTAGCGCACAGTAGCGGCAGCAGCTAACAATAGCAGCAGCGGCAGAAGATAAGCAGCTAAGCAACAGAGGGCAGCAGCTAAGCAGCGGCAGAAACAGAAGGCAAAAACAGGGGCGGCGCTAGGCGGCGGGCGGCAGCAGGGCGGCGCTAGGCGATGGCCGGCGAGCAGTTGCAGGCGGAGGCGAGGCCAGGGGCGGGCGCGCGCTGGCAGCAGTACACAGCAGCAACAGAGGGCAGTTAAGCAGCAGCAGCTCACGCACGCACATATGTACGCGTACGCGCGAGCTCGGATGTGCTCGGGGATGGCAAACGGCGACCGAATCGAGGCGGGGGAAGGAGGGATCCGGAGGAGTTGCTCACCGCGAGACCATTGGCGTGCTCGGGGAGGGTCGGGGTGGACCGGAGAGGCGGTGGTGATGGCGAGACAGCGACGGCCGGACGAAGAAGACGAAGACTGTGTCGGCTACGCAGCTCCCCGCCTCGTTCCAGTGCCCTGAAAGGACGCGGTAGAGCGCGGCGAACCTCTAGGATGTGCTCCCGTACGCCGGAGAGGCCGGTGGACGCGTCAACGACGATGAGGCAGCTGTGACCGTGTGAGCTTGCGAGCTCAAAATCGAGCCAGAGGAGAGGGGGACGAGGGGGATCGAGGGGGGAATGTACGAGGGCGAGCTAGGGTTTCTGGGGGACACCTTAGTAGGCCGAGGGGGGTGCGGATGGCCGGCACGTGGCCCTGGCGCCATGGATGTCCGGCACGCACGGCTCTGCCTCTCCCCTGCGAGAGGTAGGGGAAAAGGCCGACCAGTTGGGCTGGGCCTGGTACAGTGTAAGTACTGGGCTTAAGTGAACAGGGGGGATTTCTTCTTTTTCTTTTTTTTCATTCTTTTCTGCTTTCCAATTTAGCTATTGTTTTTCTAAATAGTTTAGTGATCAAATGGATTTTGTTAATTATGAAACTTTGCACAAAAATGATATGCAATATTCTAGGGTTGCACAAAAAGTATTGAGGGCATTCGCAATTATTTGATTTTCGGTTTGAATTTAAATGTGTCGGATAGGTGCTGCTGGGTCTGTTTTACATACCTTAGGGGCATTTTAACAACTCAAATAATGTTAGTTTCTACATGAAAATTATATAGTGATTAATTTCAACCAAACGAACATTTTTGTTTTACCGTTTAAAGAAATATTATTTTGACTTGAAATTTAAATTTGAATTTGACTTTGCTTTTTATTAAGTGGCAATGTGCATAGTTTTCATGATGACATGGCCACCATTAGGGGGAGATTACTGTAGCATGATTCTCGGGGTGTTACAAATCTCCTCCACTACAAGAAATCTCGTCCCGAGATTTAAGAGGTGGAGTAAGGGGGAAAGTTCTGGTTACGAAATTCTAACGGATCTTTTTGTTCTGGGTTGCTCTTCTCGAAGTAGTTGCTCCTTTACGTTGATGTCTTCATTTCTCTACCTTAGGTCATCATGACGATGTCGTCATCCTTTCTTCGGGGTCTTCATCGTACTTACGAAAGGACAAGGGGTAAGTTCGAAAGAATGGACCTTACAAGGTTGACTATCTAGTAGGTAGCATCGGGGAAGGTGGCGTAAAGTAACCCTCGAATTGAAACTTAAGAAAATATCGAGAACAAAGTAATAAGGTATCAGGAGAAGTTTCTAGCGAACATGCAATCGTTCGATGTCTAAAAACGGAGTGTGAAAGGGGTTCAGAGGAATGGGAATAAGCTTTGTGTCTGATACCAGAATTAACGATCTCTCGAAAGGTAGCTTGTGAATTACGTACGAAGACACGCATGAGGAATAACTATGGAAACATGGGGTGTACAGGAGAGTCAGGTTTTGATCCTATGGAACTGTGGGTTATGGGCCCACCATGTGAGTTAAAGTAGGAAGGGCGCTGGCATATTGCACAGTCATGATAGTAAGGCATGTCAGAGGATAGCATGTCAGTTATGTCGGCGACAACATCGGTACCAAGGGCGAGGGACGAAGAGAACCATTTTCCTGCTCGTTGAACGAGGCGGGCCAATAGGCAAAGTTCTCATCCATCGGTGGTTACCGGAATGTCATCAACAATAGTAACAGGGTCTTACTGACAGCGTGGTACAACGAGGTGCTTACCTAGGCAGGGAATTATCACTGCTCAGTTAAGTAGATTACAAGAAAGTTTAAACAAAACAATGGAAATGAAAATGTGTTTAAGCACATATTTCAAGGGTATATCCTTCCCAAGGACAAGCAGAGCATGATAACCATGACAGGATATAAAGTAGAAAACCCTTTAGGTGAGGGGGAGAAATTTCATGACATTACCCATACAACGGTGTTAGGATAATTGATAAAGAAAATTTAACATTGTGCTTCAATTGTTCTTATTGAAGATCGGAGTACCACAGACATGCTTCGAGATAGCATTGACATGGTCATCAAGTAAAGGTCAGACTTTCAGTATACAAAGGATCCATTGGGAACTTCTTATAGAATAAGTCTTACAATTTTCGCATGGATGAATGGCTAACCTTGCTAAAAAGGAAATTATAACAAAAGCTCCTCCGGCCAGGTGTGCTAGGCATGACATCACCTTACCGAGTTATATAAAGACCAATGTTATAACTCTTGGAAATATGTTCCAACCATCATATCTGACCGAGATTCAGATCTGATTGGTGTCAGGATACCTCAGACTCAGGATGCCTGAGAAGAAAAGATGCAACACAAATTGACGAGATGACATTGTAAGATTCTCGGGAAATGAACTATGGAAGCGAGTTCCGAAACATGAGTTCATCATTAAACCAAGGAGAGGATGATGAGGTGGCTGATGAACTTAGCGACAATTCATCGAGATTTCCAAAAAGGTGTATTTCCACAATTATGTGAACAAAGAGATAACATTTGTCAGATCAAATGATACAATGATGTATGCTCGAGTAAATCATACACAATTAAACATTGGTTGAAAGGTGCACCCGAAATATGGGCTTAGGTAGCACGATCAATGTTAGAATGGTGATTCGTTAACCAATAGTCTAAGAATGAACTGTCGACCATTAACTCCAAAGCTATAGGGTTGCTAGAAGTACAGAATCCAAACAACACCTTTCACTTGTTGGTATCCCGGTTAGAATCAACACGGGGACCAAGAAAGAATGGTGAGGGTGAGAAGTATCACAATACCAAGAATTCCTTAAGAGGTGGAGCAGTCCTCACAACATCCTTGATATAAAAGACAATAATACTTTAAGGTAGAACATAATACAAGTTGGATAGCAAGTTGCATCCATAACATGAACAAGTTTGTGACGAAGGAAGGTAAGGATGTTGTCGATGGTAACTCAGATTACCAAGGGACGAGGATGGTACTTATCATCATGAATTCGATTGATATCCTGGACAGAGTCCAATTGTTAAAGAAGATCACGACAATTTGGTCGAGAGGCTCCACGAAGAAGCAACCGAACAACGACTGCATTGTAACACCCCTGTGTAAAGGCCACTGTGATCAGCTGCTAATAATGTCAAGTCATATCATTTGCAGTGCTTAAACATAGTGGTTATCCAAAGCAAATCAACTCCAATCCGAAAATCAACTCAAATTCAAAAGTGCAAAATAAATTTGCTCAAACACCTTTGGAAAAATGTTCACTAATTAGCAAATATTCCAGAAGCACACATAAAAATATCACCAGTAATACTTGGATTGAATAAATGATTTAAACAATATGAAACAGCACCAAAACAGCAATATTAAATCCATTTAAAATCACATTAAATTCAAATAAAGCCCAACTTTGCTCAAACCAATTTTTGGTGGATGCTTACATTGCATATTAATATCTGGGCAAAACAAATAAAAGAAAAACACAAAACAGAGATAGAAAAATAACACGAGGCACTGTGCACTGGGCCTAAGTGCACAATGCCCCGACAGCTGGCCCATCTAGCCCAAACTCCCTCTCTCCTTCGCGCTGTCGCCTTCCCCCTGGCCGAGCGCGCGCTCGCCGCTCCGGCGCCGACACGCCGACGCCACCGACGAAACAGGGACGAGGAGGGGATAAGGGCGAGGCCGTTCACTCGCCCTGGACCCCCTCGACCACTCCTTCCCTTCCTCCTTGCTCTTTCCCCCTTTAGATCCATCGACGTCCAACGCAGTCGCCGCCGCGCCTCGCTCCTGTCCGCGGCCACGGCCATCGAATCACCTCGCTGTCGTGCCCGTCGCCTTCGTCTACGTCTTCCGCGTCCTCTGGTGGTCGCAGCGGGAGCTGGGAGGCATCACAGCGCCGGGATTCCTCCGTCCCCATCTCCGGTCGCCGCCGCCCTTCTTCGTCTCCGGCGGCGTCCTGCTGCTACTAAGCTGACACCGGGCCACCTTGTGCCTCCCCGGTGAGCTCCTCTTCTGTAACATCCGCAGGTTACCCCACTCTGGATAAGCTTCTTAACCTGCCATGTCATCATGATCATCTTCATAAAATGGCATTAGGAAATAATTCAACTTCAAATTCTAATTCCAAATGCAAGTCAAATTAATATTTCTTCAAATGGCAGAATTAAATTGTTCATAATGCTTCAAATATTCCCAAGGCAATTCTAAAATTGTAACCAACATTTTTGGAAATCCCAACTTGCCCCTGGGAATTAATTCATTGCTATTCCAGCAATTTTAATTGCCAAATCATTTTTGAATAAATTCAAATGGCTTTCAAAAATGTCCAGACTTTTTGTGGCAGGGTTGGAAATTGCAATGCACATGTGGGACCAAGTTTCACACTTTTGCAAAATGTTTAGCCATCTTAAAATAATGCAAAGTAGCTGCTGTGAATTAAAACAGAAAATAAAAATGCAAAGAGGCACTGTGCACTGGGCCTGAGTGCACAGTGCCCCGTTCCAGCCCACCTGGCCTGTTTCTCCCTCCTCCCTCTCTCGCTCCTTCGCCGTGTCGACGCCGCCATGGTCGCGCGCGCTGCGCCGGCCAAACGGCGACACCGCGACACCGCGGCCACCCCGAGGGGATAAGAGCAAGGCCGAGCGTCCCCCCTGGTCCTTCCCCCACCATTTGCCCCTCTCCCCTCGCTCTCTCCCCTTCGATCTTATCGGCCACCGAACGCCATTGCTGCCGTCCTCGCTCATTATCGCGGCCACCGTCGTCCCCGAGCTCAGCCGACACGCCTGCGAGCTTCGCCGAGCTCCTCCACGTCTACTCCGGCCTCAAGCTGGAGCCGGGAGCCCCCAAGTTAGCCGCCATCGTCGTCTTCCCCAACTGCGGCCATCGGAGCTCCGTCGCGTCGATCCACGCCTCTACTGCTACTAAGCCTCCAACGGGCCCTCGTGAGCCTCCTAGGTGAGCGTGCGCTCCGTTCCCCTCTCTGCCTTGCCCGATTCCATCCCCGTAGCTATAGTGGCCGTCGAGCCCGAGAACTACCCGCCGCCGGCCATGTCGCCACCGTGGCTACGGCCGCGCAAGGTCGCGTCTGAGCTCACTGCTGCACTCACCGTACTCCCGCGAGTCGAACACAACCATCCACGGCTCCTACCTTGCCCCGCATCGCCCAAACCGCTGATGGCCGAACTCCGGTCGCCGCCACGCTGGTCACCGCCGTCGTTCTAGGCCTCCTCTGCCGCTGCCGTCTACCCAGATGGATGCGCGCGAGTTACCTCGTTCGAACGAGCCCCAGATCAACCGATTTGGTGCACCGAGGAGGAAATCCGACGCTCGCCGGAGTCGCGCCGCCGCGGGCGGCCTCGCCGGAGCTCTCCCCGGCGTCGCCGCCGACGTGGCATGGGCGGGCCCCACCCCTGTGCCACTGACTGTGGGTCCGAGGGACCCGGTTGACTGGGTTGACCCAGTCAACGTGCTGACTGGGCAACCCCAGTCACTGACATGTGGGCCCCGCGGCTAAATAAACTAAAAATGTTTTAATTAAATGAAAACTAATTAGTTTAACCTAATGTCTCACTGACATGTGGGGTCCACCCCCTAATTAACCCTGGTAATTAAATTAATTCACTGTTAAAGAAACAGAGGCTGACATGTGGGTCCCACTGGACCCACATGTCAGGTTTGACCTGTACAGCCGCTGCTGACTTGCTGATGTCAGCATGACATCATGCTGATGTCATAATTCATTTTTCTGTTAATAAAATTAATTCCAGAAATTCAAATAATCTTTAAAAACTCATAACTTTTAAACTGTAGCTTGGATCGAAAAAGTTAAAACATGAAAGTTGCTCAGAACGACGAGCCGAGTTTGATCGTGACGTCTGTTTCTCCATCGGAACCCCCTACGTAGAAGAACTCGTAACTCCGGACCCGAATCCGGCAGATGAATAGTGCACACACGTCAGATATTAAATCCTAGATTAATTCTAAAAATAACTAAAATGACTTAGATGCATATTTAGGCAACCCTGCACTGCATCATAGCCTAGCACGCACCGTATTGCAATTGTTTGCATTATGTTTACCTGTTTCTTCCCCCTCTTCTCTCTCGGTAGACCCCGACGTTGACATAGCTCCCGAGGCAGACGCCGCACAGGAGTACGACTACGTCCCCGACGGTACCACTGAAGACCTTGTCCTTGCCCCAGAGCAAACAGGCAAGCACCCCCATTTTGAGCATGCCTATATCGCCTATTCTCTTCTCTCTTATGCTTGCATTAGAACTGCTACTGCTACTGTTTCCTATATCTATTGCATAGCCTGTTTATTGTAACCTGCCTTGCTACCTTACTGGTTATCCTAGACTGCTTAGTATAGGCTGGGTAGAGACACGACAGAGACCCCTACTTGATCCCGACTGCCCCGCTGGATGTCAGAAGACCCGATCATCAGGATTGAAGACTAGACCCTGGCACCGCACATCACTTCCCCCTTAGTTGCCGACACTGCTGGGTTACCGTCGAGTGCCGAGGGTGATACCTCGTCAGCACTTCTGATGTTAACCTTGTAGGTTAGTTACTCGGTCGTGGTAAGCGAGGGTGATTCCTCCTACACCACCCCCGATAACGACATCGTCGCGCAACTCCTCAAGTGTGGACCTCGAGGGTGATTCCTCCTTCGTTCACCTTGACTATAACATCAGGAGGGATTCCATCGAGGGTGATTCCTCAGGATTCCCCTGGTGTCAGACACACAGATACTATTGTTGAGTTGACTTTCACTAAACCATGATACTAAAGACGGGTCGGCCCTGAGGGGTACCCGCGCGAGCTTAATGCGAAGTGATGTGGAGTCGGGTTGACCTGAGAGGTGCCCGCGAGATAACTACGAGGCGTGACCGGGCATTCTTAGCCCTTGCCGCAAGTCCTCGAGACGGGGCGACGGGGTCACATCGATCGTGAGTCTCTGCTCGTTTCCGCGCGCTCCTAATCCACTACGGTTTGGATATTTGATCCGAGGGGCCTCTGGCCTGATAGCACTAACCATCACGTGGGCATAGTATGGGCGTTCTGCGTCGTATACATCAGCCGAAGCTTGTTTGACGTCAGTAAGGAGCGGCGCACGCCGAGTTGGACTGGGAACGCAACCGCGCTTGTATAAGGGGTTGCTAGGTCTGCTCTCAGTGGCCCCATAACGTGCAGGAGTTCCCGGGGCGATGGCCCAAGACCCCTGGGGGCATAGGTTTAGTCTGGCGTGCTGACCTCTCTTATAAGCCTAGGTCGGGTTGCGGCGTGTTGCTTAGCCGAGGCCGGGCATGACCCAGAAAAGTGTGTCCGGCCGGAGTTAAGCGAGCGTGGTGGGTAAGTTGGTGCACCCCTGCAGGGAAGAAACTTCTATCGATAGCCTGTCCTACGGTAACGGACACTCGGAGTTGTATCCCGATCGGTACAACTAGAACATGTGATGAGAACTGGATAGTACGGCCCTGGGATTGCTTTCTCACAGGGAGTCGAGAAAGGATCTCAGGTCGAGGTTGATGATACTACTACTACTACTACTTTACATTATGTTGATCTGCTCTCTTCTATTGCTGCAAGACTCTCGAAGATTATTGAAGATGCTAGTCTTCGATAGGACTAGGCTTTCCCCCTCTATTCTGGCATTTCTGCAGCCCAGTCCACATATACAGCCATTCCTTTGACAATGATGCATATGTAGTGTAGATCCTTGCTTGCTGAGTACTTCGGATGAGTACTCACGTTTGCTTTATTTTCTTTTTCCCCCATATCCAATTGATGCCACCAGACGACGGAGCCCCTGAGTCCGACGCCCCAGCCGACGACCAGTACTACTACCCACCTGGCGAGTATTACTACTACGAGGAGCCGACTGACGACCAGGAGTAGGATCGGAGGGTCCAGGGCAGGAGGCCTACGCCTTTAGATCATAGTATTTTTTTTACCCCGCCTCTGTGAAGGCCTATTTCTCTCTCTGTAATATATCTGTACCCAGATATCTAATGCTTCCGCTGACGCTTGTATGCCATCGAGCTATGTATTCGATCCCTCGAGGCCCTGGCTTGTAATATTAAGCTTGTATGACTTTATTTATGTTTTAGAGTTGTGTTGTGATATCTTCAAGTGAGTCCTTAGGCTTGATCGTGCGCATTTGTGTGTATGATTAGTGCACGATTAAGCCGGGGTCGCCACATCTTCCTTCCCCACTCCCTGCTGGTCCTGGCGCGTTGCCTAGCTACCTCCTCCACGCGCGCCCGAACGCAGCACCGCGGGGCTCGTCGACGGCGCCTCTCCGGTGACCAAATGGTCACGGGGCCGAGCCCTTTATGCTCAATGCTGCGCGTAGCACCTCCCCAGCCCCTCCATTTGCTGCCTAGCGCGCTGCAGCGCCGATTGCGCCGACGCCCGTAGCCGCTCCGCCGCAGACCTCGATGCCGGTGAAGTTTTCGGCCAGGTCCGGCGAAACCAACCCCACCACTAGACTCGCGGGCGAGCGCCCGTTCGAATGGGTCAAGCCGCGCGCCGAACGACGCTCTGAAGATGAATTCCGGCGAGAGCCAGGGCTCTCCGCCGCGTTTCGGCGTCGCCGGCGGCGAGACGCCGGCCACAGCTGACGTGGCGCAGGTGGGGCCCACCCTGGGTCACCGACCATGGGCCCTGGGACCCCAGTTGACTGAGTTGACTCAGTCAACTCTGCTGACTGGGCACTATGTGCCTATGACATGCGGGCCCCATCGCTTATTAGTTTAAATAAAACAATTTAATAATTAAAGTTAATTAGTTATACTAATTGTCTCACTGACAGGCTGGGCCCACCTCCTAATTAACCCTGATAATTAAGTTAACACACTGTTAGTCTAAACAGAGGCTAACATGTGGCTCCCACTGGACCCACATGTCATGTTTGACCAGGTCAGCGTCACTGTTGACCTGCTGATGCCAGCAACACGTCATACTGACGTCATAATTCATTTCTGTTAAAATAAATAAATTCCAGAAAATTAGTTAAACTTCGAAAATTAATAACTTTTAAACCGTAGCTCAGATCAAAAAAGTTAAAACATGAAAGTTGCTCACAACGACGAGATGCGTCTGATCAACCCGTCTGTTTCCATATCGGAACCCCCTACGTAGGAGAACTGGTAACTCCGAACCCGTATTCGATAGATGAATAGTGACTAATCATCGGTAAATAAATCCCGCGATAATCCTAAAAATAACTAAAATGACTTAGATGCATATTTAGGCAACCCTGCACTGCATCTTAGCATCACACGCACTGTGTTGCATCTGTTTGCATTATATTTACTTGTTTCTTCTCCCTCTTCTCTTTCGGTAGACCCCGACGTTGTCGTAGCTCCTGAGGCAGACGCCACTCCGGAGTACGACTACGTCTCCGACGATCAGGCCCTTGCCGTCGAGCAGACAGGCAAGCACCCCCATTTTGAGCATTCCGATATCGCCCACTCTCTTCTCTCTTATGCTTGCATTAGAAGTACTGCTGCTACTGTGGTCCTATATCTGCTGCATAGCCTGTTTTATTGTAGCCTACTTTTGATACCTGCCTGTTCTCCTAAACTGTTTAGTATAGGATGGGTAGAGCCTTATCAGAGACCCACTTGTCCCGACTGCCCCGCTGGATAATCAGAAGACCCGATTATCGGGATCGAAGATCAGACCCGGGCACCGCACGTCACTTCCCCCTATGTTGCTCGACACTACTGGGTTACTATCATGTGCCGAGGGTGATACCTCGACAGCACTTCAGATGATAATCTTGTAGGTTAGTTACTCGGTCATGGTAAGCGAGGGTGATTCCTCCTACACCACCCCCGATACCGACGCCGTCGTGCAACATCTCAAGTGTGGACCTCGAGGGTGATTCCTCCTTCGTTCACCTGGATGATAACATCGAGCGGGCATTTCATCGAGGGTGATTCCTCAGGGTTCCCTTCGGTGTCAGACACACAGCTACTTTGGATATTATGACTTGACTTTGAACCATGATACTAAAGACGGGTCGGCCCTGAGGGGTACCCGCGCGAGCATGAATGCGAAGTGATGTGGAGTCGAGTTGACCTGAGAGGTGCCCGTGAGATAACTACGAGGCGTGGCCGGGCATTCTTAGCCCTTGCCGCAAGTCCTCGAGATGGGGCGACGGGGTCACATCGATCGTGAGTCTCTGCTCGTTTCCGCGCGCTCCTAATTCACTAACGGTTTGGATATTTGATCCGAGGGGCCTCTGGCCTGATAGCACTAACCATCACGTGGGCATAGTATGGGCGTTCTGCGTCGTATACTTCAACCGAAGCTTAATAGATGTCAGCAACTGAGCGGCACACGCTGGGTTGGACTGGGAACGCAACCGCGCTTGTATTAAGGGGTTGCTAGGTCTGCTCACCGGCGGTGTACGCAACGTGCAGGAGCGTCCGGGGCGATGGCCCAAGACCCCTGGGGGCATAGGTTTAGTCCGGTGTGCTGACCTCTCTATTAAGTATTTGGTCGGGTTGCGGCGTGTTGCTTAGCCGAGGCCGGGCATGACCCAGAAAAGTGTGTCCGGCCGGAGTTAAGTGAGCGTGGTGGGTAAGTTGGTGCACCCCTGCAGGGAAGAAACTTCTATCGATAGCCTGTCCTACGGTAACGGACACTCGGAGTTGTATCCCGATCGGTACAACTAGAACTTGAGATGAGAACTGGATAGTACGGCTCTGGGATTGCTTTCTCGCAGGGAGTCGAGGAAGAATCTCTGGCCGAGGTTGATAACACTGTTATACTTTACATTATGTTATTCTGTTCTCTTCTAATGCTGCAAGACTGATGAAGATGCTTGAAGAAGCTAGTCTTCGATAGGACTAGGCTTTCCCCCTCTATTCTGGCATTTCTGCAGCCCAGTCCACTAAAACAGCCCTTCTTTGAAAATGTTGCATATGTAGTATAGATCCTTGCTTGCTGAGTACTTCGGATGAGTACTCATGTTTGCTTTACTTTCTTTTTTTCCCATATCCAATCGATGCCACCAGACGACGGAGCCCCTGAGTCAGATGCCCAAGTCGACGACCACTTCTACTACCAGCCCGGAGAGTACTACTACTACGAGGAGCCGTCTGACGACCAGGAGTAGGATTCAGAGGGTCCAGGGCAGGAGGCCCACGCCTTTCGATCGTAGTATTTTATTTTGCCCCGCCTCTCTGAAGGCTTATCTCTCTTTCTGTAATATATCTGTACCCAGATATCTGATGCTTCCGCTGACACTTGTATGCCATCGAGCTATGTATTCGAGCCCTAGAGGCCCTGGCTTGTAATATAAAGCTTGTATGAATTTATTTATGTTTTAGAGTTGTGTTGTGATATCTTCAAGTGAGTCCTTAAGCTTAATCGTGTGCATTTGCGTGTATGATTAGTGCACGATTAAGCCGGGGTCGTCACAAGTTGGTATCAAAGCCGACTGCCTCTAGGAATTCCCCTATCCAACTCCTTGGCCGAAGTTGAGTCTAGTGGTCCAAAACTGTTTTACTAACTTGGCTGTGTGGCTTACGGGCCCACGTCGCCAACTGGGTGGTATTAGGATCTTTTATTCCTCGTCTTTACTCTGGGACTCTAACCTCTCTTCTATTCGGGTTTAATAAAATTTACTAACACCGACACTTAGGATCTCGTTAATCCCATCCATCCGGAGAGCTGGATATCAGTGCGATTTCCCTGTCATTGATCTGATTAGTCTGATAATCATTTTCCTTTCCATTGTTTTGTTTAACCTTTCAAATTCGAGATCTTCTATATTTCTCGTCATTAAATGACCATCCTGAATCTTCTCTGTTTCAGATGGATCGTCTGTTTCCACCTCGCCCTATGACGCAGCTTGTGCTTCGCACCTGTGCTCGAGACGTCCCTGGGTTTCCAGCTGTTCTGATTGCCCTCTTGAGCAGGCTGGGATACCGCTGGTGCCCCGAGTACATGGTCTACGAGGTTTATCGTGAGTTCAACCAGGAGCAGTACTATGCTGATGTTCACATCTACGATCAGCAGGATGACTCTGACACTGAGTTACATCTTTTCCACGGTATCGGCGTGACGATTGAGATGGCCGTGCATGATGCCGCTTACTCTGCTGTCGCACATCTCCGAGGAGAGCACAGCGCCAGCTTGGATGCTTCGGAGTATCGGTACATTCCGTATGCCCCTGCTGGAGATGCTACTGGATACTACACAGCTGACTGTGCCCCTTACGAGCCTCGTCGCTACGATCAGCGAGTCCTGATTCATTGTACTCAGGCTCTGGATCGCACTGTTCGCGCTCTTGCTGTCGAGTTGTTCGCCACTCGAGCACGACTCTACGAGGCTATTACGCAATTGCTACCAGCTGTTCGTGCAGGGATACATCCGGAGCACATTCTTTACCCGAGCAGGACCAAGATGCCATCAGGGATCGATTGGCCTGCTGTGGGAGGTCACACGCCTGCACGTGGACCTCTTCTTTCAGCTCGAGACCGGGTTCTGCATCAGAGTGCACATGGAGAACATGATCCTTCTACGACGAACGTCCGTCGTCCGCACTTGCAGCTACCCCGTTTCAGTGGTTTTCTCCGACGTTGATGTAGCCTTTGCTATGTCTCGTTGTGTACTTCCTTACCGCGAGCCTGCACGCCGCCTAGCATGTCTAGCTTTTGTATTTGCGCCGTTATGCTGCCCAAATGTAACCGACAATGTATGGCTCTATATGACTTAATGACTACTATTAAGCATCTGCTGTACTATTTAAATTCCGTCGCGTTACATCATGCATGCTGCTAAACACTCGCATTGGCTTCTGCTAAACTACTCCTGTTGATTTAGCAGGATGGCAGATAACAATCCACCTCCGCCACCACCGCCTGACTATATGGCTGCTATGATGCAATAGTTTGAACTTAACCGACAGTTCATGACGGGGATTATGCAGCAATTCCCCCGTCCCAATGCCGACCATCAGCCAGCTTCAATCACACTGCCAGAGTTTGTCCGACTCAACCCATCGATATTCCGCAACACTGTTAATCCACTGGATGTCGATGACTGGCTGCGTGACATCTTTTATGAGATGGAGTCAGCTGATGTTCCCCCTGTCAGCTATGTCACTTTCGCGACATACTTTCTGAAGGGACCCGCAGCACAATGGTGGGCCACTCACAGACAGACTCTACCTCCGGGTACTGTTGTCACTTGGGTGGAGTTCAAGACTGCTTTTCGCGCCCGCTATATTCCTCAAGCAGTCATAGCCCGGAAGAAAGCCGAGTTTTGCAGTCTCGTTCAGGGCAACAAGTCTGTGGAAGTTTATCAGCGCGAGTTTCTTGACTTGTCTCGCTATGCTGAAGAAGACATTCCTACTGATGATCGAAGGCAGGAGAAGTTTCGTGAAGGGCTGCACCATGACATTCAGTTAGCCCTGCTTGTTCAAGACTACCCTGATTTCGCCACCTTGGTGAATAAGGCTATCATGGTTGAGACTGGTCTGAAGAAGCACAAGGAAGCGACCAGACGCACTCGTGAAGCGGGCTCATCTTCAGGCTCGTCTTCCCAGAAGCGCCGCATCTGGATTCCGCAGAGCATGTACCGTCCAGCAGCTCCAGTGTACAGGCCTGCTTATGCCGCACCTCGTCTGCCTCCTCCACCACCGAGGCAGCCTCTGCAAGCTCCAGCACCTCGAGCTCCTGCACCTCGTCCTGACAATGGACTATGCTTCAAGTGTGGCCAGCCAGGTCACCGTGCCAGATATTGTTCTCAGAATCAGAATCAGTTGGCTCTTCCTTCTGCTGGCCGTGGTAATGGCCGAGGGAATTCTCAGCCTCGCTACAGCAATGCCAGACCTTCTTATGGTCGTGGGCAGGTCTTCCATGTCAATATGAATGAAGACCCAGAACAACCAGCAACTGTGATGGGTACACTTCTTGTTGATTCAGTACCTGCAACTGTTTTATTTGATTCAGGAGCATCGCATTCATTCATGTCAGAACATTTTGCACTCTTGCATGACATTAAGTGTGACACACTATACCATCCGTTAGTTGTAAACACTCCCGCGGGTCGGTGCCAAGCCACTATATTCAGCCCCGAAGTCACTATTGTGATTGAAGAGAGAAAGTTTCAGGCCTTCCCCATAATTCTAAATAATTCCAACATTGACCTTATACTGGGAATGGATTGGTTGAAGGCTCACTATGCCTCAATCAATTGTGCCACTAAAGTTGTACACCTCCTTCATCCATCCGATGAGTTAGTGAACTACCGAGCTCATATCACTCAGAACGCCGAGGCTCAGATTTATGCCTTGAACGCGTTGAATGCTTCTCCGCTTGAGGGGATCGAGAACATCCCAGTTGTCTGTGACTTCCCGGATGTTTTTCCAGAAGAACTTCCAGGAATAACCCCTGCTAGAGCTGTCGAGTTCGTCATTGACTTGAAGCCTGGCACCACTCCCATTGCGAAGCGTCCCTACAAGATGCCTCCGCACCATCTTATCAAGCTTAAGGAAGAAATTGATAAATCCTTAAGGAAGGGCTTCATCCGTCCTAGTTCCTCTGCCTGGGGAGCACCGTCTCTCTTTGTCAAAAAGAAAGATGGTACGAATAGGTTGGTCCAAGATTACCGTCCTATCAACCAGGCAACCATTCAGAATAAATATACGCTTCCCCGGATCAATGACTTATATGATCAACTTGCTGGATCATCGGTGTTCTCTAAACTCGACTTGAGGTTGGGTTATCACCAGATCCGTGTCCGTGAAGAAGATATTCCCTAGACTGCATTCGTCACTCGTTATGGTTCTTACGAGTACACTGTCATGTCATTTGGCCTAACGAATGCTCCAGCTACGTTCTCACGTCTGATGAATTATATATTCATGGATTACCTTGACAAATTCGTTGTGGTATATCTGGATGATATCCTAGTATATTCGAAGAATAAGGAAGAACATGCCGAACATCTTCGCCTTGTTCTAGAGAGACTTCGAGAGCACAAGTTATATGCCAAGTACTCCAAATGTGAATTCTGGCTTTCCGAAGTGACCTACCTTGGACATGTGATTTCCAAGGACGGTATTGCCGTTAACCCGGAGCGTGTTCAGGCAATCCTTGACTAGACTCCTCCGAAGAATGCCAAGCAAGTCCGAAGTTTTCTCGGTCTAGCCAGTTATTGTCGCCGATTCGTCGAGAACTTCTCCAAGATCGCCAAGCCCCTGACTAATCTGCTCCACAAAGGCGTTAAGTTTGAGTGGACAGACAAATGTCAGGAAAGTTTCTAGACCCTCAAGGACAAGCTTACTTCTGCTCCAGTGCTTGCTCCTCCTGATTCTCGCAAGGACTTTGTCATATACTGCGACGACTCTCGTCAGGGATTAGGCTGTGTCCTAATGCAAGAACGAAGAGTAATTGCGTATGCTTCATGTCAATTGCGTCCACATGAAGAAAATTATCCAGTGCATGATCTTGAACTTGCTGCAGTGATCTATGCATTAAAGTTATGGCGACATTATCTTCTTGGTAATCGGTGTGAGATTTATACCGATCATCAGAGTCTGAAATACTTGTTCACTCAACCGGATCTTAATCTCCGTCAGCAACGATGGTTGGAAACAATTACAGACTATGACTGTAGTATTTCTTATACCCCGGGCAAGGCTAATGTAATGGCCGATGCCCTGAGCCGCAAGTCATACTGTGACAACCTCATGGTTAGGCGAGCTCAACCTCGTCTTTATGTAGAACTGACTCAGCTGAATTTGCGAATTGTTCCCCAGGGTTCTCTTAAGAACCTTGTGGTACAGCCAGACCTTCAAAAGGCTATTAAGGAAGCGCAAGCCAAAGATGCTGAAATTGACTTGATGAAGAAAGAGCTTCACCTTGATAAGTACCGGGATTTCTCAGTTGCTGAAGATGGAACATTATATTTTAGACACCGCATCGTAGTACCTCGCTTTGAGCTTATGACTGACAAGGTCATGAAGGAGGCTCATGATACACCGTTGTCTATCCATCCGGGTAGCACCAAGATGTATCGCGATCTTCGACAGAGGTACTGGTGGTCTAGAATGAAGCAGGACATTGCTCGATATGTTGCTGAATGTGACGTATGTCGTCGCGTGAAAGCAGAACATCAGAAGCCTGTTGGAATTCTTCAACCACTCCCCATTCCTTTGTGGAAGTGGGATAAAGTGCAGATGGATTTTATTACTGGTCTTCCTAAGTCTCAGAAAGGTCACGATGCTATTCTTGTCATCGTCGACCAACTCTCCAAGGTTGCTTATTTTCTGCCTGTCAAGGAGACTATCACTGCTAGCCAACTAGCAGAGCTGTATATCTCTAGAATCGTTTCACTCCACGGCATTCCGAAGGAGATCAGTTCGGACCGTGGCGGACTTTTCACGTCCAAGTTCTGTGAAAGTTTCCAAGAAGCTATGGGAACTCACATTACATGGAGTTCAGCTTATCATCCCCAATCCCAAGGCCAAGTTGAGCGCGTTAATCAAGTGCTTGAAGACATGCTTCGAGCTTGTGTTATATCCTTCGGTAAGAAGTGGGAAGAATCTCTCCCATTTGCCAAATTCTCATATAATAACAGTTATCAAGCCAGCTTGAAGATGGCTCCATTCGAAGTGTTATACGGACGTAGGTGTCGAACCCCTCTGAACTTGTCAGAAACTGGGGAACGACCACTCGTTGGACCGGACATTATTCAACATGCTGAAGAACAAGTCAGAATTGTCCGAGAAAATCTCAAAGCAGCTCAGGACCGTCAGAAGAGCAATTATGATTGCAAGCGATGGGGTCTGACTTATCAACCAGGTGATCAAGCTTATCTCCGTGTCACTCCGATGAAAGGCACCCGTCGTTTCGGAATTAAGGGCAAGCTAGCTCCTCGCTATATTGGTCCTTTTCGCATTGTGGCCAGACGTGGACAGGTGACTTATAAATTGGAGTTGCCGCCACAATTCTCTCATATTCATGATGTCTTCCACGTGTCGCAACTCCGCAAATGCTTCAAGGAATCTCCGCACCGTGTAGTGGATCACGAGATGCTTCAACTGCAAGACGATTTGTCTTATAAGGAGCATCCGGTCCGCATCCTTGATGAAGCTGAACGTCGAACTCGTCAGAAGACGACCAAGTTCCTGAAAGTGCAGTGGTTGAATCACACTGAAGATGAAGCCACTTGGGAACGCGAGGATCATCTTCGGGAAGAATATCCCGGCCTCTTTCCTTCTACCTCCTAAATTCTCGGGACGAGAATTTCTTTTAGAGGAGGAGAACTTGTAACACCCCTGTGTAAAGGCCACTGTGATCAGCTACTAATAATGTCAAGTCATATCATTTGCAGTGCCTAAACATAGTGGTTATCCAAAGCAAATCAACTCCAATATGAAAATCAACTCAAATTCAGAAGTGCAAAATAAATTTGCTCAAACACCTTTGGAAAAATGTTCACTAATTAGCAAATATTCCACAAGCACTCATAAAAATATCATCAGTAATACTTGGATTGAATAAATGATTTTAAAAATATGAATCAGGACCAAAACAGCAATATTAAATCCATTTAAAATCACATTAAATTCAAATAAAGCCCAACTTTGCTCAAACCAATTTTTGGTGGATGCTTACATTGCATATTATTATCTAGGCCAAGTTCCATATTTTACCAAAATGCACAAGTGGCCTAACTAATACCAAACAGAAAACAAATAAAAGAAAAACACAAAACAGAGATAGAAAAATAACACGAGGCACTGTGCACAGTGCACAGTGCCCCGACAGCTGGCCCATCTGGCCCAAACTCCCTCTCTCCTTCGCGCTGTCGCCTTCCCCCTGGCCGAGCGCGCGCTCGCCGCTCCGGCGCCGACACGCCGACGCCACCGACGAAACAGGGACGAGAAGGGATAAGGGCGAGGCCGTTCACTCGCCCTGGACCCCTTCGACCACTCCTCCCCTTCCTCCTCGCTCTTTCCCCCTTCAGATCCATCGACGTCCGACGCGGTCGCCGCCGCGCCTCGCTCCTGTCCGCGGCCATGGCCATCGAATCACCTCACTGTCGTGCCCGTCGCCTTCGTCTACGTCTTCCGCATCCTCTGGTGGTCGCAGCGGGAGCTGGGAGGCATCACAGCGCCGGGATTCCTCCGTCCCCATCTCCGGTCGCCGCCGCCCTTCTTCGTCTCCGGCGGCGTCCTGCTGCTACTAAGCTGACACCGGGCCACCTTGTGCCTCCCCGGTGAGCTCCTCTTCCTTCCTCACTCCCTGCTGGTCCTGGCGCGTAGCCTAGCTACCTCCTCCACGCGCGCCCGAACGCAGCGCCGCGGGGCTCGTCGACGGCGCCTCTCCGGTGACCAAATGGTCACGGGGCCGAGCCCTTTGTGCTCAACGCAGCGCGTAGCACCTCCCCAGCCCCTCCATTTGCTGCCTAGCGCGCTGCAGCGCCAATTGCGCCAACGCCCGTAGCCGCTCCGCCGCAAACCTCGACGCCAGCGAAGTTTCCGGCTAGGTCCGGCGAAACCAACCCCACCACTAGACTCGCGGGCGAGCGCCCGTTCGAATGGGTCAAGCCGCGCGCCGAACGACGCTCTGAAGATGAATTCCGGCGAGAGCCGGGGCTCTCCGCCGCGTTCCGGCGTCACCGGCGGCGAGACGCTGGCCACCGCTGACGTGGCGCAGGTGGGGCCCACCCTGGGTCACCGACCGTGGGCCCTGGGACCCCAGTTGACTGAGTTGACTCAGTCAACTCTGCTGACTGGGCACTATGTGCCTATGCCATGCGGGCCCCACCGCTTATTAGTTTAAATAAAATGATTTAATAATTAAAGTTAATTAGTTATACTAATTGTCTCACTGACAGGCTGGGCCCACCTCCTAATTAACCCTGATAATTAAGTTAACACACTGTTAGTCTAAACAGAGGCTGACATGTGGCTCCCACTGGACCCACATGTCATGTTTGACCAGGTCAGCGTCACTGTTGACCTGCTGATGTCAGCAACACGTCATACTGATGTCATAATTCATTTATGTTAAAATAAATAAATTCCAGAAAATCAGTTAAACTTCAAAAATTAATAACTTTTAAACCGTAGCTCAGATCAAAAAAGTTAAAACATGAAAGTTGCTCAGAACGACGAGACGAGTCTGACCGTGCCGTCTGTTTCCATATAGGAACCCCCTACGTAGGAGAACTCGTAACTCCGAACCCGTATCCGATAGATGAATAGTGACTAATCACCGATAAATAAATCCCGCGATAATCCTAAAAATAACTAAAATGACTTAGATGCATATTTAGGCAACCATGCACTGCATCTTAGCATCACACGCACTGTGTTGCATCTGTTTGCATTATATTTACTTGTTTCTTCTCCCTCTTCTCTTTCGGTAGACCCCGACGTTGCCGTAGCTCCTGAGGAAGACGCCACTCCGGAGTACGACTACGTCCCCGCCGACCAGGCCCTTGCCGTCGAGCAGACAGGCAAGCACCCCCATTTTGAGCATTCCGATATCGCCCACTCTCTGTGGTCCTATATCTGCTGCATAGCCTGTTTTATTGAAGCCTACTTTTGATACATGCCTGTTCTCCTAAACTGTTTAGTATAGGATGGGTAGAGCCTTATCAGAGACCCACTTGTCCCGACTGCCCCGCTGGATAATCAGAAGACCCGATTATCGGGATCGAAGATCAAACCCGGGCACCGCACGTCACTTCCCCCTATGTTGCTCGACACTACTGGGTTACTATCGTGTGCCGAGGGTGATACCTCGACAGCACTTCAGATGATAATCTTGTAGGTTAGTTACTCGGTCATGGTAAGCGGGGGTGATTCCTCCTACACCACCCCCGATACCGACGCCGTCGTGCAACATCTCAAGTGTGGACCTCGAGGGTGATTCCTCCTTCGTTCACCTGGATGATAACATCGAGCGGGAATTTCATCGAGGGTGATTCCTCAGGGTTCCCTTCGGTGTCAGACACACAGCTACTTTGGATATTATGACTTGACTTTGAACCATGATACTAAAGACGGGTCAGCCCTGAGGGGTACCCGCGCGAGCATGAATGCGAAGTGATGTGGAGTCGGGTTGACCTGAGAGGTGCCCACGAGATAACTACGAGGCGTGGCCGGGCATTCTTAGCCCTTGCCGCAAGTCCTCGAGACGGGGCGACAGGGTCACTTCGATCGTGAGTCTCTGCTCGTTTCCGCGCGCTCCTAATTCACTAACGGTTTGGATATTTGATCCGACGGGCCTCTGGCCTGATAGCACTAACCATCACGTGGGCATAGTATGGGCGTTCTGCGTCGTATACTTCAGCCGAAGCTTAATAGACGTCAGCAACTGAGCGGCACACGCTGAGTTGGACTGGGAACACAACCGCGCTTGTATTAAGGGGTTGCTAGGTCTGCTCACCGGCGGTGTACGCAACGTGCAGGAGCGTCCGGGGCGATGGCCCAAGACCCCTGGGGGCATAGGTTTAGTCCGGCGTGCTGACCTCTCTGTTAAGTATTTGGTCGGGTTGCGGCGTGTTGCTTAGCCGAGGCCGGGCATGACCCAGAAAAGTGTGTCCGGCCGGAGTTAAGTGAGCGTGGTGGGTAAGTTGGTGCACCCCTGCAGGGAAGAAACTTCTATTGATAGCCTGTCCTACGGTAACGGACACTCGGAGTTGTATCCCGATCGGTACAACTAGAACTTGAGATGAGAACTGGATAGTACGGCTCTAGGATTGCTTTCTCGCAGGGAGTCGAGGAAGAATCTCTGGCCGAGGTTGATAACACTGTTATACTTTACATTATGTTATTCTGTTCTCTTCTAATGCTGCAAGACTGATGAAGATGCTTGAAGAAGCTAGTCTTCGATAGGACTAGGCTTTCTTTGAAAATGTTGCATATGTAGTATAGATCCTTGCTTGCTGAGTACTTCCGATGAGTACTCACGTTTGCTTTACTTTCTTTTTTTCCCATATCCAATCGATGCCACCAGACGACGGAGCCCCTGAGTCAGATGCCCTAGTCGACGACCACTTCTACTACCAGCCCGGAGAGTACTACTACTACGAGGAGCCGTCTGACGACCAGGAGTAGGATTCAGAGGGTCCAGGGCAGGAGGCTCACGCCTTTCGATCGTAGTATTTTATTTTGCCCCGCCTCTCTGAAGGCTTATCTCTCTTTCTGTAATATATCTGTACCCAGATATCTGATGCTTCTACTGACACTTGTATGCCATCGAGCTATGTATTCGAGCCCTCGAGGCCCTGGCTTGTAATATAAAGCTTGTATGAATTTATTTATGTTTTAGAGTTGTGTTGTGATATCTTCAAGTGAGTCCTTAAGCTTAATCGTGTGCATTTGCGTGTATGATTAGTGCATGATTAAGCCGGGGTCGTCACATGCATCAAGCAAAAAAGGACTGATGCAGCGAAAGATTATTGGAACCACAGATACGACACAAACTCGGAATCAAGTTTGCTATTCGAGGTAAAACGATAAGATGAGGAATTCGACGTAAGCTTAGCTCATCGTCGAAAGTTGTGCTCCGGGAGTAAGGACCAGGTAGCACAATTAAAATCGGCATGATAATGATATAGCCGAGCAGGCTAGGAATGACGTCATCGAGTACAAACTCGTAAGTAAAGGAGATTACTAAGAGTTGTTTAATCGTGGTGCGGAGCCGATTTAGTTATCGGTGTCCTCGAGTGACTAACAACTCAGAACCCAGGAAAGATTGGAATCAGTGAGGAATAATACTTGATGAAGGCTCATAATAAGCAACATGGTTCGATGATATTATCGAGATACCAAAGGGTAATACCCGAAGGTAGAGCAGAATAGTGGTTGGACAAGTGTATTGATCCGCAGAAGACAAGTACTTTAACTTTTCCGAGAATCGGGATCAAAGAAGAACAATATGGTTGGAACCATGATTGCAAAAGACCAAATCTCATATATAAGATGAATTTATACCGGGGGGATAATTATTATTACGAGAAGCTTCTATGATAAGATCTACATCGTGTCCATGGGCATGAACACAAAGTTCAAGGTCGACTCCCACTTCTCCAATGCACAACTTTCCATTCACTTCTCGCTTTCGATGTAATTGTAGTGTTGGAATTCTATCTGGCGTAACGCCAGTTGAGTATGACCCATAGGATTTTCTGGGTTCACACAAAATTAAGGACATCATAGGTTCAACCCATCGGGGCATCTTAGGAACCTATACCACAAACTTAAAGGATAAATAACACAAGCTTGACAGTAGAACATGGTTGTCAAAACAGAGGATTCCATTCTCCCAAAGGCATAAGACACGATTTACCAAAAAGGCATTACGTATCAGGGAAAGAACTCACAAGGTGATTGAATATGAAGGACGTTGTCGGATAAAATCCAACAAAGGATCCGGTGGTCCACAAGGGATGTGATGTGAGCATCGGTACTCAACCAGAAGAAGAATGCAAGGAGATAAGTTTATAGAAACAACTGACTAATTCAAAGCTCAAATGCCAAGGAATTATGATTTCCGATTCAAGGGATCAGAAGCAAACGCTCTGATTAAGGATGGGTAAGCTGAATAGACTTAGGGGTATAATCGAAGGCAATTTGATCGGTCGAGAACCAGCTCTTGTTCAAAATGACGTCCGAGCCGGAAGGATGAATTCTAGTTTCGACTGATGAGTGCGCCCATTCACAAACATATCGAATCAATGGACTCAAAATGATAATGACAAAGGATGCCAACAAGAATACCAGACTTATGGGATTAATCATAAGGCAAGCAAGCAATAATTTCAAGAGCCATAGGCGGTTGAGGATTTTTGGAAGATCGAATAGTATTTCGAAGGCCTTTGTGGAACACATGAACAACTGGGGACGAACGGATACTCGGTAAGTGCGAGAAATTACCGTAGGGGTATTCAGGTGGCAAAGAACTACAAGGCAGTAGGCACAAAGTATTCTCAGAACAATAGAGAGAATTTCGAGGTATCTTCTAATAACAAGATCAACGGGGAATGATTGTATGAATGGCAAGTGTACATGGTTATCCATAGGGGGTTTATCGATGGAAGGGAATTGCAAAAGCGATGGCACAAAGCCTCGAGAGAACATCGTAGAGTATCTTCGAAATCTTCTGGTGCAACAGGCGATCATCTGTAATAAGGGGCTCACCGGGTGGATGTGATCACGAGATCCTAATGTTAGAGTTAGTAAATTCATTTTAACCCGAGTAGAAGAGAGATCAGAGTCCCAGAGTATAGACGAGGAATAACAGATCCTAATACCACCCAATGGCGACATGGGCCCGTAAGCCGCACAGCCATGTTAATAAAAAGTTTTTCAATGACTAGACTCAACTTCGGCCAAGGAGTGTGGAAGGGGGATTCCTACAGGCAGTCGGCTCTGATACCAACTTGTAACGCCCCCGATTCAATCGTACACTAATCATGCACGCAAACATGTACGATCAAGATCAAGGACTCACGGGAAGATATCACAACACAACTCTAGACACAAATTAAAATAATACAAGCTTTATATTACAAGCCAGAGGCCTCGAGGGCTCGAATACATAAGCTCGAAAACACAAGAGTCAGCGGAAGCAACAATATATGAGTACAGACATTAAGTTAAACAAAAAGTTGCCTTAAGAAGACTAGCACAAAAGTAGCAACGATCGAAAAGGCAAGGCCTCCTGCCTGGGATCCTCCTAACTACTCCTGGTCGTCGGCGGCGGCTTGAACGTAGTAGTAGGCACCCTCGGTGTAGTAGGTTGCGTCGAAGGTGGCGTCTGGCTCCGGGGCTCCAGCATCTGGTTGCGACATCCGAGAAGAATGGAAAAGGGGGGAAAGAGGGAGCAAAGCAACCGTGAGTACTCATCCAAAGTACTCGCAAGCAAGGATCTACACTACATATGCATCAGTATCAATGAAATGGGTAGTATCTGTGGACTGAACTGCAGAATACCAGAATAAGGGGGGGTAGCTAGTCCTATCGAAGACTACGCTTCTGGCAGCCTCCATCTTGAAGCATATAGAAGAGAGTAGCAAGTATAGTATCAAGTGTCATCGTATAGCATAATCCTACCTGGCGATCCTCCCCTTGTTGCCCTGTGGGAAAGCGATCACCGAGTCGTCTCTGGAACTTGTAAGAGGTGTGTTTTATTAAGTATCCAGTTCTAGTTGTCATAAGGTCAGAATACAACTCCGGGTCGTCCTTTTACCGAGGGACACGGCTATTCGAATAGATAAACTTCCCTGCAGGGGTGCACCACATTACCCAACACGCTCGATTCCTCTGGCCGGACACATTTTCCTGGGTCATGCCCGGCCTCGGAAGATCAACACGTCGCAGCCCTACCTAGGCCTAACAGAGAGGTCAGCACGCCGGTCTAAATCATATGCGCGCAGGGGTTTGGGCCCATCGCCCGTTGCACACCTGCACGTTGCGTACGCGGCCGGTGAGCAGACCTAGCAACCTCCATTACAAAGGAAGTTGCGTTACGCGGTCCAACCCGGCGCGCGCCGCTCAGTCGCTGACGTTTAGGAGGCTTCGGCTGATACCACGACGTCGAGTGCCCATAACTGTTCCCGTGTGGTGGTTAGTGCGTATAGGCCAGTGGCCAGACTCAGATCAAATATCCAGATCTCATTAAGCGTGTTATTTGAAGTATCCGCGGACGCCGACCAGGGACCAGGCCCACCTGTCTCCTAGGTGGTCACAACCTGCCCTGTCGCTCCGCCTCAAAGAATCACGCGGGGGCTGTCGGGAACCCAGGCCCATCACAACCTGGATGGAGCCACCTGCCCCTTCAGCCCCCACATCCGAACAGTAACATAAATAGTTTGATAGTATAAAGTATATACCCGTGATCACCTCCCGAGTGATCACGTCCCAGTAGTATAGCATGGCAGACAGACAAGAGTGTAGGGCCACTGATGATAAACTAGCATCCTATACTAAGCATTTAGTATAGCAGGTAAGGTATCAACAACAGTAGCAACAAGGATGGACTATGCAGCAGTATAGGATCAAACCGATGAAACAGTAACACTACTCTAATGCAAGCAGTAAAGGGAAAGAGTAGGCGATATTGGGATGAACAAGGGGGGTTGGCTTGCCTGGAAGCTCTGCTGAGAAGGAGGGATCATCGTCGATGTAGTCGATCTCAGGGGTATCGGCAGCGGTCTCGGGGTCTACCAGAAAGAAGTAACGGAGGGGGAACACAATAAATAACAGAGCAATCAAAGCATCACAAAGCATAGCATGTCAATACGCGGTGCTAGGGGCGACCTAACGCGGTGCTACACGTTGCAGACGAAGTGGGAAATTAACTGGAACGTTTTCCCGGTTTCGGACATCTGTCAGACAGATGAATCGGAGGGGAAGGTTCCATGTTTGCAGTGATGGAGGCATCTGACAGGTATGCAGATAGCATATTCGGGTTCGTCTCATTTTTCTGGTCAACTTTCATGTAGAAAACTTTTTCATCCGAGCTACGGTTTATTTTCTATGATTTTTCAAAATTTTAAATGATTTTCTAGATTTTCTTATTTATTTTCAATTTCGAAAATCAGCAGTTAAAAACTAGGTGCACCCGGCACCAGTGAGGCTGACCAGTGGGTCCAGTCAACTGCTGACTCAGCGGTTGACTCGTCCACGGTAGACCAGTCAAAGGTCCCGCGGGACCCAGTTGTCATACTCTGTAATATTTTAACAGTGTTTAGTTAATTCATAATAGGCTTGTTAGACGGTGGCCCACCTGTCATAAAGCTATATCTAATCTAATAAAAATTAACTTAATCAAATGGGGCCCATATATCATAGTGTAGCAACTAACCTAACTAGTACCAATTAGTCCCTAATCTAATTTGCACGGCCGGCCACTGGTGGCTGTGCACACCCACGCACACAGCAAGGCTGCCGTGGCCATTAGCAGCAGCAAGTAGCGCACAGCAGCGGCAGCAGCTAACAATAGCAGCAGCGGCAGAAGATAAGCAGCTAAGCAACAGAGGGCAGCAGCTAAGCAGCGGCAGAAACAGAAGGCAGCAACAGGGGCGGCGCTAGGCGGCGGGCGGCAACAGGGGCGGCGCTAGGCGATGGCCGGCGAGCAGTTGCAGGCGGAGGCGAGGCCAGGGGCGGGCGCGCGCTGGCAGCAGTACATAGTAGCAACAGATGGCAGTTAAGCTGCAGCAGCTCACGCACGCACATATGTACGCGTACGCGCGAGCTCGGATGTGCTCGGGGATGGCAAACGGCGACCGAATCGAGGCGGGGGAAGGAGGGATCCGGAGGAGTTGCTCACCGCGAGACCATTGGCGCACTCGGGGAGGGTCGGGGTGGACCGGAGAGGCGGTGGTGGTGGCGAAACGGCGACGGTCGGACGAAGAAGACGAAGACTGCGTCGGCTACGCAGTTCCCCGCCTCGTTCCAGTGCCCTGAAAGGACGCGGTAGAGCGCGGCGAACCTCCAGGATGTGCTCCCGTACGCCGGAGAGGCCGGTGGAAGCGTCAACGACAGCGAGGCAGCGGTGACCGTGTGAGCTTGCGAGCTCAAAATCGATCCAGAGGAGATGGGGGGACGATGGGGATCGAGGGGGGAATGTACGAGGGCGAGCTAGGGTTTCTGGGGGACACCTTAGTAGGCCGAGGGGGGTGCGGATGGCCGACACGTGGCCCTGGCGCCATGGATGGCCGGCACGCACGGCTCTGCCTCTCCCCTGCGAGAGGTAGGGGAAAAGGCCGGCCAGTTGGGCTGGGCCTGGTACAGTGTAAGTACTGGGCTTAAGTGAACAGGGGGGATTTCTCCTTTTTTTTTCATCCTTTTCTGCTTTCCAATTTAGCTATTGTTTTTTTAAATAGTTTAGTGATCAAATGGATTTTGTTAATTATGAAACTTTGCACAAAAATGATATGCAATATTATAGGGTTGCACAAAAAGTATTGAGGGCATTCGCAATTATTTGATTTTTGGTTTGAATTTAAATGTGTCGTATAGGTGCTGCTGGGTCTGTTTTACATACCTTAGGGGCATTTTAACAACTCAAATAATGTTAGTTTCTACATGAAAATTATATAGTGATTAATTTCAACCAAACGAACATTTTTGTTTTACCGTTTAAAGAAATATTATTTTGACTTGAAATTTAAATTTGAATTTGACTTTGCTTTTTATTAAGTGGCAATGTGCATAGTTTTCATGATGACATGACCATCATTAGGGGGAGATTACTGTAGCATGATTCTTGGGGTGTTACAAATAGGAGCTTCCTCGTCATACTCCGTGGAACTTTCATCACTTTTGTCTTCATAATATTCCATCGGAATGGTAGGTTCAGGAGTCTCATAAGATTCCAGTCTAGAACTGCTTTGCATATCTCTCATGGGGAAAATATCCTCAAAGAATGTAGCATCCTTAGACTCTATAATTGTACCAACCTTCTGATCAGGTACCTCGGATTTCACTACTAGAAATCTATAGCCAACGCTATTCTTAGCGTAGCCCAAATTAACGCAGTCCACGGTCTTCGGACCAAGCTTACGCTTTTTGGGGATCGGCACATTGACTTTCGCCAAACAGCCCCAAGTGCGCAAGTAAGAGAGTGTAGTTCTTTTCTTTTCCCATTGCTCATAGGGAGTAGTCTCATTATCCTTTGCGGGAACTTTATTCAGGCATGACATGCTGTCAATACAGCCTCCCCCCACCATGCCTTGGATAAACCCGATGTATCTAACATGGCGTTAACCAAATTTGTTAGAGTACGGTTTTTCCGTTCGGCAACCTTGTTTGACTGGGGTGAATAGGGAGGCGTCCTCTCGTGAATAATACCATGTTCCGCACATAATAAATCAAACTCACTAGAAAAGTACTCTTCACCACGATCAGACCGTACTCTTTTTATTTTCTTCTCAAGTTGGTTCTCAACCTCAGCCTTATAGATTTTAAAGTAGTGTAGAGCCTCATCCTTTGTATTTAACAGATACACATAACAGAATCTAGTGGAATCATCAATTAAAGTCATGAAGTATTTCTTTCCACCTTTAGTCAACACACCATTCATCTCGCAGAGATCTGAATGTATGAGCTCTAATGGTGCCAGGTGTCTCTCCTTCGCAGGCTTGTGAGGCTTACGAGGTTGCATAGCTTGCACACACGCATGGCACTTAGAGCCTTTGGCTAAAGTGAAACTCGGGATTAAATTCATTTTAGCTAGCCGTGTCGTACAACCGAAATTTATGTGACAAAGACGTGAATGCCAAACCTCAGATTCGTTCACATTAGAATGAATTTGGTTCACAACTTTATTACAGAAATCCTTCAGGGAAAGGCGGAACAAGCCACCACAATCATATCCTTTTTCAACAAATAGTCCATACCGAGATACGACTACTTTGTTGGACTCAAATACTAACTTAAACCCTTTTTTACATAGAAGGGAGCCACTAACGATATTCTTCTTGATGGCGGGGACATGCTGCATGTTCTTCAGTTGCACGATCTTTCCTGAAGTAAACTTCAGATCTACCGTGCCAACACCATGAACAGAAGCATGCGAGCCATTCCCCATCAGGATGGAACAATCTTGTGCGACCTGGTAAGAAGAAAAAAAAAGACACATCAGAACACACATGAATATTGGCTCCAGTGTCAACCCACCAATCGGTGGACTGACAAACTGAAAGTACGGTAAACAGATTATCATACCTAGATGCCCCATCATTGTTGCTCAGAGTGACATTGACAGACTTGGCGTCCTTTCCTGGCTTCTTGTACTTGTTTGGACACTTGTTTGCCCAATGTTCCTCTGAACCACAAGTAAAGCAGCCATCTCTCTTTTTGTCTTTCTTCTTACCCTTCTTCTTAAAGGTAGTATTCTGCTGGACAGAGTTCTTTCCCTTGAACTTGTGTAAGTTCTTCTGCACCACATTGGCGCTAGAAGAACCCTCTACCCCTTTCACGTGTGAGTCCTTTGCTCTCGAGTTCTGCTCAACACTTAGATGACCGATGACATCCTCAACAGAGAATTCACGTCTCAAGTGCTTGAGAGAAGTAGCAAAGTTCCTCCATCCAGGAGAGAGTTTTGCAATAATGCAACCCGTGACAAACTTGTCCGGTAACTCACACTTCAGGAGCTCCAGCTCCTTAGCGCTGCATTGTATCTCATGGGCCTGGTCCAATACAGAATGGTTATCAACCATTTTGTAATCATAGAACTGCTTCATAGCATACAACTCGCTTGCAGCATCGGTTGCGCCGAACTTAGCTTCGAGCGCATCCCACAAATTCTTGGCAACGCGCATATGGAGATATGCGTCCACAAGCTTGTCTCCGATCACAGTAAGAACGGCTCCCACAAAGATGGTGGTTGCCTTCCTAAGCGCATTCTCCTGTTCAGGAGCAATCGTTACCGTGGGAGACACACCACCAACGCAGAACACATTCATTGTTGTGAGCCACAAGGTGGTCCTGGTCTGCCAACGCTTAAAATGCGTTCCAGTAAATTTTTCCGGTTTCAGAGTAGCGGCGAAGGCATGAGTCGAAAAGTGCCTAAATAAGGTTTTTGGATTGTTGAAAATATTAGCACTTTTCAGACTAATCTAATCCACGAGTAAGCACTAAACATGGCAAATACGGTATGCATCTCATACCGATACCTAAGCATGTGAGCACGTACAGTACATAGAACCGAAACATCTATGAATAGCATATATACGGCTAGCACATGTACGAGTAAACGAGGGATGAACAGATCATGCCCTCCGGTTGGCCAGGCCAACGCGGCGGCGGCAGCAGCAGCCTCAGCGTCGTCCGTGGCCTTCTTCTTGGCGGCGGCGGCGTCAGCCATGGGGTCGATGCAGGGGAAGTAGTGGAAGCAGAGGCGGACGGAGACGGGGACGGATCGGGAGCAGTCGCGTCGAGCCGCTCCCCAAAAACCTTATTGCCGTTATCCCGGGCAGGATCTCGAACGACAGGGTTCCGGAGGCACCTGCTCTCCCGACCAACCGTGCACGCGGTCGTCGGGATGGGATCGCCGGAAGCAGCACAGAGAGAGGAACAGTAAATAACGGCTAGGGTTGTGCGAGAGGGAGTGAGTGAACTGAGTTAGGGTTCACTCCACTGGCCAGCGCCTTCTTATATAGGCCGTCAGGTTGATGGGCCTGGACTCAGGCCCACGACCGAGTTCGCGAACAGCCCATGATCCAACGAGATTAATTAACCATTCCTGACCGGCAAAAATAAGCTTCGGCTCATTCCCGCAACCCGCGGCACGCGTCGTGACGAGATGAGGGCGAGGCGGGCGGCGGAGGAGAAGGAGCGCGCGTGTACAGCTCATATTCCCAAGCTCCCAATAGCAAGTGGTAGAGCAGCCCTTATAAAGAGGTCTCACTCTTCCTACTGTAGCAGTATGATATTAAACTTTCCACACTTCCCATCACTTCCATACACATGCATGGGCATTAGAGATTAATCAGGGCTATATACTTATGCACGTACGTAGATAAACTATTGTAAAACAAAAGCGTATTAGTGCAGCTATCTCATTTTTGTGATGTCGCTTGACAAGTAGCATCGCCATTGGCTCCGGTCTTTTCTGATTTTCTCCTGAACTTTAGGATGAACAGTAAGGACCTCAGATTTTAGCCCTGCACTTTTCCGACTCAGTGGCAGCCGCTCTCAAGACCGGTCCTGAATATTAGAACAAAGTTTCAGCAATTTACTTTATAGGCTTATATATATGAAGCTTTTTCACGCCCATCATTTATTCACATAACAAACATGCAGCTAGCAGACATGCACTTTGTACTCAACTGAGACATGCAGCTAGCTTGTACTCCCACCGTCCCATTCCCATAGTATAAGAACGTTTTTAACACAGCGTTAACAACCAAAGATCAATGTCTGAATCGTGAGGAACAGTATCTTGTACTCTCTCTGTTTCTTTTTAGTCTGCATATAAAATTTGTCAAAGTCAAACTTTATAAAGTTTACTAGCTTTCTAGAAAAAAAATATCAACATTTACAATACTAAAGCTATATGATATCAAAATTAATTTCATGATGCATCTAATCATATTGATTTCATATTGTGAATGTTGATATTTTTTCTACAAAGTTAGTCAAAATTGACAAAGTTTGACTTTGACCAAATTTTATATGCAGACTAAAAAGAAATGGAGGGAGTATAAATTAATACTTTCTTCATTTCATAATGTAGTGTGTCCATGCTTTTCGAGATTCAACTTTGACCATAAATTAGATCAATAATACATAAATCATAATTATACCTTTGAAATCTTCTTTTGAATACGAATTCAAAGGTATCTGTCATGCTCCCGCCGCAGTCGTCCATGTTGGTTAAATTTATGGTCAAAGTTAAAACTTGAAAAACGTGGGTGCACTATATTATGGAATGGAGGGAGTACTGATAATCTTCAAGATTTCAGGTTAATGGTTATATAAAAATTAAGAGTGGCATGTACTAGTAGTACTGAAAATGAAAGAGATTTGGTTTGGTCCTAATGCTGCCACTTGCTCTTTGTTGCCAAGTAAAGGTCTTGATTAGACACAGTTTTCTTGTCTATGGGCTGCTAGAAAAAACAGGATAAAGAATGACTCTTAGCTGAAAAGAGAACTAGAATATGTATGTATGAGAAACTGGCAATGAATTGAAATTTGTCACCGTGTATTGCAGGACACAAACATGCCGTAACAAAATGCTTCAGTTGTCAATATACATATTGCTCATGTGCATAAGAGCATGAAAATCTCAGGTAGTTTTATTTGTTAGGCCCCAAGCATGCTTCTTGAGTATGAAAATCAGCTTACCCCTAGCGGTGACACGGCCGACAGCTATAAGAAGCTATAGTGGGCTATGCCCCCATTTAGCGGTGTTGCTTAAATCATGAAAAAAAATGATACTATCAGGTATAGTGTACTACCTCCGTCCCATAATATTATACGTTATTACATCCAATGTGAGTATATTGGATGTAATAACATTTTATATTAAGGGATGGAGGGAGTATGATCTATTACTCCCTCCGTCCAATAATATCTGTCTATGACATATACATGTAACCACAACCACGGTTACGCGTCGCGCCGCCAGATCCATGCATCAAGAACAATTGCGAGACAGCGAGAGGAAGGAGGAAAGGGAAAGTTGTGGCTAAGTGAGGATGTAGCTAGACACTCGGGAAGAGAAGGAGAGAAGCTATACGAGGGAAATGCCTGGATGAACCGGGCACGGGTACAAGTCGTGATATGATTGGTCCAAAGTTAGATGGGCTTCGAGGACCGCGCGTAGCGCGAGTGGTGGGGAGCCCGTGGTAGTTCCCTGCCCGCCCGAGTTCGATCCCCAGCGGGGACGAATTTGCGGGTGTCTCACTGTGCTACACTGTTCATTAGGAACACTATAGTGATACTGTTCATTAGGAGCAGTGTAATAAATTTCGCATGTACCTCCCGACGTCTACGAGCCACAGGCGAGAACGACGTGCCCGGCGTTCCCGGAGTCGAGGACTTCGGAAGTCTCACTAGACGTATCAGAGATGTAGGTTGTAGGTCTGGTTTAGGTGCATAGTCGGGGCGTGAGTTGTGGTGTGCGTGCGTGTGGTGTGGTGTGACTGTGCGTCCGAACAGATGCTACAGCTTGTATTCTCAGTGGAGGCTCAAAAAAAAAAGTTAGATGGGCTTCACGGCAGCAGTTGGAGTACAAAAGAAGTACGGGGAGGGGGCAAATGCTTAAAAATCAATCTAAGTCCTCCCAAAAATAATCCTTCACAAAATGGTCCATGGCTGGGGCAAACAAGTCCTCCGCTCCTGAGCTCCGCTCCACTCCACCTCCGTGCCGCTGGCAACTCCGGATGCGTCGGCCACCAGCCTCCATTGCTACCCGCGCGGGCAACTGCGCCTCCTCCACGGCTCATGGCCACCACACCCTACTCTCGGTCACCTACCCCTAGGCGCGCCGCCATCGGCCAACGCATGATGGACATCGCCTGGATTTGAGGGAGACCCCCTTTCTCCCTCCGGACAGTCCATGGTTTCGGAGACACAGTCGTCCCTCGCGTATTTATGCCTAACCAGTCGTTCCCCCTTCTCCGGGGCGAGTGCTCCCATACTACGCCACCCTTCTCCACCGCAGATCTTCAAGCCACACCACATTTTGGGTAGCCCAAGCTCAAATCCATCATAGTTATCCCTTCCCCCATCGTCAACCATTCTTCTTTGGGAAAGGAGAAAGGCTGGTCCATTTACCACTCGCGCAAAAAGCCAATGCACTAGCAAGGATCCATCGGTCTCTCCAATACCTTAGCCGCAACATCTCTCGATCCGACCATAAGACTTCAATGCCATCGCGGGCAGGGAGGCCTTCTTAAGAAGATTCAAAGGCTTATGTTTTTGTTGCCTTAGTACTAAGCACCACCACAAGGGACTATAGGGATCCGCTGCGCTACATCATCTGCAAGCTTCAGGGTCATTTTTGTAGAGAGAGAAGACATAGCGACGTCCTGCCATTGGCCATGAGATGTCTGGTCCTTCCGAAGTTATCCGGGAGAGAGGGCGTCGGGAGAAGGGGCATCGGCAAGGGAAAGGTTTTGCCGGGAGAAGGAGGGTCGTCGGATAAGCGCGACAAGATCTGCGTCAGCCCACCATCGCCTTCCATAGGTAGTCGCCGCAGCTTTTTCGTCGCCGCTAACGCAAAAGGAGAGCCATAATTAGCGTTATGCGGTGGTATTAGCCTACAAGGCGGCATTTTGGGCAGGCTCAAACCTATGGCGCGTGTGAGATTTTTCTTTGGTTTTTTAATCAAATTTTTCACTTTTTTTACATGTTTTTTTTCTTTCTTCGGCTTTCTTTGTTTTTTTGGGGTGTCACCGGTTTCCTTCTACTTTTTATTTGTTTTATTAAACACATGTCCAATTTTTTCATGCACCTTATCTATTTTCTGTATACATTAGGAACATTTTTTTATACATGATTAACATTTTTTATACATGATTAAAAAAATTTAGAGATATATTTTGATATCTATTTTTTTTCATACACATTGTACATTTTTGTATGCATCTAAAAAAATCTATATATTTAATTTTCAAAACACATTCATAACATTTATTTCAAATATTTTTTGAATACATGTTTACATTTTCAAATACACATCAAAGTATATTTTGTATGATACGAAAGATTTTTTTAAGTGTGTTAACATTTGACACTGGATATTTGTTTTTCGAAATATCACAAACATCTTTTTTTAAATGCGTGAGTATTTTATAAATGTAATGTGCAAATTTTAATGCCACGAAACATTTTTCTGAATTAGATGACATTTTTTACTACATTGTTTTTAAAAGTCAATTTGTTTTACTGCTACAAACATTAAGAGTTGACTGAACATTTTGTACAGTACATCTATACTTTTTTAATGTGTGAGGATCACTTTTTAGAAAAATGTTTTTAATAATTTATGCATTTAGTATTTTTCAGAACATAAAAAAAAGTAAAAAAAAAGGAATGACGCCAGCATGACGAGACCATGTGCTTACTGGACCGGCCCACTACTGGCTCGCTGCAGCCGACCCTCACATAGGAGTCGCTACGAGCGCTACATAGTCGCACTCGGCGCCTCCTATTCGACCCGCAAGTCGCCCGCGAGCAACTTATGGTACGGCACATTTTAGGTATATTTCCTTACCGGTTTCCTCATTTTTCTTTGTGTTTTGTTCCCTTTTCTTAATCCTTTTTCTATTTTCTTTTAGGTTTCCTGTTCTTTTTTTTCATTTTATTTTGTTTTTGTTTACTTTTTGTATTGTCTTTATTTTTTGTATTTCTTTTTCCCGACCATTTTTCAAGTACCTTAACATTTTTTCCAAATTATGAACATTTTTTTTTATATTTTTTACTTTTTATTCCTTTTTCGTTTTTGATTTTTTTCTGTTTTCTTTTTCTTTTTCGTTTTGAAATTGCCATCATCTTTTCAAATTCATGAAGATCGAAATTGTGAATATTTTTAGAAATCATGAATATTTATGTTAAATTGTGAACATTTTTAAAGTTTGTGAACGTTTTTTTATAAAATAGTGAACATATTTCAAATTCACAACATTTTCTTAAATTTTGTAGATTCTTTATAATAAGCGAACATTGTTTTAAACTTTGGAAAAAAAATAGAAATGCTGGAAATTTTTCTGTTTTTGACGAAAATGTTTGGAGTTCATGAATACTTCTTGAATTCTCGAACATTTCTGAAAGTTGCTAACATTTTTCGAATTTCCTGGACATTTATGAATACTTTGAACATTTTTCTATAAATTCATGAACATTTTTTTTGATATTTTATACAGTTTTTGAATATACCAACATTTTTTTGAAATCGCGAACATTTTTTCATTCCGGGAGCATTTATCATTTCCGAAAAGAAATGATGATTTTTTTAATTCACAAACATTTCACAATTTGCAAGTTTTTGTTTGAAATCATGAATTATTTTTAAGAAGGAATAAACTTAAATCAGAAAAAAGAAAAAAAATCAAGGGGTTTGCGGCCCCGCACACCCGCACACGCCAGTGGGGTGCGCACTCCCTGGCTTCCGGCGTGTACGGCGCCATATAGGAGATCCCGTCGTTCCCCTAGTGTTTTCCTTTAGCGCTTAATAAAATATCGGTGGATCAGGCAGCAAATCGGCGAGGCAACGCCTGCTTCAGAGCCCAGCTCGTGAAAATATCATGTGCTCCCAATGGTCCAACTTAAAAAAAATAATTTTAAATGTTTCAGAAAATTCTGGGAAAAACGTGAATGTTCACAAGAAATATGACTACAACTCGTAAAAATTTCAGGTCCAAACTCTAAATGAACATTAAGAAACAAAAATGTGAAATCTAGCATGAATAGTGTCATAAAAAGACAAAAGCAACATTTGACACTATTCACATATGAATTTTTTTCTCAACGTACATTTCGAGTTTCGACAAGAAATTTTTAGGGTTTATAGTCACATTTGTTTTTTTTACTATATTCTAGTCACATTTGTCGTGAACATTCACATTTTTTTCAGAAATTTTGAAACATTGAAAATTGATATTTTGAAATTGGAGCATGGAGAGCATCCCAAGGATGCGAGCACCTGATATTTTCCCAGCCCGGCTCAGTTTTGTTGCGCGCGTGTGTTGTATTTGCAAACTGGTTTTTTTTATCGCTCGCTATTTGTTTCCTTTCTCCAGGTCTTCTCTGCCTTTTTCTGGTTCTTTTTTGTATTTAAGGTTTTTTTTAATTTAATTTTCACTTTATTCTTCTTAGGACATGGTGAACAATTTTGTGATACATGATGAACAACTCACTAATTTACGATGAATACACACTAAACGTTTTTGTAATATAAATTGTATATGTTTTAATATATGATGATTTTTATTAATTGCAAGATGAACTATTTTTAATACACGCTGAACATTTTTTATATACATGAACTTTTTCAATATACGGTGAACCTTTGTTTTAAAATACACTGAGATTTTCCAAAATACATACTGCACATTTTTCTAAAATATTTTTTTATTTTTAATAGGTTTTTAAATATCTAGCTCCGTAAAAAGGAACCCTTTTTTTGGTGGAAAACCAACTAATGCCTAGGCTTTCAATCGCAGCCTCTGCTGTTTGACGAGGTCTCTAAAATCGCATAGCTGTAGCGGCACAACTACCCCGTAACTTAAAACTTTGATTAGCAGTGCATCATCGTCATTTCATGCATCCACCTCCGATTTTTTTTTTATGTGAAACACCGTGCATTTCATTCACTAGTGAGCGCGAGTAAATCGTCGGCAACAGCACCCATTAAACCCATTAAGCATCACGCAAGGGGCGGATCCTCGCGCTATCCACGTTGGCAAACGTGCACTGTGTGCACCCTCGTTGCTGATTGGCTCTTGAGCTCTGCGTTGGTCCATGTCATCCCAATTAGATCAGGGAGCGAGAGGAAATTTCCAAGAAGATTCATAGTTGCCTCGTCCAAGAGGAGCGGCGGTGGCTGACGGGCTCAGCAGCGACCGGCAGTGGATGAGCAGCAGCGGCCGACAGCGGCGGACCAGCTCGGCCGCTACTGTGCCCCATGCGATGGCTCCCGCCTCCTCCTGGTCAATCCTCGTCGTCGCCGGTGTGCCGTCCATGGTGGATATGCCCGCGGTCGCAGTGGCTGCAGGAGAGGGCGAGGTGATCCTGCTCCCTCTTTGCTCACTGGACGGCCGTGGATGGGGAGGATGAGGGTGGGGTAGATTACGTGGAGAAAGGAGGCGGCGGCGGAGCACTAAGGAGGGGATGAGGGGCTTGGGGCTGGAGGTATGGTTCCCTATGGCGGCGGCGCGGAGCCTACCACTCCCGCCGGATCTCGGTTGTTGCTTTCTCTCGATCTGTTCGGTAGTGAGTTGTTTCTTACTCTCCCGCCAGATCCTCCACAGGCTCGTCGAGCTGGTGAGGTCGCCGGTGTCGGCCACGCTGCTACAGATCGGTAGCACCTCTTCGTCACCTGGGGCATTCTCTGGAGCTTCCAGGAGGTGCCCAGTTCTTCCCATGGTGTCTCCCTCCTGTTCTTATTGCTGCTGCACACAATCTGTTGAGCTTGCTCTGTTTTCTTTCCTGGTTGGGTTTGCAGACCAGGACACACATCCTGGTGAGCTCCTTGGTCATCATCTGGTCCATCACCGAGGTATGTATTCACCACTGACTTATCATATGGACTATAGTTCTTCAGAATAACTGTAATATCGAGTCGCGAGGCACTGTTGTTGCTGTTAGACTAGCTGGAGATGTGCTCCTCAACTAATGCAATGTGAATATGCGACAATGGTTTTGACATAAGGATGTTGCTATTCCAAGTCGAATTTCAAGATACTTGTGACTGTCAGAGGAATTTCACACAAAATTATTGTAACTTAATTCACTATACTTCATTATTACATCAGGGGAGGCATGTATCATCAGAGTGGTGCTAAGTTAACTAGAAGTCATACGCACTAATATGTGTCGTGCCTCGGCGAGCGGGATCAGGCAAGGCAACTTGTGCTTTGATTTCCGAAGTTGTGGTTTGGACAGCACTATAACCTGATGATTTTGTTGAGGACCAGATTTCGTTGGACACCATTGTTCCTTGTTAGGGCCGAGTAGCCGTCCTAATGAACTAGCATGGCCAGACCGCAATCGTGTCTTGTCTGATTCGTCTATGGTGTTATTTCGCTGTTTTGAAGGGTTGGGTGGTTCGTGTGCAAGTACATCAACAACAAATTCAGCAATCGGTATAAGGTGACAAATTATGTTACCTCTTGTTGTTTCTTTTTTTTTTTTTGAAGGGTCTTGTTGTTTCAGTATACAATAAGGTTAGTATTCTTACAGATAGGAAGCAAGTTGCAGGATCAGCATTGATAAATGCAGTGGCTGGACCTTGGTGTTATCTCACTACATAAATAACTCCTTGGTTTTACCTCTTCGTTTCACAGGCTTTCAAAGAGTACTTCCACTCAGGCAACGATCCCAGTACTATCCCAGAGTGTATATAGAAATTAAACACATACAGTACTATTTTTTTGTCAGGCATGCATAACTTCGGGGTAGATAGGACTGATTACAGAATTAATGGGTGTTGGTTCAGTTGTATTTGTATCACCTTGATGTAATTGTCGGTCCTTCTCCAAATAAGCGCCAATGATTGGTGCTGATTTGGTTGTTCTGATTTGTTTCAGGACAAGGGCGGTTCGGAAATAAGGGAGAAAGAAGGGGCGACCTCTCGAAGTCTCGCGCTGACCACGTCAGCTTCAATAGATGCTAAGAACAATGCTTTCTCTGGAGTTCCCTATTGGGTGCTGCTGCCTGTTGGCCTCTGTCTCTGGAGTTCTCGATTGGGTGTTGCTGCCTGTTGGCCTCTTTATCTGGAGTTCTCGATTGGGTGCTACCTATTGGTCTCTACATGTGGGTCGTGCCGTGTTGCTGGGCCTGATGTTAGCGAGCATGGCTTGCATGAGCCTGCTCGCTGGATCACATCTCCCGCAGATAACAACCAGGCTTCATGCATCTTGTCGATGACCTTAATGGTAATCACGTCACACAGAAGTGCTTGTCAAACTTTGGTGCAGAGGAGAACAAGGTACATAATAGTACTCCGAGTGTCCCCTCCTTACACTTCTCCATGCACAGATTTCTAATTCCACTTCAATTTCATTGCTTATCTTAGCTTTCTTAGGCAGAGTACTCGATATGGTATGGATTTCCAATAAACAATGTTTGTACCCAAAGATGTGTTGATGGGTCCCTACCACAAAAGGTAATCTAATTTTCCTTTTTCCACATTAATTTATTTTATTCATTATACAGTGATGGTGAAAAACTTGGAGTAGATCATGGCAGCTTTGTTCCAGTGCTAGCTCATTGCAGGAAGTTAGGCTCACTTGACTGCCATTGGTGCACATGTTCTTCTAATTCTTAACAAATGGTACTATATTGTACTGAATCATTCGACTACCAAAAAAATCAATGGTCTTTTTGGCTATAGAAGTGGTTCTGACCTCCAAAATTGCCATGCATATCTACCGTAATTTAAATTTAATCATAAAGCGTGTCACTTGTTCGGTTTGCATTAGGAATGATTTTATATGTTCAAAGCTCGTTCAGTTTGGTTGTTGTTTGATTGTTTGTGCGTTAAGCTTTATTAGACTCCTCTAATTCAACTTAGCACACAGTATGAATTCACATTATACTTGATATAGGGGAATTTCGATGTCTTATGAGCATTTAGATCAGTATGTTGAAAAGAACATCAACTGAGTGAAAAATCATTTGTCTAGAGCACTTTTTATAATCCACCTTTATGTATTTGCCATTTGCCTTTATTTTTCTCTATCCACTAGGCCCTTGGCATTTTTAGAAGGCCATCCCACAATTTCTGTAATTCACCCTTCTGTACATCAGTACATGGCTTAAAATGGAGTCTCGCAAGCCCAAGGCTGGTGATTGAAGCCGTCCTTTATTGGTGTGGCACTGGTGAGTGCAATGCACAATGCAGCAGCCTGGAGAAGCAGCCAAAATGTCTTAGGAAGCGGCGCACCTATGAAGCGAGAATATACCAACACGCCAATGTGAGCTTCGCCTATTTCCTATCTGTATATATGCAAGCTTGTGTGATGTGCTCTGCTTCCTCCTCCCTTTTTAATTAATGAATCTCTTACTGAGCAGAGCATGTTCTTTAGGTTGGTTGCACAAATGATATAATTGAAATAGTGCTCAATGACTTACTATGCTTAACATATTTGAGAAGCCTGTGTGTTTACATTTCTGCTGTCAAATTGTACTATGTAAATTACAGTAGAACAATGTACCTTTGACTTTAAATATGAAATTACTTGCGTGCAACTGAATGCTATCTAAAATTCATAGCTATAAAAGAAAGCCTTGATATACAAATAACTTCCTTTTTAAATAGTGTACAGTGCAGGTGCCTGCTATCCTGCTCCAATGAACTATGGCTAAGAAGGAAATTTCCTACTAGGAACGTATGCAATGTTTGGTTATCTGTGTCCATCTAAGTGTCAAAAGCATATGTGGAATGAAAAGTGGACTGTGTAATACTTCTTGGAGAGGCAATGCTTGTTATCTGCATGCAAGTTTCTAACTGCATTGGCAAGAGAAAAGTTCGGTTTCTGTTAGTGTAATCTTCAACATATCTTTCTTTTTTTGAAACTAATCTTCAATATATCTTTTTTGCTGCTTGAAACTTTGGACCTTCGAACTTCTGTTGCGCTTGCTATTTATTCTCTGGTGAAGTAGTAAAATAAATGCATAGTCTACCCTTGCATAAGAGTCCAGCGGATTTAAAATGTGCCATTGTGTTCCTGAAGGAAATATGCCCTAGAGGCAATAATAAAGTTGTTATTTTATATTTCCTTATATCATGATAAATGTTTATTATTCATGCTAGAATTGTATTAACCGGAAACTTGATACATGTGTGGATACATAGACAAAACACCGTGTCCCTAGTAAGCCTCTACTAGACTAGCTCGTTAATCAAAGATGGTTAAGTTTCCTAACCATGGACATGAGTTGTCATTTGATAACGGGATCACATCATTAGGAGAATAATGTGATGGACAAGACCCATCCGTTAGCTTAGCATAATGATCGTTCAGTTTTATTGCTACTGCTTTCTTCATGTCAAATACATATTCCTTCGACTATGAGATTATGCAACTTCCGGATACCGGAGGAATGCCTTGTATGCTATCAAATGTCACAACGTAACTGGGTGATTATAAAGATGCTCTACAGGTATCTCCGAAGGTGTCTGTTGGATTGGCATAGATCGAGATTAGGATTTGTCACTCCGAGTATCGAAGAGGTATCTCTGGGCCCTCTCGGTAATACACATCATAATAAGCCTTGCAAGCAATGTGACTAAAGAGTTAGTTGCGGGATGATGTATTACGGAACGAGTAAAGAGACTTGCCGGTAACGAGATTGAACTAGGTATGAAGATACCGACGATCGAATCTCGGGCAAGTAACATACCGATGACAAAGGGAATAACGTATGTTGTCATAACGGTTCGACCGATAAAGATCTTCGTAGAATATGTGGGAGCCAATATGAGCATCCAGGTTCCGCTATTGGTTATTGACCGGAGAGGTGTCTCGGTCATGTCTACATAGTTCTCGAACCCGTAGGTTCGCACGCTTAACGTTCGATGACGATATTGTATTATATGAGTTATGTGATTTGGTGACCGAATGTTGTTTGGAGTCCCGGATGAGATCACGGACATGACGAGGAGTCTCGGAATGGTCGAGAGGTAAAGATTTATAAATGGGAAGTCATATTTTGGGTTCCGGAAAAAAATGCAGTTTTTTCGGTATTGTACCGTGAAGCTTCCAGAAGGTTCCGGAGGATTCCGGAGGGGTCCAGAAGTCCACAAGTGGGTCCACCACGTCCCAAGGGCTGGCATGGGCTAAGGGGAAGCACCCTGGTCTTATTGGGCTAGGCGCACTAAGTCCTCAAAAGCCCATGTGACTAGGGAAGGCAAAAAGGGAAGGTGTCCTAGTAGGAATAGGATTGGACTTGGAGTCCAAGTCCACGTGTGTACTATTCATGGTTACTGTTCATATGGTACTATTCCTTCTACTCCAAGCCCCTACACATATATAAATAGAGGACAGGGGGCGCCCCAAAAGGACACAACAACATCTGTTAGCCGTGTGCGGCGCCCCCTCCACAGATTACACCCTCGGTCATATTCTCGCGGTGCTTAGGCGAAGCCCTACGCGGATCACTTCACCATCACCGTCACCATGCCGTCGTGCTGACGGAACTCATCTACTCCCTCGACACTTTGCAGGATCAAGAGTTTGAGGGACGTCATCGAGCTGAACATGTGCAGAACTCGGAGGTGCCGTACGTTCGGTGCTTGATCGGTCGGAACGAGAAGAAGTTCGACTACATCAACCGCGTTGTCAAACGCTTCCGCTTTCGGTCTACGAGGGTACGTAGACACACTCTCCCCTTCTCGTTGCTATGCATCTCCTAGATAGATCTTGCGTGAGCGTAGAAATTTTTTGAAATTGTATGCTACGTTTCCCAACAGTGGCATCCGAGCCAGGTCTATGCGTAGATGATATGCACGAGTAGAACACAAAGAGTTGTGGGCGGTGATAGTCATACTGCTTACCACCAACGTCTTATTTTGATTCGACGGTATTGTTGGATGAAGCGGCCCGGACCAACCTTACATGACCACGTTCATGAGACCGGTTCCACCGACAGACATGCAACTAGTTTTGCATAAATGTGGCTGGCGGGTGTCTGTTTCTCCTACTTTAGTTGAATCGAATTTGACTACGGCCGGTCCTTGTTGAAGGTTAAAACAGCAAACTTGACGAAACACCGTTGTGGTTTTGATGCGTAGGTAAGAACGGTTCTTGCTAGAAGCCCGTAGCAGCCACGTAAAACCTGCAACAACAAAGTAGAGGACGTCTAACTTGTTTTTGCAGGGCATGTTGTGATGTGATATGGTCAAGACATGATGTGATATACATTGTTGTATGAGATGATCATATTTTGTAAAAGTTATCGGCAACTGGCAGGAGCCTTATGGTTGTCGCTTTATTGTATGAAATGCAAACGCCATGTAATTGCTTTACTTTATCACTATGCGTTAGCGATAGTTGTAGAAGCAATAGTTGGCGAGACGACCACGACGCTACGATGGAGATCAAGGTCTCAAGCCGGTGACGATGGAGATCATGACGGTGCTTTGAAGATGGAGATCAAAGGCACAAGACGATGATGGCCATATCATGTCACATATTTTGATTGCATGTGATGTTTATCTTTATGCATCTTATTTTGCTTAGTACGGCGGTAGCATTATAAGATGATCCCTTAACTAAAATTTCAAGGTATAAGTGTTCTCCCTGAGTATGCACCGTTGCGACAGTTCGTCGTGTTGAGACACCACGTGATGATCGGGTGTGATAGACTCTACGTTCAAATACAACGGGTGCAAGACAGTTTTGCACATGCGGAATACTCGGGTTAAACTTGACGAGCCTGGCATGTACAGACATGGCCTCGGAACACTGGAGACCGAAAGGTTGAACGTGAATCATATAGTAGATATGATCAACATAGAGATGTTCACCATTGATGACTACTCCATCTCACGTGATGATCGGACATGGTTTAGTTGATTTGGATCACGTATCATTTAGAAGACTTGAGGGATGTCAATCTAAGTGGGAGTTCATAAGTAATATGATTAATTGAACTTAATTTATCATGAACTTAGTCTTGATAGTATTTACAAATTATGTTGTAGATCAATAGCTCACGATGTTGCTCCCCGTTTATTTTTTATATGTTCCTAGAGAAAAATAAGTTGAAAGATGATAGTAGCAATGATGCGGACTGGGTACGTGATCTGAGGTTTATCCTCATTGCTGCACAGAAGAATTATGTCCTTGATGCACCGCTAGGTGACAGACCTATTGCAGGAGTAGATGCAGACGTTATGAACGTTTGACAAGCTCGATATGATGGCTACTTGATAGTTTAGTGCGCCATGCTTTATGGCTTAGAACCGGGACTTCAAAAACGTTTTGAACGCCATGGAGCATATGAGATGTTCCAAGAGCTGAAAATGATATTTCAGACTCATGCCCGTGTTAAGAGGTATGAGACCTCTGACAAGTACTTTACCTACAAGATGGAGGAGAATAGCTCAGCTAGTGAGCATGTGCTCAGAATGTCTGGGTACTACAATCGCTTGAATCAAGTGGGAATTAATCTTTCAGATAAGATAGTAATTGACAGAGTTCTCTAGTCACTATCACCAAGTTATTAGAACTTCGTGATGAACTATAATATGCAAGGGATGACGAAAATGATTCCCGAGCTCTTCGCGATACTGAAATTGGCGAAGGTAGAAATCAAGAAAAAGCATCAAGTGTTGATGGTTGACAAGACCACTAGTTTCAAGAAAAAGGGCAAGGGAAAGAAAGGGAACTTCGAGAAGAATGACAAGCAAGTTGTCACTCCCATGAAGAAGACCAAAGCTGGACGCAAGCCTGAAACTGAGTGCTTATACTGCAAAGGAAATGGTTACTGGAAGCGGAACTGCCCCAAATACTTGGCGGATAAGAAGGATGGCAAAGTGAACAAAGGTATATTTGATATACATGTTATTGATGTGTACTTTACTAGTGTTCATAGTAACCCCTGGGTATTTGATACCGGTTCAGTTGCTAAGATTAGTAACTCGAAACAGGAGTTACAAAATGAACAGAGACTAGTTGAGGACGAAGTGACGATGTGTGTTGGAAGAGATTCCAAGGTTGATAAGATCACTATCGCACACTCCCTCTACCTTCGGGATTAGTGTTGGACCTAAATAAATAAATGTTATTTGGTGTTTGCGTTGAGCATGAATATGATTGGATCATGTTTATTGCGATACGGTTATTCATTTAAGTCAGAGAATAATTGTTGTTCTGTTTACATGAATAAAACCTTCTATGGTCATACACTCAATGTAAATGGTTTATTGAATCTCGATCGTAGTGATACACATATTCATAATATTGATGCCAAAAGATGCAAAGTTAATAATGATAGTGCAACATACTTGTGGCACTGCCGTTTAGGTCATATTGATGTAAAGCGCATGAAGAAACTCCATGCAGATGGACTTTTGGAATCACTTGATTATGAATCATTTGATACTTGCGAACCATGCCTCATGGGCAAGATGACTGAAACTCTGTTCTCCGGAACAAAGGAGCGAGCTAATGACTTATTGGAAATAATACATACCGATGTATGCGGTCCGATGAGTGTTGAAGCACGCGGCGGGTATCGTTATTTTCTGACCTTCACTGATGATTTGAGCAGATATGGATATATCTACTTGATGAAACATAAGTCTGAAACATTTGAAAAGTTCAAAGAATTTCAGAGTGAAGTAGAAAATCATCGTAACAAGAAAATAAAGTTTTTACGATCTGATCGCGGAGGCGAATATTTGAGTTACGAGTTTGGTCTTCATTTAAAACAATGTGGAATAGTTTCACAACTCACGCCACCTGGAACACCACAGCGTAATGGTGTGTCCGAACATCGTAACCGTACTTTATTAGATATGGTGCGATCTATGATGTCTCTTACCGATTTACCACTATCATTTTGGGGTTATGCATTAAAGACAACTGCATTCACGTTAAATAGGGCACCATCTAAATCCGTTGAGATGACACCGTATGAACTGTGGTTTGGCAAGAAACCTAAGCTGTCGTTTCTTAAAGTTTGGGGTTGCGATGCTTATGTGAAAAAACTTCAGCCTGATAAGTTCGAACCCAAATCGGAGAAGTGCGTCTTCATAGGATACCCAAAAGAAGCTGTTGGGTACACCTTCTATCACAGATCCAAAGGCAAGATATTTGTTGCTAAGAATGGATCCTTTCTAGAGAAGGAGTTTCTCTCGAAAGAAGTGAGTGGGAGGAAAGTAGAACTTGATGAGGTAATTGTACCTTCTCTCGAATTGGAAAGTAGTTCATCAGAGAAAACCGTTCCCGTGATGCCTACACCAACTAGAGAGAAAGCTAATGATGATGATCATTAAACTTCGGATCAAGTTACTACAGAACCTCGTAGGTCAACCAGAACACGATCCGCACCAGAGTGGTAAGGGAATCTTGTACTGGAAGTCATGTTACTAGACCAAGGTGAACCTACGAACTATGAAGAAGCTATGATGAGCCCAGATTCCGACAGATGGCTTGTGTAGGAGATATGCCCTAGAGGCAATAATAAATGTTATTGATTATCTCCCTGTTCATAATTAGGTTTATGTTCCATGCTATAACTGCTATGGTTCTCGAGTCTGCAATAAAACGAGGCTCGGAGGAAGACTCATATGCACGTGTGGAATAATAAACGGTAAAATGTATTCCTAGTCTGGCCTCTAAGACTAGCTCAAGTATTGCATGATGGTTCTGTTTTCCTGATCATGGGCATGTCTATGCCAGCAATTTTGAGGGCACAGTGTTAGGAGAACACTTGTGTTGAATCGACCCGATTGATGTTATGCTATGAGTTACATTCGTCACAAGTTAATGGTTAATAACACAGAGATGGTTAACGTTTGCATGATTCCTCAGACCATGAGAGTATCGAGTTTCTTCATGCTTGATTCATGAACTTTGGGGTTTGTTAAACGTCATCCGTAAATGGGTGGCTATTACGGCAGCTTACGGGTTCATGGAAAAGTGTGTCAAGTAACTTGATAGCTCGAGATTGGGATTTGCTCCTCCGACGATGGAGAGATATCTCTGGGCCCTCTCGGTGTTACGGTATCCATCATCGTCTGGCCAGACACAGGGTGATTTGATCACAGGGATGCCGGAACACAGTAACGAGAAAAGAGAACAATACCGGTAACGAGGTAACTAGCATAGTGGACAAGTTGTTGATCCACGGGAATGCCAACATGTCTCACCTCGGGTATTTGTAACATATCGCGAAGCAATAGGAATAGCACACGGCAACTGGAGGTTCACTCGAATATTCATTCGTGTGGGTATAGGGGTCAATATGGGTGTCCATGGCTCCGATGTTGATCATTGATCGGAAGGGGTTCCAGGTCATGTCTATACTTCACCGAACCTATAGGGTCACACGCTTAAGGGTCATCTATCTGCTGAATACTAGACAGGGAGTCTGACAGAAAATCACCGAAAAAGTTTCGGACACCGAAAAGTTTCGGACAGCGGAAAAGTTCCGCAGAGAGAGGTCACCGGATGAGTTCCGGTGAAACTGAAAAGTTGTTTCAGAGGATACCATTAAGTCAAATTGGTTTCGGCACATGCCTGATAATTCTTGGAGGGTGCCAGAATCATTCTGGAAACTTCTGGGAATTTTCTGGAAGAAAAACCGGAAATGTTTCGGAGCTGCCGGAACCGCTTCAGATGCTTTTCGCAGATGAAAATCACTAATCTGGAATTGTTCCAGAACGCGTTGAAAATTATTTTAGTGGGTACTGGAATTGTTCTAAGCCCACATAAATATTTTCAGTTCGAACGGACGCTGAAAAATGTCGTCGTGAATAGTGAAAGTGCTTTTTGGATAATTTTTGGAAGCCACCTTTTAGGGCTTTTGCTAAAGGCTTCTAGAAGGTGATTTGGATGGATGAGAACCCCCTTTGGGGGGGCCCTCATGGGGGAGTGGCCGGCCACACTAGGGGCTCCACCTTGGAGCCCCTCTTGTTCCTTGGTTTCTCTTTTAGGTCCTTGTGGAAGGACTTCCCTCATATGCCTTTGGGTTTTATTGGATAACTACCCTACCCCTTGGCTTTCCTATAAATAGAGGTGGAGGGGCAGCCCTCCACACTCATCCCTTGCTCTCATACACATGCCAAGATGTTATCTGGCTTCTCTCTCCCTCCCACGAAAAGAGTTTCGTAGAGCCGAAAGGCTGTCTGGGTTCCGGCAGGAACTAGTTCTGGACGGCGAAGCCCTGCCGGATAGGTGACACCGTATGTGTGCAACTCTGTAGAGAGGTCGTAGTTTCGATCTTAGTGCCCGAGGGGCTGTTCGAGAGTGCCTCCCGAAGGGCTGTCCAAGTGACGGTCCGAGTTCTGTGAGTCCTCCCGAAGGGCTGTCCGAGTGACCATTCGAGTTTCGAAGGTCCTCCCGAAGGGCTGTCCGCGACATCGTCCGGGGGACTGTTCGACCGCCTCCCGGAGGGCTGTCCGAAGGGAAGACTGGAATATCCAGCTCATGTATGAATGTCATGCAAGTTTTTGATGTATAGAAGGCTGGTCAAAGATATAGTTCTTGGGAATTATGGTTAAACATGTTAATCACTAATTCTTGGGTATTGTGAGTTAATCACAAAGATACCCGCTCGATTGCATTCTGTTGCAACTCGATGTAAGAACTACTATGGCCTGAAAGACTAGCCAGGAATGAGGTTTAGGTATACACAGGGAACATAGTAAATGTTACTATACCTTCCATCGGTGTATTACCGTCTGTATTCATTTTCATAATTCATTTAGAGTTTCACGAACTCTAGCCCATTGCATAAGGTATCTTGCAAGAAGGTTGTTCATAAGAGAACTTTTGATGTTCGATGTTATGAATAACATAAGGGCCATACTTTCATTATGAATGAGATGTATGTTATGAATATTGATAATAATATATTACCTCTGGGTTTACTTTCATAATTCATTTTAGAGTTTCATACAATCTAGCCCATTGCACAATGTTTGTTGCAAAAGAGTTGTTCATAAAACAACAATTGTTGTTCAGTATTATGAATAACATGGAGGGCCATGCTTCCATCCAAAATTGGACGTATGTTATGAATATTGATGGTAATATGATACATCTATAACACTGACGCTAAATGTCGCAAGACTAAAAGAATACCACACAAGTGTGGCACTGCATTTGGTCACATTGGAGAAACCCGCATGGAAAACTCCATTATGATGGATTTTGAAGTCGTTTGATTTTGAATCATCTGACACTTGCAAATTTCCTCCGAAAAGTGAAGTGACTGAAATACCGTTCACAGGCCATAAGGAACGGACAACAAACTTATTGGTGATCATACATTTGATGTGTGTAGTCCGATAAAGGTTGTTGCAAGTAGTGGATTTATCTATCTTCAGAAATGACTCAAGTAGATATGTGGATATTTACTTGATGAGACGTAAGTCTGGATCTTTTGAAATCATTCGAAAGGTTTTCAAATATGAAGTAGAAGTTATTGTAACAAGAAAATTATGTTTCTACAATTCGATTGCAGAAAGAAATATTTGAGTTACAAGTTTAGCGAATGTCTGATGAGTTGTGAAAGGGGTTTCATAACTTGCACCTCCCGGAACACCACTGCAAGAGGAAAGTCCGTGAAGATGTAATCGAACCATTTATGACATGGTAAGATCAAAGATGACATAATTAAATTTGCCATTATCCCTTTTAAAGTGATGCTTTAGAGATTGCGGCTTTTACACTGAAAAGAGCTCCATTAGGTCTGTTGAAATGACACCATGGTATGGTACGCCCAACCATGTTATATCTTTTCTTAACATTTGGAATATGGGGCTTGTGTAAAAGGTTACAAACCTATTCCAAATCAGACAAGTGCTACTTTGTAGGTTATCCCCAAATGTTGGGTATTCCTCCCTCACTATGCCGAGGCAAATAGGTTTGCCACTAAGAACGGTATGCTTTTTGAAGAAAATGGTTCTTTCAAAAAGGTTAGTGGGAGAATAGTGCAACTCAACGAGATAAACAGTATCTTCGTCATCAGATCAAAGGAAAGAGACCTTGGAAGTAATTCCAGAGTTTCCTACTGCGACTGATACGGAAGTCTCTACAATAAAATGTATGGACTTCGGTCGAACTTGCAGCTGGACCACGTAGGCAAGGCTCGTGCAAACCTCTCAGGTGCGCAAACGAGATATTGTTGTTAGACAACAGTATACCTACGATACACAAGGAAGCATTGATGGGCCCTGACTCCGGAATTGGCTAAATGCCAATACAATCCGAGATAGTTTCCATATAAGTGATTCAAGATTAAAACCTTGATACACCTTTCGGAAGACTTAGAGTCTGACGAATATTTATGGAACTATAACTGATACGAATAAAAATGTTTTATCCATAAAGCTCGACTTGTTGCAATATACAAGTTCAAGGAGTTGACTACGATGAGGTTGCTTCACCGTAGCGATGCTTAAAGTCAGTTCGGGTTGAACTAGCAATTAATACATATTTCAATCATGAGATATGAAACAAGGATGACGAAAGGATTTCCATCTGATGGAAATAAAACCAAGGACTTGCATGTGTTATAGTCCAAGGTATTTTGTCAGTCCAGAGGATGCTAGTAAGTATGCAAACTTCAGAGTTCCAGCAATGGACAGAAGAGAGCAAAATGGAGTTGGAATCTTCGTGTTTTGATGAAATAGTCAAAGGGGTTTGACTTCATCAATGGGTAACGAAGATGCTTATGATTCAAGAAAGTAAGTGGGAGCATAATAAAATTTCTAAAAAACGTTGTGTGCTTGACACATTGTTAATTGGAAATAAATTTCTTGACACGAATTAGGACTTCATTTGAAAATAGTTTTTCGATGAAGTGCTTGGGCTAAATAGCCTTTATATTAGGCATGATGATCTATGAAGATAGATTTACCTAATGGGGCTGAGCAAAGATACATATTGACAAGATGCTAAAACCTTTTAGCATTAAAAACGTCAAGGAGTGATTCTTGCCGAAGTCACATGGAAAGAGTTTTTGCAAGACTCGGTGTCCCAAAACACCGATGAGCAAAATACATGATGGAGATTCCACACACTCTTGTGTTTGGATTAATCATGTATTCCATGGTATGTAAAAACAACCAGATATGTCCAATACTCCCAAAGTTGTTGCGAGTATAGATACCAAAGTGATCAAAAGTTCTGATCATGGGACAACAGTGAAAAAGGGTCATTGAGTACTATAGTAGCACCGATGACATGTTTTCTCGCAAGCGGAGATCATGAAGAGTTCGTTGTAAAAGGTTACATCGATACAGTCTTCATCCATGCTCCAAGCGATTTTCGATTTAAATTGAGGGTTTTGTGTAACACACAATATGGTGGCACGGTAGTTGGAAATTGTTCCAAACAAGTTACTGTGGCGAATTCTATAACAGAGGCGAAGTATGTTGCCGCTTTTAAAAGCGACAAACAAGATGTTGAATCATATAGTTCTTTCATGAACTTAGTATGGTTCCAAGAAGGTTTTGGTCAATGGGACACTACTGCAGGTAGTTGCTCCATAACTCAGTCTGAGGAATCCAGGTTCGACCTGTGATTCACATACATACGAAGCCAAGTCCACACAAAATATGAATTTTGTGAAAGCGTGAAAACGCGAGGATACGCAAAGATACACACGGAGCTGAAGTCATCAGATCCGTTGGACATCAGGCTATACCACATGCGAAGCATATTTACACCGGTGTGCCACAGGTGTAAAGTGCATTAGCATTAACTAGATTATTGACTCTAGTGCAAGTGGGAGTCTGTAGAAGATATGCCCTAGAGGCAATAATAAATGTTATTGATTATCTCCCTGTTCATAATTAGGTTTATGTTCCATGCTATAACTGCTATGGTTCTTGAGTCTGCAATAAAACGAGGCTCGGAGGAAGACTCATATGCACGTGTGGAATAATAAACGGTAAAATGTATGCCTAGTCTGGCCTCTAAGACTAGCTCAAGTATTGCATGATGGTTCTGTTTTCCTGATCATGGGCATGTCTATGCCAGCAATTTTGAGGGCACAGTGTTAGGAGAACACTTGTGTTGAATCGACCCGATTGATGTTATGCTATGAGTTACATTCGTCACAAGTTAATGGTTAATAACACAGAGATGGTTAACGTTTGCATGATTCCTCAGACCATGAGAGTATCGAGTTTCTTCATGCTTGATTCATGAACTTTGGGGTTTGTTAAACGTCATCCGTAAATGGGTGGCTATTACGGCAGCTTACGGGTTCATGGAAAAGTGTGTCAAGTAACTTGATAGCTCGAGATTGGGATTTGCTCCTCCGACGATGGAGAGATATCTCTGGGCCCTCTCGGTGTTACGGTATCCATCATCGTCTGGCCAGACACAGGGTGATTTGATCACAGGGATGCCGGAACACAGTAACGAGAAAAGAGAACAATACTGATAACGAGGTAACTAGCATAGTGGACAAGTTGTTGATCCACGGGAATGCCAACATGTCTCACCTCGGGTATTTGTAACATATCGCGAAGCAATAGGAATAGCACACGGCAACTGGAGGTTCACTCGAATATTCATTCGTGTGGGTATAGGGGTCAATATGGGTGTCCATGGCTCCGATGTTGATCATTGATCGGAAGGGGTTCCAGGTCATGTCTATACTTCACCGAACCTATAGGGTCACACGCTTAAGGGTCATCTATCTGCTGAATACTAGACAGGGAGTCTGAGAGAAAATCACCGAAAAAGTTTCGGACAGCGGAAAAGTTCCGCAGAGAGAGGTCACCGGATGAGTTCCGGTGAAACTGAAAAGTTGTTTCAGGGGATACCATTAAGTCAAAATGGTTTCGGCACATGCCTGATAATTCTTGGAGGATGCCAGAATCATTCTGGAAACTTCTGGGAATTTTCTGGAAGAAAAACCGGAAATGTTTCGGGGCTGCCGGAACCGCTTCAGATGCTTTTCGCAGATGAAATCACTAAACTGGAATTGTTCCAGAACGCGTTGAAAATTATTTTAGTGGGTACTGGAAATGTTCTAAGCCCACATAAATATTTTCAGTTCAAACGGACGCTGAAAAATGTCATCGTGAATAGTGAAAGTGCTTTTTGGAATTTTTTGGAAAACCACCTTTTAGGGCTTTTGCTAAAGGCTTCTAGAAGGTGATGTGGATGGATGAGAGCCCCCTTTGGGGGGGACCCCTAGGGGGTGTCCGGCCACATGTGGAGCTCCACATGTCCTTTGGTTTCTCTCTTATGCCCTTGGAAAGAGTTTCCTTCATGGGTATTTTGGTATTTCTTGAATGCCCATCCTACCCCTTGGTTTTCCTATATAAGGAGGAGAGGGGGCTGCTCAATCCTTCATCCCTTCTCACATACAAGTGCCATGCAATGATCTGGCTTCTCTCTCCCTCCCACGAAAAGAGTTTCGTAGAGCCGAAAGGCTGTCTGGGTTCCGGTGGGAACTAGTTCTGGACGGCGAAGCCCTGCCGGATAGATGACACCGTATGTGTGCAACTCTATAGAGAGGTCGTAGTTTCGATCTTAGTGCCCGAGGGGCTGTTCGTGAGTGCCTCCCGAAGGGCTGTCCAAGTGACGGTCCAAGTTCTGTGAGTCCTCCCGAAGGGCTGTCCGAGTGACCGTTCGAGTTTCGAAGGTCCTCCCGAAGGGCTGTCCGCGACACCGTCCGGGGGACTGTTCGACCACCTCCCAGAGGGCTGTCCGAAGGGAAGACGAGGGTATACATCCTCGCGGTTGGGAGGTTGTAAATCCTAGCTGCGGGGATCTGCACTGCCGATCGTCATCGACTCTACTTCCGCTGCGCTACGAGTCGGTAACGAAAATGATCAAACCTTGTATGCAGTCTCCATAGTGGTCCTGGGCTGGTGCATAGGTCGGAAATTTTTTGTTTTCTGCTGCGTTACCCTACAGCTTGAGGCCATGAAATCTGAGATAGGATCCATGTATGAGAACAAAGTGTGGACTTTGGTGGACTTGCCCGATGATCGGCGAGCCATAGAGAATAAATGGATCTTTAAGAGGAAGACGGACGCTGATGGTAGTGTTACTATCTAGAAAGCTCGAATTGTCGCAAAAGGTTTTCGACAAGTTCAAGGTGTTGACTACGATGATATTTTCTCACTCGTAGCGATGCTTAAGTCTGTCCGAATCATGTTAGCAATTGCCGCATTTTATGAAATATGGCAAATCAATGTCAAAACTGCATTCCTTAATGGATTTCTTAAAGAGTTGTATATGATGCAACCAGAAGGTTTTGTCAATCCTAAAGATGCTAACAAAGTGTGCAAGCTCTAGCGATCCATCTATGGACTGGTGCAAGCATCTCGGAGTTGGAATATACGCTTTGATGAGTTGGTCAAAGCATATGGTTTTATGCAGACTTATGATGAAGCCTGTATTTACAAGAAAGTGAGTGGGAGCTCTGTAGCATTTATGATATTATATGTGGATGACATATTGCTGATTGGAAATGATATAGAATTTCTGGATAGCATAAAAGGATACTTGAATAAGAGTTTTTCAATAAAAGACCTCGGTGAAGCTGCTTATGTATTGAGCATCAAGATCTATAGGGATAGATCAAGATGCTTAATAGGACTTTCACAAAGCACATACTTGACAAAGATTTTAAAGAAGTTCAAAATGGATCAGTCAAAGAAAGGGTTCTTGCCTATGTTACAAGGTGTGAAGTTGAGTAAGACTCAAAGCCCGACCACGGCAGAAGATAGAGAGAGAATGAAAGTCATTCCCTATGCCTCAGCCATAGGTTCTATAGAGTATGTCATGCTGTGTACCAAACCTGTTGTGTACCTTGCCATGAGTTTGGCAAAGGGAAACAATAGTGATCCAGGAGTAGATCACTAGACAGCGGTCAAAATTATCCTTAGAGGACTAAGGAAATATTTCTCGGTTATGGAGGTGATAAAGAGTTCATCGTAAAAAGTTACGTCGATGCAAGCTTTTACACCGATCCAGATGACTCTAAGTCTCAATCTGGATACATATTGAAAGTGGGAGCAATTAGCTAAAGTAGCTCCATACAGAGCATTGTAGACATAGAAATTTGCGAAATACATACGGATCTGAATGTGGCAGACTCGTTGACTAAACTTCTCTCACAAGCAAAATATGATCACACATTAGTACTCTTTGGGTGTTAATCACATGGCGATGTGAACTAGATTATTGACTCTAGTAAACCCTTTAGATGTTGGTCACATGGCGATGTGAACTAGATTATTGACTCTAGTAAACCCTTTGGGTGTTGATCACATGGCGATGTGAACTAGATTATTGACTCTAGTGCAAGTGGGAGACTGAAGGAAATATGCCCTAGAGGCAATAATAAAGTTGTTATTTTATATTTCCTTATATCATGATAAATGTTTATTATTCATGCTAGAATTGTATTAACCGGAAACTTGATACATGTATGGATACATAGACAAAACACCGTGTCCCTAGTAAGCCTCTACTAGACTAGCTCGTTAATCAAAGATGGTTAAGTTTCCTAACCATGGACGTGAGTTGTCATTTGATAACGGGATCACATCATTAGGAGAATGATGTGATGGACAAGACCCATCCGTTAGCTTAGCATAATGATCGTTCAGTTTTATTGCTACTGCTTTCTTCATGTCAAATACATATTCCTTCGACTATGAGATTATGCAACTTCCGGATACCGGAGGAATGCCTTGTGTGCTATCAAACGTCACAACGTAACTGGGTGATTATAAAGATGCTCTACAGGTATCTCTGAAGGTGTCTGTTGGGTTGGCATAGATCGAGATTAGGATTTGTCACTCCGAGTATCGGAGAGGTATCTCTGGGCCCTCTCAGTAATACACATCATAATAAGCCTTGCAAGCAATGTGACTAAAGAGTTAGTTGCGGGATGATGTATTACGGAACGAGTAAAGAGACTTGCTGGTAACGAGATTGAATTAGGTATGAAGATACCGACGATCGAATCTCGGGCAAGTAACATACCGATGACAAAGGGAATAACGTATGTTGTCATAACGGTTCGACCGATAAAGATCTTCGTAGAATATGTGGGAGCCAATATGAGCATCCAGGTTCCGCTATTGGTTATTGACCGGAGAGGTGTCTCGGTCATGTCTACATAGTTCTCGAACCTGTAGGGTCCGCATGCTTAACGTTCGATGACGATATTGTATTATATGAGTTATGTGATTTGGTGACCGAATGTTATTCGGAGTCCCGGATGAGATCACGGACATGACGAGGAGTCTCGGAATGGTCGAGAGGTAAAGATTTATATATGGGAAGTCATATTTTGGGTTCCGGAAAAAAGTGCAGCTTTTTCGGTATTGTACCGTGAAGCTTTCAGAAGGTTCCGGAGGATTCCGGAGGGGTCCGGAAGTCCACAAGTGGGTCCACCACGTCCCAAGGGCTGGCATGGGCTAAGGGGAAGCGCCCTGGCCTTATTGGGCTAGGCGCACTAAGTCCTCAAAAGCCCATGTGGCTAGAGAAGGCAAAAAGGGAAGGTGTCCTAGTAGGAATAGGATTGGACTTGGAGTCCAAGTCCACGTGTGTACTATTCACGGTTACTGTTCACGTGGTACTATTCCTTATACTCCAAGCCCCTGCACATATATAAATAGAGGAGAGGGGGTGCCCCAAAAGGACACAACAACATCTGTTAGCCGTGTGCGGCGCCCCCTCCACAGATTACACCCTCGGTCATATTCTCGCGGTGCTTAGGCGAAGCCCTGCGCGGATCACTTCACCATCACCGTCACCATGCCGTCGTGCTGACGGAACTCATCTACTCCCTCGACATTTTGCTGGATCAAGAGTTTGAGGGACGTCATCGAGCTGAACGTGTGCAGAACTCGGAGGTGCCGTACGTTCGGTGCTTGATCGGTCGGAACGAGAAGAAGTTCGACTACATCAACCGCGTTGTCAAACGCTTCCGCTTTCGGTCTACGAGGGTACGTAGACACACTCTCCCCTTCTCGTTGCTATGCATCTCCTAGATAGATCTTGCGTGAGCGTAGAATTTTTTTAAAATTGTATGCTACATTTCCCAACAGTTCCTTCTATAAGCGATGCACATTTATGTCTGTGACCAATCATTCGATTGAATTTGTGCTGCATGGTTTACTGAAAATATCCATTACCATCACAAATTGCATGATGCTGCTTGTGATTAGATTTGTCAGTTATGGAAAGAGAACATGGAATTCTTGCATATCATGGGTATAAGGGAAATTAAGCCTCTTCACACGGCCATGATGACATGCTTGATGTGGGAGAACGTGAGCTCTTGCATCTTTTTCTATATCAGCATATAAAACTGCTGTCTCTATGATCATGTGGGCCTATCAATATATCTATGCTGCTAATCCTGATCATGTCGCTGTGCATTTTCTGTGATAGGATTTGTGTTAATCAAGCCCTCATCACTTGCATGCCCATGGGGTACCAGCAACGCATAAAGGCAATTGAAATGGACCGATACCTACCTGGCACCGCACCTGTACGCCTCAGGCGGCGCGCAATGGGCGCGCCCCATCCACTAGTTACATCAGTAGGTAACCCGTTTAGCCAACACGCTCGCTTTCCATGACTAATCTACTACCACGACAAGCCAATGATGGTGTTCTCTTCATTTTATCTTGGTGTACGATCCATTGAAAAGTCCGTGTGTTCCTCTGTTGTTTTGTTTTTGCATGAGAAAAAAAGAGGTGTTGGCTTTTAAAGGAAGCTACTTGATAGATAGTTTTTGTTTACTTCGTGGATTCATTGCGTGGTACACGGTGGTCTTTGATGTCATTTTTGGTTGACTTTTTGGTATGCCTACCTTATTATTGTCTCGTTTTTACCAACAAATGGCATTATGACAAAGAAAAGACTGCTTGTGAATCATTTGATTTTTGCTATTTGTTGTTAGATGGTCTGAATACTAATGGTTGTTAGCTGAACTGAGAGTGCTCATAAATGAGCAAGCCTAAGTGGCAGGTCCATACATATTGGTATTTAAGAAAGAAAATACCCTCATTTCTTCTCCAAAATTCGCAGGTCCTAGCGAATATAAGACATGAACCCAGCAATAAGCGAATATAAGACATATATTAAAAAATGATTCACGAATATAAGAACGAATTTGCAATCAGGACCCCTTCGGTGGAAATATTAAGTCTCTGGTTTACAGAGTTAACTTCCTTTTGTAGATCTTTCCCTAATTCTTTGATTGCTCTTTTTTTATTTAATAAATTTGGGAAAGCAATATGGCTTATGCGTGGATCGTATCGATTTCTTTTTGAATTTATATATGTTTATTTACTCCAAAACTTGAAATTGAGTCCATTTTTCTATTTTGTGTAATTACTTCAGAACTTGAGTCTGATTCTATTTTTCTATTCGAGCCCTTTTTCTTATTCTTTTGTATATATTTCTTGATACGATCCATTATTATTTTTATCTTGGTGTACGATTTTGTGGAATGTAGGTAGTGGTTATGACCGATTCGATAGAAAAATAGGGAAAGATGTGTGTTTTTCGTTGGGGATTCCATGGAATAAAACATCACGTTTTCATTTGATTCCTTATGCGGGTATCCAATCAATTAGAATACATGTTAAAGAAGGTCTTTATCCATACAATTAGATGGATCATAACAGCCAAGATAACATAATACCACGAATGTTAGTAAAACACAAATAGCTACATTATTAATTTTCACCAAGTAAAAATAACAAATGTGCTTCATTCTTGTTTGATGCTATGTTTGAGATCAAAAATAGAAAAAAAATATCATTTCTATTCAGTTTGCTTTCCAAGAACCACAAGACTTTGCTTGGTGAAAATTCAAGCTACACGTCTATTCGACTATTTTGATCAACTATTCAATAATGGTCACCATCAATTGTATGTGGCAACAGTTCTTTATGGGAACCTCCTTTTCGAGTGTCAGGGAAACACTTCCTATCTATAGTCTGAAAAGACATCAGCGTCAGATCACACCTATGCCGTTGATTCAGTTGAAATCTGACGCTCAAGATTCTACTTCTTAGGTAAATAAAAATATCCCATCGGACTAATAACCGGCGGCGGCGGGCGGACTGCGCAGACGCGTCAGACCCGCATGCCATCTCCCTTGCCCTCTGCCTCTCGCAGCGGGCGGCACATGCCTCCGACTTCGGAGTTCGCATCCGCGGCTGTGCCGGAGCGGGAACTAGAACCCAGCGCTGCCCACGCGGAGCAGCGGCCGGAGGTGGAGGAGTCCGTCGGGCGGGAGGAGCAGAGCGTGCAGGCCTCGCATAGACGCGCGCGGGACGGGAAGGGCCGGCGCCGGTGTCGGCGCTGCCGCGACGGGCGATAGGTGGTGTTGCACCGGACCAGGAGCTGCCGCCCGTATCGACCCGCGAGCGCTCGAGCGCGATACGGAGCGCCAGCTCCTCCTCGTCTCCGGAGCTGCCGTCGGAGTGGCTGCCGGTGCTGGACATGGTCGCCGGCGCTAGGGATTTGGCGGATTGGGGGAAATGGGAGTGTCGGGGAGGGGAGCGAAGCGGAGCGGAGTGAGCTAGGGTTTCTGCCAGACGGGGGTTTTTGTGGGGTCGGGCTGGGCCGGGCCGACGTGGCGGACGCGCCCGGGCGTGCCCGGGCCGCCTCATATCTGCCCTACATTTGAGACGGATATGAGGGGTGCTGGTCAGTCCGCGTTTGAGGCCCGTTTGAGAGCTTTGGTTGGGTCGGTTTTTTGTGACCGGTCAGTGACCAGACAACCTGTCCGGACGTATGAGACGGATATAGGGCGTCCGGCTGTAGATGCTCTTAGTCCATAGGAATTGTCATAAGTTATCAAAACCAAACATGAGGCACCATGCTCTTTCAGAGATAATGGCCTGGCTAACATGAGAGCTGAATAAAATATCAGATTTAGTCCAATTTGGGATCTGATCTGAAACAACCCAAAAATGGTGAAGAACATGTCGCATGGCCTGGGCTTCATGCATAGATGCCTGCCACATACGAGTAGAACATCTGCGAAAAGCAAGGAATACACACGAGGGCAATTTGGTCCAAGCATAATACCCCCGAGATTGTTAATGGCCAGCAGAAAAAAATAAGGAGGAGGAGGGATATTCGATTTGGAGCCCAGGCTCAGATGCTCCTGAAATCTTCACCATCCGCTAACATGAGGATCTGTGCTGATTGAGGTATTTCTGCCAGTATAGCAGATGTATTGTAGGCAAGTAAAGCCAGCTCGTGGGCGCATTAAATGAGACGACAGCTGGTAAGGCAGAGGCGGAACAACTTTTGCGATCACGGCTCAGTCATTTAGCTGTGCCGGGCTGAGCCGTCTTGCACCGGTCGTCTCCCACATCCAAAACCTGCACAAATTTATCCGCATTGCACTGGAACTTCAAACTTCATTGACCGATTTCTGTCCCTTATACACTGGTACGCAAGTCACATACGTAAAGTAGAGACCACATCATAACCACTAGTCGTAACATTGGGAATACAGATAGCTCATCACAGTTTTTGCCAAAAACACACAGCACTTTGCTGCACAGGAATAGCTCAATTTTGCCACCCATATTGTTGACTCTTTGTAATTCTGTCACGGTGGCACGCGCAGCCAAAAAAGATCTTGACGGGCCGCACGAAATCTGAACCACTACTCCTTCGCATCAGTCAAGGATCTCCTCGTATAGGAAATCCAGGATATCTCCATTGTTCCCCTTCATGGTCACAATCTCATATGCAATTTTCTTCCTTAGGAGCTGCGCCTGTTGAAAAAACATAAGAGAAACAACCATTCAGTGCACCAATCATCTTATGCATTCAAAAAATTTCAGACAACTACAAGTTTGTTGTTTCATACCGGGGTAAGAGTCAATAACAGGTAAAGACCGGTCGAACTCCAGAATGTAGTGCACGACATACACGCCGCTATCCTCCCTACAAGCATGTCACATGGTTATTACTGTCAGTGCAGGCAAAATACCGTTTCCGTTTCTATGTTTCATACAAATAAACACACCTCGGGCATGGTTCATGGTGCGCCACCAAGGGGTACAGAAATGTCCACCAGGGGTCTACACCAAAGCCCGCACCAAACATGTCACTGAAAAGGTGGCAGAATCTAAGCTGGAATTTCCTAGCCAATGCCTTGTGCTTCCTCTTCATCTTATCTGTCGGATCTGTATCTGTTCGATCAAGTACCATCACAACCTTCTTCTCGGTATCGAGAATGTGTAAGGACCAGCAATCCATGAAGTTCATGGGGAACATGAACTGAAATTGAATTCAACAAAAAAAAGTTAGAAATCTATCACAATGAAGCATACCATTCAGTACGTCTTCTGTTACCGCATCCAACACCTTTACCTTCTTCAGCCAATCAATTCTGTAGCCCATCAAATCAGAGTCCATCATCATCCTGATGTAATCCCAGTCCACTTCATCGTGTCCCCCTGCAAAGCACTTCCTGCATCACGTCCAAACATCCCATAGTCAGTATCTCCAGCAACAACAAAATGATGTAGCATAAGACGCCAACAAGCAAGGTGATCCTAATGTGGAATATGATGTCACGGAAGCTTCACATCCGCAAGGTACTGCATTGCGTGAAGTAATCATTGCTAAACACAAATTATTAAATTTACTCCACTAAATAATCTGTTCTTTTGATGCAGCTTTTACTCGACAATTTTACATCAGGCATTTTTTGTGCAATAGAAATTAATCATCTTTTACACTGTTATAACACTGATCATTGATGTACTGCAGATCAAGATTCAAATCGTTCTTCACAGTTTTCTCCCTCTGTTGTATCAAGGAAAGATGTCAAACCAATGTATCACAAGCAGGCCCGCGAGAGCCCCCGAGTTCAAATGCTAAACTTCCTTCAGAGGAAATACAAGAATCTAGCCCTGATGCTTATCTCACCAAGTCAGAGAAACCACTTCCTATGAAAGGTAAAACAGTAATGCCCTATATTTATGGACGCAGAGTTTCAAATGAGCTCGGGTGAACATTTTGGAGCACTGAATTTGTTTTTTTCGCCACGCCTTACAGGAATGTGATTTCATGACAATTTTTTGCACGCACTTAGAACTTTTGTCAATGTTTCTCCTAAAAAAAATTTGGAAATTTTTTCGAATTTTTTTCGATTTTACTGTTCACCGAGCTCATTTGAGCTCAGGAGCAGAAAAGCACTTTCGTATATTTATTCAGTATACAGAATTATGTTTTAGCCCATGATGTTGCATCTAAAAACTCTTACGAGACCATGCTGAACAACACTAAGGACAATGTAGTAACTTGCTAGACTATTAATGAGTGATCCCTGCTGATTGAACATGTAACAATTCAGGCATAAACCATATAGAATGCATTTGTTCCTTCGTTTTTAATGTTAGGACAAAAGTGTGTACTTACACAACTAATGGTTATGACACATTGTTCTCAAATCATATGTACAGATCCAGTCCGGCCTCCACATGAAGCTTCCTTTGATTTATCGAGGAAAGCCCACTATGATCAAAAGTTATCAGGTCACCACAATATCAGATGTCCGTCCCTCAGCCAGTGAAGAAGTTGTTCAATCTGAAAATAGTGCAGTTAAAGGACCACTCTCTGCAGTGTTAATACCATCATTTCCTCAGAAGAACCTCAAAAAATCATCACCTGAAGAAAAATGGAACCAACATAAGCAAACAGACCAATCCAGCACTAGATCATCTAAAGATAAGAACATCGAAGCCAGTGAAACTAGAAACCCGAACACCTCAATAACACCTAGAGATATACAACCTTCACCACTCTTGGAAAGAGTGCAGGCAGTTGAACGATCTGGAATCCAACAACAGGCTGACCAAGCTGTCTCTCAATCAACACAGGATAACAAAACACAAACTGAAGAATCTGAGGCACGAGACACTGCATCTGACAAGCTTGAACAATAAATTATTAGAAACAACTCTCAGTGTGAATTAGCTAAACCATATCCTCAGGTTGCAATCGTCCAGACTAAAACTAGATCATATCATTAACGAGCAAATCAACATCTAGCCACTTCAAACAAATACAGTTAACCAGGAAATGAATTTGGCGCATACCTCTTTGTCCATCCTGGCGCCTCTAGGTTGACCCTGTCAGTTGACTACGCAGACCCAGTGGGAAATGCCTCCCGTCGCCGGCGCATGCCGCCCTCTGCCCTCTCCGGGCCACCGCCACCAAACTTGTTGCCCACATCCAAAACCAGCATTTGAATCCGTTGGCACGCCAGGGTTGGCTTGACCTGGCGGTAACAATGCCAGAGGGAGCGGACCTGGATGTTCAAGGCTGTCGGCGAACTTCTCCCGGAGATAGAACCTACAACACACGGCCATGGGCGACGGCCAGTCTCGGCGTCAGATTTCTTCTCCGGTGGCCCACCGAACAACAAATCTCAGAAACTGCAGATCTCTAGACAAGATAGATGCACTAACCGGTCGACGCCATCCAACAAGAACTCAAGCCCCGCATCTTCCATCCCGGATCCGGATGAACGGAGGGCAACCTTGTCTACCTCGTTAACTTCTAAATCCCAGGAGTAAAGACCCGGATGGAATTCATCCCTCACAGCGATTAGCGACTCTGGACCGTCCGATCGCTTTTCCTATGCGACCCAGGCCGTTCGATCTCGACCACATCTGATGTGAGCCGCTCGATCTTCACCGCGATCAGCCTCGGCCGTCAGATAAAATTTCAATTGCATCTAAATGTAAATATCGTGTCCCCACCGGGGCATTTTCGTCACTTCGCTTTCCTGGTCTGGAGGCGATAGACGCACGCGACCGCGGCTGGCTTCTGCCCTCGCTCCTCACTTCCCCCCGCTCACGAAACCCTTCACTCCGCCGCCGCCGCCCGGTCCGGATCTGGAGCTGCCGTCCTCGCCTCGCCTCAGGTGCTCCATCCCGCGCTTCGTTTCGTCCACCCTTCCTCTTCTCGCGGTCAATCGTCCCGGTTTGACTGATCCCGTGCTCGTGCTGCAGCTGGGTTCGGATCTGACCGCACGCTCGCCGTCGTCCGTCGTTTGCTCGGTCGCCGCCATGGGAAAGGTTCATTCTTCTTTCCTTTGGTAGCCCCTTCCGTTTTCCTGCTCGCTGTGCATCCGTGCGTGTCTCACCCGTGGTTGTTCTTTGCGGATGAACAGGGGGGTGGTTAGGGTTTGGTGCCAGGGTTTGTTCCTTCTTCAGATTTGGCCGTCCTTCCTCCTAATCCGTTTCAGGTATGGACCATCCACTAAATGATTTAGCTGCTTGCCGGATTCGTGATAGTCTGACTTGAGCTGGTTTATTTTATACTACGTGTTTCATAGTCTGACTGTACAAGGGATGGTTTGGTTCTTGCGTGGAGCAAACCCACGTATTAGGTAATTTGGTAAAAGCTGTACCAATGCTCATGGCCCGCTGTATAAGCATGGTTCAGTAAACACCTCCTGCTGGTAAATGGAGCTGGGAGCACTGCCCGCTTGCATATACAGTTAGCATCTCCTGGGTATTGTTGTTTTATCTCAGGTTATGTGTTCTAGGATCAGCCACTAAACAGTTGGTGGCGTCCTTTTTAGTCCTGGGCGTGATTGGCTCCTCATTGTAGAATATTGATGGTCTGTGATGTGTTGCCCTGTATATAACTAGGCAATGATGCATTCAGTTGGAGGGTTTGTTAAAATGTAATCATGCTTGGTGTTTTGTGTTAGGTTCGTCGCTGTAATTGTTGTGGGGTCTAAGGCTGCTGTTTCTTCCTGTTGAACGTCTCGCCTTAATCTCACGTGCTTTCTTCTACCTTTTTACATGTTCTTATTATTACTGTACGAGTCTTTGCCGTGCCTCTTCCCTTTACCTTCGCATGTCGTGCCATGGCGGGGTTTATTTTTTTGGGCAATGGCTTCTGGCTTATTTATTGGTTCTAACATTTGTTCGTGGGGTGCTTTTTTCTTCTTTTGTGTGGGGTGGGCTTACTTATGTTATATTTTGTGGGTGGCAGGATGTTTGCGGTGAGTTGTTCATATATACACCTGTTGGATGTGGTTGCTTCCCGGTGTTCGTTGCCCTTCCATTCGTACTTAAGAGAGATAATGGATGATGGGGTCGTGCTTGGAGGGGTCGAGCTTGAAATTGATGTGCCCGGAGGCAGTTCCCTGAGCATGAAGCATTTTTTTTGGGCTCAAGACGGCGTAGATTATTTATCGCTTTATGAGAAGGCTGCTTTCCAAGCTATTTGCTTTTTACAGAGTTTGTATGGGTTTGTGGTTTTGGACTATAATTATGAGTGTATGTCAACTTATAGGGAGCTTGCTCGCTCTGCAGTTCTTTTAGCTGCAACTTTGGTTAAGCCTGTGGTGCCTGTTGTTTGTGTTGATGGCCCTGCCGCTGTGGTTGACCCTGATGTCCTTCTACAGCGGCAGATGCTGCATGCCAGATTGGTCTCAACGGCGTGCAATATTTAGTGGTTTTATTGTGTGTGTTGTTTCTGATTTTCTGGTTTTCCATTGCCCCTGATATGTATTTCTGCAAGTGTATTCAGAGAGATGGGGAGCTATGTAGACATTATGTGTATTTGTCATGAGCCTGTTACTTAATAATCATTCTGTACATTGTGATTACTTTCAAGTCATTCTACTATGCCTATCTATCTTTTTTCCTGGATGTTCTTGCTTTTTTGGGCTTGTGTTCGTTCTATAATTAGCATGCGGAGATGATGCTGGATCGTCCGGTTATGAATGCGGCTCCTTAGTTACCATGTTCTCTTGAATTGGTTCTGCTTAGGATGTCTTCTTAGGTCTCGCATGCCTCCTCTTCCTGGTCGTGGGTGTGCTGTTGATCCCGCCTGTGGAGCAGGGCGCGGGCGTGGCCCTACGCGTGGACGGGGCCAGGGGCGTGCCGCTGCTGATGGTACTCCTTGTGGTCGGGGCCGGGGGCGTGCCGCTGCTGATGGCGCTGCCCGGGGCCGGGGGCGTGCCGCTGCTGATGGAGAAGCCCGGGGACGGGGCCGGGGGTGTGCCGCTGCTGATGGAGCTGCCCGGGGACGGGGCCGGGGGCATGCCGCTGCTGATGGAGATGCCCGGGGACGGGGCCGGGGGCGTGCCGCTACTGATGGAGATGCTCGGGGACGGGGCCGCGGGCGTGCCGCTGCTGATGGCGCTGCTCGGGGACGGGGACGGGGGCGTGCCGCTCGCGGTAGGGGTGGCCTTGGGCGTGGCGGAGTTGGTGGTGCGCTTCCTGCCCCTCCTATCATTCGGCCGCGTTATGTGCCCCGTGCCCCTCCCGGGCTTGAGAATCGCAAGCGTAAACGTGAGTTTCAGTTGCCTGATCCCACTTTGCAATGTAGACCCTTGAGCTTTTGATGGTCTCTAATAGTGTTGCTTCATGTTCCCTGGCCAATGTTTAGGAGATGGTTGGTTACCCTATGTGAGTGAGGTCGAGGCAGTGTTGAACCGCAATAAGCGCAAGGCTGTTAGAAAGTTGCGCCATTCTGGATATGAAGGTGCTTCTGTTTTCCAGTTGTACATCAGTTCGTCGGTCTTAGACGCATGTGGTCTTACTAATTCTGTCTATTGTGCTAGACCATATTGTTATGGGACCTTTGCCGAAAGATTGGCGTGGTTTCGATCATGCATTTAGTGAGTCGCTTAAAGGTATCGTTGTCCTTGGTTTTGTATGTGTATATGTTTGTTTGTTGCCTTGTGCTTTATGGCTGGTGTTCTGATTTTTTGGGGCTGTTAGCTTCATATGCAGATGTATCGTACCTTGGTACACCGGATTATATCTGTGGATATTGTGGTGCTTCTTTCTGGTACGAGGAGAGGGTACAGGGAAAATCATCGTATACGAAACGTAAGATTGTCTACAATCTCTGTTGCAAAGGTGGTCAGGTTTCTATCCCTCCTTTCAAGGAGCCCCCGGCTTTTCTCCAGGAGCTTCTCCATTTTGATGGAACTTCTCGTGCCAAGAAATTCCTCCGAAATATACGTCAATACAATTGTATGTTCGCCTTCACTTCGATGGGTGCTACTATTGATCGTTCGCTGAATGCTTCTCGGGGTCCCAAGGTCTTTAAAATTAGTGGTCAGGTGTCTCATCGTATAGGTTCTCTCTTGCCAAAAGACCCTAACACTCCTAAATTTGCCGAGCTTTATATATATGATCCAGCGAATGAGATTGCCCATAGGATGCGTGCTTTAAATCCGGATGATAAGCCTGTGGACCAAATAGATGAGAATATCGTGGTTGGCTTGAGAGATATGCTGAATGAGTTCAATCCATTGGTACAAAAATTTAGAGAGGCAAGTAAAATTATAGAAGATAGTGGCGATGAGCCTATGGAAGAAATTTCCATACGGATCATTGGTCCTTCCGACGGTGATGGCCCACAGTTTAGTTTGCCCACGTCTGTGGGGCTTGCTGCTTTGATTATGGGTGACCTTACTGTAGAAACCTCCGCTCGTGATATAATTATTTCCAGCCGTTCGGAAGGCCTGCAACAAATCTCCTCTCTTAAACCTGCTTTTATGCCTTTGCAGTATCCACTGCTTTTTCCGCGTGGGGAAATGGGTTTCAGATAGATGTTCCTTATTTGTCTGTTCAGATAGCTGATGATAGCGATGTGCCTGGTAGTACCGGGAATGTTGGTACGTCTGCTGGTTCATCGGCTGCTGCTGTTCCCGGTAGTGCACCTGCTAAAAATACGCGTAGAAAGATGACCATGCAGGATTACTATCGTTATGTATACCATTACAGAGGTGACCAGCCAAACCCATTCTTGTGTTATGGTCTATTGTTGTCCCAGGCTGTTGTTGATGCACGAGCTTGCATTGACGAAAACAGACTATGGTACATACTGAGAAACCAGGATAAACTTAGATCTGAGCATATGCAGGGCATCACTGATGCTGTTGGTGGTGGTTGTGTTGATGGTGCGACTCTAGGGAAAAGGATTATCCTGCCTTCGAGCCACACCGGTGGCCGTCGTTACTTTCAAGAGAACTTTCAGGATGGCCTTGCCATATGCCGGGTGCACGGTGCACCCGACATATTCACCACTTTCACCTGCAACCCCAAGTGGCCAGAAATTACACAGACACTAGAACCGGAACAAAAACCGCATGACAGGGCAGATATTGTTGTCAGGGTTTACCACATGAAGCTGATTGAGTATCTCCATGATATTACGTCCGGAAAAGCCTTTGGAAAAGTAAAGGCTGGTACTGCATTTTGCTTTTCTTATCACCTTTGCTGTGCCTACTATCTGTTTGTGACTTTGTATGATATCTGCTATGTGCTGATGCTGAATTATTTAATCCTTTCTATGTATTTTGCAGTGCTTTATACTGTTGAGCACCAGAAGCGGGGACTACCTCACGCTCACATACTCATCTGGCGGAAGGGAGAACAAGGTATGATAGGACCTGATGGCATAGATGCATTTATTTCTGCTGAGATACCTGATCCGTTGGGGGACCCTCTAGGCTATGCCTTAGTCTCTGAGTTCATGATGCATGGTCCGTGCGGTAAAATGAATGATAAATGTGTTTGCATGAAGAAAGGGTGTTGTTCTAAATTTTTTTCCAAAGGAATTTAGGGACGAAACAGTCATAGATGAAGATGGGTTTGCGTTATATCGGCGTCGTGATGATGGTCGTACGATTTATAAAAATGGACATTATCTTGATAACAGGTGGGTGGTTCCTTATAATATGGCTGTGTTTAAGCGTTTCCAGGGTCATATTAATGTTGAATGGTGTAATAAAACCCAGGTTATGAAGTATTTGTTTAAGTACGTGACTAAAGGTGCTGATTTCTCGAAAGTCATGTTAGAGAGGTCGAAGGGTAAGGGTAAAATTGATGGGACAGAAGATGGAGGGCCGATGGATGAGGTCAAAGAGTATTTACGATGCCGGTTCATATGTGAATATGATGGATTGTGGCGTATATATGGGTACGACATACATTGTAGGTTTCCTTCGGTAGAGAGGCTCCCTGTTCACCTTCCTGGAATGAATGTTATTCGTTTCCATCCTGGAACTGACCTTAAAAAAATTGTTGATTCAGACTTCTTGAAAAAAACCATGCTCACTGAATGGTTTGTTGCAAATGCTTTGTATGAACATGCTCGATCGTTAACATATTGTGATTTCCCGACTGAATGGACATGGGATTCCGAAACGAGATCATGGCACGAGAGAGAAGGTTGTCAAAAGATTGATCGTGTCTACTATGTCTATCCTTCTGTTGGTGAACTGTATTACCTGCGGATGCTTTTAATGATTGTTAAGGGATGTAGATCTTATGTGGACCTTAGGACCTATGAAGGGCGCATTTATCCTACCTTTAGAGAGGCTTGTGCTGCTCGGGGTTTATTAGGCGATGATAATGAATGGTACATTGCATTTGATGAAGCAGTGGTTTGGGGGTTTGGGCACCGGCTAAGGCATTTGTTTGTGACCATGCTTATTCACTGTCCTGTTAAGGATGAAATGAACTTCTTTGAACGATATTAGGAGAGTATGGCTGATGACATCAAACGTGGGCTAAGATCCGCTTTAAATAATAAATCTTATGATCCTCCTGTGTCAAGACTTAGAGACATGCTTCTCGATGAATTAGCTGAGTTGTTTGTGAAAATCCGCTTTAAATAATAAATCTTATGATCCTCCTGTGTCAAGACTTAGAGACATGCTTCTCGATGAATTAGCTGAGTTGTTTGTGAAACGTGGTTCTAACATAAGTAAATTTAGTTTGCCACCTCGGATCAGCGACACTAGATTATTTATTGAAAATCGATTAATCCATGAGGAGTTATCTTATGACGCACCTGCTTTAGCTAAAGAAGCGGTAGTCTTTGCTTCAGAACCTGAATGTTGATCAAACTGTTGCTTACAAGGCGATATTACAATGTGTTCAGGCCAACGAGCCAGGATTCTTTTTTGTTTCTGGGTATGGGGGTACTGGGAAAACCTACCTATGGAATGCTATTTGTGCTTTCTTACGGGGTAAAAGGGAGATAGTTTTAACTGTTGCATCTTCTGGTATTGCGTCACTCTTATTGCCAGGTGGGAGAACTGCTCATTCCCGTTTTAAAATACTGATCGATAATGATGATGAAATGGTCTGTGATATAAAGAGAGGCTCACGCCTGCATAAATTGTTGAAGGTGACCTCCTTGATAATCTGGGATGAAGCGCTTATGTCGAATAGAAGGTGTTTTGAGGCTTTAGATAGGACCTTGCGCGATGTCCTTTCTGTGGATGACCCTTTACTCTCTGATGTCCCGTTTGGTGGGATGGTTATGGTATTAGGTGGGGATCTTAGACAAATTCTTCCTGTTATTGAGGGTGGTACGAGACCTCAGATAGTTGACGCAACAATTACCAACTCTTCGTTGTGGCGATTTGTTAAAGTGTTGTCCCTTACCGTTAACATGCGTTTGGCTGTGCCAGATGCAGATCCCAGGGCGCAGGAAAGTATTGCACTATTTAGTAAATGGGTCCTTGATCTTGGGGAGGGTAGATTACCTACCACGCGAAAAGGGGATGAATCTGACCCATCTTGGATAGAAATACCTGATGATCTGTTGGTTAAAATGGATGGTGATCACATAGGGGCCATTGTTTCTTCTATTTACACCGACTTTCATTCTAATTATATGAATGCTTCCTATCTGCAAGGAAGGGCTATTCTGTCGACCACTAATGATTTTGCCGAGGAGATCAATACTCATGTGATGGACTTAGTTCCTTCTATTGGCAAAGATTACTTGAGTGCTGATTCCGTAGATACCTCAGGAGAGGCCGTGCGAGAGGAAAACCTTTTCTACCCTACCGAGTACTTGAACACTGTTAAGATTATCAATTTTCCAAATCATAGGTTGACACTTAAAAGGGGTGTTCCTATCATGCTTCTCAGAAACCTGAGCCAGGCAAATGGTCTGTGTAACGGCACAAGACTTATTGTGAAGGACCTAGCTGATCGTGTCATTGAGGCTATTATTATGACTGGTTCACACGTGGGTGATATTGTCTATATCCCCCAGATAGAGTTGACGGCAAAACAAACAAAATCACCCTTTGTGCTTCGACGTAGGCAGTTCCCTGTACGTGTGTGTTATGCTATGACAATAAACAAGAGCCAAGGACAAACTTTGTCCGCTGTTGGTCTCTATCTTAAGAAACCTGTCTTCACACATGGACAGTTGTATGTTGCAGTTTCCCGTGTTACTTCGAGGAATTCTCTGAAAATCCTTATAGAGTGTGAGGATGGTACCTGTGGCTCCGAAACTAAAAATGTCGTCTTCCCAGAGATCTTGCGATCTGCTGGGATCCTTCCATGATCTGGATAGGTGATCATTAGCTATGTACAGGGCCTGTGTTTTGGAGATAGCCTTTGGGTTAGCTATATATAAGTTCGATGCATTCTTTGATCTTTTGTTCATGCATGTGCCTAATCTTTTGTTTGCGTCTATGCCTGTTATGCTTGGTGTTGTGAATTTCTTGGATGAATATTTTGTCTATATATGCAGCTCCTGTAACAAATTGCCACCGTTGCTTGTGTTAGTGGGTTCAGTCATATTCCTTTGGCCACAAACGCTATACTTTTGTTGTTGTTGTTGTTGTTCTGTTACAGATGGCGATCGTTGCTTTAGATGAGCTTGTCCAAGGAAATAGCAAGGATTCGGTCTGTGTGTATGTCTCGAGACTATGGAACCATCGTGGAGGCACTGACACTGGTCCGATCAAGCACACTGACATGGTTCTTATGGATGTTGTGGTACTTGATTTAAATATTTGTTTCATGTTAGTTCTGGGTGTTGGCTGAGACCTATGTGTACTCATAATTGTTCTGTCCTTCCAGGGCATGCAACCACATGTATGCTGAGATTTCTGAGAAACTGGTTCCTACATTTGCGCCCAGGATTCATGAAGGATGTGCTTATGTGATCTCTCAGTTCTTGGTGTTTCCAAACAAACGCTATTTCAAGCCTGTCGCTGGACCACATATGATCAGATTCAACCGTTTCACCTCAACCGACCCTCCAGCTGATGAAGAGATCGAATTCCCATTCTGTACTTACTCGCTCACTGCTTTGGCTCATCTTCCTACACCTGTTGAGACCCCTGACTACTTCACGGGTATGTCTATTGCCTTCTTATTTTTGCAGCTTCTCTGTCTACGCTTTTTAACTGTCCTCCCTCTGATTATGTAGACATCCTAGGACTTATTGTCGGTGTGTCTGATGCCATGGTATACCACAACTCTAACAGAGCCGAGCCTTCCATAAAGCGAACTATCACTATCGCTGACCTAAGGTTTGTTGCTCACTATTTACCTTGTGTTCTGGACGTTGCTAGATTTCATATCAATGCTCTTTCTTTGTGTGTGTAGTGGATATCAGATCAATGTCGTACTGTGGGGAGAGCAGGCAAGGGCCTTCGATGGAGATGATGTCATGCAGATAGGCCAAACTGGACCAGTCATTGCTCTGTTTGTTGGGACCTTGGTTAAAAACTATGAAGGTTAGTCGTAGATAAGGTGGAGCCTATTTTAATATCTGGTGCTTCCTATTTGACTTGGTGTTTTTCTTGAATGCTTTGTAGGGCGTAGGGGGGTTAGCGGTAGCGCGGCATGCCGATGGTACATTAATGATGATATCTCTGACATCACGCAATTTCATGAAAGGTGTGCTACGATTGTACTGGACTGTTTATTGCTTTCTGATTCGTCCATATGCTATTTTGACTCTGCACTTATTTCTTCTTCTCCGGTTTGTGTAGCCTGCAAGGCAAGTTCTCTCCTGTGAAGAAGATTATTCTTCCCGGTCAAACAGCAGATGAGAAGAGTGCACAGGTCAATCTACAAACTAAAACAGTTGGTCAACTTCTTGACTTGAACATCTATGAGAATAAGGTGACCTTCTTACATTTGTTTGTGTGGTGCAGTATGGACTTTATAGGCTTATAGCTATGTTATCATCTAATATTGTGGTACATCGTTTGTTTGCAGAGAACCCGTTTCTTCTGCTCGGTCACTCTATCCAGGCTCAGTCCTGGTCAGCGTTGGTGGTTCATGTCTTGTGAGAAGTGCCATAAAACAGCACAATGACACGGCTCTGTCTATAGGTGCATTGACCCCACTTGTGCCTCCACCGACGCAATGCCAAGGTATTTCTCTATACTTCTATTCATCATGCACCTTTTTCCTCTCCTTTTCCCTGTATACTAATGTGTCTTTTCGTATAGGTATCGCATATGCTTCAGATGCACTGACGATTCAAGCGAGGCCGAGTTTATTTTCTTCGATAGGGTTGGAAAAGAGATTGTTGCTAAATCTTTGATCACTTTGCTGCGTGAAGGGCATTCCAATCGTACAACCCTTGATGAGGTTGTTGAAATAGCACGTGGAGACCCAGCCATCCCTAAAGACATATCCACTTTGATTGGCAAGAAGTACAGATTTGTGGTGTCTATCTCTTCAAAGAGTTTTATGCCTGATGCCGAGGAGACGTCCTTCCAAGTTATCAGGATAGATGTGCCTGTGGAAAAGACCTCGAGCTCTGCGGTTTTATATCGCAAGGCAGATTCCTCTGGACCTTCTACCAGTGATGCGGGGTGGCCTGCTTTTGGTGATGTATCACCCTCTGTGTTGCCCGTTGGAAGCTTCTCTACTGATACTGGTGCTATTTCTCTTCCTGCATTACCCGCTGGATCTGTCCCGGTCTTGCCCATCTCTGATGATCAGTCTGCAAAGGTATGATTTTGTGTGTTGTATCTTGCATGTAAGTTGTTGTTTTCTGTTGTGCAGTTGTTCTTATTAGCTCTGACCGATATGTTGTTTAGGTTGCTGTTGTTCTTGGCACTCAATCGATCGTTGCTTCCCCGCCATCCGTCAATAAAAGGTGGGTTTATGGGTTGTCCTATCAATAAAGTACTACAGGTGAAATACATGTGTGTGGCTACATAAGCAAGCATGATAATTGTTAGTTATTATTCAATTGTGTCAAAGCACTAGCATTCATATGTACTAATGTTTGGACTGTGATTGGTTGCCAAGATACCTAAAGGTGCTTAGTTGCCCTTGGATGCAACACTTCTCTACCTTTCCATTTGCCTTAACCACCTTCTGGTAGACCATATGTATATCAAGATGCCTTTCAATTGTAGTCTTTGTCTGTCTTAGCTGCCTTCTGGGGTGCTTATCTTGAGGCAACAATTTCTGCTCCACATTTTTTTTGTACTCGGTATGGTTTCGGTGGAAAGAGATTACCTAGGTACGGCAAGAATTACATCTAAGAATCAAACCAATTCATGATTTAGATCTGTGTCCATGTCCAGGTCATTGTTATTGACTGAAGATCGCTTATTTTGTTGTCTACAACGGCAGCGGCTTGAAGAAAGTCCTTTCTAAAACTGAACTGACAAATGCTGATGTTCGCAAGCCTTTGTTCCCAGATGATAGTGCTAAGGCATACCTTCCGTCTTTGTAAACATTAGATCAATATCAGTAGCATGATTACCTAATTGGGTTGCGTGTTCTTTGGGCTTCTAGGAAAATGCAACGCTGGTCGATGGTCCTGCTACCCTAGGTGAAGAGGTCGATGGTACTACAAGGTATATACTTCTAATTGCCTTCAGTGCTTCCTGTTTGATCCATCGCTACAGAGGCGGTTGGTCTGACTAATTTCCCTCTCTGTAGTGAGCTAAGGGAGGTGCCGTTGGCTGGTGAGGAGGTCCGCACTGTTAAAGCCAAAAAGGCAAGGAGACAGTGAGACCAAAGAGGTCACGTGTTGTTGAGTGCTCGCCCTTTTGGTATGCTTGCTTGATCTTCTCCTTGCTTGAATGACTCATGTGATGAGCATCCTGTTGATCTGTGGTTGGAAATTTATGTATCCAGGACCTTATCCTTTTGTCTATGGATGCGCGAAGAAAGCGCGAAGAAATGATGGTTGGCTATGGGAGTGTCTCTTCGGATGTTATATGACAATGTCACGCGTCTCTATTGGCTCCGATTTCATTGCACCCTGTTGTCCGACATACATTTATGTATTTAACGCACTTGGTTAGTTCATGTTATGATGTTCAAGAACAAGCAGATGCTGCAGTTAGTATGCTTTTGGTTTATCGCCGGGCTTTCTAAGTTGGTGCAAATATGCACTGCCCCTATTGTACATTATGTCTGCTCTGCCTAAAACCATATCAGTAGTGAATGTTTGTATAAGACCGTTACCTCTTTTCTATTGTAGTCTAATTATGTGTGTATCCTACCTCAATGCTATCTACTTAAGACTCCACTATTATTCTAAGCTATGCCATCTACTGCTGACTGGGCTTTGGTGTTGTTGTATCTACCTCTAGGTAGACCTATCTCCTGGCTGGATGCTATTCAGTATCATACTCAAGCCCTATTGTTATTATTGGTAAAAACATGTTGTGAGCAGGCTAATAAGGCAGAACAAATCAACGTACATCCTTCTTTTCTTAGTCATTTTCAATTTTACACAAATGTGATTCTCAATTTATCTATGTCTATCAGGATCCATCTATGAAGCCTGAGAAAGTAGTCTATTTCTATCAGGTGGATTATGCTGCTGTGTAACTTTTCTGTCAATTGGAAGCAAGCTTTGTTAACCTGTTAGATTTTATATTAGATTAACCGCACCTGTGTATTTCTATCAACTCTTACTATATGTTCTTCAATGGATCAGCTGATACAGATTGTAGGTATTGTTAACCGCAAAGCTATAAATCCACATGTGTAAAGTGCTCTTGTCCGTGCCAACGATTAGTTCATTTTTTGTCGATTGTTGTATGGGATGCTATGTAAATCTTTTTTTTTTGGGAACTTATGTTTTGTTGATTCGAGTTATTTAATAAATTGTAAAAATTGTGTATCTTCTGTAAGTAAATGTCAGTGTCAAGGGGTCTTTGTATATTTCAAGTAATTCTCATAAGGTTCTTTGTATATTTCAAGTAATTCTCATAAGGTTGCCAACGGACTTATTATTATGGTGTTGTTCTAAACCTTGAAACTTTTGGTACATTATGCTACATATTATATGAAATGTATCGATGAATCTTCACACTTTGGACCTACGACTTGCTCCAATGACTTTGTTACCGGGTTGGATATGACGCACCCGGCAGGGGTGCGGCAAGCCGCACTTCCTACCTAGTTTACGAGAGGTCTGGCCATTAAGAATGACAGAGAAAACAGGTGTGGAACTGCATGCATATACTTCCTCCTTTTCGTTTTAGACTGGTTGTAATGGAGAGTATTATATACTCGTATCATGCATATGATACTACCTCCCTAATGCATAGTATCATATATTAGTACTCCCTCCGTTCCGTTATGTAAGATGTATTATTTTTGGCACGGTGACCAAGGCATGAAATTATAGACATGTTAGGACTAAATTACCCTTGGCAAATTTGTAGATTAGTGGTAAGTAAATCAATTAGTCCAGAAAGTAAGAGATGCGTGCAATCGACAGAGAGATACTTTCCTTCTTTTGCTACAAGAAGAGATACATACAATCAACAGAGAGATACTTTCCATTTTCCTGGAGGGCTAACAAGAGAATTATAAGGAAATGCACCTTACATTCTGGAATTTTATCAAAAAACAAATACACCTTATATAAAGGAACGGAGGGAGTATCATGTAGTACTATATTTATTGTCATGCATGACACATAGTAGCATAGCATTTATTATGATACGGTATCATGATATGATACTCAACACTCTCTTTCTTCATTTAATACTCAACCCTCTCATTTTTTTGGTTTTACCATATTAGTATAAGTCTTATTTTCACTTCTTTTCATCACATGTTCACATTCTAAGGTGCATTAAATTGATGCATGCAAAGATTAAAAAAAACAACCAATGCATGTAACCATTCCTACTCATTTAGTGGTCATCCATGCATATATTGTAATTAATGCAGATTAAAGTTTGAGTAATTTTGTAAACAGGAGATACATTTCTTCACTCATCATCTACCTTGATGGATGAGATTTTAAATTTAAGCCCTATAAATCGGAAAGAAGGGAGTATTAAGTTGATGAATAACCATAGTTCATTTTCAAAAAAAAATAACCATAGTTCATAAATAACGGCGACCGTCGTTCCCTGTTCGCGGCAACGGGCAAGTCGCCAGGCAGACGAAAGGCGAAACGGCAGAGCATAGCCCCCTGCTTTTCCGCTTCCGCGACTGCGCCCATGGCAGGCGGCGGCGGCGGCGGAAGGAAGCCGGCCGCCTCCTCCTCCCCCTCCTCCCGGCGGCCGAAGCCCCGGGTCTCGCGCGAGCTCGTACGTGCCTCCTTTCCCCAACCCTTTTTTCGTCTTTTTGTTCCGGTGAACGCAAACAAACGGGGGTTTATTTCTGTTCGTCTTTGCGGCCCGCCGTTCCCATGGAGCTAGGGTTTGGGGGTCTCGCCGCCGGGTTTTCGGAATGCGCGGCGCCGTGGCATTCGCTTGGCGCGGGCGGTTAGAGTTCAGCTTCAGCACCGGGTCCGTTGTGGGCTTTGGTTTGGTACGAAAGCAGGAATCTTTTCCTCTGCGACCGCGGAAGTAGTAGTATCGAATTGCAGCGTTCCTTCCTCGGCATTGGTGCCCCTGATGGGGCCTGGAATTAGGGTCTGGATTGGTGGCTGAGGAACTCTACCACCTGATGCGCTACCAGAATGTCAGAGTTGCAGAGGTTTATAGAGGTTTTCTTACTGCGCCGAAAATTGTATTTTTAGTTGTTCATAGAGATTTTGTCATGTCTATCAGTTGAAGTATATCAGTGGCCATGGAAATTTTGTTTTTGTGTGTGTTTCATTTGCTGGACCTGAATAAAAGAACGCGGGACCGTGTGCCATTGCTTCGCTTCCACTTTGCATTGCTCTTTTCTATAATCTCTGTAGAATTGTGTGTTTGCTCGCCCATTTCAATTGGGAAATTGTTGACTTTCAGTCTTGTATTGGCCGTTAAAAGGATATGAGCATTGACATGGTGAAATTCAATTTGATAGTCATGCCTGCTTTTTTCTGAAGTTAAGTACATTTATGTGTCTTATATTGGTTGCACATTTTGCTGGTCTTCCAGAGATATCACTGTTATCCTGTTTCATTCTAACAGTCATAAATATCAACTATATTTATAGGGTCCTGAAACGCACTTAGAATCTCAAAAGGAAGGGCCCTGTTCATCTTCTCCCTCAGTTTGCAGTACAGAATCGACGCTGCAGATGGTTATACCAGGTCTACCGAAGTCTCTCGGTTCACCACTGCAGACGGTTAAACTAGTTCAACCACCGAAATCTCTAGATTCACTGGTCCAGATGGTTGAATCGACGCAACTATCAAAATCTACAGAAACGAAGAGTGCTTCAAGTGGCTCAGGAGCTGCGGGGTCTGATTTAGGAGCTGCTCCATTTGATATATGCATGGGTAACAGCAAAGGCACTGTCCTTCTCAAACACGGCCTCCTTGAGATCAATAGAGAGAAACGCCGTGCAAAGGAGCTTTCAAATATTGCTTCAGTGCAACATTTGAGACCTGGGATGATTCTATTGAAAAACTTCTTAAAGCCGGATGATCAGGTATGTCTATATTTATGCATTTTGCTCTGTTTATTATCGCATGTTAATTTGTTCAGTTTTATCCTAGCTCGAATGATTAATATGTGCCTCGCAAAAGAAAACTATTGTTTTTAATTAGTATTCAATTTGTTTTGCTTGTATGCCTGCAGAATTTTGCTTGCTCATTATCAAAGTATTATGCGTCCCATGTCTTGTCTGCACACTGTGCTGCAACCTGACTAACACTTACCACAATTTTGCTTGCTCATTACTGAAGTATTACGCGTCCAATGTCTTTCTGCACACATTACTGCAACCTGCATAACACTTCATGGAATTCCGATAGCAAAAGCATATGTTTCCTTTACTGATTTTATCCTTGTGCTTCTCTTTACCTTGTGTTCAAGTATGCCTGAGTCATATTCACCGCAGAAAGCATATATCAAAGTGGTCTTTCGTTGTGCATCTCAGGTTAAAATTATCAAGCATTGTCGAGATCTTGGTGTTGGCCCAGGAGGATTTTATCAACCTGGGTACAGAGAAGGTGCTAAGTTAAGTCTACGGATGATGTGCTTAGGGAAGAACTGGGAACCAGATTCAGGCTCATATGGGGATATACGACGTTTTGATGCTGCTCAACCACCAAAGATACCAGAAGAATTGACTAAGTACGTGAAAGATGCGATTGCAGCTTCCCATGAATTCTTGAAACAGAGAGGCGGGGGAGCTACCAATCCTGCTGTAGAACTTCCTCTGATGTCACCGGACATCTGCATTGTTAACTTCTACACCACTGGCGGGAAGTTAGGCCTTCATCAGGTACAAAAGAAAAGCCTTTTCTAACAATATGTTTCCATACATTAGCATTATCACGGTTCATATTTCTGCTACCAATCTATTATTGGATGAGCTGAGCGCTGATAGATTAATTCAATAAACATGCATTTGCAGTATGATGTACTAGCTGGACCTAACTGATTTGTGTCACTTCCTGTTTCACGAGCACTAGCTGGACCTAATTGATTTGTCTCACTTGACAGGACAAACATGAAGAGAAATCTAGCCTTGCCAAGGGACTGCCTGTTGTTTCCTTTTCATTGGGCGACACTGCAGAATTCTTGTATGGCGATGTCAGAGACGAAGATAAGGCTTCAAAGATTAAACTTGAATCTGGTGATGTTCTGATATTTGGTGGTCAATCAAGGCACATATTCCATGGGGTCTCCAGCATTGCACCGAAAAGTGCACCACTCTGGGTGACCGACAGGGCAAATCTTCGACCCGGGCGTCTGAACCTCACATTCAGGCAATACAATTACAATGGGTCAGTCAACGTCACACCTGCTCCAGCCAATGTGACACCTGCTCCATTTGATACAAATCTTCGACCGGGATGTCTGAACCTCACACCCAGGCAATACAAAGAGTCACTCAACGTCACACCTGCTCCATTTGATACATGCGTTTGTGACAACAATGCTGCTCCATTGCAACATCTGAGACCTGGGATGGTTCTGTTGAAAAAGTTCTTGAAGGCCAACGATCAGGCATGTCTAACATTTATACATTTTGCTCTTTTTTCTTTTTCTCTCGTGTTAATTTCTTCAGTTGGTATGAAAAAGTTATTTCTATTCATGTTTATATTTCTTCATGTGAAAATGTGCGTGCTCTTGACTGAAGTTTTATACCTCTAATCTCTCTGATCTGCACACTTGGCTGCAATTTTCATAACACCATTTTCAAAATTCCTATATGCCATAAATATACATTTCTTGGGCTGATTGCATTATTGTGCTTCTTTTAGTATGTGTTCGAATATGCCTAATTCATATCTGATGCTTATTTGTCGCATGTGTCAGGTTGAAATTTTCAAACTTTGCCATAACCTTGGTGTTAACGCAAGAGAGTGTTTGTGCTTAGGGAAGAAATGCAATCAATATTCCAACTCTTATGGAGATATGCGTCCATTTGATGGTGCTCAACCTGATATCCCTAAAATATTCAAGAAGCTCGTGGAAGATGCCATTGAAGCCTCCCATGAATTCCTGGAGCGAAGAGGGGGTACTTCCAATCCTTTGGTAGAGCTTCCTCCAATGTCACCAGATATGTGCACTGTTAGGTTCGACACAATTATCCCGACAATTGTTCTTCGTCAGGTACAAAAGAACCGCTTTCTCCAGTAGCTTGTTTTTCGTCTTGCCACTAGTCTTTGATGTCCATCGACTGTATTTTATGGTCTTGTCTTTTGACAGGACACAGATGTAACAGAAACTAGCCTTGCCAGGGAATTGCCTGTTGTTTCCTTTTGGTTGGGCGACACTGCAGAACTCTTGTACCGTGGCATAAGAGATGATGCGACTTCGAAGACTGATCTTGAATCTGGGGATGTTCTAATTTTTGGTGGCCAATCAAGGAGAATATCCCACGCGGTTTCCAGCATCAAACGGGGAACTGCACCCGAGTGGCTCGCCGACAAGACGAATCTTCAAGCTGGGCTTCTGAATCTCACATTCAGGCAATATTAGCATGTTTGGAAATCGAGAGGCAATACTAATTGGCAGCATATTCAGTGCCTCCGTTTAGGCTAAATGCAAGTAGAAGTAGGGCACTCTCTCATGGTAAATTTAAGTACCCTGTTAACTGTTGTAAAACCTGGGTTCATAGGTGTAATACTTTTGCTTCTTTCATGTGCAATGTTAAAGCTTCGCATATGCAAATCTCTGGAAGTCGGGATCATTTGTAGACAGGGATCGATTTGCTTTTCGCAGCTTCTGCTAAGATTTTTGTTTTTTGGTGACAGGTCACTGGCAGCACATCTGGTTTGCTGTTTGGATAGAAAGAAAGTGTAGGAATTTCGGAGGGCATACTTTTTTTATGCCTGGCTCTCACAAGGACCAACAAGTATAGGGTCTGTTAGTGTTTATGCATATGGATCTACAATTTTATAGTGTGATTTTTGCAAACGTGCAAAAATGTATCTAATAAATGTAATATTCCTTTTAATACTGATTTTTTTTACTAGTGGTGTATGCACACACCACTAATATATACTCTCTCTGTAAACTAATATAAGACCGTTTATAGATCACTAAGAGTAGGTTACTAGCGGCGTGTGCCCCTTTTGGCACACCATTTATAAGTTAATATTAGTATATTTTTCTAAATGCAGAAACATATTATTGGTAGCTTTCAGGAATAGTGACACACCACTAGTATTAAAGGAACCAGTGGTATGTTTGCAGAGAGCATGCCACCGGTAACTACGAGTGGCGAGGTAGTAGTGGCGTACGCCGAGCACACCACCAATGGGCACACCCCGCATGGCACTAATAAGTAGATTTGTGAAAACAACTCAACAATCGCAAGACACAAAAGATCTCACTATGAAGCTGGCCAAGAAGCCACATGAAATGATGTTCAGTGAGTTGTTGTGATGTTTCAAGTTCGTCAAACAGATCCAGAGATTCCTCGCAACACATCACATGATCGAGAACTGAGAAGCTCATAACTAACTCCAAGCTGATCTTGTTGAGCATCCGTGGAAAATTCATAGTTCTTGATTCTTGCGCTTTGTATCATGTTTTATTTGAATTATTGCCTCATGTGGACTCTATGCAGTTTTTGAATTTGAATGTTTAAATTTAAAAACAATGAATTTGAATTATTGATGAAATGTGTGCATTAGAAATATTAAGATTTGAATTAATATACTTGTGCAAATGTAGTTGAAATGGTATTCAAAATGATGAAAGAATTAGAAAAGGAAAAGTGTAGTGAGTTAAAGTTCGGGGGAAGGACTAGGTGCAGAAAATGTAAGTCCTTCAAATTTAGAGTGTTTGAACGGTAGGGATGGAGCTTCGGCAGGGCTAATTTTTTTTTCTGGAAACTCCTGAGTAAATTGTTAAAAAATTAACCGGTCTTTGGTTAAGCTTAATCCAAATTAGCATCATCACAATATTATATTATTGCAAATCTCATATGATAGACCAACAACAACTAGCATGTAAGCATATGGATCAAAGGCACATCAACAGAGAATACGAGGGCACTAGAAACTCTGTTGGAACAACTGTGAAGACGAACAGACGTCGAGCATGTATTCGAACTTGAGTGAGTAGTCACGACGAGACGCTCTTCAAAATCCTTATCGCCCCTCACTTGGTGCAGGTTCTCCCGAGTGGTGGACCAACATTACTCATCTAAAACATCACATTAATTCTTCATAGTTTATTTCATCCGCTTAGTTTAGCAATTTTCCGTTTGCTCTAGTACTTAGTTTAATTCCCCCTTTTTATCGTTTCCCCTAGCAACCGACTAGAGTAAGCTATTTCCAAATTCCAGTTTGGGTGTGAGCATAGCTGCATAAGTGACAACGTAGTTACGGGGATAATAGTGCCTTCGTTTTTGCTCCTTGTGGGATCGGCAAATCTTAAGTAATTCGAAATTCCTACAAAGTCATGTGCACTTGCAGGACATCTGACGTCAGATGACTTGTTCGACAAAGAGGATTATGCGGATGAAACGGCGATGATGCAGACATTCCTTGTAGACGTGGAGCATGCGGAAGGGCATCTTCTCAATTTCAAGAGATTGATCAAGGGTCATCGAGTGCTGAATCGAAACAGGGCACAAGGACATTTGACATTGATCGACGACTGCTTTAACCCCGATGCCCTATTCACGAACAATTTTCGCCGGCGCTTTCGGATGCAGAAAAATGTGTTCGTTCGCCTCAACAATGGGCGTCCGGACCTACGATGACTAATTCATGTTGAAGAAGGATGTCGTGGGAAGAATTGGATTCTTTGATTACCAGAAGTGCACGGTTGCATTGCGGTTTGCGGATGCTTGCAAATGACAGGACCGCAAATTTGTGGGATGAGTATCTGCGGATGTCTATGAGCACATGCGCAGACGCCATGGTCAGATTTGCTACTGCGGTGGTCGAGGTGTTTGGACCTCGGTACTTGAGAGAACCAACAGTCGCACACACCGAAAGGCTCATGGCACTCTCGGAAGCAAGATGATGTCTAGGTATACTCGGATATCTTGATTATATGCACTAAAGATGGAAGAACTGTCCATATGCTCTACAAGAAGTCTACCATCATCCTTAAATTAGTTGCATTACAGGACCTCTGGATTTGGCACGTTTTCTTTGACAAGCCAGGGTTTCACAATGACATCAATGTGCTGCAGTGGTCTTTATTATTTTCTAGGTTGATTGAGCGACAAGCTCCTCCGTGCAACTATACTATCAATGGAACATGACTACAACATGGGACACCTATCTGGTTGAAAGTATCTATCCGCCGTAGAGGACTTCGTCAAGAACATCTCTGAGTCAGTTCGTCATAAAAGAGCTCACTTCGCCCAAGGACAAAAAAGAGCTACAAAGGATCCATAGAGGACATTTGGAGTGCTCCGAGCCCGTTTTATAGTTGTTTGAGGACCTGCAAAAATATGAGATCCGGATACCTTATAGGAGGTGATGACATGTTTTATGATCATGCACACCATGATTGTGGGGGATGAGGGTGAATATGCTACCGGAGGTATGCAATTTGAGAATATGGGTGATCCTATCCAACTTTCAAATCAGAATCCGGCCACGTTTGATGAGTTTGTCCAAATGAATCAATAAATTCGACATCGAGCAACTCATGAACAGCTTAAGGAAGATCCGATTAAGCTTCTGTGAGCGCTTAAAAGGGACAATCAGAACATATGTGCGAGTTGATTTCAAGTTTGAACTATTTTATTTCAAAACTTAGATGGATTGTAATATTTACATTTAAACTATTGTTGTATTTGAATATTTTCACTCATCAAATAATTGATATGCTATTATTTTGAGAGTCGCTGACTTAGAAAAAACAGGGGCAAATGCCTGGCGGACATAATGGATGGTCGGCTCTTGTATTCATGCCTACAAACGAGTTCAGACCAGTGGACAAATAGTGTGTTCATTTTGAGGCTCGGTGTTAGAGATGCCCTAACACACTCCCTCTTTGAGAAAAATATATAAGTCTCTCTTCAATTTTGAGGCTACTTTGATCTTAAATTTAGCTAAGTACTTTCTCCGTTCAGAAATACAAACTACATATAAATGAGCGAACAAACACACTAAAATGTGTCTATGTACATCTGATTTAAAATAAAAGCCAGTGCATCTTATGTTCAAAACGGAGGGAGTATTACCATGTTATATACTATCCCTTTTGTCGTCGAAGGAGGCAATGCGTAGAGTAGAAAAGCCAAGTCAAATTCACACCCTTTTTCATTGGGAAAAAAAATGCACGCCTTCAACTCCTCTGACATCTTTTTTTTTTCAAGTTCTCTTGAATTGGTGAAGACTCTGAGGGTTTTTTTTTTTTTTGAGAGAGAATCTGGTGAAGACTCCAAGGTCAGTGGAATCCGGGTCGTCGATCCGGTTCCGCTCCGCCCACGAACCCGCTGGATGACTCGGTCATAAATAACGGCGACCGTCCCCTGTTCTCCTCCTCCCACCCAACCCAGTCACTCTGCTCCGCTCTGCTGCCGACGAAAGGCGAAACGCCAGCGCAGAGCAGAGCAGAGCACCCTGCTTTTCCGCCTCCGCCACCGCGCCCATGGCAGGCGGCCGTGGCCACGGCGACGGAAGGAAGCCGGCGACCTCCTCCTCCTCCCGGCAGCGGAAGCCCCGGGGCTCGCGCGAGTTCGTACGTGTCTCCTTTGCCCTAGCCCTTTTCTCGCCTCTTCTTTTCCGTTGAACGCGAACATACGGGGGTTTATTTCTGTTCGCCTTCCCGGCCCGCCGCTCCGACGGGGCTAGGGTTCGGGGGTTTCTCCGCCGGCCGTGCGTTTGCCGCGGGCGGTGTGCCGCCGGGATTTCGGAATGGCGCCGTGGCATTTGTGCGGCGCGGCGCGGCGGTTAGGAGTCAGCACCGTGTCCGTTGTGGGTTTTGGTTTGGTACGAAATTGGGAATCTTCTCCTCTGCATCCGCGGAAGCGCAAGTAGTATCATCGAATATTCGAATTGCGGCGTTTCAGCATTGGTGCCTCTGATGGGGCCTGGAAATAGGGGCTGAATGCTGCCTGACGGACTGTACCAGTACCACCACCTCATGTTCCAGCACAACATCAGAGTTGTAGTCTTGTCGATGGACCCAGCATGTTATTTCTCGGGCTCTCTCTGTTTCTGCGCTGAAGATGGGATTTTTAGTTGTTTGTAGAGGATTTTGTTCCGTCTGTCGGTTCAAGTATCAGAAACTTTCTGCTTTTGAACAAATTACATGAATACAGTCACTTGTTATCCCAAAAACATGAATACAGTCACCCATTTGCAGTGTGGGGTGGCCATTTGCTGGACCTGAATGAAAGAACGCGGGACCCTATGCCATTGCTTCAACTTCCATTTTGCATCGCTTTTTTCTATAATCTCTGTAGGATTATGTGTTTGCTCGCTCATTAAAATTGGTAGTTGTAGACTTCTGTTTAGTCATGTATATGCCCATTAAATGGTTGTGAGCATTAACATGGTGAAATTCAATTTGATAGTCATGCCTGATTATTTCTCAAGTTAAGTACATTATGTGTCCCATATTATTACACATTTTTGCTGGTCTTTCAGATATATCGATGTTCTCTTGTTTCATGATGACAGTTGTAAATATCAACTTTATTCTGCAGGGCCATGAAAGTCCCTTACAATCTCAAAAGGAGGGGTCGAGTTCATCTTCTCCCTCAGTCAGCAGTAAAAAATCACCGCAGCAGATAGTTACACCAGTTCTGCCAAAGTCTCTTGATTCACCAGTTCAACCACCCAAGTCTCTCGATTCTCAAAAGGAAGGGCCATGTTCATCTTCTCCCTCAGTTAGCAGTAAAAAATCGCAGATGGGTACACCAGTTCTACCAAAGTCTATAGATTCACCAGTTCAACCACCAAAGTCTCTCGATTCACCGCTGATGATGGCTAAACAAGTTCAACCACCGAAATCTCAAGATTCACTGGTCCAAATGGTTGCATCGATTCAACTATCAAACCCTCTAGACTCCAGTAGTGCTTTATGTGGCTCTGGAACTGTGGGGTCTCTAGATTCACCAGTTCAACCATGGAAGTCTCTCGATTCATCACTGATGATGGCTGAACAAGTTCAACCACCGAAATCTCAAGATTCACTGGTCCAAACGGCTGCATCGATTCAACTATCAAAGCCTCTAGACTCCAGTAGCGCTTCATGTGTCTCTGGAACTGTGGGGTCTGATTTAGGAGCTGCTCCATTTGACATATGCATGGGTAACAGCAAAGGCATTGTCATTCTCAAACATGGTCTCCTTGAGATCAATAGAGAGAAACGCCGTGCAAAGGAGCTTTCGAACATTGCTCCAGTGCAACATTTGAGACCTGGGATGGTTCTATTGAAAAACTTCTTAAAGCCAGATGATCAGGTATGTCTATATTTACACATTTTGCTCTGTTCATCATGCATGTTAATTTGTTTAGTTTTATCCTAGCTCGGCAGATTCTCATGCACCTCGCAAAAGAAAACTATTGTTTGAAATTAGTATTCAATTCGTTTTTCTTGTATATGCCTTCAGAATTTTGCTTGCTCATTACTGATGTGTTACGGGTCCAATCTCTCGTCTGCACACTTTGCTGCAACCTGCATAACACTTCTCAGAATTCTGATACCAGAAACATATGTTTCCTTTACTGGTTTTATGATTGCTGTTGTCTTTACCATGTATTCAATCATGCCTGAGTTAAGTTAACTGCAGAAAGCATATACCAAATCATTCTTTTGTTCCGTAACTCAGGTTAAAATTATCAAGCATTGTCGGGATCTTGGTGTTGGCCCAGGAGGATTTTATCAACCTGGGTACAGAGAAGGTGCTAAGTTAAGTCTGCGCATGATGTGCTTAGGGAAGAACTGGGATCCAAATTCAAGCTCTTATGAGGACATCCGAACCTTTGATGGTGCTCAACCACCAAAGATACCAGAAGAATTGTCTAAGTTCGTGAAAGATGCGATTGAAGCTTCCCACGAATTCTTGAAACAGAGAGGCGGGGGAGCTACCAATCCTGCTGTAGAACTTCCTCTGATGTCACCGGACATCTGCATTGTTAACTTCTACACCACTGGCGGGAAGTTAGGCCTTCATCAGGTACAAAAGAAAAGCCTTTTCTAACAATATGTTTCCATACATTAGCATCATCACGGTTCATATTTCTGCTACCAATCTATTATTGGATGAGCTGAGTGCTGAGAGATTAATTCAATAAACATGCATTTGCAGTATGATGTACTAGCTGGACCTAATTGATTTGTGTCACTTGCTGTTTCACTAGCACTAGCTGGACCTAATTGATTTGTCTCACTTGACAGGACAAACATGAAGAGAAATCTAGCCTTGCCAAGGGACTGCCTGTTGTTTCCTTTTCATTGGGCGACACTGCAGAATTCTTGTATGGCGATGTCAGAGACGAAGATAAGGCTTCAAAGATTAAACTTGAATCTGGTGATGTTCTGATATTTGGTGGTCAATCAAGGCACATATTCCATGGGGTCTCCAGCATTGCACCGAAAAGTGCACCACTCTGGGTGACCGACAAGGCAAATCTTCGACCCGGGCGCCTGAACCTCACATTCAGGCAGTATTCAGCGCCTAGGGGCTAGGGCATGCTGCATTCAGCGCCTCCCTTTAGGCATGGTGCAAGCAGAGGATGCTCTCCCATGTTCTATTTAAGTGTCCTGTTAGCAAATGTCTGCAAGAACCCCCTATATAGCTATTTGAAAACCTGTGTTCGTCACTATTATGTGTGTTTTTCATGCACACTATTGACTATTGTCGCCTCTATCATGTTCATAGGTGTCTCGCATCATGAGTGGAAGCAGTTCAATATATAACAAACTAGATCAAATTCTGTCCAAACTTACCCAATTTGGCCAACTGATTGGGAAACTGATTGAAGCAAAACATCTTGGACACAGAAAAAACACGTGAAAACAGCAACAATTCAGTACTTATAACTTTGGACGTGGATAGATAGACTTTCCATATAAAGCAAGTATGGTTCGATCAGACATCCTAGACACCAAAAATAGAAAAAAGCATCTGGTCCCCACATCCATGTGCATCCTCCCACCCGTGCTTTTTCAGAAAAGATACACACGCATTTATTTGGGATTTCAAGTCTTTAAAAAGCTGCAACTTTTGATTCGAGTGTCAGAATTAAAATCCGTTTTCACCACTGGGTTTCTCGTGACGAGTTCTTCAAAATTAAATCTCATATGTGTATGTTTCGATGAAACTTTTTTTAGAGCAACTTTGGATGCTACAGAGGCAACTTTAGTACTATAAGAAAGCAACTTCTTAGTTTTCCTAATATGACTCCCTACCAATGAGAAGTCCTTATATAGTTGGCTACCATGACTATTAAGTTCACTAGATTCACCTCTAAGTTGCCTACCATAACACTATGGTTCAAATTATAGACTACTTGAGCAACGACGATGGACAACTTTTCATAGTACCGTAGGCAACTGATTAGCGATGAGATGCTGTTGGCCATCATTGGTAGACAACTAATTAGCAATATCGAGCAATCTATAACACCCATCATAGGCAACTAACTATTAATGACAGACAACTGAGCATCAACGATAGACAACTTCATAGTATTAAAGGGAATTTAGAAACAGCGGCGTACAAGTTTCAATGGTATGCAACCTAGAAGTAGTAGTGAGTAAGTTAGGAGAATGTTAAACAAAATTATCTAGAACACGGAATGTAGTGAAGTTGCCTATTTGTATAACTTAAGTTGTCTCTCGTAGAAGAAAAGTTGCTTATGAAAAGTGACATGATATTACTACCTCTATTTTGAAGTTGTTCACTATTGCTAACTAGTTGCATATCGTTGATTACTAGTTGCTTTTAATGGAGGGAAGTTGTCTACCTTTTTTTAGCACTAATCCTAATTTGATTGACATTTTATGCTATAGGCAACTTCGAAGAAAACTAGGAGAATGTTTTACCTCCTTTTTACAAAACATGGATATGTGATAATAGGACTGTGTATGCATAATATATGTTGTATGCACCTTCATAATGTGAGTTGCTTTCTTTAGTGCTGAAGTTGCCTCTATGTAATGCCAAAGTTGCCTACGCATGATGCTTAGTTGCCTATATATGGTGAAAATTTGTCTGACATGGTTTTATGTTATCTACAATATACTTGCTAGATAAATTCGCTAGTACACGCGGCGCAAGAAAGTTGCTTCTGTTTAGCACTAAATTGCCTCATCTAGAACAAAAGTTGCTTCTGAAAAAAAAAATCATTGAAACATGTTCATATGGGATCTAGTTTTGAAGATCTCGTCACAAAAAACCTAATGGTGAAAACGGATCTTAATTTTGACGCCCGATTCAGAAGTTATAGCTTTTCAAAAAAACTAAGACGGAATAAAGTGGGATGATATCAGCACATGCATGCAACTAATCCCTACGGACCATCCACCACAAGACTACACCCAAAATAACTACACTTCACATGCGTGGACCATTGCCCTGACGCGTAGCCGTTAATTCCAATCAGACGACCAGTGCGAGGATGCGCCCGATACAACGAGATAGCGCAGCTGCACTATTAAGTAACACTAGTAGAAAAAGGCCCATTTGTCCCGGTTCCAGAGGCCCATTCGTCCCGGTTCTGGAACCGGGACTAAAGGGTTGGGACTAAAGCCCAAAACCTTTAGTCCCGGTTCGTTTACGAACCGGGACAGAAGGTGCTTCACGTGGCCGCCGCGGGGAGCCCGGGCAGGAGGGCCTTTAGTCCCGGTTGGTAACACCAACCGGGACCAAAAAGCATCCATGCGTCAGCAGCTCAGGAGCTGGGGTTTTTTTTTGAAGGGGGGGGGGGGGGGGGGGGTTGGGGGTTTTGGAGGGTTAATTTAGGGGTTTCATATTGTGTTAGCTACTAATAGGAGAAGTCTTTCTCCGTGCTTGGTCGACGCTAGTTACTATACGTATAGAGAGAACTCGACACGCTAGCTAGTAAGCAGATGAAGGAACCATTAAGTACATAAGATCGTCATGAACATATACAGAGAGAAGTGATCGACCTCTCTTTCTCCGAGAGATTGGTCGAACAACAAGTTTTCGTATATCTATCCGACGCTACTAGCTACATATATACAATATAAGATCTCTTACAATCCCTAACATCTAATGTCAAGTTCCACATGGTATTCTCTGGTTGAATTTATGACGTGGTCAAGAAAGAAACCCGTCAATTCCTCTTGAATTGCTCGTATGCGATCAGTGGTAGGAGTTCATCCCGCATCTGCCACATCTAATTTGAAGAAGGGGGTCAATACATATATATGAATGAAACTCAACACAAATGATGGTAATAAAATAAAATTGTGAATATTATTGCTTACGCACTTCATATTGTTTTTCAGAGTAGCCCCACTTAGAGGTCGTCGCGTTGTAGATGAACTCGTAAACGTAGTATCCACAAAAATCATTCTAAGCTTTCTGCCACAAGCACTTTACGAGAAATAGAGTTCAACCAAACTGATAATCAGGCATTATAAATGGTATTGATGAAACTAGAATCAATGGGAGATGCGCGGAACTAGCTAGTAGTACTTACTTTTGGGTGTGTAAATCGCAGCTCCCTCGGCAGTGCCGGAACAATTCCGGCGAACTCTTTCCAAACCCTGCCAGACAAAGAAAATAATTACTTGATATCAGGAAATGAACAAAGTTCCCGATATGGTGCGATAATGATCGATTGAACTTACTTCTGGAGCATTTCAGTCATGTTCGCATACTCCTGGGGATCTTTTCGTCTCGAGTCTAAGACGGTTACTACTCCCCGCTCAAGCTTAATCTCTAGCAGAATAAAGTGGAAGCTGCGCACGCATGCATAACTCATCAATTACATTACTATAACCTCGAGTAATAAGGGAAACCGAATATGCACAAGACAGTAACACTCACTTGAAGTTGTAAGGAAAGAGTATTTTCTCTTTGTTTTGATTTTTAAGCAACGATTATAACAAGTTGTCCTCGGTTTCTGTGACATTCTTTTGAACCGTCCATTCATGTATGATATTTGGGTTAATGAACCCAATGTCATAGATTTGTGCTTTTCTGCATTCGACGATCTTCAATCTACATAATATAGTGAGGATAATTATATATACATGCAATAAAAGAGCTGAACTATATATAGAGACTTAATTACAGAAGTAGTACTTACAGACAGTAGCAAGTCACGATTGTTTTGTCGAGGGCCTTTTGATTGTATAATTGGAATAACTCGTCAAATTCAACAGACAACTGATCCATTCCAACGAGGTCGTGCTCCTCTTTAATTCTCAGCGTTAAAGTATCCTTCCCAGACTCGCTGCAGGTTTTCATGTACCATTCATGTAATCTTCGCATCATCGTTGTTAGAGGAGGATGATCAGGTTTGACGAGAGGCTGCCCGTACTGGTATCTGAATTCATCCACCTCCATTATTTCAAACTCTACATCATCGCTCAGGTAATCAGCAGGATTGGTACCGGGCACCATCCCCGGCTGATTAGCAACGATATCGCTAGACACCTTGAGCGGGGGGCACGATTGGTTTGCCTGTTCGCCGAGCTGGGGAATTTTTCCCACTTCTTCGTTTTGCTAACCTTGCATGCATGCAAGTACTTCCCGACCGCTCCGCTTCCTTATATGTCCTTTCAATAATACGCTCATAGTTGGATTGCGGCGGAGACGGTGGTGGTCGCTTCAGGGCATCGATAGTGCGCTTCCGTTTCACCGAATCTATCGTCTCCTTCGGAGGTGGAGGTTTCCGTGCAAAATATTCATGCACTTCGGCAGCACTGATTTTCGCGGTTTCCTCGTCGGTCCTCTCATATGGTAACTTTTCCAGAGGCTTGAGAGATGGACCGCATCTGAATTGCTTCCCGCCTCTGCTTGTACTGCTAGCCGCCGGAGCGGCGGTGGCTCTCTTTCGCCGTTGCTGACGAGGCGGAGGAGGAGGCGGAGTGCTCTGACGCGCCGGAGGAGGCGGAGTGCCCTCACGCGCTGGAGGAGGCGGAGAAGGAGTGCCCTCACGCGCCGGAGGAGGAGGAGGAGTGCTCTGACTCGCCGGAGGAGGAGGAGGAGGAGGCGTCCAGTTCGGAAGCTTGATGTACTCCTTCCGCTATAGACATGTAGTCCTCATAGCATAAACCAGCTGAGTCTCCCCTTCACCTGTAGGGTGGTCAAGCTCGAGCTCGTCAAATCCCTCCATTACTTCATCCACCGTCACAACAGCATAACCATGTGGAATCGGACAACAGTGAAAAGTTCCGTCAGGTTGAGGAGGTGCAACAGAGCCGACAGCCGCCTTCAAGGTGAGGTTCTGACATTTCGTCATAAGCTGGCAATGTTGAGCCTCCGTGATAGTATCCACGGGGTAGCTAGGAGCCGTGAAGTCAGGCTGCTGAATGAGCTCCGTGGAAGCCACGCTGCTTCTCCGCTGAGATGGCGGGGTAGCTTCTGGGGTAGATTCGTGCCGCTGAGATGGTTGGTCGGCAGCTCGCTGGCTCTCAACTTGTTCCTCTAGCTTTAGTACTCTTGCATTGAGCTTCTGCATTTCGCTCAGCTCCTGTTTCCTCTTCCTCTCCCGGGTTTTGTAACCGCCTGCGCCGGGAAACCCAACCTTCCATGCAACGGAGCCTGGCGTGCCTCGTGTTCGTCCAGGGTGCTCAGGATTCCCGAGGGCCTCAGTCAGCTCGTCCTTCTCTCTGTCGGGAATGAACGTCCCTGCCTGCGCTGCGGCGATATACTTCTGAAGCTTCTTGACGGGTATTGCAAGTTGGGCGTCCGTCCAACGACACTTCCCTGTTTTAGGGTCCAAAGTTCCCCCAACCCCGAAGAACCAAGTCCTTGAACGGTCTGGCCAGTTCAATGTCTCTGGTTCGACCCCTTTAGTAATCAGGTCATTCTCAGCTTTGTCCCACAACGGCCGGGCTTTGAGGTAGCCGCCTGACCCCGTGCAATGGTGATACAGCTTCTTTGCAGCATTTATCTTTTTTATCTCTGACATTTTCTTACTCTTGTCCGATGTCTTATAGGCCACAAATGCGGGCCAGTGATCTCTTATCTTCTCAAATTGGCCGGTGAATTCTGGAGTCTTCCCTTTGTCGACAAACGTTGATCTCAACTCATTCTTCCACCTCCTGAATAGATCTGCCATCTTCTTAAGAGCACACGCCTTGACCAGTGGCTCTATAACAGGCTTATTCGGATCCTCCTCTGGCGGTAGGGTGAAATTTGCCTTCAGCGAGGTCCAAAGATCATATTTCTGTCTATCGGTGACATAAGAAACTTGAGGGTCTTCGTTCTTAGGCTTATTCCATAGCTGGATGCTGATCGGGATACTGGCCCTAACAATAGCTCCGCACTGAGCAGAAAATGCTTCCTTGGTCCGCCTGGGTTCAATCGGTTGGCCATCGTCCGCGATTGCTGTGATCGTGAACCTTTCATCCTAGCGCAACCTTTTCTTCGGGCCTCGTCTCGTTACCAAAGTTTGGCTCGATCCGGAGGGCTATAAAAGAAGAAAGAAAGAGTTAATATATGTACATACCAAAACAATTAATGCATCAATTAGCTACTCAGCACAGGCTTAATTAATATATATACCTCGCCGGACTTTGTAACAGCTCCCTCCTCCGTTCGGTCACCGGAGCCGTCATCACGGTCTCCTTCTTCCACCGGCATTCGGTCACCGGAGACATCATGATCATGTCTTTCCTCCTCCATTGTTCGATCACCGGAGCCTTCATCCTCTCCTTCCAGACCATCGGTGCCGTTGAGAAACGACAAGACATCACGTCCGTCGCGGATTATGTCCCCCAACAACTCTTATTGTTCTAAGTCTCTTTGATCCATAGTTTCTGCAAATATTACAACATGGCAATTAATATACAAACATGAGAGATGGATATATTAGTGGCAAATATAGACCTAGCTAGCTAGCTAATCACAACAAGGAATATTAATTAGTGACCTCGACGCTTCTACGGTTTGGGGTGGCCTCGACAACGCTTCTAGGGTTTGGGGTGGCCTCGACAACGCTCTTTTAACTTGGTAAATTTGGGTGGCCTCGACGCTTCTAGGGTTTGGGGTGGCCTCGGCAACGCTTCTAGGGTTTGGGGTGGCCTCGACGCTTCTAGGGTTTGGTCGGGCGAGAGGGGGTTGATCAAAAGTTGCATATGTCAAATGTTGCATATGTCAAAATTCAAACTTTGACATATGATCAAACTTTGATATATGATCAAACTTTGATATATGATCAAATGTTGCATACGTCAAAATTCAAACTTTGACATATGGTCAAACTTTGATATATGTCCACCACGATATAAAATGATACATAGACTTGTTCAGGCGAGAGGGGGTTGATCGACGTCCCCCCTCATGTTGAAGTTACCGGAGTTTTCTTCTAGTGGTTTGGGTGGCCTCGAGAGTTTGTCGGGTAGGGGCGGGAGGGGGTAGGAGATCGACAACGCTTTTTTTCTAGGGTTTGGGTGGCCTCGAGAGTTGGTCGCCCGGTATATCGAGAGGGGGTGAACATTTTACCTTAGTAACTTAGAAAAAAAAATGTTATCGAGGAGGGGGTATATCGACCCCCCCCCCTCATGTCGAAGTTATCGGGGAGGGGGTATATCGACCCCCCCCCCCTCATGTCGAAGTTATCGGGGAGGGGGTATATCGACAACGACATACATACATGGAAAAAAATGATATCCATCTATACATACATAGCCACATACATATATACATGGAAAAAATGCTATTTAAAAAAATACATATATGAAAAAAAAAATGCTATGAACAAAAAAATTAATACACATATGAACAAAAAAAATACATATATGAACAAAAAAATGCTATGAACAAAAAAAATTCTAAGTGATTGCTAAACTTTTATAAATCTCGAGAGAGTTTGTCGGGTAGGGGCGGGAGGGGGTAGGAGATCGACAACGTTTTTTTTCTAGGGTTTGGGTGTCCTCGAGAGTTGGTCGAGCGAGAGGGTGTCCTCGACAAAGTTATTTTTTTTCTTCTTCCTCTTCTTATTTTTTTTCTCCTCTTCTTCCTCTCCTCTTCTTCTCCTTCTTCTTCTCCTTCTTCCTCTTCTTATTCTTATTTTCCTTTTTCCTCTCCTTCTTTTTCTTCTTCTTCCTTCTTCCTTCTTCCTCTTTTCTTCTTTTTCTTTATTTTCCTTTTTCCTCTCCACTAACCTAAAATGTTATCAAACGTGGGTGTTTTTACCCGCGGGTACCCATTTACCCTGTCGGGTGACGGGTATGGGACAAAGTTGTACCCACTGGCGGGTATGGGTACGGGTGGTGGGTAAGCTTAAATGGGACGGGTAAGGGTATGGGGTGGCTCCACCCGTACCCAAACCCTGCGGGTGCCATCCCTACTCGACGACCCTCGACCCTCGACCCCTCGGCGATCCTCAGCATATGAATTTATAAAGTGCACTTGATATGTTTCGAGGACTCCTCCCCCCAACACGAGAACATTTTAACTTAGTAAATTTCTATGAACAAAAAAAATCATCATTGAACAAACTTAATATGAGTTTTAACATAGAACATTCATCGAGCAAGATCATCATGAACAAAAATATCACACTAATTTCTATGAAAACAAAATTCCACAGACATCTCATCTCGTCTCCACAAAACATCTCATCTCATACATCTCATCTCATCTCATACGGCGATGAGAAGGAAAGGGGAGGAGGCAGGGGCTCACAGCGCGGTCGTAGGGAACAGCAGCGGCCGGGCTCGGGGAGGGCTCGAGGTCGCCGGTCGGAATCGGTGCGGCGGCAGACGAACGGCGTCGGGGATGAAGGGGTCGCGGGCGCCGGCGTGGTGCTTCCCCGCGGCGACGGCGACGACGGGGGCGAGCCTCGGCGACGACGAGCGCGGGCACCGGCGACGGCGACGGCGGGGGCGGCGGGCAGCGTCGGGGCAGCCTAGCGGCGTCGATGTCGTCGGCGTCGTCGGGGGCTAATGCGAGATGAGAACTGAAAATTCCTAAGTGCTACCTTATATACCCAGAGCATTGGTCCCGGTTCGTGGTACCAACCGGGACCAATGCCCCCCTTTAGTCCCGGTTGGTGCCACCAACCGGGACCAAAGGTCAGTTTTCAGCAGCCCAAGGGCGGGAAAACGGGACCTTTGGTCCCGGTTGGTGGCACAACCGGGACTAAGGGGGGCATTGGTCCCGGTTGGTTCCACGAACCGGTACAAATGCACCCCTTTCGTCCCGGTTGGTGCTACCAACCGGACCAAAGGCCTGTGTCGGCGTGGTGGCGGTGGGATGTTTAGTCCCACCTCGATAGCTGAGAGAGCTCGAGAGTGGTTTATAAGCGCTGTTGCGCCCACCCTCTCGAGCTTCTCTCAACTGCAGGCTTTCGGTCCTAATCTGTCACTCCTTGCCTATGGGCCTACTGGGCTTGTTGCGGGCCTGAATCCTGGCCCATGGTTGGGTTTCTAGTCGTATTCAGGCCGTGGTGGCCCAGTAGGTGGCATTTTTTATTTTTTCCTAGTTTTTTTGTTTTCTTTTTTTACTTTATTTATTTTATTTTGTTTCTACTTACAGCAAAATACTTACTGTTTTTCAGTGATTCTTTTTGCTTTTAGGTAATAAAAATTATAAACTTTCTGTTAGTGCCATTCGTTTTCCAATTTGAATAGTTTAAATTTGAATTTTTTGAAATTTGTGTGAATCACTAGTTTGTGAATAACTTTACTATAAAAATAGATTTTTGAGTGATTGTTTTTCCTGCTATTTAATATTACTGTGTTTTATCATTAAATTCAATTTGGTAATTTTTAGTTACATTTGAAATGTCGTGTTTTATCAAAAACAGATCTGTGTGTTCAAAAACTCATCTGTTACAAAGGGATTTCATTTTTTTGAACTTATTTGAACTCCAGATTTTGTGTGTTCAAAATGCACCATTCAAAGCCACATCATCAATTTTCACCCTTCTGATTTAATTTGTATTTTTCATGCATTTACTGATTTTTTTGAGCTATATGACCCTGAAATTGAAAAGCACTACAATAACTCTGAAAAGGTTGAAAGTTGGCATGGTATTATCATTCACCTACTAGCATGTGCTAAAAAGTTGAGAGGGTTACGGCAAAAACTGGATGCACTTCGTGTACAAAAGGACAATCTCTTTCGAAGTATCAGGGTTTCATACGGAAAACTCATCTGTTACAAAGGGATTTCATTTTTTTGAACTTATTTGAACTCCAGACTTTTTGTGTGTTCAAAATGCACCATTCAAAGCCACATCATCAATTTTCAACCCTTTCTGACTTTATTTGTTATTTTTCATGCATTTACTGATTTTTTTAGCTAATGACCTGAAATTGAAAAGCACTACAAATGAACTCTGAAAAGGTTGAAAGTTGGCATGGTATCATCATTTCACCCACATAGCATGTGCTAAAAAGTTGAGAGGGTTACGGCAAAAACTGGATGCACTTCGTGTACAAAATGGACAATCTATTTCGAAGTATCAGGGTTTCATACGAAACTCATCTGTTACAAAGGGATTTCATTTTTTTGAACTTATTTGAACTCCAGACTTTTTGTGTGTTCAAAATGACCCATTCAAAGCCATCATCAATTTTCAACCCTTTCTGACTTCATTTGTTATTTTTCATGCATTTACTGATTTTTTTTGAGCTATATGACCCTGAATTGAAAAGCATTACAAATGAACTCTGAAAAGGTTGAAAGTTGGCATGGTATCATCATTTCACCTACATAGCAGTGCTAAAAATTGAGAGGGTTACGGCAAAAACTGGATGCACTTCATGTACAAAATGGACAATCTCTTTCGAAGTATCAGGGTTTCGGACGAAAACTCATCTGTTATAAAGGGATTTCATTTTTTTGAACTTATTTGAACTCCAGACTTTTGGGTGTTTCAAAATGCACCATTCAAAGCCACATCATCAATTTTCAACCTTCTGACTCTCATTTGTTTATTTTTCATGCATTTACTGAATTTTTTAGCTATATGACACTGAAATTGAAAAGCACTACAAATGAACTCTGAAAAGGTTGAAGTTGGCATGGTATCATCATTTCACCCACATAGCATGTGCTAAAGAGTTGAGAGGGTTACGGCAAAAACTGGATGCACTTCGTGTACAAAATGGACAATCTCTTTCGAAGTATTAGGGTTTCATACGGAAACCCATCTGTTACAAAGGGATTTCATTTTTTGAACTTATTTGAACTCCAGACTTTTTGTATGTTCAAAATGCACCATTCAAAGCCACATCATCAATTTTCAACCCTTTCTGACTTCATTTGTTATTTTTCATGCATTTACTGATTTTTTTGAGCTATATGACCCTGAAATTGAAAAGCACTACAAATGAACTCTGAAAAGGTTGAAAGTTGGCATGGTATCATCATTTCACCCACGTAGCATGTGCTAAAAAGTTGAGAGGGTTACGGCAAAAACTGGATGCACTTCGTGTACAAAATGGACAATCTCTTTCGAAGTATCAGGGTTTCATACGGAAACTCATCTGTTACAAAAGGCATTTCATTTCTTCACATGTAATTGCAGTGATATTCTAGATCAAAGGCATCATCATAATAGTTGTGGAAAGAGAGTCTTCACTTTTTCTTCGCTTGTGTCCTTTGCTTATTGCGCCGTAACCATGGATAATCTTCATCGTTTAACAGGGTGCTTGGGTCAGCCTTGACTTTGAAGGGAGGAATTTCATGAAACTTTTCATAATCTTCAGACATGTCTGTCTTGCCCTCCAATCCCACGATGTCTCTTTTTCCTGAAAGAACTATGTGACGCTTTGGGTCATTGTATGATGTATTCGCTTCCTTATCTTTTCTTTTTCTCGGTTTGGTAGACATGCCCTTCACATAGAAAACCTGCGCCACATCATTGGCTAGGACGAATGGTCTGTCTGTGTACCCAAGATTGTTCAGATCCACTGTTGTCATTCCGTACTGTGGGTCTACCTGTACCCCGCCTCCTGACAGATTGACCCATTTGCACTGAAACAAAGGGACCTTAAAATCATGTCCGTAGTCAAGTTCCCATATGTCCACTATGTAACCATAATATGTGTCCTTTCCCCTCTTGGTTGCTGCATCAAAGCGGACACCGCTGTTTTGGTTGGTGCTCTTTTGATCTTGGGCGATCGTGTAAAATGTATTCCCATTTATCTCGTACCCTTTGTAAGTCCATACAGTCGAAGATGGTCCCCTGGCCAACGAGGACAGCTCATCAGAAACAGTGTTGTCACCCCTGAGACGTGTTTGCAACCAACTGCCGAAAGTCCTAATGTGTTCATATGTAATCTAGTCGTCACACTGCTCCGGGTGTTTGGAGCGCAGAATGTTCTTGCGTTCATCGACATACGGGGTCACCAAGGTAGAGTTCTGTAGAACTGTGTAGTGTGCTTGAGACCAAGAATGCCCGTCCCTACATATTATTGCGTCCCCTCCTAGTGTGTCTTTTCCAGTCAGTCTCCCCTCATACCGCGATTGATGGAGACCAATCTTCTTAAGGTCAGGAATGAAGTCAACACAAAACCCAATGACATCCTCTGTTTGATGGCCCATGGAGATGCTTCCTTCTGGCCTAGCGCGGTTACAGACATATTTCTTTAGGACTCCCATGAACCTCTCAAAGGGGAACATATTGTGTAGAAATATAGGGCCCAGAACGACAATCTCGTCGACTAGATGAACTAGGACGTGCGTCATGATATTGAAGAAGGATGGTGGGAACACCAGCTCGAAACTGACAAGACATTGCGCCACATCACTCCTTAACCTTGGTAGGATTTCTGGATCGATCACCTTCTGAGAGATTGCATTGAGGAATGAACATAGCTTCACAATGGCTAATCGAATGTTTTCCGGTAGAAGCCCCCTCAATGCAACCGGAAGCAGTTGCGTCATAATCACGTGGCAGTCATGAGAGTTTAGGAGAGTTTAGGTTCTGGAACTTTTTCTCTGGCATATTTATTATTCCCTTTATATTCGACGAGAAGCCAGACAGGACCTTCATACTGAGCAGGCATTCAAAGAAGATTTCCTTCTCTTCTTTGGTAAGAGCGTAGCTGGCAGGACCTTCATACTGCTTTGGAGGCATGCTGTCTTTTTCGTGCACACGTTGCTGGTCCTCCCGTGCCTTCGGTGTATCTTTTGTCTTCCCATACACGCCCAAGAAGCCTAGCAGGTTCACGCAAAGATTCTTCGTCACGTGCATCACGTCGATTGAAGAGCGGACCTCTAGGTCTTTCCAGTAGGGTAGGTTCCAAAATATAGATTTCTTCTTCCACATGGGTGCGCGTCCCTTAGCGTCATTCGGAACAGATAGTCCGCCGGGACCCTTTCCAAAGATTACTTGTAAATCATTGACCATAGCAAGTATGTGATCACCGGTACGGATGGCGGGCTTCTTCCGGTGATCTGCCTCGCCTTTGAAATGCTTGCCTTTCTTTCGACATTGATGGTTGGTCGGAAGAAATCGACGATGCCTCAGGTACACATTCTTCCTGCATTTGTCCAGGTATATACTTTCGGTGTCATCTAAACAGTGCGTGCATGCGTGGTATCCCTTATTTGACTGTCCTGAAAGGTTACTGAGAGCAGGCCAATCATTGATGGTTACAAACAGCAACGCATGCAGGTCAAATTCCTGCTGTTTGTGCTCATCCCACACACGTACACCGTTTCCATTCCACAGCTGTAAAAGTTCTTCAACTAATGGCCTTAGGTACACATCAATGTCGTTGCCGGGTTGCTTACAGCCTTGGATGAGAACTGGCATCATAATGAACTTCCGCTTCATGCACAGCCAAGGAGGAAGGTTATAGATACATAGAGTCACGGGCCAGGTGCTGTGATTGCTGCTCTGCTCCCCAAAAGGATTAATGCCATCCGCGGTTAAACCAAACCATACGTTCCTTGCATCATCTGCAAAGTCATCCCAATACTTTCTCTCGATATTTCTCCACTGCGACCCGTCAGCGGGTGCTCTCAACTTCCCGTCTTTCTTACGGTCCTCTCTGTGCCATCGCATCAAGTTGGCATGCTCTTTGTTTCTGAACAGACGTTTCAACCATGGTATTATAGGAGCATACCACATCACCTTGGCAGGAACTCTCTTCCTGGGGCGCTCGCCGTCAACATCACCAGGGTCATCTCGTCTGATCTTATACCGCAATGCACCGCATACCGGGCATGCGTTCAAATCCTCGTACGCACCGTGGTAGAGGATGCAGTCATTAGGGCATGCATGTATCTTCTGCACCTCCAATCCTAGAGGGCATACAACCTTCTTTGCTGCGTACGTACTGTCGGGCAATTCGTTATCCTTTGGAAGCTTCTTCTTCAATATTTTCAGTAGCTTCTCAAATCCTTTGTCAGGTACACCATTCTCTGCCTTCCACTGCAGCAACTCCAGTGTGGTACCGAGCTTTGTGTTGCCATCTTCGTAATTGGGGTACAACCCTTTTTTGTGATCCTCTAACATGCGATCGAACTTCAGCTTCTCCTTTTCACTTTCGCATTATCTCTTTGCATCAACAATGACCCGGCGAAGATCATCATCAGGCACATCGTCTGGTTCCTCTTGATCTTCAGCTTTCCCCGTTGTAGCATCACCGTATTCAGGGGGCACATAGCTGTCATCATCCTCTTCTTCTTCGCTGTCTTCCATCATAACCCCTCTTTCTCCGTGCTTGGTCCAAACATTATAGTGTGGCATGAAACCCTTATAAAGCAGGTGGGTGTGAAGGGTTTTCGAGTCAGAGTAAGACTTCGTATTCCCACATATAGGGCATGGACAACACATAAAACCATTCTGTTTGTTTGCCTCAGCCACTTCGAGAAAATTATGCAGGCCCTTAATATACTCGAAGGTGCGTCTGTCACCATACATCCATTGCTGGTTCATCTGCGTGCATTATATATAATTAAGTGTGTCAAAAACCATTACAGAACATTATGAATATAGAAGTGACCAGATTAATTAATAGAAGTTCATCATCACAATAAGACCAAAGTACATACATAGTTCTCATTGAACAACATATAGCTCTCCAGAGCATCTAATTAAACCATACATTGAAACTATGTAAAACATTTCAATGCAACAACAAATGCGATCATAATCGCAACTAAGGTAACAATTGATCCAACGGTATAATGATACCAAGCCTCGGTATGAATGGCATATTTTTTCATCTTTCTAATCTTCAAGCGCATTTTATCCATCTTGATTTTGTGATCATCGACGACATCCGCAACATGCAACTCCAATATCATCTTCTCCTCCTCAATTTTTTTCAATTTTTCCTTCAAGTAATTGTTTTATTCTTCAACTAAATTTAACCTCTCGACAATAGGGTCGGTTGGAATTTTCGGTTCACATACCTCCTAGATAAAAAAATCTATGTCACGTTGGTCGGCATAATTGTCATAAACACTAAATGAAACAAATAGTTATTTTTTTTGAGAAAAGGCTGCTTGTATTCATATGCTCATACAACGTACAGAACCCCAGCACTTACAAGCACACCGAACACACCAAGGACGGAAACAGACCACAGGCCCTGCAACCTGATCGCAGCGATCCTCAGAGATAGAGACATCCAAAGAACACACCCTAGGCTTGCCGCATCCATCTGCCGGCCGGCCGCTCGCCGTCTGCTCGAGCAGTCAAAGAAGAAGCCTTCCTTCCGCATCGCCATCACTGGCTTTGGAGGCCGCATATAGGTCCCGCCCCATTGGACAGGAACCAAAGTCGGGTTCCGGCGCATCGGCCGGGGAGAATCCCCACAGAGAAGAAGGCTCCATACCTTCGCCTTGGCTCCAGCTCGCCGGAGTCGCGAAAGTCCAGAAAACCACCACAGGCCTTAACCCCAAAACAGGGCCCGCAGCCCCAAGGGCGACGGCACCACGCACCCCACCAGCCAACGGGCTTCGTCGCCGTCGCCGCGTCTGAAGAAGCCCACCGCGCCGGAAAGGAAGCCCGAGGCAGACAAATCGCGAGCGCCGCCGGGACGACCACTCCGAAGACCAAGCCACCAGATCAAGGATCCCTCGATCCGGAGCACAAAACCGTACCTGAGTTGCAGCCGCCGCCCTCGACGGAGCCCACGAGGCGGAGCAGCACCATTACGAACTCAGACACGCGAGGAGCACCACCATCGCGCCTCTCAAGCCGGAGGCAAGAACGACGCCGGCGAGCCCGCAGCTACACCCCACAGCCTAGCTACTGCTACCTGTACAAGATCCGGCCGGCGAGTCGACCCCCCTCCCACTCCAGCGGCTTCGAGGCCGTCGCGAGGGGAGGGAGAGAGGACCTCGCCGGCGGAAACGCGAATGCCTCCCCGGTCGCCTCTCTCTACTGTAGTTGGGGATAAGGACCGACAGAGGAGCATGAACCAAATAGTTATAAAAGATAATATATACCACATCCGAATCATAGACAGGACGAGGGCCGACGGAAGCGGATACCAAAACCATCGCACCATATAATAACAAACAATAATAAAAGTAAGAAAATTACACAAGTATCTATCTTAATCATACAAGTAAGAACTTTTTTTTTTACAAAGAAGATTAGACCAAGAGGCTCACCACGGTGGTGCCGGCGACGAGATTGGCGCGGGCGATCGACGGCGGTGAGGACGGGGACGGGACAGGACGAACCGCCAAACCTAGACAAATCTCGAGAAAAATGGAGTTTGGACAAGGAGCTTCGAGAGGAGAAAACTTAAGTGTGGGTCGGGCATTTCATCGAACACCTCATGTGCATAGGAGGTGAGCTAGAGCACCACAAAGCTCTTCCACGGTCAGCCCAAAAAACAGAGCACTCCACTGCTCTGCTCGCGGGCGAGGGGGTATATATAGGCATCTCATTGGTCCCGGTTCGTGGCTGGAACCGGGACCAATGGTTTTGGGCCAGGAGCGAGGCCCATTGGTCCCGGTTCGTGTCTAGAACCGGGACCAAAGGGGCCAGACGAACCGGGACCAATGCCCCACGAGACCCGGCCGGCCCCCTGGCCTCACAAACCGGGACCTATGCCCCCGTGGGTCCCGGTTCGTGACTGAACCGGGACTAATGGGCTGGCCCGGCCTGGATCAAAGCCCTGTTTTCTATTAGTACTAGTGTAATTAGGTATAACTTTTTATTATTTCTAGCTCGTGACCTCTCGAGGGCGCGTGTCCTCTGTTGCTCAGCGTCGTCGAGCCGTATGCCCTCCAGAACCACGGTGAAGGTTGACACGGACGTCATACTTTGCCGGACTCAAGAATCCCCCCGAGCTTTCGATCTGAGCAACGGTGGCGCCGGCGTGGGTGACGGTGCAGTCAGTCCCGCGGTACCAGGGGCGGATGCCGACGAAGTCGCGGCGCCTCTCGCCGTCGAGGTGCACGTGGATGTCTCCCGTGTTGGTCAGCGACGGCCGCACGACGGCGGAGAAGAGCAGGTCCTTGGAGCTCGTGCTGTCCTCCTTGAACGCCTTCCACGTCCGGCGGATCTCGAACAGAGATGGCCGCCGCTCCACGGTGAGCACGGGGCACGACGCGGCGTCGAGGAGGACGGAGTGGCCGAAGAGGAAGGACCCGTCCACTCGCATCACCGCCGCGCCGCTGGCGTCCGTGACGGTCAGGTCGCGGCGCCACGGCCAGCCCGTCTTGGTCACGGTGAACGCCGTGGGGCGCCGCACGCAGAACCGCGCGGCCACCACCGAGAACGCCATTGCTCGATCGGTGGGTGCTCCGTGCTCGTGACGTCGAGAGTCGAGACAGAGCCGCAACAGATCGCTATGTACTTACGCACGTACGTACGTACGCACGAACCTCGTACGTACGTACGTACGCACGCACGAACCTCGTACGCCCAAGGTTTCGTGTATCTGAATTCTGATGATGAGGGGTCGCTATTTCCTTGCTGTACAAGACACTATCCCTGGCAGATCTCATTAGGACCAAGACGCGCGGGGCTTAACTTTTATCTTCATCTAACCCAGACATACACACTTTGTGCGCCGGTTGTCTGATTTCCACCTAACACCACCCCTCTAGGAGGGGGAGAGGTGTCCTATGGGCTTGAGGTGATGATCCCATTTTTTTGGCAGATAAAACTTGTATTACTCAGAACTCCACACAATTACAATTAACCAACAGTTTTGCTAGAACTCATCTAGATGAGATATAATTTGGTCTCATTCACCTTTTATAGCCATTGAATGTGATGCTATAAGATGCGTGTGTGCTGACATGGGTTGTATCTATTCTTGTTTTCCAGGTGAATGAGACCATACTATATCTCATCTAGATGAGTTCTTGGTACTCCCATCAACCAAACTGAGTTCAACTGCCTCTGGGGGCCGAACCCACCCATATGACAGTCCTTCCTTCTAAATGAGCAAAGTTTGTTAAATAATTGCTAATCTTATTTCGGCTACGACTAATCTCTATATATACTACAAAGAATGTAAGGCTGTATTTTTCATTTTTCTTCGCATCACCCCTTCGTCCAACCTTCCCCGTATGATAATCAATCATCTTAATTTACTTAGTTCCACTCTAATTACTTACCAAATTTCTCATCAAACTATAAGTTAAATCATGGGCATGATTTGATATTTACACCGTCACATTAATATGGGCAGATAAATCACTAAAATATTTATATCCCGTTGCAACACACGGACATCGCCCTAGTGTGAGTAATACAACTTTCACAAAGACTCAACAAATGCTTAATTTTATTCAACAAATGCTTAATTTTATTCAGTAGGGCGGCAAACACCAATCTGTCCAGCTTGCTATCTTGGATCATATTCATCACTACAAGGGAGTCAACCTCCAGGATGATCGGTAGCTCGGATCTTTGGATAGAAAAGGATAAACCCTGCATACATGCACATAGCTCAGTTTACATTACATCCTGACATGACAATAATTCCCGACATACAGAGTAAGTAAATGATAGCACCCGCATGGTCTCTAAGCACCATACCGGCCCCAACCCTACCATCAGGAGGTAATGACCCATCGGTGTTCAATTTAACCCAACAAATCGGCCACTTGATCCTAGGATTCTGCAGCGATATTGCATGTGGCTTTGATAAGTGATCGTAGGATATGGGTATTTATGTATCATTAAAATGGCTTTCTGCAATGTTAGCCCTAAAGCTACCAGGGCATCTTTGTTTCCGTTTTCATACTTAGCTATGTCCTCCAAGTTCTCCAAACTATGTCGTTATATAGAGCATCTATAGCCGAACTTGGCAAAATCGACCCCTCAAACGTCCGCGGACGCGACCGGACGCATCCGCAGGCAGTGACCGGTCACGCCTCAAATATTTGATTCTACAACCGGATACCCCAAATTAAAAACTTCAAATCCATATTATTACATTTAACGTGAAATCTAATCTAAGCAGGGGTCACCCGGTTCCGCCATGCCCATGTCCGGCGGCCGGCTGCGCTCCCTAGACTATTGGTCCGGTCGCCGGCAAGGTAGAGTAGGGCATGAGACACGAGCTGGCTCATGGGACTCAAGGTGGCGCCGTCTCCCATGCCCTACTCTTCCTTGTCGGAGCCCGGAACCCAGACGGTGCTGGTGAACGTCAGATCGATGATGGATCCGTCCTGGGACAAGCCGGCGACATTCATCAGGACGCGGTTGCAGCGACCAGACTGGTGCACCATACGGGTGCCAGAGAATGCAACTCCGCCTTGCCGACATCCATAGTCACGAGGGTTGCCGCTGCCTCCCGCGCCCGCTGCCTCGCACGGCGGGCACGCCGCGCCAAGTTTTGCGTCGGACGACGCCCATGGTGCGTCCATGGCCTCAGCATGCCAGCGGAGGGGTTACGCGTCCACCACCGCGTTCGGACGCCAAACGGACCGCACCGCCTCCGGTGAAACTTCACCATGAAATCCTAGGCGACTAGACTCGAAAGAAAATCAGGCGCCCACGTGCAATAGTCGCCCCCATACTATCCAAAACAGCCACTTTTCTGTTCTGCAGCATCGATCAGTTCCATAGAGCACGTACACTAAATCATATTGAATATTTGATTAGAGGCAACATCCACTGAAAAACAAAGGATTAATAGAGTCAAACATATTTGGTGAACATTTTGCGTGAAAATTAAGAACCCATAAAATTGGAGCCGGCACTTCAGTTCCTGTGTCGCCAAGATTCGTCGACACGTATCTCCTCCAGAATCACGGTGAGCGCCAGGATGAAAGCACGGTCGACGCCTGGGTTGACACTAACACTATACTCCGGCTGCTCATCGGACGGTTCGGTCGTGCGGTTCATCTTGGCGACGGCGGGGCCGTTGGCCCTGCCGAGGGAGACGGTGCACTCGCGTCCGTCCTGTCCGCCGCACACGACGACGTAGTCGACGCGCCTCTCGCCGTACCTTCGGTTGCCGCTGGCGAGGTGCACGTGGACCACGCCCCTGGAGAACACCCATGGCTGTGAGACGGTGGCGAAGAGCAGCTCCTCCGGGCTCGTGCTGCCCCCCCTGAACGCCTCCCACCTCCGGGTCACCGGGAGCAGCGACGGGCAGCGCTTCACGGTCACCACCGTGTGGCACGACGCCGCGTCCAGGAGGAGGGAGCGGCGGGGCCAGCACCACGCCTGCCCCTCCACCCGCATCACCGTCGCGCCATCCGCGTCCCTGATGGTCATGTTGCGCTCCGACTTCTTGCTCACGGTGAACGCCGTCGCTTGCGGCGCGCAGTACCGCGCGTCCACCACCGGCCCCGTCGTCGTCGGTGCCATGGTCGTCTTTGTCGATCGGCGGATGCTCTCGTGGCGAGTCTTCTCGTGACCAGATCGATCGACGCCGAGAGTCGAGGCAGATCGATTACAGTACAGAGGCCAACAACGTACACGTACGTACCCAGGCTGGAACACCAAATTAAACCAAGGGACGGCCTTCCCTAACTTGTATCGTGCTCGTGCACCGGCCGGAAGGATTCTAATTTTTTCAAGTTACCAGCCGGCCGGAAGGAATAGTATTTCTTGTCGTACAAGACATTGTCCCTGGCATAAATCCATGACGTCTTTGACAATTTTTTGGAAATTGTTTGTTTTAAGCCGGCTGATGCTTCGCTCGCGTAAACCGCGTCGCAAGCCGTGCGATCGAAGCCGATCGTGCGGTGCTTGTCTCACGCACGCCCCACCTCTCCCACTAGACGCGCACAGATAAGTCTCCATCGGTCCACGTGGGAACAACTACTGTTCAGCTCGCACACGCGCGCCCATGTGCCTACCTGCATGTAGCCGCACCGAGCCGCTTCTCTCTCTCTCTCGTCTGCCCTCCACACCCACCTACTTTATGTTTTTTTACTGAGTTTTTTACCGAGTTGATTGCATGCTTTTGGATGCTTTTGAGATATCCTAATGCAACTATATGGTCTTTGCTGCAAAGTATTTTTCTCTGATATAAGTGTTTGACTCACCACGTTACATAAGTGTAAATTTTTTTACTTGATGTTTTTCATGCGACTAAGTATATATATGTTGCGTAGAAAAGTTGGTATGTTGCATAGAAAAGTCGGTAGCGCGTACGCTACATGGACGGGTGGGCATTACTGCATACACGACTCTACAAGACTGGTCGGCTGTAAAACCGGACGCGTGGGCGCTGCGAGGGCGGTCCGTGTTGCTGCAAACTGGACATGCAATGTTGCAAGTCGGTCTGCCGCTGTTTTTTTCTAGCGCGTGTTATGCATCGGTCGGCTGACACGTGGATGCGCTATTGGATGGCACGCGCGACAGCCGTCTGATCTGGGCTGCGTAGCCATTTAGTTGTGACCACCGTTCGCAACACGACTCATGTTGCACTCGTCGTTTGCAACATGACCCATGTTGCGCTCGGGAGGTTTGCAACTAGGCGGGCATAGCAAACACTCAACGCCGCACAGTTGCGGTCGTCGTAACATGCCTCACATTGAAGTCGCAGCATCTCCCAAGTTGCAGCCGTCACCACACAACATCGCCCATGTTGTAGTCGCAAAATAGCCAACATTGCGGCCGTCGCAACATGTTTCCCCACAAGATCTCCCAAGTTGCACCCACCGTTGCACAACATCTCCCACGTTGCAGCCCCAACACGTCGACGCCCTAGGTACTATGGGTGTTGTGAATAGGTTGGACTCATGTTACATAGCAATCAGTGTTTCTAACACATCGTCGGTCGAATTGCAACGCTGCTGACATTCCCGAGACGCGAGGAATGTTGCGATGGCAAGATCGACTATGTTTTCAAAATACGAGGAATTTTGCAGTGTCAACATCGGCTATATTTCTAAAACATGATGAATGTTGCGGTGTCGTCTGCATCCAATGACTAGCAATGTGGTGTCTCATGTTGCAAACATCCACCTGCAGTTCAACAAGTTGACGGGACACAGAACAACGAGCGTAGCATGGCTCATGCTGCACAACATGATCCATATTGCAAATGGGCGAGTCAGCTAACACAACCAGATCAGACATCTCTCGTGCACCAATCGAGCGGCTCACGAGGCAGACGATCTGATCCACACTTCAGCCTACCTACTCGTAGCTCCGTCCGGTCAATTAAGTACCGGAGTTTTGCTACCTCAAAAGAAAACCGTCATGCTGCAAGCCGAACCACGGGTGCTGCAAAAGCCGGTCGGCTGAGCTATAACGAACTAATACGATCTCGTAAAATACTTGTTGCAACTTTGCATTTTTTTCCTACTACTTCCTATATTGTACTGTGCGTACCTTATTTGCAATCTTGTGATTTTTTTTGTTGCATAAACACATTCGTCTCATGTGTTTTTTTTCTATAAGATTTATCGTTTAAATATTTTGTTGCAGTGTTTGTACGAGCCGCTGTAGAAACAGTGGTCACGAGCATGAGATCCAACGTGGCGACTCTCACATGCCCCTGCTGCCTAACATTGAGTTCACGTGCATGCGCGTGTAAAAAGCGGTTTGCGCGGGTGGCCCAACAAACCTCAACGCCACGTGATGCCTCAGCTGTCCGCGGCCCACGCCAGACCGTTGATGCCAGGCTAGATCAAACGGTGGATGAGGAGGCTTAAATTTCCCTCGCATCAGCCGGATGATTTGTAGCATCGGCCTTGTTGTATTTGGTACTAGCAATCTCAAGGAGCCATCGTTGCTTTTGGATATAGCAATGTTTAGGGTAACTTCCTTAAGGCCGCGACCGTTGAAGCATCCCATCACAGCATTTGCTGAGCAGCCGGGTTGTCGTTGTAGCATCGTCGAAGCAGCCATGCCATCGTCATCACAGCACCGCCACGGCCAGGAAGCATGTCGTCGCAACATCGTCGAAGCACTTGAGCCTCCACCGTAGCATCGTCGTTGTCGTCGAAGCACGGCACCGCAGCATCGTCGTGACCGTTTTGAGGCATGCCACTGTCGCGGTTGGTTGCAGCATCGCCACGGTTGTCGAAGCACCCATCATGGTCGTCGAAGCACAACGTCGCAACATCATCGAAGCATTCGGGTTGCCATCGTAGCATCACCGTGGCTGTTGAAGCATCCGTCGCAGCCGTCGAAGCACGCAATCGCAACATCATTGAAGTAGCCAGGTTGTCGTCAAAGCACACTGCGACCGCCAAAAACATGCCGTCGCAACAACATCGAAGCAGTCGGGCTGCTGTCGCATCATCGCCGCGGCCATCAAAGCATGTCGTCGCAACATCATTGAAGTAGCCAGGTTGTCGTCAAAGCACACTGCAACCGCCAAAAACATGCCGTCGCAACAACATCGAAGCAGTCGGGCTGCTGTCGCATCATCGCCGCGGCCATCAAAGCATGTCGTCGCAACATCATTGAAGTAGCCAGGCTGCCGCCAAAGCACACTGCGACCGTCCAAAGCATGTCGTCGCAACAACATCGAAGCAGTCGGGCTGCCGTCACATCATCGCTGCGGCCGCCGAAGCACATCATCGTCGTACCACCGCCTCAGCCGTCGAAGCATGTCGTCGCAACATCGTTGAAGCGGTCCGGCTTCTGTCGCAGCACGGCTTGAAGCAGTGGGGTCGCCGTCACTTTTGATGTGACCGCATTTCATGCATATGGACGTTGATAGCAGGGTATGATCGTATATAATTTTTGTTGCATGACCCAAAATCTTCATTCGAGAAAAAACTTGAACCAGTCCCGATGGCCTCAACCCACGTGATGCGTGGAAAGCAATGCCCCACAGCTGAGCACACCCACATGAAGGGAAAAGGCTGAGCAAAGCTGAGTTACTTAGCGCGGATCGTACGGCTGTAGACGCATGCTGGTGGATGGATCGGGTGGCTAGCGAACCGGCTGATTACTCGCGCGTATCAGCCGGATGACGCGTAGCATCCGCCAATTTTTTTGTCAGAACTTCTTTGAAAAATCATTTTGAACTCGTGAAGAGTTTTTTTTTTGCGAGAGAAATTTCCAATCTATTAATCCATCATGGCAGTACAGAGAACACACGAGGTAATAAAAATTACAACCAGGTCTATGGACCACCTAGCGACGACTACAAGCACTGAAGAGTTTAGCCCATGGAACATGGGTCCGATGGGTTTTAAAGTGTAAATACAATTCCAAAAATATTTATAATCATATGGCCAGCCCATGGAGCTTGCCTACCTAACTCTTGTTAAATAATTAAGCAATTTTTCAACTGCTAAAAAAAGTAATGTTTCACCCGCAAAAAAGAAAAGAAAAAAAGAAGTAATGTTTCATTTAGTTTAATCCAGAAAACAGTGATAAAACATGATTAACATAATAGAGATGATAATCGAGTCAAGCAACTGATTGTTCAAACTAGACATGCAATCGGAAACAATAGGGACAAACATCATGTCCATACCGATTGCTATTGCAATTAGACCAAAAGCAAAAAAAGCCATGTTTAATTTTTCGCCAGGATTTGCCGTGCTCGCTAAAAAAAAAATCCATCCCCACGTCAACATAAATTGCCAGAAAAACCGTTCGACTTTAGATGCTTAAAAACTCAACGTCAGACTTTTAAAATTACTGATTCCAAAAATATTTATAATCATATGGGTCCCAAAGCTCATGCAGTTCGCCCATTTCTGTAAAGTACTTACCTAACTCTAAATTATCCACACCCCGCTGACCTAGGAGCAGTCCGAGGCCATTGAGGATCTCGCCACGATCACCACTCTTACTTCGAGATTGGAGTCATCCGGCCACTGGAGGAGCTCGACGTCACCGGGACAATAGAGGAGATGATCGTTGCCATGCCACTTGAGGAGCTCACCATCGTCGGGCCACCAGAGGAGCTCTGGTGCTGCCGCTGGTGAGATTCATTATCGTTCCTCCCCTATGCCGCTGCTGCACTACCAGTCTACCATGCGTGTCTTGCTGATCTGGCTAGAACGTGACGCGGTGGATGTTCTTCACAAGATCCGTCACAACGTCTTCGTCGACCACTCTGAGAAGATCCAACTAGGACGTGAGGCGGTGGATCTTCTTCACAAGATCCAGCACGATGTCTTCGTCAACTACTTTGAGCAGATCCAACTGGGACACAAGGTGGTGTCTCTTCCTCAAAAGATCCGACACCCTCTCCCCCACAGATCCGACATTCGCCGACTCGGGGTGGATGTCCGACCCGTTCTACAACTGGAGATGGACCAAGGGACGCGAAAAGCATCGAGATGGACCTAGAGGGGGTGATAATCCCCAAGTGCATATAATTGTTGAACCACTTTTCATAGTGGATGTGGAAATATATGAGTGTCAATACCTCATAGGAGCTAAAGGTAGGTTTCGTATTCTACCAAGTTATGTATGCTAGTTTTTTTTCTTCGAAAAGGAGGTTATCCCCCGGCCTCTGCATCAGAACGATGCATGCGGCCATATTATTGATAAGCAAGGTGTTCAACAAAAGTCATCAGGTCTCAAAAAGTAAAAAAAGGCTCACAAAGAGCATAAGCAAAACAAAAGGACAGCCACAACCGGCAGGCAAAAAATTAAGATAGGAAACTAAACACCTATCCTATTACATGACCGCCATCCAAACCGGTTGAATATAGCCCGTGCTACCGTCTCCCATCGGATAGATCCAGTAACCAAACGCTCCCTGGCCTCCGTCGGAGTGAGTAGCGACCACATACGGATCAGTGTAGTGGCCCGGAAGATAACCTGCAAGAAATGAATATTTGTTGTTCTGTTAAAAACCAAATCGTTTCTGCAGTTCCAAACCGCCCACAATAAAGCACATACTCCTACACGGATATGTCTCGCTGTTTCTGAATCTATCCCGTCTAGCCACGTCCCAAATAACGTGTTGATAGTATTCAGAGGAGTAATATTAAATGCTATGTGGACCGACCGCCACAAATTTTTTGCCAATGGGCAGTCAAGAAAGAGGTGTTTGATGGATTCATCACTATCACAGAAACTACATCTTGTAGATCGTGTCCAGTTGCGTTTTGTCAAATTGTCCTTAGTTAGAATGACTTGTTTATGGACAAACCACATAAACACTTTAATTTTTAAAGGTACTTTGGCTTTCCAAACATATTTCGAACGAGGAATAGAGCTAGAGTTGATAACATCCAAATACATGGATTTAACCGAAAACTCTCCATTCTTTGTTAGTTTCCAGCACAACTGATCGGGCTGTTGAGATAGTTGAACATCCATCAATCTTCTCACAAGATGGAGCCAAACTTTCCAACGGTTTCCTGCTAACGTCCTCCTGAATTGAATATTAAGAGGATTGGACTGTAATACTGTTGCAACGTAAGCATCTCTTCGCTGAACAATATTATAGAGAGAGGGATATTGGATTGCAAGGGGCGTCTCCCCTAGCCATGTATCCTCCCAGAATCTCGTGGTAGTACCATTTCCAACTACAAATTTTGTCCTGTTGAAAAAGACTGATTTCACTCTCATCAGTCCTTTCCAAAAGGGCGAATCAGTCGGCCTTACCGTCACCTGCGATAAGGTTTTGGATTGGAGGTACTTATTACGCAGAATCTGGGCCCATGTGGCATCCGTCTCTACAGATAGCTTATACAGCCACTTGCTGAGAAGACATCTGTTCTTCACCTCTAAATTTTCAATGCCGAGACCCCCTTGGTCTTTCGGCCTACAAATGATATCCCATTTAGCGAGTCTGTATTTTCGTTTTAATTCGTCACTCTGCCAGAAGAAGCACGATCGATAGAAATCTAGCCTTTTCCAGACTCCAACTGGTACCTCAAAAAAGGACAAGAGAAACATAGACATACTCGTGAGTACCGAATTAATGAGAATTAGTCGGCCGCCGTATGACATAAGCTTGCCCTTCGAGCAGCTTAGTTTTTTTTCAAACCGATCCTCAATGCACTTCCATTCTTTGTTGGAAAGCTTGCGATGGTGGATTGGTATACCCAAATACGTGAAGGGTAAAGACCCCAATTCGCACCCGAACAATTGTTTGTAAGCTTCTTGTTTGTCTTTAGCTCTTCCAAAGCGGAACAATTCACTTTTATAGAACTTAATCTTTAACCCCGACAGTTGTTCGAACAGGCATAACACAAGCTTCATGTTCCTTGCTTTTGCCAAATCATGCTCCATGAAGATGATAGTATCATCAGCGTACTGTAGGATAGACACTCCTCCGTCAACTAAATGCGGAACGAGGCCACCTACCTGGCCATCATCCTTAGCCCTTCCTATTAGGATTGTCAACATGTCGACCACTATGTTGAACAGAATCGGTGATATCGGGTCTCCTTGCCTTAGACCCTTGTGTGTCTGGAAGTAATGACCTATGTCATCATTCATTTTGATTCCAACACTCCCTTTTTGCTTGAAAGAATCTACTTGGTTTCTCCAGGACTGATCGAAACCTTTTATACGCAAGGCCTGCTGAAGAAATGGCCATTTTACCTTATCGTACGCTTTCTCAAAATTCACTTTGAAAACCACCCCATCTAGTTTTTCCGTGTGGATTTCATGGAGCGTTTCATGTAGGACTACAACCCCTTCTAGGATGTTTCTGTCCGGCATGAAAGCAGTTTGAGACGGCTGCACCACAGAATGCGCAATCTGCGTAAGCCTATTAGTCCCAACCTTGGTGAAAATTTTAAAGCTGACATTAAGAAGACAGATCGGCCTGAACTGTTCAATCCGCACGGCTTCTGTTTTCTTAGGAAGCAAAGTAATCGTTCCATAATTCAAGTGAAACAGCTGTAACTGTCCAGAGAATAAATCATGGAACATCGGGAGCAAGTCACCCTTAATAATGTGCCAGCACTTTTTGTAAAACTCCGCCGGCCCTGGAGCTTTATTATTCTTCATTTGTGAAATTGCCTCAAACACCTCTTTCTCCGAAAATGGGGCGGTCAAAATATCGTTCTCATCCGCTGCTAGCTGAGGGATATCCTCAACCCTCGACTCCTCCAAGGATACGAAATTATCCTCAGGAGGCCCAAACAGCTGCTTATAGTAACAACTGCTTATAGTTATGTATGCTAGTTACACAACTATCTATGCAGTTTATGTTTGCTTTACATAGAATCTATAACTAAGATAGGTTTCATGTGTGTAACTAAGACACTTAGCAAGATAAAAAAAATTAAGGAGCTGTTACTAATTAATTAATTTATAAAGGTAAAATAGAGCTTGAGTTTGTGTTGTGAATATAATAATCGGTACACGTTGTTGTTACAACTGATTTGCATGAGAGGCACGTGCTTAAATGTTGCAAAAACCATTAACTCACATGTACTTATGATTGAATCTATAGCAAGCATCCGCAATTACTAAGAATAATTAAGTTAAAGAACCCAACCATAGCCTTATCCGCTAGGGTTCCTCTCGAATCCCCTATGATATAACTCCAATACGTTTGGAGTTGTTATCCTAACACTCAGGGCCTCTGCACATATATTCATCATATCACATTGCTAACCATAAAGTGTGATTCCAAAAGCTACCCTTCAGCCGGCTGATGCACGTGCAACATCCGCCACTCGCGTAGCCATCAGATCAATCCTAATCGAGCGCTCACAGTGGCCACAAGTCCCGCGCAACCAGTTTTTTTTACAACAAGGGACTTGTTTCAGAAGGTTTATGCAACATAGATCTTGTTTTAGAAAGAAAAAATGGTTAGGTGGCGAAGGTTTTTTTTCTTCTGCAAGAGGGGTCTTGATTCAGAAGATTTATGCAACATAGGTCTTGTTTCAGAAACAAAAAAGGTCTCAGTGGTGATGTTTTTTTTTTCTACAATAGGGGTCTTGTTTCAAAAAACATGGCCCCAGTTGCAGAAAGCACTGGAGGAGCGCCCTACATTAGAGCATCTCGTCATTGAGATCAGACTTGGCCCATGGCAAGGAAAGTACCATCACCTCGTATTTCGGTCAAGTACCTTCAAAGCTATATGTCATCCCTAACAGTGTCGAGGCGGTTTAGTACAGAAGAATTCATAAAGGGGAAGATGCCAGTAGAAGAGGGGCCTCCTACTACCACCAAAGCGGCTGTACCGGTGCTTCCATGGCCTCCTCCGTCGGCGGACCGGGTTGCTCTATTGGTGGACGGAGCTTTTTCACCTATTGATGGTTCTGCGGCAGCAGGCATGATCCTTCGGCGACACGATGGCAGTGTGATCTTCGCGGTGTATAGATACCTCTTCAATTGCAATGACGCACTTGAAGCGGAATTTCATGCATTAATTTAAGGTATGGCGTTGGCATGCAACATAGTGCGGGTCCTGTTATCATCCAGTCAAATTCTTCACAGGCCGTGGCATCTTTGACTGGCGGAAGTCTGGATCGTTCAGCATATGGGCACTTGGTAGCTGAGTTTAAGTTTCTTATGGTTGATAGAGAGTTTATTCCTATGAAAATTAGACATGAACAAAATAGGGTAGCAGATCAATTGGCTATGTACAGTCGTATAGAGCGTACCACTGCAGTATGGCTACATCAAGGTCCTCCATGTATCGAGGAACTTCTGCCTCGCGACTGTAACCCTATATTAATGGAGTAAAACTCTATTACCTCGCAAAAAAAGAGAGCATGAGAGGTCAAGCATTGCAACACGAGGCATGTTCAATAAACATAGCCCGGGTTGCAAAAAACATCGTGCCCGGCGTGAGAGGTCATCACCGTTGTGCTGGAGTAGAGGTGGCAGTTGCTCATGATGTTGGGGTGGAGGAGGCATGGCAACTTCAGAGACCGACGACGCTCCATGGCTGAAGCGCTCGAGCCATGGCGGTGCAACAGTGCGGTAGCTACGCTCCATCTTAGGGTGTGGCTTGTCTTGGCGGACCTCTGCAACAAGATCCATTTTGCAAACCCCAGAGCGCCACAAGGTAGCTATTGTAAAGGTCCTCGACTGACTGAGATGGTAGATCGACTGTTTCGGGTGGCATCCGACATCAGACGACTGCTGAGGCGGCTAATCTAATCAACTGATATCTGGCGGATGCGTAGCAATGCCCTTCAAAGTGTGTGCACCCTTATATTAGCACAAAACAACAGGACCGTAAGAATTCATACTAATCATACTAGATTACCGATGCCATAGGACAAAAGAAAACTACTCAAACACAAAAATGATGCAACAAATCATGGAGGAATAATTTATTGTATCAAATACCATGTCTCTGTAGATGGCCGCTACAGGGGTGGAAATTTTGTACCAAATTGTCCCCCCCCCCCCCCCCCCCCCCCCCTTTTCCTTCCTCGACAAGTAGGGTTTTCCATCAATATCTATGTCAATTCATCCAATCACAACCATTCCCCCGTGGTAACGTTCTAAAACCTTCTTCTCCAAATTATGTCGTTACCTTTGATGTATTTTCCAAAATTGATATAGTTTCTGATAAGAATAATGAAGTTACTGGTATTAACTTGGACAGTTCTTTTATGTTATTAACTTGGAGTATTTAACATCGTAGAAACACAAAATAACATGGATAATAAGAAAGAGGAAAGAGCATATGCACAGCGACAAAGGTCACGATGGCGTGAAAAGGTGCGCATATACTTCTAGTGATCAAATTGCGCATTCCACCACCGCATAAACTAAATCGAATTGCGCATCTTTGAAAATAACACATTTTTAAAAGAAAAGATGAAAAAAACATATTTGATGAACTGATAGGAAAATAAGAGGCAAACATCTTGCATGCAAAGAGTAAGTAGTACATAAAATTGTCTCGGAAAATTTAATTCCTGAGCTGGAGCCTCTGGATGCGTCATCGACTAGTTTCATCGAGACGTATCTCGTCCAGAATCACGGTGAGCGCCAGGATGAAAGCATGGTCGACGCCTGGGCTGACACTGACGCCATACTCCAGCCTCTGTTCCGACGTACGTTCGATCTTAGCAACGGCGGCGCCGTGGGAGCCGCGACGGCGGACGGTGCACTCTGGCCCGCGGCAGACGACAACGAACTCGCGCTGCCTGAGCCTCTCGCTGGGGTCGCAGCCGGCGAGGTGCACGTCGACCTCGCCCCAGCTGAAGAGCGCAGGCTGCGCCACGGCTTCGAAGAGTAGATCCGCCGGGCTCGTGCTGCCCCCTCTGAACGCCTCCCACCTCCGCTCGGCGATGAAGAGGGACGGCGCGCGCCGCTGCACGGTGACCACCGTGCGGCGCGACGCGAGGTCGACGAGGCTGAAGTGGCTGCGAAAGCTCAACACCGCCGCCTTCACCCGCATCACCACCGCATCGCGGGCGTCGTCGGTGACGGTGAAGTCGCGCCACGTCCAGCCGTTCGTAATGGTCACGGTGAACGCCGTCCCGTGCGGCGCGCAGAACCGGGCGTCCACCACCGGTTCCTTCCTCGGTGCCATTGTCGATCGCCGGGTGCTCGTGACCGGTTACGCGTCGAGAGTCGAGACAGAGCCCCAACAGATTTTGCCGTGGCTAACGTGCAAGTACGTACGTACGTACCGAGGTGGAACACCAAAAGAAACAATGGCGTTCCCTAGCTTGTATCGTGCATCGGAAGGGCTACTATTTCCTTGTCGTACAAGTCATTATCTCTGGCGTATCCACGAGGTCTCTTAGCAAATAGTAACACCAATGACACGCATCCGACCTATATCTATTTTACGAAAAAAAAAAACTGTGTGTCATGAAAAGCAAGTTTATAGTACAAAGCCTTTTTTTCCACTCACAAACTGATAAGAGAGTGAGGCGGGGCTTGGTCGCTGTCCCTCTGGGGCGGTGGAACCTGGTCTTGGGTCCCCGGGTGCTGGCGGCGTGACGGTGGCGCTGGCGGCTCAGTGGGTTTTTGTTTCTCAGCTCGGGAGGCTTGTCAGGGATCTAGCTGTAATTTTCTTATTTTTCGGGGTTGCCTTGTAATGCTGGTTGGTGATTAGATCTGAGGGTCTATTTTTTTCGCAAAAAAACTGATAAGTTTAGAATTGTTTGTGTAGAACAGGAGTCTCTAGTATATAATAGTTGCTTGCACATCGTTAAATCGTGTGTAGAACAGGAATCACAGTTTTCAGGCCACGCACTCGTACTTTTAGAAAAACAACTTTGACTCACCAAAATCGTGTGTGCACTACTACAAAATCAACAATGCACATGCATTGTTGACGATTGATTTACCGTTGATCTTATGATCTCGAGCAGTCGTGAAGAACAATAGAGAGGGGTGGAGCCCGAAGTGATCTTGTCGGCAATGATGAAAAGCATCCGGCATTGCCCGTTAAAAGGGAACATATCTCCTATCATAGTGCAATTCTAGAATTAGCATGTTCAGTAAAGTAACTCCCTGCTTACACTTGGAGGCTTCAGATGGAATCCTCTCGAAGGTCCTAAGCGTATGAAACATGAGAGATTTAGTACTTGGAAGAACGAGGGGTCTTAGAATTTCAACTTTGAGAACATAGAAAGATAAACTTCATCTCACAAGGTTGAAGATTCCATTTTGATAGTATTTTCATACCTATGACTCAGAGTGATCTTTGATCACTAAAAGCTAGAAATTTTTCCCTAATCTCCTCGATGCTTGATACTTAGATTTTGAGGGGTCATGAACCATATTCCATACATAACATATTGCGAATAAAACTGATCAACACTTAAGAGAGAATGTTAGTCCCATTAACCTTGTTGTGATGAAACATCAAAAGCAACCGCGAGGGCCTAGCTAGTTACACTTACACCTAGGCCCCATCCCACTACATCTCATCCAGAAGCGACACTTAGCAAAGTGATTAATTATGGCGCCCCAACGACCAAGATGACATAACAGAGCGTCGTCGGTAGTCTCTGGGTACCTGGTGCACACACAGCCGAACATCGCCTACTCGGTGGGGTATGTGAGCCACTTCATGGAGGCCCTCACCACCAAACATCTTGCCAGACGTAAAGCACATTCTCTGGTAAATCGTCAGAACATGGCGCTACGGGTGCCGCTACGCAGGGAGGAGCACCGGCGCCGCACTGGTCGACTACAGCGACAACGACATGGCGTGCGACATTGACACTCACTCGTCTTCCTCGGTCAGAGCACCATCAGATGGCAATCGCACAAGCAAAAGGTGGTTGCACTTTCCTCAGCATGAAAGACTAACTGGCTATGACATGCCGTGCGACGTTCACACCTACTCGTCTTCCTCTGTGAGAGCACCATCATCTGGCAATCGCAGAAGCTGAAAGTGGTTGCACTTTTCTCAGCATCAAGGATTCTAGTTGGCTCAGCTCCTTGGTGAATTCTAGGATAAGGAGACCAAGCATGTAAACCTAAAAGCTATTAGCGGACAACATGTCCAGGGTCTCCCTCGGGAAAAACCCAGTCTTTCACGATGGCAACAAGCACATTGACACACGTTTTCACTTCCTTCGGGAGTGCCTCGAAGACGGGCACATTGAGGTGAAGTTCATCGGCACTGGGGCACATGAAGTTTCGGGAGCAACGTTTTTCAGTTACATGCAAAATAAGGAGCACGAGCCGCGATCTGAGCGTGCCGTGCGCGTCTAGTCCAAGCCGAGGTCGAGCTCGGCGCCGGGCTTCGTGGTCGTGGATGACACAATCGAGCATGCGAGGGCGAGGCATGGTGCAAAGACCGGATCCTCCCGTTTGTTTCGAAAAGAATAAGTAGCAAAGAAGAAACATAAAAGTTGTACTAACAGTTACACGGGGCAAAATCCCATGTTCTTGAGTATATTCTTCCTCCATGAGCTAGAGCGCGAGCTGCGGCACACAAAGCTAGCCATGATGGTATTTCCTAAAAGGAAATTTGTTGCTGTTTTGAATCATGAGGTTAGACAGTTCAGTTATAATAGTAACATAAACTAGATTGTATTTAAACTCTGTCTAAATCTATCCAGTTTAGCAAACTGGTTGGAAAATAGTGGGCAAACATGTGGCAGGAAAAGACAAAAAAATAGATATGAAAATAGCGGCAGTTCACTTCTTGACGTAGTATCTCGTGAACTCAAGGCGCATTAGAATTTCCTTGTGGTGAAGAAGGCGGCGTGCTGTCCACGCTGGATTCCGTCCTGACGTATCTCCTCCAGAATCACGGCGAGCGCGAGGATGAAAGCATGGTCGACGCCCGGGCTCACACTCACAGCGAAAGCCAGCCCCTCGAACAGGAACAGCCCCGTCGTACGCTTGATCGTGGCAACGGCGGCGCCGCCGTCGGAGCGGCCGCGGGAGACGGTGCACTCGCGCCCGCAGGAGCTGAGTCGGACCACCAAGTCCGGGCGCCTCTCGCTGGGGTCGCCGCCGGCGAGGTGCACGTGGACCTCGCGGATGGTGAACAGCCAGGGCTGCACCACGGCGGCGAAGAGCGGATCCCTCGGCCTGCTGCCGTCCCCCCTGAACGCTTCCCACCTCCGCCCGAGCGCGAACAGGGTCGGCGACCGCTCCGTGGTGACCAAAGGGCGGGGCGACGCGGCGTCGATGAGGATGGAGCGTCGGACAAAGGTGAAGGCGGGGGCGTCCACCTGCATCACCGCCGCGCCGCTGGCGTCCGTGCCGGCGAAGTCGCGGAACCAGCTGTTCGTCTTGGTCAAGGTGAACTCCGTCGCGTGCGGCGTGCAGAACCGCGCGTCCACCACAGCTCCCGTCCTCGGTGCCATTGCCTGCCGCAACAGATCGGTGGGTGCTCGATCGACTGCTCCTGACCGGATCCACGTACACGTATCGTGAGGCGAGACAGCCCGCAACATATTGCCGAGGCCAACGTACACGTATCGTACGTGCATCTCAAGGACTAGTATTTATTTAATTTCCTTGTTGTACAAGATACTACTTAGTATTTCCCCTGGCTGGCATATTGCAGTACGCGCTTGCCAAATTAATTCTAACACTCTCTCGGGACGCGACTAGAAAACCCTAGCCGCCGCCAGCGAGTTTCTTCCACCGCTTTCCTCCGGCGGCTCCCCTCCGCCGGCGACCTCGGTCGTCGGTGGTGAGGGGGGTCGCCGGATCCACGTGTGTGGATAGTTTTAAGCTAAAAATAAAATAGCTTCGTTTTTAGGCTGTTCATCGTCTTGGCTTCGGCGGCGGCGATGACGGTGCTGAATAAAGATTCTTCAGATCCTTCTCCGACAAGACGACCGGTCCTATGGTTGGGGATGGTTTTGGAAACCAGTCTGTTCAAGCAAGGATGGTGTGGCGACGGCGGCATCCTCGTGGTGGACATGTGTCCTCGGGCTCCGCCGTTGCGACGACGTCTACTCCAACGTCGGCGCGGAGTTTGGGAGGTAATCCAGGAGCGGATGCAGATTATGGTCTGCATCGACGACACCTGAAAGACGGAACATGTGCTGGGTTCGTGGTTGATGGATGGCAGGTGTGGTTTCCTCCATCGACGTCTTAGTCGTGGTGGGGTGCCAGATCTGGAGTTCGACGGTGTGTCCGGGGTGTTGCCCCGGTCTGATTCGTTCAACGGCAATGGCTTCACTTTTGGTGAGCCACCTTGAAGGTCCGCAAAGCTGCATATCAGCGATGGAGCCGCGTCGAGCTCGGGTGAGGAGGTGATCCGTCAATCTTTTCTTCGGTGGCTGCTGTGGTGGTGTCGAAGGCAGGTGACGGGCATTAGTGTCAAGCTCAGGGATGTTCTGATATCTTTTCGGGCATTTGTCATGTCGGTCCTTACGTGATTTGTACTTTGATCTTTTTATATGAATGAGACACGTATTAGCATGCATTTTTTTTAATTCTAACACCAATGTACACAAATTAATTCTAACATCTAGTGATGGAGGAATTCACGATCATTCTTGCGTCGGCATACAAAGAGTCTAGATTTATGGTCAACATCTTGACGTCCTCCGCATCGATGGCGATCTTCAACTTTTTTTTCTTGAGCGCGGCCTTCCTCTTTTCGATCATGGTTCTCCTCTCTTCGAGCTTGAGCTTCTTTTCCGTCGCCTCCATCAACAATGCTAACTCTCCGCCTTTCTCTCCTCCTTGAGGTCCGAGCGCTTCACGCATGCCTTCTCCTTCTTCAACAAGATGTCCTCGAACCTCTCCGTCAGCTTGGCCGCCACACCTTCTGCTTCGTCCTCTCCTCCTCCCACTTCTTCCCCCATAATTTTTTTCTAAAATTTCAACCAACAATGCATGACGGTGAAGTTTTTCTTCTCCAGCATTTTGTACACAAAACAATCACGAGAAGGCTACAAAATAATGCATGTTCGGCCAGTGAGCAACAAAACAAATGCATGTCCGGCAAGTAGGCCACAAAAGAATGCATGTCCGGCTAGTGATCACTTTACTTGCTCGGTGACTTGTGCACCCCTAGACTACCATGCAATGAGACGCTTCAAGTGCCCGCAATACTTGGACACGGTTTTTTGGATGGTATACCATCGATGGTTGAGGGATTTTCATTCATGGATGCGGATGACCGCGTCGGAGTAGGGCGCGAAATGCTTATGTTCATGGAACCATATATGAATGTTGTTCCAAAAGGTTGTGCCCTTTTGCTCCATGCCATGGATAGGATCAAGGCTAGTGGACAACTATGCATCGCACAACAGCTCGTCCTCCCGCATGTTGAAGCTTTCTTATCTACCCTTCTTCTTCGGATCGCCGGTTGTATTAGCCGGATCATCGTCCTCGCCATCCTCCCTCTCCTCCTCCTCCTCCTCCTCATCCTCCTCCCCCTTTGGTTGCTGCTGTCCGGTGGCCCATTGTTGTTGTTGTTGTTGTGTGTCCACGCCCGTCTGGGTGTAGAACTGTTGCGCGCCCGTCTGGGTGTAGAACTGATGCACGCCCATCTGGATGGGATCCAAGTCATCCACATGCCCGTCCTCCTAGCCCGGCCGCAACATATTGCCGAGGCCAACGTACATGTATCGTACGTGTATCTCAAGGATTAGTATTTACTGTAATTTCCTTGTTGTACAAGATACTATTTCCCCTGGCTGGCATATTGCAGTACGCGCTTGCCAAATTAATTCTAACACCAACGTACACAAATTAATTCTAACATCTAGTGATGGACGGAATTCACGACTATATTATTGCGTCGGCATTCAAAGAGACCAGATTTATGGTCAACATCTTGGCGTCCTCCGCACCGACGGCGATCTTCAACTTTTTTTCCTTGACCGCGGCCTTCCTCTTTTCTATCATGATCCTCCTCTCTTCAAACTTGAACTTCTTTTCCATCGCCTCCATCAACAATGCGGAACTCTCCGCCTTTCTCTCCTCCTTGAGGTCCGAGCGCTTCACGCATGCCTTAAGTCGCCCAGCAAAAAGCGTCTATATCGCCGCCTTAAGTCGCCCAGCAAAAAAAAAGCATGCACATTCGAAAGCATTTGGGATATATCAAACGTAAATGAATATGTAGTACGTACTCGCATATACAAGCAATATGGTTGCACATCTACAATTTCTAAGGAGATATATGATTTTTGCAACTAGCTAGCATGTGAATACAAAGATAACTAGATATACAGATTTGGCTGGTTCAAGATAACTGGTCTCGAGCTAGCTGCAGAAATGGCAAAGTTGTTGTCCAGAGTGGAAACACAGTTTAGGTGAGTCACACTATTTTTAGATATAGTAATCAATGTAAAAACCAAATAAAGAACACTACTGATGATAAGGTTTTTTACTTCCCGGGAAATTGAAGGAAAAGTTGTCGAATTTGCCTATTTCTCTGCGTACCAATTGAAGTATTTTGAGCTATCTCTTTTTGAACTGAATTGAATGAAGAACGGAAGGTTGGAAGATGAACAATTTTTCCAACATGGGGAGGAAGTTTCTTCGAAACTGGATTTGTTTTTGTAAGGGGATTTTCCGAACATCTATTTCAAATGCACATCTCATTTATGCGCAGCAGGGTTATGAAAGCTCATGAGAAACAACTGGACGAATTATATGTGCCAATTGCCATTTAGCTAGCAAGCCAATCGATATTGAAGTTCCCCAAGTTGTGCTTCCTTATACTGTATTTGAAGTAGTTCTTCAAATTCCTTATCATATGCAATTGAAACAAGTTCTTGCTAATGAAAAAAAGGGGAGTTGAATGTAGGTGTTGTTCATATTTTGCCCGAGGGATTCGAATTTGCGCCTAAGTTTGAATTCTAAATTGCATACTACAAGCTGAATGATTTTGATGAAAGTACATGACACACATGTTCATGCATGTGGGTAACTATTGCTCCCTCCTCCTTACCGAGGGAGCTCTAAAGACGAGATTTGAGGACAAACTGCTAGTTGACCCATCACATAATCTACAATGATCTATTTTCTACATTCATACACTCTAAAACACTCTTGAATGTTCTATAGATATTTTCATATACTATGAAAACAAATACATACAAAATTGTAATGTGATAACATTAGTTTGGTCAGAATTACAATTACAACAATTCCACTTTAATAATAGAGTTTTTAAACACCTCAAACAAAATATAAAATGACTTTTGGTGAATAAGTACATGTTTTAAATTGATACTACAAAGTGACATTTCCCATGACAAATATGATAACGATATATACATTAATATACATGAGTGTGTTTACGTGGTTCATAATATTAATTATATTTTTCAAATAATATTCAATATATGATACCGAATGACATATATCAATAAAACTGACATGCATTTTATGTCTGATGAGTTATGATGAAGTAAAAAATGTTTGGGATAAATAAACAATTAATTCTTGTCATGAGATCAGACAATTGGATAGAGATTCATGTCTTCAATATAAGGCAACATGACAATATTACTCGCGTTGGAGGCCTTGGGATTAAAAACATAAGCTTACAAGCGCTAGCGCTCCGAGTGCGCTGGGAATGACTGAGAAAATCCGACCCGAATAGGCCTTGGCAAGGCCTGCACATGATGGTGGACGAGCAAGCATGAGGGGTTTTTTATAGCTTTGTCAAGATCACAGTGGGCGATGGATCGAAAGTGCTATTCTGGAAAGACCACTGGATCCATGGCGTCGTGGTAGCGGATATTGCCCCTCTCCTACTGCAGTCTGTCAGTACAAGAAACCACAACAGAAGAACTGTGCAGTCACTGATAATGCTTGGACAGACGACGTCCAGGGCGGGCTATCATTTATGGGACACATGCAAGTCTATGAACTTTGCCAAGCCATCGCCACGGTTGACAGGAACACCGAGACGCCGGACCGATTCGAGTGGCCTTGCGACGTGTCTAGGAACTACACTGCCGCATCGACGTATAAGAGACTATGTATGGGACACATTCAGTCCACCACGGTTGGCTGCATTTGGCGTAGTTGGGCGCCACTGAAATGCAAAATTTTCATGTGGTTGGCCACCCAACACCGGTTATGGACGTCTGATCGTCGAGCCCGACATGGACTACAGGATGCCCCAGCACCTTGCTACACTTGCCTACAAGAAGAAGACAACATTGACCATATCCTCGCCCAATGCGTTTATGCGAGAGAAGTGTGGCATTCTTGCTTCCAAGTGCTCAATGTCAACATTCAAGGTCCGTCCACGGATGCAGCATTCTTAGACTGGTGGCTACTACAACGGCAACAGTTCAACGGGAAGATACGAAGAGGGTTCGACTCCATCACCATCGTAATCGCTTGGGCTCTATGGAAACAGCGAAATGCAAGAGTGTTCAACAACATCTCAAGACAAAAAACGGACTCTCAACTCAAGATGGAGATACTCGACGAGATCGACGATTGGAGGAAGGCAGGACTGGGTGGTGTTGGTGCCTTAGACTCTTTTGTGAGAGAGTAACTACATGTACCAGTTTGTAGGAGTGGGTGTCTTGGTAACCCTACGTGTTGTTCGCATCACGCTAGGCTCTTGTAATTAACTTTCTGCCTTCTATAAGAATATGGTACGCCATTGGCGTACTCTAAAAAAAACAATATTACTTTTTCTTGAAGATTTCAATTACTTCCGTGGAGTCCATTCCAGTTTCTCCTCCTGGCTTGGTAGATTTGTTGAAGATTTATCTTTACTCACACATAGGGTGAAGAAGAAGCATATACCTTTTATTCTGCCTTTGTTGCCTCTCTCCAATAAAAACCACTCCCTCGGCTCCAAAGTGGTTAGGGCCATGTAACTATAGCATGTACACCTATTCTTTTATTTAATTGAAAATGCAGTGAGAGACTCTCTCACTGTTTTAGGGCTAAAAAGATTACCTTTTCTTCCACAATATGCGACGAACCGTTCGAATTAGATAAGTGGTAGCTATCATTACATTGTTTAGTACCGTGTACTAGAGGAGATAATTGAAATTAAATACTCCTACATAGTAAAGAACTTCACAAAGACATAAACTAGATATGGGTTCATACTTTCAACACCCGGCATGACAAGGTCATCATTATTCTCTTTAAATATAAATAATTGTGAGTGCTACAACTTACATCCGACGGTATAAAATTTTGCAAAATACGTGTTTCTGGTCAACGAACTTGTCCTCTCGTTCATATACGGTGCATTCTCCTATATCCAGCCGTATCCCATGTATGCACGGCATGCCAAAAATTTGACAGGCCCACTGTCAGTGGAGGGTAGCGTCAGAGGCGCTTGGTTCAACGCGTGATCTTTTCTTTGCAGAAATCCCTTGGTTTTTTAATTTTTTGCGCAACAACCCCTCCAACAGCTTTAAATATGGTCATCCGGTGGGCCCCACTCTCGTTTGTGTACAATGCAAATAAAATTGGGCTCTATCGCACGGGTGTGCACAACCCCCCTCTAATATGGACTACCGAGTTACATACCCTTTTAGGATGAAAGTACACATTAAAGATAGAATTTGGACGAATAAAAGAAGAGTTGGGGCTCAAATGACTTAGTATTGAGTAAGATTTAGGGAATATGCTAGAATGTGATTTTGCCCTTGTCAAGTCTCTATTTGTTATAATAACCGTTTTTGTAAAGACGGTGAGATTTAGCAAATTTGCTAGAATTGCTTAGCTAACACCAATAACACTCAGCCTACATATGTTTCTGAATCTAAAAGTATCCTATGTGATTATGTCATGAACATGATATTCATAGCTAGTATATAGTTACTTGTATATCTACTCACGTTTCTTCTCCCTTCGTCTCTTCTCCAAGAAAAGGTGGCTAGGGTTTCTGCCTTCCGTCGGCGGCGCCGGCGATCAGCCACGTCTCTTGTGGCCTTAGGGCCATGGTTGCGCAGTGGATCCCGGCCCTTGCTGGCGGGAGGGCTCCGTTTTTTGGTGCTTCTTCAAGTTTTGTTAGGGTTTGCGTCCTACTCAGGAAGACGAGACGGCAGCGGCTTCTTGAAGATGGAATAAGGTTCTCCCCGCCTAGGCCCCGTCCCGGTGGTGCGTCTAGCATCGTCAGTGGGCGTGTGGAGGTGTGTCTCCGGCGAATCTCGCGGGATTCGTTCGGTGGTTGTCTTTGGTGGATCTGCTTGGATCCAGTCTTTGTTCGTCTTTGTTCATGTGTCTTCAGGTTGGATCCTTCCGATCTAAGCTTCTCTTCATCGGCGGCGTTTGTTGTACTGGTACGTTGGTCCTATGGGGTCTTAGCACGACGACTTCCTGACTGTCTACTACAACAAGTTGTGCTCGGCTCCAGCGAGGGAGGGGCGGTGACGGCGGCGCGCCTTTGGCTCGCTTCAGTGTTTGTAGTCGTCGCTAGGTGGTCTACGAATCTGGATGTAATTTTTATTATTTCTGATGTTCGTTCGTTGTATTGCCATGATTGAAGATGAATAGATTGGAAGTTTCTCGCAAAAAAAAGTATATAGTTACTTGTATATCACTAAAAGAAACATTTGCCGTCATCACAATTTTGAGGTCATGCACTTGTATTTTTGGAAGAAAAATAACCTTTGTATCATGAAAAGCCAGTTTATAGGACAACCATGTTTTTTTATCACAAACACATATGTTGGTCATCTGTTATAAATTGTTGTGGGTAAAAAACAAGTTGCGTATATAGTTTTTAGTTTTGTGCAATAGTTAGGGTATATGATGAAAAATGACTTGTGGTTTTGTCACACTTGTACACTTTTGAAAAATACCAGTGCGATGCTGCGAAACTAAAAGGTTAGGGGCTCTTAGGTTCATGTGATTAAAAAAACGGGAATATGAAAAACATAGAATTTGGATGTCATGCCCATGTCATGTTGAATCCTATAGGAATAAAAAACGTGGGAGGTCAGAAATAATATAAGTTGTTTGATTGCATCATAGAAAATATGGAGGAACTTTCCCAACATTAGGCGCGTGCCAGAGTTGTGATAAAAACGAAGAAAATTATGAGGTTGGACTCAATGGAATTTTTCCTTTGGATTTGTTAAGCAAGGCAGACCATAAGAAAATTACTGTGGTTTTCATTCCTATAAACCAAACAAGCTTTATAGATAAACAAAAATCCTAAGAAATGGAATCCTCTAAAATTCCTACGGAATTTCTTTGAACCAAACAGATCCTACAAGTAAACCGCACATGTCTAGACCAAATGAAAAGTTATTGTGGGTACGTTGATGTATACGTTTTTATTTTACTAGGGACATGTAGAGTACTATTACATATATGCTCTTGTCTATCATATTATAACGTGAAATGCCGCCCACGCACACCATTCATCTGCCGATTAAACTTGGACAAGTTTACACGGCAGAAAATTCTCTGTGTACCGACAGCTCAGTTAGCCTTAAAAATGCCTTGTAGTCAAACCACGCCAATCAAATTAATCCACAGGAGCAATAACCGACCGTGTCAGTGGTAAGTTTTCTCAAAGCATAGATTTAGATGTCATGGGAAGTCAAAGATAATAGAAGTTGTTTGGTTGCATTACAGAAAATACGGAGGAAATTTCCCAAAGCGTTAGGTGGAAGCCAGAGTTGTCATAAAAAAACAAAGAAAATTATGAGGTTGGACTCAATGGAATTGTTCCTTTGGACTTGTATGCAAAGCAGACCATAGGAAAATTCCCATCATTTCCACTCCTATAAACCAAACAAGCTTTATAGAAGAATAAATCCTAAGAAATGGAGTCCTCTAAAATTTCTATGAAATTTCTTTGAGTCAAACAGACTCTACAAGTAAACGGCACATGTCTAGAGCAAATAAAATGTTTTCTTAGGGGAGCAAATAAAAAGTTATTGTGGGTGCATTGACGTGTACCTTTTTATTTTAATTACATATTTGTAGAGACATTACATGCTATATATTGCCTATCACAATATAACGTGAAATGCCGCCCACAGCACCAGCCCATTAAACTTGGATAAGAGCATCTACAGCCGGGCGCTATCCGTCTCATACGCCCGGGCAGGCCGTCCGGTCACTGACCGATCACAAAAAACCGACCCAACCGAAGCTCTCAAACAGGCCCCAAACGCCCGGGCTGACCGGCACCCCTCATATCCGTCCCAAATGTAGGGCGGATATGAGGCGGCCCGGGCATGCCCGGGCGCATCCGCCTGACAAGCCCGACCCACCACCGACCCACAGATATCCCACAAAAAACCTCATCGGGCTCATCGCTCCGAAACCCTAGCTCACTCACACTCTTCTCTCACTCCGTCCTCTCCTCTCACCGCACCGATTCCGATCGAATCCGGCGCAATGTCGAGCTCCGGCAGCCGCTCCGACGACGAGCTGGATCCGGAGTATGAGCTTGCCCTCGGCATCGCCTTGGAGCGGTCCAAGGTGGACACCGGGGGCAGCTCCGGATCTGCAGCCTCGCCGCAGCCGCAGCTTCCCCGTCGGCGCAGCTCGGACGCCGGTGCTGGCCCCTCCCGGTCCGGGGGCAGCTCTGACAGGTGGCCTGCGCAATCCGCGCCTCCCCTACACCGTCCCCGACCCTACCGGCTGCTGCTCCCCCTCGTGGACAGCGGTGTGTGCTTGTGCCCGCCCCGCCGACCCGGGTGCGCACACCAGAGTCGAAGGCGCGCGCCGCCCGCCGCGAGAGGCAGCGGGCAAGGGAGAGGGACGTTGCGGAGAGCTCTGTCCGCCGCCGCCGTGGGTTACCGGCGGAGCCCGACGAGGACGAGCGGCTCCTCGTGTGGGTCTACCGCCGGTCGCTTACGACGGCGGAGACGGATGCTCGGCGGCTCCGCCGGAAGAACGCGAAGGCTCTTCGGCTTGCCATCGAGCAGTCTGAGCGGGAGGCGAAGGAGAAGGCGATGGAGGCGGCTCGGCTGGCCAAGCTCAGGCGCTAGCAAGACCGGGCCGTCCAGCGCCTCAAGGGCCTCGTCATCGTCTCCTCCTCCTCGTCCGACGACAATGGCTCCTCGTCCGACGAATCGGATGATCCTCCACCAGCCATCGACGGCTACAGCTATGCCGGCGACCAGAAGGGGAAAGGGCCGGCCCGGAGGTGGTGAGGTTCAATTTCATTTCAATTTTATTTGTAGTATAAAGTTGTCCGTAGTTTATGTGAACTTTGGTGGACCTATGAACAGTCGTTCGTGATCTTTTGGTGAACTATTGTGTTGTCCTATATCTGGTTCTATGTCCGGTCAGTTGATCTACGTAGTTTGATCGATGTTGCATGATTTAGTATGGATATAGAGGTTCGGATATGAGATACACGGATGTGGACGACGCGATTTAGAGGTGCCTGGTCAGTGCCCGCGGACACGCCCGGGCACGTCCGGGGGTGTTTAAGGGGCCGGATTTGCCAAGTCCGGCCGTAGATGCTCTAAACTTACACGGTAGAAAATTCTCTGTTTACCGAAAGCTCAGGTAAGCCTTAGAAATGCCATTTAGTCAAACCGCGCCGATCAAATTAATCCAAACGAACAATGATCGTCTCAGTTCGTCACCCCGTGTGTCAGCGTCGCATCAAACATATCCTAGCGTACGTGACACTGACACCACCGTTGACACGAGCACCGTCTTGCCCAAGCTATGCTCTGAGATAAATCCTTCTGCACTTTCACATTGATTTCCTAGTGTACTTGATTTGTAGTACGAGACAGAGAGCTTGTCGACCCGTGCCATGTCAGGGAACCCAGTGGCCGGCGCGCCGGCGACGGGTGCCGCCGATCCGTATGCGCCGCAGGCGACCTACAACTTCAGCGCCCGCCTCGCGCTCACCGTCTCTTTGGTCCTCCTGATGATCACCGTCGTCGTCGTCGTCATCCCTCTCATGGTTTACCTGATGATCACTCGGTCACGCAGAGGCGGCGGCCACGGCCTCGCCGGCGGCATCCTCCGGTCCGTTGGCATGATCAGCAGCCGGCGGCACGGGTTGGACGCGTCCGCGCTCTCGGCGCTGCCGGTCACCGCGTACCGGAAGGAGAGCGGTGCAGCCGTGAGGGCTGAGTGCGCCGTGTGCCTGGCCGAGCTCGCCGACGGAGACGAGGCGCGCGAGCTGCCGAACTGCGGGCACCTGTTCCACTTGGAGTGCGTCGACGCCTGGCTGCGCACCAGGACGACGTGCCCTCTCTGCCGGGCCCAGGCGGCCGGCGAGAACGGGAAGGCACAGTCGTCGTCGGCGCCGGCCACGGAGCCGGTGTTGCTTGGTGCTGCCGGAGGAAGCTTGATCGTGACCGTGCATGCTTCGTGTACCGAGAAAGATGCGCGGGGGTCAACATCCGGATCTCCCTGCTAGCTAGAAATAATCAGATAGTAGCCTAGTAGTAGTAGTCTTCAATATATTTCTTGTATTTCAGTCGGCTTGCATGCGTGGTCTTAGCTGAGTCCTACGTGAGTTGGTACTATAGGTTGCAAATGTGTGGCACCTGTATTAGTATCCATGTAAGTACAATGCTTGTAACTAGTACTCCCTCCGTCCAGAAATACTTGTCCTAAAAACGGATAAAATGGATGTATCTATAACTAAAATAAGTCTAGATACATCCATTTCTAGGACAAATATTTCCGGACGGAGGGTACCATATGAGATTGAGACAGAGAAATAAACCTGATCATCCCTTGGGGCTTGGGCCAGGCTTGACAACGCCTGAAGTGAAAAATTTAAGCCCAAGCCCAACCCAACCCGGTCCGAAACACAAGAACAATGACATTTATCAATTAAAATAATCATTTTCAGGGTATAAAAATAATATATTATACCTCATGTTTTGAAAAAAATTACACCATGTACCTCGTTTAACAGTTTTTCGTTCGAATTTACCCCATTTGGTGAATACTTTTGCCAAATTTACCTCATTTAGTAAAAAAATAAAATATGTTGGCAGCTTTTTCATGTCACAGTTTTCCTCCTTGTGTTTTTTCCAGTGCCTAAAACCAGTTCGAGCCAGACCCGTCTCACGCACTCGTCTGGAAGTATTAGCAGACCAACTGCACAACAACACTTGACCTTGAGAAAAAAAATCGTGTCCAACTAAGCCACTTGGCTGGTTCGTGCACAGGGAAAAAAAGGCAGGAGGAAAACCGCGACATGTCATGCCACGCGTACCCAACAACCCGAACACACCTGTCACTTTTGAAATTTTAAAAGAGGGTAAAAATTGGCAAAACCTTCGCTAAATGGGGTATTTCGGTTTTCGGATAAAAAGCTACTAAATGGGGTAATTGATGTCACAAATGACCAAAATAGAGGGTAAAACCAGGAATTTACTTTTTTATATATTATCATGGGCCTGGATGCAGTCATTTTGAAGTACAAAAGAAACCGAAGTAGGGAATTGACCAAGTAAAACAAAATAGTTTTGCAACTCCTGAGTTGCCTGATATTTCAAATCGTGTCAGTCGATTTTGGGCGAAGCACCGAGACCGAAGCGGTGGCGCTAGACCTGGCCATCTTCCGGGCCGGGCCGGGCTTCAGGCCGGGCCTGACCAAGCCCGAGCCCGGCCCGGCCGTCGGGCCTAATTTTCAGGCCCAAGCCCGGCCCGTCACAGCAAAAAACACACCGGGCCTCGGGCCTCGGGCCGGGCCTCTTCAGTAAATGGCAGAAACAGCGGGCCCAGGCTCGACCCGATAGTCTTCGGGCTCAAAACCTAGGCCCAGGCCCGGCCGGGTCGGGCCGGGCTGTTCGGGCCGGGTGGCCCATGGCCAGGACTAGGTGGCGCCGACGAGCCCTCGAACAGGACCGACTCGGAACCATGGACAATGCATCAGTTGCAGTGGAGGGAAGTACGGGATTTAAAGAATTCTGGCGTGGGAGGGTACGGGGAGGTTGTCGACGATTGGATCGTTCGAGGCTTAGAGGAAGGCCGGCGCGGGTGATGGCAGCATGACATATAGTGCCGGCAGCTCCCATAGGTTGCCAGGTCATTGAGAATGAGATGGAGACCACACACCCCAACAACTCGACGAAATGCTTAGGGTCAAGAAGAAGAGAGATAAATGAGGAGGAAGAACTAATAAGCAAAGAAATGACAAATTTTAAATCCAAATTAGAACGTCATGTGTCAGTTTTGATCAAAAACCATGTCATGCCATAGGTGAAACCGCTTCAGATGTGTCGAGGTCAAGAGTTGTCCGGTTTTTAAAGTTGGCGATGAATGTTGACCGGCTTTAAAGTGCAGAGATCAAACTTTGGCAGACTGATGAATTGAGGTACTAGAAGGACCAAAGGTTTCATTAGATTTGACTACATGGTGTATGTGGCAAGCAAACTCAAAACAAACAGAAAAAAGATTCATTAGATTTTTTTTTTTAAATTGGTCAAACTTACTGTTTTGACTTAAGACACTAAGACAGACGCATAATTTTGATTAATCTGGAATGCAGCTATTTTTTATATTTAGAAATGGAGGGAGGATCAAACGACATTTTCCATTTTTTTGAACTCTAAAAAACACATTTCTTTTTCTTTTTCTTTTTTCTTTTATTAGGGTATAAGCAGCACACAAGTCAATGTCTGCAATCTGTAGAAAGTCAAACCAGCCGCCACCGCGGACACCGGAGCGCACAGCGCAAAGCCGGAGTAAAACCCTAAGCTATGGCCGCCACCGCCGCCGGGGCAGCCCCCCTCGTCACCGCGGCGTTCCTCCTCCCCCTCCGCCTCCTCTCACTAGCCTTCGGCCTCCGCCTCACCACCTTCCCACCCGTCGCCCCGGCCCGCCGCTCCGCCGCGGCGCTGCTGACCGTCGCGGCGCTCCTCACCGTCACATGCGCCATACCCGACGCGGGATCCAGCCCCGCCCCCGACGCCGAGGCCACCCGGTCGGAGATCAGCGAGCTCAGGCTCAAGCTCGCGCGGTTGGGTGAGTCACCTCCTCGCTGTCCGTCGCTAATGCTATTTGGCCATTTGGGGGCATTTCAGAATAGCAGGACAGTTTAAAACGTGTTGTCTCTTGCGCACATTGTCGCTGTACACCAACGTGAGGGCCTGATTTGATAAATATAGTTCATAATACGTTTGTAAGAAACCGCCTGACAGACACGGAAGACATTGACATGAGGGTCACACCACTGAATTTCGTGAATTTCCCAGTTTTGCGATTATCCAGCTGAAACATTTTAGGAATATAGTTTAGGTTTTCAGAGACACGACTCCATCTCATCTAGATTTCAAATTCGGAAGCAAGTTCTGATGCTATTTGGCCATTTGGGGGCATTTCAGAATAGGAGTATATGTGCAATACGGATTCGAGATTCAGAAAAAGGAAATTTGACATCTGACTGAGAAGTCAGAGTTCTGTGTGTGAGGGATTTTTGAATTAGTTGTAGATTAGCCATTGGTATTCAAACTGTATATTCACGCTTCAGGTTCAAGTTCCTGGGAAGTCTTGTAGCACGTAGGTTTTGTCATGAACCTTGAATGATTCCTGTGGTCGAGGCAGAGATGCTTCTTTTACTTTCAGCTTATAGTGGTGATTGTTAAATATTTCACAATTAAATTGACTATGATTTATGGTGCGCAAACAAAAATCAACCTAATTTTTAGTCATTCACCCTCTGAGTCAAACCTGGCACTCTGGCAGGTTGATATATCATATCTAAACTCTAAAGTGGTTTACAAATTATGCATCTTTTGACTATTTATTTTCTAATTTATATTTGAGAGAGCCTCCAAGTTGTGCTAAAGAAGATAATTTATTTGCACCTGAAGCTCTTTGCTACTAATTGATCCAATAGTCTTTGTGCATTTTCACTGATTAATGTATAGAACTCAGAATCTTTACAAAATATATTTGTATCCCCAGAATCTATTTTGGAGGAAAACACAAAAACTTCAAGGAGTAAAGCCTACACTTTGGAAGAGGAAAACAAACCCACCGAGGAAATGGAAACTGACAACCAGCTTTTAAGGAATGAAGAATCTTACTCTGAAAGCAACATATATATAATGGAGGATGAGGTACCTCTCTCGCTCTCTCTACAAAGTCCCGGGTTTAAAAATTGATGGGAACTAGGAGAGGTGTCTGTTCCCACAGGGAGAAGGTTGTTACAGTAAATCTTTGTGCATCTGTTCCGCCTTCCATTTTAAAAATCTGGCCAACATCATATACACATGTTCAGCATAATGTTTTATCTTTCCCTAATAATAAAGCGGCTATCGCTTCTGCCCGCTCACCGTCACGGCCTTTTTCAGAAAAGTCCCTGTACTTTTTGATAATTGAACCCCCAGTCCCTTTTTAAGTGGACTTATGTGGGAAAATTCTTCATTCAGCTCATGGCTTGTATGCTCTACAGGCACAAATCCTGCAGCAAGAGGTCAGAAAGATAAACAACATTGCATACACCATAGAATCACTGGCAATTGATGCTGAGAAAAGGGTAGAGTTCCTGAGTTCGGAAGTCAAAAAGGTATGCCCTGACTGATGTTCTTCTGTTGACCACTTTTAGTTTATATGTTGCCACTTTCTGGAGCAATGCTTTTAAAACAAACTGGAGTGTTAATTTGTAGCTGTAAGAAGATGCTATGTGCTATAATGAACAGAGAGCTACTTGGATAACTACGGAACTTGTTTTTGGAAGACCATGTTGTGTGCATTTTCATATTATTAAATAGGAGATTGAAAACTATAATGGGCATTTATGCGGAAAATGTGTATGCAAACAATGGCCCCTTCCTAACCTGCATCTCTCCAGTCTGTTGCCTCTGCCTTGATCATTTCAATAATCAGCATGTCGCTTTGTATTTGTTTCCGGAAAATGCATGCACTGTTTGTCCTTCTAATCTTACCAGCAGTCTACGACCGCACTCCCACAGCTCACATTCTCCTGGAACCAGTTATGCTCAAAGGCAGTGAGAGAAACGTGAAAATGATCTTTGTCAGTTAGATGATCGTGATTATTACTTTAAGGGCAAAAACAAGTGTGGTTGGGTTGATCTACCTTCTACAGAACGAGTTTCAGACTTATTTGATCAACTGATATACATTGTAATGAATATACATTTATCCACATGATCGATCACCTCATTTTTTATGTATGGTACTAGAGTCTAGACTTGTATAAATCATTGAAGTGAGTTTGACAACAATTTATTTTTGTTATATTTTTAATCAGATTGAGAGTATAATTACAGAGCAATGGATCCAAATACGGCAATTTGAACAAGCATTTGTGGTAACAAAGGTATTCATGATTTGGTTTTTTTCTGCCATACATGTTTTGTAAAACTGCACATTTACTGAGTGAAATGGACGCAGATGATGACTTCGAAAGTTCATAAAAGGAGGTTATCTGAGGGTGCCTACAAGTGGTCTGGAAAGGACATACTTCTCAAGGTACTTCTGCAGTTGGTATAAAATAGTATTGTTATCACACATGATTGCCTCCATTTGCGCTCAGCAGCTGCTGAGCTCAACTCCAATCTATATGTATTGTAGTAGTATAATATGTTTACTTTGCTGAATTTCATGCTTTTGTTGCAATATTTTCTTGAATCTTGTTAAATGTTTTGATACTTTTAAGTGTGAACCGATCTTCTTTGAAGAGTAAATTGCGAAAAGAATACATTTATTTTGTTGAATCTTGTCAAGTGTTTCAAAAAACACGGTGAGACCAACGATGGATTCACCACCAAACAGAACACTACAGGGCCACAAGGGACACCAAGCCTTGCGACCACCAGAGTAAACAAGCAGAAGACCAGGGATACTGGCAAGCACCATGATCAAGAACACCCTCGCGGCGCTGAGACGACTACGCACACTCACCAAGTAGGCCAGATCTGGCATGACCCACACAGCGATGGTGACTGAGGCCTCAACAGGCTCGAGGAGGAGCACAATGCCCAATGATCCCCACAACCAAAACAGCACCGCCACCCCACAGAGAGAAGTCAGGTCCACCTTGGGAGGGACGGAGATCTGATCCACTCTAGCCAAGATGGCTGCTACAACACACCAACTCCATTGTGCTGTCCAAAACGCACCGACAACTCTAGCTTCCATTTGATCTGCCATGCCTAGCCTGCCTACACTACCTTCTGGAGCTGCTGCTCAACATCCACAAATTTCGTCGAATTGTTCATGATATGCTGTAAATAGCGTTGAATAGGTCAAAGAAGAAAAGATGCACCGAGAATATGTATCATATGTACTGATATATAGAGAAAACATTGTTTCCAGTCTAATTTCTCTTTGCTGTTTTTTGACGTTTCCATGTGCAGTATGTCAGGAATGTTGATCTACATGGCGTGTTTCTTGCGGGGGTATCGCACACAAGGACCTGTGTTTCTCATACTTACAAACATTGCAGGAGTTTCATACAAGTAATGAAGAGATGCTACCATAAGGTGCTTAGTTGACCAATTTGCCACCTTTGTGAAACTATCTGTGCTCGCTGAATATTTATTACCCATGTGCCTTGTTAATATTAATAAGCATGACGTGCAAAATGCATGTGCTCACCTGTCTGCATCGAAGATAGACAACATACCGCTAAGATAAAACATACTACGTATTAAATTGTTGGATAACCTTGAGCATCATGGTATGCACTCGTAAAGTTTGTTTTCTCTTTAACTCATGTTGTTACATAACACTTAACTGTTACCACTCTAGCAGTACTGCAGGGCTAGCAGTAACTAGTGTTCTTCCAAAATAGTTGTGTGCCATTGCTTTTGAAATATGTTTATGTTTTTCTAGGCTTCCAAGTTCCACAAAGCGGTACAGTACCAGTGCTCTCCTGATGTTGATGTGCCTAATGCCTTCTTCTTGGGTGGATCCATCTCAAGATCATGCATTTCTCTTCCTTATAAGCTTTTCAAGATTTCCATTTCATCAGCACAACAAGTTCACTATAAGGTGCCAATTTTTTGCTCTTTAAAAGCAATCACTGTATGGTTGTGCTTTTCTTTACCTGAGTTCTATACATTTGCCTTTATATGTTTGGCTAATTTTTTTATCGGTCTGTTCTAATTATAGTTCTTATTTCAAATCTTGGATGACCATATTTTTTGCTAACAGAATAGTGGTTTCATCTTTTGGTTGCCTGTGCGCTTCCTAATTTTTTTCTCAGCATGTGAAGAAAGGCCACACAGTAGTATTCAATCATGAAAACAAACCCATGAAACAGCAGCGAGGTAGCATACACATAATAACCCAATAAAGGGATAGCAATGAACCATTCAGCTGCCCAGCTTATGCTACTCTACTGTGTTCACATTCTACAGACCTTGAGCCACCTGCAATATCCCTTTATGTTTCACATGGTTCTGCATTGATATTTCACCATAAAACGTAGCCATGTTTCATAGTTTGTGATCTTCATGCCCTGGTTATTTGTTCTCAGTCATGGAAGGACTTAAACGATTGAAGATAAAGCTGTGGCCTTACTCCTTAGCTCCGCAGTGTTGGCATTGTGGCAACCAATAAAACGGTGCTGTGATCTGGGGTGGAAATCTATGAAGATGGAGTTGAGACAGAGATGTTCCAGGGAGGAATAGAAAGAGATCCCTTTAGATCTTCATACCTCACTGAGGCATATCTGGTGTCCCCCTGATACTGCTCCCTTGCCTTCTTCCAAAGTTTTTCCTTGCACCGGTCTCATCTTTGTCCTCTCCTAGCGGAACCATGGTGGTGCTCGATTTGTAGGGGGGCGAATTGTTTGTCGGCGCTTTGAGTTCAGGAATTCTTTCTACTTATGTGCTTTCCTTCTTCTGCCTATTAGTTGGACACATGCGATGTTTTCATTTTATCCTGGACCGGCGGTCTTGTGTGTCATCTCTGGTCTCCTGGTGGTTGAAGTAGGCCTCTTTGGATCTCCTGCATGGTGTCAGTTCTTCTGTACGGCACCAGTTTCCTGTTCTTGCATTGGCAATATTTTCCCTATGTTTCTTCTGCCTTGGTCTGAAGAGAGAGAGAAAGGGGGGGGGGGGCTTAGTTGGCAAACATAGTGTGCAGCGCCCATCTGAACCTCCTTCACTGGAGGCCTACTTGGTGGCCTCTGGGCTCGGCCTTTCTGTGTTGTGTCTTCCGGCGACGCGTCGGCTTTGACAGGACGACTAACTCCCATTTCACGGACTCCTTTCTTTCGAGTACATGAGGATCTCCTGCATGTTGGCATCGGTGAGCTTTTATACCTTTTGTTGAGGAGGATAAGGCATTGCCCCGTCCATCAACAGTTTTTTTTTCTTTTTCTTTTTTGTGTGTGTGGGGATCAGCAGGTTCAGGCTGGCCTGCATCTCATCTCCAGCAAGAGGTGCCATTTGACTCCGTGAAGGGGATTGTAATCATTCTTTTAATAATATATGGCAGGACATTTTCTTAAAGGGACAAAATTTCTTAACCTGAGAAATGATCAAGCATTCCCATCTGAAAATGTAAATATTAACATGATTTCAGTGTTACGAAAAGTCATCCAAGAATGCATGTATTCAAACATTATAGAAATTGTATGTACAGTGGTATCTTAAATTTTTTTGTACTGTCGACATTAAATTTTGTGTCAAGTTCATCAGCTTTAGTTCTAGACTGTATGTAGGTTAGCGAGCTACATATTTGTGTTGTGTACTACTTGACTAACTTACAATTTAATCTGGGAACTCACTCGTTAGATTTACGTTTACATTTGCAGGTCCAAGTGTATCTACAAGACGCAATGAGATCCAACAGTTATAGCAGAGGTCTAGCAAGTGAGCCAGTCTCATTCTGCCTGGTGAGTAGTATTTTTCATCCACTCTGATTGGTGTTATCTAGTACTCCCTCTGTAAAGAAATATAAGAGCGTTTAGATCACTATTTTAGTGATCTAGACGCTCTTATATTTCTTTACGGAGGGAGTACTCCGTATTTTATTGTGGACCGTCACAAGAGTTCATGATCAACTTGCAGGCGTATCTCGTCGTCATATCTCCGTTGTGGATCACGTGGTTCATTTTCTCGACACGATTTGGCTCGAAGATATGAAATACTCGCTGGAACATGACAGTTTTGGCCATCTACTTTTACTTTGGACGAGTATAGAGGAGTTGAGGTCATCAAAGCGTGAAATATAGGCTGTATTCATCTTCATCTTGTAGTTACGATGAAACTGTTAAATCTGGGGCATTGGTTGGTCGTCACTCTTGTACAGCTTATTTGCATCGCCCGCGTCTCAAGTACGATCAATACAAAATAACAAAATGAAGCTCTTTCCCGGCTTAAATATCGGAGAGTCCAATTTTTAGACTAAAGCTTTAAAATGTTTAGAAGATGTGCACATACAAGCATGAAACATGGCAATGTTTAGAAGATGTGTGTGTTATATGCGCATCTGTGCATCGTCCTCTAGTTCATCATCTCAGATATATTCGTGAAAAAACCCGAATATTTTTGGCAGCACTCACACGACATGGGTGTAGCATGCCATACGTTTATACCAAGACCAAAGTAAAAAAAGAATTAGGTTGAAAATGTTACTACGATGTTAAATATCGTCGCTTTAATGAGTTTTCAGAGGAGGAACTAAATGCATAATGTAGCTCCCAAAAAAATGTCACTAGTTTCTTAGCAGGTGCCATGGTAGCATTTGGGTGATGTGGAGCAATCCGATCCAATTTCAAATATGTAACCGGGAGTTGTTAGCCTTCCCCGCTATTGGTGGATTCCCGTACGTCCCACTCCGACGCCAACACGTACGGCGACGGCGATGCTCGTGCATTTTCGATGTTAGATTCCTAATCCTAATCCCGATCGACACAATGATCACGCGCGCGAGCTCCAATAAGCAATCCACGTACTACATGATGAATTAATCTTCCCCGCCAATTCGAATTCGGTTTCAGTCATCCTGCAGCTTAGTTCCCACGCTTCCTTCCCACTCCGACGCCGAGGCGAGCTCTCCCTCCCGCCACCGCCTCGTGCTAGCTTAGCTTGATAAATAGCATAGCGCCCAGCCTCCCATCTTCTCATCACAATCTCCTCCTCGCCGATCGACTCCTCCTCCGCAACCACCACCAAAGAGAAGACCAAGCCATGCCGGCTCTCATGGCCAAGCGCATTTCCTCGGAGCGCTGCGCGATCCGCCGCGAGCTCCACCGGCGCAGGAACCTCGCCGCCGCGCCGAAAGGAGGGATCGCCAAGAAGTCGTCTGCAAAGCAGAGTTCCGCGTCGATCCACAACTCGTCCGCGGACGAGCCAGCAGGACCGGCGACCAACAAGCCGTCGTCCATCCCGCAAGCTGGAGTCGCGACGTCGCCTGCGTCGATCCTGCAGCACGCGCCAGCGGCACTGGCCACCAAGGAGCAGATTGCCGCCGTCGCCAAGGGAGACGGCGCCGCCGCCAAGGAGATCGCCGCCTGTGTGCCGCCGGGACAGGTTGCGAAGAGGAGCGCCGCCCCGCCGCGCCGATCCGCGCCCATCCCGGCCGCGTCCAAGATGAAAGTTTCCGCCGTCAAAAGGGTCTCGGGAGTTCCCAACAAGTCCGCTGCCCCGCAACCACCATCCCGATCCTTGGAGCTATCCGCGAAGATGCCATCCGCAGCGGCCCGGCCGCGCTCTCCGTCAACCTGGGTGAAAAAGGGCATGACGGTGAAGGTGCGCACGCGCGCCGGGATCCTGCCGACGGGGCACTGCCTCCTGCTCTGGCTCGCCGCCCGCGTCGTCTCCGACGGAGGAGCAGACGACGGCTTCCTCGATGTGATCTACAACGGCAACTTCCCCCGCGACGACCCCTCCCGAACCGTGCGCGTCGCCATGGACGACGTCAGGAGCATGCCCGCCATCGGCGTCGGCGAGAGTTAGAGTTTCAGACTGCATGGAGGGAGAGGTGCTGCATCTGCATGATGGAGGCTTTTCGGCTACAGAAGCTTGGGCGGTTTATGAGAAGTGTAGTCTTCCTAGGATTTTTTTCTTCTTCATGTGAGCACTGTCCTAGGGAGTAATATTGTAGCCCATTTGTTTGCTCACAATGTCGAGGGATCCTAGACTTGTATCTGGACAGGAGACCCCCCAGACTTCGCTGTTTCTTACATGATGTAACTATTTTTGAGAATCAATAAAGTTGCAATGATGGTTCGCTCTCAAGAAAAGAGATTCTAGTGTCATTTACAATTTTACACGCGTAGTACCTGTGGCGAGTTTCCATGCTATGGCAGAGAATCCTAGTGTTAAAAATGTTCTCATATAATAGGACGGAGGGAGTATTAAGGTGATAGTTTGTGACTAGATGAAATTAGCTCCTCAATTTTACACAAGGTTTATGATGTGCAACCTTTTGCACAAATGAAAAGTTTGTGCTCACATGCCTGTAAATACAAAAGTGCTACACTTACAGAAGCTTTCTACGGATTGTTTTCAGGGAAGACGACTCCACCAATCTCTGCCCCTTTGATTTAGGCTGGTGGCCCCCTTTCCCATCCTAATCTTCAACCATAAAGCTACGCTTCAGCCCGTAAGAATAAATCCGTAGCACGTGTCCGTAAGTGTAGCATCTCTGCTGTGAATATTACCTACAAATATCATGTAAGCATCATCCCCCTGTGCATGCTGGGCTCTAACAGGGTTACTGTAACAATAGCTTCTTTTCACTGTTTCAGCAACATGAAGAACTTGTTCCAGTGATCCAAGCCTTTCAAACTTAGAAAAAACAGTAGAGAAGCGACGGATAAAGATCTCCGGAAACATTTTGCTGGCAGCTTGGAATAAGCTGCAATGATTTCAGGGCGTAGCTTAGTGTTTGTTTAATTCAAAAAATGTTGTTCTGGAGACAGTATGTAAATGGAAGTCTCGCTGGACGTATCCATCAAGTCCAGAACTTTTTGGCGACATCTCCTCGCATTTTTCCATAAAAAATATCAAAAGGCACCACAGAAAAAAATTTGGCTTGATCAAAATAGATTGTCAGGCATATACCAAACATATAGCTTACATAATTTGATAGAAACAGAGCTTCTTGATCAAAAGTAATTTACAAGGCATGGCTTTGACAGTACAAGGACATTATTTTGGGAAAAAAATTCCTCAAATGTCTCCGAAACAAAATGATCAGGACACGGGATAAATGATTTGATCAACACTTCAAGTTTGTGTGTCTTCGATTCCTCTTAGCTCTCGCGCACGTCAAATCTGGACAAGTAAAAGAATGAAAAACCTTTGTCATGTGCCTCCCACCTGTGTTTAAGAATTGAAAGGGAATCTCATTTTTCGCATATGAATATACGCAATAGTTGAAAGGGCTTTCAGAGAAATAAACAGCTTGTTTGTTCTACAATCTCTTTCACAAGCAGCAAGAAATAAGTAGCACATGAAAACATGGAAGAAGGACAATTGTGTTTCTATCTCACAGTCTATACTGCAATAAAAAAGAGACATGTGCATCAATGCATATCCACTATTGGCCAAAATTATGGCCATCTAAAAAATGAAGGGAAACAACACCCCAAGAAAATGGAAGTAGCAGCAGACCAGGATCATTAGATCAATGATAAACAAGAGCTCAGAGGGTTGCTAATCTGCTCATGGAAGGGACAACAAAGCAGGTTTCTTCTCATACAAGAGGTGTCAGCTGAAGCAAGCAATGCTCCTTCCCCCTCCCCTCGCGTCGCCCTCCCGAGGGCGACTCGATGGCTCCCTTCCTCCGTCCGCCGCCCCCCTCGGATCTCCCCTCCTCGCCGTCGCCGGAGGCAGTCGCCGGGTCTGCCGCGCGGCCGCTGATGAGGGCGGCGGCGGGGTACTCTGCTGCTCTGCCGCTGGGCAGGGGGCTAGGGTTTGGGGCGGCGGCCCCAGGTGGTGCAGGCAGCGTTACCCGACGGTGGGCGGTGTCCCTCGGCGCGGTGGGCCGCCTCTGCCCGGCCGTGTGGGCGGCGGGCCGACGGTGGATCCGAGCGGCTGGTGGTCGGCTCCCCGTGGTCGTCCTCTCCAGATCTGAAGACGCCTCCTTTGGCATGTGCTGCGGCCTCTCCTACGCCCTGTCTGGCCAGATCCGGTGGATGGCATCGTGGTGGTGGGGTGGGGAGCCCTGGATCGGGGTAACCTCTTGGCCGGTGGCAGCGGCCACATCGTCGGCGGCGCTCCGGGCGCCGCTCCCCTTCTCGAAGGCGACGTTGAGGTCCATCTCCCTCCCCTCCTCCCGGGTGAAAATCCACAACCTTTTGGTTGGGCGGTGACGGTGCTTCTGCACCTCCTTCTTGAAGGCGTCGTTTTGGGTTTGTGGGAAGGAGGGTGGTCTGCAGCAAGCCTTTGGTGTTCTAGTTGGCGGCGGCTCCTTCGTCCAGCGGTGACTTCCCGCCATGGAGATTGAAGGAAATATGCCCTAGAGGCGATAATAACGTTGTTATTTTATATTTCCTTATTCATGATAAAGGTTTATTATTCATGCTAGAATTGTATTGATCGAAAACTTAAATACATGTGTGAATACATAAACAAATACCGTGTCCCTAGTAAGCCTCTACTAGACTAGCTCGTTGATCAAAGATGGTTAAGGTTTCCTAATCATAGACATGTGTTGTCATTTGATAACAGGATCACATCATTAGGAGAATGATGTCATGGATAAGACCCATCCATTAGCTTAGCATATGATCGTTCAGTTTATTGCTACTACTTTCTTGAATGTCAAATACATGTTCCTTCGACCATGAGATCATGCAACTCCCGGATACCGGAGGAATACCTTATGTGCTATCAAATGTCACAACGTAACTGGGTGATCATAAAGATGCTCTACAGGTATCTTCAAAGGTGTTTGTTGAGTTGGCATGAATCGAGATTGGGATTTGTCACTCCGAGTATCGTAGAGGTATCTCTGGGCCCTCTCGGTAATACACATCATAATAAGCTTGCAAGCAAATGACCAAGGAGTTAGTTACGAGATGATGTATTACGGAACGAGTAAAGAGACTTGCCAGTAACGAGATTGAACTAGGTATGAAGATACCAACGATCGAATCTCGGGCAAGTAACATACCGATGGACAAAGGGAATTACGTATGTTGTCATAAGGTTCGACCGATAAAGATCTTCATAGAATATGTAGGAGCCAATATGGGCATCCAGGTTCCGCTATTGGTTATTGACCAGAGAGGTGTCTCGGTCATGTCTACATAGTTCTCGAACCCGTAGGGTCCGCACGCTTAACGTTCGTTGATGATATAGTGTTATATGAGTTATATGATTTGGTGACCGAATGTTGTACGGAGTCCCGGATGAGATCATGGACATGACGAGGAGCTCCGGAATGGTACGGAGGTAAAGATTGATATATAGGACGATGATATTCAGACATCGGAAGAGTTTCGGAGTGCACCGGGTAGTCAACGGGGTACCGAAAGGGGTTCCGGACACCCCCGGGAGGTCTATGGACCTAATGGGCCAAGGGAAGAGACACACCAGCCCACAAGGGGGCTGGCGCGCCCCCTCCCTGGCCACCCGCCCTAGGGAAGGAAAAGGGGGAGGGCTAGCCCCTCCTACCTTACCCTCCACATGGGAGAAAGGAAAGGGTGGAAGGGAGGGGGGGGGGACCCTCCCCTGCCTTTCCCCGCTCGCCTAGAAAGGTAAGGGGGAAGGGGGCGCGGCAAGGGGCAGGACCCCAAGTGGGATTCGGCCCCACTTGGGGCGCCTCCTTGGCTGCTCCTCCGTCCACCCACCTATATATATGTGGGAAGGGGGCGCCACACATAACCACGACAATCTCTTAGCCGTGTACGGCGCCCCCCTCCACAGTTTCGTCCCTCGGTCATATTTTTGTAGTGCTTAGGCGAAGCCCTACGGAGATAGCATCACCACCACCGTCATCACGCCGTCGTGCTGCCGGAACTCATCCACTACTTCACCGTCTTGCTAGATCAAGAAGGCGAGGACGTCTCCGAGTTGAACGTGTGCTGAACGCGGAGGTGCCGTATGTTCGGTACTCGATCGGTTGGATCGCGAAGAAGTTCGACTACATCAACCGCGTTACTAAATGCTTTCGCTTACGATCTATGAATGTACGTAGACACACTCTCCCCTCTCATTGCTATGCATCTCCATGGATAGATCTTGCGTGTGCATAGAATTTTTTTTGTTTTCCATGCAACGTTTCCCAACAGTGGCATCCGAGCCAGGTCTATGCGTAGATGATATGCACGAGTAGAACACAAAGAGTTGTGGGCGGTGATAGTCATACTGCTTACCACCAACGTCTTATTTTGATTCGGCGGTATTGTGGGATGAAGCGGCTCGGACCAACCTTACATGTCCACGCACATGAGACCGGTTCCACCGACTGACATGCAACTAGTTTTGCATAAAGGTGGCTGGCGGGTGTCTGTTTCTCCTACTTTAGTTGAATCGAATTTGACTACGGCCGGTCCTTGAAGAAGGTTAAAACAACAAACTTGATAAATCACCGTTGTGGTTTTTGCGTAGGTAAGAACGATTCTTACTAGAAGCCCGTAGCAGCCACGTAAAACTTGCAACAACAAAGTAGAGGACGTCTAACTTGTCTTTGCAGGGCATGTTGTGATGTGATATGGTCAGGATATGATGTGATATATGTTGATGTATGAGATGATCATGTTTTGTAATAGCGACAACCGGCAGGAGCCTTAGGGTTGTCTCTTTATTGTATGAAATGCAAGTGCCATGTAATTGCTTTACTTTATCGCTATGCGTTAGCAATAGTTGTAGAAGCAATAGTTGGCGAGACGACCCCGACGCAACGATGGAGATCAAGGTGTCGAGCCGGTGACGATGGACATCATGACGATGCTTTGGAGATGGAGATCAAAAGCACAAGATGATGATGGCCATATCATGTCACATATTTTGATTGCATGTGATGTTTATCCTTTATGCATCTTATTTTGCTTAGAACGGCGGTAGCATTATAAGATGATCTCTTCACTAAATTTCAAGATAAAAGTGTTCTCTCCGAGTATGCACCGTTGCCAAAGTTTGTCATTTCGAAGCACCTTGTGATGATCGGGTTTGATAGACTCTACGTTCACATACAACGGGTGTAAGACAGTTTTGCACATGTAGAATACTTGGGTTAAACTTGACGAGTCTAGCATGTACAGACATGGTCTCGGAACACTGGAGACCGAAAGGTCGAACATGAGTCATATAGTAGATATGATCAACATAGAGATGTTCACCATTGATGACTACCCCATCTCACGTGATGATCGAACATGGGTTAGTTGATTTGGATCACGTATCACTTAGATAACTTGAGGGATGTTTATTTAAGTGGGAGTTCATTAGTAATTTGATTAATTGAACTTAATTTATCATGAACTTCGTCTTAATAGTTTTGCATATGTATGTTGTAGATCAATGGCCCGAGCTACCGTTTCCCTAAATTTTAATGCGTTCCTAGAAAAAGCTAAGTTGAAAAATGATGGTAGCAACTACACGGACTGGGTCCATAACTTCAAGATTATCCTCATTGCTGCACAGAAGAATTATGTCCTTAATGCACCACTAGGTGACAGACCTGCTGCAGGAGCTACTGCAGATGTTATGAACGTCTGGCAGGCTCGATCTGATGACTACTCGATAGTTTAGTGGGCCATGCTTTACGGCCTAGAACCGGGACTTCAAAGACGTTTTGAACGTCATGGAGCATATGAGATGTTCCAAGAGTTGAAGTTAATATTTCAAGCAAATGCCCGGGTTGAGAGATATGAAGTCTCCAACAAGTTCTATAGCTGCAAGATAGAGGAGAACAATTATGTCAGTGAACACATACTCAAAATGTCTGGGTATCATAACCACTTGACTCAACTGGGAGTTGATCTTCCAGTTGATAGTGTTATTGACAGAGTTCTTCAGTCACTGCCACCAAGCTACAAAGGCTTCGTGATGAACTATAATATGCAAGGGATGAATAAAACTATTCCTGAGCTCTTTGCAATGCTTAAGGCCGCGGAGGTAGAAATCAAGAAGGAGCATCAAGTGTTGATGGTTAACAAGACCACTAGTTTTAAGAAAAAGGGCAAGGGGAAGAAAGGGAACTTCAAGAAGAATGACAAGCGAGTTGCCACTCCCGGGAAGAAGCCCAAAGCTAGACCCAAGCCTGAAACTGAGTGCTTCTACTGCAAAGGGAATGGTCACTGGAAACGAAACTGGCCAAAATACTTGGTGGATAAGAAGGATGGCAAGTGAACAAAGGTATATTTGATATACATGTTATTGATGTGTACCTTACTAATGCTCGTAGTAGCGCCTGGGTATTTGATACTGTTTCGGTTGCTCATATTTGTAACTCGAAACAGGAGCTACGGAATAAACGAAGATTGGCTAAGGACGAGGTGACGATGCGCGTCGGGAATGGTTCCAAGGTCGATGTGATCGCCGTCGGCACGCTACCTCTACATCTACCTTCGGGATTAGTTTTAGACCTCAATAATTGTTATTTGGTGCCCGCGTTGAGCATGAACATTATATCTGGATCTTGTTTATTGCGAGACAGTTATTCATTTAAATCGGAGAATAATGGTTATTCTATTTATATGAGTAATATCTTTTATGGTCATGCACCCTTGATGAATGGTCTATTCTTTTTGAATCTCGACGTAGTGATACACATATTCATAATATTGATGCCGAAAGATGCAAAGTTGATAATGATAGTGCAACATACTTGTGGCACTGCTGTTTAGGTCATATTGGTGTAAAGCGCATGAAGAAACTCCATACCGATGGACTTTTGGAATCACTTGATTATGAATCATTTGATACTTGCGAACCATGCCTTATGGGCAAGATGACTAAAACTCCGTTCTCCGGAACAATGGAGCGAGTTAATGACTTATTGGAAATAGTACATACCGATGTATGCGGTCCGATGAGTGTTGAAGCACGCGGCGGGTATCGTTATTTTCTGACCTTCACAGATGATTTGAGTAGGTATGAGTATATCTACTTGATGAAACACAAGTCTGAAACATTTAAAAAGTTCAAAGAATTTCAGAGTGAAGTGGAGAATCATCGTAACAAGAAAATAAAGTTTCTACGATCTGATCGCGGAGGCGAATATTTGAGTTACGAGTTTGGCCTTCATTTAAAACAATGTGGAATTGTTTCACAACTCACGCCACCTGGAACACCACAGTGTAATGGTGTGTCCGAACGTCGTAACCGTACTTTATTAGGTATGGTGCGATCTATGATGTCTCTTACCAATTTACACTATCGTTTTGTGGTTATGCATTAGAGACAACCGCATTCATGTTAAATAGGGCACCGTCTAAATTCGTTGAGACGACACCATATGAACTGTGGTTTAGCAAGAAACCTAAGCTGTCGTTTCTTAAAGTTTGGGGATGCGACGCTTATGTCAAAAGGCTTCAGCCTGATAAGCTCGAACCTAAATCGGAGAAGTGCGTCTTCACAGGATACCCTAAAGAAACTATTGGGTACACCTTCTACCACAGATCCGAAGGCAAGATTTTTGTTGCTAAGAATGGATCCTTTCTAGAGAAGGAGTTTCTCTCGAAAGAAGTGAGTAGGAAAAAAGTAGAACTTGATGAGGTAATTGTACCTTCTCTCGAATTGGAAAGTAGCACATCACAGGAAACCGTTCCCGTGATGCCTACACCAACTAGAGAGGAAGAAAATGATAATGATTATGAAACTTCAGATCAAGTTACTACTGAACCTCGTAGGTCGACCAGAGCACAATCCGCACTAGAGTGGTACGGTAATCTTATTCTGGAAGTCATGTTACTAGACCATGGCGAACCTACGAACTATGAAGAAGCTATGATGAGCCCAGATTCCGATAAATGGCTTGAGGCCATGAAATCTGAGATAGGATCCATGTATGAGAACAAAGTATGGACTTTGGTGGACTTGCCCGATGATCGGCAAGCCATAGAAAATAAATGGGTCTTCAAGAAGAAGACTGACATTGATGGTAATGTTACTGTCTACAAAGCTCGACTTGTTGCGAAAGGTTTTCGACAAGTTCAAAGAGTTGACTACGATGAGACTTTCTAACCCGTAGCGATGCTTAAGTCTGTTCGAATCATGTTAGCAATTGCCGCATTTTATGATTATGAAATCTAGCAAATGGACATCAAAACTGCATTCCTTAATGGATTTCTTAAAGAAGAGTTGTATATGATGCAACCAGAAGGTTTTGTCGATCCTAAAGGTGCTGACAAAGTGTGCAAGCTCCAGCGATCCATCTATGGACTGGTGCAAGCATCTCGGAGTTGGAATATACGCTTTGATGAGGTGATCAAAGCATATGGTTTTATACAGACTTACGGTGAAGCCTGTATTTACAAGAAAGTGAGTGGGAGCTCTGTAGCATTTCTAATATTATATGTGGATGACATATTGTTGATTGGAAATGATATAGGATTTCTGGATAGCATAAAAGGGTACTTGAATAAGAATTTTTCAATGAAAGACCTCGGTGAAGCTACTTATATATTGGGCATCAAGATCTATAGAGATAGATCGAGACGCTTAATAGGACTTTCACAAAGCACACACCTTGACAAAGTTTTGAAGAAGTTCAAAATGGATCAGTCAAGGAAAGGATTCTTGCCTGTGTTACAAGGTGTAAAATTGAGTCAGACTCAAAGCCCGACCACTGCAGAAGATAGAGAGAAAATGAAAGTCATTCCCTATGCCTCAGCCATACGTTCTATCATGTATGCTATGCTGTGTACCAAACCTGTGTAACACCCTGGATTTTGCCCATTTTCTTTTGCTTTTAATTTTGGCCTGGTTTTGCTTTTCTGTGGCTTAGTGGTCTTGAAACCTGGAGAGATCACTTTTGATTCCTCTCCCCAGTGGCTTGTCAATCTCAAAATTATCTCAAGACCTCGCCATTTCCATCCTGGACTAATCCCAATATTCTTTTCCTTGGGGATATTCCTTTTTCTATCAAAGGAATAACCCTATTTGCCCTGGGTTGTGAAGCAACCCACATTTCCATCATTCAAAAGATTCCCAAATAATTCTCATAAATTGTTTCGGTCATATATTCCTCAGATATGTCAAAACCTTCCTTGCCATGTTCAAAAATATTCCACCCATATTCCTTTTCTGATTCTGCCCCAGCTGGCAGTTTGTGAAGCAAGTACCCTTTATATTTGATTTTTTGCTCTCAAACTTTTTGTGAACTCTTTCCTATCCACATTATTGCCTCATGCGAAAATTCAACTTCATTTGGTTAGTAAATCTCCCTTGGCTAATTTCCTAAGTTTCTGGCCAACTGAAGGCCTAATGAAGGAAGTACCAGCTAGGAGTATCCAAATGAGTTGAAATTTTTCAAGATCATTCATATGATCAAATCATGACTCTCCACCAAGTTTAAACCCTATCCAATCATCTATGTGAGTAGACCATCAAATCTTGGTTTCTGGTCATATTTTCCTGTTGTGAAGCAACTATATTTTATATTGCTTCATAATTGCTGAAAATTTACCAGAACCTTCTCCTAATCATATGACCCCTCTCCACCAAATTTGGGATCAATATATTTAGCCATCTTTCCTCAGCATTTTTCTCAAGATTCTGGTCAGAGGGGATATCTGTGAAGGAAGTACCATTTTGGATTATCCAAATGGTATGAAAACTTTACAGAATCCTCATATGACCAAATATTCATGTTATACCAAATTTTAGCTCAAGTGGCTACTCCATGTGAGTGCTACTTCAAGATTTGCAATTTTGGCCAGTGTGGTCATTTGTACTGCAAGTGCTATTTCTCCTCATCCAAATGGGTTTCAACTTTGCAGAGATGACCACCTTAGTGTGTGATCACTCTCAGACAAAAGCCCTGAGTCTAGTTCCTGCTCCATCCCCCTCGCATCATATCAAACACTTTGCTGGTGCATTGTAACCAAGCTTCGTCTTGTCAACTCCTGGCTTATTTTGATGATCTTTCACTTCCAGGATGCCTTGAGGATCAAGGACTTGCTGCTAGACAACGAATTAGGCAACAGAGTGCACCGTGTACACCAGTGCATGTGGTGACCACGCAGTCAATGTGCAGTACTGGCGCTCTGTGCAATGGGGCCCTCGGCCTCGGCCGTTTCCTCGCGGCCTCGCCACCTAGTTATGTCCAGCAGCTTCGTTTTGTCGTGGCCCACACTCTGGACCCCTCTCCCCCCTCTCACGTCCCCTCCCTCGCAGTACACGACGGCTCCCGTGACATGGCCGCCCCCTGTCGCCGACGGGACCGGTCGATGGAGCTCTCCCGAGCCATCCCGACCCTTCCTGAGCTCTCTCCGCCCCTCCCTGACCGTCCGGGAAGCTTCTCCCCTCCTCCAAGCAAGCTCTGGAAGCGCCGGGACGCCGGCGTACGTGGCGCCGCGGCCGTGCCCGGACCTCCTCGTCGCCCGCCTATATATAGGCTGCCCGAGCCCATTACGAGCTCACCAAGCCTCTCCTCTCCCTCCCAGAACCCCTCCAACCGAGCCAATCGAGCTCCCGTGGCTCAAATCGCCGGCAAGCTCCGCCACGGCCATCGCTCGGCCTTCCCTAAATTCCCTCCACTCCGGCCCCCATTGCTTCTCTAGCTACACGAGGACACCACCACCACTATCCCGAGGCTCTCCCGAGCACTTTCCTAACCCAGGAACCATCAGAGCTCCGAGCTCGAGCTCGCCGGAGATGCCCGCCGCCACGGCCGATACCTCGCCTGCACCAGTGCTCCCCGACAGCCGTGCCACCCGGGGATGGATGCGGCACTCTCTCCTGATCTCGCCGGTACTCGGAACTCTAGGAACGGTGGCCGGAGCTGTCGGCAGTCGCCGCCGGAGCGCGCCATCTCCTCTGCTCCGTGGGCGCGCGCGAGGTGGGAGACGAGCTCCCTTGCAGGCGGGCCCCGCATTGCCGACCCCACCAGTCAGTGGTTGCAAGAAGTCAACGCCCCGGGCCCGCGCTATTTAAGTGGAGGCGCACTCTCCAAAAATACGCTTTCCACTTAAGGAAGCGTACTCGGGCTCTGTTTCGGGAAAGATTACGTTTTCTGCTTTGGGAAACGTATTTTCCCAGAAGGCGCTTTCTGTTTTCTCAGTCAGGGACCCGTTTGTAGAGTTATTTTTGCAGATTGGTCCCTGAACTTCGTCGGGCTATAACTTTTTGCCCGTGACTCCGATCGAGGTGATTCCAAAGCCCACTTCTTCGTCTCTTCGAGCCCGACATGTTGGTATCATTTTCACTATGTGGTCCCACAGTGGAAATGACCATTTTGCCATTGTCCGTAAACAGCCCCCCTCCGAGAGAGAACTGTTTCCGGCGATCGTTTCCGCGGACTCTCCGCACTCCTTCCCGATGATTCCTTCATCCCCAGGCAAGCCACAACTCTCATCTGCATCATTGCATCGCAATATCATAGTTTAACTAATTACTTTAATAGCAAGTATGAGTTATTTGTGAAATGAATTGGACTATGCAATGTTCGAGTTAATTCTCGGATAGGTGACTACCATGTGGAGTACCGGATTACTAGTGACTAGTAGTTTACACTCGTTGATGCTATGATGTTGAGATCACTGTCTATGATTATTTTGGAGTTCATCCGGTAGTTCGTAAAGATGAGTAATAGCAGTGGCTTAAGCATACCGGTTATCGGAAGGTCAGCTATGACGGAAATATTATTTGGAGATGAGATATTTAGTCGGTTGACCTTGAGTCACCTGTCCGGACTTATCCGTGCAGCCACATTTGCCGGTATGGGACGGCCTTGACTTGGTCTGATCGCGTGCTCTTTCACCGGTACCGCCCGACAGGGAAGGTTATGCGTGCGCGCTACCCTGGCCCGGTAGGCGGCGATAACCTTATGAGCCCAGTTGAGTTTTGTGCCGGCGTCCCCGTTTGGGACAGTATAGTTTGGCCACGACGGTGGCAGGTGTCACGAGGTGACAAGGGGCCACCCAAGGCTTGACTCCAAGGGAGTGCGATTGCCGGTGGTACGATGGGAGAGTCACGGGTCAGGCAGGTTTCGTTGGAGCAACGCTGGTCCACCCGAATGGGATCACGAGGTCAGTGCTCCATGGTGTGGGTAAAGTGCGCAACCTCTGCAGAGTGTAAAATATATTCGAATAGCCGTGTCCACGGTATTGGACAGTCCGCCCAGACCTCACTAGGTGGTCAACCATAGTAGTGATAATGATGGAAGAACTCGTCAGATCGGAAGTACTCGGTGGTTCATGAGTATTCTGAGGGTTGTGAGACAACCCGGAAGAGAATAAGTTTATCCTATTTGTGGTACAGACGGTATCAGGTATTTGATATGTCAACTATGGGATGGCTATGAAATGAGTGGTTGGAGGACCACATGATTAGACTTGGCACAGGTTTGGATTGGATCCTGAGATTATTCGGAGTATGAATTAAATATACTTTACCTTATTGCATTTACTTCAGAAGTTATCTTGCTGGATAACCCTGCTTGTTAATCTTGACTGCTATGATGTTGTCTTGCCTTAATGCTGATGTTTGCTGTGAGCTTGCGAGTACATTCAAAGTACTCACCTGGCGTGTCATGCCAGTCTGCAGGTCATGCCGTGATTGCTTGCTTGTCGAGGATCCTGAGTTTGCGACCTAGGAGACACGTTCTAGCCAGAGTCCCTGCGGAGTGGAGTCCATCACCGTCATCGTTGTTCCGCTGCCGAGAGATGTTACTTCGCTGTTAGCATAGAGCTACCCTGGGCAGGCGTAGTGTCGTCGTGCCGATGTAATCCATGTACCCTTTGTAACCATATCCATAGTAATAAAGAGCTGATTTGTTCTATGCCAACAGTGCCGTATTCCAGAAGACTTGTCCTTGGGCTGGAATACGGGGCGTTCCGGTTTACTCTGAGCCGGGGTGCCACAACCTGATGTGTGCCTTGCCATAAGTTTGGCAGGGAGGTACCAAAGTAATCCAGGAGTGGATCACTGGACAGTGGTCAAGAACATCCTGAAGTACCTGAAAAGGACCAAGGATATGTTTCTCGTTTATGGAGGTGATGAAGAGCTCGTCGTAAATGGTTACATCGATGCTAGCTTCGACACTGATCCGGATGACTCTAAGTCACAAACCGGATACATATTTAAATTGAATGGTGGAGCTGTCAGTTGGTGCAGTTCCAAGCAGAGCGTCGTGGCGGGATCTACGTGTGAAGTGGAGTACATAGCTGCTTCGGAAGCAGCACATGAAGGAGTCTGGATGAAGGAGTTCATATCCGATCTGGGTGTAATACCCAGTGCATCAGGTCCAATGAAAATCTTTTGTGACAACACTGGAGCAATTGCCTTGGCGAAGGAATCCAGGTTTCACAAGAGAACCAAACACATCAAGAGACGCTTCAACTCCATTCGTGAAAAGGTCAAGGATGAAGACATGGAGATTTGCAAAATACATACGGATCTAAATGTAGCACGCTCGTTGACTAAGCCTCTTCCGCGAGCAAAACATGATCAACACCAAGACTCCATGGGTGTTAGATTCATTACAATGTAATCTAGATTATTGACTCTAGTGCAAGTGGGAGACTGAAGGAAATATGCCCTAGAGGCAATAATAAAGTTGTTATTTTATATTTTCTTATTCATGATAAATGTTTATTATTCATGCTAGAATTGTATTGATTGGAAACTTAAATACATGTGTGAATACATAAACAAATACCGTGTCCCTAGTAAGCCTCTATTAGACTAGCTCATTGATCAAAGATGGTTAATGTTTCCTAACCATAGACATGTGTTGTCATTTGATAACGGGATCACATCATTAGGACAATGATGTGATGGACAAGACCCATCCGTTAGCTTAGCATATGATCGTTCAGTTTATTGCTACTACTTTCTTGAATGTCAAATACATGTTCCTTCGACCATGAGATCATGCAACTCCCGGATACCGGAGGGATACCTTGTGTGCTATCAAACGTCACAACGTAACTGGGTGATCATAAAGATACTCTACAGGTATCTCCAAAGGTGTTTGTTGAGTTGGCATGGACCGAGATTGAGATTTGTCACTCTGAGTATCGGAGAGGTATCTCTGGGCCCTCTCGGTAATACACATCATAATAAGCTTGCAAGGAAATGACCAAGGAGTTAGTTACGAGATGATGTATTACGGAACGAGTAAAGAGACTTGCCGGTAACGAGATTGGACTAGGTATGAAGATACCGACGATCGAATCTCGGGCAAGTAACATACCGATGGACAAAGGGAATTACGTATGTTGTCATAAGGTTCGACCGATAAAGATCTTCGTAGAATATGTAGGAGCCAATATGGGCATCCAGGTTCCGCTATTAGTTATTGACCAGAGAGCTGTCTCGTTCATGTCTACATAGTTCTCGAACCTGTAGGGTCCGCACGCTTAACATTCGTTGACGATATAGTGTTATATGAGTTATATGATTTGGTGACCGAATGTTGTTCGGAGTTCCGGATGAGATCACGGACATGACGAGGAGCTCCGGAATGGTCCGGAGGTAAAGATTGATATATAGGACGATGATATTCGGACACCGGAAGAGTTTTGGAGTGCACCGGGTAGTCAACGGGGCATCGGAAGGGGTTCCGGACACCCCCGGGAGGTCTATGGGCCTAATGGGCCAAGGGGAGAGACACACCAGCCCACAAGAGGGCTGGCGCGCCCCTCTCCCTGGCCGCCGGCCCTAGGGAAGGAAAAGGGGGAGGGCTAGCCCCTCCTGCCTTCCCCTCCACATGGGAGATAGGAAAGGGGGGGCGCCACCCTCCCCTGCCTTTTCCCGATCGCCTAGAAAGGCAAGGGGGGGCGCGGCAAGGGGCAGGACCCCAAGTGGGATTCGGCCCCACTTGGGGCGCCTCCTTGGCTACTCCTCCCTCCCCCCACCTATATATATATATGGGAAGGGGGCGCCACACATAACCACGACAATCTCTTAGCCGTGTGCGGCGCCCCCCTCCACAGTTTCGTCCCTCGGTCATATTTTCGTAGTGTTTAGTCGAAGCCCTGCAGAGATATCATAACCACCACCGTCACCACGTCGTCGTGCTGCCGGAACTCATCCAATACTTCGCCGTCTTGCTGGATCAAGAAGGCGAGGACGTCACTGAGCTGAACGTGTGCTGAACGCGGAGGTGTCGTACGTTCGGTACTCGATCGGTTGGATCGCGAAGAAGTTCGGCTACATCAACCGCGTTACTAAACGCTTCCGCTTACGGTCTACGAGGGTACGTAGACACACTCTCCCCTCTCGTTGCTATGCATCTCCATGGATAGATCTTGCGTGTGCGTAGATTTTTTTTGTTTTACATGCAACGTTTCCCAACAGAGATCGGTGCGCTCCTCAAGCTGCTTCACTCCCTCCTCTACGCGGTCCGGTTGCCCGGTGGATCGATGCCCTCGGCCTGGGCGAGAGGGGATAGTGGTCCCCTCTACGGCGATCTGGTCGTGTTGTTGGAGAAGTGTCGCTGGTCTTGGCGTGGCTCGGTCCTCCTGGTGGCTTCGTTGCCCATTGCTCGCCGTGTCTTCTTGAAGTGCTCTGTTCCTATGGCTAGTGTCTGCGGCCTGCTCCTCGTGCGAGTTGCAATTTGTGGCCTCGGGTGTGCTCGAGTGGTTGCCCTGTTTTCTGGTGTTCTTGCTGGCTCTGGCAAGAGCAGCTCCTCTTTGCCTTCGGCATGTCGATGGCGAGCTCCTTCCCTTGGCGCAACCCCGTCTAGCCCCTGTTAGGTCCCCAAGTGGTACTCTTTTTCTTCTTTGGTCGTAGAATTTAGCCTCCACAGCGTCTTGTATCTGTTGCCTTGGGGTTGCATTCCCGTTTTCCTTTTTTTATCTTCGGTTCTATGTTGTGCTCTTGTAATCCTGGCCGGTTGATGACTTTGTTAATTCAAAGCCGGGTGAAGATCGGGCCCTACTCGGGCTCGGTTCGATCCTTTCATCTAAAAGTAAGCAATTCTCATCATGGCCACACCACCTTACTAACAACACTACACACTCAAGAAATCCAAGCAAAGAATAAAGTAAAAGAAGCATTCAAGAAAAGCAATGATCCAAGTGTTCATTTTGCAAACATAAGTAGTCTTTGGTACAGATGTTAAGAAAACATTGTTAAATGCTAAATCATATCCATGGTTAATTGCCTTCCAAGTTGATTGCGAGCTCCAATAAGCAATCCACGTAGTAGAGTCGGATCCAAATTTCATCGGGAGTTATTAATTAGTCTTCCCCGCCAATTCGGTTTGTGTCACCCTGCAGCTTAGTTCCTAAGCTTCCTTCCCACTCCGACGCCGAGGCGAGCTCGATCTGCCTCCCTCCCGCGGCCCGCCACCGCCTCATGCTGGCTTGATATATAGCCTAGCGCCTCTCCTCTTCTCATCACAATCTCCTCCTCGCCGATCAGCTCCTCCTCCGCAACCATCCACCACCAAAGAGTAGACCAAGCCATGCCGGCTCTCATGGCGAAGCGCTCTTCCTCGGAGCGGTGCGCGATCCGCCGCGAGCTCCACCGGCGCAGGAAGCTCGCCGCAGCGCCCAAAGGAGGGATCGTCAAGAAGTCGTCTGCGCAGCAGATTTCCGAGTCGATCCACAAGTCGTCCGCGGACGAGACAGCCGGACCGGCGACCAACAAGCCGCCGTCCATGACCATGCCGACGCCTCGCCCGCGGACCGGAGTCGCGACGTCGCCTGCGTTGATCCTGCAGCACGCGCCAGCGGCAGTGGCCACTAAGAAGCAGATTGCCGCCGTGGCAAAGGGAGACGGCGCCGCCGCCAAGGAGATCGCCGCCTGTGTGCCGCCGGGACAGGTTGCGAAGAGGAGCACCGCCCCGCCGCGCCGATCCGCGCTCATCCCGGCCGCGTCCAAGATGAAAGTTTCCGCTGTCAAAAGGGTCTCGGGAGTTCCCAGCAAGTCCGCGTCACCCTGCCCATCGGATTCAAGTGGAGCTGACACCACGGAGCCATCCGCCACCGCCGGAGCAGCGTACATCAAGAACATGCCAACCATATCGGCCCGGTCGCGTTCTTCGTCGATCTCTGTGAAGAAGGGCATGACGGTGAAGGTGCGCACGCGCGTCGGGATGCTGCCGACAGGGCACTGCCTCGTGCTATGGCTCGCCGCCCGCGTCGTCTCCGACGCAGCAGCGGGTGACGGCTTCCTCGATGTGATGTACAACGGCAACTTCCCCCGCGACGACCCCCTCCGAACCGTGCGCGTCGCCATGGACGACGTCAGGAGCATGCCCGCCAGCGCAGAGAGTAGAGTTTCAGACTGCATGGAGGGAGAGGTGCTGCATCTGCATGATGGAGGCTTTTCGGCTACAGAAGCTTCGACGTACGATCTATGACGAGTGTAGTCTTCATAGCTGTATCTCGACTGGAGATCCCCCGGCCGGACTTTATTGTTTCTGTAATCTGGTAGATCGATGTAATGAAGCTGTATCTGAGAATCAATAAAGATGGCTTTCCCACGGGAGAAAAGAGAGAGAGATTCTATTGTTATGTGAACCTTCGTCGGTCATTTACTACCCTCTTCTGTACCAAAATATATAAGACGTTCTTATAGTTCAAGAACACAAAGAATTTGCTGGACACATGTCCATCAAGTCCATCAAGTATATACATACAACACAAAGAACTTGCTGGACACATGTCCAACAAGTCCGGAACTTTCTGGCAACATTCCCTCACATTTTTCATAAGCTCACATCATCTAGATATGAGATAATATCTTACATCTAAGCTGACATCATCCTCTAATATGTCCCCACCCGTTGACAAACAATAAGTCTGGTTGCTCCCGATCACCCCCGCACAAGGATGCTTGTTTGTTTGCGTCGGCCAGTTTGTTTGTCGTCTGGGCAGCCCACCCCTTCCAGCCCAGCTACCCCCGCCACCTGACTTTGTTTTTGTTGGGCTTTTTTGTTTGTTTGTTTTTTACACGAAAAAGGCCACATGTGCACGCAGACCTGTGCCTTGTTAGTAGAAAAAAAAAACAATTGCAAAAAAGAAGCTTAGATGGCTCAGGAAAAAGTGCAAAAACCCAGACAGGTTTTATGAATGAACAAAAATGAACAATGACTGATTAGTCAAACTCTGAAGATGAATGCATCCTCTTTGAACACTGACTGACGAGTCTACTCTCTGAACAATGATACAGAATTCAAGACTAGCAGTAAGAAATGTGACGACGATCTGAAATTACTGAATATAATGAGTCAAACTCTCTGAACATGACGCAAGCTCTATGAACAATTACTGAAGATAATGAGTCAAACTCTATGATCATGATGCATACTCTCCGAACATTGACTCATAACTCAAACTCTCTGAACATGATGCATGCTCTCTGAACAAAAATAGAAAACTGAAAACATGATGCATGCTCTCTCAACATATGCACTGAACAAAAATGAAAAACAACTAGCACGACATGCCTTCTTTGCTGTGAGTTCATTGTGCATCCTCAACTCTTTTACCCCCTATGCAACAACAAATCCTAACGAATCACAGCACTGAAAATACAAAATTCTGGCTAGCGCAAAACATTGGGCAGCACAGGCACGGGGTCGCTTCCCTCACAAAAAATCCAGGGCCGCAGTGGCTCAAAATAACGTACATACCTACTTGTGAACACCCAGAGCACGAAAATTCGAGCTGTACGGCAGTAATTTTGAGCATGTCGCACCAACAAAAATCAGGCAGGAGAAGAGGGGAAAAGTGAGCTACTCACTGCCTCTTGCCGAGAATCAGCTGCGGAGAACTCCGGGACGGTGCCGACACCGAGGATCCTGTCGGCCGCGCAGAGCTCGCGGGCAGGGCCGAACGACGGTGCCTTATCGGCGACGCAGAGGTTGTCGGCGGTGTGGATGCCGCAGGCCTCGACGGCCGCGCAGCGCTCGCCCGCCGTGTCCACAGCGGGTGCCTCGTGCGCCGAGCAGAGGTGCGCAGCGGGGGGCTCGTCGCCGGCGATTTCGGTCGCCATGGGCTTCGAGCTTGTCGCCCCCGTCTCTTCCTCCTCCTCTGCTCCACCGATTCAAACAGTGCGCAGACAAAAAAAATCTGTCGGTGTGGATAATTATTGGAGAGACGTTGTTATTTTGGAGATCTTGCAGAAAGCCCCCTACAGAAAGTAAAAAACGGGCAGTTCAGTGCAGAACCCTGTGTTGAGTACCCCTACAGAAAGGAAAAGCATTTTGAGGGTCTGCCTTGCAAAAAATTGTGAACTAAAAACTGTGATTTGAAAAAAATAGGTCACTGAAAACACTAGGGCAGTGACGAAAAATCAACAAAAATGAAAAAAAATAAAAACATAGTTTTGTGTTCATTGATGACTAGCAACTCGGGGCTCTCAAGTTATTGGTTGGCATCCACTTGCAAGTCTTTCTTCAAAAAAGATACCAAAAACTGGTTCTGGCTATATACAAAAAACTAGTTGCAAAAAGTCGAGGGGGATGACTTGCAAAAAGTGACATGGAAAAGAAAACTACGGGCCCACACTTGCGAGTGAACGGTCGAATTGCAACACAAATTGGCCACAAAATTGCGAGTCAAAAGTGCACTTGCAACTATAGTTATAGCTTCACAAAAAAACACCTAAAGTTGCGAGATGAGGATTGACTTGCAAAGTGACATGAAACGAAGAACTATTGGCGCATAATTGCAAGTCGACGGTGGACTTGCAAACTGGGGCGATTACACACCTACACAAAACACCAAAAAAGTTTCTAGACGATGGGTTGACTTGCAAGTGACATGAAAATAAAACTACGGGGCGATTACAAACTAGGCAAAAGAACCACAGTTACATGTCAAAAAAAGAACTATATCCCGAGTTACGAGTTGATGGTGGACTTGCAACTGGGGCGAATACAAACTACGGGTCCCCCCACCCTCACTCCTCCAAGTTGCGAGTCGATGGTAGACTTGCAATTGGGGGTGGTTACAAAAAAGAACACAGAAACCCCCACCCCCACCTAGTTGCGAGTCGAGGGTCGATTTGCAAGTGGCATGAGACAAAAACAAAAACAACCATCGAGTTGCGAGTCGATGGTGGACTTGCAACTCGGGGCCGGTACCGAGTTGTGAGTCAACGGTGGACTTGCAACTAGGGCAATTACAAAACTACGTCCCCAAGTTGCGACTCGATGGTAGACTTGCAACTGGCCGAAGGAAAAAAAACCGCTAGTTGCGAGCCGAGGGTCGATTTGCAAGTGGCATGAGACAAAAGAACAAAAAAAAAACTCGAGTTGCTAGTCGATGGTGTACTTGCAACTAGGGCAGGTACCGAGTTGCGAGTCGATGGTGGACTTGCAAGTAGGGCGATTACAAACTAGGCAAAAGAACCACATTTACAAGTCAAAAAAGAACTACATCTCGAGTTGCGAGTCGATGGTGGACTTCAACTGGGGCGAAGGCAAACTACGCCCCCCCCCCCCCCCAGTTGCGAGTCGATTGTAGACTTGCAACTAGGGGTGGTTACAAAAAGAACATGGAAACCCCCACCCCCCTCTAGTTGCGAGTCGAGGATCGATTTGCAAGTGGCATGAGACAAAAGAGCAAAAAACAGCCCTCGAGTTGCGAGTCGATGGTGGACTTGCAACTCGGGGCGAGTACCGAGTTGCGAGTTGACGGTGGACTTGCAACTGGGGCGATTACAAAACTACGTTCCCAAGTTGTGACTCGATGGTAGACTTGCAACTCGCCAACGGAGAAAACTGCTAGTTGTGAGCCGGCGGTCGATTTGCAAGTGACATGGGACAAAAAGAACAAAAAAAGCCCTCGAGTTGTGAGTCGATGGTGTACTTGCAACTAGGGTGGGTACCGAGTTGCGAGTCGATGGTGGACTTGCAACTACGGCAGGTACCGAGTTGCGAGTCGATGGTGGACTTGCAACTAGGGCGGGTACCGAGTTGCGAGTCGATGGTGGACTTGCAACTAGAGCGATTACAAACTAGGCAAAAGAACCACATTTACAAGTCAAAAAAGAAACTATGTCCCGAGTTGCGACTCGATGGTGGACTTGCAACTGGAGCGAATGCAAACTACGCCCCCCCCCCCCCCCGAGTTGCAAGTCGATGGTAGACTTGCAACTGGGGCGTGGTTACAAAAAGAACACGAAAACCCCCACCCCCCTAGTTGTGAGTCGACGGTCTATTTGCAAGTGGCATGAGACAAAAAAAATGCCCTCGAGTTGCGAGTCAATGGTGGACTTGCAACTAGGGGCGGTTACCAAGTTGCAAGTCAACGGTGACCTGCAAACTGGGGCGATTACAAAACTACGTCCACAAGTTGCGACTCGATATATAGTAGACTTGCAAGTGGCCGACGGAATAAACCGCTAGTTGCGAGCAAAGGGTCGATTTGCATGTGTCATGAGACAAAGAACAAAAAAACCTCGAGTTGCGAGTCGATGGTGGACTTGCAACTAGGGCGGGTATCCGAGTTGCGAGTCGATGGTGGATTTGCAACTAGGACGAGTATCCGAGTTGCGAGTCGATGGTGTACTTGCAACTAGGACAGGTACCGAGTTGCGAGTCAATGGTGGGCTTGCAACTAGGGGCAGTTACCAAGTTGCAAAACATTGATATGAACTTTTGTAAATAAACAACTAGTAGCAATAACCATCTTTTGGCAGTAGTAGACACCTTGTGATCTATATATAGCATGGCAGTAGCTGAAGAAAAAATTGATATGAACTTGTGTAAATAAACAACTAAATGAAAATGGATTACAAAACACACAGAGCACATGAAGAAAAAGCAAAAAAATGTGGCAGCAGACATTACCGCAAAGCTCTCATTGACATCCCGAAAATACATGCCAAAGCTCCTGCCGTTGTTCATCCCACAATGAGCGAAGCAAACTGGGCACAACATCCTGGTTTCGGAGCTGAAAAAACCAAAAAATAATAAGAATAAATAAAGAGAAGGTGAGTTCCTAAAGAATACCAATTACACAAAAGATAAATGATGGAAAAAGACATGGGCCGGCAACAAAAACATATCATGACTCGCATCATCCATGAAAAGCTACAGAGAAAAATACTGATCATGTGCAGTTTCTGCATCCATGAAAAACTATAAAATAAGCATGATAGAACATATCATGTACAGTTTCTGCATCCATTTTAAAATGACTCATCATCTGGTAGTAAAAAAAAAAATCAAATCTACAACAAACAGTATCAAAGATGAACATCAGTATATGGTTCAAAAAATCCCTACTAGTACAGTTCTGATAACTCATGTGGAACACAAACACATCATTACAAGTGCTCCCCACCCCTATGATGGATCCCCATTTTTTGAGAACTGATGTTCATATACTATACATGAAAAAAGAAAACGAGTATAACGGATGTATACGGCCTTGGAAAGTACAAACATATACCATGACAGATAAACACCCACATGAGAGAAAAGTCCTACTTGCTCTGTTAGGAAAAATGGAACACAATCTATCACGACAGAACACACAAAAAAACAGTTAACCATCAAATGACTAGTTCACCCGCTGCTTAAAACAATACCACGAGAAAAGCAAACAATTACCAATTGAATGTGTCACCAGTCTCACAAAATTTACTTACTAGCTAGGGGCGCGCAGCCAGGCAAAAACAAAAAAAAAATCTACAAACAACAGTATCAAGAAGAACAGCAGTATATGGTCGGAAAAAAAATCCTACTAGTACAGTTCTGAGAACTCGTGTGGAACACAACACATCCTTACAAAGTGCTCCCCACACCTATGATGGATCCCCATTTTTTGAGAACTGATGTTCATATACTATACAGTAAAAGTACATGATTTGCATGATTAATAATAATAAAATGGAAATGCATATATGTGCATTACAATAAAAAAAAATGGAATGCATGCATCTATGAAAACTAACATAGATGCAGAATCAAAATGAAAACTAACCAAAAAATCATATGCCACATGCATGGTCTGAAAAAACAGAGAGCCTTGATTGATAAAAAATGAAAGGGCCTGAAAATGAAAACTATCAGACATAGCAACCAAAACCTAATCCTCCTAAGAAAAATGGTTAACCCTCAATTCGTACAACCAACAAAGCAACTTGAACCTCAATTCGTATAATCAAAACCTAATCAGCTACTGCAAACACAGAGAACCTGCATCTACTTCTACTGAATATAGCAAAAAATGACAAGAAAATGAACTACCAGATAAACTACCCCCCTACCAATCCACTGAACACACACAAAACTACCACTGATAGTTCAAGTCCACTGATAAAATCCCCCTCCCTGACATCTGCGTGGATCCAAAACCACTGATAAAATCTCCCCTCCCTCACATCTGCGTGGATTCAAAGAAACAAAAAACAGAAATCATAGATGAGAAGATACACTAATCTTGGGGGGGGGGGGGGGGGCGGGGGTGGGGGGCAGGGGATTCCCATTAACAAGCAGATGAATATCTGGATGGGATCGGAGACAAACCCTAGAACATGCGGTACATACGACACAAGCAGAGGGGAATGGTACTAAAATCGAACAGAAACTACAAGAATCAAGATGAGAAACTTAATTCACCGGGGCTCTACCCCCTCTTCCCTTCTCCCTCTCCAAAATCGCCGTCACCTGCTAGAAGCTCTGCCTGGATAGGAATGGGGGACGGGGGAAAACTCGATGGTTGCCGCTCTCTGCAGAGGAATGCGAGGCGACGGCAGACAAAACAGAGGCCCCAGGCCCCCAAAAATCTGTGAGAGAAAAAAAACAAACACGGCCCGGCCCCAACTAACAACGACGTGGAACGGGCCGCGCGCGAGACAGACGAGTCCCGAGCCTGCGTTTGCGCGAATCTTACACAGGCCAGATCCAACGGCTCAAACATTAGATGTGAGATAGTTATTTCACATCTAGATGTGAAATAGCAAATCTATTTCCATAACGATATATCACGAGGCATCGCAGAATAGCTTGATCAAAATAAATTGTCTGGCATATGCCAACCATAGTACACATAATCTCTACTACTAATAAACAATCAAACTAATTCTTTCTTAAAGCCACACGGCAGATGTACACAGCTTAATTGTCACCGTACGATTAGACCCGCTAAACTTAATCTAACAGTTAGCCTTAATCTAATCTGTTCTCTGATGTGCACTTAGTATTTTTCGTTGGCTGAACATGCTTCACCGCAGAGGAATAGGAAGCTCCGCCCCGCACCTACGCAATCCCTACAATCACGCAAAGGGCAGAAAAAAAAAGGGAAGTGATCGCAAGCGGATCCCCTCGCTCGCTCACTGCAAGGCCGCGACCCACGCCGTTGCCTGATCCTCCTCCGCCACCGAAGCCGCCGCAGAACCGACAAGTGCGCCGGCAGCACCTCACATCCCCTCTTATCATCTTCCCTATCCCTACCCAGAACGAGACCTCGCAAGTCGCCGGATTAGAGGAGAGGAAAATTTGGTATGCTGTCGCAGACCCGATGCATTGCGCCTCCATTACAAATCCTAAATTCTACTTTTGATCTAGAGCTGCTACCTACTGGACTTGCTCGGAGTCGCGGCCGACGAGGACGTCTACGTCTCCCTCCTCAGGGACTCCGCCGACCCTGTCGAGGTCGCCGCCGTGCACACCCACATCGTTGCCACAGGTGCTGCGCCTGGTCTCCCCCCGCCGCTGCTCGCCTACGCGAGGTGTTCGACGGAAAATTCCCGTCAAGGACGGCATCATGTGGGCGACCATGGTGTCTGCATCCCGCCAGTTCGCGCCCTCCATATGCCTGGGTATGTTGGATTTGAGGCACTTGGCTTGGATCTTCCCGAGAGCAGCACACGTACGCACAACTGCAAGCTAAGCAAGCTGCTGATTGATTTTACCGCGTAGACGTTGGTCTGAACCTTCTGGCCGGCTACATTAGCAAGCACTCAGGCAGCTGGATAGATTCCGGGCGCACAGCTTGCCGTGAACCTTGTACGTCTTGGCTTGTCCTACCTTGCTTGGCTGGATTGATTCACTATTTTTTTTTCTATTTGGATTTAAAGGCTAATGGAGTGTTTGCATCTGGTGCTGTCGATTTTGCAGAAATTGCTGCTCCAACAGGCAGCAAACCAATCATTTGATATTTGAGGGACAGCAGTCAGCAGGCGCTTTGAGGAAAGCATTGGTGCTGGCAAATAAAAGGATGCTTTAGGTATACCTATTTACACTTTTCAATTGGTTTGATGCCATCCATATGTGATTCACTGACCAAGAATGGAAATATTCCTTGCTATTAGAAATTTCTATGGTGGTGCTTCTTTAGGTTCTGCCTGAAGAATGTTCCAGTGCCAATAATCGGTTATACTCCCTCCGTCCGGAAATACTTGTCGGAAAAATGGATAAAAATGGATGTATCTAGAATTAAAATACATCTAGATACATCCATTTCGCCGACAAGTATTTCTGGACCGAGGGAGTACTTTGTAATGGTGATTCCTAATTTGGTCTAACTTTCTAACTATTAGCTACAATTTACTTCAGTGGTAATGCAGGTACGCAAAGGAAGAATTACTGGCTATGGATGATTACTATGAGCGTATGAAATTATGAGTTGTGTAGGTTTCTTAAGTTAGATGGGTTGTTCTAGCTTGTGATGGTTAAATTGTTTACGCAATAGCAGTACTAGATTAGTTGTTCTAGCTTCTTTAGGTTGTAACCAATTGAAGGTAATTTGAAGATCGATCCCACAGCTGAGTATATTCCGTTTTTTATTAACCCGCAAAAAGTGTGTATAGGAAAGTATACTTTTGTGAATTGTTAGTGCTCGCTTTTCTTACTGTACTGTATCAGGCTGTTCATGTTCAAATTCTTCAGCGTTTTGTACACATGAAAGGTACTTCCGTAAATCAGTTTTTCAAATTGGCATTGATAAGATGCATATAGATGCATGTATCCTTCTAAAAAATTAACACCAATTTTTCATTTGTTTTGTGAGATCATTCCTTTTGCTTTTGGACAGCTTTTGAAGATTTTTAAGATAGCTTTTTCTGTGGGCAAGCTGGACCTGATACTCAAAGGACCTTAAGTTCTAACCAAAGATGACAATGTGGATGGTCACATTTCAAAGTGTTTTTTTTCTCGGACACATGTAAGTTTTGTCTCACTGTGTATTAAAAGAATGGTGAAAAGGTGAGAATCAGTATAAAATGGGGACGGAGGATCATGCTTTCAAAGATGGTCAGGTTTCACAATAATACTTGTGCATGTGTTTGTGTGTCATCATCTTTTTAATGGGTGTGATGGATGTTGTACGTTCATTGGTGACAACCACGAGCATGCTCAAAAATGGCATCGTCTTGCTTCGTTTCTTCGCCTCAGCTAAAGTGCTTAATCTTGAGAAGATGAGAGATAATTGATAGAGTACTCCTGACAAGTGCATTTGTCAAATTCTAGCCAACAGATTGAAAGCATGTCTGCCTATTTGTGAGTTTCAGTTCCATTCAATCTTCCTTTTCTTTTTGGATCCAAAGTAGAGGAGATCATGTGACTGGTTGTTGATTGCCCAAACACTCTTTCCTCTACAGGAGTGTAAATGTTGTCGATGGTTGTTTCCAACATGCAAGGACATGAGCACACACATTTTGTGTATCTATCTAAATCTCATATGCTATGAAGGTTTTCCAATTGCAGAGACAAAGCACCTTTCTGATTTAAAGAAATGGTTGTTGATTTTATTTGGTACACCTTTCTGATCTAAAGGAATGTTTTTTGGTACATTTTGTGTAAACTATTCAAATCATCACTTCGTTTTGTGTAAATGGTGAAATCATGCACTTGAAATAATTAACTTGTTATTCCAGGAATATTTTGCAAAATATTGTACTTACCATCTTAGATGCAATCCTTGCACATTATACAGATCATGTTTTTATTCATTCATTTGCACGAATAGCACATATTGCATTATTTTAGAACTACGGATGTTTAATAATATAATGTGTGTTAGTGTTGACGTGCGTTGCACGTGCAAGCTTACTAGTTTCATAGAAATATAATTTCTCGATCGAAAGTACGTACTTCACAGGGCGTAGCTTTGACAGTATATATATAAGTAATATATAGAGTGAATTCCAATTTTTACCCCCCATTTTGACATTTTTGACACTAATTACCCCATTTAGCAGGATTTCATCCGTTTTATCCTATTTAACAAAAGTGTTGCCACAATTTACCCTGTTTAAAATTTTTTGTGCTTCTAACCAACATGTCCCAATTGTTAGTAGAGGGTAGGACTGTTAGCATAATCTTGACAGTTAGGAGTCAAAGTATTAGTTGTGGCTACACGTGATCAAGGTAGACTGTGATTAGGTAATTAGTATAAGCTAGTTGCCTAAGTGTTGGTGATACGTGCTGGTTATCTATTCCGAGTAGTACTAGTAAGTTGCATGTAACGTGTTAGATTAGCTTGGAAACTTTGGTGTGTCCGGTGCGTCTAGTGATAGTTGAGTCCTAGTCTGTTTAGGTGTCCGGCTAGGTTTGCTTATGTTTTTCTTCAATATTATCATATACAACCTTAGTCTGTTTAGGTGTCCGGCTAGGTTTGCTTATGTTTTTCTTCAAATATTATCATATACAACCTTAAATATGCATGATTCTGTGGATCAGATTAAAAGTGGTGTGTGGTCGGAAGCCTTGATGGGCGATCCATAACCCTAGGTTCGAGCGAGCTTGACGGGTGCGTGCAGTCGGAAGCCTGGATGAGCGATACAATAGATTAGGGGCAAGCAACGCAAGGGAGAAGCGACTGAAGGCGACCGTGGCGCGCAGCCGACTCGTGCGTTGTGTGTTGGGAGCGACGCGATCGACCTACATCGGGTCAGGCCAGTCGGGAGAAGCTGTGCAGCCCGGTTCAGCAGTGTAAAAAATAGTCAGGAAAAACAACCGATGTGGCATGCCAGCTGGACAGAACGCACACAAAATTTTAAACAGGGTAAACTATGGCAACATTTTTGCTAAATGGGGTAAAATGGATGAAATCTAGCTAAATGGGGTAATTTGCGTCAAAAATGTCAAAATAGGGGGTAAAAACCGGAATTCACTCTAATATATACTACTATATTAAAGCTGCTAAGCAGCGAGCCACCAGGGCGCTCGCCCGTTGTGGCCGGGGCTCTCCCCCACGGCGACACGTGTCCCTAAGTGAACAGTGCGCGCGGATGAACAGTAACCCGTATGAACAGCGATTTCGGCAAACAGTAATGAATGCAAACAGTAGTGCTTGCTGAACAGTAACTGCGGTAAAACAGTAATTGGACATGAACAGTACCCCCAAAATAGAAATGTTCTTTTTTTTTGCAAAAATCGTACTTCTCTTTATAAACACATGCCCATTTAAAAAAATGCACAAACAATTTTTAATAAATTACATGATTTTTGTTCCAAGTACGTGAACATTTTTTGAAATGCCACATTTTTTTTTCAAAATAGAAGAACATTCTGTTATAAATGTCATGAACACTTTTACAGTTACGAGATTTGTTAAAAAAATACGTGCACCACTCTAAAAAATACACGATTTTTTAGAATGTTTGAAACTTTTTAAAATTGCGAGAACACCTTTTTAGAATACCTGAATATTTTAAAAAAGCGTAAATACTTTCCAAAAATATATGATTTTTTTTAAAATGCATGATTTTTTGTGAAATTATATGAACAGTTCAAAAATACGAACACTTCGATAATATTCACAAACACTTTTTAAATTATCCAAATTCTTTTGAAATGAGTGACACTTTTAAATTTACAAAATTTCCTTTTTCATTAGATGACCACTCTTTCAGGTTATGGATTTTACTTAAAAAAACACAAAAGTTAAAAAAACCACAGAAGTTTTAAAAAAATGGACGTAATAAATACCAATTTAGTTTGATCTGAACTATATTCATACTATGTGCCAATTAATTTAAACTGTTGGCGTTGCTCTTAGTAGTAATGAAGTGATCCTATATTCATACTATGTGACAATTAATTTAAACTGTTGGCGTTGTTCTTAGTAGTAATGAAGTGATCGCCCTTTCACTCTAATTTTACTAAGAAGCCAAAATCCAAGGAAAACTATAGCATCTTTGGTGCCAACCTTATTTTACTGCTTAAAAAGGCGTTGCTCATTTTTTTTAAGAGTGCAGTATGTTTCAATTCATCATCTTATAATACTAAAAGAGGACGGAATAATTTCTCAAACAATAAAGTAACGCATAGATTTCACTAAGCTGAACGAAGATTTGACCATGACATGGAGGACTACTATGCAACAGAGTATAAATTCAAAAATAATCACAAACTTGGTCCCTTTACCATTTATGATGGCCATTTGGAAGATACCGTGCCCAGTTTTTTGAAATCTTTTTAACAACATACTAGAAAACATAAGTCTTACCTGTTTGTTTTTCTTTTCCATTTGTGTCAAACATAGATTACATGATATCTAAATATAATGCTAATGTGATGATAAGTTAAGTGATATTTTTTTAGCCACCCTTTTGTACAAATCCTCAAGAAGTGATTAAAAATGTCCACGATAATGATACAACTACTTGCATTGTTTTCTCCCAAAGATATTATTGTTACGCTTAAGAAGACAAGATCAATTACTCTAGAATATTTTTACAATATATAGTACGCAACTGTCGCCTTGAGAACATCACTTTTTTTGCAATATGATATAACTTGAGATCTGATCAACATTGTAGCTTACTACAATTACAGATCACTACAACATCTGAACGTATCTCCTGAAGAGTTTAATCAATTATTGCGAGTTATGTCTACCAAAGTTGCTTTATGCCGATCCGATATTGGGTGCATACATACAGAAAAAAAAAATGCTCTAGCTAATGAGTTCCACATGCCTGCAAGTAGCATGCTTAAGTGTTTTCCTGTTATTCTCCCTCCACCTTAATGTCCAACACTAATTGCAAGGAATTTCTATTCCAGCCAGCTGAAATACTCAGCTGAAACACTGAGCACACCAACAATAATATCTAAACTAATTTATCTTCCTCATAATGCAAAAAATCAAAAGGCTTTTCTGTCGGCAAACCCGCATCCATCACTAGATGCTTCACACCTCCATTTTCCACTCCATCATCCTGCCAAGAAGCTCTGTAAAAAACACACTCACAAAACAAAAAATATTAAGAACTTTACTGAAAAGCACACGCACAAGCTTCCTAACGGGTTTTCCAGCATTAGATTTTCCGAGCTTCCATTCTTAACTTAATTCTATTTGTTAATTTTGCAAATAACAAAAAGAAATCCAATTGACAATCCATATTGTAACCATGCTTCAATTCAACAACAATTTTTGATTAAAAAAAGGACGAAAGGCCCATACTAGCTCAATCGATTCCTAAATTCAACTTTAAAAATTAAATTATAATGTTTATGTATGTATGCACGGGCTTCTTGACGGGCGCGGCGTGTCGCCGCGCCTCTGCCTGCTAGTAAGATAATTAAACTGGCTAAGCCAGGCTCGCTCCTGTGGGTTTGCCATTCTAGGTGACGGCTCTCCGTGTGCTGACACGTGTTTTTCTGTATTCTTTTACTGCTCCTATTGATTTATTGTACAAGGTCCAGCGGATGTTTTTTTCTTACTTTTTTTTACTGCTCCTATTGATTTACCGTACAAAGCCCAGCAAAATGACGAAAAAGGGTTCCCCGCTTTATATTACAAAGCAACCACCACTACATTACATTCGAGCAGACCGATACAAACTGACGCCGCCATCGCACACAACACACACCCAAGACAAGATACAAAGGTGCCGAGCACCGACACACCACCCCACCGACTATCAAGCAAATTATAGATGTGCGGAGAAGACCACTTGGAGCCGACGTAGACCTCCACCATGAGAATCCACAACGGAGAGGTGAGACGGACAACGACAAGGCCAAAACTCCAAAACGGTGCCTCCCAGAAGGGTACGACCACGGACAGCCGCCACCACCCGATCCCGTAGATCAAGTTTTCACCCGGAGCAAGACAAAAGGAGTGGGAACGTCGCGACAGAGCCTTCAGGAAGGATACAATGTCAACGGACGCCACCATCGTCGGCTAGTACAAGGACTAGGCAAGTGATATACCCGACGCTCACAATCCTCCGTCGCACCCTAGTTCCATCAACTACCCATCAACCAAGCCACCCGCGTGGCCATGGCTGTCCGCCCGCACATGGGACACACTCTTCGCCCACGAATGTCGCGCCTCCCGCCATCAAGGCCGCCGCCCTACATTCAGACAAACCCAAAACCAGCCAAAGTGACCGGCTGTGACGCCCCCGGCTTAATCGTGCACTAATCATACGCGCAAATGCACACGATCAAGCCTAAGGACTCACTTGAAGATATCACAACACAACTTTAAGACATAAATAAAGGCATACACGCATTATATTACAAGCCAGGGCCTCGAGGGCTCGAATACATAAGCTTGATGCCAAACAAGCATCAGCGGAAGCGTTAGATATCTGAGTACAGACATAAGACAGAGAGATAAGCCTTTAACAAGGCGGGACAAAACAAAAGCTACGATCGAAAGGCGCAGGCCTCCTTCCTGGGACCCTCCGATCCTACTCCTGGTCGTCGGCCAGCTCATAGAAGTATCCACCCTCGGGGTAGTAGTAGCGATCGTCGACGGGGCAGCTGTCTCAGGGGCTCCGTCATCTGGTTGCATCAAAAGGATATGGGGGAAAAAGAAAGCAATGCAACCGTGAGTACTCATCCGAGGTACTCAGCAAGCAAGGATCTACACTACATATGCAACATTATCAAAGAAGGGCTGTATATGTGGACCGGGCTGCAGAAATGCCAGAATAGAGAGAAGGCCTAGTCCTATCGAAGACTAGCATCTTCAACGGTCTTGCAGCATTAGAAGAGTGTAGATTAGTACAGTATAAAGTAGTAGTATCAATAAGTCTCAACCTCACCCAGAGATCCTTTCTCGACTCCCTGCGAGAAAGCAATCCCAGAGCCATAATGTCCAAGTATCAACCTCGGCCAGAGATCCTCTCTCGACTCCCTGCGAGAAAGCAATCCCAGAGCCATACTATCCATTTTTGCTGTATCGATCGGGATACAACTCCGAGCGTCCGTTACCGAGGATCCGGCTATGCATAGATTAGTTCTTCCCTGCAGGGGTGCACCAACTTACCCACCACGCTCGCTTAACTCCGGCCGGACACACTTTCTGGGTCATGCCCGGCCTCGGCCAAACGACACACCGCAACCCTACCTAGAGCTCAGCAGAGAGGTCCCCGTCGATCTACATCCTAAGCGCTCAGAGGTCTTGGGCCATCGCCTTGTGCACTCTGAGTCGTTGCGTGCAGGGGGAAGCCAGGCACCAGGGGGGCGCCGGTCCGTCCCGGCCGCAATGCTGAACTGGATGTCTGACAGAGCTTTCGGCTGATGCCACGATGCAGAGTACCCATATTTATTCCCGCGTGATGGTTAGTGCTATCGGGCCAGAGGCCCACTCGAATCAAATATCCAAATCGTTAGTACATTGGGGGTGCGGTAACGAGCAGAGACTCACGATCGATGTGACCCCGTCGCCCCGTCTCGAGGACTTGCGGCAAGGGCCAAGAATGCCCGACCACGCCTCGTATTCATATCTCGGGCACCCTCCAGGGCAACCTGTCTCCACGTCACTCACCACTTAGGCTCACGCGGGTACCCCTCAGGGTCGACCCGCCTTTCCAAGTAACAGTTGTAAAGTCCAAGTATCCGTGTGTCCATAACATCAAGGGAATCTGAGGTATCACCCTCGTTGGATTCCTACTCGATGTATGCGTCAAGGTGAACTCGGAGGAATCACCTTCGATGGGTTCACACTTGAGGTGTTGCACGACAACGTCGTTATCGGAAGTGGTGAAGGAGGAATCACCCTCGAGGACCACGACCGAATAGCTACTCTACAGAGTTAACATCAGAAGTGCTACACGAGGTATCACCCTCAGCACTCGATAGTAACGCTGCAGTGTCGTACAACTAAGGGGGGGGGGGGGGGTGATGTGCGGTGCCGGGCCTGGCTGTCGATCACGTTGATCGGGTCATCTGATAATCCAGCGGGAGCATCTGGGGACAAAGTGGGGTCTCTGATGGGTCTCTACCCAGCCTATACTAAGCAGTTTAGAATAAGCAGGTAGGTACCAATAGCAGGTTACAGTAAACAGGCTATGCACCAGAATAGGATAAACAGTAGCAGCAGCAGTTCTAATGCAAGCACAAGAGAGAAGAGAATAGGCGATATAGGTATGCTTAAGGGGGGGTGCTTGCCTGGAAGCTCTGCTGAAAAGGAAGAAGAGTCCTCGGTGACGTAGTCGATCATAGCGGCATCAGCAGCGGTCTCGGGGTCTACCGGAGAGAAGAGGGGGAAGAAATAGTAAATATAAAACAAACAAGAGCATGACATGACAATACGCAGAGCTAGGGGTGTTCTGACGCGGTGCTACACGATATAGGTGAAGAGGGAAAACATCCGGGAATGTTTTCCCGAAGTTTGGCATTTTCGGACAGATGGAAAGGAGGGGAACGGTTGCATTTTCACTATGCTAGGGACATGTGGCAGATGAACGGACCGTGTATTCGGATTCGTCTCGTCGTTCTGAGCAACTTTCATGTACAAAGTATTTTCATCCGAGTTACGGTTTATTTTATATTAATTTTTAAAGATTTAAACAATTCTGGAATTATTATTAATCAAATTAATTTGAAAATACAATTATGATGTCATCATGACATCAGCATGAAGTCAGAAGTCAACTATACTGTTGACTGGGTCAAACTGACATATGGGTCCCACCTGTCAGTGACTGTTTAGGTTAATTAATAGATTAAATAAGTTAATGAGTTCATTAAGTTAATTAATCTTAATTAGTTTAATTAATCAGAATTAATTAAGTTAATTGATTAATTAATTCTTAGTTATTTCTATTTATTATTATTATTTCTTTAAACGTTCTGGGCAGTGGGCCCCGTCTGTCATAGGGCCAGGGGGTGGCCGGGGCCCAGCTGTCAAAGGCACCGGGAGGGCCTCTGCGGGCGTGGGCGACAGAGAACGGGCGACGGGCGGGCGCCCGTTAACGGGTGAACCTGGGCGGCGCCGACGGCGCGGCGAGCAGCGCCGGCGAGGATGAGTGAGCGGCGGTGGCGGGTGGCCAGGAGGGGAGCGGGCGTCGGGCGCACGCCCAGGCCAGGGGGGCGCAAGCCGCGGCGGCTAGGGGCAAGGCCAGTGGCGGAGACGAGCAAGGCGAGGCGGGCGGCGTGCGCGCGCGAGGGCGCTGCGGGGGCAGGGGCGCGGCACGGGGCGCACGCTTGCGGTGGCCGCGGCGAGGGCATGCGCGAGTGCGCGCGGCCGTGGGCGCGCATGAAGCGCGGCGAGCACATCCACGGGGAGGACGACGCGCGCGGTGACCTGCGGTGAAAGAGGAGGGGAGGTAGCGGCTCACAGGGGGCTGGACGGGGAGGGTAGCGGGCTCGGGGTAGCGCTCTTGAGGAGGTCGGGGAAGGCGCGGTGAGGTCCGGCGATGGCGTGGCGTCGGTGGGGCAGCGAGGCGAGGCGACGCCGGCGTACTGGCCAAGCGAGACGCGGGGGGGGTGGGGGGGGCGGCGCGGCGCCAGATGGGTCGAGCAGTGGCGTCCGGGACGTCACGGCGAGGGAGGGCTTCGGGAGGAGGGCGAGGTGTTCCGGCGAGGGGCGAGGTCGGTGACGGTGGGTCGGCACCGGCGACGAGGCAAACGCGGGGAGCGGCGACGGATCGGGCGTGGCGCCCCGATCCAGAACAGGGGAGGAGAGGGAGATCGGGGGGGGGGGGGAATGGGATCGAGAGGGGTTAGGGTTCGGCGTGGGGGGGATAAGGGGAGGAGAGGTGGGCTGGCCTGGCGGCCTGGTGGTCCAGTTGGGCCACGGCCCAGTGGGGGGGGGGGGTTCTGTTCCTTTTCAGTTTCTTTTGCTTTTCCCTTTCTTTAATATTTTCTGTTTTCTTTTAGTTCTGTTTAGTATTTAATTTAAACATCAAAAGGGGTTTTGTAAAATAAGAGACTTGGCCCATAATTTACAATGCAAATCTAGGCACTGCCATAAAATGGTTTGGCACATAAATAAAATAGTTTGCAAAATTTTAAAATTTTAAAGGCATATAAGTTATTGATTTGGCCACTGTTTTAATTACTTTAGGGTATTTAAACACTTTGCAAAAATGTTGGTTCACCACCAATATTAAGAAGTGAATATTTGTCACATGACCAACATTTTAGTTTTCAGGTTTGTGAACTTTTGGATTTCACTTAGTATTTAAATTTGAATTTGACAGGAATTTGAAATGAGATAGAAGTAAAGATGATCATGCACTGTTTAGCAAAAATATTTAGCTTAACCCCAGGGGTTACTGTAGCTCATCAGTGCAGGGGTGTTACAACTCTCCTCATCTAAAAGAAATTCTCGTCCCGAGAATTAAGAGGTAGAAGGGAAAAGATCAGGGTATTCAGCACGGAGGTTATCCTCGCGTTCCCAAGTGGCTTCATCTTCAGTATGATTTGACCACTGCACCTTGAGGAACTTGATAACCTTCTGGCGGGTCCGACGTTCAGATTCATCGAGGATGCGGATCGGATGCTCCTTATAAGAAAGATCATCATGCAATTCGAGCATCTCGTAATCCACTGCGCGGTGCGGAGATTCCTTGAAGCAACGATGAAGTTGCGACACATGGAAGACGTCGTGGATATGAGAGAATTGTGGCGGCAATTCCAATTTATACGCCACCTGGCCACGTCTAGCAACAATGCGGAAAGGACCAATGTAGCGTGGAGCTAACTTGCCCTTGATTCCAAAACGATGAGTGCCCTTCATAGGAGTGACACGCAGATAAGCTTGATCACCAGGTTGATAAGTCAAACCCCATCATTTGCGATCGTAGTTACTCTTCTGGCGGTCCTGGGCCGCCTTGAGATTTTCTCGAATGATACGGACTTGCTCTTCGGCATGTTGAATAATATCCGGACCCACGAGCGGTCGTTCCCCAGTTTCTGACCAATTCAGAGGGGTTCGACACTTACGTCCATATAGTACTTCAAAATGAGCCATTTTCAAGCTGGCTTGATAGCTGTTGTTATAAGAGAACTCGGCATATGGGAGAGATTCTTCCCATTTCTTACCGAAAGAAATAACGCAAGCTCGCAGCATGTCTTCAAGCACTTGATTTACTCGCTCGACTTGGCCTTGGGACTGGGGGTGATAAGCTGAACTCCAGGTAATATGAGTTCCCATAGCTTCTTGGAAACTTTCCCAGAACTTTGAGGTGAAAAGACCACCACGGTCCGAACTGATCTCCTTCGGAATGCCGTGGAGTGAAACAATTCTGGAGATATATAATTCTGCTAACTGACTAGCAGTGATCGTCTCTTTGACAGGCAGAAAGTGTGCAACTTTAGAAAGTTGGTCGACGACGACAAGAATAGCATCGTGACCCTTCTGTGACTTGGGAAGGCCAGTGATGAAATCCATTTGAACCTTGTCCCATTTCCATAAAGCAATAGGAAGTGGTTGCAGAATTCCAGCAGGCTTTTGATGTTCTGCTTTAACGCGACGACACACATCACATTTAGCAACATATCGAGCAATATCTTGCTTCATTCTAGACCACCAGTACCTTTGACGGAGATCACGATACATCTTGGTGCTACCCGGATGAATAGACAGCGGTGTATCATGTGCCTCCTTCATGACCTTGTCAGTCATAAGCTCGAAGCGAGGTACCACAATGCGGTTTTTGAAATACAAGGTTCCATCTTTAGACAGCGAGAAATCCCTGTACTTTTCCAGGTGAAGATCTTTCTTCATCAGATCAATTTCAGCATCTTTAGCTTGCACATTCTTAACAGCTTTCTCAAGATCTGATCGTATCACAAGGTATTTAAGAGAACCCTGTGGGACAATACACAGATTCAGCTTGCGCAGTTCTTCATAAAGACGAGGTTGAGCTTGCCTAACCATGAGGTTGTCGCAATAGGACTTGCGGCTTAAGGCATCAGCCATCACGTTAGCCTTGCCAGGGGTATAAGAAATACCCAAATCATAGTCCGTAATGGTCTCCATCCATCTTTGCTGACAGAGGTTTAGAGATGGTTGAGTGAACAAGTACTTCAGACTTTTATGATCCGTGTAGATCTCGCAACGATTACCGAGAAGGTAATGTCGCCACAACTGCAATGCATAGATGACAGCAGCTAGTTCTAGATCATGTACTGGATAGTTCTCTTCATGCGGACACAACTGTCGAGAGCCGTAAGCAATCACTTTACGCTCTTGCATTAGGACACAGCCTAATCCTTCACGAGATGCGTCACAATAAATCACAAAGTCTTTGCGGGAATCTGGAGGAGCAAGTACTGGGCCAGATGTTAGCTCGTCTTTAAGTGTTTGAAAACTTTCTTGGCATTTGTCTGTCCACTCAAACTTAACGCCTTTGTGAAGCAGATTAGTCAGGGGCTTAGCAATCTTGGAAAAGTTCTCGACAAATCGACGACAATAGCTTGCAAGGCCGAGAAAACTTCTCACTTGCTTGACGTTCTTCGGAGGAGTCCAGTCCAGAATAGCCTGAACTCGTTCCGGGTTAACAGCAATTCCATCCTTGGAAATCACATGACCAAGGTAGGTTACTTCAGAAAGCCAGAATTCGCATTTGGAATACTTGGCATAGAGCTGGTGTTCTCGGAGCCTTTCCAGTACAAGACGAAGGTGTTCAACATGTTCTTATTTATTATTTGAATAGACCAGAATATAATCTAGATACACCACGATGAATTTGTCGAGGTAATCCATGAATATATAATTCATCAGGCGGGAGAACGTAGCTGCAGCATTTCTTAGGCCAAATGACATTACAGTGTACTCATAAGAGCCATAGCGAGTAACAAATGTAGTCTTGGGAATATCCTCTTCACGAACATAGATCTGATGATAACCCAACCTCAAGTCGAGTTTAGAAAACACCGATGACCCAGCAAGTTGATCATACAAATCATTGATCCGAGGAAGCGGATATTTGTTCTGGATTGTGGCTTGGTTAATGGGCCGATAATCCTGAACCAATCGGTTAGTTCAATCCTTCTTCTTAACGAAGAGTGAAGGTGCTCCCCAGGCAGAGGAACTGGGGCTGATAAAACCCTTCTTAAGTGACTTGTCGATTTCCTCCTTAAGTTCAAGGAGGTGGTGCGGAGGCATCTTATAAGGACGCTTCGCAATAGGAATTGTGCCTGGTTTCAAGTCGATGACAAACTCGACAGCTCTTACAGGGGGTATTCCTGGAAGTTCTTCTAGAAAGACATCTTGAAAATCACGAACAACTGGAACGTTCTCAATGCCTTCAAGAGGTGAAGCATTCAATGCATTCAGAACATATATCTGGCTCTCAGCATCCTGAGCTACTCGGGCTGAGTATTTGACTCTCTGACCGGAAGGGTGCGTGAGCTGGACCGACTTGGCGGCACAGTTAATCATAGCATTATGGGCTTCCAGCCAATCCATACCGAGAATAACATCTATGTCGGAAGGTCCAAGAGCAATAAGGGAAGCAGAGAACATCAACCCTTCAATTCTGATCTGATTGTTGTGACTTACCATCTTGGTTTGCCACCTGGAACGGGGAGTGATAATCTCTAATGGTGTGGGCAATAACTCTAGAGGTAGCTCATGCCGCTGAGCAAACTGTTGAGACACGAAGGAATGTGATGCCCCGGAATCAAAGAGAACAGAAGATGCAACTGAATTAACTGGCAGAGTTCCCATCACGATTTTAGGAGACTCACGAGCTTCTCCCATTTTGACGTGAGTGACCTAGCCTCGGTCCATAGCAGACATCCTGGCCTTACGATTTCTGCAACGATGGGTTCGATGGCCCTTCGTACGACCATCAGGAGGCCGCGATACATTCTGAGACGAATCCCGGCAACAATTGATAGTAAGATGTCCTGGCTGTCCACACTTGCGGCATAAATCATCGTTATGGGAAGGAGCCATAGCATTGGGCTGTCCAGCTTGAATCGTTAGTTGTCTCGGCGGCGGAGACAGACGAAGTGCAACATAAGACGGCCTTGGCGTTGGAGCAGGTCGATGATAAACATTGTGTGGGATCCAGACTCGACGTTTCTGAATAGGTTGACCCGATGATGAGCCAACATCACGAGTGCGCTTGAGCGACTCTTGGTACTCAGTCAGAGCAGTTTCAACTTGGAAAGATTGGCTGACAAGCGTTGCGAAGTCTGTGCAATCATGGACAGCAAGTGCGAGGTTTATATGAGTACGCAGTCCTTCATGGAATTTCTCCTGCTTGCGTGCGTCAGTGCAGACGTCATCTTCAGCATAGCGGGAAAATTCGAGAAATTTCCTCTGATATTCATCCACAGTCATTGTTCCTTGGGTGAGTTTGCAGAATTCCTGCTTCTTCTGGTCCTTCAGACCTTGAGGAATGTACCGTGCACGAAAGTCTGACTAAAATTCCTGCCAAGTGGTTACCGTTTTAGCAGGCAACATACCCTTGTGGCTTTCCCACCATTGAGTAGCTGATCCCCTCAGGTGATACGTCGCATAGGTGACGTAACTGTCAGGGATAACATTGGTCGTCTTCATCTGGAAGGCAATGTCATGGAGCCAATCATCAGCATCCATAGGATTGGTGGAGTTGTGAAAAACAGACGGGTTGAGGCGCACAAATTTTTGCAGTGTTATTGGGGTAGGCTGCTGATGAACATTCTGGTTTGGGCACTGAGCCAATATCCCGGTCATAACCTGATGGTTCAGTTCAAACTGCTGCATCATTGCAGCAATATAAGGTGGAGGTGGAGGATCGTCAGCCATCCTACCAAAAATAACAAGGGCAGTTTAGAAATAACAACTGCATGTGAATGGAGTTATTCATGATGTAACACTGGAAATGAACAAGAATGGCATTAGATATATGATAGTAGTCGTTAAAGACATACCAATCCATGCACAGAGTTAGATTCAAACAGATAGTACGCGCTCGGGAACGCTCGCAGCTAGACAAACTAGGCGGCGCGCAGGCACGCGGTAAGGAAGTACACAACGAGACATAGCAAAGGCTACATCATGTCGGAGAAACTGTTGGGGCGAGGAATCTGCAAGTGACAACACAGGGTGCCCTCGATAAAAGGATCCTGCAAGCAGAACCTGGCCCACTATCTTGAAGAAAGGAGGGGTAATTTCAGAACACCGGGTGGATGTGATCACGAGAACCTAATGTTGGAGTTAGTAAAATTTTAACCCGAAAGGAAGAGAGATCAGAGTCCCAGAGTAAAGGTCAAGGAGTAAAAGATCCTAATACCACCCAATTGGCGACGTGGTCCCGTAAGCCACAAAGCCATGTTAGTAAAACAGGTTTGGACCACTAGACTCAAGTTCTGCCAAGGAGTTGGAAAGGGGGATCCTATAGGCAGTCGGCTCTGATACCAACCTGTGACGCCCCCGGCTTAATCGTGCACTAATCATACACGCAAATGCACACGATCAAGCCTAAGGACTCACTTGAAGATATCACAACACAACTTTAAGACATAAATGAAGGCATACAAGCATTACATTACAAGCCAGGGCCTCGAAGGCTCGAATACATAAGCTTGATGCCAAACAAGCATCAGCGGAAGCGTTAGATATCTGAGTACAAACATAAGACAGAGAGATAAGCCTTTAACAAGGCGGGACAAAACAAAACCTACGATCGAAAGGCGCAGGCCTCCTGCTTGGGACCCTCCAATCCTACTCCTGGTCGTCGGCCAGCTCGTAGAAGTATCCACCCTCGGGGTAGTAGTAGCGATCATCGGCGGGGCAGCTGTCTCAGGGGCTCCGTCATCTGGTTGCATCAAAAGGATATGGGGGAAAAAGAAAGCAAAGCAACCGTGAGTACTCATCCGAAGTACTCAGCAAGCAAGGATCTACACTACATATGCAACATTATCAAAGAAGGGCTGTATATGTGGACCGGGCTGCCGAAATGCCAGAATAGAGAGAAGGCCTAGTCCTATCGAAGACTAGCATCTTCAACGGTCTTGCAGCATTAGAAGAGTGTAGATTAGTACAGTATAAAGTAGTAGTATCAATAAGTCTCAACCTCACCCAGAGATCCTTTCTCGACTCCCTGCGAGAAAGCAATCCCAGAGCCATAATGTCCAAGTATCAACCTCGGGCAGAGATCCTCTCTCGACTCCCTGCGAGAAAGCAATCCCAGAGCCATACTATCCATTTTTGCTGTATCGATCGGGATACAACTCTGAGCATCCGTTACCGAGGATCCGGCTATGCATAGATTAGTTCTTCCCTGCAGGGGTACACCAACTTACCCACCATGCTCGCTTAACTCCGGCCGGACACACTTTCTGGGTCATGCCCGGCCTCGGCTAAACGATACACCGCAACCCTACCTAGAGCTCAGCAGAGAGGTCCCCGTCGGTCTACATCCTAAGCGCTCAGAGGTCTTGGGCCATCGCCCTGTGCACTCTGAGTCGTTGCGTGCAGGGGGAAGCCAGGCACCAGGGGGGCGCCGGTCCGTCCCGTCCGCAATGCTGAACTGGATGTCTGACAGAGCTTTCGGCTGATGCCACCATGCAGAGTACCCATATTTATTCCTGCGTGATGGTTAGTGCTATCGGGCCAGAGGCCCACTTGAATCAAATATCCAAATCGTTAGTACATTGGGGGTGCGGTAACGAGCAGAGACTCACGATCGATGTGACCCCGTCGCCCCGTCTCGAGGACTTGCGGCAAGGGCCAAGAATGCCCGACCACGCCTCGTATTCATATCTCGGGCACCCTCCAGGGCAACCCGTCTCCACGTCACTCGCCACTTAGGCTCACGCGGGTACCCCTCAGGGTCGACCCGCCTTTCCAAGTAACAGTTGTAAAGTCCAAGTATCCGTGTGTCCATAACATCAAGGGAATCCGAGGTATCACCCTCGTTGGATTCCTACTCGATGTATGCGTCAAGGTGAACTCGGAGGGATCACCCTCGATGGGTTCACACTTGAGGTGTTGCAGGACAACATCGTTATCGGAAGTGGTGAAGGAGGAATCACCCTCGAGGACCACGACCGAATAGCTACTCTACAGAGTTAACATCAGAAGTGCTACACGAGGTATCACCCTCGGCACTCGATAGTAACGCTGCAGTGTCGTACAACTAAGGGGGGTGATGTGCGGTGCCGGTCCTGGCTATCGATCACGTTGATCGGGTCATCTGATAATCCAGCGGGAGCATCTGGGGACAAAGTGGGGTCTCTGGTGGGTCTCTACCCAGCCTATACTAAGCAGTTTAGGATAAGCAGGTAGGTACCAACAGCAGGTTACAGTAAATAGGCTATGCACCAGAATAGGATAGATAGTAGCAGCAGCAATTCTAATGTAAGCACAAGAGAGAAGAGAATAGGCGATATAGGTATGCTTAAGGGGGGGGGGGGGGGGGGTGCTTGCCTGGAAGCTCTGCTGAAAAGGAAGAAGAGTCCTCGGTGACGTAGTCGATCACAGCGGCATCAGCAGCAGTCTCGGGGTCTACCGGAGAGAAGAGGGGGAAGAAATAGTAAATATAAAACAAACAAGAGCATGACATGACAATACGCAGAGCTAGGGGTGTTCTGACGCGGTGCTACACGATATAGGTGAAGAGGGAAAGCATCCGGGAATGTTTTCCCGAAATTTGGCATTTTTGGACAGATGAAAAGGAGGGGAACGGTTGCATGTTCACTATGCTAGGGACGTGTGGCAGAAGAACGGACCGCGTATTCGGATTCGTCTCGTCGTTCTGAGCAACTTTCATGTACAAAGTATTTTCATCCGAGTTACAGTTTATTTTATATTAATTTTTAAAGATTTAAACAATTCTGAAATTATTATTAATCAAATTAATTTGAAAATACAATTATGACATCATCATGATGTCAGCAGTCAACTGTACTGTTGACTGGGTCAAACTAAGATGTGGGTCCCACCTGTCAGTGACTGTTTAGGTTAATTAACAGGTTAAATAAGTTAATGAGTTCATTAAGTTAATTAATCTTAATTAGTTTAATTAATCAGAATTAATTAAGTTAACTGATTAATTAATTATTATTTATTCTTAGTTATTTCTATTTACTATTACTATTTCTTTAAACGTTCTGGGCTGTGACGCCCCCGGCTCAATCGTGCACTAATCATACACGCAAATGCACACGATCAAGCCTAAGGACTCACGGAAAGATATCACAACACAACTCTAAAACACAAATAAAGTCATACAAGCTTTATATTACAAGCCAGGGGCCTCGAGGGCTCGAATACATAAGCTCGCTTACAAGCGTCAGCGGAAGCATCAGATATCTGAGTACAGATATAAAAGAAAACACAGAAAGGCCTTTAGAAGGCGGGACAAGAGAAAACACTACGATCGAAAGGCGCAGGCCTCCTGCCTGGGACCCTCCGAACCTACTCCTGGTCGTCGGCAAGCTCGTAGAAGTAACCATCCTCGGGGTAGTAGTAGCGATCGTCGGCGGGGCAGCTGTCTCAGGGGCTCCGTCATCTGGTCACGACAAACTGATATGGGGGAAAAGAAAGAAAAGCAACCGTGAGTACTCAGAAGTACTCAGCAAGCAAGGATCTACACTACATATGCAACATTATCAAAGGAAGGCTGTATATGTGGACTGGGCTGCAGAAATGCCAGAATAGAGAGAAGGCCTAGTCCTATCGAAGACTAGCATCTTCAGCGGTCTTGCAGCAATAGAAGAGAGTAGATCAGCACAGTATAATGTAGTAGTATTATTAAGTCTCAACCTCACCCAGAGATCCTTTCTCGACTCCCTGCGAGAAAGCAATCCCAGAGCCATACAGTCATCAACCTCGTCCTGAGATCCCTTCTCGACTCCCTGCGAGAAGCAATCCCAGAGCCATATATCCAGGTATCATCTCACGTTCTAGTTGTGTCGATCGTGATACAACTCCGAGTGTCCTTTACCGTAGGACCGGCTATCGATAGATGTGTTTTTCCCTGCAGGGGTGCACCAACTTACCCAACACGCTCGATTAACTCCGGCCGGACACACTTTCCTGGGTCATGTCCGGCCTCGGCCAAACGATACACCGCAGCCCTACCTACAGCTCAGCAGAGAGGTCCCCGCCGGTCTACATCCTAAGCGCTCAGGGGTCTTTGGCCATCGCCCTGTGCACTCCGGGTCGTTGCGAGCAGGGTGAAGCCAGGCACCAGGAGGGCGCCGGTCCGTCCCGGCCGCAAGGCTGAACTAGACGTCTGACAGAGCTTTCGGCTGATGCTACGATGCAGAACGCCCATACTATGCCCACGTGATGGTTAGTGCTATCAGACCAGAGGCCTGCTCGGATCAAATATCCAAATCATTAGTGGACTAGGGCTTGCGGTAACGAGCAGAGACTCACGAAAGATGTGACCCCGTCGCCCCGTCTCAAGGACTTGCTGCAAGGGCTAAGAATGCCCGGCCGCGCCTCGTATTCATCACTCGGGCACCATACAGGCAACCCGTCTTCACATCACACGCGGGTACCCCTCAGGGTCGACCTGCCTTTCCAAGTAACAGTGTAAAGTCCAAGTATCCGTGTGTCCATAACATCAGGGGAATCCGAGGTATCACCCTCGTTAGATTCCTACACGATGTATCCGTCAAGGTGAACTTAGGAGGAATCACCCTCGATGGGTTCACACTTGATGTGTTGCACGACAGGGTCGTATCGGAAGTGGAGAAGGAGGAATCACCCTCGATGACCACGACCGAATAGCTACTCTACAGAGTTAACATCAGAAGTGCTACAAGAGGTTTCACCCTCGGCACTCGATAGTAACGCTGCAGTGTCGTTACAACTAAGGGGGGGGGGGTGATGTGCGGTGCCTGGTCTTCAATCCCATTGATCGGGTCTTCTGATAATCCAGCGGGGCAGTCGGGACAAGTGGGGTCACTGATAGGTCTCTACCCAGCCTATACTAAGCAGTTTAGGATATGCAGGTAAGGTATCAATAGCAGGTTACAATAAACAGGCTATGCATCAGAATAGGTAAAGCAGTAGCAGCAGCAATTCTAATGCAAGCATGAGAAAATAGAATGGGCGATATCGGGATGATCAAAGGGGGGGGCTTGCTTGGTTGCTCGGCGGCAAAGGCAAGGTCGTCAACGGTGGCGTCGGGCTCCTGAGTTGCGTCAGTCTCGGGGACGACGTCGGTGTCAGGGTCTACCGAGAGAGAAAAGGGGGAAGAAACAGTAAATACAAAGCAAACAAGAGCATATCATGACACTACACAGAGCTAGGGGTGTTCTGATGTGGTGCTTCACGATTTAGGTGAAGAGGGAAAACATCCGGGAATGTTTTCCCGGTTCCGGACAGTTGTCAGACAGATGACCGAAGGGGAATGGTTCCATGTTTGGGTAGCTAGGGAAGTGTGACGGACGAACGGACCGCGAATCCGGATCCGTCTCGAAATTCTGAGCATTTTTCATATATAAATTATTTTCATCGGAGTTACGGTTTAAAAGATATGATTTTCTAAAGATTTTATTAATTTCTGGAATTTATTTAATTATTTAAATCAACATTATCCAGAACAGTGTTTGATGACGTCAGCATGACCTCAATATGACGTCAGCAGGTCAACTCTGGCTGACCAGAGTCAAACCAGACATGTGGGATCCACATGTCATACTCAGGGGGCTAACAGAGTTTAGGTTAAAACTAAATTTAGTTAATTAAGAGTCTGGGCCCACCTGTCAGTGTCTAAATAGGTTAATTAAATTAATTGAGTTAATTTCGTTAATTAGGGGGGTGGGCCCAATCTGTCAGCGACTGGGCGCTGCCCAGTCAACGTTGACTTCGGTCAACGGGGCCAGCCCGGGCCCTAGGGGCCACCAGGCACTGACCCTGGGGGTGGCCCCGGCTGGCCACGTCAGCACGGGCGCCGGCGTTTAGCCGGCGGTGGCAAGGGCCAGTGGCGGAGATTGGCTACGGGGGTCCGTTCGTCGCGCGGTTTGCGCCGTTCGAACGAGGGGAACCCGCCGCGTCGTTTGGGGGTACCGGGCAGAGCTGGGGCTGCCGGAGTCGACGGCGGCGAGCGCCGTGGCGGACGCCGATGTTCGGGCCTCGACGGGGTGGAGGCTAGAGGGCACGGGAGGACGCGAGGGTGAGCTGGCTGGGCTCCTAGGAGCACCAGGAGCTCGATGCGTTGCCCAGGGACGAACGCGGCGGCCTGAGCGCACGTCTGCGACGAGCTCGACGGTGGCGAGCAATTCGGCCACGTCGGGGCAGGAGCTACGGGTGGCTAGAGAGGTTAGAGAACGGGCGTATTCGGCGCAGTGGCTCACCGCGGAAACGCAGGGTCTAGGTAGCGGGCTCGGGGAAGCTCGGAGTGGATGGCACGGCGGCGATGGCGAAGGCGATGTAGAGAAGGGGATCGGCTCGATCCCGTTGTTGCGCTGCTCCCTGAGTCGATGCAGGGCTCCCGCTCGATGGAGACGAGGACAACGGCTCGATCGGGCACGGTGGTGAGGCGAGGCGGCGACGATGGACGCGCGATTCAGGGAGGCGCAGCCATGGCCGTGTCGGGCGAGGTGAGGGGAACCAGGGAGAGAGAGGGAGTGAGCGAAGGAGAGGCCAGGGAAGCGCCAGGGCTCACCCTTTATCCACCACGAGTGGGCGAGGCCGCTGTCGAGCAAGAGGAGAGGGGGGCCTGGGCGCTGGCGTGCGTGCGCGCAGAGCGCTCAACAGCGAGGCGCGCGGTGAGCAGTAGGTAGGGGATGAGGTGGGAAGTGGGCTGGGCCGGCACTGTGGACTCAGTCCAGTGCCCTCGGCCTTTTCCCCTTTTCTATTTTCCTTTTTCTGTTTTCTCCTTTTTTTTCTTTCTCTGTTTTTCTTTTCTTTTCTGCTTTGCAATTTAGTTTAGCCACCAAATAAGCTTTGCAAAATATGTGACTTATTCTAATATTTACAGTGCAATATTTGTCACTGCTCGAAATTTGTTTGGAGAAAAGAGGATCTTATTTTGATTTTAAATAAAAGAATAAGGATTAAATACTGCTGTTTTGTTGCTGGTAGAGTCACTTAATTTATTTAGTATATGTTGATTATAGTTTTAGAATAGTCTCTGGATTATTTACAATATTAGGAACATTTTAGTTCCTGGATTTGAACAACTTTTATTTTCACTTTTAGTTTGTATTTCAATTTGAAATGGAATTTGAATAGAGATATGATCCACATGATATTTAAGCACAGTTGATCATGATGACATGGCATTATCAAAAGTGGGATTACTGTGGCTAACCACTGGGGGTGTTACATGGGCAGTGGGCCCCGTCTATCATAGGGCCAGGGGGTGGCCGGGGCCCAGCTGTCAAAGGCCCCGGGAGGGCCTCTGCGGGCGTGGGCGACAGGGAACGGGCGACGGGTGGGCGCCCGTTAACGGGCGAACCCGGGCGGCGCTGACGGCGCGGCGAGCAGCGCCGGCGAGGATGAGGCAGCGGCGTGGCGGGTGGCCAGGAGGGACGCGGGCGTCGGACGCACCCCAGGACAGGGGGGCGCAAGCCGCGGGGCGGCCCGGGCGAGGCCAGTCGGAGACGAGCAGGGCGAGCGCGGCGCCGTGCGCGCGCGGGGGCGCTGCGGGGCAGGGGCGCGGCACGGGCGCACGCGTGCGGTAGCCGCGGCGAGGGCATGCGCGAGCGGCCGTGGGCGCGCCACGAAGCGCGGCGAGCACGCCACGGGCAGTGGCGCGCGCGGTGACCTGCGGGGAAGAGGAGGGGAGGTAGCGGCTCACAGGGGGCCGGGCGGGGAGGGCAGCGGGCTCGGGTAGCGCTGTTGAGGAGTCGGGGACGGCGCGGTGAGGTCCGCGATGGCGTGGCGTCGGTGGGGCAGCGAGGCGAGGCGACGCCGGCGATGGCAAGCGGCGACGCCGGGGGGAGGAGGGCGGCGCGGCGCCAGATCGGGTCGAGGCAGTGGCGTCCGGGACGTCACGCGAGGGAGGCTTCGGGAGGAGGGCGAGCGTTCCGGCGAGGGGCGAGGTCGGTGACGGTGGGTCGGCACCGGCCGAGGCAAACCGCTGGGAGCGCGACGGATCGGGCGTGCGCCCCCATCCAAACCGGGAAGAGAGATGCGGGTTGGAGGGGGAATGGGGATCGAGTGGGGTTGGGTTCGGTCGTGGGGGGGATAAGGGGAGAGAGGTGGGCTGGCCTGGCGGCCGGTGGTCCAGCTGGGCCACGGCCCGGTGGGGGGGGGGGGGGGGGGTTCTGTTCCTTTTCAGTTTCTTCTGGTTTTCCCTTTCTTTAATATTTTCTGTTTTCTTTTAGTTCTGTTTAGTATTTTATTTAAACATCAAAAGGGGTTTTGTAAAATAAGAGACTTGGCCCATAATTTACAATGCAAATTTAGGCACTGCCATAAAATGGTTTGGCACATAAATAAAATAGTTTGCAAAATTTTAAAATTTTAAAGGCATATAAGTTATTGATTTGGCCACTGTTATAATTACTTTAGGGCATTTAAACACTTTGCAAAAATGTTGGTTCACCACCAATATTAAGAAGTGAATATTTGTCACATGACCAACATTTTAGTTTTCAGGTTTGTGAACTTTTGGATTTCACTTAGTATTTAAATTTGAATTTGACTGGAATTTGAAATGAGATAGAAGTAAAGATGATCATGCACTGTTTAGCAAAAATATTTAGCTTAACCCCTGGGGTTACTGTAGCTCATCAGTACAAGGGTGTTACACCGGCTTTCGTCCAAAGGGACGGCGATGGAGAAGGCGATGTAGAGAAGGGGATCGGCTCGATCCCGTTGTTGCGCTGCTCCCTGAGTCGATGCAGGGCTCCCGCTCGATGGAGACGAGGACAGCGGCTCGATCGGGCACGGTGGTGAGGCGAGGCGGCGACGATGGACGCGCGATTCAGGGAGGCGCAGCCATGGCCGTGTCGGGCGAGGTGAGGGGAACCAGGAAGAGAGAGGGAGTGAGCGAAGGGGAGGCCAGGGAAGCGCCAGGGCTCGCCCTTTATCCACCACGAGTGGGCGAGGCCGCTGTCGAGCAGGAGGAGAGGGGGGCCTGGGCGCTGGCGTGCGTGCGCGCAGAGCGCTCAACAGCGAGGCGCGCGGTGAGCAGTAGGTAGGGGATGAGGTGGGAAGTGGGCTGGGCCGGCACTGTGGACTCAGTCCAGTGCCCTCGGCCTTTTCCCCTTTTCTATTTTCCTTTTTCTGTTTTCTCCTTTTTTTTTCTTTCTCTGTTTTTCTTTTCTTTTCTGCTTTGCAATTTAGTTTAGCCACCAAATAAGCTTTGCAAAATATGTGACTTATTCTAATATTTACAGTGCAATATTTGTCACTGCTAGAAATTTGTTTGGAGAAAAGAGGATCTTATTTTGATTTTAAATAAAAGAATAAGGATTAAATACTGCTGTTTTGTTGCTGGTAGAGTCACTTAATTTATTTAGTATATGTTGATTATAGTTTTAGAATAGTCTCTGGATTATTTACAATATTAGGAACATTTTAGTTCCTGGATTTGAACAACTTTTATTTTCACTTTTAGTTTGTATTTCAATTTGAAATGGAATTTGAATAGAGATATGATCCACATGATATTTAAGCACAGTTGATCATGATGACATGGCATTATCAAAAGTGGGATTACTGTGGCTAACCACTGGGGGTGTTACATGGGCAGTGGGCCCCGTCTATCATAGGGCCAGGGGGTGGCCGGGGCCCAGCTGTCAAAGGCCCCGGGAGGGCCTCTGCGGGCGTGGGCGACAGGGAACGGGCGACGGGTGGGCGCCCGTTAACGGGCGAACCCGGGCGGCGCTGACGGCGCGGCGAGCAGCGCCGGCGAGGATGAGCGAGCGGCGGTGGCGGGTGGCCAGGAGGGACGCGGGCGTCGGACGCACGCCCAGGACAGGGGGGCGCAAGCCGCGGCGGCCCGGGGCGAGGCCAGTGGCGGAGACGAGCAAGGCGAGGCGGGCGCCGTGCGCGCGCGGGGGCGCTGCGGGGGCAGGGGCGCGGCACGGGGCGCACGCGTGCGGTAGCCGCGGCGAGGGCATGCGCGAGCGGCCGTGGGCGCGCACGAAGCGCGGCGAGCACAGCCACGGGCAGGATGGCGCGCGCGGTGACCTGCGGGGAAAGAGGAGGGGAGGTAGCGGCTCACAGGGGGCCGGGCGGGGAGGGCAGCGGGCTCGGGGTAGCGCTGTTGAGGAGGTCGGGGACGGCGCGGTGAGGTCCGGCGATGGCGTGGCGTCGGTGGGGCAGCGAGGCGAGGCGACGCCGGCGATGGCAAGCGGCGACGCCGGGGGGGAGGAGGGCGGCGCGGCGCCAGATCGGGTCGAGGCAGTGGCGTCCGGGACGTCACGGCGAGGGAGGGCTTCGGGAGGAGGGCGAGGCGTTCCGGCGAGGGGCGAGGTCGGTGACGGTGGGTCGGCACCGGCGACGAGGCAAACCGCTGGGAGCGGCGACGGATCGGGCGTGGCGCCCCGATCCAGAACCAGGGGAGGAGAGGGAGATCGGGGGTGGAGGGGGAATGGGGGATAGAGTGGGTAGGGTTCGGTCGTGGGGGGATAAAGGGGAGGAGAGGTGGGGGCCTGGCGGCTGGTGGTCCAGCTGGGCCACGGCCGGTGGGGGGGGGGGGGGTTCTGTTCCTTTTCAGGTCTTTCTGGTTTTCCCTTTCTTTAATATATTTTCGTTTTCTTTTAGTTCTGTTTAGTATTTATTTAAACATCAAAAGGGGTTTTGTAAATAAGAGACTTGGCCCATAATTTACAATGCAAATTTAGGCACTGCCATAAATGGTTTGGCACATAAATAAAATAGTTTGCAAAATTTTAAAATTTTAAAGGCATATAAGTTATTGATTTGGCCACTGTTATAATTCTTTAGGGCATTTAAACACTTTGCAAAAATGTTGGTTCACCACCACTATTAAGAAGTGATATTGTCACATGACCAACATTTTAGTTTTCAGGTTGTGAACTTTTGGATTTCACTTAGTATTTAAATGTGAATTTGACTGGAATTTGAAATGAGATAGAAGTAAAGATGATCATGCACTGTTTAGCAAAAATATTTAGCTTAACTGGGTTACTGTAGCTCATCAGTACAAGGGTGTTACACCGGCTTTCGTCCAAAGGGACGACGACTTCGAACCGACGAAAACCGTAACCGACGTCCCGCCTTGAACATTGCCGGAAACTACATCGTGAGAGTAGATTTTCTACGCAACCAGCTCGCCCCAAACTAATGCCACCCCTGTCTCTCATTTTAAAAAAAAACAAACGAAAATGCAAACACATGCTTCACCATGGGCCTTGCCTACTAGTGTATTACATAAAACCGACAACTCATATTCACATTGCGTTTTTCGGAAAAATAAGCCTACTTTCACATCGGCTCGCCGCTTGTCGGTGTGTACGGGTGCCTAGTCTTACGAGGGTGAGTTGCTGGGCGCTTCAAAACTTTCTTCTAAACATGTCTCCAGAGACCTCGGAACTTGCATTCTCGTTATACCAACGTGGGCACTCGGGAAGGGAGGGTTAAGGTTGTGAAGGTGTTATATCAGGGGTTATGGTTATGGGAGATGGGTTATCTAAATTGCTGTGATCGCACCGTATCCCTGGAAGATAGATACCAACCTATAAAGGAGGAAGTGGAGCCCTAGCTCAAGGAAGAGGAGAAGACATCATTGATTGAAGGTGCTTTAATCCATCGACACCGTCCTCTCCTCTCCAGCTAGCTCTTCACCTCCCCCTCTGCTCTCGTGGGGAGTCGTTATGTGCCCAGCCTCCCCATCCCACTTTGACGGCTTTCCCTCTTTGTAGTGCTAACCACTATGTCCCTAGGCTCCCTCCTCGACGCTAGGTTGAGGATAGATAGAGACCACGCCGCCACCATTTCATCCCGATCAGGGGGTGCTGGGGGGGGTAAAAAGAGGGTGTGCACATCCATGACATGCATTCTACCCAGAGGGGTTTTGCTATAAATTATCATAGATGTCCATCTATAAACAATACCCGGCTTTCTCACAAACAAGATTTGTCATAGAACTCCACTTCCTTGGAGTGGAGGTGAAAACTCCAGGGAGTGCAAGACCTACGTATCCGAGGACCGGAAGGAAACCTCACCTTTGTGCTGCTTTCCCTTGTGTTTAGGAGAAACCATAATCATTCCATGTGGTGGGGGAAATGAACACATAAAGGTTGTGTTGCCTTGGGTATCCCCTTCCGATCTCTGCATATTTGTGTGTTGTTGGTTGGGTGTTATGACGAGGGTGTATGCTAGCTATCCTATTCTCCTGTGTTTATACCATATTCTTCGTGTTCCTGTCTCCTTCCTTCTCCAACTCATGAAGGTTGGGCCACCTAGCCAAACTTGGCGTATCACCACTTCACTATCTTGGGGTCCCATGATCCTCAGTGCATGGTTACAACATCTTCAAAATCCTTGCACACCGCTCCACGCTTGTTTGTGAGTTATAGCTCAAAGTTTTGGGATATGGTTATGATTTTCATGTTTGTGAACCCCACTAACGATTATAGAGATGTTGTGAGAATCCATGTTTTTAGTGTTTCCGGATTGTTTCGGTGGGCACACGGCGCACACCAGTGGCCACCTGTAAGATTTTCATGTCATGTGAAAATCGCTATAATGCCACGATCTGATTTTATTGCGATCTTACCACATAGTTTCGATCCATTTCAGAACCTATGATCATGACAACCTTGCTTGACATCCAAAAAATATGTAGAATATGAACCAGATTAATTAGTTAGTTTGAAATGCGAAAAGTACATACTAAATATATCCAGAAAGACATATTTTGTGTGTGAATTTGGCTATATATAGAAAGTTTGAATGTTACAATTGGATCAACATTCCACACACGCACACACATTGGTTGGTTAAAGTAAAATGGGGTAGCCATGCACATACTACCCAAAAAACGCACACTCAACATCCACATCACACATGTACGTACGGTACAACCAAAGGCCAAAGCCCAGGACCAAAAAGAAGAAGAAACAAAAAGGATGAAAAGCAAATCCCATATGATGCATGCATGCATGCATGGGGGTGGGGGGCACACAGTTTGATTTCTTTATTTAAAGAAGAGGAACACTCACTCATACATGCATCGGCCATCCAGCTACAGCTAGAGGAGCTAGACGGCATGGTGGAGCTCATAGTCATAGCTGGTGGACGGGGCAACTCGGGTATCTGCGGCGGCGGGAGCACTCTTGCTGTTCTTGGACGGATCACTTTGACGGCGGCATCGATCGGCATTGTTGGCGGTGAGGTTGTCGAGGCGGCGGGGGCCCGGGGCCGGGCGCGATGCCGTGCCTGCTGGAGGGGAAGATCATGAAGACGAAGCTGGCGAGGAAGCCCGATGCGAGCGGCATGTTGACGAGGAACTCGCGCCACTGTTGCTCTCTCGCGGGACGAGGCACTTCTGCACGCCGGAGTCGCAGAGGCGAGCGAGACGAAGACGACGAAGCGGAACACGGAGTGCAGCCAGTCCCGCCCCCGCATGCGCCGCTCTGGCTCTCCCTGTCGTCGATGGGGACGGTCCCGTCACCGTCAGGGCCGGAGTTGAAGGCGTGAAGCCACAGGTGGTGGACGAAGCCGTAGCGGGTGTTGCGTGCCGGTCGGTGACGCTGTCCGTGAAGGAGATGAGCGCGCAGAGCACGCCGAGGAAGAAGATGAGCGCCCAGGTGAAGTAGCGGTTGACGGGCAGGCACTCGCCGTGGTTGGTGAAGGACGGCGCCAGCGTCTGAACGCTGTCTGGTGCCCGTCGCAGCAGCCTCGCAGGTTCGACGCCGTCGACAGCGTCTTGTCGTACAAGCTGGAGCCGCCCCGACCTGTGGCTGTGGCCTTGGGCGGCTCCTCTTTCTTTTCCTTGTTGCCGCCGCGGTCATGGTGTCGCGCGCCCCGCTAGCTAGCTTGAAACCAAATTGAGAGGTAGAGGATGGAATGACCTACGTCTGGTTCTGGCGCATGGCCTTTTATACACTGCGAGGGCGTTTAGTCACTAAAGTAGTGATCTTTAGTGATCTAAACACTCTTATATTTCTTCACAGAGTGTGTACTAGAGAGAGATCTTTCTAGCAATAAATAAGCACCAGATGCTAATTAAAAGAGAGGAAAAACAAAGACCAAAGCGACACACACCGGCAGCATGTATAGTACGCAGCCATGTTGCTTGGATGCCAGGCAAAGAACCCTAACCTAATCAGCATACACTCGAATGCTTCCACTCTCTCAATGCAAGTAATGAGGTACACCACGTATGTGACTCAAAGCCTGCAATGCACATTGAAAAGCCTGCGTGCAGGGAATTATAAAGGCAGACCAGCACGAGTCGCAGTTAATTCTTCCGTCATCACCATCACCCGGGCGGCCGGGACACATCAGTACTTCTTGTTGTTGTTTTTGCGGCAAAGAGGTGTTTTATTTCAAAATGTTAGAAGGGAGAGAGAGAGGATGGTGGAATAGTTCGTTGTATTTCTTGAGCCTCGTGGGCATATATATAGGAGTACAATAATCAACTTGGAGTACAAGATAAGCCAGAACAAATCCTAGTCTATCTCGTCTTTCCTAATAATCAATATACTCAACATCCCCCCACAGTCACAACGGTAGCGACGCAGACGGTGAGACTCGAAAAGAATCCGAAGGCAAGCCGACGGACCCCCCCACAGTCGTAACGGTCGACGCAGCGGGAGTGTGGGGAGTGGAACCGACGAGGTTGCTCAAGCAAGGGGGTAGCCTTTTGCCGTTTGTTGATGTAGCCAGAGAGCGTGGGGGGTTGAGGTGGTGTGAGAGAGTGCGAGAGTCGTGGGTCGATGTCGAGGAGGTGGGGTGGCCGGTGTCGAGGAAGTCGCCGTGGAGCCGCGGGCAAGGAGGCGCTGAGTAGCATGGGCGCAGTGGTGTCGAAGTAGGGGTGCGTCGGGAGAAGACGGTGTTGACGAGGGTTGCGCCGGGGTTGCCAAACCAGGGGACACGTCGTAGACGAAGGCACGCGTCGGTGTTGCCAGCACCGGGCATGCGTGTAGACGGTCGAAGACGAAGTGGACGAAGCGCCACACCAGGCTTGCCAGGCCGGGAAACACGTCGTGGACGAAGGCAACATCGGTGTTGCCAGCACCGGGCATAGATAGATGAGGGACTTGCACGAGCGACGCCATGTCGAAGAAGTCAGAGGGGCCAGCAGATAAGAAAACCGACGACAGTTGTAGCGCCAATCGGCATGGTGGCCGATGTCACCACGGTGGTCGGAGTAGATGAAGTGGTGGGGTAGATGACGGCGACGCTGGCGACGAGCTGGTGCGGAAGAGACGAACGGGGTGGACGGGCGGCGGGCGTGGCGGCGGACAGACGGGTAGCGGCGGCGGCGGCCAAAGAAGAGCGGCGGCGGCTAGGTTAGAAGTGCGGGGACGGTGCTCGAAGTAGGCGAAGAACCCTGACAGCGTGACGAAGACCGGGCGGACGGTGGCGTTCCGCGCCAAGGGAGACGGCGCGGCACATACCACGTGAGGTCGACGCGCGATGACGGCGGAGTGAACCGCGGGGCCGCGGCGCTAGGACGCCGAAGGGGCGACGCAGCGGCGGCGGGCAGGAAGACCTCGGGACGCAGCAAGGGGACCGTAGGCCTCGGCGCTACGGCCGAAGGGGCGGTGCAGCGGCGCAGCCGGGTTGATACAACCGCGGAGACGGCCTCAGGGCAACGGCTGGGACCGCGTATCGTGGGGACGGCCTCGGGGCGCCTCAAAGCCTGCAATGCACATTGAAAGGCCTGTGTGCATGGAATATAATAGGCAGACCAGCACGAGTCGCTGTTAATTCTTCCGTCATCGCCATCACCCGGCGGCGGGACCATCAGTAATTCTTGTTGTTGTTTCGGCAAAGAGGTGTTTTATTTCAAAATGTTAGAAGGAAGAGAGAGAATTGATGGAATAGTTCGTTGTATTTTTGAGCTTGTGGGCATATATATATAGAAGTACAAAATTAACTTGGAGTACAAGACAAACCAGAACAAATCCTAGTCTATTCGTCTTTCCTAATAATCAATATACTCAACATCCCCCCGCAGTCACAACGGTAGCGACGCAGACGGTGAGACTGGAGAAGAATCCGAAGGCAAGCCGACGGACACCCCCCACAGTCGTAACGGTCGACTCATCGCGGAAGTCGTGGTGGAGTGAAAACCGACGAGGTTGCTCAGCAAGGCGGTAGCCCTTTGTGCCGTTTGTCGATGTAGCCGAAAGCGTGGGTGGTGTAGCCGTGGTCGAGGTAGCCGTGCGAAGAATGCCGTGGTCGATGTCGAGTCGGGGTGACCGGTGTCGAGGAAGTTGCCGTGGAGCGCGGACGCAAGGAGGCGCTGAGTTAGCATGGGCGCAATGGTGTCGAAGTAGAGGTGCACCGGGGAGAAGACGGTGTTGACGAGGCGTCGCGCCGGGGTGCCAACCCGGGGACACATCGTAGACGAAGGCACACGTCGGTGTTGCCAGCACCGGGCATGCGTAGACGATCGAAGACGAAGTTGACGAAGCGCCCACACAGGCTTGCCAGGCCCGGGAACACGTCGTGGACGAAGGCACGCATCGGTGTTGCCAGCACCGGGCATGCATAGATTAGGGACCTGCACGAGCTGTACACATGTGGAAGAAGTCGGAGGGCCAGCAGAGAAGAAAACTCGACGACGGTTGTGGTGCCAATCGGCGTGGTGGCGGATGTCACCATGGTGGTCGGAGTAGATGAAGTGGTCGGGGTAGATGACGGCGACGCTGATGACGAGCTGGTGCTGGCGACGAAGAGAACGGGGTGGACGGGCGCGCGGCGGTGGTACGGAGGTGGTAGCGGCGGCGGCGGCCAAAGAAGAGCGCGGCGGCGGCAGCCTGACTGCGGCGGTGGCTAGGTTAGGAGTGCTTGGGCGGTGCTCGAAGTAGGGAAGAACCCTGACGCATGACGAAGACCGGCGCGACGGTGGCGTTCCCGCGCCAAGGGAGACGGGAGACGCATACAGTCGAGGCGAACGGGGTGACGGGGAGTGGGGAGGCGGGGCGGAGAAGCGGGAAGGGGCGACGGGGGGGGCAGTGGGGGGGGAGAAGACCTCGGGGCGGGGCGGGGACTGCGGGCCGGGCGCTACGACCGAAGGGACGGTGCGGTGGCGGCGCAGCGCGGGTCGGTGCAGCCGCAGGACGGACCTGGGGCGACGGCTGGGACCGCGTATCGCGGCAGTACGGCCCGTAGGGGCGACGCAGCGGCGATGCGCGAGTCGATGCAGCCGCGAGGAGAAACACGGGGCGGCGGCGCTGCGGCCCGACGGGCGACGCAGTGGCAGCCCGTTGTCGATCGGTGGAGGGGCGCGCTGAACTCGGGGACGATCTTCACGGGACCTGTGGAGGCGCGTGTAACCGACGGGCCAGGTCGGTTGCGCGGAGTAGATGAGGCGGATCGCGACGGCGAGCTGTGATCAAGCCGATCGCGCGTGAGGGTTGGGGAGGGCCGCGTCGGAGTGCGGGGTGGCGGCGGAGTCGAGATGAGGCCGGCGACGACGGACGGTTGGGACGGCGTGTGGACGCAGTGTCAGCACCGGCACCCGGGCTGCTAAAGCAGCGCGACGCCGGGCAGCGAGGCCCGAGCGACCAACGGAGCAGCGGCGCCCGAGTTGAGGCAGCCGGCGAGCCTGACGCAGCCGTCCCGACGCAGCCGAGACGAGGCCGGCGAGGTAAACCACCGGGGGCCGCCGTGCAGACGCGGCGGAGGCGGGTGACGTGGATCGATGGGCATATGTTATAGAAGTACCTAATCAATTTGAAGTACAAGACAAGCCAAGAACAAATCCTAGTTATCTCTTCTTTTCTAATAATCAATATACTCAACACAAAATATAAGGAGTACTAGGCTGTTAATTAGCCAGACAATCTGCTACCCTATTTGATCCCTACAAATCTTCGGGGGTAATAAACTCCCTCTCCTCCATCAGGGCCTTGATCTCAGCTACCAAGTGCCCATAAGCTGACGCGGAGAGATCTTCATTTGATAAGATAGACAGAGCCTCAATTAAAGCTGACTGAATGAGACTTGCAGTTCTGTGTGTTGAGAGAGCTAAAGCCATGCCTTGCATAAGCGCATGGATTTCTGCTTGAAGAGCATCATTGCATCTGAATAAAAACCCTATGAGCAGCAAAGATGACCGAACCGTCATGACGTCATAGCACCATACCAGTTGCAGGGAGAGCCATCATGAACAGAAAAGGAACCATCCACCGAGAACAGAAAAGAGCCACATGCAGCGGAGTTCTGTGTGTGTGTTGTTATTGTGTTGTAGCAACAACTTTTACTAGGGGTGCATGCCTCGAGTGATGTAGTCGGAGTAGAGAAATATCTTGGATGTCCGTAGTACGACGAAAAAACAAATATTTATTGGGATGTCTATGACGGCCTTATAGCGAAGGTCGTTGTACACTAGTATGGAGATTATTTTTGGCAAAATGTCCACATGCAAGCACGCCTAGTCGGACCGAGCCATGCCGCGACGCGCTGTTAACGGCCGTCATTTCGTCTCCGTAATATTTTCTGCCACGCCGGTACTTGCAAGCAGGCCCGGGCTGTCAGGTTAAGGCCAACTCCAACGCAGAGACGCATTTGGTTCATTCGCATGTTGTCTGGGTCTGCGCGAACAAAAATCGTGATCCAACGTGCTAACGCAAATAGATTGTTGTCCATTCTTTTGTTCGCCGCGACCCATTTCCGACCCTAATTTGGGTTGGTTTGCGTCCGCGAGGAACTCGGCGGATGCCCGTGACGCCCGCACCTTGTCCTTCCTGGCCCGCCCATCTGTGGCACACCGACCCCATTCTCTCCCTCCTCTCTTCCTCCAAAACCCACCAGCCCTCCCGCCATAGCCGACGCGCATATTCCGCCGCCACCATCCTCGCCGCGTTGGCCCGCGCCGTGGCCCCAAAAAAGCCGAAGAAGGTGCACACCATGGCGGAGAAGGCCGCCGAGTCGTTGAAGCGAGCCGGCCGAAGAAGTGGGGCGAGGAGAAAGAAGACGTTGCCCTTGTGGTCACCATAGCCGCAACATTTTAGGTGCAGGCACCGCTGCGGAGAACGGGGCCCTCGTCGTCGCGACCACGCAAAAGGCCCTCCTCATGATAGGCTTCCATGGCAAGCCGGCCCTTCTCGCCGTCGCCGCTATGGCTGCAGCTAGCATGGGCTCGACGGCGACCTGGCCGCCGCTTCCAGAGTCGCCGCGCATGTCAACAACGCCGCCGACGTACGGGTTCCATCCCCTACATGACGGTCGCGTCCGATTCTCCACATCGCCCCGGGACGGCTCTCCGAAAGTGGGTGACTACGTGTCGGGCTTGCACGCGGGGCCCCCATTGACCTCAACCGCACCCTATGGCAAGCCAGTCCACCAGGCGCAAAGGAAGTACCTGTGCATGGTCTTGCTGCCAACTTGCCCGATGCCCACGAACTGTCTGTTGAAACGCCCACCCCGACGTCATCCGAAGTCTTGGAGATGACCAACAAGGGTGGCCATGCTTTTGATGAGAACGAGACCCAAGATGGGCAAGACGCCCAGCACCCCCAAGACTGAGATACCAAGGACAAGACGGCCACGACCAAGACTCCGAAGGCGGCGACGGTGTCTACATCAACAGAGAGCCATTGGAGTTTGAGGATGAGCTTGAGGCGCAAGGCCGGTCACAAAGAGGAAAGCGTGAGCACGGGAGCATACACGGTACGCGGATGACAAGTTGATTTGCGAACTTGGATGGCAATTGGACAAGATCCCAAAACCGGCGCCGAGCAAAAGGAAGAACATTTTGGAAGAGGGTTGGTACTACTTTCATGAACGTGAGAAGTTTGATCCCTAAAAGTTTGAGAATGACCGGACGACATGTCAATTCAAAAGAGATGGGGCTTCATCGAAGACGAGTGCAACAAGTTTTGTGGTGCCCATAAGAATATCGAAGGTCGGCTTGTGAGTGGCCTTGGATCAAATACATGGTATACATTTTCTTGTTTCATTTCAAATGTAGGCATTACAAGCCTTGGACACCTTTAGTGTCCAAAATGCTGGCAAGTCATTCAGCTTGAGCCATTTGGGGTTCATCAAGGATTGCCAAAGTTAAAGGAATAATATGCCGCCCAAAAGAGAGGTGTGTGTGGGAGGAGGGGGGGGGGGGGGGGGGCGGGGGGGGGCTCAACGCCGACGACCCAAGTGAAGTGAGAAGAGGCTGAGGGGAAAGACCATTCCAAGGTCGATGCAAGCGTGATGCTTCGACAATCGCCTTGCAAAAAACTTTGAAGGGTTCATGACCCAAAGGAGAGAGGGAAGAGAAGAAGCGCCAAGACAAAAAGGAGGCAAAGAAGACCTACTTCGACATACGAATAAAAGCTTGAAATCGAAGAGGCCAATGCCAAAACAAGATGTGAAGGAGATAGAGATCAAGAGGCCAATGCCAAAAGAAGAGCAAGAGAGGTCGAGCTCACGCATATCTCCAAGGAAGTTGTGATCATGGCGACCGACACGAGCAAGATGACCCTCAAAATGAAGGCTTAGTTTGAGAGCAAAGAAAAGGTCATCCAAGACCGAAACAATGCTTGCTCATCTTTATATTGTCCGTTGTCATGAATAAGAACGAGATGCATGAACTATGGCAGTGTAGTATATGTTGATTATAGTTTTAGAATAGTCTCTGGATTATTTACAATATTAGGAACATTTTAGTTCCTGGATTTGAACAACTTTTATTTTCACTTTTAGTTTGTATTTCAATTTGAAATGGAATTTGAATAGAGATATGATCCACATGATATTTAAGCACAGTTGATCATGATGACATGGCATTATCAAAAGTGGGATTACTGTGGCTAACCACTGGGGGTGTTACATGGGCAGTGGGCCCCGTCTATCATAGGGCCAGGGGGTGGCCGGGGCCCAGCTGTCAAAGGCCCCGGGAGGGCCTCTGCGGGCGTGGGCGACAGGGAACGGGCGACGGGTGGGCGCCCGTTAACGGGCGAACCCGGGCGGCGCTGACGGCGCGGCGAGCAGCGCCGGCGAGGATGAGCGAGCGGCGGTGGCGGGTGGCCAGGAGGGACGCGGGCGTCGGGCGCACGCCCAGGCCAGGGGGGCGCAAGCCGCGGCGGCCAGTGGCGGAGACGAGCAAGGCGAGGCGGGAGCCGTGCGCGCGCGGGGGCGCTGCGGGGGCAGGGGCGCGGCACGGGGCGCACGCGTGCGGTAGCCGCGGCGAGGGCATGCGCGAGCGGCCGTGGGCGCGCACGAAGCGCGGCGAGCACAGCCACGGGGAGG